>CM065904.1:62138543-64691043 GCA_033439115.1 Firmiana major
GATGTCGTGTAAAATAACTCATATGAAAACTCTAAAGCATGAAAACTTAACATGCATATCTTTTAAATCATTTATTTCTCGTTAAAATATCGAATAAGGTCAGGACTCAACCCTTCCCTCGGGTTGCCCTGACTCACACAAAATCTGAGAAATCATGTTCCTCGAAAACAATAATATCGAAAACATAAATCTACGAGATACGAGACTAGGCAACATCGGTATATCGGTAACAACTAGGACTATGGCCATATGTGTCCTTGGGAGTTCCTCAGCTACACGGATCCTAGTGTGCGGGTTCTCACCATGATCGGGAACCGCCCGGGAGGTGGGTCAATCCATCCCGTCAGTCTTATCCGATCCCCGGCATCCGAAGATGCTGCATCCGGAGATGCCGTATCCGAAGATACAACACGGTACATCGTACTCCATGCTACTTGCACGGTACATCGTACTCCGTGAACCCATATCATGTCTCTATACTCATGCCATCGAAATTTATATCACATCCATCATTTTATTTATCGTCTCATTCAAAGACCACGTTTTCTTAGTTAAACGTGTCGTCAAGGTATATCCTTTTTGAACTCGCAACAATCCATTTGTAAAAGCCATCTTCAATTATTGCTTATAATTCGCCCTAGACTTTAACTACACCCAACATATCATCGATACTGATGATTACAATTCTGTCCAATCCTTGGCTTATTCACGCATAAGCGTATAAGATCCTTCTCAACCACTTACGTTTTCAGGTACTAACCTGCGTCATTTCCTTTTCTTATCTTAACGGCTCTTATTAAATTTTATTATGTTAACCTTCATGATGTGTCGAATTTTTTAATATTCTTATCGTCTTAGTAAAGGTATCCTAATGCTAAAGGTATTTATTACGACGATCGGTTTCACGTTATAGGATATATATATATATTTTTAGACGCTGTCAAGTCTTCAGGCAGGGAGGTATTTTGAAATACCTTTATTAACCTTCAGACTTAACCACAACTACTGGTTATGGTTATACCCATCTTTATCCTTGGTTAAAATTTATATTCCTTACTAATTGCTTAAAATTTTCTTATCGCCGAAATACCGGGTTTTGATATTTTTACCATTTTACCCCTGCTCTTGTTTTCGAAATCAATTTAACCCGACCTTCCTTCATACATCTCTCATCTTTTCTTATTTAATTTTCGTATTTTAATTAAATTCGGGTCTTACAACTCTCCCCCACTTAAAGAATTTGGTCCTCCAAATTAGAACCAAGTCATGTGAGTCCATATACAACTCCGGGTACATCGATCGTATCATACTCTTAAATTCTTATGTAACCTTCTCCGGAGTGTATTACTACCAAAGGACTTTAATTAGGGAGATTATCTTAAACCTCAATACTTTCTCTTTCCTGTTTAATGCCCGAATCAACTTATCGATATACTTATATTTTCATTATGCTGAACTGTTGGATCTCATATCCTATGCTGGATTCTGAATAGTATTCCCGAAGCATTAAAAGCTGAGACACATTGTGGGTGCCTGTTAATTCAGGTGATAACACTAACCTACAGGTTTTATCTCCCACTTGTCCAATTTCTCAAAATATTCCATCCAGCGTAACTTATTTTACCTTCTTCCAAAAGTTCGCTATGTCCTTATTCTCTTAGGACAAGTAACTTTCAACCATACTAATTCACCAAGGATGAATTCCAATACTTGTCTATCTACTCTGAGGTGTTCTTAATCTCTCATCTTAATTAAACATCCTCAGAGACTTATTATCCAAAGTCAAAATTGATTCTGTTCTGTCACCCACTTTTCTTATCCAATTTGGGGAACAACCCCTACGGCCATACACTGCCTCATATCTTGTCATCCCGATACTCAAGTGATAATTGTCACTATTGGCGAATTCAATTAGAAATCAACTGATCATTCCAGGAGCTCATAAAATCGATGGCACACGCTTTCATCGGATCCTCCAGAACCTGTACAGTCTTCTCTGACTGACCATCTGTCTGAGAATGGAAAGCTGTGCTAATACTCAGTCGGGTTCCCATAGCTTCCTGAAATATCCACAGAGGTAGGAAGTGGAGCGGGAATCCCTATATGATACCATGCTCACTGGAACGCTACATAATGTTTCACAATCTTCCTTATACCTGAATCCTCATACACACTCTGAGTATCTGGGGAGTTCATAACCAGAAAGTGGGTAGACTTAGTCACTCTATCGACTATCATCCTAATAGTCTCCTAATTTATCCGGGTCCTCTATAACCCATCACGACATTCATGGAGACTTGCTCTCATTTTTTGTGCCGTGTCAATATAGGTAGGTGCTGCAATAACTCTGCAGACTTTTAATACTCTACCTTATTCTGCTGACATACTAGGCACTTTTCCACAATCTCTACCATCTCTTTTCACATCTGACCACCAATACCCTTTTCAGAGATTTCGATATATTTTTATCATCTTCCGTATGCACTGTATATCCCGAAGAGTGAGCTTCTGACAATATCACTATCCCATCAACAGTGGTCCTGGGGAGCACTTATACTGTCTCTGAACCCTCAGTAACTCATCATCACCCACTGTGAACTCTATCCCTGTACCCTTCTGAATCAGACCCAAACTATCGACATCCGGTCGATCATCACGCTAAGCCTGGCAAATTCGGGCACTCTCATCCGGTTCTAATCATCAGGCTAGCTGTCACATAATCATACTAATCACTGTCATCATCAGAAGGGATCACATCAATACTGAGGTTCACAACTGCTCTAGCAGCTCACGCTCCCTGACCATCATATGTAATACCATCCTGAGGCTATTTCTGCTCAAGGCATCAGTCATCACATTAGCCTTTCCTGGGTGGTACAATTTTCATAAATCAAAATCTCTCAGAAGCTCTAACCCAATATTTATTCTCATATTCGTCTCTTTCTGTTAAAACAGATACTCGGGCTTTATGATCAGTGCATATTCACAATTTCTCATCATATACATAGTAGTACCATATCCTCGGTACAAACACTTCCGCTGTCAACCTTAAATCATGGGTCAGATAGTTTATTTAATGATCACAGAGTTGTTTGTCTCCAAAATTGACTATCTTCCCATTATACATCAATACATAGCCCCATCATAATTTTGAGGTACCCATACTCACGGAGAACCTCTTGAGCTGTTGGGTATGGTGAAATTAATCACAGTGGTCAATTCATACTTCACTACATCGAAATTTATATCACATCCATCATTTTATTTATCGTCTCATTCAAAGACCACGTTTTCTTAGTTAAACGTGTCGTCAAGGTATATCCTTTTTGAACTCGCAACAATCCATTTGTAAAAGCCATCTTCAATTATTGCTTATAATTCGCTTTAGACTTTAACTACACCCAACATATCATCGATACTGATGATTACAATTCTGTCCAATCCTTGGCTTATTCACGCATAAGCGTATAAGATCCTTCTCAACCACTTACGTTTTCAGGTACTAACCTGCGTCATTTCCTTTTCTTATCTTAACGGCTCTTATTAAATTTTATTATGTTAACCTTCATGATGTGTCGAATTTTTTAATATTCTTATCGTCTTAGTAAAGGTATCCTAATGCTAAAGGTATTTATTACGACGATCGATTTCACGTTATAGGATATATATATATTTTTAGACGCTGTCAAGTCTTCAGGCGGGGAGGTATTTTGAAATACCTTTATTAACCTTCAGACTTAACCACAACTACTGGTTATGGTTATACCCATCTTTATCCTTGGTTATAATTTATATTCCTTACTAATTGCTTAAAATTTTCTTATCGCCGAAATACCGGGTTTTGATATTTTTACCATTTTACCCCTGCTCTTGTTTCCGAAATCAATTTAACCCGACCTTCCTTCATACATCTCTCATCTTTTCTTATTTAATTTTCGTATTTTAATTAAATTCGGGTCTTACAACTCTCCCCCACTTAAAGAATTTGGTCCTCCAAATTAGAACCAAGTCATGTGAGTCCATATACAACTCCGGGTACATCGATCGTATCATACTCTTAAATTCTTATGTAACCTTCTCCGGAGTGTATTACTACCAAAGGACTTTAATTAGGGAGATTATCTTAAACCTCAATACTTTCTCTTTCCTGTTTAATGCCCGAATCAACTTATCGATATACCTTTATTTTCATTATGCTGAACTGTTGGATCTCATATCCTATGCTGGATTCTGAATAGTATTCCCGAAGCATTAAAAGCTGAGACACATTGTGGGTGCCTGTTAATTCAGGTGATAACACTAACCTACAGGTCTTATCTCCCACTTGTCCAATTTCTCAAAATATTCCATCCAGCGTAACTTATTTTACCTTCTTCCAAAAGTTCGCTATGTCCTTATTCTCTTAGGACAAGTAACTTTCAACCATACTAATTCACCAAGGATGAATTCCAATACTTGTCTATCTACTCTGAGGTGCTCTTAATCTCTCATCTTAATTAAACATCCTCAGAGATTTATTATCCAAAGTCAAAATTGATTCTGTTCTGTACTTTTCTTATCCAATTTGGGGAACAACCCCTACGACCATACACTGCCTCATATCTTGTCATCCCGATACTCAAGTGATAATTGTCACTATTGGCGAATTCAATTAGAAATCAACTGATCATTCCAGGAGCTCATAAAATCGATGGCACACGCTTTCATCGGATCCTCCAAAACCTGTACAGTCTTCTCTGACTGACCATCTGTCTGAGAATGGAAAGCTGTGCTAATACTCAGTCGGGTTCCCATAGCTTCCTGAAATATCCACAGAGGTAGGAAGTGGAGCGGGAATCCCTATATGATACCATGCTCACTGGAACGCTACATAATGTTTCACAATCTTCCTTATACCTGAATCCTCATACACACTCTGAGTATCTGGGGAGTTCATAACCAGAAAGTGGGTAGACTTAGTCACTCTATCGACTATCATCCTAATAGTCTCCTAATTTATCCGGGTCCTCTATAACCCATCACGACATTCATGGAGACTTACTCTCATTTTTTGTGCCGTGTCAATATAGGTAGGTGCTGCAATAACTCTGCAGACTTTTAATACTCTACCTTATTCTGCTGACATACTAGGCACTTTTCCACAATCTCTACCATCTCTTTTCACATCTGACCACCAATACCCTTTTCAGAGATTTCGATATATTTTTATCATCTTTCGTATGCACTGTATATCCCGAAGAGTGAGCTTCTGACAATATCACTATCCCATCAACAGTGGTCCTGGGGAGCACTTATACTGTCTCTGAATCCTCAGTAACTCATCATCACCCACTGTGAACTCTATCCCTGTACCCTTCTGAATCAGACCCAAACTATCGACATCCGGTCGATTATCACTCTAAGCCTGGCAAATTCGGGCACTCTCATCCGGTTCTAATCATCAGGCTAGCTGTCACATAATCATACTAATCACTGTCATCATCAGAAGGGATCACATCAATACTGAGGTTCACAACTGCTCTAGCAGCTCACGCTCCCTGACCATCATATGTAATACCATCCCGAGGCTATTTCTGCTCAAGGCATCAGTCATCACATTAGCCTTTCCTGGGTGGTACAATTTTCATAAATCAAAATCTCTCAGAAGCTCTAACCCAATATTTATTCTCATATTCGTCTCTTTCTGTTAAAACAGATACTCGGGCTTTATGATCAGTGCATATTCATAATTTCTCATCATATACATAGTAGTACCATATCCTCGGTACAAACACTTCCGCTGTCAACCTTAAATCATGGGTCAGATAGTTTATTTAATGATCACAGAGTTGTTTGTCTCCAAAATTGACTATCTTCCCATTATACATCAATACATAGCCCCATCATAATTTTGAGGTACCCATACTCACGGAGAACCTCTTGAGCTGTTGGGTATGGTGAAATTAATCACAGTGGTCAATTCATACTTCACTACATCGAAATTTATATCACATCCATCATTTTATTTATCGTCTCATTCAAAGACCACGTTTTCTTAGTTAAACGGGTCGTCAAGGTATATCCTTTTTGAACTCGCAACAATCCATTTGTAAAAGCCATCTTCAATTATTGCTTATAATTCGCCCTAGACTTTAACTACACCCAACATATCATCGATACTGATGATTACAATTCTGTCCAATCCTTGGCTTATTCACGCATAAGCGTATAAGATCCTTCTCAACCACTTACGTTTTCAGGTACTAACCTGCGTCATTTCCTTTTCTTATCTTAACGGCTCTTATTAAATTTTATTATGTTAACCTTCATGATGTGTCGAATTTTTTAATATTCTTATCGTCTTAGTAAAGGTATCCTAATGCTAAAGGTATTTATTACGACGATCGGTTTCACGTTATAGGATATATATATATTTTTAGACGCTGTCAAGTCTTCAGGCGGAGAGGTATTTTGAAATACCTTTATTAACCTTCAGACTTAACCACAACTACTGGTTATGGTTATACCCATCTTTATCCTTGGTTATAATTTATATTCCTTACTAATTGCTTAAAATTTTCTTATCGCCAAAATACCGGGTTTTGATATTTTTACCATTTTACCCCTGCTCTTGTTTCCGAAATCAATTTAACCCAACCTTCCTTCATACATCTCTCATCTTTTCTTATTTAATTTTCGTATTTTAATTAAATTCGGGTCTTACAACTCTCCCCCACTTAAAGAATTTGGTCCTCCAAATTAGAACCAAGTCATGTGAGTCCATATACAACTCCGGGTACATCGATCGTATCATACTCTTAAATTCTTATGTAACCTTCTCCGGAGTGTATTACTACCAAAGGACTTTAATTAGGGAGATTATCTTAAACCTCAATACTTTCTCTTTCCTGTTTAATGCCCGAATCAACTTATCGATATACTTATATTTTCATTATGCTGAACTGTTGGATCTCATATCCTATGCTGGATTCTGAATAGTATTCCCGAAGCATTAAAAGCTGAGACACATTGTGGGTGCCTGTTAATTCAGGTGATAACACTAACCTACAGGTCTTATCTCCCACTTGTCCAATTTCTCAAAATATTCCATCCAGCGTAACTTATTTTACCTTCTTCCAAAAGTTCGCTATGTCTTTATTCTCTTAGGACAAGTAACTTTCAACCATACTAATTTACCAAGGATGAATTCCAATACTTGTCTATCTACTCTGAGGTGTTCTTAATCTCTCATCTTAATTAAACATCCTCAGAGACTTATTATCCAAAGTCAAAATTGATTCTGTTCTGTCACCCACTTTTCTTATCCAATTTGGGGAACAACCCCTACGGCCATACACTGCCTCATATCTTGTCATCCCGATACTCAAGTGACAATTGTCACTATTGGCGAATTCAATTAGAAATCAACTGATCATTCCAGGAGCTCATAAAATCGATGGCACACGCTTTCATCGGATCCTCCAGAACCTGTACAGTCTTCTCTGACTGACCATCTGTCTGAGAATGGAAAGCTGTGCTAATACTCAGTCGGGTTCCCATAGCTTCCTGAAATATCCACAGAGGTAGGAAGTGGAGCGGGAATCCCTATATGATACCATGCTCACTGGAACGCTACATAATGTTTCACAATCTTCCTTATACCTGAATCCTCATACACACTCTGAGTATCTGGGGAGTTCATAACCAGAAAGTGGGTAGACTTAGTCACTCTATCGACTATCATCCTAATAGTCTCCTAATTTATCCGGGTCCTCTATAACCCATCACGACATTCATGGAGACTTGCTCTCATTTTTTGTGCCGTGTCAATATAGGTAGGTGCTGCAATAACTCTGCAGACTTTTAATACTCTACCTTATTCTGCTGACATACTAGGCACTTTTCCACAATCTCTACCATCTCTTTTCACATCTGACCACCAATACCCTTTTCAGAGATTTCGATATATTTTTATCATCTTCCGTATGCACTGTATATCCCGAAGAGTGAGCTTCTGACAATATCACTATCCCATCAACAGTGGTCCTGGGGAGCACTTATACTGTCTCTGAATCCTCAGTAACTCATCATCACCCACTGTGAACTCTATCCCTGTACCCTTCTGAATCAGACCCAAACTATCGACATCCGGTCGATCATCACGCTAAGCCTGGCAAATTCGGGCACTCTCATCCGGTTCTAATCATCAGGCTAGCTGTCACATAATCATACTAATCACTGTCATCATCAGAAGGGATCACATCAATACTGAGGTTCACAACTGCTCTAGCAGCTCACGCTCCCTGACCATCATATGTAATACCATCCCGAGGCTATTTCTGCTCAAGGCATCAGTCATCACATTAGCCTTTCCTGGGTGGTACAATTTTCATAAATCAAAATCTCTCAGAAGCTCTAACCCAATATTTATTCTCATATTCGTCTCTTTTTGTTAAAATAGATACTCGGGCTTTATGATCAGTGCATATTCACAATTTCTCATCATATACATAGTAGTACCATATCCTCGATACAAACACTTCCGCTGTCAACTTTAAATCATGGGTCAGATAGTTTATTTAATGATCACAGAGTTGTTTGTCTCCAAAATTAACTATCTTCCCATTATACATCAATACATAGCCCCATCATAATTTTGAGGTACCCATACTCACGGAGAACCTCTTGAGCTGTTGGGTATGGTGAAATTAATCACAGTGGTCAGTTCATACTTCACTACATCGAAATTTATATCACATCCATCATTTTATTTATCGTCTCATTCAAAGACCACGTTTTCTTAGTTAAACGTGTCGTCAAGGTATATCCTTTTTGAACTCGCAACAATCCATCTGTAAAAGCCATCTTCAATTATTGCTTATAATTCGCCCTAGACTTTAACTACACCCAACATATCATCGATACTGATGATTACAATTCTGTCCAATCCTTGGCTTATTCACGCATAAGCGTATAAGATCCTTCTCAACCACTTACGTTTTCAGGTACTAACCTGCGTCATTTCCTTTTCTTATCTTAACGGCTCTTATTAAATTTTATTATGTTAACCTTCATAATGTGTCGAATTTTTTAATATTCTTATCGTCTTAGTAAAGGTATCCTAATGCTAAAGGTATTTATTACGACGATCGGTTTCACGTTATAGGATATATATATATATATATATTTTTAGACGCTGTCAAGTCTTCAGGCGGGGAGGTATTTTGAAATACCTTTACTAACCTTCAGACTTAACCACAACTACTGGTTGTGGTTATACCCATCTTTATCCTTGGTTATAATTTATATTCCTTACTAATTGCTTAAAATTTTCTTATCGCCGAAATACCGGGTTTTGATATTTTTACCATTTTACCCCTGCTCTTGTTTCCGAAATCAATTTAACCCGACCTTCCTTCATACATCTCTCATCTTTTCTTATTTAATTTTCGTATTTTAATTAAATTCGGGTCTTACAACTCTCCCCCACTTAAAGAATTTGGTCCTCCAAATTAGAACCAAGTCATGTGAGTCCATATACAACTCCGGATACATCGATCGTATCATACTCTTAAATTCTTATGTAACCTTCTCCGGAGTGTATTACTACCAAAGGACTTTAATTAGGGAGATTATCTTAAACCTCAATACTTTCTCTTTCCTGTTTAATGCCCAAATCAACTTATCGATATACTTATATTTTCATTATGCTGAACTGTTGGATCTCATATCCTATGCTGGATTCTGAATAGTATTCCCGAAGCATTAAAAGCTGAGACACATTGTGGGTGCATGTTAATTCAGGTGATAACACTAACCTACAGGTCTTATCTCTCACTTGTCCAATTTCTCAAAATATTCCATCCAGCGTAACTTATTTTACCTTCTTCCAAAAGTTCGCTATGTCCTTATTCTCTTAGGACAAGTAACTTTCAACCATACTAATTCACCAAGGATGAATTCCAATACTTGTCTATCTACTCTGAGGTGTTCTTAATCTCTCATCTTAATTAAACATCCTCAGAGACTTATTATCCAAAGTCAAAATTGATTCTGTTCTGTCACCCACTTTTCTTATCCAATTTGGGGAACAACCCCTACGGCCATACACTGCCTCATATCTTGTCATCCCGATACTCAAGTGACAATTGTCACTATTGGCGAATTCAATTAGAAATCAACTGATCATTCCAGGAGCTCATAAAATCGATGGCACACGCTTTCATCGGATCCTCCAGAACCTGTACAGTCTTCTCTGACTGACCATCTGTCTGAGAATGGAAAGCTGTGCTAATACTCAGTCGGGTTCCCATAGCTTCCTGAAATATCCACAGAGGTAGGAAGTGGAGCGGGAATCCCTATATGATACCATGCTCACTGGAACGCTACATAATGTTTCACAATCTTCCTTATACCTGAATCCTCATACACACTCTGAGTATCTAGGGAGTTCATAACCAGAAAGTGGGTAGACTTAGTCACTCTATCGACTATCATCCTAATAGTCTCCTAATTTATCCGGGTCCTCTATAACCCATCACGACATTCATGGAGACTTGCTCTCATTTTCCGTGCCGTGTCAATATAGGTAGGTGCTGCAATAACTCTGTAGACTTTTAATACTCTACCTTATTCTGCTGACATACTAGGCACTTTTCCACAATCTCTACCATCTCTTTTCACATCTGACCACCAATACCCTTTTCAGAGATTTCGATATATTTTTATCATCTTCCGTATGCACTGTATATCCCGAAGAGTGAGCTTCTGACAATATCACTATCCCATCAACAGTGGTCCTGGGGAGCACTTATACTGTCTCTGAATCCTCAGTAACTCATCATCACCCACTGTGAACTCTATCCCTGTACCCTTCTGAATCAGACCCAAACTATCGACATCCGGTCGATCATCACGCTAAGCCTGGCAAATTTGGGCACTCTCATCCGGTTCTAATCATCAGGCTAGCTGTCACATAATCATACTAATCACTGTCATCATCAGAAGGGATCACATCAATACTGAGGTTCACAACTGCTCTAGCAGCTCACGCTCCCTGACCATCATATGTAATACCATCCCGAGGCTATTTCTGCTCAAGGCATCAGTCATCACATTAGCCTTTCCTGGGTGGTACAATTTTCATAAATCAAAATCTCTCAGAAGCTCTAACCCAATATTTATTCTCATATTCGTCTCTTTCTGTTAAAACAGATACTCGGGCTTTATGATCAGTACATATTCACAATTTCTCATCATATACATAGTAGTACCATATCCTCAGTACAAACACTTCCGCTGTCAACTTTAAATCATGGGTCAGATAGTTTATTTAATGATCACAGAGTTGTTTGTCTCCAAAATTGACTATCTTCCCATTATACATCAATACACAGCCCCATCATAATTTTGAGGTACCCATACTCACGGAGAACCTCTTGAGCTGTTGGGTATGGTGAAATTAATCACAGTGGTCAGTTCATACTTCACTACATCGAAATTTATATCACATCCATCATTTTATTTATCGTCTCATTCAAAGACTACGTTTTCTTAGTTAAACGTGTCGTCAAGGTATATCCTTTTTGAACTCGCAACAATCCATCTGTAAAAGCCATCTTCAATTATTGCTTATAATTCGCCCTAGACTTTAACTACACCCAACATATCATCGATACTGATGATTACAATTCTGTCCAATCCTTGGCTTATTCACGCATAAGCGTATAAGATCCTTCTCAACCACTTACGTTTTCAGGTACTAACCTGCGTCATTTCCTTTTCTTATCTTAACGGCTCTTATTAAATTTTATTATGTTAACCTTCATGATGTGTCGAATTTTTTAATATTCTTATCGTCTTAGTAAAGGTATCCTAATGCTAAAGGTATTTATTACGACGATCGGTTTCACGTTATAGGATATATATATATATATTTTTAGACGCTGTTAAGTCTTCAGGCGGGGAGGTATTTTGAAATACCTTTATTAACCTTCAGACTTAACCACAACTACTGGTTATGGTTATACCCATCTTTATCCTTGGTTATAATTTATATTCCTTACTAATTGCTTAATCCCAATTACTTCATATCGTGAGGATGTTCTTACCTAACATACGCCTCTTACTCCGATACATCTTGTATTTAGGATCTATCTTATCTTAAAGATTATCTCCTTAGTGTATCAATCATGACGAAACTCTTGTTATTATTCATTCAGTGAGTACAATCCTTTACTCCTGAAATTTTCAGCTGTCACACCCCTTTTTATCACTTGTAGACACTTACCGTATACTTTTCAGTGATGTTTTCACCCTTGTTTTCAACTTAAAATCTCTATATCCATATTCCGTTAATTAATCCTCCTCTAATGGGGTACTCATTTATCAGTATTGTGCCCAATGATGTAGGCATTCATGCCTTTTACTCACTTATATGTGAATGAAGGCAGTACAAATAAATGTGTGGCACCAGGATCAATGAACATATGTACTTCATTATTCATAACAAGTGTGGTATCTTACACCACATCCATGAAACATCAATAGTGTCCTGGTCCAAGACGTCCTCTCGCCTTCGTCCAACAACCTACTTTCCCTTTTTTATCTTTTCAGCTATGGCCTCCCTTTTCATTGCAGCTATACCAACGAAATTTTTCTCTGTCTCTTTACCTTTTTGTGGGGCGATCTCGCTCAACTCTGAGCAATCCTAAATCAATGGTCCGTCTTACCACATTTAACGGCCATTTTCATCAATACAGTGTAGATATAGACCCTCCTTCCGTGGTATCCACCACACATCTCACACTGCTTACAGTACTTATACTGCTACAACGCTTCGTAGCAGGTCGAGATTCTCCAATCACAATGCCCCTCAAGAGTGCCAAAATTAGTTGCACTGAGGCCTTACCAATTATCTTGCTCCATGGCTCATCAAATTAGATCTTTTACCAATACCATTTTCCCAATTTAACATCTCTATCATTTCTCGATTCTCTTTTATGTCTCTATTTCGGCCCTCATTAGCTTTCACAATCTCAGAGGCGTACAGTTCATGTTCTTATTTACCCAACTGCAAATCTGCGCACTGCCTCGGTATAAGTAATATCTCACGGGCCAATTGGACTCTAATTGAAAAGTTGAGTCATTTCATGAACCTTTAAACATCTCGACTGTCACTTGTTCATAGTGTCGAGGTAATATCTACCCAGAATGTAATCGAGTCTCCATACTCGTCAATAAATCAAATCCTCTGGTCAAAGCAAGGACTTTAATCTGAAATTTCCTTTAAATCATGTCCGGGATATCCTGTCACCGGAATATATCCAAGATATTTCTCATATCAGCTCTTAAGATGGGTCGAGCGGGTTTCCACCAATACTCCGCTGCGCCCTCTGATCTCATACATAATCTGAGCAATTTGCTCCTCAAAATAATCTCCACACTCCTCTCCAATCTCGCGAAGCGTGTCTCAATACTATCCGATCACTCTGTCGGACTCTGAGAGGCATGCTCAACATTCGCCTCTATTTCAATCTCATACTGATTCTCATAGTCAAACTCAGCACGACTTAGCAGACTCAGGTCTACCTCTACGACCTCTGCCTCGTGCACTATCTCATCTAACGCGACTCATATTAGGCATTCCTGCAATCTCAACCATTTCTTAGTCAAGCCCATCTCGATATACACTATTATATCTAACTAAGCACAGTAACACGGGGATGTAATTCTTAATTACTGACACTGACACACTTCAAACCAATTGGCTCTGATACCACCTTAATTGTCACGACCCGAACTACCCAAAAATCAGAGTGAATTTTTCGCGTTTTTATTATTTTATACTTACCTCTGATCGTGACCAACCATAACCAATAATTGGGCTGTATGTCAGTGCCCACATCTTCTCCATGCATTTACAATTAGTGCACAATTTAATTTAAATATACATTCATGTATTCTGCACTACATTTCTTTGATTTAATTACATAATTATACACTCTCTATACATCCCAGTGTCATACAAAATGAAATACTGTGCTCATGTTATTTAGATACAAAAACCATATATATATAGCGTGTATATACCTCAAAAGATAGGTAGCAGCGGACGACTAGAATGCCGTACCCAGTCGCCTCCCAATCTACTGGAAGAAATCTGTGTGAGAAAGTGAAAGGGGTGAGCACATCAAGCTCAGTAAGGCAATTCTACGAACAAGTAGATAACAATACAACCTACATGAACGTAGTGCCATGCATAAACCGCCCCTTCTCCACACATTTCCAAAACAGATGATATGTTATGATGTCGTGTAAAATAACTCATATGAAAACTCTAAAGCATGAAAACTTAACATGCATATCTTTTAAATCATTTATTTCTCGTTAAAATATCGAATAAGGTCATGACTCAACCCTTCCCTCGGGTTGCCCTGACTCACACAAAATTTGAGAAATCATGTTCCTCGAAAACAATAATATCGAAAACATAAATCTACGAGATACGAGACTAGGCAACATCGGTATATCGGTAATAACTAGGACTATGGCCATATGTGTCCTCGGGAGTTCCTCAGCTACACGGATCCTAGTGTGCGGGTTCTCACCATGATCGGGAACCGTCCGGGAGGTGGGTCAATCCATCCCGTCAGTCTTATCCGATCCCCGGCATCCGAAGATGCTGCATCCGGAGATGCCGTATCCGAAGATACAACACGGTACATCATACTCCATGCTACTTGCACGGTACATCGTACTCCGTGAACCCATATCATGTCTCTATACTCATGCCATGTCTCAAGCGCACGTGCGAGCCTATTAAAACGGTGACACACAGTCTACCCGTTGCTCCAAGCACGGCTTATCGTATAATCTCTGAAAGTAGTGCGAGCGATGCTCTAACACTGTCAATGACTCAGGTAAAACTAGTGCGAGCTAAGCTCGAGCACTCTGTCATGAAAAATCGTATATATATAAAAATATGGTGCGAGTTAGACTCCGGCACCGTGTCATGAAAATCATGTAAAACCCTAGTGCGAGCTCTCGCTCCAGCACTAGTGAAATCATTGCACAAATCAAAGCTCGTGCGAGCTGAACTCTAGCACGTCACATTATGAAAGGTCACATAGGCGGCTACATTTCTTAAATCGATTTTCAACGAAAATCCACGTTTGTTGAAAATATGAAATGTTGTGCAATTTCATTTAAAAGTTAGCCGACCTACTCATGCATGTACCAGAATACTTCAAAAACAAGCAGGAACCCTTCGTCCTTGCTTCTTACATTTTTTTCCCTAAAACTTGGAATTTTACCCTTAACAGGGGTATTTTGGTAATTTGCCCATTCGGGGCCCAAAAATTTTTATCTCAAATCTAGACCCTTCGGACAATTTAAAGGAATGTAAATGACGTCGAAAATTCGTAAAGTTATCTCTAGCAGTTCGTAAAATTCCCTTACCTGGAATCGCGTGCAGACTACTCTTATCTCGATGATACCGAACCTCTCGACCCAAGTGCGCACCAACCAATGTACGTAACTGCATATAACCACATAATCGAGGTTAATTCAATTATCCCGATCAGTATATTGCATTTACTGATCAACTTGGAGCTATTGGGCCTTGTCTACCTTATTGGGCCTCGGCCCATTCTAGCCCTTTTTATATTCATTAATTCCCTTCTTCGGGTATACAGAGCTTACACAGCTTTCTAATAATTATCGGGCTTCATTCCAATTTCATTGGATAGCCCGTATACCATTTACGGCAATTATATTACAATTCCGAATAATATTCCTTCCTACGCAAAATTAATCCATAATTCCGTAAAATAATTAAACTCGATATTTAAAGAACTCTAATTGCCGAAATTAAATTGTACTTACCCGATATGATGCGGGGTACGAGAATCAGAGCTCGATCGGCTCTCGTTCGGTCTCCGTCGTGAAGCTGCATAATTAGGTAAATTCGGATTATTTTTCATTAAAATAATATTAAATTAAATTTTCGAAATTTACCCGTAGGTCAATTTCGACCCTCGATCAACTTACCCGAACCTCGAGTCGTCCCCGGTAAATTTCTTTCCTTTTTCCCCCTTTTTCCTTCCTTTTCCTTCCTTTTCTTTTCCCTTTTCCTTCCTTTTCCTTCCCTTTCCTTCCCTTTCCTTCCAGCCAAACGACACCGTTTCTGCCTATTGCCGTCGTCGGCCTTTCCGGCGGTCTCACCGGCCGAGATCGGTCTCAAAAGGACCGGCTTCCTCCCCTGAATGCGTCGGTGGTCTCCTCTCCGGCCCAGTCGCGGTGGTTCACCGGCGATTACCCCTTTTCTCCCTCGGAATTTCGAAGCTCGGATCGGACTGCTCCGGCCACCTGGCGGCTCGGTTCCGGTGCCCACGCGTTCGTCGGACTCTGCTCTTCCTCCTGGCAGCTTCGTCGGACGTGGACGGTCGCCGGTGGGTGGGATTTGACGGTGAACGGGGTGCGGGTCTTCTCTCGGTTCTCTCTCGGGTTTTCCTTTTTTTTTTTTCAGTTACTTTTTTTTATTTATTTTTATTAATTTTATTATTATTTTTATTTATTTTAATTATTTTACTATTCCATAAAATACTCCATAAAATCCCAAAATATCTCCACTTACATTATTTTTATTCTACTTTAATTTATTCAATTAAAATTTAATTTATTAATTGTATTTTTCTCTAAATTTTGATATTATTTCTTCGCGTTTTTCGAGATATAGTCCCGGTAATTTTTTTTTCGGTATTTTTAAAATTTTCGAATCTTGATCAATTGATCCAAAATTTATAATTTCCTTATCGTCGATCAAGATATCTTACATCCTTATTTTTAAATTAAAATTTTCTTATCGCCGAAATACCGGGTTTTGGTATTTTTACCATTTTACCCCTGCTCTTGTTTTCGAAATCAATTTAACCCGACCTTCCTTCATACATCTCTCATCTTTTCTTATTTAATTTTTGTATTTTAATTAAATTCGGGTCTTACATTTTATGTGACATCATTAAATCATAATAAGCATGAATTTAATCAAGATCATACAGTCTTTCATGTTATGTAAGACAAATCAAGGATTTCAAATGAAAGCATGGAAAACATCATCATGCTACTGCATTTAAATCAATTCATTAAAACTGCAGTAAAAACTAACCCTTCCGGGTCAATCATCTCATAAAACAATTTAGTAAAGTTTATTATAAAACTCCGGTTATAAAACCACCCTTCTTTCAGGGGCACATATCATAAAATCATCTGAAATCTTATATCACAGTATAAAATCATAAAATCGAGGGCCTGACCCCTCTCTCGGGTCTACCTTGGTCTATCGACCAATAGTTATATCATGTGAGACAAGTATGTGATTATATCAATAACATCGAGGACTATGGCCATATCCTAGTGATCCCTGGCAACACGGTACCTAGTGTGCGGGGTATCACACCTCATTGTGACACACAGTCTACAGAAGGCTCCAACACGGCTATATGCATGTAATATAAATCCCTGTGCGAGCGAAGCTCAAACACAGCTCCATGCATATTCATGATATCTGAAAACCTCGTGCGAGAGAAGCTCTAGCACGGTTTCATAGAAATCAATGAAATCTGCGTACAAGCAGTGCTCCAGTACGACTTAAACTGATTATAATTTCAAGTAAAATCCACGTACGAGCAATGCTCTAATACGGATATGTATAGAAACTCAATGAAAACCTCGTACGGCATTCAAATGAATTATGAAAACCATATAAAACTTTGTACGAGTAAGCTCCAGCATAAATGAATGCTCAAGTAAATCAAATCTCGTGCGAGTTACACTCCAGCACGGCTTTATGCATAATTAAATCAAATCTCATGCGAGTTACACTCTAGCACGGCTTTTATGCAATATCATATCAAAACAGGATGCGAGCTAAGCTCTAGCATCTCTCATGCATGTCAAGTCATAAAAACTAGTGCGAGCAATCGCTCCAGCACCATTATATGCATACCACGTCAAAACAAATCAAAAACATGTCAAAACAGAGTGCGAGCTAGGCTCCAGCAGCTCTCATTTCACAATAATAAAAATCAGTGCGAGTACCATGCTCTAGCACATTTCATGCATATGATGTCACACAAGTCGGTGCGAGCAAGTGCTCAAGCACATTTATGCATAATCACAAACGCAGATATAGTGCGAACTACGTGTCGGCACTATCTGTTTCCATATAACTTGATAGTTGGCCTATTTCCAAAGAATTTTCATTTAAATACAAATAACACTTACATAGTGTTATCATGTGAAATTTATGCAATTACTAACCAATCTATCAATTTACTTTGATTAAAACCAATAAAATCCTTAAATCATAAATTTCCTTAAATCATGCATTTCATGCATGTCATGCTTTCACCATCCTTAGGTGAACTTCCCTCAATAGGGGTAAAATAGACTTTTCACCTAATTCGATCATTAAAATCATTTAAACCACTTTTAGGACCTTTACACAATATCAGTGTATACATACATATTCAGTGTACAGAAAAGCTATTAAAATACGCATAGCTACCTCTAGCTACTCACATAATTCCCTTACCTCATTTTTTTGTACAGTCTGACCTTTCCACTGATGACTCGTTACGCAGTCCGATTTGCTCTGAATCAAATCTCCAAAACTGCGGATACATATTCATCAGGTCAATTACAATACAATTTAATTGTATTTCATATTTTCTGGGCTTAATTTAAATCATTGGGCCCGTTTACCCATATTGGGCCCGATTGCACCTTAATGGGCCTTAATAGGCCTTAAGCCCGTTTACCCACTTACTATTCACATTATCGAGGCCTATTGGGCTCATTGGGCCCATCAATATTTATTTAGCCTCGTTCTAAATTCTCGGATATCTCAATTTAATATTTACGACAATTTATCCAATTTTCAGAATTTAATTCATTTAATGCGAAAATTAAATCCGTAATTCATCAACACGCATAACGATGTAAAATTATGGTAAATAAGGGTTACTTACTCGAGATTCCATGATAGTACGTAAATCGAGGTTGTCTCAAGCTCTCGATTGATATCAATTGTCGAGCTACACAATTTAATATTTTTTTCGGGTAAATTTCCAGTCGGATAATAATCAAATTAAATATTTCAAAAATTAAATCGATCAATACGACTGCTTACCGACTTACCTGAAACTCGATTGCATCACTGAAATTTTTCTCAATTTTTTCCTCTTTTTCTTTTCCCCTTTTTCTTCCTTTTTTACTCTTCTTTTTGGCTGAACCGGTCCGGTCCGGTTCAACCCGGTTCAGACCGCTGGTTCAGCTCAGTCCGATTCGGTCGGTTTAGTCCGGTTCGGTCGGTTCAGTCACCATTTGGTCATTCTGACGCCGTCCGGTCGGTTTCCGGCGCCTCACCACCACCGTTCGGTGCGCCATCGCATGGGCTCCCTAAATCGGGCCTCGATGTGGCTCGAATCGGTGTCGATGGCTGCCGATCGAGGCTTCTCTTCCACGGGTTCCTCCTTCATTTTCGGCGATTTTCGACGACTTCCACGGCGGGTCTTGGCCGCTGGTTGTTCGCCCGGTGCTGGGCTGCGTTCGTCGGCCCCTAGGCCTCGCCGGTGGCTCGCTGGTGATGAGCCTCCTCGGTCTCGGCTTCCTCGCTTCTCTATTTCGTTTCTGTTTCCTCTTTGTTTCCGTAAAATTTCAGATTTCCCTTTTTTTTAACTTTATTTATTTATTTATAATTAAATTTTATTATTATTTTATTCAATAAAATATATTAAAATTGCCAAAATATCTTAAAAAATACTATTTTATTAATTTGATCTGTAAATGAATTTCTCAGTCCGATTTTACCTTTTCGGTATAATTTTTGATTATTTTCGGGATTATTTTTTCGATACGAAAATTTCGATTTATTCCAATAAATTCATATCTTGATCAATTTAACCCGAAATTTAATTATTTCTTCATCATTGATCAAGATTTCTCATTCTCATATTTTTAATTAAATTTTCTTGTCCCGATTACTACCGAATTTTGGTCTTTTGACTGTTTTACCCTTGCACGTGTTCGGTAATGCCATTTCAATCCTTTTGCATTTTTAAATGCACTCAAAAATTTCTATTTATTCCCTTTTTGCCTTTACGATAAAATCGGGTCTTACAATCTCCCCCACTTAAGAAATTTGGTCCTCCAAATTAGAACCAAGTAATATGAGTCCATAAATAACTCCGGGTACATCTATCGTATCATATACTGTCATCCTCAAGTGACTTTCTCCGGAGTGTAATATTTTCATAATACTTAACTAGGGAGATCATCTTAAACCTTAACACTTTCTCCTTCCGTCTAATACCCAAATCGATTTTCCAATCATACGTTATACTTTCATTAAGCTAAGCTGTTGGAGCTCATATCCGATCACATATGCTAAATCCGGATAGTATTTTCAAAACATCATAAGATAGGACACATTGTGGATGCCTCTTAATTCAAGTGGTAATGTCAACTTACAGGTCTTATCTCCCACTTGTCCAATTTCTCTATCTGAATCTTGTTACGTCCTTATGCTCTTAGGACAAGTAACTATCAACAATACTGATTTAGCCTCGGTGAATTCCAATGATTTTTGTCTCTTGTCAGCTTAGCTTTTCTATCTGCTCTGAGGTGTTCTTAATCACTCATAATTCAACTGAACATCCTCAGAGGTTTGTCTTACCAATTCGGGAATAATTTTCTATCTGTCACTCACTTCTTCTTATCCAAGTTAGGGAACAACTCCCTACGGTCATACAATGCCTCATATAAAATGTTATCCCGATACTCAAGTGACAACTGTCATCACTGGCGAATTTGATTAGTAGCAACTGATCATCCCAAGAGCTTATAAAATCAATGGCACACGCTCTCATCACATCCTCCAGAAACCTGTACAGTCCTCTCTGACTGACCATCTGTCTGAGGACGGAAGCTATGCTAACACACAATCGGATTCCCATAGCTTTCTGAAAAACATTCCCAGAAGTGGAAAGTGAAGTGGGAATCCTTATCTGATATCATGCTTACTGGAACGCTACACAATGTTTCACAATATTCCATACGTAAAAATCCGCCTACACACTCAGAGTATCTGGGGATTTCATAACCGGAAGGTAGGTAAACTAGTCAATCTATCGACTATCACCTAGATAGCCTCGTGATCTATCCGGGTCCTCTGTAACCCATCACGAAGTTCATAGTAACTTGTTCCCATTTCCGTGTCACTATAGGTAGAGACTGCAATGACTCTGCATACATCTATTGCTCTACCTTACTCTGCTGACATAGGAGACACTTCTTTCACAATCTCTACAATATCACTTTTCATACCTGACCACCAATACCTTTTTCAGAGATTCAAATATATTTATTATTTCTCGGATGCACTGTATATCCCGAAGAGTGAGCTTCTGACAATAGCACTATCTCATCAACTATGGTCCTGGGGAGCACTTATACTGTGTCTGAACCTCTGTGAATCATCATCACTCACTGTGAAATCTGTCAGTATACCCTTCTGAATCTGACCCACACTATCGACACCATGCCGATCATCACGCTAAGCCTGGCAAATCCGACCACACAAATCCGGTTCTAACCTCAGGCTAGCTGTCACAAAATCACCATCATCATCAGAAGGGATCACATCACTACTGAGGTTCACACTGTTCTAGCAGCTCACGCTCCCTGACCATCATATGTGATACCATCCCGATGCTTTTTCTGTTCAAGGCATCAGCCATTACATTAGCCTTTTCTGGGTGGTACAATTTTCACAATCATAATCCTTAGAAGCTCTAACCCTCTTGGTTATCTCATATTCTACTCTTTCAGTGAAAACAGATACTCGGGGCTTTTACGATCAGTGCATATCCGAAATTTCTTACAGTATAAATGGTAGCGCCATTCTTTAAGTGTAAACGTTACGGCTGCCAACTTTAAATCATGGGTCGGATAGTTTCTCTCATGGTCCTTGAACTAACTGGATCCATAAACGACTATCTTCCCATTTTACATCAATACACCGCCTAATCCTTATTTTGAGGTATCCATACATACTGAAACCTCTTGACTGTTGGTTATACTGAGAATACTTACGGTGGTCAGTTCATCACTTTAATATACCAAGACTCACAGAAGCTATTTTCATACTTATCATAACACTCATCTGTAAGACAGTTTCCCATTTGCTACTTATACTCTTCCCTGGACTTCGAATATATCAAATTATCATCGCTAAAGATGACAACCAATTAGTCCAGGTAAGGTTTAAATACCTTATCATAGTTGAGTTCCACTCAATATTCAATCACCAATATCCTTGACCTATGTACGCATAAATGTATAATGTCATTTCGAAATTGCTTTCGTTCAAGATACAACCCACGTCATTTCATTTTTCTTATAGTAATGGCTTTTATAAAATTTTAATTTTAAAACTTCATGGTAACTCAAATTCTATATTTTTCTTTATCGTACCAGCAAAGGTACCTAAATTTTAAATGCATATATATGACATCGATTTCAATCTATAGGTTCTATGTCTGCGCTTATCGACGCTGTCAAATCTTCCGGCAGGAAGTATTTTGAAATACCTTTATTAACCCTCAGACTTGACTACATACCGCTTGATCCAAATTACTTTGCATATCAAGGATATCCTTACCTTGCATACGTCTCTTATTCCAATATATCTCCTTTAATATATCACTTATAACAAACTCTTTCATTATTTGTCAAACTTACAATCCTGATACCCATATTCAGTTAGTGAAAATTAACTAACTATCATCATCTTGCCTAAGGGTACAGGTTTCACGTCTTTTGCTAGCTTATTAGCAACTGAAGGCGGTATGAAAAAAATACGTGGCACCAGGATCAATTAAAATAATTACTTCATTATTTATAACCAGTGTGATATCTTCCACCACATCAAATGGAACATCAAAAGTGTTCTGGTCCAAGGCATATACTCGCCTTCGTCCAACATCTTATTTCCGTGGTAACTACCACACATCTTACACTGTTCACACTGCTACTATGTTATATTGTTACATAGCATATCGGGGTCCTCAAATCACAAAACCCCTCAAAAGTACTGAAATTAGATACACTAGGGCCTTACCAATCATGTTACCCCATGACTCCTCAACTCAAATCTTTTACCAAACTACC
Source organism: Firmiana major (assembly GCA_033439115.1). Classification (NCBI taxonomy): domain Eukaryota; kingdom Viridiplantae; phylum Streptophyta; class Magnoliopsida; order Malvales; family Malvaceae; genus Firmiana; species Firmiana major. The sequence continues at coordinate 62,161,755 of CM065904.1, forward strand.
TTTTTCCAATTCTGACATCTCTGTCATTCTCTATTCTCTTTTGTCTCTATTTCGACATTTCGACCCTTACTACCTTTTCCAATCTCAGAGGCGTGCAACTCATGATCTTATTCATACAATTGTAATCTGCGCACTGCCTCAGCATAGGTAGTGATATCTAACGGGCTAATCGGACTCTAATTGACAATCTAAGCCCTTCCATGAACTTTCAGACATCTCAACTCTCACTGTTCATCGTGTCTGAGTCATATCTGCCCAGGAATATAAACTGAGTTTCATACTCGTTAATCAACCATTTCCTCTGGGTCAGAGTAAATAATTTCATCTGTAAATTTCCTTTAAACAATATCTGGGATATTCTGTCACCGGAATACATATAGAATTATTTCTCATGTCCATTCTGGATGTCTAACTCGTAATATGGGTCAAGCAGACTTCACCAATGCTTCCACTCGCTCTATTCACATACATACTCTGAGCAATTAGCTCTCAAAATATTCTCCACACTCCGCTCCAACCTCGCGAAGCGTGTCTCAATACTGTCTGATCTCTTTGTCGGACTCTGTCTGATCTCTCTGTCGGACTCTGTCCGATCTCTTTGTCAGACTCTGTCCGATCTTTTTGTCGGACTCTAAGGGGCATACTCAATACTAGCCTCCACTTCTATCTCATCTCAAGTCCCATGTGGCGACTCAGTACAACTCCCGGGCCTACCTCTTCGGCCTTGAGCTCGTGTACTCGCCTCTCAACCATAGCGGCTATCAGTTAATGAGTCTATTCTTGCATTTAAAACCAAATTCTTCACTACACTTCCATCTCGATATACACAATTGTATCTAAATAATGCACAGTACATAGGGATGTAAACTTCCTTAACCACTAACACCGACTCATATTAGGCCAACTCAGCTCTGATACCACGACCCAGATTACCTAAAAATCAGAGTAAATTTTTTATTTTTTATTTATTATTTAAGTCTTACATTTCTCTCATCGTGACCATCCTACAATACAGTTGGGCTATGATTCGGTGTTAGTCACCTCACACTATTTACCATTCCATTTCCATAATCACATTCATATATCAGAGTTTACTATCTTTGACTTTAATTTGATACATATACAATGGTATTTATAATCCTACATCCTACAAGAGGCTCCAACACGGCTATATGCATGTAATATAAATCCCTGTGCGAGCGAAGCTCAAACACGGCTCCATGCATATTCATGATATCTGAAAACCTCGTGCGAGCGAAGCTCTAGCACGGTTTCATAGAAATCAATGAAATCTGTGTACGAGCAGCGCTCCAGTACGACTTAAACTGATTATAATTTCAAGTAAAATCCACGTACGAGCAATGCTCTGGTACGAATATGTATAGAAACTCAATGAAAACCTCGTACGAGAAAACTCCAGTACGACATTCAAATAATTAAGAAAACCATATAAAACTTTGTGCGAGTAAGCTCCAGCACAAATGAATGCTCAAGTAAATCAAATCTCGTGAGAGTTACACTCCAGCACGGCTTTTATGCAATATCATAACAAAATAGGATGCAAGCTAAGCTCCAGCATCTCTCATGCATGTCAAATCATAAAAACTAGTGCGAGCAATTGCTCCAGCACCATTATATGCATACCACGTCAAAACAAATCAAAACATGTCAAAACAGAGTGCGAGCTAGGCTCCAGCAGCTTTCATTTCACAATAATAAAAATCAGTGCGAGCACCATGCTCTAGCACATTTCATGCATATGATGTCACACAAGTCGGTGCGAGCAAGTGCTCAAGCACATTTATGCACAATCACAAACGCAGATATAGTGCGAACTACGTGTCGGCACTATCTGTTTCCATATAACTTGATAGTTGGCCTATTTCCAAAGAATTTTCATTTAAATACAAATAACACTTACATAGTGTTATCATGTGAAATTTATGCAATTACTGGCCAATCTATCAATTTACTTTGATTAAAACCAATAAAATCCTTAAACCATAAATTTCCTTAAATCATGCATTTCATGCATGTCATGCTTTCACCATCCTTAGGTGAACTTCCCTCAATAGGGGTAAAATAGACTTTTCACCTAATTCGATCATTAAAATCATTTAAACCACTTTTAGGACCTTTATACAATATTAGTGTATACATACATATTCAGTGTACAGAAAAGCTATTAAAATACGCGTAGCTACCTCTAGCTACTCACATAATTCCCTTACCTCATTTTTCTGTACAGTCTGATCTTTTCACTGATGACTCGTCACGCAGTCCAATTTACTCTGAATCAAATCTCCGGAACTGCGGATACACATTCATCAGGTCAATTACAATACAATTTAATTGTATTTCATATTTTTTGGGCTTAATTTAAATCATTGGGCCCGTTTACCCATATTAGGCCCGATTGCACCTTAATGGGCCTTAAGCCCGTTTACCCACTTACTATTCACATTATCGAGGCCTATTGGGCTCATTGGGCCCATCAATATTTATTTAGCCTCGTTCTAAATTTTTGGATATCTCAATTTAATATTTACGACAATTTATCCAATTTCCAGAATTTAATTCATTTAATGCGAAAATTAAATCCGTAATTCATCAATACGTATAACGATGCAAAATTATCGTAAATAAGGGTTACTTACTCGAGATTCCATGATAGTACGTAAATCGAGGCTGTCTCAAGCTCTCGGTTGATGTCAATTGTCGAGCTACACAATTTAATATTTTTTTCGGGTAAATTTCCAGTCGGATAATAATCAAATTAAATATTTTGAAAATTAAATCGATCAATTTGACTGCTTATCGACTTACCCGAAGCTCGATTGCATCACTAAAATTTTCCCTACTTTTTCCTCTTTTTCTTTTCCCCTTTTTCTTCCTTTTTTCCTCTTCTTTTTGGCTGAACCGATCCGGTCCGGTTCAGACCACCGGTTCAGCTCGATCCGGTTCAATCGATTTAGTCCGGTTCGATCGGTTCAGTCACCATTTGATCATTCTGGCGCCGTCCGATCGGTTTTCGGTGCCTCACCACCGCCGTTCGGTGCGCCATCAAATGGGCTCCCTAAATCGGGCCTTAGTGTGGCTCGAATCGATGTCGATGGCCGTCGATCGAGGCTTCTCTTCCGCGGGTTCCTCCTTCGTTTTCGACGATTTTCGACGACTTCCACGACGCGTCTTGGTCGCTGGTTGTTCACCCGGTGCTGGGCTGCGTTCGCCAGCCCCTAGGCCTAGCCGATGGCTCGCTGGTGACGAGCCTCCTCGGTTTTGGCTTCCTCGCTTCTCTATTTCGTTTCTGTTTCCTCTTTCTTTTCGTAAAATTTCAGATTTTCCTTTTTTTAACTTTATTTATTTATTTATAATTAAATTTTATTATTATTTTATTCAATAAAATATATTCAAATTGCCAAAATATCTTAAAAAATACTATTTTATTAATTTGATCTGTAAATAAATTTCTCAGTCTGATTTTACCTTTTCGGTATAATTTTTGATTATTTTCGGGATTATTTTTTCGATACAAAAATTTTGGTTTATTCCAATAAATTCATATCTTGATCAATTTAACTCGAAATTTAATTATTTCTTCATCATTGATCAAGATTTCTCATTCTCATATTTTTAATTAAATTTTCTTGTCCCGATTACTATTGAATTTTGGTCTTTTGACCGTTTTGCCCTTGCACGTGTTCGGGAATGCCATTTCAATCCTTTTGCATTTTTAAATGCACTCGAAAATTTTTATTTATTCCCTTTTTGCCCTTACGATAAAATCGGGTCTTACATATATACAAATGAGGGTATAAGATAAGAATGTGTTTTAATATATGTACATACATGGGATGGATACATGTGATGAGGAAAGAAATGAAAACAAATAATGATGCATATATAGGAATATATATATATATACATACATACTCGCTAGTATATACATGTAGTTGTATATAATAATAGGTATACCGAGGTGTGTACGTACAAAAATAATATAGGGTAAGGAAAATATATATACGTACGTGAATAGCCTAGGTACGCACGATTGAACGTACACACGAGGAAGAACGAATAGGTTACGATTTTAACGTATTTCGAGTGACTCGTATGTATAGGAAGCTAAGTAAACTACCTTCGATGTAGGTAAAACGTAGACGAAATTGACGGAGGTGTTGGAAGGCGTCATTTCGCTAACGTGAGATATCTGATACGTCGAGGTAAGGGGTACTATTTAACTATGTCCTGATAATGCATATTGTTTTTACCGATGAATGACTTTATGAAAAGAGCATGTGATTTCGAAATGATTTATAGATGCTTTTATACCTGTACAATGATTATGTAACACGTTTTAAATATGTTAAATGTCCCCCGAATACTTTACATGATATGAAATAAATTTTTCCAAGGGTATGAAGTGTATGGATGTTTTATATTTACTCATGATTTTTATATCCATATCGCTAAAGTTAACTTTTGACAATTTCAAAGAAAATGGGGAAAAAGAAAATATGTTTTGAGACTTAGGCTTCATGCTTGGCTACTTCTCGTGGTGTTCCGGCTCCACCACTTGAGGTGCCGGTACGTAGGCCCCTGTAGCATTTGACTCTACCTGTGTGGTAGATGTCACGCTACTTGTGGTTTATGATGATGATGTTTTGGTAGTATCTCGTGCCCGCGCAGCACGCAGTTATGTTGCCCACACGGAGAGTGCCATTAGTGCCCGTGTCTTAGCTATGTGCTAGTGAAAGTATGTAAGATGGATACTACCTATGTTTTACGAAAGAGCTGTACGACCCTGATCCAGTCTACAGCCACTTCCATGGCCATAGGTATCATGTTTAACTCTCTACAAAGAATGACACGTATCGCATGACTTAGTTATAGCCTGGTCTCCATGAATTAGTTATGAATGATAAATGTGGCAACGAATATGTGCCTTATGAATTTCAATGATTGGTTATGAACCAATACGTTTATGTAATGTTTACAAAGTGATTATGAAATGTTTCATCAAAGTTTCACAAAATGTTTATGACATGTTTACGAAAGTAAAACGAGATGATTATGCAATGTATGTGAAAAGCTTATGAAAGAATTTATAGCATGGTTGAGCATGATTCTTGCTTTAAACTTGCATGCTTTATGACTTTTACGATGAATTGCATGAAGTGATGATTTAAGTTTTTCCTTTTATTTAAAGTATGATCTTACAAATAATTTTTACATGCTTTTCATATATATATCAGGATTAATTTAAAGGTACTATCTTACTGGGCTTTTCCCCAAAAGCTCACCCCTCTACCTTCAGATCTTTTGCAGTGAATCTATAGGCACTACCTGCCGCATACACGACGTAGGCTGGTGGGAAGAGCTACCCTAGGCTACATTTTGTACTCGCAAAAGGTATACATTTACATTCCTGTACCAGACATAATTGTATGCACAAACATGTGTTGAAATTATCAGTTGGGATGTAATTTTGTAAGGAATGATGTAAACATTATTATATTGGGATAATATTTGAGATGACTGGTATTAAATTGAAATAGATGTCTGGAGTGGTAAGGATGAATTGGAAGGTATGCTTGGTAGTTGTGAATATCTAGGATTGCCAAAAATAATCGATTTGTCGGTGGGTAGACTCATATATAAGCCGTTGTGCTGCCGAAATTTCTATCGGCCATGTAATCTAAAAACGTGGAAATCAATTACTAATTACGAGAAAAGAATTAGGAAAAATGTTTTGACACTGTACAGGAATACAACCTAAGTGAGTAAGAGAATAAATGGGTAATGAAGTTTCAAAAGAAAAAATTTTCCGAATTTCAAGGGTCAAGGGTCGTTACATGTATTGATGATTTGGACTACTATATAGTATTATTTGTAGGTTGGGTAGAGACAAATTGCAGTCGTTATGCTGCCGAAATTTCTAAGAAAACTTAGGACTTTAAATAAAATCCTCCACACATTCAGTTCTAATATTTAAACCTAAATATATTAATGTTAGCTAATTTGATTTATTTTGTATTAAAGACGGGTTTTTTTTTTGGTTTATTTATTTTGTTATTGTAGATGTTAAATTTTTTTATATGCATGTTACAAATTAAATTGATTTTACTTAATTGAAAAAAATTATTTGGTGATAGAGTGTAATTGTTATTTTATTTTTTTAGATACTGTATTCTGTGTGAAAAATGGATAAGGATAGATCTTGGGTGTATTGTCGATTAGATGTAGATGGATTCATTAGAGATGAATTTTTGAATGGAGTTGAAGAGTTAATTAGTTTTGCATTTTGTCATCTGGAGGTAGTTAGTGGAAATCGAATAAAATATCCTTGTAGTAAATGTATGAATAAACAATTCTTGGAAGTCAATAAGGTGCGTAAACACCTTTATTACAAAGGTTTTGTTGTTCGGTATACCACTTGAGATAAACACGGAGAAATTGAATAAGGACAGTCATCACAAAATATAAATGAAACAGTTGATCCACTATCTGGGGTGAGACCTGAGGAACAAAATCCATATGTTAGAATGGTTATGGATGCTTTTCATATGGATGATGACGTAATTGGTAATTCTGTGAACAATTCAAGAAGTGAGGAGCAACATCTAGATTCATCTGCTACATACTTCTATTCTCTATTGAATGATGCAGAAGAACCACTATGGCCTGGTTGTTCAATGCACACAACATTATCGGCTATTTCATAACTTTTGAACTGGAAGTCAGAGTTTAATATAAGTGAAGCATGCTTCAATCGTTTATTGGGGATTATGTAGCCTATGTTACCAGAAGATGATAATTTACCACAAACCAACTATGAAATGAATAAGAAGCTAGAAAATTTGGGTCTTAGTTATGTTAAAATAGATGCATGCAAGAATAATTGTTTGTTGTTTGATAAAGGATATGCAGAGGAGGAGTATTGTCAAATATGTGGTCATCCTCGATATAAACCTATCTCAACAGTTGGTGGACGAGGAAAAAGGATACTTTATAAGGTTTTACGTTATTTGCCATTAATTCCAAGGTTGCAAAGGCTTTTTATGTCGTCAGTAACTGCTAAGTTTATGACATGGCATGTTGAAAGTCGAAATACTAACGGAGTGCTTAATCATCCTGTTAATGGGGAGGCATGGCAAAAAATTCAATAGTATTCACCAATCGTTTGCTGTTGATCCTCGAAATGTAAGACTTAGTTTGTGTGCTGATGGATTTAGTTCTTATGGCCCGACATCGAGATCATACTCTTGTTGGCCAGTAATGCTTGCTGTTCACAATTTACCTCCATGGATGTGCATGAAGCAACCATATTTGTTTCTCAATATGATAATTTTGGGAAGGAAAAGTCCATCACATAACATTGATATTTTCTTGAGACCTTTAATTGATGAGTTAAAGGTGTTGTGGGAACATGGTGTTGAGACTTATGATGCTCACAGAAAACAGCATTTTATGTTAAGGGTCGCATTGTTATGGACGATTAATGACTTCCCTGCTTATGGAATGTTGTCTGGGTGGAGCACCCATGGTCGATTATCTTATCCTTATTGCATGGAACGCACAAAGGCCTTTAGGTTGCAGTATGGACGAAAGCCTTGCTTTTTCGATTGTCATCGTCAATTTTTACCTCTTAATCATCCTTTTAGGAGGCAACGTGACAAATTTAGTAAAAGGGTAGATCATGATCCTCCAGTGTAGAGATTGTCAGGTGAAGAAGTATTGCAACAATTAGATGCCATCGACGATTTACCATACGGTAAAAAATGTGGTCCACAAAAACCTCCAGGATTTGGGGTATCTCATAATTGGGTGAAGAAGAGTATATTCTGGGAATTGCCTTATTGGCATACCAATCTTATTCGACACAATTTGGATGTCATGCATATTGAGAAAAATGTTTTTGACAATTTGTTTAACACCCTGATGGATGTTAAGGGTAAAACTAAAGATAATATAAATGCAAGAATGGATATGGCCTTCATTTGCAAAAGAAAAGAATTAGAATTGGTGAACAGTTATGGAAAAACATTAAAGCCTAAAGCTTCATTCACTCTAAGCAAGGGGGAGCAAAAAAGACTGTGCTTGGGTTAAGGAGTTAAGGCTTCCTGATGGGTTTGCATCAAATATAGCTCGGTGTGTTAATGTCGATGAATGCAAGTTCTACGGAATGAAATCTCATGACTGTCACATTTTTATGTAGTGCTTACTTCCCATAGCTATTCGTGATTTTTTTTCAAATCCAATTTGGGATGCAATCACAGAGCTATCTCATTTTTTCAGAGATGTATGCTTACCAGAAATACGTGTAGATCACATGCAAGTTTTGCAAAGGAACATTGTACAAACCATTTGTAAATTAGAGAAGATCTTTCCCCCTTCATTTTTTGATTGTATGGAGCATCTTCCAATCCACTTGCCTTATGAGGCTATGGTGGGCGGTCAAGTGCAATATCGATGGATGTATCCTTTTGAGAGGTAATCTGTAAACCCCACGAATTTTCATGTATCCGGTTTAAATAATAATGTAGAATGCGCTTATTGGTTGATAATTAATTTGAATTATAATATGAGAAACTTAGACGATGCTAAATTACTAAACTATTTTGATTTGAGGAATAAATAATTATGAGGTGTAAAAATAAAATTTTTGAGCTAGATTTAATGTGTATATTCCTCCGTACTAGAAAAGTACTAATAATAGGCCGATTACGTTTTGAATATAATACATGGTGAAGTATAAAATAACTACTTAAAATTTATTAATAAAATAAATTAAATGAGTAAATAAACAAACAAACAAGATTATATCTTAATGTTAATATGAGAGACTCAGACTTAGACGAGGTTGATTTACAAATTTCCTTTTACATGTATATACATATATACATGATGGAATATTAAATAATTACCTAGAATTGGTTAGTAAATAAATGAGAATTTATTTGAAATACATGGATGAGAATACACATGTATATATACATATATATACATTTGTACGTGCCGTTGTAGATATATATATATATATATATATATATATACACACACACGCATACAAGATTTATATGTACAAATGCAGTGTTAATAGGAGTCTGAAGATAGGTAGCATAAGTGAACGATACGTGTATATATACATGGAGAATTTAATCAAATACGTAGACATACATGTATTTATATATATATATATGCAATGTTTAATTTATTTCTCAAGATTAAAATACATGTGCAAGGGTATACAATTATACACAGATAATTATATATATAAGAATAAATGTACCTATGTATATAAATGTATATATACGAGTGTATGTATATATATAAGTATACATACATGTGAGCCGAGAGCTTCCTTCAGTATTATGTACAAGTTATATACATAAATACACGAGGGAGGAAATGTCATGGCAGGGAATGGAATCAGAGAAGGAAGGGGTGAAAGTATTAAGAATATGTATGTACACAGTACATATAATGTAATGTTCCTGTCAGTGGAAGGTAAAGAAATGAAAGGAAACGTGAAGGAAAAGAAAAAAATCTGGAGCAAGGGTAGGAACGATAGAATTCAGCTTGGTCTGCTGCTCTCATATTGTATTTGAGTAAAGTAAGAACAAAATCAGAGTGACAGGAAACGGAAGGAAGCACCTACCGAGCCCATCCCTGCTCCCTCTCCACGCTCACGCTACCGACCTCTCACCAGCACGTCTTCTCTGCTGCGGTCCCATACATTCATAAAAGCGAGAAACGGGCAATTGAGAGAGGGGAAGAAATAGTTAAGACAGTTTACTGAAGACCAGCAAAACCTCGAGAGACGAAGAGCAATCCCTGGAGTGAAGGGCTTCTTCATAGCCGATTGTGACTCAAGTAGAACCGGAGAGAAGAGTACAATCGCTAATTACTTGTAGGAAGGAATCGAAAAGCTAAAACGTAAACTGAAGCAGAAAATAGAGCCAAACCGTGAAGTAGATCGCCAACCGGTGCGGGAAGCTATTGTGTAACAGAGGATCGAGCTATGTGGGTGCAGTAGCTGGTAGTTGTTGCTCAAAACAGAATTGAAAGCTCGAAGAAAGAAAACAGGACAAGGAACTTTAGGACCGGGGGCAGTGCACCTTTATTTCAATTGCTGGAAACGAGACCAAACAATATGCAGCACTTGTTAAGGGTGAAGCAAACTGAGGAAGAAGAGTTTGAAGGATGCTGCTGGTGTCAGGAAGAACATGAAGCGGAAATAAATGAAGGATGGCGGAGCAGCAGCTCCTGTCCGGTGAAGGAGAAGAAGGAAGTCAGAACAGAACTGAAGAGGAAACCGACGACTGGTTCAGTTGATGGCGAAAGCAGGGAACGAAACAGAGCAAGGGACCGAGAGGAGGCAGAGGTGAAGAATGGTGGAGGTCGGACGTGAGAGCTAGTAACGGAATGAATGGTGGGGGGTCACCAAAGCCAGACTGAAACCAGGAACGATAGAGGAGGAGATGGCAGCCGGTGATGCGGTGAAACGAGGCCAAAAATTTGGAAACAGGGAAGAAAGAAAGACATGAACAGTGTCAACGTAGAAGAAAACCAAAGAAGAAAAAAAAAAGGATGGCGGGAAAAGAAAAGAAAAAGATTTGAAAAAAAAAAAAAGAGAGAAAAGAAAAGAATGAATAGTAGCCGAGAAAAAAAAGAAAGAAAATAAATAATAATAAAAAGGGGATATATATATATATAATTATATATATATATATATATATATATATATTTGGAATAGAGGATAGACACAAAGAATTTGAAAACTCAAGGGAAAGGGGCTCCGACAAAAATAATCCAAGTAGATCGGACCCGTCGACTCGCTGAGTCGAAGTAATCAAGAATTACAGACAAACATCAAGGTAATAAATTTATACATGTTTTAGAGACAATTGTATGTATTGTATAATTTCGAGTGTATTTTCCCTAGGTAAGCAAGGTTACGATTTTGACGTATCGTAGTTAATTCGATAAATAGGATACTAAGAAATACAATTTTCGGTGTAGGAGAATTGTAGAAGGATTTAAGGGAGATACTAGGAGGCGTCACCACTCGAATTCGAGATATCCGGTAAATCAAGGTAAGGGATACTATTTAACTTAGTTCTGGTAATGCATTCTTGTTTCATCGATAAATGATTTTATGAAAGAGCATATGATTTGAAGTGATTTATTAATGCTTTCATACTTGTAAAACTGTTTACGATGCATGTTTTAATTTATCGAAATATTCCCTGAGTACTTTCCATGTTGTGAAATGAATTTCCTAAGATATAAAGAGTATGGATGTTTTACATTTATTTATGTTTTTATATCCATATCGTTAAACAAACTTTTGACAATTTCAAAAGTATGTAAGAAAAGAAATTTGTTTTCGAAAGAGGATTGTGGGGGTCACCTCTTGAGTCCTACAGGAACAAAGTGCCACACAGTCTTTCGATTTTATGAAAGAGTTTTCAGATTACAAGGAATTCGATTTTATTACTCAATATGAGTTTATGAGTTATAAAACCCAAGAAAGATTTTGGAAACTCTGTTTTGAGACTATAGGCTTCATGCATGGTTACTTCTTGTGGTGTTCCGGCTACACCACTTGGGGTGCCGGTACGTTGGCCCCTTTAGCACTTGACTCAACCTGTGTGGAAGATGTCATGCTACTGGTGGTTTACGATGATGTTTTGGTAGTATATCGTGCCCTCGCAGCACTCATGAATGTTCCCCGCACGGTGAGTGCCACAGGTGCCCGTGCCCTAGCTATGTGCTAGTATACGATAAGAAATAAGAAGATACTACCCATGTTTATAATTATTATTGTTGTACGAACCTGATCCAGTCTACAGCCCCCCTTACCATGGCCATAGGTATGATGACTCTCCACGGAGAATGACACGTATCGCATGACTTAGTTATAGCCTAGTCTCCTCGATTTGATTATGAAAAATCGACTATGATGAATGAATATGTGTTTTCATGATTACGAAATATTCATAAAATGTTTACGAAGTGATTATGAAATATTCATGAGATGTTTACGAAATGATTTATGAAATGTTCATGAAAGGTTTATGAAAAGTTGTAAAATGGTTAAGCATGTGATTTGTTTTAAAGACACGCATGCTTTATGACGATTATGCATGAAATGTAAATTTATGTATTGCATTAAGTTTCGTTCTATGAACAACTTCAAATGTTTTTTTTTATATATATCAAAACTACTTTAAGAGCTGATGGTGGTCGTGTCACCAAAATCCACGTGTGCAACTATCCGCCTGCCACGTGTCAAACCAAGAACGAGCCACGTGGCAGATTTGGCGACAGAGCAGCCACGTGGCACAGTTCCTAGCAGTGCGACAGAGTGTTCGATGCGATAGGAGTCTGTCGCCTTGTGATGTGCCGCACAGCAGGCGCGACAGACCTCCATCGCCCATATCGCGACATAGGTCTCTCGCACAGCCCGCGGTAGAGGTCTCCCGCACAGCCCGTGACCTAGGTCTCTCGCACAGCACGCGGTAGAGGTCTCCCGCACAGCCCGCGACCTAGGTCTCTCGCACAGCATACAGTTGAGGTTCCCGCACAGCCTGCGGCATAGTCTCCCGCACAGACTGCGGTAGAGGTCTCCCGCACAGCCTGCGGTAGAGGTCCCCCGCACAGCCTGCGGCATAGTTCTCCCGCACAGACTGCGGTAGAGGTCTCCCGCACAGTCTGCGGTAGAGGTCCCCCTCACAGCCTGCGGCATAGTTCTTCTGCACTGCTCGCGGTAGAGGTCTCCCGCAAGCTGCTTTACTTGAAGCGCGACAGAGTACTATATGACTCTGTCGCGGCCCAAACACGCGCCTGGGCCTCAGCTCGAACCGACTTGGAGAAACCTATAAATACCAGGTGAGCTCTTTGAAAAAAGGGGGCCGAGAAAAAAGAACAAAAAAGAAGGGAAAAGCCTTAAACTCTCTGATTTAAGCAATACATTCTCTTCTTCATACATTTACAACTCCGATTACTTACTTAATCATCGGAATGCGCGTGCAGGGACAAATCCCTGCCCCCTCTGATTCCTGTTGTTTTTGCAGGATATACGAAGATCCCGTGGAACAAATTGCATCGACGTCACCCTTTTGTCGTTAGTGCAATTAGACTACGTGAAAGGTATATTCTTGTTGCTGTCAGCTTGGCAACATCAATTGGCGCCGTCTGTGGGAATTCTGACAAAAAGTCAGGTTCTCTATCAAAATGGTGAGAACACGCTCTACAGCAGAGTTGACAGGAGGGCAGAATTCTGTGAGTCCCCCTATCGGACCAGAGCGGAGACGAATACATGGTGAAAGGGGTCAGAGAGAAACCGTGGTTTCTCTAGAAGAATTTGAGACCCTGAAGCGCAAAAATGAAGAGACTACAACTGCATTGAAAGCTATGGTGAGCTTCTTCAGAGACGCTCTCCCCCAATTCAGCTTACCCCATGAAGTGCAGCAGTTAGTAGGGGAAAGCACACCTCGGCGGACCTATGAGAGAGGTCAGCCCTCTACTCCGATAAACGCTGGACAAGAGGCAGGAATGCAAAATAACGCTACTGCAAGTCCAATAAGACGGGGTTTCCCCACGGACTACGGGCGACAGAGTTCGCCAGCAGCAAATGCGCAGCAGAGCTCACCCGTAGCTCCCGGGCGACAGTGTCCGCCAGCAGCTAACACATGGCAGAACTCACCCGCGGCTCAATAGTGACAGAGTCCCCCTCTGTCCGATGGGCGGCAGAGTTCGCCAAATGTGCGGCAGAGTCCCCCCGCGACTCAACGGCGACAGAACTCTCCCAGGGACTACATCCGGCAGAGGTATCCCGCATCACGTACGCGACGGTGCTCTCCCGCGGCTAATATGCGACAGACTTCACCTCTCCCGATGTGCGGTAGACTTCTCCTCTGGCCGCTAGGTGGCAGAGTTCCCCCGCAGCCCATAGGCGGCAGAGTTCCCCCACCTGCCGTAGCTCATCTCCCATAGAGTCGGAACATGATCTAGGAGCCTATAGGGCTGGGGAACAACGGAGACAGAGAGGCCAAGACCCACGAGAAGGTCTCAAAATTTCAAGTCCCGGAATGGGAGGTGCTGGAAGAGGTGTTTATCAGTCGGACTCTTCTAGACCCGAAGGGATAAGGCCATGCTCAGGATCAGAGGACGTGGAGAAGGTCGTCCAAAGGATCCTCGAGAAGAAAAAACTAGTGTCTCCAGATGACGGCCAAAGGAGGAGGATCCCATTCAGCCTGGAGATCATGAACAAACCTTTGCCAAAGAAGTTCAAAATGCCTTCCATGGCCACTTACACTGGCAAAGCAGACCCCTATGACCACATACAGAGTTACGAGTCCCTCATGCTGCTGCATGGGTGGGACGACGAAATTATGTGCAGGGCTTTTTCCCTCACATTGTCCGGGCACGCTCTAAAGTGGTTCAACGGGTTGAGCGAAGGTTCAATCTCCTCTTTTGACGAGTTGAGAAATGAATTTCTCAAAGTCTTCATGATCCACAGCCAGAGGAAGAAAGATGCTACCTACCTACTCATGCTTAAACAAGGGAATAAAGAACCCTTGAAAAGCTTTGTAGACCGCTTCCGAGATGCAACCTTTGAAGTGGAAGATCTACCGGTAGGAGTAGCCTTAGCTGCAATGCTGCAAGGGACGAGCTCTGAAAAGCTACAAGAATCCCTCTCTCTCGATCAACCGATGACAATTTTCGACCTCTTTGCCAGGGCTAACAAGTATGTAGCTCAAGAAGAAGTGATGAAAATGATACAGCCCAGAGAGGCAAAGGAAGGAAAGAAGAGAGAGAGAGATGCACCTGAAAGAAGCTCCCCAAGACCCGTGAGAGTAGAAAAAGCCCCTAGGCTCAGGTATGAAGGCTATACCAGGTTGAACGAGCCTCGTACTGCGATACTGGCAGCTATAGAAGGGGCAGGATTATTGGAATTCCCCAAGAAGAAAATTAGAGATGTAGGACGAAACCCCGAAGCCTACTGTGAATTCCATTGTGCTCACGGTCACCCAACAGAGAGGTGCAGAGATTTAATGGACCAGTTGGAAAGACTGGCCAGAGAGGAGAAGATCAACCGCTTCCTGTGGAGAAGCGAGAGATCCCATTATCCTCCGCGTGACCAAAAGAATGATCACCCGAGGACTGAGCCAAACGATGGTAACAGAAGAAATAGGCCCAGAAACGAAGTAATCAGGCCTATCCCCCGAGTCAATCCGCCAAACAACGAACCTACAGCCCCCGCAATAAATGTTATTGCAGGCGGGGAATCAGTAACGGGAAGCTCCTCTACTTCCCGCAAAAGTTACGCTAGGCAAGCGTATCAGGTTAACGTTGTGATGGAAGAACAGGCGGATGAAGAACCCATCATGTTCACTTCGGCTGACAAAGGTGATATTCTCTTGCCCCATGATGACCCCATGGTGATATCCACTGTAGTGGCCAAACACCCGGTGAGCAGGGTTCTGGTCGATAACGAGAGTTCAGTAAACCTAATCTATTGGAACTGCTTCGAAAAAATGAGCATATCCGAAGATAGGCTAAAGCCCGTTATGATGCCACTATATGGATTCACGGGCGAACGAGTGAAGGTTGTCGGGTCCATAGAGTTGCCTGTGACTCTCGGAAAGCACCCGAAGAACGTGACCCGGCAAGTGTTGTTCATGGTGGTCAGGTCAACCTCCGCTGCCTACAACATGATTTTGGGCAGACCTGTGCTAAATGACATGAGGGTGGTGATATCCTCTTGCTATCTATTGATGAAGTTTTCCACTCCCAACGGAGTCGGGCAAGTACAAGGAAACCAAAGGAGTGCCCGTACTTGTTATCTCGCTTCCACTGCCAACAAGGTAGCACAGAGGAAAGAAACCTTATGCATAGATGATCCGCCCAAACCTCAGCCTGTAAAGGAGATAGAACCTATTGAGCTGATCGAAGGAGATAGAGGAAAAAGGGCATTCATCGGGACTCAGTTGGGCGGACAACTAAAAGTGGAGATAGTCGAGTGCCTGAGGAGAAACTCGGATGTCTTCGCCTGGAGCCCGACGGACATGCCCAAAATCAGTCCCGAAGTGATTTGCCATGAGCTTAATGTCATACCCGGGCACAGACCTGTCAAACAGAAGAAGAGGAGTTTCGTCCCGGAACGACAAAAAGCAATCACTGAAGAAGTGAGTAAACTCCTGGACGTCGGATTCATCCGAGAGGTCTACTACCCTGAGTGGTTGGCCAACGTAGTGATGGTAAAGAAATCTAGCGGGAAGTGGCGAATGTGTGTGGATTTCACCGATCTGAACAAAGCCTGCCCTAAAGATTCATACCCCCTACCTCGGATAGACAGACTGGTAGACGAAACATCCGGTTACGAATTCCTCATTTTCTTGGATGCTTTCTTCGGGTATCAACAAATCATGCTTCACCCAGAAGACGAAGAAAAGACTTCCTTCATAACCGACGACGAAACCTATTGCTATAGGGTAATGCCGTTCGGTCTAAAGAACGCGGGAGCCACCTATCAACGAATGGTGAGCAAAGTGTTCAAAGATCTTCTGGGAAATACCATGGAAGCCTACGTGGACGATATGATAATCAAGAGCCGCGTAGGAGAGTCTCATACTGATCAAATGTCCAGGGTATTCGAAGTATTGAGGAGATTCAACATGAAGCTAAACCCTGAAAAGTGCTCATTCGGGGTAAGATCAGGGAAGTTCTTAGGCTTCATGATCACTAACAGGGGCATTGAGGTAAATCCTGAGAAGGTACAGGCAGTCATTGACATGAAACCTCCAACCACCGTAAGAGAAGTCCAGAGATTGACAGGCAGAATAGCAGCTCTGAATCGCTTCTTGTCAAAATCAGCAGAAAGGAGCCTGCCGTTCTTCAAAACTCTACGGGGGGGAAAGAACTTCGAATGGACGGAAGATTGTCAAAAAGCCTTTGAAGACCTCAAAGAATACTTGAAACAGTTGCCTTTATTAACAAGGCCCCCTAGAAGGAGAACAACTCTATATGTATTTGGGAGTCGGTGATTTCGCCGTCAGTGCGGTGCTACTGAAGAAAGATGAAATGGTGCACCGTCCCATCTACTACGTGAGTAAAGTGTTATTAGATCCAGAGACCCGCTATCCGCTGGCCGAAAAGCTAGCATTAGCCCTTTTGATGGCCTCGCGAAAATTGCGCCCATATTTCCAAGCACACCCTATCACCGTCTTGACAGATCAACCGTTAAGACAGATCCTTCAGAAACCTGAACACTCAGGAAGGTTAGTGAAATGGGCAGTGGAGCTTGGGGGATACGAAATCACATTCCAACCACGGCAGGCTATCAAAGGTCAAGCTCTGGCCGACTTCATCGTAGAATGCACTATCCCAAACGACAGCAGTGAAGGGGAGGCTCACCCATGGTTGCTGCATGTCGACGGGGCATCAAGTGCCAACGGAAGCGGAGCAGGTATAGTCCTGGTATCACCCGAAGGAAAATCCCTTGAATACTCCCTACGGTTAGGATTCCCCAATTCGAACAACATAGCGGAGTATGAAGCTCTGATAGCAGGGATGATGTTAGCGAAGAAGCTACAGGTTCACCACTTGATAGCACACAGTGATTCTCAATTAGTGGTGAACCAATTCAGCGGAGAGTACGAAGTACGGGAACCGATGCTGGTCCCTTACTTGAAGAAAGTCCAACTTCTGGCCCAGACTTTCAAAAGCTTTCAGCTGACACAAATCAACCGGTCCGAAAACACACATGCTGATGCATTGTCTAAGTTAGCCTCTTCCACCGAAACACGAGGAAGGATAGTGAAGGTGGAGAGGCTCGAACGACCTAGTATTGAAGAGGTCGAAGTGTGTGACATTCAAGTGGGAGTTACAAACAGTATCTCAACGAAGGAACACTCCCCCAAGATAAGGACGAAGCTCGTCACTTAAAAATACAAGGGGCGAAGTTCACACTCATCAATGGAGAACTGTACAAAAGGGGATATTCGTCATCCTTATTGAAATGTCTGGGACCGGAACAAGCAAGCTACGCTTTAGCTGAAGTGCATGAAGGAATTTACGACGAACACTTAGGAGCGAGAGCTCTTGCTGCTAAAGTACTGCGATCGGGATTCTACTGGCCAACGTTGAAGAAAGATGCGATGGACCAAACCCGCAGGTGTGACAAATGCCAGAGGTTTGCGCCTATCACAACAGCCCCAGTGACTCCCTCTCAAGGCACAGTACAACTAATTCCTTTTGCACAATGGGGATTGGACATTCTTGGACCTTTCCCATTGGCCACGGGTCAAAGAAAGTTCCTATTAGTGGCTACTGATTACTTTACAAAGTGGATTGAAGCAGAGCCTTTGGCCACAATCACGGAAAAGAAAGTGGAGGCAATGGTGTGGAAAGACATTATCTGTCGATTCGAAATTCTCCGCATCTTAAATGCCGACCATGGAAAGCAATTTGATTGCAATGCCTTCCGTGAATTTTGTACGAGCCTCAACATTCAGCTAAGGATCTCCTCAGTGTCATATCCTCAAGCTAATGGACAGGCCGAAGTCAGTAATCGAACTATCCTTCATGGGCTGAAGACCAGGCTAGACAAAGCAAAAAAGGCATGGGTAGATGAATTGCCTAGTGTTTTATGGGCATATCGTACCACCAGTCGTGTGTCGACTAAAGAAACGCCATTCAGCCTTGTATACGGCGCAGAAGCACTGATCCCCGTGAAAATTGGAGCGTTATCACCAAGAGTGATACCCTTAGTAGCGGAAGAAAATTCACAAGCTCTAAAGGAAGGCTTGGACCTACTCGACGAACATAGAGAAACCGCGGCTATTCGATTGGCATCCTATCATCAGAGGGTGGCCAACTACTATAATAGCCGGGTGAGAGATAGGCCAATGTCCGAGGGAGATCTAGTGCTCAGAAAGTCACAGATCACGAATGCCCTGAAGGAGGATGGGAAGTTCAGAGCCAACTGGGAAGGTCCCTACAGAATCAGATACAAGATTGGACCTAACACCTGTGCCCTGGAAACTCTACAAGGGAAGAAGATAGGGAAAACGTGGAATTCAAATCACCTAAAGCTGTATTTGAATTAAGCACCATCTTTTCTTTCCCAAACATTATTATCATTTGCTTGTACTATCACAAGATACTGTTATTTACACACTATGCAGATTGTTCTTTTATCATACATCTGCGACTTTTGTATATCTAAATCTTGTGACAGGATACAAAAGAGCCGTAAGAGCCTGAGGCGCTATGCGTCACTGTGGCCAGGCGTAGTTTAACCGAGCTGTAAGAGCCTGAGGCGCTATGCGTCACTGTGGCCAGGCGTAGTTCAGACGAGCCGTAAGAGCCTGAGGCGCTATGCGTCACTGTGGCCGGGAGTAGTTCAACCGAGCCGTAAGAGCCTGAGGCGCTATGCGTCACTGTGGCCAGGCGTAGTTCAACCGAGCCGTAAGAGCCTGAGGCGCTATGCGTCACTGTGGCCAGGCGTAGTTCAGCCGAGCCGTAAGAGCTTGAGGCGCTATATGTCACTGTGGCCAGGCGTAGTTCAGACGAGCCGTAAGAGCCTGAGGCGCTATGCGTCACTGTGGCCAGGCGTAGTTCAGCCGAGCCGTAAGAGCCTGAGGCGCTATGCGTCACTGTGGCCAGGCGTAGTTCAGCCGAGCCGTAAGAGCCTGAGGCGCTATGCGTCACTGTGGCCAGGCGTAGTTCAGCCGAGCCGTAAGAGCCTGAGGCGCTATGCGTCACTATGGCCAGGCGTAGTTCAGACGAGCCGTAAGAGCCTGAGGCGCTATGCGTCACTGTGGCCAGGCGTAGTTCAACCAAGCCGTAAGAGCCTGAGGCGCTATGCGTCACTGTGGCCAGGCGATAAAAATATCAAGGCTATAAAAACTAAAGACGCATACACGTCACAGTAATCAAGCCTTAAACAATTATACGTTCGCTCAAAAAATTCTTTCTGAAAGTTTACTTTTCTATCAAGAATTGGGGAGCATGCACGAATACATTCAAATGAATACATTCAAGCAAAATAAACAAACAGACAAAGAATGATAAATGATAAATAGAGAAGTAATGCAATACAAAGCATGAACAAAAATCTCAATTTCATTTCATTCAAAAGTCATTGCAAACAGATCTTGAACAGATCTTTACGATTACATTCAACAAAAGTACAAAGTTAAAATAAAAAACAACAAAGTACTTGAAAAAAAATATAAAAAAAAAAAATAGCTATCTACTCTTCGGGAGGAAACTGGGGATCAGCTGCAGACGGACCATCACTTCCCAAGGACTGCTGACCCTCCTCGCCGTCTAAATCAATAAGAGCCTCGATAGGCTCGGGAGCACCGTCCAAATCCATGGGCTCCCAAGGACCAGTGACGTTGGCGAGGTCATCTCGGGCGGTCCTCTTGAATGATGAGCTTTGCAACCACGCCATCGTGGTTGCTACAACCATTGGTGAAAAAAGTTCTTTTCCACAATGGTAGTGCAATTAATGTATTCTATTAAGAAGCCGCTAGAGAAATGGGGATCATAGATTGCCAACTAAAATCTTTCCACGGGCAACTAATAGTGTTCATAAGAAATCCAACTCTAGTTAAAGGAGTGATCACATTGTCCCTCGCCTTAGTGGATGAATAAAGAATGGCAACAATAATGGCCGAATTCGTCGTGGTAGATTCCCTTTCCTTTTTACAATGTAGTGCTTGGATGCCCTAATTAGAATAAATTGAGAGTTATTGGATCGGTGCCCTAAATAATGATCAAATTCCCACTCTTTGTGGTATCGGCACAATAGAAGTGACCTCTCATCAATGAAATGAAGCTACAATGCCAATATCGACTAAGAAAAATAAGGAAAGAGTCTCTCAGCACACAATCTTGACATAAGAAGTGAGCTAAAAAAACCCAGGGCCAGACTAGGAAAGCATTTGACCCATGAGATACTCAGAAGCGAGGAACCTCATAAAGTTGTTCAAATTGGATCAACCATTCCTCTGGAGGAAAAGTCAAGGCTTGTGCGAGGTATTACCAAACCAGGAACCTCATAAAGTTGTTCAAACTGGATCAACCTCATAATGTTAAGGAATTACATATAGTACATTTTTATATGAATATTGTTCCATGTACGAGGTATCGGCTTACCCCCCAAGTCAACTAACTTGTAAGCACAGTGGCCAATAACTGTGGTGACTTTGTAGGGGCCTTCCCAATTGGGCAAGATCGCCTCTTGTTTTATGAGGTTGGTATCATTCAATAAAATATGGCCTTTTTTAATAGAATTTGAGATATGTAGCCCTTTAACACATTATGCCTGGGCCAAATAAGTTGGCTAATTATTAAAAAAAAGGGCTAAGTTAGTCGATATCATAAGATCCTTGCTTGAGGTGCGTATGGACTATAGAGTGTGTCAAAGGTGATATAAATAAAATTTATTAAAAAAAAAAACTGAAGGGGAATCCGATTTTATAAATAAAAATCTCATAATTTTATATTTACGAACTATGTAGTATATTTTTTAAGTGTGGTGATTTCACAACCATAATTACAACTCCAGCAACCTAGCTCAGGGAATTTCACTACTTAAAAAATGGTAGTCTATTTTATTATTATTATTGTCCGAGACAACTTTTCCGTCATCAAATATGAATGAAACAAATGACAATACAACAAAATACGAGCATACATAAAGTAGAACAGCTTGTACGAAACACTACATTCAATCAAAATCTTATTCAGTGTACCGGCTACTCCAAGAATGTTTGTCCATATTCCAAGGCGGTGTGGACATAATTCAGACAAGTATTCTATTTCTATGTATTGTTTTCATTCTCTATATAAGGAAAAGTTTAGAATGATTCTCTTCCATCTCCAGCAAGCCATATCCTAAATACCTCAATTCTGCATTTTAGCATCACCGATTTGA
The DNA here is from genome assembly GCA_033439115.1 of Firmiana major. Taxonomy (NCBI): domain Eukaryota; kingdom Viridiplantae; phylum Streptophyta; class Magnoliopsida; order Malvales; family Malvaceae; genus Firmiana; species Firmiana major. The sequence goes on from CM065904.1 coordinate 62,183,716, forward strand.
AGATGGCTTCGGTCACGAGAGAATATACCGTAGCATGTTTTCTTGTACTAGCTGTTTGCATCCCACTTGTTATGTCTCGCAAACTACACGAGTCATACCTGTCGGAGAAGCACGAGCAGTGGATGGTAGAACATGGACGAGTTTATAAGAACGATGCAGAAAAGGAAATGCGATTCAAAATATTCAAAAGCAATGTGGAGTTTATAGAGTCATTTAATGCTGCAGGGAACCAAACTTACAAGCTAAGCATCAATGAATTTGCAGACCAGACCAACGAAGAGTTTAGGGCTTACAGGAACGGATACAGGAGGCTGCAAAGACTGACATCGACGAAAGAGACACCATTCAGGTATAAGAACGTGACTGCTTTGCCTGTCAGTATAGACTGGAGGAAAAAGGGAGCTGTTACACCCATCAAGGACCAATCCCAATGCGGTAAGCATTAAGTAAATGTTAAAGCATACAAAATAAACCCTACTTACTTTGATGAACAAAAATAATGAATACCATTTAAAATGCAGGTAGCTGCTGGGCATTTTCAGCCGTGGCAGCAACAGAAGGAATTCACCAACTAACCACGGGAAAATTAGTTTCCTTGTCTGAGCAAGAGCTAGTTGACTGTGACACCAAGGGGGAGGATCAGGGATGTGAAGGTGGTGAAATGGAAGATGCCTTTGAATTCATAATCCGAAATCATGGCATCGCATCTGAAGCCACTTACCCCTACAAGGGCGATGATGGTACCTGCAACACTGCAGAGGAGGCTTCCCATGCAGCTACGATTACTGGCTATGAGATTGTTCCTGCAAATAACGAACAGGCATTACAGAAAGCTGTTGCAAGCCAACCAGTATCAGTGTCTGTTGAATTTTAGAGAATGCAGAAAATTTTATTTCTACCGAAAACAACTTGTTTTGCAGGATACATGAGTTGAGTTTTTATAGTGAGCTCTGCACATCTTACAAAGCTAACTGACTACTAGCTAATTACAAGGAATTAGTAACAGTTTCTAGCTAATTTTCTGCTGCAGTTTTCGAGAGCTTAACAGAAGAAGAGTCTGGAATCACAGCAGAGTTAGCTGAGCTGGCTGGTACATCTGTTACCCCCCCACAAGCTGGAGTATACAGATTCTGTATCCCCAGCTTGGAAATGAAAGAATTAAAAATAGAGAAGGAATGTGATTTAGTGAAGATATCAGCTAATTGAGCTGAAGAAGAAACTGGAAGAAGATGAATGAGTCCAGCTTGAAGTTTTTGACGAACAATGTGACAATCAAGCTCGATGTGTTTCGTTCGTTCATGGAAAACTGGATTTTCAGCTATATGAATAGCAGATCGATTGTCGCAATATATCACTGCAGCTGTTGGATGAGGAATACACAGATCAGCAAGTAAGTATTTAAGCCATTGCAATTCACATGTGACAGTAGCAAGGGCTCGATACTCAGCCTCGGAAGAGGATCTTGAAACTGTCGCTTGTTTCTTGGATTTCCAAGAGATTAAGGCGGAACCCAGAAATACACAAAAACCTGTAATGGATTTTCGAGTAATACTGCATGTGGCCCAATCTGAATCAGAAAAGGCTTTGAGAGTAAGGTCAGAGTCAGCTGGGAAGAAAAGACCCTGTCCTGGTGCAGCCTTGAGATAGCGTAAGATGCGATGAGCAGCTCGAAGATGACGAGAAGTAGGCTTATCAACAAATTGCGACAGTTGTTGTACTGCAAAGGTGATGTCAGGACGTGTAGAAGTCAAATAGAGCAATCTGCCTACAAGACGTCTATACTCCAGAGGATTAGAAAGTAATGTACTATTGTTAGGAGAAGCATTCTTATGTGGAAGAGTCATAGGTGTCTTAACAGGTTTGCAACCTAAGAAACCAGAATCTTGCAGTATATCCAGAGTATATTTTCGTTGACATAAATTGATGCCTTGGCTTGACCGAGCAACTTCAAGGCCTAGGAAATATTTTAGCACTCCCAAATCTTTGATTTGAAAAGCTTCATCCAAGTAATGCTTTATGTCTGTGATGCACTGGACATCATCACTTGCTAAAATGACATCATCCACATATACGAGCAAAGCAATAAAGGAAGCATCAGTATGTTTAAGAAAGAGAGATGGATCAGAATTAGTTTTGAAAAAACCTCGAAGGAGCAGAGCATCACTTAGCTTTGAGAACCATTGTCTGCTGGCCTGCTTAAGGCCATATAATGATTTTTTAAGTTTGCAGACTTGGTTAGGAGCAGTAGTGGTAAAACCTGGTGGAAGCTCCATATATACTGTTTCAGTCAAGTCACCATGCAAAAAGGCGTTGTTTATATCAAGCTGATGAAGATGCCATCCTTTTGCAGCAGCAATAGCAAGTAGTGTGCGGATTGTTGTCATTTTTGCAACTGGTGAAAAAGTGTCAAGATAGTCAATACCGGGCTGTTGAGTGTAGCCCTTGGCAACAAGGCGTGCCTTAAATCTCTCCACTGATCCATCAGCTTTATACTTTATCTTATATACCCATTTGCATCCGATAGGCTGAGTGGAAGATGGCAGATCAACAATGTCCCATGTATCATTCTTTTGCAAAGCATCAAGTTCTGCTTTCATAGCATCTTTCCAGTGATCAAATTGAATGGCCTGACTATAAGTCTTAGGTTCTACTAGAGTAGTAATGTTAACAGAGAAAGCTTTGTGAGAGGAAGATAAACTATGATAAGACAAGACTCGAGAAAGAGGATGAGAAGTACCTGAAGAATAACCGTTTGGAAAAGCCTGTGCAGTGGTCATAGCACAATGATAATCTTGCAAATATTGAGGTGGTCGTCTAACTCTGTCAGTCCTCCTTAGAATTGTGTCAGTGTTTGGCTGAGAAGGTTGAGTGGTATGAGAAGATGGAGAAACAGAGGCATCAGGAGGACAAGAAATGTTAGAGGCAGAATCATTATGCGAATTTGGTGCTGACATAACATCAGAATCTAAAGTGAGGTTAGGAAAAACAAAATGATCATTTGTTGGTGAAACAGTGGATGAACTAGTAAGAAGACTGTTTTTAAATGGGAATATATGCTCATAGAAAATGACATCACGAGAGACAAATATTTCTTTAGTGTGGAGATCATATAGTTTGTAGCCCTTTTGATGTGAAGGATATCCTAAAAAGAGACATTTTCGAGCTCGAGAATGAAATTTTGGTCGAGGAAATGCTAATGTAGTTGCAAAACAAAGACACCCAAAAACCCTCAGTGAAGTAAAATCAGGTGGTTTATTATGTAATAGTTCAAATGGTGTTTTGTTGCCTATGACAGGAGATGGAACCCTATTGATAAGAAACGTTGCATGTAAGACACAATCTGACCAAAAAGACTCAGGCAAGGCAGCTTGAAATCGTAGTGCTCGTGCTACATTTAGTATATGTTGGTGTTTTCGTTCCACAACACTGTTTTGTTGTGGAGTTTGGACACATGAGGTTTGATGGATAATCCCTTTGGACTGGAAAAATGAGGGCATATTGAATTCCTGGCCATTGTCTGTTCGAATGACCTTAATGTGAACAGAAAATTGATTAGCCACCAAATTACAAAAGTGTTGAACATGACTCCTAGCTTCTGACTTATTCTTCATAAGATGAATCCAAGTTGCTCTAGTAAAATCATCTACAATAGTTAAAAAATAAAGGTGACCATAATGTGAGGCAACATGATATGGACCCCAAATATCCATATGGACAAGATCAAAAATATGTGTACTAACAGAAGAGCGAATATGAAACGGATTTCGTTTTTGTTTGGCAAAATGACAAACTTCACAAACTAAATTTTCTTCACTTTGGATTGATGAGTCTATGTTTTGCAACATCTTTATTCTAGAATGGGAAGCGTGACCTAAACGAAAATGCCACAAATCAAAGTCCTTAGATTGTAAAGAATTCACATAAGGGAAAACTGAAGTAAAAACAGGAGGCTGAGAAGTAGCACTGCCACTCGATATTTGCTTGATAAATTGGTATAAACCTTGCACTTGCTTACCCAAACCAATCATCTTCATGCTCTTCTGGTCCTGCACCACACAAAGTTCAGGATAGAAAGAAACAACACAGTGAAGATACTTGGTTAGTTGTTGGATAGAGATTAAGTTGAAACGAAAAGTTGGCACAAAAAGAACATCAACGAGTATTAGAGTAGAAGAAAGCCTAACTTTACCAATATGAGTGACTGAAATATGGGAACCATTGGGCAGTTTAACAAATGCATTTTCTATGGTTGTGTATGATTCAAAAGTATCTAAAGAGCAAGTAATATGATCAGTGGCACCACTATCAAAAATCCAAATATCAGAATGCATAGGTTTGTCTATGGAGCAACTAGCAATATAGTTACCTGCAGGATTAGTCAGTGATGTAAAAGCTGCGTTTATGGGTTTAGTGTGATCTACTGGAAAAGATACTGGTTCAGCTTCTTTGAGCAATGCTAAAAGTTGTTGATACTGGTTCACTGTGAGCTGTGGTGAAGATACTACTTCAGTACTACTGCTTGCCTGTGTAAGAGGAGTGGCATCAGTAGCCGCAGCTGTAACATGATTAACCATAGCTGCGTTTCTGGATTTTGACTTGTATCCTGGAGGAAAACCGTGTTTGCGATAACACTTGTCAACAGTGTGACCATTGAAGCCACAATAAGTACAAACCGGTCGCCTGGAATTTTGAAAACTGTGTCTCTTGAAACCAGTGGACTGTGAATTAGTAGATCCAACATTCTTAACATTGAAGATACTAGATCCGATTCCCTGAGGTGCTGACATCACATTATTTTGTCTCTCCTGCTGTACAACCATAGAAAATACCTTGTTGAGTGGTGGAAGTGGATCCAATAGCAAGATCTGAGAACGAACTGCAGTAAAATTGTCATTGAGTCCTCGAAGGAACTTAATGACATGATCATTCTGCAAGTATTTCCTCATAGTTTTGAATGCATCACAGGAACATTGAGGAGAGCAAACGCAAACAGGAATAGGTCGTAAGTTAGCTAATTCGTCCCAAAGAATCTTCAAGTGTGTGAAGTAATCAGTAACACTAAGTTGCTTTTGCAGGAAATTTTGAATCTCATCTTGCAGATCTGAGATGCGAATGGAATCTCCCTGTGCAAACCGATCACTGAGATCGAGCCAAATATCTCTGGCTGTATCAAGCCAAATGACGCTCTGTGCTATTGAGGGACTGACAGAGTGTATTAGCCATGAAAGCACCATATTATTGCAACGTTGCCAAGTTGGGAAAGTGGATGCAGTTTTATCTGGTACAGGGATGCTGCCATCGACGAAACCAAGCTTATTCTTGGAGAGAAGAGCTAGACGAATGGACCGACTCCATGAATGATAGTTAGAACCATCTAAAACTGGTGCAACCAAGACTAAGCTTGGATTTTCATTAGCATGTAGATAAAGAGGATTTGAAGGATCATCAACCTGTGTTTGCGTCTGTGTTTGTGTCTGTTCTTTCGCCATGAAAGAAAACTTAGCTAGAAATGGAAGATTGTTTGGCTAAGAAGAAAATAAAAGAAAATGGAAGAATCTGTGGGGCAATTTTGTCAGCTCTGATACCATGTTGAATTTTAGAGAATGCAGAAAATTTTATTTCTACCGAAAACAACTTGTTTTGCAGGATACATGAGTTGAGTTTTTATAGTGAGCTCTGCACATCTTACAAAGCTAACTGACTACTAGCTAATTACAAGGAATTAGTAACAGTTTCTAGCTAATTTTCTGCTGCAGTTTTCGAGAGCTTAACAGAAGAAGAGTCTGGAATCACAGCAGAGTTAGCTGAGCTGGCTGGTACATCTGTTAGTGTCCATTGATGCCGGAGGTTCTGCCTTTCAATTCTACTCAAGTGGAATTTTCACTGGAGATTGTGGAACCGAACTGGACCATGGTGTTACAGCTGTTGGTTATGGTGTCTCTGAAGACGGTATTAAATATTGGCTTATCAAGAACTCATGGGGCACAGGATGGGGTGAAAAAGGATACATTAGGATGCAGCGAGACATCAAAGCCAAAGAAGGTCTCTGTGGCATAGCCATGGACTCCTCCTATCCAACAGCCTAAAAGTTCAAATCTCAATATCATGATTAATACCTCATCTATGATTTGCCTATAAAAATGCTTGTTTTAAAATTGCGTACACAATATCTGAACAGTGAAACCCGAAGATACTAGCTTCTTTTGACCCCATTCCCCTCACAACCACATGTGTTCAACATTAACTTAGACCCTCGAATTACTTCTATGAAGATACCGCTTCTCAAAGAAATTGTTCACGAAGAAAATCACACCTAAAGTCTGAAAGGCATGATTAATATTCTATAAGCAGAAACCAGTCAAAAGAAAAAGGGCTTCTGCAATAAGTTGAGAAACTTTCTATTAGAAAGCCTTCTTGTGCTGTTCTATACACCATTTTCCAGTGATAGCTTAACAGATTCATGGCCTCTATCAAACCTTAGCTTGAAGCCAAGCTTATCACAATTAAGAAGGTCTCCCAACTTATAAAGCATAGGCATGAACAAAGAAACGGAAAACCTTTTAGGTTAGATTAAGGAATCAGAAAGATAAATGAAATTTTAGTTCAAACATTTGTTAAGAATTGACTGTGTATTAAAGCACAAGTTTGAAGTTAGAATATGTTAAGCAACAAGCATATAAGCTAATTACCAACAAGTGAAGAAGCCCGACCAGAATATGAAACAACAACAAACCCAAGATATGAAACCAAGCCTCCCAAGTGGTAAACAAACATGGGGCAAAAATTAATGAGCAAGAAATGACAGAACAACTAGAGCAACAAACAACTTGGATTCTAGTACTTTTTAAGCATTAAACCACTAAACCAATTGCCAATCTGTACTTCAATGTAAGGGAAAAAAAAAATCTTAAAATTACCCAATCCAAGATAACACCAATTAACAAACTCGAAAGAGATATTTGAAGATCTACTTAACCATAAAGATAAGTTCCACCACATTGAAACATGATTAACTTGCCAAAAATACATTACCGAAATTTTCGATAATCTAGCATATGCGGAAATGTTTCTCTGTCAATATCCTTAAAAGGAAATGTATCCACAAATAAAATCCCCTAGAAGATTCGGATAATTAACCAGTGTCACGCCCTATCCCTAAGCGAGAAGGGAAATAACTTAAGTTTAAGCGCATCATCCGATAATCCATTGTGCTTGAAGGTGTCGCACAGGTCCAGAAATTACCTTAGGTGAGCATGTGGGTCGTCATGAGGAAGCCCAATAAACTGTAAAGAAATTTGGATCATCTGGAGGATTGAAGGCTTAATTTCGAAATTGTTTGCAGGGACAGCTGGTGGCCTAATGCCAGTATAATACCCTCCAATAGTCGGTACCGCATAATCCCTACGGTCTTAATTTCTCTATTTTCTGCCACAGTATTTTGCAACGGAGCTATTAATTTCCTAGAATCCTTTCTAATTTTTCTAAGAGTTCGTTCAATTTCTGGATTTAAAGGAAAGCAATCATAACTCTTGACTCTACGCATGCAAACATAAAAAAGTCCTCAGAATTTTTTTTAAGTTTTTTTAATTTTTACATTTTTTATGAGAGAGAAAATTAACTAATCTAGATTAAAACTCTAAATATTCACAACCTAAGTATTTACATGCTAGAATTATACCTAAGCATAATTTCACCGATATTAATTACTGGCTAATTAAGGTTCCCCGGCAATAGCGCCAAAAACTTGGTTTAGACTATGCCCACTCTAAGTGACTTAGACATGTTATCCGCAAGTGCATGGGTCGTACAAGTAATAATGGGATTTGAGTCCCGGATTATCGTCTCACAGAGAATCTAATTAGCCTAATTATGTATCGGTTAATTTTACCCTAGGTATATCCTTGCAAATTATGGATTTTTAGTGAGAGATCTACAAGGCTACAATTAAAAAGTACTGAAAACAATAAAAATTATAAAATAAAGAAAATAAAACAGAGTTAAAATTACTTACAGAGCTCCAAGCAATTAAAAACAATAACCTACAAAAGATAATTGATACCGTTAAAATTAATTAATACCAATAAACTAAATATAAAAATAAAGAAACAAAATTAATTAGACTAAAATGAAACAATCTAAAATAAAATATGCATGTAATTAATCTAATAATTTGAAAACAAAAATGCAAATTAATCTAACCTAAAGTCTAATCAAATAAAATTCTATTAACTTAAAGAAATTTCTAAATGTAACTAACAAATTAAATACCTCTAAGATGGCCCTAAATTAACTATAATTCTAACTAATTACTAACTTAATAAAATGTATAATAAAAACTAAATAATGCATGAAAAATAAATGTTGTTGGATTTTTAAATTTAAAATGAAGACTAAATTAAAAATGCATGAAACAATTTTACTCTAATTTAATTCTAAATGCAACTCATAAATTCTACACTAACATTAAGTCCTAAATCCTATTATATAAAATCAACTATTAACATAAATTAAAACTAAGCTTAAACTAACTAACAAAGACAATGTAACTAACATGCAAATTCAATTTCAAAATTCCTACTTTTACCTAAGTTAACAAATGATGCATAAAACTATTTAGCAATTAATATAAGACATGATAAATAGAATGTGGAAATTTAAGGGTTGCCAAACGTGGCCTTAGCCAAATTCCCAGCCAGTTGGTAAACCCGTCCACTGTACTGTGCACGTTTCATTTTCTGCTGCTGCATCCAGGCGTTGTCTGGTTGCTTTTGCATCAGGTACTGTCCGTTCCCTGCACCATCAACCTTGTGTCGCTTGTACCAACACACACGTCCTTGCCTTATACAAATGTTGTACCACCTTTACTCAGCAGCATGATCTGCTGCTCTGATTCGCATGTGCCAGGAGCACAACGTTGCACTATCGAGGAAGGCCAACACAGCAGAAACTGGGCACGAATGGCTTCACAGTAGCAGATGCAGAATCAGAGGTAGAGCTCCTGTCACCAGCCTCTCATCGCTCGCTGCCAATCCTTCGACAGCAATAGTTACAACCCGTTCGACCTTCAACCATTCCAGCCTTCAGTAGCACACATCTAGCAACTATACTACACAAAAGAACCGAACAGAGAAAGAACTATTGCCACTGTTGCTACCAGGCAACTCGTCCAGCGTAAGTTCAGTCCACCTAATTCCTTATTGATCCATGTTCAGCCTCTTTACAGCAACACCGACCAGTAAAAACAATATAAATAAAAAAAAAAAAAACACCATTAGAAACATAGCAGAAACCAAGTAACTTAAAGAGTAATGCTGATTAAACAGACAAACTCAAATGAACAGTACAATAGTTAAAGACCAGAGCAGAACAGAGGAGAGTGTGAAACCTATGTCCATTGCATTAGTTCACTCATCCTATGCTCTGCTCCGCATGACAGCAAACATGCCCTCATCAGTACCATCCAGCAAAAATTAAAAGAAGAAAAACAAGACAATTTCGAGATGAGTAAATGTAAAACAAATATAAACTAAATGCGAAAATAATAACCGAAAGCTTGATGTTCTAAAATGCAGAGCAGTGAGGTGTTAATCTAATGTATTAAATGGAATTAGATAATGAAACAGAGATTACAGGGCAGTAATATTCATTCAACTCAAAGTAGAGAAGGCATGAGTAGAGTTAGTAGTTGAATGTTAAACCGAAGCAAGAGAATCCGTAAGATAGATTAGTTCCCAACAAAATCGAGAATACATGGAAGAGCAAAATACAGTAATCGGGCAATAGATGATAAGTATAAATTAAACAGGAAATTAAAAGACCAAGCAACTTAATGTAAAAACCTATTCTGTTAGCAAAAACTTAATCTATACTTAAGCTAAAGCAAGCAATGGAAATATGGGATAAATAAAATGACATGAGAAATGGAGGAGATGAAGCTACTGTCCAAGCTTCAAAACACTGCCATCCACTGAGAGCTATGGTGGCTAGTGATACCATCTAGCTTAATGCTTTCCTTCGGTCCAACTATCAGCAACTAGGAAAAGGAAACAGAAAAAGAAATTTGCAAACCGAGAACAACAATAGAAAAATATAATCTTTCCATGAAAACCCAAACATAAAAAAACATAAAGGAATGGAACTTTAACAAAATCGAGAAGAAGAAAATGGAAATGGTTGTCATTAGTTAATGTGAAATACCAAAGAACTAGAAATGAAAAAGCTTTTCATAAAAATGGAAATTGCTATGAACAGTAACTAAACAAACATGCTGGTTAACGGGAAAACTTTTAAAGAAAAACTATTCTAAAATTACCCTAGCACTACTCTTATCCTAGACTACCCTAAAATTACTTCTACCCTAAAAACTGTAAAACCCTCAAATTCATAAGTACATACATGTACATGCTATGTGAAGCATGAATGATGTAAAGTCCATAGATTGAATGTACATACTTGTAATATGAGTTGGTGATGTACGTACAAGTTACGTTATGTATGAATAATAAGAAATGGACTTTAGTATGTGATGAATGGGAATATATGGAAAATTGAGTGGTTAAGTAACATGGAATGAGTTTATACTTCTATTTGGTGATATGTTGTATACCTTTGGCTATACAATGAATGCACACAAGTTTCAATGTATATAAAGTATGAATGAATGTCATTTTCAAGTCTTAAATGTGATTGGATGAGAAAATGACCATAGCAGCAGAATTAAGAGTGTTTGAGGAAGTTACTGTAGAAAACTGCAGTGAAATCTGAAAAATGTGAATGAGAGATCGATCTCATGGGATGAGAGATCGATCTGGAAGAGCCAAAAATGCTCTTAATTAAGGGATGGAATAGGTCAGATCGATCTCCAATGGGGCTAGATCGATCTGTCTGCTGAGCATTCTTTATTGAAGGAATCGATCTCTGAAGGGTCAGATCAATTTCCTTAAGCTACTGACTTGCAACAGATCGATCTCATGCAAGAGCAGATCGATCTCCTTAAGGTTCTATGTTGCAACAGATCGATCTCATGTAAGAGCAGATCGATCTCCTGTGGTCTGAAAGGTCGATTTCGAGAGGAAAAAATGCAGAGCAGATCGATCTCTTAGGGTAGCTGATCGATCTCATCAAGGCAGTTCTATAATTACTGGACTTCTGCACTTCATTTTCTCGAGAGTTACTATTCCATTTGAGAACTAAACCTAAACCTAGCCAATAAACACTAGAAAACTTCAGTTTGTGATCAGTTGTCAGTGATATATAAGTGAGCAAAGTTGTTCTTAGCAAAGAGGAGAACAACATACTTGAAAACAAGAGATTGAAATCAAGAGTTCAAGGAGCAAGGAGGATTTTACCATTTTGGTGAAAAATGAAGAAATCTCAATAAGGTAAGATTTAATGCACCAAGTTGATATATGTTAAACTAGATGTATTGATGAGATTATTAGTGTATATATGATTTGTTGGAAATGAAAAGAACATGAAAAATCACCATAACCTAGATATTGGTGAGAAAATGAGAAAGTGATGAGAAAATGATGTTAACATTGATTTAATGATGAAATATGCATGTATGGAAGATTATGAGGTAATCTTATGAAATGCATAAATTGGAAATAAAGAGAAACAAAGATAATTATGTAAAATGTGGTTTTATATTCGTAGGCTTAGAGAACCTACATAAGAATTTAACGAAACTCCAATAATTTGCATTTAATTTAAATTAAAGACATATAATTGAAAATAGAGCATTTTTGACAAAATCAATTTCTTGATTTTGGTCTTGAGACAAAGATGTCTCGTGCACACGTCTCTTACCTTAGTTTGCAGTGCAGAAAACCGGTACGACCTCTGAGACTAAATCAGGCTATGCATGTATATAGCCTACTTCATATATCCTCTCTGGACGACTTTATCTGCAATGTCGTACCAATTTCTGAATTAATTTTTCTTATTCTTAATTTTCTCCTTAAACATACCTTATAAATCTAGTGATTAAATAAATAATCTTTTCCTATCCTTAATTTATTTTCTAATATATTTTCCATCACTTATTTCCTTCCTTTGGCATAATATCAATCTTGATTAACTTACATAATTTATTTCTTTAATTTCTTTAACTCGGCCGAATGTCCTACCATACATAATTCCTATCACATTTCATCATCAACGTCATAAATCATTCAAATCATCTAAATCAAATCCCAATATCCTTAGAACTTCATCAACATAGGCTAATTTTTCCTTAGGATCTTTACTTAAATCCTAATTATATCATCTTACCTCATAGCATTTCTTTTTAATTTCTAACCTTAAATCCATCTTATCATAACCTTATTTAGTTTAATACATATCCCTAAATTAAAGTCACTAACCCTAAAATCTTCATGTGGCCGAAAACCTAAAATGAAACATTCCATGGTTTATACTTCACGCTAACTCCAAATCAATATAATTTAACATGTATAAATCTTATAATTAAATCAATATATCAAACCCCAAATTGACATATCTTGACCCCAAATTACTCCTCTTGGCCAAAAACCAAAAAGAATTATCTCATTATTCCATTTCTTAAACCACAAATCAAACCACTTTTTAACATGTCAAATCAAGCAAGTTTAAACACCAAAATGAAGAATCAAACTTCTTACACTTCTTTTGTTTTTTGGACCAGCTCAAACCACCTCTTTTCCTTAAGATTTCAGCTATAATTTACACCAAAAATTGGTCTTAAACATCCCAAATTTTCATGCTTAGCAACCTTAGAAACAAAAGCTCAAAACATAACTCACCTAAAAGCAAGATAGTTTTTGTCTTGTTCTTCTTAGCTAAGAATTACCCTCCAGATGAGCTCAGTAAAATCCCAAAAAATTATATTTGTAGTACACTTCCAATAGAAAATTCAATCTCAAAACAATCCAGGCAAACTAGGTCATTTGATGCCTAAAAAAATGAGATACTATAATGGACACCTCGGCTCGAAGGTTTTTGACTTTGGGAGCTTTTTTCATCACGTTTTGGCTAAGCAAGATAGGAAGCATGGACCCCTAATTTATGTATAAACATAGTACATAATGTGGCTTAGGTCTATGGTCAAATTTGATCAATATTTCAAATGCAACCAACCCCTTAAATCATGGAACCATGTTAATTAGGCTGCTGGCAGGGGTAAGTTGTCGCGACCCAATTTCTCAAAAATTACTACAATTTTTTCGCGAACTTACCACACTTCACTTATTGGGCTGTGAGTCAATATTCATCACTCAGTTTCATATATTATATATATGCATAACAGGCAATGCTTTCGTCCCAAGCACTAACATCGCGGAAACTCATAAAGTTACTATTTCATATTTAGAAACTCGTTTACATTGCCTTATATATACATCCCCCATATAACGTGACTACATCTCTATACACTATTATTCAGATACAAAAAGTACATGTGTGTATACCTCGATGCTGCTTAATAGCTGTGTGTAAAAGATCGCAGGACGGACGCAGCTTATACACTCTACTGAAATGCTTTATAGAGGGGGAAAAATAAAGGGATGAGCACCACACGCTCAGTAAGAAACATATGAAAGCAAGTAGATAACCACTGTCACGCCCCGGAAGCATGAAAAATGAGGCTAATTTAAAACTTTTTATTCAATTTCTAAGTTACGTGTTGTGTCCTTGTCTAGTTTTAAACCTCTTTTATTTTAGAAATTTCAACAGCATAACGGCTGCATTATGACTTAACCCAACCTGCAGAGTTTAAAACGCAGTTTATAATTTTCAACCCACATCCGCAACACAGTTTCAATTCTATTCCAAGATCTCATAACATCCACCACATATATCTATTCTGCGTAATAAAAACTCTGTACATAAATGTAATCATTTACAACTATTACATCCCGACTGTCATATACAAAAATGCTTATGCTATATACTATGTCTGGAATACAAGTAAGACAATACCTCAAGGCTACAAAAGCATCTGATAAAGGGTCGGACACCTCATCAACGACCATAACCTCGATAGTGCAGTAGACTCACTGGAAGTGATCTAGGAGGTGGAGAGGAGGGGGGTGTGTTTTTCAGACTCAGTAAGAGATACATTTAGAATAACTTTAATACTTAAAACAGTAAGAATCATGGATTATAAAATCAGCAGCATACGTATACATAAAAGTAGAGATGCTCACATTCTCAAAAGCAATGAAAACATGCTTTAAAATCAATGATTTACACATATAAGTCTCGTCTTCATAAAACATCTCATGCTGAAAACATGTTTCAAAGTATAAGCATACACAAGAGCATCTCAAAATCTCAAAATCAACTATATCATATCTCATCATCACTTTAAAAAGTGAAATCATGTTTTCACAACTCATTTCTTCAAAACATAAACATAGCTACCATTAAATATCATCAAATAACATAGTGCTAAAATCGATAGCAACAAAATAGGTAGTATAGATAAGTGAAAACATAAAACATTATATCATCTTCGTGTAGGGTCAAGCAATCGTCTCATATACTAGTCTCGAAGGACATCATACATCTGGTCCCATAGGACAAAATCATGGATACTCGTGGCCTTAGTACAGGGAGCTGTAGGACTGGATCAAGGTCGTACGCTGCCCTATCTCTCATGCACCACCAAATAGGGACTATACGCACGAACTCACGTGTATCACCAAGTGTGGACTATACACGCATTTCTCATATCAAGTCAAAGCATGCTCGTTCCTTGGCCGTCGGCTAGGTAGATCCTCGATCGTCTCCATACGCTACCCTATGTATATGAGATTGACCTCAGATCCTCTGACTATCGTCAAATCATGCCTTTTTACCCCACAAAATCATTTTGGGCCTCTCACCCATTTTACCAAATCATTTTGGGTCTCTTACCCATTTTATCAAATCATTTCGGGTCGCTTACTCGTTTTATCAAATCATTTCGAGCCTCTACCCGTTTCTTATGGAAAACCGTAGTTTCAAATCATTTCTTGGGACTTTAACCCATGTAATCATAAAAACATAGTTTGTAAACCCCTTCGGGACTTTAACCCGTATCATGAAAACACTTTCGTAAAGCATTCTCGGGGCTCTTCCCCGTCATTTCATGAAATCAAACCATGTTTTCTTATTCATATTGAAAAATCACATTTTCATAAACATGTGAAGTAAAATGTATCTCATGCATTAGCAAACATGTTGAAAAACTCGGGAAACGATTTAGTTTCGATTTCTAAGGTATTGCAGCATATTTCATAAAATCTCATTCAACTAACATGCATTAAGTCATTGGTAAGGTAGGTGGAGCACTAACGCTACTCTAAATTATATCTCTTACCTCTTAGCGACTGAGGCAGATTACTTTCCTCGATGCTCGGGTATGCCTCGTAAAACATGTCGGTAGACCGAGCTGTCATAAAACAATTTCAACTTATCACTTCTAGTTCAATTTATCTCATAACAGTTCATATGAGTACTTACATCAGAAAGATTGACCAAAAGTTAACTTTTGAGCTAATGTGCTCATTTTCCTCGGTTTTATCGGTCTACACCTCGATTTAATCGTTTTAAACTTGTTCAACCCTTTTTATCCCATTTTTAATACCTTTAAGGTATATTTTACGATTTCAACAATTCATTCCTTTCTTTATACACTTCACTATTTCATTATATCAAGCTCTTTTTCGATAACTTAGTTATTTAGTTGCTCCATCATTTAATCACTGTATAAATTTATCAGTCATCAACCACATTTCATCACCTTTAATTTATCCAAGTGCCCTAAGATGTTGGAAACAACTCAAATAGCTCATAAAAATTTTTCCAACCAATGTCATTTCATTGAAAATTCATCAAAAACACCAAAAATCAACATATATCAAATTTCATCACCATTCAACACTTTCACTCAACTTTCTCACACCTTTGACTAACTTTGACTTCAATCTAAAATTTTCAGAATTGTTCCTAAGCTGTAAGAAATTCATTATCCAACTCAATTTAACCCAAAACAGATCACAATTCAGCCACATTACATCCAAGAATCCAAAACTTCACTTACATGAACAGGACAACTTTAGTACTCAATCTTCTCTCTACTGTTTCCAGCATCAAATGACCTCCATTAAATCTGAAATTGTTATATATGTTATAGGGGAGGTATATGAAGATTTTTTCTAACTGGACCAAGGTTTGAAAATGAGTGGAAGGCTGCTGGAAAATTCCTATAAATCAGCTGACCAATTCACGTTATAGTTCTGTCCTATTGTCATTTCTCTATCGATTCAGCTATCAAAAAGACTCAATAAATTCTAACATTTTTATATATGTCATAGGAGTGGTAGATGAAGGTTTTACCTGAAGAAATTGAGGTCAGAAAATGAGTGGAAGGTTGTTCAAAAATTCCCCCAAGTAAGATTATGAACCATACCTACAACAGGGGAAGAACTATTACTTTCGGGTTGTTCAGCTATTAAATGGTCTCTAAAAATCCTAGGATTTTTATATGTGTTAGAGGAGAGATAGATGAGTGTTTTCTCTAACTGGACCAAAGCCTAAAACTAATGGGAAGTTAGCTGAAACAATTCCACAATCCAGGTTGCAAGTGACGCCTGCGGCAGGGGAAAAAAGAATGGAGCTCTCGGGTTTGGCTAGAATGAAGAGGGAAATTGGCTTTCTTTTGGAAGCCAAAAGTGTTAGCTTGGTGTCGACAACACTTGGAAAAATTTTGACTTTCTAGAAGCAATTAAAATACACTATTTGTTAGGGGTTGTTTAGTGGTGTTAAAATCATGGAATTGTAGTATGTCTCATAAAAATTTGAGAGTTACTTGTTTAAGGAAAATTTCACGAATGAACTTATTTTGCGCAATTTAGCCAATACCGAGCAAAATGGAGTTAAGGCTTCGATTCACTTCGAAAATTCATTTGGACTCCTAAATCTCCATATTTCTTCATGATTTTTATTTACCAAGTCAATTCCACCTTATATTAATTTTCTATGGCCTCGGAATAATTTTCCCAAATTTCTAGAATTTTATTCGAATTTATTTCCCTTATTAGGTCCGTTTTCTCGATTTAATTTAAAACCCGAGTTTAACTCACTTTTTCATTTCCAATCACTTAGTTTTTCCTTCTACACATCATTTCATGCATGAACATGGCATTTCTAAGCAATTCTAGGGTCTAGGACCCTACCTCGATTTGCATGCCATCGAGCCCCACGCTAGAACCAAATGCTTTAGTCGTCTACGGGCCTGCAAAATGTCACATTGAGCTATAATTTACCTCTCATAAGTATCATAATATGAAAAAATATCAGGTTTCACAACCACACAATCTACGATGCTCATAATGTATGTTTTATCATCTCGTAAAACAAATGTATTTACTTTTCAAAACACTTGCATTAATATATGAAAGCAGGTAGATAACCATATTATCTACGATGCTTATAATGCATGGTATATGCCGAAAAATCCATGGCATTGACAAAACCATTATAGTAAAACATATAGTAATTTACTGCCAAAAATCGAATATCAAAACTCATTCAGAGTAAAATATTTATGTGTTCAGTATGGAAACTCACATTTAAATCATATTCTCATTTCAAATAGTTTCATCACAGAAATCAAATCACAATTAGTTTCATCACTGAAACCAATAAAAACAGGAGAGACTAGGCAGGGATCCACACAAATTCAAGGGATAAATGGCCAAAGTTTGAGATCCACAAGCTATCACAGATCAGGTGTGCCAGGGTGTTTCTGAGTTCGAGGAGGGGATTAGTCTATCCATCGGCTCCTATTTAAGGACTATCACAAATCAGAGCAATGACATAGCATGCCCGAGTCCAAAAACGCAATCCTCACATCCCATAGCTCAAAATCGAGTGTGATACGTAAAACGGTGCAAAACAAAGTAAGAGGGTAACATCTCATCAAATCACTCGTCAATCAAATCACACTTTAGAAAAACGTGTAAGTTAATGCATACAGTCAAATCATGAGCCAGTCCATCATTTCAGCTTCAGAAAATCTTTTTTCCATAAAGAAAACATGGATTTCATGCACTTTATGCATTTCCAAAAATTCTCATTTTCGTAATTTTTCCATATTTGGGTACTATCCAAAAATTCTCGAGTCTAAGGGTATTTTCGTAATTTTCCCATATTTGGGTACTATCCAAACATTTCATATCCATACTCTATACGAAATTTAAGTAAATGTAAACGACGATGAAAATGCGTACAACTATCTCTAAGAGCTCGCATAGATCCCTTACCTGGAATCCAGTCGAATGCATTTTTTCACCTTTTTTCACCTTCCGTAATCAGTCTATCCGACTCCGAATATATCTTCTTGTCAGACCCGAGTTTTCGATTTATGTATGTAGCTTGTACCTTATGATTCCTATGTGTACGAACACTTTATTTCATAGTTGAATCATAATAAGAGTATTTACTAACATGCAATCGACTAATTGAGAAATTTAAAAATACAAGTAAGTTACATAACAGCGAGATAAGGGTTAAAGTGATTCCCGAACAAGTACAGGGGTAAAACGATCAAATGATCGAAATTCGGTATAAATTCGATGAGAAAAATTCATTAAAAATATGAATTGAGGAATCTTGATCAAAATCGAGGAAAATATTTAATTTCGAGTCCAATTGATCAAGATATGAATTTATTTAATATTTTTAAAATTTTTACCTCAAAAAATGAGCCCGAAAATAGTGAAAAAATATACCAGAAAGACAAAATCGGACTGATAAATTCATTTACGGATTAAATAAATTTAATATGAATTTTTGAGATATTTTAGGATTTTTATTATTATTTTAATGAATAAAATAATAATAAAAATCTATTATAAATAAAAGAAAAAAAGAAATTGAAAAAAAATTAAAATCTGAAGAGAAACGCGGGGAGAGAGAAACGGAAGAGGAACCTGCGAGCAAACCGAGACGAGAGATTCACCACCAGACGGCTAGCACCGGCAACCAGCAGCCAGGCCAGAGGCGGAAAAGGAAGAGGGACTCCGTGCGAACTCATCGGCACCGGTAATGCCCTCCACCGACACCGGACACCAGCGAATCGAAGAGGGGAAGGCCGCAGAGGAAAAGGAAAAATTCAGCGGCCACCGACGGTGCTTGGGTCCGATCGAGCCCAGCTGAACATTCCCCAGGCTGTGGCGCACCGAACGACGGCAGCGGCACTCGGAGAATCGGTCGGATGGCGCCGAAACGACCAAAAATCCCTGAACTGGTCAGCGGTTCAGGGGAGAACCTTCTAAACTGAATCGGACCGGACCAGTTCAGCCAAAGAGAAAATGGGAAAAGAGGAAAAAGAAAAAGAAAGAAAAAGAAAATTTTTTGAGATTTCACCGGACTTCGGGTAAGTCGATACGAGGTCAAAAGTGACCGATTTGATTTTCGATAAATTCATTTAAATTATATTTAATCGAAAATTGACCCGGAGTTAAATATACAAAATTGTGCAGTTCGACGATATATTCCAAACGGAAGCCCGATCGAACTTTGATTTGCATACCATCGCATAATCTCGGGTAAGTAAAGCTCATTTATGACAATTTATGTGATTATTCCGTATTTAATACTTATTTTATGCATGTCGGATTAAATTTCGCATTTAGTGAATTATATTCAAAATTTCGAATTAACTATCGTAAATGATATACGGGCTATCCAAAGAGCTTGGAATAAAGCCCAATGGGTTTTGATAGGCTCAATGAGTCGATAGACCCTGATGAAGGGAAATAATACGTGAAAAACGGGCTTAATACGGATTAAGGCCCAATTAAAGTATTTAGGCCCATTTAGAGTAAATGGGCACAATTAAGTGAAATTAATTGTATTAAATATGTAATACAGTAGGAAACGTGAAATTAATCCAGTGAATGGTTAAATGCAGCTCCAGAGTCATATTGAGAGTGATCGGAGTGCGAGGTTTGGACAGTACAGAGGAAGAGAGGTCACACTACGTGATCCGAGGTAGGGGACTCTTGCAAGTAGTTAGAGATATCTGTGCATATTTTCGTTGGATTTTACATTCACTGAAATTGGTTGAGGTCAGAGAAAATCGATAATATTATAGACCCGATATGGGTAAATTATGATTTTGCCCCTAGTTAGGCAAAAAGGTCAAATTTTGGGAAAAGTTGTAGAAAACATGGAATGATGTTTTGAGTGGTTTTTACTACTATCTAACAGAAGAGTAGGCGGATAGACTAATATTTTGAGGTCTATGTAAACTAAGCACACTATATAGTGCTGATTTTAGTGATTTTAAACATCCCTGTTTTTAAAAAGCTATCTACCAAATTATGTGGAAACAATCAGGCTGGAGCACAGCTCACACTTGATTTCAAATGTTTTTCACATACATTAGTGCTAGAGGTTTACTCGCACTACATTTGCTTGACATGCATAATAGAGTACATGAGCATTGCTCGTACTCAGTTTTATGTGATTTGTGCATGATAGAGTGCTGGAACGTTTAGCTCGTACTTGAGTTTTACATGAGGTGCATGACAGAGTGCTGGAGCGTTGCTCGTACTCAATTCTTCATGATTTGTACATGACATAGTACTTGAGCGATTTGCTCGTACTAGATTTGAATGAGAACTATGCATGACCTAGTACTAGAGGTTTACTCGCACTAGTGTTGATATTTTGACATGCATATACAGTGTTTTGAGGTGGAGCGTTGACTGTGAGTCACACTCAAGATGCGCACTGTATTTTACGTGATATATAAACATGTTAGAAAAATCGTGACGATTTCCTCCGTGTAGACTGAGTGTCACACTGTTGAGAAGTTCTCACATGGATTTAGAGACATGGCATTTATTCCATAGTATGAGGGCTAAGACCTATGGCAGGTACCCTAACTATGATGTTTTTTCATGGTATGAGAGGCTAAGACCTATGGCAGGCACCCCGACCATGATGTAGTGTCCACGGGTGTACGTTGTACCATGCGTGTGGCATGAAGTACACTGTACCGTGTTTTGTTGTGGAGTTGTGGATGAGAGTTGTTGATAGCTGACGGTTTGTGATGGACTGACCCCCCTCCAGTTACAACAGTGATAACCGGCACACCGAGTACTGTGTTGCTTGGGATTTCACCATGTTAGGATATGGCCATAGTCCGGAGATATTGCCTTTAGCCACTGAGTCTCGCATCATATATCACATGTGTTTTATGATATGGGTAGACCTGAGGGATAGGTCGAAACCCGATTTGTTTGTATTGTGATGAGAAATGTCATATTTACTGTGTTTTAAATGTAAATGGCATATTTTATATAAAGGCACTCTTAAATGATTAAATATGCACTGTTTTGCATGAATGCCTATGATTGATAAACCAACATGTGTTTAGTACATGGGATTTTAAATCTGTACTATTATTATATATATTTTAAACATGCTTTTGAATTGAGAGAAGGAAAGGCAAAGCACTATTTTCAGTAGATAGTATGGATGTCTACTTGCTTGCCTGATTTTCTTATTGAGCGCGTTGATAACTCATCCCATTCATTTTTCCCCCATCTCTACAGATTCTCGTCAGTAGATCGAGTCGGTCAGGGTATTGCATTCCTTTGATCCGCTGCCACTCCCCATCTAGCGAAAGGTATATACAAGCGCACTCTTTTGTATCTAAACAATGCATAAACACAGTGATGTACATGATTTTAATGTTGGGGATGTAAATGTAATGATATAATTATATTTAAGTATATGAACTTACTTATGATATTAATGTCATGTATGTATGATACGAAAAAGAATGGTAAGGTATGAATGGATGAGGAGACTAATGCCTATTCACAGCCCAACTGTTGAGGAGATAAAGGTAAGTAAAAAGTGAAAAATTTATTATGGTTTTTGGTAAGTCGCGTGTGGGAGGAAGGCGTGACAAAATGGTATCAGAGCATGGTTGGTCTGATGTGACTAGGTATTAGTAATTAGGAAAGTGTACATCCCCATATCACTGTGTTTTGTTCAGTTACAATTGTGTATACAAGATGGGAGTTGGACAAATTAATAATTCTGAATGCAGGAATCTAACCATTATGGTAATTACCCGCCACGGTAGAGGGGCGAGAGGTAGGGCTAGAGGCCCTAGAGGTTGACCTGAGAGCCGAGATGAGTCCTCATTTGACTTGGTGACGTAGAGTCCCAATGAGGTACTAGAGAGTATCGAGGCACGTTTCACGAGGATAGAGCGTAGCTTGGAGGCGATAGTAGAGTTGTTGGCACAGACTATGCCAGGTAGACAGGGACAGGATGCAGAGACTGCGACTGGAGAGGCAGTTTCACCTGATACACCTGCACAGCCTGTACAGAGGCCACAGACTACTGATACTCCTACACCCCCACCAGTTCAGGGTAGTAGTGGATTGAGATACGGGTGTGATCTTGACAGACTGTGACAATTTCAGAAGCTTGAACCTCCATCTTTTCAAGGGGTCAAGGACCCAGCCAGTGCTGAGGAGTGGATTGGCAAGATGGAGAAGTTATACGACTTTTTTGATTGTACAACTTCAAAGAGAGTCGCATTTGCTGCCTTCCTACTGAAGGGAACGACAGAGCATTGGTGGAAGTCCACGAGGCCGATATTGAGAGCTCGACATCCTGAGATCAGTTGGGAGTTGTTTCTGAATGCCTTCAGGAGGCAGTTTGTTCCTGATACAACGCAGCGTAAACTGCAGATCGAGTTTTTTGGATTGACCCAGGGGAGTCTCTCAGTGGATGAGTACGAGATAACATTTTTTACTCTTGGGAGATATGATCCCGATACCATGTACAACGAGACAAGGAAGGTCCGTAGATTTATTGATGGATTGTGACCAGTGTTGCATTCTAGACTAGTACCATTTGATATTGGTATGTATGATGAGGCAGTGCGCAGGGCACAACTTTGTGAGCAAAAATATGAGAGGCATTCCTTTGAGTATGGGAAGTTTAGTCGGAACCGAGATAGTGAGAGGAAGAGGTAGGCTAGAGATAGAGGTTTCAGTTATCGATTAGGGAGGAGACTCTTCGATAAGGGACCACGGATAGAGGAGGTACGGGAGCGACCAGTTACACCTCCTACATACCCGACCATAGCTCCGACGAAGGGCATTGTGATTAGAGGATCGAGGCCTACTACTGATCAGTGCAGTCGATGTGGTAGACATCATGGCGGTAGACCTTGTTCGTTGAGCCGTATTGTGTGTTTCCAATGTGGGAAACAGGGGCATATTGCTAGAGCTTGCCCAGAGACATTTGAGACTGCCTACAGAAGGGTAAGGAACCTGATAGAGCTCCAGTTGGTACGTCTGCTCAAAGAGGGAGAGCGACGACGGAGGAGATGGGGAAGCAAGTGCTGGATCGAGGGTGAGTACATGCTTTGGACCAGGACACAGTTGATGCTTCTACGGATGTGATTCGAGGTTTCATTGCGTACATGGTGGATACGTGGTAGATATTCCTGTGGTCAGTGAGTACCCAGATGTTTTCCCGGATGAGATTTCAGGGTTACCACTAGACAGAGAGATGGAGTTTTGTATAGATTTGGTGCCTGGTACTGAGCCTATTTCGAGACCACTGTATCGCATGGCATTAGTTGAGCTGGAAGAGCTCAAGGGACAATTGCAGGAGCGTTGGATAGGGGTTTCATTCGACCGAGTGTTTCACCATGGGGAACACCGATTTTGTTTGTGAGGAAGAAGGATGGAAGCCTCTGATTGTTTATAGACTATAGATTGTTGAATAAGGCTACTATCAAGAATAGATATCCCCTTCCACGCATTGTCAACTTACTGGATCAGTTTCGGGGAGCGCAGGTCTTTTTTTAAGATTGATCTGAGGTCTGGGTATCATCAGTTGAGAGTCTGGAGTGGAGATGTACCCAAGACGGCATTTAGGACCCGATATGGTCACTATGAGTTCCTAGTTATTCCATTCAGACTGACGAATACTCCCACAGCTTTCATGGCTTTGATGAACGATGTGTTAAAGCCATATCTAGATCAGTTTGTTATCGTATTCATCGATGACATATTGGTGTATTCGAGATCTGAGGAGGAGCATGAGCAGCACCTCAAGATAGTATTGCAGACTCCACGAGGGCAGCAGTTGTATGCTAAACTCAGTAAGTGTGATTTTTGGTTGACAGAGATCTCATTTTTGGGACATGTAGTGTCACGGGATAGTGTGTCAGTAGACCCATCCAAGATTGAGGCTGTAGTTCAGTGGGAACAGCCGATGACAGTTACTAAGATTAGGAGTTTTCTAGGTTTAGCAGGGTACTATCAGAGATTCGTTGAAGGATTTTCGAAGTTGGCTGCTCCATTGACACGTCTCACTCAGAAGAGTGTTGCATTCGTGTGGGACGAGGATTGTGAGAGGAGTTTTCAGGAGCTGAAGAGTCGATTAACCATCGCTCTGATTCTCACTATCCCTACCAGCTCAGGAGGATTTTCAGTATATACTGATGCTTCGCATCATGGACTGGGCTGTGTGTTGATGCAGGATGGGAGGGTAGTTGGTTATGGATCCAAACAGCTGAAGGACCATGAGAAGAACTATCCGACCCACGATTTAGAGTTGGCAGCAGTAGTGTTTGCGTTGAAGGTATGGCGCCACTACTTGTATGGCAAGAAGTTTCAAATATTTACCGACCACAAAAGCCTCAAGTACCTATTCTCACAGAAAGAGCTGAACATGAGACAGAGAATATGGCTAGAGCTTCTGAAGGATTATGATTGTGAGATACTTTATCATCCGGGTAAGGCTAACGTTGTAGCAGATGCTTTGAGTAGGAAGAGCCTTGGGATGATATCGTATATGATGGTCAGGGAGCACGAGTTGCTAGAGCAATTTTCTAGCCTCAGTTTGGGAGTTGTGCCTTCGGACATGGATGTGGATTGTATGATTGCAAGTATATGCTTAGAGCCAGATCTATTGGATAGGATCAGACAGGCTCAGCAGACTGATCCGTATTGCATCGATGTGATTGGTCAAATGCAGAGGGGCATAGTGATTGATTTTGATTTGAGTTCTGATGGACTATTGAGGTTCAAAGGTAGATTGTGTGTTCCCGATGACCCAAAGCTGAGGAGATTGATATTGTCAGAAGCTCATTCATCGAGGTACACGTTGCATCCGGGGAGTGGCAAGATGTATCAGAACCTCCAGAAGGTGTACTAGTAGTTAGGTATGAAGAGAGATGTGGCAGATTTTGTGGCGAGATGTCTTGTATATCAGCAGGTGAAGGTAGAGCATCAAAAACCTGCAGGGTTATTGCAGCCTCTACCTATACCGACATGGAAATAGGAGCATATCACCATGGCTTTCATGATGGGTTTACCAAGGACCCGAAGGAATCACGATGCTATATGGGTGATCTTTGATAGACTGACGAAGTCAGCCCACTTCCTAGCTATGAGAGCTACCGATACTTTGAGTACGTTGGCAGGATTGTATGTACGCGAGGTAGTGAGGTTGCATGGTGTTCCAGTGAGCATTGTATCAGATAGGGATTCCCGCTTCACTTTCAACTTTTGGGAACATTTTCAGGAAGCCATGGGAACCCTATTGAGTTTGAGCACCGCTTTTCATCCTAAAACAGATGGTCAGTCAGAGAGGAATATACAGACTCTGGAGGATATGTTGAGAGCATGTGTGCTAGATTTTAGAGGCTCCTGGGATGACTACTTGCCACTAGCCGAGTTCGCCTACAACAACAGTTACCATTCGAGTATCGGGATGACACTGTATGAGGCTTTATATGGTCGTAGATGTCGTTCTCCTATTGGATGGGAAGAAGTGGGTGACCGAAAGATTTTTGGTCCTGATATGGTTACACAGGCTTTTGAGGATGTCCAGTTGATAGTTGAGAGATTGAGGACAGCTCAGAGTCGACAGAGGAGTTAGCTGACAGGAGACGTAGGCCACTTGAGTTCGCAATTGGTGAATCAGTATTTCTGAAGGTTTCTCCTTCCAAGGGTATAGCGAGGTTTGGGAAGAGGGGTAAGCTGAGTCCTTGCTACATTGGACCCTTTGAGATACTTGATCGAGTGGGAGATAAGGCCTATAGGTTGGCATTGCCACCAGATTTATCAGGCGTGCATAACGTCTTTCACATTTCGATGCTTCGAAAGTATCACCCGGATTCGGCGCATGTGATTAGTTATGAGCCATTGGAGCTCAGTGAGGACATGTCTTATGTTGAGAGGCCGATTCGGATACTGGATAGGAAGGAGAAGGTTTTGAGGTCAAAGACTATCGGGTTAGTGAAGGTTTTATGGCAGCATCACACTTTCGAGAAGCCTACTTAGGAGTTAGAAAGTTTGATGCGAGAGAAGCACCCCAGTTGTTTGACGAGTGATTTGGTTCTAATTTGGAGGACCAAATTCTTTTAGTTGGGGAGGATTGTCAGACCCGAGTTTTCGATTTATGTATATAGCTCGTACCTTATGATTCCTATGTGTACGAACACTTTGAATCATAAGAAGAGTATTTACTAACATGTAATCGACTAACTGAGAAATTTAAAAATGCAAGTAAGCTACATAACAGCAAAATAAGGGTTAAAGTGATTCTCGAACAAGTACAGGGGTAAAACGGTCAAATGATCAAAATTCGGTATAAATTCGATGAGAAAATTTCATTAAAAATATGAAATTGAGGAATCTTGATCAAAATCGAGGAAAATATTTAATTTCGAGTCCAATTGATCAAGATACGAATTTATTTAATATTTTCAAAATTTTTGACCTCGAAAAATGAGCCCGAAATAGTGGAAAAATATATCGAAAAGATAAAATCGGACTGATAAATTCATTTACGGATTAAATGAATTTAATATGAATTTTTGAGATATTTTAGGATTTTTATTATTATTTTAATGAATAAAATAATAATAATAAAAATCTATTATAAATAAAAGAAAAAAAAGAAATTGAAAAAAAATTGAAATCTGAAGAGAAACGTGGGGAGAGAGAAACGGAAGAGGAACCCACGAGCAAACCGAGATGAGGGATTCACCACCGGACGGCGAGCACCGGCGACCAGCAGCCAGGCCAGAGGTCGAAAAAGGAAGAAGGACTCCGAGCGAACTCATCGGCACCGGTAACACCCTCCACCGACGCCAGACGCCAGCGAATTGAAGAGGGGAAGGCCGCAGAGGAAAAGCAAAAATTCGACGGCCACCGACGGTGCTTGGGTCCGATCGAGCCCAGTCAAATGTTCCCCAGGCTGTGGCGCACCGAACGACGGCAGCGGCACTTAGAGAACCGATCGGACGGCGCCGGAACGACCAAAATTCTCTGAACCGATCGGCGGTTCAGGGGAGAACCTTCTAAACTGAACCGGACCGGGCCGGTTTAGCCAAGGAGAAAAGGGAAAAAAGAGGAAAAAGAAAAAAAAAGAAAATTTTTTTTTTTGAGATTTTACCGGATTTCGGGTAAGTCGATACGAAGTCAAAAGTGACCAATTTGATTTTTGATAAATTTATTTAAATTATATTTAATCGAAAATTGACCCGGAGTTAAATATATAAAATTGTGCAGTTCGACGATAAATTCCAAACGGAAGCCCGATCGAACTTCGATTTACGTACCATCGCATAATCTCGGGTAAGGAAAGCTCATTTACGATAATTTATGTGATTATTGCGTATTTAAGACTTATTTTATGCATTTCTGATTAAATTCTGCATTTAGTGAATTATATTCAAATTTCGAATTAACTGTCGTAAATGATATACGGGCTATCCAAAGAGCTTGCAGTAAAGCCCAATGGGTATTGATAAGCCCAATGAGTCGATAGACCCTGATGAAAGGAAATAATACGTGAAAAACGGGCTTAATACGGATTAAGACTCAATTAAAGTATTTAGGCCCATTTAGAGTAAACAGGCACAATTAAGTGAAATGAACTATATTAAATGTGTAATACAGTAGGAAACGTGAAATTAATCCAGTGAATGGTTAAATGCAGCTCCAGAGTCATATTGAGAGTAATCGGACTGCGAGGTTTGGACAGCACAGAGGAAGAGAGGTCACACTACGCGATCCGAGGTAGGGGACTCTTGCAAGTAGTTAGAGATATTTGTGCATATTTTCGTTGGATTTTACATTCACTGAAATTGGTTGAGGGTCAGAGAAAATCGATAATATTATAGGGACCCAATATGGGTAAATTACGATTTTGCCCCTAGTTAGGCAAAAAGGTCAAATTTTGGGAAAAGTTGTAAAAAACATGGAAATGATGTTTTGAGTGGTTTTTACTGCTATGTAGCAGAAGAGTAGGTGGATGAGCTAATGTTTTGAGGTCGATGTAAACTAAGCACACTTTATAGTGCTGATTTTAGTGATTTTAAACATCCCTGTTTTTAAAGAGCTATCTACCAAATTATGTGGAAACAATCGTGCTGGAGCACAGCTCACACTTGATTTCAGATGTTTTTCACATACATTATTGCTGGAGGTTTACTCGCACTACATTTACTTGACATGCATGATAGAGTATTAGAGCATTGCTCATACTCAGTTTTATGTGATTTGTGCATGATAGAGTGCTGGAGCGATTAGCTCGTACTCGAGTTTTACATGAGGTGCAAGACAGAGTGCTGGAGCGTTGCTTGTACTTGATTCTTCATGATTTGTACATGACATAGTACTTGAGCGATTTGCTCGTACTTGATTTGAATGAGAACTATGCATGACCTAGTGCTGGAGGTTTACTCTCACTAGTGTTGATATTTTGACATGCATATACAGTGTTTTGAGGCGAAGCGTTGACTGTGAGTCACACTCAAGACGCGCACTATATTTTACGTGATATATAGACATGTTAGAAAAACCGTGACGATTTCCTCCGTGTAGACTGAGTGTCACACTGTTAAGATGCTCTCTCGTGGATTTAGAGACGTGGCATTTATTCCATAGTATGAGAGCTAAGACCTATGGCAGGCACCCCAACTATGATGTATTTTCATGGTATGAGAGGCTAAGACCTATGGCAGGCACCCCGACCATGATGTAGGGTCCACAGGTGTACGTTTTACAGTGCGTGTGGCATGAAGTACACTGTACCGTGTTTTGTTGTGGAGTTGTGGATGAGAGTTGTTGATAGCTGGCGGTTGTGATGGACTGACCCCCCTCCCGTTACAGCAGTGATAACCCGCACACCGAGTACTGTGTTGCCTGGGATTTCACCATGTCAGGATATGGCCATAGTCCGGAGATATTGCTTTTAGCCACTGAGTCTCGTATCATATATCACATGTGTTTTATGATACGGGTAGACCTAAGGGATGGGTCAGAACCCGATTTGTTTTTGTTGTGATGAGAAATATCATATTTACTGTGTTTTGAATGTAAATGGCATTTTTATATAAAGGCATTCTTAAATGATTAAATATGCACTATTTTGCATGAATGCCTATGATTGATAAACCAGCATGTATTTAGTACATGAGATTTTAAATCTGTACTATTATTATATATATTTTAAACATGCTTTTGAATTGAGAGAAGGAAAGGCAAAACACTATTTTCAGTAGATAGTATGGTTGTCTACGTACTTGCCTGATTTCCTTACTGAGCGCGTTGATAGCTCATCTTATTCATTTCCACCCATCTCTACAGATTCTCGTCAGTAGATCGAGTCGGCCAGGGTATTGTATTCCTTTGATCCGCTGCCACTCTCCATCTAGCGAAAGGTATATACAAGTGCACTCTTTTGTATCTGAACAATGCATAAACACAGTGATGTACAAGGTTTTAATGTTAGGATGTAAATGTAATGATGTAATTATATTTAAGAATATGAACTTACTTATGATATGAATGTCATGTATGTATGATACGAAAAAGAATGGTAAGGTATGTATGGATGAGGAGACTAATGCTTATTCACAGCCCAACTGTTGAGGAGATAAAGGTAAGTAAAAAGTAGACCCGAGGCATCAACAAATTTGTTTCTCCCTTTTTTTTTCTTTTTTTCCTTTTCCTTGGCTGAACCGATTTAGACCGATTCAGCCCATATCCCTTTCACTGAACCAGTCTATACCTGTTCAGCCCTCTCATTCGCCGTTCCAGGCACTGTCGGCCGATTCTCCGACCGATTCCACCACCACGTGGTTCGACCTTGCCTGGGGAGTCTTCGTTTGGCCTAAGATGGGGTAGATCGACGTCGGTGCTGCTCGATTCTCCCCTTCTCACGTTCGGCTCTCCCCTCTCCAATTTCCCTCTGTCCGGGATCCAGCACACGTGGTTGCGCTCCAACACTCCCACCATGCCAGTCTTCCTACGTTGGTCATCTCCTCATCGTTCGCTCCCTCCGTCTGCCACCGATGAAGGAAACAGGGAAGGATCGGTTTCCTCCCTGTTTTCGCGTTTCGAGCTTCTGTTTCTTTTTTTTTTGTTTTAAGTTTTTTTAATATATATTATATTATATATTTAATATAATATAATATAATATATATATAATATCATATTTCTTATTTTATATTATTATTATAATAATATAAAAATAAAATATCCCTTATTTATTTATTTTTATTTTATTTTTTCGAAAATATTTTTTCATATTTTCACAATAATTTTCGAGATGGAAAATTTTCGGTTCTATCGCAATAAATTGATATCTTGATCAATTGGACTTGAAATTTAATTATTTCTTCTTTATTGATCAATATTACCTGAATCCATATTTATAATATCAATTTCAAAAAGAAATGACACCGAATTTTCGGGTCTTACATAGGTAAGCTTGAAACTGTTTTGGACGATTTATTTCACAGTCTTCCAATCATTTTTTGACCATAGTTTCTACAGCAAAGCTGTCACATTTTAAGCCTAAATTAATCCCAAATTTTATTATAAATAATTTCCACCCAATTTGGAGGCAGTTTGGCCTCTAATTTTCTAATTTTATATTAGCCACTTAATCAACCTAAAAAAATCACTTTAAAACTTCGTTTCATCTCTTGATTGACTTAGTTTCATCATATTTCTATCTTGGTAATATATCCAATTCCTTTGAACTTCATTTGGCCAAGTAATGCCCCTAAACTCAAGGTAGGCCCTTAAAAATGCTTGGCTAATTTGCAAGCCTAAAACCAACCCTTGTTCTTGCTCAACTTGTAAGACCCACTTTTGATTATGTATATACCTTATGATTTATGTGATGTAACACATTTCTATATGCAAATTGAATCATAAGAAGAGCTTTTGGCTTGAATGAAATTTCAAATGGGATAAATGAGTATCATAGATACATGTAAAGGTTAAATAAGGGTTGAAGTGACCACAAACTAAATGAATGGAACTTAAAGCATCCGGACTAAGGATAAGGATTTAAGACATGAAGTGATACTGTAAGACCTACGAATTTCGAGTACTCTTTTATGATTCCAAGCAATGCACACAAGTTCCGTAACATTAAAATCATAAGAAATGAACCTTTCTATGCTCTAAGTGTGAATGGATTACAAAATGACTAGTGAAGCAATCGAATATAAGTTTTCCTTTGAAAATTCTGGGAAAAATGCAGCAGGAATGCCCCAGACGAAGGCCAGATCGATCTCTGCTTTCAAGCAAATCGATCCCATATGATTCTGTAAGGAACAGATCGATCTCCATGTGATTCTACCAAGGGCAGATCAATCTCCCCATGAGCAGATCGATCTGCATTAGCTTCTACATAGAGCAGATCAATCTCTCCCCTTGAGTAGGTCTATCTCTCCCCTTGAGTAGATCGATCTCCAGTTGCCTAGCAAGGATCGATCCCTTCCCAAAGAGCAGATCGATCTCCCCGTGAAACAGATCGATCTCTAGTTGCTTCTACCTAGCAGAGATCGATCTCTCCCCAAAGAGCAGATCGATCTCTCCCTTACAAACTGAATATTTCAATAGCTTAACCAAGGGAAGATCGATCTCCTACCCTAGGAGATCGATCTCATCATCCCTGCTCTATAAAAACCCGACGACCAAACCTCTTTCTTCAGCAAATCAACACATTCTTCTATTTTTACCCAAAAGACCAAGCTTTCTCACTCTAGAATACACCCCCTTCCAAAAAGATTTGAGAAAAAATTTATTGCAAAGTTGTTCATTGTGAGGAGGAGAATAACATAACTTGAAGCCAACATTCAACTTGTTGGATTGAATGAGCAAAGGAGTCTTCTTATTTTGGACAAGAGGAAAGTCAAGCTAGGTGAGTTTTCAATACACCAACTCTAAGTATATTTATCTCGATGTTGTTGTGAGTAGATTGGAGTATGAATTGTTGGTAGAAAGTACCTAGAATGTGATGAATCAAGCATAACCTAGAATGAGTTTAGTGTGAAAAAATACAATATGGTTGATTAGATGATAAATGGATTATACTAAGGTGTCAACAATGTTATATGCATGATTTTGAGATGGTTTTGTGAAATGAGTCTATGAAATATGATGAGGTTATATAATGTGCATAGTTGGTGTTTGTAAAAATGCATGAATGAATGGAAGAGTTAAGGTTAGAGCAATGCAATCCAAGTGCGTGTTTAAATGACTATGAGAGTTTGCTAAACCAAATTGGACTAGGACTGGCGTGATTGATGTTCAACTCCCATGCCATAGCCGAATGTGACTATAAACTAATTCAACTCCCATGCCATAGCCGAATGTGACTATAAACCAAACTTGAATTTAATCGACTCGATAAGGAAAATAGACCTAGAATTTGGTCCAACGAGTGGAAATGAGCCTAAGGAGCTCAATGGGCCTAGGTGAAATGATAAGTATAATTGAAAATCGACTTAAGAAGAGAATTAGGCTCAATAAGATATGTTGACTAGGATCAAGTCAGAATATGAGTTATTTGTAATTAACTCATGTGATAAATGAATGTTTGCAGCTCCCGGGGATATATCTGGAGCAAATTGAGCCCGATCGCGAAAAGCAAGAAAGGAAGAAGGAGTTGTTTCTCAGAGAATTAAGGTAAGGAAATTGTGTTAGCCCCTAGAGGTATCTGTACGCATTTTCGCGTGCATAATGGTTTTCTAGAATGTTTATAGGTCATAGGAAAAGAATTAAATGTTTGAAGGGCAAAGAGGATTGGGATTTGGGAAAAGTTCATGAAAAACAAGAATCATGATGTTTTGAATCTTTTACTAACCTTTTTAGCATGTGGATTGGTAGGTTAGCTAGCATTTAAATGCTTTGCAAGAAAATAGTTTGATTTGGTTTTAATAATCATGCTTTGTAAATAAATTAGCCACCTAAATGAGTTTTGTGGAAACCAAGCGTGCTAGAGCGCTGCTCGCACGAGATTTGATATGTTTTTACATGCATGAGTGCTAAAGCCTAGCTCGCACTAGTTTTCACATGGATTTCACAATATAGTGCTAGAGCATAGCTCGCACTAGAGTTTTACATGTATGAGTGTTGGAGCTTAGCTCACACTAGTTTTCACATGGATTTCGACATTATGCTGGAGCGTTGCTCGCACTAGATGTCCACTTTATACTTGTTGTCTTGCTAGAGAATACTCGCACGTGATTTTTATGACATGTTGGGAGCCGTGCTAGGAACTTTAGGTAGGTTGTACGCCACACCGATTAAATAGGCTCGCACGTGCGTATTGAGATGTGACATGATATGATATGATGATATGGGTCCATGGAGCACATTGTACCATGCAAATAGCATGGAGTACGTTGTACCGTATATGAATATGATATATATATATCGTCTTCAGACGATGAATATTCTGTTATGGACCGGAGGGTTGGGCGTAACCCACCTCTTGTGCAGAAGCAGATAGAGGTGATACCCCACATACTAGGATTCGTGTAGCCTGAGATCACAGAGGATATGGCCATAGTCTTAGTTATTACCCTTATTAATATTATTTGCCTATCTCACATGTCTTGTTTTATGATGAATCTATTTTTTAAAATTGTTTTGTGGGTCGGGACAGTCCAAGGGAGGGGCTGAATCTTGACGAATGGTGAATTTTATGTTGAGTTATGTTGAGTAAGAATTGTTTTAAGTGAACCTCGCATGAAGATTTTTCATGCTTTGATTTAGACTTGTGCACTGATTTGGATAGCATGAATTGCTTTATATATCATGAACACGAGCATGAACTGATGTTTTGGAGTATGACAAGTAAATGCTTGGTTTTATGCATGGCATCATGATCACGTGGATAGTACAGTTATCTACCTGCTCGCATGATTGCCTTACTGAGCGTGTGGTTTGCTCACCCCCCTTATTTTCCCCCTCTACAGAGCACTTTCAGTAGATAGAGAGCGACTGAGGATTGGATTTTTGGTGTCTGTTGCATCCCATCACACAAGGTATACACATTTGTATAGTTTTTGTATCTAGACATGTCAAAGCACAGTAATATCTTTGAATGTAATTTTTTGGGATGTAAATGCTTGTAAACACATGTAAACGGCAACTCTGATTTAGAAATACAAGTGTTTACATTTAAATGAATTATTAATTGAAATGATTTGATTGGATGAAATTAACACCGATACACAGCCTGACTGTTGGTGGTGTGGCTATTCACGATCAAATAAAGTAAAGGTAAAGAACAAACAATAAGAAATTGATTAAATAATAAATGAAAAATTTGTTGTGGATTTTTTATGGATTGAGGGTCGTGACACAACTATCCCATTTTTCTTTCTTAATCACTCTTAGAACCTTCTAGGCTCAATGTACGTTAAGTTTTCCATTCATGGGATGGCATTAATGTAGCATTTTGTATGCTTACACAAAAGTCCTTAAGGTAAGCTCTCAAGTTCCTACCTTGTTAACTTAAGTAACTTAGTTATTACTTATTCCTTTTATCCATAACCTTAAATGCTCATTTCCATTCATCCAAATTCATTCTCATTCCATACTTCCTCCGTCAATACATACATACATACATACATACATACATACATGCATGCAATCATCATTTGTCCTTACTTAATACATAAAATCATAAATAAAAGAATCTCAAGTTACCCCACTCATCTCGAGACCTCGAACTCATCCCTACTCCTCGTGACTATAGGTTCAATCCTGAAATCATCCAAATAAAATATCGTATTAATTTTTTAAATTAATTTATAGAGGAATTTCAAAATTTAGGGTTCTCACATTATGTCACTTACCATAGGTAATTATGCATTGCTATGGTATCATGTCTCTCACCAAGTGAGTTGATTCTAGGGTAGACACTAACATTCTTCTATTTGGTGTTGTAATTTTCAAGGTTGATTGCAGTTAATCCAATCAGCCATAACACGAATATTTATAGGGTAGGGTTTTTCTAATTCTAGTTCAACTAGTTTTTGGACTTAATTAAAATTATCATTTCTTAAGACCCAAGTCATTATTAAATAATTTAATTGACTTGTGGTCCAAGACACACTTAAACTCCTTTAATTGGGTTGGCCTAAATTCATGCTCTATTAATTTAGTGATTGGTTTTATGATCTAATTAAATAAATCCTTTTAACCAAACTTTTTTTTGTAAGCCATTAAACTTTTTAATTACTTATTGAACCAATAGATTTAATTAAAACCCTTAAATTATAACCATTATAATTAAATGTAGGTCTTTATAATTTAATTAAACCATTTAATTGAACCCAGTTAATTAAACACATTTAATTAAGTCTACATTATTATAATTTTTTCTCATTAAGTCCAAATTTAATTAAGGACACAACTTTTGGATTGAATGTCTATAAATAAAACATCAAAGTTCATTTTAAAAAAACATTTGAACAACACATAAAGGAATATCTTTGTAAGACCCGATTTTATCATAAGGGCAAAAAGGGAATAAATAGAAATTTACGAGTGCATTTAAAAATGCAAAAGGATTGAAATGGTATTCCCGAATACGTGCAAGGGTAAAATGGTCAAAAGACCAAAATTCGATATTAATCGGGACAAGAAAATTTAATTAAAAATATGAGAATGAGAAATATTGATCAATGATGAAGAAATAATTAAATTTCGGGTTAAATTGATCAAGATATGAATTTCTTGGGATAAATCGGGATTTTCGCATCGAAAAATAATCCCGAAAATAATCGAAAAATATACCGAAACGGTAAAATCGGACTGAAAAAAATTATTTACAGATTAAATGAATAAAATATAAATTTTTAAAAGATATTTGTGTATTTTAATATTATTTTATTGATTAAAATAATATTAAAAAAATTAATTATAAATAAATAAAAAAAAAAAGAAAATTCGCGAAAACGCGAAGAGAAACAGGAAACGGAAGCTGAAACAGAGGGAGCCCCTCTGCCTCACCGATCACCGGCGATCGGCGGAGGCCCAAACCCGAGGCGAGGCCAGCCGAGCCACCAGCAACCCGAACAGGCTGACGAACGGCGACAAACGGCGGCCGAATGGGGAAGAAAGGAAGCCGAGACCGAGAAAGAGGAGAACGTCCGATTCGAAGCAACCACCGGCGGACGACGCGAGGAGGCGACTGGCGAAGGTCGATCGGCACTCGAGGAAGTCGACCCGCACACCCACGCGCCCTGAAGTCGCTGAAAAAAGCCAGATCGACGGAGGAGAGCCGCAGGGAAGAAAGCTCGATTCGCCGGCGATGGCCGTGATTCGACCCCAGCCGAGACCCGATTTGAGAAGCCCAGGCCATGGCGCGCCGAACGGCACCGGAATCACGCCGGGAATCGGCCGGACGGCGCCGACACGACCAAATGTTGCCTGGACCGGCCGAACCGGACTGAACTGGCCAAGTTGAACCGAACCGAACCCGAGCTGAACCGGCGGCCCGAACCGGGTTGAACCGGACCGGACCGGTTCAGCCAAAAAGAGAGGGAAAAAAAGGAAGAAAAAGGGAAAAAGAAAAAGAGAAAAAAATTGGGGAAAATTCCTGTGATGCAATCGAGCTTCGGGTAAGTCGGTAAGCGGTCAAATTGACCGATTTAATTTTTAGAATATTTAATTTGATAAATAATCGACTGAAAGTTTACCCGAAAATATATTTAATTGTGTAGCTCGACAATTGGCATCCACTGAGAGCTCGAGACAGCCTCGATTTGTGTACGATCATGGAATAACGGGTATGTGACCCTTATTTACGACAATTTTATATCGTTATGCGTGATTAATATTTAACGCATGAATTACGGATTTAATTTCCGTATAAATGAATTAAATTCTAGAAATTGGGATAAATTGTCGTAAATAATTCATAAGCTATCTGAGAATTTAGAACGAGGCTAAATAAATATTGATGGGTCCAATGAGCCCAATAGGCCTCGATAAAGTGTGGTAAACGGGCTTAAGGCCGATTAAGGCCCATTATGGTACAATCGGGCCCAATATGGGTAAACGGGCCCAATGATTTAAATTAAGCCCAGAAAATTGTGAAATACAATTAATTGTATTGTATTTGACCTGATGAATGTGTATCCGCAGTGCCGGAGATTTGATTTGGATTCAGAGCAAATCGGACTGCGTGACGAGACATCAGTGGAAAAGGTCAGACTGTACAGAAAATGAGGTAAGGGGATTGTGTGAGTAGCTAGAGGTAGCTACGCATATTTTAATAGTTTTTCTGTACACTGAGTATGTATGTATACATGGATATTGTATAATGATCCTAAAAATGGTTTGAATGATTTTAAGGATCGAAATAGGTGAAATGTCTATTTTACCCCTATTGAGGGAAGTTCACCTAAGGATGGTGAAAGCATGACATGCATAAAATGCATGATTTAAGGATTTTTGATGATTAAGGAATTTTATTGGTTTTAATCAAAGCAAAGCGATAGATTGGCCAATAATTGCATAAGTTTCCCAAAATAACACTACGTAGGTGTTATTAATATTTAAATGGAAATTTCTTTGGAAAACGACCAACTATCAAGTTTATATGGAAACAGATAGTGTCGACACGTAGTTCGCACTATATCTGCGTTTGTGAATGTGCATAAATGTGCTTGAGCGCTTGCTCGCACCGACTTGTGACATCATATGCATGAAATGTGCTAGAGCATGGTGCTCGCACTGATTTTTAATATTGTGAAATGAGAGCTGCTGGAGCCTAGCTCGCACTCTGTTTTGACATGTTTTGACATGTTTTGATTTGTTTGGACGTGGTATGCATAAAATAATGCTGGAGCGATTACTCGCACTACTTTTAATGTTTGACATGCATGAGAGATGCTGGAGCTTAGCTCGCATCCTGTTTTGATTTAATTATGCATAAAAGCCATGCTGGAGTGAAACTCGCACGAGATTTGATTTAGTTATGCATAAAGCCGTGCTGGAGTATAACTCGCACGAGATTTGATTTACTTGAGCATTCATTTGTGCTGGAGCGTTGCTCGCACAAAGTTTTATATGGTTTTCATAATTCATTTGAATGCCGTACTGGAGTTTTTCTCGTACGAGGTTTTCACTGAATTTATATACATATCCGTACTAGAGCGTTGCTCGTACGTGGAACTTACATGAAATTATAATCAGTTTAAGTCGTACTGGAGCGCTGCTCGTACGCAGATTTCACTGATTTTTATGAAACCGTGCTAGAGCTTCGCTCGCACGAGATTTTCAGATATCATGAATATGCATGGAGCCGTGCTTGAGCTTCGCTCGCACAGGGATTTATATTACATGCATATAGCCGTGTTGGAGCCTCCTGTAGACTGTGTGTCACAGTGAGATGATATGCTCACACGTGCATCCTGAGACAGAGATGTTATGGGTGGATAAGATCTATTACAGGCACCCCTGATTGAGCTTGGGTTCACGGAGTACTTTGTACCGTGTATGTCACGCGAAGTACGCTGTACCGTGGGGATTGTTGGAGTGGAGTGGCATTAGCCACGAGGCAGCAAGCCTTGCCCTCGCAATCCTGGTGTTATGCTGTTCTGGCGGGTAGGACGACCCACCTCCCGTTTCAGGTGTGATACCCCGCACACTAGGTACCGTGTTGCCAGGGATCACTAGGATATGGCCATAGTCCTCGATGTTACTGTTAATTACCTGATTGTCTCACATGATATAACTTGTGGTCTGTTAGACCAGGGTAGACCCGAAGGAGGGGTCAGGCCCCCGATTTGATGATTTTATGATTTCAGATGATTTTATGATATGTGACCCTGAAAGAAGGGTGGTTTTATAACCGAAGTTTTATAATGAAATATAACAAATTGTTTTATGAGTTTTGAGATGATTGACCCAGAGGGGTTATTTTATACTGCGTTTTAAATGAATTGATTTAAATGCAGTGGCATGATGTGTTTTCCATGCTTTCATTTGAAAACCTTGAATTGTCTTACATGACATGAAAGACTGCATGATCTTGATTAAATTCATGCTTAATATGATTTAATGATGTCACATAAAATGCTTTGAATGCATGAGTTACATGATTTATATATGCACAAATAGTTTTGGATGAACTATGGCATTGAATATGCATGACTTTGTGCTTGATGATTTTAATG
The DNA here is from genome assembly GCA_033439115.1 of Firmiana major. NCBI lineage: Eukaryota > Viridiplantae > Streptophyta > Magnoliopsida > Malvales > Malvaceae > Firmiana > Firmiana major. The sequence goes on from CM065904.1 coordinate 62,223,248, forward strand.
AAAAGAAATGGATTTAAGGGCATGGCATTATGAGCATGTAGATAGTGGAGCTATCTACTTACTTGCATAATTGCCTTACTGAGCGTGTGGTTTGCTCACCCCCTTATTTTCCCATCTTTTCAGAGCACTTGAAATAGTTATTGAGCGGCTGAGAACTTGCATGTATTGATATCCGCTGCTTGCTGCTTCCCATCGAGAGACAGGTATACACATTTGTATGGTTTTGTATCTAAATATGTAATGCACAGTACTGTAAATGGATATGATGTCGGGGATGTAGAGTCATGTAAATACCATTGGGTATGTATTTATTTAAAGTCAAAAGGATAGTAGACTCTGATATATGATTATGGGAATAAAATGTTAAATAGTGTGAGGTGACTAACACCGAATCATAGCCCAACTGTGTTGTAGGATGGTCACGACGAGAGAAAGTTAAGAATTAAATAATAAATGAAAAAACGAAAAATTTACTCTGATTTTTAGGTAATTCGGGTCGTGACAATCTTATTGTCATATTCTCTTTTTCTCTTATTCTCAAAGTAGAAACAAGTTTCTTAGACATTATTTACTATAGAAAATAATGGTAAGACAAAATATTTTGTACTTATCGAGGGTTTTTAATAATTTGATTTCACAAATTCAATGAGATTCCAAACATTAACTTTATTGTATCCTAAGTCTATTGGACGAACCTTTGTTACATATCGTAGCTGTAAAGGGTGAAATAAATCTTAGAAAAATGACATTATTTGCATGCCTTGAAGCCATTTCTACATAAAAAGTTCCAATACCAAGGTGTTGGAAGCACTAAAAAAACAGGTTCATGTTTGTCCATCATCAAAGAGGCTTGCATTCCATAACCACTAATGGCGAAATAAGCTTAAGAAAAGTGACATTAATAGCATGTATTGAAGTCATTTTTGTATTTATTCGTGTTTCATCAGAGTTCAACAAAAAATTCAAAAATCAATAAGTTAAAAGCACTAAAAAGTTAAATTCATCTTCGTCCATCATTAAAGAGGCTCGACTAAAATCCAAGGTACTCCGCTTCAGGAAGAGATTTTAACTATTTTGTTTGGTGTCCAAGCAGCTGAAGGAAGGGGTTTGAGGCGAGCCTGTTTTGAAAGTGGCTGTCAGGTTGCTATTACAGAATCATCTGGGGTGAGGAGTCAGTGTGGGAGGGTGGAAATGTCATAAAGGATATTTTGGAGTTTACTTATGTCAGAAGATGAGCAAATAAGCTAGCTCACAGCATAGCCAAACCGGACTGTGAAGTTAGCGAACGAGATTTTGGGAGGCTACTCTGCCAGAAAACCTATGTAATTCTCATATTAATAATTGATAATGAAAATCTACTTATAAAAAATGTTCCTCTTAGACAATCAAGTCTCGTCAAAGATCCACTAATTATTAGATGCCGAAGGCATCCATATGGCATCCATGCATGTCGATTTTTTATGAAATGTTTTAAACATGTGACATTCACATGCCATAATTATACTAGTCAAATGTTAAATAATTAGCAAAGTTATGGTTGTTAGAATTTCGGTTAAACTGATGTAAATTATATATTTGTTTCTTATGTACCTATTTGTACGTTTCACTCTCATTCAGTGTCAAATATGTAATTAACTCATTTTGAGTTTTGTAAAAAATTAAAGTATTTCAAATTTATCAATAAATAAATATTGAAAAATTTATGAATTTGAAAATATTTAAAAAATTATTTTTATGAGTTTTATCAACCTCTTTTTGCTAAATAATTTGAATAGGAATCTCTTCTTTCAAATTTAAGCTCGCTCCTAGATGCAACCTTAGGAAATTTCAAATTCACTAGCTAGCCAATATATATATATAGACACACACAGAAGACCAAAGATAGTCCCTACCAATTCGCAACATGTGGTTTGTGGGTTGAATTTTGATGAAGAGATGCAAGTGTAAAGAGAGTATGGCCGACAGCAAGTGGTTTGTGATGTTGCAAACTCATCGTCCGCCATGTGCTTAAGTCATTCGAGCAATATTTGTAGATCGGCACGTTTCTTCGTTGTGTTGTCACTGCATGTATTTTTGGTCCATAGTCCTAATCTTTTTAAAAAAGAGAACAACCTAGATCAAACTTTAATTATTCGCTACATACGTTGCTGTTGCTGCACGGAATGTGCCTTAAAGTAGGTCCAAGACCACTATCAAACCGGGGAGAAGTGGCAGAAGGCGATTTTGATGTGACCTTTTTTAATAGGAATTGCTCTATTGTATGTATTAACGAAAAGTATATCAATACTTTCCAAGTTTATTAATGAATCCATTGTATTTGAAGAAAGGCTTCGTAATAAACATAGTCTTAATTTTATATTATATTATATTATATTATTATATTTTATATATATGTGTGTGTATATATTCACACAGACAAACACATTCTCTTTTATCAAGGCTTCCACTCCAGGACTAGATGGATCATCAGTGAGAGGACCATAACTAAAATGATAATCACTAAAATGATAACTCAAATGGTCATCATGGACACATTTGGAAAACTGGTATATGTTTTGAAAATTACCATGAAAGTTGGTGGAAAAATGTGTTTAAGAATTTTAGATATACAAAAAATTTAATATGCCCCGAGACATCTCGAAAAAAAAAAAAAAAAGGAGTTTTTACTCTTTTTTTAGAAATAATGATACAATTTTATTTAATTATTTTTTAAAATTTTGTAATAAAAATAATATTAACATCCAATACATCTTAAGTAAAATTTTTTACTTTACAAACTGAGTTGAAATGAAAACACATATTTTTTAAAAATATTTTAAAAAAATAAATAAAATAAGACATGTATCATTATCCTAATCCTACTTGTGAAGTCAAAAAATTTCAGTGACGGTGTATTAGATAATTATCCATAAAAATATAATAATATCATCGATAACAGTCTTTATCTCAATAAAGTGATGTAAACTTTATGAACTAATATATAAACTCACATTAAGTTGTCAATCTAAATTGATAAACTTAAGCGTAGTTATTTCTCCATTTTGTTTTATAATTTTTTTAACCCTTAAAAATAACATGAAAGAGAGAAAATAAAAGAAAAGGAGAATGAGCGATTAACGAGTCATACTAAATTTAGTTGAAAATATTATTTAAATTGAAGTTTGTCTTTAAAAAAATAAATAAATAACAAATTAGTATTTCACGGAAAAATTATAAAAAGAAGAAGATTATACCTTTAGGAGATTTCATTTTTGAAAATTTCTAAAAGAAAATTTGTAAAAAATAACACACTTCTTTTTAAAAAAAAAAGAACAACAACAACAAATTTATTAAAATATGTTTGCTAAAATCAAATTATCCATGAATAACCTCAAAAACTCTAAACTTTAAAGATATATGCCCCAAATTTGAATTTTTTTTTTCAAATCTCTCTCATTAACTATTCCTTTCCTTTTCTTATTTCTTTTTTCATTTTTCTTTATACCTCAATCTTTCACAATAACCAATAAATAATCGGCCCTTTTTTAGATTTTAAATTTTTTTCCTCTCTTTTTTTTTTTTTTTTAAATCTGACTACCAAGCGCATCTCATTTTTTTACTTTATTAAAAAAAGAAAAAAAAAGAGTGCTACATGGACACCATAAAGATGTAAGAAATCTTTCAAATTTTGGCCAAAAAAATATAAAAAAGAAAAATAAAGAAAAGTCATATGACATGTTGCATAACCAATAAGTATAGATTTAATCAAGGTACCTTTATTTTTGGACAAAAATAAAAAATAAAAATAAAAAGTCATGCGTCACGCGATCAATGAAGTATTTTTCTCACAAAATTTATTATATGAATGGATGGATAAAGAATAATTATTATTTTAAGTTCATAAATGTAATTTACATGAAACAAAAGAAACTCATCGTAAAGACGTTGGACAAAGAATCAGGGGCATAGATATATATATATATATATAAAACAATTTGTTTTGAAAAAAAATAAGAGACAGGGCTAGATGCCAGTGACCCTAGCTATGCTTCCTTTCTAGAAAAATTTATCTATAAAAGGAAGGAAAAAAAAAAGTAAAAAGGCAAATGAAGAAAACGAGGAGAAAACGAGGAGAAAAGAAAATGGAGACAAATGGATGCCACGTGGACATTCCACCGGATTAAAAACAATGAGAGTTGTGGCAAACTTCAGTTTTTGAGATTTCCAAATATGTTTTCTGCTCATTTTAGGCAAGGGAAAATGAAACCTGCTATGTTGTGGAAGAAGCCTCCTTCACGCTATCTTAAATTCAATGTTAATGGATCGACTTGTGACAAACTTGGACCTACAAGTATCGGAGGTGTGTTAAGATATGAAAAAAAAAAAAAAGCAAACCAGATTATCTTCTCTTAAGCTGCGTTTAATAAGGCACCCCTAGTGTCTTGCGGTGTAAGTAAATTTTTTAGCGCACTTTATTTATAATTTTTTTATTTTATTATAATATTTTTATAGTAATTTTATTTTTCATTTTATCGTTATTGATACGATTAAATCTAAATACATTATCGTTTAATACAAATTTTATTATCATCGTTGTTTTTAATATAATAAGAACTAATTACACCGTTTATCCAAATTAACCTTTAAAAAATAAAGTTAAAATTTTAAACGTGGTTCAACTTTTAGTTGTGAAAGAGGTTCGTGTTATCTTTGTGGCTTCAAAATGGGTTAAAACACATTCTTTGCAGACTGAAAGTGATTCTGCTAATGTGGTTAAGCGGATTAAAAATCCCCAGTCTACCCTATGGAGATTGAAGAAGTATATTTCTCATATTGAGAATTTAAAGCTGCATTTGTTTAATTGGCTAATTTAGCATATCCCGCGAGAGATTGATGTGGTTGTAGATAGTTTAGCTAAACAAGGTGTTAATAGAGCTGCTGATCTTATTTTGGTTTATAAGTAATGGCTGAGAAAGGATAGCAAATGGGGACGTTGTATGGTGACCAGTGCTTAATTATGCAGTTGCTCTGTTGGTTACCAAGAAAATAGTTGATGTTTGGATGTTTTGCATGGTTGATTGAAATGGTGAGTGTTCTAATTGCCTTATGGGTTTGATTGTGATTGGAACCATTGTGTTATTTACTAACTGGTTAGTGGGGCAATTGCTAGATAGGAGCAAAATAGGTGGATCATGTTATTTGTCCTTAAACGGTTTGTATTTATGCCTTAGAGGCTAAGTTTCTATTGTATGTCATGTATTTTGAACTTAGAATTGGCCTTGTTCAAGTGGGTAAGATTGCATCACCGTCGATGGTAATCCAATTGTTATGATCCACATGATTAGGTTGTATGCTCTCGTATCAATGGATTCATTTGGCCATTCAAAAAATTAATAATAATAAAATTAAAAAGAGCAAAAAAAAAAATGAAAAGGAGAAAAAATGAAAAAGAGAAAGTAGGATGAAAAGAACCAATGGGTGCTACATAGACACTCCCATCGGTCTCGCCATTAATAAGGTGTTCATTCAATTTATTCTGTTAATTTCAAACCAAATAATTTTAAATAGAATTAACCAAATTATGTTATTTTATTTTCATGAACCAAATAAGCTAAATCAAATTAACCAACATTTAGAAAAAGAAAAATGAAGAATCAAAAGAATTGGGGAAAGCAACAAGAGTGCCACGTCAACTTCCATTGCTTTCCATTTCTTTCAAAAATTGAGTTTTTTATATTTCAATTAAAATTTGGATTAATTCGATTTTGGATTAATTAATTTTCAAATTGAATTAATCTTAAACAATTTTTTTTTTAAATCATTTTCGATAATCGACCTAAATTAATTTAATTGTTAACTAATTAATCGAATTAAATTGTTTTCATCAATTTATTTATTGAAATCAAAATATAAACATCCCTACTCATTAGTAAAAAGGAAAAAAATACCCCTATCCATTAGTTAAAATAAGTAACCCAACATTAAATTCTTTTTAAAAAAAAAAGAAAGCAACTACCATATATTGATCAGAGTGGAAGGAGTTTGGTTTCTTTTAAATAAAATCTCAAGTTCAAATTTTACGAATGAAGTAAAGAATATTGAGAGAGGCTTCTTCTTCTTTTATAAGGTCTGATAGCAACTCGATTTCGGATAAGTCGAGCCCAATGTGACTATCGAATATCAAGGGATTTAAGGAAAAAAAGGAAAAACAATGAAAAAAATATAAAGAAATTTAAAAAAAAAAAAGGAGGGCAAGAAATATAAAAGGGAAAAACAAAAGAAAATACCATTTTAAAAAATCAAAAAAAAAAAAAACCGAAAGAGGAAGTGCTATGCACTGGGTCACCCGATGGCTTTTTTTTCGTATTTATTATAAAAAAATTCTTAATGCAACCACATTTTTACAATTCACAACCATTTCTTACAAAATTTTGAACGACTTTTACCTTTTCCATAGCCGCGTAAGTAAACTTTTGCGGGTGCAAGACTTCCGTAGAAGGTTTCTTCCACCGATTATGCGTACATTAAAAAAATTTCTACACTCGTAAAAGGCACAAATTTTTACAGTTTTGGATTTGTTCAACAATCTCTATTACTTATTTGCCCAACTTTTCAATAGACTATTTAAGATCTTCTTCTCCATTTTCGCATTTTAGTATATTTTCCGAAGATCTTCCAAACTATTGATGATATCGGTGAAGTGGTTCGGCATTTCAGTTTATCCTCCCTTCCAGTTTCTTATTGAAAAGCCCGCACTGAACCTATCAATTTTGGTCTTTTTATCTTGATTAATTCCTTTTATGTATGATTGCTGATTTATCCTGTACTTATTTGACATTTTCACACAAAGATACAAAGTACCCAGTTGGACCTTTGTGCATTGCCTTGACATTGATTTAAGCCATAATTACATAATTTTTGAATCCACTGCCAAAAGAAAACTTTTGTCAATGGTACTTTCCATTGGTAAAAAGCTCAAATTTTATCGATAATGTTATTACCGGCGAAAATTTTTGTTGGTATTAAATTTGTTGATAATAATATTCCATCCGTAACTCGTCGGTGAACCCAAAGAAATCATCGTTGATATAAATTTTTTGGAAATTTTGTTAAATTTAAATTTCGTCGGTAATTTCATTGGTAATCTATTGGTATTTCATTAGTAATAGTATTTTTATTTTTTTCTTAAATTAAATTATATTCTATCGAGAATACATAATTATGTTTGTAATCCATTGTAAAAGTATTTTTAAAATAATTCATTTCGATATTAAATGATTTTGTTTTAAGTTGATTCTTCCATGTTTTGAGGATTTTTATGTAAGGTCAAAAAAATTAATATTACTTTAACGTTATTTATGCAATCGACTGTTTTTTAAAGGCAATCAACTACAATAACATTTTGAAAAAAAAATGAATTTCTATATTTAAGGACAATCGAGTGCTTAAAAAAAAAGTCAGTTGCTCAAATGTATATTTTTTAAAACAGTGTATTTATATCAAAAGTAAAGTATTTATATTAAAACAGAATTCATAATTTTTAAAAGTTTGTTTGTGCTTTATTAATTATTGAAAAATTGATCTGTTTTTTGTTTTTAAAGAATTTGAACAAGAAAACACAAGAGAAATAATGTCACTCACTCTAAATGAGTTTAAAAAAGTATGAATGGAAGGAGTAATTTCTTTTTCCATTTCATTTCATCAATTCCCACCTCAAAATAGAGATTTAATTATATTCATATGATATTTAGATGCAGGGAGTTTCATATTCTTTAATAATTGCATTATGTTTTAAATCTTTTGCTTGATGATGATTCTGGTTTTAAGCCATTAAGTGAAGATTAACAGAGGATGAGTTTCCAAAAGCAATTTCAAGTAACGATTGAAAAATGTAGCTAATAAGCAAGTAGATAGAGTTTTTACATTTTCGGCAAGCTAAAACTTCACTGTTATAAAAATGCCTACCATTTTTCTTTTTCAAGATGATTTAATTCGATTTTATTTTATTTTATTCTAATTTTTTTATTTTAAATTAATATATTCTTACGTCTATTCATACAAATTTTACGTTTATTGTCATATGTTTACGCTTATTCTCATATGTTTACCTTTATTGATACTAATTTTATAGTTATTCTCATAATAAAATTAATGACATTCATCATAAAAATTGTGACATTAATAATAAAATTTATTAGATTCATTATAAAATTTATAAAATTCATCGTAAAATTTATGACATTCATAGTAAAATTTATCAGATTCATCGTAAAATTTATGACATTCATCGTAAAATTTATGACATTTATCGTAAAATTTATTAGATTAATCGTAAAATTTATTATATTTATTGTAAAATTTATTAGATTCATCGTAAAATTTAACTTTGTTTTAATATAAATACTTTACTTTTAATATAAATACACTGTTTTAAAAATACATTTGGACAATCGACTCTTTTTTTCGAGCAGTCGATTGTCCTAATTTATAAAAATCCTTTTTTATATATATAGAACGTTATAGCAATCAATTACTTTTAAAAAGTAGTAATTGACAAATTAAATTTGAGATTTCATGTCCAAATAATAAAAATTGTTAAGATAACAATTGTAAAATTTAACTAAGCAAATGATGGACTTATCATAACCTTCAAAAAAAAAAATACAACTATATCATTAATGGTAAATCTTTTTGTTGTTGCCCAACAAAATAATGACGTGTTGCTAGCGTTTTCGCTTTGATCTTCGTGCCACGTGTCATCAATTTTTTTGTAAGAAAATGAATGATCAGAGGGACGCAGGGGTTGTTCATACGTAAGCACTCCGATGCTTAAGTCAGAAGGGAATTTCGACAGAGTTTCTGTAAAGCAAATGGAGACTTAGGTTTTTGAGTCATACATGTTCCCTATTTATAGGGATTTATTCTGCCTGTAATTACGTATGTATCCTTGAACTAAGCATCATTTTTTGTCTTATTTAAAATGTATATATAATGAATAAAATATTTGATCTTCCTCATGCCACGTGGTAATTTTTGATTAGCCCAAGTGTATTGAATATTTTTATCCTCAACAATTTCTCCCCACTCTTTTGTAAATTTTAATTTACAGAAGAGTACTTTTTTTTTGCAATATTTGTCGTTAAAGTCATCTGTCAGCCGGGGTCTACATAGCTTACGGCATATATATAAGTATCGTGAGTCGTCGGTGTCGTTTCATTTGCATATTCTCTCAAGCAATACGTTCACGGCATACCCTCGCATCAAACCCTTACGACAGCGTAATCTCACGGCAATATATCTTTCGGCATTTCATTCTCGCGGCAAGTACTCTCGCGGCAGGTACCCTCGCGACAGATACCCTCGCGGCAGATACCCTCACGGTACAGACCCTCGCGGTAGATACTCTCGCAGCAGGTACCCTCGCGATACATACCCTCGCGGTACATACCCTTATGGCATATACCTCTCGCGGCATTGTATTCTCGTGGAAAGTTCACCCTTGCGGCAGAGCCATCCTCTTAGCATAATTCGTTCATTCATTTACTCAATTCACTTTCTATAGCTAGATAAGGTACTGAAAAAAAAAAGATTCATTTAGAATCTTACTCTAGGCTTAGGGAGTCCGATCTTGAATTCATTCGTAATACTTTTCCTCTTCCCGAGGGCTATTATTTTAGACTCCCAACTGATGCGGAATACACACCTCAAGCTGTTAGTAGTGGTGTCCCTGTCCACCAAGCCTCATTAGAATTTGGATTTCGTTTTCCTTTACCTGACTTCGGAGTTGCTTTCCTTCGACACTACGGCATAGTCCCTGCTCAACTTCACCCTAATGGATGGGCACAAGTGGTTGGGTTTACGATTATATGCCATAGATTTGATGTTACGCCCAACATTCCCTTGTTTAACTCCTTCTTCAGAGTTCATAGTGTTCGAAATTCGACATGTTTTTGTATTCAGAAGGTTTTTGGGAAGGGCCAAAGTAGCAAACTCTTCGGGAAGCCTCCGTCTAAACTTCATAATTATGCCTTCAATTGGCTTATCGTCGAGATTCCTTCGACTCTGCACATCCCCATTGAGTGGTGTCTTCACAGGCCTTCTAACCTCAGTCAGCTTTCTGACTTGAGTGATGTATATAGCCATTTTATCTCTCGTTACAAACAAATGATAAGAGTGCTTTGTTGTCCCTTTTGACACCGAAAAACATAGCCGCCGTCGGTTGGGGGCATGTTCCCATCGCTCAGGAGCGGTCTGCTTGGAAAAGCTTTTGATCGTATGGCCGAAACTGATAGTACTGCTAAGGCTGTCCACCCTCGCCCACCTAAGCGTAGACGCCCCTCGAGCTCCAGTCAGGATCAAGCCAAGGAAACTTCTTCTCGAGAGCGACCTCGAGGTGAAAGGACAAGATCCTCTCCTACCTCATCACATCTTGAGGGGTCTACTTCTCGACATCAAGACAGGGGGAAACAGTCGGCAGTAGAGGCTTCACTTCTTGACCCTAAACTAGAGGAGTATCATAGAAGTAACCGAGCGGAGTGCAATATTACTCGCCCTTACACATTGAGTCGGCCATGCGGGAAACGCCGACACTTCCGCCAATCATCGAGCTTAATACCTCTCAGTACCCAATGGATGGTGGCACAACTGTCCGTGGTCAAAATTTCAGCGTCTATCCCGGTGTTAATGATAATGACTAGATTCATGATTCTGGAGTCGCATCTCGCCTGGGATGGTCGACTATTCTGCCTCAAGATGAAACGGAGCTATTCAAGAACTTTCCTATTCCTAAAGATCGGTCTGACTATTTAGTAATGCAGGTATACTTTTGTATTTTTTATTTTTCCCTTCTCTTGTCATATTAACTTCATCTAACTTTATTATTCCTTGATTATTCTTAGGCAGCTCAGCAGGTGATTGCTTGTAACGCGCGGCATAGGATATACAGAGCGAAGGCTGATGCCGAGCTTGACCAGTTAAAGGCTGAAAGATCTGAGTGGCAGAATGAAAGAGCTCAGTATCTGAGGTTCCCCGAGCAAATTGATCAACTAAGAAAGGAGAAGGAAGACCTCCGTCTCGAAAATCTCAGTCTTCAAGAGAACTTTTCCAAAGAGCACGAGGAGCTGAAGTCTAATTACGAAACTGTCTTATCTAAACTTCGAGACCTCCAAACTAGCAATGATGAGCTGAAGTCTGATCGTAATAGGTTGGAAGAAGAGCTTTTTAAGCTACGTGAAGAGCCTCAACCTTCCACCATTAATCCAGATACAGGCAACCAGATTCGCTCTGAAACTGTTAGAGAATATCGTCTATCACAAGATTATCATGATAGGAAGCTTACATTCTCTACAAGCTTTGTCAAATACGGCTTTTATATGGTGCGTTCTCGATTAGAGAAAGAGAGATCAAGCGAGACTTTTTCCGAACTGCAATGGTCAAGGCAGTTAGAGTATTATACTGATAAGTTTCGTGATTGGACAAGTTATGAGCCCGACGACGAGAACTTTACAGATTATATGGAGTGGGGACTCATGACGATCTTTCTAATCTTTTAGGTCCTTGGGAGCCTCGTCAACAAGGAATGATTGATGCCTTGGGCGACTTAGATGATGACAAGTCGGACTCTGCTGATAGAGAAGCCTCTCCACCGGTCGAGGAGTAGTTTTAGTTTTCTTGTTGTTAACACTTTAGGTTCATCTGTAATAGGAAGTCAGATTCATGATTCATAGGGAGTTTTACTTTTTCTCAAAAATACCGATGATTTCATGTATTTTTCTTATATCAATATGACAATTTATTTTTGCATATTATCGTCTTAAGTTTTTTTTTTTTAATGGCTTGCCTCACATGTTTTTTGTTTAAAGTCTTTCATTATTATTATTTTTTTGAGGCTTACACACTTTTTACTTTAAGTATTTTATTTCCTTAGGTACATGGCTTACCTTGTGCTTTTTTTCGCTTCAAGCCCTTGCACTTTTCTTTATGGCTTACCTCGCGCACTTTTCGCTTCAAACCCTTTAATTAGTTTAGGTGTGTGGCTTACCTCACGCACTTTTCGCTTCAAGCCCTTGCATTTTTCTTTTATGGCTTACCTCGGCGCACTTTTCGCTTCAAGCCCTTTAATTGGTTTAAGTACGTGGCTTACCTCACACACTTTTCGCTTGAAGCCCTTTAATTGGTTTAGGTGCGTGACTTACCTCGCGCACTTTTCGCTTCAAGCCCTTGGATTGTTTACCTAGGTGTATGGCTTACCTCACGCATTTTTCGTTTCAAGCCCTTGCACTTTTCTTTTATGGCTTACCTCACGCACTTTTCACTTCAAGCCCTAAGAAAGGAGAAGGAGGACCTCCGTCTCGAAAATCTCAGTCTTCAAGAGAACTTTTCCAAAGAGCACGAGGAGCTGAAGTCTAATTACGAAACTGTCTTATCTAAACTTCGAGACCTCCAAACCAGCAATGATGAGCTGAAGTCTAATCGTAATAGGTTAGAAGAAGAGCTTTCTAAGCTACGTGAAGAGCCTCAACCTTCCACCATTAATCCAGATACAGGCAACCAGATTCGCTCTGAAACTGTTAGAGAATATCGTCTATCACAAGATTATCATGATAGGAAGCTTACATTCTCTACAAGCTTTGTCAAATACGGCTTTTATATGGTGCGTTCTCGATTAGAGAAAGAGAGATCAAGCGAGACTTTTTCCGAACTGCAATGGTCAAGGCAGTTAGAGTATTATACTGATGAGTTTCGTGATTGGACAAGTTATGAGCCCGACGACGAGAACTTTACAGATTATATGGAGCGGGGACTCATGACGATCTTTCTAATCTTTTAGGTCCTTGGGAGCCTCGTTAACAAGGAATGATTGATGTTTGGGGCGACTTAGATGATGACAAGTCTGACTCTGCTGATAGAGAAGCCTCTCCACCGGTCGAGGAGTAGTTTTAGTTTTCTTGTTGTTAACACTTTAGGTTCATCTGTAATAGGAAGTCAGATTCATGATTCATAGGGAGTTTTACTTTTTCTCAAAAATACCGATGATTTCATGTATTTTTCTTATATCAATATGACAATTTATTTTGCATATTCTCATCTTAAGTTTTTTTTTTAATGGCTTGCCTCACATGTTTTTTGTTTAAAGTCTTTCATTATTATTATTTTATTTGAGGCTTACACACTTTTTACTTTAAGTATTTTATTTCTTTAGGTACGTGGCTTACCTTGCGCTTTTTTTTCGCTTCAAGCCCTTGCACTTTTCTTTATGGCTTACCTCGCGCACTTTTCGCTTCAAACCCTTTAATTAGTTTAGGTGTGTGGCTTACCTCACACACTTTCCGCTTCAAGCCCTTGCATTTTTCTTTTATGGCTTACTTCACGCACTTTTCGCTTCAAGCCCTTTAATTGGTTTAAGTACGTGGCTTACCTTGCACACTTTTCGCTTCAAGCCCTTTAATTGGTTTAGGTGCGCGACTTACCTCGCGCACTTTTCACTTCAAGCCCTTGGATTGTTTACCTAGGTGCGTGGCTTACCTCGCGCATTTTTCGTTTCAAGCCCTTGCACTTTTCTTTTATGACTTACCTCACGCACTTTTCACTTCAAGCCCTTTAATTGGCTTAGGTGCGTGGTTTACCTCGCAAATTTTTCGCTTCAAGCTCACTTATCTTTTATGGCTTACCTAGCGCACTTTTCGCTTCAAGCTTTTTAATTGGCTTAGGTGCGTGGCTTATCTCGCGCATTTTTCGCTTTAAAGCCTTGCACTAAGTATGGCTAAAAATTTCAATAGACAATGAAATATTAATAAATCATAATTTAATAAATGAAATTTCAATCCATGGTTTGATAATGAAAATAAATAAACAAAAGCATTACTACCAATATGGCTAAAGATGATTGGTATTCCACGTCTTCGCTATCTTCTTGCCCTGTAAGCTTTCCAAGATGCATGTGCCAGGTCCAATCATCCTCATAATTCTGTAAGGTCCTTCCCAATTTGCTCTGAACTTCCCATATTCTTTCAAGGCGTTAGTAATGGCTGACTTCTGCAACACTAAATCTCTTTCTCGTAAGGGTCTGTCTTTTATGCGGGAGTTGTAATAACGAGCAACCCTTTGTTGGTAGGCAGATAACCGAATGGCAGGGAGATCTCGTTGCTCATCGAGTAAATCAAGATTCTCTCGTAGACCTTGGGAATTTACTTCTTGCACATAAGGGATTACTCTTGGCGAGACAACTCCCACCTCTACCGGTATTAAAGCCTCAGTTTCGTATACTAAGCTGAACAATGTTTCCTCTGTCGGTACCCGACTCGTGGTTCTGTATGCCCATAGAATGCTAGGCAGCTCATCCACCCAAGCCCCTTTCACCTTGTCCAGATGAGTCTTGAGGCCATGGAGTATGGTTCTATTACTGATCTTTACTTGGCCATTAGCTTGCGGTACGATATTGAAGATATCCTGAGTTGGATCCTTAGTCCTTCGTAAAAATTTCGAAAGGCATCACAATCACACTGCTTCCCATTATCTGCATTCAAAATTCTCGAAATTCCAAATCGACAGATTATCTCTTTCCCAACCATCGCTTCAACCTTTTTCTCAGTGATCGTGGCTAAAGGCGCTGCTTCTACCCACTTGGTAAATAATCTGTTGCCACTAATAAGTACTTTCTTTGTCACATGGCCACTGGGAATGACCCTAGTATATCCAAACCCCATTGAGCAAACAGTGAGGGTTGGAATGTATTTTGAAGGGCCGACATTGGGGCAGTCGTCAATGGGGAAAATCTTTGGCACTTATCACATTTTCGCACTTTATCTAGCGCATCTTGCTTAAGCGTAGGCCAGTAGAATCCTACTCTAAGTATTTTCGTTGCTAAAGCTCGAGCTCCTAAGTGTTCTCCACATATCCCCTCATGGACTTCGACCAAAGTATTGTTGGCTTGTTCTGGGCCTAGACATTTCAGCAGCGACATCGTATATACCCTCTTATAGAGCTCTCCATTCAATAGACTGAACTTCGCACTTTGAATCCTCATTCTCTGAGCTGCTTCTTTATCATTATGGAGTGTTCTCTCTACTAAGTATTGTTTAATGAGTATCCTTTAATCAGTACCGACTTCAATTTCTAGTACCCCTTCTTCTTCTATGCTCGATTTTATCAGCTTTTCTACTTTCACAGATCTCCCAGTGGCTTCCTTAGAGGATGCTAACTTGGATAAGGCATCGGTATGACTATTCTCAGATCGATCGATTTGAGTTAGACAAAAATTATCAAATGATCGAGCCAGCCACTGAACCTTTTCCAGGTACGGGATGAGGGTAGATTCTCGAACTTCATACTGCCCATTAAATTGGTTGACAACAAGTTGCGAATCGCTATGAGCTAGCAAATTTTGAACTTGGAGTTCCCTTGCAAGTTTCATGCCGCTAATTAAAGCTTCATATTCAGCCACATTTTTTTATCTAGGGAAATCAAAGCATAGAGAATACTCCAACATTTCTCCTTCTGGCGATACTAGTAAAATGCTAGCTCCGCTTCCCCTGATGTTGGACGCTCCACCAACAAACAGCTTCCACCATTCCAACTTTTCCTCCTTGGGATCTTCTCGACATGTGCACTCGACAATGAAATCTGCCAGTGCTTGTGTTTTAATAGCTTACCGAGGTTGAAAAGAAATATCATATTCTCCGAGCTCAACAGCCCACTTCACTAACTTTCGAAAATGCTCAGGCTTTTGGAGTATCTATCTCAAGGGTTGATCTGTTAATACCGTTACCGAATGTGCCTGGAAATAAGGGCGCAATTTTTGCGCAGCCATGACAAGTGCTAAAGCTACTTTCTCAGCTTGCGAATACCTTGTTTCTGCCTCCAAAAGTACTTTGCTCACATAGTAAACTGGCTTATCTCCTTGCGCGGTTCTTCTTAATAAGACTGCACTAACCACTTTATCACCTACCTCCAGATACATAAATATATGCTCCACATTTAAAGGCCTTGACAGTAATAAGAGCTCTTTCAAATACTCCTTTAACTCTTCCAAAGTCACTTGACATTCTTCAGTCCATTCGAAGTTCTTCCCACCTCGGAGTGTCTTGAAGAACGATAGGTTTCTTTCAGTAGATTTTATCACGAAACAGTTTAATGCGGCTATTCTCTCCGTCAGCCTTTGCACCTCTTTGAAAGTAACTGGAGGCCTCATGTCCAAAATAGTTTGGACCTTCTCGGGGTTGGCCTCGATCCCACGATTGGTTACCATAAATCCCAAAAACTTCTCGGATTGGACTCCAAATGAACACTTATTGGGATTTAGCTTCATGTTATACTTCCTTAGCACTGCAAAGACTTTGGATAACCTTAAAGCATGAGATTCCCTCTCTTTACTCTTCACAATCATATCGTCCACATAAGCTTCCATCGTGTTGCCAAGCAGATCGTTAAAAATTCTGTTCACCATACGCTGATACGTAGCACCTGTATTTTTTTGGCCAAATGGCATCACTCTGTAACAGAAAGTACCATTATCGGTGATGAAAGACATATATTCCTTGTCTTCGGGGTGCATTAGGATCTGATGATAACTGGAGAATGCGTCCAAGAAACTAAGAAACTCGTACCCTGAAGTTTCATCTACCAACTTATCTATTTGGGGAAATGGATATGAGTCTTTTAGACATGCCTTATTCAAATCGATAAAGTCCCCACACATTCTCCATTTTTCAGTGGCTTTCTTCACCATCACCACATTTGCTAGCCATTCCGGGTACAAAACTTCTTGAATGAATTTGGCCTCAAGTAGCTTATCTACCTCTTCTTCGATGCTTAGCTATCTCTCAGGGGTGAAATTCCTTTTCTTTTTTTTAACAGGTTTTACCCCAAGCAACACGTTGAGCTCATGACAGATGACTTTCGGATCAATTCCAGGCACGTCAACAGGGGTCCACGCGAAAACATCGACATTATCTTTTAAGCACTTGGCTATCTCTTCCTTTACTTCAGGCCTCAATTGGCCTCCAATGTACACCTTCTTCTCTTCGTCATCTACCTTCAACTTTATCTCTTCCATCTCTTCAACAGGTCTTGGCTTAAATGGTTCTGTGATAATGAGAGTTTCTTTTCTCTAAATCCCCTTACATGTAGTTGATGCAACATTACATGTTCTTACTCTCCTTTGATCTCTTCTTACTTGCCCCACACCTCCGAGGGTTGGGAACTTCATCAGTACGAGGAGAGTACGGCTCTTATGTCGCTCAACAATGGCTGTCCAAGAATAACATTGTAGGCCAAAGATGTTGATTTGACCACCATAAATAAGACCTATCTCGTAACACTCTTAGGGTCTTCTCCCAAAGTAACTAGTAGTTCAATCGACCCCGCTACTCTTACTTTCTCTCCAGTGAAGCCAAATAGGGGGGAAGTTATGGGTTTCAATCTATCATCACTTAAATTCATCTTTTCGAAATAGTTCCAATAGATAAGGTTTACCGAACTCCCATTATCTACCAGAATTCGATCTATCGGGTGTTTAGCCACGATTGTCGATATGACCATGGGATCATCATGTAGAACAATAACATCTCCTTGATCAGTAGGCGTGAAAGTAATCGCCTCTCCGCCTTCGGCTACTTTCATCACAAAGTGGATCATGTACGCTTGCCTAGCATATGCCTTTCGGGAAGCAGCTGAGCCACTTGCTGCGCATTCTCCACCAGAGATAACATGAATGGCGGCCCCTGTAGGCTCATTATCTATCTGTTGATTCCTACGTTCTTCCTGCCTTACCCCATTTCCTCTCTCTTCGTTTCTCCTCCTATTTACTCTGTTATCATTACACCTATCTTGCAATTTGTTGTTTCCTCGACCATGCACAGTGTTAAGTTAATATATTTTGAAATGATAAAACAGTAATTCAATAATGGATATTATAAATCTAATAAATGTTTTAAACATGTTAAGAGTTTAATTAAATAAATGTCATTGCCAGAAACTGAGCATTAAAGGATGAGAGATCGATCTCCTGGGTTTTCAAGTATGAGATATTGATTTCATGAGAATATGAGATCGATTTGCTAAAGGATTAAAAACTCAAAGAGCATGTATAGATATTGAGGAAGCAGAGATCGATCTGTAGGGGTTATAAGATGGATCTTTAAATTATAGAATGTCTAAGAGATCGATCTAGTCTAGAAAGAGATCGATCTCCTCTAGGACAAAGGTTAAAGGTATTAGATCGATCTATAGATCGATCTATGTTCAAACAGAGAGTTTATAAGATCGATCTTCTGTGGATAGAGATCGATCTCCTCAAAGTCAGAGAGTTTACAAGATCGATCTGGGGTGATTAGAGATCGATCTCCTCTCTACGAGGATGCTTGCCAGATTGATTTGGAGATCAATCTTGCTTCAAATAGAGAGATTGAAAGATCGATCTGATGGTTTGACAGATCGATCTTCACTAATATTTTTCAAATTATAAGATCAATCTCTACAAATATGAGATCGATCTCCATGCTTCAAGTTGCTTTGTAATTGCAGGAATTTAAACTAAGAGATCGATCTAGTCATGATGGAAGATCGATCTGGTACTCTACTGGAGGTTCTCAACGGCTCTTTCTGTAAAATCTTCAACAAAAAAATAGCATTAAATGCTTCAACTACCAATTCTGCTGTATAAAATCAAGCATTGAAGACATTGGAAAAAAAGAGACTTGTGCTTCAAATTCTATATATTCTCAAGAGATCTTTTCTAACATTGTCTTTGTCTTCAACATCACATTGATTATATTGTGTGAAAGAAACCTTGTATAGAAGTTATTTTTCCTACCACAAAAGAAAGCTTATATTTGTATTCATCCTTAATTCAAGAGAGAAGAGGAGAGTTCCTCTGTGAGATAATTTTGTAAGGGGTGAATACTTATCTTTGTAAAAAGGGGTAGAGAGGTTATTCCTTAACCTTAAAAAGGGAATTTGTATCAACTATTGTATAGTGAAAGAAAACTCTTGACAAGGAGGTCAAGAAGAGATGACGTAGGCAAGCGATTGGCCGAACCTCTATAAATTACTGAGTTTGCTGCTTCCTTCCCTTATCTCCTTTAATTTATTGCACTGTACTTTATTGCTTATTTTTTGATTGCTTGCAATAAGATTCAATTAAGTTTGCATTTAGCATTATCATTATAAAACCAATTCACCCCCCCTCGGTAGAGCCAACAATTGGTATCAGAGCTCGGACTCTTTGATCATAAAGGAATAATTTTTTAAGAGTTAAAAACGATCTAATGGCTCATAGCAATTTAGCAACCAGTCCAGTAGGAGAGGGGCACTCTACAGTTAGGCCTCCCATGTTCAATGGTGAATATTATGCTTATTGAAAAACTAAAATGATGCTTTTCATTCAAGCAAATGATTATGAGGTATGAAGGATTATAACTAAAAGTCCTCAAATCCCAACTAAAAGGATAGAGGGAAGAGATATTCCAAAAGAAGAAGATGGGTGGGATTCTAATGATGTAAAATGTGCTCAGCTAAATACAAAGGCCATGCACACCTTATTTTGTATGTTACGGCCCAATGAGTATAATAGAGTCTCCGGTTGTGACAATGCCAAACAAATCTGGGATAAATTGACAATTACTCATGAAGGCACAACTCAAGTAAAGGAGACTAAGGTAGGAATGCTCACACATGATTATAATCTATTTAGGATGAAAGAAGGAGAGTCAATTAGTGACATGTTCACTAGATTTACTAACGTAATAAATGGACTAAAGTCCTTAGGCAAAATCTATTCAAATATAGAAATGGTTAAGAAAATCCTAAATAGCCTACAAAAATCATGGGAAGCTAAAGTAACAGCAATTGAAGAGTCCAAAGACCCCCACACACTATCATTAGATGGATTGATAGGGTCACTACTCACATATGAAATGAAATTAAGGAGAAATGAAGAGCCACCTAAGAAAGTGAGAGTAGCTCTGAAATCCACTACTTAAGAAGATTTGAAAGAGAATAAAAATGAGAGTGTTAATGAAGAAGATCTCGAAATGACAATGTTTGCCAAGAGATTTAACAAATTTGTGAGGATGAGAGCAAATAGTAATGGTAGGAGAAACTACAAGAAAGAACAAGAAGAACTAGGTAGATTGATATTATTGTATGCTATGAATGCAAAAAACCTGAACATATTAAATTTAACTGCCCTCTTCTCAAAAGATCAAGTGATAGGAATCACAAAAAGAAGGCAATGATGCTAACATGGAGCGACAGTGACAGCTCTGATGATGATTCAAATGAGAATATTGCCAATCTATACTTCATGGCAATTGAAGATGAAAAGGTAACTTCAGATCTCAATGAGTACTCTTTTGATGAACTACAAGATGCATTTGATGATCTTGCATTAGAATATGAATGCATGAATTTGAAATACAAAAAATTAATCACTAAACTAAAGAAAGAAAATGAATTAATACTAAAGGAAAAGATAGAATGTGAAAAGAGATTAGAAAGTACAAATCTTGAAATCCATGACCTAAAGGAAAAGAATAGTAACTTACATAACTCATTTACTAGATTTTACATGGGTCAACAAAAACTAGATAACATGCTAGAAACTCAAAGGGCTTTCTTAGATAAGAATGGGTTAGGATATGATGGAAAAAGAGGGAAAACTCACCTCAAAAGTTTCTTAGGTAGAAAGAATGTGCATAAACCCTCAACTACTTGCTCACATTGTAATAAAAAAAGGCATGCATCATATAGTTGCAATGTGAAGATGACCACATTTAAAGGAAGGTTAGTTAGAAGAATTTGGGTCCCAAAAGAGGTAGTTAATTCAAAAGACATTAATGTAATATTAAAATGGATCCGAAAAGGATCAAGAATTCTATTCACTAACTCCAAATGACCCAAGAAAATTTGGGTACCTAAGATAAAAGTTTGAATGTTGATTATAGGTGATTGAGCATTGCTACAAGGCAAAAACAAAGGAAGCTTGGTACTTGGATAGTGGATGCTCAAGACACATGACCGATGATAGAAACCACTTCAACTCATTTAAATCAAAAGTTGGTGGAGAAGTCACATTTGGGGACAACTCCAAAGGCTAAGTTGAAGGAAGTGGTTCAATTGGTAATAACTATTTCTCACTAGAAAAGGTTTTTACTTGTTAGAGGTCTAAAACATAATTTGCTAAGCATTAGTCAACTTTATGACAAAGGTTACAAAGTAATTTTTGATTGCTTGAAGTGTCATGCTATAGATCCTAAATCAAATAAAGTTCTTTTTTCTAGGAAATAGACAAGGTAACATATACATTGTTTATCTAAATGAACTTAAAAATGAAAATGTATGTCTTATGGTAGAAAAAGAAAAAGAACCTTGGTTGTGGCATAGAAGACTAGGTGATGCTAGCATGCATGTATTATCTAAGCTAGCTAGAAAAGATCTTGTTGTAGGATTACCTAAGTTGTC
The DNA here is from genome assembly GCA_033439115.1 of Firmiana major. Lineage (NCBI taxonomy): Eukaryota > Viridiplantae > Streptophyta > Magnoliopsida > Malvales > Malvaceae > Firmiana > Firmiana major. Next base: position 62,244,686 of record CM065904.1, read on the forward strand.
CTTTGACTATGACAAAATTTGTGAAACTTGTGTCAAGGGAAAACATAAAAAGGATAACATTTAAACTAAACATAGTGTATCAACCACTAGGCCTCTTCAATTACTTCACCTAGATCTATTTGGACCAACTAGAACTACAAGCCTAGGTGGTAAGCATTATGGGTTTGTAATTGTAGATGATTACACTAGGTTCACTTGGGTATTTTTCTTAAGAGTAAAGAATGAAGCCTTAGAAAAATTCATTGTCTATACAAAAGTAGCCCAAAATGAAAAAGGTTACACTATAACTAGCATTAGAAGTGATCATGGCAAGGAATTTGAAAATATTGGTTTTGATGAATATTGCAATGATCAAGAAATTAGTCATAATTTTTCAGCCCCTAGGACACCACAACAAAATGGGGTAGTTTAGAGAAGAAATAGAACATTAGAAGAAATGGCTAGAACAATGTTGTGTGAAAATAACTTGCCTAAATATTTTTGGGCTGAAGCTATAAATACATCTTGCTATATCATTAATAGAGCCATGATTAGACCAATCTTAAAGAAAACCCTTTATGAGATTTACAAGGGAAAGAAGCCTAATATTAGCTATTTTTACTCTTTTGGTTGTATATGCTTTGTCTTAAATAATGGAAAAGACAACTTAGGAAAATTTGATGCCAAGAGTGATGAGGGAATCTTTTTAGGCTACTTCTTGAATTCAAAGGCATATAGAGTATATAACAAAAGAACCTTGATGGTTGAAGAATCAATACATGTAATATTTGATGAGTCAAACGATGCATCTAAAGGTTCAACAAATGATGAGGATATTGAAATATTTGATGAGACCATGAAAGATACCTCAAAGATAGAAGATGATCTATTAGAAAAACTTGACATTAATAAAGAGGATGATGAAAAATTAGAAATATTAGAAAGAGAGTCTAGAGCACCAAGAGAACTAGGATATGTCAAAGATTGTGAAATTGTAGGTGATCCAACTCTTGGAGTTAGAACAAGGTCCTCTCAAAGAAATGTATGATATGTCAAAGATTGTGAAATTGTAGGTGATCCAACTCTTAGAGTTAGAACAAGGTCCTATCTAAGAAATGTATGTCAATATATAGCCTTTGTATCTCAAATTGAACCAAAGAATGTCAATAAAGCTTTAGATGATAATAATTGGTTTTTAGCCATGCAAGAAGAACTAAATCAATTGAAAGAAGCAAAGTATGGAATTTAGTCCCTAGACCTAGTGATCACTCTATAATTGGAACTAAATGGATTTTCAAGAACAAGATGGATGAAAATAGTGTGATCATAAGAAACAAGGCTAGGCTAGTTGCACAAGGCTATAGGCAAGAAGAAGGAATAGACTATGATGAAACTTATGCATCGGTAGCTAAAATGAAGCAATAAGAATGCTACTTGCTTTTGCATGCTACAAAAACTTCAAATTATATCAAATAGATGTGAAGAGTGCATTTTTAAATGGCTTCATCAATGAAGAAGTTTATGTTGAGCAACCTCCCGATTTTGAAAGTCCTGAATTTTCTAAACATGTCTTCAAACTTTCTAAGGCACTTTACGATTTGAAACAAGCCCCTAGAGCATGGTATGAAAGACTTTCAAAGTTCTTAATAGAAAAAGGATTTTCAAGAGGAAAAGTAGATACTACTTTGTTTATCAAAAATAAAAATAAAGATTTACTAGTTGTTCAAGTATATGTAGATGACATTACTTTTGGATCAACTAATGAATCTCTATGTCAAGAGTTTGCTAAGATCATGTAAGGTAAATTTGAAATGAGCATGATGGGAGAGCTCACCTACTTCTTGGGACTTCAAGTGAAGCAAACTAAAGATGGAACCTTCATCAATCAAGCTAAATATATTAAGGATTTGCTCAAACGATTTGGAATGGATAACTGCAAATCTCAAGCAACTCCAATGGGCATCAATATCAAGCTTGATAAAGATAAAAGTGGTAAGTGTGTAGATACTAAACTATATAGGTCTATGATTGGTTCATTGCTTTATCTTACTGCAAGTAGACCTGATATTTTGTTTAGTGTATGTCTATGTGCTAGATTTCAATCCTCTCCTAGAGAGTCACACTTACTATCTACAAAAAGGATCTTTAGGTATCTTAAAGACACTCCCTCTCTAAGACTTTGGTACCCTAAAGATTTCACTTTTGCTCTACATGCTTTCTCTGATGCGGATTTTGGAGGTTGTGAAATAGATAGAAAAAGTACTTCAGGAACATGTCGATTCTTAGGGAATAGACTAATCTCATGGTTCTCTAAGAAACAAAATAGCGTAGCACAATCCACAACAGAAGCAGAATATATTGCAGCTGGTAGTTGTAGTGCTCAAGTGTTGTGGATTAAACAACAAATGAAAGATTATAGTGTAGACATGAAGCAAGTCTCAATCAAATGTGATAATACCAGTGCCATTAATCTATCTAAAAATCCAATCCAACACTTTAGAACTAAACATATTGAGATTAGACATCATTTCCTTAGAGATCATGTACAAAAAAGAGATATAATTCTAGAATATATTGATACCTTACGTCAAATAGCCAATATCTTCACCAAACCTCTTGATAGAGATAGGTTTTGTGTTCTTAGAGGTGAATTAGGACTTATGAATGCTCCTTAAGACTTATTGCCTTCAAAACTTTAATTTCAAATTGATTTGCAACTGAATTTTCAACTCATTTTCTGCGCAAAAAGTATGAGAGATCGATCTCCTATCACTATAGATCGATCTTCATGCTCCAAATTGGCCTAAAGCAGTAAGGTTCAACTAAGCAAATCGATCTTCTATCCCATAAGGTCAATCTCTTTAAGCTTCTGTATTGTACAGATCGATCTCTGCATTTGGAAGATCGATCTCCTTCAGCCTCTGTAAGTTGCAGATCGATCTCTGCATTTGGTAGATCGATCTCCTTGAGCTTCTGTATTTTGAAGATCGATCCCTTAAAACATCAGATCGATCTCTTCAAGTTTATGAAAATATCAGATCGATCTCTTCAAGTTTATGGAAATATCAGATCGATCTCCTTAGGCCTGGACTATAAATACTGCTTCAAAATCCCCAAATTTCAAAATCCCAAATTTTCAAATCCTTAACCCTCTGTCGCGCCTCCTCCTCCGATTTTCACTTTCAGATCGATCTCGATAAGGTTCTCGTCCAATCTTTTCATCAATCTTCATTTTAGCAATCTACATTGTCAAGTTTTCTTAAAAAATTCCTTTGTTTTTGCCGAAATGATCATTAGGGCACTTCTTGAACTGTTTCATTGCCTAGGTTTTTAGAGAACTCTTCAAACTATTGCCTAGGTGTGTTTTAAACAATCTTTGAGTGTGTCTAGGTAATTTCTTAGTATACAATTATGCCTCGTCTTAAGAGAGCTGCCAACAGAGAGTCTGGACCCTCTTCCTCACAACTACCCACTGCCTCTTCTGTCACCACCTTTAGCAGGCGTTTTCAAACTCCTACAAAAAGAAAATGATATGAAGAGTACTTCTCTATCATGCCCATAAAACACTGGATGACAATTGATTTTTCATTCCTTAATCGTATAGATTTCCCCTATTTGTAAAAAATGGAAGAGTTTGGTTGGCTTCCATTTCTCAAGATAAACACACCGGCACCTCCAAACATTATTAGGGCCTTCTTCTCAAACGTCGAGCTTATATATGACCCTGATGATACCTGTAAGATTATAGGATTCAAAACATTCATCATGGCCAAAATGATTTTCGTTAACACAAATCTATTAGCCCGAGTGTTTGGGATTGAAGATGATGGGTTGACTGATGAAGATGAGGAGGTACCACTCGAATTTAACCTACTCGGGGATAAGGCTAGTGACCTGCCAATGCACCCTAGGTTACTACACCTTATAATCTCGAGAAACCTCAGACCCTTCGGCACCCGCCATTCCACAGTCAGAAAACTAGACCGTTTTTGGCTCCACTACCTTCACACTTCTTAAGACCAAAAATCGAATCTAGTCCACTTCATCTACGAAGACTGGCTAAAAATTGTGTGCGGATAAGCCTCCACAATAGTCTTCCCGCAACCGCTTGCATACCTGCCCCAACAACTCGGGATCGACTACTCTTGTGAAACCGGTGAAGTGCTTTCTGCAAAGAGCGTTTTGAATATTGGCACACTTCACCATATGGGGTACTACAAAGATTTCCAAGGTCAGTAGAGGAAGAAACGAGAAACCCATCATGAGGCATCCATGGAAGATGATCTACCAGCTGAGCCTACCGCACCGACTATTGAGGTTCCTTCTTTGTCTACTGCTCAGCCTACTGCACCTGCCTTATCATCTGACTCAATGGAATCGATTATGGCTATGGTTGTGGAGCTTAATAGGAAGATGGATGAAGGTTTTACAAATCTTTATGCCACACAACAGGCCATGTTTGATGAGTTGCAAGTCACCCGCACTCGAGTCGAGGAACTTTTGGAGCGATTTCCTTCTCCACCTTAGGGCATGCTTGATTAGATTATCCTCAATATGTTGTTATTTTTGCTTGAATGTTTATCTTTTGAAATGATAAAATATATTTTGAGACATGACTGATTAAACGTTTATCTTTTGAAATGACAGAATATATTTTGAGACATGTGTTGATATTATGTTTAGTAATTTCTTGATATATGATACATGGTTTTATGACTTGATTGCCATTGATATGACAAAAAGGAGGAGAAGAGAATATGTTAAGGGGAGCTTAAATTAAGGGGGAGTTAAGGGGAGCTTAAATTAAGGGGGAGTTTTTGAACAAAGAGGAAAGCTTTTGAAACCAGAGAACTAGATGCATAATGTTAAAGGGGGAAACTAAACAAGTTTATAAACTTAGTTTATTGAATAAGTTTTGTCATATCAAAAAGGGGGAGATTGTTAAGTTAATATATTTTGAAATGACAAAACAGTAATTTAATAATGGATATTATAAATCTAAGAAATGTTTTAAACATGTTAAGAGTTTAATTAAATAAATGTCATTACTAAAAACTGAGTATTAAAGGATGAGAGATCGATCTCATGAGATGAGAGATCGATCTCCTGGATTTTCAAGTATGAGAGATCGATCTCATGAGAATATGAGATCGATCTGCTAAAGGATTAAAAACTCAAAGAGCATGTATAGATATTGAGGAAGCAGAGATCGATCTGTAGGGGTTATAAGATCGATCTTTAAATTACAGAATGTCTAAGAGATCGATCTGGTCTAGGAAGAGATCGATCTCCTCTAAGACAAAGGTTAAAGGTATTAGATCGATCTGTAGATCGATCTATGTTCAAACAGAGAGTCTATGAGATCGATCTTCTGTGGATAGAGATCGATCTCCTCAAAGTCAGAGAGTTTAGAAGATCAATCTAGGGTGATTAGAGATCGATCTCCTCTCTACGAGGATGCTTGCCAGATCGATCTGGAGATCGATCTTGCTTCAAACAGAGAGATTAGAAGATCGATCTGATGGTTCGACAGATCGATCTTCACTAATATTTTTCAAATTATAAGATCGATCTCTACAAATATGAGATCGATCTCCATGCTTCAAGTTGCTTTGTAATTGCAGGAATTTAAACTAAGAGATCGATCTGGTCATGATGGAAGATCGATCTGGTACTCTACTGGAGGTTCCCAACGGCTCTTTCTGTAAAATCTTCAACGAAAAAATAGCATTAAATGCTTCAACTACCAATCCTACTGTATAAAATCAAGCATTGAAAACACTGAAAAATAAGAGACTTATGCTATAAATTCTGTATATTCTCAAGAGATCTTTTCTAACATTATCTTTGTCTTCAACATCACATTGATTATATTGTGTGAAAGAAACCTTGTGTAGAAGTTATTTTTCCTACCCACAAAAGAAATCTTCTATTTGTATTCATCCTTAATTCAAGAGAGAAGAGGAGAGTTCCTCTGTGAGATAATTTTGTAAGGGGTGAATACTTATCTTTGTAAAAAGGGGTAGAGAGGTTATTCCTTAACCTTAAAAAGGGAATTTGTATCAACTATTGATATAGTGAAAGAAAGCTCTTGACAAGGAGGTCAAGAAGAGAGGACGTAGGCAAGCGATTGGCCGAACCTTTATAAATTACTGAGTTTGCTGCTTCCTTCCCTTATCTCCTTTAATTTATTGCACTGTATTTTATTGCTTATTCTTTGATTGCTTGCAATAAGATTCAATTAAGTTTGCATTTAGCATTATCATTAGAAAACCAATTCACCCCCGCTCTCAGTAGAGCCAACACACAGGATATTAATTCCTCTCATTCCTCTATACGTAACGGTCTAACAACCCTTCTCTAGCTAATCTCTTAAGCTGATTCATCAAATCATGACACTTCTCAGTCGAACGACCAAAGGCGGAGTGGAAGCTACTATAGGGCCTGAGGTCTCATCCTAGGTTTCCCTCTCCTCTCCTAGGGAATTGAAGCATCCCAGTTCTCTTGATCACTGCTAGGATCAAAGCACGCGATTCGATAAATTATGTGTAATTAGCATACTTTAACTTTGGGGCTTTGCCTGATCTATCTAATCTTTCTGTGTTCTTCTCATCAGGCTCTCTTCCTCACTTCCTTCCTTCTTAGAGTCCCACGTTGGTATCACTTTCAGCACCTCCTCTTGGGTAATATACTTGTTCGCTCTATAGAACAAGTCTGAAACTATCGTTGGCTGATCCAATGATAATGATTCTTGGAGCTTTTCAAACTTTGTCCACTGCAGCATGGTTGTCACCTCTATTCAAACTTGTAGATCCCATACCTCAAGAGTAGCGTCACAGAATCGATTTATTCCTTTGTCTCAGGATAAGTAAATAGGTGGAATATTTATTCCTCTCATTCCTCTGTACGTAACGGTCTAACAACCCTTCTCTAGCTAATCTCTCAAGCTGATTCATCAAATCACGACACTTCTCAGTCGAATGACCAAAGGTGAAGTGGAAGCTACTATAGGGCCTAAGGTCTCATCCTAGGTTTCCCTCTCCTCTCCTAGGGAATTGAAGCATCCCAGTTTCTCTCGATCACTGCTAGGATGGAAGCACGCGATTCCATAAATTGTGTGTAATTAGCATACTTCAACTTTGGGGCTTTGCCTAATCTATCTGATCTTCCTGTGTTCTTCTCATCAGGCTCTCTTTCTCGCTTCCTTCCTTCTTAGAGTCCCACGTTGGTATCACTTTCATCACCTCCTCTTGGGTAATATACTTGTTCGCTCTATAGAACAAGTCTAAAACTATCGTTGGCTGATCCAAGGACAATGATTCTTGGAGCTTTTCAGACTTTGTCCACTGCAGCATGGCTGTCACCGCTATTCCAACTTGTAGATCCCATACCTCAAGAGTAGCGTCACAGAATCGATCTACATAGCTTTTTAGTGATTTTTTATTCCTTTGTCTCAGGGTAAGTAAATAGGTGGCCTCCTTCCTTTTCTGGCTGTTTATCACAAAGGCCTTTAAAAATTCACTCATCGGTTGATTAAAAGATGAAATTGACCTTTCTGGTAAGTTGTTGAACCACTTCAATGCGTGGCCAGTTAAGGTTAGGAAGAACGCCCTACACATAATCTCATCTTCTCATCCATGTAGTAGCATTAACGACTCATAATTTTCAACATGGTCGTAAGGGTCAGTCTTGCCGGCATATGCTGTCATTTACGACATTTTGAACTTTGGAGGCAATGGTTTCCCCATGATCACTGTGCTGAATGGGATTCTTCTCCTCTGGTTCTCTTCAGTCGGAACCAACTTTTTCTCTTCCAAGATTTGTTCGACCATTTTCTTCATATCTAAAGCATCCTATGTTATGGATGCAGGTTTATTTTGGACCTTTCATGAATCGGCTTGATCATAGTTAACAATCTCTCTCTCATTACCATGCATTTGATTCTGATGGGCCCTGGGTCGAAAATCGACCATGTGAGCTTCAGGGTTCCATGTCGGATATGCTTCTAAGTTCTTTCCGGTATGTGTGCCTATTATTCCGACGCTTCTGACCCCATTATTAGGTGAGACATTTGTGTTCTGGGACTAAGGATCTTCTGTATTCAAATACCAAGAATCTACCATAGTCGGATTCTCAAAGCTTTGTGTATTTTGGCGTCCCCAGCCACCAATAATCTCTCGCGTCGCATTCCTCACCCCCTGACGTCGTGGTTCTCCAAAACACTGATGCCTCCAGTGAATTGAATTCTCACGCACGGGATCTTCTGTAGTTTGGAGTCTTAGGTCTTCCGAACCCTCATGCTCAGGGCCTCTCATACCCTGGACCTCATGTCTCCTGCTACTTCATGTCCAGGGCCTTCCAAAATTTCTTGTATGGGATCTTAGGCGCCCTTTCGCCTCAATTCTTTTGCAGCCTCAAGCATAAGATCAACTGTAACTTCATGTAATATATCTTCAGTCGCCAAGCCTACAGGGTCTTGCACCATCCGACCGTCAGAGTCTCACGCTGATTAGCCGTAAGGGTCTCGAACTGACAAGTCGTGAGGTTCTCAAGTGAGCACACAATGAGGTTTCTGAGCGGATATGCTGTGAGGGTCTCGAGCTGGCATGCTGTGAGGGTTTGAACGGGCATACAATGAGGATCTCGAGAGGGCATGCCGCGAGATTCAGCAACAGGCATGTCGTGAGGGTCCAATACAGGCATGTCGTGAGGGTACGAAGTGGGCATGCCATGAGGGTCTTGAGAGGGCATGCCGCGAGAGTCAGCAGTGGACATGCCATGAGGGTCCAATGGGGGCATGCCGTGAGGGTCCAATGCGGGCATGCCGTGAAGGTCCTGAGTGGATATGTCGCGAGTGTCAGCAGCGGGCATGCCGTGAGGGTCCATTATGGGCATACTGTGAGGGTCAGCTGCGAGCATGTCGTGAGGGTCCAATGCGGGCATGTCGCGAGTGTTAGCAGCGTGCATGCCGTGAGGGTCTTGCGCAACACTTCCTTCTCCTACCAAATTTTGTACAGTTGTCAGCAGATTCACTTGCAAGAGGGTGCCTTTGAACAGATTCACCATAGTTCGTAAGGCTTGGACCGTTTCCTCTCCTTGTTTCTTCATAGCTTCAAATTCAGCTACGAAAATTGTCATCATACTTGATCCTCTCTCCCCTTGGACTCCATCACCCATGTCACCAATTGGAGGGCTTGCCGCATCTTCATTATCGTCACTCCTCATCGCTACTGATCGTGTTCTTACCATTATTGTAGAGCTAAGAACTTTTCTTTTGTTTCCTACAGATGGTGCCAATTGTTGTTGCCCAACAGAATGATGACGTGTTGCTGACGTCTTCGCTTCGATCTTCACACCACGTGTAATCAGATTTTCTGCAAGAAAATGAATGATCAGAGGGACACATGGGTTGTTCCTGCGTAAGTACTCCGTTGCTTAAGTCAGAAGGGAATTTCGGCAGAGTTTTTGTAAAGCAAATAGAGACTTAGGTTTTTGAGTCATACATGTTGCTTATTTATAGGGATTTATTCTGCTTGTAATTACGTATGTATCCTTGGACTAAGCATCCTTTTTTTTCTTATTTAAAATGTATATATAATGAATAAAATATTTGATCTTCCTTATGCCACGTGGTAATTTTTGATTGGCCCAAGTGTTTGAATATTTTTATCCTCAACACTTTTAGAATACAAATGATCTCTTCAGCACAATTTTCACTCCAAATAATTACATTAAAAATACCAACTCTGTTTCGACCATGTATAATCTGCATGCCCTTTAAGCATCTAGCTAAGCTTTATACTCTCTCATCTTTCAATATGTATCTGCTTCTAATTACTTTTTTCTCAATGCATCTTCCTAGAATATCAACAAAATACATATATTGATATTATAGCCCACCACATTAGTTATGTTGCTTATCACAATCCAAAAGACTTTTGGGCAAGCAATGCAATTTAATGAACAAACTACTCCCAAGAATAGTCTTATGGTAATCATATGTAGCAAATGAACAAATAACTTCAAATCAGCAATCTTTCCAATTTAAGAGATCTTTGTTCTAGCTCAATGCCTTATTTGGGTTCTTGATTTATTTCATAGTGCCTAATTATTGAATCTCAGTCTAATGAAGCTTAGTTACTGATATTTGAAACTAGTATCATCATGGCATGGTTGTGATTGACTAATAGTGTTTAATTGGATATTATTTTGATCAACTAATTCACTCGCATATACTTGAAAGCAAAGCAGCAAGCTTCTCTCAAATGCACTAAAAGCCAAGTTGATAAATTGCTAATATGGTTATTCTCTTTCTATATAGACATTAATAACATATTTACATTCAACTTATAATTTCCCAATTGTCTAATAAAATAAACTCGTAGTTCAATTTAGTATGCATCTTTATACGATTAAGTACCAATTCGTAAATACTTTAACCCGTAGCAAACTTCCTATGTTGCTAGCTACCAGTTTTGCAACATCACAACAGGTTGACTTTTATTATTGAATTCAACTTCATACTTTTGTTGCTTGCCTCGTAACTTGATCAAACAAGGCATAGTCTTACAACCTCTAGTTTTTTGCTTCTTACTTAGAGTTAGTTCAACAGTATCAAGTTGAAAATTACTTGGTTCAATAACCTTAGTACAAAGTTCTTCAAAAACGTTCTTTCTCCCTAATCTAGACATATTGCACTTCAACCTACGTAACAAATAAAAAAAAAAAAAACCATTTCCAAAGATCATGACAAGGGTTAATATTAAGGGTCTAGATAGTTGTTCAACACCATCAAAATTAATCTTGGCGCACGCACAACCTCTAGTCTAGAGTAACCAATATCACTTATTTATGAGATTTATTTCTTAGTAAAATAATGCAATACTGGAGAAGAAAGAGAAGCAATGGCTGAAGGAGAACAAAGGAGAATGTGAAAGGCGAGGATAAGAAAGAAATCTAGGAATTGTAGAGAGAGAGGGAAAATGTACTTTGAAATTGAATGTGAGATAAATTAAGTATGTTAGAGGAAAAGACTACATTTTTTTTTTATATAAAAAACCATAGTCTATTCAAACATTAGATCATGCTTATGGTAAGAAACGTGAACTTTAATTTATGTTTCTTATAAAAATCCATAGCCTATTTAGACATTAGACTACACTTATAGATAGAAACATCGAATTTCATAGAGTACTTTAATTCATAAATAAATAAAATGATTGCATTTTAGTATAAACTATAGTCTACTTCTAAATTTGACTACTCTTTAAGGTTAAAAAAATCTAGTTTTTCTTACGAGTAATTACGATTCTAGAATTTTCTTTTACATATTAGATTACGTTAATTTACTAGGTTTATAGATTGTGTTCCCTATTTGAATCACAATCATTAATGTTTTAAGTGAAGATTAGAATAAAGCAATTTATTTCCAAAAATAAAGTATTCACAAGAACTGGCAGAAAATGGAGTTTGGCAAGACAAAAAAAAAAAAAAAACCATAATCACTAGTAACACAAAAACTTGAAACTTTCATTCCACTGATTTAAGCATTCGTTTTATAAGAAATTAATCAAATCCATGCATTAAATTTGAACATTTGATTTAAGTTGATACATTTCAACATTTCTATTAAATACAACAACTATAAATTTGAATATTTGATTTTGATACACCTCAACATTTTTATTGAATACAACAATCAAAATTCATGCTCGAGACTTGTTTTTTCCATCAAACCCCAAGTGATCACACCATCATCATCATCATCATCACCAAAGCCTTTTATCCCAATACTAAGGTGGACTATATGAACCAATATATGAGCTCACGTTAAATCGTCAGCTTGAATTCTCCTCCTTCTCTCATTCAGATCTAAAACAGTGTATTCTTCCATCTCCAGTTCCTCGATGTCTCTCTGAATTACTTTCTTCCAAGTCTTTTTTGGTTTTCCCCTAATCTTGACCCATTTTTTTATCATTCTTAGCCTCTACTCTCCTAATTAGAGCATCCACATGTCTATGTTGTATGTGTCCAAACCAACGTAAATGACTTTCAGTCATCTTGTCTTTGATAGGTGCCACACCAATCTTTTATAAGATTTACAACAAATTGAGATTTCACCCAAAAATCCCCAATTTGTCCAAAACCCTAGCTTGAGATTTCATAAGATTTGCTTCAAATTAAAACCTCAGAATAGTTTCGAATGATGAATTTAACAACATATCTAAAGATTGAGAGATAAATGTCACTTACCCCTTTGGAATTCCTCTATGGTCGAACCCCCTGTCACTCCACCTTGAAATTCCAACTTCAGTTTCCTCAATCTAATGAAATCAAAGTATATAAGTTAAAGGAAAAGGGCAAAATCAGTTTAAGATGGTTGGGTTTCGCTTAATTTCTTTCCCCTCTCTTCCTCCCCCTTTCGACTCTTCCTCTCTTTCTCTATAGGTTTTACATTCTCTTTCTCACAAGGGATGGCTGACAGGTTCCATTTCCTAAAAGCCAAGTTTTGGCTTTTATTACTTCTTTTAATTTAGCTTTTAATGAATAAATGCCTATTTAAACAAAAAAACTATTAAAAATTTACTCATATTCATTGTATTAAAATTTTGAATTCCCATTTCTTTTATATATTAAATCATGTAATTTAATACTAATTCAATGTACTTGGTCAATTAATCCATTTAATATTTAAATTAGAATTTTTAAGCCTTTAATCTTGATTCAAGCTATTTAATTTGATTTATGCACAATTTTCGAGATAAAGGCAAATTTGTAATTAAAGGAGTTCAAATGCCTTACCGAGACTAATCTTATCAATATAATAACTTTCCATGATTCCTAGGAGGTCGTGCGCTTCTGTAGGACTCACGTACTTGTCTGTATGAAAGCTCGAGTCCCTACACCATAAACCATAATATTACCATTAAGAGATCAAACATATATCAAATAGACAATTAGCTTACTTAATAGGTATAGAAATTGTGGTTCTCACATAAAGAATAAAACCTAGAAATGGGAAATGAGGATTTTCATGCAAAAAGAAGGGTTTTTTTTTTTTTTTGTGCATCAAACCTCTTTGTGCAGGAACTAGTAGATGTAACCAAACCATTTCCGCAGGAATCAAATTTCTTAAAATTTTAAGAAGGAAAATGTGTCTCGAGCTTAAGGGAGAAAGGTGAGTCAAGAAAGAGGAGGGTTTTTTTTACATCGGATGATGTAAGCTCAAGAGGATAAGCAAAACGAGAAAGAGAGAAAGAATGTGGAAGAGACAAGTGATCAGTCAATAAATTTCTATTTGGAAAAGGTTTTTTTTAAGAATTCTAATTTCATGAAATAAAGATTACAAACAAAGTGAAAACTATAGTTAAAATAATAAAATGAAAAATAGATACTACACTTATTAAAAGAAATTAGTCATAAATAGAACTACTTATCTACTAAGAAAAAAATATATAATGACTGATTGATTTTCATGAAATAGATTACACTTTTACATTAAAGACTATGCTTAAATAAATGAAACGTAGTCTTAAATATTAATATTTATCTATAAAAAATTTATAAGAAAGATTGTTGGATTTTTCAAGTAAATAAACTACACTTCTATCTTGAAAGCATAGTGTTTAATGTATTTGGACTACGCTTAAATAAACGAAACATATTCTTAAATAATATATTTATCTTTAACAAAAAAGGAAATATATAAGAAAAACATAATTTTTTTTTTAGGTATATAGATCACGCTTTTATCATGAAAACGTGCTATTTAACATATTGAGAATTTTTAATATTTAAATTAGAATTTTTAAGCCTTTAATCTTGATTCAAGCTATTTAATTCGATTTATGCACAATTTTCGAGATAAAGGCAAAATTGTAATTAAAGGAGTTCAAATGCCTTACCCGAGACTAATCTTATCAATATAATATCTTTCCATGATTCCTAAGAGGTCGTGCGCTTCTGTAGGGCTCACGTACTTGTCCGTATGAAAGCTTGAGTCCCTACACCATAAACCATAATATTACCATTAAGAGATCAAACATATATCAAATAGACAATTAGCTTACTTAATAGGTATAGAAATTGTGGTTCTCACGTAAAGAATAAAACCTAGAAATGGGAAATGAGGATTTTCATGCAAAAAGAAGGGTTTTTTTTTTTTTTTTTTGCATCAAACCTCTTTGTGCAGGAACTAGTAGATGTAACCAAACCATTTTAGCAGGAATCAAATTTCTTAAAATTTTAAGAAGGAAAATGTGTCTCGAGCTTAAGGGAGAAAGGTGAGTCAAGAAAGAGGAGGGTTTTTTTTACATTGGATGATGTAAGCTCAAGAGGATAAGCAAAACGAGAAAGAGAGAAAGAATGTGGAAGAGACAAGTGATCAGCCAATAAATTTCTATTTGGAAAAGGTATTTTTTAAGAATTCTAATTTCATGAAATAAAGATTACAAACAAAGTGAAAACTATAGTTAAAACAATAAAATGAAAAATAGATACTACACTTATTAAAAGAAATTAGTCATAAATAGAACTACTTATCTGTTAAGAAAAAAATATATAATGATTGTTTGATTTTCATGAAATAGATTACACTTTTACATTAAAGACTATGCTTAAATAAATGAAACGTAGTCTTAAATAATAATATTTATCTATAAAAAATTTATAAGAAAGATTGTTGGATTTTTCAGGTAAATAAACTACACTTTTATCTTGAAAGCATAGTGTTTAATGTATTTGGACTACGCTTAAATAAACGAAACATATTCTTAAATAATATATTTATCTTTTAAAAAAAAAATATATATAAGAAAAACTTAAATTTTTTTAGGTATATAGATCACGCTTTTATCATGAAAGAGTGCTATTTAACATATTGAGACTATGTTTTTATCATGAATTTGTCTAGACATGATAAAATTTGGATTTTACTTAATTTATTTAGTGAATCATATTTTTATTTACTAATTTGCAATTTATTTACTTTGCATTGCAACTTTTATTGTTGCACATCTTGATGGTATTATTCTTCATAGTTTTGAGATTAATAAACATAAAAACTAATATTATTAGAGAAAAAGATAGATAGAGAAAGAGTAGAGTAAAAGTGATAAATGGATGGATGTCTCTATAAATTTTAAGTATTATAGTATTCTATTTTGAAAAGTTACATTTGTAAATTGACATTTTCAATGCAAGTATTTAAATCTCGAAAGACGAAACATCAGACACAAAAAATACATTTAAAAATCTAAATCATAGTCTTTTAACAAATAAAAGTCATGTTTGATTTATTTAAAAGTAAAATATCTATTTATAAATAATGCTTCAGCAGCCCTACTTGGAATTGAAAAGATTGTACATGAATCTTGAAAGACAATATTGAGCTAAAAAAACTAAGATTGAAACCAAAAAAAAAAAAAAACCCTTAGTCTATTTATACATAATGCTATGACATATAATAGGAAAAAAAGTCTTTCCATCTTCCATGAAAAATAACGTTTTTAATTAAATTGTATTTGTACAATTAATAATATTAACTACAATTACAAATAAAATAATATTTTTCCTGTAATTACTTTTATAAAAATATAAATTTATATACTTTTAATTTCTAAAAAGTACGTTTGTGGACAATCATAATTTTTTCATTAGGTTTAAGTAAAATGTGGTTTTTATTATCTTAGGTAACACTTTTTATATAAATGTAATTAGATTCATAATATTTAAAATCTGAAAATACGATTAAAATTTTAAAAACTGTAGCTTAGAATATTAGATAACTGTAGTCTGTCTTTTTTCCAAGTAGTATATTAGTTAATAGATTAATTGCTTGTTTGATATATTTCATTAGTTTCTTATATTCAAAATATAATTATTATTATTATGATTGTAATTTGTAATTATAACAATATAGATTAAATGCATTCTTTGTTTCCCATTTGTGTTTCTTTTTCTTTTGAAAAATCACTTGAATCTCTGAAATATTTTCGGAAACTAAAACAATTTCTAGCTCCCAAGTCCTACATTAGGCGAAAAGTTGCACCGACATTATGTAATCAAATATGTGGACGCAGATACAGTTGAGCAAACGCAGAAAAAAAAAAAAAGCCAAATCCCCTTTAATATTCATGTGAAGAGGAAAAAAAAATTAATTGTTTTCCCCCCTTTCCGCCAGAAATACGTGCTGCTCGTGATTCATTGGTCCCCCTGGAACTTGAACAAGAAATCTCTCTATACACGTGTTTACTTGAGGAAACAATTGAAAATGGGCCCATTTTTTTTTTTCATTTTCGGTAGGAAAGAAATTAGTACCGGTAATATATGCCGTGGTACAGTAATATAAATGTGTATAAAAATAAATATAGTAAAATTAAAAATAAAATTTGTAGTTTTTGTGTTTATATTAATTTTTACATAAATTTTTTATATTTTAAATGATATAAATATAAATTATATATTTAATTTATTGGAAATAAGAAAAATGTAAAAACAAAACAAAATGATGGGAGGATTTACATTTTTCCATGCTCATTCATAAAATTTAGTCCTTATTAAAATGGAAAGAAAATGGAAAAAATTGCTTGTTTCTCTTTTGACGTACCAATCCTGTCAGGCGTGAAACGTTCTCTTTTTGAACGGAAAACGGCAAAGTATGGCGGCTTCAAGATCTTCACTTTTTAAAACGAGAAAACTATTCTAAACTTAATTGAATGATAGTTTAGATATAGTGAATTAACTAATTTTCATTTAGGGAGGATTTATCGATCAAGGGCTTCTATTGAAGGAGAATTGAAACTTAAAACATAAAAATGAGAAATCAAAAAATCATAATGATATATATAAA
Organism: Firmiana major; assembly: GCA_033439115.1. Taxonomy (NCBI): domain Eukaryota; kingdom Viridiplantae; phylum Streptophyta; class Magnoliopsida; order Malvales; family Malvaceae; genus Firmiana; species Firmiana major. The sequence goes on from CM065904.1 coordinate 62,261,514, forward strand.
TACAAAATGACCACAGTAATTAATTAAGTAGATTATTGATCAATTGAATAGGACTTAAACACATGAAATTTGCACAAATATCAAAGCCAATGCTCAAAGAGCTTATATAACATCAAACAACAAGGTGTTATTTACCCAAAAAAGACTGTACGAGAGATTGAAAACAAAGAATAGTGGATGTAGCCAGCCAGGAGTAAGGAACGAAAACCCAAGGGCTTGAAATGAGTTGATGGCTTATTCTCCGATATTGATTGGAAACGATCTCATTGATGGGCGTTCTACAATAGGTTATTGTTTCTTTTTAGGATATTCCACTATCAAAAAACAGTTTAATATTGAAGGAACTTTACTGATTGGATACCAACCCATCGCGAACGAAAAATAATAAATGAACATCTAACATCATCGATGAATACCGACGGAACAACTTTCTATTGATAAGGATGTGGATAATGTTAAAAGTTTGTATTGAATCTCATATCGAAAGCTTATTAAGAATTGTTTTAAATTTTTACATCAAAAGTGTAAAAAAAGTTATAAAGATTTTATTTTATAAATAATATGTTATACTTCATTTGTAACATATCTAATATCAAAAGTTTATTAAGAATTATTTTAAATTTTTACGACAAAAGTGTAAAAGAAGTTATAAGTTTTTTTTTTATATAAATAATATGTTATACTTGATTTGTAACATATGTAAAGAGTTGTAAAAACCAATAGAGTAGCTAGTGTTTGAACTATTAAAGGGTATAGTTGAGTTCTTTGGATAGTTGGGCTTTGAATTTGTAAGGAATTTGTAATTTTTCTCTTTTAAAAATTGCATATTTATAATTTTGATTAGTTATTAGTTTTGTTTGGTTGTTATAGGCTAATTTGGTTGGGTCAAACTACATTAAAATTTGTCATATTCGTTTTTGCTTTCTTTAACTTTTGTGGATATTTGGATTAAGGATATTTTTCCCAACAAGTGGTGTCATAGCCAAAGGTTGTCATCTTACAAGAGGATGAAAACAATGTTTGAAGGTATTCCTACGTTTGAGATTCCTTTATTTGATGGTAAAAATAATTTTGTGTCAAAGTACGATTTAAGATCTTCTAGTGCAACAAAATCTAGATTTGGCATTAGAAAAAAAAATAAACCAGATGGTATGTCTGATAAAGATAGGATTAGAATTCAAAAAAGGGCTATTAGTACGATCAGATTGGCACATGCTCCAAAATCGTTGACGAATAAATTGTGTTTGAAAATGAATCTATATTTTCTAATGATGGATGAAAGTATGAGTCTTCATGTTCACCTAAATGAATTTAATAAGCTACTTTCACATTTATTGACTATTGATTCGAAAGAAGAAGAGAAAGATATTAAGTACAAATATTAAGTACAATGTGTTGACGAAGATAAAAACAATCGAATTGTGAAAAAAGTTAGTAGACTTCTATGCTTCAAAATGGATGACGAAAATTATGTTTGAAGATGGATCTATATTTTCTAAAGATTGATAAAGGTATGAGTCTCCATGATCACCTAAATGAATTTAATAAGCTAGTTTCACATTTATTGACTATTGATTCTAAGGAGTTGAGAGAAGAAGAGAAGACATTGTTATTGTTGTCATCTTTGCCTAAGTCCTATAGACCTTTAGTTCAGACCTTATTAGTAGGTAAAACTACTTTGATGTTGGATGTTGCTATTGCTGTGTTGTGTGAGAATGAAAGGTTTATCGGAAAAGAAGATTTTTCTTTTGTAAGTGTGCTAGCTCAAGCTGTAGAAGGTCCTACTTGAGTGAGAACTAATGAGAGACATGGTGGATCAAGAAGGAGATCAAAATCAAGATTCAGATATTATAGTGAGGTGGAATGTTATTATTGTAAAGAGATGGTCATATTCAAACAAGTTATAAGACATTAAGGGAGGATATGGCTGCATTCAAGAAGGCCCAGCAAAAGAGTGATGATGGAAAAAAGAATGAGACATGAGCTGTTATGATTGATTCAGATGATGATGGTTTGTTTTTGTCAACTTGAACAAATGAGTCTCATACTTATGAGAAAAGTTAGGTTTTGGATTTAGCTGCATCTATACATATTTGAAATTATAAAGATTGCTTTGATTATTTAAAAGAGGATGAAAGTTTTGGCAATATTTCGGTTGAAAATGATAATAGAGTGGAGATTGAAGGTTTTAGGATTGTTCAACTCAAGTTTCACAATGGTGGTGTTACGACTCTTTGTAATGTGAGCTATGTGTTTAGTTTTAACTGCAATTTGATTTCTTTAGGAGAGTTAGCTTCACTTGAGTACACATATATTGGTAATGAACATATATTGGTAATGATGATTGTCGTAAAATATACAAGAACAGTGATTTAGTTCTACAAGGAAAAGGGAATGAGAAACAATTATATTTGTTTGATGATGCTTAAATAAAAGCAAATGATAGAGTTATTCCCAAGACTAAGAAGGCTCAAAGGCGTTCGTTTTTCAAATGTTGTTGAGCAGTTTAAGGAGTTTGAGAATTTAAGTCAAGAGAGGATTTATTCAGGTTTGCCTTGAATCTCATTTTGAAAGTTTGTTGAGAATTGCCTAAAATCCCACATTGAAAGTGTAAGAGAAGTTATAAATGTTTTTTCTTATAAATAATGTGTTAGGTAACGTATCCAAAGAGTTGTGAACATCAATAGAGTAACTAGTTTTTAAGTTATTATAAATGGTGTAGTTATGTTCTTTGGGTTATTGGATTTTGGCTTTGTAAGGAATTCTTTTCTCTAAAAATTACAAAGTTGTAATTTTAATTAATTATTAGTTTGGTTTGACAGTTATAAGTCAATTAGGTCGGGTTAAACCACATTAAAATTTGTCATGTTTGTTTTCGTTTTTTAAATTTTTTATGAATATTTAGATTGAAGATGTTTTTTTCTAACAGAGAATTACTAACGAAATATTATATTGATAATTCTTTCGAAAATTCATTGATCAAATACTAACAAAATATTCCTTGGTAACCTATTTTGTAACTAAAAACATTTTCTTTTTTTAACAAAATTCAATATAAAGAAATTGGTTTTGTTGGTAATCTCCTGGGAACAATCATTATCGCCGATAAATCCCTAGTTAATTCATTTTTTCAAAATAATTATTCTATTTTTAATTTTTTAGAGACTTATTGACGGAATTTTCGATGGTATTCCATCGGTAAGTCCATTAAAAATAAATCCATAGTTCTCTTCCCCATTTCCTTTTCCCTAACTTTTTTCTCCCTTGCCCTAACAGTCTGCCCAATCTAACTCCTCTCCTCACACACTTTCTCTCTTTCATCCGCCCATGCATCGCCACATTGTTGTTACCTCCACAAGCAATTGGAATATTTCCATTATTGGAAAACTTTGTTGAAACTCAGGCAATGCTGCCAATTATATCCAACATACATTTGGTAAATGATCGTTGTACTTATTAGATGAAATTTCTTTCATGTAAATAATTTTGTTTTCTTGATAATACCAGTATAATAAGTCATCCTGAACATACATCAAGAATGTAACAGATACATTTTATTCGAATAAATTCATATAAGAACTTTAAGGCATTTCAAGTAAATAGTGACTCTAAATGAAAAAAAAAAAAAAACACTAATGAAAAATAAAATGATAAAATTCATAGAGATATTTTAAACATTATATTTGGGAATGTTTGGCATCCCTCATTTCAATGTAATAATTAAATGTTTATTAAAAATTAGTATTCTCTATTTTGTTAGCTTGAAACTAAAAAGAATCAATTCATACATAATGGATGACAACTAACAATTTGACCCTACAAGGTTATCCTTTTCTTTTATTTTTCAACAATTTTGGGGAGAAACTTGTTGCAGAATATTAAACTTTTAGAAGACTTCAATGGAACAAGCAAACAAGAGAAACAGGTCATAAACCATTAAAACCCCAAACTTTATTGCTTTACACGAAAGATCCTTAAATTTCTTTACTTTACTTTTCTAATTCTAACAGATATTGCAAAAAAAAAAAAAAGTAAAAAATGGAAATGCTTATAAGACGTTAGTTTAAGTTTATAGTAAATTTAATTATATTTAAAATTATTTATTTCATATAATCTTATATCAATTTATAATGAACACAAGATGTAATTTAATTAATTTATTAAAATATATATTTATTATAGTAAAAATCATTAAAACGGTTAGTTTTAACAATTAAATTTTTTTGATTAATTTAAAATTTAGTATGTATAATTTACGTAAATATAGCATAAAATTTAACAACTGAATTAAAAATATAAATTATATAAAAATATGAAAATAGGTAAAACTAAAATTGATTTTACATCAGCATATCTCTTCTCTTAATTTTTTAATGATAAAATATACTCATCAAGAACTTAGACTTTGATCATATTTATCTAAAATCAACCCATGAGTTTGGTTGGGGCCTGTGGACAGATCTAGTGTGTATAAAAAATTGACGATATCACGCAATGAACCTACTAATAACGAGTAATCAGAGTTTTCAGCCGTCTTCATTGACCTGACTAAGGACACTTTTTCTGTTAGACTTAAAATCAAAGAATCAAGCCAAAAAAAAAAAACCGAAGAAGAAGTTATATTATGAGAGAAGGAGTGGAGAAGATTGTGCCAAAAGCATAGCTGGCTAGGACACTGCTATCCTCCAATACAATCCAGGGAAGTTAAATTAATGCTGCAATTTGCATAGATGCCTAACAAGTAACCCACAATCATTCTGCTTTTGCTTTTGGTAAAGAGCAACTAACAATTAATATAGAAATATCTAATCGAAAATAGCAACTAACTTATTTTTTTGGTAAAGAGCAACTAACAATTAATCATGATACATGCTGGAGTTGATACGAAGACAAAATCAATTGCGTCTTAATGGGGATAAAAGTAACAATCTTTCATGATAGGGAAATGGACAATTAATTATGAGACACAAGTAACAAAACAAAGATAGGTATATATTATACATTTAATAATTTTTTTAATTTTATAAACGGATTAAGATGATGATACATACTCTACTTAAAATATTAAAAAAATAAATTATAAATAAAGTGAAAGTATGTATTATCATTTTAATTATATTGGTAAAGTCAAATTTTTTTATTGATAATGTATTAGATAATAATCCTATATATTATAAATTTATCTATAATGTTCTATTTAATTTTTTTGTTGAGCTTAATCTTTATTTAGATCATTTATAAAAGCAAAGTCCACAACATCAATTTAATAGGTTTAATTTTTGGTCTCATAATGCTTCCCATAAAGATTACATTGAATTTAACAAAAAAATAAATAAAAAAGGAAGAAGAAGAAGCAAGTTCGCGATATTTTAATTTATTTCAAAAGGTTTTTTGTAAAAATGGAAATGAAAAAAGAAATGTGAATTCGAATCATCGACTAGGAAAAAAAAACCGTTGATAGCTATTATTATTATTATTATTTATCTCCCGCGGTGCAAAAAAACCTTTCAATTATTTGAGATGGAGAATCAAACTCATCATGGTTCCTATTTTTCAAAGTAAGAGATTGGAACCTACCCCACATGACACAGTGAAACGAATCCATCCAAAGATTTCACTATTCTTGTCTTGTAGAAAATAAATAAATAAATTGAACTCCTCCAACATGAGCCATGGAGTATTGGAGTACAGTTCCATTCCATGCGGAGCTCGTTTCTTTTCTGTCGCTTTCCCTCGTTATTTAAGCTCTGCTGGACAGACAACTTTTCCTCAAACAGTTTCAGCAGGAAATTAACGAAACCCAAGATATGGGTTTAGCCTTGAAAGCCCTGCTCTTCCGATTCTTCTTGTTTTTGTTTTTGTTTTTGTTTTTACACTCACCAACAAAAGCAGAGGACTTGAATGCCATAAATAATAATACCAACGCCAGCAGTTCTGCTGCCAGAAGTTTAGCTTCTAACTGCAACTGGTTCCGAGGGAAATGGGTGTATGACCCTTCATATCCTCTCTACGACCCCTCCAAATGTCCCTTCATCGATGGAGAATTCGACTGCAAAAGATATGGCCGACCTGATTACATGTATCTCAAGTACAGATGGCAACCCTTTTCCTGCAGCCTCCCCAGGTCAGACTTCACAGTCCTAATTTCCCCGCAGATGAATGATTAATTCATACCATAACTGTACGTAAGTATTGCAGGTTCAATGGGCTTTATTTCTTGAAGAAATGGAGAGGGAAGAAGATCATGTTCGTGGGTGACTCACTCAGCTTGAATCAATTCCAGTCCTTAACATGTATGATTCAAGCCTGGGTTCCAAATTCCAAGATTGCGTACATAAAAAGAGATGGTCTTACTTCAGTTACCTTTCTGGTCAGTGGGATTTTAATCACTTGATTCTTGCTTGTTAATTTTCTGTCCCAACTCTCTCTCTCTCTTTGCTTTCTTTTTTCCCTATTGCCATTCAAAATAATGATTGCTTTGGAGCTGTGCGTGCATGTCATGTCTCTTTCCTTTTCACTCCTTTGAGAAGGTAAAGTTTCCATTGTCTTCTCCAATAAATCACGCTTTTGGCCGATTCAAATCTTTTTTCGGTGCATAATTGGTTGGAAACAAAATAATAATCCCTTTCAAAATACAAATTTTAATTATCATATCCCGAAGTAATACACTAATACTGCGTCACGCTCAACAAACACTCGTTGAACTTCTCTTGTATTTTCTTCTTAGAAAATTTTTTTTTTGAGAAAATTATTTTGAGTACAAATATTACGTTGAACATTATAATTAAAAAGTAATAATAGTATTAGAATATTCGGAAATATATAATATATTAAACGGGGTTTTGTTTGCTGGAAATCCAAAGTCCCTGAGTGAGCCCACGGAGGCTGGAGCGACGTAATTTTCTTTGCGTGCATTGAAAGTGGAGCGTGATTGGTGGACGGCATTGCTTTTGCCGGGGACATGTCAGGCTCTTATATTTAAGTGATTTTCGCTTGCTATCATGCATGTGTGATATTTTAAATGTCAAAATGCTGCACTTTTTTACTGTCAGTGAAATCCTGATTGTCAGTTTAACTGTCGTTCCAAAGTGCCTTTTTAACTGTTGAAGTACCATGGAATGGGCCTGCGTTGAGTTGAGTTAAGGGGGAGTTGTTTGAATGAGTGAGGAAATAAGTTTTATTTTGATTGAAAAAAAAAAACATTAAAAATATATAATTTTTATAAAATATTAAAATTAAAAATAAAAAAGTTAAATACTTTTTTATATAATTGTATCCGGTGCTGTGAATTCCGAATGGGGGCCTAGATTTGGTTCACACTTTACACACACACTCTCTCTCTTTATTATTTATGAACATGTTTGCTTCTCAGTCTCACTACATCAAAACAAAGCCAACTTCTATAGTTACAGCTAGGAATTAAGTCCAAATTTGTTATTATACTCTGAGCAAATATGAAATTTTATCATTATATTTTAATTATATTAATTTTTGTCATTATAATCTTAATTTTGTTTATTTTTAAATCTAAAATAGTTGAATTCATGAAAATTTCTCAATTGCTTGGTATATTCATTTCCGTTATTTAATTTAATAAAATTTAATAAAATTAAAGTACAATATCAAATTTTAATATTTAAAAATCTTACAATAAATTTATTATAATATCGCAATGTTACAACAGTAATATCTTGCAATTTAGAAAAATCTAAAGTCTACTCTTCTTTTGATACGGTCCAATAGTTGACAAAATAGTATGTATGATGCTAATTTGTTTTGGATTTATTTATTAAAAAAGTATATTTAAAGAGTTTGATATATAGTTTAATTATTTGATTACTGCAGACAAGAAATAGATATCCAAAAGTTTTTATTTATCAATATTAAATTTATACGTGTTGTATAGAGTAGAATTGTCCAACTTATGTGGTTTTTATTTTGGGCTTTAATTTTTTTTTTACCGGATTTCTCGACATCTAATCATAACTGAGTGAATGGGTTGTCTTTTTCTGGTGCAGAAAGGGTTGTCTTTAGTAAAATGAAAAAGAGGAATTTTGGACGAGGATGACTGAAAAAAATGAAAAGAAAATAAATTTTTAATAATGTTTGATAAAAATATATAAAAAAATAGTAAAGACAAAATAAGAAAGAAGTAAGTCAAAATATACAGATTTATAAAATTATCCTTATTTTTAAAATTTATCTTTTGATATGTTTGGATTGGAAGTAGAGAAGGGAAAGGAAAAAAAAGTAGGGGTAACATGAAAACCTTTCCCTTGCTTTTCTTTATTTGGATAAAATTTTAAACATAATAAAGGAAAGGGAAGGGTGCTGAGAATCCCTTCATTTCTCTCAAAAGTCTCATTTTTTATTCACCCCAATTTGGGGAAATGCTAAAGAAAGGAAATGAGTAAAAAAAAATTAATTGTAGAATAACGTTTATACTCTTATTTTTTTTTTAAATTAAATAATCATTATAATTATGTCTCTTATAATTTTTTTTTTGTTTTTATTTTCTACTTGTACCACAAAAATGATTTTTTTTTCATTTTATTATTATTTCAAAAATCTTTTTTTTTTCAAATTTTTTTTTCTATTTTTGAGCATTGTTGTCTAAATACTCTGTAAGTATATTGACAATAATGTAATAATTATTACTTGAACCAAATTGAAGACAAAAAATAAAATATTTTTTAATAAAAATAAAATCCCTTAATATATACTAAAATTTTATTTTTAATAAAATGAATAACCATATACATTATTATTTTAGATTATAAAAAAGAAGGTTATATTTGGAAGAAATGTCATAATGAATTATTTCCTTTCCTTTTAACTCTTTAACCAGTCAATAATTGTTAGGATTTCTCTATTTTTTTGTTTTATTAATTTTAATAATCCAAACAAGAGATACATGTATTTTTTTTCTTTCTTTCATTTTACTTTACATTCCTTTTTTTTCTTTCTTTTTTTCCTTTATTAATATTCATCTAAGCATAGGGTTAAGCCTTATCTTTTTTTTTTTTTTTTCCTTTTTGGATCTTAAGCCTTAACTTAATAATGATATAATGATAACAATTTTTTTTTTCAATTTTAAGCCTTACCAAACAATAAGTAAAAAAAAAAAGATCAATTTTTTCACCTTTCTTGCTATATCAATAAAAGAAAATTGTTCATAATGTTCATATTTACAGGACTACAGAGTGAAGATATTGCTGTACAGAACACCATACCTAGTTGACGTAGTGAACGAGAAGGTGGGGAGAGTGTTGAAGCTGGACTCTATTCGGAGCGGTGATGCATGGAAAGGCATGGACATGCTGATCTTTAACACGTGGCATTGGTGGACCCACACTGGAAGAACCCAGCCGTAAGATCAATTTCATATTACACTTCCAATTCCATGGCCACAGCCCACACGGCACACCCAGTGGGCGGTGGGCCTACACAATACTCGCTGTAAAGGTTTTTCTTCTAATAGAATAACAAGAAGTTTGAATGTTGGAAAAAAAATGGTATAAAAGGAAATTGTGCGGTGATGGTGCAGATTTGATTACATAGAAGATGGTGGGAAAACGTTTAAGGACATGAACCGTATGATTGCGTTTTACAAAGGACTAACGACGTGGGCCAGATGGGTCAACCGCAACGTTGATCCTTCCAAAACCAAGGTCTTTTTCCAGGGGATTTCTCCAACCCATTACGAGTAAGTGCTTCTTTCTTCAATTGCCGCCTTTGGAGATGGCCCTCCCTAATTCTTTTGCTTTTTTTTTTTTTTTTTAATTTCCGATATCTGTTTGCTCTCAAGTAATTCAACAATTCAAATCTCTGGTGCTTAAGAAATCTCATACATTCACATCTTCATCTTCACCCGCTTCAATTCCCGGTAAATCTAACTCCCCTTCAGATCTCTCATTCGATAATTCTTCCCAAAATCCTTCATCGAGTTCTTCGTCATGACTCTCTTTTCGAACTCATCTCGTGCGTCCTCTTTCTCCCTTCTTGCCCAAAGCCTTGCATTACTGCTGCAAGTGCTTCCAACTCTTTTACCTGGCATCCATACATCGGGTTGGCTGAGGACCAAGTTTTCACTATGTGTAAAAAAGGGGGTCTGGATTGACAATAAGACCTGAATAATCGGATCGGCCCTCATATGAGCAAGTCTTATAGTGACCGTCAATTGTTTTTTTCAATGGGGTCAAAAGTTCATATAATATTTTATCTATCACAAAAATCAAAATTGTACATATAAAATCTATCATACATAATATTAAATAATTAAGTCATTTTTTTAAAAAAATGCACATAAAAAAAAAAGAAATATGTAAAAATATTTGCATTTACGTTGTCCGTGACAAATTTTCATATGTTCCAAATTGTTGTATAATTGCTTCATTATTAACATTTTCTAATACAATTTTTTAAATATATTACATTTGTAACCAATCAATCATTTATTAAATCATCTCTCATTCAATTTTGCAACCATACTAGGATTAGATATCATTCATAGATTAGAGGTGTTTATAGATTGGGTTAGACTGAGATTAAGTAAGATATTAAGATATTGATATTGAGCCTAATCTCGACTTGATCCGACTTTTTATGCTTAATTTTTTGTCCAATCTCCTTTTTAATACAATAAATAAGTTATGCTTGTTTAAATTCGTCAAAATACTATTAATTCTTTTAAATAATTATTAAATGTAATAAAATAAGTTAAAATAAATTCTTACAAAAAAATTATAAAAAATATGAAATTTTTAAAATAAAAATCTAAAAAACAATATAAACTCAAATTAAATTGCATAAAAAAATCAAAAGTAAATAAAAAATAGTAAAAAAAATTATAATTATTGGGTCGAGTTGAGTTTGAATTTGAAATGATAAACTTAAAATTGACTCGATGTGTTTATCAAGCCTTAATTTTTAAGCCTAAATTCGTTTAAAGAATTTGATATTTTTTGTCCAAACCTTCCCAAAATTGGGAGAACTTTCTAACATGGGCGGGTAACCCGGGCTTCAAACAGGTCGAACGAGGATCAACAATATCATGTTTTTCACAAATGAAAAAACTTCAACTAGTAAAGGATCTCATCCACTACCTCTTTTGGTTTTTATCCATTGCTAGGATACTTCAACCGATTCCAGAGATTAACAATATCTTAATCTTTTATATACAAAACTTTTGATAATTCATTTATAATCAATTTTTGACACACGATTAATCAAGTTTAAGTCGAAAATAAAATTACAATGATCGAACCAATTACGGTAACACTCAAATTTTAATTCGTCAATCATTAATAGTGCAAAAAAGAAAAACGATGATTATGTTGAGAAACATATTACAGTGAGAACCCCATCGAATCTCTCTAATGTGTTTGAAACTAGTTTTTAGATTAAACCTCTTCCACTTATTACCATTTTTTAACGTTGTAGCAACTTTAATAGTTTGATATTGTTTGAAAATATCTTATCGTTTGCGTGAAACTACAGCAACATTCAACAAAGTATCGATATTTTAAAAATGAAGCAATTGAATCTTTGTTTTCTGCAACAGCTACAATAGTCCATTAAAGTTGATGAGCAAAATAGTGAGAATAAAATGCATGCTCATTTTCCTGTAAAATTGAACTTTTAAAACCATTTAATTCAACTCTCATAGTGCTAGCTCCATCATAACTTTGTACACCTAATCTTAACAAACTCAATTCAAGATTGGAAATCAATGACATTTCCATTTTGAGTGTCAAGGCAATGGTGTAAAAAAAACATGTACAATAACCCAAAAAACTTTCAAGTGCACAACTTTCTTATTCGACATATCATGATATATATCAACCAAGATAGAAAATAAATTATCTTCTAAATGATCAATAACAATCGTTGTTGTAACACTTATTATATCATATTAAATACTAGGAGCAATCAATTTCAAATTACAAGGAACAATTTTCAAAATAACATTATTGATAATTTCATTTTGATTGGTAAGAAAATACTATAGTTCAAGAAAATTTTCTTGGTTTTTTGATTCATCTTATTCATTAGGATCACAAAAAGGTATTGCTTGAAGAAAAAGAATTCAATTACAATCTACCGAAGCAGTAAACGTAGTCCAATATTCAATTAAGCTTTATTTAATTGTTTGACCAAAGTAGATTGAATGTGTTGGTTTTAATTAATCAAGTTTTCATATTTCCTATAAGCTTGATTTGATCACTATTAGGACAACCGAAATGGGTTTTAAATCTATTTTTCTTATTTCAATTGGATCAACTTTCAAGAATAAAAAAATTTCCACTTCCTTACTCTCCAATCTCTTGTTTAAAAAGGTAACAGCATAAGCAAAATTCTTGATATGGAAGCTAAAAAATAGTACAACTATACTAAAAATGTCTATAAACTTTGAATAATCAAAATTACCAAAATAAAGAGACAAAAACTATATATATATATATATATATATATATATATATATATATATATATATATATTCTACTCAGATAACTAATTCCTCACTTACAAAATTATTAAATAACTAAATCAACAATAAAACAAGAACTAAATTTATACAGCTTTTTATCTCAATGCATCTAACATTCCAACCAATATTCAATTAATTTTACAATACGTACCCATAAATATTTGACATTTAAATTAGATATAGATTGAATAATATAAGTTTTAAGAATAAAATGATAAAAGAATATAAAATTCTAACTTATTATTTAAATAACTCGTAACATAAAAATAACCTTCTCTATTTAATGGTAGGGCTTGAAAAAAAATAACTATACATACCTAAATAATTAACTTCTTATCTTTTAATCTTGTTTAAATACACTAAAAAAAGTAGATCATGAAACTTATTTTATTGGAAAATTTGATCTTTAACACTAATTTTTCTCGAACCATTCTTTTTTACTTCTTTCTTTAATTTCTTTTTACGTTGAGACAAAAGAATAAAAGTGTAGGATAAGAAACAACTTTTGTATTCTTGGATAAAGCACAATCTAGATTGATTATAGATTTTATTTTACCAGTGTCCATTTTTTTAAATGCTAATAAGATTTATTAACTGGAATTACTTTAACACTTGTGAACATAAAAAGGTCTGGATGACACTCGACACACACAGCTAGCTACAAACAAGCCCCGACCTCTAAATTTAAGAAAGTGTAAAGGACGTGAACAATTCAGCTTAATGTCAAGGGCATAATGATTTACGTGTTCAACAAAAATGTTTACATCTATGAAGGACAGTTGTAGAGTATCACTATCTAATAATGTGAACTAGACAGTTTACTGAGTACAGAGTTCTAACTAGAGTTGGTTAAGTGTCTAAGCATCACCAAGTTACAATAGTTCTAGAGAAAGAAGATCACAGTGATTTACATGATTCAACAAAGATGTCTACATCCACAGAGGGTAGCTGCAGAGTATCACTATGTAATAGTATAAACCAAACTGTTCGCTAAGTACAGAGTTCTTGCTAGAGTTGGTCAGATGTCTTAAGATGATCAAGCTAAAATAGTTATAGAGAGAGAAAAGCGTAAAGCTAACGAGACAAAGTCTAGCCTAAAATGAGAGCCTAAAAGATCCTTTGTCTTGGAATGTATACAAGTCATGGAGCCCAAATTGTGCCTTGTGTCTCTATCTTATGGATTTTGTCTATCTTAATGGATATAGTCTGTCTTCAATCCATGACACTGAAAAGATAAGGAGACTGAGCATAGTCTAAGTGCAGCCTGTTGGGCCAAAGTTAGTGTTGCTGTCTCCAGGCTGAAACCATTTCTAACACTAAATCCCCCTAGACCGAATTGAGCATCAGTTTTGATCCTTGCTATTAAATGGCTTGGAACTTTGCATTTGTGGTGTCATGACTGGATGAGGTGAAGGACTTTACAACTATCCTCGATTATAATGTGTCGATTTAATCTTCTTTTTTTTCTTGGAGTTATGAGAGCTTTAAAAACTTTCCTTCTATGGAGAGTTTTTTTCTTTACTTTGAGCCTTTGCTCCTACCTCGTAAGGCTTCGTCCTTTCTTTGTCTTAAATGAGTTCTAGTGTAATCGCTTCTGCTCTTTTCTTTTTTTTGCCTTGTTCAATCTTTAGGCTTCTAAATTAGCTTGAAAGCTTCTGCTCTCTGAGGGTTTTATTTATCTTCATGCATCGAGTTTTAGCATTTTCTTTCGCTCTTTGAGGACTTTGTTCTTCTTCATTCCCTGAGCTCTATCCTTAACTTCTACTTCTTGAGGATTTGTTCTTCTCCATGCCTCAAATTTAATAATGACTCAATTTTTTCTTCTTCCATTGCAAATCTATCGAAAATCCGTCGCTCTATCTTGATTTTTGCAAAGGAAAAGTTTCATCGCTAGAATTTCAGCTCTGGTGATATGTTTTCTTGTACTGTTGCGAACACTCAAGGAAGCAAATAATTTGATGATATTAATAGACACAATGTTTTTCATCCAAATTTAACAATGACTCAATTAATTCTAAATAAATATTATAACACTTAATTGATTGCAATGCAAAGATCTGAGTTTGATCGATGAGAAATTAATTATAGAGTATTGTATATTTTAACCTAATTTATAATTAATGTGCAACAACAAATTGGTTTTACCTACGCTTTTATTTATTGCAATTATGTTCTTTTTTTTTAGGATTTTTCTTGAAATTATACTTGTCTTTTGAGCTAACATAATGTTGTTGCAAATTAAACAAATTTAATGGAAGACATTTTCATGTATTTGGCCCATTTTTTGCGTGAAACAAATACACATATATTGTGAATGCTATTTTCATGCATTTAGTCCATATTTGTTTGGGACATTTAGTTTTAATGTTGATAGTAATGTGGAGATTTGACTGATTTGCTGAGGGATGCATGCAAATGTAGGGGAAAGGATTGGAACGAACCAACAAAATCATGTTCTGGACAGACGCAACCATTCTTTGGTATTAGATACCCAGCAGGCACCCCCATGGCTTGGGTCGTTCTGGAAAAGGTCCTTAGTAGGATTAAGAAACCAGTGTCTTTGCTCGACGTTACTTCACTCTCTCAGTATCGGAAAGATGCACACCCGTCAGCATACAGTGGCATACACAGTGGCACAGATTGTAGCCACTGGTGTCTTCCAGGTTTGCCAGATACCTGGAACCAGCTCTTATATGCATCTCTTTTTAGTTGAATCAATGTAAGGTTAGACAGCTAAAATTTGGTTGATAACCATTTGTTTTCTACCCTAAAAACTATCTTTTTGTTGGTTGTTATGCAAGGGCAATAAGAGATATCATCATAATTCAATTGTAAATTTTAATGTGTTTCAGAACAAATTCAAGAAAATTCCCTTGCTTATTTAAAATTCATTCCATCACTATCCTTTATTGGCTAACCATCCCCACCTGCTATCTTAGCATTTCTGTTGCACCATCAAAGTTAACCTTCTACACGCCTGACGATGGTGGTTTCCTGTGAACCTCAGTTGCTTCTACCATTAGACTCTGCTTCAAATTGGCATTATTAAATTCCATCCGGTATGCTTTAGCAAACTGATATGAGTGGCATCCCTTCTTGCATGCCCTTGTACTTCATTTTTCCTATCATTCCATACTGTCCATGCTATCAAGAATAATTGTTACAACTTCTTTTTACTGTTGTTTTCCAGGAGCTGCTTTAACATAATCATTTTCGGAGTTTAGTAATTGTATTCAAGTGACTACATTTTTTAGTTTGGTTTTTGTAATACTAAAAGAAAAAGCTAAGAGGAAAAATGACTTAGATTAAGAAATTAGAAAATTTCAAAGGAAAATGCCAAAAAACAAATGTGGAAAGGAGAAAAAAACAATGTACGGTTCTTTTCTAAAATCTGATTTCATGTAATTAAAAAATACCTTTTTTTTTCATTATCTAATCATTTAAGTTTTTGATATTTGATCTTTACTATACAGTAAAAGATTTTGAAGTAGAAAAAAGAGTTTACATGTAGATTTGTTCAAAAGTCAAGTTATTCTTCAAATTCGAAGGTTTGGGTTTGGACAAAATTTTTATGTATGTTTAAAACTCGGATCTGACATGGGTTTGACCCTTTGAAACTCAGGTCTCGCCTGGCCCGAACATAATTTAATTTAAAACTTTTTTTAAATTTATTTATTAACTATATTATAATTATATGTATAAAAATATTATTGATTAATAAAAATGATTATATATTTATATGAAAATGGACATGCATATTTTTACAAATCAAATTCAACTTCAAATAGACTAAAAGAATGAAAAACAAATAAACAAAAAATTATAATATAAAAGAATAAATAAAACAATATTTGGGTGGGCTGGGCTTGGGTTTTACATTGTAAAATAAAAATGAGTTTAGACAAAAAAGTTAAATCCAAATTTACGAGCTCAACTGGGTTTGGGCATATATATAAGTTATTATCATATAATTTAGCGCATGCCTAAACCTGTCCCGATCTGCCCATGATTAGGTCTACTCACATGTAATTTACGAAAATTGGGAGAGGAAATAGTGAGAAAATTTACATTTGAAGACAAAATTTTGAAAAGAAGTAACAATACTCAAACTCATCGTGATCTGAATCTATAATGATTATAATACGAAATTCATCCAATTCGAAATTGGTAAAAAACTAAATTTATAATTTGAAAAATCAAACTATAATTATATAATTTCATTAATAAATAAAAATTAAAATAATTCCATTTAAACTATAATCATAATTTCATTCACTATAATTATATAGTAAAATGTGCGGCCAACTACATGGTGCTAAGAAGTCTAAGTGGCCGACCATAATAAGGATTATATAGCTTAGGGATTTCTAATTTTAAACTTACTAGGTTTTGGACTTAAATTATAATTATTTTTCTTAATACCAGTCTATATTAAACCATTTAATTGACTTATGATTCATGATCCAATTAAACTCCTTTTAATTGGATTAGCCCAATATATGCACTATTATTTAAAATATGGGCTTTGGTAATTTAAGTAAACCTTTTAATTAAATTTCCTTGACCAAACTTATTTTAGCAAAGTCTATTAATTCTTTTGATTAATAATTGGATCAAAGGATTTAATTAAACTCTTAAATTAAATTCATTATAATTAAATTTAGACCTTTAGATTTAATTAAATTATTTTAATTAAATATATTTAATTAAACACATTTAATTAAGTGCAAATAATTATAATTTTATCTCATTAAGTCCAAATGAAAATTTTCAAAATTTTCAATCCACTATTCTATTTTAATTCATAAATTGCTACTTGTGTGTGACCCATTAGATTTCTAACAGATTGGCAATCAATTTAAATTTTCATTTAAATTCATAGATCATAAGTAGCATCTAGTAATATATCATGACCATTCAAATGTTAGAAAGATCAAGATGATTTGATAAACCTTTTAGCATGCAGTATCTCAGTGTAATTCATTTGATCAACAATATCTCATAAATAATTAAAATTTGGTCAAAATTTGGTCAATATTTGCTTCAAGTATATTTCTATATTTATCCTTAAGTTTCAAATATTAACTTTTTTTTTCAAGAAGTGTTGTGATTAAAGATTTTATGAATTAATACAAGTTAAAATACATGAGATATTCTTCCCTTAAAGTCTCTCAGGGTGATGAATTTTTATCTTGCTACTCACTCGTTCTCATATATGGTCTATTGAGAAGGATTATGGAAAATAAATTGTTTTTGCTCCTTCTTAAACTAGGCAAAAAGAGAAGGAAATAGTTTCGATCATGAACAAAAGTGAAAAGAGCCAGTAAATGCGTTTAGGTCGGGATGATGAGGATGGCAATCTTCACTCGAAGAAAAAGAAGCGTGTTTCAAGCAGCGATGGCCTGTAGGAAGATGTGATGATGGATGTGATTGAGGGTAAGAAGATCTCCTTCCGAGATATGTTTATGGGGAACTATCGGGACACAAGGCTGTATAGAATAGAAGAAGGATCTGAATCCATGGATTTAGATAATCTGATAGTAGTTTTTCAGTGGGAATCTTGGCCGAGTGTGTCTATTTATAAAGAATATAAGGAAAAGATTCAGGAGCAATGGAGAGATTATTTAATTATTAAACTTTGTTTAATTATTAAACTTTTAGAGAGGCTTATCGAGTACAAGATGCTGGACAAAAAGATTTGCAGGTTGTGGAATTCGAAGGGTGAATATGATCTTATTGAATTGGAGGGAGGATACTTTTTAGTGGGGTTTTCATATAGATTAGATCTTCAGTTTGCTATGGAGGAGGGCCCTTGGATTATTTTTTGTCATTATCTCACGGTGAAAAGGTAGTAGTCGGAGTTTCGTCCATCATATGCCTCAATTGATTCCATGGCTATTTGGGTTAGATTTTCTAGGATACCAATAAAATATTATAATGATCGTATTCTTTTTTTCATGAAAATACGATTGTGAAGGCATTAAAAGTGGATGCAAATACCAGATTAGCATCCAAAGGAAAATTTTCTCGAGTATGTATGGAGGTGGCTCTTAGTAAGCCTCTTGTACCAAAAACTTTTCTTAGATGGACAGTGGCAAAATATGGAGTATGAAGGCGACACAAGGGTGAGTGCTCGTATTTAATATCGAATAAGGAAAAAATGTGGTAAAGAAGGTTTTTGTGAAACCTCAAGGGCATATTGAAGGATTAATAGAGGAGGAGGAACGTAGGGTGTATAGAGATGTTGTAGAGACACAACAGATGATTTTGGCTCATGGATGATGGTTATAAAGGTAAACCATGGAGGATTCTTAAAGATTGTGGAGCACGTGAAAGAGGTCGAAATATTGGGGGTTCTAGATTTGAGGTTTTATCGGATGATAAAGGGGAGGAGAATGTGAATAGAGAGAGTCCCAATTAGGAAAGAAGTTGAGGTTTGCCCATGCAAAGTGATAAGGAAAAGTTTATAGTAGGGAGCAAAATAGTGGAGGAATATATCAGGATCCGGTGTTGAAATAATTAGAAGACAACCACGTGGTAATCGACTTCTTAAAGAAAAGTTGGCAAAGGGTTCAAGTGGTGTGGAGCATAAGGAAGTTAGACTTGAGGGTAGAACCGACATCCGTAATTGTACCAGAAGTGGGATTTAGGGAGAGAGAATGTCCTAAATGGATGGTAATTATGAAGTAGCATCTAGTGTCCCTAGCAGAGTACTTGAAACACAAGTAGGTGGTGCAAACAATAAAAACATATTGGAAGAACTAGGAATGATAGAGATGAAAAGAGTGAAGGGTGTTTCTCGTAGTCTTTAGAGGTTTTTTTATGAAGATATTGTTTTGGAATTGTAGGGGAGTAGGAAATAAGATGTTTCTATGAAACATGAAAAAGATGATAAGATGCTAGAGGCCATCTATAGTAGTCATAGTTGAACCTAGAGTGAAAGGAAATTAAGCAAAAAGGATTGCTAAGAGAATGGGATTGGACAATATCTGTATAGCTTATCCAGAGGGTTATTCTAGTGAGATTTGGCTAGGTTGGGATTCGACAAAGGTGAGTTCATATGTGTTATTTACGTCAACACACGTCATGCATGTTGGCTTTAAATATAAAGAGGATCGAAGCTGGTTGATTTCGGTGGTATATGTTAGTTCGTGCTTTAAAGATTGCTGAAAATTATGAATGGAGATGACAAAATTTTCAAGCATATTGACCTTGCCTTGGATATTAATTGGAGACTTTAATGTCGTTCGTAATGCATCTAAGAAAAGTGGGGGCAGGGTTTTGTGATGAATAGAGTAAATGCTTTCAATGATATGTTGATGAACTATGACTAGTGGATTTAGGTTTTCATGGAAAAAGATTTACATGGTGCAATAAGCGCAATAGGTTATCAACGATACAAGAGAGATTGGATAGAGCAGTTGCAAACCCAAGGTGGAAGCTTCAGTTCCCCGATGCGTCCATCAAGCATCTCCTTAGAATGTATTCGGATCATTATCCGATTGGGCTTAATTGTAAAGGTGAGTAGCTAATGAATAAAGATCAACGACCGTTTAGATTTTAATGTATGGGATAACAAAGCCCGAGCTAGAAGATATAGTTTGAGAGCATTGGTTAAACAACCATGAATATGTGGTGAAGAAGGTATCTTGTCTTCAACAAAAATTACAGAGATAGAATAAGAGAGATTTCAGGAACTTGTTTGGAAACAAGAAGTTAATAAGGGCAAAGATTGATGAAGTATAAAAGGCACTATGTGAAAGGTACTCTCATCAACTTGAACTTTTAGAAAATAGACTAATTAGGGAGTATATTATTTTTTTTGTTCCAAGAAGAGCTCTATTTGTTCCAAAAGTCTAGGAAACAGTGGTTAAAAGATGGAGATAGGAACATCAATTCTTTCATCTTTCAACAATGTTCAGGAAGAGTACGAATAAGATATCTATGTTGAAGAATAACAATGGAGAATGGATTTTAGAGCAAGAAGCATTGAGGAAGCTGGTGTTTAATTTTTATAAAGAATTATAGACTTTAGAGCTTTATCAACGGGAGGCATTAGGGACGTCATGTCCTTATTGGTTGAGTACTGACTAAGTGGACATGATGGAAAAACCGGTTGACCTGGAGGAGGTACTTAATGCTCTATTTCAGATGAAACTATAGAAAGCACTTGGGGTTGATGGGTTCCATGCATCGTTCTATCAAAGGTACAAGATATAGTCCACATCTCTTTATTTGAATTAGTGAGGGAGGCTTTGAATACTGGGAAGTTCCCAAAGAAGTTAAATGAGACATTGCTTGTGTTAATTCCAAAGATAAAGAGTCCTGAAACTATTAAAAGTTTTCAGCCAATCACTTTGTGTCCAGTAACATATAAAATTATAACAAAAGTTTTGGTTTATAGGCTGAGACTATTTTTATGTGAAATAGTTTCCCCGAGTCAAAGTAATTTTATCCTTGGGCGAGAAGCTATAGATAATATTCTTTTGGCTCAGGAAATTTTGCAAACAATTAGGAGATCGAGGAGAAGAGATGGGTTACTTGCAATAAACAAATAGATTTGGAGAAAGCGTATGATAGAGTCAGTTGGGATTTTTTTTGGAAGAAACTCTTTATTATTTTGGTTTCTTTGATAAATGGGTGAATTTGATTGTGTTTTGTGTGAGCAATATGTCGATGTCAATTCTTTGGAATGGTGAGAAAATGGAGGGTTTCCTTTCACGAAGGGCACTAAGACAAGTAAATCCCTTGTCTTCGTACCTCTTTATATTATGCATGGAAAGATTGGAGCATTTGATTGAATCAAAGGTTTGAGAAGGATCATGGAAACCTATCTCAGTAGGAAAGGGATTTATGAGAGTGTCTCATATTTTATTTGTAGATATATTTTTATTTGGTAGGACAACGTATTCTCAAGTGAACCTAATAAAGTCAGTTATGGAGAAATATTGTAATGCATCAGGTGCTAAGATGAGTTTACAAAAATCGAAATTCTTTATTTCTCCAAAAGCAAGAACAAGGAATACAATGGCAGTAAGTAATATACTTGGGATAGGTATTGCAAATAATTTGAGTAAATACTTAAGAGTTCCATTGATTCATGGTAGTACGATGATGAATAATTACTAAGAGGTTATTGATAAGGTGCGTAGTAGGTTGGCAGGATGGAAAACAAAATGTTTGTTACTTGCAGGTAGAGCAACTTTGGTCCAGCCAGTAACATCATCAATCCCATCTTATATTATGTGTCAATGGTGTTACCAAAAAATGTGTGTGATGCTATTGATCGTCTAAATAGACAATTTCTGTAAAGAGGTCATGACTTCAAGCAAGTAGTGACGCTGGTGAGTTGGGAGGATGTGTGTCAACCAAAGAGGTTTGGTGGACTGGGACGGTGAAAGATAGCACAACATAATAAGGCGTTAATTCATAAAAAGGCCTAAACGTATATAATGAATCATGATAGTTTGTGGATGAAGTTTTTTAAAGCTAAATATGGTATACAAGGGGATGTAATGAGAAGCTTGATATGTATGATTGGAACCAAAATAACGTGATCCTTAAGATGGAAACATTTAGTAAGGGCATGCCAATGGTTGGGGTCGGGCTCGGAAAGGAAAATTAGAAATGGAAATGATATTGTTTTTAGACAAATAAATAGTTGGAGAAACCTTTAGTTGAGATTATGGGGAAGGGGGTTGAATCCAAACATAAACCTCAATGAAAGAGTGAGTAATTTTATGAAGATTCAGCCACATGAAAGATAGATGGATTTGGACTTCAACAACAGATTATATAACAGAGAAGGAAGATTGGTCATTGTTGTGGCGGCTATCAGCACCATATAGATGGATTTACTTTATATGGTTGGTCAAGAGAGATAGAATTTTGACTAATGATCGTAGAATGAAATGGCAAATGACAGATAATGCTTAGTGCGGGTTGTGTGGATGTGAAAATGAAACAACTTTGTATGTGTTAAGGGCTGTCAAGATGCAGAGGAGATGTGGAATATAGTAATGAATTAGGCTACAGTGGATAACTTTTTTCATTGTAACTTGGAGGACTGGCTGAAATATAATTTGACGACAAGAATAGCTGGACATGCTATGAGAGAGGAGTGGTCGAGCATATTTATAGGAGGGTGCTAGAAGTTGTGGAAGAGACGATGTAGTTTTGTGCTTAACACTGAGGAGAATGATAATATGTAAGACACGTATTTTACTATGTACCTTATGATTCCTATGTGTAAACATTTGGTTATGTTAATTGAATCATAAAAGAGTATTTACTGAAATGAAAATACAAGTGAAATGATTTCATGTGTATAAGTCATGTAAAGGGCAAGTAAAAGCCGAGATGGCCACAGGCTAAACCGAAGGGGTTCTGTAAACTCCACGAAACTCGAATCTAATGATGTACAGTAATTAGATAAATGGAATTGAGGATGAGCACATTGGAGGAGAATTAATTGGAAATATATTTGCGGCATGAGAGGGATTTAAAAAAATTAATTTAATTAAATTATATTGATTCTAAGGAAGAATATCTATGGGAAATAGAGGTAAGATTTATATACATATGAGCTAGGAAATGTATATACATGTAATTTAAGTACAACTACTAGATTAAAGTCATCTTATATGTATATATATATAAATAAATACTATAAGAAAAATTTACCAAGTGCACATATATATATATATGGGAGCATGACCGAGAGCCCATTTAGGAAATATTAATATGTATATGCTGCTGCTAGCAGCAATAGAATGAGAAACCGAGGCATGAGAGTAACGATGAAGAGAATTGACAATATAGGAAATGTGAAGAAGAAAGAATGAAAAAAATGATGGTGTTCGGGGAATGAAAAAAAAAATATATATATATATAGAGAGAGAGAGAGAGAGAGATACGATGGACCCGAGGCTTAGGATGGAAATGGTGATGATTTATGATGTGAAATAATAGGAACAACAATTGACTCGTGTATGAATAATGGAGAGGAAATGAAGCTAGTACTTGGCAGGGAAAAAAAATTGACATGGCAGGAGTCAGCTGACACAAAAAAATAAAATAAAAGCAATAGATTGAAGTCTGAAAACTGAAATGAAAGAATTAAGAAATATGTAGTACACAGTACAGCCAATGTAGTGTGCTGTCAGTGGAAGGAAAACGTGAAAGAAGAAAGATGATGATTTCGGTGGGAGCAGTTGTGAACCATCAGAAAACACAACAGTGAAAGAAAATATGAGAAGGACAAAAATTTGAACCAAAATTACTAGAACAGAAAAATTGAGAGGAATTGAGAAGCTACAGCATGGAGGAGCTTGCTTCGGTCTGTTGGCAAAAGGAAACGAAATGGAGAAGGGAGGGCAGAACTGAAAACTGAGGTGGTAGTACTCTTGTCCTACTGCCGGCACCACGAGAAAATCCTGAAAACCGAGGGATAGAAGTAAAGACATGGGAGCAGGGAGGTCCGTGAGGAAGAAGACCGGAGACTGGAAATCGTGGCTGGTGCTGGGACGTGATGATGAAGATGATAGCAGAAAAGGGAGTGAAGCCGAACTAAGGTGTGTGAGAAACCAAAACAGGGGCAAACAGAGGACGAGTGAAAGCTCGGGATAGCAGCAGGTTGTTAAACAGAGACTGGCCCGAGCATGTGGGGAGCAGAAAAAGAAAAGAGAAGAAATCGATGACATAGGTTATACACATATTGATAGGAGACAGTCAGAAATGGGAATGAAACAGAGGACGTTTTGCCCTCTGGAAACTAAAACTGAAAACAGATATGAGGAGATGGGATTAGAGACTGGCGAAGCATGAATTAGAGGCTTTCTCCCGTGGTGAAAGACTGGAAAGCCGAGGGAGGATGGAAGGATGAGACCCGAGCCAAGAGGTAGCTGCAACGATGAAGGGATGGTGAGGACGATGAGCCACTGTCGAGGGAGAAGAAACAGTGAAGAAACAGAGGAACATGGCTGCAAGGGGTGTTCCCTGCCGTGAAACAGCCACCAAATAAATCGAGACTTGGACGAGAAATGTGACTGAAGCCGAGAATGAAGGAGCAGATGATGACAGACGGATGATTGATGAATGAGAATGGAGAGAAGAGGATGGTGAACAGTAACGAGAATGAAGAAAAGAATGAGAAAAGAAAAGTGGCGCGAAAGGAAATATAATTTGAAAAGAAAATAGGAGAAGAAAAAGGAAAGCTGGAAATTGGAAAAGGAGAGGTAAATTTATATATGTACATTTGATATACATGTATATATATGCATGATGGGCTATAAGCATGATAGTGTAGATTTTAAATTAGATGTGAAATAAAAATAAAAATGGGAGAGATGAATAATAGATAAAATATATATATATATATATATATATGTATATATATTTATGTGATGATGAATAATGGAAACAAGTAATAATATATATATATATATATTTTTGGGTATATACATATAGATGTATATAATTAATGGATATGTTAGTATATGTACATACAAGGATATATACACGTGATAAGGAAAAATGAAAACAAATGATGATATATATATATATATATATATGTGTGTGTGTGTGTGTGTGTGTGTGTGTGCATATACATGTAAATGTATATAGAAAATGTGTATGATTAATATGTGTATGTACAAAATATGTAAATAGCAAAGAAAATATATAAACTTGCGTGTACAATAATACGTACACACGAAGTAGTAACGAATAGGTTACGATTTTAACGCAATTCGGACAATTCGCATGAATAGAGTGCTAAGTATACAATTTCGGTGTAGGTGATCGTAGAAGGAATTAAAGGAGTAACTAGGAGGCGTCACCACTCGAATTCAAAAATTTTGATAAATCGAGGTAAGGGGTGTAATTTAAGATGGTAATGGTATCCCTACCCTTGGACTCCGATTTATTTATGTGTTTTTGTGCCTTCTCGTGCAACCTTTGATTGTAAAACAAAACCCAACACCTAATAAGCCCAAGATTTATTTGATCATGTTTTCGAGATAAAGAAATGCTATATGAAATTAAATGCATAGTTTCAAGCATGATTTCTGAATAAATGTCATGGTTTCGACTTATGTATGATTGATTTCATGTTTCTGAATGAAATAAAATTTGGTATGTGAACTTATGCTTGAGAAATGAAATTTGTTTTCGAAAGGCGATTGTGGGGGCCACCTCTTGAGTCCTACGGGAACAAAGTGTCACACAGTCTTTCTGTTTTATGAAAGAGTTTTCAGATTTTAAAAAATTTGATTTTATTACTCGATATGAGTTTATGAGCTATAAAAACCCAAGTAAGATTTTGAAAACTCTGTTTTGAGACAAAAAAAAGGCATTGTATAGTGGAATTGTGGGGGCCACCTCTTGAGTTCGACGGGAGCAAAGTGCCACGCAATTTTCACAATGACATGTGAACGTGGGGGCCACCTCTTGAATCCGACGGGAGCAAAGTGCCACACGGTTCACAAAGACATGCGAACGTGGGGGTCACCTCTTGAGTTCTGTGGGAGCAAAGTGCCACATAGTCGGTGTGACTGTGGGGGCCACCTCTTGAGTCTGATGGGAGCAAAGTGCCACGCGGTTCACAAAAACATGTGATCGTGGGGACCACCTCTTGGGTTCTGTGGGAGCAAAGTGCCACACAGTCTATGTTACTGTGGGAGCAAAGTGCCACATAGTCGGTGTGACTGTGGGGGCCACCTCTTGAGTCCAACGGGAGCAAAGTGTCACGCGGTTCACAAAAACATGTGATCGTGGGGCACCCTCTTGAGTCCTACAGATGCAAAGTGCCACACGGTCAATGCATTTTTGTTACGCGCCCTTTGTAGCGAATATGAATTCTGCCTTCGGGCATGTTTATAATTTCTCTCTATGGTGGATGATTTTATTATTGCCGCATGACAATTCTATAAGTTAGCCAAGTCTCCCTTCGATATGAATTATGCTACAAGATTTTGATTCTTCGATATATGTTTTTGTATTAATTATGCTTTTGAAGTTCTATCGGTTTTGAAATATTCTGGAGTTCTGTATGTTTCGATAGATTGTGATGTAACTGAATAGATTTGTTACTTCAAAATTATATTTCTATCGATTATGTTTTATATATACGCTTTTTTAAAGCTATGTGATATTTGTAAAGAAACGTTATCTCTTAGTTTTATCATGCATTCAATGTGATTTAGTCACCATGATCATTTTAAATGTGTTTCTTACTGGGCTTTTCCTCGAAAGCTCACCCCTCTACCTTTCAGATTATTTACAGTGATCTACAGACGCTACCTACCGCGTACACGACGTAGGCTGGTGGGAAAGAATTACCTTAGGCTACTTTTTGTACACGCAGTCAAGGTATACAATTACATTCCTTTACCAGACATATTTGTACGTACAGACATATATATTGGGAATATTTTTATTGGGATGTAATTTGTAAGGAAACGATGTAAAGAATATGATTCTTGGGATTAGGTTTTAAGATGATTGGTATTAAATCGATATGGATGTATTGAGCTGTAAATGTGGATTTGGAAAGTATGCTTGATAGTTGTAAATATTTAGGATTGTTGGAAAGCATGCTTGGTAGTTGTGGATACCTAAGGTTGTCAAAACAATTGAATTGCAGGTGGGTAGGTTCATATATAAGTCGTTATGCTGCCGAAATTTCTATCGACCATATATGTCAAATGGGAAAAAAATAAGTATAATTACGGATAAAGAATTAGGAAAAAATGATTCGACTCTGCACAGGAATACAACCAAGTGAATAAGGGAATAATTGGTAAATTAAATTCAAAAAAAAAATTTTCCCCGATTTTTCAAGGGTCGTTACAAGTTCAAATCCTTCTAACTGAAGAGAAGAACCTAAAATGTCAAAATATAGAGGGTTCATGAAGGAAAGTTGGTTCGGTTTGATCCTGAATATGTCGTGGAAAAGGAAAAGCCAAAAAGGGGCTAAACGTGCTCTAAAAGGTTCGTTCGAGGTGTTTTTAGCTATTTCACTTCTCGAAAATGACCAAAACACAGAGATGAAAGTGTTAACCATGAGAATTGACACTTTTAAATTTTTGAGAAAAAGTCAAACATGGTCAATGGTCAAGAAAAATCAAGGTTAGTTAAGAAATGTTGACTTTGACCATAGTTAACTAATCATGGTTAAAATTTAACCCAACCAAGGTTAAAAAGTGGGGAAAAAATATTTTTAGCTAAAACACTTAATCTTCAATTCCGTAGGGAAAATTAATTTAATCAAAATCTAGATTAAATTAAATGGGTAGAAATCGATGGGCCAATTGGTGGAAAATTTAAAGCCCATTAAGGTAGATCCAACGTGGGCTGAATTTTGTAGGTCCAATGGGCCGAATTGTTGGGTCATTTGGTGGGTCCAATGTTAAGCCAATTGAAGGCCCAATTGGTAAAAAATTTCCAACCTGAAAGCTCAAATCGAAAACCCAATTTGAAAGCCCAAAAGTTAGGCCCATTAATTAATAGTTTAGGCCCAAAACTTAAGCCCAAATTGCCAAAACCCAATATCATGACCAAGCCCAAATGGTAGGCTAAAAAATTAACATTAAATGGATTAATTCCTTAAGTTAAGAACCAGCCAAAGCTAGTTTTCTTCTCCATAAGCTCTCAGTAACAACAAAAACACCATGGAAACCTAAAATTCAAGCTTTATCTCACTAGCAAAAACTAACCTAGAGACATATTTGGAACAAGTGATCATCATAAAAGTTGTTCCAAATTGAGAGAGGATTAACATACCTTGGAATTGGCTATCAAGGAGCCATATTGAAGGGGGTGAAAATCAAGCAAAGTTTCGGCCAAAGTGAGAACACCAAGTTATGTGAGTTTTCAAGCTTCCAACTTCTAGTATGTTAATCTAGGAATTATTCTAAGATGATTGGTGTATGTTTTATGGATCAAAACACACAAAATCACTAAGAACACATGTTGGTCGAAAATGGGTAAATAGGTTTTGACGAATACCCATGTGATTTTAAAACATGTATAGGTTGATAAACATGTATACATGATTATGACATAGTTAATTTCAATCAATTTGGTCAATTGGTTGATGAATTGGTGATGACATATAAGATGTTTGATAAAATGCCTTAATGAACAAAAACTAAAGGCTTAAGGCATGCATAGGTTGTGTTTGATGAAATGTCTAAGTGAATGGTTAGCAAATTGGCCAAGGTTGGCAAGGGGTGGCGTGACCGTCAACCATGAGCGACATGCATAGCTCTTGGCCACATGCCATGGTCGAGAGGCTAAATGGGCCAAGTCGAATTGGTTTCGGCCCAATAAAAGATGATGGGCCTCAGGCCAAGCCCAATAAGAGTTAATGGGGCCCACAAGTCCAATAGGTTCAGATGAAATGAATAGTAAAGTGAAATGAGCTTAAGACAGTATTAGGCCCATTAAGATGAAATAAGACCTAATAAGAGTAAACGGGCCCATTAAGTGAAATAGACTGTATTAAAAGTGCAATACAGTTAAAAAAGTGTAATTAACCTAATAAATGATTACATGCAGCTCTAGAGATTATATTAGGAGCTAATCAGATTGTGCGATCGAGCAGCGTTAGGAAAGTAGAATTACTCAATGTAATTCGAGGTAAGAAAATTTTGTGGATAGTTAGAGATATCTGCACATAGTTTTGAGCGTATTTATATACACTGAAAAAATCTAAGGGTCAGAGAAAGAGAATAAAATTTATAGAGACCCGATATGGATAAAGCACTGGATTTTATATGTTTTCTACTTAAATTAGTGCTGGAGTGTTAATCGCACTAGATTTTATATGATATGCATGACAGGGTATTAGAGCGTTATTCGTACTCGATTTTACATGATTTGTACATGGTATAGTGCTGGAGCTTGCTCTCACTAGATTTTATGTGATTTGTACATGAGACTGTGCTGGAGTTTACTCGCACGTACTAGTTTTGAAATGAATGACATAAAAAGTCGTGCTGAAAGCCTCGTGTAGACTATGTGTCACACGTATGAGATGCTCGAACGTGCATTTTGAGACATGAAAATGACTATTGAATTGAAATAGGGTCCACGGAGTACGTTGTACCGTGTACGGAACACAGAGTACGTTGTACCGTGAGTATTTGGTGTTGAGCAGATATGTGGAATTGTAGAGTTGTTGCTGGTGGGTAGGATTTGACCCACCCTCCGTTGCAGCAGTGATGCCTCGCACACTAGGATCCGTGTAGTCTGGGATCACCGATATGAGATATGATCATAGTATTCGAAATTACCACAGTAGTCGCCCATCTCACTTGATTATGTCACATGATTTTATAAGAACCATGGTAGACCCGAGGGATGGGTCAAGCCTCGATAAATAACCTGATGGTTTTATATGAATGCATATATTTATGAACCAGGGTAAACCCGAGCGATGGGTTGAGTCCCGATTTACATGTTTTTACATGATGAAAAGCCATATTTTTATGATTGAAATGAAATGGCATGATATGATTTATAAGCTTTATATGAAAATACAATGTTTTGCACGAATTACTTGTCTTTGTAAATAAAGCATAATTCCGTGTATATGAGTGAATATATATCCACTGCATAAGTTTTATACAAAAAGATTCATGCTTCAAATGCAAATTGAAATAGAATAATTTAAAACATGACATTATGTTCGTGTAGATAATGTGATTATCTACTTGCTTGCATAATTACCTTACTGAGCTAGTGAGCTCACCCCTTTCATTTGTCCCCTCTCTATAGAGTATTCGTAGTAGATAGAGTACACGGTTGAGGGTTTGCATTCCTACTGTCCGTTGTTTCCCATTGAGCGAAAGATATACACATTCGTATAATTTTGCATCTGAATATGTACAGCACAATATTATATATGGATGTAATATCGGTTATGTAAATGTATGTAAACGAATGTGAGCTCACTTATGAGATTATAATATTTACAGTCAATCACTAGTTTATATTGACATGTATGTATGATATAGAATGGATGATAAGGTAAGTAAGACAAATGTGACTAATACCGAATCACAGCCCAACGGATGTTAGAAATTGTCACGAAGGGAAAGGTAAAGAAAAAGAAAAAAAATTGTAGTAATTTTAGGTAAAGGAGGTCGTGACATAATACACAGGATTAGATGGCGATTTCAAGTTTAGTATGTTTAGTACTGGAAGAGAGGAATAAACTACATAGTATTTATTTAAGAAAGCAGAAAATGAAGCTCAGTAGAATGATTTCTTGGAAAGCTCCAACAAAAGGATATGTCAACCTAAATACAGATGGATCATCCATTAGACATGTGGGTATGTCAAGAGCAACAGGCGTGATAAGGTCAAGCTATGGTGTGTAGCTAATTGGCTTTAGAGCACATCCTGAGATTTGCTCTAACACAGTGGTAGAGCTTCAAGCATTAAGATATGGACTGATGCTAACATGGCAACAGGGGTATAGAAGGGTTATAACAGAGATAGATACAATGGTGGTAATAAATCTAATCTCTAATGTTGATACAGAGTATCATCCCATGGGAGGGATTATAAGTGATATTAGAGAGTTAACAAAAAAGCAATGGTATTGCAAACTTAGACATGTGTTGAAGGAAGGTAACTTTATAGTAGATACTCTTGCAAAATCAGCATATACCATTGATGAAGATTATGAGGAATTGCAGGTTCCACCAGAAATTGTAATGGCTAGCCTGTTGGTTGATGAAAGAGGAGTTAGTTTTCCTAGGGGTTTATGTTAAATGTAATTTATTATTTTTCTTTGTAAACACCCCCCCCCCCCTAAACAAAAAAAAAAAACACTAGGCAAGAAGAAGGATGCTTTTCTTTCAAGTAGCTAGGTGAGATTTTGATGAAAGTCTTGTTTTCTTTGTGCTATAAGCCTAAGATGACATTCCTGTAATAATCATTTAGACTTGTCCAAAGGTTGGACCATCCTTCAAAGCCCAAAAGCCCGCTTGATTTTTTTTAAAAGGCTTGAGCAAAAATATTAATTGCAATAATCGGGCTTGAATATCGGACTTGGGCTTTGTCCTTTGAAACCTAGGTCAGACCCATAGATTATAAATTTAGTTATTTTTTATAATTATGATAATATAAATTTAATTTTAATTTATAAAGTAATATAGGTCAAGCTTATTTCTATGGTGAGCTTGTCCACATCTTATCAACACATTGTTATAAATATAAATTACATATTTATAAAGCAATATAAAATTTAAAATTGTTGATGAAATTTGAAATAAAAAAAAAAAAAATCTTAAACGGGGTTCTGAACCCGAACTCACATAAAAAATTTAATTGGGTTTAAGATTAAAATGAAACATGTAAGATCGGACCTTTTTATAAACCATTATTATCTTACATAAACTTGATCTGATTTATGAACATATCTAGAACCCTCCCTGCATGAAGCCTTGTTACGTACGCGAAACCCAATTTGAATACCACCGTTATGAAATATTGACATCACTATACAAAATCAACTCCAACACTCCATGTTCGAAAATTGTTAGACGCTAACACCTGTTCTATTTAACAGATGACTCACCTCTCCCTCGATTATCATCATAACACGTGTCCAACACATGGCATCTCCATGCGCACACTACCATTTCCTCCGCTTTGCCTCTTATTTTAACACCAAATTCATGTTCCATTCTCGCAAATCCAATATCAATACAGATCGAATTACTAGAAAGAAAGTTGGAAATTCGGATCAGTCAGATATGGCCTCTGATCAAGTTAGTCGTAGAGAAAACACCACAACCGAAAGAGACATTTACATAGAGAAAGCCAGAGTCCCTAAGATGACCACTCATTTTGAGTCTCTGGCTGAGAAAGAAAGAGAGTCAGGTGTTGCCGCTGGCAAGGAAACTCCTCATCAGCGGACTGGAAATACAGTTGCTCATGCATTTGTGGGTGATCAGAACGATAGAGAACGCCATGAGTTTGAGTGTCTTGCAGCGAAAGTGGGTGACATGAACGTTTCCACCGCAATAGTGGCCCGAACTGAAGAAGAAAAAGAAGCAGATCAAGCCAGAAAAGGAAGAGAAAAACAGCTTGAAGAGAGGGCAGCAGGGCCTTATGCGATAGGGAAATATGAAGTAAGTTCTGGAGAAGAGCGTGGTAGTTCAATTGAGTCTAAGAGCAAAGAAGAGAGTCATAAAGAAAAAGGACGTAGCATGGAAATGGCAGGCAAAGAAGAGAGTACCGTTGAAGAGAAAGATAAAGGAGCCAAATTGATAGGTGGAGAAGAGAGTGGAGAGAAACCAGAGCAATTATCTCTAGAAGAGATATCGAAGCTCAGAGCATCTGCTCAACAGAATGCAACAGAGACTATAAGGGCTGCGGAAGCACGGTATAACAAGGCAAAGGAATCAGCTAGCCTAGGGATTAATACTGTGGCCGACTATGCCAAAGAAAAGGGTGCACTAGCAAAGGAAAGCGTTCTTCTGAGTACTCAGTATGCGACAGAGAAGGGTGAACAAGCAAAAGACAGTGTTCGTCAAGCTGCGCAGCAGGCCGCAGATAAGAGTTCACAAGCAAAGGACAGTGTCCTTCAAGGCGCTCAAAATGTGGCAGTCCAAGCAAAAGACACCATCTTTGAAGGTGCAAAAAAGACTTCACAGTACATTTCAGAGAAAGGAAGTGAGACCAAAGACACTGCAGCTGAAAAGATTCAACATGGATATGCCGCCACCAAAGATACCCTTGGAAATGCTGGTCAGGCTGCCGTGGATTACACAGTGCCAAAGGCAGAACAGACAAAAGATTACGCATTGCAAACGGCAGTGAAAGCAAAAGACACTGCAGTTGATGTCAGCAAAAATATTGCGAGTTATGCTGGAGAAAAAGCAGGCGCAACCAAGGATGCGACTATGGAGAAAGGCAAGGAGACCACTGGAAAAGCAGGGAAAGTGGCTGTGGATGTGAAGGACAAGGCTGTTGCAGCTGGTTGGAGTGCAGCACACTATACCACTGAGAAAGCAGTGGAAGGGACAAAGGTAGCGGCAAGGGTGGTGGAGGGAGTGGCAGGGTATGCTGGTCATAAGGCGGTGGAGATTGCGGCCAAGCCATTAGGGGCTGCGAAGGACGCTGCTGCAGCAGCTGGTGAGAGTTTGAAAGAGTACACTGCGAGGAAAAAGGAGGAAGCAGAGAGAGAATTAGAAGCCAAGAGATCTATAGAATCACAGGTATTTATGCCTCCGGCGTTCAATTCTCTGCCCAAGCAGACATTCACAATTTTCTTTTCCTATATATTAATGTATTATAAAAACTTTTAATCCGATTCTATCGCTATATATTTCAATGCTAATTCACCTTTTATACTTTCATTTTTTTTTTCCTTAACACATAACACCTTTTCATTCTCGATCATCCAATGTAAATTCCAATCTGTAATTGTTTAAGGGTGATGAGAGTGGTTACCAGCACGAAGAAAGCAAGGAAGGACCAAGAGACGAGAATTTTTTAAGAAAAGCCAAAGAGGAAAGTGAAGAGGAGACCTTTCAGGAGTCATCAGAGCCTAAGAAATCCAGTGAAAGACCGGTATATGTTTCTGGCAGTAATGTTTTTTATGTTTCATCTTCTTTGTTTCTCTTACTTTTTAATTGTGTCTTGCTGACATGGCAAAATATGATCTCACTGTTTGAGGACACTGAGAAGAGACTCCAAGGCGAAGAAGTGAAAGAGCAAGAGAGGCTTGGCAAAGAAGCGACAAAACAAATGGAGGA
This sequence comes from Firmiana major, assembly GCA_033439115.1. NCBI lineage: Eukaryota > Viridiplantae > Streptophyta > Magnoliopsida > Malvales > Malvaceae > Firmiana > Firmiana major. Next base: position 62,295,780 of record CM065904.1, read on the forward strand.
GGAGGAGGTTGCAAGGACAGAGAAAACATTTGATGGATCAGCAGGCGAAGAGGGAGAAAGCCAAACAGGTGTGATGGGAGCCATTGCAGAAACTATAGGGGAAATTGCCCACACAACCAAGGAACTTGTTATTGGACCCGACCCACCAAAAACTGAGAGCGCCAACCCGGCACGGGAAAGTCAAAACATAACACGCGTGCCAAAATGAAGATGTGTAATATATATCATATGTGGTCGTCAGGGGTTTAGTTTCGTTTCGTTTATATGCCGCTTTGGTAAATAAATACTAAATAGGAATCCGACATCCAGAAAGCCGTGTGTTCGTTTTGGTTCTTTTACGAAGAGGATTATTATTTCAGAACATTTATACTGTTGTCTACAAGCGGAAGCATAGCATAAAGCACAATTATAATTATTAATTATTGAAACTATTAATTATTGAAGCAGGCAAAAATAAATACTAAACAAATGATCAAATACAAAGCATAAAGAAAGAAAAGAGAAAAACACAAAATTTTATGTGGTTTGGTATAATTATCTACGTTCACGGGCGCTACTGAAAACCTTCATTGATTCCAAAATGGAATTATTACAAAATTTGGACATAATTGCAAAATCCAAAAATTAATAGGGAAAAGTTAAAATACAAATATATGAGCTATTTATATTTCTCTCAGTGATATCTAACCTATTAGCCCAGGCCTCAATTTATAAGCTAAAACTCTTTCTCTCCCTTTGTGATTTTTCAATGTGGGATTCCTCACTAGGCTAATAAGCCATTAATTTCAACAAATCTCCACCTTGGCGAATAAGCCTTCAACAATGCCTTCAAATGTATCTCTCAGACTTTCAAAATATTAATCAAGTTCAAACAATGATTGAACTTGATTGCTGTCGCCACTTTGGTCATTATATCTGCGGATTGTCAGCAGTCTCAATTTTCTATAAGAGAATCTTCCATTCAGTCAGAATTTTCCGCACGAAATGATATCGAACATCAATATGCTTAGTGCGAACATGGAATACTGGATTCTTTGCTAAATGAATGGCACTCTGACTATCCGAATGAATAGTGATATTCTTTTGTCTCATTTCCAATTCTTTCAGTAATCCTTGTAACCAAATTGCTTCTTTTACAGCCTCTGCTAATGCCATGTACTCTGCTTCTGTTGTAGACAAAGCAACTGTTGACTGTAAGGTAGACTTCCAACTTACTGGAGCTTTTGCAAGAGTGAACACATATCCAGTAGTTGATCGACGCTTATCCAAATCACCAGTATAATCTGAATCAACGTATCCAATTGCCACCTGACCAAGTGAGTCCTCCTTCTGAAAGACCAAACCAATATCTATAGTTTTCAACAAATACCGTAGTATCCATTTCATGGCTTGCCAATGTCCTTTACCAGGATCATGCATATACCTGCTCACAACTCCAACTGCCTGTGAAATGTCGGGTCTCGTACACACCATAGCATACATCAGGCTACTAACTGCATTAGCATATGGAACTCGAGACATATATTCTCGTTCATCATCTGTACTAAGAGATAAAGATGCACTAAGCTTCATATGAGGGGCAAGTGGTGTACTTACAGGTTTTGACTGCTCTGAAATGCCAAAACACTGTAGTACCTTCTTCAAATATTGCTTCTGATTCAAACAAACCTTACCTCTTCCTCTATCTCGGCTAATCTCCATACCTAGTATCTTCTTTGCTTCACCCAAATCTTTCATCTCAAACTCTTGATTCAACTGAGTCTTCAACCTTTCAAGTTCTTCGACATTTTTCGAAGCTATCAACATATCATCAACATACAAGAGCAGATAAATGAAAGAACCATCATGTAGCCTCTGAAAATACATACAACTGTTAAATTTGCTTCTTGTGTACCTCATACCCATCATAAACTGATCAAATCGCTTGTACCACTGCCTCGGAGATTGTTTCAAACCATAAAGCGATTTTTTCAGTTTGCAAACCCAATTCTCTTTTCCAACAACCTTGAATCCATCTGGCTGAGTCATATAGATTTCCTCTGCCAAGTCTCCATGTAAAAATGCAGTTTTTACGTCAAGTTGAAATAGTTTCAAATTCATCAGAGCTACCAAGGCCAACAAAATTCTAATGGAAGAATGTTTCACAACTAGAGAAAATACCTCATTGTAGTCAATTCCTTCCCTTTGAGCGTAGCCTTTAGCCACCAACCTTGCCTTGTAGCGGACGTGCTCCTTATTAGGAAATCCATCTTTCTTTGTGAATACCCATTTGCACCCAATTGCCTTCTTATCTTTTGGTAGTTGAGCTAGCTCCCAGGTTTCATTCTTTCGAAGAGACTGCATCTCTTCATCCATAGCATTCTTCCACTTATCTATTTCAGAACATTGGATTGCTTCTCTATAAGTGGAAGGAACTTCATCGTCTATAATTGGAAGTGCATAGGCCATCATATCAACAAAACGAGCAGGTTTGCAAATCTCCCGTCTTGGCCTATTCATTGCAATTGATTCTTGTTGCAGTAGAGGTTCTTGGGCAAAAACCCCTTCATCATCTTCAATAGTCTCCTTTTCAACAATTTTAACTGGATTAATTGTTGACTCAAACTCCACCTGTTTTCGAGTAGACTCCACCTGTTACGGAATATCCTCAGCATTCTCATCTGTTTTCTTCCTCAACATAGGAGATTCATCAAAAGTAACATCCCTACTAAATATTATCTTATTCGAATTTGGATATAACAAACGATATCCTTTTACCCCTGATGAAATCCCCACAAAAATAGCTTTCTTGGCTCTCAGATCCAACTTAGATTCTTTTACATGATAATACGCAGTACACCCAAATACATGTAAAGAATCATAATCATTAACAGGTTTTCTAGACTAAACCTCCAATGGAGTTCTACCATCAATTGCTGTTGATGGTAACCGATTAATGAGATGACACGCATAAGTCACTGCCTAAGCCCAAAACTCCTTGCCCAACCCAGCATTGGATAACATATACCGAACTTTCTCCAGTAACGTTCGGTTCATGCGTACTGTCACTCCATTCTGCTGCGGTGTGTTTCTGACTGTGAAATGACGTACAATACCAGCATCTTGACAAATTCTCAGAAAAGGATCACTTCTATATTCACCCCCATTGTCTATTCTGAGGTACTTAATCTTTCTTCCAGTCTGAGTTTCCACCATCTTTTTCCATTTAAGGAAAATCTCAAGTACGTCATCCTTCGTCTTCATCGTATACACCCAAACTCTTCTGGAAAAGTCATCAACAAATGTGACAAAATAATGTTTACCCCTCATGGATGCTGTCCTGGTAGGTCCCCAAACATCAGAATGGACATAATCCAAAATGCCTTTCGTATTATGAATTGCAGTCCCAAATTTCACTCTCGTCTGCTTTCCCAGAACACAATACTCACAAAAATCAACTTGCAGGTCTTTGCTCCTTTCAACAAGCCTTGATTCACCAAACTGCTTAAGGATTTCTCACCTGCATGTCCCAAGCGCATATGTCATAGCCTGATCGAATCTGAATCAACATCCTTCTCTAAAGCTGCTGCTGTTGATCCAGTAACTGTATAACCATTGTAGTAGTACAAGTTATTCTTCCTTGTGCCTTTCATAGTCACCAAAGCACTAGACACAACTTTCAAAACTCCATCTCGAATAATTACCCCATAGCCTTTAGATTCTAAGACTCCCAATGAGATGAGATTCTTCTTCAACTCTGGTACATATCGAACTTCAGTCAAAACTCTGGTTGATCCATCATCATTCTTTAATTGGATTGAACTTATCCCCAAAGTTTTACATGAGTTATCATTACCCATGAAAACAACTCCACCTTCTAGTGCTTCGAAGTTGAAGAACCACTCCTTATGTGGACATATATGATAAGTACAACCCGTATCCAAAATCCACTCATTACTTCTAGATGTGGATGGTTGACTGACCAACGCGAAATCATCATTAACATGTTCGACTACATATGCATCAGAAGTAGCTTTGCCCTTACCCTTATCTTTCTTCTGTAGCTTCAGACAATCTTTCTTCCAATGCCCTTTCTCATGACAAAAGGCACATTCATCTTTATCAGGTCTTTTCTTCGAACGTGATCCCCTACTTTTTTATCTTCTGCTTTGGCCTCTTCCCCTAACTACGAGCGCCTCTGCTGATTCATCCCTATTCTCTTTCTGATCCTTCTTTCGAATTTCATAATTAAGCAAAGCTGCACACACTTCTTCAAAGGATAATTTTTCCTTTCCATGAATAAGTGTAATGCACAAATGATCTAACTCATCAGGAAGAGATCCTATTAGCAGCATAGCTTTTTGCTCATCTTTGAAGGTTTCATCCAAATTCAACAAATCAGCTAATAAACGGTTGAATTCATCGATGTGATCACTGATATTCATACCCAATTTCAACTAAAGGCGATATAGCCTCTTCAATAAATAAAGTCGATTCTCGTTGCTTTTCTTCATATATTTATTCTCCAGCGCCTCCCACAATATTTTAACAGAAGTTTCCTTCATGAATGGATACTTCTGTTCTCTGCAAAGACATAAACGAATCAACCCACATGCTTTCGCATTCAATCTCTCCCAATCTTTTTCTTTGACCTCATCGGGCTTCTTTTCTTCTAGAGTGATGTCTAAATCTTGTTGACACAGGACATCCTTAACTTCACTTTGCCACAGACTGAAATTATTTCAACCATCAAATTTCTCCACTTCAATTTTTGTTGATGCTGTCATTTCTGCTTCAAACTACTCTCTCAAATATATACTAACCGTATATCAAAACAATGTGACACACTAAATAGTACCGTATACTAGAATAGAGAACACAACTTACGTGAATAGTATACCAGGTCAGCTCCCAGGAAAGAGAGGTGGGTCACCAGGACACACTTAAATACCAAGTCTTTCCTTAGCCAGAGCCTTCCTAGACATGCACTACCACTTTATCTCAGTTCTGGCGTACACGGTATAAATAGAGTATAACAGAGTGCTCTTAATCAAAGAGCTCAGGAATAATTTTTCTTTTCTGATGTGGAGGATCAGACAACGCTGCAACCACAGAGCATACTACGACAACCAAGAGCTCTGATACCAATTATTGTGCACAAGCAGAAGCATAAAACACAACTATAGCTACTAATTATTGAAGCAGACAAAAACAAATGCTAACAAATGATCAAATGCAAAGCGTAAAGGAAGAAAAGAGAAAAAAATAAGATTTTAAGTGGTTCGATATAATTACCTACGTCCACGGGCGCTGCTGAAAACCTTCACTGATTCCAAAATGGAATTATTACAAAATCTAGATACAATTGCAAAATTCAGAAACTAATAGGGAAAAACTAAAATACAAATATATGGACTATTTATATTTCTCTCAGGGATATCTAATCTATTAGCCCAGGCCTTAATTTATAAGCCAAAACTCTTTCTCTCCCTTTGTGATTTTTCAATGTGGGATTCCTCACTAACCTAATAAGCCATTAATTTCAACATATACTGACCTTCACGAATCAATAATTAAATTAAAAGAATAATTTATATATGAAGATGATTTTAAAAAATTTATTTTGTAGGTATCAATCAAATAATACTAATTCATTCACCTCTTTATAAGTATATACTCAATCATTTAATTAATTAATTTAATTCTAATTAATTTAATTAAAATTGATAATTATACTTGAAAATCATAACTATCCATCACGGTGAAATCCCAGATAAAAATATTTACAGATGATTACAGAGAAAATTAAGAGAAAAAATTTCCAGATCCTTCACAAGCATGCATCTCCGTCTTAAATGCTGAAATCCCAAATACTGCTGCATAAGTCTGCTTGTCATCACATGCATTAAAGTTTGCATCGCAAAATCGACTTAAGACCCCAGAATTTAATCCCACCTACAGGAAGAGCATACCCCACACTCATATATTTCACTGCCTTCTCTCTCTTTCCCCTTCAACCAAATCTCATTCTGAATTGGATTAGATAACCGAGACTTCCTAATAGACTAGATATTATTAGGTGCTGCGCCTAAACTCTTAGAAAATTGATAAACACCGAAACAAATAGCATCCCTTTTTTGCCATATAAATTCTTAACAGATTTTGGGTTTTCACCACTGAACATGAAAGATGGATGGTTGTGAAAGATTGGGAAATTTTTCACTTTAATCATCGGCAAATTTTTATTTTCAAGTATAATTATCAATTTTAATTAAATTAATTAGAATTAAATTGATTAATTAATGAACTGATTAGGTGAAGGAAAGTATACAATAATTATTATATGCATTTATAAAATAGTTAGTTTGTATTATTTAATTGGTGTCTAAAAAGTACAAGTTTAATTTTATCCTAATATAAATTTTTTTCTTAAAAGTAATAGTCGCCTGTCTAAAATTATTCATAATTTTCAAATTAAAATAGAAAAGAATCAAAAATAGAGAGAGAAAGAGGAGAAAGAGAAAGGGTAGAATAAAAGTGACGATGGATACTTATCAAACCATTATATTTGTAAATTGATCTTTTTAATATTTTAGGTATAGGAATTTTGCATGACGAATTATTAGATGCAAAAAATAAATTATCATACGGAAAAGGCTACATTTAAAACTATATTTTAGGTACATGAATTTTGCATGACAAATTATTAGACATAAAAGACAAATGAGACACAAAAGGCTACATTTAAAAATTTAAATAAGTTTATTAATAAATAATATCATAGTTTAATTATACAAATAGTAAAATGTCCATTCATAAATGATGTTGTAATCTTGCCCAAAATTAAAATGGTTTCTAATACACTTGAATTTCGGAAGATGAAACAAAATTGTAATTTACTTACATACAATATGATGTTTAATATGGAAAATGTTTAATAAAGAAAATAAGTATTTTCATATTCTATAAGAAATATTATTGAATAAACTGTATTTGTACAATTAATGAAATTAACTATACTTACTAATAAACCAAAGTATTTTATTATAATAACTTTTATAAAAATGTAAATTTATATACTTTTAATTTTTAAATTCTAGTACTATTGAAAAGCGTAATTTTTCTTCAATTACGTTTAAAGAAAATGTGGTCTTTAATTATCTTGTACTACATTTTTATACAAATATAGAGTTATGATGTCTAAAATCTGAAAACGCATCGAAAATTTTAGAATCACAGTTAAAAATATCAGAATATGTTTGGTTTCATCAATTATAATCTACTTTTTTTTTTATGTAACATTAATCTATGGCCTTTTCTATTAATGTAATAAAAGCTTAGGTATTGATTAATACTTTATTTAGTGAATCATTATTTTTATTTTCTAATTTACATTTTATTACTTCTCATTGCAACTTCTAATTAATTCAATTATATATGAGATAAAATAATATCATAGAAATATAAATTAATTTCTAATTAATAATTAAATAAATACATTAAAGTATTAGGTATTTTCTAAATATACTACAAAAGAGAGTTGCTTCATAATCCTAAAAACAAAAGTTGGAACAAGGTCAAACCCAAAGGTTATGAACGAGGTTTTTGCTATCTTCCCAAGTTTCAATTGGTATTAATGTTGTGTTAGGATTATGATCACAAAATTCCTTTGGCTTAGACAAGGATAAGTAGACCCACATGTCACTTAAGAACTTTTTTGTTTTTGAACGAACTCTAGCAATGTCGAAAGTTCTTTTGCTAGAACTTATCAAATTGAGAAAAGACAAAACTTGATGCCTTTGTTCCATTTGCTGAACCCCTAAGCAAATCAATTTTACCATACATATATATGGCTTCGAGTGTATGCTTTTTTTGATTGTTGACTGTAAGAAATGCAGTAACTCCACCTTTAGACAAAGGGGAAGGGTAATAATAGGTTCACATTATAACTTTTAATTACTTCAATTATATATGATGTAAAATGATATAATAGAAATGTAAATTAACTTTTCATTAATAATTAAATAAATAAGTACATTAAGGTATTATGTATTTTCTAAGTATACTACAAAAGAAATCTACTTTACAATCTCAAAATAAAAGTTGGAACAAGGCTGAACTCAGAGGTTATGAACCAGGTTGTTGCTCATTTCCTAAGTTTCATTTGGTATTAACATAATGTCATTATCATGATCACAAAATTCTATTGGATTAGACAAGAATACATTTACCCATATCCCGCTTAGGAACTTTTTTGTTTTAGAACGACATCTAGTAATGTCAAAACTTCTTTTGCTAGAACTTGTCAAATTGAGAACAGACAAAACTTTGTGCTCTTATTCCTTTACCTCAAGCCCTAAGTAAATCAACATAATACCATGCATATATATGACTTTAAGTGGATGGCCTTTAATGGCTTAACCGAGAGGGGGTGAATTGATTTTAATCAAATTCTCTAACTTAATGGTCTTTCTATATTAATTTCACAAGATGACAGTAAGTAAAAATGAAATTAAATTGCAATAAGAGTTAAGAGATAGAAGAAGCAAACACAAGAGCTATAAAGGTTCGGCCAATCGTTGCCTACGTTTTCTCTTCTTGATCTTCTTGTCAATGAGCCAATTTGACTTCACTTGAATTGCTTACACTTTCTTTTTCAAGGTTTAGGAATAACCTTTTACACTTTCTTTTACTTAAGCTTAGGAGAAACCTTTACTACCCACTTAACTAAGTGGCTACCTAATCTCTTATAATGAATTCCTCACAAGGGCAAAACTCCCCTGATCACAACATGAGAATGAGTATTGAATGAAGTAATCAAAGAGTCCTCACAAGGTAGATGATTACAAGAATTTAGCACAAATGTAAAAGAGCAAAAATGAGTACAAAAGCTTGAGAGTTGTGTGTTTGTGCTTCAAGAAAGTATTCAGATTGCATCTTTTGCCTCCAATCTCTTAAGTGCTGGTATTTATATGGCCATGGGGTTGGTGAAGCATTAATTGCAAATAATCTCGTTGAAACCATTAAAAACTAGTTGTTAGAGCCTTATAGCACATTAAGGGTTTGATCTTTTTTTTTTCAAAGGGATCGATCTTCTCTTCTTAATAACATGCATGCAGACAGAAGCCAAAATACACAAGGGGATCTGTCCTCTCTGCTTGGGGATTGGTCCCTCTGTGACAATTTGTAATCCAATAGTTTACTGACATATAGTGGATCGGTCCTCTCTTACCAGGGGATCGATCATTTAGACTATTTTTTCAAACAAAAGCTTACTAACTTGCAGGGGATCGATCCTCTCTTACCAGGGGATCAGTCCTCTTGACTCTTAAATAGAAGCTTACTGACTTGTAAGGGATTGGTCCTTACTCCTAAGGATCGATCCTCTTACTTTAAAACTATTTTCTGGGTCGAAAATCAATTTGAAATTCCTTTTTTAAAATTATTTTTCAATTTCATTTGTTTATAATTTGACTTTTGTGCAAGAAATTGAGTCCTGAAAATATTCAAGTAATTTTCTAAAATGTATTCAAGAAGTTCATAGAAAAATTTCTTAGAATTAAATTTAATTTTGGTTTGAAAAAAATATAATATGAATAATTTCAATAACCACACTTAGGTTTTTTCATTTCAAAATATATGTATCACTTTAAAGCTAATAGCCTTTTTAAACTGTTGATAAATAATAAAGTAACTTCGCCTGTATTGAATGCTACATGAAAATGTAGGTGGTCTCAAGCTCAGATATAAGAGAAGGGTAGTGGTGGGTTTGGACAACAAGCCATTAAAACTTGTCCAATTCATGAAATAATAAACCAATATAAGAATTTCGTTAAGGCTTTCCTACTCAATGACGCGTTACATCGAAGCCCAGGTGTAGTGATAAGCATGTAAGGGTAATTAAGCCATTGCGTGGAAGCAACACACCACATCGACGCCTAGATGTGATGTCAAATAGGTAATGGTTCCTACATCACAATGGAAAAAAGGTAGGTAAAGAACCATAAGCTTAGGTTAGAATTTTAGAATATAGGTACACTTTAATGGTAAGTTAGCTGAGAATTGTGAGGTTTTGAGTAGGAAGAGGGTTAACATATTGTGTATTTAAGAGACCAAATAGATTGGAGAGAAGGCTATCGCATCCTAAACATCTCTACCACAAGCGTATGGATCACACCAGTAATAGAGGACTGGAGTCCCAAATAATTATCCCACAGAGATTAAGTAACCTTAATAATTACCATTACATCCCAAATATATTTTAGCAAATATGAAATTGGTGGTTTACTAGGCTAATAAAACATAATAAAATAAAATAAACAAAATAAAATAATTAAATTAAATTAAATGAAAATAAAAAAATACTTATAATAATCGCAAAGCAAAATAAAAATAAATTGCAAAAGAAAAATAAAAAGGAAGTTACTAAGGAAATTGGGCTAAAAATGTAAATAATGAAAGATGTGATCTTAAAATGCGAATAATGAAAATACAGTTAAAAATCCCAATATGAAAATGAATAACGCATGAAATGTAATTAAAATAATAAAAATAAAAATAACAAGATCTAATGCAATTAAATCTAAAACTTTAATAAAAACCTCAATTATAAACCATAATTGATCAGTTGCATATTAAACATATTAATTGTCATATTTTTTCATGATTTAGATTATTCTATATGCTTAATTTTTGGATTTGACTTATATTTTCTATTTTGTATTGTGAATGAAGGAAAATGGACAAAATGAATTAAAAGCTGCAAATTCTGCTCAAGTCGCAAAATCAGAAGAAATCTTGGAATTCAAGTCAAGATCTACCACTTGTAGCTGAAGTTGACTGAATCAATCTAAAGACGGCAAGTGGAAGATTTTAATTATTAAGGAAGAGATATGCAAAAACTGTCTTTGGCAAGTGGTGGAAAGAGGAAAGAAGTTTAATTGTAATCAAACTCAATTAGAGAAATTTCCTTTGGAAACAGATTCTGGGGCTAGGATATTTAGTATTTATAGACTAAGAGTGGAAGAGGCTGGGAATCTTAATCTGGAATCTTCATTATCATAAACATACAATTTTATATTTTCTTTAGTGTTTTTCTCTAAACTTATGGCTTACTAAATTTTTAGTCTAGCCAAAGGATAATTAAAGTTTAGGTTCTTCAAGAATTGTGAGATCTAATTAGTTTTATCTTGTTCTTTTATATCTTTATTATTTATATGTCTTTTATGCTTGTTTAAATTATTGTTTTAATTGATTGTGCAAAAAGGACCTTTTATTCAATTGTCAGAATAATATATCACAAATTAGAAACCTAAATCCGTAAGTGTTTACGCATTCTAATATAAATGGTAAATAACATAATTGATTTCAGATAGGTTTTCAATTCTATGTTAAGAAGATATATAATCTAGCTTAAATGAACCTATATGTGTGTTTGTTGGTTAGAATTGGTAGTCTTTTTAGTTTTCAATGCTATTGGTAAATTAAATCTTAAGATCGTATCTAAGGTTGTTTAACTGGCAAAAGAAATAATTAGAGATCGTATCCTGATTATCGAAGAAGTAAGGAGGAATAGGTTGTTAGGTCATACCTAGCCATAACCAATTTGGTAAAGATTAAAAGAACTCATTTTTGCATCAATGATCAATTCCATGAACCCATTCTAAAATTATTCATTTGGTTGAATATTTCCATCATATTGATTTTTCCCAACATTTTACATATTGATTTTTCTCTGCTACATTTTAATATATTTTTCTTTTTATTCTCACTACAACAAAATCCCCATATTTATTTTCTTTTTAAATATTTTGCAGAAAAATAAATCTTACCAATCTCTTGGGAAACGACCTTACTCAACTATACTACAGTTTTAATATATTTTTGAGTAGGAATTATTATTGTTGGTCTCGACAACCACCAAATTTTTGGAGTCGTTGCCGAGGATTGGTTTTTAATTAGATTTATTTTGATGCCCCGTTCTTTTTGTGCAGGTGAATTAATCACGTACGATCCTGAAATTAAAAAAATTGCTAAGAGAAATAAGAAGGAAGCTAAATTTCAGAAAGCACATGAAGCTTCATCTTTATCACTTGGTCTGAATTTAACACCTGATTTGGCCAACTCATCTAGTGATTCTGAGACTGAAGAAATAATGGCTGAAGAGGAGCAAACTTTAAGGCAGTTGGCTGCACCACCTGTCAATCAACAACCGCTCTACATTCATTATCCAAATTTGCAAGCAGATTTTGAGTTAAGATCGGGTTTGATCCATTTGCTTCCCAAGTTCCATGGTCTTGAGAATGAAGATCCTCACAAGCACTTAAAAAAATTTCACGTGGTATGTTCAAGCCTGAAACCACAAGGAGTTACTGAAAAGTAAATTAAAATGCGAGCTTTTCCATTCTCACTAGCTGATAGAGCAAAAGATTGACTATTCTATTTACCTTCTGGTTCTGTAACCACGTGGACTGAAATAGTAAGATTGTTCCTTGACAAATTTTTTCCTGCTTCAAGAGCTGCTAGCATTAGAAGAGAGATTTGTGGAATCAAGCAGAAAGATATTGAGACTCTTCACGAATACTGGAAGAGATTTAAGCAACTTTGTGCAAGTTGTCCTCAACATGGGATTTCTGAACAACTCTTAATTCAATATTTTTATGAAGGATTGTTACCCATGGAAAGAAGGATGATGGACGCAGCCAGTGGAGGTGCGATAGTGTACAAGACGCCTAGAGAGGCTAGAGATTTGATTTTCATCATGGCTGCTAACTCCCAGCAGTTTGGATTCAGACAAGATATATCTCACAGGAGAGTAAATGAGGTAAATCCACATTCTCTTGAAAATCAAATAGCTAATTTAACATCTGTTGTTCAACAATTGGCTATAGGAATGAGAAATGTGCAACAAGCTAAAGCATGAGGAATCTGTGCTGCTACTGGCCACCCAACCGACATGTGCCCCACACTTCAAGATGAACCTCATGAGCACGCGAATGCAGTTGGAGGATTTTCAAGTCTACCACAAATGAATCATGATCCATATTCGAATACTTATAACCCAGGGTGAAGGGACCATCCCAACTTGAGCTATGGAGCAAGATCTCAATTTCAGAACTTTCAATATAGACAGTCCGCTCCACAACAACATCAGCCATCCTCAAGTTCAGGTACGTCTCTTGAAGAAATTGTTAAATCACTTGCAACTAACACACAACAATTTCAACAGGAGACTAGGATTAGCATTAAGAAGCTGGAGGATCAAATGAGTCAGTTAGCTATTTCTGTGAATAGACTGGAATCTCAAGGAAAATTACCCTCACAGACAGTCATAAATCCCAAACAGAATGTTAGTGCAATGACCTTGAGAAGTGGAACCGAGTTAGGGGAGTCTAGCAAGACAACCCGAAAGCGCATTCTAGAAGAAGAAGCTGAAAAGGAAGTTACTGCATCCCAGCCACAGTTGGATCACCCTAAGGAACCTGATGACATGCAACAAAAAGTTTTGCCACCAATTCCTCCTTTTCCTTTTAGAATATCCAAATCCAAAAAGGAGGAGGAGGAAAAGGAAATTTTTGACATCTTTCGCAAGGTTGAGGTAAATATCCCTCTACTTTATGTAATTAAACAAGTACCTCGATATGCCAAATTTCTCTAAGAGTTGTGCATCAACAAAAGGAAATTGAAAGGTAATGAATTTGTGAACATGAGTGAGAATGTTTCAGCTGTCCTCCAGAAAAAGTTACCTCCTAAATGCAATGATCCATGCATGTTTACTATCCCTTGTAAGGTAGGTAATCTTAAAATTGAAAAAGCAATGTTAGATCTAGGAGCTTCAATTAATGTCATGCCTTTGTCTATTTATAAATCTTTGAATGTTGAACCATTAATAGAGACTGGTGTGATTATTTAGCTTGATGATAGATCTAACGTTTATCCTGAAGGTGTTCTAAAGGATAATCTGGTGCAAGTAAATGGATTGATCTTTCTTGCTGATTTTTATGTGCTTAATATGGAGGATGATGACTTATCTAGATCTTTAATTTTATTGGGAAGACCTTTTCTAAAAACATCTAGGACTAAAATTGATATGCATGATGGTACACTCACAATGGAATTTGATGATGAAATCATTAAGTTTAATATTAATCATGCCTATGAAAGCTCTGTGATTTACAAGGAAGAGATAAATGTCTTTCATGATCATATAGTTTCCAGAAAAATTTTTTATATTGGTCAGAAAGTTATACTATCTCATTCTAAATTAAAAATATTTCCTAGTAAATTTCGTAGGTCCTTTTATTGTTACTAACGTGTTTTCTCGTGGTAAAATTGAAATTCAAAGTTTGGATACAGGTCAGATCTCTAAGGTTAAGGGTCATCGCTTAAAAGCTTTTTATAAAGGTTTACAAGTCCATGAAGTTGAAAGAATTGGGTTGAAATGTCCAAAATACAATTGAGCATCGTCATGTCTAGCCAAAGACTTTAAAGAAATACGCTTTTTGGGAGGCAACCTAAAATTTCTCTTTATTTTCTGATTGACAACTATTTTTCTTAATTTTTATTGTTTTATTAATATTAGATAAGATTTATGTTTGTTTTGATTAAAAAAATCCAAAATAAGTGATTCAATAAGGCGTGCCCACGCCTTATTGAAAAAAAAAAGCTTTTCTATAAAAAACAAAAAAAAACAGAAGAAGTGTTTGTATAAATCGTGCTCACGCCTTATGACGAAAGCACTTCTGTTTTTCAAAAAAAAAATCAGACGAGATCTTTTAATAAGGGGTACCTACGCCCTATTTAAAGAGTTCTTCTGCCTAAAAAAATAATATGTATTTATTTATTTTTCTTATTATTATTTTCTTTCTTTCCTTTATTTTATTTTTTTCTCTTCTTTACTTGTAGGCTACAGCCTATTCCCCGGCAGCTCTTCACGGCCCCGACCACCAGCATCACCGGAACCGAGACCTTCCACCGACCACACCCTGCTCCACAGTCCGATTGCAGCAGTCCATTTGGACTCGACTGCAGCACCAATCAGCCATCTCCGAGACCCAAAGCTCCGGCTGAACAGAGCTATTGCGAGCATCGTCCCTTCTTCACGCACCAACTGCAACAATTCCATCAACAAGCTCCATCCATTTTCCAATCCGATAGCAGCAGCCCGTGACCATCTTCACCTTCACCAGTTTTTCGAGCTTCACGGCAACAGCAGCAACTCCCCTGCAGCCAACAACTCTTCCCGAGCCCCCTGTTAGCAACAGTTTCCAGCTCCATCGCCTTCTGCAGCACCAATCAACCATCACATGAACCAAGACTGGTCCTCTCCACGGGCAAGCGACCCAGTTCCAAGCTCTGACCCCTTCTACCGATTCCATCGAGCTTACAGATTCTAATCGATACTAGCGGCAATTTCGGCATCACAACAGCTTCAGAGTCTCCCATTACCGGCAGTTGCAGCCCGCGACTTCCCCTCTCCCAGCTTTCAACTTCCAAACGGCAGCAACCTCCCCTTTCCCATCTTCAGCTCCATCCGACGCAACTCAGCAATTCTGGCAAGCTTTCTCCCAGCTACCTCGATACCCCATTCTGACACCATTAACAGCCGCTGCACTCCCTTCTTTCCGGAGCTCTGGCAACAGTATGCCGTCCAGTGAGTGATCAACGAAGAAAGATAAATCATAAATTTTCTCAAGATAACAGGGACATATTCAAAAGCTGCCTAGCCGCCCGCAGCAACCTCTTCACCAGAATCAGACCTCAGCAAACCCGACCCCTTCCAGTTTCCAACAGATTCGTCAGCAACAAACACCAACAGCACCGACTATAGGCCCTTCACCGACCATCAGCAACTACCCACCAGAGCCGAACCTAGTCGTGCCTGTCTTCACGCTGTTTCGGCAGCACAGAATCGAGATTGTAGCTCCGGCAATAGCAGCCCGATAGTCTCCCTTCTCCCGGCCTTCCAGTCTTCAGTTCCGACAGCAACAGAGGCCACCAAGAACAAATACCGGCAGCAAGAGCTTGGACCGAGCACTCCTTGATTTTTTTTTGTTGTATTATTTTTATTTTTATATTTTGCTATATTTTTCAGAAAAAATAAAAAAGAAAAAGAAAAAAATAACGAAAAAAACAAAAAAACAAAAAAAAATTGAGAAAAAAATATTAATAAAAAAATGAATTGATAATTGTGGTGGTGGTCGATAAGTTTAAACTATACCATTTTTATTTGTATCATTATTTGCTTTGGTGTAGTTATTTTTACTTGTTGGGATTAACAATTGCACGGTGTGAGAAATTTTTTTATGTCTAGCAATAGAAATCAAGAAGCTTCTTCCGCTTGTGAGCGTGCTCGGATTGGCAAAGTCGTCAAAATCAACGCAATACTTTACGGTGCTCAATATTTTTCAGGGAAGTTTTTTAATTCTCTTAATTCTTTTACAGTGTCTGAACATCTATTTTGATACATTGGGGACAATGTATAGTCTAGGTGTGGGGGAGGTTATTTAATTGTGACTCTGATGTTTGTTTTCTTTTTCTTTTCATTCTTGATTAATTTTCATGAAAATTTTTGTAAATCCAAAAAAATAAAATTCTTGTTCCAAAAAGTACATTAGTTATTGTTTGTGATCTCTTTGAGTTCTAGATTTTTTCAATGCTTATCCCATGAAAAAAAAAATGTGATTTACATATGTGCAAAACAATTTTGAATTCTCATTAATACATTGTGATTAGTTACTTTTGATTCATTGAATGAAAAAATGTATAAGATCTAGCACACATAACCCTTTTTAGTGAGATTTTAGCCTAAAGCATTCATTACATCATGCTCCATTTCTTTCTTTGTGTGATTGTCATGCATAGTTGATTATTCTAGAACTTTTTTTGTGATACATATCTCAATCAACCCCTTTAATGAATATGATGCAATTAATCAAACAAGGGCATTTAGGTTAAACATTTTTTCTTAACATTATACCATTTCTTTTCTAACCTACCCTTGTTATTATTAACCCCTAGAAACACCATTTTAAGCCTGGTCTTTTTTTTGGATTAAACCACACTACAAGCCATAATAAACTTTTTTGTTAATTTTTCTCCTCTTTTTGAACATTGAATTGATGAATCATAAAGACTTATGCACATGAAATTTCAAAATATTTATGGAAAGATTGCATATGTTGAAAATTTAGTATTTCAAGCTATTGCTTTCATTGAGTTCTTCTCTTTTGAAAAAGAAAAACAAAAAAAAGTTAAAAAAATGAAAAATGAAAAAAAGTGTTGAATAAATGACGAGAAAGAGGACTAAGATTTTTATTGCTTGGAAGTTAATTCTGAAAATTATGTGATTCAAACAGTCTTTTGAAATCATTAAATTGAGTTTTATGTGAAAAGTTTTGTATGATTCTTTCAATTTCTTTAACCTAAAAATCCCTTCGTCATACCTTACCTAAGCCCCGATACAACCCTTTTAGACCCTTAGATTTTTTACATCTTAATTCATTCATTGGTGGAAGAGATGTGATGAATTTGCAAGCATATGGTAAGAAATCTTCTATGCAGTGACTTGAGAGCTCATTGATATATACCTTAAACACTTAGAGTGTGATGAGTGAAATTCAATTGCGAGGGTGTTAGATCCTGTGTACTTTATGAATTTAATTGAATCATTATGGTGTTATTCATGTGTGTTAAGAGAATTCACCTTAAAAATTTGTGTTTTAATTCTTGAAAAAAAAATGTTTTGGATAAGTATGGGAAGAGGATGAAGGAATGATGAGAAGAGATTATGAATTTAGACTAGTGTATGCTTGACGACAAGCAATGTTTAGGTTAGGGGGAATTTGATAAGTTGCATATTAAACATATTAATTGTCATTTTCTGATGATTTAGATTATTCTATATGCTTAATTTTTGGATTTGACTTATATTTTCTATTTTGTATTGTGAATGAAGGAAAATGGACAAAATGGATTAAAAGTTGCAAATTCTGCTCAAGTCACAAAATCAAAAGAAATCTTGGAATTCAAGTCAAGATCTATCACTTGTAGCTGAAGTTGACTGAATCAATCTAAAGATAGCAAGTGAAATATTTTAATTATTAAGGAAGAGATATGCAAAAACTGTTTTTGGCAAGTGGTGGAAAGAGGAAAGAAGTTTAATTGTAATCAAACTCAATCAGAGAAATTTCCTTTGGAAACAGATTTTGGGGCTAGGATATTTAGTATTTATAGACTAAGAGTGGAAGAGGCTGGGAATCTTAATCTATTATCATAGACATACAATTTTATATTTTCTTTAGTGTTTTTCTCTAAACTTATGGCTTGCTAAATTTTTAGTCTAACCAAAGGATAATTAAAGTTTGGATTCTTCAAGAATTGTGAGATCTAATTAGTTTTATCTTGTTCTTTTATATCTTTATTATTTATATGTCTTCTATGCTTATTTAAATTATTGTTTTGATTGATTGTGCAAAAAGGGCCCTTTGTTCAATTGTCAGGAGGCATTCTAATATAAGTGGTAAATAACATAATTGATTTCAGATAGGTTTTCAATTCTATGTTAAGAAGATATATAATCTAGCTTAAATGAACCTACATGTGTGTTTGTTGGTTAGAATTGGTAGTCTCTCTAGTTTTCAATATTGTTAGTAAATTAAATCTTAAGATCGTATCTAAGGTTGTTTAACTGGCAAGAGAAATAATTAGAGATCGTATCCTGATTATCGAAGAAGTAAGGAGGGATAGGTTGTTAGGTCGTACCAATAACCATAACCAATTTGGTAAAGATTAAAAGAACTCATTTTTGTATCAATGATCAATTCCATGAACCCATTCTAAAATTATTCCTTTGGTTGGATATTTTCATCATATTGATTTTTTCCCAACATTTTACATATTGATTTTTCTCTGCTACATTTTAATATATATTTTTTTATTCTCACTACAACAAAATCCCCATATTTATTTTTTTTAAATATTTTGCAGAAAAATAAATCTTACCAATCTCTTAGGAAACAACCTTACTCAATTATACTGCAGTTTTAATATATTTTTGAGTAGGAATTATTATTGTTGGTCTCGACACCCACCAATAATCCTAAAATACCTAAATTGCAAATCTTTAATTAAACTTAGCCCTAAATGACACTATTATTTAACAAAACAACTCCTCAACTAACTAACTACGCTAGAAAGACGCATGAAGAATGGAATCTTTTTGAAATTTTCAAAATTAAAATGAAATAAATGCTAATTATGCATAAAATGTATCCTAACCCTAACTAACCCTATATGGATGGCTTAAACTCTAAACTAATGCTATTGACAGCCTAAAATAGAAAATAAAATGCACATAATCAGTCTACAAAAAACTCGCGACACTAACACCTAACTTGTGCATGAAAATTCTAATGAAAATGCATAAAACCCTAAACCTAACCTTAATTTTACCTTAAATGTAATCAAAGCTAAGAAATCATTAACTAACCTAAAACAACCCCTAAAAATGCTAAAAACAGAATTGGAAATACCCCTAGATAGAATGTAAAGCTTATGCGAAATTATGCTTAAATGTTAAGTAAAAACTATGAATATTAATTATAAAATTACCTAAACTCTAACCACTAATTACATGACCTAAATGTCCGTAAAAACTAAGGAAATGAACCATCTAAATGCCTAAAACAGAAGTGAAAAACTGATCAAGACAGAACAAGAAAGGACGCCTAACATGAAGAAGAAAGTGCAAAACACAATGAAAATTGCCTAGAAAAATTTATCTAATACAAACTAAAATTAATTCAATGTATGGATGATTCTAGGAACCCTTAAAACAACCTAAATGACATTACAAATTTACCCAAATAGCAAGCTTAAAACAAATTGGACAGGATGCTGATTAGCAAGAAAATGCATGGAAAAAAAATGATACAAAATGCCATGGAACCTAATGAAATAAATTTTAAAAATTACCTAATACTAGTATGATCCTAACTTGACTTAATACTACTTAAATGACAATAAGAATTAAACAAAACAATAGTCCCAATTAGCCCAGAAAAGACGCCATATGCAGGGAGCTAAAATAAAAATGTAAGCTAAACATGCCATGAAACTTAAGCTAATGATCTCTTAAAATTACCTAATGAATATATGATCTAAGAATGATTTTAGTGAAACTAAATGACACTTAAGAATGCATGAAATGGCAAATACAAAAGCTCTAAGTAGATTGTTGAAACAGCCTAGAAAAATTGCAATTAAACTAACTAAAATCCTAACTAAAAATCTAAATGCAATGAATGAAACATAAGCTTTTAATCCTACTTTAACTACTTAAAACTTTATGAAAATGATTTATAGCATAAGATTAAACATTAAAATCATGAAAATTAGCCCCAAAATAGTGATGAAAACTAAAACAGTAAAGAGAAAAGTATAATGGAAAATAACATAGATCAAACTCAATCACAAAGGCTATGAGGTAGTTTTTCAACATCTTAAGCTTTTATGATCTTAGAGCTAAATCGAAACATAGAAATGGAAAATAGAGAAAGAGTAGAAGAAGGTAACATTACTGGAATTAAAAAAGTTGTATTGACAACTTGAATATTAGTATTTAAAACAAAGGAATTGACAAAAAAAAAAAAAAACTCAAGGAAATTGCAAGAGAAAGTACAGAGCATAAAGCAATAGAAATTGTGGCTACACTGCACTAATAAAAACATTCAAGAAAACATGAAAAGAAACCTAAATGAATCTAGACAGCCAACCCCTCAAAATTTCCCTCATCATTTTGTTTAAATAGTCTCTTAAATGAGGGATACAAGGGTTATTTGATTAGGTGGATGAGTTGGCAATCTTTACCACTCATCCTAATTTGATTGAGTTTTCTAGGAAGATATTTTCATGTCGTCTAAGCATCCACATGAACTATGGACATCTCACACCTTCTAGTACCATCCTTTTGTCTTTCTATCCAAGTGTCATCATATGTGGTAAAGGCATATGTCTTCCATGGGTTGGCATATGGTCCATTGTCCTTATCTTCTAAGAGTGAATATGATGAGGACATGTGGCATGCAAGGTGGCAGGAAATGGTGAGGTGCAGTAGGATTTTTGTCCTATAACGGATTCAACAATTCTTACACTATTTTGGTTGAAACTCTGTCAATTCATCTAGTTTTCTTTTGAAATTTATTTATCTGCATAATTAGAGTAAATTAATCAAATTAGAGGATAATTAACATAATTCACAAGGTGATTAAGCAAAAATTAAAGTAATTAAGCACAGAAATAACTCTATTTTCATGAAGTTATTAAAGGTTATAGCACCTTGGTGCTATAAGCTTTAGTACACAGGAAAAAATAGAGATCAAAATGGTATATGTATCATCATAGATAAAGAAAGTTTTTGGGATTTTTGGATTAGGGCTTGCAAGAGTTAATAAGCATGGTTTAGAATTTATAAGTTTTAATGATGTTAAAATAGAGGCAAAGAAGGTTCGTGATGGGCTTTTTGATAGACAACTTGATTATTTTATTCTTTTTATAGTGGCATAGGTTAGTGATATTAACTTACCTTGCCAGCATCAATGGGGTTCATAATATGGAACTGTTGAGAGTTGCAGTCTCCTTTGTCAGTATGAGTTGACAAGAACGGTCATAAAGTATAAGCCTCACAACTCTTCTTAAGTGAGACCAAGAGGAAGAGTATGAAAATGGAGTGGTTATGTTATCAATTGAGGCTTTCATGGGTCTTTTGTGGTGGAAAATGTTCGGCGTACAAGGGTTTTGGCTTTGATATGGGTGGAACAGGTATGGATTAAGATTAAATCTTCTCTAAATTTTATAGATGTTATGGTTGTAACTGATAATAGAGTAAACACTTAGAAATCTACTGGTTTCAATGACAATATAGAAATAAATCTACGACATGAGTCATGAGAGTTACTCTTTAAACTCAATAAATGAGTAAATGTTCCTTGGTTTTGTTTAAGGAATTTTAATGAAATTATAAGTAGTGAGGAAAAAAATGGTGGCTTCTATAGACCATATTAGTAAATGAAGGCTTTTCAAAAAGTAGTGGATGATTGAGAGTTTATGGAATTTCCAATGCGAGGATCATGATTTACATGGAGTAGGGGTGTTAAAGATAGAAAGGTAAAGGTTGAAGATAGGCTCAATAGAGGGTTGGGTAACAAGGCATAGTGCGATCCTTTTCCTATGGCCATTAAAGACATTTATTCTGATCCACATCAGACCACTTCATTCTTCTATTCGATTTATGTGGAAATAATGTCAATGACAAACATAAATCCTTTAAATTTGAGAACATGTGGATTTGACATGATGGGTGTGAAGAAACAGCATGTAAAGCATAAGTGACATGCAAAACAATTTCATTCCAGGAACTAGCAATTAAATTGGGTAATTGTGGGACTATGTTTCAAGATAAGGAGTTTGTCTACTTTGGTTGCCAAATTCAAGATTGTTATGAAACAAATGATGAGTCCTGGTCCTTCTAATTCTAATAAGCGCCATTTATATTTCTAACAAGATCAACTATCAGAATTATTACGGTGTGAAAAGATAATGTAGAGCTAAAGATAAAAAATTTTATGGACGAATAAGGGTGGTCGTAATACCAAGTAATTTCATGCAGTGACTTCCAAACAAAAGAGAAATAAAGCAATTCTATGATTATGTGGTGATAATGGTGAAGGTTTAAAGGATAAGGATTGCATTCAAAAAGAGCTTGTAGATTATTTTTCACACAATGGGACAAATTTGTTCGGGGATGGATAAAAAGATCTCAGATGAGGCTAATTTGTTGCTACATACTGTTTTTTTTTTTTAACAAAAGGTGAGGTACGAGAAATTTCGATGCAAATGAATCCAGAAATGTCTCTGGGATCAGATGGCATGATAGCATGCTTTTACCAAACATTTAGGCATGTGTTAGAGTGGAAGTTAAACAGTTAGTCTCAAGATTTTTATATGGAAAAACAGTATAAATGATATGAATATTCTGTTAATTCTGAATATACATTCACCAAGAACAGTCAAGGATCTTCGACCCATCAGTTTTTGCTTGTTATTTATAAGATAATATCAAAAGTTTTTTTGAATAGGCTGAAATTGTTTTTACCAAAAATTATTTGTAAGAGTCAAAGTTCTTTTGTGTTGGACATACAGATTTTTTACAATGCAATGGTGGTTTATGAGATATTCCATCACATGAAAACTAAGCAATCAGGTCCAAAAAGGGAAATGGCCTTAAAATTAGGTATGAGTAAAGCTTATGATCGAGTGAAATAGAATTATCTAGAAGGGATGATGAAAGCTCTAAGGTTTGATGAACTTTGTATGTCATGGATAAAGAAGTGAACGTGTTGTGACTTATTTAGTTTTAATCAATGGGAGGTTAAGTAGTGGGATTTATTCGTCAAGAGGGTTTTGACAAAGAGATTCTTTTTCACTTTATATATTTCTTATTTATGTTAAAGGACTATCTTGTATGAGTGTACGTGTTGCAAGAGGGACATTAATTGTGTCTCATTTATTTTTTGTTTTTGCAAATGATAGCCTCATTTTTTGGGTTAATTCGATGGATTGTCATTCAGTGTTGGACTTATTACAAGTATATAAAGAATCGGGCAACAAATTAATTTTCAAAATTACGTTTTCTTTTTTTTTTTTTTCAATTCTAGTGTGGTGATTGAAATAAAGACTCCCATCATGAGACCGATGAGAGTAGCGAAGTTATTTTATAATGATTGATATTTGGGTTTGTCGTTCTAGCGGGAAGGTCGAAAAAGAAAGAATTTGAACTGATCATTGATAGAATCTGGAGTACCGTGTAAGGTTGGCATGGTAAAATGCCTTAAAACAAGGGGGCTACAAATATGAGTTTTTGAAACATCATCAATAATGTACCTTAAAACGATTAGGGAATCCACTTCAATGACTAGCTTTTTGAATCCTCTCTCAAGGGCCATTTATAGGCCATCTCTTAACCCCTACAATTTAGCACAAGTGCTAGTGGTGTACCTAAGTTGCCTGGCAAAGCCGCCCTGCCATCTACCAGTGGAATCTTTAAAAATTCCTTTTGCTCCTGATCTTCTTAGGTTACCCAAGGAGGAACCATCAGTATTAATTTAGTGAAATATGAGGGAAGAGGTTGCCAGGCAACATTACTGGTTTGTTTGGTGGTGAGATTATAAATAAGGTACATGATCAGGCTTTCAACAAACTCAACACTGTTTTCAAAGACTAGCTTATTTCTGCTAGTCCATAAACCCATAGAGCAAAAGGAAAAAATAACCTTCCAAGGTAAATTCTCAGCATATATTTCATTTAAATCCAGATTGCTAGTAATTCACGCATTAAAGTTAAGATTAGAACTTCTCGAAAGATTGAGGCCAGAATCCCGTTAAAAAATTGCAATCTTGCAAGCAATGATTAACTACTTCAATTTCCAGATTGCATCGAGGGCAAAAGGAGGGCACTTGAAAACCCTTCAAAGCAAGAGTTTGTCTTGTTACAATCTTGTGATGGCAACTTTGCCACAGAAAATTTTGGATCTTTGGGGTGGTCCAAGCATTACAGATGATTTCTCACTTAAAATCAGAATTTTCAGCAGTAAATTAACAGCTTTGTAAGCAGAATGATGGAGAACTCCGTTGACGTAGAACCTTTCCAAGCAATAGTGTCCTCCCATTCACTATTAAGGTAAGGAGGGATGGCCTTATCTTCTGCTTAATATCACTTGGTATCTAGGCATTCAGAATATAGAAATTTAATTCTCTCAAATTAGAAACAACATTACGAACCAAAAGTTTTTCGTCATCAAGAGTCCAAGGAACATAAATAATGGAGAAAAGGGGTCCCAACCCCTTCTAGTTATCAAACCAGAAGAAAGTTTTAGAACCAGACTTGACCCCTCATCTAATTCTTCTATAAGATGTCAGTGTCTTTGCGCATGCCTCTCCACAATGAGGAATAAGCTTTGCTAATGAAGGTGCTCTCTCTTGAGTACTTCTCTTTCAGAACTTGAGCCTAAGGATTCACTCAGTTAGTAAGGAACCTCTAACTTATTTTTGCCCTGTTGATCTCGTTAAAGAGATGCATATCCCTCATTCTAAGATTGCCCTTCCTTGTATTGAGTGTGACAGTATCCCAATTGATCAGATGTACTTTTCTGTGTTTTTCTGTTAATCATATGAAACTTCTTGAGATCTTGTTTATCTCTTCACATGTTCCTCTAAGTAATGAGTCCTTGCATGTAGTAGGAAAGGATTGCATTAAGAACAGCCTTTATAAGAGTTGTTCTTCTTGACAAATTAAGTAAGTTTGCTTTCTACGCTGCCAACCTCTTTTTTTATGATGAATATAAAATTGCTCTCTTTATGAGCTTTGGTAGTTAAGAAAGCCGAGATAGGGACCAATATCCTGTGCATGGTTAATGCTAATGATGTTGCTGTAGAAGTCTTAACAACTGCTGCTTAAATTATTAGAGAAAAATATAATAGTTTTGGCTACATTAATTTTCTGCCTTAGTTACGACAAACTTCCTGTAACACCTTTAACATATAGGTACATGTTAAGACTGAGGCTCTCCCAAGAAGAATGAGGTCATCCGTAAAGAAGAGATGTGAGAGCCTTTCGCCACGCCTAATCAATTGGAATGGTTCCCACTGCTTGCCTTCAAAAGCTTCATGAATTTTCAGATCGAGAAACTCCAATACATAAAGAGATATGGTGATAAGGGGTCCCCTGTCGAAGGCCACGTGAAGATTTAATCTTCTCACTTTTCTCACCATTGATGAAGATTTTCATAAAGGAAAAGAAGACACAGCTCATAATGAGATTGATCCAAGGATAAGGACATTTAAAGAATATCAAAACCTTGTGAAAAAAGCTCCACTCAAGTCTTTCGTGATCAATCTTTGCCATGAGTTAGCCTTTCCTTCCTTTTTTTTTTTTTTTTTTTCCTTCTAAAAGAATGAACCACTTTCTGGGTGGTCACTACATTATCTTGGGCCTTTCTCCCCGTAATGAAGCTTGTTTGCAGATGACTTAAGCGAGACAACATTGGTCTAATTCTATTGACTAAAACCTTTGTAATGACTTCGATAGGTCTATAGTTCGTGACTGACTCAGGGTCTGTCACTTTGGGGATGAGACAGATAAAGCATTTGTCAATTTCTTCGGCCACCTTTCCAAATTGGAAAATTTAGTTAACAAAATTGAAAAATGATTGCCAAACCACATCACCACATTTTTGGAAAAAGATTAGGTGAAATCCATCCGACCTAAGGGATTTAAGAGGTTTCATAGAGAAGACTGCTTTTTGGACCTTTCCTCTTGATAGAAGCTTACTCAGGATTGTTCTTTCTGTCTCCTTAAGTTCACTGCCAAATCGGCCATTCCCTTGTGGTAAGAGGCTGCTCAACCGGAGAGAAGTGGTAAATAAATCTCCAAAGTGGCGTAGGATGATATCTTTAATCTCTATCACATTACTTCGCCAATTACCCACAGAATCCTTAAGAGCTAAAATTTTATTGCGTTTTTTATGCTACAATGTACTGAGGTGATAAAACTTGTTATTTCTGTCACCATCCTTATTCCAATCCACCCTTACTTTTAGAGCTCACAATTCTTCTTCAAGCTTAAGTACCTCTAGGTACTCAGCTTCAAGATCTTCCTCCAGCTTCACAAGCTAATTGTTGTTAGAGGTAGAGAGCTCTCTTTTAATACCATTTAGCAAAGGCCCTAAGTCTCTTCTTCCTTCAGGGGATTTTCCAAAAGTGTATTTATTCTAGATTAAAACATTATTTTTAAACACATTAATAGCTTCGATCACCTCATTATTAGCTTCAAACCAGGATCTTTCAAACCACTTGCTAGAACTTCTGCTGAAAAACCAGATAGTCTCAAATCTAAAGCGTCTTCGGCCAAAGTGAGGAATTCTTGGACTGGTTTCAAGGAGAATCAAATTGTGATCGGGGCGGACTTTCTCAAGATGGTAAACAAAAGAATTTGGGAACCTTAATTTCCAATCACCATTAGCCCAAGCTTTATCGAGTTGTTCCTGTTGTGCACAAGCGGAAGCATAAAATACAACTATAACTACTAATTATTGAAGCAGATAAAAACAAATTATCAAATGCAAAGCGTAAAGGAAGAAAAGAGAAAAACACAAGATTTTACGTGATTCGATATAATTACCTACGTCAACGGGCGCTGCTGAAAACCTTCACTAATTTCAAAATGAAATTATTACAAAATCTCGACACAATTGCAAAATCCAGAAACAAATAGGGAAAAGTCAAAATACAAATATATGGGCTATTTATATTTCTCTAAGGGATATCTAACCTATTAGCCCAGGCCTCAATTTATAAGCCAAAACTCTTTTTCTCCCTTTGTGATTTTCCAATGTGGAATTCTTTACTAGGCTAATAAGCCATTAATTTCAACAAATCTCCACCTTGGCGAATTAGCCTTCAGCAATGCCTTCAAATGTATCTCTCAGACTTTCAAAATATTAATCAAGTTCAAACAATGATTGAACTTGATTGTTGTCACCACTTTGGTCATCATATCTACGGGATTGTCAGCAGTCCCAATTTTCTGTAAGAGAATCTTCCCTTCAGTCAGAATTTTCCGCACGAAATGATATCGAACATCAATATGCTTGGTGCGAACATGGAATACTGGATTCTTTGCTAAATAAATGGCACTCTGACTATCCGAATGAATAGTGATATTCTTTTGTCCCATTCCCAATTCTTTTAGTAATCCTTGTAACCAAATTACTTCCTTTACAGCCTCTGCTAATGCTATGTACTCTGCTTCTATTGTAGACAAAGCAACTGTTGACTGTAAGGTAGACTTCCAACTTACTGGAGCTTTTGCAAGAGTGAACACATATCCAGTAGTTGACCGACACTTATCCAAATCACCAGCATAATCTGAATCAACGTATCCGATTGCCACCTGACCAAGTGAGTCCTCCTTCTGAAAGACCAAACCAATATATATAGTTTTCAACAAATATCGTAGTATCCATTTCACGGCTTGCCAATGTCCTTTACTAGGATCATGCATATACCTGCTCACAACTCCAACTGCCTGTGAAATGTCGGGTCTCGTACACACCATAGCATACATCAGGCTACCAACTGCATTAGCATATGGAACTCGAGACATATATTCTCGTTCATCATCTGTACTAGGAGATAAAGATACACTAAGCTTCATATGAGGGGCAAGTGGTGTACTTACAGGTTTCGACTGCTCTGAAATACCAAAACGCTGTAATACCTTCTTCAAATATTGCTTCTGATTCAAACAAACCTTGCCTCTTCCTCTATCTCTGCTAATCTCCATACCTAGTATCTTCTTTGCTTCACCCAAATCTTTCATCTCAAACTCTTGATTCAACTGAGTCTTCAACCTTTCAAGTTCTTCGACATTCTTCGAAGCTATCAACATATCATCAACATACAAGAGCAGATAAATGAAAGAACCATCATGTAGCCTCTGAAAATACACACAACTGTCAAATTTGCTTCTTGTGTACCTCATACCCATCATAAACTGATCAAATCGCTTGTACCACTGCCTTGGAGATTGTTTCAAACCATAAAGCGATTTTTTCAGTTTGCAAACCCAATTCTTTTTTTCAACAACCTTGAATCCATCTGGCTGAGTCATATAGATTTCCTCCGCCAAATCTCCATGTAAAAATGCAGTTTTTACATCAAGTTGAACTAGTTCCAAATTCATCTGAGCTACCAAGGCCAACAAAATTCTAATGGAAGAATGTTTCACAACTGGAGAAAATACCTCATTGTAATCAATTTCTTCCTTTTGAGCGTAACCTTTAGCCACCAACCTTGCCTTGTAGCGGACATGCTCCTTGTTAGGAAATCCATCTTTCTTCGTGAATACCTATTTGCACCTAATTGCCTTCTTATCTATAGGTAGTTGAGCTAGCTCACAGGTTTCATTCTTTCGAAGAGACTGCATCTCTTCATCCATAGCATTCTTCCACTTATCTATTTCAGAACATTGGACTGCTTCTCTATAAGTGGAAGGAACTTCATCGTCTACAATTGGAAGTGCATAGGCCACCATATCAACAAAACGAGCAGATTTGCAAATCTCCCGTCTTGGCCTATTCATTGCAATTGATTCTTGTTGCAGTAGAGGTTCTTGGGCGAAAACCTCTTCATCATCTTCAATAGTCACTTTTTCAACAATTTTAACTGGATTAATTGTTGACTCAAACTCCACCTATTTCCATGTAGACTCCACCTGTTGCGGAATATCCTCAGCATTCTCATATGTTTTCTTCATCAACATAGGAGATTCATCAAAAGTAACATCCCTACTAAATATTATCTTCTTCGAATTTGGATATAACAGACCATATCCTTTTACCCCTGATGAAATCCCCACAAAAATAGCTTTCTTAGCTCTCAGATCCAACTTAGATTCTTTTACATGATAATACGCAGTACACCCAAATACATGTAAAGAATCATAATCATTAACAGGTTTTCCAGACCAAACCTCCAATGGAGTTTTACCATCAATTGCTGTTGATGGTAACCGATTAATGAGATGACACGCATAAGTCACTGCCTCAGCCCAAAACTCCTTGCCCAACCCAGCATTGGACAACATACACCGAACTTTCTCCAGTAACGTTCGGTTCATGCGTTCTGCCACCCCATTCTGCTGCGGTGTGTTTCTAACTGTGAAATGACGTACAATGCCAGCATCTTGACAAATTCTCAGAAAAGGATCACTTCTATATTAGCCTCCATTGTCTGTTCTGAGGTACTTAATCTTTCTTCCAGTTTGAGTTTCCACCATCTTTTTCCAATTAATGAAAATCTCAAGTACGTCATCCTTTGTCTTCATCGTATACACCCAAACTCTTCTAGAAAAGTCATCAACAAATGTGACAAAATAATGTTTACCCCCCATGGATGCTGTCCTGGTAGGTCCCCAAACATCAGAATGGGCATAATCCAAAATGCCTTTCGTACTATGAATTGCAGTCCCAAATTTCACTCTTGTCTGCTTTCCCAGAACATAATACTCACAAAAATCTAACTTGCAGGTTTTTGCTTCTTTCAACAAGCCTTGATTCACCAAACTGCTTAAGGCTTTCTCACCTGCATGTCCCAAGCGCATATGCCATAGCCTGATCGAATCTGAATCAACATTCTTCTCTAAAGCTGCTGCTGTTGATCCAGTAACTGTACAACCATTGTAGTAGTACAAGTTATTCTTCTTTGTGCCTTTCATAGTCACCAAAGCACCAGACACAACTTTCAAAATCCCATCTCGAATAATTACCCCATAGCCTTTAGATTCTAAGACTCCCAATGAGATGAGATTCTTCTTCAACTCTAGTACATATCGAACTTTAGTCAAAACTCTGGTTGATCCATCATCATTCTTTAACTGGATTGAACCTATCCCCAAAGTTTTACATGAGTTATCATTACCCATGAAAACAACTCCATCTTCTAATGCTTCGAAGTTGAAGAACCACTCCTTATGTGGACACATATGATAAGTACAACCCGTATCCAAAATCCACTCATTACTTCCAGATGTGGATGGTTGACTGACCAACGCGAAATCATCATTAACATGTTCGACTACATATGCATCAGAAGTAGCTTTGCCCTTACCCTTATCTTTCTTCTGCAGCTTCGGACAATCTTTCTTCCAGTGCCCTTTCTCATGACAAAAGGCACATTCATCTTTATCAGGTCTTTTCTTCGAACGTGATCCCCTACTTTTTTGTCTTCTGCTTTGGCTTCTTCCCCTAACTACGAGCGCCTCTGCTGATTCATCCCTATTCTCTTTCTGTTCTTTCTTTCGAATTTCATAATTAAGCAAAGCTGCACACACCTCTTCAAAGGATAATTTTTTCTTTCCATGAATAAGTGTGATGCACAAATGATCCAACTCATCAGGAAGAGATCCTATTAGCAGTATAGCTTTTTGCTCATCTTTGAAGGTTTCATCCAAATTCAACAAATCAGCTAACAAACGGTTGAATTCATCGATGTGATCACTGATATTCATACCCGATTTCAACTGAAGGCGATATAGCCTCTTCAATAAATAAAGCCGATTCTCGTTGCTTTTCTTCATATATTTATTCTCCAGCGCCTCCCACAATATTTTGGTAGAAGTTTCCTTCATGAATGGATACTTCTGTTCTCTGCAGAGACATGAACGAATCAACCACATGCTTTCGCATTCAGTCTCTCCCAATCTTTTTCTTTGACCTCATCGGGTTTCTTTTCTTTCAGAGTGATGTCTAAAGCTTGTTGACACAGGACATCCTTAACTTCACTTTGCCACAAGCCGAAATTATTTCGACCATCAAATTTCTCCACTTCAATTTTTGTTGATGCTGTCATTTCTACTTCAAACTATTCTCCCAAATGTATACTACTAGAATAGAGAACACAACTTACGTGAACAGTACACCAGGTCAGCTCCCAGGAAAGAGAGGTGGGTCACCAGGACACACTTAAATACCAAGTCTTTCCTTAGCCAGAGCCTTCCTAGACATGCACTACCATTTTATCTCAGTTCTGGCGTACACGGTATAAATTGAGTATAACAGAGTGCTCTTAATCAAACAGCTCAGGAATAATTTTTCTTTTCTGATGTGGAGGATCAGACAACGCTGCAACCACAGAGCATACTACGACAATCAAGAGCTCTGATACCAATTGTTATGCACAAGCGGAAGCATAAAACACAACTATAACTACTAATTATTGAAGCAGACAAAAACAAATTATCAAATGCAAAGCGTAAAGGAAGAAAAGAGAAAAACACAAGATTTTACGTGGTTCGGTATAATTACCTATGTCCACGGGCGCTGCTGAAAACCTTCACTAATTCCAAAATGAAATTATTACAAAATCTGGACACAATTGCAAAATCCAAAAACTAATAGGGAAAAGCCAAAATACAAATATATGAACTATTTATATTTCTCTCAGGGATATCTAATCTATTAGCCCAAGCCTCAATTTATAAGCCAAAACTTTTTCTCTCCCTTTGTGATTTTTCAATGTGGAATTCCTTACTAGGCTAATAAGCCTTTAATTTCAACAGTTCCCTAATAATTCGCCCATGATGATTTTTGTTAATCCAAGTAAATTGGTTACCAATAATACCACGGTCAATCATCCCTCAGATGTTTATACAATCTTGAAAAGCTCTGGCACGAGAAACATTCATAGATCTTTCGCCAAACTTTTCAGTGTCACTAATAATTTCATTAAAGTCCCTCATCATCAGTCAGAGGGAACTCTAAGCTTCTGCAAGTTCTTTCAATTCTTTCCACAAAAGTCGTTTCATGGCATTATTTGGTCTCGCATAAATAGTTGACAATAAACATGGTAAATGAGAGTTAGTGGAAGAAGAATGAGAAGGAGAAAGAAATACCTTGATGGTCGCGTGAATTGCTTGTGGAAATGTAAATAGAATCTCCACTTCAAAATCTGTGTCCTGCTAAAGAAGCTAGATGCCTCCTGAAAATCCATCAGGATCAACTCTACAAGACTTGCTCAGCTCTTTCCCCTAAGATTTTTGTTTCTGTGATTGTAACCATGTTTGGATTGTTGATTCTCGACAGCTTCATAAATGCTCTTCTAAACTTTGGGCTTCCTGCCCCTCTTGCATTCCAACATATATTCTCATTGGGAAAAAGGTCAAGAGAGGTTTTGGTTCAACAGCTAGTTTGCCAACTCCAGCATCATCGTGATCTCTCCTGTTGAAGTCCTGCATATAATATTTGGCATATGATGGTCTTGTGGTATGAACATCACTAAATGACTCTTGTATATTATCTGTGAGGTCTTGATCACTGCAGTCACTGGATTCACCATGGGAATGGTGGTGCATAGTAAGGTTAAGCTACTGTCTTTTAGGAACACTATCTTCCTTATTGTGTCCACATCACCTGTTTCAGTGAGATGTCCAACAGGGGGAAGGGTCTCTCCGTTCCTTGGAATGAATGTTGGGCAATGACCCTTCAGAAGTTGGGAGTAATCCTGAAGGTTTAGGTCTTTTATGTTGAAGACCATGTTATTCCAAGCCCTCGTGATGTCCTCCACACTTCAGATTCCCTCTTGATCGTTTCGACTTAGCAGAATCTCTAGCGCCTTTTTAGGCAGATTGTCCTTCTTTTCAAGACTAAAAACATATACTCCAGTTAGTTATCTTCGGGTTCCACTGCTTCCATTTCCACTTACCTCTTCAACGATTCTAGGAAAAGTGTTGCTTGATTCAGATGGAGATTTAAGGTTGACATCTTGCTTACTAGAAAAGCAGAATAAGTTTCCCTCTTGGCTCCAGCTTAGTTCATTTAAAACTAAACTTCCTTGGGTTAACTTAATCCAAGTTGTCTCGTTGTCCCTAGTTCTAAGACCTGTCAAGTTAGCAAGAGGTTGTTTTAGCTTTGGTCTTGTCATTCAAGCTCTTTCCAGCCTTACTGAAGGGATTTGCTAGTTGGAAGTTAGTACCTACGTGGCTTTGTAATTTGGCTTTCCCTTTCCCGTTGTGGGGTTTGGGTCGAGTTAGCTTCTTTATAGGTCGAGTCCTCTCTGCCCATTCTAGTTTTCCTTCCTTAATTGTTCTTTCTCCTTGAAACTATCATCCACGGTCCATACTCTTCATCCCTTTTTTTGGAACAAAGTCATTCTTGCAAGCTTTTTTGTCATTTGTTTCATTTCCTTCTTTTTGTAAGTCGTCTTTACTAGTCATGCAAGTTTCCTTTCTATGGCCAATTAGGCCACATTTAAAGCATAAGTTAACTTCCTTATAAATAATAGTCTAAACAATGTTACCAATCTTGAGTTTTGGTACAAATGGTTTGTCCAAGTCAACTCGAATACATATTCTCGCGTATCTTCCATGCGAGTTAGTTTCAGTAAAGGAATCCACTTTCAGAAGGGCTCCTAAGAAGTTACCTACACGTTGAAGAATTCCTCTATTAAAGAACTCGGAAGGTAGCCTTGAGAGTCTAGCCCAAATGACCATCGTATAGAAGGAAGATGATGATTCTCCCACAAAACCTGGTTGCCAAAATCTCATTGTTAAGTAATAAGAGCTTACAAATCATGGTCCCCCATATAGGACTCTACGGAAATCTTATTGGTTACGAAACTTAAATAGGAAATAATCCTGCCCAAGGTCAATGCACTGTAAACCTCCATTCACTTTCCATAAGGCAATAACTCTGGGATACAAGAAGTTGTATCCCACGTTGTTATCGAAGGTCTTAACAGTGATGGCATTTTTCCATGGCCTCCTAATCATGTTTTTCTCCTCTTTAGAGAAAAGTATAGTGGGCATATCGTCATCATCATCTCTTTCCTAGTTCGAGTCCTCATCCAAGAAGGATGGATGACTTAAGTAAGAAATGAAGGAATAATCGCAATTCCCCATGAGGGAATCCTTGTATGAAAAGCTTGTCGAGTGTTTGTCACCCATTTCAACATCTCGGGGTTTAAATTCCCCATTGTTAGTTCTCTTCATGCTTTTCACTTTCTAGTTTTCTTTTTATTTTCCATAGAGGTGGCGTTTAAATTCCCCACTCTTAGTTCTCTTCATGCTTTTCACTTTCTAGTCTTCTTTTTATTTTCCATAGAGGTGATCGTTTTCCATCGAAAGAATCAAACTACTCTTGTTTTCCAAAGGTTCATACATATCCTTTCGAGAAGAAGATGGTATCTTATTTGATATATTGTTAAAAGCTTTAGTCACGTTTGTACTCTACAGGCTTATAGAGAATCCAATAAACTTGCTCATAGCTTATACATGTTTCATTTTTAAATAAATAAATATTATATATGAAATATTATTAAAAAAACAAAAATAATATCTATCCATACATTACCATAAAAGAATCCAATAAAAGCAAGCACCGCTTTAGTTTTTTTCTTTTCTTTTCTACAAAGAGCACGGCTTTAATTTAATGGTACACAACCTTTTTTTTCTTTTTCTTTTTTATTATTTCCCACTCTCTGCAGGAAGCGAAACCCAAAAGGAAAGTTCTACAAAATTCCCCCAAAAAGAAATACTGTTTTGCACTAATTAAAAGGAAAAGCTATGAAAGAAATAATGGCGGTCTAACTCGTGTGGAGGAGGCAGAGGGAATTAGATTCCATAATTTTAGATATAATATAATATAATAATATGATACTATAGATATAAAAATTATAAAAATTATATAAATTAAAAATAAATAAAAATTATATTATGATAAAATAAAATTTTATATGTTTTTTAATAACATAAATTTTAATATAAAATTTTATATTTTATATAGTATGAATACAAATTATAAGTAAAAAATCTTCACAAATTAATCGGAAATCAAAACCTACCTATAAAACGAATAATGAATAGTCAAGATTCTAAGAATCCTGAAATAAAATTTCGCCTATATTTCACCCTTACAATAATCAAATAAGTAGCGAAGAGATCCATAAAATATGTGAAGCTTGCGATATATGGTACATAATAATAGGAAAAAAAAAAACTGCAAAATTAAACTGCGCACAGCGGTCAGTGTAGATTGAGAGAGCAATTAACAAGGGATCTGTTCAGTGAACCATTCCATCACATGAATTGGAGCTTTGACCAACTCCAGCGCCAGCTCCACCATCACCGTCACGCACAAACAACACGGACAGATCAAAGTCAACAACAACCTGTCCGAACCCAAAGCAGGAGAAAATCCAACTGAGACTTATATATCATATACCCAGGAGCCAAGTAGCATTCAGAAGTACAGAGGAGAAAGTATTTTACAATTAAAAACTATAGGATCACTTGATCGGTTGTTTGTCAAAGAAAATTAGAACAAATTCAAACACAAATCTCAAACAGCATAAGGAAGACAACATATGGAAAGCCAAGGAAAGGGGAAACGACTAACCCGACGATCCAAACAACAACGCCGACTAAGCAGATGATGAGAGAAAGAAAAGCAAAGGGAAGGCCAAGTAGGAAGCCCAGCGGCCTGCAATCTCCATCACAGCACATGATTTTTGGTTTATTTCACTATATGTATGCTTGACAGAAGGATGCTTTTAATATTTATAATAAATGATCTTACTTTTGTTCTGTGTAGTCTGTAACTGAAGGCGACAGAGGAGAAGATATGACCAATAAGAATGAATAGGTGTGCGTGCGCGATGTTGGCTTTGCTTTGGATTGAATTTTTGAGAATGGGGCAGCGTAGAAGCTAATAATAATTATTAATACCACATAAAACGAGAGATACAGGTCATCTTTCCTTTTACGTCAATGCTTGAATAGTCTATTTTCTAAGCCTCTCTCATTTTTTTATGTTTCTATTAGCACCTAAAAATTTTATTTTTATTTTTAATTATTTTCCCTGAATGTTTTATTTCATTTTTTTCACATAAAAAATTATTGAATAACAATCTTACTATAAATTGACGCACTTTATAAAAAAAAAAAAAAAGAAAGTTGTGTTTTGAAAGAGAATGATGCATAATTAAAGGTGGATGATTTTTTTAAACATAAAAAAAATACATATATCTTTAATTTTTTTATTTACTATAATAATTAAATACATGAGAGTGATCCTTATAAGGAGGGTGATTTAAACTTCACCCAAAATATAGATTTATGCTAAAATTTAAAAGAGTAGTTGATTTCCAAAATCATATTATGTCAAGCTAAATGTGTCAAATAAATTGTCTCAAACCGATACAATCAATTTAAATTTTAATCTTTGTATTAATAGATCGCACTCAACACTATTTAATACTAAAATATAGGGTATGTCTAAGCGTGATACATAACTCATAGTCTCATAGATCGTGATGGATTAGACATGGTATTATTTTTAATGTCAAGTTATGCCAAGTATGATCTATTAATATTTTTTGATTTTATAAATAATTTTTATTTATTACTTAAATAATATATAAAATAAATAAAAATAAAAAACATAATTGATGTGATTCAACAAAATATTTACATTTTGCAATTTACAATCATCATCCAATTGATCTCTATTTAATGGACAATTGTCCCCTTTTTAAAGGTTTTTTTAATTTTTTGGACCATTGTTCTTTGTTTTTTGCCTTTTACTTATCTTTTCTCTCTTCTTTTAAGTGATTTAACTTTAATTGATTGACAGGTGTCTTTTTTTTTTTGGCCATTTACTTACCTTCTCCGTCTTCTTTTAAGTTATTATTATAAAAAAAAAAAAAAAAAGAATGGCCACTTACAATTCTTTTTTTGTTTTTTTGTTTTAAATTATCAATGTCGAAGAAGCCATTCTTTTTTTTCTTTTTTTCTTTTTTGTAAAAACAAGGTCAATGGCAAAAACAGAGTGTGTGGTGGGGGGATTACATTTAAGAATTACTACTATTGTGACTACTCAACTCATGACTCTTACTCTTGTAACTCTTTGAAATTAAATAATTAATTAAATAATTCGTGTTGAATGTTATTGGTTAGCCAAGTTATTAAGATGAAGGTAAATATAGCGAGTAATGGTTTTCTTTTGAAGGTATTGTTATCATTTTTTTAATATTTTTTTATTTTTTACAAGAAATAAATAATGGAATAAGTTACCTTTAATACTTTGATTTTGGTAGTAAAAAATAATGGAATATAATTCTATTTGAATAAATATGTTAATTTTTCAAATAATATTTCTTAAAACATTTATTATTAATTCATATTAACAAAAAGATAACCTGAGCGAAACTGGGTAAATTTTCTAGTAATACTTAAAAAAAATACCTACATCCACATAAAAATATAATTAATTTATATCTATTTTTGAATATTTATTTTTGCTAATCATTAGTTTGTTTCAAAATATTTGAACTTATCAAGATATCTTAGATAATTTTACTATAATTAAAATAAAGTGGAAATTTTTTATCTTAATATTTAATGTTTTATGAGTTTTTATTGGTAGTGTAGTTTTATAAAAAAGTTTACATATATATATGTGTGTGTGTGTGTGTGTGTGTAAAGTGGCATATTATACATTTTGTATTGAAAATAAAAAAATATAAATTTATGTACCAAAAAATTAAATATTTTACAATTAAGTTTATTTAATATAATATTATTTTTATAAATTGCCAACAAAATATCAAAAGTAAATACAGTTTCATCATAATATAAAAAATAACATGAATACATTATACATCTAATAGACTAACAAATTGAATCTATTTATAAAAAGTTATGGACTAATACAGCATGACACATGGGCTTGTATGTCGTGTCATGCTAGCCCGTATACCATGTACTAGCATTTACCCTTTTTGGTCGTGCTTTGCCAATCCATGTGCCTATATGGCACATACACACACACATATCGTGCTTGGCTTAGCCTATTTATTTAAGTATGATTATATCAAGAACGACTCATACCGTGTTAAATCATTTTGCGCCATGGGCCGTACAACCCGTTTGATAACTTTATATCAAGCACAAAAATATGTCATTTTCTCCAAAATATAATCAACCTTGGTTAAAATGACTTTTACATGAACACTTCAATGACTTTATTACTTGTTTTAGGAAACACTAACAAAAACTAGAGACGGAAGTTTACTGACAAACAAATTTCATCAGTAATTACCATAAATAGAAATGTATTGTCAATGAACGAACGTTTCAATCAAACTACCGCCGCTTTTTGAGGCGGGTTTTGTGAGACTCCATGTATGTATGACTTTATTATATATTAATGGAATCATAAGACGGATGATTTTGATCATATAAATGTGAATGAGATTGGAAAGAGAATGCATGAATACTTATGAATATGTGTAATGGCAAAATAAGGGATAAAGTGGCCACAGACTAAACAAATGAGACTCAAACATCCAAGCTGAATATAAGGACTTAAAACACGAAGTGATAATGCAAGGAAACGTGAATTCTAAGTATCTTTTATGATTCCAAGAAGTGCACACAAGTTCCTTAACACGAGAATCATAAGAAGTGAATCTTTCATGCTCTAAGTGTGAATAGGATGCAAAATGACTAGTGAAGCAATCAAATGTAAGTTTTTCCCTTAAAATTCTGGAAAAACTGCAGTTGGGAACCTGCAGAGGAAGGCCAGATCGATCTCTTATTCAAAATAGATTGATCTCTCATTCAAGAAAATCGACCCCAT
This sequence comes from Firmiana major, assembly GCA_033439115.1. Classification (NCBI taxonomy): domain Eukaryota; kingdom Viridiplantae; phylum Streptophyta; class Magnoliopsida; order Malvales; family Malvaceae; genus Firmiana; species Firmiana major. Next base: position 62,335,006 of record CM065904.1, read on the forward strand.
GTGATTTTGTAAGGAACAGATCGATCCTTTCACTAGAGCAGATCAATCTCATTGTGCTAAAAATGCAGAAACAAAGCATTCAGTAAAGGGGAGATCGATCCCTCATTTAAGCAGATCGATCTCGTTATGCTTCTGCCTAACAAGGATCGATCTCATCCCCAAAAACAGATCGATCTCTAAGGGATTCTAGCTAGCAAAGATCGATCTCTTCCCATGAGCAGATCGATCCTACAGCCTACAAACTGAATGCCGAGAGAGTTTAAAGCAAGGGAAGATCGATCTCTTACCTTGGAGATCGATCTCATAATACGATTTCTATATAAAAGGGCGTCAGTCGAGTCTTCTTCTCCAAAAATCCCAAAACCTCTCCATTTTACCCAAAAAGAGCAAGCTTTCTCACTCTAGGATATCCTTACCTTTCCATCAAATTTGAGAAAAAGCTATTTGAGCAAAGTTGTTCATTGTGAGGAGGAGAACAACATAGATTGGAATCAACATTCAACTTGTTGGATTGAAGGAGCAAAAGGGTCTTCCAATTTTGGACAAGAGAAAAGTCAAGCTAGGTGAGTTTTCAATACACCAACTCTAAGTATATTTATCTAGATGTTGTTATGAGTTGATTGGTGTATGTATTATGGGTTGAAAACTACCTAGAGCATATTGAATCAACCATGACATAGAAATAAGTTTAGTGTGACAAAGTGAGATATGGTGGATTTAATGATAAATGGACTATACCAAGGTGTTAATAATGTTATATGCATGATTTTGAGATGGTTATGTGAAATCAATTTTTGGGATTGGTCAAAGTGATGAAATGTGCATATATAGTGCTTGTGAAAATGCTTGAATGAATGGAAAACTAAGATTAAAGCATTGTAAGCCAAGTGCTAGATAGTATAACTAAGTGAATTTGAAAGCCGAATTGGCTAGGAATGACATGATGGGTGTTCGGTTACCATGCCATGGCCGAATGTAATCATGGGGACCAAGCTTACTACAATAAGGTCTAATAAGATATATCGGTTATGGTGAAGTGATTGATGAATGTTTGCAGCTTCAGAGACTGGATTATGAGCAAATTGGATTGGACGAGCTTCCAACGGTGGAACTTGTACTACGTTTGACGTAAATTGAGGTAAGGGGGTTTTGTAAGTGCTTAGAGGTAGCTATACGTATTTTGAGGGGAATTATAGGGCATGAATTCTCTAGCTATCTAAAATGCATTAAGAATTTTTAAGAAAGGTTCCGAAAATAAGGAAAGAAAAGATGAGTTCACCTTGGTAGGAATTTTATGAAAGGGGTAGTAAAGATCTTAAAATGCATGGATTTTCATAACTTTGGTGTTTTCATGATGAAATGCTTTGATATGAATGAAATGAGGATAGGTTGGCTATTGCTTTATGTGGTTGCATGAAATATCACAAAAATTGTGTGCTAAGTTGTATCTTTGAAAATACTTGATTTTAACTAGAGCAACATATCATATTTATGTGAGTACAAATGGTGTTGGAGCATAACTTGCACTAAATTTCGATGTTTTGATTCATGCTGATAGTGCTGGAGCCCTGCTCGCACTAGTTTTTACTGATTTACTATGCATGAAAGCCGTATTGGAGCGTTGCTCGTACGAGGATTTTATATGCTTTACAGAAAACCATGTTGATGCATTGATCGTACGAGATGTTGGATATCATGACATGCATAAACTGTACTGAAGCCTCTTGTAGACTGTGTGTCACAGTGAGATGATATATCATACACGTATTTTGAGACATGATATGGTTACCGGCATGGTATAGAGCAGCTAAGACCTATGGCAGGTACCCCCGAATCATGATATGAGCTAAGTCTTATGGCAGGCACCCTAAACAATCATGTGGGCTAAGTCCTATGGGAGGCACCTTAGATAATAATATGGGCTAAGACCTATGGCAGGCACCCTCAGATCGTGTGGGTCCACGGAGTACATTGTATCGTGTATGTCACATGAAGTACGTTGTACTGTGTAGTCTTGATGACTAGTTGGTTGAGTTATTGCACGAGTATGGTTGACCTCACCTCTCGTTGTAGTTGTGATGCCCCGCACACCGGGATCCGCGTAGCCTGGGATCACAGGGATTTATACATGGCCATTATTCTCAATTTGTTTTCAAAATGTAACCTACATGCCTCACGTGATATCATAATTTAGTGATGGACCCGGGTAGACCTGAAGGAGGGGTGACACCCGCGATTGTGTTTTTATAAGAAATGTGGTTTTTGCACAAGATGTTCCCGATGAGTGGGATTAGTTTTGATTTAAGTGATTTATGATGAGTTTTGTTATGATGAGCATGAGATGTTTTTACATGATGATTTTCCATGTGTTATCATGCCTGATTTTATGAGTTTTCATATATATTCTATACATATCCATGTGGCATGGTTTTATTTTACCACATGCTTCGAATGTAAATGATTTTATATCATGTCATTATCAGCACGTAGATAGTGTAGCTATCTACCTGCTTACATTATTTCCTTACTGAGCGAGTTGTGCTCACCCTTTCACTTTCTACCTCCACAGAGCATCCATAGTGGTTGAGAGTGAGCAGAGACTTGCACTCCCAGTGTCCGCTGCTACCCATTGCTGAGAGGTATACACATTAACATCGTTTTGTATCTAAACAAGTACAGCACAGTAATACCTTTGGAATGTAAATTTGGGGGATGTAAATATTTGTAGACATGTACGAATTAGCAAAGTTCAATGTAAGCAATTTAAGCATTTACAATCATGTTACATAAATGTTAAATGATATGGTATAGGGTAAAGGGTAACTAACTCCGGGTCATAGCTCAACTATTTGGTGTTGGAAACTGTTCACGACAGGAAAAGTAAATGTACAAAGCGAAAAAATTTATAGTTATTTTTGTATGAAAGAGGGTCATGACAGGTTTAAACCACTAGTTGGCTCCCCTATTGTTACTTTAACGACCCAAATTTATTGATATTTCGGTTAGGCTACGAGTCGATAACATATCAAAATCAATAAATCAGTCTGATAAATTTTCTTTCTTAGTAACAAATTTAAACAAAATATGTTCACATTTTTCATACACATCTCATACGCATTACTGTACTTACAAAAATTTTAGATAGAAGAGAATTGTTTAAACTTGGGTATACCTTCGATGCAGAAATATGCTCCGCGGAATCATAACTATGTGGAATGCCTTACTAACGGAAACGATCCAAACTACAGTAGGGCTTTGTGGAGGAAAGTAAGGGGTGAGCTCAACATGCTTAGTAAAAAAAACTCCATAGCAGGTAGATAAATACAATACCTAATATATATATATATATGTATTTATATTTTTTCCAAATCCGGAACATTTTCACAAAAGTATACAGATGATTTGGTAATTTTCTCAAATACCAAAAACAGATTTCAAAACAGAATATCTATCGGTAGTGAAGTTAGCTACTGTGGTAAATACAGAAATTTCAAAGGTTCCAGTAGCCAAATAAACAGATTTCAAGATATCTCAGTTCATGCAGGCAATTCAGAAAATATTTTAAATAAACACAGAGGCACTGCCAGTTCCAAAAAATCAAAGTCGAAAAATCCATGGCAAATTCAATATGAAAATGGAACTGAAATCAATACCGTTTCTAAAACTTTAAACAGCTTTTAAAAGCGACGACAATATGGCACTTAGCTTCCGCATGATTCAAGAGGTGGCCCCACGGTCTTTTAAGCATTAAAATATTCAGTTCCATACTAGATAAAAACACACAGTCAATTCAGAAGTTCAAATAGACGAGACAAGGCAGACATGCTATATCAGATATCAGAAATAACTATTGGTTAATGTTGATGACTCCGGGTAATTCACTCAGATGTACCGGGATGTCAATCGCCATGGGAGTGGTCAGCTATTCAAACGACTCAGAGATCAAAACGTCCGAAGACTAGAAACAGAATAAAAAACACGATACATTGTACTCGTGGACCACAGATACAGAACAGACAGATGTAACGGACCAGCCCAACCAGACATGGCCACCCCTCTTGGGCCCACAAACAACAACTATTGTGATAACGTTATACGGTAACATCAACAGTGCAGCATGATCTCATCAACGCCTTTGTCTCAAAATCAGTGCGAGTCGGACTGTGTGACACACAGTCAACACGCGCTCAAGCACATCACATCAATATTTCTTTAAAATCAGATCATTTTTCCTCAAATCACATATAAATTTAATTTGTTTCATAAAACAATTCAAAACAAGCTGATTAGCCCCTTTTCAGATAAAACCTCAGAAAACAGTTTATGAAAATTCAAAATTCGGGATTTTTGATATTTAAAACAGAATTCAAGCCACATCAAAATCCATGCAACCCATTTAAATTCATTTCGTAAAAATTAGGTTGTTCAACTATGCTCAAATCTCTAATTTTCAGAGTCATAAAATTCACCATAGATTTTTCGGTAGTTTCGGTACTGCAAAATTTAGCATAAAATTTTATATCTACAAATACACAAAAAATTACGCATATTTATCTCTAGCAGCAATGAGAATTTTCCTTACCTCGGTGTTTGCCCGCTGTCCTCAATTGCCCCGACGCTGCGAGTCGACGAGTCCGGTCTACTAGGTTTATTTTCCCGAAATTTTGTACCAATATTTTCAAAATTTGAACCGATATTTTCGACTATCTTTTCCCTGGGTTTTTCCTAAATTCATTGAGTCTTTTTTTTTGTTACTGTTCACTCCTTTTTTTAATCTTCCCTCCAACTCATCCTTTTCTTTTCTTCCTTCTCTTCATCATCTTCCTCCTAGCCGAGTTCACTACTCATCACCTCCTGACTCTGCTATTGTCTCATCCATCTTGTTCAGCTGCCACTATCATCCTCCTCTTTGCTTCCTTACCCCTCGTCGCTGCCCCTGTTTTCGGCCTTCCCGTTTCCAACTCCACCGCCCGCCATTGCCATTCGTTCACCTCTGTTTCCTTCGTACTCGAGTTTGCTTACCAGTGTTGCTCATCCTCCTTCATCATCCACGGTTTCGCCACCCTTCAAGTTCCTGTCGACCCCCGTCGTCCTCCTATTGCCACCAGTTCCATTGCCACAGCCTGACTTCCCTTCCCGAACTCCGCCCTTCTCCTCAGTTCTGGATCAGTGTAGCCTCTGTATTTCCTTCTGCTTCAGTTTTCAGTTATGTCCTCCCTTCTCTGTTTCTGTTTCCTACTTCAGTTCACAGCGGCTTCAGCCCGTCGACCTCGCCACTATCCCCTTGTTCGTCTCTGTTTCTCAGCTCTCATTCGCGCCTCCACAAGCTACCCAGTTCTGCTTTTCTTGCTGAGGCTTTCTTCTCTTCAACAATCACGGTCATCAACACTCCTCTACTTCAGCTCAATAGCGCAAGCTTGTAACCCAAGTGGGGGCTCTAAGGTGACAGAACGTTAGCTCTACGCACATAGTCAGACCTATCGTGGCCTGTCTCTAGCCTGCCTGGTTCAAGCCATGGTGTTAAGTCACGGGAGTTGAGCAAAGGCTCTGGGTCTTGTGTCTCCTAGAGTAGAGGGCTTTGCGTGAGGCTGGATTCACAGAGCAGCAACAAACTTCCCACTCTTGGCAGTGGAAGGATTACAGGGCGATGCTACTTGGATCCAACATGGCTCCATGGGTTGATCCTAACTGAACCGTCACTTTTTTAAGTCTCTCTTGCTTGACTCCCCTTTACTGCCTCGGTCCCTCCTGTGTACGCCTCTGTTTCAAGCTTTTCCTCCTCTGTTCAAAACAGACGAAACATGAATAGGGACCAAACTATTTTACCATGCATATTGCACTCCATTCTCTCGTTCTCTTTCTTCAGTTTCCTTTCATTTTTATACTTGCAATAAACCAAACAGAGAGCATGATGAGGGGGGTCTGGTGGCATGAGGTTGGAGAGAAAAAGAAATGGGGAAGGGTTCAACCAATTCATGCTTTCCTTTTGTTTCTTCCTTCCCACCGAAACCATCTCATTTCTCATGTTTCCATCAACATCACTTCCCTTGCTTTTACACATATATATATATATATGTACATGTATATGTACATATACAAAAATACATGAAAGGGCAGTGGATGGTGAAGGGGTCGGCGGCCTAGGAAGTGGCAAATGATTGGCAAGGAAAAAGAAAGATGAAATGGAAGAAGGAAGTGTACTATTGGAAAAAAAATAAAATAATTGAGGAGATTAGACTGGAAGCAGCAGCAGTAGGTAATGGAGTAATGTCCACTCTAGAGCAATTAATGGAAACAAATATAAATATATATATATATATATATATATATATATATATATATATATATATATATATATATATATATATATACACCTATCCATTTAACTTAAAGACTAATTGAAACATAATATATATTTTTTTATAGTACAGAAAATGAATTTAGTCAAATTGTTGTACCTATATTTTATTGGGGAATAATCCTAACTCATAATAAATTTATTTCTTTATTTCTCAAAATTATTTATTCTTAGAACCAATAAAATTTATTTAATTAATTTCCTTCAAGTCTCACAATTGGAATAATAAAATTTTAAATTTTAATCTTCGGCTAATAGAACGTAATATTTAATCTCGATGATTAATTTGTTAATCTTGGATAAAACCGAGTATCTGAAAATTTATGGTATTTACATTCTCCTCACTTTGGGAAATTTGGTCCCCAAATTTAGAAAATACATCAGTCCTCCAAACAACTATGGGTACTTCTCTCGCATTAAACTTTCTAATTCCCACGTTGCCTCCTCTGAGGCGTGATACTGTCACAAAACCATGACCAAAGAAATCGTCTTAGACCTCAATGCCTTCTCTTTCCTATCCAGTATCCGAACCGGTTTCTCCACATACATCATATCCTTTTTCAACTCCAGTGGTTCATACTTTACCACATACATTGGATCTGGATGATACTTGCGAAGCATCGAAACTTGGAAGACATTGTGGATACTTGATAATTTTGGTGGCAACACCAACCTGTAAGCTTGGTCTTCCACTTGGTTTAAGATCTCGAAAGGTCTCATATAACGGGGACTTAACATTCCTTTCTTTCCAAATCTTTTTATGCTATTGGGAGGAGAACTTTCAGAACTCCAAATCTCCTATTGAAATTTTAAGATCCTTCATCTTTGGTTAGCACAACTCTTTAGCTTGCTCTGAGCTATCCTTAACCTCTCACAAATTAATTAAATATACTGGGAAACTTACTTAACCAAATCGAGAACAATTATCTTCCTTTTGCCCACTTCTTCCATCCAATTGGTGAACGACATTTTTTCCTTTAACTATAGATCATTGGGTACCCTATCCTGCTTCTAAATCTCAATAAATCATTAGTGCCGATACTGAATCTGTTATAGTACCCCTTTGGTATATAACTAGCCATATCGATTCAGTATTCATCGCTACGCTGAACCAATTCGATCCGAACAATCAAGCCCAGTTTTAACTCTCAGGCTTGCTACCACGAAATAAATGTCAGTATCAGTAAGGAACCACATCCAGTTGAGGTTCACTAAATATTTCAATAATGCATGTCCTTGACCAATATACATAACGTCATCCCAAAATCACTTTTGCTCAAAGTACTAACTCGAGTCATTCCCTTTTTCTTGTATTAAACTGCCTTTGTGAAATTTAAAATTTAAACCTTATTGATCAGTAGAATTCCATAATTCTTTGTTGCACAAATAATGGTATCCCGACTTTGAACGCGTATATGATGACTGACAATTTCAATTTATGGTTTAAGGATAAAGTACTTCTAGATGTTGTCAAGTCTCTCAGGTGGAGAGGTATTTTGAAATACTTTTATTAGCCATCAGACATGACAACATAAACTGGCTATGGATATAAGGGTTCAAGGTTCAGTCCCAATAGAAAGTAGGATACCAAAACTTATCGCAATCTCACATTTATCTTTCGGACTCAATCCATTTTTAGTTCATATCACTTAATCCGAATTTATTTCACATACCAGAGATATTCCTACCTTGTATGCACCTTTTATTCCAATATAACTTGTATTCAAAATTTATCATACTTCAACGCTTGTCTCCTTTCGTTTATCAATTATAATGAAATCATTTTCTTACTCAAATTGAGTCTCGCATTCAAAACGTAAGCATATACAATTTACAATCCTTAGACTCGATACGTAATTCGTATTCCAAAGTCTTCTTATTCCCCAACCTCTAAATCGTCTTAATAGTTTTGGATCTTTTCCTCTGATCTATAATCTCTATTTTGAGAGGATCTAATCGACTCTCGTTTTTTATACAAAGCGACCCAGAAAGCTCCGGATCTTCTTAACAACTAACGATGGTACACTCCAAAGTGGATCACTTGGTCCGATAATCTCATTTTCATGCAATCCTTGTATTTGCTTCTTTAACATTTCTAATTCAATCAAAGCCACTGAGTACAGTGGTCTAAATAATTAATTTGATGCCAAGTGCTAAATCAATTTTGGAACTTCACTTTTCAAAACTAGTGGTAACTCTGATAGATCATCTGAATATGTATCGAAAAAACTCTTTGTTTACAGGGGTTTCTCTTTACTTCGAACACGTCCTATTTTTATCAATCATGTAAGTAATGTGACCTTCAGAGTCTTATTTATACAGTTAATTCCTTTTTCTTGGTAACCTCAAAAATATATATCTCACATTCTCATAGTTGCGCCTTGCGCACTGCTGCCTCAATTATCATCAAATGAAGCTATCCTAGCTTGATTGAGGATCTCAGTATCTCCTATGAGTTTCTAGAGTTCCTTTACTTCACATTTTCACTTATCCGAATTATATTTCTCCCAAAACTGTGAATTTAGTTTCATATTCATTCCTGGACTTGTTTTCTTATGTCCGATTCAATTATTCTAGCTATAATTGCCACTTTATTTCATCCGAAAATGTGTTGCTGCCTAAGGGCCTTTAGAAACATATCCCATGCAATTTTCTGATGTCGGCTCTTAGATTAAATTGGAAAACTTTCCTCCGAGTTCAACTTTCCAATTCGATACTGATGCTACAAAAGCTACTTCTTTATAGTAGTGCACTTCGAAAGTCCGTATAACTTTCCCAATTCTTTACCACAAAATTGCAAGAACAACTTTCTCGGTAGAGTTACTACAAAAATTTCATAGGGTTTCTCTGTCTCATTTATCCAATCTTCCACAATCATTGGATTTCTTAACTCTACTGAAAAACAAAGACTTAAACCTCTGAAATTGCATCAGTCTATTAAGTTTGCAATTGTACCCTTAGAATCCATATAAATTCTTCCAATTCATTTATTCCAGTTTTCCATCACATTTGGATTTTTACTTTGGTATATAATAGTGTACTATTTTACGAAGTTGTCTAAGTCTTGCTCCCCGTCACACCTCAATTGTTAACATTATCACGGGGCCACTATCACTTAACCCGACAATATCATCATTACTTCCGTGTCCCGTTTAATTTTTATGAAGCAGACTCCAAAATTTTTTTAGTGAAACTATAAGGTGTATACTCAGACGATGATTCACTACACCTCTCGGCCCTATCACTACGGCCTCGAGGAATGGTTTATTTTCGTCCATCAGTATAGCTGTAATGCCTACCGACCATATCTATCAGTTTTTCATCATTCAATGACACAATATTTCCTTAAAACACAGTAAGGTATACCCATTTGTATATAAATAATGTACAGTAATGTTGGGGATGTGAACTTTCTAAGTCTTTTTCACTTTTAATATTGACTCGTATCAAGCCAACCTTGTTCTAATACCAACTTTGTAATGACCAAAATTTACTGATATTTCGGTTGGGCTAAGAGTCGATAACAGATCAAAATCAATAAATCAGTCTGATAAATTTTCTTTCTTAGTAACAAATTTAAATAAAATATGTTCACATTCCCCATACATATCTCATACGCATTATTGTACTTACAAAAATTTTAGATACAAAAGAATTGTTTAAACCCGGGTATACATTCAATGCAGAAATATACTCCGCGGAATCATAACTGTGTGGAATGTCTTACTAACGGAAGGGATCCAATCTACAGCGGGGCTCTGTGGAGGAAAGTAAGGGGGTGAGCTCAACATGCTCAGTAAGAAAAATCCGATAGTAGGTAGATAAATACATTACCTAAAATACATATATTTATATTTTTGCCAAATCCAGAACATTTTCACAGAAGTATACAGATGATTTGGTAATTTTCTCAAATACCAAAAACGGATTTCAAAACAGAATATATATCGATAGTAAAGTTAGCTACTGTGGTAAATACAAAAATTTTAGAGGTTTCAGCAACCAAATAAACAGATTTCAAGATATCTCAGTTCATACAGACAATTCAAAAAATATTTCAAATAAAAAGAGGCACTGCCAGTTTCGAAAATCAAAATAAAAAAATCCATGGCAAATTCAATATGAAAATGGAACTAAAATCAATGCCGTTTCTAAAACTTTAAACAGCTTTTAAAAGTGACGACGGTGTGGCACTTTGCTTCCGCAGGATTCAAGAGGTGGCCCCCATGGTCTTTTATGCATTAAAATATTCAGTTCCATACTAGATAAAATAACACAGTTAATTCAGAAGTTCAAATAGACAAGACAAGACAGACATGCTATATCGGATATCAAAAATGACTATTGGCCAATGTCGGTGACTCCGGGCAATTCAATGATCAGGTGTGTCGGGATGTCAATCATCGTGAAAGTTGTCAGTTACCCAAACGGCTCACAAATCAGAACATCTGAAGACTAGAAACAGAATCAGAAACACGGTACATTGTACTCGTGGACCACATATATAGAACAGACAAATGTAACAGACCAGCTCAACAGGCCATGACCACCCCTCTTGGGCCCACAAACAACGACTGCTGTGACAACGTTATACAGTAACATCATCAGTGCATCATGATCTCACCAACGCTTTTGTCTCAAAATCAGTGTGAGTCGGATCGTGCAACACACAATCAGCACACGCTTAAGCACATCACATCAGTATTTCTTTAAAATTGGATCATTTTTCCTCAAATCACATATAAATTCAATTTGTTTCACAAAGCAATTCAAAATAGGCTGATTAGCCCCTTTTCAGATAAAATCTCAGAAAATAGTCTATGAAAATTCAAAATTTGAGATTTTCGATATTTAAAACAGAATTCAAGCCAGATCAGAATCTATGCAACCCATTTAAATTGAATCTGTAAAAATTAGGTTGATCAACTAGGCTAAAATCTCTAATTTTTTGAGTCATAAAATTCACCAAAGATTTTTCGGTAGTTTCGATACTGCAAAATTTAGCCTAAAATTTTATATCTACAAACATACGAAAAATTACACATAGTTATCTCTAGCAGCAACGAGAAATTTTCTTACCTCGGCGTTTGCCTGCTGTCCTTAATTGCCCCGACGCTGCGCATCGGTGAGTCCGGTCCGCTAGGATTATTTCCCCGAAATGTTGTACCAGTATTTTTGAAATTTTGAACTGCTATTTTCGACGGTCTTTTTCTTGGGTTTTTCCCAAATTCTTTATGTCTTTTTTTTCGATTACTGTTCACTCTTTTTTTTTAATCTTCTCGCCAACTCCTTTGCCTTTCTTCCTTCTTCTCTTCTTCTTCTTCCTCCTACCCGAGCTCACTGTTCATCACCTCCTGTCTCTGTCATCGTCTCATCCATCTTGTTCTGCCACCACTATCATCATCCTCTTTGCTTCCTTAACCCTCGTCGCTGCCCCTGTTTTCGGCCTTCCCGTTTCCAGCTCCATTGTCTGCCACTACCATTCGTTCACCTCTGTTTCCTTCATTCTCGAGTTTCTCTACCGGGATTGCTAATCCTCCTTCATCATCCACGGTTTTGCCACCCTTCACATTCCTGTCGGCACCCGACGTCTTCTTGCTGTCATCGGTTCTATTACCACAGCTTGACTTCCCTTCCCAAACATCGTCATTCTCCTTTGTTCTAAATCGGTGCAGCCTCTGTATTTCCTTCTGCTTCAGTTTTCAATTCTGTCCTCCCTTCTTTGTTTGAGTTTCCTGCTTCAGCTCGCAGTGGCTTCAGCCCGTCGGCCCCATCACTGTCCCCTTGTTCGTCTCTGTTTCTCAACTCTCATTTGTGCCTCCCCGAGCTACCTAGTTCTATTTTTCTTGCTGAGGCTTTCTTCTTTTCAACAATTACAGTCATCAGCACTCCTTTGCTTCAGCTCAGTAGAGCAAGCTTGTAACCCAAGTGGGGGCTCTAAGGTGAAAGAACAGTGGCTCTACGCACATAGTCGGACCCATCGTGGCCTGTCTCTGGCCTGCATGGTCTAAGCCATTATGTTGAGTCACGGGACTTGAGCAAAGGCTCTGGGTCTTGTGTCTCCTAGAGTGGAGGGCACTGTGTGAGGCTGGATTCATAGAGCAGCGACAAACTTCCCATTCTTTGCAGTGGAGGGATTACAGGTCGATGCTACTTGGATCCAAAATGGCTCTGTGGGTTGATCCTAACTGAACCGTCACTTTTTTACCGTCACTATATGGGATACTTGATAATTTTGGTGGCAACGCCAACCTGTAAGCTTGGTCTTCCACTTGGTTTAAGATCTCGAAAGGTCCCATATAACGGGGACTTAACCTTCTTTTCTTTCCAAATCTTCTTATGCTATTGGGTGGAGAACTTTCAGAACTCCAAATCTCTTACTGAAATTTTAAGGTCTTTCGTCTTTGGTTAGCATAACGCTTTAGCTTGCTCCGAGCTGTCTTTAACCTTTGACAAATTAATTAAAGATATTCAGAAACTTGCTTAACCAAATCGGGAACAATTATCTTCCTTTCGCCTACTTCTTCCATATAATCGGTGAATGACATTTTTTCCTTTAACTATAGATCATTGGGTACCCTATTCTGCTTATAAATCTCAATAAATCATCTGTGCCGATACTGAATCTGTTATAGTACCCCTTTAGTATCTAACTAACCATATCGATTCAGTATTCTTCGCTACGCTGAACCAGTTCGATTTGATCAATCAAGCTTAGTTTTAACTCTCAGGCTCGCTACCACGAAATAAATGTCAGTATCAGAAAGGAACCATATCCAGTTGAGGTTCACTAAATATTTCAATAACGCATGTCCTTGACCAATATACATAACGCTATCCCGAAATCACTTCTACTAAAAGCACTTACTCGAGTCATTCCTTTTTTCTTGTATTAAGCTACCTTTGTGAAATTTAAAATTTAAACCTTCTTGATCAGTAGAATTTCATAATTCTTTGTTGTACAAGTAATGGAATCTCGACCTGGAACGCGTATAAGACGACTGTCAATTTCAATTTATGGTTTAAGGATCAGATACTTCTAGATGCTTCAAGTCTCTCAGGCGAGGAGGTTTTTTGAAATACCTTTATTAGCCATTAGACTTGACCACATAAACTGGTTATGGATATAAGGGTTCAAGGTTCAGTCCCAATAGAAAAGTAGGATACCAAAAATTTATCGTAATCTCTCATTTATCTTTCAGACACAATCCATTTTTAGTTCATATCACTTAATCCGAATTTATTTCACATACCAGAGATATTCCTACCTTGTATGCACCTCTTATTCCAATATAACTTGCATTCAGAATTTATCACACTTCAACGCTTGTCTCCTTTCGTTTATCAATTATAACGAAATCATCTTCTTACTCAAATTGAGTCTCGCATTCAAAACGTAAGCATATACAATTTACCATCCTTAGACTCGATACATAGTTTATATTCCAAAGTCTTTTTATACCCCAAACTCCAAATCGTCTTAACAGTTTTGGGTCTTTTCCTCTGATCTATAATCTCTATTTTGGGAGGATCCAATCGACTCCCGTTTTTCATACAAAGCGGCCCAAAAAACTTCGGATCTTCTTAACAACTAATGCTGGTACACTCCAAAGTGGATCACCTGGTCCGATAATCTTCTTTTCATGCAATCCTTATATTTTCTTCTTTAGCATTTCTAATTCAATCAAAGCCATTGAGTATAGTGGTCTGAATAATTAATTTGATGTTTGGTGCTAAATCAATTTCAGATCTTCATCTTTCAATTTAGTGGTAACTCTGATAGATTATCCGAATATGTATCGAAAAAACTATGTCTACAGGGGTGTCTCTTTACTTCGAACACGCCATATTTTTATCAATCATGCAAGCAGTGTGACCTTCAAAGTCTTATTTATACAATTAATTCCTTTTTCTTGGTAACCTCGAAAGTATATATCTCACATTCTCATAGTTGCGCCTTGCGCACTGCTGCCTCAATTATCATCAAATGAAGCTATCCTAGCTCGATTGAGGATATCAGTATCTCCTATGAGTTTCTGGACTTCCTTTACTTCACATCTACACTTATCTGAATTATATTTCTCCCAAAAATGTGAATTTAGTTTCATATTGTCACGCCCTCCTCCCACACGCGACTTACCAAAAACCACAATAAATTTTTCACTTTTTACTTACCTTTATCTCCTCAACAGTTGGGCTGTGAATAGGCATTAGTCTCCTCATCCATACATACCTTACCATTCTTTTTCGTATCATACATACATGACATTTATATCATAAGTAAATTCGTATACTTAAATATAATTACATCATTACATCCTCCATATTAAAACGTGTACATCACTATGTTTATGCATTGTTCAGATACAAAAGAGTACGCATGTGTATACCTTTCGCTAGATGGGGAGTGACAGCGGATCAAAGGAATGCAATACCCTAGTCGACTCGATCTACTGACGAGAATCTGTATAGATGGGGGGAAAATGAATGGGATGAGCTATCAACGCGCTCAGTAAGGAAATCAGGCAAGCAAGTAGACATCCATACTATCTACTTGAAAATAGTGCTTTGCCTTTCTTTCTTTCAATTCAAAAGCATGTTTAAAATATATATAATATAGTACAGATTTAAAATCCCATGTACTAAACACATGCTGGTTTATCAATCAGAGGCATTCATGCAAAACAGTGCATATTTAATCATTTAAGAATGCCTTTATATAAAATATGCCATTTACATTCAAAACACAGTAAATATGGCATTTCTCATCACAACACAAATAAACTAGGTTTCGACCCATCCCTTAGGTCTACCCGTATCATAAAACACATGTGATATATCATGCGAGACTCAGTGGCTAAATGCAATCTCTCTAGACTATGTAAGAGAGCCTCCCCGCCGAACAGAGCCTCCCCGCCCACTCTGGCTTAAGGATGTTGGGCTTAAGGATCTTACCGTAAGAGAGCATCTCCGGACTATGTACATATCATAACATGTGGTGAAATCCCAAGCAACACAGTACTCGGTGTGCGGGTTATCACTGCTGTAACGGGAGGGGGTCAGTCCATCACAACCGCCAGCTATCAACACTCTCCTCCACAACTCCACAACACAAAACACGATACAATGTACTCCATGCCACATGCACGGTACAACGTACACTCATGGACCCATACATCATGGTCGGGGTGCCTGCCATAGGTCTTAGCCTCTCATACCATGGAAATACATCATAGTCGGGGTGCCTGCCATAGGTCTTAGCCCTCATACTATGGAATCAATGCCACGTCTCTAAATCTACGTGAGAACATCTCAACAGTGTGACACTCAGTTTGCACGGAGGAAATCGTCACAATTTTTCTAACATGTGTATATATCACGAAAAACTACAGTGCGCGTCTTGAGTGTGACACACAGTCAACACTCCACCTCAAAACACTATATATGCATGTCAAAATATCAACACTAGTGCGAGTAAATCTCTAGCACCAGGTCATGCATAGTTCTCATTACAAATCAAGTACGAGCAAATCGCTCAAGTACAATGTCATGTACAAATCATGAAAAATCGAGTGCGAGCAACGCTCCAGCACTCGGTCATGCATCTCATGAAAAACTCGAGCACGAGCTAATCGCTCCAGCACTCTATCATGCACAAATCACATAAAAACTGAGTACGAGCAACGCTCTAGTACTCTATCATGCATGTCAAATAAATGTAGTGCAAGTAAACCTCTAGCATTAATGTATGTAAAAAACATCTGAAATCAAGTGCGAGTTGTGCTCTAGCACGATTGTTTCCACATAATTCGGTAGATGGCTCTTTGAAAATAGGGATGTTTAAAATCATTAAAATCAGCACTATAAAGTGTGCTTAGTTTACATCGACCTCGAAACATTAGCCCATCCACCTACTCTTCTGCTACACAGCAGTAAAAATCACTCAAAATATTATTTTCATGCTTTTTACCACTTTTCTCAAAATTTCACTTTTTGCCTAACTAGGGGCAAAATCGTAATCTACCTATATCGGGTTCCTATAATTATTATAGATTTTCTCTGACCCTCAAACAATTTCAGTGAATGTAAAATCCAATGAAAATATGCATAGATATCTCTAGCTACTTGCAAGAGTCCCCTACCTCGGATCACGTCGTGTGACCTCTCTTCCTCTGTGCTGTCTATCTCGCAGTCCGATCAACTCTCAATATGACTCTGGAGCTGCATTTAAATCATTCACTGAGTTAATTACACTTTTCCTACTGTATTACACATTTAATATAGTTCATTTCACTAAAATGGACCCGTTTACGCTTAATGGGCCTTAATCACGTTAATCGGGCCTTAATCCGTATTAAGCCCATTCATCAAGGTCTATTGAGTCATTGGGCTTATCAATACCCATTGGGCTTTATTCCAAGCTCTTTGGATAGCTCGTATATCATTTACGACATTTATTTCAATTTTTCGAATATAATTCACTAAATCTGAAATTTAAACCGAAATGCGTAAATTAAATCTTAAATACGCATTAATCACTTAAATTGTCGTAAATGAGCTTTACTTACTCGAGATTGTGCGATGGTGCGTGAATCGAAGTTCGATCGGGCTTCCGTTCGGAATTAATCGTCGAACTGCACAATTTCGTATATTTAACTCCGGGTCAATTTTTGATTAAATATAATTTAAATAAATTTATCAGAAATTAAATTGGTCACTTTTGACCTCGTATCGACTTACCCGAAGTCCGGTGAAATCCCAAAAATTTTCCTTTTCCTTTTTCTTTCTTTTTCCTCTTTTTCCCATTTTTCCTTGGCTGAACCGGACCGGTCCGGTTCAGTTTGGAAGGTTATGCCCTGAACCGCCGACCGGTTCAGGGGTGATTTAGCCATGTTGACGTCGTCCGGCCGGTTCCCGACGTGCCGCTGCCACCGTTCGACGCGTCTTGGACAGGGGACCTCTCGGTTGGCCTCGATCGGAGCCAACTCCCACCGGTGGCCGCCGAATGCCCTCTTTTCCTCGCGGGGTGAGTGGCTTCCTTTTTCGGTAGCTGGCTCGGCTGCTGGTCGCCGGTGCTGGCTGGTCCGACAAGCTCTTCTCTCCGTCGATTTTGGTCTCTCACGCGGTTTCTCTCTCCCTGAAAACTCTCTTCAGATTTCAATTTCATTTTTTTTTCTTTATAATATATTTTTAATATTATTTTAATCCTTAAAATAATATTAAAAATCCTAAAATATCCCAAAAATATCCCAAAAATTTCTATTAAATTCATTTAGTTCGTAAATAAATTTATCAGTTCGATTTTACCTTTCCGGTATATTTTTTTATTATTTTTGGGCTCATTTTTCGAGATAAAAATTCTAAAAATATTAATTAAATCCATATCTCGATCAATTGGACTCGAAATTCAATATTTTCCTCTTTATTGATCAAGATCTCTCGATTTCATATTTTTGATGAAATTTTCTCATCGGATTTATATCGAATTTTGGTCATTTGACCGTTTTACCCCTGTACTTGCTCGAAATCACTTTAACCCTTATCTCGCTATTATGTAGCTTACATGCATTTTTAATTTCTCAAATTAATCGATTGCATGGTATTAAATACTTCTTATGATTCAACTATGAAATAAAATGTTCGTACACATAGGAATCATAAGGTACAAGCTACATACGTAAATCGAAAACTCGGGTCTGACACATATTCATTCCTGGAGTTGTTTTCTTATGTCTGATTCAATCATTTTAGCTATAATTGTCACTTTATTTCATCTGAAATGTGTTGCCACCTAAGGGCCTTCAGAAACATATCCTATGTAATTTTCTATCCTAGCTCGATTGAGGATATCAGTATCTCCTATGAGTTTCTGGACTTCCTTTACTTCACATCTACACTTATCCGAATTATATTTCTCCCAAAAATGTGAATTTAGTTTCATATTCATTCCCGGAGTTGTTTTCTTATGTCCGATTCAATCATTTTAGCTATAATTGCCACTTTATTTCATCTGAAATGTGTTGCCACCTAAGGGCCTTCAGAAACATATCCTATGTAATTTTCTGATGTCTGCTCTCAAATTAAATCGGGGAACTTTCCTCTGAGTTCGACTTTCCAATTCGATCTGATGCTACAAAAGTTACTTCCTTATAGTAGTTCACTTCGAAAGTCCGTATAACTTTCCCAATTCTTTACCACAAAATTGCAAGAGCAACTTTCTCGGTAGAGTTACTACAAAAATTTTTTAGGGTTTCTCTATCTGATTTATCCAATCTTCCACAATCATTGGATTTCTTAACTCCACTGAAAAACATAGGCTTAAACCTCTGAAATTGACTCAGTCTATTAAGTTTGCAATTGTATCCTAAGAATCCATATAAAGTCTTCCAATTCATTTATTCTCGTTTTCCATCAAATTTGGATTTTTACTCTGGTATATAATAGTGTACTATTTTCTGAAGTTTTCTCAGCCTTGCTCCCCGTCACACCTTAATCGTTAATATTATCATGGGGCCACTATCACTTGACCTGACAATATTATCATTACTTCTGTGTCCCGCTCAATTTTTACGAAGCGGACTCCAAAAATTTTCCAGTGAAACTATAAGGTGTACTCTCAAATGATAATTCACTACACCTCTCGGGCCTATCTCTACGGCCTCGAGGAATGATTTATTTTCATCCATCAATATAACTGTAATGCCTACCTGCCATATCTATTAGTTTTCCATCATTCAATGACATAATTTTTCCTTAAAACACAGTCAAGTATACCCGTTTGTATCTAAATAATGTACAGTAATACTGGGGATGTGAACTTTCTAATTCTTTTTCACTTTTAATATCGACTCGTATCAGGCCAACTTTGCTCTGATACCAACTTTGTAACGACTCGAATTTACTGATATTTTAGTTAGGCTACGAGTCGAACAGATCAAAATCAATAAATCAGTCTGATACATTTTCTTTCTTAGTAACAAGTTTAAAAAAAATATGTTCGCATTCCTTATACACATCTCATACGCATCACTGTACTTACAAAAATTTAGATATAAAAGAATTTTTTAAACCCGGGTATACCTTCGATGTAAAAATATGCTCTGCGGAATCATAATTGTGCGGAATGCCTTACTAACGGAAGCAATCCAAACTACAGTGAGGCTCAGTGGAGGAAAGTAAGGGGTGAGCTCAACATGCTCAGTAAGAAAAACCCTATAGCAGGTAGATAAATATACTACCTAAAATATATATTTATATTTTTGCCAAATCCAGAACATTGTCATAGAAGTATATAGATGATTTGGTAATTTTCTCAAATACCAAAAACATTTTTCAAGACAGAATATATATCGGTAGTGAAATTAGCTATTGTGGTAAATACATAAATTTCAGAGGTTCCAGTAGCCAAATAAACAGATTTCAAGATATCTCAGTTCATGCAGACAATTCAAAAAATATTTCAAATAAACGCAGAGGCACTGCCAGTTTCGAAAAATCAAAGTCGAAAAATCCGTGGCAAATTCAGTTTGAAAATGGAATTGAATTCAATACCGTTTCTAAAACTTTAAATAGCTTTTAAAAGTGACGACGGTGTGGTACTTTGCTTCCGTAGGATTCAAGAGGTGGCCTCCACGATCTTTTATGCATTAAAATATTCAGTTTCGTACTAGATAAAATCACAGAGTCAATTTAGAAGTTCAAATAGACGAGACAAGGTAGACATGCTATATCAGATATGTGAGATCTGAGAATTTTACACATATCCAATTATGTAATGTGAATTTGAAATGTAATTTATTGAGCTGAATGTAATGTACTCTTACAAGGAGGTGGTATGGATGAATTTCTAAGTGATAAATGAGTTATGAAAGAGATTTTATGTTAAGTGTTTAACCAAAGTGTGAAACTATGAGGCCAGATCGATCTTGGAGAGGAAATGATCGATCTGGTAGGCTAAAGTGATAAGGAATGAGGAAATTTAAGTGAGCATATCGATCTCCAATGGAAGAGGATTGATCTCCTTATGATTCTGTAATGAAGAGATCGATCTTATGAGGAAGGGATCGATCTCATGAAGCATTCTGTAAGGAGAAGATCGATCTCCTTAGGGAGCAGATCAATCTCATGAAGTGTTCTGTAAACTAAAGATTGATCTCAAAATTGGAACAAATTGATCTCATAAAGCCATGAAGAGATCGATCTCACCCCACGATAGATCGATCTCCTAGGCATAAAATTACCCCGAAACGTTCCCAAATTCATATGAAGATCGATCTCATCAAGGACCAGATCGATCTCCTACAATGTAATGTACTCTTACAAGGAGGTGGTATGGATGAATTTCTAAGTGATAAATGAGTCATGAAAGAGATTTTATGTTAAGTGTTTAACCAAAGTGTGAAACTATGAGGCCAGATCGATCTTGGAGAGGAAATGATCGATCTGGTAGGCTAAAGTGATAAGGAATGAGGAAATTTAAGTGAGCATATCGATCTCCAATGGAAGAGGATTGATCTCCTTATGATTCTGTAATGAAGAGATCGATCTTATGAGGAAGGGATCGATCTCATGAAGCATTCTGTAAGGAGAAGATCGATCTCCTTAGGGAGCAGATCGATCTCATGAAGTGTTCTGTAAACTAAAGATCGATCTCAAAATTGGAACAAATCGAACTCATAAAGCCATGAAGAGATCGATCTCACCCCAGGACAGATCGATCTCCTAGGCATAAAATTACCCCGAAACGTTCTCAAATTCAAATGAAGATCGATCTCATCAAGGACCAGATCGATCTCCTACCCTCCGTCTATAAAAGGACCCCAGTGTTTTCCTGCATTTCATCTCTTCTCTCTCTTCTAAACCTCCATTTTAGCCTAGCCTTAGCTTTCTCTCTCTTCCAAAGTCTCCATTTCCGCCCAAATCGAAGGTTGTAGCAAGAAGGAAAGTTGTTCCTCATCCAAAGGAGAATAACATACTTGAAAATCGAAAGACGATTGAATCGAGGAAAGAGTTGAGCACTCTATAAGTTTGGGTAAATTCTAAACTTTAATCTTGGATTTTAAAGTGATTTTTGGTAATTATGGTTGTAGGAATTGTGATTAAATAGCTAGGAAATGGTTAAGGATTAATGAAACTATGATTTTGTTGGAGTAAAGGTGACGTTAGGCAATTTATGTGTGCAAATCATTCATTTAACAATGAGTCCCTTACCCCCTTACTGAGTGATTTAGAAGCTCACCATGTTTTATCTTCCCTCCAGATTTCTTCAAGTGAGGAGAATTTTCTGCGACATACGGAGTAGTGGCTAGTGGAGAACTTGAGCTCCAGGCCATATATTTGTATTAGAGGTATAATTTACATTTCATGTACCCAGACTAATGTGTATTTACAGACACTTGATGTACAATGACGTATGAGATGTATTAGGATTAATTAATACTAAGTTGAGAAATGGATATGATATGATTTCTGAATGCTTGATGATGAGATCCTGAGGTTTAAGTTTTATAACTTATATATATGGTGATGCATGACACTGCTCAGGAATGCACTCATAAATGTGTATCGATGTAAATAAAGGTTGAAATTTGCTCTGTTTTTCGCGCTTCCGGGACGTCACAAGATATCAGAATGACTATTGGCTAATGTCGGTGACTCTGGGCAATTCACTGATCAGTTTGTCGAGATGTCAATTGTCGTGGGAGTGGTCAGCTACCCAAACGGCTCACAAATCAGAACGTTCGAAGACTACAAACATAATCAGAAACACGGTACATTGTACTCATGGGCCACAGATACAGAACAGACAAATGTAACAGAGTAGCCCAGCCGGCCATGGCCACCCCTCTTAGGCCCACAAACAACGACTGTTGTGACAACGTTATACGACAACATCAACAGTGCAGCATGATCTCACCAATGCCTTTGTCTCAAAATCAGTTCGAGTTGGACCGTGCGACACTTAGTCAGCACGCGCTCAAGCACATCACATCAAATTTCTTTAAAATCATATCATTTTTCCTCAAATCACATATAAATTTAATTTGTTTCACAAAGCAATTCAAAACAGGTTGATTAGCCCCTTTCCGGATAAAATCTCATAAAACAGTCTATGAAAATTCAAAATTCAAGATTTTCGATATTTAAAACAGAATTCAAGCCACATCAGAATCTATGCAACCCATTTAAATTCAATCCATAAAAATTAGGTTGTTCAAATAGGCTAAAATCTCTAATTTTCAGAGTCATAAAATTCACCATAAACTTTTCGGTAGTTTCGATACTGCAAAATTTAACCTAAAATTTTATATTTACAAATATACAAAAAATTACGCATATTTATCTCTAGCAGTAACGAGAATTTTCCTTACCTCGGGGTCTGCCCGCTGTCCTCAATTGCCCCGATGCTGCAAGTCGACGGGTCCGGTTCACTACGTTTATTTCCCTGAAATTTTTTACCAGTATTTCTAAAATTTCGAACCGATATTTTCTACTATCTTTTCCTGAGTTTTTCCCAAATTCATTGCGCTTTTTATTTTCCTGATTACTGTTCACCCTTTTTTTTTAATCTTCCCGCCAACTCCTTTTCTTTTCTTCCTTCTTCTCTTCTTCTTCTTCCTCCTACCCGAGCTCACTGTTCATCACCTCCCAACTCTGCCATCATCTCATCCATCTTGTTTGACCGCCACTATCATCCTCCTCTTTGTTTCCTTACCCCTTGTCGCTGCCCTTATTTTCGGCCTTCCCATTTCCAGCTCCACCGTCCGCCACTGCCATTCGTTCACCTTTATTTCCTTCGTTCTCGAGTTTCCTTATCGGCGCCGCTCATCCTCCTTCATCATCCACGATTCCCCCACCCTTCGCGTTCCTGTCGAACCCCGTCGTCCTCCTGCTGCCACCGGTTCCATTACCACAACCTGACTTCTTTTCCCGAACACCGCCCTTCTCTTCCGTTCTAGATCGGTGCAGCCTCTGTATTTCCTTCTGCTTCAGTTTTTAGTTCTGTCCTCTCTTCTCTGTTTTAGTTTCTTGCTTCAGCTCATAGCGGGTTCAGCCCGTCGGCCCCGCTACTGTCCCCTTGTTCGTCTCTGTTTCTCAGCTCTCATTCGCGCCTCCTCGAGCTACCTAGTTATGCTTTTCTTGCTGAGGCTTTCTTCTCTTCAACAATCACAGTCATCAACACTCCTCTACTTCAGCTCAGTAACGCAATCTTGTAACCCAATTGGGGGCTCTAAGGTGACAGAACGTTAGCTCTACGCACATAGTTGGACCCATCGTGGCTTGTCTTTGTCCTGCCGAGTCCAAACCATGGCGTTGAGTCACGAGACTTGAGCGAAGGCTCTAGGTCTCGTGTCTCCTAGAGTGGATGGCACTGCTTGGGGCTGGATTCACATAGCAGCACAAACTTCCCACTCTTGGCAATGGAAGGATTGCCGGTCAATGCTACTTGGATCCAACATGGCTCTGTGGGTTGATCATAGCTGAACCGTAACTTTTTTAAGTCTCTCTCGCTTGACTCCCCTTTACGACCTTTGTCCCTCCTGTGCACGCCTCTATTTCAAGCTTTTCCTCTTTTGTTCAGTATCTAGGAAACATGAATGGGGACCAAACAATTTTATGGTGCATGCTGCTCTCCATTCTCTTGTTCTCTTTCTTCAATTTCCTTGCATTTTTATACTTGTAATATACCAAACAAAGAGAATGATGAGGGGGTATGGTAGCGTGAGGTTGGAGAGAAAAAGAAATGGGGTGGGTTCAACCAATTTCTGCTTTCCTTCTGTTTCTTCCTTCCCACCGAAACCATCTCATCTCTCACATTTCCATCAACATCACTTCCCTTTCTTTTATATTTATATATATATATATGTGTGTGTGTGTGTGTGTGTGTTTCCATTAATTGCTCAAGAGTGGACATTACTCTACTACCTACTGCTGCTGCGTCAAGTCTAATCTCAGTTTTTTTTTTTTTTGCCAATACTACACTTCCTTCTTTCATTTCATCTTTCTTTTTCCTTGCCTGTTTCTTTCTGTCGACATGGTTACCTAAACTGTTGCAGCTGATGGGTAACATGATCCTCCATCATTTGTCACTTCCTAGGCCGCCGACCCCTTCACCATCCACTGCCCTTTTATGTATTTTGTATATGTACATATACATGTACATATATATATATATATTCACATATATATATATATATATATTCACACACACACACACATATATATATATACCTATCCATTTAACTTAAAGACTAATTGAAACATAACATATATATTTTTATAGTACATAAAATGAATTTAGTCAAATTGTTGTACTTATATATTATAGGGGAATAATCCTAGCTTATAATAAATTTATTTCTTTATTTCTCAAAATTATTTATTTTTAGAACCAATATAATTTATTTAATTAATTTCCTTCAAGTCTCACAATTGGAACAATAAAATTTTAAATTTTAATCTTCGGCTAATGAAACATAATCTTTAATCTCGATGATTAATTTTTTAATCTTAGATAAAACCGAGTATCTAAAAATTTACGGTATTCACAGTTACTCTCACGAATTTTGGCCTTTATTTGTTAGGTAGTATTTTTTGTTTTTATTTATTAACTTTGTATTTTGGGTTTTTTATTTTTGCTCTCATCGACTGCCACGTTTTTAAGGTTCCTTCAGCAACCGTTTGCCTTCATTGTTGGTGCTTCCTTTATTTCAACCTTCATTTCTGTTTGGTAGTAAATTTTATAGAAATTTATTGATTTTTTTTATTTTAATTATTTTATTTATTTTATGTTGTTGTTGGTGTTTATTAAATTGTTTTGTGTTGTTAAAATGTGCATTGTTAAATTCTATGTATTGATGTTGTTGTAAATTTTTTGGTTTATGATTAAGTGTTGTTGTTAGTTCTTTGATGTAAAATTTTGTATGTATATTAATGCTTGCCTAAGTCATGGAAGGCTAAAGTGACTGCCACAGAGGGTCTAAAGATTCTCACACTTTCTCTTGATGAGCTCATGGACCCCTACCTATATATGAAATGAAATTAAAAAGAAAAAAAATAAGAACCATCAAAGAAAGTAGAGGTTGCATTGAAATCTTCTACAAAAGAATATGTTAGGGATGACAAAGAAGAGGGTGGAGATGATGACTTACAAATGGCAATGTTTGCCAAAATACTAAACAAATTTATGAAAATGATAGGAGACCTCAAAGAAAAAATGTCACTAAAGGTGATTCTAATATGAGCGACATAGACCTTATAGTGTGTTATGAATGCAATAAATCGAGATATATTAAATTTGATTACCCTTTACTTAGGAAGCAAGATGATAAAAATTATAGAAAGAATGCAATAGTGGTTACATGGAGCGATACTGATAGCTCCAATGAGGAAGCATTGAAGATGAAGTAGCCTATTCTTTCTTCATGGCTATTGATGATGAAGTTAGTTCTAGCTCTAGTGAATGTAATGATTATTCTTTTAATGAATTACAAATTGGATTTGATGAGCTAGTTAGTAAATATGAATGCATGAACTCTAAATACAAAAAACTAACAACAAAACTGAAAAAGGAACATGAAATGTTGCTTAATGATAAGTTAGCGGCTCAAATGAAATTGAAAGAAGTAAATCTAAAGATACGTGAGTTGAACAAAAAGTACACAAATTTATACAACTCATTTTTTAGATTTTGCATAGATCAACAAAATCTAGATCACATGCTTGAGACCCAAATAGCATTTTTTGGTAAAGATGGGTTGGGATACAATGCAAATTATAAGGAAACTCATCTTAAGAACTTTTTTGTAAGTAAGAAGAATGAGCATGATAATTCACTTGTTTGTTCTTTTTGTAATAGATCAGGCCACACTTCACAGTATGCAACTCTAGGAAAACCACATTTAAAGGAAAAGTAACTAGAAGAATGTGGATCCCAAAGCATGTTGTAAATACCAGTGATGTTGAATTGAAATTGATATAGGTTCCCATGGGATCAAAAATTAATACTATTAATTTTTAAGGACCCGAGAAAGTTTGGAAACCAAAAAAATTGAGTTCTTGTTGTTGTAGAGCATGGAGTTTTAAAGAAATCTTTGAAGATTGAATGCTCTAGACACCTACATGAAGTATGGATTGCTCAAGTGGGATTTAAAGAAATATAGCAAAACACTCTTGAGCAAAAGAGTATTGTAAGCATAAACTTTCTATCCTTAATTATATATGCTAAAATTCATTTTGTGCTTTGAGGAGATAATATATTGATAATTCTTGATGCAAAATGTGTATATTGTGATATATAAAGTCTCTTGTGCACTTTGAGACGAACTTGAATTGATGAATTCACCATGAACATGGTTAATGATTTTATGATGATTTGGTGATTAAATTGAATTATTTCTGATTTAAGCAAGCTTGATGTGTATTGAAGATGGGTTTGCTTGCTTCAAACGTGTCAAAAATGTCAATTGTGCAAAATGCTTCTTAAAAGTCCTATTTGTTGAAATGTATGCTTAATATGACATATGTAACTTGTTATATATTTTGGTGGAATTCTCAGTTGAAACTTATTTGAACAAGTTTGTTATGGCTTGTTTGTGGTCTCTCATCTTTTGATTAGGTCAAAATGCTCATATTTCTCAAAATATGCATGTTTTGATGAAAATTCTCCATAAGTTGCAAAATCTATGCTCAAAAGATTTTTCATCCTTGTTTCTTCCTCATGTAAGACACAAATTATGTATTCTAAGTGTTCAATCTTGTCAGGCCATAGAAACTTGATTTTTTATGTCAAAATGTTGTAATGAACTGGACGAGGATCAATCCCTCATGCCCTGGAATCGATCCCTATGTTGATTTCTTTCATATAGAAAGCTTTTGTGCTGAGAATGATCGATCCCCATACCTTAACCACTGCACAGAATAATTTTGTGTTGTGAGAGATCGATCCCCCCAAGTCCTTAGGATTGATCCCCCTTAAGGAATGCCTTAAATTTCTTCATTTCTCTTCTAAAAATCATTTATAAGTGTTTTGGTCTTCTTTCACTGCCAACTTTTATTCCCTTGATTTCTCATAGTGCTCATGTGTATAAAACCACTCCTTGATAAGAAATTTAATGAAATGCATGAATCTTGAAATAATCTCGAAATATCTTCTACATGTGTGCTTTAACATAGACTCGGGATTAAATAAATGATTTATGTATATTGGGGAATATGATGAAAATTGTGTTTAATACAAATTTTTATCTCTTTGGTTTATTTTGTGTTTTGTCAAGTATGCTTATTAGATTATATTCTATAACTTGACTTACATATCCTTATTGTGCCTCATGATATATTTTGGGGGATATGGTCATTATGATCAAAATGTATGTTTGTATGATTCCTTGATCAAACTTAACCATTAATGGTGCTTAAAACATGACTTAGATAAATCCAATACATGTGATGCTTAAAATGTTACATTTAGTCATAATTGATTTGGCTTATTCTTTATGATGATATATGGACTTTAGGTGTTTAAATGATACAAATGTCATCTATGAGCTTAATTTTAACCTATGGCCAAAAATATATGTTTTAATTAATAACTTGAGATTCAGTGCCAACTTGGTATCTAGATTGAACTTTAATATGGGTCATTTCTTAGGTTGATCCTATTGTTGTATACTTATTTGTGGAAAGAGGAATTTTTTAAAATAAATTCTTGATTTGATTTAAGCTTGCAGCATTTGAATGTTGAAATTTGATTTTATAATCTTAAAGTGCTATTAATGGTTTTTGTGTTAAGAATTAACATGTATATCCAAGGATAAGCAATGAAGAAGTAATTTTTCATTTTACACCAAGCTTAAGGACATCAGAGTTATGCTCACCTTTGAAATGAAAGACTTCAAGTTGAAATGAGCATCTCAAATAAAGGATAAATGTAAACATCAAACTATGCACCTTAAGTGATATTCATGCATATTTTTCTTGAATGCTTTGATGTTGTGTGAACTTAGTGCTTGAAAGTATACATAGGGTAAATCTATAATCATGCCTTGAAGTGAGAATATTTGATTTCATGAAACATTAGTTTGATCTCACTCATTGATTGAGAACTTAAGTTTCCAAATCCTTTAGTATGATATTGAATCACTTAGGTTATACCATCTTGTTGAAGTAGCGTATACCTTTTAGCACCTTAAAATGATCAAACCTTACTTGATTAGGTATATGACTATGATTTAAGTAACATGGTAGTTTTGAAGCTTGTCTTGCTCATAAATGGTAAAGATCTTCAATGAAAAATGAGCACATGGTTCTTTGTGATTATGGTTATGGAAGAATGTTTTGTAATGGAATGATATGTAATCTTGAATCTTCCATATAAATATGTTTATTGAACTATGCCAATGAGTGATGAGTTTGCATACCTTGTGATTATCATGCATATTTTGAAAAACCTTGACTTAACTCTTGTATTTTCAATGTTCTTATTTGTGTGAGTTTATCTGTTTCTTTGGCATGAACATAACATATATGTACATATATGATAACTAATAATCATGCAAAAAATTGTGTGCGCTTTTAATTGACATTCTTCTCTCATATTAAAATGACAATTAGGGAAGATTTCATAAGAACACATTTACATGAGATAATTGTGCTAGAATAAATGCTTGATTGCTATATGTTTAAATTCTAAGTACATTCTATCTTAAACATGATTTATGAGCATAATGCATGGTCTCCTATATACTTTTGGCTCATAATCATTATAAAGTATCATGCACCTTACTTGACATATTGATATATCTTGGTGCTTGGTAGAATTACATTGAGTAGGTTTTAGGATTAGTCAATATATTTCTTTCAAACTTGCTTCATCTTCATGCACATAGGTTTACCTAAACCTGACAATTCGTGTTCGTATCATATAAAATCGTGTTTATGTCATTTAAATACAAAAATTTCATGTCAAAGTTTTATCGACACAGGACACATAAAACTTTATTTTTTAACTTTTACAATATTCATATACACTAATTTTAACTCGTGTTACCCTGTGTCACCTTCTTGTCTTCTAATTGTGTTGTTTTCATGTTATGTCTAGGATTGCCAAGTCTAGTTTTACCTAAAAAGAATTTCATGTGTATATTTCTCAATGTCCTTAACTTGCACAATCATTTTCACACATTAATTAGGCATCAAATTTTTTGTGCTATAACTCCCATTATGATAAGATTTCTTAGTGTTGGAGCAAAATTGTTTTGAAAATATCTTGTGTTAAGGGGGAGACCTGTGAGATCCGCATCTTTGTATGATATTCTTTATGATTTTCATATTGTATGACATTATTATATGTTAATGGATTCATAAGATGGTTGATTCAGATTTGATAAATGTAGATGAAACGAAATAACGTACATAAAATCGAATAAGGATAAATCGGGAAAGCAGGGACCCAACAAGTTCGTTTAAGGAATTTAATCGAGTTGACTGAAAATAAGGAATTGAAAATAGGGAAAAGATTGAGGATTTATGAAAGAAAATTGATTCAATTTAGTCCCGAACACGTGTAAGGGTAAAATGGTCAAAAGATCAAAATTTGGTATAAATTCGATAAGTAATTTTCATTAAAATATGAAATTTACGAAATCTGGATCAATAACGAGGAAAATAGTTAATTTCGAGTCAATTGATCTAGATATAAATTTATTAGAATTAATTGGAATTAATTCAGAATTAATCGATATTTTTAATTCGAAAAATTATCCCAAAAATAATCGAAAAATATACCGAAAAGACGAAAAATAGATCGATAAATTAATTTATTGATTAAATGAATTAAATAATAATTTTTAAGATATTTTAGAGATATTTTGGGTATTTTTAATATATTTAATTGATTAAAATAATAATAAATAAATTAATAAAAAAACAGAAATCTAAAAATCGAAGAGAGAGAAAGCGCAGAAAGAAAATCGATAGCCGACTCGCGAAAACCCGAGGAAACCTGATACCCCCGACGAGCCACCGGCTGTCGACGAGCCCAGTTGACGGTCGGAGAAGGTAGAGCGAAGCCCGACGAACCTAACGGTACCGGTAACACACACCGACGGCCCCTATTTCCGACGAATCGACGGACAGAAGATCCGAGGAGAAATCGCATCGATCCCGACGAACCACGGTGTCCCAGCACCGATTCAACTCAGCCGAGCAATCCCCTGGCTGAGGCGGTCCTTTTGAGC
Organism: Firmiana major; assembly: GCA_033439115.1. NCBI lineage: Eukaryota > Viridiplantae > Streptophyta > Magnoliopsida > Malvales > Malvaceae > Firmiana > Firmiana major. Next base: position 62,365,600 of record CM065904.1, read on the forward strand.
CTAGTGGCGGCCGACGAGACGGCTGGGAACGCTGGCAGCGGTAAACGGGCCAAAACGGCACCGTAGCCGAGAGAAGAAAAAGGAAAAAGAAAAAGAAAAGGAAAAGGAAAAAAGAAAAGAAAGAAAGGGAAAAAAAAGAGGAAAGAAAGTGTACTCGAGGACGATTCAAAATTTGGGTAAGTGACCGAGAGTCGGGATTGACCTGCGGATAAATCCTGGGAATTCAATTTAATATTTTATTGATGAAAAATGACCCGGATTTGCATAATTATGCAGTGTTACTACAGAGCCCAAACGAGAGCCGATTTAGCTCTGATTTTCGTACCCCGCATCATAGTGGGTAAGTACATTTTAATTACGATAATATGAGTCATTAAATGTAGAGTTAAGATTATTTTACAGAATTTACGGATTAATTCTGCATAAAAGGAATTTTATTTGAAATTTCAAAGTAATTATCGTAAACAGTATCCAGGCTATCCAATGAGTTTGGAACGAAGCCCGATGATTATTGATAAGCCAAATGAGCCCAGTAAGCCCGAAAAGGGGATTTAAAAAGTGGAAACATGCTGAAAAAGGGGTCGAGGCCCATTAAAGTGCAATCGAGCCCAATAGAGTAAAACGGGCCCAACGCTTTAGATTCGATCAGTAAGAGTGAAATACTGATCAGTATATTTGAACTGAACCCATATGTAGTTATATGCAGCTCCGTAGACGAGCGAATTGGACTAAGAGACCTGGTACGGTCGAGTCGGGATAAGCTCGCGCGTGATTACAGGTAAGAGAATTTTATGAGCACTTAGAGGTAGTTGTACGTAGTTTCGAGGGGATTTACATTACGCTAAATTCATTAGGCTACCCGAAAATAGAATAAAATTTTTGCGAAAAAATATGGAAATAGTGACAAATGACTATTTTGCCCATAGTTAGGAAAATTTTAAAAAAGGTAGTAAGGCTATGAAATTGCATGAAATTCATGATTTTAATGTTTTCATGATGATATTGCTTTAATTCAAACAATTTATGGATAGGTTGGCTATTATTTTCATGTTTTAAGTTAAAATGCACAGGTTAGGTACCAATCGATATTTATTTAATATGTTTTGATAAAATTGAGCCACCTATCAGTGTTATATGAGTTTTAATCGTGTTTAAGCACTGCTCGCACTGGATTTTATAATTTAACTCATACAAAGAGTGCTGGAGCCTTGCTCGCACTATTTTATAGGTTTATTTCACATGACTGTCATACTGGAGTTTTTCTCGTACGAGGTTTTCACTGAGTTTTTATACATACCCGTAATAGAGCATTGCTCGTACGTGGACTATGATTTTATAATCAGTTTAAGTCGTACTAGAGTGCTGCTCATACGCAGATTTCATTGATTTCTATGAAACCGTGCAGGAGCTTCGCTCATACGAGGTTTTTAGATATCATGTATATGTATGTAGCGTGTTGGAGTTTTCTCTTGTAGACTGTGTGTCACAGTGAGGTGATATGCTCACACGTGCATACTGAGACATAATTGACATGGGTGGATAAGACCTATTACAGGCACCCCTGATTGAGCTTGGGTTCATGGAGTACGTTGTACCATGTATATCACATGGAGTATGCTGTACCGTGGGGATTGTTAGAGTGGAGTGGCATTAGCCACGAGACAGCAAGTCTTGCCCTCGCAATCTTGATATTATGCTGTTCTGGCGGGTAGGACCGACCCACCTCCCATTTCAGGTGTGACACCCCGAACACTAGGATCCGTGTGCCAGGGATCACGAGGTTATGGCCATAGTCCTAAATGTTACCGATATAGTCGTTTACATGTCTCGCATGATAAACTCACATGATAAATCTTTTGGTTTTGATAGATCAGGGTAGACCCGAAGGAGGGGTCAGACCCCAATTTTCTTATGATTTCAATTGAGTTTTGATTGTTCCCATGGAGGGATTTTATGAAACTTTCATGACTTGTAACCCTATGAGAAAGGTAAATTTTATAACGAAAATTTTAAAATAAATTATTTTGTTGAAATGGATTTGATTCTTTGAGTGTATCACATTTTAACCCAGATGAGGTGTTTTAAAATGTATTGATTCATTTGAGCATGAGATGTTTTCACATGAGAATTATTCCATGTTTTAATATGTCGATTTCCTATTTTTGAACAGATGATACTTATATATACGACATATCATTGTTTTTACCTCATGCTCACATATATCCTGATATACTATCAGCATGTAGATAGTATAGCTATCTACCCGTTTGTATTATTGTTTTACTGAGCATGTAGAGCTCACCCTTTCATTTTTCACCCACTTTTAGTGTTTTCACCATAGAGATAGCGGGTGTAGAGAGTAGACGGCATAGTTGATTTCTATGATTCCTATCGACTTTCAAGTATACACCATGTTTAGAATTTTGTATTAGTATGCTTACAGAACAATATTGTATATGGAGGAATATTTGGGGATGTAAATATAGAATCATGTGATGTATAAACATACCGACCACTCTATTATAATATGAATGATATCAGTATGCTTGTATACGTGTGATATTTCTTAATGGTTAAAAAGGGTATATCGATATTGATTCACAGCCCGACCTGTTCAGAGGGATTTGTCACGAGGAGGTAAGAAGGATTTTCCAAAAGCGAAAAAATTGTACTGATTTTGGTAGTATTGGGTCGTGACAAGACCTTTCACAAAAAATTTAGCCTTATTTCTAGGACGAGTTTTTACTTTGGCCATCATCCCATTTTTGCTATAACAAAAAGGGAGAGAAGATATAGTTTGAAAATGGTTTGAAAATTTCATTTAAAATTTATGCTTTAATTAAGGGGAGTTTTTAAGTAAATTTATCTTAAGTTTTGTCATATAAAAAGGGGGACTGCTAGCTTTAAATTGACTCATGTATTTTGAAATGACAAAAACTTAAGCATATTTAAGTGGTTATCGTTTATATAAATTTGCTTATTCAATTAAAGATTTTTATAAAACCATATCATGAAAATTTCATGAACACATGACCACATTTTATAAGAATATTTTAATTGGTCTTAATATTTGGAATATTTATTTTTGATTACATGAACTTGGTAATATTGAAAAATTATTTAGAAAATTACTTTATCATTTTGGGCTTGATTTCATATTTCCTAAGTTGCAAATTATTTATATGAAATCAAATTGAGTTTCAAATATGATTTTTAAATTTATCTTAGCCCAAAAATTTGATTTTGAGGCATAGGGATCGATCCCCTGATATAAGAATCAATCCTTCTCCAAGTCAGTAGTTAATCCCTTAGTTTCAAAACAAATGGATCGACCATCTAGCCTAAAATGACTCATTTTCCCTTAATTTTTAATAAAGGGATCAATCCCTCTCGTGGGGGGATCTACCCCCTAATAAAGGGATCTATATCCCTTTTATTTTTGTGAGTGAATTTTTGCAAGAAATTGAAAGGGATTAATCCCCTTAAGTCAAAATGCCTCCAACAGCTATTTTCTTGCATCTTGCAATGGGAATTTCTTACTTTATAATCCACCAACCTTCTTCAACATCCAATGGAGTATAAATAGGAGTCTTGAAGATCATAAGACCTAAGAGAAACAACTCGCAATCATCTTCCAGCTTCAAAGAAAGGAATTAAACACTTTTGAGCTCAAAATTCTTGTATTCATCTATTCATCACTCAAGTTCTTGAAACACTCACCTATTGAGCATTTCTTTGTTTACACGAAACACTTTCCCATAGTTGATTCTTGTAAACAAGGGGAGAGATACTCTTGAAAGGTTAAACTTGTGAGAGTTCGGTGGCCACTTTTCTTCCTAAGCCACAAAAGAAAGTGTAGAGGTCTCACCAATCTTTGAAAGAGGTGTGTAAGGGTTTCTTCCTAAGCGATAAGAGGAAGTATAAAAGGTTCACTAACCTTTGAAGAGGTGTGTAAAGGATTCACTTGTGATAGTGGAATTGGCATCCTTGGCAAGACGCTCAAGTGGAGAGGATATAGGCTCGAGTTTAGCCAAACCTCTATAAATCTTGTGTTTCAACTTTTTTTTCCTTTCTCTATTTACTTTGAGCATTTCAATTTCATATATACATATATATATATTGTGTCAAATCGTGTGAATTAGCTAGAAAAGTTTTATTCTAACGAATTTAGCATAAAACCAATTCACCCCCTCCCGGTTTGAGCCAACACTACCTTTTCATTTTGTTTTTACTTATATATATATATATATATTTAATTGATTAAATTGTTAGTATGGTAGGTTAGAGATCGTTGGGAACTTAAATTAGGAAAAAGGAAGAAAAATCGACTTACTCTCTAAATTTAGTGTTAAGTCAACAAAAGTAATCCTAATAACTATTATTTGGTTAAAGAATGAAAAATAGCAAATTCATTATAATATATAATTTTTTATTCATAATCTATTTTTTTTATAAAATAACATATAATAGTTTATATTCATTACTTTTTTGATTTGTAATAAGTCTTCGAAGTTACAATCGAGAATAAGTTGACTAACTAGAGTTATTCCCAAGGCCAAAGTTTTTTATTGGAGGCTTGTCCATGGCATCTTATCAATGCTTAATAACCTCAATAAAAGGAAATTGGTGGAGGGCGTTATTTGCAGTAGATGTAAATTACACGATGAAACAGTGATGCACACAATTTTTAGTTGTGTAAAAGATAGGGCCATTTGGAATCATGCTAGCTTGGAAATAGTTTTAGAAGATAGTGAGATTACAAAAAGATGAGCATGGTTTATGGAGATGTGCAATCATTTTGATTTAGAGAATGTTGAGAAGCTCATGATGTTAAGTTGGGTGGCTTTATTATAGTAGTAATTTATAAATAAAAAGTAATAATCTAAGAAGTATTGAATGACTGATGTATTTTGCTCTAAATTTTTACATACATGAGTTTAAGAAGGCTTAAGGTAACATTGAGGATGGAAAAGATAAGGAACTTGTTGTAGGATAATTGGGTATTTCTAAAAAAAATTTTATCCCACATTGCTTAGATTTTTACATTTTTATTTAATTATTTTTAGGTATTTACTCCTTACCTGAAAACTACTATATTTTTTCTAATTTACTAGTCAAACATTATCTTGATTTTCTCCTTGATTTGCTAGTCAAATATCCTGATTTCTCCTTGATTTCCTGGTCAAATATCTATCTAATTTTTTGCTAATTTCTTGGTCAGAATATCATCTCCTAATTTTGCAATAGCCATAATTTTTCCTGTAAATACAGAGCTACAAAAAGATTTCAAATCATCACTTCTTCACTTCTCATCTTCTCTGTTTGCTCAACTTCTTTACGTCCTTGTTGTTTTTCTAGCTGGGTTGATTTTCTTTCTTTTTCTTTCTTACCATTCTTGTTCCATGGGCAATCCTAAAAAAGCCTATTAAATCTTGGGGTATTGCACCTTTTGGTGAAATCATCCTTAAAGACAACTCGATCACAACACTCCTTAAGTTTTATTTGCTTACTGTTTTTTTCTATGGACTACAACAATCTTAAGGATTATTTTCTTAATGAAAACACCAACAACAATGTTGTTATCGCCACCGATTCTGCCATGCCTGCTGCTACTAACATTAGTCTTACCATGTCTACTGTTGTCCCCGACTCTACCATTCCTGCTGTGGCTGTTCCTCTTCTTGTGTCCATGTATTATGCTCAATCCTTTCCAGACATCAACAAGATTGAAATCTTTGATGGCTAGAACTAGAAAAGATGGCAAGAACGCATTTTCTCGGTGTTTGATATGCATGGAGTAGCTGCTACCTTGACAGATCCAAAGCCTGATTAAACTACAAATGTCAAACAGTTAGAATTATGGACACATGCCAATAAGGGCTATAGACATACAATTATTAGTACTCTTTCTAATGGATCTTTTCGATGTCTATTTTTCTTATACAGAAGCTAAACAAATTTGGGACTTCATGAACATTAAATATACTGCTGAAGACATTGGCAAGCAAAAGCTCATGATTGAAAACTTTTATAAGTGGGAGATGACTGATGGAAAAGACATCAAAGTGCAAATTAATGAAAACCACAAGCTATTAGAAGATCTGAGAGCTGAAAACATCACCTTGCAAGAGGAATTTGTAAATGGCCTACCTAAATCATGGAAGGATTACAAACACTAGTTGAAACATAAGCAAACTTTCTCTTGCTGACTTAATTACACACATCATAATTGAAAATACCAATAGAAAGGAACTCAAGGTTGCCAAAGCAAAAGAGATGACCTCAAAGGCTAGCCTGATGCAAGGAAAGTTCAATAATAAAAAGTACGATAATAAGAAACCTGATTACAAGCTTAAAATTTATATCCCTTCAAGAAAAAAAGGAACTTGTTTTATTTGTGGAAATCAAGATCATCATGCTCCTTAATGTAAAAAGAGAGTGAGAAATGACAATCCTTCAAAGCTAACAACTAATTTGGTTGAAGTAAATGACATTATTGTTGCGGTCATTTCTTAAGCTAATCTTGCCATCAAAGTGAAAGAATGAGTGGTAGACTCTGATGTTACTAGACATATTTATGCCAGTAAATATGCCTTTATCTCCTACAGCTCTATGGATAATGGAGAAGAACATATTTATCTTAGTGATTCTAGAGCTGCAAATGTTCTTGAAAAAGGAAAAGTTCTTCTCAAGCTCACATCGGCAAGACTTTAGCTAATGTATTACGTCCTAATATTAGAGTAAATTTAGTTTCTGTGGCTCTATTAGGAAAGGTTGGGGCTAAAGTGTTAGACCCGAATTTAATTAAAAATACGAAATGAATGAGTATTCGTGAAGGGAAGTCGGGTTAAATTAATCCCGAACACGTGTAAGGGCAAAATGGTCAAAAGATCGAAAGTCGGTATAATTTCGATAAGGAAAAATTTATTAAAAATAACGGATTAAGAAATCTTGGTCAATAAAGGTGAAATAAATTTATTCCGGGTTAAACTGATCAAGATATCAATTTATAGAAATTAATCGAGATTTTTAGTTCGAAAAAATAATCTCAAAAAATAATCGAAAATTATACCGGGAAGCTGAAATAATACCGAGAAATTAATTTATAGACTAAATGAATAAAATATAATTTTTTAAAGATATTTAGAATATTTTAGACTAATTTAATCAATTAAATAATATTAATAAAAATAAATAAATATATAAAACTAAATTAATGAATTGAAAAAAAAAATCAAATCAGAATTGTCGGGGAGAGAGAGAAGCAGAAACGAAAAACAGACGAAGCAGTCGAACCGAGGGAGTCCGACGAGCCACCGGCGACCGTTGAGCCCAGGCGAAGGTCGAAAAACGTAGAGCGACGCCAGGCGATCTTCAGGCCACCGGTGACGCGCGCCAAGGACGCCGGAATTCGATGAAAAACGGAGGAGAAGGCCGCTGGAAAGAAAGGGTCACCGGTGGCGAACGGCGGCGAATCGGGCGGAACCGAGGCCAGATTCTGAAAGCCCAGGCGACGGCGGTCCTTTCTGCACCGGTATCAGCCGACGAAACGGCGGGAAACGCCGGCGACGGCCAAGAGGAGGAAAATGGGTCCGACGGCCGAGGGAAAAGAGCCGGACCGGCTGCGTTCCGGCGAGCTGCGGACAACCTCACGGAGCTGCTGGCGGTGGAAGCCGGCAGAGAACCGATCGGCAAGGCGGTGAACCGGTGGTGAACCGGTCGAACCGGAGTGAACCGACGGTCTGAACCGGTCCGAACCGGACTGAACCGGTTCAGCCAAAAAGAGGAGGAAAAAAGGAAGAAAAAGGGAAAAAGAAAAAGAGGAAAAAAATTGAGAAAAATTTCAGTGATGCAATCGAGCTTCGGGTAAGTCGATAAGCGGTCAAATTGACCGATTTAAATTTTGGAATATTTTATTTAATTAATTTTGGGCTGAAAACTTACCCGAAAAATTGTGGAATTGTGTAGCTCGACGATTGGCATCCACCGAGGGCTCGAGACAGCCTCGATTTACGTAATAGCATGGAATCTCGGGTAAGTGACCCCTATTTACGACAATTACCTCGTTATGCGTGATATTGATTTAATTTTCACATAAATTGAATTAAATTATGAAAATTTAGATAAATTGTCGTAAATAATGAATTTAGCTATTCGAGAGCTAGAACGAGGTCCAATAAATTATTAGTGGGCCCAATGAGCCCAATAGGCCTCGATAAAGCAAAAAGTAAGTGAAAAACGGGCTTAAGGCCGATTAAGGCCCATTAAGGTGCAATCGGGCCCAATAGGGGTAAATGGGCCCAACGATTTAAGTTAAGCCCAGAAAATAGGAAATACAATTAAATTGTATGTTATCTGACCTGAGGAATATTGATACGCAGTTTCGGGCATTGGATTGAGAGCATATCGGACTGCGCGACGAGACAACAATGGAAAAGAAAAGGTCAGACTCGACAGGAAAATAAGGTAAGAGAATTCTGCGGACTGCTAGAGGTAAACTTTACGAAGTTTTAAATTCATTTGCAGTCATTTAAAATTTATCTGAAGGGTCTAGAGGTCGAATAATAATTTTAGTGGCCCGAATGGGCAAATTACTAAAATACCCTTGTTAAGGGTAGAACTTACAATTTAGGAAAACTTGGGAGGAGCAAGAACAAGAGGTTCTTGCTCATTCTGGAGGTGTTTTGATGCATGCATTAGTAGGCTGGCTAACCTTGAAATAAAATGCACAGCATTGCATACTTTCAACGTGAAATTGTTTTGAAAACTGTTTTGAGGAAAACAGAGCCGTCTACGTGTTTTATTGACATATGACGTGCTAGAGCTCAGCTCGCACGATATTTTCGATTTGTGTGATGCACGCATTGGTGCTGGAGCGAGAGCTCGCACTAGAGTTTTACATGCATAGGCGCTAGAGTATAACTCGCACCAGTTTTCACATGCTTTTTCGTGACACGGTGCTAGAGTCTAACTCGCACCAGATTTTACATGATTTTCGTGACAGGGTGCTAGAGTCTAACTCGCACCAGATTTTCACGTGATTTACATACAGAGTGCTAGAGCTTAGCTCGCACTAGTTTTACTTGATTTACCGACAGTGTTAGAGCACCGCTCGCACTACTTTTTAGAGATCATACGATAAGCCGTGCTTGGAGCATCGGGTAGACTGTGTGTCACCGATTAAATTGGCCCGCACGTGCGTTTTGAGACATGGCATCAGGGGAAAAGGCCCTTAAGCAAGGATGACCCCGAATAAAACAAAGCCGTACGGGCTTCGGCCCAAAGCGGACAATATGTGGAATTGTTGACGATGTTGCACCACCCGTTGTTAGACCACCATCGTTGTTGTGGGCCCAAGAGGGGTGGCCATGGCTGATGGCAGGGGTTGGCCGGGCAGGGGTCGGCCGTCACATGCGTAGCGTTGTTGACCACACGTTGTTGACCACAGGCATTGTTGTGGGCCCAAGAGGGGTGGCCATGGCTATCTGGGGGGTTGGCCGTGGGGGGGTTGGCCGTTACAATGGGTCCACGGAGTACGATGTACCGTGCAAGTAGCATGGAGTACGATGTACCGTGTGGTATCTTTGTGATACGTTAGCATCTTCGGATGCATGAGATTGGATAAGACCGACAAGATGGAGTGACCCACCTCTCGGGCGATTCCCGATCATGGTGAGAACCCGCACACTAGGATCCGTGTAGCTGAGGAACTCCCGAGGACACATGTGGCCATAGTCCTGGTTATTGCCGTTATACAGATATTGCCTCGTCTCGCATGTCGACGATTTCGATGATTTAAACTGGGTTTTAAATTAAATTTGCATGATGGTATTTCCATGCTTTTCAAACCCATGTGTGAATGTAAATTGATTTTTATGATTTTGTATGAGTCAGGATCACCCGATGGAGGGGTCGAGTCCTGACTTTATTGTGAAAATTTTAATTGAGAAAGAAATGATTTTGAAATAATTGCATGTTGAATTTTCCGTGCAAACTCGATTTACATAACATCATAACTCATATCATTTGTTTTAAAATGTGTGGAGAAAGGGTGGTTTATGCATGGCACCACGTTCATGTAGGTAGTATGGTTACCTACTTGTTCGTAGGATTGCCTTACTGAGCTTGATGTGCTCACCCCTTTCATTTTCTCCCACAGATAATCTCCAGTTGAAGTTGAGGCGACTCAGTACTGCATTCTGGATATCCGCTGCTGCCCATCAACATAAGGTATATACACTTGTACATATTGTATCTACATAAGCATAGCACAGTAACATGTCTGTAAGTAACTTTAGGGGATGTATAAATATTGTAAACGATTATGAATGACTGGAGAAGAAATAAGTTATATAGTAAATGTATGGTGGGACTGGCATTGACGCACAGTCCAATTTGTTGGTTGAGTGTGGTCACGATTCGAGGACAGGTAAGAATTCAAGTAAATAAACAAAACGCAAAAAAAAAAAATTAACTCTGATTTTTGGGTAATTTGGGTCGTGACATAAAGTGTCATTTAAATCTGACCAGATTATTATGACAAAGAATAATGTGCTTGTTGGAAAAGGCTATTGTAATCAGGGACTCTTTGTACTCAATGTTTATGAAGTTATGAATAAGTATGCATCATCTTTTGCTGACTTGATTGATTTTGTTGATTTGTGGCATGCTAGATTAGGATATGTTAACATTAACTATCTTAATAAAATTTAATATGTTGGATTGATTTCTGGTATTGATAAAGCAAAATTCGATAAATTTGAAATATATGCTAAAGCTAAATTAACAAAAAAACCTTGCACATGTTCAAAGGGAAAATGAATTATTAAGTTTAATTCATACAGATTTAGGGGATTCGAAAATGAACCATGACTAGAGGTGGTAAAAAGTATTATGTAACTTTTATTGATGACTGTTCAAAATATGCTAAAGTTTATTTGCTTAGACATAAAGCTGAAGCCTTTGACATGTTCTTTTTATATAAAGCTGAAGTAGAAAATCAATCAAATAAAAAGATTAAAAGAAATATATCAAATAGAGGTGTCACGACCCTCAACTTACCCAAATACGTACCAATTTTTCGCATTTTCATGCTTTATTTATTATTCGTCCTTTCCTGATCGTGAACAGCTACTCTCCTCAACAGTTGAGTTATGTGCCAATGTCTACCTCATCCATCCATAACGATTTCATTTGCAACATAATTTCGAAAGTAAACACTTTTATGAATACATCAGAGTTACTGTTTACAAGTGTTTATATTACTTTACATCCCCAATGTTTACAAACAAAATGCTACTATGTTATGTCTAGTTTAGATACAAAATAATTCAAGTGTGTATACCTTTAGCGATGAGATGCAGCGGATACCAAAAGGGATAAGCCTCCAGTCACGCTCAATCTATACTTAAAGCTCTGTAGAGAGGGGGAAAATAAGGGGGTGAGCAAACCACACGCTCAGTAAAGCAATCATGCGAACAGGTAGATATTGTACTATCTACGTGATCGTGATGCCATGCTCAAAAGCATTTAGTTCATCATTTTATCTCAAAACATGAGTGTATGATTGTGTTAATGGTATGTAAAGCAATTCATGCTATTAAATTTAGTGCACAAAACCCATTCAAAGCATGGCATTAACCCTCATGCATATTTCATACGTAAAGCATGACATTAATCATCATGCATATTTCTCAAGAAAAGCATGGCATTAAACATTATGCATCAATGCACTTTAAAAAAAAAACCATTAACATACTTTTATCTCAAAACAATTCAACTCTAGTCAGAATTCAGTCCCTCCCTCGGACTATCCTCACCCACAAAATATTTCAAACATGGATTTATTCATAAAGCAATAGACATGTAAGATAGGCAATACAACAAGGGAAATATCCTCTAGGACTATGGTCATATCCTGTGATACCGACTACACGGATCAGGTGTGCGGGTTATCACCACTAGCTGCTTCCACACGGAAGGTGGGTCAAGTCCAGCCCGCCGGTCTATAGCAAATCTTGTCTAAAGACGACATATCACAATCTCAACACGATACATCGTACTCCATGCTACCTACATGGTACAATGTACTCCGTGGACCCAATCAACACATCATATCATGCCACATCTCAAAAATGCACGTGTGATCCTATTTAATCGGTACGACCTCTTGTCTACCTGAAGCTCCTAACACGACTATCAACATGTCAAAATAATCAATGTGCGAGCCTATTTAATTGGTGTGACATCTAGTCTACCCGAAGCTCCAAACACGGTAACAAGTAAGGTGGGCATCTAATGCGAGCTATGCTCCAACACCATACCAAAACCAGTAAAAATCCATGTGAAAACTAGTGCGAGCTAAGCTCCAGCACTCATGTGTATAAAACACATCAAATCTCGTGCGAGTCATACTCTAGCACGCTTTCATTCTCACGAAAACAATGTAGGTGGCTCAATTCTTGCAAAGTATGGTTAACAAACCAAAACATCTCATTTCTTTTGTAATTCATTTCAAATGTTAGCCAACCCACCAATCACTTGCTAAAAGCAATAAAATATGATTTTCCAAAGCATTATGCTATTGTTTTCATGCACATTTCTCAAACACCCAACTTTTACCCTTCAATCACCCAATATCATTTCCTAATATCTCATGCATTCTAGCAAAGCATTTAAGCGCCCAAATTACGTACAAATATCTCTAAGAGTCCACACAATTCCCTTACCTCGATTTACTTGTGGTGCGACTCTCTCTTCCTTTGCGCTTCTCACGCTTTTATCTCAACTTGCTCCGATATATCCTCGGGAGCTGAAATTCATCCATCAAAATCACTTGAGTAAACGTTGTTAACTCACATTTTGACTTCACTTGTCAATATAATTTATTATGCATTTTACTAATGCCTAAATCCACATTTTACCTTTTGTGGTAAATCTCACAATTTATCCACGAACAACAACTTAAAATCATACCCATAACACTATTTTCACTTCTTGATATCCCATTCCTCATTAACCTCAATACATTCTACTTTCTCACTCTAGACCATTTCTAGGTCTTGATCATTTCAATGCATTTTAGATAGTTTTTAACAATACTAAGCACCCCAATCAACCCCAAACATCAATAGCTTAACAATGTACTTAAATTGGTGCTTTAGAAACTCACCTAGATTGATTTCTTCTTTGCTCCAAATGGAAATGTACCTTTTGTCCTTCAATCCACAAATGAGAAAAATGCCTCCAAGCTAAGTTGTTCTTCTCTTCGATGTGAACAACTTTATGTCTGATAGTCTTCCCTCAAATCTTCTTGAAAATGGTCGGATTTAGACAGTAAAATCTAGGTTTTTGGGTTTGGAATGGAAGGAAATGGCTTTGTCCCAAAATCTGCAGATCTAACTACTCCTATTTATAGATTCAGCTTGATGAGATCGATCTGGTCCCCTTAAATTCCTCTTTTTCATGGCATTTTCAAGCATGAGATCGATCTGTCGAAGCTTGAGATCGATCTGCTCCCAAACAAAGAGCTAAGGAGATCGATCAGTTTCATCCAAAATCGATATGCATTTTACAGAATGTTTAGGAGATCGATCTGGCTTCCTTGGAGAACGATCTGCTCTATTTCATTACTCAAATAAGAGCATTCTGGCTCTTCCAGATCGATCTCTTATCCTATGAGATCGATCTGGCCTTGATATTTCCAAATTTTACTGCAGTTTTTCTACAGCAATACATACTAAACTTCATACATTTTGTTGCCATGATCATTTTCTTATCCAATCATCTTTAAGACTTGAAAATAGCATCCATTCCTACCTTATACACATTAAAACTTGTGTGTATTCATTGTATAACCAAAGGTATACAATACAAACCAAATGGAAGCATAAAGATTCACACATCTTATGCAACTTCATCCATTTTTACCACACTACTCATATTTCATTCCACTCATATTCTTCACATGTTTAAATCTATTTCTTAATATTCATACATAATACAACTTGTACGTACAATCACAACTCCTATTGCAAGTGTGTACATTAAACTTATGGACTTACATTCCATGTACATTACAAGTATATCACCATACTTATGCAGTCATTTACATATATTCATGATTAAAACTATACGGGGTCTCACAAGAGGTGGTCAATATACTTTGTTTAATGAATTTAGCGAGAAAAAAAAGAATCATTCATGAAATAACTCCTCCTTATTCACTAGAATCTAATAGAGTAGCTGAAAGGAAAAATAAAACCTTAAAAGAAATGATGAATGCTTTACTTGTTAGTTGTGGTGCATCTGCTAATCTTTAGGGTGAAGCAATATTATTTACATGTCACTTACAAAATAGAATTCCTAACAAGAAAACTGATAAGACACCTTATGAATTATGGAAAGGTTATTCGCCTAATCTTAAATATTTAAAAGTGTTAGGGCGTCTTGCTAAGGTAACTCTTCTCGATCTTAAGAAATGAAAAATAAGTGCTAAAACTTCTTATTGCGTGTTTGTTGGTTATGCCGAACATAGTGCAGCATAGATTTCTTGTGTTGAAAATTGATGTGCTTGATTGTAATACTATTATTGAAGCTAAAAATTTGAGCATGTTTATCCATTAAAATCTGAGAATATTTCTTATGTCGTGTAGTTCAAAAAGAAGTTAAAAATAATGTTGAGGATTTAAGAATGAGAAAAAGGCAAAGAAAAGAAAATTCTTTTAGAAATGGATTTTACATATATCTTGTTGAAAATGACCCTTTTTACTTTTTCTAATGTCATTTCTTCTCTTGATGCACCATTTAAAAAAAAACTATAAAAACAGAAATTAATTCTATTAATCAAAATAATTCTTGAAGCAAAACCCATTAGTTGTAAGCAGATTTTTAAAAGAAAATACAATCTTGATGGTTTTATTGATAAATACAAAGCTAGATTGTAGAGATGTAAACAGGTCCTGATTAATCGGGTACCTGGGACTATCCGTCCTGTTTAAGTCAGTTTCGGGTACCCGATAAACGGGTTTTAATCGGGTTAGGGTAGCAATTTTATTACCCATAACGGGTTCAGGTAGGGTTTGGGTAGTAACCTTCGGGTACCCGAACCAGATTAACTTTCAGTTTTTTTTCCTTACGTGTCTAGATTTTTTCCTCACCCGTTGATAAAACTTTTGCCTAACCCTTAATCAGTATTCAGCCCTTCTCCTGCAACCCGAGCCACATTTTCCCCAAATCCAAACAGAGCAAGCTTATCTCTGTTCTCCTCACCGGCACCGGCGTCTCTCTCCTCGGGCTGTTCTCAGGTGAGCATCTAGTCTTCCCTTAACCTGCCGCATTTGATTTTTGAGCATTTCAACCTTAACCAGTCTTCCCTTAACCTGACTTCCCTTAACCTGTTGCAACAAGCAGAATACTCCACGGCAGGACTTAGCGGTTTGCACGGCTACACCATCATCGATTCCTGCAGCAATTTCGGCTAAGCCAAGGTCTGTCTAACTTTCTCTCTCTAATTCTTCTCTGTTTTTCGACGAGAAACGAGGCTGAGTCAGATCTCCTCTCTTCCTCTTTTCGCCCTCTGTTTGCTTGTCATTTTTATTTTCTATACATTTTTGTATTACATATTTGAGTCAAGGCATAGAGTTTGAGATAGTAATAGTAATAAGAGATAGATAATGGGGGGAAGACGTGGCCCCTACCATTTGGTTGGATTCAACCAGCAGCTGACCTAATTGCGAAAAGCTGATAATGTAAGAGAATCACAATTAAACATACAAAATCAATCTGGATTTCTTATTTCTTTCCTGGGAATGGAAACGCAACATGAACGAAGAAAATGAGTTTGTTTCAAACATGAACTCAGAGAGATAGACAGAGAATCTTCACTCAAATAATGATAATAAAGACCCTGCTTATTTTTTAAAATGAAGTTAATTTAATTACGTGTTAATATGCGCATAATTATTCTTTAAATTTATTGTTGCATTGAGAGAGAATTAATATTGTTCATGCTGAAATGAATGCATGGGATTTGATTCAATTTAGCACTTTTTGCATTGGAAATTTAATGTGCTTCAAATATATTCCTCTGTTTATTCTAACAATTCTTTTCAATGGTGTCGATTCTTTTTTTATACATTCTTCTCAACTGCCTTGTAGATTATCTAGCAGATTTAATCAACTATTTCTATGATATTCAAACTTTGTGATTGAATTAAGCATTTAAGAAAAAGAATACATATTGGTTATTTTATTTTCTTGCTTGAAACAATAGGACTGTTAAACATAATGTGTCTTACACAAATAAACAATGCAAAAAGATTAAAATGAATGCTAGACATGTCAACCGTTAAAATATGAGAAACATCAATGCAGCTCATATTTCCTTGCTTCTCCTTTCTCAGACATCAATAAGTCATCACCATAGTTGTTTCCAAGACACATGTAATCTGCCACCTTTGTTTCCCTCAAATTGTTTTCAGTATAGTGATTTCCCTCTTTGACTCATTTTTTACATCAACTAATGAACCAGTGTCTTCCTCTTGGACGTTTAGCTTTCTTGACTTTCAATCATGATTTGAAATCAAAATCTAATGAACTCAATCTCTCAAATGGCCTGTGGATTTAGTGTGAAGGAAAGGCCTATGCAAAGCAGTTATGCAGTCTCTTTTCATCCCATTCTATCATTATTATTAAGTTCCTCTTTCATTCTAGTATCTTCATCCATTTTCACTCATCAAAGATTGTACTTAGATATCCTTTTACAAGATGAAATAAGTCACTCCTATGGAAAAACTGTTAATAAAGTGGAAGAAAAACTTGTCATGAGAGAATTCAAAATGGTCAACCCCAATTGAAAGCATTTTATTTTATTTAAATTAAACATTATTTTTATTTTATTTTTTAGTGTTAAAACTGTTCAATGTATTTCGCTTTGCTTGTTTTCTTATTGATCACTTACTGAAATCTAAAGTAAATAGTCACTGTTTAATTAACTGTAATCTTGTGCTCATTTATTTTTATCGTTTTTAATTAACATTGAATTTTACATTTATCTTTGATTAGAGAAAAATCAATAATTTGATGTTTATTATGTTTCGCAAGCATTGTGTTCATAATTTGATTCAAAGAGTCAAAACATTTATTATTGGTTAGTTATTATAGAACTTAAAAATCATAAGTTGGAGTTGAGTTAAATTCATGTTTAATGTCGCAGTTACAATGATATCCAAGGAGCAGAATTTTCAGTGTATGATTTTGTTTAGACATCAATGTTTGTTATAGGAACTAGTAAATCTTATCTATTCTTGAGATTCATATTGATTTTGAGGTAGCTTTATTGCTTTAATGGTTCCTTAGATTTCTTGTCCAATTGGGTAAAACCTTAGAGGCGATGTTCTAGTAGTCAAACACTAGCCATTGAGTTAGTTAGACGGTACCTTGATTGTACAATGTTCAAAGTTTGAAAATTTTGCAAATTTTGGTTACTATTTCTAATTGGAAAAATGCAGCTGAATAACTTTGTTTCATGCAGAAAAATATTAGTATGTTTAGCCATGTTATCTTATGGCAAGTGGAAAGTTGAATTGAACATCCATGCTTTGTCATTTATGGAGGCTTGCTAATTTTGTGTTTTGTTCATTATAAACTACTATTTGAGTTTTGGTTCATAGGATGATCTGGATTTTCATCGTAATCGTTGTCTGTTTGATTTTTCACTTTCATTATAGTTTGATGAAATATTGTATTGTAGTATTATTGTGTCATACAAAACTTTTCTAATTTTTACAAATATCCTTACCCTCGGCCTAATTTTTTTTATATTGTTTACAGATCTTTCAAAAAATGGTAACTACTGAAAATATTGAGATTACTGATGAGAATGATAAAGCTGCCACTGCTCCATCAACTATGGGTTCAAGTTCGAGAAACACAAATATTAATGCTCCAAGTTTGCCCTCAAATAGTTCCCCTGATATAACTCCAACAACATCTGTTTCAACGAAACCTCTAGTAACCAAACGTTCTCGCAAGTTAACTTCAGAGGCTTGACAACACTTTGAAAAGAAAAATATAAATGGATAAGATAAGGCAATATGCAACTATTGCAACCTTTCTCTTAAGGCTGGTAGCCATAATGGAACAAAATTCTTTTGAACCTTTTAAGGTAAATAACTCTTTTGAACCTTTTAACACGCACACGATTCATTAATTTTTTTAAAAAATTGTTAACAAATTAACTAATGTTATTTTGAAACTTTTAGGTTTATTTATGTATCGACTCCTCATACCAAGGAGGTTCTTGCTGAAAAATTGATTGCAGCATTGACTGAATGGAATATAGAGACCAAACTTTCGACTATCACTATGGATAATTGCAGTTCTAATGATGGTATGATTTCTATTATAGCGGATAAATTGTATTCTGAACTTTTACTTGATGGAAAAATCTTTCACTTGAGATGTTGTGCACATATTTTGAATCTTGTTGTGAAAGATGGATTATCCACAATAGAGCATGCAATTGACAATATACGTGATAGTGTTGCATTTTGGTCTACTAGTCCTTCTCGAGTGGAAAAATTTGAAGATGTGGCACGTCAAGCACAAGTTGTATGCACTAAAAAGTTAAGCCTTGATTGTAAAACTAGGTGGAACTCGACTTACTTGATACTTCGAACTGCCATAGAATACAAAGAGATTTTTCCTAGGTTGATTTTTAGGGATAAGCTTTATACTAAAGTGCCTAGTGAGAATGATTGGCAGATGACAGAAATGATTGCTGAAAAGTTAGAAATATTTTATAATGCCACTGAATTATTTTCAGGGACAAGGTATCCTACTGCAAATTGTTATTTTGTTCAAATTTGTCAACTTCGAAATGCACTAATGAAGTGGATGTCTAGTGATGATGTTGTAATTAGTGCAATGACTAAGAAAATGTTTGAGAAGTTTGACAAATATTGGAGTGTTATTCATGTGGAGTTAGCTGTGGCAGTTGTATTGGATCCTTAGTATAAAATGAAAGTGGTTAAGTTTTATTTTCCAGACATTTTCGGTGATGATGCAATCTTTGAGATCGAACAAGTTAAGAAAACTTGTTATGAATTGCTTAATGTATACCATAACAAAACCTCTCGACCAAAATTGCACATTTCTTCGTGTACTTCAACATTAAACTCACCATTTGTTCAAGCATCAACTGTCTCTACTTCTCAACGAGAAGATTTCACAAAGTTGGTTGCATTTCTTAGTTCTTCTGCTACTAGTGTGAATGGGAAATCAAAATTAGATCACTATCTAGAAAAGTCAGTTTTACCATGGACTCAATCCTTTGATATTCTTAATTGGTGGAAGACAAATAGGATAAGTATCCTACTTTGCAATTGATTGCTAGGGACTTTCTTGCTATTCCTGTTTCAACAGTTGCATGCGAATCAGCTTTTAGTACTAGTGGGAGAGTAGTGAGTAGTCATCGAAGTAGGCTTAATCCGAACACTTTGGAGACATTGATGTGTTGTCAAAATTGGTTAAGGAGTGACGTAGGAGGTAAATAAGTTACTTGTTATAACTCTTTTTATTTTATTTGTTTCTTTTTCAAAAGTAGTCTATTATTATATTTTAGCTCAAGACTAATATTTTATTTATTTTATTTGTAGGAGTATCTACAACTATGGACTCAAGTGACATTTTTAATAATGATGAAGAATGAAGATTTATCATGATTCCAATAAACTTCAAATATGTTTTTTAATTTTTACTTAAATTATGTTTGTTTGTAGTTTCATAAATATGTTTTTATGATTTGTTTATTTGCTATGGTTTCAAGTGGTTTGTTGAATTATTAAAATTTGTTTAATTATGATAGAATATGTATGTTGTTGTTTAATTTTTATTTTTGATTTATACAAAATTAAATGACTTTTTTCGGGTTTCGGGTTCGGGTTAATAAATGGGTTGTCAAATTATGGGTTGAATAATCGGGTAATTAAACGGTTTCGGGTTCTGGTTACTAAACGGGTTGTCAAATTATGGGTTGAATAATCGGGTAATTAAACGGGTTTGGGTAATTAATGGGTAGTGTAAAATTTATTCGGGTAGGGTTCAGGTAGTATCTTGAAAAAATAATCGGGTTTTAATAGGGTTCAGGTTTTATGATTGTTAATCGGGTTCGGGGTCGGGTACCTCAAAATTAGCGGGTACCCGCCCCGTTGACATTCCTACTAGATTGTTGCTAAAGGTTTTACTCAAAACTAAATATTGATTATATTGATACCTTTGCTCCTGTAACAAAAATTGCTTCTATTGGGAGTTTTGATTGCTTTAGCTTCAATTCATAAACTTTTTATTTGCCAAATGGATGTTAAAACTACTTTTCTAAATGGTGATTTAGATGAAAAGATTCATATGATGCAATCAGAAGGCTATGTGATTCTTAGACAAGAAAATAAAGTTTGTAAATTATTAAAATCCTTATATGGCCTTAAACAAGCACATAAATAATGGTATGAGAAATTTGATCAAGTTCTGTTATATAATGGTTTTTCTTTTATTGAAGTGGATAAATGTGTTTACGCTAAACTTGTTAATGTTGATTGTGTAATTATATGCCTATACGTGGATGATATGCTCATTTTTGGTACTTCTCTTGATATTATGCAAGGACTAAAAGTTTTCTTGCTTCAAAATTTGATATGAAAGATATGGGTAAAGCAAATGTTATTTTGGGTATTAAAATCATAAGGATGAGTGATAATATAATGCTATCATAAAAACTTTATGTGGAAAAACTTGCACATATCATTGGGAGTTTGAAGCACATAATGAATTTTACACGTCCTAACATAGCTTATGTTGTGTGTAGGTTGAGTAGATATACTCACAAACCTAATGATGATCATTAGACTGCATTAGTCAGACTTATAAGATATTTGAGAGGTACCATAAACTATGGTATTTAATATAGTGGATTTCCCGTTGTATTAGAATGATACAGTGACGCTAACTAGATTTCAAATTCAGATGAGATAAAATCCACTAGTGGTTATGTTTTTACCCTTGTAGGGGTGCCATTTCATGGAAATCGGCCAACCAGACTATCATAGCTAAGTCCACTATGTAATCAAAATTTTTAGCTTTGGAATTGGGTGGTAATGAGCCTAAGTGGTTGAGAAAGCTTTTAGCTATATTCCGTTAGGTTTAAAACCAACATTTTCAGTGTCTATCTATTGTGATTGCCAAACGACAATAGCTATTGCAAAGAACATAACTTTCAATGGTAAAAATAAACACATTCATTTGAGACATAATGTGATTAAGCAGCTGCTTAAAGATGGAATTATATCAATTAATTATGTGAAGTCAGAAGTGAATTTGGTCGATCCTTTAACTAAATCTTTAGGGAGAAAGTTAATCTCTGAAACATCAAGGGGAATGAGACTTAAGCCAATTGAGATTAAAGGTAATGGTTTAGGGTTAATTAAAGGTGATTGGAGATCCCATGAATAAGGTTCAATGGTTAATAATAAGTCATTGTTATTCCTGCTAGAACTAATAAATTTGTCCACTCCTATGATGTGTGTAAGTGCTAGATTGCATAAATTTGAGAGGATGAGCTAAAGCTTTTAATGTTTTTCATATCCATGATGGGTGGTGTATACCATTGCAGTATACACTTGATGAAAACACCTATGTAAGTGTGGAGTGGGGTCGCTCCTATGAAATTATGACTTAATTTCTAAAGCACTCATGAAATTACCAAGTACGCGCATGACCTATTAGCGTAAAACATCATTAAACAACAAAGAATTGTGAGGGTATAGTGCGATTAATAAGACTTCTATTTAAAAATAACAAGTCATTGGTTCAACAAGTTAAAACCTTCACCTATTGCTTTGTAAAATAAGTTTTATTATTTTAGGTCTAATTCAAGTTCAAAAGACACCAAATACGAAGCTTTGTACTCATAATTAACCCAATAAAATATTTTCATTATTTCAAAAGTCTTTATGAAATAGGTGGAGGATTGTTGGATAATTTGGTATTTCTAAAAAGACTTTTATCTCATATTGCTTAGATTTTTACCTTTTTATTTAATTATTTTTGGGTATTTAATCCTTACGTGGAAACTATCAGATTTTCTCTTGATTTACTTGTCAAACATTATCTTAATTTTCTCATTGATTTGTTAGTCAAATATCTTGATTTTCTCCTTGATTTCCTGGTCAAATATCTTCCTGATTTTTCTGTTAATTTCTTGGTCAAAATATCTTCTCCTGATTCTGCAACGGTCATAATTTTTCCTATAAATACAGGGTTATAGAAAGCTTTCAAATCACAACTTTTTCACTTATCATTTTCTTTGCTTCTTTGCATTTTTATTGTTTTCCTAACTGGGTTGATTTTCTTTCTTATTGTTTCTATTCCCTGGAAAATCTTAGAAGAGCTTGTTGAATCTTGGGAGATTATACCTTTTGGTAAAATATTCCTCATGGACAGTGTGATCACAACACGCCTTAAGTTTTATTTGCTTATTATTTTTTTCCTACGGACTACAACACTTGTCAAGTGTAAACCACCCTTAGATGTTTGTATGTTAGTCAATTTTGATGGCATGCTAAACTGAGAAGGTAGTTTAAGTAGAGTTGTTATGGTAATACGAGATTCATAAGGTTTTGTACTAGTAGCAACATCATTAAGGCTACACAACATGTAAATGAACCACTAATTGTAGAAGCCTTAGTTGCAAGGAAAGCTATGGAAATGACTAGATATCTATTCAAAGATATCATGCTTGAAGGGGATTATTTGCAGATTGTTAAGATGATGGATATATGAATAAATAGTCTTTTGGAGGCTGTAAAAGAGATACAGACCATGTATAAAATATTTTCAAAATGCATGTGAAAAGGGGAGCAAATGCAGTTGCCCTTGCACTAGCTTGAATGGCTTTGAATCAAAGTAAAAATACCTTCATTTGTTGAAAAAAGACTAACAAATACTAAAGGCATTTTATGATTTCTCTTCAATTTGATCCAAATAGTGATTACTACATTAGCCAACATATTTTAAGTGTACTTAAAAAATAAAACTTCAAAATAATAAACTGACAAAAATTCAAATTTGTAAATAAGAAAATGATAAAATCAAATTTATAACCGAAACAAAAATTAAAACATAACAATTTGATAAATAAGCTATTAATAGACCTGTTCATGAGCTGGGTCGAGTCGAGTTTGGACCATGTCTAAGTAATGTATTAAAGAAGTGAAAGTATGCCCAAGCCTAGCCCGACCCATTTTTCAAGCCTAGTTTTTTGTTCAAACCGGATTTTACATATAATGAATAAGTCCAACCCCGTCTTAAATTTGCCCAAATTCTATTATTTTTTAAAAAAGTATTTTAATAAAATATAAAAATAGCAAAACACATAATAGTTATTGAGATACAACAAGTTTGAATAATTTTTTATAAAAAAACTACAAGAAACATAAAAATATAAATTAAAATATTAAAAATACAAACTCAAATTAAATTGCACAAAAAGTAAAAGCAATTAAAAAAACACATTAATATAAAAAGTAGTCAAAAAATGGGTGAGTCAGGTCAGGCTTGGGCTTGAAGCGACAAATTGATGCGTCCTAGACGTCTACATCGCAAGCACACATGCCACACAAGTAATAAAGATATTTGAGTCCTATATTATCATCCCACAGAGAAGACACTAAACCTAACTAAGCACCAATTAATTTTACCTTAAATATATTTTAGCCAATTATGAATTATTTTTTTAGTGTGATCTACCATGTTTATAATAAAAAACACTAGAATAAAATAAAATAGAGCAGAAAGACTTACAGAGCTCCGAGTAATATAACAAAATAATTTGAAAAAAAATAATAAAATTAGATTTTGAAATAAATATGAGTCAAAAATGCAAATATAAGAAAATATTGGTCTAAAATATAAATAATGAAAATAAATATGAAAGTCTAATATGAAATTAAAATGCATGAATATATTCTATATAAATGTAATAAAATGCAAAATATCCTAAACTAATGCATGAGAGAAGAAAATACTAAATAAAAATACAAAAAAAAAATCCTAAATGGAAACCCTAACTTTAAAATGCCCTTAATTGTAACCCTAAATTATACTTAATCCTTAATGAATTCCAAACTAATGAAATGCATAAATAAATAATAAAATATAATCTAATATGAAGCATGGGAATTAAATTATTTTTGGAATTTTAGAAATTGCAATGAAAACTAACCTAAGTACGCATGAAATGATCTCTAACCCTAAATTAACCTAAATGCAAAACTTAAACACTAAACTAAAACATTATCATCATTAAAATCATCAATTAATACATACTTAAAACATTAATTAACTTCCTATTGAGAAAATGAACTAATCCCTAAATATATGTATGAAAATAATGAAAAATGCAACCTAACCTTGTTTTATCTTAACCCTAAACCTAACCCTAAATGAGATTAACTTAATTCATTTTTTGTAACCCCAAAACAACCCATAAAATAATCCCAAACAGCCTTGAAATGAAATCTGGACAACATGCATGTTTCATGGAATAAAAATTCTAAAAAATATGTAAATGAAATCCTAAATTTACTAAATCTTTCCTAAGCCTAAATAACTATGTATATGACCTAATAATGCTTTAAAACACCCTAAGAAACACCTAAACCATACCCAAACAGCCTACACAACTCAGCTGACTTGAGCCATGCTCTGTTTATCCTATGCCAACTAAGAAAAATCAAAACAAACCTTAAATGCTTCCTAAAAATTCACCTAATGCATCCTAAATTAAGTTAACTATATTAATGATATTGAGAAATTTTAAATTACCCTAAATGTCACCAAAAGCTAACCGAAATAGACCCCTAAACATAGCCCCAAGGACGCCTAACCTATTGTTTTTTGTGCAAATTTTTTTGTGCAAATGAAATGTACAAATGATCTAACCCCTAAAAATGCAAGAAAACCTAATCTAAAATTTTTCTAATAATTATATGACCTAAGTATGATCTAATATGATTTAAATATGTTCCAAAATGATACAAACCAGTACCCAAATTAATGTAAACAACCTTGAAATGTAGTGCAATAAAAATAGTGTTTTCTATCCATTAACCCTAAAAACATGCATGAAACCTAATCCAAATGAATTCCTAAAAAGCCCTAAAAATTATATGAACTACCTAAGACCCTAAAAATACTTAAATAAAGTTTAAAATGCAGCTAAAACAACTCTAAAAAAATACCACAACTAACGCCATTTTCAGGACAGATTTGGAAGGTTAACACCTAGCTAGCTATCATAATTTAAAACATTTTTTTTGGATTTATTTTTTATATCAAAACTTTGAAAACAAAAATATAACATCATTATAAACTCATAAAACAGTAAATAACAATTATAAACACAAAAATTAAAGTGGCAAAACAGAAAAATAAAATCAAGAAAAGGATGTGTGGATCAAGCTTAAGAACAAGAGTTTATAGAGGTAGTTTTGCAACCTTTCAGACTCGCATTCTCATAAAACCCAATCACTATCAACATGAAAAAGAAAAAGAAGGAGAAGAGTATTGAAGTACTGGAAAATAAGATGAACATTAAAACTTAAGAAAGAGAATGAAAACTTGCATTAAAGTAGCTCTAAAGTGCAAAACAAGGAGAAAAATGAAAAAAAACTTCTATGGAAAAATGGTGGCTGCTCTTAAAGCTTAAGAAGACATGAATAAAACATAAAAAATATCTAAAAATAAAACTAATAGTTGACCCTTCTCATAGCTCTCATATATTTTATTTAAATAGTCACTTAATACAAGGCTAAAATGAGTGTTTCATATCCTAGATGAGTTGACAATGGTTGGCTATTTGTCTTCATGTCCTTGGTTCCATGGAATAAATATTTCCATGTCATCAAAGCTTCCTATCACCCTTCGACACCTCTCCATCTTCTAGCACATTCCTTTGTTTCCTTGTACACATAAGCATGCAAGGTAGCAAGTGCATATGTCCTCTATGTGTTGGCCAATGTATCTCTTACTCTTATTATTCAATAATGAATAAAAAATGAACACTTGACCTTTTAAGTGTCATGGGAAGAGAAAGATGATAACTCATGCTATAAGACAAAATTTCACATTTCTCTTGTCCTCAAGTGGCCTAGTCTTCTTTTTAGCCAATTTTCAATATATTTTTTTATCGAAATGATTGAAAATCATCTGGAGTTTATTTATATGCAAAACAAGAGGAATTTAATTGAAATGAGAGGATAATTGATAAAATAATAAGAGGATTAATTTATTAATTAAGAAAATTAAACACAAAATAACTCTATTTTTATAAAGTTATCACAAACCCAAACCCAACCCATTTTTAAATAGGCCTTGATTTCAAGCTCAGACCCATTTAAATAACTTTAATAAACTCACTAAAAAAACGGATGAATCTTTTGGTTTGGGCAAGTAGCCCGACCATTGAACATGTCTAGCTATAAAAGACAAAAAATTATAATAATATTATTTATAAAAAAAATTAGAGTCATAAAAATTATTTAGTTAATTTTTTTTTACTTATTTCTTTTCCTTTATTTTCCTCCCAATTTAAACTTTTTAAAAATATATAGGATTATTATGCAATACATTGTAAATAGTTTTTTAAACACAATAAGTTGGATTAAGATTATAACATATACTCTACTTTACTTTTTTTTTATTTTAACATATAGAGTTATTATTTAATACAGTACTAATGAAATTTTTAAACTCTATATGTGGGATTAAGATGGTGATAAATATTTACTATATATATTTTTTAATATATAAAATTATTATTTAATATTAACAGTAAAATTTTTAGACTCTATAAAAATATTTAGATAATAACATATACTTTATTTTAATTTATATAATTTTAATGTTCCTGAGAGTATATAGTTCGTGTGGTCTAATAAATTTATTGTTTATTGATATATATATATATATATATATATGTATATGTATAAGGAATATGTGTACATGAGACTTTTTTTTCTCTCGCCTCTTACCAAACAATGCGTTATTGGGCTACGGGTTTATAACAAAATAGAATTAGCGAAAAAACTAGATTAACACAGGAGCGTCGCCTCTTTGTTTTGCAAGCAGCAATCGAAGGGGAAGCAGTGCAACTTTTTCTGAATTTGCCTTCTTATTGGTTTGAGGGTTATGTGGCTGTTTGTAACTAAAGCAAAACGGTGCGAAATTTCCAGCTTTCGTTGTCCGAATTTATTTTGCAAATGATTTATATTATTTGGGCTTTGACTAGGTTGGTTCGTGAATAGGATTTGAAGCAATGTTAGGAGAATTTCAACTTTTATTTTGAGACAAAAGGGAAAGAAGATGCTGGAAGGAGTGGTTCATCAGGTGTTACTGGGATATCTTGGGCGATACGTGAAGGATTTTTCAAGGGACCAAGTGAAAGTAACTCTTTGGAACATCGAGGTTGAATTGAAGGACATAGACCTCATTCTGGAAGCCTTCGATTATCTGCAGTTGCCTTTTGCTCTTAAGCAAGGTCGAGTTGGGAGACTCAGCATCAAGGTTCCTTGGAATTTGATTGGGGGTGAGCCCATTCTTATTGCTTTGGAAAATGTTTTCTTTTCTGTAACCCCAAGGGATGACCATGAGGTATTTGTTTCCTCATCCTCCTCCAGCCCTTTGAAGTAAAAAAGAAAAAGAAAACTTTAATATAATGGATTCTTGAATGTTGTGGTAGTGGAGAATGGATGCCGTCGAAGCAAGAGAACTTGCGGGCAAGAAGGCTAAGCTTGCTGCCGCTGAGCTCGCGAAACTATCAAGACGTGTTTGCGGTTAGGATATATTTTTGAATTCTCACTTGGGCAAATTTTAATATGTTGTGATGTTTAAAGTTTAATGTTTATAAAAGGATCTGTTTTCGTGAACTTATGCAGACAATAAAGGAGGGTGGTCATTCATTCCCTTTGTTACAGCAAAGGTAAACCACTTATTTAAACCCTTTCTTTCTTCCCTCTTTATTCAATCCTCGTATTTATAAGTGGAGTGTTCTATTTCCTTGGGTTGTAGTTATGGATTAATTACTTCCTCTTTTGGTCTCTAGTTTTGTTTTTGTCTTGTTGCAAATGCACTTGCTCTTTCTTTTGAATGAATTCCACATGCCTGACAATTCTTTTGGTTCCTTCTAGGTTCTTGAGAATATCCAAGTGTCCATTAGAAATTTCCATGTCTTGTACAGTGATATGCTATGCAATTCGGTAAGCTTTCTTCATTGTCCTGCCTTTTGCTTCTTCTCCCTTACTTAGCCTTGTTATGTTTTATATTTCATTTATTAAAACTACTCTTCTGCTTTTCTCAGCTGCTTCTGTTTATGTTGCTCACATTTGTTGGTGTTGCTTGCATGTGTTTTCACTGCATATACCATTTCAGATTATTTTTATGTCTTCTGATATTGCTTCTATTTGTTTTTTTCTTTATTCTTTTTTTTAATACTTTATCATCCTCTCACTCTGGTCTGTTCAGGTTGTTGTATTCAGATTCTGAAGAAGAAATATTTAAGCTTCTTTTTTTATTTTTATTTTTTTATTTTAATTTTGATGATGCTAACACCAGAACTTACAACTTGTTATAAGAAATAGAAATTCTAGAAGACAGAATGTCTAATTTCATGCTAATCATTAGCTACTTTTGGGAAGCAGGATCACTTCTGGGGGATTATTGTAGTTTTTCCTGTGTACTACTTACTCGATCATTTATATAATGATAGAAAAAAATTATTGTAATTATTTTGCATCTGACTGCAATAAATGGTAATTAAAGATGAAGCTATGGACGTAGAAATCTTCAATAAACTAAGCATGGGATGTTTATGCAAATATGCATAGGTTGAGTAGAGGCTTAATGACATATGGATTGTTTGAAGAATCCCCTTTCTAAATCTTGGAATTATATTTAGTTTCTTAAGAATTGGCATTAAATTGTATTTAGGTTTTTATTTTAACATTTCTCTTCTTGTTTTATTTGAACTAAGTTTGTAAACATCTATTTGCTTAAATTTTTTTGCAGGAACAGGTTATGTTTGGTTTAAGATTTTCTAGCTTGACAATGTTAAAGCAAAATCCGGCTGGGTAATTTCTTAGTTCTACTCTAATGTTCTTGATGATCATTTTAATTTTCACACTTGTATCTCTTCCACTTTGACTGTCTTAATGACTCCCAATAGTCAGTTATTTATTTCTTCAACTTAAATGGCAATGATGGTTGTGGCTTGGCTTGTATATAAAATGTACCCTCTTAATTATTTTGCATTAATTTGTGAAGCACCACAGGTAAATTAAATTTGCATTTTGTTTTCTTCTTGTTCATCATTTTTGCAATAAATATGTCCATACATTGATCGGTATTATCGTCCTGATATGTACTTAATTTTCTTTCAAATGCATTTTGATTTTCTTACCTCCTCATGCAGGCTGAGAATGGGTCAGGTAAGCAAAATTGTGGAGGTTGAAGGTTTAGAAATTTATTGTAGCATCTCCAAGGAATCTGCGAATATTCTGAGCCTGAACAATGCTGAGAACTCTGATCCCTGGTTCAATTCACATTTTGTTGGTGATAAGTCTGGACGTATATTAGAGCCAGTAAACGTATCACTGTCTCTTTTGGTATGTAAATTCTATCATAGCTTTATAATTCGTTTGCTGAAGTTTTGTTCCCTTTCAGATTTCATCATAGTCTCTGTGTATATAAGCTTTTGCCTGATGACTTTTATACGTCTGTGTATGTGCAAAAAATAAAGTTTGTATCTAGGCTAGGAAACTGCTTTTAAGACAATCATACTTATATTTTTAGTGAACATTGTTCTTAGTATATCTTTAGATCTTTGCTTGTGGTAACAGGACTTTTTGTTCTAATTGTCTGTTATATGACATAACATCATGTGCTTTTGATTACTTTAACTCTCTCTGTCTCTCGACCTCTTTTTTTACTCACGTTCTTAATTTAGTCATGTCATGAAGCATGCCAGGCCTCAAGTGGACCTTACATCTTTTTCCTGCATTTCAAGAAGTCTTAGCTCTGTTTTTAAGTCTGTTCTGGAATGAGACTAAGCTTAAATTAATTACAGGACACATAAGATGATTAAAATATGAGAAAATTTAATTCTGCCTATTAGGATGGTGGTGGGGTAGGGGGTTGGAGGAGTTTTTTTTGATTAATTTTCAAAAGCTGTTAATTTTGTCACATTTGTTTTCTGATTCCTGTTTCAGAGATGGTAAGGACAGAAGCATTTTGGAGAATTTAAGTTTATGCATAGGTTATGAGTTTAAACATTATCGCTCACGTCATTGGAGATGAGCTCTCATTTTCGGGAGGGTGATTTTTGATATACAAGGTTGAAAAGTTTTGGGTAGAGCTGCAAATGAACCAATAAGTGCACTCATGTTAATGCTGGGCTGGGCTTAGCATGTGTACGTTTTGAGCTCTGCTTGGGCTCAACTTAATATGAGCTTTAGCAAGCCTTCTTGTGCATTGCTTGATAGAAAATTATCAAGTTTTCCCTTGGCTTAACTTTGCTTGTACCTTAACCTTTACTCTTTGACTCTATGCTGCTGCATTTAAATCCAAATAATCAACGAACCTGATTCACAGGTTTTGAGAGGATACTATAGAAACCAATATCTGTAACCGTTGAAGATTTCATGCCAAATAAGTGCAAGTATATCAAGTTTAGGCTTGGCTTAACTGTGTTTACTTTAACGCATAACTTCAATCTTTTGATTCTGCACCGCTGCATTCAAATCCAAAACAGTCAATGAACATTATGCTTGAGCTTTGAGATAATAGTGTAAGAAACGAATATCTGTAACCTCCAGAAATTTAATGCAAATTTATGGCAAATGCATGTAAAAACAATCAAAGATCAGCATATCTTATGCAAAAATCCTCAAGGATAGTATAGAAGTTCAAAAAGTTTCATTGGACAAACTTCATTTTTATAGAAAGAGAGAAATATGATTATCAATGCTGGTGGACAGAAGATTGACAAGTTAATGTTATAGTTCTGGGTTTCTCGTTTTGATGTTATGAAACATGACTATGTTATTTGATGTTCTTCTTTGAATCTTAAGGACTCATTTTAGAAAGCTTTGAAGCGTTGATATAGAATGGAGTAAAGAGGGATCAGGGAGGCATCATGCTTCTTTCTTAAATTTACATATAAAAAGTCATTTAATGTCTATTGGTATTTGTGAAAATGGATGCCTGTTTGCCAAACATTTATTGTTTTTGGGTGAAGATTTATTTACTTAAGTTGTTACTTTGCTTTCTCCACATATTGCTCTTACTTCTTAAGCTGATGAGTTTTTTATGCTTATTAGTAACACCTAATTGTGTTTTAAGGATGCATTATTTGATAATAAATATCCTTGTTTTCTTTGCCCTTTGCAAGGAAATTTGAGGAAAGTATTGTTCTTGAACTTGAGGAAATTTGTCCTTTATTTTCTGTAGGTGCATGTATTCATGTATCTAGATGCATATAATTACAAGTTTTCGTTGAATAATATTGTTGATTTTAAATCTCTCGATCATACTTTTATGTTATGCAGGTGAACAGATCAGGAAAGCTTAATGATTTACCACAGTATTCTATCAGTGCTAAAATAACCTGTTTGGTTGGTTTTCCTTTTTTTTTCTTTTATTATTATTGTCAGTCCATTAGTTTAAATGGTATTTAATTTGTAATTTGTGCTTTTAAATTTTTTAAGGTTATGTCTTTGAATGAGATTCAGTTGCAGCAAATCTTGATCCTTTCAGATTACCTATGCACATGCCAGTTAAGAGAGAAGTAAGTTTGATTTTTCATCATCATTATTTCTATACAAATTTACTTTGTGGAAGTTCTCTTTACCTAGTTTCCTTTAATTTGAGTGATTTCACATAGTTTTGACTATTTTTTGGAGATGTTCCTTTGGAAGAAGAATTTTTATTGTTTTGGTATTTATAATTCCAGTGATTTCACATGGTTTTGACTATGAATTGGTAGTGCAACTATGGGAATGAATTTTTATTGCTTTCATATTTATAATTTCACCATTTAGCATTTAACTGGGTAATTTGCTAATCTCATTCAAAGGGCATAATTGCAATTTTAATTCCTCAGCCCAAGGATTTAACTTTTGCTAAGTTTTAGATTATTGTAGGAATTAGGTATATTTGCTTGGAATAGGCTTGGCAATTTGTGTGTAAAATTCGTGCTTGTGTCATGTAAAATTGTGTTCGTGTCATGCAAAAAACAAAAATTTCGTGTCGACATGTCATAAACAATTTTTTATTTTTTAGCTTTTACTATGTTCATATAAAATTTTTACCAAATTTTAGCCCGTGCCTCATTTTTGTCTTTTATTCGTATCATTTTCGTGTCGTGTTGTCATCTTTAAAATTGCCAAGTTTTGCTTGGAGTTGAAGTTGGTTCTTATTTGCTCACTAGTTCGGGATTGTTTGGGATCATTCCTCTTTTCTATACTTTGTTTTCTGTTTTCAAAATTTTGTTTTTTGTTTTGGAGTTCCATTTTTCTATAAAAATGTTTGGTAAGTAATGCTGTTACACATTGCAAACAAATACTTAAATTGTTTTAAATATAATAAGTCAGTACTCAAAATAAAATGTTAAAATTTAAATAAAAATAATATTGTATTTATTAAATACATATAATTATTTTAATTGTAAATTAATTTCATTTATAATTTTTATTATGAATAATATATAATATATATATTAATGCATAGGTAATACTCATTTATGAATAGTATCAAAAACAAAAACATGTTTCCAAAAGCAATGAAAGATGAAAATTTGCCTTCAACAATTTAGAAAAAATTTGTTTTCCTTTTTTCGATTTTTCAAAACAAAAAGAACGAAGCAAAACATGTTTTCTACTTTTTCTTTAAAAAAAAAAAAAAAACTAATCAGGGAAAAAGAAAACAAAAATAAATGTCAAACAATCCTTTAGTTTAACCCTATTTTAGGAGGAGTAATAGTAATCTAGGACTCTATAGATATTAGCATTCTTTGATCTATGAAATTATGAATGAATTGGTTTATGCTGACATGGATGCCAATAATTATTGTGTATGTGTGTCTCTCTCTCACCCCCTTTCTTTGTCTCCTTTCTTGCTATAGTGTTCTTTAGGGACTATTCACAACAAAGATCTTTCAGGACTAATTCTTGGCTCATATTTTCATGTTAGTTCCACTAAAATTCCCCAATTTCCAGCACTAACTATCAATAAGTCCCAAGTTTCCAGATGTCCCAAAGATGTCATATATTGCATATCAGTTTCTGTTTTCATCCCTTTCTCTCTCTGGACTTATACTTGAACATGCCTCCATTTTTTTTTTTGGCATACGTATTTCCAGCCTTCTTTACCAGTTCCATTAGGTGTTCTTGACAATTTTCAACTTGCATGTATATGCTTGTTGTATCTGTTTTTGTTGGGATAATAATTGTTGATCTTACTTTTGGTTACCGTTTGAGAAGAAGTTATATTTTTTGAGTTTTGACCATTTGATATTCATACCAGGATTAAAACATAGAGATGGAAATATCCAAATGTTTCTTGATCTACTCTCTTTGTAGAATTAAGGGGCTGTTTGGCGCATTCCTATACCTTGGTTCCAAGGGAGTGTCATTGTTAGATAATAAATTGTTGGGAATTCAATATTACTATATATCATAGGCATGGGAAAGTGTTAATTAAGATCCTTGGAAAGTCACAACGACATGTTTAGTTGACTAGGTACTTTCTGAAGAAATTTCATAACTACCCCTGTCAATTAAAAGGAGGATAACTACACATCTTAAATTAAGAATCTTCTCAGGAAAATATATAAACTTTCTGATCAACTGTTAATTATAAAAATTAATTAGAAAAAATCTTCGCATTAAATAAAAATTATTCTTAAATAATTTTTATTTTTAACATCATAGACATTAAGAATGTTGTGCACTAAAAAGTTTTAGTTTCCCTATTTTTTACCTATTGTAGCCACTCCTTTAAATTTAAGAAATATAAATTAACTGGAGTGAGAAAAAATAAAATAGCAAAAAAAGAACTCTTCAAACATATTCTCTCCTTTTTTTTTTTTTTGGCTGGGTAAAACTCTCTTTTTTCTCGATTTTTCTTGGTCAAAAACAAGGTTCAAGGCCTGACAGTTCTGGCCAAAAATGGAGCTTCCACCGTTGCTTATGCTTCCTTAAGCAATGCTGACCAACCTAACTTCCAGCAGTATCTAATCCTTGAAACTACACAATGCCTTATAAAATTCAATGAAAAGTTCTAACCCATATCAAATGCAAGCAGAAATCTTGAGATTTTAGAGAGATAATTAAGTTGTACTTGGTTTCTATGCAAGTTTTTGTCATAGGTGTGCTTTTTGATAGAATAGAAGGTGTAGGTGCTGGGTATGAGTATGGTTGCAAGTGAGAAGAAAAAAGAGATGAAGTAAAAGGGTGGTGGGTAAGATGAAGAGAGGAGGAAGCCCGAAGAGCTATTTTGTCACAGTAAACAGCCATCACTTTCCCTCGACATGGGAAAGTAACTTTACCATCTCCCTCCAAGGGAATCCCATTCCATTCAAGGTGGCCAGTGGGCTGGTTGGGTCATTTCAGGTTCATGTCATTTTGGGTTTGACACTTGAGTTGTTCGGGTTTGGATCATTTCGATTTCAAGTTGTTGAGTGTTAAAGTCAATTTGATTTTGGGCTATTTCGGGTCGTTCAGGTTTGAGTTAGTTCAGATTGTGGTTAATTTTGGTTTGGATTATATGAGGTTTGTATTGTTAACTTTCGATCTGGTTGGGTTGGGTTAGGGTGGGTTGGATGGGCTTTTTGTGTTCGTATCAACTTTGCCAACACTATATTCAATCATTTGATGGGAGGAGATCGTCACGGTAAAGTTAGTTTCCTAGAATGTGCCATAGCAAACATAGCAATCTCCTTCCCTCACGTTAATTTCGAGGAAAGTGCGCAACTTTCCACATATCAAATGCCAACTAAGGTTCTAGAATGTTTGTTGGTGTTCTTAAGGCTTTTTAATAAAGATTTATGTTTGGTTGGGCTAAATAAGGTTTAAGTCTAAATTTAAGTTTGGTGGGTGGGCGACAATTTGGGTTGGAATTTATTTAAAGTTGGGGTTCTAAGTTTATTGGAATTTTATGGCTGCACTTAGGCTTTTATCTGTCATAAATCTGATTAGTTGATTTGTATGCATTTTTCTCTTGTAAAGTTGTTTTTCCCTCTCTGTTTTAAAATTAATTCAACATTATTTATCGTTATAAAAGATGGAAATAATTTTGTATAACTCATCTAGAATGAGATCAATGCACATAATAATTGGGCTTAACTTCTTCTAGTTGTTAATTAGTTAGACTATTTTAATCTTTGTGTCGAAATTACAGCTAGCCTGAAATTCCAAACTGTTTGGCTTGCCTCCATGAATGTACCTTTTTTTTTTTGTTTGATGTGGTTAAATGATTTATACTCTGAAAGAGCTAAAGAGCCAAAACCCTTTTCATGACTTTAATGAAGTAATTTGCGGTTTACCTCGATGTATTCCCCGTTGAGAAATTGATGCTGATTGTAGCTTTTATGATTTCTTAATTGGTGAATAGATCAATTACCTTTTGCTTTCATTCTGATGGGCTTCTTCTGCATTTAGATGTGTTGTTTCCTTTTTCATAGTTGAATAGCTGTAATACATATGCAAGTAAGCGTGACTTCACGGTGTAGAACAAGAAAATAGAAATCAAAGAACTTCAATATGACAAAATTGTCAGGTTGGAGGGATAGAAAAACTGGGAGAATCAAGGAAGAGGCTAAATCACAAACTCAATAAGATAAAATTTCAATAATTATTGATCAATAGCTATAAAAAATGAAGTAACCTCTGTATTGATAAGCTAAACCTTATATCCTAATAAATGAAAAACTCCAGATATAACTCTAAAAAATAC
Organism: Firmiana major; assembly: GCA_033439115.1. Taxonomy (NCBI): domain Eukaryota; kingdom Viridiplantae; phylum Streptophyta; class Magnoliopsida; order Malvales; family Malvaceae; genus Firmiana; species Firmiana major. Next base: position 62,401,660 of record CM065904.1, read on the forward strand.
AAATCTAGTATAAAATCCATCAAATAAAACCAAGTAATTGAATAAACTCCTAAATAAATTTGAATGCTCAATCAGCTTCTCAATCGTCTTGCACTACCTCTTCTCACCCTTTTGATTGTTTTCTCCTTCTAGTTTTGATGGGGTTTTGTGGCAAGTGTTATATTTGTGAGCTGATGAATCATTAGGATACCTCCCTTGTGGAAGATTTAGTCATGACTTGTTATCTTATTCATAGCATCTAGAGCTCTAATAGTAATCAGTTTCATCTGTTGTTATCCTTTTACTTTTATTATTATCATAGAAAATTTCATCCGTTGTTATTGGATGACATAGGTACGGACGTTACCGTCCTTGGTCTTGTCCTTTGTCGAGAAAAGAAGATGGTTGGCAAAGATTGTGGTGGCACTATGCCCAAGAATCTATTTTATCAGATGTCCGTGAAAAATTAAAAAAGACTTCATGGAGATACCTTGGACAGCGATTGTAAGTTTGCTTCAACCAACTTGCAATATTTTTGCTGACTTCATCCTATTGGTCAAAGTTGGAATTAGTTAGACGTAATTCTTACCTTGCTCTCATTTCCTCACGTGGCTTATATGGCGTAATTTTTATCATGCTTTATTATTGAGTGCAACCTGCTGGATAAAATTTTGTTTCCTTTAAAATATGGAACTTCTTATTCTCAGACCAAATAGTTGGAAATTTTTCTGTTAAAATGTTCAATTTTTACATTATTAATAAAACAAAATGTTAAATTCATTGAGCTTGTTTTAAAGAAATTTTCATTCATGCTCTTACTTTCTCTTGTTATGATTCTGGCAAATTTTGTGAAAGTTATGCAAATTACCCTTGAAGTGTGGCTGTCGTAAGTAAAATTTCCATATAATTTTGATTGCAACAATGAAGTAACTAATAGCTTTATCATAAGTATATAACAATCAAGCCTTTTGGTATAGCCTCGTAATAGGTAATTTTAAATTTTCATGTTACATGCCATTCCTATGTCATTTGCCATGTTCCATGTTGATAGGCTACCAATCGAAGTTGGGGTGGAGCATGAAGTCACTATTCTGGATTGTTCTTTGTTAGTTACAATTGAAGCAATACAATTGGGTTTTTCTTTATCTTCCTTTTCCAATTACGTATTGTTTTCATTTCATTAATGTCAGGTGTTGGGTTTTGATTTTAAATGGGTGTATGATGGTGGTTGTAGTGTATAAAATGACTTACGGAAGCAAAGTGTAACCTAATATTGTAAAGGTTGGTTGGTGGAAAATATATAAGAAGTTTGCTGCTTTTATACTGTCATATTTTTTTTGGCTCTTTTATTTTATTTTATTTTATATTTAAACTTTATTCAATTCACACATAGTGATGACCTGCCGTTCAGGTAGCAGCTTACTATTTTAACTATAGAGAACTAATAGAAGGATTTGATTGTCATGTGTAATGAGTTTATTGTTAAATCAGAATTATGAAGAGATTGTAGTTATAGTAAATTTCAAGGATGTGTAATTTTCCCAAAATTCTTTATGACAACTATGGACGTACTCCAAATTTGACCTAAATTGTAGATTTGCTTGTCTTTCTTAGAAGGGAAATTTGTCACTTCTTTCCTTTTTCTTTGTCCTGACATTTTAAATGCATAAGAAAATCTTTTGTGATAACAGGAGTAATCGTCGGAAGTATGTTAATTTATACAAGACCAAATTAGAGTTTCTTCGACAAGACCAGGTAAACTACTCTTTCTATCTCAATTGGCTTGTCCCTGCTCAAATACATAGAGCCAGTTTCCCTCACATGGCATCGGTTTAGTTTTGCTTGTTGAATTATTCAATTGTCGGTGTAGGTTTTGGGAAGACGGGTTTTGGCCCTGGTAATAGATTCTGGTTTAGTATTTCTTGGTCTTATTTTTTAACATATATTTGCTGATAATGTTTTTTATGGTTAATTTGTGGTTAATTGGGTCAAAATGTTCAAAATAGTTACTTGACTTAGATTGAAAGAAACTGTACCTTTGTTCTTTAACTTTTGGTGCAATCAAGGAAATTTGTTAACATCTTAACTTTGAATTGTTAACCATGTTGATGTAGCATTGATGAGGCTCTATATGGCCATTTCATTGAGACAGAATGGTCACATGGCTTATAAAAAATAATTTGAATAACCTTGAAAAATAAAAATGTACACGTAATTTATATATATATATTTTACTTGGGGATGAAGTGGATTAAAAAAATTTGTGCTCCTTGCTCATGGAATTCCCTCATTTAAAATGAAAATTTTGAAGGGTAAAAAAAGATACATGGCTTTAAAAGGCAAATTAAAATGAGTAATGCAATTAAATATTTTGAAAAAGAAATTCAAACAATCATTGCCAACTTGTTGCCATGTGTCTCAAAGAGCAACATATATATATATTTTTCCCAAAATTTCATTTAATTATGATATTATGCATCATCATCATCATCCCAATGCTGTGATAGATTAATTGAACCAATATATGAACTTAAGCTAAGTTGTTAGCTTGAATTTTCCTCCTCTACTTATTTTTATGCAAGGCAATGTGTTTCTCCAATTCTTATGTCCTCATATCTTCCCAATATTGGGGTAGATTACATGAACCAATATATAAACTCAAGCTAAGTTGTTAGCATGAGTTTTCCTCCTCTTAATTATTTTTATGCAAGGCAATGTGTTCCTCCCATTCTTATGTCGTTATATCTTTCCTAATGACTTTCAAGTTTTTTTGGGGTTGGTATTGACTATTTTTTCATATTCCTAACCACCACATTCCTGACTTACTGTCCACAATTTTACGTCGTATGTGTCTAAACAAATGTAAATAACTTTCACTAATCTTGTCTTCAATAGGCATTACTCCAACTTTCTTGCGAATGTCTTAATTTCTCATTTTATCATTTCTCGTATATCCGTACATTCATTGCAGCATTCACATTTCCGCTACACTCATATTTTGTGTATTTAGTCTCTTAGTCGCCCAACATTCAATATCATATAGCAATGTTGCTTTAACAATTGTCTTGAAGAACTTGCTTTTCAAGCATATAAAAATTTCTTTATTGCATAGCACACCTATACTGTCTGCACTTGCTCCAACTAGCTTTGATCTTATGGTCACATTGCCATAAATCTTTCCATCCATTTTTACGATCGACTTTAAATATTGAAAATGATCTCTCTTAGGGATCTCCTCGTTTAGTGCCGCTATGCTTTGATCTACATATTTGTTTGAACTGAATTTACATTCCATGTATTCGGACTTTACTCTACTTAGTTTGAACGCTCTTGATTCAAGCGATTGTCTCCACCTTTTCAACTTTGCATTGACTTGCGCTCTAGTCTCAACACTCAAGATAGTATCATCTGCAATCAACATACACCAAGACAGCTTATCCTAGATGAATTTTATTAGTTTGTCAATTATTTCAGCAAACAAGAATTGATTTAATGCCGACCTTTGATTTAGTCCCACTATGATCTGAAATTCACTTGTTTGCCCTCCACATGTTCCCACGTGTCTTTAACGTCTTTAATTTAATATATTTTGCGGGGAATGTTTTTTTCATTAAGGACCACCATAGCACCTCCTTAGGCACTATATCAGATGCTTTCTTTAGGTTATAATGATCATATGAAGATCTTTACCATGTACTTGAGAATGTTTAGTTTAAGCTAGTGTATTGCCTCTTTAGTTGATTGTCCAAGCATAAAACCAAATTGGTTCTCCGATATACCTATAGTCTTCCTTAATCTCTGCTTTCTCACCATCCTTTGTGTCAAACTTGTCATAAACATCTTTCACAACCTTCGCTTTAGCTTCTGCCACCACCTTCTTTTCCGCATTCCTAGCTAACTTATATTTTGCAAAGCTCTCATTGGTTATCTTATTCAAAGTCTTGTAAGAATCTTGCCTACTCTTTGTAGATTCCTTAACTATTGCTGCCCACCATTTTGCATCCTTTCTAGTTGGTGCTTTTTCATTTGATAATCTTAGTATTTCCTTGCCAACGTCCCAAATGTATTTTTCCATTTTGTTCCATAATATATTTGGGTTCTCCTCTATTATTTAGTCTTTTTTCTGGCTTTAACTATCTTGAAATATTGCATGAAAATTTTCTTTTAGCTTCTACCATTGAATCATTGTCACTTCTTTTTGTTGGTTCAATTGATACTGTTAATGAGATGTTTAAATCTAGAAGTTTATGTTGCGTGGTTACACTCACTTGAGATGATCTAGCAATCCAGATAGTTGCGTCTATCTGTTCTTCTAGTAAAAAAATAAAAATAAAATCTATTTGACTTGCGTTCGGTCCACTTTTAAAGGTTATAATGTGAGATTTTCTTTTTCTGAATAGTTTGTTCACCATGGTTTGGTCGTACGATAAAACAAAGTCTAGGATGGCATCCCCTCCTTTGTTTCTTACATCGTAACTAAAACCCTGTGTACGCTTTCAAAACCCTTTCTATCAGCAACTACATGGCCAAAAAAGGGAATTGCCAATAAAAACGTTTTTCCTACAGACACTTCTTGTACTACCTTACCTAAATCCTCAAAACTGTTGTTTACTAGCTTCATCAAGTCTTACCTTTGGTTCTTACGTGATAACAACATTCAAAACCTTTCCTCCTAGATTTAGTTTAAGTAAAATGAACATATCTCCTTGTCTCTTAAACTTGTACAATATCCTCTTGATACTCTTTGTCTATGATGATATATACAACATTACGATCTCCATCTTTTCCTGTGTACCAAAATTATACCACCAATGTGCGATCTCCCTGACCTTCTTTACAACCTTTTTGTTCTCTTGGAGAGATAAGATGTTGATCTTCCTCCCACACAGTCTCACAAATCTTACCTAAGTTATAGTTAAGCATACCTATATTCCAAGATACTAACCAAAGCTTATGGTTATGGACTAGCTTTTTTATCCACCTTGTCTATTGTAGTGTAGGAACTCTTGCTTATTTGACAGATCCAGGCGTCGATGTAGAGCGTCGCTTTCGGATGATGACCTAGCAACTCTTGCATTCTTTTCACCACAACCGAGCTCCGATGTAGCGCGTCACTATGTAGGGAATGCTCAAATGGAGTTCTTTAATTGGTTAATTTCATTGAGCTGGATGAGTTTTACAACTGCATGTCTAACTTACCCCAAATCCTCCCCCTTTGTCCAGGCTTGCGGTCGGCTATATTGTCGTGTAACATGTAACACAGGCGAAGTTGATGTTATGCAACATAATAAAAAATGTTTTTTTTTTAATTTTTTTATTTTTAATACTACAACATTTTCATGTTAGCAAAATCATTTGTGTTCTTTAAAATTAAATTGTTAATATAATTATTAGAACGTTTTGTCATCAATCGGCCAGTAGAAATTACCACATGATGCCATATTTTATTTTGTTAATTGTAATTTTTTATCATATGAATTGGAATTCTTATATAGATTTAAGATATTTTAAGATTAGTTAACTTGAAAATGATTAATTAATGGGTTATATCTTAATTAGTGTTTAATTATTATTCCAATTATATTAAGGCATTAGGCGTTAGGGTTTAACTTGTAAGCACCTATATTCTTTCAATTCCTATCAGTTTTACATCATAAATTATTGAAGATTTTTGCTCTCCTTTAACGTTCTATCTAAATTTCTGTCTATTGTTTTATCTCTCCTTTAATTCTTATATTTCTTCCCAATGTTTTCTTTGATATTTCTTGTTATTTCCCCTACTTGTTCTGCATGATGTCTGATGGAGAGATTAAGGGGTTAAACTACTTAGGATTTTAACTTGTTACCATGTTTATATTTATGGGCTCAACTGTAATTTCTTGTATAGATTAGGATGTTTTTAAATTAGTTAGGCTATTTTATTAACTGACGTTATTCCTTTTTTTCCCCAGTATTAAGGCATTAGGGTTATATATTTAGTATTTTTCATTTATTTGAGGATTTATGGTTTAGTTTATAAGTACCTATGTTATTTCCATTTACAGTAGCTGAATTTTGAAAAATTCAGCTTTAGGAATATCGATTATTGGGATCTTCCCTCTGTCTCTTGGTTCTTTAGGTTTTTGTCTGCTATGCTTCTCTCTCCTTCAATTTCTTCTTTTTCTCCTCAGAATTAGGAATATTTATTGGGATCCTCTCCTCCTTGTTTTATACAGGTTACTTTGGGCTCCATAGTGTTATAAAGATTTACACTAATCATCTTGCAAGTTACATGTGTACTAGGCATTGAAATATTTGGTGCTTAAACTTATCTTCTAGAACCCATTGGTTATTTCTCATTGCTTGCTTTGCAATTTGTGATAGAAGTATATCTTGTGTGCTCTCTTTCTCATTTAAATATTTGTTATCTTATATATTTATTTATTTTTTGATCTCAGCTTTTAGCTATAGTTTTTTTTTTTAAAAATTTCTTCTTGCACATGGACTGCCATTTATTGTTATGCAATGTAAATGTTGCTCGCTGACCTATTCATGGCATATATTTGTTATCAGGCAATTGATGAATCCGTCATTCGGGACTTGGAACAAATGGAGAAAGAGTCTGATATCGATGATATTTTAAGTTATAGGTCTGCTGCAGAACATGAGCTGCAGGTATTGGTATTTCTAATGTGTCACTGAAAAATTACATCGGAATGCTTGCTATATTTTGTTACCTGTTAGATCTCATGGTCATTAGTTTTGGGTTATATTGACATGGTTCTATGGTTTGTTTTGGACCAAGGCATGTTTCTATGTCAGTTGACAGTTTTTCCCTACTTTGTCAATATATATTTATTTGATGTTTTTGCAGGAAGTTTTGTCAAGGTCTTCAACAACCAACATCTCTGTTGAGAAGTCAAGACAAGATGGCCAGTCATCTGGCAAGTCTCGTGGATGGTTGAACTGGTTGTCCCGTGGTATGCTTGGCGCTGGAGGAACGGATGATTCTAGTCAGTTCTCTGGTGTTGTTTCTGATGAAGATGTGCAGGTACTTCTTGTCCTAGTTGTAGTTCGTTGAAATGCTTTAGATCAGAAGGTTTATGGCTTTCCTTTCTTCTTCTTCTTTTATTTTATTTTTACAGGATATATATGAGGCCACTAAGTTCTATCCTCCGGTTTTCTCTGGAGTGGATTCCGATACAAATGATAAGATCTATATGCGGGTAATCGAGTTCAGCATAGATGAAATTTCTGCAAAAATATGGAGAATGTATGTTAGCTTACCTTCAAGCCTTTTTTTCACTTTTGCACGAAGACATCAATGTTCAATTAATGCAAATATTGGAGAAAATATTATAACAGTGTTTTGATGTTAATTCCCTTTTCCTTGTTAAATTCTTGCATTTTCATGGCACTCTAGTAAGCTTCATATTATCGTTTAACAATTCCTGTTTGTTAAGATCCAGGCTGATTTCTCAGAAAGAGGTTCATGATTTAAAATATTTCAAGATATGATTGGGCAACGATCTGTTGCAAGCAAGTTCTGAATTCTTTATAATTCATCACGTGATTTATATTTTATCCACTTAGGCATAAGTTGACTATTGCTAAAATCATTGTTAAAAAAGGTAAGAACAAAGTTTCTATTTATGTTGCATTTGCCAAGAATGACAGTGATAAGTATGATATATAAAATTAGGCACCTTCTTTGAGAGGGCATGATGTCCTACCCAACAATGCCGTTTTGATTTGGGATTGTGTTTGTGTGTATGTTTTTTTTTTTTAGTAATGCCCTGATATAAAGATAGAAATGGTGGAGGTAATGCCCTGCCCTTGAAGTATTGATTGCCTCAGTCAGCTGGAGAATACTTGACGCTTGAGGGAATCAGATAATGTGACAATTATCCCTTTTGGGTTGGCAGGTTTGGTTGGCAAATCTGCAGCACATCATTGGGCTTCCTAACATACACTTCAAAGATCCAGTAATATGATTCTATTTGTAAGTAGGTAGAAGATTTTGTTGCCAAAGAATAATTGTAGGCAGAAGAGTTGGAATGTTGTCATAATGTGACGATCCTAATTGCAAGTGGTGTGGGCACTTGAATCCCACATTGAAAATGTAAGGATATCCATGTGGGGTTTATGTAGACTTGGCCTGTCTCACCTTAATAACTAGCTTTTCGGGTGTGGTTCTCCTGAAGTCCATATCACAGATTTTATAACTGGAGCTACATCTGATAGGAAGGAGATCCTGTTTCATTCTTTTATTGCAAAGAAATATGTTGGGCATTAGACTTTTTTTGTTTGGTATCAGTTATTGTTGTTCTATGTTTATCTTGTTTATGCTTTTCATAGGTATCATCTTCATTTTCTGGGAATACATTTTTGTTCTTTTGTTCTCTGTTTATCTTGCAATCCTGTCCTTTTTATAATCTCTTTTCAATCTTCTGTGAGAAACAAATACTGTATACAACATAGGTGACTTGCGGTGTTTATTTTTTTCCTTTATTTTAATTTTTGTTTATTTTGGAAGATCTGCTCTTCAGAAATAGCATCTTTATCTGCTTGGAATAATTTCAGTGTTACATGAAGAATAGGTGATTTACTTAGTTGTTTCCTTAGAGATTGCAAATTCTCTGGCATAACATAATTGGAGAGCCTGTAATTTTCCTTATGCATTGTCTGATTTTCTTTCATTTCAAGCATATCCATCTATTTAAGACCTTTGGGACTGGAAACAAAGTAGAAACAAATTGATAAGTGCTGAAGTAAGAAAAGAAACTAATTTTCTATATATTTAGAATGTATTACAAGGTTACGTTTATATACAAGTAGAGAGTCTAAGTTAGGAAAGTCCTATAATTAACCCTAGCTAATTCAGCCTATAATTAAGTCCTATGTTTAAGATATACAACCTGTTACACTCCCTCTCAAGTTGGAGCATAGATCTTAATCATGCCCAGCTTGTTACAAATATAATCAACTTGAGGCCCATTGAGAGCCATTGTGAAGATATCCCTTAGTTGTTCTCTAGTTTTCACAAATCCTATAGAGATTAATTTTTGCTGCACCTTTTCACGAATGAAATGACAGTCAATCTTAATATGCTTAGTTCTTTCATGGAACACAGGATTACAAACAATATGAAGAGCAGCTTGATTATCACACCATAACTTTGCTGGTATTGAGACTTTAAGACCAACTTCAGTTAAGAGTTGATATATCCACAATATTTCACATACAGACTGTGCCATGGCTCTATATTTTGCTTCTGCACTAGATCTAGACACAACATTTTGTTTCTTTTCCAAGAGATCAAATTTCCCCCAACAAAAACACAGTAGCCCGTAGTAGATCTCCGGTCGATTTTGGAACCTGCCCAATCTGCATCTGAGAAACACTCTATGCTCGTGTGTCCACGATTACTATACAATACCCCTCGTCTCGGGGCTCCCTTTAAATAGCACAAAATCTGTTCTAAAGCTGCCCAATGGTGAACTATTGGGGAGGAGATGAGCGGACTTACAATACCGACAGAATAGGCAATATTAGGACGAGTTACTGTAAGATAGTTCAGTTTTCCAAGCAGCCTTCTATACTCCTCAGGATCTCCAAATAATTCTCCATCTTTTGTGAGTCATAAATTAGGAAGCATTGAGCACTACATGGCTTGGCTCCCAACTTTTCAATCTCAGTTAATTAGTCAAACACATATTTCCTCTGAGATAAAAGAATGCCTTTCTTGCTTCTTGTTACCTGGACTCCCAAGAAATATTTTAATGCTCCCAAGTCTTTTGTATGAAATTGACTGTGAAGAAAAGACTTCAAAGATGAGATTCCCTAGAATCACTCCCTGTAATAACGATATCATCCACATATACTACTAGGGGAATAATGCCAGATGTAGATTGTTTATAAAAAACTGAATGATCTGACTTGCTCTTATTCATGCCAAACTTTCCCACTGCTTGGCTAAATTTTCCAAACCAAGCACGTGGACTTTGCTTTAAACCATACAGAGACTTATGAAGATGACAAACTTTCCCATAACTTTCCCATTCTCCCCCTGAGCAACAAACCCAGGTGGTTGCTCCATATAAACTTATTCTTGAAGATCACCATGCAGGTATGCATTTTTAATATCTAATTGATGTAAGGGCCAATCATGATTTGTTGCCATAGAAATGAGTAAACGTAAATATGTCAATTTAGCGACAGGAGAAAAGGTGTCAAAATAATCCTCCCCATAAGTCTGAGCAAAGCCTGTAGCCACATGACGGGCTTTAAGGTGGGCAATTGATCCATCAGCATTGAATTTTACTGCAAACACCCATTTACATCCAATAGCCTTCTTCCCAACCGGTAAATTAACCAAGTTCCAAGTACCATTAGAATTTAAAGCAGTCATCTCTTCTATCATTGCCTCACGCCAACCAGGATATGACAAGGCTTCAGTAATGGTTTTGGGAACAGACACAGAGTTAATGGAAGCCACAAATGAACAAGATGAGGGAGACAATTGATTATAAGAGACAAAAGATGTAATAGGATAAGTGCACTGACGGTTACCTTTACGAAGGGCAATTGGTAGTTCAAGATCACTTGGAGTTGGATCTGATGTCAAAGAAGAAACAAGCGCCAAACATGTATCAAGAGGATCTCGACGACGAGAATAGACCTGAATAGGAGGAGGTGGTGGAGAGGATGGAAGTGGCGGAGAGGATGGTGTTAATGGAGCTGGTTTAGACGACTGGTATGTGACATGATAAAGTAACAAATCATCATCCTCCCCCATATTGAAAGAATTAGAAGAAGTGGGAAAAAATGGAATATGTTTAAGAAAGGTAACATCAGCTGACACAAGATACTTATTAAGATTAGGGCAATAACACTGATACCCTTTTTGTAGACGAGAGTACTCCAGAAAGACGCATTTCAAAGACTTGGGGTCTAATTAGTTACCTGGGGATGAACATCACGGAAAAAACAGGTGCTGCCAAATATTTGAGGTTCAATAGGAAACAATGGTTTGCTAGGGAAAAGAATACTAGAAGGTGTCTCACCATGAAGAATAGATGAAGGCATGCAGTTGATTAGAAAGGAGATTGTGGAAACAACATTGGCCCAAAATGGCATAGGAACATGCATATGGAATAGGAGAGCTCTGGCGGTCTCTAGAAGGTGTCGATTTTTTCTTTCAGCCACACCATTCTGAGATGGTGTGTCGACACTAGATAACTGATGAAGAATGCCATTTTGAATCATGTAACTTTGAAAAGAATCGGAAAAATACTCTTTGGCATTATCACTTCTTAAGGTATGCCCAGATATATTAAACTATGTTTTGATTTCAGCAAAAAAAGCCACTAAAATGAGAAAATAATTCAAAACGATTCTTCATAAAATAAATCCAAGTCATACGAGAAAAATCATCAACAAAAGTAACAAAATATCTAAATCCAGTTTTAGACACAATTGGACTCGGACCCCAAACATCTAAATGGACTAACTCAAAAGGAAAACTAGCTCTTTTATTGACACGAGGAATACAAGGCAGGTGATGGTGTTTCGCAAACTGACATGACTCACAATCCAGAGAGGGCACAGATTGAAACTGAGGACATAATTTTTTTAATAAAGGTAATGAAGGATGGCCCAATCGACAATGTGCTTCAAAAGGGGTCAAGGTACTGGAACAAGCAACAGATCTTGGCGTTTGGGTATCCAAAATGTAGAGACCTCTTGATTCATGTCCTTTACCAATAATCTTCTTCGTCATAAGATCCTGAAAAAGACAATAACCAGGGAAAAAATGAGACAAAACAATTCAGAGTACGAGTAAGTTTACTAACAGACAGTAGATTGAAAGAAAATTTTGGTAGACTCAATATAAAAGACAATGTAAAGAATGGAGTAGGATGAACAGTGCCAGAACCAAGAACAGACGAAGTAGACCCATCAGCTAAAGTTACAGTAGTGGGAGATATATGGGACTGAAAAGTGGAAAAGAGATTAGGATTACTTGTCATATGATCTTTGGCACTAGAATCAACTACCCATTGTGTGGAAGAAGAAAGGAGACACGAATTTGATTTACCCGACTCAGCAATGGCAGTGATAGGTTGAGATGAATTCTTCAAAGATTCTTGGTACTGAGTGAACTTAGCAAATTCATCCGTAGAGATTGTAACAGTTTGATCAGAGGATGAGCTAGGTGAAGCAGTAGCAACATGAGCTGAATGAGACTTCTGATTCTTACTTTGCAATTTTCGACATGTGCGTTTAGTATGACCACTCATTGCAATAATGACCTGTAATTCCCCCTGTATCTTGACTCCGATTATCTCGACTGACCATATTTTCCTTGTTACTATTCCTTTGAGAGGGGCGCCCCGTTTCAAATCCACTATGATTGACTAGAGTAGTAGCAGTATTAACAGAAGCACCGGTATCTTTGCGAAGCACTCTAGTAAAGACCTCATGCAGAGAGGAAATCTCAGTACTAGAAAGTATTTGGGATTTAGCAACCTCAAACTAAGAATTAAGACCAGCCAAAGAACTCATTTTTGCCATTTTCTCTCGTTGAACCTGTTGGACCTTTACATCAGGACTGAAAGGTAACAGGGTATTCAGTTCTTCATAAATCTTTTTGAAATTCATAAAATAGGCTTGAAGCGAATTATCTTGTTGTTCAGCACGATAAAAACTTTTACAGATCTCATAAATACGGGAAATATTTCCTTTCCTAGAATATAGAAATGCCAAATATTCCATCAATTCTTTGACATACCCACAGTGATTAATCAGTCTGACCACTTCAGTGTCTATAGAATTCCTGATCTGCAAGTACAAGTGAGCATCATATCTTAGCCATTCCTTGCAAGTATCATCAATTGGTGGATCTGCTGTGAGATGATCATCTTTGGACAAACTCCGTAGATAAATCCTGACTGTCTTACACCAATCTAAATAATTCGGACCAGTCAACTTATGTTCTGTGATTTTAGATAACATGGGAATCACATCAGTCACAACCAATTTTTTTTGTTCGTCAGCCATCGTAACACATGAAAACCAGAGGGAAAAAAAAATAACAGCAAGCACTGAGAGAGAGAAAAGAGAGATCAGTCAAAAACAACTATCACCGAGAGAAAGAAAAGGGAGATCTGTCCTATTTGCTTTCAGATCTGAAGCAAAGGACCCCACTGGATTGCTGCTGAGCAGAAGGTGTCGCTCCAGATGGTGGTGGCGATGAGATTCACTGGGCACTCACAAGGGTGACCAAAAAAAGAAAAAATCTAAATCTGCTCACTTTAGGCAAAAAAAAAGAGAAAAGTTTCAAACTTTTCTGGAAAAAGGCTCTTGATACCATGTTGAAGTAAGAAAAGAAACTAATTTTCTATATATTCAGAATGTATTACAAGGTTACGTTTATATACAAGTAGAGAGTCTAAGTTAGGAAAGTCCTATAATTAACCCTAGCTAATTCAGCCTATAATTAAGTCCTATATTTAAGATATACAACCTATAACAATAAGCACACGTCACGTAAAACATGTGAAAGCCAAAGTAACACATGATGAAGAAATTTTAGGAGGGATTTCATTTCCGGATTGATTTTAAATTCTAAAAAAGCAACTATAGTGTTTGCCTACAAAGTATCGGAATTTCAAAAATAGTCTAGAAATTTTAACCATGTATTTAATGACCCCATTTAAACAATGTCTCGATCTTATGGTCCATTTTGTCTGATATGCTTTTTTCTCTCCCAAAATGACGGAATAAAGGTCACTAGATCATCTTAACCAAAATAAAGGTAAATCTTCCAGAACTGAGATCATCACTTCAAAATCGCCTCATTAGCTCAAATTTTACTGTCATTTACTCTGTCCTTTTTTTTTCTCATTTCTATTTTCTCATTTTTTGGTAAGTTTGCATTGTTTACTCTGGGGAAATTCTACAAAAGTTTAGTTAATCTCTTACATTAGCGATGAGTAGTTTGTATGAGTTAGTGTTTGTCATTATAGGTAGAGACAGAAAGTTCTATCTATAATTCAGGGTGTTTTGGTAATTTTGGGAAACTACTAATTTCTCTTGTGAAATTCCAGTGTTGTTATTCAAACACTGTATTTTCAAAACCAACATTTCAAATTGCATAGTTTGTTATTCGCTATATTGCTTTGGAAATCGAGTTAAATTTGAAATCCATATAAACAAAGCCCATGCCGCAAAGGGAGTGGAAAAGAAAAGAAGCAAATGGTGGCAACAATCAAAGAGCATAAGCTTGGCAAATGCTATGTACAAGCTTATAAAGCAACATTGAGGAAGAATAACTTTACATAAAACCAATGAACTCATAAAACTTCATAAAGAAGATTTAATGAATTAGGTGGTAGTGGAATTAATATTACAAAGTGCAGGACTGAAATTTCAAATTCTTGGGTGTTGAAAGAAGCAACACCATAAAAAATACTTGCAAGTGGGACTTCGTCCATATTATCCCTGCTAGGACTGTACCTATATAGGACTGTGTATGGGTAATAACCCTTTTATGCCTACTGTGTTTTTGATTCTTTTTCCTTAAAGGGAAACATGTCTTAAATCTAAACTAACTAACTAGAACAGCTCACTAGAGTTGTATGAAACACAGTGCTATTTTCAGCCATCAAAGTTCCATTCCCTGATATTCTCACATGTTTTGACCTATATTAGTGAATTGATTCTTCTTTTGATGTGGCATTACATGTAGTTTATGTCATCCACTAGTCATCGAATCAAGTAGTGGTGTTGTGCATGTTTGTTATTTTATCATTATTAGTTTGTTCTGGAACATGCATGGTTAAATGATGATTATTTTACTTTTCTTTTGTAGGAATTTCTGTAAAGAAATTGCTAAGTTGAATCTCCATGACACTGTTATTAAGTGCAACCTACAGGGAGAGTTGGTAACTGTCACTGCTTTTGTGAAGTCAGGAGAGATGGTTAATGCAAGCAATGAGCAAGTGATTCGATTAATGGTAGGGGTTTCCATTGTTGCATGCCTTGGTGACATAGTCCATGTTAAATGGTATGCGATATGGTTGTGATCTAAAGTTTAGGCCCTTTTTTCCTAAGCTTGCCTAGTACACTAGTTCAGTCGTCTAATAATATGCTGGATTGAACTGGTTCTTGTATTTAGTTTAAAAGAAGTCCCTGTGTGATTGGATCTAGGTTATGGTAACATATAAATAGTAAGAAGCCTATTTGTATCAGCAAAAAGAAAGAAAAAAAAAAGAAGAAAAAAGAAAGTACAAAACCTATTTGTGAGAAAAGTGAAGCTGCTAAATGTTTTTTTATACCATAGTAAATGTGCAAATTGTTAGCAAAGCTTCACTAAGTCTGCTGACTCTTGCGAAGGATTTATTTAATTTTGAGTTGGGCTTTCTATAAGATATGACGAACTTGTAGTAGGATTTTATATGGCAAATTTAGACATGGTTGAAGTATGAATTTGGTTCTATTATCTCAATTTGACAGTTTTAGCCCCTCTATTCCAATTATAATGAATTTAATCCCTTTATTTTTTTTATTTAATTTTTTTAAAATTGATTTGAAATTTATAATGGTGTTAAAATTTTTGCTTTTAATTCGGCTGCGTGGCTTTTGTTTGATGACATATGAGATGCCAATTTCTTTTTTATTTTTTTATTTTTACCTCATGGCACACTTATGGTCTAGAAAACTATTTTAATGAAAAATACTAAAAATTGTTTTTTAGAAATAAAAATAGTTATTATTTAATAATAAAATGTTTTTTTTTAGATTGATATGTGTCTTAAGCTCATTAAAATTAAGGTAGAGGAACTAAAACCGCTGAATTGAGATGGTAAAAGGTACAAATTCAAACCTCGACTTCAGACATATGCATGACATTCTGGTCCGAAAACTATAACTTTTGTACCCCTTCCCTTACAATAAATAATAGAATGAAACAAAAACAAAAGCAAGCCTTGCTGAACTCAAATATCTGAATGTTGTGTCCCAAAAGCACTTGTTAAGAAAGCATATTTGAAATGACATCACTGAAGGGCCTCAGAGAAACCTCATCTAAGTTATGGGTTATTGATGGGACAATGTCTTGGGAATTTGTTTTCAGATGCTAAAAGGGTAATCTGTTTAGTTCTGACAATATTGTAATGATTCTTCTGCATCTATCTGATATTCATTCTTCATTTTTATGTTTTCAGTCCTGTATGGAGAAAATTGTTGGGGAAGATTTGCCTTTATACAGACTTCAAGTAAACTTGTCTCCGAAGAAAGATGTTGAATTGTCAGTGAAAGTAATTTTACACTCTTTTCTTTTCTGGTGCTGCATAGAAAACCGTTTCTACTTGAAAGTATAAACCTTGTTTAAGTAATTTCATAATGCTACTGTTTTATTTACAAGTGTTATTGTTACTATGACTTATATGCTCAGGTCATGCTTCAGTCGCTTGAAGTTGCCTATGAAACAGCATTTTTTCGGGATTTCATAGAATTTTTCACTGTAATCAAATACTTTGAATTTCAGCATGAAAGGGTAAGAAATAATTATATTAATTATGCCTCTTCCTGTTCAGTCAGTCTCAGTTCTTGTTTAGGCTTAAATATGCATCATTCCTATTCAAACACTCTCAATTCCTGCATATGTCTTGTGCAATTAGTGCTAATTTTTGTCATCATGTTTTCAGCTGTATTCGTTTGTTTGATTAAGGTATGATCTCTTAGGTATTTCTAGGTTTTCTAGAATTCTAATCTCTTAAACTTTTTAGATTGTATTCCAATTTAACAGATTCAAAATAAGTTGACTATAAATTAAGATATGCTTTTAATTTTATAACAAATCAAAATAGTATATTTGGGTGCTACCTTTATGGCATTTGGGTGTATGTTCGCTAATCCTTTCATATGGTAGAAGTAGGATAAACTTTTCTGTATATAAGATTCACAATATCTATTTCTATAGCATGTCAAAAGTTAGAATTTTGAGGGTGTTACTTCACTGCTGCCACTATTGCCTGCTTGTAATCATAAAGTAGAATTGAGCAATAGCCCCTTCCCTTTCCCCTTCCCCTTCCCCTCTGAACTTATATCTTGCTACCTCAGGTCAGCACTTTAGTAGATACAAGCAATAAGTCCTGCGCATTATGGCAGGAAAATTATTTATAGGTATTAAAATGAAGCAGAGAAAAATATAAATAAATAGTAATAATCAATTGATTCACTTGATCAAATATTTCTCTTATGTTATATTTTGTTCTCATATTAGTTTGGAATAGAGATATTCAAAATTATTCTAAAAAAGGGACATTTGAATCTTTGACTGAATTGTCCATGCATAAAGTAGAAAGATAATACTTGGTCATAAACACAATTAATAATGGGGAGTCGTGCCTTTCGAAAGTTTAGTTAATTGGGGGTTCGAAGGTTAACAAAAAGACATATATATGTATTATATGGGATCCATTTATACCAATATAAATATATATATATATATATGTGTGTGTGTGTGTATATATTATATGGGATCCATTTATACCAATGTAAAACTTTTTAGTTTTACGCACATTTCTAGTCATTGATTTGCATTTAGTCTTGTATTTGATATGACTTGCCATATGAACACATGTTTAAAACTGTGTCCTTATTCCTAAAAGGGAATCTCTCTTTCAAGATTTATTATTCCTTTCTCAGTTTGCTTCTTTAAATTCCCCTTTTTTAGGCTTAAGTTTGTTTTCTATAAAAAATATCACCCTTACTTTGTTTCATTCATATACAAGTTCGAGAAAATTTTCTAAACTTTAAATTAATCATCTCTCTCTCTCTCTCTCTCTCTATCCCTCCTTTTTTTATTTTACCCTCTATTTAACAATTTATTTTCATTAAATGGGAAAATTGAAAAAAAAAAAAAACCCTCATCGTTCCACCTTGTTAATTTCTCTGTTAAAAAACATGCAAAATTTTATGATGGTCATACAATTGATATGAAATTGAGCAAAATTCAAAGAAATGGATACAGGTGACTGTACAAGAAATTGAACTTAATTGTGGAATGAAAGATCTGGGAAGATTTTTTTTTTTTTTTTGTTGGTACCGTCTTCGACGTCAGTGTTGAAAGAGCTGGATGGTATCTACGTCCTGATTTTTATATTTCGACAGGATTTTTCTCCTAATTTATACGAGTTTGTTTCATTTTATAGTTGAAGGATATCCTCCCGATTATATGGAGAATATCACGATAGTTTTTATATTTTTGAATAAATGGCTGGTGATGCCTGTCTAACAACTAAATATATATCTATGGTTCATTGTATTTTAAAGAAAATAGGGAAAATAAACCTTTTTTTAGTTTCATTAAAATCTTCATGGTATTAGAGCTTGATCTGGACCATTCTATGAAAAAAATACCCCAAAGCTGACATGGCCAACGAGTTTGAGAGTGTCATTT
This sequence comes from Firmiana major, assembly GCA_033439115.1. Taxonomy (NCBI): domain Eukaryota; kingdom Viridiplantae; phylum Streptophyta; class Magnoliopsida; order Malvales; family Malvaceae; genus Firmiana; species Firmiana major. The sequence goes on from CM065904.1 coordinate 62,420,087, forward strand.
CTAATCCTATCTGAAAGTGGTATACTTCCCATCATTAGTCATAAACTCATTGGTCATAGTTTTAAACAATGTCCCTATTCCATCATGATCTTTTTCTGTGGAAAAGGCAAATAGGATTATCTTACCGGAGCTGCCATGCAACTTGAGGAAAACACTCCCAGTTGCCTTACCTAGAAGGTGTAGAACAACATGGTGATATCTTGGCTTCTAAACTCGACAACGAATGAAACAGGTGAAATTTCATGTATCATAAGACAGTGAAGGAAATTGGGATGCAGTTCATGAGACATTCCAGTAAGACAACACATTTGCCATCTTTGAAATCCAGGGTATTCTCCATGATCTCGGGCAAGGAGATTCAATCATTACTGACTATTTTAACATGCTTGCATGTCGCTGGCAGCAGCTGGACTTGTTAGAAGATGTTATGTGGAGCTGTTCTAATGACAGCAAGTAATACAACAGATCTAGGAGAAAGAACGAATCTATAAATTTATCTTAGGTTATGAATCAAGATTGAAATGAAGTTCTCGGAAGGATTTTTAGCATCAAGCCTTTGCCTAGTGTTCAAGAAGTAATCCTAGAGGTGAAACAAGAAGAGAGCCGAAGAAAAGTTATGTTGTGTACCTCATATGGTTAACCCAGCACTGAAAGCTTAGCCTTGGTAATCTAAGGACCTCACATACTACTCGAGGAACCCAATCAAATAACAATCAGCGAATGAATAACCATCATTGGTGTGACCACTGCAAGAGAACGGGACACATGAAGGACACATGCTGGAAGATACGCGGAAAGCTAGTTGACTGGAAGCCCTTATCTTCTTGCCATTCAAAAGACAGAGATAGTAGAGGTAATATGGCCACAACTGAAGCCCAAACTTTTGTGTAGATTCGAGTCCTTTTAATAAAGAGCTAGTGGAGATGCTGCAGAAAATGCCTCAAGCTTCAGTGCAGAATGCACTAAATCCGATTGGGGTTAGTATAGCAATTGTGGCACAGCGAGGTAATTTCTTAATCGCTCTTAGTGCTAAAAAGGAAGAAAAAACCTCATGGATTGTTGATTCAGGGTGTTTTGATCTTAGGATCGGAGATATCGTAATGTTCAATGAATACAACCTGTGTCATAATGATACCATCATTTGGATCGCAGATGGGTCTTTTCCTAGCGTGGCTAGTTTAGGCTTGATTATCATATCAAAGGACATAAGGCTTGATTCAATCTTATTTGTTCCAAATCTTAACTACAATCTTGTCTATATGCAAGCTTACCAAAGATCAAAAGTGCATTGCTAAATTTTTCTCAAATTCCTATGAAATTCTAATTTTGAACTCGGGGAAGGTAATTGGCATTGCTGAGGTGAATACGGGTCTCTACCTGTTGCGAGTTTAAAGACAAACCCAAAAAGTTTGTTGTGGAGCATCTAGTACAAATGAAGATAGTGCCATAATGTTGTGGCATTATAGGCTAGGCCATTTAAATTTCCAATATTTGAAAAAAAAATGTTTCCTTCCTTGGTCAATGAAGTCTCAACAATTTTCAGTGTGAAGTGTGTCAATTGTCTAAACATTTTAGAAACTCGTATCCTTAGCAGCACTACAAGTCTTCTCATCCTTCTTAATGATTCATAGTGATATATGGGGACCATCTCGGATTAGGAGGATTTCAGGTTCTAGATGATTTGTCACTTTTATTGATGATCACATGAGAATTACTTGCTGTTTTTAATGAAAGTTATCTGAGGCTGGGGAAATCTTTCGAACCTTCAACAAAATGGTTTAAACTCAGTTTCTAACAAAAATCTTGGTCTTTGAGACTGATAGTGGACAATAATATTTTCATTCTAAACTAGGGTCGTACCTCTGTGATCAAGGAATTACTCAACTCAGTTCATGTGTTGACACCCCACAACAAGGCATCTCCTAGAAGTTGTCAGTTCTCTTATGTTGTCTACTTGTTTTCCTAAACAATTCTAGGGGGAAGCAATTTTGACAGCCAATTATCTTATCAATCGTATGCCATCTCATGTATTAAAATTTTATACTCTATTGCAAACTCTTCTTCATTCACATATTTGGTGTCACGACCCTTTTTATCCTTTATAACCGAAAATCACTATAAATTTTTCACATTTTCATTTCCTTTACCCGGTTGCAAACGTCCTTACCACTACACAGTTGGGCTGTGAGTCAATAATAATCACCACATCTCATTCATATCCAATTAATCAACAGTCATGTCATACATTTAAAATGTTAAGTTATACACTTATACAAAACATGCCTATTGACATTTAAATCCCCCATATCGTAAATCAAAATGACTACTGTGCTTTTACATTGTTTAGATACAAAAAGAATCCTCTGTGTGTATACCTCTTTGCGATGGAGTGCAGCGGATGTCCAAAATACCATGCCTTAGTCCTCACTGGGCTACTATGTACGCACTGTAGAGGGGGAAAGTAGAGGGATGAGCAACCACATGCTCAGTAAGGTAATAATGCAAGCATGGTAGATAACTACTCTATCTACATGCTGATAATGTCATGACATAAATCATTTATAGTCGGAGCATGAAGAAATAAAACTATGACACATGTATATACATATAACATGTACTAAAACATGAAAGTAGGCATGTAAAACATGGTAGAATCAACATGTAAAGCCTCTCATGATCATCATCGTTAGAACTCATCATAAGTTCAAAACTCAATGCGAAATATCCCTCAGGATTCATCATTTTCTCAAAACACGTCAAATCTCATCACAAGTAGAAATATCATTTCTTTAAACAAATCCCACAAGGCTCGACCCCTCCCTCGGGTCTACCTTGGACAACACAATCATACTCGGTGTATAAAATCATGTGGTACTATGTAATATTATGTGAGACGGGCGGTCACTATATCTCAAAGACTATGTTGGCCAACTATGCCATAATCATCCCAGACCACACGGATCTAGGTGTGCGGGGCATCATACTGGAACGAAGGTGGGTTAGTTCTTTGCCAGACTTTTCACATCAATCATCACAACCACGCGGTACAACGTACTTCATGTGATATATACGGTACAACGTACTCCGCGGACCCATATCATGGTTGGGGGTGTCAGCCGTAGGTCTTATCTACCCCAATGCCATGTGTAACCTGTATAGTCTCAAGTGCACGTGGAGCTCCTCGTAACCATGTAAGAGAGCCTCCCCACCCCATTGGGCTTAAGGATGTTGGCGTAAGGATCCTACCGTAAGAGAGCCTCCCACCGAACAGAGCCTCCCCACCCCGTCAGGCTTACGGATGTAGGGCTTGAGGATCTTACCAACTCCATGGCATCATACGTATCACAATGTGAAAACCTGTGCGAGATAAGCTGTAACACGATTCATGTATCATCAATAAATCACCTCGTACTAGCAACGCTCTAGTACGGCCTTTATGCACAAAATCATGAAGAAATCACGTATGAGCATAGCTCTTGTACGGTTATATGCATAAGAAAGTCAATCAAAATCCACGTACGAGCAGAAGCTTTAGTACGGTTTATAAAACATCATCACAAGTCGAATCAAGGTGTGAGCTAAGCTCCAACATGTTTCGTACATTTGAAAACATCAAAATCAAGTGCGAGCGAAGCTCTAGCATGATTTAACTCATAAATACGATAGGTGGTTCTATTTCAACACACATGTTTTAAATCAAAGCCAGCACGTCTCGTGCTATTTCATGAATTCACAGAAATCAAATAACCAACCTATCCCTCATTTTGCTTAAACCAAAGGAATGAGTTTTCGTTAAAGAATCAAAACATGTGATTTATGCAATTATTAGGCTTACTATCCCATTTTTTTTATAAAATCCTCTTCAAAAGCCAAATCATCCTCATCCATAATCGTTCACACAAACCGTTTATTCACATTTAGCAATCCATGCAATTTCAAAGCCCTATTTATTCACAGACGCCCACAAAATACGAGCAGCCATCTCTATATACTCACAAAATTCCCTTACCTGGAATCGCGTCGCGTGATTCCACTTCCTTAAAGCTGCTTGATCTCGCGGTTCTATTCGTCTCCAACGAACTCTCCGGAACTACACGAGATTACGTTTCACGTGAATTTAGTCCCATATAACACAACTCTTGTGTTGACTATAGTCGATTCAACCCATAGTCTCCATTAACACTTATAAGGTCTCATTCGATTACTCTACTCTTATCTCGAGAGTCTATTGGGTTCTCTTAGATCCCTTGATTCCTATTAAATCGATATTTAAGCCCATAGTGTTTCTATTTTATCAATTACTTCACTATGGCATTTTGTCAAACACCTTATATACTCATTTTCTTATCTAGGCCAATCTAATAATGTGGCTTCATTCAACCTTCTAAAAATCATACATAATACCTCATAGACACTTTAGCATACTCTATTTATCATCAACTCAATTGTCACATTTTCTCACTCTAGACTTATTCTAGGTAATAATTGTTCCATTGCTTTCTAGGTAGTTTCTATCATTAATATACATACCCATCAATTCCAACATCAATAACTAAGCAAATATACTTGGATTGGTGCATTAGAAACTCACCTAGTTTGATTTTCTCCTTGCTCCAAATGGGAATGCACCTTTGCTCCTTCAATCCAACTAATGTAGCTTTGATTCCAAAGTATGTTGTTCTTCTCTTTATAAGGAACAACTTTGCTCTAGTGATATTTTCTCAAATCTCTATGAAAATGGGATGATTTTGGAGTGAGAAAGCTAGGTTTTTGGTTGAAAATGGAAAGATGGAGTTGTTTGTCGTGAATTGCAGATCCAACTGCTCCATATTTATAGAATTGGCTTGATGAGATCGATCTGCATAGGGTGGAGATCGATCTGGTCCTCTTGAATTCCTCATTTTCATGACATTTTGAAGGCATGAGATCGATCTGTCGAAGGCTTGAGATCGATCTGCTTCAGTGAATGAGATCGATCTGCTTCAATGGAACATGATCGATTTATCCCAGGCAGAGAGCTAAAGAGATCGATTTGGCTTTAAGGGGAGATCGATCTGCTCCAGCCCGAGAGTTAAGGAGATCGATCTGCTTGAGTGAGGGATCGATCTTCCTCTTCCAACATGCTTGATTCTGCATTCTTCAGGCCATGAGATCGATCTCTCCTTGCATGGGATTGATCTGTCCTTCATCCTGCACCCTTTTTGCTGCAATTCCCTCATTCAAACTCATACTTAATCATTCCAACACCCAATTATCAATCCATTTACTCTTACAAAACTCATAAACATTCACCTCTTATAATTCATACATAATTCAACATGTTTGTACGTCATAAAATTATATACATCACATTGAAAATTAAGGGTCTTACATTCGGTTTGTGTCCAACATTCCTATTAAAGTGTTTGGTTGTACAGTTTTCGTTCTTATCAATCAGCAAAATTGTATTAAACTTGATCCTAGATGCATCAAATGCATATTTCTGGGCTATTTTCCGAATCAAAGTGGATACAAATGTTGTTCCCCATTAACCAAGAAATTTTGTAATTCCATGGATGTGACTTTCTTTGAAGACTAGCCATTTTAACCCAAAAATAATATTCTGGGGGAGAATTGAGCGGAATATCATTGTTGGAATTGTCTTGATCATCCTAATCCATCTATACACCCTCTCGGATCACAAGAGATTGCCAATCCTCTACCGTGTCTAAGAGAAACCAGTTTGGGTCTAGGTACTTCACCCAATTCAGGTACTTTACAGTGTCTTTCCCTTTCCATTCTTGAGTTTGAACCTTCTCTTAAAAACTCAGAAAACAAGACAAAACAAAACACTTAATTTCCTACTCTAGGCGATAGAAGACTCAAAAGGAGTTGAGGACTGTATTTTATCAAAGCGATGTCAAGATGCAGATCAGAGTTCAATATCACTCGTGATTCACACAGGTGATGCTCTTGTGAGCCCAAAATCTCTTGAATTTATTTATGATCTTGACCAGCCCATTGCTTGGAGAAAGGGGAAGAGACTCCGCACGTACCATCTTATCAATAATTTTGTATCTTGTGAAGGATTATCTCCTAGTTACAGAGCTTTTGCATTAACTTTGACTAAAATTTAGATTCCCTAGAATGTCCAAGAAGCCCTTTTCAACTTGAAAGGAAGAAAGTTGTTATGGAGGAAACTCATGCCCTTGAGAAGAACAAATCGTGGGAGTGTATCAAACTGCCAGCACGGAAAAAATTGGTTGGATGTAAGTGGGTGTTCATGGTTAAACATAATGCTGGTGGAAGTATAAATCGTTTTATGGCTAGAATTGTTGCTAAGTGGTTTACCCAATCCCATGGTATCGATTAAGAGAGACATTCGCCTTAATGTCAAAACTTAATTCAATTCGGGTTTTACTATCTATTGCAACCAACTTTGACTGGCCTTAATAGCAATTGGATGTTAAAAATGCCTTTTTAAATGGTGGCCTAGAAGAGGAGATGTATATGGAAGCACCCTTGCTTGACTCTGAAGAGAGCTTCAGCAGAGTGCGTAAACACTAGAAAGCACTTTTTGGTCTCAAGCAATCTCCTTGCACCTGGTTTGAGAGGTTGACACAGGTAGTAAAGAAGCGTGGGTTCACTCAATGTCAAGCTTACTATACAGTGTTTGTTAAGAGGTTTATTGAGGGTAGAAGAGCAATGCTAATTGTGTATGTTTACGATACAGTGTTGACAGGAGATAATTTGGAGCAAATTGGAAATCTGAAAAAGTTTTTGCCACTAGAATTTGAGATAAAGGATTTGGGTCAGGTTAAATATTTTTCTTGCTATGGAGGTAGTACGGTCACACAAAGGTATGGTTATTTCTCAGTGAAAGTACACCCTTGCTCTCCTAAAAGAAATTGGTATGTTTGGCTCTAAACCAGTTGATCCTATGGGGTAGTAAAGCTGAGATGGAAGAAGGAACGCTGACTGTTAAAGGAAGATGTCAGAGATTGGTTGGCAAGTTAATTTATCTCTCTCATGCAAGTCCAGATATTGGTTTTGTTGTTAGTACGATTAGTAGATATAAGAACAAGCCAGAAAAAAGCACTAAGAGGATGTGTTTCAGATTCTTCAGTAGTTAAAAAAGAGTTTAGGAAAAGGTCTCTATTTTAGGAAGACTGTTGAGAGAGCTGTAGAGTTTTTTACAAATGCACGTTTGTTTGGGGTAATATGGTCACGCGGTGGGTTGTTGCTAGGAGTAGTGCTGAAGCTGAATTCAGGGCAATGTGTCAAGGAATATGTGAGGGTATTTGGCTGGAAAGAATGTTGAAGGAGTTGGTATTTCCTACTAGTGGTCCTGTGATTTTACTGTGTGATAACAAGGCTGCTATTGAGATTGCAACGAATCTAGTTCATCATGATAGAACTAAACACATTGAAATCTATCGACATTTCATTAAGGAGAAAGTTGAAGAGGGAACCCTAAAGTTGGCTTACGTTCCTGCACACCATCAAACAGTTGGTATTCTTACCAAGGCACTGCCTAGAAATGGGTTTGAAAATTTAAAGTCCAAGCTGGGTATGATGGACATTCATAACCTAGCCTGAGGGAGTGTTGAAAGAGTTGGATGGTATTTACGTCAAGATTTTTAGATATTTTGATATGATATTTCTCCTTGTTTAAAGGAGCTTGTTTCAGTTTATAGCTGGAAGATACTTGCTTTTATGGAGAATATCACAATAGGTATTTTATGTTTCTGAGTAAAGGGTTGATGAGGCTTGTCTCGTAGCTATATATACCTATGGTTCATTGTATTTTAAAGTAAGAAAATAGGGAAATAAACCTTTTTTCAGTCCCATTAAAATCTTCACATAGGAATAGTAGGAAAAAGAATTGGTATTTTTTAAGTCCAAAAGCAAATTGATGGATTTAATAATAGTTTTTTGACACTGTGACCCAAAATAACAAATCGATGGAGACTAACTCTTTTATCATTATCATATCCGAAGCCTTTATCCCTGTATTGGAGTAGGCTATATGAACCAATATGTGAACTCATGCTAAGTTGTCAACATGAATTTTCCTCCAGTCATTCCTATTCAAGTCAATGTGTTCCTCCATTTCTTGTACCGCCATATGTTTTCGAATGTCCTTCTAAGTCTTTTTAGGTCTTTCCTAGCCTTAACCTTTTTTTCCATCAATCATAACCTCCACGTTCTTAACTAAAGCGTCGGCAAGTCTACGTCGTATGTGTCCAAACTAAAGTAAACGACTTTCACTCATCTGTCTTCGATAGGTACAACTTCAACCTTGCAAATGTCTTCATTTATCATTTTATCCTTTTTAGTATATCTGCACATTCACAGTAGCATTTGCATTTTTGCTATACTTATTTTCTCTATGTTGTCTCTTAGTCGCCCAACACTTACGGCCATAAATTACTAACAACTGTCTAGAAGAACTTGCCTTTCAAGCATTCAACCGTATAGGAATTCCTTTATCTCATAACACACCTATAGAGCTTCTTCACTTGCTCTAGCCGACCTAGATCCTATGGTCACATTGCCATAAATTATTCCATCCATTTGTACGATTGACCCTAAATAAAGTAAATTATCTCACTTAGGGATTGCATCCTTGTCTAGTGTCACTATGCTCTGATCTGTATATTTCTTTTAAGTAAATTTACATCTTATGTATCTAGTTTTTACCCTACTTAGTCTGAACGCTCTTGATTCTACCATTTGTTTCCAAAGTTCTAACTTTGCATTGACACGTGCTAGTCTCAGCAATTAAGAAAATATCATCTGCAAACAACATATACGAAGGCACCTTATCCTTGATGGATTTTATTAGTTCGTCCATTATTACAACGAGCAACACGAATTGACTTAACGTCGATCCTTGATTTAGTTCCACTGTGATAGGAAATTTGTTTGTTTGCCCTTTACATATCCTCTCGTGTCCTTGCATCTCCTTACATGTCCTTAATTAGTTTAATATATTTCATATAAAGATCTTTACCTTGTACGTGAAAATGCTCTACAAGTTATATAAATAAGTTTATTGCTTCCATAGTTAATAATCCAGGCATAAAGCCAAATTGATTCTTCAATATATCTATAGTCTTCCTTAATCGTTCTATCACTCTCCCATAATTTTATCATGATTCATAAGTTTTTTTTGCCTCGGTAGTTGGAGCAATTTTGAATATCTCTTTTTATAGAGAGGTACCATCCTCCATTCCTTAGGTATCTTGTGAGTGTGCCAAATTTTGTTAAAGAGATTTGTCAACCACCTAGTTCCTATCACTCGAGGGCGTTTCCAAACTTTAATGGGAATGTTGTCAGGCCCAACAGCTTTCCCTTTCTTCATTCTTTTTAGTGCTTCCTTTGCCTATATCTCTCTAATTCTGCACATAAAGCTCCTATTTCGATCCTCAAGAGGCACCTATATTGTTCAAAATTTGGCTTTGTTTGTTGTTGAATTGTTTGTTGAATAATCACGTCACCCATTTTTAATGTCCTTTTCCTTAAATGAGAGTTCTTTTGTACTCATCCTTGATACATTTGTTCACTCCTATGTCGCAACTCCTCTTCTTTCGTTCGCTAGTCTATATATCTCTTTCTTGACTTCCATTGCGTCCAACTTTTCAATCTCTGCTATAAAATAACTAAATTGCATATCTTGTTCCCAAACCCATATGTTGTTTTGGAGTGGTTTAGTTTATCAATTCAATAAAATGAGCTTAATTTGCAACTAGGAATGTTACTGCATCAACGATGGATGACTAAATATTGTTTACCCGGCAAGTTTTCAATGTTGAAGGGGCTCTAATGTATGAACTTGTGCTTTATGTTGTCTCTTTAATTTACAACCGATACAAGTGACAACATTCCTTCAGTGTTCTTCAACCATAGAATGATAAAATAACATCTTCATATGTTTTTCTATTTGAAAGTTGTGAGCATATGGGTTGCATATAAATAATGCTCAGTATTTAACCTTGTGCAGGTCTTGTCATCACTAAATGGGATTGAAGATGTTAACTCTCGATTGCTAGCAAAAGCTGAGTAAGTCCTTTTGGTACTGGGTATACTGGTTAATGTATGTGAAAATCTTTTTATTTATGCAAATATTACATATTGTAGATGCACACAAATTTACATGTTTATTTATAATTTGCAGATACATCTTATCAAGTCATAAGAAGATGGCATGGGATGTTAGTATCACCAACATTACAATAAATGTTCCCTTGCGAAATGCGGCTTCAGAAGAGTTTAACATGGTAATTGTATTTGAAAAAAACTTAGAGAAATTAAGGGTGTAGAGGAAAAATCATTCACTCTTAGTTTTATTCATCTGGAAATAGGTATATAAATAGCCTAAGTCAAAGATATCCAGCTGCACATCCCTAAACTATTCTAAAAATCAGAAAATAATAACTCCAAAAACAAGGAATAAAATCTCCTAAAAATCAGGAAATTATACTAACAATATTTCCATAACAGCCTGGACAAAATCAAACCTTATTCAAAAAAAAAAAAAAAAAACTAAATCTTCTAAAAAACTTGGATGACAACACTTCCCCTCAGGCTGAATAAATGTTTATCATTCCAAGCTTGTTTGTGAGCACTTCAAATTTTTGTCGTGGTAGCCCTTTGGTTAGAATGTCTGCAGCTTGCTGGCTGGTTGGAACATAGGTCACACAAATCACTCCACTTTTAATTTTTTCTTTTATAAAATGTTTGTCAACCTCCACATGCTTAGTTCTATCATGGTAGACTGGGTTGTGTGCAAGACTAATGGCAGCCTTGTTGTCGCTGTATAATTGCATTGGACAGTTTAGTTTAAATCTTTAATTCTTCCATAAGCCTTTTGATCCAAATCAGTTCGCAAATGCCGTGAGCCATAGCTCTAAACTCTGCCTCAGCACTACTTCTAGCAACCACTGATTGTTTCTTACTTCTCCAAGTCACTAAATTTCCCCAAACCATAGTGCAATATCCGGATGTAGACTTCCTATCATTAACTGAACCTGCCCAATCTGCATCAGTAAAAGTTTCCACCTTTATTTTTTCTGTTTTTTTAAACAACAACTCTTTCCCTGGAGTCATCTTGAGATACCTCAGAATTCGATAAACTGCATTGAGGTGTTCTTCCCTTGGATCGTGCATAAATTGACTAACAAAGTTAACAGCAAAAGCTATATCTGGTCTCGTGTGAGAGAGATAAATTAGTTTTCCCACTAATCTTTGATATCTTCCCTTGTCAACTGAAATTTCTCCCTTACATTGGACTGTCTTGTGACTTTGTTCCATTGGTGTATCAGCAAGTTTGCACCTCAACATTCCTGTCTCCTTTAATAAGTCCAAAGTATACTTTCATTGAGCAATAGATATGCCTGACTTGCTTCTAGCTACTTCCATTCCCAAAAAATACTTTAAAGGACCAAGATCCTTTATTTCAAACTTTGTGGCCAGTAGACCTTTCAATTTCTCCATTTCCTCTAGAGCATCCCATTTGAGAACTATGTCATCCACGTACACTATCAAAAGAGCAACCTTTCCAAACGGAAGGTGTTTGAAGAACAAAGTGTGGTCAGTTTGGCCTTGATTGTATCCATATCTTCTTATCACTCTTGAAAAACGATCAAACCATGCTCGTGGTGATTGCTTCAGTCCATATAGGGATTTTTTGAGCTTGCATACCTTTTGACTATTGTTAGTATCTTCAAATCTTGGTGGAATGTCCATGTACACCTCCTCTTCTAGGTCTCCATTCAAGAAGGCATTCTTTACATCTAGTTGTAATGACCAATTCAAATTTGCTGCCAAAGACAACAAGACCCTTATGGTATTTAGTTTAGCAACCGGTGCAAATGTCTCCATGTAATTGACCCCATAGGTTTGTGTGAAACCTTTGGCAACAAGTCGAGCCTTGTATCTCTCAACTGATCCATCTGCTTTAGATTTTACTGTGAATACCCACTTACAACCAACAATAGTCTTCCCATTAGGTAGAGTCACTAGTTCCCAAGTGCCATTTTTTTCAAGAGCATTCATTTCCTCCCACACAGCGGTTTTCCATTCTGGTTTAGCTAGAGCCTCTTGTATTGACCTAGGAATCTCAATATTCGAAACATTAGTGGTAAAAGCACGAAATGATCGTGAAAGATTTTTGTATGACACAATCTGAGATATGGGATGCAAAGTGCAAGAATGGACTCCTTTCCTAAGAGCAATGGGTAACTCAATAGTTTCATTTGAGAGAGGAATGGTTTCATGAATACCTGAGATATTGGCATTCTCTGGTTTAGACTCTTGGCTTTGAGGGACCATGAGTTGCTTTCTTTCGTGAGGTTGATTTCTTCTAGTATAGACACGTAGCTCTTGATTTTATTTTTTTTGCCTTGTGAAACCTCCCTCTGCTTCCAAATCTTTTTTTTGTTTTTGTTGTTGTGGTAATTTTAAAGAAGGCGAACTTGGATTTGACTCAAGTGAGGGATGTAGAGTAGACTTGGGCATATCATTAATAGGCATGGATACTGTTTCCCAAAAATGATCTTCATTGGTTTCAATCTCCCCCTGAAGAGAGGTGGTAGGAAAAAATGTAACATCACAAGAGATGAAGAATTTGTTTTCTGAAGGTGAGTAACAATGGTATCCCTTTTGTGTGGGTGAGTAGCCAAGGAACACTGTTTTAATGGCTTTGGGGTCTAATTTGCTGCAGTATTGAGCATGTATATGTTCGAAGGCAGTACGCCCAAAGGTTTTCAAGGGAAGATTATTCAAGGTGTAAAGATGAGGATAGTGAATAGTGAGGGTGGAGAGAGGTGTTTGGTAGTGGATAGTTCGACTCGGTAATCTATTTATAAGGTAGGCCGCTGTAAGAATTGCTTCACCCCACAAGTACTTGGGAACATGCATGGTGGACACAAGAGCCCGAGTGACTTCAAGTAAATGTCTATTCTTTCGTTCAGATACCCCATTTTGTTGTGAGGTGTCCACACATGAACTTTGATCGGTAATCCCATTGTTGGCTAAAAACTCACCTAACACAGAATGAAAATATTCTCGCCCATTGTCAGTACGTAAGACATGAATTTTTGCCTGAAACTGTGTTTGAATCATGGAATGAAAGTTCTTAAAGATTTGACAAGTTTCAGACTTTTGTTTCAAGAGGTAAACCCAAGTGACTCGTGTGTGATCATCAATAAATGTTATGAACCAACGTTTTCCAGATGAAGTAGTAACTTTGGATGGCCCCCAAATGTCACTATGAATCAATGAGAAAGGTGAGGAGGACTTATAAGGTAAGGGAGGAAAAGGGTTACGATTGTGCTTTGCTAATTGGCAAACATCACATTGGAAAGAATGAGGATTTTTATTTTTGAAAAGTTGAGGAAACAAACATTTAAGATAAGAAAAGTTCGGGTGGCCAAGTCTATGGTGCCACAACATTATTTCATTTTGATTGGAAACAGAAAAAGATTCACTACTTGATGCAAAAGCTTGTCTAGTTCTAGAATCCTCATCCTCAAGGAAGTAGAGTCCTTCATGTTCCCTAGCATTGCCAATCATCCTCCCTGAGGATATCGCTTGAAATTCACAAGAAGATGGTGAGAATTTGCAAAGCAATTGTTATCACATGTTAATTTGCTAATTGACACTAGATTACAAGTAAGGTTGGGCGCATGAAGAACATAATGAAGAATCAGGTTTTTTGAGAGTCTTATAGAACCTTTTCTAGCAACAGTTGACAAAGAACCATCAGCAATTTTTACTTTAATATTACTATAGCAGGGACTATATGTGAGAAAAGAATTAGATGAACCTGTCGTGATCAGAAGCTCTTGAATCAATAATCCAGGGACTCTTTGAAGTTGAAGTGGCACTAAGGGCTGTGTGAAAGTTACCTGTTTGGGCTAACGATCTAGAACTGACACTAGGGTTAGAAGCAAGTGGATTTTGAGGTTGTGATTGACTAAGAAGCTTACACAAGTGATCTATTTGCTCTTTGCTAAACCTGACTGAAGTATAGGCTGATTCTCCTTCTGTTGCACTTATGGCAGTAGCGTGTTCTTTATCTATTGCTTGGACTTGGAAGCTTTTCCTATCATTTTGCTTTCTAGGAGTCCAATTAGGTGGCTTGCCATGAATTTTCCAACAAGTATCTTTGGTATGTCCATGATGTTGGCAAACATCACACCAATGTCTCTCCCCTTTTCTTGTATTTTTCTGACCTGTGGAAGGCCTGTTATAGTGCTGCTGACCTCTTGCAGCCAAAACTGATCCTTCAATTGTATTCTGTCCACCATTTTCTTCCTTAAAATCTCCTAGCATAACCTTCCGTCGACTTTCCTCCCTTCGTATCTCTGCAAACACTTCTTCAATTGATGGTAAGGGATCTTTGCCAAGCACTCTGCCACTGACTTCATCAAGGTCTTTGTTTAGGCCCATTAAGAATTCGAACACTCGTTCTTGTTCCACCAATTTTTTTTTGCTTGATGCTGCACGCTACACAATTCCAGCTAGATTCATAAAATAAATCCAATTCTTGCCATAGATTTCTTAGAACATTAAAATAATCTGTCACATTTTGGCCTCCTTGTTTTGTTTCTCTCAATTTTGACTTTATCTCAAACACTTGAGAAGAGTTGTCAAGATCTGAGTAAGTCATCTTCACAGCATCCCATATTGCTTTTGCCGTGGGCAAGAATAAATAAGTTCGTCCAATTTTAGTTTCCATTGAATTAATAAGCCAAACCATAATAATAGAGTTTTCAGCCTCCCATACCTGGTAAGCAGGATCTTCTGTGTTAGGAGCAGTAGTTGCACCAGTGAGATAACCCATTTTTCCTCTACCTCGGATTACAAGTTTGACTGACTGTGCCCACTGGAGATAGTTCTTGCCATTTAACTTGTGTGTTGTAATCTGCAAGGAAGTATTCTGGCGTCCCCCTTGTAAAGTCATGATTGGGAGGTGTGTTGGTTGGGATTGGCTTGAAGAGACAGTTGAAGACTCGTCTCTTCTAGTTGTTCCAGTCATGGCAGTTGTTGCCATTAAATTCAGAATCTTTTCTGCTTTGATGCCATGAAAAAAACTGAGAAAAATTAAGGGTGCAGAGGAAAAATCATTCACTCTTAGTTTTATTCATTTGGAAATAGGTATATAAATAACCTAAGTCAAAGATATCCAGCTGCACGTCGCTAAACTATCTCCTAAAAATCAGAAAATAATAACTCCAAAGACAAGGAATAAAATCTCCTAAAAATCAGGAAATTATACTAACAATATTTCCATAACAGCCTGGACAAAATCGGACCTTATTCAAAAATAAAAAACTAAATCTTCTAAAAAACTTGGATGACAACAGTATTGTTTAATGTGTTTATTTGGAGATGGACATTGTTAGTCTTGCATATTAATGTTCAATTTCTGCTATATGTACTTTATTTACATAACTCTCCATTTTAATTGTGTTGACCAGGTTTTTGACTTGGGATCTCTTCTTTTCGCATCTAAAACTGAGCTAGACTCTCTCAATTCAAGTATTGATGGACAATCATTTATCCAGAAGAACTCAGTTAATTCTGCATCCTCCTTTGATTGGTTAACAAGTTTTCAGCTTCAAGATCTTTACAATCACTTCGAGACTAAACTACTAGATTTTGAGGTCAGGTATCTTGTTCTTGTTAGATATTTTGTTCTTTATTTTCATTACTGTATTTCTGATAGTAGCTACTTATATGAGCAGGTGAAGCTGGTAAAGCATAATTATCCCCAAACAATCCCGATTTTGAAAAAGTTTTGTGCTTGTATTTCTTTGGCATCTTGCATTATTCCTCATGAATCAAGGCTCAAACAATTGGAGGTAATTTGATTGAATCTTGTAGGTTATATTTATCTGGTGCTAAAACATTGTACTTTTATTTTAACTGACTAGAAATTCTGAAAGGTATGCTTGTTGGCTTTCGTTTTCATTTTTTTTTTTTATTTGTTGCACTTCTGTCTATTCTGAAAGTTTTGCAATGTCTTTCTCAACTCCTTTCTCTTTCCCTCCCCTGACCCCAAACTTTTTCTTTCGTTATGTATGTAAATTAGAATTTAGGTCACCGTTCCTACATTCAATTAGCTTAACTAAATTGCTAAGTTACCATTTGGGTTTCAGAGGATTTTTTTTTCCCAGTATTTCTTGCATTTGAAGTTATTTGCTGCTATAATGATTAACTTGTTATGCCATTTCATATTTTGATTAAGGATGGTAATGATCTTATTGTGTCTATATATATTCCTCATCTGTGGTGACATTTAAAGGGAGAGAAGATATTATTCTGATACCCCTTTGGGTCTCAAGTGGCATGGAACCACTTACAGGCTATGAGGCAAATGTCCAAATATTTTTTTGGTTTAAAGTCCTCTTCCTGGTTTCTTTTCCCTCTATTTTGCCTTCTTTTCCCTCTTTATCTTACTCACACGTGGTGGCCTTAAGAGAAAAGAAAAGAAAATGGAAAGAATATTCCATGCCCCCTTAGGGTTTTAATTTTAAAAGCAGCATAGCGATACATGTAAACTTACATATAAAAATTCATATCATTTTTACATAGTGTCTGAGGCCCTTGTTTCGCATTGCAGATGAACCTTTTCTAATATCATCTGAATTAAGTCCTTGTGTCTCTATAATTGTATCATGTGGTGAAATCAAAAGAAAAGAGGCGGGAGGTTCTGTTAGAATTTGTTGTTATTATTTAGTTTATTCTACATGATACTTGAAAACGTGTTTTTGAATAAAGTGCTTCCTTCATCTTAATGGATGTGTGAAGTAATAACTGTTCATACATCATCATATGCTTCAAACCATGTTTCTCATGAAGATGTCTAAAACTCTGACCTCTATTAGTTTCCCCCATATTAACCATAACTCTTTGAGAGTTCTTAGTAGCTATATTTGCAGTGGAGTTCTTTGAATGATTTGTATTGGAGATGCAAAGGACCATGTGACTTGGATATGAACAGATTTTATGGATTGTATTCCTCTTTTTCTTTTTTTGGTTGTTTCTCCCTTCTCTCTTTCTTTTTGCAATTGTTCATTTGTCACTTACCTGAGGATTTAAGCATCGTATAACAAAAATTTTATACTCTGGGAGTGTTCAAGTTGCTGGCTTTATTAATTGGATTTGCATGTGTAAATGAGATATATACTTGTGGGATTTTCCTTCTAAGCAGCTCTTTTTATTGCAGGTTTATGTTGCTGTATCGTTGCTCGATGCCAACTTTTCTCTATCAATATATGAGTCAGTTGCTGCACTGATAGTGCTTCTTGATATACAATGTTCAAGTTCTGAACCTGTCATGTTGGAAAACTCAAATTTACTTTTAACTACATCAAGTCACCCAGGAGCTGCTCCTTTTTGTTTCACTATAACCATAAACATCCAATCAGCCAATTTTCTTGTTGATCTTGCAAATGATGGAGAAAATAGCTCTTTCATCACGCTTGCTCTAAAAAATCTAGAAGTGTGGTATGTTGCTGGCTGTTAATTTTCTTCTTAAACATGCATTTGTTCTTTCTCTAATCATCTTGTGGACATATCATATAACTCATCTGAGCTTTTATGCCAATACTAGTTTAGGCTACATAAAGCAATATATGAGCTCAAGCTAAGTCATCGGTATGAATTCCCCTCCTCTAGTCATTCCTATCTAAGGTGGGGATGCCCCAACGAAATTCATATAATGGTTCATCTCATAAAAATTGTACAAATTTTTAGTGACTGGTTGTTCAAACCTACTGCCAACCCTCCTTCTTTATGGATATAACTCATAGTGTCTGAAATTATGCCAAAGGTTCCTTGCAAATTGTATACTTGTGTGATATCAAATTCTTTCTGCAAAGTTTGTGAGTATATCAATGAGCTATGAATTTCACTTTCAAATTTCTTTACTGATTGCTAGGTAGGTTCTTTACCGAATGCTAGGTAGGTGCTTACACTTTTCTCTAAAAATTAAATTTCTTATAATTGCAGGTACTCTCTCATAGAGTATGGGAAGTGCGGTGTCTGTTTGAAAGCAATGGAGATTACTGCACATACATTGAATGGTGAAAAGAATAGCCATGTTTTATGCTCGTTTGGGGATCTATATCCCTCAAATACTGCAAATCTGGATGATATAGCCATTACCCATGGTGCTGCAAGTGATAACCTTTGTGACAAGAATAAATCTACTGATGCTTGTTTTCTTCTACATTATGAAGCTCTTGGAAGTATAGATTTCGTAAGTCACAAGTTCGCAGTATACTTGAATGATGCTGACCTCCATTGCTACCCATATATATTTGGATTGTTGGTTGGATTTTATGATAGAATATGTTCATCTAGCTCATTTATTGCTGCTGAGAACACTTTGAGGTCCACTGTTGAAGCTAGAAGTACAAATAAGATGCCAGCTTTTCAGTTCCAAAGGTTTGGCTTCTCAAACTACTCTGAAATAGGGACAACCAATCATGCAAGCATATCATTGGATTGTTTTCCATTTGTTACAATACACAATTCAGGTTGCCTCAGTAGTCTTGAGAGTTCACTTCGATATTCTGTACCTGACTGGAGGAAGTTATTCAATTTAAGAGATAAAAAGTTTAGAAGCACAGATTGCAGTTTGAAGAAGGGATCTACCACTTTTCATTCCTCACCACTAAAATCCAAAATGAATATGGTTGCATTTCCCTTGTCAGGAAGTTCTATTGATACAAATTTGTATGCTATTGACATCAATCTCTCTGGAGTTAAACTGCATTTCCATGATTCCTCTTGTATTGTTGGAACAATCACGTTGCCTGCCTCAAAATCTTCCCTTAGCATTTGTGACGATTGTTTGGATCTGGTCTCTTCCTCTGAGGGAGTGATTCTCACTTCATCTTGGTTGACCAATAATTTGCATGAATTTTTGTGGGGTCCTTCATCACCAAACCTTTCTCCCATCTTAAATATACGCGTGAAGAAAGGGAGTTTTGGATCACTAAGTTCACAGCTTGAAGTTAGCTTTGGAATTCAGCATACATGTTGTGTTTTACCATTAGAATATGTAGCCATCATAATTGGTTACTTTTCGCTGCATGATTGGAGTTCAAGTTCAAGTGTGCAGCCTGTAAGCCAAAATATTGAGTGTATGGATAAACAAACTGAGAATGCTATTATTTATAAGTTTGAGGTTCTGGAATCCACTTTGATTTTTCCAATAGAAAATGATGATCATCAGTTTCTGAAGACAGAAATTCAACAGCTATATGGTAGTTTTATTAATGATTGTGCTTTGAGTGATGTAATGAAGGATATTCCTCCTGAATATGTGGTTCCAGAGAGTAAAATTGCAAGAACAAATCATTGTCTAAATATTTTTGGAAGAGATTTGTCTCTATCATTGTTGTTGTTTGAGGATGATTGGCTTACATTTATTCCAGGTGCCAAACCGAGAAATTTCTCTTTGATAGCACCATTCAGTGCTGATTTTTGGATCAGAATACCTAGCAAAATGGAATCCCTTTCCGCAACATCTTCTGATTCCACATGCATCATGTCAAGGATTAGCGCTTGTCAAGTTTTTGTTGATGGTAAGATCAATTAACCTCTCTCCATAACTTTAAATATAGAATGATACCCTTCACTTTTTGTCTTATTATTTTGTTCTATCAGTGTTGTCTGATGCACTATTTTTTGCTTTTTGGACAGAATCTTACTTCATTGGCGGATTTGTTGCATTACTGGAAATCATAGACCAGTTTTCCTTTGTTTATGATGAATCAATAAGTTACATGTCTGATGTTTTACAGTTTCTACAGTCAAAGAGGTTCCGAAAGGAAAGTAGGGCAGTTTCACTTGTAGATTCCTCCATGTCCTTTACTGAAGTCAGATGTTATGTTGAATCACTCTTGATACAATTGAACCGCTTGGGGAAGGACTTGCTGGAAACAGTTGCTAAAGCTGAAATGAACTTTATTTGCTCTGTCTCACTGATAAATGGGACACCAACAAGCTTGGATTTAAGTTTTTTCTCTTTAGCATTATGTTCATTGCCAAATTCGGTTATACTAGCAAGATGCAGCAATATTTGCTCAATCTCATCAGTTCTTGATCTTTCTCCCTCAAAATCTGATAAAGGTCAATATGAGTTCCGTATTTGTCTTCCTTCTCTTGATATTTGGCTACATTTTTCTGACTGGACTGTGGTCCTTGACCTCTGTGATTCTTATGGGCGAAAAGTTGCCAAAACTACAAAGTTGGATTCGTTGTCAATGAGTTCTGTTACAAATACAATTTCTCCAGTTCAAAATGTATCAGAACCTTCTCCTCAAATTTCTTTTAAAAAGTCAGGTGCCTCAACTAATCATGTGCCGCTAGGCATGGAGGAAACCTTTGTCCTCATTTTGAGGTCAGAAAATATTGGCATTACGTTTCATTTTCCTATACATGTCACTGGAGAATCATTTACTGAATTGGTGTCCACTGAAGAGGGCTCACAGAATGTTTTATCTACTGGTATTGAAGGGAAGAATTGTAAACTTCTGACAATTATGACGCACAGCAAAAGTACAGAACTAACTATTTGTGGTAAAAATGCAAAGTTCAAGTGCATTTTGGACAAAACAAGTGCAACTGTGGGGTTTCAAGGTGATGAATATGTCAATTCTTGGCCTCTCTTCCAGATATTTCAAGTTAATGTGGAGACTGAGATATGCAATATTCAGGAAAAGCCAGTACATGTCAATATGGGCATTCAGTGTGACCGGCTAGACTTATGGCTTTCGCATCAAATATTCTTTTTCTTGCATGATGTAAGGTTTCTTGGATCGAGATCTTCTCAGTATAACTTTGGAAGTATAGAGTTTAAGATCCAGCTAAGGAAGGGTTCTCTTCTTCTATCTGATGGAAGGGTATTTTTACTACTTTATTATCTTCCCAGCCTTCAATTTCTTAACTAGAACTTGAGAAGTGCGAATTAGTGTTATTGTCTCCTTGTTGCAGTTTGCTTTTGTTGAAAAACGTTTCTGATGATGAACTAATTGCTATATCTTGTCTACTATACCACTTTGTGTGTTTGTGTGTGCACATGCGCATGCGCTTGCTATTTGTTTTTTGCAAATTAGTTAAGTGTTGCCTTTATTCTGTCAATGAACTTGCTGTCTGTATATGGAGTTTGCAATGATGTGTTAGATGTGAAGATTATATCTGGTTTGGAAAACTATAGATCACGATGTTCTAAAATTTAGTTTTATTATTTATTTTCTGAAACTCTTTTCCTTCACTGGTGGATGTGAGAGAGAGAGAGAGAGAGGCGTAATATGCTTCTTTCAAATGAGATTTTATGAGATAATGCTTTGGGGCGTCCCCAACTCACTGACGCGTTGTATCAGATGAACTAATATATGAAATCCGTTGGGACGTCCCCTACTTAGTGAAGCGCTGCATTGGAGCCCAGGTGTAGTGAAAAATGTGCAAGGGTTGCTAGGTGGTCGCCGGGAAGCGTCACGCCACGTCGATGCCTAGATGTTATGCCCAATAGGCAAAGGTTCCCACACCATAATAGATAGGGGTGGGTAAAGAAGCTAGTCCATCATCATAAGCTTAGGTTACGATCTTGGAATATAGGTATGCTTAATGGTAAATTAGTGGAGATTTGTAAGGTTATGTGTAGGAGGGTTAATATCTTGTATCTCCAGGAGACCAAATGGGTTGGGGAGAAGGCCAAGGAAATATCATTTTGGCAGTATAAGCTTTGGTACACAGGGAAGGATAGAGACTGAAATGTTGTAGGTATCATAGATAGAATATCGAAAGGATGTTGTACAAGTGAAGAGACAAGGGGATAAAATTATTTTGGTTAAGCTAATTTTAGGAGGGGACGTTTTGAATGTTATTAGATCATATGCATCACAGATAGGACTTGGTAATGTTAGTAAAAGATAGTTTTGGGAGGATTTAGATAAGATAGTACAAAAAGTGCCTATAGGAGAGAACCTTTGTATTGGTGGTGACCTTAATGGCCATGTTGGTGCTGGTAAGGAGGGTTTTGAGAGCGTACATGGGGGTTTTAGTTTAGGTGTAAGAAATGAAAGTGGAGATTCTATCCTAGATATTGCTTTTGTCAATTGGATTGAATGCCTCTCATTGTGAGAGTTCCTCTCATTATATAGAAGATTACTTGGGATTTACAAGGCTGAATTTCAGCGATTACATCAATTAGTTTTGGCTAAATAAGGCAGCAACTGCTATACTACTAATTACAATATATTTACAGCTATAATTACAATATATTTAGAGCTATAATAGAGGATTTATTCATTTATTATAGATTGATATATGTTGTCTGTGCCAGCACATGTCCAACGGACATCCCCCCTCAAATTGATGCTGGTCGATCAAGAAGCATAAATTTGCCGACAAGGAACTGATGACGTTGTCATGTCATGGCTTTTGTAAATATGTCAGCTACCTGGAGGTTGGTGGAAATATAAGGGAGAGAAATAATACGAGTATCAAATGCTTCTCGAATAGAATGACAGTCCACCTCAATATGCTTTGTGCGCTCATGGTAAACAGGATTAGCAGCAATCTGAATGGCATTAGTGTTGTCAGCATGGAGAGGAGTGGGATCAAATTGAGAGAAACCAAGCTCAGATAGAAGTCCGTGAAGCCAGAGAATCTCAGAACAGGCAGTAGACATTGCACGATATTCGGACTCGGTAGAAGATTTAGAAACTCTAGCTTGCTTCTTGCTCTTCCAAGAAATCAAAGAATCACCAAGAAACATGCACCAACCCATGACAGATCGTCGAGTATCAGGACATCCAGCCCAATCAGGAGTAATGCCCCATACATCGCTATGGATCAAATCAAAACAGTTTTCTGCATGACTACCATGAGAAGGAAAAGACAAAGACTTACTTTTACCTAGTTTGCATGTTGAACAATCAAAAGATAGATGAGAGGAAAATTGATCTTTATTACCTAGAAAACCAGAGTTTATTGAATGAGATAAAACAACAGAGTTAGGATGGCCTAAACGTTTGTGCCATACTTCAGCCTTTTGGTTTACAGCAGTACATGCTAAAGAAACAACATTAGGAATGGAAAAACTCAAAGGAAACAATTGTCCAACTTTAGGCCCCTTCGCGAGTATCTTCCCAGACACTTGATCATGTACAATGCAACCATTACGAGAAAATCGAACATCATAGTTATTATCAACCAATTGTCCTACTGAAACAAGACTAGTAGAAAGCTCAGGAGATACAAATACATCTTTAATTGAAGAATTAATATCCCCAATAGCATGAATAGGTAATTGACTACCGTTAGCAGTTTGAATGTTGGATGAGCCTTGGTATGTTCGAACATTGCTACGAGTGTCGGAGGAACTAGTCATATGATTCGATGCACCAGAATCAACAAGCCAAGTTAAAGATGGTAGATTACCCTTACCTTGAAGCCCTAAGGTTGAAAAGGCTGCAATAATCATCTGCTGAACCATTTCAGGAGTAAGGACTGATTTGTTAACAGCTGCTGAATCAACAACTGCCTGATTAGCAGGAATAGACTGATAAGATTGACGATTCTGGGGACGAGTAAGACATTCTTTGATAATATGCCCAGGCTTCTTACAATAAGTGCAAAATTTCTTTGCACAGTTAGCTGCAATATGTCCGTATTCCTTACAGCAATAGCATTGAACTTGTTGCATGTTTCTACCCTTGCCTCTCCCATGAGCTGCATAAGCAACGACATTGTCATGCATTCTGTTTTGCTGGAAAATTGATTGCGTTGCAAGCCGCTGCTCTTCACGAAGCAGCTCTCCAAAACACACATCCAAAGAAGAAGGTTCACGATTCATCAAATTAGAGCGAGTTGCCTCAAATTCAGGATGCAGTTTCATGAAAAATTGATCTCTCTTGCTTTGTTGATGAATCTCTTGAACAGCAGAAAGAGATTCAGTGGGTACCTTTGCATAAATCATATCAGCAAATTCAGACCATAAGTTCTGAAATCCAGAGAAATAATCTTGAATGGAGAGATCCCCCTGAGTGTAACTAGCAATCTCATACTCTAATTGAAAGCGTCTGGCTGTGTTGTCCTGATTATAGACCTCCTTTAAATATTCCCACATATCTTTAGCTTTCTTATACAGCCTTAGATTGAAAATAATCAACTGGTCAATGCATCCTAAAATCCATGTCATAACTCTAGCGTTTTTGACCTGCCGTTGAGCCAATTTAGTGAGCTCAGTAGGGGCTGGATCACTACCCTCAATGTGACCCCATAATTCTTTTCCCATGACAAATAATCGAAATTGAAATTCCCAAGTAGAATAATTTTTTCCTTTGAAACGCACTCCAAACACATCCATACTGCTAGTGGACATGATATCCGTAACACAACCAACAAAAAATAACTCACCAAATGCAACAAAAAAAACAGCAAACCGAAGAGTTTCAAAACCTATGAAATAACACTCAGAAGAAACAAATTCTTGCCCTAAAGTATAACCCAAAAGCAGACAAACAAATAACCGAAACCAAGATCTAAACCCACAAAACAATAATCTGAAATTCTGAATTAAAGCTCTGATGCCATGTCAATTGGATTGAATGCCTCTCATTGTGAGAGTTCCTCTCATTATATAGAAGATTACTCGGGATTTACAAGGCTGAATTTCAGCGATTACATCAATTAGTTTTGGCTAAATAAGGCAGCTACTGCTATACTACTAATTACAATATATTTACAGCTATAATTACAATATATTTAGAGCTATAATAGAGGATTTATTCATTTATTATAGATTGATATATGCTGTCTGTGCCAGCACATATCCAATTGACAGCTTTATCGTATGACCTAATCCTAGTGAGTACATTGTTTAGGAAGAGAGAAGCTCACCTTATAACCTTTAGGAGTGGATCGAATGCAAGTCAGATAGACTTCTTTTTGACTAGGAGGAGGGATAGACACAGTTGTTTAGATTGCAAAGTTATCCCAAGTGAAAGTGTTACCATGTAACATAGACTACTAGTACTAGATCTAAAAATTCATGAACGACATCGTAAGAACCAACAAAAAAAGCTACAAGGATTCGATGGTGGAAGCCAAAAGAAGATTCTCATGAAGTATGTAGAAACAGTTGGACCCAAAAAGAAGACTGGATAACAAAGGAGAACCCAGATACAATGTGGAACAAGATGGCAAAATACATTCGGGAGGTGGGTAAGGAGATACTAGGAGTATCAAATGGAAAAAGCATTGACTGGAAAAGATGCAACATGGTGGACTGAATCAGTTAAAGAAGCTATAAAGACTAAGATTGTTACAGGGCTTTGAAGACAAACAACATTGAAGAGAGCTTTATAGAATACAAGTTAGCCAGGAAGGAGGCAAAGAGGGCGGTGGCAAAAGCTAAGACGAAGATTGTGAAAGAGATTTATAACAAGTTGGACACAAAGGAGGGAGAGAAAGAGATATAAATTGGCGCAAGTGAGAGAGAGAGGAGGAGTCGGGACTTAGGAGTGGTGAAATGTATAAAGGATGAACACCAAAGAACTCTAGTTAAGGACAATGATATTAAAGGAAGGTGGCATGATTATTTCAATAAGCTATTCAACGACAAACAAAGTCAAATTGTGGACAATATCTCGGTGCCTATTGAGGATTTGAACCGATGTTTTATGCGTAGAATCAAAGAGATAGACGTTAAGGGGGCATTGAAGAAAACGAAGACAAGGAAGCTGTTGGGCCTGATGATATTCCTATTGAAGTTTGGACATGTCTTGGAAAGTCGGAGTTAGGTGGTTGACAAATCTTTTTAATAAGATTTGGCGCACTAACAAGATGCCTGGGGAATGGAGAAAGATTGCGTTGGTACCTCTTTATAAGAACAAAAGAGATATTCAAAGTTGTTCCAATTATCGAGGCATGAAACTAATGAGTCACACGATGAAATTATAGGAAATAGTGATAGAACGGAGATTAAGGAAGACTGTAAAGATATCGGAGAACCAAATTGATTTTCTGCTTGGTCGGTCAACTATGGAAGCGTTACACTTGCTTAGACAACTTGTGGAGTGTTCTCGAGTACAAGGGAAAGATGTTCATATGGTCGTTATAGACTTGGAGAAAGCATATGATAAAGTGCCTAGGGAGGTGTTATAGTGGTTTTAATGAAGAAAAGAGTCCCTGTGAAATATGTTGAAATAATTAAGAATATGTATGGAGATGGAAGAACACATGTAAGGATGTGTGGAGGGCACACAAGTGAATTTCCTATCACAGTAGGGCTACATCAAGGATTTGTGTTAAGTCCGTTTTTGTTTGCTACAATAATGGATGAGTTGAGAAAATCCATCCAGAATAATGTCCCTTGGTGTATGATGTTTGCAGATGATAGTCTTGTGTGCTAAGACTAGAGTGGAAGTTAATACCAAGTTAGAACTGTGGAGACAGACGTTAGATTCAAGAGGATTTAGATTAAGCAGAGCAAAGACTGAATACATGGAGTGTGAATTTATTCTAAATAGAGAGGAAGATAGAAACATATTGATGCTAGATGGGGTGGCGATCCCTAAACAGGATCATTTTAGATATTTGGGGTTGATCATTCAGATAGAGGGAGAGATTAATGGCGATGTAACCCATAGGATGCAAGCTTGTTGGAGCAAGTGAAGAAGAGCTACAGGTGTGTTGTGTGACTAAGGAATTCCTATAAGGTTGAGAGCCAAGTTTTACAGGACAATTGTTAGATCTGCATTACTCTATGGCAGTAAATGTTGGGTAACTAAAGGAGTGCATACACAGAAGATGAGTGTAGCGGAAATGCGAATGCTGCGATGGATGTAGTGGATATACAAGAAAAGATAGAATGAGAAATGAGGACATTCGCAAAAGGGTTGGAGTGACCTATTGAAGACAAGATGAGTGAAAGTCCTTTACGTTGGTTTTGACACATACAACTTAGACCTTTGGACACTCCAATTAGAAGAGTGGAGGCTATGAATGATGTGAAAAGGGAGGGGAAGACCGAAAAAGACTTGGAAGGAAGTAATTCGGAAAGATATGGTAGAACGGAGTTGGATAAACACATTGCATTAGATAGGAATGAGTAGAGGAGGAGAATTCATGTTGATGACTTAGCATGAATTTGTGGTTTATATAGCCTACCCCAGAATTGGGATTAAGGCTCCGATGGTGATGATGATGATTATTTTTTTGTGTTATCAATCGAAAAAAACATTTTATATGCTCTAGTTGGCTTTTAATCATATCGCCATTTATTGTCTTCTGTTCTTCTCTTTAATATACTCATATATATGGCTTTTTTGCAGTGGAGTTGTACTGGACCTCTTTTAGAGATTGTTCTCAGGAACTTCGTCTTACGTGCTAACATGACTCAAAACAGCTTGGAAAGTGCTGTTGCATGTGATCTTCAAGTGAATTACAATAATATTCACAAGGTATATTTGGCATATAATGTGCATCACTGTTAAATTCTTTAGCATGACTTATATGCCTATTTGTTCTGCTTGCATCTGTTATAGGTCTTCTGGGAGCCTTTTCTTGAGCCTTGGAAGTTTGAAATGGAGATAATTAGAAAACAAGAGCCGAATGCTCTACTAGACAACTCCATCATTACAGACATCCATCTCGTATCAACGGGACAGCTTAACTTCAATGTTACAGAACCCCTAATTGAGGTACATGGTGATCTTCTTTCTTTGTGCTTTTAAAGTTTCACGATCACCTTTCAGATAGTTTTCTCAGGTGTTAGGATGGGAAAGGAAATAGGGGGAAGAAAGGAAGAGAGTGGGAGAAAGCAAAGATAGAGGGATATATATCATAGGAAAAATGGGGAAGGAGCAGAGGAATTAGAAGGGGAGAAACAGAGGTAAAATAGAGTTCAAATAATACAAGAGAGTATCTTATTGCACCTATACTCATTTCATCATTAATATTGATTATTGAAACTGAAATACAGGAGTGATTAGACTACTTCCTGATCAAAACCCTTGGTAATCTAGAAAGACTTAGTGATGTAGGTAACTGAAACGGACTAAAGTTTTTGCAAAATACAACTGAGCCCATAAAATACGATGAAATCAGTAAAATTAAGTCAAAAAATAATTGACCCTTCAATTGCCACATCATGTTATGAATCGTTTGGACATCAAATGGAAATTGAAAGCTCCAATTTTCGTTCACATATCACTTGAAGGTGCAAGTTGTCATTCTCAAAATCACACACAAGAGGTTTTCTTGCTAAGCATTGTAAATAATTGAATCTGTCATTCAAAGTGAATATGTGAATGGGTAGTTGTCATAAATATAGTTAGTCTTGGTAGTTCTACCGCTGTTAATGGTTGTGCACCACAGTCAAATTTGTACTGTTCTTTTTTGTCAGGTGTATATTCACTTTTGTTGTATGATATTAATAGATACAATTTTATGAAGGTGCAGTCTTTTTCTTAAGATATTGCTATCAGGCTAATCTCATTGTTCAATATTTTATTGTATGTAGATTCTTACTATTAATTTATAATATCACTTTTCTTACAAAAAAAAAAAAAAAAAAAAAAAATCGAAGACTGTTCTCAGGACAATTGAAATGGTTAAGGATGCCTGGGGATTCATGGAAGAAGATCTTTCTGAAAAGCAAAAATTTCTAGATCCTCAGCTTTCTGAAAATATATTAGGAGGAAGATATGCTCCCTATATACTTCAAAATCTGACTTCTTCACCTCTAGTATATCGTGTTTATCAAGGACTGGCTGATACTGATCAGTTTGATGTTTCGAAAGAGAAAGAAGAAAAAATTGTGCAAGCTGGTGCTTCTGTTCCAATTTATCTTAGTGACACTCCTGCAGAACAACTTTTTCATTATAGGCCTACTCATTCTTCTGACAATCTCAGTGAGAGGCAATCAAATGGGGTGGCTCATCATTTGATGACTATTCAGCTTGACGGCATGCCTGTGCCTTCTGCTCCTGTTTCTATGGATCTTGTTGGGCTTACCTATTTTGAGGTTGACTTTTCGAATACTTCACAACACAATGTAAACATCAAAGAAAATGGTGTACCTGATGCCAAGAATGGTTTTGTTGTCCCTGTTGTGTTTGATGTTTCAGTGCAGCGATATAGCAAGCTAATACGATTGTATTCAACGGTATGTATATGGGTATTATCATAAATTATTCAATTTTCAATTATTTGTTAGGTTCTTCTAATGCCTATTAATTTCAGGTGATAATTTCAAATGATACTTCTATTCCATTGGAACTACGGTTTGATATTCCATTTGGTATATCACCAAAGGTCTGGACAAATCTATTGTTTGAATTCTATCAATTCATTGCTTATGTTTTCCTGTCTTCATCTCCTTATTATGTTTTTGCATTGATTATTCTAGATACTAGATCCAGTATATCCTGGTCAAGAGTTCCCACTGCC
The DNA here is from genome assembly GCA_033439115.1 of Firmiana major. NCBI lineage: Eukaryota > Viridiplantae > Streptophyta > Magnoliopsida > Malvales > Malvaceae > Firmiana > Firmiana major. The sequence continues at coordinate 62,449,550 of CM065904.1, forward strand.
CCTGCATTTGGCTGAAGCTGGTCGCATGAGGTGGCGTCCACTTGGGAATTCGTACCTGTGGAGTGAAGCACACAACCTCTCTGATCTTCTCACCCTTGAAAGCAAGATTGGATTTCTCAGGTCTTTTGTATGTTATCCATCTCATCCAAGCAGTGACCCCTTCCGCTGTTGCTTATCACTACAACATATTAGCATACCTGCAGCTGAAAGGCTAAAGAAGGGCTCACTGAGTCATGTTGATGGTACTTTGACGCAGTCGATCCAAAGATGCAATAAAATTCTTAATGGCCTGGGCAAGTCAAATAATAGAGTTATTCATCAAATAACTTTAAGCACTCCTCTAGTCATTAACAACTATCTTCCTGAGGCAATATTGTTGACAATTGAAAGTGGCGGAATTACTCGTACTGCATTGCTTTCGAAGGTTTGTGTTTCGTTGATCTACCACGTCAAGTGTAGTTTTGTGCATCTTCTTAACTTATATGGTGCTATGAACTAATGTAAAAGCATTCACTTATCTTTTCAGGTAGCCACGTTCTTTCATCATATTGATCTTTCACATGACCTGACGCTGGAGTTCAATATTCATGGATATAGACCTTCAGTCATTAAGTTTCCACGTACAGAAACATTCAGTACAATGGCTAAATTCAGTGGAACAAAGTTCTGTCAGTCTGAAACCATTGCCTTCGATCCTGATATGTGTAATGGTAATTTATACCTATTGTTGATTGCCTGTATTATTATATATTTTTAACTAATTCTTTTCATAGTGTATCTATTACTCCTTTTTTTATTTTTATTTATTTATTTTTTGTTCTAGGCCCAATCTATGCAACTGTGGAAAAGATGATGGATGCATTCTCTGGTGCTCGCGAACTCTTCATCTATGTTCCCTTTTTATTACATAATTGCACAGCATTCCCACTCATTATTTCAGAGTTCAGCAATGAAATGGATGGAACTGTCTGTACTTTACCTTCCTGCTACAATCAAGTTGATGAGGAGCTGTTTCAAGGCACAAAAGATGGTCTGAGCCTTTTATTTTCTAACAAACACTCATTTGTTGGAGCTCGGCAAATTAACAGTTTGGGCCGTTCTTTACTGAAAGATCACATTGTTTCAACTCGAAAAACATTTGATCCGAAGTTAGGAAGATATTCGAAAAATCCTTTGATTTCATTTTCTCAGAAGCAAACTGACCGACATGATTTACTGGATCAGAGAACTTCAGATATTCTGAAGAATCGATCGGGTTCAAGCACTCAGTTGTCAAGGAATAATGACTTTGCGGAAAAAGAATGTGGAATGGTTAAGGCATGCATATATTCTCCTCATCCTATTTCTGCTGGAAGTGAAATTGTCGTTTGCATAGGTACTTGTTTGCATGGACATATTTCAGAAAATATGCCTACTTCTCAATGGTCAGGGCCCTTTCCTCTTGTCCCACCAAGTGGTTCAACAACTGTTCTTGTTCCACAGCCATCATCAAATGCAATGTTTATATTATCTGTTACATCTAGTGCTATTGCTGGCCCATTTGCTGGGAGGACACGGGCCATTACTTTTCAGCCAAGGTAATAATAATTTTTGACAAGAATGCAAAAAGGAGTGCTGTCACCAGTCAAGTACCATTATTTTTCAGTAATGCATTCTTTTTTCTGTCTCTTTGATAGCAATTGTTTGATTGTGCAGATATGTTATCAGTAATGCATGTAGCAAGGACTTATACTATAAGCAGAAGGGAACTAATATTGTCTATCATTTGGGTGTGGGGCAACATGCACAGCTTCATTGGACAGATACAACAAGGTACCTTGCACATCTTTCTGTTGAGTGGGGTATTCCACATCAATTAAACTTATGTTTACTATGGCTTTATATTCAAGTTGGACCTCTATCTGTTGCATTTTGATTTTAGGTTGGATGACTGTCCTAAAACTTACTTTGATCTCAGAGCTGGCTTTGCACCCCTTCCCCCCCCCCCCCCCCCCCCCCCCCCCCTCTCGTTTTTTAGCCACTCCACGATTGGCTTGTTATGCCTATATGTGATGTTCAAGCCATGTTATAGGCCTGTTAAGTATAAGTCATTCAATAGGTCTATTCTTCTTACATGTGACAGGGACTTTTGAGGTGGTGATAAATCCCAAGATTGATTAAATTTGGGTTAGACATAATTTAACAACTCCAATTCTTATCTATTGTTTTTATGTTGGATGTAGTCCTAAAATTGGATTTAGGTTGAATTCTTAACATGTTATCAGAGCTTTGGTTTATTACGTTACTTGTTTTAATTGCCTATTGCCCCAAGACATGCTTATCCATGTAGAAGGCCTGTTCATTTCGGTTGTAAGTATTGGACTACTGACTGGTGTTAACTGTTAACTCACATCGGTTAAGTCTTGAGTTTGTTGTGTCTTTATATTCAAGTTGGGCCTAACTATTTATTGCTTATTAGTTTTAAGTTGGATGCCTATCTTAAATTTAACACATACTTCATAAGATGCTATTTTTTAACATGAACATGATTAATGAAAACAGTGGCATCTTCGTTAATACTCGTTTCAGGGGAATCTTGAATCCCTAAGGCACAAGATTTATGAGAATTTGATGCCTGGGAATTAGATATCCACATTGTTATTAGTCTTCCTTTATGTCTTCTAAATTAGGATATCTTCCTGGAATCCTTGGTATATTTTATAACCTTTTTGGTTTGCTGGGAATATTTCCAACAATTTGACAGAATTTTCCTTTTTTTTTTCCAGTAAAAAATGCCCTTGCTCTCTACCTTTACAATAATGTGTCAAGAAAGTAACTTCCAGTGCCTGCAATATGCTATACATGACTTAAAGAAATAACAAGAAGACAAACTGAGTAAAACTATTCATAACTAAACTTTTGAACTAACGATTAGAGCCTTGGGCCAATGTGTATTATTTGGAGAAAGCCAACCCCTAACACCTAAAATCACTAAGCGAAGCCACTCTAGAACTCCTGAGGCAAAGTGATGAAGTAGTTGATTTATCTGCAGACTCTTACGTCTGCATTTTCTCACCATTAATAGGCTTTTGAAAACCTCCTAGTAATCTCCTATTTGCAATGAACAGTTTGCCAACTTTGCAGTACTATCATTTGCTTCCTCATAAAGGTATCATGCTCCCTTGTCATCAAAACTTGCTATAAGTGTTCCCCTATTTCACTTGGAAGGCCCCAAACTGCATTAATTGGTGGGTTTCTAGGAGGTAATAGTAGCATTTCCATGTTTTGGTGTTAATATGATTTAACCATGGAAGATGCTGTTGGAAATATGTATCCTTGTTGAACCAGGGTTGCTATGTAAATCAATATCAAAATTTACAAAGCTTTTATTTAGCTAAAAGTAGAGAGAGGGGGGGGGGGGGGGGGGGGGTGTTCATAATGAAGTAACTAATTCTATTTAGAATGGGATGATGATCCTAGATTATAACTTTGTGTAAGTTCTTGGTTATAACTTTTAAACTATTATACGTTAACTTTTGTACCTCCCTAGCTTGCTTATCCATTTCCAATCTGTCACAGGGAGTTATTGATTTCCATGCGTTTTGATGAACCTGGGTGGCAATGGTCTGGCAGCTTCTTGCCAGATTATCTAGGTGACACTCAAGTGAAAATAAGGAATTACGCATCTGGTGCCATGAATATGATACGGGTGGAGGTACAGAATGCTGATGTTTCCATAAGTGATGAAAAGATTGTTGGAACCCTCCAGGGGAATTCTGGGACGAACTTGATTCTCTTATCAGAGGATGATACAGGTTATATGCCATACAGAATCGATAATTTCTCGAAAGAGGTTGGTAGCTGTTTGATTAATGCTTCTATTGTACTCTTAACGAATTGCTTTATACTCGTTGATTTCTGGTTTTCTATATTCTGTGAACTTTTTTTTTTTTTTGGTGTATCAGATATTAACCTGTTATTCCTAGTTAGTTCAATAAGTAATGATGGACTGGTGAACCAAATACTTAACCTATGTGTCTCCACGTGTGTATGTACATGCTTACTTTGCTAAGCCATGTCGAATTGTTGAACTTCATTCCTTGCTCGTGCTATTAGACCATTTGTTTGCAATTTTTTTTTTACTTTATTTAATATTTTACATTTTTTTTTTGTTAACTAAATGTATCCAAACTTCATTATTATTATTATTATTATTATTATTATTATTATTATTTCTCTCTGTCTGTTGGGGGGTTGTATTTATGATATATATATATATATATATATATATATATATATATATATATATATATATATATATATTCTACTCTAAATACAAAATTCACTAGGATCCTAAACCCTAATATAAACATTGAATACCAAATATAACTGTAATGTCCAAAATATTGAGTACTTTAATCCCTCAATTACCTTCTTTGCATTATGTGTTGCCCATTTATACGTTAATTATCATTATTTATGGGAATTGGTTTGATTTATGTCATTGTAGAGATTAAGGATTTACCAACAAAGGTGTGAATCCCTTGACACCATTGTTCACCCGTACACTTCATGTCCTTATGCATGGGATGAACCCTGCTACCCCCATCGTGTCACTATTGAGGTATGGCTGCTTTACTTTTTGATCCTTTTCAAGGTGAAGAACTGTAAGGCATTTCCTTCTAATGAACCTTTGTTTGACAAATGAAGGTACCAGGGGAGCGTATGGTGGGTTCTTTTGCTCTAGATGATTTGAAAGCATATATGCCTGTACACCTGCAGTCAACTTCTGAGGTACATTATTCTGTTATTGGTTTATTGATTTAAAAAGGACTGATATAAGGAATATCTGAGTAGAGGCAAACTTTGTATGTGCTCTGAATTGGCAAATGAGAAAAATCAATATAATGCAGCTGATATTCTCCAAAGATTGGACCCTCCTGCAGTAACTTGTCTTTTATGGTCAATTTGCTTCAGCATAAAAATTTGCAACCCCCATAATATAAGAATTACCTAGTTTCATGTTATATTAATGAATATAGCAGCATAGAAGTGTAGTTTGAAGATAAACATAAATTTATGATATATCTGGAGGCTAAAATTCTATTAAAAAAACGCCTTTTACTTTACCCAAATGTCATGATAGGCCAGAAGCATTCTATTGTACCCAATTAAGAAAGTCCGGTAACTATGCTGTGTCAGCATCTGTCTGATTTGCATTGCTGTGTTGGTCTTTGTTGCACCAACATGGTACAAAAACTAATAAATATTTAAACATTATAAATAATTGCACTTGTTTAATAAATATGTAAACATAATAATCTCCAATTGCTGGAGGTTTGAGCGATAGTTGACTGGTCCAACTACCATCTGGTTCTATGGGATATGCCAGACCAGTCCTGGTTGAACCAGTCTGGTCCTGACAACATTGATCATAACTGTCTCTTAAATATTAAATATTTTATTTAAATTATAATTGAAGGAATCTTAACTAAAGAGTTTTTTTTTGGCTGAAATTGTTTATTTACTTGGAGCTAGTTTGAGGTGGTGATGATTTGTCTTACTGTTTCGAATGCAGTGTACGCCTCTTTTTCTTGTCTTGTTTCATATCTCTTCCTTATATTCTTTTGAGATTCTTTTTGTTTTTATTGATGGTAGCATAACTCGTAAAAAAAAAAAAAAAACAAATCCCAATTTCGTTAGTTTTTTGCCTCACTGTTCTCTTTCTTGATAAGGCTTTCCATGACTAGGGCGTGGTTACCTCTTATCATCAGTCTAATGCACATCCTTCTTCTGGTCTTCTTCTTTTCCTATCATTAAATAAATTAGGAAAGAAGATTGGAAAGCACATAATCTATAAAATGTACTTCATTTTGCAAGGGAACTTCCATAGACACTTTTGTTAACTATTAAGTTCCCTGGCCTTATATAAATTCATGAAATGTTGTACAGTAAAGAGAATATGAAGTGAAATTTTGCAAACAACCTGGTTGAGTGACAATATTACCTGCAGGATGTAATGCGCCATGTGATATGATTCTGTTGGTTCTTTTATAAATATTTCTTTTGAAATAGTGTTTTTTTAATATATATATATATATATATATATAATATAAGCAATTCAAGGTTATTTGTTTCTCTCTGCTCTTGAATCCTCATTTACTTGAAACATTTATCTAATGCTAAATTTTGTCTACAGAAGCCTGAAAGGATGTTGCTTTTATCTGTACGTGCTGAGGGTGCAACAAAGGTGCATTTCTCATAGTTTGGCACACTGAGGTAGATTTTTCTCGTTTGTGCAGCTTAACAACTAAATTTCCTGTTTCAGGTGCTCAGCATTATTGATTCAACTTATCATGTTCTGAATGAAATGAAGGATCCAAGTACCATTAGGTTCCAAGAAAAACAAAAACGAAACGAGCAACAGAAGAAATCTCTCGACTATAAGGAGAAATTTTCACTTGCAATTCCTTGCATTGGTATTTCCTTGGTTAATTCTTATCCACAGGTTAGCAGATATAAAATTAGTATATTTTTGTTTAGATTTAAAGAGAAACTTCAAAATCTATTGAGATTTCCTCTATATATTGCAGGAACTGCTTTTTGCCTCTGCGAAAAATATAAAGCTTGATCTGCTTCAGAGCATGGACCACCAAAAGCTATCTTGTCAGATATCTTCACTGCAAATAGATAATCAACTGCATAACACTCCTTATCCTGTCGTCCTTTCCTTCAATAGTGACCACAGAAGCAATCAAGTTGGCCAGATAATGAAGGATGATAGCCCAAAATTTAAAGCTGAGAAGGGATTACCTATTTCTACTGACTCTTCTTTTGAGCCTGTATTCTACCTAGCTGTGGCAAAGTGGAGGAAGAAAGATGTTTCATTGGTTTCATTTGAATATATAAGCCTAAGGTGTTGTTTGCAGAGCTAAACTGCATCTTATTTATTTATTTATTTATTTTAATTTGTAATAGCTTTAGTGCTTATTGTAACATATTAATTCCTTGCAGAGTGGCAGATTTTTGCCTTGAGCTTGAGCAGGAACTGATACTGGGCTTGCTTTACTTCTTCAAAGCTGCCTCTCCAGGTTTTCATCGTCAAGTTTTGCCATTTTCTGACCCTATCTTCAATGTGGATTCTATGCATGTGAAAGGAGGAGAACAGCTACGTGGAATTGGTAGTCATGTGCTCAGTAAAAGTGAAGAAACTGGTGGATTATTACCGTTAATAGTTCCAATAGGAGCTCCTTGGCAGCAAATTCACCTTTTGGCGAGAAGAGAGAGGAAGATTTATGTGGAATCATTTGATTTGGCTCCTATAAAGTTTACTCTTAGGTGGAATCAATAGCTCTATCACTAGTGACGTTGATTTCTTTTTCGACATTCATGCTCCTACTTTATTTCCTATAAACTAACAAAAATGATATTTTGGTGTCAACAGCTTTTCTAGTTCTCCTTGGATGCTTAGAAATGGGGTTCTTATATCGGGAGAATCTCTTATCCATGTGAGTAGCTCTGCTATCTGAAGTGCTAGAACTGTATAAGATTGTGTATTATAGAAGATAAGCCTCTAAAACAATTAAAAAGTTGGCATGGTTATCAAAATCAAACCACTTCAAGCTTAACCAGGGAAGCAAAGACCTGATTACTTGGCTAATTAGGAAATAATTGGAAAACATTGTTAAACTTATGTGACTTCGATCAATTTGGTTATTTTTTCTTTCTATAATTTAGCCAAATGTTTGGGAATGTACTTCTGCTTCATGCCTTACTGGTTAATATGGGTAGGACTTAATGAGTATGGTATTTTACATTTATTTCACATGTGCAAATGCATAGGCATGGTATATTTGTTGTGGAAAATCAGAGAAGAGGAAAAGAATTCTGTTTTTCATATTTTTGAATTGATAATACACGGTATTATATAGTAGATTACAAGGAAACTAACTCATTCCTGAATCAGGAAACTAACTAACTGAATCCCTCAATTTAAGGGATTACAAATTAATTCTCCTAATATTAAGAGATTTCAAATTAATTCTTCTATCCTATTTACAGCTCATATATACCTCGACACTCCTCCTCAAGCTGAGGAATAGATGTCTCTTCCATTCCCAGCTTGGATACAAAATCATGGAAACTCGAACTGCTCAGCCCTTTTGTTAGAACATCTGCTAATTGTTGCTTTGATGGAACATAGGACATGCACACTAACCCTTCCTCCAAATTTTCTTTGATGAAATGTCTATCAATTTCAATATGCTTTGTCCTTTCGTGTTGTATAGGATTATGAGCTATATTAATAGGTGACTTCTTGTCGCAGTAGAGCTTCATAGGACCTTCCCATTTGACTCTCAAATCATCCAAAATGATCCTCAGCCAAAGTAATTCACATAATCCTTGAGCAATAGCCTTGAATTCTGATTCTGCAGATGACCTTGCCACTACATTCTGTTTCTTGCTCCTCCACGTTACTGGGTTACCTCCAAGAAAAGTACAATACCCTGTAGTTGATCTTCTATCCACTAGGGATCCTGCATAGTCAGCGTCAGTATAGGCTTCCAGAGTATGAGCATCATTCCTCTTGAATAAGATTCCTTTCCCCGGATTGCCCTTCAAGTAATGCAACACCCTGTAAGCAGCTTGAAGGTGAGGTTCTCTTGGATCATGCATGAATTGACTAATCACACTCACAAAATATGCTATGTCTGGTCGGGTGTGAGCAAGGTATATGAGTCTACCAACCAGCCTCTGTTACATTCTTTTATCCACGGCTGGTTCTTCTTTAGCTTCTCCTAACTTATGGTTTGGATCCATTGGAGTAGAGATTGGCTTGCACCCAATCTTCCCTGTTTCCGTCAATAAATCAGTCACGTACTTTTGCTGAGATATGAAGATTCCTTGTGTGGAATATGCCACCTCAATACCGAGGAATAACTTCAGTTTCCCTAGTTCCTTTATTTCAAACTCTTTTACTAGTCTCAGCTTCAATTCATGCTTCTCTCTCTCATCATTTCCAGTCACTATGATGTCGTCTACATAGACTAGAAGAGCAGTAACTCCCCCTGCAGCCGAATGCTTAATGAAAAGAGTGTGATCACCTTCACTTTGTTTATACCCAGATTCCTTCATGACTTTTGCAAATCTTCCAAACCATGCTCTAGGAGATTGTTTTAACCCATAAAGGGCCTTTTTCAGCTTGCACACCTTGTTACCTATGTCCCCCTCAAATCCTGGTGGGATGTTCATATAGATTTCCTCATCTAAGTGACCATGGAGGAATGCATTCTTAACATCATACTGTAGGAGTTGCCAATTGAAGTGAGCAGCCAATGATAACAGAATTCTCACAGTGTTCATTTTTGCAACTGGAGCAAAACTCTCCTGATAATCCACCCCATAAGTCTGAGTGTACCCTTTGGCCACCAATCTTGCTTTATATCTTTCAAGGGATGCATCAGCCTTGTATTTCAATGAAAAAATCCACTTACAATCAACAATGTTTTTTCCTTTTGGTTTATCAATGATCTCCCATGTTTTATTCCTTTCTAATGCACTCATTTCCTCTCTCATAGCATCCCTCTATTCCCTTTTCGACGATGCCTCAGACACATTGTTCGGGATAGCAATGGTGTTCAAACTCACAATGAACCTTTTTTGGGCTGATGATACGTGCTTAAGAGAGACATAGTGAGATAATGGATAGAGAGGTTGTTTAGTGCATTTTCTGCTTCCTTTTCTAACAGCAATGGGGAGATCTAGGTCAGCCGTTGGATCAATGGATGTTTCAATTGATTGTGTGTGTGTGAAGGTGGGTCTGATCTTACCGTGATCTCATTTCCAGAATTTGGATTCTTGGACTTGTGTCAGTTCAGGAGCGACCCTTCTCTTTGAATACACCTGAGAAAATCTTGAAAAATTGTGAGTGACACCGGTTGGAACAGGAGATGACACAGTAACAGAATCGGGTGACTCAGATGTGACTGGTTTAGAGGACTCAGGTTCAACAACATCAATTGGAACAACCACATCAGCTGGAACATTGTGATGGTTTGGCTCAGAGGACTCAGGTTCAACCATACGGGCTGGAACATGAGGAAGCTCAAGGGTTTTAAGTGGTTCAAAGGACTCACAAGTACTATCTTCCATCATTGAAATCTCCCCTGAAGAGAGGACTTGGAGAAAAAAGGTGTATTTTTTGTGAAAGTAACATCTGCAGAGATGTAAAATTTTCTGGATGAGGGGTTGTAACACTTGTATCCGTTTTGAGTAGATAAGTATCCAAGCAAAACTCATTTGATGGCTCTGGGGTCTAGCTTCCCTCAATGTTGCCTGTGGATGTGAACAAAGGCAGTACACCCAAATACCCTAGGTGTGAGGCCATTTGAGGTTCTGAAGTGAGGGTAGAAATTATTAAGAACCTCTATGGGACTTTTGTTTTCTAACACACGTGAGGGAAGTCTATTTATCATATATGTGGCAGTAAGAACAGCTTCTCCCCAATAGGACTTAGGAACATTCCCTTGAAAAAGTAAGGCTCGGATGGTGTTGAGTATATGCCCATTTTTTCTTTCAGCTATCCCATTTTGTCGGGGTGTGTCTACTCATGATGAATCATGGATAATCCCCTGTGATTGGAAGTAAGGTGATAAAATGTGATTGAAGTAGTCTCTAGCATTATCTGTCCTAAAGCTCTTTATTTTGACCCCAAATTGATTTTGAATCATTGAATGGAAATTAGGTATAACAATACTAGAAGAAAGAGCCATGTAACCTGAGTGCAATCATCAATTAAGGACACAAACCAACGAGCCCCAGAAACATTAGGTATAGTGGAAGGACCCCATATGCCACTATGAATCAAATGAAAAGGATGAGAACTTCTTTTATTGCTAATGGGAAAAGATACATGAGTGTGTTTTGCTAATTCACAAATATCACAATGAAACTCAGAAATATCTAATCCTTGGAACAAATGAGGAAACATTATTTTTAAAACCCTAAAAGATGGATGACCAAGACATAGGTGGTTTAGCCAAATGACATCTTTATTCGAGGAACTAAGAAAAGATAAAGACCAATTACTCTTATGTTTCTGAGATGGTTTAAGGTGGTAAAGGCCGCTCCTTTCCTTAGCAATTCCAATCCTCTTCCCCGAGTCCTGGTCCTGAAAAACACAATAAGAAGAGCAAAAAACGGCATAGCATTTAAGATCATGAGTCAGTTTTCGAATGGAAATAAGGCTGGCTGATAATCTTGGTACATGGAGGACATTTTTAAGGATAAGTCTAGGTGTGATATGTATATCTCCAATCCCTGCAACAGTAGCTAAAGAGCCATTAGCCACTACAATTTTTCTATTACTTGGACATGGGGTATAGGTGTGGAAGAGTTGAGATGTGGGGTTCATATGGTCTGTAGCACCAGAGTCTATTATCCAAGAGTTGGCATAGAATTTTTCTAAGACATTCATGCAAACAGGTTTACCTGAAAGTGCCATCGAACATTCTCCAGAAGGCTTCTCAAGAGACCCCAACAAGCTTCTCAGTCTTCCAATTTCTTCACTGCTGAACCCCCCTGTTGCTGAATTTTCCTCAGTATTGGGCTGCTCTGCAATATGTGCTTGAGGCCTCTGCTGCCCCTCACGGTTGCCCCATTCTCGGCTTGGAGGCTTACCATTCAGCTTCCAACACTTATCCTTTGTATGCCTCAGTTTCTTGCAATAGGTACACCAAAGATTGTCTTTGTTCTCATTCCCCTGATTATTTCTACCCAGATGTTTAGGCAGATCATTGTTTCCTTTCTCCTGATGGTCTGTTTTTGCTACTAGGGCTGACCCATCCATAGTCTGAGGTTTTAGCATGACACTCCTTCGACTTTCTTCTGCTCAGATTAATGAGATTGTCTCTTCTAGAGATTGTGTGTCCTCCTTGCCAAGGATTTGAATCCTAACTTGATCAAATTCAGAATTCAATCCTGCCAAAAAATCATATATCCGATCCTTTTCAATGAACTTCTTCAAAGTGGCAGCATCATCAGGACATTTCATCTTAATTACCCGGTAGTGATCCAATTCTTGCCAAAGACTTTGCAACAGGGTTGCATACTCTGTGACAGATTTGTCTCTTTGTTTGGTGGCTCCAGTTTTTGCCTTGATTTCATACACAGGGGCGGCATCATGGGCCTTCGAGTATGTGTGGTTGATATAGTCCCAAATTTCCTTTGCAGTATTCAAGAACATGCAAGTGTCACTAATCATTGGGTCCATGGAGTCCCATATTCAGGACATAATCATGGAGTCCTCCTCATCCATGCTTCACAGGCTGGATCCCTTTTTTTCTGGTCCAGTTTCAAGCAGGTGACTAAGTCTCCCTTTGCCCTTTAGGTATGTGCGAACAATTTGGGACCATTTGAGATAGTTCTTCCCATTAAACACCCGAATATTCTGCAATTCTCCAGTTTTCTGAACAGAGTTGGGTTCTTCGGAAGGGTTGAAATTGCTGGAGATGGTGGTTTCAGATGTTGACATGGTGAAGGAGGGAAATTTGCAGCAATTAAGGCTGGAACACGCAGAATAGGAAACCCAGAGAAATACAAACACGCAGCAATGAAGGCTGCTTGAAGAGGAATACGAAACCCCAGAAAAAAAAATCCTAGAGCTCTGACACCATGTGGATCAGAGAAGAGGAAAAGAATTCTGTTTTTCTTATTTTTGAACTGATAACACACGGTATTATATAGTAGATTACAAGGAAACTAACTCATTCCTAAATGAGGAAACTAACTAATTGAATCCCTCAATTTAAGGGATTACAAATTAATTCTCCTAATATTAAGGGATTTCAAATTAATTCTTCTATCCTATTTACAGCTCATCTACACCTCGACATTTGTAGATATTCCGTTGGCATATATTTTTTTTATTCTTTTAACCGTGATTGGACCTGCCACTTTGCATTCTGGTGGCTGATATCTGATCTTGGTTTGGTTAATAGATAGATATCCATTCAGAAGTATGTCTTAGCCTTGATAAATATGTATGAAAGTAATTAAAGCTGATTGTTAGCAATTTGCAAGCTATTTAATGCGTGTCTTGATTAAGCACATTTATTATGCTTACTAAACGAGCCAAAGCTAGTTGAGCTAACTTTGGATTCCTTGGTGTTCTTGGCTTGTTTAAGTTCATAAATTTGGCGGAGGTTTTTTTTTTAAATAAAAAAAGAAAAGAAAACTTGGCTAGAAATTTGAACTATTAAAAATTGTATTTGATTGTCATTTCTAATATTACTTTTATAAGTTATCTTAATTGCATGAATGAGTTTGTTTATTAGATTGAATCTCAGTTTTACTTAGAAGCTTCTTTATGAGTTCAGTTGCAAGCTCATAAATGAACTCAAAATTAACTTAGTTATGTCAAGAAGCAAGCTTTAGGTCATGGTCAATAATTTGATATTTAAACAAGTTTGAGTTAAAAGTTTGAGCTTGGTAAAGACAGGAAAAGAAAAGGTCCAAGCTAGCTGCAGTAATCTCTGTTCTCTTGTTTTTTTTCCCCACATGACAATGCCTTACGATTTAGTCCTTATTTGATTGTAATAAAGTGAAGTTGTGGCAGCCACACAAAGAGGATCAAGAGATCTTTCCAATCTGATGAATTTGATTTCTGACTAATATTAAGTCTCTTTTCTTCTTCATGTTTGCTAGTTTCTCTATTTATTGGTGTGGTCCATATTCTGGTCGAATTGCTTGTCTCAAATTACCCCTTCCTGCACAAAAAACCACAAAGGAGAAAAGATGATAATAATAAAATAAACGGACCTGATGTGGGAGAGAAGGGGAAAATAATCAAGATTCTCATTTTTTTTTAAAAGAAAAATAGCTGACATTCTCATCTCACATATGTGCCTGAGTCAGTCACTAAAAGGTCGTACCTTGAGTCAAAAAAATGCGTTTCCCCAGTGTTAATTCATGTTGTTTTGGCTTACTTCCTTTCTTTGCTTGACGGTAATCCCATTGTTGTAGTGTACTTCTGAAAACCCCTTAGAACCTCTCTAACAAATTACTAATTTTCTTGGTAAATTATTCATTGCAGAGAGGTCTTATGGCTCTCGCCGATGTAGAGGGAGCACGAATCCATCTCAAGAAATTGTCAATCATGCATCAAATGGCTAGCTGGGAATCCATTCAGGAGATCCTCATAAGGCACTACACTCGTCAACTTCTCCATGAGATGTACAAGGTAAATTTAGATCTTATTGGCTGAAATCATTGAACACTGCGGCTTGGTGCTACCACAGGATGGAAAGAAGCTAGCTGAAGGAATAAATTATCTAGGGCTCTGTTTTTTTCTTATTATAATGATATGGGTTTAATTGTATCTTTTATATGCATTTAGGATATTACTGAATATTTAGGTTATTTATATTTATATTAGTTAGTACTTAACTTATTTTCCAAGTATCAGGACTTACGACTTATATATTGGTTTTTGCATTTCCACTAGGGTTAGGGTTTAGAAAACCATGTTATTTTAGTTTCGAGTGGACTTGATTTATTATTGAGGTATTGATATTTTGATTGTTTTGGAGATTGGTATGTTAGATATTTTGTTCTGGATATTCAAAAATTTTTTCTGAGATTTCAGATTTTTTTGTTAGTTTTTTTTTTTTTTAATTTGAGAATATTTGTTCTTTATCAATTTGATATACAGTAGAAAAGATGTATGAGTTTTGAGTTGTGGGAGCAGTTTTTGGAGTTAACTTGAGATAATTTTTGTGAGTTTAGTGAGTGATTTCTCAAGTTGAGAGAATTTTCGATTGATTTGAACTTGTGAAGGAAAAAAATAAGGTAGGTTAGGAGTTTTCTAGATTGGTTGAAAAAAATTCTCTCAAATTCAATGCTGCAAATCTTGTTTGTTTCGATATCAGATTGATGTAGAATATTGTAGAACAAATAGTAATGGTCTTAAAATCTCAATTGCATGAACTGAAATCTCGAGCCTCAAAATTGAAATTCCCTATATAAAAATGCCAATCATCAAAGCTCCAAGCTCTAGTAAAAACTATACATATAAGTTTCATAAAACTAGGTTTTAAGCTCATTGAAAATAAAGCCACCTAAATCCGTTATAAATTGATGCCCAGAATAGACACTCTTCGAAACTTGCAAGCATGTCCTCCATCGGTGGGCTTACCCATAGGCCGTGAATCAAAATTTCATGCCCTGCTTGTCCATTGGTATTACAACTTGAATCTAGGATTTCTATCCAAATCTCAGACTTATCAGTTGAGTAAGCCTAGAATGATAGATAGTTCTAATTTTGGAAATGTATCACCTTATATCATATGTTTGCCTTGGCTTCAGAACAACATTTTCCCTTTTTCTGAAGTTATCCTTTGGTTTCTAATTCTCTTAGAATCTATTTCAGTTAAATGAGTGCTCTGCAGATTACCATGTTTGGATTTCATTAGGTCTATATGTGTTACAGATTATAGTCTAAAATAGTGCTACCTTTTGCATTAGTCATGATTCATCGTCTTCTCCAAACTAAACAGTCTTTCTCAGGCTCCTTCTTGTGTATTCTGCAGGTGTTTGGCTCTGCTGGTGTTATAGGTAATCCCATGGGATTTGCTAGGAGTCTAGGTGTTGGAATTAGAGATTTCTTAGCAGTTCCTGCCAGGAGTATTCTGAAGGTAGTCAAATCTTTTATTAACTTTAGCTCTGCCTCATTACTGGACGACTAAAATATGGTGATTTGTTTTAGAGTCCCACTGGACTTGTAACAGGCATGGCTCAAGGTACTAGTAGTCTTCTGAGCAATACAGTCTATGCACTAAGTGATGCTGCCACTCAGTTCAGTAAAGCTGCACACAAGGTACCACTAGATCCAACTTGTTTGAAAAATTTAAGAATTTTTAACAGTATTATTTTTGAGGAACTTGTATTATTTAGTTAAAAGCCATTGATTGACAATCAAAAGCTATTCTTCTTGCAGGGAATTGTTGCTTTTACATTTGACGACCAGGCTGTTGCGAGATTGGAAAAGCAGAAAGGGGAAGCTTCACACAGTAAAGGCATAATAAATGAAGTCTTTGAGGTATATTAACTGTATGCTGTCTGTGTATTTTCTTTAGTTCTTCATTTGAGTTCCTCCTACATATATACTGCACTGTGTGCACCGAACCCTGTTAACTTGTTATTTATTAAGGTTGCAATGTAATCAAGCTCTCATTAAAAGCTATATCTTGATATGGGGAGCCTGTCTTGATAGAGACGCTAAAGATAGAATTTCCGGTCTGGCTACAGTGCTACTTCATACCTTTACAAGGTTGAATCATATTTTACTGTTGATTTCAGGGACTCACTGGCCTTCTTCAATCACCGGTTAAAGAAGCAGAGAAACACGGCCTACCTGGCATCCTTTCTGGTAAACCATTGCACTAGGTTGACTGTGTCTTTCTGTACCATATTACTATCATGATGAACGCATTGTCACCTGGAATACTTTATTTATTTATTTTCTTTTTTTTTATACAGGAATAGCCTTGGGAGTAACAGGACTAGTGGGAAGACCGGCTGCTAGTATACTTGAGGTTACTGGGAAAACCGCACAGAGTATTAGAAACAGAAGCAGACTATACCATATGGGATTACAGCGTTACAGAGTTCGTTTGCCAAGGCCTCTAAGCAGAGAACTTCCTTTGAGGCCTTACTCTTGGGAAGAAGCTGTTGGAATATCAGTGCTTAAGGAAGCTGATGATGGCAAGCTCAAGGATGAGGTGTATGTAATGTCAAAAGCACTCCAAACACCTGGTAAATTTGTCATCGTGACTGAGAGACTTGTGTTGGTTGTTAATTGCCCAAGTCTAGTAGACTTTGGAAAACCTGAATTTCGAGGTGTTGCAGTAAATCCAGTGTGGTTCATAGAAGCAGAAATTAGCCTGCATAGTGTAATACACACAGATGCCGATGACGGGGTGGTACATATTGTTGGAAGCAGTTCAGATGCCTTACTGAGACAAAAGCAGCAGTTGTCTAGGAAAGGTGGCGGGACAAGGAAGCAGTGGAATAATCCATCAACTCCTCTTCCACTCTTCCAGACCAACTTGGAACTGGCATCAGAAGAAGATACACAAGACTTTTTACAGGTTTTGCTATCCACAATTGAACAGGGGAAAGAGCAAGGGGGAAGTGAATATTTATTGCACCGAAGTAACATCAGGTAGATTTCTGTTATTATTTTTAATAACCTCTAGTATTTTCTTTCACTAAAAAGAAAGAACAGTTAGTACAGATAGCTAGAAAGAGCAGTTTTCTTTCACTGTTGCAATTATTAATGCGTCCTCTGTGTACAGTTAGTAGTAGTACAGAATTTTAATGTACAGAAATACAGTTTAATTGCATTTCTTTGTCAACATTTTTTTTTTTGTTGTTCGGGTATTTGTTTTGTTATATTTGAGGAAACGTGTAGTGTAAAAATTCAATTGATCAGATTTGAAATTGAAATTTTCTGAAGTTGTAACAACTAGTGGTGCCCATCGACTCTGCTTTGGTTGCATATTGAATAACACTTGTTTCTTAAGCATGTATTCTTTCTATGAACTGACGAGCAAAGCACTGCAATTAACTGCTTCTATCCTCCAAAGTTTGTCTACACAAATGCAAGTAATAAAAGATTTCACCAGACCACGTACTAAGATTTTACGTGTGCTTTAGGTATCTTAATATTCTTATACATCGAGAAAATGTGATATAGGTTTTCTTGAAATCTAGCACAAAGAAGAACACAAACAAAATATCAAGTCAAGTCAACTAGCGTTGGCGTTGAGTAAAGGATTCGGTCATGGAGCTATAAATTTCACAATATCAAACTTTGTTCATTTTTTCAACGCATCTGGATATCAATGGTTTAATACAGTTAGAGGTTGCAATCGGATTCGGTTCAGATTGTTTTTGGGTTCATTATTTTAGGTTGGGTTTTTTTGAGTTTGAATTTTTTTTCGGGTTCAAGTTTTTTTTTGGTATGAGTTCTTTTGGTTTCGGTCTGGTCTTGGTTTCGATCTCGGTTCAAGTTGGACGGGTTTAACGAGTCAACTTCAAATTATTTTAAAATTTTATAAGCTATGGATTTTTATAAAAAATTTTGAAATGTAATAATTAATTTCATTTTTATATAATTTTAAATTTATTAAATATTTAATATTTAAATAATTGATATAATTATATTCATCAATTTGCAAAATGTATTATATATAGATATTATAAAAAGAAAAATACCAATTATCATTAAAAAAAACAAAAAACTTGATATGAATTATTGATCAACAAATTAGTTTAATTTTATTTCTAATTTATTTGTTTGTACATAAATCATAATATTAACATGATAACCATATATGCTTTTATGAAAAATTGAACTTTGGCAAAAAATATAGGTAATTAAGTGTCTTACCAGACTGCATTTCGAATGAAGAGGGGAGGAATCGGTTAGTGGCTAAATTGCTGACCAAGTAGGTTTTTAACCAGAATGTTCTCTTGGGTACTATGCGGGTTATGTGAAAATTGTTGGTAGAGGTATCGGCTCTGATTCTATGAGAATCTATTCCTTTTTCACTTTGCTACTCTTAGGGGCCGTTTGGTATCAGGAAAGTAATCACTTTGTGCTGCAATTTAATTGGACGCAAAGTGATTACAATGTTTGTTATCAATAAAGTTGAATTTACATCCAGAAGCTGCAAAGTGATTGCAGTCCATTTAGGCTGCAATCACTTTGCAGCCTTGGCTGCAAAGTTAATTTTACTTATTTTACCCAAATTACCCTTTTACCATAAAAGGGTATTATCATGTATGAAAAATATTTTACATAGATTTATATGAAATATTATAACTTTCATGGATGTTATAGGTACTATGTTGATGTCATGATAATTGAAAATTTACAATTGATACATTAAAATTTCGAATTACACTAATAATATATGAATTATTAATATTATACTCTATAAAATTAAAATTATTAATAATAATATATGACAATTTAAAATTACAAATGATGAGTAATATTAATAATATAACTTTTATTTTAATTAATTTTTATTGAAAAATTGTTTTTATATTCAGGGGTATTTTTAGAATTTATCACTACTTTCTCAGCAAAGTAACTATATACCAAACGCTGCAAAGTTACTTTCCCTGCAATTTAAACAGAATTTTACATTGTCATACCAAATACTGCAAAGTTACTTTCCCTGCAATCACTTTCCCTGCAATCACTTTCCTTGTAAGTTACCAAACGCCACCTTAATGACAAGAACTGTGCCTTGGTTGGATGTCCCTAATCTTTTGATAAATAGTTGTTATTGTTTCAAGACTACAATGCCTCTTATCAACCTGAGAATTATGAATTCCTGTTTGCAACTTTCTAGGTATGGATTTATGACTTAGCATTGGGTATGTTTACAGCACAGATGGCCATGAAACTTGGGGTGCTCCTTAAACTTGATGATGATTATTCCCATGTGGGGTGTGGACGTTTTCTAAGGATTCGAGTGCATGTTGATGCCAATAAGCCTTGAAGACATTTGATGGCTAGGGAGAAATTTTTGGGAAGGTTTTCTATTACAAGTGCGGATGTAGAAGCCATGTAGAGTAGAAGCGTGCGTAGAATATTTCCAATGCTGGTGATTCCATGGGTCTTGTTCAATATGGGGATCGGTTGCGTGCTTCACCCTACACCAAACGAGGTTTTGCATCCTTCGGTATGACGGCAAAGCTCTATGCTGATCATTGGAAGTCTTGGATGCACAACCGGATGCTGTTTGAGGATAATGTGACGGTTACTACTCCGGCCAGAAGGCAATTATTGTTCGGTGCGTATATGGCGCAACCAGACAGACTAGCAGTTAGTTCCTTTTCCACTTTTCTTGGATCTGGTTCTGTCCAAATGCCACGTGTTCCAATTGATAACTACCTTCCAGTTACACCTAGTGCTACAAACTATCTACAACCACCTTTGACCATAGAGAGGGAGACTTTAGGGGAGACAAAATGTAAAAATAAGGTGGTGGTTACTAATTTGCACCTTCATGATCTCACTATTTTTGACCTACCACGAAAAATGTGGAAACGCCTTGCTAAAACTCCAAGGCCTTTTTTGGTTTCTAAACCACAAAAACGCAAGGTAGTATCTGATTTACGTCACAACATTGCAGTGGATATGCAGGAAATTGAACTAGAGAATGTGACTTCCCTATCTTCACAAACCTATGGACCTGATTACATGGCGGAGATTAGTTTTCAGTCCCGCCATCAACAATGAGGATCATGGCGTGGAACTTTCGTGGGCTTGGGAACCGACGGGCAGTACGTGCTATGGTGGAGCACATTCGAAAACAAGATCCCCGTGTAGTCTTCTTGTCAAGCTTCATGTTTCAAAGTTGGATCGCATTAACTCAGATGTCATATGGTGGGTTGTGTTGGCGTAAGTTCTGAAGGTACGCGGGGTGGTTCGGCTTTGCTTTGGACTGAGTCTATGAATTTTCACTTGCAAAGCTACTCGCTCAATGACACAGACATGATAGTTGTTGAGAATGGAGTGGAACAATGGAGGCAAAGGGGATTCTATGGTCACCCTGTGCAATCTAGAAGGTCAGAACCTTGGAATCTCTTGCGCACACTGTCATCACAATTTTCGCTCCCATGGCTTTGTCTAAGAGACTTCAACGAGATCATGTGGAGTTCGGAGAAATATGGTGGTGCACCACGAAATGAGGTACTTTTGACAAAAGCAACGAGAGTATGCTACTCTTTTGCATCAGGAGTAACTCTATTGGCATCAAAGATCACGAGTCAACTGGTTTAAGATAGGTGACAGAAATACTTCTATTTTTCATAAGATAGCTACTTTCAGACGGAAGTATAATACCATTCATGGGCTGGAGGATGAGAATAGTTCTTGGAGAGAAAGACATACTGCAATCTCCTCGATTATTGTGTCTTACTATACAAAACTATTCAGTACCACATCACCGGATTGCTATGATGATGTATTAGCCTGTGTACAGCTAAGAGTGAGTAGAAGTCAGAATTTGATGCTAACGGCTTCGTTCCAACCTAAAGAGGTTCATGAGGCTCTCTCTCAAATGAGGTTGACTAAATGCCCAGGACCTGATGGGCTCCCTGCATTGTTCTATAAATAGTACTGGGACTTAATTGGAGCTGTCATTGAACAATATTTTCTGCAATGTTTACAAGGTATCCGAAATGTTGGTGATTTTTACCAAACTTATCTATGCCTGATCCTGAAGATCAGCAATCCCATTAATATAACCCAATATAGGTCGATTAGCCTATGTAATGTGTTGTAAAAATTGATTTCCAAAGTGCTGGCCAATTGGTTGAACAAGGTACTGCCATCTTGCATCCATGAGACTCAGAGCGCGTTCATACTTGGGGGACTGATCAAAGATAATATCATTGTTGCCTACCAACTTCTCCATGTAATGAAGGGGAAAACAGAAGGGAAAAAAGGTTGTTTTTTCACTTAGCTTGATATGAGTAAGACTTATGACAAGGTAGAATGGCCTTTTTTGAGGAATATAATGTTGACACTTGGCTTTGATCCAAAGTTTACCGATATGATAATGCAATGTGTTACCACCGTGTCATATGCAGTACTGGTCAATGGAGTTCCAACTGAGTGAGGTCTTCGTCAAGGTGATCTGCTCTCTCCTTATTTTTTTATTGTGGGTTGTCTTCTATGATCTAAAAGGCACAGTATGATGGTTGGCAATTGGGGGTGCCAGCTTCTCGGCAAGAACCTTGTATTACTCATTTATTATTTGCAGACGACAGCTTGTTGTTTGCAAATTCATGTGAATAGGAGGCTCATGCAATCAAGTCTCTATTAGGACGTTCTGAACATGCATCCAGGCAACAAACTAATTGTCACAAGTCCTCCATAATTTTCATCCCAAATGTTGATGATGACTCTAAGGCCATGATTACAGCGGTTTTTGGGATACAGATAACAGCTTCTCTGGAGAAATATCTGAGACTCTTATGTATAGTTGGGAGACATAAGAATCGAGCTTTTCGTTGTCTTAAGGAAAAGTTTGCATGTAAGCTAAATAGTTGGACAGTGAAACCCTTGTCCTTTGCTGGCAATGAGGTATTCCAGAAGTCCGTCATTTAGCCTTCGAACATTTGCCACGAGTGTTTTCCTGCTACCGAAATCCCTTTTTTCTGACCTCAAGAAAATGATCTCAAGGTATTGGTGGAAGATGGATAAAGACCGTCAAGGTCTCTCTTGGCTTTCATGGAATCATATGTGTCAACCTAAGTTTAATGGGGGTTTGGGGTTTCGTGATATGTGGTGTTCGATCAAGCTCTCTTGGCGAAGCAGGGATGTTGACTCCTAACCAATCCTGATTCTTTGATGTTTGAGATCCTTAATAGAAAGTATTTTCCCATATGAGAATTTTTTGGACGCCATACTAAGTGCTAATCCTTCCATTATATGGAGAAGCATACTGTCAACTCAAACGCTGCTGCGAGATGGAATGATGTGGAGGGTCGGAAATGGTCTCAATATACACATATGGAACGATCAGTAGGTTCCTGCCATTCAGATGCTAAACCTATTTTGATCAATACCTTAACTACTGCTCCTAAATTGGTCTCGGAGTTAATTAATTGTGAGTTGAGGGTGTGGAATAAGACTCTGGTTAGATCAGTGGTCACCCTTGATGAAGCAGTTCATGTACTGTTTATTCCATTTAGTGGCATTCCAGGCGGAGATGGAATAGCCTAAAGGTTTTCCTCGCATAGCTCATTTACTGTTAAAAGTGCGTATCATAGGTTTGCTGCTCTCTGTAGGTTGATTTGGCATCATCTTTTGGTTCCACCAAAACTGAAGGTGTTTACTTGGAGATCATGTAAACATATTCTGCCTGTTTGGAACAATTTATAACAGCGGCATATTCCAGTTGACACAACTTGTTTTTGTTACCACAATGGTCAAGAGACTCTACAACATGCTCGCTGCTAGTGCAGCTATCTGGCAGAGTTTCAATACGGTATTACATTTACCAGACTCAAAATCTGTAAACTGGCTCCAGACAGTGTTCACTCAATTGAGTGATGGGGATACGCAACTTTGTATCTTTATTTTACGGGCAATATGGTAATAGCGCAATAAGGAATTATTTCAGCAAGAAATATTCAGTGTGCAGGCCACGTAACTCTATATTCAACGACTTATTTCTGAGTTTAATGCTGCAAATCTAGGAGATGTTCTTTCTTCGCAGAGGGATACAGGAAACACAGATGATCCTACAGTTCTTGAACAAAGATGGCAAGCTCCTCATACTTCCATTTAGAAGGTTAATTATGATGCTACCATAGATAAGGTGTAGAAATGTGGAGGAATCAGTGTTGTCATTTGGGACTCGACAGGACGACTAATGGGAGCTATAGCTAAACAGATTTGTTAGAGATTTTATCCTTTAGTAGTTGAAGCATTGGCAGCATTTGCAGCGATGCAATTTGCATTGGACTTGGGTTTTCGACAAGTGATCATCGAAGGAGATTCCCTATTGGTTACTTAGAAACTTCAAATGGCAACTACAGATTTCTCAATCATTGGACCTTTGATGGTGGAAGCATAGAAAATGGCTACTTTATTTACTTATTGTAAATTTAATCATGTTAAAAAATGGGGCAATGCAGTAGCTTATTCCTAGCCCAATTTGGCCTAAGATGTGAAGAAGCCAAGTATAGGGTTGAGGACTACCCCTCAATCCTGAATAATGTAATTGCTATTGACTTGATGTCTTTACTCAATAGATAAAAGCCAAATGACTTTCACTAAAAAAAAAATATGATATTAACATACAAAATATTATGATAAGTATGAGATAAACTTACTAATGTTTTATTTTACATACTTGATTTTGAACCAAATGATAACAAATGAATTTATGATAGGAGACTCGAACTTGATCTTGGAGTTAATATTATAGTTTTGAAATTTATAATAAAACATTTTTTTCTAAATGACTTGTATAATACCAAATTATAAAATTAATTTAAATTAAAAAGTATACATGATTTGTTGTAAATCATATTATATTAAGTTTATAACTCATATGAAATTATTTCAAGTAGAAAAAATTAATTTCAATAAACATAGCATAGATCACTCTATTTAAGATATTAATTATTAATATACTTAATAATGATTTATTTTATATATTTAATTTCAAATTATATGATGACAGTTAAATTGATGATATAATAATAGGACTAGGAAACTTGGACTTGGAGTTAAGATTGTAGTTTTGAAATTTATAATAAAACTTTTTTAAATGGCTTGTATAATAACAACAAGAATTTATAAAATTTATATGATTTTTTAAAAATCATATATAAATTTATAACTTATAAGAAATTATTTTAATTATTTTAAATAAACATAACATAGACAATTTAAGGTATTAATTATTAATTTTATTAAATGAAGAATATTTTTATTTTATTATAATTATTTTGGACGTTGTACTTGTATTGCCTGATTTAGTTATTTAAATTTTTTAATTTTAAAATCAATATATTTTAATTTTAAGATTATGTTTTTATTTTCAAATAAATTGAATATTTTTATATATTTAAAACTCTAAGAAAATATAATTTAAATTTAATTTTGTTAATAATGATCTTAATTTTTTGCACAAAATATCAAATTTAGACATATGTTACAATTATATAATGAGTTATATATATATATATATCTATATATATATATATATAAATATATATATATATATATATATGATTTATTATTATATTATAATTATAATTATAATATGAAATATATATGTAATAAAATTGTATAATAATTGTTTTTATAATAAAGTTATGATACCTTTATTATTTATCATCATAATTACAAGTAGTATGATATTAAAAATTATTTGATATTCATATATATATATATATATATATATAAATTATTTGATATTCATATATATATATATATATATATATATATATATATATATCGTATTTTGAAATAATTTTACTTAATAATTGAATTTAAATATTTAATACTTAATTTGTTGATAAATGATAATACATTATTGATATAATTGTGTAATAAATGATTATTATTTTTAAAATTTTATAAATTTTAATAAGAAAAAAGTGTATCTTTATTTATTTATTTATTTTTAATAAAATAATCATATAACTATAATTTGGGTTTTTTCAGGTTATAAATTTGGGTTTTTATGGGTTTCGGATCGATTCAGTCTCCAGCTCCGATTATGTTTGGTTCGAGTAATATCGAGTTCGGATTTTTTCTAGTTTGGTTTTTTTTTTTAGTTCGAGTTTTTTCGAGTTGGGTTTTTTTTGGTGTGGGTCTTTGACTTTTTTTATCAATTCAGATAGATTTCGAATTCAGTCTCGAATGAGTTTGAACGAGTTTTCGGACTCAGGCTAGCTTTTTCCAAGTGTCAATACAACCAACCCTTGTCAACTGCTTTAACCTATGATTTTGATGGGTCACTGCACTAAACCCATTATAATACCTCCCCTATTCATTTTTTTTATTTCTAATATCTCCCAGCCTAAAAAAAATTTGTTTTTTCATTTATACTTAAATTACTTTATTTTATTTTTAATTTTATATTTCATATGCTTAATATATTTTATTACATATATTTATAATTTGTTAATACACTTTTAGACTAAAAGAAATATCGGTTGTTTTTTATATCAGCAAATGCATTATTTAAGAAACAATCATATAAATAAAGAAGTACAAAAAGTAAATAATTGAATATTACTTTGTTAAATTTTAATTTATGTAAATATATTATTGTTTCTTCAAAAAAAATCATTTGATACACTAATGTCTTTTCCAATAATTTTATCAATTATTATAATTTTATGTCCTTGATGATTATTTTCTGTTCTTTTTGCAATTGACCTCACTACCACTGCTATATTTGCATTCAAACTCATATCCAATCATTGATTTTAATTTTATTGTTCAAGTATTCAATCTCACTATTAAAAAAAACTAATCTCACCATAAATATTATTTTTAATCTCGTCGAAATCAATTTTACCGTCCATACAAATGGACCTTAAGTTTTCAATATACTTCTGTTGATATCGATTTTCAACATGGAAAAAATTAATTAATTAAATTTATGAAATTTGGTTAATAAGATATGAAATTAAATTATAAATTTTTTTATTAATGGTCAATTCCAAATTTTCGAACCATGATTTTTTTTTTAATTATTACTCTTTGTGTGTGACCCGTTAGATTTCCAACATGTTGGCAATGAATTTAAATCTTTCATTTAAATTCGTAGATCAAGAGTGGTATGTTATAAACGTCAAGATATTTTGACCAACTTTCTAGTGTGCGGCATCTCAGTGTTTCAATCCTTTTATTGTCTGCTTTAAGCATATTTCCATAACTATCCTTAAGCATCAAATATTAACTCTTTCTAAGAAGTGCTTTGTGTAAAGACTTTATAAGTTAATAAAAGCTAGGATACACGAGATATTATCCTCTTAAAGTCACTCATAGTGATGAATCCTTATCTTGACTACCCATCTGCCTTCATATGCTTCAGGTCAGACCTAAAAACATTTGTTTTAGGCACTTGTCTTTGCAAACCCATAAGGATGAAATCAAAGCATGACAGAACACATATAAGATGACTTAGCATCTCAAGTCAGAGGATCACTTACACTACTAACATGTGGGAGTGTATTCCGTAAACACTCAAGTGACATCACCAAATACAACTCTCGTTTCAGGTCATGTTCAGTGAATTTATTCTCTAAAAAGTATTCATATGTTATCATCGATATCTCTGTATTTCAATGTATGAGAATGATTTTTCACTTCATAAGTAAGGAGGCGTAGCATGTACCAATCTTTGAGCATTGTCAATACCTTTTCTCGACGGTACAATGACCAAGATCAAATGCATAAGGATCCTCATACTTGTAACCACATTACAAATCGCTTACAAGCTTGTATTGTTCCATGAGCTTCACTTCATCTTAAAGTGATTATTTGTCAATATAATCGACTAAGATGATGAAGGGAAACCTTTTATGTCACTTTCTTAAGTGAACACATTTTGTTATGGCACCACATCTTTCACCAAGTGAGTTAGCTCTAAGGCATATGCACTAACACTGATTAAGTGAGGAAGGATGAAGAAATATGTCGTAAGAAGCCAAACTTTAAAAGGAAAGAACTTTGAAAGAAGGAATAATGGGAGACGTGAAAGGCAAATTCAAGGAAGGGACCAACAAGACTTTATGATAAAAGGTAGGAATGATCAAGAAGAACCGCGAGCTAAGGATCAGGATGGAAGAAGGAATGATGATGAAATGCCAACTAACCATAAGCCTATTGCATGCTTGATCAATACAATCACGGGTGGGTTTACCTCTGGAGAACCAAGTTCCTTTGTTCGAAAAAGGTAAACAAAACTAAATGTTTATAACCACTCATGAGAAGCAAGCTAAAACATGGAAGTACAATAACATCTCCTTTGGAATAGACTTTGGATCCATTCAACGCCATCATGACGATACAGTCGTGATTACAACCATTATATGTAACCATGTCGTCAAGAGAATCCTTTTTTACAATGAAAGCGCTAGTGATATTCTCTACTATGACACCTGAAAAAGCTCAACATCTTTGATGATTAAATAAGGCCATTTTTGGCACCGTTAGTTAGCTTTGGGAATGAAATAGTGCAAGTAGAAGGGGTAGTAACTTTACCTTTGATAGTGGGAGATGAACTCGTTACAACTATAACTATGATCAACTTTCTGGTAGTCAAAGTCCCATCAGCATACAATGCCATCCTTGGCTGACCAAGCTGAAACGTTTAAAGATTAATGGATCTTCGCCACATTTAAAGATCAAGTTCCCAATTTCTAACAGTATAGGCGAAGTCAAAGGGGACCAAGTGATGGCAAGGTAGTGCTTAACACTGCAATGAAGTTGGGCTCAAATGAGCAAAGTCATTAAGATTGGATGACTAAATGACTCTTAATAGAGTAAAGAGACTTGTTCAAGTACTCAATAGGGATAGATACCGCTTCACGTCTCGAGGAGTTGGTTCAAGTTCTCACTTACATTGTGAAAATCAGCATATCGCCCAATAGAGTCCATTTGAATCTCTATCCATGAAAGTTTTCTAAAGGAGTTAGTGGTGTATTTAGTTTTTACCTTCTAAAGTTTTATTTCCATAAGAATTTATCAGTAGGTGTCACCAAAGAAAAAATATGCAAATTTGTTAAGCTTCATTCTGAACCTTATATATGGAATTGTTCGGTGTGAAGATGACAAAGCCCTTAAGAATTTTGTAACAACCTAGTGAAGTTTACCTTAGATTTAAGGGAAAACTATTTGTATTTTTGGAAAAGATAGACAACTTGTTCGAAACAAATGATACTTAATAGAATTCAATCATTTTGTCAAAAGTTTGGAGTGTGATAGTCAGGTAGCCTAGCACTTGAAAGTAAAAACCTATTGCTAACAACTCAAGATGAGTAGTCACGATTCTAAAGAACAATTTCCATTACACATTACTAAAACTTCAACACGATAGGTTTGAAGTTATACCGACTAAAAGATTGAATCCGCACCAAAAAACTAGGTGAAGTCACGATTTAGCCAAATTTAGATAATGGAATAGTCAAAATTCTGTGCCAAGGCAAACTCCTTTAAGGCATTTGCTTCATATATCACTGGCATTGAGATCCGAAGGGTTGCAGGTAAAGTACATGTCCAAGGCATATACTTAAGCACACTTCTATGGTACAAGTAATTTCTCCTCAAGTCCATAATGAAAGTTTAAGCCCCGAACTAATTAAAGGTTCATCCCCCAAAGGAATTACCTCTCTAATTGAATTAGTCGACGACAAAAATTTTGTACTCAATAAATTGAGTCTTAAACTGTCTATGGGTGACGATTTGAACCACTAGTGAAATGAGAAATTATCGAAACGATCTTGAACATCACAAGAGTTACTCGACCAAAGTAAGTGTGAGTTTAATTAAGTTTATATCAAAATTTGTTTCTTGTTAAGATGCGACATGCCAAGAGGATTCCAATTCTTGCCTAAAACATGATAGAGGTCTCTTAAGGCGATACATCTTAAGGAAATCACTCCGAAAAAAACATATCTTAAGGAATCATTCTATCCTATGAGGAATCTTTTTGAAGGTACATATTGGCCTTATCTTTTTATAACGCGATTCTACGTTCTCTGCTTGAGAGAGTTATCTATGACCTAAATATCGATCTTCATCAAGGAACGACAGAATGATTTTGCTATTTATGACAATCACTATCTCATTGCAATTTAAAAAACTATCATGCCATTTAAAATTACACCAGAGAAACTCTAAGGTGACAAAGAAGTTTTAAGTTCAAGAATACTTCAAAACAGGAAAAGCAATAATGGTGTCATATTCATATTACTCCTATAACAATTTGGTTGTCTCTTCCTCGTTCAATGCTAGTAATGCTATTCAAACAAGTTCATAATCAAAGTCATGCAATTGTTCCTAGCTGCGATGCCAAGAAAAAAGTCAAGTAGATTCAAGTTCAAGAATACTTCAAGGACAAAAAAAGTAATAATGTCGCCATATCTATACTACTCCCATAAGGATTTGGTTTCATCTTTTCCTTATCCAATGCTAGCAATGTTATTCAAACAAGTTCATAATCAAAGTCATGTAATTGTTCCTAGCAGCGAGGCCAATAAGAAAATCAAGCAGATCTATGAAAATAAGCCCATGTAACCCTAGCATCCTACCAATTGTATTGATGTTTCCAAATGTGAATTTGGAGGTAGACTCTCCACCAATGGCGTAATCAATAGCCTCAAGCAAGTGATCGATAATTCAAAACTTCGGTGAATGGTTCAATGGCGTAATCAATAGCCTCAAGCAAGTGATCGATAATTCAAAACTTCGGTGAATGGTTCAAAGTCTGCAATACATTGAAAATAACTGAAAATATATTAGGAGGTGCACTCTCCATGGAAAGTATAATCAATGAAGAACACTTTAATTACTTTAACTTTTAAAGGTTCGTTATATTTCGATATTACAAAAAGTTCACCTAATTTTGACCTTTCAAAAGGTGGATTTAGAGGTAGACTTTCTACTAATAGTATTGTTGTCAAACACTCAGTTCTCTCAAGTTTGTCGCACTTTGACATTTTCATAAATGGATTTGAGGGTAGACTTTCTACTTTTGACGTTATCAAAGCTACAACTCAACAATACTTCTCATACCAAAGGAAGTAAGTAACCAAATTTAAGAATGGGATAATATTCTTTACATTCCATCCTCACACAAATAGAAGGAATAGGTGACAAAAATTGAGAACGATCCAATATACAAGTTAAAAATCACTATGGTAGAACTCTGCAAGAATGAAGTAGACTCAACATGGATGAATCCTCAATTATCAAAAGATAAAATGTTCCCTGCAATAACAGCCACCATGATGATAGAACGATATCAACTTGAAATTACTATAGCAGTAAAACTTCATGATTCTAATTGTATGATGGCCGAAGTGATAATTGATTGACATTGCAATGAATGAATCTCTTTATTTTAATATCTCAGTTAAAACTATGAGGATATGTTACTATTGAACTTAGTAAAAAGAAAACAAGACATGTGCTCAATATCTTGACATGATAAGGAAGATGATTTCTAGTTAAAATAGCAACCATCATTATTTCATGGCAAAGAGCACACCAAAGGTGACTGAAGCCTATGTCAAACGAGTCAAAAGAAATGAAAATTAATAGTTCTCACGAGAGTAAGTTTACTCGCCAAAGCTCAAAGGCATCTAGTGCGCTAAGTTAGTGATTCTAATGGAAGGCCTAATCAAATATCTATTCAGATTACTATTATAGCGTCGCTATGTAGACAGCAATACTTTAACAGTGACAAACACTTAATGAGGCCACCTTGGAAAGTATAATAGGTCATGCAAAAAGAGTCCAATGATAAAAAAAACAATCTAAAGCTCAAAATTTTGTACTCACCTACCCAAAAAACCCTAATTGTTGGAAGTGAGTTCCCAATACCATGAGGCGCAGACGTTTATAGATTTGGAAGCCATCCTTGGGACGTGAGAAAAGTGATCCCAAGCTTAAACAATTTGAATATTATTCTGTCGGATCTTGCGAGTAGGATTACTATGGCAACAAGGTCAAGCAAGTAGAGCAAAGATGCCCTTTATGGAAAAATTTCTTCTAAGTTCCCAAGTATTGCGAAATTTAGATGCCGCTTTAGTTGATCCTCTAGGTGTGCAGGGAATTAGAGTTTAAAGGATAGGCTTTTCTTAATGACTTATCTCAAAGACAAGAGGAAAATGTTTCCTAAGCCTTAAAGTTGGCAACTTCTTGGAGTTAGGATGCTTGGCAAGTCTTGTAGGTATGAGTCCTTGCATACAAGCTAATGCCTTAATGTTTCCCAAGATACTTAATAGGAGCATGGATGTTGTCCATGAGATGTGATAAAGCTTGGTAGAAATTTTGAACTACCATGACTGATGTCGTCACCTTAGGTAAGGTTTCCTTATGAAAGGTAGAGATAAATGCGACCTAAGGCCCTAACTAGGCTTAGAAGTTGTTCATATGATGTGATAAGCGAAATCTAGTATCATCGCCCTAATACTAGATGTCGTCCTAGAGACAAGATAAAACTCTTCGCCAAGTTCCTTGTGCATTATGATTCCTCGGTAAGTTTCCCAATATAATGCACTCACGTAACTTAGGGTCAACATACAAATTGACATTGTCAAGAACCATCATCCAAGCTTAACACGTTTGATGGCATCCACATGACGTGATAAAACTCATATTTCTCAAACTTGGTTATTATTCGATACAATAATTCTTAAATATGAGAAAATCTCTTCTCAAGTGGATTTATCAACACTCAACTCAAAACTATTCCCACACATTCTGAGTCTGGAAGCCGTCTCCCGAATGTGAGAAAATAAATTTCTAACATCCTAAGTATGGAAGTCGTCCTTCGGACGTGAGAAAATGTATTATGCATTTTAAGTATCAAATCATCTTTCAAACATCAAAAAATCTATTTCCATAAATTCTAAGTATGAAAATCGTCTCTTAGATGTGAGAAAATCTATTTCCATACATTTTTAGTATTGAACCCATCTTTTAGACATGAGAAAATGTATTTCCTTACATTTTAAGTACAGTAGTCGTCCCTTTAACGTAAGAAAAGATACCTTCATACACTCTAAGAATGAATGTCGTTTCTCGGACGAGATAAAAGTTATTCATACATATTCTAAGTGTAGATGTTGTCCCTTGGATGAGATAAAATTTATTTGCATGCATCATTGAGCATTGATGACGTCTCTAAGATGAGAAAAACTCATCTTCATGCAACATAAGTATGGAAATTGCAACAGGAAAGAAGTCAATGAGTTTCATCCCTTTGACAGACAGGGAATGTCATTTGAAGAGGCAATACCCTTCAAAAGCACAATCCTTTCATTCTCCTTTCATCAAGGTCTCGATTAGTCCTATTGGTCTGATAGTTACTCCTATGTTGGTTTATATGGTGAGCAATGGTATTTCTCAAGGGTAGATAATTTTTGGTTGGTGGTTTATTCAAGGTTGTAGGTGTAGGCAATAAATGTGGTTTCTTTATATTATGGTTTTGTTCTTGTTAGAGAGTTTTGATAGAGGCTTCTTGAAGTTTAGCCAACACATAGGCTTGGTTTAGGTTTTTTTGCATGAACATTCTGACAGGTTAGATTGAATTTTTCAGTCACTAAGCAATAAACACAAAGTATATTCTTCTGACAAACTTACCTTCCCTAACAAAGATTCAAATTTGATCATGATAAAAAGCAACTGACCCTATTTGTTTAAAGCTCAACAATTTAGTCATTAGATCTCTGCACTTTAAGTCATTAAATTGATATTCCAAAGCCTTTACATATTCCTCCCAAGAAACTGATGTAAACCTCTTCTTGTACTTAATCCAATTTTGATGCCAATACAAACCTCTTCCTTTCAAGTTGATTGCAGCAATCTTAACCATAACTTCATGAGAAGTACCATCAACTTTAAAAAAACTACTAGCATCGAAACAACAATACACTTAAATCATCCTCAAATATTATAAGAAAACTATCTTAGTTTGTCTGGTAGCAATATAATTCTTCCTCTCTTTGATCCATATTAACCTCATAATGTGTGTACCTTTTTGAGGTTCCATACTTTGTGGACTAACCATGATTTAAGTTTGTTGAACTCCTAATGCAGCCAAATTGTCTTCTTGAATCTTCATTCTATTCATCAAGTTCGTCTATTGAGTTTACATTTTGTTCACTATATCTCATAAAGTTTCTCTGATATAATCTTCAAATCTGCGATGGTCTTGGGATCTTGTGTTTTCAACCATGGCAACCGAGAATCACAAGCTCGAATACCAAGATTGGTGCAAGAAAACCAAGTTCAATGAGAAAGAAAACAATAAAGTAGCTTGAAGATAGCAAGAACAAGCCATGAGATGATTCCTTAACAATAGATAGGAAAAGGAGAATTGAGAGATTGAGAGAAATGAATTCTTGTATATTTTCGTTTGATGATTACATAGTAAAACTATTCATTTTGTAATGATTGAATGAAATGTAGTTACAACAGATTACAACAAATCTTCCCACCAATATCAACTGACTTCTAACTGCTAAGGGTGAAAAACGAGCAAGGTGGGGTAAGGCGGGCCTAGCCGTATGGATGTGAACTCAAACAAGCTAAGCTCATTTTTAAACGGGCCAAATCTATAAACCCGACCCATTTTTTATGTGGATCGGGCTGGCCTACGGGTCAAGTAATTTATTTTTGTAAAAATAAAATAAAATTTAATAAAATATAAGAAAATAAAATTTCAAAAAAATCATTAAAATCTACATATAAATACAATTTAAATATAATTAAAATCCACTTACAATGTTTTAAAAATAAATAATTACAAACTTAAATAAAACAAAAATATTTATTAAACATTCAAACTTTTCCAACTATTTTCTTTTTCAATATGATTGTTGAGTTAATATATTTTGAAATGACAAAACAAGTAAATTCAATAATATAAAGATGATATAAAAACATGTTTAGAAGTTATTAGTACCAGAAATTAAGTTCCTGGAGATGAGAGATCGATCTGGTGATATGAGAGATCGATCTCCTGGGTTTTCTAGGATGAGAGATCGATCTCATGAGGATATGAGATCGATCTGCTAAGGTTTGAACCTGTACAAAGGTATTGAGGAAGCTGAGATCGATCTATAAGGGTTATAAGATCGATCTGTCTAAATATAGGGTGTTGATGAGATCGATCTGTTATAGGAAGAGATCGATCTCCCCTAAAACAAAAGGTAAAGGCAGTAGATCGATCTGTAAGATCGATCTGTACGCAAACAGAGAGTTCATGAGATCGATCTGGTATAGGAAGAGATCGATCTCCTCAAAGTCAGAGAGCTAAGGAGATCGATCTGGCTTGATAAGAGATCGATCTCCTCACTACGAGAATACCTGGCAGATCGATCTATAGATCGATCTTGCCTCAAACAGAGAGATTGGAAGATCGATCTGCCTATTCGACAGATCGATCTGCTCTAACATTTTCAAATTGTGAGATCGATCTGCTCATATATGAGATTGATCTCCTTGCTTCAATTTGCCTTAATTTTGCAGGAATTATAACTAAGAGATCGATCTGGACAAGATGGCAGATCGATTTGACGTTCTACTGGAGGTACCCAACGGTTATTTCTACAAAAATCTCAACGAGAAAAACAACATTAAATGCTCCAACTACCAATCCTTCAGTATATAATCAAGCATTGAAGACACTGAGAACAGAGACACTATTGCTGCACATTCTGTACATTCTCAAGAGTTTAATTCCTACATTCCATTTGTCTTCAATCTTTATTTATTGAGTTTGTTGTATAAGCTTGTGTGCAAAAACTGTATTTGTCCTACCCACATAAAAAGCTTGATATTGTATTCATCCTTACTTTAAGAGAGAAGAGGATTGTTCCTCAGTGAGATAAACTTTGTAAAAGGGTGAATACATCTTTGTATAAAAAGGGTAGAGAGGTTATTCCTTAACCTGAAAAAAAGGGAGTGTATAACTTTCATTGAAAGTGAGAAAGAAAGCTCTTGACAAGAAGGTCAAGGAGAGAGGACGTAGGCAAGAGATTGGCCGAACCTCTATAAACTACTGTGTTTGATATTCTCTTCCTTATCTTGCTTTAATTTGTTTAATTACATTATATTGCTTATTCATTATTTGTTAATTAAGTTCAAATTAGTTTAAATTTACCATTATCATTAGAAAACCGATTCACCCCCCCTCTCGGTAGAGCCAACAATTGGTATCAGAGCTAGAACCCTTTGATCACATAGGAATAACTTTCTAAGAGTTAGAAACGATCTAATGGCTCACAACAATTTAGCAACTAGTTTAGTAGGAGAGGGGCATTCTACGGTTAGGCCTCCTATGTTCAATAGGGAACATTATGCTTATTGAAAAACTAGGATGATGTTATTCATTCAAGCAAATGATTATGAGGTATGAAGGATTATCACTAAAGGACCTCAAATCCCTACAAAAAGAATAGAGGGAAGAGATATCCCTAAAGAAGAAGATGAATGGGATTCAAATGATGTTAAATGTGCTCAGCTAAATGCTAAGGCCATGCACACCCTATTTTATGCTTTAAGGCCAAATGAATACAATAGAGTCTCCGGTTGTGACAATGCCAAACAAATTTGGGACAAATTGGCAATATCTCATGAAAGTACAACCCAAGTAAAGGAGACTAAGGTAGGAATGCTCACACATGACTATGAGCTATTTAGGATGAAAGATGGAGAGTCAATCAGTGATATGCTCACTAGATTCACTGATGTAATTAATGGATTAAAATCGTTAGGAAAAAATATACTCTAATATAGAAATGGTCAAGAAAATATTAAATAGTCTACCTAAATCATAGGAAGCTAAAGTGACTGCAATTGAGGAATCCAAAGACCCTCACACATTGTCACTAGATGAATTAATAGGATCACTACTCACATATGAGATGAAGTTGAGAAGAAATGAAGAGTCACCCAAGAAAGTGGGAGTTGCTCTAAAATCTACTACGCAAGAGGAAAATAAAAATGAGAGTGGTAGTGAAAAAGATCTTGAGATGGCAATATTTGCCAAAAGATTTAACAAATTCATGAGAATGAGAGCAAGTGGTAGTAATAGGAGAAACCACAAGAAAGATCAAGAAGAGGTAGGTAGAAAAGATACAATTGTGTGTTATGAATATAAAAAATCAGGACACATTAAGTTTAACTGCCCTCTTCTTAAAAGGTCCAATGATAGGTTTCACAAAAAGAAGGCAATGGTGGCAACATGGAGCGACAGTGACTGCTCCGATGATGATTCAAATGAGGACAATGCCAACTTGTGTTTCATGACTATTGAGGATGAAAAGGTAACTTCAAACCTCAATGAATACTCTTTTGATGAATTGCAAGAAGCCTTGGATGATCTTGCATTGGAATATGAATGCATGAGTATGAAATATAAAAAGATAATATCTAAATTGAAGAAAGAAAATGAGTTAATGCTAGAGGACAAATTAGAATGAAAAAAGAAACTAGAAATTACAAATCTTGAAATTTGTGACCTAAAAGAAAAAAAATAGTAACTTACATAATTCTTTTAATAGGTTCTATATGGGTCAACAAAAGTTAGATAACATGCTAGGAACTCAAAGGGCATTCTTTAATAAAAATGGGTTAGGATATAATGCAAAAAGTAGAGAGACTCATCTCAAAAGCTTCATTGGTAGAAAGAGCATGAATAAACCTTTAACTATTTGTTCATATTGTAATAGAAAGGGACATGCATCACATAATTGCAATATGAAGAAGACCACTCTTAAGGGAAAAATAATAAAGAGAATTTGGGTTCCAAAAGAAGTAATTAACTCAAAAGATATTAATGATTTAGTAAAATGGATCCCAAAGGGATCAAGAATTGCATTCACTAACCTCAAAGGACCCAAGAGAATTTGGGTACCTAAGACATAAGTTTAAATTTTGATTGTAGGTGATTGAGCATTGCCACAAAGCTAAAACAAAGGAAGCTTTCGTACTTAGACAGCGGATGCTAAAGGCACATGACCGGAGATAGAAGCCACTTCAACTCATTTAAATCGAAAGTTGGTGGAGAAGTCAGATTTGGGGATAACTCCAAAGGCCAAGTTGAAGGAAGTGGTTCAATAGGTAATGACTACTTTTTATTAGAAAATGTATTGCTTGTTAGGGGTCTAAAGCATAACTTACTAAGCATTAGTCAACTTTGTGACAAATGCTACAAAGTAATTTTTGATTGCTTGAAATGTCATGTTATAGATCCTAAGTCAAATAAAGTTCTTTTCCTAGGTCATAGGCAAGGTAATATATACATTGTCTATATTAATGAATTTAAAAATGAAAACATATGCCTAATGGTAGACAAAGAAAAGGAACCTTGGTTATGGCATAGAAGACTAGGTCATGCTAGCATGCATGTGTTATCCAAGTTAGCTAGAAAAGATCTAGTTATAGGATTACCTAAGTTGTCATTTGACTATGACAAAATATGTGAAGCTTGTGTTAAAGGAAAACATAAAAGGACAACATTTAAACCTAAGAATAATGTATCTACCACTAGGCCTCTTCAATTACTCCACCTAAATCTATTTGGACCAACTAGAACAACAAGCCTAGGTGGGAAACATTATGGATTTGGAATAGTTGATGATTACACTAGGTTCACTTGGGTGTTCTTTTTTAGAGTGAAAAATGAAGCTTTAGAAAAATTCATAGCTTATACAAAAGTGACTCAAAATGAAAAAGGATACACAATAACTAGTATTAGAAGTGATCACGGCAAGGAGTTTGAAAATATAGGATTTGATGAGTATTGCAATGATAAAAAAATTAGCCATAATTTTTCAGCCTCTAGGACACCACAACAAAATGGAGTAGTTGAGAGAAGAAATAGAACATTGGAAGAAATGGCTAGAACCATGTTGTGTGAGAATAATTTACCTAAATATTTTTGGGCTGAAGCTATAAATACATCTTGCTATATCATTAATAGAGCCATGATTAGACCAATTTTAAAGAAAACTCCTTATGAGCTTTACAAGGGGAAGAAGCCTAATATTAGCTACTTTCATCCCTTTGGCTGCAAATGTTTTGTCTTAAATAATGGGAAAGACAATTTAAAAAAATTTGATGCTAAGAGTGATGAGGGAATCTTTCTAGGATATTCGTTGAATTCAAAGGCTTATAGAGTATATAACAAAAGAACATTGATGGTTGAAGAATCAATTCATGTAATATTTGATGAGTCAAATGATTTATCTAAAGATTCAACCAATGATGAGGATGTTGGGATATTTGATGAAAACTTGGAGGAAATTCCAAACTTAGAAAATGATCTATTAGAAAAACTTGACATAAATAAAGAAGATGAAGAAGAAATAGAGATATTAGAGAGAGAGTCTAGAGCACCAAGAGAATTAGGATATGTAAAAGATTGTGAAATAGTAGGAGATCCAACTCTTGGAGTTAGAACTAGATCATCTCTAAGGATATATAGCCTTTGTGTCTCAAATAGAACCTAGAAATGTCAATGAAGCCTTAGATGACAATAATTGGTTCTTAACAATGCAAGAAGAATTAAATCAATTTGAGAGAAGCAAAGTGTGGAAACTAGTTCCTAGGCCTAGTGATCACTCTATAATTGAAACTAAATGGATATTCAAGAACAAGATGGATGAAAATAGTGTGATCATAAGAAACAAGGCTAGGTTAGTTGCACAAGGCTATAGACAAGAAGAAGGAATAGACTATGATGAAACTTATGCACCGGTAGCTAGATTAGAAGCAATTAGAATGCTACTTATCTTTACATGTTATAAAAACTTCAAATTATATCAAATGGATGTAAAGAGTGCATTCTTGAATGGTTTCATTAATGAAGTAGTGTATGTAGAGCAACCTCCCGGCTTTGAAAATCATGAATTTCCTGAACATGTTTTCAAACTATCTAAGGCACTCTATGGTTTGAAACAAGCTCCTAGAGCATGGTATGAAATGTTATCGAAATTCTTAATAGAAAAAGGATTTTCAAGAGGAAAAGTAGATACCACTTTATTTATCAAAAATAAAAATAAGGATTTACTAGTTGTTCAAGTGTATGTAGATGATATTATTTTTGGATCAACTAATGAATCTTTATGCCAAGAGTTTACTAAGATCATGCAAGGTGAATTTGAAATGAGCATGATGGGAGAGCTCACTTTCTTCTTGGGACTTCAAGTAAAGCAAACAAAGGATGGAACCTTCATCAATCAAGCAAAGTATACTAAGGAATTGCTCAAACATTTTGGAATGGATAAATGCAAACCTCAAGCAACTCCAATGGGCACCAACGTCAAGCTTGATAAAGATGGAAGAGGTAAGTGTGTTGACACTAAACTCTATAGGTCTATGATTGGTTCATTGCTCTATTTAACTGCAAGGAGACCGGATATTCTGTTTAGTGTATGCCTCTGTGCTAGATTTCAATCCTCTCCTAGGGAATCACACTTATTAGCAACTAAAAGGATCCTTAGATACCTTAAAGACACTCCCTCTCTAGGACTTTGGTACCCCAAGGACTCCACTTTTACACTTCATGCATTTTTTGATGCAGACTTTTGGGGATGCAAAATAGATAGAAAAAGCATTTCAGGTACATGTCAATTCTTAGGGAATAGACTAATCTCATGGTTCTCTAAGAAACAAAATAGTGTGGCTCAGTCCACAACTTAAGCTGAATACATAGCAGCAGGTAGTTGTAGTGCTCAAGTGTTGTGGATTAAACAACAAATGAAAGACTATGGTATTGACATGAAATAAGTCTCTATTAAATGTGATAATACCAGTGCCATTAATCTATCTAAAAATCCTATTCAACACTCTAGAACTAAACACATTAAGATTAGGCACCATTTCCTTAGAGACCATGTTCAAAAGAGAGATATAATTTTAGAATACATTGACACCTTATGTCAAATAGCTGATATATTCACCAAACC
The DNA here is from genome assembly GCA_033439115.1 of Firmiana major. Taxonomy (NCBI): domain Eukaryota; kingdom Viridiplantae; phylum Streptophyta; class Magnoliopsida; order Malvales; family Malvaceae; genus Firmiana; species Firmiana major. The sequence goes on from CM065904.1 coordinate 62,489,789, forward strand.
TCTTAATAGAGATAGGTTTTGTGTCCTTAGAGGTGAATTAGGACTCATGAATGTTCCTTAAGATTTATCTATCTCAAAACCTTGATTTCAAGATATTTTTAAATGAGTTTTTCAATGATTTTTCTGGGCAAAAAGTATGAGAGATCGATCTCTTATCAATATAGATCGATCTTCATGCTTCAAATGAGCCTAAAGCATAAAGGTTAAGCTAGGCAGATCGATCTTCTCACCTATAAGATCGATCTCCTTAAGCCTCTGTTAAACAGCAAATCGATCTGTGCATTTGGCAGATTGATATCCATAAGCCTCGATCAAACAGCAGATCGATCTATGCATTTGGCAGATCGATCTTCTTAAGCCTCTGTCAAACAACAGATCGATCTGGGCCCGTGACAGATCGATCTCATTAAGCTTCTGTATTCTGAGAATCGATCTCTTGGTACAACAGATCGATCTCTTGTGCCCTGGACTATAAAAACTGTTCAAAATCCCCAAAATTTGAAAAACCCAAATCTTCAAATCCCTAAACCCTGTCGCACCTCAGCCCTCGATTCTCCCTCCCAGATCGATTTTCGATAAGAAATTTGCCCAATATTTTCATCATTCTTGGTCTACTAACCTACATTGCTAAATTTTTCTTCAAAAATTTATCTATTTTTTGCTGTAATCTCAATTAGGGCAATTTTTACACTGTTCCATTGGGTAGGTTTTTAGAGAACTAGTTTTAAGATTGTTTCCAGTGTCTAGAAACATGCCAAGACTTAAGAGAGTAGGCCAAAAACCCCATAGACCAAGTGTTGATCAAGGGTCCTCTTCCCAATCAAACCCTCTGTTGAGTTAATATATTTTGAAATGACAAAACAAGTAAATTCAATAATATAAAAATGATATAAAGACATGTTTAGAGGTTATCAGTACCAGAACTTAGAGTTCTGTTGATGAGAGATCGATCTGGCTTATGAGAGATCGATCTCCTGGGTTTTTACTTGATGAGAGATCGATCTCATGAAGAAATGAGATCGATCTGCCAAGCCTTGAACCTTTACAAAGGTTTTAAGGAAGAGTGAGATCGATCTGCAAGGGTTAAGAGATCGATCTGGCTAAAGCTAGAGTTGAGAGATCGATCTGATCTGGGAAGAGATCGATCTCCTTTAAAAGCATTAGACTGTAGATCGATCTGAAAGATCGATCCACACTCAAACAGAGAACTTATGAGATCGATCTGGTAAGGAAGAGATCGATCTCCTCAAAGTCAGAGAGCTAAGGAGATTGATCTGAGGTATTGAGAGATCGATCTCCCCACTACGAAACTGCATGGCAGATCGATCTGTAGATCGATCTTGCCTTAAACAGAGAGATCATGAGATCGATCTGCCTATTCGACAGATCGATCTCCCCTATTATTTTCAAACTAACAGATCGATCTGCTAACCTATGAGATCGATCTCCTTGTGCTATTGTGCTTTGATCTTGCAGGATTTATAACTAAGAGATCGATCGGGCCAAGAAGGCAGATCGATCTGGCACACTACTGGAGGTACCCAACGGCTAGTTCTGTAAAATCTCAACGGGAAAAACAGCATTTAATGCTCCAACTACCAATCCTTCAGTATTTAAGCAAGCATTGAAGACAAAGAGAATTGAGACATTATTGCTGCATATTTTCTACATTCTCAAGCTTTCAACACTTTCATTCCTTGTATCTTCATTCCTCATTTATTGAGATTTATTGTATAAGCTTAAGTGCAAAAGCTGTATTTGTCCTACCTACATTAAAGCTTCATTTTTGTATTCATCCATATCTTGAGAGAGAAGAGGATATTTCCTCTGTGAGATAAATTGTAAGAGGGTGAATACATTTTCATATTACAAAGGGTAGAGAGGTTATTCCTTAACCTGTAAAAGGAACATTGTAAACTTCTGTTGAAGGAGAGTAAGAAAGCACTCGACAAGAAGGTCAAGGAGAGAGGACGTAGGCAAGAGTTTGGTCGAACCTCTATAAACGATTGTGTTTGTTTCTCTCTTCCCTATCTTGCATTAAATTGTTTAATTTTGTTATATTGCTTATTTTCATTTGCAAATTAAAATAGGATTAAATTAAAATTTACCATTAACGTTAGAAAACCGATTCACCCCCCTCTCGGTAGAGCCATCAATTGGTATCAGAGCGAGGACTCTTTAATCACATAGGAACAACTTCCTAAGAGTTAGAAACGATCAAATGACTCATAACAGTGTAGCTACTAGTTTGGTAGGAGAGGGGCACTCTACGGTTAGACCTCCAATGTTTAATGGAGAGCATTATGCATATTGGAAGACTAGGATGATGTTATTCATTCAAGCAAATGATTATGAAGTATGGAGAATTATAATTAAAGGACCTCAAATCCCTACAAAAAGAATAGAGGGAAGAGATATTCCTAAGGAAGAAGATGAATGGGATTCAAATGATATTAAATGTGCTCAACTAAATGCTAAAGCTATGCACACATTATTTTGTGCCTTAAGTCCTAATGAATATAATAGAGTCTCCGGGTGTGATAATGCCAAACAAATATGGGACAAATTGGCAATAACTCATGAGGGTACAACCCAATTGAAGGAGACAAAGGTAGGTATGCTCACACATGACTATGAGCTTTTTAGGATGAAGGAAGGAGAATCAATCAGCGATATGTTCACTAGATTCACAGATGTAATTAATGGATTAAAGTCTTTAGAAAAAATATATTCTAATATTGAAATGGTAAAGAAAATTTTAAAAAGCTTACCTAAATCATGGGAAGCTAAAGTGACTGCAATTGAGGAATCTAAGGATCCTCACACATTGTCTTTAGATGAATTAATAGGGTCTCTACTCACTTATGAGATGAAATTAAAAAGAAATGAAGAGCCACCCAAGAAAGTGGGAGTTGCTCTAAAATCCACTGCTCAAGAGGAGATTAAAAATGAGAGTGGTAGTGAAGAGGACCTTGAGATGGCAATGTTTGCCAAAAGATTTAACAAGTTCATGAGGATGAGAGCTAGTGGTAGTAATAGGAGAAACAATAAGAGAGATCAAGAAGAACTAGGAAGAAAAGACTCAATTGTATGTTATGAATGTAAAAAAACCAGGACACATAAAATTTAACTGCCCTCTTCTTAAAAGGTCCAATGATAGGTTCCATAAAAAGAAGGCAATGGTGGCAACATGGAGCGACAGTGACTGCTCCGATGATGAATCAAATGAGGACATTGCCAACTTGTGCTTCATGGCTATTGAGGATGAAAACGTAACTTCAAGCCTCAATGAATATTCTTTTGATGAATTGCAAGATGCATTTGATGATCTTGCATTAGAGTATGAATCTATGAGTATGAAATATAAAAAGATAATATCCAAATTGAGAAAAGAAAATGAGATAATGCAATTGGATAAATTAGAATGTGAAAAGAAACTAGAGATTTCAAATCTAGAAATTTGTGACCTTAAAGAGAAAAATAGCAATCTACATAATTCATTTAATAGGTTCCACATGGGTCAACAAAAGTTAGATAGCATGCTAGAGACCCGAAGGGCATTCTTTGACAAAAATGGCTTAGGATATAATGCAAAGAGTAGGGAGACGCATCTTAAAAGTTTTATTTCTAGGAAGAGCATGAATAAACCTGCAATTACTTGTTCATATTGCAATAGAAAGGGACATGCATCACATAACTGTAATATTAAAATGAGAACTCTAAAAGGAAAAATAGTAAAAAGGATATGGATTCCAAAAGAAGTAATTCACTCCAAGGACTGTAATGCATTAGCAAAATGGATCCCAAAGGGATCAAGAATTGCATTCACTAACCTCAAAGGACCCAAGAAAATTTGGGTACCTAAGACTTGAGTTTAAATCTTCTTGTAGGTGATTGAGCATGGCCACACATCTAAAACAAAGGAAGCATGGTACTTGGATAGTGGATGCTCAAGGCATATGACGGGAGATAGAAGCCACTTCAACTCTTTTAAATCAAAGGTTGGTGGAGAGGTCACTTTTGGGGACAACTCCAAAGGCCAAGTAGAAGGAAGTGGCTCAATAGGTAATGATTACTTCTCTTTAGAAAAAGTATTGTTTGTTAGGGGTCTAAAGCATAACTTACTAAGCATAAGTCAACTTTGTGACAAAGGTTACAAAGTAATTTTTAATTGCATGAAATGTAATGTGGTAGATCCTAAGTCTAACAAAGTTCTTTTTCTAGGTCATAGATAAGGAAATATATATATTGTCTATCTTAATGAACTCAAAAATGAAAATATATGCTTAATGGTAGACAATAAAAAGGAATCTTGGTTATGGCATAGAAGACTAGGTCATGCTAGCATGAGTGTGCTATCTAAGTTAGCTAGAAAGGATCTAGTTATAGGTTTACCCAAGATATCCTTTGATCATGAAGAAGTATGTGAAGCTTGTGTTAAAGGAAAACATAAAAGGACAACATTTAAGCCTAAGAATATTGTATCCACCACTAGGCCTCTCCAATTACTTCACTTAGATTTATTTGGACCAACTAGAACAACTAGCCTAGGTGGGAAACACTATGGATTTGTAATAGTTGATGATTACACTAGGTACACATGGGTGTTCTTCTTAAGAGTAAAAAATGAAGCCTTAGAAAAATTCATAGCCTATACAAAAATTACTCAAAATGAGAAAGGATATACAATAACTAGTATTAGAAGTGATCATGGCAAAGAATTTGAAAATATAGGATTTGATGAGTATTGCAATGATCAAGGAATTAGCCATAATTTTTCAGTCCCTAGGACACCACAACAAAATGGTGTAGTTGAGAGAAGAAATAGAACATTGGAAGAAATGGCTAGAACCATGTTATGTGAAAATAACTTACCAAAGTATTTTTGGGCAGAAGCTATAAACACATCATGTTATAAAATTAATAGATCTATGATTAGACCCTTGCTAAAGAAAACTCCTTATGAGCTCTACAAAGGTAAAAAGCCTAACATTAGTTACTTCCATCCTTTTGGCTGCAAATGTTTTGTTCTAAATAATGGGAAAGATAATTTAGAAAAATTTGATGCCAAGAGTGATGAGGGAATATTCCTAGGATACTCATTAAATTCAAAGGCTTATAGAATTTATAACAAAAGAACATTAATGGTTGAAGAATCTATTCATGTTATATTTGATGAATCAAATAATGTATCTAAAGATTCAACCAATGATGAGAATGTTGGAATATTTGACGAAAAGTTGGAGGATATCCCAAACTTAGAAGATGACTTATTAGAAAAACTTGACTTAAATAAAGAAGATGAAGATGAGATAGAGATAATAGAGAGAGAATCTAGAGCACCAAGAGAGTTAGGATATGTAAAGGATTGTGAAATAGTAGGAGATCCAACTCTTGGAGTTAGAACTAGATCATCTCTAAGGAATATGTGCCAATATATAGCCTTTGTATCTCAAATAGAGCCTAGGAATGTCAATGAAGCCTTAGATGACAATAATTGGTTCCTAGCAATGCAAGAATAATTAAATCAATTTGAGAGAAGCAAAGTATGGAAACTAGTTCCTAGGCCTAGTGATCACTCTATAATTGGAACTAAATGGATATTCAAGAACAAGATGGATGAAAATAGTGTGATCATAAGGAATAAGGCTAGGCTAGTTGCACAAGGATATAGACAAGAGGAAGGCATAGACTATGATGAAACATATGCACCGGTAGCTAGATTAGAGGCAATAAGAATGTTACTTGCCTTTGCATGTTATAAAAACTTCAAGTTGTATCAAATGGATGTGAAGAGTGCATTCCTAAATGGTTTCATTAATGAAGAAGTCTATGTTGAGCAACCTCCCGGATTTGAAAATCATGAATTTCCTGAACATGTTTTCAAATTATCTAAGGCACTCTATGGCTTGAAACAAGCTCCTAGGGCTTGGTATGAAAGGTTGTCAAAATTTTTAATAGAAAAAGGATTTTCTAGAGGAAAAGTGGATACCACCTTATTCATCAAAAATAAAAATAAGGATTTACTAGTTGTACAAGTCTATGTAGATGATATTATTTTTGGTTCAACTAATGAGTCTTTATGCAAAGAGTTTGCTAAGATCATGCAAGGAGAATTTGAGATGAGCATGATGGGAGAACTCACATTCTTCTTAGGACTTCAAGTGAAGCAAACAAGAGATGGGACCTTCATCAATCAAGCAAAGTATACTAAGGAATTGCTCAAGCGATTTGGAATGGACAATTGCAAACCTCAAGCAACTCCAATGGGCACCAACATCAAGCTTGATAAAGAGGAAAGTGGTAAGTGTGTAGACACTAAACTCTATAGGTCTATGATTGGCTCATTGCTTTATTTAACTGCAAGTAGACCAGATATTTTGTTTAGTGTATGCCTTTGTGCTAGATTTCAATCCTCTCCTAGGGAATCACATCTATTAGCAACTAAGAGGATCTTTAGATACCTCAAAGACACTCCCTCACTAGGACTTTGGTATCCCAAGGACTCCACCTTTGCCCTCCATGCATTTTCAGATGCTGATTTTGGAGGATGTAAAATAGATAGGAAAAGTACTTCAGGTACCTGCCAATTCTTATGAAATAGGTTAATTTCTTGGTTCTCTAAGAAACAAAACAGTGTGGCTCAGTCCACAACTGAAGCTGAATATATAGCTGCTGGTAGTTGTAGTGCTCAAGTGTTGTGGATTAAACAACAAATGAAAGATTATGGTATTGACATGAAGCAAGTATCTATTAAATGTGATAATACCAGTGCCATTAATCTGTCTAAAAATCCTATCCAACACTCCAGAACCAAGCACATAGAGATTAGACATCATTTTCTTAGAGACCATGTTCAAAAAGGGGATATAATTTTAGAGTACATTGACACGTTACACCAAATAGCTGATATATTCACCAAACCTCTTGATAGAGATAGGTTTTGCATCCTTAGAGGTGAATTAGGACTCATGAATATCCCTTAAGACTTTATATTTCAAAAAATCTTGGTTTCAAGTTGATTTTAAAAGAGTTTTTGCAAAGATTTTCTGGCAACGAGGATGAGAGATAGATCTCCTTGCAATATAGATCGATCTCCATACTTACAACAAGCCCAAATCATTAAGGTTAAGCTAAGAAGATCGATCTTCTAACCATAAGATCGATCTTCTTACGTCTCTGTTAAAGAGCAGATCGATCTGTCCATACGACAGATCGATCTCTTCAAGCTTCTGTATTTTGAAGATCGATCTATGCATTTGGCAGATCGATCTCTCTAAGCCTCTGTTAAACTGCAGATCGATCTGTGCATGTGACAGATCGATCTCCTTAAGCCTCTGTTTGCTAACAGATCGATCTGTTCATGCGACAGATCGATCTCTATTAGCTTCTGGAAATGACAGATCGATCTGTTGTCTCGACAGATTGATCTCCTGTGCCCTGGACTATAAAAACTCGCAAAAATCCCCAAATTTCAAAAACCCAATCTTCCAAATTCCGAAATTCCCTCGTACCTCCTCTTTCGATTCCTCCTCAGATTGATCTCGGTATCGCCGTCATTGCGTCTCCGTGTCATTTCCTGGTATAGTAACCAACATTTCTCATTGTTTTCTAAAAAATTTCCTACGATTTGTGTTCAATTTAGTTCTAGGGCAAATCTAGTTACTGTTCCATTGATTTTTTCGATTGTGAATCTGTAGTAGCATAATTCTCGTATCTAGAACCATGCCTAGGCTTAAGACAGTAGGACAAAAACCTCCCCGAACCAATGTAGCAACCGGGTCATCTTCCCAACCCAATCCTTCCGCTTCCATCACTACCTTCAACCGGTGTTTTAAAACACCTGCGAAGAGAAAGCGATACGAAGAATACTTTTCAACCATGCCAAATAAATATTGGCGTACAATCGATTTCTCTTTCCTCAACCGAATTGATTTTCCATATTTATCTAAATTTGAGGAGTTTGGTTGGATGCCCTTTCTGAAAATAAATACTCCCGTTCCTCCAAATATCGTTCGTGCATTCTTTTCCAATGCCGAACTCAATTACGATCCTATCGATTCCTGTCAAATTCTTGGTTTCACAACGTATGTCTGGGAAGGTCAATTGCCGTAACCACTGAAATTTTAGCCCAAGCCTTTGACATACGCGATGAAGGTTTAACGAACGAAGATGAGGAGGTTCCCTTGAAGTTTGACATTCCCGGGGATAAGCCGAGTGAACTCCCAATGCACCCCCGGCTACTCCACCTCATCATCTCGTGGAACCTTCGTCCGTTTGGTACCCGACATTCGACTGTTCGGAGGTTAGATAGATTCTGGATTCACCATATCCATACTACCGGTCAAAAACCCAACCTAGTTCACTTTATCTTCCAAGACTGGTTAAAAATTGTACGAGGCCAAGCCACAACGATCGTGTTTCCTCAACCAGTGGCGTACTTTCTTCAACGACTCAAGATAGATAGCAGCTGCGAAACCGGTGAACTGCCCTCTCCCAAGAGCGTCCTTAACATCGGGACCCTCCATCACATGGGATACTACAAAGATATCCGAGGCAACTGGAAGAAGAAGAGGGAACAGCAGCCTGCTGAAGCTATGGAGGAAGACCCCTCCGATGAGCCTGTGGACCCATCTGCTGCACCGGCTACGGGTCCATCGTCCTCGACTCCTCAGACCACTGCACCGGCAGCCTCACCGGGTGATATGGAGATCATTATGAAGATGTTAAGTGACCTCAACAGAAAAATCGATGAAGGCTTTGCATCTTTGAACCGAAGAGTGGATGAGGTTCATGAGGCTCAGGAGGCGATGTTTGATGAGCTTCAAGTCACGCGCACTCATGTTGAGGATCTCATGGATCGCGTTCCTCCCCCACCTTAGGATTTAGTTGCTCATTTTAGTTTTGTGTTGATGTTGTTCTTTTGACATGAATTGGCATTATTGCACTGCCATTAAAATGTTACTAAAATTATTTTAATGCAAATGTTAATTTTGAAATGTCATGAGAACTATGTCGTTTTCTTTCTATTGATATGACAAAAAGGGGGAGAAGAAAAACAACATGTGGTGGTGGTCAAGATGCCTAAAACGTTTTAAGAAGGGTTTTAAGAAACATCGCTAAATGTTTAAAAGAATGGTTAAAATGAGGGGGAGTTAAGATAGTAACAAACTCAAACGAAATGGGGAGCTCACAAAAAGGGGGAGCTTTTGTAAAATAACTAAACATGTTGATTGAGTAAGTTTTGTCATATCAAAAAGGGGGAGATTGTTGAGTTAATATATTTTGAAATGACAAAACAAGTAAATTCAATAATATAAAAATGATATAAAGACATGTTTAGAGGTTATCAGTACCAGAACTTAGAGTTCTGTTGATGAGAGATCGATCTGGCTTATGAGAGATCGATCTCCTGGGATTTTACTTGATGAGAGATCGATCTCATGAAGAAATGAGATCGATCTGCCAAGCCTTGAACCTTTACAAAGGTTTTAAGGAAGAGTGAGATCGATCTGCAAGGGTTAAGAGATCGATCTGGCTAAAGCTAGAGTTGAGAGATCGATCTGGTCAGGGAAGAGATCGATCTCCTTTAAAAGCATTAGACTGTAGATCGATCTGAAAGATCGATCCACACTCAAACAGAGAACTTATGAGATCGATCTGGTAAGGAAGAGATCGATCTCCTCAAAGTCAGAGAGCTAAGGAGATCGATCTGAGGTATTGAGAGATCGATCTCCCCACTACGAAACTGCATGGCAGATCGATCTGTAGATCGATCTTGCCTTAAACAGAGAGATCATGAGATCGATCTGCCTATTCGACAGATCGATCTCCCCTATTATTTTCAAACTAACAGATCGATCTGCTAACCTATGAGATCGATCTCCTTGTGCTATTGTCCTTTGATCTTGCAGGATTTATAGCTAAGAGATCGATCTGGCCAAGAAGGCAGATCGATCTGGCACACTACTGGAGGTACCCAACGGCTAGTTCTGCAAAATCTCAACGGGAAAAACAGCATTTAATGCTCCAACTACCAATCCTTCAGTATTTAAGCAAGCATTGAAGACAAAGAGAATTGAGACATTATTGCTGCATATTTTCTACATTCTCAAGCTTTCAACACTTTCATTCCTTGTGTCTTTATTCCTCATTTATTGAGATTTATTGTATAAGCTTAAGTGCAAAAGCTGTATTTGTCCTACCTACATTAAAGCTTCATTTTTGTATTCATCCATATCTTGAGAGAGAAGAGGATTGTTCCTCTGTGAGATAAATTGTAAGAGGGTGAATACATTTTCATATTACAAAGGGTAGAGAGGTTATTCCTTAACCTGTAAAAGGAACATTGTAAACTTCTGTTGAAAGAGAGTAAGAAAGCACTTGACAAGAAGGTCAAGGAGAGAGGACGTAGGCAAGAGTTTGGCCGAACCTCTATAAACAATTATGTTTGTTTCTCTCTTCCCTATCTTGCATTAAATTGTTTAATTTTGTTATATTGCTTATTTTCATTTGCAAATTAAAATAGGATTAAATTAAAATTTGCCATTAACGTTAGAAAACCGATTCACCCCCCTCTCGGTAGAGCCATCACCCTCCCTCTTCAATCACTACCTTTAACAGGTGTTTTAAAACACCTGTAAAAAGGAAGAGATATGAAGAGTATTTTTCAACCATGGCAATTAAACATTGGCGAACCATTGATTTTTCTTTTTTAAACCGTATTGATTTTCCTTATCTACCCAAATTTGAAGAATTTGGGTGGCTTCCGTTTCTCAAAATCAATACCCCGTACCCCTAAACATCATCAGGGCATTCTTTTCTAATGCCGAACTCATCTATGATCCTGATGATGCTTGCAAAATTTTTGAGTTTAAAACATATGTCATGGGTAAGTCAATTCCTATAGACACAGCTATCTTAGCCCAAGTGTTCCATATGAGCGATGAGGGGTTGACTAATGAAGAGGAGGAAGTCCCCTTAGAGTTTGACCTTCTCGGGGATAAGGCGAGTGACCTACCGATGCACCCAAGGTTACTCCACCTTATCATCTAGTGGAATCTCCGTCCTTTCGGTACCCATCATTCCACAGTTAGGAGGTTAGATCGCTTCTGGCTCCACCACATCCACTCCACAAGTCAAAAACCCAATCTGAACTTCATCTATGAAGATTGGTTAAAGATTGTACGCGGGCAAGCCTCAATGATTTTTTTTTGCAACCACTGGCGTATCTACTACAACGACTTGGAGTCGATTGCAGCTATGAAATGGGTGAAGTGCCCTCCCCAAAAAGCGTCTTAAACATCGGGACACTTCACCACAAGGGGTATTACAAGGACTTTCGAGGGGATTGGAAGAAGAAACGAGAACAGCAGCCTGAGGCAGCTATGGAAGAAGACCCATCAAATGAGCCCATGGATCCACCTACTGCACCTACTGAGGGTCTATCTTCTTCAACTGCTCAGCCCACTGCACCTGCCCCATCACCCGCTGGCATGGAGTCGATTGTGACGATGATCATGGAGCTGAACCGAAAGATAGATGAAGGTTTTACAAACCTTTATGCCACACAGCAGGCGATGTTTGATGATTTGCAGGTCACTCGTACACACGTTGAGGAACTTATGGATCGATTTCCTCCTCCGCCGTAGGACATGAATATTAGGAAAAGTTTAATTAGTTTTCATGTTTACTCCTTTGTGTTTGAAATGACATTTGCTTGAATGAGTCTTTTTATGAAATGACAGTTGTTGGGATGTTAATTATAATGGTTTATAATGTGTTATAATTTTGAAATGCCATGACAAGTTGTTGAGAAAATTAACTGCCTTGATATCCTTCGTGCCATTAATATGACAAAAAGGGGGAGAAGAATGTAAGACCCCGTATATGTATAAGGGTAATGTGTGTAATTGGATTAAATAATATGAATGGACTTGTAATGTAAAGTATGATTGATGTAAGTCCATGGATTCAATGTATGTATGTGTAATATAAATTGTAACGTACATACAAGTTTCATTGAGTATGAATACGAAGAAATGAGTTCTAGCAAGTGATGGATGTGATTGAGACTCAAGATGAGTAGTGTGGTAAAATGGAATGGAGTTATGCTTCCATTTGGTTTTATGTAGCATACCTTTGAACATACAATGAATGCACACAAGTTTCAATGTGCATAAGGTATGAATGGATGCCATTTTCAAGTTATAAAGGTGGATGGATGAGAAAATGGCCATGGCAATAGATTAAGGATGTGTTGGTATGAGTTGCAGCAATGAAACTGCAGGAAATCTGGAAAACATGAGGTCCAGATCGATCTCATAGGATGAGAGATCGATCTGGAAGAGCCAGAATGCTCTTATTTGGGCGAAAGAATAGAGTAGATCGATCTCCAATGGAGCCAGATCGATCTGCCAAGCATTCTGTAGTGAAAAGATCGATCCTCAAGCACCCAGATCGATCTCCTTAGCTCTCTGTTTAGGACCAGATCGATCTCATGCTTCGACAGATCGATCTCATGCTTCAACAGATCGATCTCATTGCTTCGACAGATCGATCTCAGGCTTAAAAATGCCGTGAAAAAGAGGGATTTTAAGGGACCAGATCGATCTCCTCTTGGACCAGATCGATCTCCTCAAGCTATTTCTATATAAGGAGAGCTGAAAATCTGGAAATCTCGAAAAAACATATTAACCTCCCATTTTCAACCCAAAAATCTAACTTTCCCTCTCTAAAATCAGCCATTTTTAGTGAGATTTGGAGAGAGATCATTAGAGGCAAAGTTGTTCCTATCAAAGAAAAGAACAACATAGTGAGAGGGTATCTTCCCATCTTTGGAATTGAAGGAGTTAAGGGCATTACCATTTGGAGCAAGAAGAGAAATCATATTGGTAAGATTCTAACACTCCAATCTGAATGCATTAGCTATTTAATTGATTTTGGAGTTGATTAATATGAGTATTGATGGATAAACTACCTAGGAATGTAGTGGAATTGGTGTGACCTAGAAATCTAAAATGGGTATAATGTGAGGATATGTGGGATTAAATGAGCCTATGAATTATGGCATGCTAAAGTTGTTATTGGGGTAATGTTTATGATTTTAAATGGTTAAATGAGATTACATTGTGAGTTTGGAGGAATTGTGGAAATGGGTATGTATATGATTGATAAATGCCATAGTGAGGGTTCGTGGAATATGAACACTATGAGCTTAATGTCGATTTAATATCGATTTTGAATAAGTTAATAGGCCTAAGAAGATCCATAGACTCGAGTTATGGATAAAGTAATGAAACGAGGCCAAATAAGCTTTAATAGAGGCTATAGATTAAATTGACTATAGCAAGTACAAGGGTTGCAATATATGGATCGAATATAATGCGGGATACGATTTTGTGCAGTCCCGAAGAGTTCGTTGAAGACGAACCGAACCGTACGAGTAAGCAGCTTAAGGAAGTGGAATCACGCATCGCGATTCCAGGTAAGGGAATTTTGTGAGTATATAGAGGTAGCTGCTCGTACTTTGAACTTGTGGGTGAATATCGGGTGTTTTTATGAAATGCATGATTGCTCAAATAAATGTTGATGGTATTCGTGAATGATGATGAGTATATGCGTGGTTTTGGATTTGAAGTGGATTTTATGAAATGGGATAGTAAGGCTAATAATTGCATAAATCTAATGTTTTGATGCTTTTCAAAACGAAGTTGCTTGGTTTTAAGCAAGCTTGTAGATAGGTCGGCTAGTATTGTATTGTTGTTGTGGAAAAGCATTTGTGAGTGCTAAACCCGAATTGCCGGGATTGATAAATTGTATATGAGCCGCCTATCACATTTGTATGACATAAATCGCGCTAGAGCTTCGCTCGCGCTGGATTTCTATGTTTTCACTTGTGTGAAACGTGCTTGAGCTTAGCTCTCGCTTTGAATTTAAATTGTGATGATGTTTATAAACCGTACTGGAGCTTACGCTCGTACGTGGATTTGAGTGGTTTTTCTTATGCATATAACTGTACTGGAGCTATGCTCGTACATGGTTTCTTCATATTTTATGCATAAATGCCGTACCAGAGCGTTGCTCGTACGAAGTGATTGGTTTTGATGCATGAATTCGCGCTAGAGCGTAGCTCGCGCTGGTTTTCACACTGTGGTATGTATGAGGCCGTGGTGAGAGATACGGATTAACTCAGGGAACCCAACAGGCCTGACAGACCTCTTAGGTGGGGTGAGGGTGAGGGGCTAGGACCTGACATAATCCATCCAGGGAACCCAACAGGCCTGACAGACCTCTTAGGTGGGGTGAAGGTGAGGGGCTAGGACCTGGATCAGGGAACCCAATAGGGGCGAGCAAGGCCATGAGGGGCTAGGACCTGGTATTGAGATTACTCCCACATGCTTTCGAGACTATAAAGGTTACACTTGGTATGGGGTAGATAAGACCTATGGCAGGCACCCCCAACCATGTTATGGGTCCGCGGAGTACGATGTACCGTGTATATCACATGGAGTACGATGTACCGCGTGGTGGTTACTTGGTTTGAGAAAGTTTGGCGGAGAACTAACCCACCTTCGTACCAGCATGATACCCCGCACACCGAAATCCGTATGGTCTGGGATGATATGTGACGATTGGCCAACGTAGTCACTTGAGATATAGTAACCTGTCTCCTTGCTTGATTTACTTACTACCACATGATTTTAAATCTCTAAGTGTGATTTGTGATTGTTTAAGGTAGACCCGAAGGAGGGGTCGAGCCTCGTGGATTTGATTTGTGAAATGAAAATGAGGTTGTGATTGTGAGTTGATGTGATGTGATTGTATGTGATGAGAAAGAGTTTTATGACGTGGGTCTAAAAAGGAGGTTTCTTAATGAATTGTCCTTTTTATGAATTTAAACGAGATCGAGCATGAGATGATTTATACATGATGTTTTACCATGTTTGATATGCCAATTTTACATGACTTTGATACATGATATATATGTATACTCATATGGCATAGTTTTATTCCTCATGCTCCTACCATAAATGATTTATGCATAACACTATCAGCATGTAGATAGAGTAGTTATCTACCATGCTTGCATTATTGCCTTACTGAGCGTGTGGTTGCTCATCCCACTCTATTTTCCCCCCTACAGAGCGTGCATAGTAGCCCAGTGAGGACTGAGGCGTAATATTTTGGACTCCGCTGCATCTCCATCGCTAAAAGGTATATACACAGTGATTCTTTTTGTATCTAAACAATGTAAAAGCACAGTATTCTTTTGAGTTGTACTTATGGGGGATGTAGATGTCAGTAAAACATGTATTCGTATAAGTACACGATTAAATGCACATGTATGACATCGTTTTAATTAATTGAGAATGAATGAGATGTGGTGTTTATTATTGACTCACAGCCCAATAGTGTGTGGTGAGTTAGTTCACGACCGGGTAAGGTAACAGTAAAACGCGAAAAATTTTCAGTGATTTTTGGTTAAAGAGAATGGAATTGGGTCGTGACAGAGATTGGTATCAGAGCTGCGTTGGTCTGATGTGAGTCATTAATAAAATGTAAGAAAGTACATCCCCATAGTAATGTGCTTTTGTTTAGATATAACTGTGTATACTGTGATGGATAGAGCTTAATAAATTATTATAATACAGGAAGTTAGGCACTATGCCAGTTACACGCAAAGGTAGAGGGGCGAGAGCACGTGCTAGAGGCCGTAGAGATAGGCCTGAGAGCCGTGCGGAGCCACAGACTGAGCAGGCTCCACAGAACCCTGCTGAGATAGCAGAGGATACCGAGGCTCGCTTCGCTAGGTTAGAGCGGAGTATCGAAAGTTTGGTGGAGATAGTCACGCAGGCATTGGGTGCCGGTGATAGACGAGGTCTCGCAGCACAGCCTACTACTGAACAGGCAGCTGCAGAGGCGGAGAGACCTCATGCTGCTGAGACAGCTACAGTTACACCACCTCCAGCCCAGGATACAGCTTCTCCTATCACTCCACAGCAGAGCGGTAGTGATGTGGGTTATGACTGCGACTTGAGCAGGTTGCGAGAGTTTCAAGCACTGAAACCCCTAGTGTTTAGAGGGGTGAAGGACCTAGTGATTACGGAGGATTGGGTGTACGAGATGGAGAAATTGTATAGGTTTTTCCGATGTACTTCAAGTGAAAAGGTTGCCTTTGCCGTGTTTATGTTGAAAGGCGAGGCCGAGCATTGGTGGAGGTCCACCGAGGTTATTTTGAGGGCCAGACACTCTGAGATCTCGTGGGAGATATTTCTAGAGGCCTTCAGGAGACAGTATATTTCAGCTACCGCACAGAGGAAATTGCGGATGGAATTTATGAATTTGGTTCAGGGGAACCGGACTGTGGACGAGTATGAGTCCAAGTTTATGTCATTGGGGAGATATGACCCGGACACGATGGGTAGTGAGACCCGAAAGATACAGAAGTTCATGGATGGATTGAGATTAGCCATCCGGACTAAGCTAGCTCCCTTCGACATTGTGACTTATGAGGAGGCTGTACATAAGGCTCAGTTGTGTGAGCAAGACTTTGAGCGAAATGCCTCCGAGCTTGGGAGAGTCAATGTTAGGAAGGACAGAGATCAGAAGAGATTCGGGTTTGGAAGAGTGCCAAGAGAGGTGGCCAAAGGTTTTTCGAGAAGAGGCCTAAGATCGAGGAGGTGCAGGAGAGAGCTGCTAGACCTCCCGTATACCCAGCTTTGACTGCACCGAGGGGTATAACTATTGGAGGACCACGACCTACCACGGATCAGTGTAGGAGATGTGGGAGATATCATGGGACTAGACCATGTCAGGTGCCCCCTGTTTCTTGTTTTAGGTGTGGGAGGCCAGGACATATATCAAGGTTCTGCACTGAGATGATTGAGGTTACCCCACAAAAGGGCAAGGAGCCAGAGGGAGCTCCAGTTGAGACAGCAGCCCCGAGGAGGAGGCTACAGCTGAGGAGAAAGGGAAACAAGCTGCGGGTGTGAGCAGAGGAAGAGTACATGCACTGGATCAGGACACCGCAGATGCTTCGACTGATGTGATTAAAGGTACCATCCGAATCTTTGATTTAGAAGCATTGGTATTATTTGATCCTGGTGCCACGCATTCTTTCATATCACCTTCCTTTGCACATAAATTGTGGAAATATGTGAAACCAACATTGATGGATAAAATGTTGATGATTTCCACACCCATGAATGATAGTCAATTGACTGAGCATGTATGTAGAGATTGTAAGATAAAGATAGAGGGGAAGGAAATGATAGCCAATCTGATTTTATTGAATATGAATGATTTTGATGTAATTTTGGGAATGGATTGGTTGGCTACCAATCGTGTTGTGATGGATTGTCATGCCAAAACATTGATGTTTTCAGGATTAGACAATTTTATTGTAAGCTTTGATAAAAAGAAATGATATGAAACTAGCATGTTTGTTGTAAATAAAAGGAGTATGATTTTAAATTCATATTGCTTGAGAGATAAACTTATTGTTCATGATAAATATTGAATGTGGGGTGATGGTTTATGTTACTAACGATGGAGAGGATATTGTGAAGGGTTCATTGCCTATGTGGTCGATATAGATGAGGCACACCCGGAATTGAAGGACATACCCGTAATTACGGATTACCCTGATGTCTTTCCGAATGAATTACCAGGACTACCACTTGAAAGGGAAATGGAATTTTGCATTGAGTTAGTGCCTGGTACAGAGCCGATATCGAAACCACCCTATAGAATGGCTCCGATAGAATTGGAAGAGCTAAAGAAGCAGCTGCAAGAGTTGCTGGAGAAGGGGTTTATTAGACTGAGTGTCTCACCTTGGGGAGCACCGGTTCTATTTGTAAGGAAGAAGGATGGAAGCCTCCGACTGTGTATAGATTACCGGTTGTTGAATAAGGCCACCATTAAGAACAAGTACCCCCTTCCAAGAATCGATGATTTGTTGGATCAGCTCCAGGGAGCCGAAGTATTTTCTAAGATAGATCTGCGGTCAGGGTACCATCAGTTGAGGATCAGGAGTGGAGATGTACCCAAGACAGCATTTCGTACCCGTTATGGTCACTACGAGTTTTTGGTGATACCATTCGGACTGACGAATGCTCCCGCAGCATTTATGGCATTGATGAATGATATATTCAAGCCATACCTGGACAAGTTTGTGATAGTGTTTATCGATGATATTTTGGTGTATTCCAAGTCCAGGGAAGATCATGAGGAGCACTTGAGGATAGTTCTGCAGACCCTCCGAGAGAGAGAATTGTATGCCAAACTCAGCAAGTGTAACTTTTGGTTGGAACAGTCATTTCTGGGGCAGGTTGTGTCAAAGGATGGGGTATCAGTGGATCCATCCAAGATAGAGGCAGTTGTGCAGTGGGAACAGCCCAAGACAGTTACTGAGATCAGAAGTTTCCTGGGATTGGCAGGATATTATCGGAGATTTGTAGAGGGTTTCTCCAGACTAGCTGCTCCGTTGACACGCCTCACGCGTAAGGATGTTAAGTTTGTGTGGGATGAGGCATGTGAGAGGAGTTTTGAGGAGCTTAAGCGTCGATTGACGACTGCTCCAGTTCTCACCATTCCTACCAGCTCAGGAGGATTCTCGGTGTATACGGATGCATCACACCAGGGACTGGGCTGTGTGCTTATGCAGGATGGGAAGGTAGTTGCCTATGGATCTAGACAGTTGAAAGATCATGAGAGGAACTATCCGACACATGATTTGGAGTTGGCGGCTGTAGTATTTGCATTGAAAATATGGCGCCACTATCTTTATGGTGAGAAATTTCAGGTGTTCACAGATCATAAGAGCCTTAAGTACCTGTTCTCGCAGAAAGAGCTGAATATGAGACAGAGGAGATGGCTCGAACTCCTGAAAGACTATGATTGTGAAATCATGTACCACCCAGGTAAGGCAAATGTAGTTGCCGATGCTTTGAGTAGAAAGGGCCTTGGGTTGGTGTCTTATATGATGGTACGGGAACATGAATTGTTAGAACACTTTGCGAACCTCAGTTTAGATGTAACCCCACCTGGATCTGAGAGACTGGAGATCATGGCTAGTTTGAGACTAGAGCCAGAGTTGATTGGCCGTATTCGGCAAGCCCAGCAGAGCGATCGACGGTGTATCGATTGGCTGAGGCAGATACAGACAGGTGTGGGTATTGATTTTGAGCAGAGTGCTGATGGCTTATTGAGGTTCAGAGGTAGAGTATGCGTTCCCAGGGATCCTGAGATCAGGAGAATGATTTTATCAGAGGCTCACTCATCGAAGTAGACGATACATCCGAGAAGTACCAAGATGTATCAAAACCTTCGGAAGGTTTATTGGTGGTCTGGAATGAAGAGAGACATTGCTAAATATGTCGCTAAGTGTCTCGTTTGTCAGCAAGTGAAGGTAGAGCATCAGAAGCCTGCAGGATTATTGCAGCCTCTACCGATACCAACATGGAAGTGGGAACATGTCACCATGGATTTTGTGATGGGGTTGTCGAGGACCCGTAGAGGTCATGATGCCATATGGGTTATTGTGGACCGATTGACTAAGTCCGCCCATTTCTTGGCTATGAGAGCTACCAATACACTGAGTCAGTTGGCGAACCTGTATATTCGAGAGATAGTACGGCTACATGGTGTACCAGTGAGCGTTGTTTCTGATAGGGATGCCCGCTTCACTTCCCATTTTTGGGAACATTTTCAGGAAGCGCTGGGGACCCGACTGAGTTTCAGCACCGCTTTTCATCCTCAGACAGATGGGCAGTCAGAGAGGACTATACAGACCCTCGAGGATATGTTGAGAGCGTGTGTGCTGGATTTTAGAGGCTCCTGGGATGAGCACCTGCAGTTAGCCGAGTTCGCTTATAATAATAGCTATCATGCTAGTATCGGGATGGCACCCTATGAGGCATTATACAGGCGTAGATGCCGTTCCCCTATTGGATGGGAAGAGGTTGGTGACAAACAGATTTTTGCTTCGAACTTAGTGCAGTAGGCATCTGAGGACGTCCAGTTGATATGTGAGAGATTACGGACAGCTCAGAGCCGGCAAAAGAATTATGCTGACAAGAGACGAAGACCACTAGAGTTTGATGAGGGTGAGTCGGTATTTCTGAGGGTATCACCATCGAAGGGTATTATGAGATTCGGTAAGAAGGCCAAGCTGAGCCCTAGATATATCGGACCCTTCGAGATTTTGGAGAGAGTGGGAGATAAGGCGTATAGATTGGCATTGCCACCGGACTTGGCAAATGTCCACAACGTCTTCCACGTCTCGATGCTTCAGAAGTATCACTCGGACCCGGCACACGTGATAAGATATGAGCCGTTGGAGCTCCATGAGAGTATGACGTATGTTGAGAAGTCGGTTCGGATATTGGATAGGAAAGAGAAAGTGTTGCGGAATAAGACAATTCCCTTGGTGAAGGTGCTTTGGCAACACCACACTGCGGAAGAGGCCACATGGGAATTGGAGAACTTGATACGGGAGAAGTACCCCCAACTGTTTGAAGAGTGACTTGGTTCTAATTTGGAGGTCCAAATTCCTTGAAGGAGGGGAGAATGTAAGACCCCGTATATGTATAAGGGTAATGTGTGTAATTGGATTAAATAATATGAATGGACTTGTAATGTAAAGTATGATTGATGTAAGTCCATGGATTCAATGTATGTATGTGTAATATAAATTGTAATGTACATACAAGTTTCATTGAGTATGAATACGAAGAAATGAGTTCTAGCAAGTGATGGATGTGATTGAGACTCAAGATGAGTAGTGTGGTAAAATGGAATGGAGTTATGCTTCCATTTGGTTTTATGTAGCATACCTTTGAACATACAATGAATGCACACAAGTTTCAATGTGCATAAGGTATGAATGGATGCCATTTTCAAGTTATAAAGGTGGATGGATGAGAAAATGGCCATGGCAATAGATTAAGGATGTGTTGGTATGAGTTGCAGCAATGAAACTGCAGGAAATCTGGAAAACATGAGGTCCACATCGATCTCATAGGATGAGAGATCGATCTGGAAGAGCCAGAATGCTCTTATTTGGGCGAAAGAATAGAGCAGATCGATCTCCAATGGAGCCAGATCGATCTGCCAAGCATTCTGTAGTGAAAAGATCGATCCTCAAGCACCCAGATCGATCTCTTTAGCTCTCTGTTTGGGACCAGATCGATCTCATGCTTCGACAGATCGATCTCATGCTTCAACAGATCGATCTCATTGCTTCGACAGATCGATCTCAGGCTTAAAAATGCCGTGAAAAAGAGGGATTTTAAGGGACCATATCGATCTCCTCTTGGACCAGATCGATCTCCTCAAGCTATTTCTATATAAGGAGAGCTGAAAATCTGGAAATCTCGGAAAAACATATTAACCTCCCATTTTCAACCCAAAAATCTAACTTTCCCTCTCTAAAATCAGTCATTTTTAGTGAGATTTGGAGAGAGATCATTAGAGGCAAAGTTGTTCCTATCAAAGAGAAGAACAACATAGTGAGAGGGCATCTTCCCATCTTTGGAATTGAAGGAGTTAAGGGCATTACCATTTGGAGCAAGAAGAGAAATCATATTGGTAAGATTCTAACACTCCAATCCGAATGCATTAGCTATTTAATTGATTGTGGAGTTGATTAATATGAGTATTGATGGATAAACTACCTAGGAATGTAGTGGAATTGGTGTGACCTAGAAATCTAAAATGGGTATAATGTGAGGATATGTGGGATTAAATGAGCCTATGAATTATGGCATGCTAAAGTTGTTATTGGGGTAATGTTTATGATTTTAAATGGTTAAATGAGATTACATTGTGAGTTTGGAGGAATTGTGGAAATGGGTATGTATATGATTGATAAATGCCATAGTGAGGGTTCATGGAATATGAACACTATGAGCTTAATGTCGATTTAATATCGATTTTGAATAAGTTAATAGGCCTAAGAAGATCCATAGACTCGAGTTATGGATAAAGTAATGAAACGAGGCCAAATAATCTTTAATAGAGGCTATAGATTAAATTGACTATAGCAAGCACAAGGGTTACAATATATGGATCGAATATAATGCGGGATACGATTTTGTGCAGTCCCGAAGAGTTCGTTGAAGACGAACCGAACCGTACGAGTAAGCAGCTTAAGGAAGTGGAATCACGCATCGCGATTCCAGGTAAGGGAATTTTGTGAGTATATAGAGGTAGCTACTCGTACTTTGAACTTGTGGGTGAATATCGGGTGTTTTTATGAAATGCATGATTGCTCAAATAAATGTTGATGGTATTCGTGAATGATGATGAGTATATGCGTGGTTTTGGATTTGAAGTGGATTTTATGAAATGGGATAGTAAGGCTAATAATTGCATAAATCTAATGTTTTGATGCTTTTCAAAACGAAGTTGCTTGGTTTTAAGCAAGCTTGTAGATAGGTCGGCTAGTATTGTATTGTTGTTGTGGAAAAGCATTTGTGAGTGCTAAACCCGAATTGCCGGGATTGATAAATTGTATATGAGCCGCCTATCACATTTGTATGACATAAATCGCGCTAGAGCTTCGCTCGCGCTGGATTTCTATGTTTTCACTTGTGTGAAACGTGCTTGAGCTTAGCTCTCGCTTTGAATTTAAATTGTGATGATGTTTATAAACCGTACTGGAGCTTACGCTCGTACGTGGATTTGAGTGGTTTTTCTTATGCATATAACTGTACTGGAGCTATGCTCGTACATGGTTTCTTCATATTTTATGCATAAATGTCGTACCAGAGCGTTGCTCGTACGAAGTGATTGGTTTTGATGCATGAATTCGCGCTAGAGCGTAGCTCGCGCTGGTTTTCACACTGTGGTATGTATGAGGCCGTGGTGAGAGATACGGATTAACTCAGGGAACCCAACAGGCCTGACAGACCTCTTAGGTGGGGTGAGGGTGAGGGGCTAGGACCTGACATAATCCATCCAGGGAACCCAACAGGCCTGACAGACCTCTTAGGTGGGGTGAGGGTGAGGGGCTAGGACCTGGATCAGGGAACCCAACAGGGGCGAGCAAGGCCATGAGGGGCTAGGACCTGGTATTGAGGTTACTCCCACGTGCTTTCGAGACTATAAAGGTTACACTTGGTATGGGGTAGATAAGACCTATGGCAGGCACCCCCAACCATGTTATGGGTCCGCGGAGTACGATGTACCATGTATATCACATGAAGTACGATGTACCGCGTGGTGGTTACTTGGTTTGAGAAAGTCTGGCGGAGAACAAACCCACCTTCGTACCAGCATGATACCCCGCACACCGGAATCCGTGTGGTCTGGGATGATATGTGACGATTGGCCAACGTAGTCACTTGAGATATAGTAACCTGTCTCCTTGCTTGATTTACTTACTACCACATGATTTTAAATCTCTAAGTGTGATTTGTGATTGTTTAAGGTAGACCCGAAGGAGGGGTCGAGCCTCGTGGATTTGATTTGTGAAATGAAAATGAGGTTGTGATTGTGAGTTGATGTGATGTGATTGTATGTGATGAGAAAGAGTTTTATGACGTGGGTCTAAAAAGGAGGTTTCTTAATGAATTGCCCTTTTTATGAATTTAAACGAGATCGAGCATGAGATGATTTATACATGATGTTTTACCATGTTTGATATGCCAATTTTACATGACTTTGATACATGATATATATGTATACTCATATGGCATAGTTTTATTCCTCATGCTCCTACCATAAATGATTTATGCATAACACTATCAGCATGTAGATAGAGTAGTTATCTACCATGCTTGCATTATTGCCTTACTGAGCGTGTGATTGCTCATCCCACTCTATTTTCCCCCCTACAGAGCGTGCATAGTAGCCCAGTGAGGACTGAGGCGTAATATTTTGGACTCCGCTGCATCTCCATCGCTAAAAGGTATATACACAGTGATTCTTTTTGTATCTAAACAATGTAAAAGCACAGTATTCTTTTGAGTTGTACTTATGGGGGATGTAGATGTCAGTAAAACATGTATTCGTATAAGTACACGATTAAATGCACATGTATGACATCGTTTTAATTAATTGAGAATGAATGAGATATGGTGTTTATTATTGACTCACAGCCCAACAGTGTGTGGTGAGTTAGTTCACGACCGGGTAAGGTAACAGTAAAACGCGAAAAATTTTCAGTGATTTTCGGTTAAAGAGAATGGAATTGGGTCGTGACAAAGAATGTTAAGAGAACATGGGTTGTTTAAAACATGTTTAAATGGCTTTAAATACGTTAAAGAAATATGTCTAAAGGTTTAAAGGAATGATTAAAATGAGGGGGAGCTAAGAAAGTTAAGAGGTCAAAAGCCAAAAGTAAGGGGGAGCTTACAAAAAGGGGGAGTTTGTGCACAATGCAAATAGATAACTAAACATGTTTATTGAATAGGTTTTGTCATATCAAAAAGGGGGAGATTGTTGAGTTAATATATTTTGAAATGACAAAACAAGTAAATTCAATAATATAAAAATGATATAAAAACATGTTTAGAAGTTATCAGTACCAGAAATTAAGTTCCTGGAGATGAGAGATCGATCTGGTGATATGAGAGATCGATCTCCTGGATTTTCTAGGATGAGAGATCGATCTCATGAGGATATGAGATCGATCTGCTAAGGTTTGAACCTGTACAAAGGTATTGAGGAAGCTGAGATCGATCTATAAGGGTTATAAGATCGATCTGTCTAAATACAGGATGTTGATGAGATCGATCTGTTATAGGAAGAGATCGATCTCCCCTAAAACAAAAGATAAAGGCAGTAGATCGATCTGTAAGATCGATCTGTACGCAAACAGAGAGTTCATGAGATCGATCTGGTATAGGAAGAGATCGATCTCCTCAAAGTCAGAGAGCTAAGGAGATCGATCTGGGTTGATAAGAGATCGATCTCCTCACTACGAGAATACTTGACAGATTGATCTATAGATCGATCCTGCCTCAAACAGAGAGATTGGAAGATCGATCTGCCTATTCGACAGATCGATCTGCTCTAACATTTTCAAATTGTGAGATCGATCTGCTTATATATGAGATCGATCTCCTTACTTCAATTTGCCTTGATTTTGTAGGAATTATAACTAAGAGATCGATCTGGACAAGATGGCAGATCGATCTGGCATTCTACTGGAGGTACCCAACGGCTATTTCTACAAAAATCTCAACGGGAAAAACAACATTAAATGCTCTAACTACCAATCCTTCAGTATATAATCAAGCATTGAAGACACTGAGAACAGAGACACTATTGCTGCACATTCTGTACATTCTCAAGAGTTTAATTCCTACATTCCATTTGTCTTCAATCTTCATTTATTGAGTTTGTTGTATAAGCTTATGTGCAAAAGCTGTATTTGTCCTACCCACATAAAAAGCTTGATATTGTATTCATCCTTGCTTTAAGAGAGAAGAGGATTGTTCCTCAGTGAGATAAACTTTGTAAAAGGGTGAATATATCTTTGTATAAAAAGGGTAGAGAGGTTATTCCTTAACCTGAAAAAAAAAAGGGAGTGTATAACTTTCATTGAAAGTGAGAAAGAAAGCTCTTGACAAGAAGGTCAAGGAGAGTGGACGTAGGCAAGAGATTGGCCGAACCTTTATAAACTACTGTGTTTGATATTCTCTTCCTTATCTTGCTTTAATTTGTTTCATTACATTATATTGCTTATTCATTATTTGTTAATTAAGTTCAAATTAGTTTAAATTTGCCATTATCATTAGAAAGCCGATTCATCCCCCCTCTCGGTAGAGCCAACAATGATTTTATAAAATCATTATTTGAATTCAAAATAAAATTATATGAACTCTTATTCTTTGTTATTATAATACAATTATATGCATTATATTTATAGGAAATAAAAATACATTAACTATATATTTAAAAAATCTAATTTTATATATTTAAATAAAAAGCAAAATATGCTAACCCGCGAGCCGACCTGTAACCACGTGAATTGCCCAGGGTAGTTTGTTGACCCACACGGGCCAACCCGTTTAGGCTCACTTTTAAATGGGCTTAAAAAATAAAGGCCAATCCTTAAAGAGCCAGTAGGTTTAACGAATAAACTTGCGAGACTTTTTACACCCCTACCAATGGCTAACAATTAACTGTTAACTAACTGAGCCTACTCAGCTAACTTCCTTTTGCAGTAATGCCAATTCAGCTAATTGACTTCTATCATTCTCTGCCAGCTCTTGTACTACTGAATTTAGCTGTAACTCCTAGTTGAATAAGCCCCCATGCATCATTGTTATTCTCTATGATTCTATTGTGTATTTTTCTGATTGTTTCTGTTTACTATGTCTTTTGGTTGCGGGTTCTGGGTATTTTGAATTTGGAGTGATTTTAGGTCATGAGTTTGCTTGGATGTTGATGTGCATGTGTTGTCATGTGAATTGGTTATTGTCTGTAGCTTGTATTTCTGGCATAAGTTTGTATGTTACGAATCTACCAATCAACTTCTAGCTTCTACTTCTTGTTTTTGGCTTGTGTTCTTGATGGTCAGTTTAAATCAGGTTCTTGAATCTGGAATTCTGATTCTTGAATTTTAGGTTTCAATCCTTTTATGATTCTTTGTTCTCAGCTGTTAGATTCCCTAATTTCGATTCCCCTTATTCCTTTTTCTATTTTGTTCATGTGTATTTTTAATATTTATAGTTAAATCCTTTTCAAATTATACCTTTGATTGTTTATCTAGATTAATTTAATGTTTTTTATGCAAATTGCATCATTTGATAATGCTCTGAGGGCACTGGTTGAATCCTTCCGAAATTCCTTACATTTTTTCGATTTTTCTTTTCTTTTCTGTTTTATATTTTTATTCTTTTTTTTAAGATAAATGTTAATAACAAAACAAAAAATAACATAATAACAAAATAATTAAAAAACTAATAATCCTAAATTAATTTTCATAATCTAACCCAATGAGTTAAAATAGTATAATCTACCTAATAATTTAGTCTTGATAATCTAATTTACAAAATTAAAAACTATTTAATTAAACTACATCAATAATTTATCTAACTCATTAAACTATCTTAACAAATTCTAAATTAAATAGAATAATACTAAGTCTATCCTGAAATAATTCTAAGTTATTAGTTATCCAACAATAATCCTAAGAAAAAATTAAAATTTATTTACCCAATTCTCTTAATACGCTTACCTTACCATTATTATCCTAATTCTACAAATATCCTAACAAATCCTACCTTAAATAATTAACTCATTTATTAATCTATGAATTTTTCCTAAATGAAATTAAAAAATCCTATCAATCTATATTAATTTTATCAATTAAATTAATCCCGTCCAAATAAATAACTAAAATAATCTTAATTAAATTAATCCTAATTAAATTAAATCATTCTAAACTTAACTTAATTTAACATATTGAAAAATCGGACAAAATAAGGTGTCTATATTAATAAGTCTTTCTATAAAGAATTTTCAAAATTCATGCAAGGATAAATAGAAGTGAGCATAATGTGAAACCTAACTTACTTTATAGGACTTCAAGTGGAACAGACAAAAGAAGAAATCTTTATAAATCAAGCTAAATACGCTAGAGATTAATCGAGATTTAGGATGTACAATTTTAAACCCTCTTCCACACCCATAAGCATTTCATTAAAACTTGATAAAGATGAGGGTGGAAAATGTGTAAACACCAAATTGTATATATCTATAATCAGATCACTTCTTTACCTCACAACTAATAGACCGAATATAATGTTTAGCGTATGTTGATATGTTAGATTTCAATGCTCTCCTATAGAATTACATCTACTTATTGTAAAAAGAATATTTAGGTACCTTAATGATACAACTAGTCTGGGACTATGGTACACAAAAGGTTCATCCTCAAGCCTTCATGCATACTCGGATTTAGATTTTGGATAAAGCAAAGTTGATAGAAAAAACACTTTGGGTACTTGTCAATTTATCGGGAACTTGTTGATCTCTTAGTGGTCATTTGGCATCGTTTTCGTTTTTTGTTTTCTATTTTTGTTTTCAGTTTTTTTAAAAACAATGACAGAAAATGTCTTTGGTAATGCATTTCTGTTTTAAAAAAACGAAAACAAAGACAATAATTTTCAAACTTGTTGGAAACAAGAATGTAATATTTTCATTGTTTTCAGAAACATGTTTTCATTTCTGTTACTGTTCATAAATAAGTGACAAATATTTATATATTAATGTAATATTAATATACTTTCATCATAAAAAGTATAAAATAAAATTAATTAATTTTATAAAATAAAAATAATATTAATACTTAATATAAAATATTATTTTATTAAAAATAGTTTAAAATTAATATATTTATTTTACTATAGAAAAATCGAAAGATGTAGAAAGAAGTCAAAAATAAATAGTATAAACTATAATATCATAATATTTTTAATTTAAACTTGTATAATAATTTATTGAATATATTATTGTGAGACCTGAATTTTTATGCTATTGTTCCTTTTAAGACAGATCGAGAAGTTTAAGACTCATGCAAATGTTATGTAGGGCTCAAAAAGATTGAAATGCCCGGGATAGTGGCACAAAGCTCGAGGCACGTGTTTCGAGATAAGATCTCAAATTTAAGTACTTTTCAATAAAGTATGATTTTAAGTATGTTATGATGATTAGAAAGTGAAACTAATACATTAGAAGTGGAAAAGTTAGTAAAACTCGGGTTTACACTAAACCGAGCAAATCAGCCTAGAAATAGAAATAAATTCGAAATAAATTCTAGAAATTCATGAAAATTATTCTGAGGCTATAGGAAATTAGTATAAGGCATAATTTACATGAGGAATGAAAATTGAGTGGAGATATGGAGGTTTCGGTGATCAAATGAATTTTTAAAGTAAACCGAAAACCTTAAGTTATATTGTTCGATATGACCAAGTTGTGCAAAATGGGCCTAATCGGGAAAATTTTCTTAAACAAGTGTGCTCCAAATTTTTATGAGAGATACTAGAAACATAGTAGCACACTTAAGAAGTGTAAATTTGGAAGAAATGGGCCAGAACTATTTTTCATGGATTTTCTAAAACTGACCAGTGGGCTGCCCCAACCGAGTGAACTGGATACCCATCCGTAAAAGCCCAATTTTTACCCATCTACAGATCGTATTTAGACCCGGTCTTCTGAATTATTAAACTAGACTTATATACCTTTCAGAGAGCTCTTAAAACACCCCAAAAGAGTCTACCACGCGCCTTCACCTCCCTCTCGAAAGTTTCATAGGCATTACTGTACCTCTCCTCTTCTTTAATTTTTTCGACCCCTTTCCAAGCCGAATTGGACTCCGTCCAAGAAGAATTAAATCTTCCCCTTTCAATCCTATATAACATATAAAAAATTTATCGATAAAGGAGTTCATTTACTAGGTGAAAACTTAGAGAGAAGTATAAGGGCAGAATCTGCCCTGTTCTGAGGTGAGAGAAAGTTTGATTTTTGAAAGTTTTTGGTTGGTTTTTCTTGTATTTTTTGATGATTCTAAGCTATGTACATATTGAATTACAGCTGAGGATTTGTTTGGAAGATCAAATACTTGGTCAAAGGTGAGAGAAACTTGATGGATGATGAAGATGATGAGATATGTTTATGTTTGATGATTTTTAAGGATTTTTAGTTAAGTAGAATTTAAAAAAATAATTTATATGGAAGTCTGTAGTTCTAATCAGCATGCTTAAGTTGTGGAAATGATGAATTTTGGATGAATTCAATGTTGTTAACAGTTAAATTTATATCGAAAAAGTCTGGTTTATAGCTTAGTTTAGTGAAAAATCGAAAAGTGTTAGAGTTTGTAAGACTTGGATTGATAAAGTGTGTATTATGGATTTGAATGGGTGTGTAGGTTATTAAGATATTGAATGTGAAGTTAGAATAATTAAATTGGATAAAATAGCTTAAATCGGCACTTAAATCGGTAAAATTGAAAAAATAGGAAAAGTTGACAAAAATGTCAAATTTGGTCAACTCTTAAGAAGATAAATACATATTTGGATATGTTGAGATGAAATCAAACAATATTTGATAATTTGGTATCATTTTTGGGCAACTTGGGAATCCAGCACGTAAAACGAGGCAAACCCAAACCCCGACAGAGTAACGCTGTTTTAGCTCCGTTGAGGTAAGGGACGCAATTTAAAATAGTACTAACCTCCTATATCTATTTATTGTTCATAAATGACTTGAAAATGGTAGAAAGAAATTTGTTTAAAAATCATACTTTCTCGTTTAAGTTCGAAAGAAATAATAAACCGTTTTTAGATACTGAAATCACGATTTTCACTTATTTTGTATAAATAAAATAGATACACGTATTTTGTATGAATTATGACATGATTTGATAATTAAAGTATCCATATGAAAGTAAGTAAGTAAATATGAAAGTAAGGATTTTGAGACGACAGACTACTATTTGTATATGTTGAGTGCATAATCATGCTTGCTACTTGAGGTGTCCTGACTCCGCCACACGTAGTATTAGTTTAGATTTACCAGTGTAGTGCCTATTTCGCCTTAGTGGTGCTGTTTTTCACTACACATGGTGTCTATTTTCGAAGTATCTTGTGACTGCACGGTGTGTGCCACTGGTGCCCATGCCCTAGCTGTGTGCTAGTATGATTGAGATACTATATTAGAACCGCTGTACGACCCTGATTCAGTCTACAACCCTTACCATGGTCATATGTATTATTACCTCTACGGAGGATATGATATGTTGCATGATAACTATATTGAAATAGCATAGTCTCCATGTTTTGATGTATAATGTTTTAACGAAGAAAGTATGCATGATGTTTTAGTCTATGAAAGTACGTACAATATTTTGATGAAGTATGATGTATTTTAAAGTAAGCATGTAAAATGGTTTCCTAAGTATGTATGTACGTAAGTATGTTTATTCTGATTTTCTAATTGTTTTTAAATGGTTAGAATTGTTTTAAATGCATACCTTACTGAGCTTTTCCGAGAAGCTCACCTCTTCTCATCTCCCATTTCAGAGTACCTGCAGTGAGATTATTCAGCTATTTACAAGTACATGAGTAGCTAGTGGATTCAGTACCTCCCAGACTACTTTCAGTACTCGCTCAGGTATATTATCGGATATTTATTCCCAGACATGTATATTGTACAGATACTGGATTGTATATAATACTTTTGGGATGTAATCAGTTGTTTTATGGATTATTATGTAAACGTTTTGGGAAGTGAATGAAATGTCGTTGATACTGAGTATGGATATGAAAGTTGTAGTAGTAAAAATGTAGAGTTGAAAGTAATAAGTTTAAGAAATAAAATCAATTGCCTTGTGAATATAAACTGCGTTTACCTGCAGGGGGATAAGATATATTATAAAAGGTTATACTGTTGAAATTTTTGGTAAAATTAAATAGTTAAAAGAATAAGTAAAGAAAGAAAAGAAGTAACCTACACTGTACAGGAATGCAACATAAGTAGAAAAATAATATTTAAAGGAAAAAGTTGGCCCATATTTTCGCGTTTTCGGGGCGTTACAATTATAAATTTGAAAAAATATCATTTATTAAAGTTTAGATATGTTAATAATTAATATTATTGCTAATTATTATTGTATAATATATTAAATTATTTTTTTAAATAATATTATTATTTAATATTATATTTTTTCAATTAAATTTAAAACATATCACTAATAAAATTAAATAATTTAATATTATTAAAAAGTGAATACTTAACATTAAATAAAATTATTTATATTAAATATAATATATTTTATAATTATAAAATGTTTATAAATTACTTAGTTGAATATATTTTATTTAATAATTTGATATTACTTCAATTAAACTAAATAATACTATTAAATATAATTTATAATTTATTAATTCACATTATTATTTAATATATAAAAATTTAAAATTTTATTAATCTCAATTATTATCTAATAAAATTAATATTAATAAGCTTTATTTATTATTTTAATTGAATTATTTTTAAGTAATTCTTTTATTTAATATTATATTTAATTATACTATTATTTGAATTATATTAAATTTTAAGATGATTAAAAGTAGATATTTTATATTAGTGTTAAATAGGATAAATAATATTATTTAATATTATGTACGTAATATTGTGTAATAAATATATTTTTATTTTTATTTAAACATTTGTTTTCAATATGTAACAAATTTTGCCAAACATGTTTTCTATTTTCAGAAATTGAAAACAAAATAAAACAAAAACAAAATTTTCAAAAACAGAATATAGGAAACGATGCCAAATGATCCCTTAGTACTCCAAGAAATAAAATAATGTTGCTCAATTCACATAGAGGTGGAATATATATGTAAGACCCGATTTTATCGTAAGAGCAAAAAGGGAATAAATGAAATTTTCGAGTGCATTTAAAAATGCAGAAGGATTGAAAATGAATTCCCGAACACGTGCAAGGGCAAAACGGTTAAAAGACCAAAATTCGGTATTAATTGGGACAAGAAAATTTAATTAAAAATATGGGATTTGGGAATCTTGATCAATAACGAAGAAATAATTAAATTTCGGATTAAATTGATCAAGATATGAATTTATTAGAATAAACCAAAATTTTCGTATCGAAAAATAATCCCGAAAATAATCGAAAAATATACCGAAAAGGTAAAAATCGGACTGAGAAATTCATTTAAGGATTAAATGAATAAAATATAAATTTTTTTAGATATTTTGAAATTTTAATATTATTTTAATGATTAAAATAATATTAAAAATAAATAATAAAATAATAAAAAAAAACTGAATTGAAAAAAAAAAGAAAATCGCAAAACGCGATTTTCTGAAAATGGAAAAACGGAAGTCGATGCTTCATTCTGCCATCACCGTCGGCGACCGGCGGAGGCCAGGTGAGGTCGGCGAAGGGAAGCCCGACGAGAGCCGAGCCACCACCGGACCATCAAGCCGACAAACGACGATGAACAGCGATGGAGAGAGAGGAAAGAGAGCCGAGAGAGGAATGAGGCATTTCTCGGTGACCGGAGCCGATTCGGGCCCGGCCACCGCCAGCCGAAGGAAGCCCGAGCGAAGACCGGTCGATCAGCAGCTGAATCGACCGGTGGGGCGACGGCTAACGTCGAAAAACAGCAAGAAACAGAAATGGGTACCGACGCCGAGGGAGAAGGGCCGAACCGACCACTTTTCGATGACCTCGGGGAAAATCGAGGGCAGATCTGAGCTGCGGATGACCCAGCGGAGCCACTGGCGACGAAAACCAGTGGAGAATCGGTCAGCGAGCCACTGAACCGGTTGAACCGGACTGAAGCGGCTATCTGAACCGGGTTGAACCAAACTGGACCAAACCGGTTCAGCCAAAAAGAAAAGGAAAAAAAAAGGAAGAAAATGGGAAAAAGAAAAAGAGGAAAATTTGGAAAAAATTTTAGTGATGCAATCGAGTTTCGGGTAAGTTGGTAAGCGGACGAATTGACCGATTTAATTTTCAAAATATTTAATTTGATTATTATCCGACTGAAAATTTACCCGAAAAAAAATAAATTGTATAGCTCGACGATTGGCATCAACCGAGAGCTCGAGACAACCTCGATTCACATACTATCATGGAATCTCAGGTAAGTAACCTTTATTTATGACAATTTTACATCGTTATACATGTTGATGAATTACGGATTTAATTTCCGCATAAATAAATTAAATTCTGAAAAATTGGGATAAATTATCGTAAATAATTCATAAGCTGTCTGAGAGTTTAGAACGAGGCTAAATAAATACTGCTGGGCCCAATGAGCCCAATAGGCCTCGATAAAGTGTGGTAAACGGGCTTAAGGCCGATTAGGGCCCATTAAGGTGCAATCGGGCCCAATATGGGTAAACGGGCCCAATGATTTAAATTAAGCCCAGAAAAATATGAAATACAATTAAATTGTATTGTATTTGACCTGATGAATGTGTATCCGCAGTTTCGGAGATTGGATTTGGAGCAAATCGGACTGCGTGACGAGACATCAGTGGAAAAGGTCAGGCTGTACAGAAAAATGAGGTAAGGGAATTATGTGAGTAGCTAGAGGTAGCTACGCGTATTTTAATAGCCTTTCTGTACACTGAATATGTATGTATACCTTGATAATGTATAATGATCCTAAAAATAGTTTAAATGATTTTAAGGATCGAAATAGGTGAAATGTCTATTTTACCCCTATTGAGGGAAGTTCACCTAAGGACGGTGAAAGCATGACATGCATGAAATGCATGATTTAAGGACTTTTATGGTTTAAGAATTTTATTGGTTTTAATCAAAGCAAATCGATAGATTGGCCAGTAATTACATGAATTTCACATGATAACACTACGTAAGTGTTATTTGTATTTAAATGGAAATTTCTTTGGAAAATAGGCCAACTATCAAGTTTATATGGAAACAGATAGTGCCGACACGTAGTTCGTACTATATATGCGTTTGTGAATGTGCATAAATATGCTTGAGCGCTTGCTCGCACCGACTTGTGTGACATCATATGCATGAAATGTGCTAGAGCATGGTGCTTGCATTGATTTTTATTATTGTGAAATAAGAGCTGCTGGAGCCTAGCTCGTACTCTGTTTTGACATATTTTGACATGTTTTGACGTGGTATGCATAAAATAGTGCTGGAGCGATTGCTCGCACTACTTTTAATGATTTGACATGCATGAGAGATGCTGGAGCTTAGCTCACATCCAGTTTTGATTTGATATTGCATAATGCTGCGCTGGAGTGTAACTTGCATGAGAATTGATTTAATTATGCATAAAGCCGTGCTGGAGTGTAACTCGCATGAGATTTGATTTACATGAGCATTTATTTGTGCTGGAGTGTAACGACCCTTGACCCTTAAAACTCGAGATAATTTTTTTTTTTAATTTAATTCACCCACTTATTCCCCAATTCACTTAGGTTGTATTCCTGTACAGTGTCAAAACATTTTCCTAATTCTTTTCTCGTGATTTATAATTGATTTTCATATTTTAACTTATATTGCCGATAGAAATTTCGGCAGCATAACGGCTTATATATAAGCCTACCCACCTGCAAATCAATTGTATTCCACAATCCTAGATATCCACAACTACCAAGCATACTTTCCAAATCCATCTCTACCACACAATGCATCTATTTCGATTTAATACTAGTAATCTCGAAATATAATCCCAAGGTAGTAATGTTTACATCATTCCTTACAAAATTACATCCCAACTGATAATTCCAATATATGTCTGTACATACAATTATGTCTGGTACAGGAATGTAAATGTATACCTTTCGCGTGTACAAAGTAGCTTAGGGTAGTTCTTCCCAGCAGCTTACGTCGTGTACGCGGTAGATAGCGTCTATAGATTCACTGCAAATGATCTGAAGGTAGAGGGGTGAGCTTTTGGGGAAAAGCCCAGTAAGAGAATATTCTTAAAGCAGTTCTAATATATAAAAGCATTTGAAATTGTTCATAAAATGAAATTTAATGCAATACATAAACTTTCATTTCATGCGTACGCGTCATAAAGCATGCGAATATTTAAAACAAAACACATACTTAACCATTTTGCAACTTTTCATAAACCTTTCATGAACATTTCATAAATCATTTCGTAAACGTTTCATGAATAATTCATAGTCATTTCGTAAACATTTCATGCATATTTCATAATCATTTCATAAGCATTTCATGAATATTTCATAATCATTTCGTAAACGTTTCATGAATAATTCATAGTCATTTCGTAAACATTTCGTGCATATTTCATAATCATTTGATAAGCATTTCATGAATATTTCATAATCATTTTGTAAACATCTCATGCATGTTTCATAATCATTTCATAAAACTCTCATGCATATTTCGTAATCATTTCATAAACATCTCATCATAGTCGATTTTATAATTAAAATCGAGGAGACTAGGCTATAACTAAGTCATGCGATACGTGTCATTCTCCATTGGAGAGTCATCATACCTATGGCCATGGTAAGGGGGCTGTAGAATGGATCAGATTCGTACAGCAATAATAATTATAAATAGGGGTAGTATCTTCTTATTTCTTATCATATACTAGCACATAGCTAGGGCACGGTACCTGTGGCACTCACCATGCGGGGAACATTCATCCGTGCTGCGCGGGCACGAGATACTACCAAAACATTATTGTAAACCACCAGTAACACGACATCTTCCACAAAGGTTGAGTCAAGTGCTAAAGGGGCCAACGTACCGGCACCCCAAGTGGTGGAGCCGGAACACCACGAGAAGTAGCCAAGCATGAAGCCTAAGTCTCAAAACATATTTTCCTTTTTCGTAAATACTTTTGAAAACGTCAAAAGTTCCATTTCAAGCGTAAATATGGGTTTTCAAGCCATCATAAAACTTTCAAGTATTTTCATAATTCGAAAGTTTATTTCATAAACATAGATGTTCTAGCGAACATTTTGTAAAACGAAATCATGTTTTGTAAACAGTTTCGCAAGTATGGACGCATTGATAAATCATTTTAAATCATATGCTCTTTCATAAAATCATTTCTCAATGAAATAAGAATGCAATATCAGAACTAAGTTAAGTAATACCCCTTACCTCGATTTATCGGGTATCTCGAATTCAAACGGTGACGTCTCCTAGTACCTTTTAATCCTTTCTACAATTCACCTACACCGAAATCGTTTACTTAGCATCTTATTCATACGAATTGCGTTAAAATCGTAACCTAGCGTCACTACTGCGTGTGTACGTATTATTGTATATCCTTAGGGCAACACGCACGTTTATATATTTATTCACTATTGATATATTTGCTCCTACAAGTATTAACATACACCATTATTATATACATCCACATGTATACACGCATAAAAATACATATTTATATATATATACACTCCTATATGTATATATATAAATATACTTTTACTGTTTTCATGTTTCCTATCTCATATATATACATTCTTTGTATATACATATACTTGCACACATTCACCTTTCATACCCCCACAAGTATATGCACCTAAATAAATAAATAAATATATATATATATATTATCATTGTATTCCATTTTTCCTTATCACATATGCATATACACATTTTTTTGTACAATTACTAGCATACTCAATTTATTATATAGATTTATTTGTACATGTACCTAAATAAATAAATATTCATTATATATATTTCAACTTCTCATCTTTCTAATTTTTGTCAAATTAACCTACACTAAACATGCTTGTATTTCAATTAATTCCTACAACATCATGCTTCCGTAATACAATTATACATACATTAAACTAAATAAAATTCGGATTTTTACCTAGGAATTAACTGGTGCAAAGATGGAGAATATCAACTGGGTATATTTTTTTTTCTGGTATACTGCCACTGTAGATGTACTGTGGCGTCGGAACAGGGTGGCCGGACGGGTAGGACAGGCGATGGGAGGTTGCCGGGCTCGGGTTCAGTGGAAGGCCGGCGTCGGTCTTCTTCGTTGTCGCAGAACACGAAACAGAGGAAAATCCCTCTGTTTCCGTTTTGTTTCCAGGCGATGAAGAGGGAAAAAAGGGGAATGGTGGCCGGCAGTCAGAGGGGAAGGAAGTTCGGAGTTCGGGCAATGCAAGGCTGCCGACAGTCTTCTGGTTCAGTCGCCGACAAGCGAAAGAGGGAGAGAGGAAGGTTCGGGTTCGGCGAACAGCAAGGGGAAGAGAAAAAAAAACCGATCGTTGCTGGCTTGGGCCTGATTCCGTCTACCGGTGAGGGAAGCCGCCGGTCCAGGGGAGCTCCCAGCACCGGGGAGGCCGTCGGTGATGAAACGAAAAACAGGAGGCAACACGGGGAGAGGTTTTCGGGTTTCTCGGTTTTCAGTCGGGATGCGGTTGTCGGTGAGGGGATGGGTCGTCGGTGAGGAAATGGGGCGTGGCCGGCAGTGGGATGAACGGTGGGAGGGGGTTGTCGGCGGTAGGG
The DNA here is from genome assembly GCA_033439115.1 of Firmiana major. Classification (NCBI taxonomy): domain Eukaryota; kingdom Viridiplantae; phylum Streptophyta; class Magnoliopsida; order Malvales; family Malvaceae; genus Firmiana; species Firmiana major. The sequence goes on from CM065904.1 coordinate 62,527,791, forward strand.
ATTTCGGTAGAGAAACAGTGGGAGGGGGGTTTTTCTATTTGGGATCGCGCGACAATCGCGCGATCCCCTTTTTTTTTTTTCTTTTTTTTTTGTTTAGTTTTTCTTTTTCTTTTTTTTTCTTTTTTTTAATTAATTTTTATTTTTATTTTTATTTTTTATTTTTTTATCATATATATATTATTTATATATATATATATCTATTTATATTTATATTTATATTTATATTTATATTTATATATATATTTTATATTTTTATTGTATATGTTATATTTGTATTTATATATATATATGTATATTTTTAATTATATTTTCATTCTTGGAAAATTACATCTATATATATATATATATATTTGTTTAATCTAAATACAGAAAATTTACGGTGTTTACATTCTCCCCACCTTTAAAGAATTTGGTCCTTCAAATTCCTCTGAGTCCATCAAAATAGGTGTGGGTACTTTTCCTTCATAAGACTCTCTAGCTCCCATGTAGCTTCCTCTATCGAATGGGGTTGTCAGAGAATCTTTACCAGAGGTATCGTCTTCGATCGAAGTACTTTTTCCTTCCTGTCCAAAATCCGAATAGGTCGCTCAATGTAGCTAATGTCCTCTTGAATGCTCAAAGGCTCATACTCAATGATATGTGAGGGATCCGGATTATACTTCCTTAACATCGAGACGTGGAAGACATTATGTACCCCGGAGAGTTGTGGGGGTAAGGCAAGTCTGTAGGCCACATCTCCCACTCTCTCTAGAATCTCAAAAGGACCAATGAAGCGAGGACTCAGTTTCCCCTTCTTTCCAAAGCGTATTATACCCTTGCTCGGGGATACCTTAAGAAACATAGAGTCCCCAATCCGAAACTCAAGTGGCCGTCTATGCTTATCCCCATAACTCTTCTGCCTGCTCTGTGCGGCCTTAAGTCTATCACAGATTATCCGAACACCTTCTGCGGCCTGTTCTACCAACTCGGGAGCCAAGATTTTTCTGTCACCCACTTCTTCCCAAGCCACTGGAGACCTACATCTCCTACCATACAAGGCCTCATAAGGTGCCATCCTGATGCTAGCATGATAGCTGTTGTTATAAGCAAACTCTGCAAGAGGCAAGTGATCATCCCATGAGCCCTTGAACTCCAAAACGCACGCCCTCAGCATATCCTCTAAGGTCTGAATGGTCCTCTCGGACTGACCATCGGTCTGAGGATGATAGGCTGTGCTCAAGTTAAGCTGAGATCCCATGGCTTCTTGAAAATGAGCCCAAAATCTAGAAGTGAATCGGGAATCTCTATCTGATGTAATGCTCACAGGTACCTAATGTAGTCGAGCTATTTCTCTCACATACAACTCTACTAAAGCACTTAAGGAGTCTGTATTTTTTTATGGCTAGGAAGTGGGCACTCTTTGTCAGCCTGTCTACAATTATCCAGATTGCATCATGCCCCTTTCGGGTTCTTGGTAACCCCATAATAAAATCCATAGTAATGTGCTCCCATTTCCAAGTAGACACTGGAAGAGACTTAAGTAGTCCTGCTGGTCTTTGGTGTTCGATCTTAATCTGTTGGCAAATTAGACACTTGGCCACAAACTCAGCTATATCTCTTTTCATACCAACCCACCAATACACTCTCCGTAAATCTTGGTACATCTTAGTGCTTCCCGAGTGCATGGTGTACCGAAAACAATGAAACTCTTTTAGGATCTTTTGCCTTAGGGCATCATCGTTTGAAACACTAACTTATCACAATTTCTCATTTATCCTTAATGAGAACTTATTCTTAATTTATATCACTTGATCCAAATCACTTCACATACCAGAAATATTCGTTCCTTGCATACATGTCTTAATCCAATATGACTCGTATATTCAAGATTTATCTCATTTCAAACTTACCTCATTTCGTACATCAATTATATTAGAACTCTTTCCTCATCCCAATTAAGTCTCACATTCAAAACATAAAAATATAGAAGTTACAATCTTTAGATTCAATATGTATTCCATATTCCAAAGTTTCCTTATATCTCAACTTTAAATCATCTTTAAGGGTTTTGGGTCTTTCCCCACTGATTTATAATCCATGTCTTGAGAATCCAATTAACACCCTTTATTAACATATCGTGACCAAAACGACTCCGGATCTCCTTAAAATCTAACACCGGTACACTCCAAAACGAATCACCTGATCCGATAATCTCTTTTTTATGTAATCCTTATAAATATTCTCTCAGCATATCTAATCCAAGCAAGGTCACTCAGTACAGTGGTTTGAGTAATTAATTCGATACTACCTGCTAAATCAATTCTAGAACTTCTCCTTTTAGTTTAGGGGTAACTTGATAAATCGTTTCATCATGTCTCAGAAAACTTTCCATGTTTACAGGGATGTTTCTATACTTCGAACACTCCCTATCTATATCAATCATATAAGCAGTGCAACCTTTAGAGTCTTATTTATACCGTTAGTTCCCTGATTCATTCTTCCAGTAGAGTGACTACGTTCTTTCATTGTCACTGTTTTCCTTTGTAGATCTCTTCTCTGTTATTCTCTTTATCTTTCTCTTCTTAGTGACTTTAGAAATATACAATTCATATCATCATAATTGCGCCTCGCGCTCTGTTACCTCAAAGTAATTTCAAATGGAGTCATCTTAGCTTGACTAAATATCTCAATATCTCCTATGGGTTTATGAACTTCCTTTATCTAACAGTTCTTGCAACTCCTTTTCCAATTCCTAAAGATCCACAAAGTTCATTCGACAAGGAGACTTCGAGATTGACTATGTCTCTAGTGCCAAACCTATAGTGAATTCTAACTCTCTCTCCAATGGTAGCCGGTAGTTCCTCAGGAAACATCCGAAAACTTGCATACCACAGATATGTTCTGAATACTTGGACATTCTCAACTAGTGTCGGAGATGAATGCAATATAACTTTCACATCAACATGTTCATCAAAAACTTTCATTAATAGTCAAAATCATACACTTCGTTCCTTAACTGTAAAACATACCTTAAACTTACTAGGTAAGGAGAAGGTTACAGTCTTAGAGTAGCAGTCTAAACTTACACGGTTGGTGGCTAGTCAATCCATTCTCAAAATTACATCAAAGTCATACATGTTCAACAAAATTAGATTTGCTAATATGGTCCTATCTCCTACCTTGATTTCACAATCCTTACACACCATATCAATCCAAAGCAAAGGCTCTCCCATGAGTGACAGGCTTCTTGCCTTTCTCTGCCGCGGTAGCCCGTCTCTGTGGGACTTGTCTCTGGGGAGCTTACCTTTCAGGTTGTCGTGGTAGCTCTAAGGGTTGTGGAATCTGCTTCTGTGGACAATCCTTTACCATGTGCCCCTTTTGTCCACAACCAAAGCAGCTCCCTGTGGACCAGTGACACGTAATTCTATGAAATTTACCGCATCTAGTGCAAAATCTGTAGTACCGTTGGAAGCCTCTAGTAGTCTGTGGAGTACGTTCAGGAACTGTGGGTCTATCAATCCTAGCCTGAGACTCATCTGTCCTCTGTCTCTTAGGTTGGCCCCTCTGAAGGTCCTGTCTCACAGACTCCGTTCGCTTACTCTTATCCCTATTCTTTCTCTTAAAAGTTGGAGGCTTCATTTTCGGGAAATTCCTCATTCTACCGACATTCCTCTCCTCCCTCCGGGTCTGTACAAGAGGCTGAGGCGCCATAGGTACTGGAGGAACTTGTAGAGGAGGAGGTGGTGGTGCTTGTAGAGGAATCGACACCGGAGTAGAAAATGGTGTCGTGCCAACTGAATCGGAAACGTTTGTCCCTAGATGTTGGACAATCATGGCAGCTATCGATTCCAAACTTCACTCGAGCCGCTGCTCCAACCGCTGTTCAAATTGAGCCATACGTGTATTGAGGTCCTCTAAGTGCGGTGGAGGAGGTGGAGGTGGCTGAGCCTGCCTCCGAAGACGTCCGCGTCTTCCACTCATCGTGCAGTGATCTAATACCTGCGTGTAATTCCAAAGATCAAGTCTTACATTCATTAGGTATACATTACCTACTACCAGACAAGCACAGACATTTGGGATGTAATTTAATCCTTATTTTTGACACTGACAGTACTAGACAACCTTCGCTCTGATACCACTTAAACTGTAACGACCCTTGACCCTTAAAACTCGAGATAATTTTTTTTTTTTAATTTAATTCACCCACTTATTCCCCAATTCACTTAGGTTGTATTCCTGTACAGTGTCAAAACATTTTCCTAATTCTTTTCTCTTGATTTATAATTGATTTTCATATTTTAACTTATATTGCCGATAGAAATTTCGGCAGCATAACGGCTTATATATAAGCCTACCCACCTGCAAATCAATTGTATTCCACAATCCTAGATATCCACAACTACCAAGCATACTTTCCAAATCCATCTCTACCACACAATGCATCTATTTCGATTTAATACTAGTAATCTCGAAATATAATCCCAAGGTAGTAATGTTTACATCGTTCCTTACAAAATTACATCCCAACTGATAATTCCAATATATGTCTGTGCATACAATTATGTCTGGTAGAGGAATGTAAATGTATACCTTTCGCGTGTACAAAGTAGCTTAGGGTAGTTCTTCCCAGCAGCTTACGTCGTGTACGCGGCAGATAGCGTCTATAGATTCACTGCAAATGATCTGAAGGTAGAGGGGTGAGCTCTTGGGGAAAAGCCCAGTAAGAGAATATTCTTAAAGCAGTTCTAATATATAAAAGCATTTGAAATTGTTCATAAAATGAAATTTAATGCAATACATAAACTTTCATTTCATGCGTACGCGTCATAAAGCATGCGAATATTTAAAACAAAACACATACTTAACCATTTTGCAACTTTTCATAAACCTTTCATGAACATTTCATAAATCATTTCGTAAACGTTTCATGAATAATTCATAGTCATTTCGTAAACATTTCATGCATATTTCATAATCATTTCATAAGCATTTCATGAATATTTCATAATCATTTCGTAAACGTTTCATGAATAATTCATAGTCATTTCGTAAACATTTCGTGCATATTTCATAATCATTTGATAAGCATTTCATGAATATTTCATAATCATTTCGTAAACATCTCATGCATGTTTCATAATCATTTCATAAAACTTTCATGCATATTTCGTAATCATTTCATAAACATCTCATCATAGTCGATTTTATAATTAAAATCGAGGAGACTAGGCTATAACTAAGTCATGCGATACGTGTCATTCTCCATTGGAGAGTCATCATACCTATGGCCATGGTAAGGGGGCTGTAGAATGGATCAGATTCGTACAGCAATAATAATTATAAATAGGGGTAGTATCTTCTTATTTCTTATCATATACTAGCACATAGCTAGGGCACGGGTACCTGTGGCACTCACCATGCGGGGAACATTCATCCGTGCTGCGCGGGCACGAGATACTACCAAAACATTATCGTAAACCACCAGTAACACGACATCTTCCACAAAGGTTGAGTCAAGTGCTAAAGGGGCCAACGTACCGGCACCCCAAGTGGTGGAGCCCGAACACCACGAGAAGTAGCCAAGCATGAAGCCTAAGTCTCAAAACATATTTTTCTTTTTCGTAAATACTTTTGAAAACGTCAAAAGTTCCATTTCAAGCGTAAATATGGGTTTTCAAGCCATCATAAAACTTTCAAGTATTTTCATAATTCGAAAGTTTATTTCATAAACATAGATGTTCTAGCGAACATTTTGTAAAACGAAATCATGTTTTGTAAACAGTTTCGCAAGTATGGACGCATTGATAAATCATTTTAAATCATATGCTCTTTCATAAAATCATTTCTCAATGAAATAAGAATGCAATATCAGAACTAAGTTAAGTAATACCCCTTACCTCGATTTATCGGGTATCTCGAATTCGAACGGTGACGTCTCCTAGTACCTTTTAATCCTTTCTACAATTCACCTACACCGAAATCGTTTACTTAGCATCTTATTCATACGAATTGCGTTAAAATCGTAACCTAGCGTCACTACTGCGTGTGTACGTATTATTGTATATCCTTAGGGCAACACGCACGTTTATATATTTATTCACTATTGATATATTTGCTCCTACAAGTATTAACATACACCATTATTATATACATCCACATGTATACACGCATAAAAATACATATTTATATATATATACACTCCTATATGTATATATATAAATATACTTTTACTGTTTTCATGTTTCCTATCTCATATATATACATTCTTTGTATATACATATACTTGCACACATTCACCTTTCATACCCCCACAAGTATATGCACCTAAATAAATAAATAAATATATATATATTATCATTGTATTCCATTTTTCCTTATCACATATGCATATACACATTTTTTTTGTACAATTACTAGCATACTCAATTTATTATATAGACTTATTTGTACATGTACCTAAATAAATAAATATTCATTATATATATTTCTACTTCTCATCTTTCTAATTTTTGTCAAATTAACCTACACTAAACATGCTTGTATTTCAATTAATTCCTACAACATCATGCTTCCGTAATACAATTATACATACATTAAACTAAATAAAATTCGGATTTTTACCTAGGAATTAACTGGTGCAAAGATGGAGAATATCAACTGGGTATATTTTTTTTCTGGTATACTGCCACTGTAGATGTACTGTGGCGTCGGAACAGGGTGGCCGGACGGGTAGGACAGGCGATGGGAGGTTGCCGGGCTCGAGTTCAGTGGAAGGCCGGCGTCGGTCTTCTTCGTTGTCGCAGAACACGAAACAGAGGAAAATCCCTCTGTTTCCGTTTTGTTTCCAGGCGATGAAGAGGGAAAAAAGGGGAATGGTGGCCGGCAGTCAGAGGGGAAGGAAGTTCAGAGTCCGGGCAATGCAAGGCTGCCGACAGTCTTCTAGTTCAGTCGCCGGTGAGCGAAAGAGGGAGAGAGGAAGGTTCGGGTTCGGCGAACAGCAAGGGGAAGAGAAAAAAAACCGATCGTTGCTGGCTTGGGCCTAATTCCGTCTACCGGTGAGGGAAGCCGCCGGTCCAGGGGAGCTCCCAGCACCGGGAGGCCGTCGGTGATGAAACGAAAAACAAGAGGCAACACGGGGAGAGGTTTTTGGGTTTCTCGGTTTTTAGTCAGGATGCGGTTGTCGGTGAGGGGATGGGTCGTCGGTGAGGAAATGGGGCGTGGACGGCAGTGGGATGAACGGCGGGAGGGGGTTGCCGGCGGTAGGGATTTCGGTAGAGAAACAGTGGGAGGGGGTTTTTCTATTTGGGCCCTTTTTTTTTTCTTTTTTTTTTTGTTTAGTTTTTATTTTTCTTTTTTTTTCTTTTTTTAATTAATTTTTATTTTTATTTTTATTTTTTATTTTTTTATCATATATATATTATTTATATATATCTATTTATATTTATATTTATATTTATATATATATATTTTATATTTTTATTGTATATGTTATATTTGTATTTATATATATATGTATATTTTTAATTATATTTTCATTCTTGGAAAATTACATCTATATATATATATATATATATTTTTGTTTAATCTAAATACAGAAAATTTGCGGTGTTTACATGGAGCTTGCTCGCACAAAGTTTTATATGGTTTTCATAATTCATTTGAATGTCGTACTAGAGTTTTACTCGTACGAGGTTTTCACTGAGTTTTTATACATATCCGTACTAGAGCATTGCTCGTACGTGGAATTTACTTGAAATTATAATCAGTTTAAGTCGTACTGGAGCGCTGCTGGTACGCAGATTTCATTGATTTCTATGAAATCGTGCTAGAGCTTCGCTCGCATGAGGTTTTCTGATATCATGAATATGCATGGAGTCGTGCTTGAGTTTCGCTCGCACAGGGATTTATATTACATGCATATAGCCGTGTTGGAGCCTCCTGTAGACTGTGTGTCATAGTGAGATGATATACTCACACGTGCATTCTAAGACAGAGATGATTTGGGTGGATAAGACCTATCACAGGCACCCCTGATTGAGCTTGGGTTCACGGAGTACGTTATACCGTGTATGTCATGCGGAGTACATTGTACCGTGGGGATTGTTGGAGTGGAGTGGCATTAGCCATGAGGCAGCAAGCCTTGCCCTCGCAATCTTGGTGTTATGCTGTTCTGGTAGGTAGGACGACCCACCTCCCATTTCAGGTGTGATACCCCGTACACTAGGTACCGTGTTGCTAGGGATCACTAGGATATGGCTATAGTCCTCGATGTTACTAATATAATCAATTACATGTCTCACATGATGTAACTAGTGGTCTGATGGACCAGGGTAGACCCGAGGGAGGGGTCAGGCCCCCGATTTTATGATTTCATGATTTGTGATCCTGAAAGAAGGGTGGTTTTATAACCGAAGTTTTTATAATGAAATTTATTGAATTGTTTTATGAGATGATTGACCCGGAAGGGTCAGTTTATATTACAGTTTTAATGAAATGATTTGAATGTAATAGCATGATGGTGTTTTTCATGCTTTTATTTCAAATTCATGAATTGTCTTACATGACATGAAAGAATGCATGATCTTGATTAAATTCATGCTAAGTATGATTTACTGATGTCACATAAAATGCTATTGATGCATGAATTACATGCTTTTCTATATGCACAAATAGTTTTGGATAAACTATGTCATGATATATACATGACTTTGTGCTTGATGATTTTAATGAAAAGAAATGGATTTAAGGGCATGGCATTATGAGCATATAGATAGTGGAGCTATCTACTTACTTGCATAATTACCTTCTGAGCGTGTGGTTTGCTCACCCCTTATTTTCCCATCTTTTCAGAGCACTCGTAATAGTTAATGAGCGGCTGAAGACTTGCATTCTGGGTATCTGCTGCTTCCCATCGAGAGATACGTATACACAATTGTACAGTTTTGTATTTAAATATGTAATGCAATGTACTGTAAACAGATATGATGTCGAGGATGTAGGGTTATAAATACCATTGTGTATGTGCTTAATTAAAGTCAAAGGTAGTAAACTCTGATATGTGAATGTGAATATGAAAATGGATTAGTAAATAGTGTGAGGTGACTAACACTGAATCATAGTCCAACTGTGTTGTAGGATGATTACGACGAGAGAAAGGTAATAATTAAATAATAAATGAAAAAGCGAAAAAAAAATTTACTCTAATTTTTAGGTAATTTGGGTCGTGACAGTTAATGGTATCAGAGCTTAAGTTGGCCTGATATGAGTCGGTGTTAGTGGTTAAGGAAGTTTACATCCTCATGTACTGTGCATTGTTTAGATACAATTGTGTATATCGAGATGGAAATGCAGCTAAGAATTTATTTTTAAATGCAAGAATAGACTTATTAACTGATAGCCGCTATGGTTGAGAGGCGAGTACATGAGCTCGAGGTCGTAGAGGTAGGCTCGAGAGTTGTACTGAGTCGCCACATGAGACTCGAGATGAGATTGACGTGGAGGCTTATGTTGAGCATACCCCACAGAGTCCGACAGAAAGACCGAACAGAGTTCGACTGAGAGATCGGACAGTATTGAGAAACGTTTCACGAGGCTGGAGCGGAGTTTGAAGAATATTTTGAGAGCAAATTGCTCAAAATATGTATGAGATTTTAGGGCGAGTTGGAGTATTGATGGAAATTCGCTCGACCCATCTCAAGAGTTAGACATCCAAAATGGACATAAAAAATAATTCTATGTGTATTCCGGTGACAGAATATCCCAGACACTATTTAAAGGAAATTACAGATAAAATTCTTTACTCTGACCCAGAGGAACATGTTGATTAACGAGTATGAATCTCAGTTTATATTCCTGGGCAGATATGACTCAGACACTATGAACAGTGAGAGTTGAAAGGTCTGAAAGTTCATGGAAGGGCTCAGATTGTCAATTAGAGTCTGATTGGCCACATTAGATATCACTATCTACGCGAGGCAGTGCGCACACTACAGTTATGTGAATAAGATCATGAGTTGCATGCCTCTGAGATTGGGAAAGGTAGTAAGGGCCGAAATTGAGACAAAAGAGAATAAAGAATGATAGAGATGTCAGAATGGGAAAAGGTAGTAGGTAAAAGATTTGAGCTGTTGAGTCACGGGTTAAGATAATTGATAAAAGCCCCAGTGTATCCAATTACAGTACTTACAAGGGTATTATGATTTAAGGACCCCGACCTGCTACGTAACAGTATAACAGAGTAGCAGTGTGAACAGTGTAAGATATGTGGTAGTTACCATGGAAATAAGATGTTGGACGAGGGTGATTGTATGCCTTGGATCAGGACACTATGGATGTTTCATATGATGTGGTGGAAGATACCACACTAGTTAAGAATAATGAAATAATTATTTTAATTAATCCTGGTGCCACGCATTTATTCATACCGCCTTCAACTGCTTATAAGCTAGGGAAAGATGTGATGCCTGTACCTGTAGACAAGATGATGATAGTTAGCTGATTTTCACTAAATGAATAAGGGTATAGAGATTGTAAGTTGAAAATAAGGGTGAAAATATCACTGAAAAGTGTATTGTATGTTTGACAAGTAATGAAAGAGTTTGTTATAAGTGATATATGAAAGGGGATAAGCTTTGGGATGTGATAGATCCTGAATACAAGACATATTGGAATAAGAGGCGTATGCAAGGTAAGAATATCTCTGATATGTAAAGTAATTTAGATTAAGAGATATGTAGCGAATATGAATTGCGGCCAAGTATAAGGGGTGGATATATCTACACCCAGTCGATGTGGTCAAGTCTGAGGGTTAATAAAGGTATTTCAAAATACTTATCCGCCTGAAGACTTGACAGCGTCTAGAAGCGAACACATAACCTATAAATTGAAATCGACAGTCGTAATATATACATTTAAAAAAATTGGGTACCTTTACTGGTACGATAAAGAGATATAGAATTCGATTAATCATGAAGGTTTAAAAATTTAAAATTTTATAAAAGTCGTCAATATAAGAAAAAGGAATCGATGTGGATTAGTATCCTGAACGAAAGCGATTTTGAAATGACGTTATACGTTTATGTGTATATAGGTCAAAGATATTGGTGATTGAAATATTGAGTGGAACTCAACTACGATGAGGTATTTAAAGCTTACCTGGACCGATTGGTTGTCATCTTTAATGATGATATTATTAATGTATTTGAAGTCCAGGGAAGAGAATGAATAGCAACAGGAAACTATCTTATAGACGAGGTATTGTGAGTTTCTTGAAATAGGGTTGCTCAGTTGATACATCTCATTCAGGAAAAGATTGTATGCCAGTTGGATTATAAGTATGAAAATGGCTTCGGTGATTTTTGGTATATTGAAGTAATAAACTGACCACCGTAAGTATTCTCACCATAACCCACAGCTCAAGAGGTTTCAGTGTGTATGGATACCTCAAAATAAGGATGGGGCTGTGTATTGATGTAAATGGGAAGATAGTCGTTTATGGATCCAGATTTTTCAAGGATCATGAGAGAAACTATCCGACCCATGATTTAGAGTTGGCAGTCGTAGTGTTTATACTAAAAGTATGGCGCCACCACTTATACGGTGAGATATTTCGATATGCACTGATTATAAAAGCCCCGAGTATTTGTTTTCACAGAAAGAGTCGAATATGAAATAATCAAGAGGGTTAGAGCTTCTAAGGATTATGATTATGAACATTGTACCACCCAGGAAAGGCTAATGTAATGGTTGATACCTTGAGCAGAAAGAGCCTCTGGATGGTATCACATAAGATGGTCAGGGAGTGAGAGCTGCTAGAGCAGTTGTGAACCTCAATAGTGACGTGATCCCTTCTGATTATGACGATGATTTTGTGACAGCTAGCCTGAGATTAGAACTGGATTTGTGTGTCCGAATTTACCAGGCTTAGCGTGATGATCGGCATGGTGTCGATAGTGTGGGTCAGATTCAGAAGGGTATAGTGACAAAGCTCACAGTGAGTGATGATGACTTACAGAGGTTCAGAGACAGTATAAGTGCTCCCTAGGACCACAGTTGATGATATAGTGTTATTGTCAGAAGCTCACTCTTCGGGATATACAGTGCATCCGAGAAATAATAAATATATCGAAATCTCTGAAATAGGTATTGGTGGTGAGGTATGAAAAGTGATATTGTAGAGATTGTGGAGAAGTGTCTCATATGTCAGCAGATTAAGGTAGAGTAAAAGAAGTTGCAGAGTTATTGCAGCCTCTACCTATAGTGACACGGAAATGGGAACAAGTTACCATGAATTTTGTGATGGGTTACAGAGGACCCGGATAAATCACGAGGCTATCTGGGTGATAGTCGATAGATTGATTAAGTCTACCCACTTTCTAGTTGTGAAATCCCCAGATACTCTGAGTGAATAGGCGAATTTTTGTGTATGAAAAATTGTGAAACATTATGCAGCATTCCAGGGAGCATGGTGTCAGATAGGGATTCCCGCTTCACTTTCCACTTCTAGGAATGTTTTTCAGGAAGCTATGGGAACCCGATTGTGTGTTAGCATAGCTTCCATCCTCAGACAGATGGTCAGTCAGAGAGGACTGTACAGGTTCTGAAGGATGTGATGAGAGCGTGTGTCATTGATTTTATGAGCTCCTGGGATGATCAGTAGCTACTAATCAAATTCGCCAATAATGACAGTTGTCACTTGAGTATCGGGATGACTTTATATGTGGCATTGTATGCCCGTAGGGAGTTGTTCCCTGACTTGGATAAGAGAAGTGGGTGACAAATAGAGAATTGTTCCCGGATTGGTAAGACAAAACCTCTGAAGATATTCAGTTGATTTGTGAGAGATTAAGAACACCTCAGAGCAGACAGAAAAGACTATGCTGACAAGAGATAGAAACCCTTGAAATTCACCGAGGGTGAATCATTATTGTTGACAGTTACTTATCTTAAGGACGTAACGAGATTCAAATAGAGATATTGGAAAAGTGGGAGATAAGACTTGTAGGTTGGCGTTACCACTTGAACTAGCAGGCATCCACTATGTGTCCTATCTTATGATGCTTCGAAAATAATATCCGGACCCAGTATATGTGATCAGATATGAGCTTCAACGGCTTAGCTCAATGAAAGTATAAAGTATGATTGGAAAAATCGATTTGGGTATTAGACGGAAGGAGAAAGTGTTGAGGTTTAAGATGATCTCCCTAGTTAAGTATGATGGTAGTATTACACTCCGGAGAAAGTCACTTGAGGATGACATTATATGATACGATAGATGTACCCGGAGTTATTTATGGACTCATTTACTTGGTTTTAATTTGGAGGACCAAATTAATTAAGTGGGGGAGATTGTAAGACCCGATTTTATCGTAAGAGCAAAAAAGGAATAAATGAAATTTTCGAGTGCATTTAAAAATGCAGAAGGATTGAAAATGAATTCCCGAACATGTGCAAAGGCAAAACGATTAAAAGATCAAAATTTGGTATTAATCGGGACAAGAAAATTTAATTAAAAATATGAGATTTGGGAATCTTGATCAATAACGAAGAAATAATTAAATTTTGGATTAAATTGATCAAGATATGAATTTATTAGAATAAACCAAAATTTTCGTATCAAAAAATAATCCCGAAAATAATCAAAAAATATACCGAAAAGGTAAAAATCGGACTGAGAAATTCATTTACGGATTAAATGAATAAAATATAAATTTTTTTAGATATTTTGGAATATTGATATTATTTTAATGATTAAAATAATATTAAAAATAAATAATAATAAAAATAATAATAATAAAAAAACTGAATTGAAAAAGAAAAAAAGGAAAATCGCAAAACTCGATTTTCTGAAAACGAAAAAACGGAAGTCGATGCTTCCTTCTGCCATCACCGTCGGCTACCGGCGGCGGCCTTCTGCCATCACCGTCGGCTACCGGCGGCGGCCAGGCGAGGTCGGCGAAGGGAAGTTCGACGAGAGCCGAGCCACCACCAGACCATCAAGCCGACAAACGGCGGTGAACAGCGATGGAGAGAGAGGAAAGAGAGCCGAGAGAGGAAAGAGGCATTTCTCGGTGACCGGAGCCGATTCGGGCCCGGCCACCGCCAGCCAAAGGAAGCCCAAGTGAAGATCGGCTGATCAGCGGCTGAATCGACCGGTGGGGCGGCGGCTAACGCTGAAAAACGGCAAGAAACAGAAATGGGTACCGACGCCGAGGGAGAAGGGCCGGACTGGCCACTTTTCGGCGACCTCGGGGAAAATCGAGGGCAGATCTGAGCTGCGGACGACCCAACGGAGCCACTGGCGACGAAAATCGACGGAGATCCGACCGACGAGCCACTGAACCGGTCGAACCGGACTGAACTGGAGGTCTGAATCGGGTTGAACCGAACCGGATCGAACCGGTTCAGCCAAAAAGAAAAGGAAAAAAAGTAAGAAAAATGGAAAAAGAAATAGAAAAAAAATTGGAAAAAATTTCAGTGATGCAATCGAGCTTCGAGTAAGTCGGTAAGCGATCGAATTAACCGATTTAATTTTTGAAATATTTAATTTGATTATTATCCGACTGGAAATTTACCAAAAAAAATATTAAATTGTGTAGCTCGACGATTGGCATCAACCGAGAGCTCGAGACAGCCTCGATTCACATACTATCATGAAATCTCGGGTAAGTAACCTTTATTTACAAAAATTTTGCATTGTTATGCGTGTTGATGAATTACGGATTTAAATTAAGCCCAAAAAAATATGAAATACAATTAAATTGTATTGTATTTGACCTGATGAATGTGTATCCGCAGTTTCGAAGATTGGATTTGGAGCAAATCGGACTGCGTGACGAGACATTAGTGGAAAAGGTCAGGCTGTACAGAAAAATGAGGTAAGGGAATTATGTGAGTAGCTAGAGGTAGCTACGCGTATTTTAATAGCCTTTCTGTACACTGAATATGTATGTATACCTTGATAATGTATAATGATCCTAAAAATAGTTTAAATGATTTTAAGGATCGAAATAGGTGAAATGTCTATTTTACCCCTATTGAGGGAAGTTCACCTAAGGACGGTGAAAGCATGACATGCATGAAATGCATGATTTAAGAACTTTTATGGTTTAAGAATTTTATTGGTTTTAATCAAAGCAAATCGATAGATTGGTCAGTAATTGCATGAATTTCACATGATAACACTACGTAAGTATCCTGAACGAAAGCGATTTCGAAATGACGTTATACGTTTATGTGTATATAGGTCAAGGATATTGGTGATTGAAATATTGAGTGGAACTCAACTACGATAAGGTATTTAAAGCTTACCTGGACCGATTGGTTGTCATCTTTAACGATGATATTATTAATGTATTCGAAGTCCAGGGAAGAGAATGAATAGCAATAGGAAACTGTCTTATATATGAGGTATTGTGAGTTTCTTGAAATAGGGTTATTCAGTTGATTCATCTCATTCAGGAAAAGATTGTATGCCAGTTGGATTATAAGTATGAAAATGGCTTCGGTGATTTTTGGTATATTGAAGTAATAAACTGACCACCGTAAGTATTCTCACCATAACCAACAGCTCAAGAGGTTTCAGTGTGTATGGATACCTCAAAATAAGGATGGGGTTGTGTATTGATGTAAATGGGAAGATAGTCGTTTATGGATCCAGATATTTCAAGGATCATGAGAGAAACTATCCGACCCATGATTTAGAGTTGGCAGTCGTAGCGTTTATACTAAAAGTATGGCGCCACCACTTATACGGTGAGATATTTCAGATATGCACTGATTATAAAAGCCCCGAGTATCTGTTTTCACAGAAAGAGTCGAATATGAAATAACCAAGAGGGTTAGAGCTTCTAAGGATTATGATTGTGAACATTGTACCACCCAGGAAAGGCTAATGTAATGGCTGATGCCTTGAGCAGAAAGAGCCTCTGGATGGTATCACATAAGATGGTCAGGGAGCGAGAGCTACTAGAGCAGTTGTGAACCTCAGTAGTGATGTGATCCCTTCTAATGATGACGGTGATTTTGTGACAGCTAGCCTGAGGTTAGAACTGGATTTGTGTGACCGGATTTGCCAAGCTTAGCGTGATGATCGGCATGGTGTCGATAGTGTGGGTCAGATTCAGAAGGGTATAGTGACAGAGCTCACAGTGAGTGATGATGACTTACAGAGGTTCAGAGACAGTATAAGTGCTCCCCAGGACCACAGTTGATGATATAGTGTTATTGTCAGAAGCTCACTCTTCGGGATATACAGTGCATCCGAGAAATAATAAATATATCGAAATCTCTGAAAAAGGTATTGGTGGTCAGGTATGAAAAGTGATATTGTAGAGATTGTGGAGAAGTGTCTCATATGTCAGCAGATTAAGGTAGAGTAAAAGAAGTTTCAGAGTTATTGCAGCCTCTACCTATAGTGACACGGAAATGGGAAAAAGTTACCATGAATTTTGTGATGGGTTACAGAGGACCTGGATAAATCACGAGGCTATTTGGGTGATAGTCGATAGATTGATTAAGTCTACCCACTTTCTAGTTGTGAAATCCCCAGATACTCTGAGTGAATAGGCGGATTTTTGTGTATGAAAAATTGTGAAACATTATGTAGCATTCCAGGGAGCATGGTGTCAGATAGGGATTCCCGCTTCACTTCCTACTTCTGGGAATGTTTTTCAGGAAGCTATGGGAACCCGATTGTGTGTTAGCACAGCTTTCATCCTCAGACAGATGGTCAGTCAGAGAGGACTGTACAGGTTCTGGAAGATGTGATGAGAGCGTGTGCCATTGATTTTATGAGCTCCTGGGATGATCAGTAGCTACTAATCAAATTCGCTAATAATGACAGTTGTCACTTGAGTATCGGGATGACTTTATATGTGGCATTGTATGCCCGTAAGGAGTTGTTCCCTGATTTGGATAAGAGAAGTGGGTGACAGATAGAGAATTATTTTCGGATTGGTAAGACAAAACCTCTGAAGATGTTCAGTTGATTTGTGAGAGATTAAGAACACCTCAGAGCAGACAGAAAAGACTATGCTGACAAGAGATAGAAACCATTGAAATTCATCGAGGGTGAATCATTATTGTTGACAGTTACTTGTCTTAAGGACGTAACGAGATTCAGATAGAGATATTGGAAAAGTGGGAGATAGGACTTGTAGGTTGGCGTTACCAATTGAATTAGCAGGCATCCACTATGTGTCCTATCTTATGATGCTTCGAAAATAATATCCGGACCCAGTATATGTGATCAAATATGAGCTTCAACGGCTTAGCTCAATGAAAGTATAAAGTATGATTGAAAAAATCGATTTGGGTATTAGACGGAAGGAGAAAGTGTTGAGGTTTAAGATGATCTCCCTAGTTAAGTATGATGGTAGTATTACACTCCGAAGAAAGTCACTTGAGGATGACATTATATGATATGATAGATGTACCCGGAGTTATTTATGGACTCATTTACTTGGGTCTAATTTGGAGGACCAAATTAATTAAGTGTGGGAGATTGTAAGACCCGATTTTATCGTAAGAGCAAAAAGGGAATAAATGAAATTTTCGAGTGCATTTAAAAATGCAGAAGGATTGAAAATGAATTCCCGAACACGTGCAAGGATAAAACGGTCAAAAGACCAAAATTCTGTATTAATCTGGATAAGAAAATTTAATTTAAAATATGGGATTTGGGAATCTTGATCAATAACGAAGAAATAATTAAATTTCATATTAAATTGATCAAGATATGAATTTATTAGAATAAACCGAAATTTTCGTATCGAAAAATAATCCCGAAAATAATCAAAAAATATACCGAAAAGGTAAAAATCGGACTGAAAAATTTATTTACGGATTAAATGAATAAAATATAATTTTTTTTAGGTATTTTGGAATTTTAATATTATTTTAATGATTAAAATAATATTAAAAATAAATAATAATAAAAAATTGAATTGAAAAAAAAAAAGAAAATCGCAAAACTCGATTTTCTGAAAACGGAAGTTGATGCTTCCTTCTACCATCACCGTCGACGACCGGCGACGGCCAGGCGAGGTCTGCGAAGGGAAGCCTGATGAGAGCCGAGCCACCACCGGACCATCAAGCCGACAAACGGTGGTGAACAACGATGGAGAGAGAGGAAAGAGGCATTTCTCGGTGACCGGAGCCGATTCGGGCCCGGCCACAGCCAACCGAAGAAGCCCGAGTGAAGATCGACCGATCAGTGGCTGAATCGGTCGGTGGGGAGGCGGCTAACGTCGAAAAACGGCAAGAAACAGAAATGGGTACCGACGCCGAGGGAGAAGGGCCGAACCAGCCAATTTCCAGCGACTTCGGGGAAAATCGAGGGCAGATCTGAGCTGCGGACAACCCAGCGGAGCCACTGGCGGTGAAAATCGATAGAGAACAGACCGACGAGCCACTGAACCGGTTGAACCGGACTGAACCGACGGTCTGAACCGGGTTGAACCGAACCGGACCGAACCGGTTCAGCCAAAAAGAAAAGGAAAAAAAGGAAGAAAAAGGGAAAAAGAAATAGAAAACAAATTGAAAAAAATTTCAGTGATGCAATCGAGCTTCGGGTAAGTCGGTCAGCGGTCGAATTGACCGATTTAATTTTTGAAATATTTAATTTGATTATTATCCGACTGGAAATTTACCCGAAAAAATATTAAATTGTGTAGCTCGACGATTTGCATCAACCGAGAGCTCGAGACAGCCTCGATTCACATACTATCATGGAATCTCGGGTAAGTAACCTTTATTTATGACAATTTTGCATCGTTATGCGTGTTGATGAATTACGGATTTAATTTTCGCATAAATGAATTAAATTCTGGAAAATTGGGATAAATTGTCGTAAATAATTCATAAGCTGTCTGAGAGTTTAGAACGAGGCTAAATAAATACTGCTGGGCCCAATAAGCCCAATAGGCCTCGATAAAGTGTGGTAAACGGGCTTAAGGCCGATTAAGGCCCATTAAGGTGCAATCGGGCCCAATATGGGTAAACGGGCCCAATGATTTAAATTAAGCCCAGAAAAATATGAAATACAATTAAACTGTATTGTATTTGACCTGATAAATGTGTATCCGCAGTTTCGGAGATCGGATTTGGAGCAAATCGGACTGTGTGACGAGACATAAGTGGAAAAGGTCAGGCTGTACAGAAAAATGAGGTAAGAGAATTATGTGAGTAGCTAGAGGTAGCTACGCATATTTTAATAGCCTTTCTGTACACTGAATATGTATGTATACCTTGATAATGTATAATGATCCTAAAAATAGTTTAAATGATTTTAAGGATCGAAATAGGTGAAATGTCTATTTTACCCCTACTGAGGGAAGTTCACCTAAGGACGGTGAAAGCATGACATGCATGAAATGCATGATTTAAGGACTTTTATGGTTTAAGAATTTTATTGGTTTTAATCAAAGCAAATCAATAGATTGGCCAGTAATTGCATGAATTTCACATGATAACACTACGTAAGTGTTATTTGTATTTAAATGGAAATTTCTTTGGAAAATAGGCCAACTATCAAGTTTATATGGAAATAGATAGTGCCGACACGTAGTTCGCACTATATCTGCATTTGTGAATGTGCATAAATGTGCTTGAGCGCTTGCTCGCACCGACTTGTGTGACATCATATGCATGAAATGTGCTAGAGCATGGTGCTCGCATTGATTTTTATTATTGTGAAATGAGAGCTGCTGGAGCCTAGCTCGTACTCTGTTTTGACATGTTTTGACGTGGTATGCATAAAATAGTGCTGGAGCGATTGCTCGCACTACTTTTAATGATTTGACATGCATGAGAGATGCTGGAGCTTAGCTCACATCCTGTTTTGATTTGATATTGCATAAGGCCGCGCTGGAGTGTAACTTGCATGAGAATTGATTTAATTATGCATAAAGCCGTGCTGGAGTGTAACTCGCACGAGATTTGATTTACTTGAGCATTTATTTGTGCTGGAGCTTGCTCGCACAAAGTTTTATATGGTTTTCATAATTCATTTGAATGTCGTACTAGAGTTTTACTCGTACGAGGTTTTCACTGAGTTTTTATACATATCCGTACTAGAGGATTGCTCGTACGTGGAATTTACTTGAAATTATAATCAATTTAAGTCGTACTGGAGCGCTGCTCGTACGCAGATTTCATTGATTTCTATGAAACCGTGCTAGAGCTTCGCTTGCACGAGGTTTTCTGATATCATGAATATGCATGGAGCCATTCTTGAGTTTCGCTCGCACAGGGATTTATATTACATGCATATAGCCGTGTTGGAACCTTCTGTAGACTGTGTGTCACAGTGAGATGATATGTTCACACGTGCATTCTGAGACAGAGATGATTTGGGTGGATAAGACCTATCACAGGCACCCCTGATTGAGCTTGGGTTCACGGAGTACGTTGTACCGTGTATGTCATGCGGAGTACGCTGTACCGTGGGGATTGTTGGAGTGGAGTGGCATTAGCCATGAGGCAGCAAGCCTTGCCCTCGCAATCTTGGTGTTATGCTGTTCTGGCAGGTAGGACGACCCACCTCCCGTTTCAGGTGTGATACCCCGTACACTAGGTACCGTGTTGCCAGGAATCACTAGGATATGGCTATAGTCCTCGATGTTACTAATATAATCAATTACATGTCTCACATGATATAACTAGTGGTCTGATAGACCAAGGTAGACCCGAGGGAGGGGTCAGGCCCCCGATTTTATGATTTCATGATTTGTGACCCTGAAAGAAGGGTGGTTTTATAACCGAAGTTTTTATAATGAAATTTATTGAATTATTTTATGAGATGATTGACCCGGAAGGGTCAGTTTATACTACAGTTTTAATGAAATGATTTGAATGTAATAGCATGATGGTGTTTTTCATGCTTTTATTTCAAATTCATGAATTGTCTTACATGACATGAAAGAATGCATGATCTTGATTAAATTCATGCTAAGTATGATTTACTGATGTTACATAAAATGCAATTGATGCATGAATTACATGCTTTTCTATATGCACAAATAGTTTTGGATAAACTATGTCATGATATATGCATGACTTTGTGCTTGATGATTTTAATGAAAAGAAATGGATTTAAGGGCATGGCATTATGAGCATGTAGATAGTGGAGCTATCTACTTACTTGCATAATTGCCTTACTGAGTGTGTGGTTTGCTCACCCCCTTATTTTCTCATCTTTTTAGAGCACTCGCAATAGTTAATGAGCGGCTGAAGACTTGCATTCTGGGTATCTGCTGCTTCCCATCGAGAGATAGGTATACACATTTGTACAGTTTTGTATCTAAATATGTAATGCACAGTACTGTAAACGGATATGATGTCGGGGATGTAGGGTTATAAATACCATTGTGTATGTACTTAATTAAAGTCAAAGGTAGTAAACTCTGATATGTGAATGTGAATATGAAAATGGATTGGTAAATAGTGTGAGGTGACTAACACCGAATCATAGCCCAACTGTGTTGTAGGATGATTACGACGAGAGAAAGGTAATAATTAAATAATAAATGAAAAAGCGAAAAAAAATTTACTCTGATTTTTAGGTAATTTGGGTCGTGACAATATAGCCTCCATGAGTTGTTGTGCCTAAGTCTTATGGATCAAGCAAAATCTAGAGGATTATGAAATAGAAATGAATAAAATCCTTTTTAAACGTGACAATACCAGTGCCATAAAACTCACCAAAAATCCCATTCAACATTTAGAACTAAGCACATTGAAATTTGACACTATTTCATTAGAGATCAACTGCAAAATGGGGACATATTTGTTCAATATGTAAATATTACGCACTAATTGGTAGATATTTTCACAAAAATCCTCGATAGAGACAGGTTTAGCACAATTAGGGTTGAACTAGGACTAATAAATGCACCATAAATTTTTTCCTATCTATATCTTCGCTCATTTTGATATAGATTCGTTTAATCTTTGTTTAATTAATACAAAGTTGATTAATTACATCATAATAACAAATTTATTTTAGTGTAACCAAATAAGCCACATGAAAAATGTATCTTGCTTGCTATTAATGCAAAACTTGACGTTTTCATTCTTTAGCTTGAGATTATTTTTCATAGATTGAATGATCTTATGTGCATATTGGTTTTTGAAAGAAACATTTTGATTGCTTTTAATAACAAACGTATTGAAAAACTTGAACAACATATTTCTGAGTGTCAAAGTAAAATTTTCAAGAGATTTTATGGATTACTTGAGGATAGGGATCGATACTCTTTCTTAAGGTATTAATACTTGAACCCAAAAGGCACTAATAAAAATTCAAAACCTATAAATTATCGATACCTCATTCAATTTGCATCGGTACCAAATGAACAAGTATCAATACGTTTTACTAAAGAATCGATACTCGATGAGCCAAAAGCAAACAAAAGCTCCAGCTAGAGCTTTGATAATTCCCATTACTCATCCTTTTAGCCCTCAAACTCCATTTTTGTCCCACCTCTTTTAACAGTTATTTCAAGAATTTTACCACATTCTTACCTCATGGGCAGATTTTATGTTGCCTATGTTGGTCATAAACCTGATGTGCATGATAACTGGCTTAAAATGCAGAAACAAATCCATAAATTTAGGGAGTTATCAATGAATCCTTCCCAACCAAAACTCAAGTTGATCAATCTTTTAGGGAATGGATGAGTCATTTACTAGTGAACCCTCAACCACCTGAAGTCTATAATTTGAAACAAACCAAGAACGTACTCATAACCTTGTACCACTCAGCATTTCTAATTTTGCCTTCGCAACTCCATGGTATCTTCTCATTTTGGGTGTTATGATTGGAGTAATTCTAACACTTGTATATGCTAATCAAGGGAAATAAAGTGCCTACACTATTCATATTTAAGGTAGTTTTAACATACTAGCTTGTTCATAAGTTTCACATAAACCAAAGATTTTATAGTAACGAACCAGCCTAGCCGGTCTTGGCCACCCATTTTAGACCCACAACATCGACTGCTATGACATCGTTACTCATCCGTACTGTCCGCTTTGGGTCCACTGATCCCCACAGTTTTATCGAGATAAATACCCAAATTCGCGTCCCCATCGTGGTTCGAACTTAGGACCCTTAAGTACCAAAGTTTTACCACTTTGGTACCATTTGTTCCAATTGGATCAAATGGTACAAAAGTGGTAAGACTTGGGTACTTAAGGGTCCCAAGTTCAAACCACGATGGAGATGTGAATTGTGGAATTTACCTCGATAAAACCGTGCAGGTTAGTGGACCCAAAGCGAACAGTGCGAATGAGTAACGTTGTCACAGCAATCAATGTTGTGGGCCTAAAAGGTCATGGTCAGCTGGGCTAGGCCATTACATTTATGGCATGTGATTGGACTACTTGATCTTTCTCTATCACTTCTTCATGACATGACTCTCTCATTTGATCTCATTATTTATGATTGCTAATTTCTTATGAATTGATCTTAATGTATGCTTGAATCCGAATGTTCTTTTGCTTATCATCATGATGGGCACCCTTTTTCATAATATATGTTTTGAAATACTTAGTTCTTTTGCTATAACAAAAAGGAGAAAAAGAGAAAAAAGAATTATTACCATCTTGCAAAATCATATTTGGAATTAATGCACATATTTAAGGATATAATGATTTTACAACTTTTAAATTGAATAACAAATTGAAAGGGAGTTTTCATTAAAATTAATTCATCTTAAGTTTTTGTCATATCAAAAAGAGGGAAAATGTTTAGTTTGAAATACTTAGAATTTTAATATGACTTTAGAAAACTTAATTGAATTAATAGTGAACTAGATTTAGAGCTTTTCATTCAAATATGCTTGTTTTTAATGTTAAATTACTTCTTTGCATGATTTAGAGTTTCCATGTTGCGTTGGTTTAATGGATGCATAAGTTTATTAGCCATAATTATGTTCTTCGTATTCAAAGTATTGATAATTTTGAAAGATGTATCCATACTCATGTTTGATTTGGTTATCTCTAGGATTGTATCGATATTCAATCGTTACCATAAAACAGAAGCCAAGTGCTTTATTTTGGTATCTATACCTAAGGTTTTTGGTATCGATACCTTTAGTATTTTAAATGTAAGACTTCTTCTTAAATTATCGATACCCTTAGTATTTTAAATGCAAGACTTCTTCTTAAATTATTGATACACTAAGGTAAGGTATTGATACTCTTCGAGTCTAAAAGGTGGTAATGACTAGCTTTTAAGAGAGCCAATGGGGAAAATTACAATTAATGCTAACCAATCACCAGATTTCAAGCAATGGGGTATTTATTCAAACATTCAAGAAGGGCAACGGGAAAAACTACCACTTCAATCATTATCAAGAATTCATTTATTGTTCTATTCAAAGAATCCTTGTATCTTCTCTCATTATTTGTACTTTTCAATACCTTAACCCATTACATGAAAAAGGGAAGAGATAAAACTTTATGTGCCTAATTGTAAAAAGGATTGGGTAGGATTGTAAAGGTTTGTCTCGTTGAGCCTAGTAAAGGGAGAAGTTGTGAAGGTTGTCTCCTTAATCCTAAAATGGAGATGGCAAAAATGTTATCCTTAATCCTGACAAAAAAGAAGTGTAAAGGTTACCCTTGAGCATTAGAAAAAGAGGTTGTAAAGTGTATTTTCAAAGAGTGAATTTGGTAACACCTTGAGGAGAGCTCAAGGAAGAGGATGTAGGCAACTACGCTGAACCTTTATAAGTCATGTGTAACACTTCTCTATCCAGTCTCTCTTACATTTTATTGCTCTTTAAATATTGATTTGATTAGCTTACAATTTTGGTAAGTTAGAAATGTTTTTGAGTTTAGCATAAGAAGAATAAACATTAAATTTTTAGCAAAATCATTTTGCTCCCTTTCTATTTAATATTTAATCCAACATTTTGCATGTTCGCTGCTGTCAAAGCAAAGACATCTTCATTCTTCTTTAAGAATTCGATTAGTTTTATCTCTTAAGGAATCTTTGATCCTATTTAGATGACCTTATGAGGTTCCTCATCTTTTTAAGTGTTATGTGAGTCAAATTCTCCCTAGCTCGGCTTTAGATTCTCTTTGTTCATTCCTTATCTATTGAGAAATTCTCAACCCTTTTTTTACTCTGTGGTGGTGTTGCAACATTTTTTCACAATAGCAGTTATCCCCCTCTTAGTTTGTAATGCCTTGAGGTGCTAGGAATTTAACCATCATATAGAGTGAGGATCCAATAACTCCTATGCCATTCTAACTAGGATGTCCAAGCAATGCATTGCAACCGGAATAGAAATCCACTACCACAAACTCAATCATTTTTGTCTTTATTTGTGACTTGCTTCCTAGAAGAAGTGACAATGTAATCACACTTTTAGCTTGGATGTATTCGTTTGCTAACCCCATTAGTGGTCAATTAATGGCCTATGAAAGGGTTTTAGTTGGTCATCAATGATCCTTATTTCTTTCATGGTTTGTAATAAAGTATGTAAACTTTGTTACGACTATCGAAAAGAATTTTCTTCACAATATAATTATGAATAGTGATCGTAACCACTAAAGCATCATTATTAGAGGCATTTTTCCTTTCATGGTCACCAAAGGCAAAAGTTTGGCTTCACCTTTCTAGCTTTGTAGCTTTTTAAAGGATGGTAGATCACTCCTTGATGACCGAACAAGTCTATTCAATTCGACGACTCTTATTTTGGGCAGAATGTTAATAATGTCATCTGAATGCCTCAATCTCTCCAAGTTAATCCTTGCAAGAAATGGCGAAGAGGAACTCTTAAGTTTGATATTTAATGAAAGCATTAATTTTAAGGATGTGAATAACACTATTCAATGTAAATGACACAAAGATTTACATGGTTCGGGAAAGATGCATGCAGTTATGGACAGCAGCATTAGTGTATCACTATATCATTATGTGAACTAGACTATTCACTAAATACGTAGTTCTTGTTAGAGTTAGTCAAGTGTCTGGGCATGACTAAGTTACAATAGTTTCAGAGAAAGAATGATGTAAATTTAAAGAGAATGGTGTAAATCTAAGAGACAGAGTATATCTTAGAATGAGAATCTAAAGATCGTTTTACCTTGAAATATAAGGATATGTATAGGCTATGCAGTAACCTAGATCGTGCCATGTGTTTATCATCCTATGCATTATGCGTGTCTGAGTAGATTCAGTCTATATTCAAGCCATGAAACTGAGAAGATAGGAAGATGGGGTATGGTTTGGGTGTAGCGTGTTAGGCTAAACTCAGTGTGGTTGTTTTCTAACTAAAACCATCCCTATCACAAATCATTGACGACGACGACAACAATATAAAAAGTACATGAGTTGGGAAATATTTCTTGTGAGAAAATCTTCTTTTAAATAATATATATTGTAAATAAAAAAAATTCTTCATAAATTTTTCATGAATGAATTAAGAATAAATGAATATTATTTGGAGGATTAAATTCGAGAAATTCGATTGATACTCCTTAAAAATATCTTGTTGAGAAAATTTTGTTTAGATTAACCCAAATTGATGGGAAATCTAAAGAGAAATGTTCATCACAAATAATCAACATTTATTTTAAAGATAAAATTATAAAGATTGAAGGGTGATAAAATTGAGTAATTCAATTTAGAAAGTTTTCATAAAACATGTGACTCATTCGACGACGAAACCTCTTCAAGAAAAACTATTGGTACTCTTTGAATACTTTTAAAGTGGAAATTTTTTTTTGAAATTGGATCTAGATAGAAGGAGAAATCTCAAAAAAAAATCCTAATATTTAATTATTAGAATTAATATCAAAGAAAAGATAAGTTCAAAATAATTTAAAATTAGTTGATACCATCTAAGATGAGCATTATAAGGTATTTAAAACCTTCCTTTTACATAACAGTATTTACGAACCTGCACTCCCAATCGTAGAGTAATACTTATCCTTAAATTTGAATCAATAACTAATCACACCTAGTTTTTTAAAAATATTGGTGGTGACTGATTAATTTGCGTTCAGCAATTAAGTTCTAATATGTAGACATAATGTGATAGGTAAAAGTGAAATAATTTTATGTCTGTCAACAAATGTGAGCAAAAGTCGATTTAAATCAATTTAATCGATTAATGACCCGTTTGGCTCACCAGGTGTAGCTTGCTAAGCCACGTGCCAATAAAATTTTTGAAATGAAGACAAAATTTTTAAGATAAATTACCATTTTACCATTGATATTAAATTTTTTTATTATTTTATAAGAAATATATATCCTTAATAGTCTTTTTATTGTTTTCAATTTCTCCACTCATCCAAACTAGCCTTAAAAGAAATCAAATTTGATCAATTTAATTTGATCTCGATCGAAAATCGATTTGTAAAATCGAATTTAATCAATGTTAAGTCGATCGATTTTTTATTTTTAAAATTACTTACCGCACCAACCAACTTAACCAATCTTTTTTAATGCATTTTTAAATATACTATAGATAATATAAATAATTAAATATATTCAAAAGAAGATGAAAATTCAAGAATCCAAAAGCATATTTATAATAATAAGGTTAAGAAAATAACAATGAAAAAAATTAAAAATAGAAATTTCAGTTTTGAATCAAATCGGCCAAATCGAATCAACTTAAATCAATTCTAAACTTTTTGGTTAATATAATTAAAGCGATCGATTGAATTAAGGGTGTAAAGCAGATGGGCTAAGCTGGGTCGGGCTCAATCCATAAGGGTAGGTGCTTAAATGGGTTTAGCTCATTTTTAAACAAGTCAAAATTTAAGGTTGGTCCAATTCTAATGTGGGTTGGGCCATCCTGTGGGCCATGTTATTTATTTTTAAAAAAAATAAAATTTTAAAATGTATCATTAAAACCCGCATATAGATACAATTTAAGTACAATTACAATCTACTTACAATTGTTAATACCCATTAGATATGGCCCAAGACTTTGAGGCCTAGGATATTGAGGCTCAGTGTACTAACTAAAGAGCCGTAAACCCAAATACTCTCTCACTCACCAGGAGGCCCAAAGGAAGAACTGAGCTCGATCTATTGTATTATCGAGCGACCATTCCCTGATATCAAGAACAGTCTAAACCATGCTTACTCAATTGTCGTAGGACATGCTTCCACAACACATTGAATCAGCGACGTGGGAGAGCACAAGCCACTATTATAGGAGAGCCCAATCAATGATCTATAAAAGGCTGCCCATTGAGAGGTTCGCTTCTTTTCACTACTTCATTCTCTAAAAATCTCTAAACATTCAAACACTTTCACTGACTTGAGCATCGAAAAAAACCCCAATGAAAAAAATCCTAATGGACCTTCTGTTCTGCTGGTTAATCTAGGAAGGATAGGGTTAATCCATTGTTGAAAGAGTTGTGTACCTTTTTGGCATCAACAACAATGTTTTAAAAATAAATAATTACAAAGTTAAAAAAAACATAAATAAAATAAATAATTACAAAACTATCTATCAACCATTCCCTGATATCGAGAACAGTCTACTTAATCGTCGAAGGACATGCTCCCACAACCCACTGAATCAACGACGTGGGAGAGCACGAGCCACTATTATGAGAGAACACAATCAATGATCTTTAAAAGGAAATATCATTGTCCATTAAGAGGTTTGCTTCTTTTCACTACTTCATTCTCTAAAAATCTCTAAACTTTCAAATACTTTCAGACTTGAGCATCGAAGAAAGCCCCAATGAAAAAAATTCTAATGGACCTTCTATTCTGTAAGTTG
Organism: Firmiana major; assembly: GCA_033439115.1. Lineage (NCBI taxonomy): Eukaryota > Viridiplantae > Streptophyta > Magnoliopsida > Malvales > Malvaceae > Firmiana > Firmiana major. Next base: position 62,556,527 of record CM065904.1, read on the forward strand.
AAGTAGGCAGGATCAGGTTAATCCATTGTCAAAAGAGTTGTGTACCTTTTTGGCATCGACAACAATTTTAAAAAATAAATAATTACAAAGTTAAAAAAATAAATAAAATAAATAATTACAAAATTAAAAAAATATAAATATTTATTTAACATTCAAACTTCAACTCCTCTTTTGTAATATATATATATATATATATATATATATATATATATATATATATATGAGATTATTATCCTATCCACTGTAAGTAGAATTGAAAAATCATTCGAATTTATATTCTTTTTTGTTACAATAAAATTATATATTGTTTTCATAAAAAAACATTAACAATATATTTCTAAAAAATCTAATTATTAATGTGTAAAAAAAAAAAAAAACCTAAATGAATCAACCCACAAATAAACCCATATCCATGAGAATTGACAGCACATATTATCAGCCTACACTGACCAACCCATTTAAATCCGCTTTTACATAGATCTAAAAAATAAATCCAGTCTGTAAAAAACCCACGAATTTAATAAACCGACCCACGGGCTTTAATCTCTTTTACACCCTTAGATTCAATTATTTTTTTAAAAACTATAAATAATTCAATTGTTTGTTTTTTCATACCGAATCAATCGAAAAGAACCCACCGCACTGGGGGAATTCTATCTAATACAATCGCCACACTATCCCTTTTCCTTTGGATGCCAACGTTGTAAATCACAATCCTCAACAATCTAAATTATCATCCTCTGCTCATGAATCAAGACATTCTCCGCAACGGAAGACAGAGGGCAAATTAATACTAGCAATGACAATCAAGGAGCCATAAACCCGAATGTTAGCTTTCAAAGTAATGAGGAAAGCCAAACAGCAGATTTCCTCCATCTGTTCTGTAGCATTTACATCAGAAAGAAACGAACAACAATCAGAGCAATCCTAATGCCACCATCCACCCTAAGGAAAAGCTTGTAGACTACAAATTGGACAATAAACCACACCATAACATGGAGGTTCAATAAGGATAATGGAAAACAGCAAAATAATGGATGGTATGCATCTAATACAACATTGGCTATAAGATACCAGTCCAATTTGCCCACAAACATGAAGTCACAAGACAGAAGTTCCCATGTGCACATGTAAGGTCACGGGATGTTGTTTCACTGCAGAGCAAAACAAATGCATATCATGAACAATGCCATAGGATATGACAATTGAACAAGTAGATAAATTAAAGACAATAACTATACCTCAGCCTCATCTGGCCCACCAACTTTGGCAGTGCCATTGATCCTCTGGGCATCTTCTGTTGCAGTAAGGAGAGCACGAAAAAAGATTAAAAGGATGATAGCAGTGAGGAAAAGAAAACAATAAGATGTAATTCACATGGTATATCTGATTACATTGCATTAACTATGAAAACTAGAAAACTGCAACCATGATTCATAATAATAGATTTCTGCATCTACACCTAAAATAGAAAATATTGCTACATTTAGATGGGTAATTGGTCGTACTGCACCTTTTATACGTGTAGAAATCTTTTCAAAACCTAACTTAATATAGGATCCTATAAATATTTCTAGACAATTGCATGCATAAACAAACATATTTTTGAGAATAGACTAAATTAGAGCACTGTCATTCATTTCATTCACCAATAACAAGGCAATGTGTTTTTCTTTGTTCCTTTTCAGCCAAACATGGTGTTGAAGTAAGAAGAGAATCTAATTGTCTATATATTCAAAATGTATTACAAGGTTACGTTTATATACAAGTAGAGAGTCTAAGTTAGGAAAGTCCTATAATTAACCCTAGCTAATTCAGCCTATAATTAAGATATACAACCTGTAACACTCCTCCTCAAGCTGGAGCATAGATATTAATCATGTCTAGCTTGTTACAAATATAATCAACCCGAGGCCCATTGAGAGCCCTTGAGAAGATATCCCATAGTTGTTCTCCAGTTTTCACATATCCCGTAGAGATCAATTTTTGCTGCACCTTTTCACGAATGAAATGACAATCAATCTCAATATGCTCAATTCTTTCATGAAACACAGGATTACAAGCAATAAGAGGAGCAGCTTGATTATCACACCATAAATTTGCTGGTATGAGAAACACTCAATGCTCGTATGTCCATTATTACTGTACAATATCCCTCGTCTCGGGGCTCCCTTTAAATAGCACAAAATCTGTTCTAAAACTGCCCAATGGTGAATTGTTGGGAAGGACATGAACTGACTTACAATACCGACAAAATAGACAGTATCAAGACAAGTTACTGTAAGATAGTTCAGTTTTCTAACCAGCCTTCTATACTTCTCAGGATCTCCAAATAATTCTCCATCTTTTGTGAGTTGTAAATTAGGAAGCATTGGAGCACTACATGTCTTGGCTCCCAACTTTCATGTCTCAATTAATAAGTCAAGCACATATTTCCTCTGAGATAAAAGAATGCCTTTCTTGCTTCTTGTTACCTTGACTCCCAAGAAATATTTTAACGCTCCCAAGTCTTTCATGTGAAACTGACTATGAAGGAAATACTTAAAAGATGAGATTCCCATAGAATCACTCCCTGTAATAACGATATCATCCGCATATACTACCAGGAGAATAATGCCAGATGCAGATTGTTTATAAAAGACTGAATGATCTGACTTGCTCTTATTCATGCCAAACTTTTCCATTGCCTGGCTAAATTTTCCAAACCAAGCACGTGGACTCTGCTTTAAACCATACAAGGACTTATTAAGATGACAAACTTTCCCATTCTCCCCCTGAGCAACAAACCCAGGTGGTTGCTCCATATAAACTTCTTCCTAAAGATCACCATGCAAGAATGCATTTTTAATATCTAACTGATGTAAGGGCCAATCATGAGTTGCTGTCATAGAAATGAGTAAACGAACAGATGTCAATTTAGCGACAGGAGAAAAGGAGTCAAAATAATCCTCCGCATAAGTCTGAGCAAAGCCTTTAACCACAAGACGGGCTTTAAGGCGGGCAACTGATCCATCAGCATTGAATTTTACTATAAACACCCATTTACATCCAATAGCCTTCTTCCCAACTGGTAAATCAACCAAATTCCAAGTACCATTAGAATTTAAAGCATTCATCTCTTCTATCATAGCCTCATGCCAACCAGGATGTGACAAGGCTTCAGTAACTGTTTTAGGAACAGATGCAGTAAATGGAAGCCACAAATGAACAAGAAGAGGGAGACTATTGATTATAAGAGACAAACGATGTAATAGGATAAGTGCACTGAAACTTACCTTTACGAAGGACAATTGGTAGTTCAAGATCACTTGGAGTTGGATCTGATGTCAAAGAAGAAACAGGCGCCAAACATGTATCAGGAGGATCTCGACGGTGAGAATAGACTTGAATAATAGGAGGTGGTGGAGAGGATGGAAGTGTCAGAGAGGATGGTGTTAATGGAGATGGTTTAGACGACTGGTATGTGACATGATAAAGTAACAAATCATCATCCTCCCCCTTATTGAAAGAATTAGAGGAAGTGGGAAAAAATGGAATATGTTCAAGAAAGGTAACATCAGCTGACACAAGACAAAACAAGTGCTGCCAAATATCTGAGGTTCAATAGGAAACAATGGTTTACTAGGGATAAGAATACTATAAGGTGTCTCACCATGAAGAACATATGAAGGCATGCGGTTGATTAGAAAGGAGGCTGTGGAAACAACATCGGCCCATTGGTTTTGGAACATGCATATGGAATAGGAGAGCTCTGGCGGTCTCTAGAAGGTGTCGATTTTTTCTTTTAGCCACACAGTTCTGAGATGGTGTGTCGACACAAGATGACTGATGAAGAATGTCATTTTGAATTATGTAACTTTGAAAAGAATCGGAAAAACACTTTTGCATTATCACTTCTTAAGGTATGCACAGATACATTAAACTATGTTTTGAATTCAACAAAAAAGGCACTACAATGACAAAATAATTCAGAACGATTCTTCATAAAATAAATCAAAGTCATACGAGAAAAATCATCAACAAAAGTAACAAAATATCTAAAACCAGTTTTATACACAATAGAACTCGGACCCCAAACATCTGAATGAACTAACTCAAAAGGAAAACTAGCTCTTTTATTGACACAAGGAATACAAGGTAGGCGATGGTGTTTCGCAAATTGGCATGACTCACAATCCAGAGAGGACACAGATAATTTTTTTAATAAAGGTAATGAAGGTGGCCCAACCGACAATGTGCTTCAAAATAGATCTTGGCGTTTGGGTATCCAAAATGTAGAAACCTCCCGATTCATGTCCTTTACCAATAATCTTCTTGTCATAAGATCCTAAAAAAGATAATAACCAGGAAAAAATGAGACAGAACAATTCAAAGTACAAGTTTACCAACAGACACTAGATTGAAAGAAAATTTTGGTAGACTCAATACAGAAGACAAGGTAAGGAATGGAGTAGGATGATCAGTGCCATAACCAAGATCAGACGAAATAGATCCATCAGCTAAAGTTATAGTAGCGGGAGATATATGGGACTGACAAGTGGAAAAGAGACTAGGATTACCCGTCATATGATCTGTGGCACCAAAATCAACTACCCATTGTGTGGAAGAAGAAAGGAGACATGAATTTGATTTACTTGACTCAGCAAGGGAAGTGATGGATTGAGATGAATTCTTCAAAGATTCTTGGTACTGAGTGAACTTAGCAAATTCATTTGCAGAGATTGTAACAACTTGTTCAGAGGATGAGCCAAGTGAAGCAGTAGCAACAGCAACATGAGCTAAGTGAGACTTCTGATTCTTATTTTGCAATTTTCGACATGTGCGTTTAGTATGACCAGACTCATGGCAATAATAACATGTAATTCCCCCTGTATCCCGACTCCGATTATCTCGACTAACCATATTTCCCTTGTTACGATTCCTTTAAGAGGGGCGCTCCATTTCAAATCCACTATGATTGACTAGAGTAATAGCAGTATTAACAAAAGCACCAGTATCTATGCGAAGCACTCTAGTAAAGACCTCATGCAGAGAGGAAATCTCAATACTAGAAAGTATATGGGATTTAGCAACCTCAAATTGAGAATTAAGACCAGCCAAAAAACTCATTATTGCCATTTTCTCTCGTTGAACCTGTTGGACCTTTACATCAGGACTGAAAGGTAACAAGGTATTCAATTCTTCATAAATCTTTTTGAAATTCATAAAATAGGCCTAAAGCGAATTATCTTGTTGTTCAGCATGATAAAAACTTTTACAGATCTCATAAATATGGGAAATATTTCATTTCCTAGAATATAGAAATTCCAAATATTCCATCAATTCTTTGACATACTCATAGTGATTAATCAGGCTGACCACCTCAGCGTCTATAGAATTCCTGATCTGCAAGAACAAGCGAGCATCATCTCTTAGCCATTCCTGGCGAGTATTTGGTTGATCTGCTGTGAGATGATCATCTTTGGACAAACTCCGTAGATAAATCCTGACTGTCTTACACCAATATAAATAATTTGGACCAGTTAACTTATGTTCTGTGATTTTAGATAACATGGGAATCACATCAGTCACAACCAAATTTTTTTTGTTCATCAGCCATCGTAACACATGAAAACCAGAGGAAAAAAATAACAGCAAACACCGAGAGAGAAAAGAGAGATCAATCAAGAACAACTATCACCGAAAGAGAAAGAAAATGGAGATTTGTCATATTCGCTTTCAAATTTGAAGCAAAGGACCCCACTAGATTGCCACTGAACAGAAGGTGTCGCTCCAAATGGTGGTGGCAATGAGATTCACTGGGCATGCACAAGGGTGACCAAAAAAAAAAAATCTAAATCCGCTCACTTTGGGCAGGAAAAAAACCAAAAAAGTTTCAAACATTTCTGGAAAAGGCTCTTGATACCAAGTTGAAGTAAAAAGAGAAACTAATTTTCTATATATTTAGAATGTATTACAAGGTTACGTTTATATACAAGTAGAGAGTCTAAGTTAGGAAAGTCCTATAATTAACCCTAGTTAATTCAGCCTATAATTAAATCCTATATTTAAGATATACAACTTGTAACACATGGGAATGGAAGACTTTGAGCATTGGCTCAAACAGTCATGTCCCCACGTCTAAGTTGTTAGAGTTCTCCACGTCTAATATTCAAGTCCCAGCATTTGCATTTCCCTTCCCGTCAAGCTAGTGGCCTCATTGTACTAAGGATAAAAAAGCAAAAAAACAAAAAAACAAACAACAAAAACAACATGAGAATGGAATGCATTACAGGTGCAAGAGACTCCAAATGATTAAAATCCATTTTGACCATGTCAAGTTAGTGTTTGGTTAAAATCCCATTATAGGTCCTCTCTTGTGTTGCTTGATAGAAAGGTTGGGAGAGAGAAGGATGAATTGTTTTAATTTGATGGTTAGGTTCTATAACCACTTTTCAACTTTGTAGCTTGACCGTTGGATTAAAACTTTTTCTTTCCTCTTTTCCATTTTCCCAACCAAGCGAAAAGACAATTCACAAACTTTTTCCTCTTATTCTTTCTCCTTTATTTTTGCAGACTTGCCTATAAGATTTCAGTTCTTTTCTCACCATCCAAATATTACTTATGGCTTCCTCCTTAAACTCAATCACAAGAATGCTAAGCAATTCAACAATCCAAGATAAATTTTCTTTTACCTTCTCTATTTCTATCAAACCTAAGATCAAATCTAAGAAATAAGATCTCAAATAGAAGACCTTAAATTGTGGATGCTGTTCAAAGTAAATATTATAAATTTGATTTTTTTTTTTTTTTTTTTTAAAAAAAGACAAGAGTAGTGAATCCAGTAGTTAAAGTATATGCTCCTAATTATATTGGGTGTAAGATTGAAAGTAATGGCTTTAGTTGAGTAACTAAACTAAAACAATAGAGAAATTTAGTTGAGTAAGATCAGTTTTTCTTCCCATTCAGAGTCTCAGTTCTCATCAGAAATTTAATAGGTCGATGTGCCAGAACCATATACATCTCTCCCCTCAATTGAAAAAAATTTGCAAGCATTTCATCCTACTTAGGGAATTCAGCAAATTTAATGCTAATACAAAGAAAAGAAAACAAGCTAATAAAGAAACTAGTATCAGTAAAAGCATTATCAGATAACAGAAATGGACATCATCAACAACTAAAGTGAATCATGTGAATGTACACAGAGACAAGTTCTTGTCAAAGCAGTGTTATCACAAAGGTTTTTTTTTTAAAAAAAAATAAATAAATAAAAATAAAAATAAAAATAAATAAAAACTGAAAGACTCCAGTTTCAATGGTGGAACTAAAAACCTGTTCCAGCCGTATTGCTCACTCTATCCCAGCATGTTTACAAGTGCAAGGGAAAGAGATATCAAATGTGTATACAGCCTGTAACATGGGGCTACCTAATTCACTCTGGATATCTTGAAAGATATATCATAGTGTAGCTAGCATGTAGCATGGCACCTAATTGATTCTGGGTACCAATCATAAAGTGGGCAAAACACAACTAAAATAATCAAGAACTTTTAGCTGGGAAAGAACAAACTGAAGCAACAACTAGAAAATAAGTTTTACGTTTTCAAAATTGTGGACAAAAGAAAAATCACCCCTAGCTAATCCATTACTTGCAAGAAAAGAAAGTTTTTTTAATTCAACTTTTTAACAGCTTGAATAAGTCCAGAAATAATTAGGATAATTACCTCCATCCTCTGGGATGTCAGAAGTCCAAAGGGTGAGGTTGTCCCTAAGAAGCTGCATAATTAAGGTGCTGTCTTTGTAAGACTCTTCGTTGAGGGTGTCAAGCTCAGCAATAGCCTCATCAAAAGCTTGCTTGGCAAGGTGGCAGGCCCTGATAGAGAAAAATAGAAAAGAGAACGAAAAGTCATTCATCTCAAATAACATGAAAGGACAAGATTCTATATGAGATACATCCAATTTAACAACCCCCAACAAACCTCTCAGGTGAATTCATAATCTCATAATAGAAGACTGAGAAATTCAAGGCTAATCCCAGTCGGATGGGATGTGTAGGAGGCAACTCAGCCTCTGCAGTAGTTGTAGCTGTCTGTAGAAAATGGAAACTAAAAATGAATTTCAGACCATATGACCCAGCATTTAATGGCATTAACATTTTAGAATTAGACACTCCCACTTATCCCACCAAACAAACAGCAAAGTTTGCTTACCCTCTCAAATTGATTAATTTTCATCTCATATACCACACACTTATATTATTTCAAAAAAATATGCAATAAGAAAATAATAATGGATAGCTCAGTTGCCTTATAAAATAAATTACAAGCCATGAAAAGAGAAGGGAGTGACACATGCAGCGGATGGGTTAACAAATCCTTGGTACACAAAAAAGGGACGCTATGTGTAGCCATCCATTTTGTGCGTGAAAAAGTGAATAACAACAGCAAAGGAGAAACCTATACAAAAGAAAATAGGTTACCGGGAGAAAATAATAACAAATCAAAAAGAAAAACTCTTTCCTCTGCACTAAAAGGTTTTAAAGCTAGTGAAGAGGTGTCAACCACCCACTCTTCTCTTCCGTTTTCCCTTCCCTCAATCCAAAGAATGCCAACAAAAACAGACAAAGTAAGAACTTCCATATCCAAAGCCATATCTCAACTAGCTAGGATAAGAACATAATGAGAAAGAAATGATCAATTTTAACAAAGTGTAGGACCCAGAAATTCCAATGCAAATGGTTCTCAAGTAATTAGAAACCACAAAATTTCTTTAAATGTTATCAATTCTCAGTTTCCAAGGATACATATATAAGAATACCATCAGTTTAAGTTTAAGCTGGATTATAAGATATGGCCAAAATCATTTAACTTTTTCTATATTTTGCCACAACAATTCAGAAAAGACATATAGAGACAGTGCCCTAGCCTTACCACTAAAGCAAAGGCTCAAGGGTACTATACATCAAAGTTTTCAAATTCATTTTTTTGATGGATACCATGTCAAATATATAAGATATCCCAATTTAAGCAAGGCTTGAAAGAAGTAGTGACGTTATGGTCATGAAGGTTTTGAAATTAAAGAAACATTATGAAGGTGCTTATTTGTACATAATAAGGTAAATACATGACAAAGGTCATTATTTGTACATAGTATGTAAAATTGTTTACTAAAAAAATAAACAATTCATTAGATACCTCATATGCCTTCATAGAATGATCAGCAGCCTCTTTTTTCTCATTACTAGCTTTGAATTCGGCAAGATACCGATAATAATCGCCTTTCCTGCAATCCTCAAGGGTAAAAATGTAATAATGATAATAATAATAAATATATCAATGCTTCTAAACCAGTCAAAAGTGATGTAAAAATGTAACATCATACATCTTATAGTAGAAGACGACTGATTCACTAGCAATTGCAGAAGGGATGAGATGTTCATCAATCATAATCATTATATCATTACAGATGCTTGAAAGCTCAGACTCAACCTTGTGTCTATACTCCTTGATCCGCTTTGCATTTACCTCATTTCCTTTAGCTTCTTCCTTTTGCTCTATAGAGGAAAGAATCCTCCATGAAGCTCTCCGAGCACCAATCACATTCTTGTACCCGACAGACAACAAGTTCCGCTCTTCCACTGTCAATTCAACACCAAGCTTTGCCACATTCTTCATCGCATCCACCATCTCTATCAATGTTTTTATAAAGGGGAGAGAGAGATATTAGAGTTAAGGACAATAATATTAAAGAAAGATGGTGTAATTATTTTAACAAACTATTTAACGACGGACAAAGCCAAAATTTGGACAATATATCGATGTCTCTTGAGAATTTGAACCGATATTTTTTGCGCAAAGTCACAGAAATAGAAGTAAAGGATGCACTAAAGAGGATGAAGTCAGGGAAAGCTATTGAGCCTACTGACATTTCTATTGAAGTTTAAAAATGCCTTGGAAAGGTAGGAGTTAGGTGGTTGACAAATCGTTTTAATAAGATTTGGTGCACTAACAAGATGCCTGAAGAATGGAAAGATTGCGTTGGTACCTCTCTGTAAGAACAAGGGAGACATTCAAAGTTGTTCTAATTATCGTGACATAAAACTAATAAGTCAAAAGATGAAATTATGGGAAAGAGTGATTGAACAAAGATTAAAGAAGAATGTAGAGATATCGAAAAATCAATTTGGTTTTATGTCTAGCTAGTCAACTATGGAAGCAATACACTTACTTAGACAACTTGTGGAGCGTTCTCGAATTCTAGGTAAAGATGTTCATATGGTCTTTATATACTTGGAGAAAGCACATGATAAAGTGTCTAGAGAGGTGTTATAGTAGTCGTTAATGAAGAAAATAGTTCCTGTAAAATATATTGAAATAATTAAAAACATATATGGAAATGAAAGGACGCGTGAAAACGTGTGGAGGACAAACAAGTGATTTTCCTATCATAGTAGAACTACATCAAAGGTTGGCATTAAGCATACTCCTGTTTGCTATAGTAATAGACGAGCTGACAAAATTTATCCAAGATAGTGTATCTTGGTGTATGATATTTGCAAATGATATTATCTTGTGTGCTGAGACTAAAGCAAAAGTTATTACGAAATTAGAATTGTGGAGACAGACGTTAGAATCAAGAAGATTCAAACAAAGCAGAGTAAAAACTAAATATATAGAATGTAAATTAAGTTCAAACAAAGGAAGATAGAAACATAATGATGCTAAATAAGGTGGTGATCCCTAAGTAGGATCATTTTAGATATTTGGGATCGATCTTACATATGGATGAAAAGATTGATGGTGATGTGACCTATAGGATACAAGCTGGTTGAAACAAGTAGAGAAGTGCTACAGGTGTGTTTTATGACAAAGAAATTCATATATGGTTGAAATGCCAGTTTTATATGACAGTTGTTAGACCAACAATATTCTAAGACAGTAAATGTTGGGTAACTAGAGGATTGCATAGACAGAAAGTGAGTGTAGCAGAAATACGAATGCTGCGATGGATGTGCGGATATACAAAAAAATATTGAATGAGAAATTTAAACATTCACAAAAAGGTTGGAGTGACACTTATTGAAGATAAGATGAGTGAAAGTTATTTACCTTGGTTTGGACACATACGACGTAAACTTATGGACGCTTCAATTAGAAGAGTGAAGGTTATGAATTATGTAAAAAAGGTCGAGACTAGGGGAAGACCGAAAAAGATTTGAACGAAAATAAGTCGGAAGGATAATACGTTCATATAATCTACTCCAGTATTGGGATAAAGGCTCTAATGATGATGATGATGATGATGAGAGATTAGATGCGATAAGGCTTTCCATAGAAATGCCATTGAGCAAGACATAAAATCGAAACTAAAATAAAATACTGTTAAAACATCAATAATTAATTCTAAATAAAGTACAATGCACTGAGAAAATTCACAAAATTTGGATTTTAATTCTATAAAATGGAATTATCAGTGAACTTCCAAAATAAGTCGACAATTTCACTACACTAGCCTTTAAAACCAATCACACAAATGAATCCATTGTCCCAAATTCTAGTCGGCACAAAAAAAAGAATAAATAAATAAAAGAAAAGTAACTTTTCCCTCAGCTTTTAAAAAGAAAAAATTTGTCGATAAATTTACTCAACTGTGAGTAATCTACTGGACAGTAAAAACGACATCAAATTCAGCATTAAGTTTTTCTGATCACAGCATGAATAAGCATAGAGAAATGAAATTGAATCTCTAAACGAGTTGAAAATAAGAAAAAAATGTAGATAAAAGTAAAAGAAAAAAGAAAAAGAAAAGATTATTACCATCGTAGCGTTCAGCCTGTTCAGCGAGCTTGGCGACGTAGACGAGATCCTCGCGCTCTTTAGAAGAAGCCATAGCTGATCTCTCCACAAGTTCAAACCAATTAAGTAGGGTTTATACTACGGGAGATTTTTATCGGTTTCTTTCTTTTCTTTTCTTTTTTTCTTTTCTTTTTGTTTCGAAGAAATTAATTTAGTAGTTTGGTTTGGTGACAAGTCCGAAAAGATCCCTGTTGGTTGGACCGATCAGAACGTGCCACGCTCTCTTTTGCTTCTAACGCGGTTATAAGAATCTTTTTCCAATCTTCTGCCGTTATAATTTTGCCCGCGTAGCTCTTAGAAATTCATGTTTATTATTTATGTTTAAATCATATAAGATTATATTTGTATTATTTAGAATATAAAAATTTTATATTACAATTTATGTTGATATGAAAGTATAAAATTTTGTTTTAATTTTTATAATATTCATATATAATTTTTGTTTAATTTTAACTTGTATCTCATTTGTATATTTTATTCGTTTTTTCTATTCGTGTCGTCTTCGTACCATATCATTATATTATTTTTAAGATTATTAAGTCTACTTGTCAAAGGTTAATTAGAGGTGTTCAAATAAATCAATAGAATAGAAATTTATTTTGATTAATCAGACTATTATCGTAGTATTTCAATTGGTTAACAAAATACTTTTAAAAGAATATTGATTTTTGATTAATTCAGTTACTTAATAGAATTAATTGAAATTTTAACTGAAATATAATAAAATAAAATATTAACTTAAAAATATATTAAACTTAAAAATATTTTTAATATTTGAAATTTAGATAATGTTTTAGATTTATTGTCTTTAAAATTTCCAATTTAATACTTTGATATTTGAATATTTTATTGAATTATATTACTTATTTTGTTTAAAATATGAAAATTAACAATTTAAGTTTTGTATTTTATTATTTCGATTAATTAACCTAATTAACCAAATTTCATTTAGTTCGGTTAATTTCAAAATTAGAAAAATTGATTAATGAAACAACAAATAAACTAATTTGGTTAAATTCGATTTTGATCAATTTGACTCAAAATTAACCGAACCGACCGAATAAACACCCCTAAGCTAAGCCCTTTACTTCTTATTGCTAGTCCCCCTTTCCTTTTTTTCCCCTCCATCTTTTTGACTTAAATATAATAAAAAAATCAAAACTTTAAAAAGTTCATTATCCAAGCATTTTTTTTAATTACAATTATTGTTTATACTCAATAATTTAACCTCTTAATGAAACGAACTCGGAAATGAAATTTTAGACTAAATTTTTTATTTTCTTCCTTATCATGTCTACCCTCGGTGTAAGTTTCGATTTGCTTAATTAACTAATCCTTGCTTAATTTATTATAGAATTTTGTTTGTCCTATTCCAGTATAACTTTCTTTTAATGCGTTTCGTTTATTCTAGAAGAATATCATCGTTTTATACAATATAATATAACATTTCTATATTCATTCATGTTTCATCCCAATATCAATCATCATACATAAACTTACTCATCCATAACAATCGCATTCAAAACCAAATCAGAGCTCCTATTTCATATCTCAAACTTGTATAGAATTTATACTAAATCCATAATCCTCAAACCACATATAGTATTAGCTATTACATCACGAGACCATATGTGCCTATAATTGATATCCAAATAAGTCCTAACTTACATTCTGTAATATACATACATAAATTGTGCATGTAACTATTTGGATGCAAACATAATATAAAAGAGTATATACATTATGAAATTAAAACATAAGCTAGTAGGAAGCTTGCACTCCACAGATAACACAAAATGACACCTCGAGTGTTACTATAGATAAGCTAAAAAGATGGAATAAGAAGGGGAGAGCTTACACCTGTAAGAAATATACATAAAAAAGATAGTATCATAAACCGAAATAGGTGTATGTTATGCATTCCAAACACTCTATCGTCTTTTCTACTTCCTTAATTGTTCAAACAGAATTATCGTTATAGCTAGGTCAAGGTTTAAGGGGTATTAATCGGAAGGATACTTTAAAGTGCTTCATTTCCTCGAACCCTAACACCTAAGCTAATGGGTCCTATATGTACAATAATATGCCTCAATGCACATGTTTTACAATCAAACCATATGTTTCACATCTTGAGTTATACTTAAAACATGTTGTAAAGCAAAGCATGATATAATATGATGCTTATGTAAACATATTTAAAGCACTTATCAAATTTCATACAAATTAGAAACTTATAAATGTTCGTGCAAATCATATATTTAAGTTTTCATACAAAAGTATGTAATTAAGAGCATGTAAACAAATCTTATACTTGCAAAGCATTTTAATAAAACTTATACTTAAAACATTCGTACAAACCATTTACTAAGAAACCTTTGTGCAAAGTAGTTACTTAGAAACATTTGGATAAAAACATAAACTTACAAACATTCGTACAAACTTATTTTCTTAGGAGACTAGGCATAGATCCCTATGTACTTATTAAGGGTAATAACCACGACTCGTTGTAGCTATCAATGGTCATTGTCCCTAGTTTGGGAACCTTAACTGTTTATGATTATAGATTCTCTTAGTGCCACTGTAAAACTAGCAACTGAGAGTAAATTGTCACGACTAATTGTCGGACAACATGCTAATAAATGGGATGGCCTCATTAGGCACATCTACTCACATTGTGCATACTTGATCTTAGTTTGTCAGTGTATACATGTGTTACAAAATCGGATGGCCTTGTCAGGCACATCCACCCATATTGTGTACACCCGATCTTAGTCTGTCGGTATATAAATGTGTTATATGCTAGTTATGTAGTCATGAGTGATAGGGTGCCTATTGTCTCAAAACAATTTCAAAACATCTTAGCGTGATTTCTAATTCAAAATAGATTCTTAGTATTCAAAATGCGTATTATACTAGGCTGTGACATTTTTCCCTTGGAAATAATGCTTTCAAAAACATCTTATCTTTAAAAAGAGTATAAGCATTGTACATTGTTCTTTTAAAGCAATTTAGACAACCCATAACATAAAACATCCCTTAAATGCTTAAAACATCAAACCAATAAAAATCTTTAGCCAACAGCTTACAAATCACAAGTCTCTGCATTTAACTCAATGTATACATATCAAGTATAAAAGTGGGTTATCTTTACACTTTTTAGACAAACCATGCAAGTATAAAAGCTTTTTATGCATTGGCTTAGTTAAATGCATGATCTCGTGTACACTTTATGCATGAATGATCTCATGACACAACACATTTACTATACATATACATTAAATCTAGATTGCCATAATACACCAAGAGAATGATGCTATACTTTCATCCCTACACGTGCACACACTTAGGTGGAGACATGATTTCTACACAACTCAACCTACACCAAGCCAACCTCCTATCATATCATATTACCTTTGCACTAATTACTTGTCACGACCCCAACTACTCGAAATTCGTAATAAATTTTTTGTTTTTTTCTTTCATACTTACTTGTCCTCTGATCGTGACCACACTCCACTAGCTATTGGGCTGTATGTCAATGCCAGTCCCACCATTCATTTACAAGTGTTTACAATGTCTATACATCCTCGAAAGTTACTACAAACATATTATTGTGCTATTCTTATTCAGATACAATATGTACAAGTGTATATATCTCAAAATGATGGGTAGCAGTGGATATCAGGAATACAGTACTAAGTCATCTCGAAGTCTACTGAAAGAAATATGTGTAGGAAAAATGAAAGGGGTGAGCACATCAAACTCAGTAAGGCAATCCTACGAACAAGTAGGTAACCATACAACCTACATGAACGTGGTGCCATGCATAAACTACCATTTCTCCACATAATTTGAAAATAAACGTTTACGCATACCCATATGCCATACAAATGAATGTAATGTAAAACCAGTTTACATCACGCATGGATTTAAATAGCACGAAAAATAACTTCATGCAAGTTTCAGTTTAAAACTCAGTTTCATTCTCATCAAAGTCATATCTCAGTCAGGATCCAACCCCTCCCTCGGGTGATCCAGACTCACATAAAAGTCCATAAAACATGATTCTAAAAAACATCAAGTAATAACATGCGAGAGTAGGCAATATATATATCTCGGGCAATAAACTAAGACTATGGCCAAATCCTCATGATCTCACTGCTACACGGATCCTGTGTGCGAGGTCTCACCACTATCGAGAACCGCCCCGGGAGGTGGGTCAATCTATCCCGTCGGTCTTGCCCGATCACTCGCATCCGAAGATGTCATTTACATCCGGAGATGCCACATAAATATAATATAGCACGGTACAATGTACTCCATGCGATATGCACGGTACAATATACTCTATGGACTCATATCTCACATTAATCACCGTGTTATATCTCAAAAGGCATGTGCGAGCCTATTAAATCGGTGACACACAGTCTATCCGACGCTCCAAGCATGGCTCATCGCATGTCTCATAAAATCAGTGCGAGCGATGCTCCAGCACTCTCATAAAATCAAAGAAAATCTCGTGCGAGCCAAGCTCCAGCACGGGTTTCATAAAATCTCATAAGATCTTGTTCGAGCTAAGCTCCAACACTCTGTCAAAATCATGTAAAACTAGTGCGAGCTAGGCCCCAGCACTCTATCATAAAAATCAAGTAAAAAATCTGGTGCGAGTTAGACTCCAGCACCCTGTCAAGAAAATCATATGAAAATTTGGCGCGGGTTAGACTCCAGCACCAATGCATGTAAAACCCTAATGCGAGCCCATGCTCTAGCACTAATGCAAGCATCACACAAATCAGAACTCATGCGAGCTAAGCTCTAGCACGTCTCATTTTTTCCATAAAATCCCGTAGGCGGCTTTGTTATCTCAGAACAATTTTTGAAAGAAATCACATTATTGAAAATATGCAATGTTGTGCATTTTTATTTAAAAGTTAGTCAACCTACCTATGCACGTGTCAAAACACCTAAAAAACAAGCAGGAACCTCTTGTTCTTGCTCCTCCCAAATTTTCCTAAATTTGAAAATTTTACCCTTCACAGGGGTATTTTGGTCATTTACCCATCCGGGCACTAAAAATTCTTATTTTAAATCTAGACCATTCATACAATTTTAGGGAATGTAAATGAGGTCGAAATTGCATAAAGTTACCTCTAGCAATCCATAAAATTCCCTTACTTGGAATCACGCGCGAGCTTATCCCGTCTCGACCGTACCAGGTCTCTCAGTCCAATTTGCTCCAAACCAAATCTACAGAGCTGCATATAACCACGTATTGGGTCAGTTCTAATATACTTATCAGTATTTCACCCTTACTGATCGAATCTAAAACACTAGGCCCGTTTTACTTTATTGGGTCCAATTGCACCTTAATGGGCCTCGACCTCTTTTTCAGCCCGTTTCCACTTATTAAATCCCTTCTTCAGGTCTATTGGGCTCATTTGGCTTACCAATACTCATCGGGCTTCGTTTCAAACTCATTGGATAGCCCGTATACTGTTTACGATAATTACTTTAAAATTTTGAATACAATTCATTTTATGTAGAATTAATCCGTAAAATTTGTAAAATAATCTTAACTCTGCATTAAGGACTCAAATTGTCGTAATTAAAATGTACTTACCCAATACTATGTGGGGTACGAAAATTGGAGCTCAATCGGCTCTCGTTCGGGCTTTGTCGTAGAACTGTACAATTAGATTAATCAGGGTTATTTTCATTAAATATAATATTAAATTAATTTTTGAAATTTACCCGTAGGTCAATCTCGACCATCAGTCAACTTACCCGAATCTCGAGACATCCCCGACAAAATTTCTTTCCTTTTCCCCTTTCATTCTTTTCTTTTCTTTTCTTTTCTTTTCTTTTCCTTCATTTTCCTTCCCTTTTCCTTCCCCTTTCCTCTCGGCCAAAACAGTGTCGTTTCGGGCCCTCACCATCGCCAGTCATTTTCGGTCATTTCGCTGGACGAATCAGGTACCAACAGAACCGACTCGCCCTCCCGATCATGTCGGTACCCTCCGATCACACCCAGCTGTCGTGGATCGTCGGAATTGAGCCCCTTTTTCTCGTCGACTTTTCATCCTCCGTTCGTAGGACTCCGGCGTTGATACGGCACGTCGTTGGTACTCGCAAAGTCGCCTGAAGCTCCTCTTCTTTCTCCGGTCCTCACTTGGCCTTGTCGATCGCCGCATCGTCGTCGGGCTTCGTGAACGCGCGGTTTCCGTTAGGCTTCACTGCTTCCTTCTGTTTCGTTTTCAGATTTCAGTTTTTTTTATATATTTATTATTATTTTAATCATTAAAATATTATAAAAAATCTCAAAATATCAACAAAAAATTATATTTTATTTAGATTAATTAATTAATTTTATTTTAGCCCTTTTTCGGTGTATTTTTCTCTATATTTTCGGGATATTGTCTCGGCCAAATTTCAGTAAATCTTAATAAATTTGTATCTTGGTCAATTAGACTCGAAATTCAAT
The DNA here is from genome assembly GCA_033439115.1 of Firmiana major. NCBI lineage: Eukaryota > Viridiplantae > Streptophyta > Magnoliopsida > Malvales > Malvaceae > Firmiana > Firmiana major. The sequence goes on from CM065904.1 coordinate 62,574,842, forward strand.
AATTTTTCTTTTATTGATCAAGATTTCCTAAATCCATATTTTAATGAAATTTTCTTATCGAATTTATACCGAATTTTTGATTTTTTGACCGTTTTACCCTTCTACATGTTTGGGACCAATTTAGGCTGACTTTCATTATTGGACTCACTATAATTTCTCATTTAAAATTTGTATCTCTGTCCGGACAATTCAAATCTCATAAATTTAATTTGAAATTCCTTAACTGTCCGTTTTCAGATTTTACGTACGTTCAACCATTTCATTCAATTTATATGATCAAAATCATCCGTCTTATGATTCCATTAACATATAACAATATCCATACAATATGTGAATTATAAGGAAATACGATAAAAATTGGGTCTTACATAGTCTCCCCCACTTAAGAAATTTGATCCTCCAAATTAGTACCAAGTTAGTCTGTAAACCACTCCGGATATTTCACACATATCATACTCTTACTCTCCAGCTCCTATTTAAATTCCTCTGAAGTGTAATACTACCGAAGGGCTTTAATTAGGGAGATCATCTTAAACCTCAACATTTTCTCCTTCTTGTTTAATACCCGAATACTTCACACATATCATACTCTTACTCTCTAGCTCCTATTTAAATTCCTCTGAAGTGTAATACTACCGAAGGGCTTTAATTAGGGAGATCATCTTAAACCTCAACATTTTCTCCTTCTTGTTTAATACCCGAATCTCATTATACCTTTAGAAAGAGAAACTTCCAAACACACTGATTCACACTCGATGAATCCTCACAATCCCCATCTCTTGTCAGCATAGCTTTTTTATCTGTTCTAAGGTGTTCTCATTCTCTCACAATCAGCTGAACACCCTTAGAGGCTTATTATATTAGATCGGGAGCAATTTCTATTTGTCACCCACTTCTTTCTATCCATTCGGAAAAGCAACCCTTACGGCCAAATAATGCTTCACATAATGCCATATTGATACTTGAGTGATAACTATCACTGTGACCAATTTAGCTAATAACAAATGATCATTCTAGGAGCTTCAAACATCAATTGCACACGTTTTCATCATATCCTTCAGAACCCGTACAGTCCTCTCTGACTAACCATCTGTCTGAGGACGTAACGCTATGCTCACATTCAACTAGGTTCTCATGGCTTCCTGAAACATGTTCTCAGAAGTGAAAAGTGAAGCAGGAATCCCTATCTGATACAATACTCCCTGGAATGCTACCTATTGTTCCACAATCTTCTTACTTATATAAATTTGCTCACGCACTCAGAGTATCTATGGCTTTCATAACCAGAAAGTTGGTAGACTCAATCAATCTATCGACAATCACTCAAATAGCCTCGTGATTCCTATTGTCCTCTGTAACCTATCACAAAATCCATGGTAACTTGCTCCCACTTCCATGTCAGAATTGGTAGAGACTGCAATAATCCTGCAGACTTCTAGTGCTCTACCTTAATTTATTGACATAAGAGACACTTCGTCACAACTTTTCGATATCTCTCTCATCCTTGACCACCAATACCCTTTTTTGAAAATTCTGATATATTGTATTGCTCAACGAATGAGCTGTATATCCCAAATAGTGAGCTTCTGTCATTAACAATCTCAACAACTATGGTCATTGGGAGCCATTATTCTACCTCCAAACCTCAGTAAGTCATCATCACTCACTGTGAACTCTGTCACGGTATCCATCTGAATCTGACTAACATAATCGACACCCTGCCGATCATCACGTTGAGCCTGTCAAATTCGGTCAACCAAATTCGGTTCTAACATCAAGCTAGCTGTCACATAATCACTGTCATCATCAAAATGGATCACATCACTACTGAGGCTCACAAACTGCTTTACAGCTCACGCTCCCTGACCATTACCATCCCAAGGCTCTTTCTGCTCAAAGCATCAGCCACTATATTAGTCTTTTCCTGGGTGGTACAATATCTCACAATCATAATCCTTTAGAAGCTTAAACCCTCTTTGTTATTTCATATTCATTTCTTTTTATGAAAACAAATACTTGAGACTTTTATGATCAGTGCATACCTGAAATTTTTCACCGTAAAAGTAGTGGCGCCATACCCTCAATGCATTACTACGACTACCAACTTTAAATCATGGGCCGCATAATCCTTTCATGGTCCTTAAATTATCTGGATCCATACGCGACTATCATCTCATTTTGTTTCAACACACAACCCATTCCTTTTTCAAGACATCCATATACCCTGAGAAACCTCTTACTCTGTTGGGTATGGTGAGAATAAATGTGATGGTCAGTTCATACTTCAATACACCAAACTCCTGTCACGTCTATCATCCCATTAAAATACAACTTTTTCTAAGTTAAACGTGTCAACAAAGTAGTCCATTTCGAGAACTCTCAACAAATCATCTGTAAAAACAATTTTCAATTGTTGCTTATGATTTTCCTTAGACTTTAAATACACTCAAAATATCATCAATAAGGATGATAACAAATCGGTCCAGGTAAAGTTTAAATACCTCATTCATCAATGCCCTAACGAGTACAAAGAATTGTCTTGGGCACATCCACATTCCAAATTCTCAACGAATAAAACCCAGACTTCCAATCAATCTAAAAAAAATTTGCGCTCTTCGCAGCTAACCCAATGGATCATCAATAGTAGAACAAAATACTTATTCTTACGCTGATCCTCTTCGATTCGATAAATCAAGTCTAGTTCTTAACTTTTAGGCTCACTACCACAGAACAAATGTCAGTATGAGAAAAGAACCTCATCGTAGTTGAGTTCCACTAAATATTTCAATCACCCATATCCTTGACCTATGTACGCATAAACGTATAATGTCATTTCGAAATTGCTTCTGTTCAAGATACTAACCCGCGTCATTTCCTTTTTCTTATATTAATGACTTTTATAAAATTTTAATTTTTAAACCTTCATGATTAATCGAATTCTATATTTCTTTATCGTATAAGTAAAGGTACCCTAATTTTAAATGTATATATTACGACTGTCGATTTCAATTTATAGGTTATGTGTACTTCTAGATGCTGTCAAGTTTTCAGGCGAGGAGGTATTTTGAAATACCTTTATTAACCCTCAGACTTAACCACATGGACTAGTTGTGGATATATCCCCCCTTATCCTTGGTCGCAATTCATATTCACTACATATCGCTTAATCCAAATTACTTCACATATAAGAGATATTCTTACCTTGCATACGCCTCTTATTCCAATATATCTTGTATTCAGGATCTATCACATCTCAAAGCTTATCTCATTTCGTATATCAACTATAACAAAACTCTTTCATTACTTGTTAAAACTTAGTGTACACTTTTTCTAGGGTGAAACATCGCTATCTTAGAATAGCAATTTCAACAACATAGTTTGCAGCCAATCAATTTATTCCCCATATTACATCAAAACACTCATATTTCATAGAATGAGATTGGTTTGCATGTTTATTTCCCCCACTTTCAACTTACAATCTCTACCGACATATTCAATTAGTAGACTATCCTTCATTGGGTTTCTAACTATCAGCATTTCGCCTAATGATATAGGCTTCACATATTTCCCTAACTTATATGCAAATGACGACGATATGAATAAATGTGTAGTACCAGGATCAATTAAAATAATTACTTCAATATTAATTATCAAGATGGTACCTTACACCACATCAAATGAAGCATCAATAGTATCTTGGTCCAAGGCATACACTCGCCCTCATTCAACCGTCTATTTTCGTGGTAACTACCACACATCCAACACTGCCCTTTAGCAGGTCGGGGTCCTCCAATCACAATATCCGTGTAAGCGCTGAAACTAGATACACTGGGGCTTACCAATCATCTTACCCCATAACTCACTAACTCTAAATTTCCTACCAAACCGCCTTTTTCCCTCTTTGACATCTCTGTTATCTACTATTTCCTTTTTGTCTCTATTTCGGCCCTTATTGCCTTTCTCAAACTCAGAGGCATGCAATTTCTAATCTTATTCACACACTGTAATCTGCGCACTGCCTCATCGTAAATAGTGATATCTAACGGGCCAATCAACTTTGATAGACGATCTGAGTCCTTCCATGAACTTTCAGACCTTTCGACTCTCATTGTCCATAATATCGGTTCATACCTGCCTTGGGATATAATCTGATATTCATACTCATTAATAGATTTGGTTTCCCTGAACTAAACTCATAAATTCATCTGTAACTTCCTCTGACCGGTATTCAGGATATACATTACCCGGAATGCATCCAAAATTATCTCTCATATCAGTCTTGGATGTCTAATACTTAAAATGGGTCAAGCATATTTCTACCAATGCTCCACCTCGCCCTCCAACATAAACATATTTAAAAGTCACTTTCTCGGTCGACATATACCGAAAGAATCCATATAATTTCGCTATCTCATTCACCCAGTCCTCAGTAACTAATGGTTTCTTTACTTCGCTAAATAGCGGAAGGTGCGGGAATCTCTATAGTCTGAGGCATCTATTCAGGCTTTACCCTTCCTATCCTCAACTACCTGCATAGACTGAATAAATAACTCCAAAGTATTTTCTACACTCCACTCCATCCTCGTGAAGTGTGTCTCAATACTATCTGATCTCTTTATAGGACCCTGTGGAGTATGCTCAACATCAGTCTCCACCTCAACCTCCACATGAGTCTCATGGGTCGACTCAGCACGACTAGCAGGCACAAGCCTACCTCTACGGCCTCTGCCTCGTGCTCGACCTCATTTACCGCGTCTGGTAATAGGCATAATGCCTATATTACTACATTCACAACCATTTCTTAGTTAAAACCCATCTCAATATACATGATTGTATCTAACCAAGCACAGTAACACGAGGATGTAATTTTCTAATTACTGACAGTGACACACATCAGACCAATTTCGCTCTGATACCACTAATTGTCACTACCCCAACTACTCGAAATTAGTAATAAATTTTTCATTTTTTCTTTCATACTTACCTGTCCTTTGATTGTGACCACACTCCACTAACTATTGGGTTGTGTGTCAATGCCAGTCCCACCATTCATTTACAAGTGTTTATAATGTTTATACATCCCCGAAAGTTACTACAAACATATTACTGTGCTATTATTATTCAGATACAATATGTACAAGTGTATATACCTCAAAATGATGGGTAACAATAGATATCAGGAATGCAGTACTCAATCGTCTCGAAGTCTACTGAAAGAAATCTGTGTAGGAAAAATGAAAGAGGTGAGCACATCAAGCTCAATAAGGCAATCCTACGAACAAGTAGGTAACCATACAACCTACATGAACGTGGTGCCATGCATAAACCACCATTTCTTCACATAATTTGAAAATAAACGTTCACACATACCCATATGCCACACAAATGAATGTCATGTAAAACCAGTTTACATCACGCATGGGTTTAAATAGCATGAAAAATAACTTCATGCAAGTTTCAGTTTAAAACCCAATTTCATTATCATTAAAATCATATCTCAGTCAGGATCTAACCCCTCCCTCGGGTGATCTAGACTCACACAAAAGTCCATAAAACATGATTCTCAAAAACATCAAGCAATAACATGCGAGACTAGGCAATATATATATCTAGGGCAAATAACCAGGACTATAACCATATTCTCGTGATCCCACTGCTACACGGATCCTGTGTGCGGGGTCTCACCATTATCGAGAATCGCCTCGGGAGGTGGGTCAGTCCATCTCGTCGGTCCTGCCCGATCACTCGCATCTGAAGATGCCACTTACATCCGAAGATGCCACATAAATATAATATAGCACGGTACAATGTACTTTATGCGATATGCACGGTATAACGTACTCCATGGACCCATATCTCACATCAATCACCGTGCTATATTTCAAAAAGTACTTGCGAGCCTATTAAATCGGTGTGACACATAGTCTACCCGACGCTCCAAGCACGGTTCATCGTATGTCTCATAAAATCAGTGCGAGCGATGCTCCAGCACTTTCATAAAATCAAGGAAAATCTCGTGCGAACCAAGCTCCAGCATGCGTTTCATAAAATCTCATAAGATCTAGTGCGAGCTGAGCTCTAGTACTCTGTCAAAATCATGTAAAACTAGTGCGAGCTAGGCTCCAGCACTCTGTCATAAAAATCAAGTAAAAATCTGGTGCGAGTTAGACTCCAGCACCCTATTATGAAAATCATATGAAAATCTGATGCGAGTTAGACTCCAGTACCAATGCATGTAAAACCCTAGTGGGAGCCCTTGCTCTAGCACTAATGCATGCATCACACAAATCAAAACTCATACGACCTAAGCTCTAGCACGTCTCATTTTTTTCATAAAATCCCGTAGGCGGCTTTGTTATCTCAAAACAATTTTTGAAAGAAATCACATTGTTGAAAATATGCAATGCTGTTCATTTTTATTCAAAAGTTAGTCAGCCTACCCATGCACGTGTCAAAACACCTAAAAAACAAGTAGGAACCTCTTGTTCTTGCTCTTCCCAACTTTTTCTAATTTTGGAAATTTTACCCTTCATAGGGGTATTTTGGTCATTTACCCATTAGGGCAAAAAAATTCTCATTTTAAATCTAGACCCTTCAGACAATTTTAGGGAATGTAAATAAGATCAAAATTGCATAAAGTTACCTCTAGTAATCCGTAAAATTCTCTTACCTGGAATCACGCGCGAGCTTATCCCGTCTCGACCGTACCAGGTCTCTCAGTCAAATTCGCTCCAAACTAAATCTACGGAGCTGCATATAACCACGTATTGGGTCAGTTCTAATATACTTATCAGTATTTTCACTCTTACTGATCGAATCTAAAACACTGGGCCCGTTTTAGTTTATTGGGCTCGATTGCACCTTAATGGGTCTCGACCCCTTTTTCAGCCCGTTTTCACTTATTAAATCCCTTCTTCGGGTCTATTGAGCTCATTTGGCTTATCAATACTCATCAAGTTTTGTTCTAAACTCATTGGATAGCTCGTATACTATTTACGATAATTACTTTAAAATTTCGAATATAATTCATTTTATGCAAAATTAATGTACGAAAATTAGAGCTCAATCACCTCTCGTTCGGGTTCTGTCGTAGAACTGCACAATTAGATTAATCCGGGTTATTTTCCATTAAATATAATATTAAATTAATTTTTGAAATTTAACCGTAGGTCAATCTCGACCATTGGTCAACTTACTTGAATCTCGAGACATCCCCGACAAAATTTCTTTCCTTTTCCCTTTTCTTTATTTTTTTTCTTTTTCTTCCTTTTCCTTCCTTTTTCCTTCCCCTTTTCTCTTGGCCAAAATGGTGCCATTTCGGGCCCTCACCATCGCCGGTCGTTTCCGATTGTTTCACCGGATGAATCAGGTACCAACAGAATCGGCTCGTCCTCCCGATCACGCCGGTACCCTTCGATCATAGCCAGCTGTCGTGGATCGTCGGAATCGAACCCCTTTTTCTCATCGACTTTTCCTCCTCCGTTTGCCGGACTCCGGCGTTGATACAGCTCGTCGTCAGTACCCGCAAAGTCGCCTGAAGCTCCTCTTCCTTCTCTGGCCCTTACCTAGCCTTGTCGATCGTCGGATCGTCGTCGAGTGTCATGATCGCGCAGTCTCCGTTCGGCTTCACTGTTTCCTTCTGTTTCGTTTTCAGATTTCAGTTTCTTTTTTTTTTTATATTTGTATGTATAATTTATTTTATTATTATTTTAATCATTAAAATATTATAAAAAATCCCAAAATATAAACAAAAACTATATTTTATTTAGATTAATTAATTAATTAATTTTATTTTATTTTAACCTTTTTTCGATGTATTTTTCTTCGTATTTTCGGGATATTATCCCGGTCAAATTTTGGTAAATCTTAATAAATTTGTATCTTGGTCAATTAGACTCAAAATTCAATAATTTTTCTTTTATTGATCAAGATTTCCTAAATCCATATTTTAATGAAATTTTCTTATCGAATTTATACCAGATTTTTAGTCTTTTGATCGTTTTACCCTTCTACACATTCGGGACCAATTTAGGCCGACTTTCCTTCTTGGACCCACTATAATTTCTCATTTAAAATTCGTATCTCTGTCTGGACAATTTAAATCTCATAAATTTGATTTGAAATTCCTTAACTGTCCATTTTCGAATTTTACGTACGTTCGACTATTTCATTCATATTTATATGATCAAAATCATCCGTCTTATGATTCCATTAACATATAACAATATCCATACAATGTGTGAATCATAAGGAAATACGATAAAAATCGGGTCTTACATTACTCCTCAAATATCAATTTCTAAACATATTTAACCTCATTCCATCATTCTAACACCATTATCATTATCATATTCACTAAACATCATCGTACCATAATCATAATATATCATTACTCACATGCACCACAATGGGCTATTATGCCCTCATTACGGCAATAGGTCACACATTTTACTTACATAGCATATAACATCATCAAATCACACAAATTCAATATCCATCTTCACTTAAGCAAAACCTTTATCACTATTCATCACTTGCATCGCAAAACTAATCAATAGATACTAGGCCAATTTCACATATATCCCTTACCAAATGCTATATTCCAACAACCAACAAGGCTAAATTCACTAAATCAAGTTTACGGAATGCATATATACGACCTTGGCCTAATTCCCCACCAATGTGTCTTTGCTACATTTAACATTTTTAACACATAAAAATTAACAATTTCAGCTCAAATTACTTTTAAACACATCAAAATAGTAACCTTATCATTAAATTACATCACCTCACACTTACTTCTTTTAGTAACCAAAACTAATTCTTTGTGCTTCCTTTCACATTCCTACAATTTCAATGTGCCATTCAATTTCATCACATGCTAATGGTACTTAGATATATCATATTATCCAGCTATCACTCATACTTACACTTTGTTACTATAAATTTCACTTAAGGCAGAAATTATATCCTTGTGCTCTCTTTAGAATTTCTAAAATTTAACAATAAAATCATGTTTATCAACCCTTAAATCATCACATATATTATTTCCAGCCAACACACATCCTTACCCTTAGTTCCTCCTAAGGCCGAAATCACTTTATACACTTTCATAAATATTTGTTGCAAACAAACATCAAATTTATACTTATCACCCTTTAAATAATCCAATATCTCATTTTTAGCTCAAAATAAGCTTTCTTACCCTTAGTTCTTTTTTTTTTGGTGGCAGAACTTCTCTTCTCTCCGTCTTTAAGTTTTCAGCCTTTAATACCTCAAAGACTCACTCAAATCAATCTTTAGGATAATAGAAAAGTAGAAAAACCAGTAAAGAATATATGGGTTTAGCTTTTCTCTCTTATTTTCTTCTTTCTTTTTATTTCTTTCTTCATTTTCCTCACTCTACATTGTGAAACCCAAATTTTTCTCACTTTATTTCTTATTTGGAAAAACTAAGAAGTAATTGAGAACTCAGAATAATGTTATGCAGGCTCAAAAATAATCGAAGCACTCGGGTTAGTGGCGTGGGACCCAGCGACACGAAAATCGAGGTAAGGCTCTAAACCTGAGAATTACTTAAGAATTACATGTATAAGCATGAAATGATGTGTAGAAGTGAAAACTAAGGTATTGAAAGTGAAAAAGTTAGTGAAACTCAGGTTTATGCTAAACTGAGAAAAATGGCATAGTAAGAGAAATAATTTTGAAATAAATTCTAGAAATTCTCAAAAATTATTCTGAGACCATAGAAAATTAGTATAAGGTGAAATTGACTTGGGAAATAAAAAATTAAGTGGAAATATGGAGGTTTCAGGGTTCAAATTAATTTTTAAAGTGAACCGAAAACCTTAAGCCATTTTGCTCGATAATGATAAAATCGCGCGAAATGAGCTTAATTGGGAAACTTTCCTTAAAAACGTGACCCCAAATATTTATGAGACATACTAAGGACAAAATATAACACTTGAGAAGTGGAATTTTGGAGGAAATTAGACCAAAAATAATTTTTATGAATTTTCTTAAGCTCAACCCGAAATTCCCCTGTTTCAGGAAACAGACCAACTAGTAGAATTTGCAAGATTTGAAGACCTTATAGAAACCTTTTGACTCCCAAATTTTCCAGATTAAAAGTAGACTTAATAAGCTTTCTAGAGAGATAAAAACCAACCCCAACCGACCTGGAACCTAAAAACCCCAGCCACCCAAAGTTACCATAAGTGTCATCCTTGCTTTCAGATTACGTGATTTTTTCGGTGGCCTTCCAGCCACTTTCAGGCGACAGTAAAGAAGGATCAAATTTTTCTCCTTCAGTCATCTATAACATATCAAAAATCCAACCACAAAGGGGTCTATTTGCTAGGTGAAAAACTAGAAAGAAAAATAGGGGCAAAATCTGCCCTATTTCGATGTGAGAGAAAATTCAATTTTTTGAAGTTTTTGGTTGGAAATTTGGGTTGTTTTTGATGATTCTAAGCTATATATATGTTTAATTACAGTTGAGGATCAATTTGGAGGATAAAAAAAAGTAGTCAACCTTGGTCAAAGTTGAGGTAAACTTGATGATTGATGATGAACTTGAGATATGTTGTTGTTTGGTGTTTTTGAATGACTTTTAGTTAAGTGGAATTGAAAGAAATAATTTCTATGGGAGTGTATGAATTCTGCCAGCCTAGGGTTAGTGTAGTTGTGGTGAAATTTGGATGAATTTGGTGTTATTAATAATTAAAATTATACCGAAAAAGTTTGGTTTATAGCTTAGTTTAGTGAAAAACCAAAAGAAGTGAAAATTGGTAAAATTGGAATGATGACAAATATGAATTATGGATGTGAATGAGTACTTAGGCTATTAAGATAATGAAGGTGAAGTTAGAAACAACGAAATTGACTAAAATAGCTTAAACCGGCACTTAAATCGATAAAATCGAGAAAATAGAAAAAGTTGACAAAAAAGTCAAAATTGGTCAACATTTATGAAACTAAACATATGTTTGAATATGTTGAGATGCTATTAAGCATTATGTGATGATTTGGTATCGTTTCGGGTAGCTTATGAAATCGGCATGCAAATCGAGGCAATCCCGGGACCCGGTGATTTTGTGCTGCCCCAAGGTCTACGAGGTAAGGGATGTGTTTTAAAGTAGTATTGGTATCCCAATACCTTATTTGACATATAAATATGTTGAAGTTTGCTTGTATCTACGAAAATGCATGTTCGAACCTGAAAAGGTACTATGCACGCTAAACCGAAAAGCCCTTTTTCGAGCTTTTCAAATGTACTTTTTGCTATCTATGAGATGTTTTAAAAAAAGGCAAATTACTACGTGAAAATAAAAATTTATGGAATAATGATTTGTTTACGAAATGAAAACAAATATGTAGTTTTTACGAGTTTACGGGTTAATAGACTCGAAATATGCTTTAAAAGTACTGTTTTGAGACTGTCAGACCCAGATTTATGTAGCTTATTCCTTATGATTCCTATGTGTAGGAACACTATGTAATTATAGTTGAATCATAAGAAGCGTATTTACTAGACTTAAAGTGTTAGTGAAATGATTTAACACGTAAAAGCTACATAAAATGCCTAATGTGAGCGATGAGTATCACAGGCTAAACCGAGTTAGTCTAAATCATTATGACTGAAAATAAGAACTTAAAATAAGAGAGCATAGAGAGCTCATGAAGGCAAGTCAGCTTGATTTAGTCCCGAACATACAAAATGAGGGTAAAAGCTAAAAAGGGTAAAATGGACCTTTTTGGCGAAATAAGGTGTTTCGGGTGAAATTATCCACCGGGAGCGGTTGGAATATAAAGACGAGAGTGTAAGACATAAGATATGACACTTTCAAAATTTAGAGAAAAAGTCAACTTGGTCAATGGTTAAGGAAAAAGTCAACTATAGTTAAGAAAGTTGACTTTTACCATAGTTGACTAATCATGGTTAAAAATTAACCAAGTGTAGAGAAAAATTTGGGGAAAAATATTCTTAGCCAGAATACAAGATAATCATCTCCGGAAGTAAGAAAAATTTATTCGGAAGGATTCTGAATTTAATTTAATGGTTAAAAACATAATGGGCCTAAGTTGGAAAATTTAAAGCTCATTAAGGTATCATAAGTGTGGGTTGAATTTGGAAGGCCCAATGGGCCAAATTGTTGGGCCAAGTTATGGGCCAAATATTGAGACAATTGAAGGCCCAATAGGTAGAAAAAATTTCAGCCCAAAAGCCCAAAGGAAAAGCCCAAACCGAGAAGCCCAATTGAAAGCCCATGTGAATAAGTTAAAAGCCATTAATGAACGGTAACAAAGTTTAAAATGATAACCATTACCTAAACTTTTTGGAAGTCAATTAAGGTGGCTGGATTTTTAGCTTAATGACTAAGAAATGGACTTATAAATACCAGCCAACACATAATCATCTTCATCCTTTCATTTTCGGTAAAGTGAAGAAACCATAATCGAAAAGTTTTCTAGGCTTTCTCTCACTAGAAATCACTAGGAAAAAGGCATATTTGGAACTTACAATCTTCATGAAAGTTGTTCCAAATTGAGAGGAGAGTGAAATATGTTGGAATTGGCTATCAAGGAGCCATAGTGTACAAACCGTGAGGCTTCAAAGTTTAGGCCAAGTGTGAACACAATATACGAGGTATAATTTCAAGCTTCCAACTTCATATATGTTAATCTATGAGTTATATGGAGTTGATTGGTAGATGTTTTATGGATTGAAACACACGAAAACACTATAAACATGTGATGGCCGAAAGTTGGTATATGAGTTTTGATTAATACCCATGTGATTTTAAGACATGTATAGGTTGATATGCATGTAGACATGATTATGGCATGGTTAGTTATAATCAATTTGTTCATATGGATAGTTGTATGATATGACACATAAGGTAATTGATAAAATGCCTAAATGAACTATATGATGGTTTGTGAAAATGCCTAAGTGAATTGGCTAAACAAATGGACATGGATGGCATGCCATGGTATGATCGACGGCATGGGATGCACTCGGCCATGGCATGTGGCCGAGAGGCCCAATGGGCCAAGCCCAAGAATTTTAGGCCCAATAGGGTGTAATGGGCCTAGAACAAGCCCAATAAGAGTTGGTGGGCCCCATAAGCCCAATAAGCCCAACAAAAGTGAATAGTAAAATGAAAATGGGCTAAAGGCCTAGTTAGGCCCATTAAGGATTTTTAAAGCCCATTAAGGGAAAATAGACTCTATTAATGTGTAATACAGTAGGAAAAGTATAATTAACCTGATGAATGGTTATTTACAGCTCCGGAGTTTACATTGAGAGCTGATCGGACTGCGAGGTTGAGCAGCACCGAGGAAGTGAGGTCACTTGACGTGATCCGAGGTAAGGGACTTTTACGAGTAGTTAGAGATACCTGCACGTATTTTCGTTTGCTTTTACATTCACTTAAAAACTCTGAGGGTCAGAGAAAGTGAATAATAATTATTGCGACTCGATAGTGACAAATTATGATTTTGCCCCTAGTTAGTCAAAAAGTCAACTTTTGTGAAAAGTTGCAAAAAGCATGGAAACTACTATTGTGAGTGTTTAACTGCTGTTTAGAATGAAAATAAATAGATGGGCTAATGATTTTAAGGTTGATGTGACTTAAGCACACTTTATAGTGCTGATTTTAATGTTTTGTAAACTATCCCTTTTTAAAGAGCCATCTATCATATTATGTGAGAATGAATCGTGCTAGAGCACAACTCGCACTGGATTTCATATGTTTTCCACATACATTAGTGCTGAATTTTGATGCGCACTAGATTTCCATGACATGCATGATAAAGTACTGGAGTTTTAACTCGTACTCAGTTTTATATGATATATGCATGACAGAGTGCTGGAGCGATTAGCTCGTACTCGAGTTTTACATGAGATACATGACAGAGTACTGACATAGTACTGGAGCTATTGCTCGTACTTGATTTAATACATGAACTATGCATTGACCTAGTTGCTGGAGGTTTACTCGCACTAGAGTTGAGTTTGTGATGTGAAACAGTGTTTGAGCGGAGTGTCGACTGTGGGTCGCACTCAAGACGCACACTGTATGTGATATATAATACATGTTAAAACCCATGCCCAAGTCCTTGTGTGACTGTGTGTCACATCTTGTGAGAGGATATCCGCATAAGGTTAATATAGACGTGGTATGATATTCCACAGGTGCGAGGGCTAAGACCTATGGCAGGCACCCTGACTGTGATGTAGGGTCCACGGGTGTACTTTGTACCGTGTCTGGAGGTACGAGGAGTACGCTGTACCGTGTGTTACGTATAGCTGGCGGCTGTAGTGGACTGACCATCCTCCCGTTGCAGCAGTGATGCCCCGCACACCGAGTACTGTGTTGCTTGGGATCATATTTCGGATATGATAATAGTCCAGGATACTATTTGCATTTCACCACAGAGTCTCACATGATATATCACATTGATTGACTGATTTAAATTGCGGACAGACCTGAGGGATGGGTCGGACTCCGATTTTGTGATGTGAATTATTTAATGCCATATTTATTGTGATTTAAATATACATGGCATGATTTACATAAAGGCATGATTTATATAAAGATGCATTGTTTTACACTACATGCCTACATTTGAGAAAGAAAGCATGATTTCTGTACATGAGATTTAATCTGTAGAAGTATATATATTATATTTAAAGACATGCTTTTGAAATGAGTTAAGGAAATAATGTTTTCAAGGCATAGCATTATTTTTAGTAGATAGTGTAGATATCTACTTGCTTGCCTGATTTCCTTACTGAGCGCGTTGTATGCTCACCCCCTTTCTTTACATCTCTCTACAGAGCGTCAGCAGTAGAGCGAGAGCTATCGAGGGATAGTATTCCTGAGTCCACTGCTAGTTCTTATCGATCGCCAGGTATACCTATTATGTACAGTTGTGTATCTAAACATAGAAACAGCACAGTGATGTATACAATATATATTATGGGGAATGTATTTGTGTTAGATTTTATATAATCTCAGTTACAGTCAGTAAATAGTATATTGACATGTATGTATGATAATGGATAACGTGGTAAGCAAGGAGTCTGACATCAAATCACAGCCCAACCATTGAAGAGAGGAAAGGTAAGTTAAAAATGCGAAAAATTTGTAGTGATTTTGGTTAAAGTCATGGATTGAGAATGGGGTCCTGACAGAGACTAAGGCCACATGTAGTCTACGCGATTTGTCATGTGCGGCCCGTGTGGACTCTGGACCTCTATGGTGCGTGCCGTATGCCACTTGGTGTACATTTAGTCCCTTGTGGCTTATGCATAACCGCGTTAGGTATTTGTGCCACTCGGTGCCTTATTTTTGCCATTTGTTTAAGTGGCGTAGGGCGTTGTACAACTCTGATCCAGTCTACAGTTATCTTACCATGGCCATAGGTATATTGTCTACGTGAACTATCTACGCGAAATTCCTACGTGAATTATCTACGTGAACATGACTTTTATTACTATGTGTTTTTGTCTGGTCTTTATGTATCTATTAATGATGAGATTTAAAGAAAAATATTTAAGCTACATGATTTCTGTACTACGTGATTTACATGCTACACGTTATATGTTACGCGGTTTATAAGTTAAATGATATATGATATTGAACTAAGCTACGTGATTATAAAGTTACATGTTACAATGTTTTACTTTAACATGTTTTATTGCTAAGACTGCTTTAAACGCATGTCTTATTGGGTTTGAAGAACTCACCCTTTCCTTTCTTTCTTCCAGATTATCTTAAGTGATTCACCGGCTTTACCTGCTGTACAATGGTCGTGGGCAAGTGGACTCGACCTCCTTTTTTTAAGCTACTCGTGTACAAGCGAGGTATACTTTTACTTTATTGTCAGACTTTTTGTAAAGTATAGACAGACGTTGTAAAGAACATTTGGGATGCAAATTAAGTAAATATGAATGTAAATAAAATTGTAAACACACAGTTGCATAATATTGCATATTCCAAAATGTTAAAGTGTGGAAATGAGAACGAATGTACTGTTGAGTAAGAAAAGGAAATTAAAATCAACTGGTTACGATTGTGTTTTGTACCTTGTAGGAGGGTTAGGATAAAAATACGTCGTTATGCTGACGAAATTTTTACGAAATAAAAGGATCAAGAAATCAGCACTGATAGGAATAGAACTTAAGTAAAGGATTTAGAAAGTTAAAATTAGCTCATATTTCCACGTTTCCGGAGCGTTACAGTTTATGTGGTATTAGAGCAAAAGTTGTCTAGTATTGTCAGTGTCGACTAGTGAAACTAGATTACATCCCAAATTGTCTATACTTGTTTGGTTATAAAGTAAGTATATTTGTTAAGTTATGACTAAAATCTTGGTATACGTGCAGGTAAACAATCACTAAACTATGAGTGGTAGATGAAACCGTCCCTAGAGACAAGCATAACCTCCTCCGCCACTTCCCCCTCAGCTTGAGAGCCCTACTACCAGAATAAGAAGGCTCGAAGAAGGCATGCAGAGTATGAGGGAAGGATTGAGTGCTCTTACTGCCATGTTTGCCCAGCAATTTGGGGCAAATACGTCCGGTACCGGTGCTACTACCACACCTACACCTACTCCTCCTCCCCCATCGCAAGACCCTCCGACAGCCCCAGTTCTTCATCCTACACTCACACAACCTAGAAATGATAAAGATACGCAGAGGCTGCGAGACTTTCTGAGAATGGATCCCCTAGAGTTCACAGGGGTGAAAGATTCGATCAAGGCTGAGGAATGGTTATTAGACCTCGATATAGTATTTCAGTATCTGGGGTGTACCGATGCGGAGAAAGTGACCATGGTCAGTTACATATTTAGAGGTTAGGCCAAGTTTTGGTGCAGGGCCATGCAGACAACCTTAGCTGAGAATCCAGCAGATATTACATGGGATGCCTTCCTTGATGTATTCCAGGCCTAGTACATTCCGTCCACAGCATGAAAGAAGATGCAGGCAAAGATTTTAATTTTGGTTTAAGGGAGTTCGACCGTAGATGAGTATGAGAATCGATTCACTACCCTGTCGAGATATGACCTAAAAATCGTTAGGGATCCCATACGTCGGACTGAGAGATTCTTGGCAGGTTTGAGATCAGGGATCTGAGATAGATTACTGGGATTTCATTTCATGGATTTCAAGGATGCCTTGGGACGGGCTCAAGAAATTGAAAAGGGCCTGGATGTGACATAGGTAGAGCGCAGGTACAGAGGCAAAGGCCGAGACAAGGGAAAAAGAATACAAACATCTCAGTTTGAACTGAGATGGGGTCAGCCTAAGAGGTAGAGAATAGAGGAGCCTCAAACAGGGGCTAAAAAGCCCAAGGACCCCATGGTTAGTGCTGACACTGCCCGAGGCCCTGGTACTAAGTTACGCAGATGTAAGAATTGTGGCAACCTACATTATAAACCATGTTGCGTGACTATGGGTGCCTATTACAGATGTGGTGAGGTAGGACACTTGATTAGATATTATCCGTTGATAAGACCTTAGGAGCCTCGAGAGCAGCTAAGACAAACTGAGAGACAGGTACAGATTCCCCCGAGACAGGCCCCGCAGAGAAAAGCCACTGCTGAATGCATTTGGATGAATGGGAATGATTGTTTAAGGTTATGATTAAAGAGAACAAGAATAACTAAGTTATTTAAGCCAACAAGGTAGGAAATTGAGAGCTACCTAAAGGAGTGATGTTTAAGTATGCAAAATGCTAACTTGATGCCATCCAAGGAATGACCATGTTAAATTTAATTGAGCCTATGAGGTTCTCGAAGAAATTAAGGAAGAAAAATGGTATGATTAAGTAAGATTAAGGGTTGGATTAAAGCTTGCAAATCAGCCAAGCATTTTCTTAACATGCTTAGAGTTTTGGTGCATAAACATGGCCAAATGAAGATAAAAGGAATTTGATATTTAATCAAGAAAAATATATGATGTAACTAATTTAATTAAGAGATGAAATGAAGTTTTAAAGTGATTAAATAATGTTGATAAAGTGGCCAAAATAAATTTGCAAAGAAAATGGACAAAAATGTGGGGTTCATCTGTACTAGGTCAAGAAATGCACCCAAATGGTATGGAAATTATTCATATTAAAATATGGGGTTAATTTAACCTTAAATTAGACTTAAAATGGGATAATTTGTTGATAGAAAACATGGCCAAAAACTAACTAGAAGATTATGAAATAAATGAATCAAAATAGTGCACAAGCTTACCTACCCTTGCAGCAGATAATCTAACATTTCCCAATGATTTTAGAGGTTAATTTCATTTTAAATTATAATTTATTCTGACCATGGACTTTAGGCACAATATATATCATGTTTATAGTGAATTTGGGGTCCATGCACCCTTCATTGTTTAGCCTAAATCAAGAAAAACAATTCCCCAAGTCAGAAACACTAAAACCCGATGCATCCTGTAGCCCTTTCCTTTCTTAATTTTTTCTTCAGCACCAAAACTACTTTGTTTGGTCTTGGGTAATTTAAGGCCTATTGTAGCCCTATAATTGTACTCCAACATATATTTTTTGTGGGAATTAAAAAGGTCATCTAAGAGGTGTTTCTAGCCTAGAAGAATAGGGCATAGAAACTCCCTTGCATCTAGGTAAGCCAAGTTTTGAGGTATTCTTTCTAAGGTTCCTTTGCTTAAAAAATTGTGAGGCTTTAAGACTGATTTAGGTGTTAACTTACAACTGGAAACATGAGGAAAAAAGGTGTTTTAAGTTGGTCTTAAGATAAGACTAGGGTAAGGAACTATGATCACTCATTTTGGATGATAGCTTGGTGATTTTGGCATGCTTTATTGTTGTTTGATTTGTGGTTTATGGAATGACAAGCTAGGGTGACCATTTAAGGTTTTAGCCAAGAGAGAATTTTAGGGATAAGAATATGTAATTTTTTGGGGTTTATTATGTTGGTGAAGTTATAAGATTTAAGTAAGTTAATTAATGATGATTTAACGATGTTTGAAAGGAAAACTAAGTAATGTTTAACTTAGGGTTCCGACCACTGTAGAGTTTTAAGGTTAGTGAATTTAATTTTAGGGTTCTGGTGAAGTTTTAAGTTAAATAAGACTATGTTGAGTTGAATTTTAGGGGTAAAGATTAAAAAAAAAAATTAAGAGGCTAAGTTATGCAATTGAGGTTAGGTAAAGAAATTTGGAAAAATTGGATTATGTAATGGAAATTATAAGGATGTGGAGACTTAATCTAGGGAAATTAAATAAATTATGGTATTAAAGACGAATTATGATTAAGATTAAGGATGATGGGCCAATCGGCCAAGTTAAGGAATTAAGGAAATTAAATATTGAAAGTAAGCTATATAAGGATTATGTTTAAGAAATAAGAATAAGTTATGGAAAATATACTTAGAAAAATATATTTTTGGATAAGAGAAAGAAATAAGTTATTTAAGAATTGAATTCATTGAGTATGTTTAAGGAGGAATTAAGCATAAAAGATTAATAATTAAGAAATTTGGTTCAGCTATGCAGATTAGATCGTCCAGAAAGGAGTAATGGAATAGGCTATATATATGCATAACCAAAAATAGTCTTGGAGGCCGAATCGACTTTCTACACTGCGAATTTAGGTAAGGGACGTATGCTCAAGATATCTTTGTCTCAAGACTTAAATCAAAATATTGATAACAAACACACGATTTGTAAACCCCACGAAATTTTTTTATATTCGGTTAATAAAGTAGACAAATGCAATTTGAAATGTACATATAAAGATTTTATTCCTACATCGAGAGACTTGGAAGAATTAATTTAATAAAATATATTAAATCTAGACATAATAACTGGGAGGAATAGAGATAAAATTTTATGAGTTAGATTAAGGTATGAATATTTTCTTATGATCGATAAAAATGAGTATTAGATTTGATTTGACCCTAATATCATAAGGGAGATTTGCTAAGTATATATATAAATATATGTGTGTGTGTGTGTTTTGGGGGAGAGGGGGGTGTGTATTTTCTTATGTATACATATGAATTTAGTTGAAGGGAAATGTAACAAGTTGATTGTATATGTATATATATATATACATAATCGAACACATATAATTGCTGAAGAGGGAGCGAGAACTGGAGAACGAAGGGGGAGAACCATCGTGAGAAGTCCGACCATTTGAAGAGCAGTAGCAATGGCTCTCTTTTCCTCTGTAACTTAAATGAAATAAGAAATGCATGGCCTATTGTAAATAAAAGACATGAAACTGGAAGGAAAATAGATGACCGAAACAGAAACTGTTCAAAGAACAGGAATGAGGCCCTATTGGCTGAAATAAAATAGAAGAGATGTCCTTTTTGAATAAGCAAAGTAGTCGAGAGAGAAAGAGATGGGATGAAATGCTATAGCCACAACGAAAGGGTGAAGGCAGATCGATAAAGAGCTGAAGAGGGGTTACTACCCTCGGCAATAAGGAAAGGAAACAGAGGACCAAAATGCCTACGCGAAGCACGCACAAACACTGAAGCTGAGAATTGATTTAGCGATGGTGATGATGATGGAAGGCTGGAAAACTGATTTATAACTGAGGCGCTGGGGACAGAACAAGGGAACGACTAAGGACCTGGTAGAAATGAAAGAGTAATCAGGAGGGGCGTTAGCTGCGCGCCTGGAAACTAAACAGAAGGAAGAAGGCAGAAGCAAGACGTGGCTGGAGGAGAAGGAGAAACCGAGAATTAAGTGAGCGATTTTTCCTCTCGACATTAGGACAGAAAAGCAACCACCACTGCCTCCTCCCGAGTTGTTCTGACAGCAGCTAGGGAGTCTTCTCAACGGGGACATAAGCTGAAGCAGTAGACTGAAACAGGGCAGTGGTAGCTGGACACCAAGAGAAGCATAGGAGAACGAAGAGGTTGAACGTGGCCGTCGGAAACGAGGTGCACAGGAAGACCACCAGTGTCAGACAGAGACGTTGAGGGAGGAAGGAGAGGTAGTGCCGAGAGGGTGAAGGGGAGTGTTGAACAGATGGTCGGGTTGTAACAATGAAAATGAAAAAGA
This sequence comes from Firmiana major, assembly GCA_033439115.1. Lineage (NCBI taxonomy): Eukaryota > Viridiplantae > Streptophyta > Magnoliopsida > Malvales > Malvaceae > Firmiana > Firmiana major. Next base: position 62,595,900 of record CM065904.1, read on the forward strand.
AGAAGAATGAAGAAGGAAAAGAAAAAAGGCGGGAAAGGAAAGAAAGTTAAAAAAAAGGGAAGTATTTTTATATGTATAAATTTATAAAAGATTATATATATATATATAAATAAAATTATTTGAAATAGGAAAGAAGACACTGAGAAAATTGGAAAACCCAAGGGAAAGAACTCCGGAGGAATAATCCGAATAGAGTGGACCCACCGACTCGCAGCATAGAGGCGTTGAGGATTACTGACAGACACCGAGGTAATGAAAATTTTCGTATGCTACTAGAGATAGATTCACGTAATTTTATATGGAATTGTAGATATAAAATTCTAACTGAATTTTATAGTTACTGAAATTCTAGAAAATCCTAAGTCGATTTTACAATTTTTGGGAATTAGGGAAAACTTTAATCTCAGTGAATCGGCCCATTTAATGGTATAAATTTAGTTAGTTTATTTAGATAAATATCACTGGAGTTTGTGATTATTGTTTTAAATCGAAAATCCCGAATTAAATTTTCGTAAACGGTTTACTGGGATTTTTAATCCAAAAAGGGCAAATTAACCTCTTTCTGAGTGTGATATTTTTCCGAATTGAAATTACAGTTGATTTTAATGAAAAACGATTTGCTATATGTGATTCTGAGGATATGTGCTTGAGCGCGTGCTGACTGTGTATCGCACAGTCTGACTCGTACTGATTTTAAGACAAAGGCAATGGTTACATCATGTTGCAGTTTTGTCTGTTTCTGTTTCGGTGGTCCACGGAGTATGATGTACCAAGCGACATGCACGTGAGTACGATGTATCATGTATTTTGGTCTTTGGACATTCCGTTATGTTCTGTGAGCTTTTAGGGTAGTCGACCATTCCCACAGCGATTAACATCCCAATACACCTGATCAGTGAGGCCCGGAGTCATTGACATTGGTTAATTGTCATTTTTGAATTTTGATATAGCATGTTCTGCCTTGTCTCATCTATTTGATTTTCTGAACTGACTGTATGAATGATATCGTCTATTTGATTTTTTGAACTGATTGTATGAATGGTATTGTCTATTTGATTTTCTAAACTGACTGCATGAACAATATCGTCTATTGGATTTTCTAAAACGATCGTATGAACGGTCTCATCTATTTGACATTCTGGATTTGACTGTATGAACTGTGTTATTTAGAAATTGTTTTTTCTACTGCATAAAGTTTTAGAATTTTGTATTTACGACAATAAACTGATTACACTATCGTTGTTGATTCTGTTATCAATTTTCGACTCCGGTCTTTTGAAATTGACAATTTATCCGTATGTTTTTCATGAGAATTCTTAGTTTGGAATATATATATATAGGTAGTATATTTATTTACTTGTCGCGTGTTTTTCTTACTGAGTATGTTGAGCTCACCCCTTACTCTCCACAACAGAACCGTCTTTTGTAAATTGAAATATTTTGCACAGCCATACGTCAGCAAAGGATTCATCCTTGTTAAAGGTATACCTAGTATAGACATCTATTTTGTATCTAAATTTTGTAAGCACAGTAATGTATAGGGAAATGTGTCTGGAGAATGTGAACACGAATATTTTGTAAAAGAATAATTTCGCTGATTAAGTTGGAAAGTATTACCATTGTTTTTGTTTAAATTTGTTACTAAGAAATTAAATTGAACAGTCGAATTTATTGTTCTGACCTATTATCGACTCGTAGCCAACCCAAATGTACGTAAATCGGGTTATTAGAGAAGTTGGTATCAGAGCAAGGTTGGCCTGATACGAGTCTATATTAGGAGTAAGAGAAAATTTGAAAAGTTCACATTCCCAACATTACTATACATTGTTAGATACAAATGGGTATCACTGGCTATGATTTACTGAAAAACTGTGTCATTGCAACCATACAAGTAGACAAGAGGAAATCAATTCACGAGGCCGTAGAGATAGGCCTGAGAGATATAGTGAATCCTCATTTAAGTGTGCACTTTATAGTTTAACCGAAAATTCTAAAATCCGTTTTGTAAGATTAGAGCGGGGTATGGAGACAATGATGAAATTGTTTGGTCAAGTGATAGAAGCGTAATAATGATGATGATGATTAAGGTATGACTGCGAACTTAATAGACTGAGCCAATTTCAGAAGTTTAAGACTCCGTCTTTCAGTGGGGTTAAGAATTTAGTGATTGTGGAAGACTAGATAAACGAGATGGAGAAGTTCTATGGATTTTTCGATGTAACTCTACCGAGAAAGTTACTTTTATAGCTTTTGTGCAAAAAAATTGGAGAAGTTATACGAATTTTTTAGGAGTACCACTATTAAGAAGGTAGCTTTTGCAGTATTGATATTAAAATGGAAAGCCAAAACTTGGTGGAAGTTCCCCTGATTTATTCCAAGGGCCCGACATTAGAGGGTTGCGTGAGATATATTTTTGGATGACTTTAGACGATGATACACATCGGACACGACACAACGATAATTACAGAATAAAATGGTTAAATTAGACATAAGGTAACAAGTCTGTGGATGAATATGAAACTAAATTATAGTTTTAGAAGAAGTATAATCTGGATATGTTAAATTACGAAATGAAGGAGGTTTGAAAAATTATGGAGGGACTGAGACTGTCAATCTAAGCTAAGTTGCCTTCATTTAATGTTACTACTCATAAGGAGGTAGTGCGTAAGATGCAACTGTGTGGGTATCAGATGCATGTCTTCGAAGTACTAGAAAAGGAAAGGTAAAGAGCATGACTAAAAGAGGTCATTTTACCGAAGATAGGGAAGTAATGAAAAAGTTAAGTTACTGAAACTGGAAAAATGAATTACTGAACTAACTGTGCGAATGAAATATTTAAGCCCTACCTGGATAAATTTGTTTTAATATTGATCGATGATATTATGGTGTATCCTAAGTCCTGGAAAGAAAACAAAAGCAACAATTGGGAACTATTTTACAAACCCTCAGAGAGAAGAGAATGTATACCAAGTTTGGTAAATGTGATTTTGATTATAACAAATATCTTTTCTGGGTCGTGTTGTATCAAGAACGGATGTCAATTAGACATACCCAAAATAGAGGTTATAGATCGGTGGGAAAGACCCAAACAAGTTAAGAAGATTCGAAGTTTTTGGGTTATAAAGAGACTTTGGAATACGAAATACATTTTGAATATAAGGATTGTAATTTGTATGTGCTTATGTTTCGAATTCGAGACTTAATTTGAATAAAGAGAAAAGTTTCATTATAATTGATTTACAAAATGAGACAAGTTTTGAAGTGTGATAGATTTTGAATACAAATTATATTTTGGATAAGAGATTAAATAATGTATGAATAACTCTCGTATGTGAAATGATTTTGATTAAGTGATATGAATCGAGAATGGATTGTGTCCAAATGATAAATGAGAATTGTGATAGACTTTGGTATCCTACTTTCAATTAGGACTGAATCTTGAACCCCTATGGCTATAATTAGTTTATGTTGTCAGGTTTGAAGGCTAATAAAGGTATTTCAAAATACCTCTTTGCCTGAAAAACTTGATAGCGTCTAAAAATGTCCTAACCCATAATCCAAGGGAAAAGTGTCATGACCACTTTTTACCTAAAATCACTACAAATTTTTTGCTTTTCATTTCCTTTCCCGATCGTGAACATTCTCACCACTAACAGTTAGGCTATGAGTCAGTTTAGTCCAACTCTGTCCCTCTTTACCATCGACTATGTCCTATCTTTTTTTTATTCGAAAGCAAACACATATACTTTATAATTGAGATTCGATACTTGTACGTGTCAATTAATATTTACATCCCCAATATTACATTCCAAAATGATTACTGTGCTATTACACGTTTAGATACAAAAAGATACTAGTGTGCATACCTCTTGATGATGGAGTGTGGGGCTAATTTAAAATTTTTCTTAAATTAAACTTCTTACTCGAGGTGCATTCTTGTATAGTGTCAGTTAATCTCATATCTATTCGTTATTAAACTGCTTATACTTAATTATACTCATGCCGTTTTCTAACGAAAATTCGACAGCATCTCCCCTTATATTTATTACTATCCTTTTGTAAATTTAAGAAGCAATTCAATATGCACAATCCAGTTGATTTTAATCCTATTTCATCAACCAATATCCCAAGGATTCTCTCAACATCAACATTCGCTTAGCCACATAACATGGTATCAAAATAAACCCACTTTTCTAATTTATATTCATATACATCCTGATTACATCCCAACGTTACTCAAATATAAGTGTCTGCATTACATCATTGTCTGGGTACAAAATGAATTGAATTATACATCTCGCATGTACAAGTAATAGCCTGGGAAAAGTCTCGTCCACTAGCCTATGTCATGTACGCAGCAGGTACTATCACTCACTGTAAACAATTTGGGGGGAAGGAAAATGAGGGGGTGAACTTTCAACTTCGCTCAGTAAGGAGTGCATATGATTAAAAAAATTATCATTAAAGCATAAGTGTAATAATGACATAATTCACATGATTATAATTACGTGATTAAAATCAAAATTCATCAAAATATCTTTATCTCATTTCACAAATACATCATATCTGAAAATAACTATGGAGACTAAGCAAATATAAAAGTCATGAAGGAAATCATCACATCACATCATCCTCAGCGAGGGCATCCTCAAACACGAGGGAATCATCTGCCTGTGGTAAGACCAGAGCTTAGCAAAGCCTCGACATTGACCAAAGCGGAGATATCTCAACGCTACTAGGGCAGACATCTCACGTTACCAAAATGGAGGCATCTCAAGTTATCAAAACGGAGGCATCTCTTATTATCAAAACGAAGTCATCTTTCATTACCAAAACAGAAGCATCTCTCGTTACCAGAACGGAGGCATGGTATGACCCAGGCCTAGCAAAGCCTCAGCGTCAACTGACGTGGAGGTATCCACCGATGTGTAAGTTTTCATGACAAGCCTTTTAGTCTAAAAAATACATGCCATTATTATGCAGAAAATAGTTTTGCCTTCACGTCGATCACAAGATAGTTTTGCTTATAAATCTCTTTTAGATAAAAGATATATTTGTTCATAAGTAACTCAAATCATAAAACCGAGCTCAAACCGACAAAACAAGCACTTAAGTGGTAAATCTCAAATCAAACGCTTTTCTCAATAAGTATGCTTATTTGTAAACTCATTTTATACTACCAAAGCATTTTCATCAGTAAGGAAATACATATGCATAAAAGGTTGCATCCCTTACCTTGAATCACGTGTGAATCACTTCCCTTTGTTTTCCTATGCTCGTGATCCAACTTTATTGGCTCAAACTCAATCTTCAGGAGCTACAAGCATTTGCTACTCACATTAGTGTATTTCAACATACTAAATTCTCATTTTTGCATGAATTTCAATTCAATGCATGGGGCCATTTTACACCAATTTGGCATTGTCACATCTTTTGGACCTTATGTCCTCTTAAGTCCATTTCGATTGTTCTATTTGTTTCTCGAGAGTCCTTTAGACTTCTCGAGTATACCGATTCATATTGAACTGACATTAGCTTCGCAATACCTCAAATTCATCATTTTCGTTCTTTATGGCATTTTATTAAACACTTGTTATACTTCTTTTTCAATCATCATCTAATCCAACATACGGGTTTCACAAAAGTATTTTAAAATCATTTATACATGCTTATCAACTTCTCTATATACTCAAATCATCATTAACTTCATGCCATTTCAACTTTCTCTCACTAAGCTCATTCTTGGTCATGGTTACTTAAGCATGTACTGGAATATTTAAGCCAACAATGTATATACCAAATCAACTCATCTAAATGTTTAGATTATCATACCAAAAGTTGGTGCATTGAAATCTTACCTAGCTTGACTTTTCTCCTTCTTGCCAAATGTGGGGAGAGATTCCTTTTTCTCCTTCAATCCTTTGATCAAACCTCTAGTTTTCAACTATATTGCTCTCCTCCTCTTAGGCAACAACTTTGCTCAGATACATTTTCCTCAAATCTCTTTGGAAAGTGTTAAAAATCTAGAGTGAGAAACTAGGTTTTTTTGCTCAAACATGAAAGGTTTTCAATGTTCAGGAGAAGAAGGCACGAATTGTTTGGCTTTTTATAGATTTCACATTATGAGATCGATCTCTAAGGGGTGGAGATCGATCACCCCTTGCTTAAATTCCTCCAAATTTTGATAATTGCAGGCAGGAGATCGATCTGCCTATAGATGAGATCGATCTGCCTATAGATGAGATCGATCTGGTTCAGGCAGAAGGCTTTGGAGATCGATCTGGCCTTAAGAGGAGATTGATTTGGCCTACCAGAGACCAACAGAGATCGATCTGCCTTATGAAAGGAGATCAATCTGGTCCAAGCCAAGGCAACTTGAGATCCATCTGTTTTAGTGAGTGATCGATCTCCCTCTTGCAGAATGTCCTGACATTGCAATTCAAGGCAATGAGATCGATCTCCCCTTGCAATGAGATCGATCTGCCCTACGTTCTGCAGCATTCCAGTTGCAGGTTTCCCAAGTTTCCAAAGTTAAGCTCCCATTCATTTGCTTCTATACTCATTTTACATTTCATTCATACTTAGAGCTTAAAAACATCCATTACTTGTGATTCATATGTAATGTAACTTGTCTGTACATCCTGAAATCATAAACATTACATAGAAATTTATAGGTCTTACATTCCTCCCCTCCTTAAAAGAATTTGGTCCTCCAAATCAGAACCAATTCATTCCTCAAAAAGTCAAGGATACTTCTCTTTTATCAGGCTCTTGAGCTCCCAAGTTGCCTCTTTTGTTGAGTGGTGCTTCCAGAGAACCTTTATCAAAGGGATTCTCTTTGTCCGAAGTACCTTTTCTTTCCTGTCGAGGATCCGGACAGGTTCTTCCACATAGCTCATATCTCCCTAGATGTCTAGTGCTTCTTACTCGATGACATGAGAGGGATCCAGATTATACTTCCTCAACATCAAGACGTGGAAGACATTATGAATCGCGAAAAGTCGAGGATACTTCTCTTTCATTAGGCTCTTGAGCTCCCAAGTTGCCTCTTTTGTTGAGTGGTGCTTCTAGAGAACATTTACCAAAGGGATTCTCTTTGTCCAAAGTACCTTTTCTTTCCTGTCGAGGATCTGGATAGGTTCTTCCACATAGCTCATATCTCCCTGGATGTCTAGTGCTTCATACTCAATGACATGAGAGAGATCCAGATTATACTTCCTCAACATCAAGATGTGGAAGACATTATGAATCGCAAAAAGCTGCAGAGGCAAAGCCAATCGGTAGGCAACATCCCCCACTCTCTCCAATACCTCAAACAGACCAATAAAACGGGGACTCAACTTCCCCTTTTTCCTAAATCGCATGATAGCTTTACTTGGAGACACCTTAAGAAACACATAATCTCCAGTTTGGAACTCAAGTGGCCGCTTACGCACATTTGCGTAACTCTTCTGTTGGCGCTGAGCAGCTCGTAACCTATCACAAATAATCTTCACAGTTTAAACTGCCTGTTCAATGAGGTCGAGAGCCATCACCTTTCAGTCAACCACTTCTTCCCATGCTATGGGGGATCTACACCTCTTGCCATACAAAGCCTCAAAAGGTGCCATACTAATACTCGCATGATAGCTATTGTTGTACATAAACTCAGTAAGGGGCAGGTGATCACCCCATGATCCCTTAAAGTTTATCGTACACACCCGCAACATATCTTCCAAGGTTTATATAGTCCGCTCGGACTGACCATCAGTCTGAGGATGATAGGCGGTACTAAAATTCAACCGAGATCCCATCGCTTCCTGAAAATGAGTCCAAAATCTGGAGTTAAATATGGAATCTCTATCAAATGTTACACTCACTGGGGCCCCATGCAGTCAAGCTATCTCTCTAACATATAGCTTAGCCAAGGCACTCAAGGTATCTGTATTCTTGATGGTAAGGAAGTGGACACTCTTACCCAAATTGTATCATGACCTCTCCGGGTCCTCGGTAATCCCATGATAAAGTCTATGGTGATATGCTCCCATTTTCACTTAGGCACTGACAAGGACTTAAGTAATCCTTTGGGCTTTGGATGCTCAGCTTTTATTTGTTGACACACCAAACACTTGGCCACAAATTTTGTCACTTTCCATTTTATACCACTGTCACGACCCAACTATCCAAAAATCAGAGTGAATTTTTTTGCGTTTTTGTTTATTTTCTTACTTAATTCTTACCTGTCCTCGAATCGTGACCAACACTCCACTACTAATTGGGCTGTGCGTCAATGCCAGTCCCACCATACATCTACCCTAGTACTTATTTCTTCTCCAGTCATTTATAATTGTTATATTATTTATACATCCCCTAAAGTTACTTACAATCATGTTACTGTGCTATGCTTATGTAGATACAATAAGTACAAGTGTATATACCTTATGTTGATGGGCAGCAGCGGATATCCGGAATGCAGTACTGAGTCGCCTCAACTTCAACTGGAGATCATTTGTGGGAGAAAATGAAAGGGGTGAGCACATCAAGCTCAGTAAGGCAATCCTACGAACAAGTAGGTAACCATACTACCTACATGAACGTAGTGCCATGCATAAACCACCCTTTCTCCACACATTTTAAAACCATGCTATGCATTATGATGATATGTAAAATACATTTGCACGGAAAATCAACATGCAATTATCATAAATCATTTCTTTCTCAATTAAGATTTTGACAATAAAGTCAGGACTCGACCCCTCCTGCGGGTGATCCTGACTCACACAAAATCATGAAAACATTTACATCACACGTGGGTTTTGAAAAGCATGGAAATACCATCATGCAATTTAGTTTTAAAACCCAGTTTAAATCATCATAGAAATCATCAACATGCGAGACTAGGCAACGTCTGTATATAGGTAAATAACTAGGACTATGGCCACATCTGTCCTCGTGAGTTCCTCAGCTACACGGATCCTAGTGTGCGGGTTCTCACCATGATCGGGAACCGCCCGGGAGGTGGGTCAGTCCATCCCGTCAGTCTTATCCGATCCCCGGCATCCGAAGATGCTGCATCCAGAGATGCCGTATCCGAAGATACAACACGGTACATCGTACTCCATGCTACTTGCACGGTACATCGTACTCCATGAACCCATGTAATATCTCTAGGTACTCCGGCCCAATTGGCCTGCTTCCCACAGAGGTTTGTTTCTCAATACTCATGCCATGTCTCAAAACGCACGTGCGAGCCTATTAAATCGGTGACACACAGTCTACCCGATGCTCCAAGCACGGCTCATCGCATGTTCTCATAAAATCTGTGTGAGCGATGCTCAGCACTCTCATCAAAACACGTCAACTGGCAGAGCCCGCTTACATCCCCACAAGGCCGCCAACCTCATCCCTCACTCTCACCCCACCTAAGAGGTCTCTTGAGCCTGTTGGGCCTTTTGGCTGACTCCAAGGGCAGACAGCGGTACTCCACAAATCCGGTAAAACTAGTGCGAGCTAAGCTCAGCACTCTGTATATTATAAATCACATGAAAATTTTATAAATACTGGTGCGGGTTAAACTCCAGCACTCTGTCTCGAAAATCATGTAAAAATATGGTGCGAGTCAGACTCTAGCACCGTGTCACGAAAGAGCATGTGAAATCTGGTGCGAGTTATACTCTAGCACCTATGCATGTAAAACTCTAGTGCGAGCTCTCGCTCCAGCACTAATGCATGCATCACACAAATCGAAATTACCGTGCGAGCTGAGCTCTAGCACGTCATATGTCAATAAAACACGTAGGCGGCTCTATTTACTCAAAACAGTTTTCAAATCAATTTCACGTTGAAAGTATGCAATGCGGTGCACTTTCTTTCAAGGCGAGCCAGCCTACTCATGCATGCGTTGGAATATCTCCAGAACGAGCAGGAACCTCTTGTCCTTGCTCCTCCCAATTTTTCCTAGATTTTAGAATTTTACCCTTAACAAGGGTATTTTAGTAATTTGCCCATTCGGGGCACTAAAATTATTATTTGACCTCTAGACCCTTCAGGATATTTTAAAGGACTGCATATGAATTTAAAATTGCGTACTGTTACCTCTAGCAGTCCGCAGAATTCCCTTACCTCGATTCTCGTCGAGTCTGACCTTTCTCTTTTCCAATGTAGTCCCATCGCGCAGTCCGATATGTTTCCAATCCAATGCCCGGAACTGCGTATTAATATTCCTCAGGTCAGATATTATGATTTAATTGTACTTAATCTTTTCTGGGCTTAATTTAAATCATTGGGCCCGTTTACCCCTATTGGGCCCGATTGCACCTTAATGGGCCTTAATCGGCCTTAAGCCCGTTTTCCACTTAATTTTCTCTTTATCGAGGCCTATTGGGCTCATTGGGCCCATCAATAATTTATTGAGCCTCGTTCTAATTCTCGAATAGCTAAATTTAATATTTACGACAATTAATCTAAATTTCCATAAATTAATTCAATTTATGCGTAAATTTAATCAATATCACGCATAACGAGAAAATTGTCGTAAATAGGGGTCACTTACCCGAGATTCCATGCTAGTCCGCAAATCGAGGCTGTCTCGAGCCCTCGGTGGATGCCAATCGTCGAGCTACACAATTCCACAATTTTTCCGGGTAAGTTCTCAGCCCAAAATTAATTAAATAAAATATTCCAAATTTAAATCGGTCAATTTGACCGCTTATCGACTTACCCGAAGCTCGATTGCATCACCGGAATTTTCCCCAATTTTTTTCCTCTTTTTCCTTTTCCCTTTTTCTCCCTTTTTCCTTTCTCTTTTCCTTTCTCTTTTCCTTCCTTTTCCTTCCCTTTCCTTCCCTTTCCTTCCAGCCAGCCAAACGGTGCCGTTTTGAAGCTCCTCACTGCCTCTTGCCGTCGCCGGCGTTTCCGGCGGTCTCGCCGGCCAAGACCGGTGCCAAAAGGACCGGCTTCCTCCCCTGAGTGTATCGGTGCCCTCCGTTTCAACCCAGACGCAGTGGTTCGTCGGGAATCGACTGGTTTCTCCGGCGGTCTTCCTCGGTTCCGATCGGGCTGCTCCGGCCACCTGAAGGCGTGAAACCGGTACCCACGTGTTCGCCAGACTCTCCTCTTGCTCCTGGAAGCTTCGTCGGACTCGAACGGTCGCCGGTGGTGAGATTCGACGGTGATGGTTTTCGGGTCACTGTTCACGGTTTTCGGTTTTCTCGGGTCTTCTCCCTTTTTTTTTTTTTTTTCTTCAGTTGCCCCTTTTTTTTTTTTTATCTTATTTTATTTATTTTATTTTTATTTTGATTTATTTATATTGATTTACTATTCCATAAAATACTCTTAAAAACCCAAAATATCTTCACTTACCTTATTTTTTTATTCTACTTTTATTTATTCAATTAAAATTTAATTTATTAATTTTATTTTTCTCTAAATTTCGGTATTATTTCTTCACGTTTTTCGAGATATAGTCCCGGTAATTTCTTCGATATTTTTAAAATTTTCGAATCTCGATCAATTGACCCAAAATTTATAATTTCCTTATTTTTGATCAAGATATCCAAATTCCTTATTTTTAATTAAAATTTTCTTATCGCTGAAATACCGGATTTTGGTATTTTTACCATTTTACCCTTGCTCTTGTTTCGGGATCCAATTTAACTTAACCTCCCTTTATACACCCCCCATATTTTCTTATTTAATTTTTTGTATTTTAATTTAATTCGGGTCTTACAAATCTCCCCCACTTAAGAAATTTGGTCCTCCAAATTAGAACCAAGTCAGATGAGTCCATATACAACTCCGGGTACATTAATCGTATCATACTCTTAAAGTCTTATGTGACCTTCTCCGGAGTGTATTACTACCAAAAGAACTTTAATTAGGGAGATTATCTTAATCCTCAATACTTTCTCTTTCCTGTTTAATGCCCGAATCGACTTCTTCAATATACTCATATTTTCATTAAATTGAACTTTTGGAGTTCATATCCTGTCACCTCTGCTGGATCTGGATAGTATTGCCGAAGCATCAAAAGTGGGACACATTGTGGGTGCCTGTTTATTCAAGTGATAACCACAACCTACAGGTCTTATCTCTCACTTGTCCAATCTCTCAAAATATTCCATCCAGCGCGACTCAATTTACCTTCTTCCAAAAGTTCGCTATGTCCTTACTCTCTTAGGACGAGTAACTTTCAACCATACTACTTCACCAAAGGTGAATTTCAATACTTGTCTATCTGCTCTGAGGTGTTCTTAATCTCTCAACCTTAAATAAACATCCTCAGAGACTTATTATCCAAAATCAGAATGATTCTATCTGTCACCCACTTTTTCTTATCCAATTTGGGGAACAACCCCTACAGCCATACACTGCCTCATATCTTATTATCCCGATACTCAACTGCCAACTATCGTTATTGGCAACTTCAATTAGAAATCAACTGATCATTCCAGGAGCTTATAAGATCAATGGCACAAGCTTTCATCGGATCCTCCAGAACTTATACAGTCCTCTCTGACTGATCATCTGTCTGAGGAGGGAAAGCTGTGCTAATACTCAGTCGGGTTCCCATAGCTTCCTAAAAATATTCTCTGAAGTAGAAGGTGAAGCGGGAATCCCTATATGATACCATGCTCACTGGAACGTTACATAATGTTCCACAAACTGCCTTACACATAAATCCTCATACACACTCTGAGTATCTGGGGAGTTCATAACTAGAAGGTGGGTGGACTTAGTCACTCTATCGACTACCATCCAACTAGTCTCCTGATTTATCCGGGTCCCCTATAACCCATCACGACATTCATGGAGACTTACTCTCGTTTTTCGTGCCGTGTCGATATAGGTAGGTGCTGCAATAACTCTGCAGACTTTAAATACTCTACCTTACTCTGCTGACACACACTAGGCACTTTTTACAACCTCTCCACATCTCTTTTCATATCTGACCACCTATACCCTTTTCGAGATTTCGATATATTTCTTTACTTTCCGTATGCACTGTATATCCCGAAGAGTGAGCTTCTGACAACATTACTATCTCATCAACTATGGTCCTGGGGAGCACTTATACTGTCTCTGAATCCTCAGTAACTCATCATCACCCACTGTGAACTCTATCACTGTACCCTTCTGAATCTGACCCAAACTATCGACATCCGGTCGATCATCACGCTAGGCCTGGCAAATCCGGGCACTCTCATCCGGTACTAGTCATCAGGCTAGCTGTCACATAATCACACCAATCACTGTCATCATCAGAAGGGATCACATCAATACTGAGGTTCACATCTGCATCTAGCAGCTCACGCTCCCTGACCATCATATGTGGTACCATCCCGAGGCTCTTTCTACTCAAAGCATCAGCCTTTCCTGGGTGGTACAATTTTCACAAATCAAAGCCTCTCAGAAGCTCTAACCCAATATGTATATTCTCATGTTCGCCTCTTTCTGTAAAAACAGATACTCGGGCTTTATGATCAGTGCATATCCAAAATTCCTCATCGTGTACCTAATAGTACCATATCCTCGGTACAAATACTGTTGCCAACTTTAAATCATGGGTCAGATAGTTTATTTCGTGATCAAGGAGTTGTCTGACTCCAAAATTGACTATCTTCCCATTATACATCAATACACAGCTCATTCATTATTTCGAGGTATCCATACTCACTGAGAACCTCTTGAGCTGTTGGGTATGGTGAAATTAATCACGGTGGTCAATTCATACTTCTCTACACCGAGATCCATGTCACATCTATCATCTTATTTACCATCTCCTTCCAAGACCACGTTTCTTAGTTAAACGTGTCAACAAGGTAAATCCTTTTAGAACTTGCAGCAACCCATTGCAAAAGCAATTTCCCCAATTGTTGCTTATAAATCGCCCTAGACTTTAACTACACCCAATATATCATCGATAATGATGATTACAAATCGATATAATCCTTGACTTATTTACGCAAAGCGTACAAGATCCTTCTAAATCACTTACGTCTTCAGGTACTAACCTGCGTCATTTCCTTTTCTTATCTTAACGGCTCTTATTAAATTTTATTATGTTAATCTTTATGATTTGTCGAATTTTATAATTCTTTATCGTCTTAGTAAGGGTATCCTAATGCTAACGGTATTTCTTACGCCGATCGATTTCACGTTATAGGATAAATATATATTTATCTAGACGCTGTCAAGTCTTCAGGCGGGGAGGTATTTTGAAATACCTTTATTAGCCTTCAGACTTAACCACAACTACTGGTTATGGTTGTACCCATATTTGTCCTTGGTTATAATTTATATTCCTTACTAATTGCTTAATCCCAATTACTTCATATCGTAAGGATGTTCTTACCTAGCATACATCTCTTACTCCAATACATCTTGTCTTTAGGATCTATCTTATCTCGAAGATTTTCTCCTTAGTGTATCAATTATAATGAAACTCTTGTCTTTATTCATTCTGTGAGTACAATCCCTTTACTCCTTAAATTTCAACTGTCGCACCCCTTTTTGGTCACTTAAAACCTCTATATCTATATTCCGTTAATTAATCCTCCTCTATTGGGGTACTCATTTATCAGTATCGTCCAATGATGTAGGCATTCATGCCTTTTACTCACTTATATTCGAATGAAGGCGGTATGAATAAATGTGTGGCACCAGGATCAATGAACATATGTACTTCGTTATTATTCATAATAAGTGTGGTATCTTACACCACATCCATGAAACATCAACAGTGTCCTGGTCCAAGACATCCTCTCGCCTTCGTCCAACAGCCTACTTTCCTTTTTCTTTTCGGCTAGGGCGTCTCTTTTCGTTACAGCTATATCAACGAAATTTTTCTCCCTGTCTCTTTACTTTCCTGTGGGAAAATCTCGCTCAACTCTGAGCAATCAAAATTAATGGTCCGTCTTACCACACTTAACGGCCATTTCATCAATACCATGTAGGTATAAACCTTCCTTCTGTGGTATCTACCACACATTCCACAGTGATGACACTGCTACTCTGCTTCGTAGCAGGTCAGGGTCCTCCAATCACAATACCCCTCAAGAGTGCCAAAATTAGATACACTGGGGTCTTACCAATTATCTTACTCCATAACTCGTCAAATCTAATCTCTTACCAATTTCCATTTTTCTCATTCAACATCTTTGTCATTTCTCGATTCTCTTTTATGTCTCTATTTCAGCCCTCATTACCTTTCCCAATCTCAGAGGCGTGCAATTTATATTCTCACTTACCCAACTGTAAATCTGTGCACTGCCTCGGTATAGGTAATATCTCACGGGCCAATCAGACTCTAATTGAAAAGTCGAGCCCTTTCATGAACTTTTAGACATCTCGACTGTCACTTTTCATAGTGTCGAGGTAATATCTGCCCAGAATATAATCGAGTCTCCATACTCGTCAATAAATTAAATCCTCTGGGTCAGAGTAAGGACTTTAATCCAAAATTTCCTTTAAATCATGTCCAGGATATCCTGTCACCGGAATACATCCATAATCATTTCTCATATCAGCTCTTAAGATGGGTCGAGCGGGTTTTCACCAATGCTCCGCTGCGCCCTCTGATCTCGTACATAATCTGAGTAATTAGCTCCTCAAAATAATCTCCACACTCCGCTCCAATCTCGCGAAGCGTGTCTCAATACTGTCCGATCTCTCTGTCGGACTCTGTGAGGCATGCTCAACATTCGCCTCTATTTCAATCTCATACTGATTTTCATAGCCAAACTCAGCACGACTTAGCAGACTCAGGTCTACCTCTACGACCTCTGCCTCGTGCACTATCTCATTTTTCGCGACTCATGTTAAGCATTCCTGCATTCTCAACCATTTCTTAGTCAAGCCCATCTCGATATACACTATTGTATCTAACTAAGCACAGTAACACGGGGATGTAATTTCCTAACTTCTGACACTGACACACATCAGACCAATTATGCTCTGATACCAAAATAATTGTCACGACCCAACTATCCAAAAATCAGAGTGAATTTTTTTGCGTTTTTGTTTATTTTCTTACTTAATTCTTACCTGTCCTCGAATCGTGACCAACACTCCACTACTAATTGGGCTGTGCGTCAATGCCAGTCCCACCATACATCTACCCTAGTACTTATTTCTTCTCCAGTCATTTATAATTGTTATATTATTTATACATCCCCTAAAGTTACTTACAATCATGTTACTGTGCTATGCTTATGTAGATACAATAAGTACAAGTGTATATACCTTATGTTGATGGGCAGCAGCGGATATCCGGAATGCAGTACTGAGTCGCCTCAACTTCAACTGGAGATCATCTGTGGGAGAAAATGAAAGGGGTGAGCACATCAAGCTCAGTAAGGCAATCCTACGAACAAGTAGGTAACCATACTACCTACATGAACGTAGTGCCATGCATAAACCACCCTTTCTCCACACATTTTAAAACCATGCTATGCATTATGATGATATGTAAAATACATTTGCACGGAAAATCAACATGCAATTATCATAAATCATTTCTTTCTCAATTAAGATTTTGACAATAAAGTCAGGACTCGACCCCTCCTGCGGGTGATCCTGACTCACACAAAATCATGAAAACATTTACATCACACGTGGGTTTTGAAAAGCATGGAAATACCATCATGCAATTTAGTTTTAAAACCCAGTTTAAATCATCATAGAAATCATCAACATGCGAGACTAGGCAACGTCTGTATATAGGTAAATAACTAGGACTATGGCCACATCTGTCCTCGTGAGTTCCTCAGCTACACGGATCCTAGTGTGCGGGTTCTCACCATGATCGGGAACCGCCCGGGAGGTGGGTCAGTCCATCCCGTCAGTCTTATCCGATCCCCGGCATCCGAAGATGCTGCATCCAGAGATGCCGTATCCGAAGATACAACACGGTACATCGTACTCCATGCTACTTGCACGGTACATCGTACTCCATGAACCCATGTAATATCTCTAGGTACTCCGGCCCAATTGGCCTGCTTCCCACAGAGGTTTGTTTCTCAATACTCATGCCATGTCTCAAAACGCACGTGCGAGCCTATTAAATCGGTGACACACAGTCTACCCGATGCTCCAAGCACGGCTCATCGCATGTTCTCATAAAATCTGTGTGAGCGATGCTCAGCACTCTCATCAAAACACGTCAACTGGCAGAGCCCGCTTACATCCCCACAAGGCCGCCAACCTCATCCCTCACCTCACCCCACCTAAGAGGTCTCTTGAGCCTGTTGGGCCTTTTGGCTGACTCCAAGGGCAGACAGCGGTACTCCACAAATCCGGTAAAACTAGTGCGAGCTAAGCTCAGCACTCTGTATATTATAAATCACATGAAAATTTTATAAATACTGGTGCGGGTTAAACTCCAGCACTCTGTCTCGAAAATCATGTAAAAATATGGTGCGAGTCAGACTCTAGCACCGTGTCACGAAAGAGCATGTGAAATCTGGTGCGAGTTATACTCTAGCACCTATGCATGTAAAACTCTAGTGCGAGCTCTCGCTCCAGCACTAATGCATGCATCACACAAATCAAAATTACCGTGCGAGCTGAGCTCTAGCACGTCATATGTCAATAAAACACGTAGGCGGCTCTATTTACTCAAAACAGTTTTCAAATCAATTTCACGTTGAAAGTATGCAATGCGGTGCACTTTCTTTCAAGGCGAGCCAGCCTACTCATGCATGCGTTGGAATATCTCCAGAACGAGCAGGAACCTCTTGTCCTTGCTCCTCCCAATTTTTCCTAGATTTTTAGAATTTTACCCTTAACAAGGGTATTTTAGTAATTTGCCCATTCGGGGCACTAAAATTATTATTTGACCTCTAGACCCTTCAGGATATTTTAAAGGACTGCATATGAATTTAAAATTGCGTACTGTTACCTCTAGCAGTCCGCAGAATTCCCTTACCTCGATTCTCGTCGAGTCTGACCTTTCTCTTTTCCAATGTAGTCCCATCGCGCAGTCCGATATGTTTCCAATCCAATGCCCGGAACTGCGTATTAATATTCCTCAGGTCAGATATTATGATTTAATTGTACTTAATCTTTTCTGGGCTTAATTTAAATCATTGGGCCCGTTTACCCCTATTGGGCCCGATTGCACCTTAATGGGCCTTAATCGGCCTTAAGCCCGTTTTCCACTTAATTTTCTCTTTATCGAGGCCTATTGGGCTCATTGGGCCCATCAATAATTTATTGAGCCTCGTTCTAATTCTTGAATAGCTAAATTTAATATTTACGACAATTAATCTAAATTTCCATAAATTAATTCAATTTATGCGTAAATTTAATCAATATCACGCATAACGAGGAAATTGTCGTAAATAGGGGTCACTTACCCGAGATTCCATGCTAGTCCGCAAATCGAGGCTGTCTCGAGCCCTCGGTGGATGCCAATCGTCGAGCTACACAATTCCACAATTTTTCCGGGTAAGTTCTCAGCCCAAAATTAATTAAATAAAATATTCCAAATTTAAATCGGTCAATTTGACCGCTTATCGACTTACCCGAAGCTCGATTGCATCACCGGAATTTTCCCCAATTTTTTTCCTCTTTTTCCTTTTCCCTTTTTCTCCCTTTTTCCTTTCTCTTTTCCTTTCTCTTTTCCTTCCTTTTCCTTCCCTTTCCTTCCCTTTCCTTCCAGCCAGCCAAACGGTGCCGTTTTGAAGCTCCTCACTGCCTCTTGCCGTCGCCGGCGTTTCCGGCGGTCTCGCCGGCCAAGACCGGTGCCAAAAGGACCGGCTTCCTCCCCTGAGTGTATCGGTGCCCTCCGTTTCAACCCAGACGCAGTGGTTCGTCGGGAATCGACTGGTTTCTCCGGCGGTCTTCCTCGGTTCCGATCGGGCTGCTCCGGCCACCTGAAGGCGTGAAACCGGTACCCACGTGTTCGCCAGACTCTCCTCTTGCTCCTGGAAGCTTCGTCGGACTCGAACGGTCGCCGGTGGTGAGATTCGACGGTGATGGTTTTCGGGTCACTGTTCACGGTTTTCGGTTTTCTCGGGTCTTCTCCCTTTTTTTTTTTTTCTTCAGTTGCCCCTTTTTTTTTTTTATCTTATTTTATTTATTTTATTTTTATTTTGATTTATTTATATTGATTTACTATTCCATAAAATACTCTTAAAAACCCAAAATATCTTCACTTACCTTATTTTTTTATTCTACTTTTATTTATTCAATTAAAATTTAATTTATTAATTTTATTTTTCTCTAAATTTCGGTATTATTTCTTCACGTTTTTCGAGATATAGTCCCGGTAATTTCTTCGATATTTTTAAAATTTTCGAATCTCGATCAATTGACCCAAAATTTATAATTTCCTTATTTTTGATCAAGATATCCAAATTCCTTATTTTTAATTAAAATTTTCTTATCGCTGAAATACCGGATTTTGGTATTTTTACCATTTTACCCTTGCTCTTGTTTCGGGATCCAATTTAACTTAACCTCCCTTTATACACCCCCCATATTTTCTTATTTAATTTTTTGTATTTTAATTTAATTCGGGTCTTACAACCACTCTATCAATACACCTTACGCAGGTCTTGATACATTCTTAGTACTACCTGGGTGCATGATGTAATGGGAACAGTGAGACTCCTTTAAAATTTGCTGCTTCAAGGTATCATTGCTCGGGACAGAAATATGACCCTTAAACCTCAACAATCCATCATCACTGACTGCAAAATCTGACTGCGGGGTCTTCTCAGCTTGGTTAACTAAATCTAGTAACTTCTGATCACTTCTCTGTCCAGTTCTAATTTGATCCAAAATATTGGGCTTTATTCGTAGGCTAGCTATAAATCTGACCTCTGTTTCCTCAACTCTTATCCTAAGTCTGGCGAACTGTTTCAATAAATCCTATTCCCTGATCATCATAGCAGAAACCATGCTCTTTCTATTTAGGGCATCCGTAACTATGTTTGCCTTCCCTAGATGATATAAAATCTCTCAGTCATAGTCTTTAAGGAGCTCCATCCATCGTCTTTGCCTCATATTAAGCTCTTTTTGGTTGAAGACATACTTCAAACTCTTATGGTTAGTGAAGATTTGAAACCTTTCCCCTTATCACCAGCCGTGGCTCGTCTCTAGGGGATCACTCTCTGCGGTTGTTGTCGAGGAGGCTCTTGAGGATGTGGTCTCTGTGGCTGCGGGCAATCATTCACTCTGTGACCCATGTCTCCGCACTTGAAACATCCTCATAGTATCCAAAAATAAGTACCCTCTTGGGGCTGACCACAGTCTCTGCAGATCTTAGTGTCAAGTCTGGCACCTCGAGGGATCTCCATATTAATGGGAGGAATTCTGGGTCTATCAACTCTCCCTTTAGGTCCCTCGACCATCTGTCTCTAAAAAGAACCCCTCCTGAAGTCGGTGTGGGAAGCTGCAGGTCTCTTACCCTTATCCTTGGTTATCATTCGAGACTCAGACTGGGACTGTATCAATTCTAGTCCCCTCTCAACTTCCTATGCCCATCTCCTAGCATCACTGAAATCAATAATGTAGAGCCCCATCAATCTATCTCGAATGGTGGGTCTTAGCCCATAAACAAACCGCTCTGTTCCGTGCTCCTCATCATTGACAGTCTCTGGATCATATCTCAACAAAGCAGTGAACCGATTCTCATATTCGTCAACTGTCATACTCCATGTACTAGAATTAGAAAATCTGCTTGCATCTTCCTCTGGGCAGCGCGAGGGATATACTGAGTCCTGAAGGCTGACTGAAAAGTCTCCCAGCTAATCATTGGATGGGTGGTAGCCAATATACTCTGGGTGGTATTCCACCAACATCGAGCCTGTTTGTTAAGCATGTAGGTCCCCGTATAACCCTCTCCACATCAGTGCATCCCAAAAAGTCAAAGATTATCCTCATCTCTGTTAACCACTCTTCTGCCTCTCCTGGACCCTTCACCCCTTTAAATACCGACGAATTCATCTTAAAAAAGTTCTTCAACCGACCCATACCTATATCCTCAGGCCTGGTCTATGCCAGAGGCTGAACGACGGGTGGCACTGGGTCAGCCTATATAGGAGGTGGGGGCGGATCCTGTAGTGGTGTAGGAACCGGGGTAGGTATGGTACCTGAGGCATTAGCCCCAAATGTTACGTAAATAACATCGCCATCTGCTCAAACTCCTGCTGTATATCTTCCTCAAGCCGATTAATTCGAGAGTTAGGACTCTCCGGCTATAGTTCAAGTGGTGGAGGTGGCTGTGCCTGCCTCCGGGGACGACCTCGTTTCCCCCTCATATCTTATCTTTTACGTACCTGTGCGTACACACTAAACATCAGTTACAATGTTAACCATTAAATTCAATTCATAACCAGACAATTACAGACACTTGTTATGTAATTTATTTTCATTTAATCAACACTAACAGTACTAGACAACCTTTGCTCTGATACCACTAAAACTATGACAACTTGGAAGTTCAAAAAATATGGCTAATTTGAAATTTTTCTTAAATTAAACTTCTTACTCTAGGTGCATTCCTGTACAGTGTCAGTTAATTTCATATCTATTCGTTATTAAACTGCTTATACTTAATTATACTCATGTCGTTTTCTATCGAAAATTCAACAGCATCTCCCATTATATTTATTACTATCTTCTTGTAAATTTAAGAAGTAGTTCAATATCCCCTTATATTTCATCAACCAATATCCCAAGGATTCTCTCAACATCAACATTCGCTTAACCACATAACATGGTATCAAAATAAACCCACTTTTCTAATTTATATTCATATACATCCTGATTACATCCCAACGTTACTCAAATATAATTGTTTGCATTACATCATTGTCTGGGTATAAAATGAATTGAATTATACCTCTCGCATGCACAAGCAATAGCCTGGGAAAAGTCTCGTCCACCAGCCTATGTCACGTACGCAGCCGGTACTATCACTCACTGTAAACAATCTAGGGGAAGGAAAATGAGGGGGTGAGCTTTCAACTTCGCTCAGTAAGGAGTGCATATGAGCTCTAAAAAATCATCATTAAAGCATAAGTGTAATAATGACATAATTCACATGATTATAATTACGTGATTAAAATCACAATTTGTCAAAACATCTTTATCTCATTTCACAAATACATCATATCGCAAAATAACTATGGAGACTAGGTAAATATAAAAGTCATGAAAGAAATCATCACATCACATCATCCTCAGCAAGGGCATCCTTAAACACGAGGGAATTATCTGCCTGTGGTAAGACCCGGGCCTAGCAAAGCCTCGGTGTCGACCAAAGTGGAGATATCTCAATGCTACCAGGGCAAACATCTCACGTTACCAAAACGGAGGCATCTCACGTTACCAAAACGGAGTCATCTCTCGTTACCAAAACGGATGCATCTCTCGTTACCAGAACAGAGGCATGGTATGACCCGGGCCTAGCAAAGCCTCGACGTCAACCAACGTGGAGGTATCCACCGATGTGTAAGTTTTCATGATAAGCTTTTTAGTCTAAAAAAATACATGTCATTATTATGCTGAAAATAGTTTCACCTTCACGTAGAGCTCAAGATAGTTTTGCTTATAAATCTCTTTTAGATTAAAGATATATTTGTTCGCAAGTAACTCAAATCACAAAACTGAGCTCAAATCGGCAAAACATGCACTTAAGTGGTAAATCTCAAATCAAACGCTTTTCTCAATAAGTATGCTCATTTGTAAACTCATTTTATACTACCAAAGCATTTTCATCAGTAAGAAAATACATATGCACAAAAAGTTGTATCCCTTACATCGAATCACGAGTGAATCACTTCCCTTTGTTTTCCTATGCTCGTGACCCGACTTTATCGGCTCCAACTCAATCTTCAGGAGTTACAAGCATTTTCTACTCACATTAGTGTATTTCAACATACTAAATTCTCATTTGCATGAATTTCAATTCAATGCATGGGGTCATTTTACACCAATTTGGCCTTGTCACATCTTTTGGACCTTATGTCCTCTTAAGTTCATTTCGATTGTTCTATTCATTTCTCGAGAGTCCTTTAGACTTCTCGAGTCTACCGATTCATATTGAATCGACATTAGCTTTGCAATACCTCAAATTCATCATTTTCGTTCTTTATGGCATTTTATCAAACACTTCTTATACCTCTTTTTCAATCATCATCTAATCCAACATATGGGTTTCACAAAAGTATTTTAAAATCATCTATAAATGCTTATCAACTTCTCTATATACTCAAATCATCATTAACTTCATGCCATTTCAACTTTCTCTCACTAAGCTCATTCTGGGTCATGGTTACTTAAGCATGTACTGGAACATTTAAGCCAATAATGTATATACTAAATCAACTCATCTAAATGTTTAGATTATCATACCAAAAGTTGTTACATTGAAATCTTACCTAGCTTGACTTTTCTCCTTCTTGCCAAATGTGGGGAGAGATTCCTTTTTCTCCTTCAATCCTTCGATCAAACCTTTAGTTTTCAACTATATTGCTCTCCTCCTCTTAAGCAACAACTTTGCTCAGATACATTTTCCTCAAATCTCTTTAGAAGGTGTTAAAAATCTAGAGTGAGAAACTAGGTTTTTTTGCTCAAACATGAAAGGTTTTCAATGTTCAGGAGAAGAAGGCACGAATTGTTTGGCTTTTTATAGATTTCACATTATGAGATCGATCTCCAAGGGGTGGAGATCAATCACCCCTTGCTTAAATTCCTCCAAATTTCGATAATTGCAGGTAGGAGATCGATCTGCCTATAGATGAGATCGATCTGCTCAAGGGGATAGGATCGAACTGGTTCAGGCAGAAGGCTTTGGAGATCGATCTAACCTTAAGAGGAGATCGATTTGGCCTATCTTGAGACCAACAGAGATCGATCTGCCTTTATGGGAGGAGATCGATCTGGTCCAAGCCGAGGCAAATTGAGATCGATCTGCTTGAGTGAGGGATCGATCTCCCTCTTGCAGAATGTATTGGCATTACAATTCAAGGTAGAGAGATCGATCTCCCCTTACCATGAGATCGATCTACCTTGTGTTCTGCAGCATTCTAGCAGCAGTTTCCCAAGTTTTCAAAGTTAAACTGCCATTCATTTGCTTCTATACTCATTTTACATTTCATTCATACTTAGAGCTTAAAAACATCCATTACTTGTGATTCAAATGTAATGTAACTTGTCTGTACATCCTGAAATCATAAACATTACATAGAAATTTACATGTCTTACATGGAGAGCAGCGAAAATCAGGATGTAACTCCTCAGTCTCTCACTAGACTACTATTTGTGCTCTGTAGAGGGGGAAAGGAAGGGGATGAACTCACTAGCTCAGTAAGGCAATAATGCAAGCAGGTAGATAACTACACTATCTACATGCTTATTATGTCATGGTATAAAAATTATTTATATCCAGAGCATGAGGTAATATTAAAACTATGCCACATGTATATACATATATCACGTACTGAAAACATGAAAAGAGGCATGTAAACATGGAAAATCATCATGTCAACGTCTCATGCTCAACACATTGGAAAAATTCATTATAACATAATCCTTCAACGTTTAACACATTGTCAAACTTAGTAAAACTCATCATAAAATCATGTATCATTTTTTTAACAAGATCCCACAAGATTCGGTCCCTCCCTCGGGTCTACCCTGGATAACACAAAGCATTATTAGTGTATGTAAAACCATGCGATATCATGTGAGACAGGTGGTTACTGTATACAATCGAGGACTCTGTTGTCCAACTATGTCACTATCATCCGAGACCACACGAATCCTGGTATGCGGGGCATTATTCTGTAATGGGAGGTGGTTTAATCCTATCTGCCAAACTATAAATCAACATCATCACCATACGGTACATCGTACTCCATGTGATATACATGGTACAACGTACTCTATGGACCCATATCACGGTTGGGGGTGCCTGCTGTAGGTCTTATCTACCACATACCATGTATAACCGATTTAGTCTCAAGTGCATGTGCGAGCATCTCATCCGTGTGACTAATAGTCTACACAAGGCATCCAACACGGTTCGTGCGGGCATCTCATTTGTGTGACACACAGTCTACACGAGGCATCCAACATGACTCATTACATATCACAGTGTGAAAAGCCCAATGCGAGCAAAGCTCTAGCACGATTTCATGCATAATTTGAAAAAATCCTCATACGAACAACGTTCAAGTACAACTTTATGCAAAATAAATAATGGCCAAATCATGTACGAGCATAGCTCTAGTACGGTTATATGCATAAGAAATAAATGAAACCTACGTACGAGCAAAAGCTCCTGTACCACTTGCAAACATCTTAACTCAAAATATGGTGCGAGCTGGGCTCCAGCACGTTTCATGCATATTAAAATATCAAAATCTTGTGCGAACAAAGCTCCAGCACGATTAAACTCATATAAATTTGATAGGTGGCTCTATTTCAACAAACACGCTTGAAACCAAAGTTAGCACATGACTCGTGCTATTTCATGAAATTATGAAATCAAATAGCCAGCATATCCATCAATTTTTCTTAAATCGAAATAAAGTATTTCATAAATATGCCACAACATGACAGTCATGCAATTTATTAGCTTTACTACCCTTTTTGTAAAATTTACTTCCAAGGCAAAATCATCTTTTTCACCTATATCCAAAATTTTCCACCAACAATTATTATTTCTTTTCCAGGTAACCTAGAAAATATAATGCCCTGTAAATACCCTCAAAATACATTCAACTACCTCTAAGTACTCACAAAATTCCCTTACCTGGAATCACGCTCGAATCACTTTCCTCTGATTCCCATTGCTCGTGATCCGGTCTTATCGGCTTCAATTATATCATCCAAGAGCTGCAATTATTTATTAATCACATCAGTATACTTTCATATACTTCATTCTCACTTGCATGAAATTCAAATCAATGCATTAGGCCCGTTTACATCCATTGGACCTCGTTACATCTTTTGGACCTTATTTTCTCTTATGTCCATTTCGATTGTATTAATCATTTCTCGATAATCTATTAGACTCATCAAGTCTAATGATTCATATTAGGTCAGCATTAAGCTCACAATGCCTTAAGTTCATCACTTTCCTTCACTAAGGCATTTCATCATATGCCTACCTTAATTCATCATCTATTCCAACATATTGATTTCACAAAACTATCTTAGAATCATACATATAACATTACCAACGCCATTGTACGATCAATCCATAATTAAATCAACCATAGCTCTCTTTCTCACATTAAACCCATTTTTTTCATGGTTGGTTCATCATCCTCTAGGTAGTTTCAGCCACATTACATACACTAAATAACCCATAACAATGTCTAGATAAACATATTTGAAGTTGGTGTATTAAAAACTTACCTAGCTTATACTTTCTCACTTGGCCAAATCTAAAGGGAAGACTTTGTTCATTCAATTTAGTAACTTTAATGTTGATTCCAAACTATGTTGTTCTCCTCATCATAATGAACAACTTTGCCTCAAACAACTTTTCTCAAATCTGGTAGGAAGGTGATGATATTCTAAAGTGAGAAAACTAGGTTACTTTGTGGAAACAGAGGGATGTTTGATATTTCAAGGAAAAAGACTTGACTATCAAGCCCTTTTTATAGAATTGGCCTTATGAGATCGATCTACTAGGGTGAGAGATCGATCTTCCCTTGCTTTGAACTCTCTCGGTATTCAGTATATAGGCTGTGGGATTGATCTGCTTATGGGATGGGATCGATCCTTGCCAGGTAGAATCAAGTGAAGATCGATCTGTTTTGAGGAGGGGATCGATCTGCTCTTTAGGAAGGGGTCGATCCTTTCTAGCCATAAACCATTGGTGATCGATCTATGTTTGGGAAGGGATCGATCCTTTCTTGGCAGAACTGCATTGAGAATCGATATGCTTGAATAAGAGATCGATCTGGTCTTCATCTGCAGGTTCCCAACTGCAGTTTTTCCCAAAATTTCAAAGAACAACTTGCATTCAATTGCTTCACTATCCATTTGCATTCTATTCACACTCAGAGTATGAAAAGATCTATTTCTTATGATTCACGTACTATGTGACTTGTATGTACAAGGTGGAATCATAAAAAGTACATAGAACTCACTGACCTTGTATTATTAATTCGTGTTTGAGTCCTTATATTAGTCTAAAGGGTTTAAATTCCATTCATTTAATTTGTGGCCACTTCATCCCTTATTTAGCCATTACATGGATTCATGAGTATTCATGCATTCTCTTTGTAATTTCATTCACATATATATGATCAAAATCATTCGTCTTATGATTCCATCAACATATAATAAAGTCATACATACATGGGTCTCACAAATCTCCCCCTCTAAAGAAATTTGGTCCTTCAAATTATAACCAAATTAGTCTGAGAACAACTCCAGGTACTTCTCTTGCATCATACTCTCCAACTCCCAAATAGCTTCTTCCGGAGTGTGATATTGCCAACGAACTTTCACTAAGGGAATCGTCTTCGACCTCAACAACTTCTCTTTCCTATCCAATATCCGAACCGGCTTCTCAACATATGACATGCTCTCATTGAGCTCAATGGCTCATATCTAATCACATGCGTCGGATCCGGATGGTACTTCCGAAGCATAGAGACGTGGAAGACGTTATGAATGCCTGCTAACTCGGGTGGTAATGCTAGCCTGTAGGCCTTATCTCCCACTCTATCAAGTATCTCAAATGGCCCGATATACCGAGGGCTCAACTTAACCTTCTTACCGAACCTCATAATCCATTTTGAGGGAGAAACTCTCAAGAATACTGACTCACCTATAGAAAACTCCAGTGGTCTTCGTCTCCTGTCAACATAACTCTTTTATCTGCTTTGAGCTATCCGTAACCTTTCACAAATCAATTGGACGTTCTCAGAGGGCTGTCTCACTAAGTCGGAAGCAAAAATCTGTCTGTCACCAACCTCTTCCCATCCAATAGGAGAACGACATATTCGGCCATACAATGCCTCATATGGTGCCATTTCGATACTCGCATGATAACTATTATTATAGGTGATGGTGGTCGTGTCACCAGAAATCACGTGTGTAACTACCCGCCTGCCACGTGTCAAATCGGGACCGAGCCACGTGGCATATTTGGCGACAGTGTAGCGCGGCAGACCTCCATCGCCCCTATCGCGACATTGCCTCTCGCACAGCATGCGACATAGTTCTCTCGCACAGACCGCGGTAGAGGTCTCTCGCACAGCCTGCGGCATAGTCCCCTGCACATCCTGTGGGATGGTCTCCCGCGCAGACCGCGGTAGAGGTCTCCCGCACAGCATGCGGCATAGTCTCCCCCGCAGACCGCGGTAGAGGTCTCCCGCACAGTCTGCGGTAGAGGGTTCCCGTGCTGCTTGTGACATAGTCTTCCGCACATTCTACGGTAGAGGGCTCCCGCACAGCTTGCGGCATAGTCTCCCGCACAGACTGCGGTGGAGGTTCTCGCACAGACTGCGGTAGAGATCCCTCGCTAGCTACTTGAATTCGAGGCGCGACAGAGTGCTCTATGACTCTGTCGCGACCCCGACACGCGCCTGGGCCTCTGCTCGAACCGACTTGCAGAAACCTATAAATACCAGGTGAGCTCTTTGAAAAAAAGGAGGATTTCGATAAAAAATAGACAAAAACAGGGAGAAACACTTAAACCCTATGATTTAAGCAATACTTTCTCCTTTTCTTACATACACCACCTCTCGATCACTGACTTGATCGTCGGAGTGCGCGTGCAGGGACAAATCCCTGCCCCCTCTGATTCCTGTTGTTTTTGCAAGATATACGAAGAACACGTGGAGCAAATTGTATCGATTAATTTGATCGTCAACAGTACAATCAGACCACGTGGAAGGTAAAGCACTGTTGCTGTTAGGTAGGCAACATCAATTGGCGCCGTCTGTGGGAATCTCGACAAAAAGTCAGGTTCTCTATCGAAATGGTGAGGACACGCTCAACAGCAGAATTGACAGGAGGGCAGAACTCTGTAAGTCCCTCTGTCAGATCAGAACAGCGAAGAAGACACAGTGAAAGGGCTCAAGGAGAACCCTTAGTCTCCCTGGAGGAATTCGAGGCCCTAAAACGCAAAAATACGGAGGCTACCGTAGCACTGAGAGCCATGGTGAACTTCTTCACAGAAGCTCTCCCCCAATTCAGCTTACCCCATGAAGTGCAGCAGCTAGTGGGGGAAAGCACACCGAGGCAAACCTACGAGAGAGGTCAGCCCTCCAGCTTGGTAAACATTGGACAAGAGGCAGGAACGCCACGCAACGCTACTGCCGATCCAGCGAGACAGAGCTCACCCTCAGCTCCCAGGCGGCAGAGTTCTCCAGTGGCTCAGGTACGACAGAGTCCGCCCGCAGCTCTCGGGCGACAGAGTTCGCCAGAGACTCATAGGCGACACAGCTCACCCGCATCTCCCATGCGTCAAACATCTCCTTTGTCCTATGGGCAACAGAGTTCGTCGATTATGCGGCAGGGTCCTCCCGCAGCCCCTAGGTGGCAGAGTCTCCCTACCTGCCACAACTCATCCCCCGTAGTGTTGGAACGTGACCTAAGGGCACATAGAGTTGGGGAACAATGAAGACAAGGAGATCTTAACCCACAAGAAGGTCCCGAGATATCAAGTCCCGTAGTGAGAGGTGCTGGAAGAGGCATTTACCAATCGGACTCTTCTAGACCAGAAGGGATAGGACCTTACTCAGCTCGAGGGTCGGAGGACGTGGAGAAGGTCATCCAAAGGATCCTCGAGAAGAAAAAGCTAGTGTCTTCGGATGACGGACAAAGGAGGAGGATCCCATTCAGCCTGGAGATCATGAACAAACCTTTACCGAAGAAGTTCAAAATGCCTTCTATGGCTACTTATACCGACAAAGCGGATCCCTATGACCATATTCAGAGTTATGAATCCCTCATACTGTTGCATGGATGGGAGGACGAAATTATGTGCAGAGCTTTTTCTCTCACATTGTCCGGACATGCTCTCAAGTGGTTCAACGGGTTGAGCGAAGGTTCAATCTCCTCTTTTGATGAGTTGAGAAATGAATTCCTCAAAGTCTTCATGATCCACAGCCAGAGGAAGAAAGACGCTACCTACTTACTCACGCTTAAACAAGGGAATAAAGAACCCTTGAAAAGCTTTGTAGATCGCTTTCGAGATGCAACCTTGGAAGTGGAAGATCTACCAGTAGGCATAGCCTTGGCTGCAATGCTGCAAGGGACGAGCTCCAAGAAGCTACAAGAATCCCTCTCTCTCGATCAACCGATGACGATTTTTGACCTCTTTGCCAGGGCTAACAAGTATGTAGCTCAAGAAGAAGTGATGAGAATGATACAGCCCAGGGAGGCGAAGGAAGGAAAGAAAAGAGAGAGAGACGCACCCGAGAGAAGCTTCCCAAGACCCGTGAGAACTGACAAAGCCCCTAGGCTCAGGTATGAAGGTTAT
Source organism: Firmiana major (assembly GCA_033439115.1). NCBI lineage: Eukaryota > Viridiplantae > Streptophyta > Magnoliopsida > Malvales > Malvaceae > Firmiana > Firmiana major. The sequence continues at coordinate 62,626,342 of CM065904.1, forward strand.
ACCAAGTTAAACGAGCCTCGCACTGCAATACTGGCAGCCATCGAAGGGGCAGGATTATTGGAATTCCCCAAGAAGAAAATTGGAGACGTAGGACGAAACACTGAAGCCTACTGCGAATTCCATTGTGCTCACGGACACCCAACAGAGAGGTGCAGAGACTTAATGGACCAGTTGGAAAGGCTGGCCAGAGAAGGGAAGATCAACCGCTTCCTATGGAGGAGCGAGAGACCCCGTTATCCTCCGCGCGATCAAAGGAATGATCGTCCGCGGACGGGGGTAAATAATGATACCAGAAGGGATAGGCCTAGAAACGAAGTAATCAGGCCCATCCCCTGTGCTAATCCGTCAAACAACGAACCTACAGCTCCCGCGATAAATGTCATCGCAGGCGGGGACTCAAGTGCAGGAAGCTCCTTTACTTCCCGCAAAAGTTACGCTAGGCAAGCGTATCAGGTTAACGTGGTGATGGAAGAGCAGGCGGATGAAGAGCCCATCATATTCACTCCGGCTGACAAAGGTGATATTGTCATGCCCCATGACGACCCCGTGGTGATATCCACGGTAGTGGCCAAACACCCGGTGAGCAGGGTCCTGGTCGATAACGGGAGCTCAGTGAACCTGATCTATTGGAACTGCTTCAAAAAAATGAGCATATCCGAAGATAGGTTAAAGCCCGTTATGACGCCACTATATGGATTCACGGGGGAGCGAGTGAAGGTTGTCGGGTCCATAGAGTTGCCTGTGACTCTCGGAGAGCACCCGAAGAATGTGACCCGGCAAGTATTGTTCATGGTGGTCAGGTCAACCTCTGCTGCCTATAACATGATTTTGGGCAGACCTGTGCTGAATGACATGAGGGCGGTAATATCCTCTTGCTATCTGTTGATGAAGTTTCCCACTCCCAACGGAGTCGGGCAAGTACGAGGAAACCAAAAGAGCGCCCGTACTTGTTATCTTGCTTCCACTGCCAACAAGGTAGTACAGAGGAAAGAAACCTTGTGCATAGACGATCTGCCCAAACCTCAGCCGGTAGAGGAGACAGAACCCATTAAGCTAATCGAGGGAGACGGAGGAAAGAAGGCATACATCGGGACCCAACTAGGCGAACAACTAAAGAACGACATAGTCGAGTGCCTGAGGAGAAACTCGGATATCTTCGCCTGGAGCCTGACAGACATGCTCGGGATTAGTCCCGAAGTGATTTGCCATGAACTTAACATCATACCCGAACACAGACCCGTCAAACAGAAGAAGAGGAGTTTCGCCCCGGAGCGACAAAAAGCAATCACTGAAGAAGTGAATAAACTCCTGGGCGCCGGATTCATCCGAGAGGTCTACTACCCTGAGTGGTTAGCCAATGTAGTGATGGTAAAGAAATCTAGCGGGAAGTGGCGAATGTGTGTGGATTTCACAGACCTGAACAAAGCCTGCCCTAAAGATTCATACCCCCTACCTCGGATAGACAGACTCGTAGATGATACATCCGGCTACGAATTCCTCAGTTTCTTAGATGCATTCTCCGGGTATCACCAAATCATGCTTCACCCAGAAGACGAAGAAAAGACTTCCTTTATAACCGACGACGGAACCTATTGCTATCGGGTAATGCCGTTCGGTTTAAAGAACGTGGGAGCCACCTATCAAAGAATGGTGAGCAAAGTGTTCAAAGATCTTCTGAGAAATACCATGGAAGCCTACGTGGACGATATGATAATCAAGAGCCGCGTAGGAGAGTCTCATACTGATCAAATGTCCAAGGTATTCGAAGTATTGAGGAGATTCAACATGAAGCTAAACCCTGAAAAGTGCTCATTCGGGGTAAGATCAGGGAAGTTCTTAGGCTTCATGATCACTAACAGGGGCATTGAGGCAAATCCTGAGAAGGTACAGGCTGTCATTGACATGAAACCCCCAACCACCGTAAGAGAGGTCCAGAGATTGACAGGCAGGATAGCAGCTCTGAATCGCTTCTTGTCAAAATCAGCAGAAAAGAGCCTGCCGTTCTTCAAAACTCTACGCGGGGGGGGGGGGGGGGGAAGAACTTCGAATGGACGGAAGATTGTCAAAAAGCCTTCAAAGACCTCAAGGAGTACTTGAAACAGCTGCCTTTGTTAACAAGGCCCCTGGAAGGAGAACAACTCTATATGTATTTGGGAGTCGGTGATTTCGCCGTCAGTGCGGTGCTACTGAAGAGAGATGAAAAGGTGTACCATCCCATCTACTACGTGAGTAAAGTGTTATTGGATCCAGAGACCGGCTATCCGCTGGTCGAAAAGCTAGCATTAGCCCTTTTGATGGCCTCGAGAAAGTTGCGCCCGTATTTCCAAGCACACCCTATCACCGTCTTGACAGATCAACCGTTAAGACAGATCCTTCACAAACCTGAACACTCAGGAAGGTTAGTGAAATGGGCAGTGGAGCTTGGGGGATACGAAATCACATTCCAACCACGGCAGGCTATCAAAGGTCAAGCTCTGGCCGACTTCATCGTAGAATGCACTATCCCAAGCGACAGCAATGAAGGGGAGGCTCACCCCTGGTTGCTGCATATCGACGGGGCATCAAGTGCTAACGGAAGCGGAGCGGGTATAGTCCTGGTTTCACCCGAAGGAAAATCCCTTGAATACTCCCTACGGTTCGGATTCTCCAGTTCGAACAACATAGCGGAGTATGAAGCTCTGATAGCAGGGATGATGTTAGCGCATAAGCTACAGGTTCACCACTTGATAGCACACAGTGATTCTCAATTGGTGGTGAACCAATTCAGCGGAGAGTACGAGGTACGGGAGCCGATGCTGGTCCCTTACTTGAAGAAAGTCCAACTTCTGGCCCGAACTTTCAAAAACTTTCAGCTGATACAAATCAACCGGTCCGAAAACACACATGCTGATGCATTATCTAAGTTAGCCTCTTCCATCGAAACACGAGGCAGGACAGTGAAGGTGGAGAGACTCGAACGACCTAGTATTGAAGAGGTCGAAGTGTGTGACATTCAAGTGGGAGACGATTGGAGATCCCCATACAAACAATATCTCACCGAAGGAACACTCCCCCAAGATAAGGACGAGGCTCGTCACTTAAAAATACAAGGGGCGAAGTTCACACTCATCAATGGAGAACTGTACAAAAGGGGATATTCGTCACCTTTATTGAAATGTCTGGGACCGGAACAAGCAAGCTACGCTTTAGCTGAAGTGCATGAAGGAATATGCGGCGAACACTTAGGAGCAAGAGCTCTTGCTGCTAAAGTACTACGATCGGGATTCTACTGGCCAACGTTGAAGAAAGATGCGATGGACCAAACCCGCAAATGTGACAAATGTCAGAGGTTTGCGCCTATCACAACAGCCCCAGTGACTCCCTCGCAAGGCACAGTACAGCCAATTCCTTTTGCACAGTGGGGATTAGACATCCTTGGACCTTTCCCCTTAGCCACGGGCCAAAGAAAGTTCCTACTAGTGGCTACCGATTACTTTACAAAGTGGATTGAAGCAGAGCCTTTAGCCACAATCAGGGAAAAGAAAGTGGAGGCAATGGTGTGGAAAGACATTATTTGTCGATTCGAAATTCCCCGCATCCTAAATGTCGACCATGGAAAGCAATTTGATTGCAACGCCTTCCGTGAATTTTGTAAGAGCCTCAACATTCAGCTAAGGATCTCCTCAGTGTCATATCCTCAAGCTAATGGACAGGCCGAAGTCAGTAATCGGACTATCCTCCATGGGTTGAAGACCAGGCTAGATAAAGCAAAAGGGGCATAGGTAGACGAATTACCTAGCGTTTTGTGGGCATATCGTACCACCAGTCGTGTGTCGACTAAAGAAACGCCATTCAGCCTTGTATACGGCACAGAAGCACTGATCCCCGTAGAAATTGGAGCGCTATCACTAAGAGTGATGCCCTTAGTAGAGGACAAAAATTCACAAGCTCTAAGGGAAGGCTTGGACCTACTCGATGAACATAGAGAAACCGCTGCTATTCGATTGGCATCCTATCATCAAAGGGTGGCCAACTACTATAATAGCCAGGTGAGAGATAGGCCAATGTCTGAGGGAGATCTAGTGCTCAGAAAGTCGCAGATCATGAATGCCCTGAAGGAGGATGGGACGTTCAGAGCCAACTGGGAAGGTCCCTACAGATCAGATGCAAGATCGGACCCAACACCTGCGCTCTGGAAACTCTACAAGGGAAGAAGATAGGGAAAACATGGAATTCAAATCACTTAAAGCTGTATTTGAATTAACCACTACATCTTCCTTCCCAAGCACTATTGTTTTACTTACACTATCACCAGATGTCATTACCTAACCGATATATGAATTATCTTTTTGTTATAAGTCAAAATCTCGTGACAGGATTCAAAATCGTGAGGGCTGCCCTTGGTTCGGGCCCTGCGAACGCAGGCTACCAACGGGCCAAACCCAAAGCGGACAATACAGGTTGAGTGGGCCAGACCCAAAGTAGACCGTTCAGCCGAGCCGTAAGAGCCTGAGGCGCTTTGCGTCACTGTGGCCAGGCGTAGTTCCACCGAGCCGTAAGAGCCTGAGACGCTTTGCGTCACTATGGCCAGGCGTAGTTCCACCGAGCCGTAAGAGCCTGAGGCGCTATGCGTCACTGTGGTCAGGCGTAGTTCAGACGAGCTGTAAGAGCCTGAGGCGCTTTGCGTCACTGTGGCCAGGCGTAATTCAGACGAGCCGTAAGAGCCTGAGGCGCTATGCGTCACTGTGGCCAGGCGTAATTCAGACGAGCCGTAAGAGCCTGAGGCGTTATGCGTCACTGTGGCCAGGCGTAGTTCCACCGAGCCGTAAGAGCTTGAGGCGCTATGCGTCACTGTGGCCAGGCGTAGTTCAGACGAGCCGTAAGAGCCTGAGGCGCTTTGCGTCACTGTGGCCAGGCGTATACGCATCACTGTAAAATAGGTATATATACATCCACACAAGAGCCGTAAGAGCCTGAGACGTAATGCGTCATTGTGGCCAGGCATATACTCAAACGAGTCGTAAGAGCCTAAGACGCTACGCGTCACTGTGGCCAGGCATATACTCAGAATACATTCAAACGAATACATTCAACCAAAATAAACAGACAAAGAATGATAAATGACAATTAGAGAAGTAGTGCAATACAAAGCATGAACAAAAATCTCAATTTCATTTCATTCAAGTGTCGGTACAAGCAGATCTTTAACAGATCTTTACAATTACATTTCGACAAAGGTACAAAGTTAAAACAAAAAACAAAGTACTTGAAATGAAATACAAAAAATAAAAAAGCAAAAATCCCTATCTACTCTCCGGGAGGAAGCTGGGGATCAGCTGCAAAACCTTCACTTCCAAGGGACTGCTCGCCCTCCTCGCCGTCTAAATCAATGAGGGCTTCTATAGGCTCAGGAGCACCGTCCAGATCCGCGGGCTCCCAAGGACCAGCAAGGTTGACGAGGTCGTCCTGAGCAGTCCTCTTGAACAGCTCGTCCGCAGGCTCAGCCTCGGGCTCGTACTTGGTCCAATCAGGGGCCTCAAAGAGCATCGCCTCATGGGTGTATTGGAGCTCAGGAAACTCCTCTCCTTCCCTATGTGCTTCTAGCCAAGATCGGGCCAGGTAGAACCCGTACTTAACGTAAGGGTTGGAGAAGTCTTCCTTCCGCCTCAAGTAATCTTTGGAGAGACGATACTCCTTTACGGCCTCGGCCAGTATGCTGTCAATCTCGGCCTGGGATAGTACAGGAGCAGCTTGGCCTTCCAACTCAGCAACACGCTGCTCGAGCTCTTGATTCCGAGTGAGCATAGACCTGTAGTTGGATTGCATACGGTCTAACTCAGAATGAGCCTCCTGCAGGTCCTCTTGGAGTTTACAAGACCGGGCCGTCTCCACCGTGAGATCCCCGTTTGCAAGACCGAGATCTTGATGAGCCTTAGCAATCTGCTCCTCCAAGCTTCGAACTAAATTCGGAAGAGGGGACAAGTTGTTGACCATGTTCTGTAACTCCATAACTTTGTCCCTCAACTCCTGGATCTCTCTGTCGGCTCGCTCCCGATATGCCCGATGTTGAGCATTATTTGCCACAGTTCGTTGAGCCAGCTGCGAAAAATGCAAAAATGTTAGATTCAAAACATGCTGCAAAAAGCAATCAAAAAGAAGAGAAATCAGAAACTTACCCTTAACTCCTCGATATCGGCTAAGTCTTCCCCCTCGGGGTAGTTTCTGAATATCCTTGCCTCATCTCGAGGAAGGATAGTGGACCAGCTCAACCGAGAGGCCACCCCGGGAGTGTCCAAAATGTCATTGTCACGAACCCCGGGGTAGACTCGAAATTCGTGGCCCCTCATAATATTTCCCCTGTCCACAGAATAGGGCCTCTCGTCGGCAGGACCTATCCTCGGCAATATCGGCCTGCTTCCCATCGAACCCTCGATGTACAGGCGCCTTCTATTCTTCCGCTGAGACAGAATGATATTGCATTCCGTGCGCTCCTCGGAGCGTGATTGCCTGGATGACCCGGAAGCCTCTCGTGAAGACGAGGCAACTCTCCCCCTATCCCGAGAGAGATCTCTCTGTTTTGAAGGAGGGGGAGGCATCGCCTGTCTAGAAACAGGAGGGGTCCGAGCACGAGGTGGATGAGAGGGGACCGGTGCCTTACTTGGGACATCGTCAGCCAAACGATGCCTCTTCCTGGCAGGAGCGCTGGAAGGACCAGCCTCAGAAACCTGGCGACCTAATGATTGCCGAAAATGACTCATATCTACAAAAAATAAAAAGAAGATCAGTGGTCAATAAATTGATCAAAAATGATAAGCAGCGGGAAAAAATAAAAGTTACCGTCAGGAGAGTCTAAATGCTCCTGAAGGGACTCGATATTTATCCCCTCGTCGTCCGGGAGCACCATGAAAGTGGAGCCGAACCCTTCCCAACCAGTGAGATCGGCTAAGGGTTCGCTACCAGAGCTGGATTCCAGATTGGTGCCCCCTATATCCTCTTACGGCCTAGGGGCTTCAGGATTCAACTTGGGAGAAGCCGAAGGCAGAGGATCTGACGACGAAACAGAGGGTCCGGCAACAGGGACCGGACCCACACCTCAGCCAGCCGATATCAAATTTTCATTTGATAAAAGGGCGTCGAGGCTAAGGGGTTGAGGGACTAGCAGCTTATTAACGTCAGAAGACAGCTGCTCCCTAAGCGTGGGGATCCGAGGGCCCTTGGGAATTTCACGCCTGGTTCCCCAACGAGTGGGGATATCTAGGCCCTCGGGTAATCCCATCACCAGCCATTCAGTCTCGAAACCATGCAGCTTGTTAGCAGGTTTCTCAAACAATCGGTTCTCAAAATCGGGCTGATACACCCGCTGAAGCGAGTAAGGCACCAAGCCGGGGCTCCCTCGAAGCCTAAAGAATACTTCTAAAAGAGGAAGAGATGGAGGGACGCCCCTTAAATGGCAGTGCACAGTGAATGCTACCAATTGCATCCATGCATGAGGATACAGTTGCCCCGGGGATATCCTGTGCGTCCTAAGGAAGGAAGCCCCGAAGTCGGATAAGGGGAAGCGGAGTCTTAACTCCAAAGCTGCCCTAAAAACGATAGCCCCGTCGGACACATGACGTATGTCGCTCTCCTGAAGGGTTGGGAGCCTATAAGAGTATCCCTCAGGTAAAGGAAATCGGGATTCTAGGTCTTGGACGTCGACTTCCTTTAAAGTCGACTTAACGCCTAGATCAATTTGTTTTCCTATACCATGGCCAGCCATTTTAGGAGTCCGTAAATCACGAGAGTGGGACTACGGACTATGAAATTACCTAAAAAGAAGAAAAGGAGAGACTGGCGACAGAGTGTGAAGAAGCTGCGGCAGAGTGGCGACACAGTGATGTGTACGTGACAGACTTGCGGCAGAGTACAGTAGAGTAGCGGCAGAGTTGCGAGAGAGCGTCCAGAGAAAATCGCGGCTGAGTGTCTTTTTGCGGGAGAACTCAATAGCGACAAGCACAGCAGGGGTCCAGTATATATAGCGGCTCGCCTGCGTCGACACACGCGTGGAGATCCGACCCGACCCGAGGAAATTCAGACCCAGATACTCTTTCGCAGGAATGATTCTTGCCAAAGAGTGGGGAGCAATTGATGGTGGTCGTGTCACCAGAAATCACGTGTGCAACTACCTGCCTGCCACGTGTCAAATCGGGACTGAGCCACGTGGCATATTTGGCGACAGTGTAGCGCGGCAGACCTCCATCGCCCATATCGCGACATTGCCTCTTGCACAGCATGTGGCATAGTTCTCCCGCACAGACCGCGGTAGAGGTCTCTCGCACAGCCTGCGGCATAGTCCCCCGTACATCCTGCGGTATGGTCTCCCGCGCAGACCGCGGTAGAGGTCTTCCGCACAGCATGCGGCATAGTCTCCCGCGCAGACCGCGGTAGAGGTCTCCCTCACAGTCTGCGGTAGAGGGCTCCCGCGCTGCTTGTGACATAGTCTCCCGCACAGACCGCGGTAGAGGTCTCTCGTACAGCCTGCGGCATAGTCCCCCGCACATCCTGCGGTATGGTCTCCCGCGCAGACCGCGGTAGAGGTCTCCCGCACAGCATGCGGCATAGTCTCCCGCGCAGACCGCGGTAGAGGTCTCCCGCACAGTCTGCGGTAGAGGGCTCTCACGCTGCTTGTGACATAGTCTTCCGCACATTCTGCGGTAGAGGGCTCCCGCACAGCTTGCGGCATAGTCTCCCGCACAGACTGCGGTGGAGGTTCCCGCACAGAGTGCAGTAGAGATCCCTCGCTAGCTGCTTGAATTCGAGGCGTGACAGAGTGCTTTATGACTCTGTCGCGGCCCTGACACGCGCCTGGGCCTCTGCTCGAACCGACTTGCAGAAACCTATAAATACCAGGTGACCTCTCTGAAAAAAAGGAGGATTTCGATAAAAAATAGACAAAAACAGAGAGAAACACTTAAACCCTATGATTTAAGCAATACTTTCTCCTTTTCTTACATACACCACCTCCCGATCACTGACTTGATCGTCGGAGTGCGCGTGCAGGTACAAATCCCTGCCCCCTCTGATTCCTGTTGTTTTTGCAAGATATACGAAGAACACGTGGAGCAAATTGTATCGATTAATTTGATCGTCAACAGTACAATCAGACCATGTGGAAGGTAAAGCACTGTTGGTGTCAGGTAGGCAACATCAATAGGCGAACTCGGCTAGTGGTAAATGATCGACCTATAAGCCTCTAAAATCCAGCACACATGCTCTCAACATATCCTCTAGAGTCTGTATAATCCTCTCTGACTGACCATCTGTATCTGTAAAAGGATGGAAAGTGGTGTTAAAACTCAACTGTGTCCCCATCGCTTCTTAAAAGTGTTCCTTAAAGTGGGAAGTGAAGCGGGCATCCCGATCAGAAACAATACTCACTGGAACGCCATGCAATTGAACTATCTCTCGAACATACAAGTTCACCAACTGACTCAAAGTATCAGTAGCTCTAACAGCTAAGAAATGGGATGACTTCGTCAACTAATCCACAATTACCCAAATGGCATCATGACCCCTATGGGTCCTCGGTAAACCCATCACAAAATCCATGGTGACGTGCTCCCACTTCCATGTGGGTATCGGTAAAGGTTGTAATAACCTTGCAGGCTTCTGATGCTTTACCTTCACCTGCTGACAGATGAGACATCTAGACATGCTCAATAATGTCTCTCTTCATTCCAGACCACTAATAAACCTTTCAAAGGTTCTGATACATCTTTGTACTCCCTGGATGTATCGTATACCTTGATGAGTGAGCCTTTGATAAAATCAATTTCCTAATCTCTGGATCCTCAGGAACACATACTGCCCCCGAACCTCAGTAATCCATCTGTACTCAGCTCAAAGTCAGTGGCCACACCTGTCTGTACCTGACTCAACCAATCGATACACCTCGATCACTCTACTAAGCCTATCGAATCCGATTAATCAACTCTGGCTCCAATCTCAAACTAGTCATAACATCAAATCTTTCTGTATCAGGTGGGGCTGCATCCAAACTGAGGTTCGTGAACTGCTCCAACAACTTGTGTTCTCGAACCATCATATAAGATACCAATCCGAGGTTCTTCCTGCTCAAGGCATCGGTAACTACATTCGACTTACCTGGGTGGTACAGGACTTCACAATCGTAATCCTTCAGAAGCTTTATCCACCGTCTCTGCCTCATATTCAACTCTTTTTGTGAAAACAAATATCTGAGTCTCTTGTGGTCCGTAAATACCTGAAACTTCTCACCATAGAGATAGTGGCACCTTATCTTCAATGCAAACACTACGACAGCTAACTCTAAATCGTGAGTCGAATAGTTCCTCTCGTGATCCTTCAACTGTCTGGATCCATAGGCAATTACTTTCTTATCCTGCATAAGTACACAGCCCAGTCCCTGGTGTGATGCATCCGTATTCACAGAAAAACCTCTTGAGCTGGTAGGAATGGTGAGAATTGGAGCAGTGGTTAACTGACGCTTAAGCTCCTGAAAACTCCTCTCACATGCCTCGCCCCACACAAACTCCACATCCTTCTGTGTGAGACGTGTCAACGGAGCAGCTAGTCTAGAAAAATCCTCTATATATCTCCGATAATAACCTGTCAATCCTAAAAAACTTATGATCTCAGTGACTGTCCTGGGCTATTCCCATTGAACAATTATCTCAATCTTGGATGGATCTACTGATACCCCATCTTTCGATACAACATGGCCCAGAAATGAGATCCGTTCTAACCAAAAGTTGCACTTACTGAGTTTGGGGTCTGCAGAACTATCCTCAAGTGCTGCTCATGATCTTCCCTAGACTTGGAATAAACCAATATATCATTGATAAACACAATCACAAACTGGTCCAGGTATGACTTAAACACATCGTTCATCAAAGCCATAAATGCTGCGGGGGCATTGTCAATTCGAATGGCATAACCAATAACTTGTAGCGACCATAATGGGTATGAAATGCTGTCTTGGGTACATCTCCGCTCCGTATCCTCAATTGATGGTCCCCAGATCGCAGATCTATCTTAGAAAAGACCTGTGCTCCCCAGAGTTGATCCAACAGATCATTAATGCGTGGAAGGGGGTACTTATTCTTAACGGTAGCCTTATTCAACAACCAATAATCTATGCACAATCGGAGGCTCCCATCATTCTTCCTCACAAACAAGATCGAAACTCCCCAGGGTGAGACGCTCGGTCTAATAAGCCCTTTCTCTAGCAACTCCTGCAACTGCTTCTTTAGCTCGTCCTACTCAATCTGAGCCATTCTATATGGTGGCTTAGATATCGGCTCTGTACTAGGTACTAACTCTATACAAAATTCCATCTCACTGTCGGGTGGTAGCCCTGTTAAATCATTCGGGAAGACATCAAGAAACTCTGCAACCACTGGAATGTCTCTCACTTCCGGATTTATCTTATCTATGTCCACTACGTATGCAATGAACCTTTCAAATTATCCTTTTCCACCGTTAGTAACATAGGTTATCATATTAACATTCATGATTAACAACCAAATTCATCTCTTAAATATGATGAATTAAAATTATACTCTTCCCATTTACAATAATTATGTTCTTTTATTTCTTTTCAACAAAATTTAGAGTACACGTTTCAGGAAAACTTACAGTAAAGCTATCTATCCCTGAAAACATTATTGTTTTAGCATAACAATCTAAAACAACATGGTTTGCAGACAACCAGTCTATTCCTAAAATCACATCAAAATCACTCATATTCAATAGAATGAGATTGGTTGCCATATTTTTTCCCTTATTTTCAGTCTACAATCCTTATATACATTTTTGATCAACTGACTATCATTCATAGGGGTAGAAATTAACAACATTCTATCTAACTATGTAGGCTTTACATGCTTTAACAACCTATGTGCAAATGAAGGAGATATAAAGGAATGCGTGGCACCAGGATCAAATAACACAAATGCTTTAGAATAAAAAATTAGGATGGTACCTTTAATCACATCCGCTGAAGCGTCTGCTGTGTCCTGGTCCAATGCATGTACTCATCCCCTGCCAACCACGTGTTTCCCTTTCTCCTCAGTTATAGCTTTTCTCCTCAGAGTAGAAGTCTCAACAAGAGCTCTCTCCGACTCCTTACCCTTCTGCAGGGCAGTCTCAGTCATCTCTGGACAACACCTCATGATATGCCCTGGCTTCCCACATCTGTAACACACTCCAAGGGTCATCGGACAAGGTCTGGTACCATGATATCTGCCACATCTCCTACACTGTTCAGTAGAAGGTCGAGGTCCCCTAATGACTATACCCATCGGTAGAGCTAAAGCTAGGTACACAAGAGCTCTAGCAGCTCTCTCTTGTATCTCCTCAATCTTCGACCTCTTCTCAAATAGCCATCCTCCTTTCTTGACCACTCTATCCCCTCAGGATCTCTTTCGGTCTCTATCTCTGGCTCTGTCGACCTTCCCCAACTCTGAGGTACTCTGCTCGAAATCTTGTTCACAAAACTGTGCCCTGTGCACTGCCTCCTCATAAATGGGGATGTCAAACGGAGCTAATCTAGATTTGATGGCTGGTCTCAATCCATCTATGAACTTCTGGACCTTTCGAGTCTCGCTGCTCAATGTATCCAGGTCATACCTCCCCAAGGATATGAACCTCGACTCATACTTATCAACGGAGCGGTTCCCCTAAACTAAATTTATAAACTTCATTCGCAGCTTCTATTGTGCAGTGGTCGAAATATACTGCCTCCTAAAGGCCTCCAAAAATATCTCCCATGTAATCTTTGGGTGTCAGGCTCTCAGGACTGTGGATTTCCTCCAGTGCTCTGCCTCGCCCTTCAGCATAAATACGACAAAAGCAACCCTCTCAATTGATGTACACCTGAAGAACCCATACAACTTCTCCATTTCATATACCCAATCCTCAATAATAACTGGGTCCTTCACTCCTCTAAAGACTGGAGGTCTGAACTCTTAGAACTGTCGTGACCTATCCAACTCACAGTCATAACCCAGATCACTACCGCTCGACTGTGGAGCGATAGGAGAAGCTGTATCTTGAACTGGGGGTGGTGTAACAGTCTCTATAGTCTGAGGTCTCTCTGCAGCTGTCTATCCAGTAGTAGTAGGTGCCCGGCTGGACCTCGTCTATCACCAGCCCCTAATGTTTGCGTGACTATCTCAACAAGGCTCTCAATTAGGGATGTAAATGAGTAGTGGTTAATCGGGTACCCGAGATTATCCGTCCCGTTTAAATCGGGTTCAGGTACCCTATAAACGGGTTTTAATCGGGTTAGGGTAGTAATTTTATTATTCGTGATGGGTTCGGGTAGGATTCGGGTAGTAACCTTCGAGTACCCTAAACCCGAACCTGATTAACTTTCACTTTTTTTTCCTATTATTATATTTTAGTTCAAGACAATAATATTTTATTTATTTTATTTGTAGGAGCATCTACAACTTTGGACTCAAGTGACATTTTTAATAATGATGAAGGATGGAGATTTATCATGATTCCAATAAACTTCAAATATATTTTTTTAATTTTTACTTAAATTATGTTTGTTTATAGTTTCATAAATATGTTTTTATGATTTGTTTATTTGCTATGATTTCAAGTGGTTTGTTGAATTATTAAATTTTTTTAATTATGATAGAATATGTATGTTGTTTAATTTTTATTTTTGATTTATACAAAATTAGATGATTTTTTCCAAGGGTTTGGGTTTCGGGTTCAGGTTCGGGTATATAAATGGGTTGTCAAATTATGGGTTGAATAATTGGGTAATTAAACAGGTTCGGGTAATTAACGGATAGTATAAAATTTATTCGGGTAGGGTTCGGGTAGTATCTTGAAAAAATAATCGAGTTTTAATAGGGTTCGAGTTTTATGATTGTTAATCGAGTTCGGGGTCGAGTACCTCAAAATTAGCTGGTACTCGCCCCATTGACATTCCTACTCTCAATACTCTGCTCTATCCTAGCAAAGCGTACCTCAGTATCCCCTGGTCTCACAACAGGGTCCGGTGGAGCCTGATCAATCTGTGGCTATGCACGGCTCTTAGGCCTACTCCTAGGGCCTTTAGCACGTGAACTCGCCCCTCTACCACGATAGGTGACAGACATAATGCCTAATTTCTTGTATCCATACCATTTATTAGTCTTATTCCATCTTTGTATACACAGTTATATCTAAACAAAGCATAGTAATATGGGGATGTAACTTTCCTACTTACTAATACTGACTCATATCAGGCCAACTCAGCTCCGATACCAATTTCTGTCATGACCCCTTTTTAACTAAAATCACTACATATTTTTCGTTTTTCATTTCCTTTCCTGGTCATGAACATTCTCACCACTAACAGTTGGGCTATGAGTCAGTATTAGTCCAACTTCGTCCCTCTTTACCATCGACTATGTCATATCTTTTTTTTATTCGAAAGTAAACACGTATACTTTATAATTGAGATTCGATACTTGTACGTGTCAATTAATATCTACATCCCCCATATTACATTCCAAAATGATTACTGTGCTATTACACGTTTAGATACAAAAAGATACTAGTGTGTATACCTCTTAGTGATGAAGAGTAGTGGATATCAGGATGAAACTCCTCAATCCCTCACTAGACTATTATGTGCGCTCTGTAGATAGGGAAAATGAATGGGATGAGCTCACTAACTCAGTAAGGCAATAATGTAAGAAGGTAGATAACTACACTATCTACATGCTTATAATGTCATGATATAAAAATTATTTATATCTAGAGCATGAGGTAATATTAAAACTATGCCGCATGTATATACATATATCACGTACTAAAAACATGAAAATAGGCATGTAAATATGGAAAATCATCATGTCAACGTCTCATGCTCAACACATTAGAAAAATTCATTATAACATAATCCTTTAAGGTTTAACACATTGTCAAACTTAGTAAAACTCATCATAAAATCATGTATCATTTTTTTAACAAGATCCCACAAGGTTCGACCCCTCCCTCGGGTCTACCCTGGATAACACAAAGCATTATTATTGTATGTAAAACCATGCGATATCATGTGAGACAGGTGGTTACTATATACAATCGAGGAATCTGTTGTCCAACTATGTCACTATCATCCGAAACCACACGAATCCCGGTGTGCGGGGCATTATACTGTAACGAGAGGTGGTTTAATCCTACCCGCCAGACTATAAATCAACATCATCATCATACGGTATAGCGTACTCCATGTGATATACACGGTACAACGTACTCCATGGACCCATATCACGGTTGGGGGTGCCTGTCGTAGGTCTTATCTACCTCATACCATGTACAACCGACTCAGTCTCAAGTGCACGTGCAAGCATCTCATCCGTGTGACTAATAATCTACACGAGGCATCCAACACGGCTCGTTCGAGCATCTCATCTGTGTGACACACAATCTACACGAGGCATCCAACACGACTCATTACATATCACAATGTGAAAAACCCAGTGCGACCAAAGCTCTAGCACGATTTCATGCATAATAGGTAAAAATCCTCGTACGAGCAATGCTCCAGTACGACTTTATGCAAAATAAATAATGGCCAAATCATGTATGAGCATAGCTCCAGTACGGTTATATGCATAAGAAATAAATGAAACCCACGTACGAGCAAAAGCTCCAGTACGGCTTGCAAACATCTCAACTCAAAATATGGTGCGAGCTAGCTATAGTACATTTCATGCATATTAAAATATTGAAATCCTGTGCGAGCAAAGCTCCAGAATGATTAAACTTATATAAATATGAGAGGCGGCTCTATTTCAACAAACATGCTTGAAACCAAAGTTAGCACCTGACTTGTGCTATTTCATGAAATTATGAAATCAAATAGCCAGTCTATCTGTCAATTTTGCTTAAATCGAAGTAATGTATTTCATAAAAGTATCACAACATGATAGTCATGCAATTTATTAGCCTTACTACCCTTTTTGTAAAATTTGCTTCCAAGGCAAAATTATCTTTTTCACCTATATCCGAAATTTTCCACTAACAATTATTATTTCTTTTCCAGGTAACCTAGCAAATATAATACCATGTAAATACCGTCAAAATACATGCAGCTACCTCTAAATACTCATAAAATTCCCTTACTTGGAATCGCGCTCAAATCACTTTCCTCTAATTCCCATTGCTCGTGATCCAGTCTTATCGGCTCCTATTATATCATCCAAGAGTTGCAATTATTTATTAATCACATCAGTATACTTTCATATACTTCATTCTCACTTGCATGAAATTCAAATCAATGCATTAGGCCCGTTTACATCCATTGGACCTCGTTACATCTTTTGGACCTTATTTTCTCTTATGTCCATTTCGATTGTATTAATCATTTCTTAAGAATCTATTAGACTCATCAAGTCTAATGATTCATATTAGGTCGGCATTAAGCTCACAATGCCTTAAGTTCATCACTTTCCTTCACTAAGGCGTTTCATCATACACCTCATATGCTTACCTTAATTCATCATCTATTTCAACATATTGATTTCACAAAACTATTTTAGAATCATACATATAACATTACCAACGTTACTGTACGATTAATCCATAATTAAATCAACCATAGCTCTTTTTCTCACATTAAACCCATTTTTATCATGGTTGGTTCATCATGCTGTAGGTAGTTTCAGCCACAATACATACACCAAATAACCCATAACAATGTTTAGATAAACATACTTTAAGTTAGTGTATTGAAAACTTACCTAGCTTATACTTCCACACTTGGCCAAATCTTAAGGGAAGACTTTGCTCTTTCAATTCAGCAACTTGAATGTTAATTCCAAACAATGTTATTCTCCTCATCATAATGAACAACTTTGCCTCAAACAACTTTTCTCAAAAGGTGTTGATATTCTAAGTGAGAAAACTAGGTTACTTTGTGAAAATGGAGGGATGTTTGATGTTTCAAGGAAAAAGACTTGACTGTCGGGCCCTTTTTTATAGAATTGGCCTTATGAGATCAATCTCCTAATGTGAGAGATCGATCTTACCTTACTTTGAACTCTCTCGGTATTCAGTATATAGGTTGTGGGATCGATCTGCTCATGGGATGGGATCGATCCTTGCGAGGCAGAATAAAGTGGAGATCGATCTGTTTTGAGAAGGGGATCAATCTGCTCTTTAGGAAAGGATCGATCCTTTCTAGCCAGAAACCATTGGAGATCGATCTGTGTTTGGGAAGGGATTGATCCTTTCTAGGTAAAACTGCATTGAGATCGATTTGCTTGAATAAGAGATCGATCTGGCCTTCATCTGCAGTTTCTTAACTGCAGTTTTTCCCAAAATTTCAAAGAACAACTTGCATTCAGTTGTTTCACTATCCATTTGCATTCTATTCACACTTAGAGTATGAAAAGATCCATTTCTTATGATTCACGTACTATGTAACTTGTGTGTACTACGTGGAATCATAAAAAGTATGTAGAACTCACTGGCATTGTATTATCAATTTATAGTTGAGTCTTTTTATTAGTTTGAAGGGTTTAAATTCCATTCATTTAATCTGCGGCCACTTCAGCCCTTATTTAGCCATTACATGTATTCATGAGTATTCATGCATTCTCTTTGCAATTTCATTCACATATATATGATCAAAATCATCCGTCTTATAATTCCATAAACATATAATAAAGTCATACATACATGGGGTCTCAGAAAAAGTGTATACAAGTACCTAAAGACAGGGACTGAGCTGCGTATTAATGCAGAATAGAAAGGTAACTGCTTATGGATCTTTGCAAGTAAAAGATTATGAGAAGAATTACCTAAACCATGATTTGGAATTGGTAACTGTAATATTTGCATTGAAGATATGACGCCACTACTGGTATAATGAGAAATTATAGATTCTTAATAATCATAAAAGTCTTAGATATTTATTTTCACAGAAGGAATGGAACATAAGGTAAAGGAAATGACTAGAGTTAGTGCCTTGAGCAGAAGTAACCTCGAGACGGTGTTATATATATAATGGTCAGGAAATACGAACTGTTGGAACATTCTGTGACCCTCAAATTGATGCGGTTCTTCTGATATTGATGTTTATTGTATGGTAGTTAACCTAAGATTTGAACACTAGACTTGATTGAATTGAATCAAATCATACAGGCTCAGTGTAATAATAAATACTGTATCGATATGGCTAGTTAGATACCATGATTTATTAAGATTTAGAAGCAAAAATGTGTACCCAATCATATATAGTTAAAGGAATTGATGTTGTCAGAGAAGCTCATTCATTGAGATATACTTTATATCCGGAGAGTAGTAAGATGCATCAAAATCTCCAAAAGGTATACTGGTAATCAGATATGATAGGAGAAACGTCAGCAGGTTAATGTAGAGTACCAAAAGCCTATGAGATTGTTGCAGCCTCTACCAATACAAACATGGAAATTAGAGCAAGTTACCATGGATTTCATTATGGGATTGCCAAGGACCCGTAGAAACCATGATGCAATTTGGGTAATAGTTGATAGATTAACGAAGTCCACCCACTTCCTGGCTATGAAGTCTATGGATACTTTAAGTGCTCTAGCATATTTATATATTTGAGAGATTGTAAGACTACATGGCGTACAAGTAGGCATAGTATTTGACAGGGATTCCGGTTCACCTCACACTTTTGGGAACATTTCCAAGAAGCCATGGGAACCTACCTAAATTTTAGCATAGCCTTTCATCCTTAAACAGATGGGCAATCGGAAAGAATTATTCAGACATTAGAGGATATGTTGAGAGCATGTGCTCAAGATTTAAAGGCTCCTAGGATAACCTGTCATGCCTTTCCCCCACACACGACCTACCTTATTCACCACAAATTTTTCGCATTTCACCTACCTCTTCTTCTGTCATCTCTTACATCAAACGTTGGGTTGTAATTCGATATTAGTCACCCATTCACACTCATTCATAACATATATAGAAATTAATATTCTTTTCTATAATACAAACTCTTGTATATTAATACATGTATCTGTACATATACATCCCGACTATACGTTTATTTACATAGTTGTGTTTATACATTGTTCAATACAAAATATCAAGTGTTTATACCTCTAACAAAATGATGCCAGTCCTTAGCCGTGTCCACCTATTGTGGATGCTCTGAAAAAAGGGAAATAATAAGGGGGTGAGCTCACAGCTTAGTAAGGAAATCAGGCAAGCAAGTAGATAATCGTACTATCTACAAAATATAATGCTTATGCCTCGAAATCGTTTCCTTACCCTATCTGTATCTATAACAGGCATCTCTCTCAAATCATTATGCAATATATATATAGATACAAAACATTAGTTATAAAACTGAAAATATGCTAGTTTAACAACCTCAACATCATATGCAAGACAATGCATTTCTCATGCAATTTCATAAATCTCATTTATCATGCCATGCATTTAAATCAAAATCATATGGCATTCATCATGTTTAA
The DNA here is from genome assembly GCA_033439115.1 of Firmiana major. Classification (NCBI taxonomy): domain Eukaryota; kingdom Viridiplantae; phylum Streptophyta; class Magnoliopsida; order Malvales; family Malvaceae; genus Firmiana; species Firmiana major. The sequence goes on from CM065904.1 coordinate 62,645,823, forward strand.
AAAACATGGAAAACTGGGCCTCACCATCCCTCGAGTTACCCTTTTCACGATTCACAAAAACTCACATGTTTATATTATAAAACCAGGTGGTAATTCACTCAAGAAATTCAATTAGCACGAAAGGAGATAGGCGACTACATGTTTCGAATGTATGATCATAACTTATTTTTCGTGATCCCAGGCTACACAATACTCAGTGTGTGGGGTCTCACAATTGCTGTAACGGGAGGTGGGTCAAATTCTAGCCGTCAGCTCACAATTTATTCTTATCGTGTACTCACGGTACAACATACTCCATGTGACATACACGGTACACAGTACTCCATGGACCTTATCTCAAGGAAGGATGCTCTCCATGAGTCTTAGTCTTCACACCTTGGATATGCCTCGTAGTCAGGATGCTCGTCATGAGTCTTAGTCCACATACTACGGGTCGACCTCATAGTTAGGATGCTCACCATGAGTCTTAGTCCTTACACCTATGGGTTATTTTGATAGCCCTCTGCCATATCTCAAAATAATGCACGTGTGAGCATATATATATATATTAGTGTGACACATAGTTAGCACAGGCTCCCAACACGGCTGTTTCATGCTCTTTTCAAAACTAGTACGTGCAAGTAAAACACCCAACATGACCATATCAGAATGATACAACTCTAGTGTGAGCAATGCTCTCAACACTACGTTATATAAAACTCGAGTATGAGTAAAGCTCTCAATACTCTACGATTTATAATATATGAAAACTGAGTACGAGCTAAGCTCCCAGTACTCTATCATGTAAAATTGAGTATGAGCATAACTCCCAATACTCTATAATACATCAATCACAATCTGAGTACGAGCAATGCTTCCAGTACTCTAATATGCATAAATCGCATTTAAAATGTAGTACTAGTATAACTCAAGTACTATTTGATGCATATCGCAAAATACAATGCGAGCAATATCTAGCACTTATGGTTTTCACACAGAAACCTGATAGATGGCTATTCAATCAAATAAGCACTCAAATGTGTTGTTTTCGCATATAAATGAAAACTATTGCCACGCTATCATGCAACTCATGAATTTTGGTCACAACATGCTTCTAAGGTATTTTCACCCTAGTTTTGGATAAAACACAACTTATCCTCTTTAGTTTCTATCACAAAATCATGTCTATTCATGGGAATTCATTTAACATATAATATCAAAATGCTATTCAAAATACGTGGAGCCATCTCTAGCTACTCACGAAGTTCCCTTACCTCGGATCGTGTCAAGTGACCTCTCTTCCTCAGTTCTGCTCACTCTTGCAGTCCGATCAGCTTCAATATGATTCTTCGAAGTTGTTATACATATTTAAGTTAGTATACCGTAATATACTCATTTCATTTATCAATCTCAACTTAACACATCATTTTCATGATTCTTTCTCCCAATATGGTATTATACCACATTTTCCATAGAGTTATATTTATTTATCCTTATTTCCAATATATGCATTTCATAAGATTAACTCATAATCTTCCATACATGCATATTCTATCATCAAACTCATATTAACATCATTTCCTCATCATTTTCCTATTTTCACACCAATACTAGGTCATGCTCATTTTTCATGATCCTTTTGTTTCCAACAATTCATACATATACCAATAAACTCATTAATACACATAGTTTAACATATATCAACTTGGTGCATTAAATCTTACCTAGCTGAGATTTCTTTCCTTTTCTCCAAATTGGTGTAAAATCTCCTTGCTCTTGAAATCCTTGATTTCAATCTCTTGTTTCTAACTATGTTGCTCTCCTCTTTACTAAGAACAACTTTGCTTAACTATATCTCACTCAAAATTGATCACAAACTGAAGTTTCCTAGTGTTTATGGGTTAGGTTACACTTTTGCTCTTGAATTATCTCTATGAGATCGATCTGCTCTCCAAAGAGATCGATCTGCCCTGCACTTTTTGTCAGGACCCGTTCTCAATCCATGACTTTAACCAAAATCACTACAAATTTTTCATATTTTTAACTTACCTTTCCTCTCTTCAATGGTTGGGCTGTGATTCGATGTCAGACTCCTCGCTTACCACGTTATCCATTATTATACATACATGTCAATATACTATTACTGACTGTAACTGCTTTTATAATACATGTGAGATTGTATAACATCTAACACAAATACATTCCCCATAATATATATCGTATACATCATTGTGCTGTTTCTATGTTTAGATACACAACTGTACAAAATATGTATACCTGGCGATCAATAGGAACTAGCAGTAGACTCAGGAATACTATCCCTCAATAGCTCTCGCTCTACTGCTGATGCTCTGTAGAGAGGTGTAAAGAAAGGGGGTGAGCATACAACACGCTCAGTAAGGAAATCAGGCAAGCAAGTAGATATCTACACTATCTACTCAAAATAATGCTATGCCTTGAAAACATTATTTCCTTTACTCACTTTAAAAACATGTCTTTAAATATATATATGTATACTTGTACAGATTAAATCCCATGTACAGAAATCATGCTTTCTTTCTCAAATGTAGGCATGTAGTGCAAAACAATGCATCGTATATAAATCATGCCTTTAGGTAAATCATACCATGTATATTTAAATCACAACAAATATGACATTTAAATCATACACATCATAAAATCGGAGTCCGACCCATCCCTCAGGTCTGTCCGCAATTTAAATCAATCAATCAATGTGATATATCATGTGAGACTCTGTAGTGAAATGCAAATAGTATCTTAGACTATGATCATATCCGACATGTGATCCCAAGCAACACAGATCTCGGTGTGCAGGGCATCACTACTGCAACGGGAGGGGGGTCAGTCTATCACAACCGCCAGCTATATCCTCCTCAACTGCACAACACCACATGGTACAGTGTACTTCTATGCCGAATACACGGTACGACAAGGTACGATAAGGTACTCCATGCCACTCGTACGGTACAACGTACTCCGTGGACCCTACATCACAGTTGGGATGCCTGTCATAGGTCTTAGCCCTCAAACCATGGAATATCGTACCACATCTCTAATACCCTCATGCGGCTATCCTCTTACATAATGTGACACTCTGTCACACAAGGGTGCGGGCATGGGTTTGTAACATGTATTATATATCACATACAGTGCTCGCCTTTGAGTGCGACTCACAGTCGACACTCCGCTCAAATACCGTTTCACATCACAAACTCAACTCTAGTGAAAGTAAACCTCCAGCAACTAGGTCAATGCATAGTTCATGTATTAAATCAAGTACGAGCAATAGCTCCAGTACCATGCTATGCACAATATCATCAAATCAAGTACGAGCAATAGCTCCAGTACTATGTCATGTATAAACCATAAAGAATCGAGTACGAGCAATGCTCCAATATTTTGTCATGTATCTCATGTAAAACTCAAGCACGAGCTAATCGCTCCAGCACTCTGTCATGTATATATCATATAAAACTGAGTACGAGTAATAACTCTAGTACTCTATCATGCATGTCATGGAAATCTAGTGCGAATCAAAATCCAGCACTAATGTATGTGGAAAATATATGAAATCCAGTGCGAGTTGTGCTCCAGCACGATTCATTCTCACAAAATATGATAGATGGCTCTTAAAAAAGGGATGATTTACAAAACATCAAAATCAACACTATAAAGTGTGCTTAATTCACATCAACCTTAAAACCATTAGCCCATCTATTTATTCTCCTGTTAAACAGCAGTTAAAACACTCAAAATAGTGGTTTTCATGCTTTTTACAACTTTTTACAACTTTTCACAAAGTTGACTTTTTGACTAATTAGGGGTAAAATCGTAATTTGCCACTATCGGGTCACAATAATTATTATTCACTTTCTCTGACCCTCAGAGTTTTTAAGTGAATATAAAAGCAGACAAAAATACGTGCAGCTATCTCTAACTACTCACAAAATGTGACGCCCCGGAAGCGCGAAAAATAGGGCTAATTTAAAACTTTTTACTCATCAATTCACAATTAAGGGTGCATTCCTGTGCAGTGTCATACATCATCATAATTATCATGCCTCAGGATCTCATCATAATATAGTATATATTGTATCATATACATTACTCAATTCCAAGTTAATTAATCCTAATACATCTCGTACATCATTATACAATGAATGTCTGTAAATATAACTCTAGTCTGGGTACATGAATATTAAATATCTACCTCAATACACAAAATACGGCCTGGAGCTCAAGTCCTCCACTAGCCTCTAACCCGTACGTCGCAGGGAACTCACTTCACTTGAAGCGATCTGGGGGGAAGAGAAAACATGGTGAGCTTTCAAATCGCTCAGTAAAGGGGGTAAGGGAACTCAATTATATAAACCATATCACACATCACAAATAGGTATTTGTTTATGAAGCTCATTTGAAATCATAGCATGAAAGTTCTCAAAACATCATCATCTCATAACTCATAAATCATGTGAAAACATGAAGGTAAAAAGGCTCAATATAGAGCACTCACAAGCATGTGTAAATATATGCGATAATGGCTGTTCTCAAAATACGTGATAAAAATCACCTCAGTAAATAGCACGTGACAAGGTCACAAAACACAACTCATGTGTAAAACGAGACTAGGCAATAAAACTCAATTAAAACTCATCATGGCACATCAAATATGTAATCTCCTCTGGGTGCGCATCCCAGGCATCCTCGTATAGAGGGAACGTCGACAATATGGTCGTATGCATGGTATATTGGACTTATATGTTACCAGAACAAGGCCCGACCTTACATGCTACCAGAGCATTACCTCGCCTCATGCACACCATCACGTGGTCCTTGGGTCGATTCCCAGGCAGCCCACTCTCTCGGTCTTACATGCTACCAAAGTAAGGCCACCCAGCGTTACCAGAACGGGGGTCATCTCACGTTACCAAAACGGAAGCATCTCTCATTACCAAAATGGAGGAATATCGGACTTATATGCTACCAGAGCAAGGCCTCCCAACGCTACCAAAGCGGAGGAATAATCGGACTTACATGTTACTAGAACAAGGCCTGTGGTCCCTGGGTCGGTTCCCAGGCGTCCCATTATATCGGTCTTACATGCTACCAGAGCAAGGCCCGATGTGTATTCAACATGACACGCCTAAGTCTCAATCATTAGCAATTATCTTATAAAACGTTATGCCTTCACGTAGAACTTATAATAGCTTTCCCTCAAAAAACTCATTTAAAACATTTGTGTACTCAACACAAAACATATTAAAATCAAGTTCCAACCGGTAAAACACGCACACATTTTCTCAAATCTCAACATCGCCTTAATGTAGAGCCCAATTTACTTTTCACGTAAACTCAAAGGTTTATAAAGCAATTTCACACTCAGCTTATAAACTCATAAAATAATGGGCTCCAACTGGCTATAAAAATCGTGTGCAATTTTATCACAACACAACACCAAACATGCTTGTATTCTCAAATCGTGGTTTATGCTACAAACAGTTCATCAAAACACATACACAAATGGTTTAGTTTTTCCCTTACCTCTTTGCACCTCGTATAGTGCAATCGTTTCCCCCGTATCACGGACTACCCTTGCATTGCACTCTGGAACTCCCGAGCTGTCCAAACGATGTTAAAACATCAATACTCATTATCACATTAACCTCAATTCTCAAAATCGAGCATAATTGCTCATAACACCTCAAATTTCTTGATTCTCGTAACTCTACCCCAAACTACAATCTCATTCACAACATCTCAACGTCCTACATTTCTCATGCCCAATTATCTATGCTAATTCACCACATTGTCTAAATTTCCATTTATAGCTCAAAATTCCAAAAATTGCTAAATATCATTATCACTCTAACTACATTGTAATTTCCTTAATCCCTAATCATTTTCCAACTATTTCGACACAATGCCAACAACTATCATCACCAAAATCATCTCAAATATAAGGATCGAGGTTTAGAAATTACCCAAAACTTGTGGAGAGCTTATCTCTTGCCTCGATTCGATCCGTCTTTCGATTTCCAAGTATGTTGTTCTCCCTTGGATGAGGAACAACTTTTCTTCTTGCCACAACTTCTGATTTGGACGGAAATGGGTGCTTTGGATGAGTGAGAAAGCTAGGGTTCGGTGAAAATGGGGGTTGGAAGAGAGAGAAAGTGAAATTGTAGGAGAAAGCAGGGATTCCTATATAGACTGAGGGTAGGAGATCGATCTGGCTCTTGATGAGATCGATCTGCATTTGAATTTGGGGACAATTTGGGGTAATTTATGCCTAGGAGATCGATCTGTCGAGGGGTGAGATCGATCTCTTTATGGCTTTATGAGATCGATCTGCGCCTTGGGGAGATCGATCTTCTCCCAAACAGAAACATTTGGAGATCGATCTCTTCCTCATGAGATCGATCTTCTCTAAAACAGAATCATAAGGAGATCGATCCTCTTCCATTGGAGATCGATTTGCTCCTTAAATTCCTCCTTCCTTGTCATTTTTAACTCACCAGATCGATCTCTCCTTCTCTCAGATCGATCTATCCTCATAGCTTCACACTTATTTTAAACACTTAACATATAAATCTCCAATTATCATTCCCATAAGTCACTTATCTCAATAAATTATACTTCAAGTTTATATTACATAATTGAAATATGTCTGAAATTCTCAGATCTCACATCCTCCCCACCTTAAAAGAATTTGGTCCTCTAAATTCAACTCAACTAGTCAAAGAGATGGGGGTATTTCTCCTTCATGAGGTTCTCTAGTTCCCACGTTGCCTCTTCCCTTGAGTGATGTTTTCACAAAACTTTCACTAATGGGATGCTCTTGGTTCTCAGTACCTTCTCTTTCCTATCAAGAATCCGGACGGGTTCCTCAGTGTAGCTCATGTCCTCCTGTATGTCCATCTCATCATATTCTATAACATGAGAAGGGTCCGGGTGGTACTTCCTCAACATAGACACATGAAAGACGTTGTGTATTCCGGACATCTGTGGGGGTAATGCCAATCTGTAGGCTACCTCTCCCACTCTCTTAAGAATCCCGAATGGTCCTATGTATCGAGGACTCAATTTTCCTTTCTTCCCAAATCGCACGATACCCTTACTCGGTGATACTTTCAAAAATACTGCATCACCAACATCAAACTCAAGTGGTCGTCTACGCACATCTGCGTAGCTTTTCTATCTACTCTGTGCAGCCCGTAGCCTCTCACATATGAGTTTCACACTCTGTACAGCTTGCTCAACAAGCTCGGGAGCATTTATCTTTCTGTCACCGACTTCTTCCCAAGCTACAGGGGATCTACACCTCCTACCATATAGAGCCTCAAAGGGTGCCATTCCAATACTTGTATGATAGCTGTTATTGTACGCAAACTCTGCTAGGGGCAGTTGATCATCCCATGATCCCTTAAAATCCATCGTACATGCCCTCAACATATCCTCCAGGGTCTGAATAGTCCTCTCTAACTGACCATCTGTCTGAGGATGATAGGTGGTACTAAAACTCAATCAAGATCCCATGGACTCCTGATACTGGGTCCAAAATCTGGAAGTAAACCGGGAATCTCTATCAAAAGTAATACTCACTGGAGCCCCATGTAATCTAGCTATCTCGCTGACATACAGCTCAGCTAAGGCATCCACAGTATCTGTGCTCTTGATGGCAAGGAAGTGGGCACTCTTGGTCAGTCTATCCACTATAACCCATATAGCGTCACGACCTCTTCGGCTCTTCGGTAAACCCATAATAAAGTCCATAGTGACATGCTCCCATTTCCATGTAGGTACAGGTAAGGGCTGTAGTAGTCCTTCGAGATTTCGATGCTCAGCTTTCACTTGCTGGCATACTAAACACCTGGCCACATACTCTGCCACGTCTCGCTTCATACCACTCCACCAATACACCTTTCTCAAGTCTCGGTACATCTTAGTACTCCCTAGGTGCATGGTGTATCGCGAGCAGTGGGATTCTCTCAGTATCTGTCTCTTCAGGGTATCATCGTCCGGTACATAAATCCGTCCTCTGAACCTCAATAATCCATCCTCACTGATGGTGAGATCCGACTGCAAACTCTGCTCAGCTTGGCTAACCATATCTATTAATCTCTGATCACTGCGCTACCCATTTCTCATCTGATCCATGATCCTGGGCTCTATTCGCAAGCTAGCCAAAAATCTAGCCTCTATCTCTTTAACTCTGATCCGGAGTTCGGCGAACTGCTCCAGTAAATCCCATTCCCTGATCATCATAGCAGATATCATACTCTTCCTGCTCAGGGCATCAGCAACTACATTCGCCTTACCCGGATGATATAGAATCTCGCAGCCATAATCTTTAAGAAGTTTCATCCATCTCCTTTGTCTCATGTTTAACTCTTTCTGATCAAAGAGATATCTCAAACTCTTGTGATCAGTGAAGATCTGGAATCTTTCCCCATATAAGTAGTGTCGCCAGATCTTCAAAGCAAATACCATAACGGCTAACTCCAAATCATGTGTGGGGTAATTTCGCTCATGGTCTTTCAACTGTCATGATCCATATGCGACCACTCTTTCGTGCTGCATAAGCACACACCCCAATCCTTGATGAGATGCATCACTATACACCAAAAATCCTCCTGATCCCTTAGGAATAGTTAACACAGGTGCCGCTGTCAATCTCCTTTTTAACTCCTGAAAACTGAGCTCACATTGATCAGTCCATATGAACGGAGTCTCCTTACGCGTGAGTTTAGTCAAAGGAGCAGCAATCTTTAAAAATCCTTCCACAAATCTTCTGTAATACCCTGCCAAACCAAGGAAGCTTCGCACCTCAATAACTGTCCTCGGTCTCTCCCAACTAAGCACAGCTGCTACTTTACTTGGATCCACTGATACTCCTTCCTCTGAGACTATATGACCAAGGAAAGCTATCCGGTTCAGCTAAAACTCACACTTACTAAGCTTTCCATATAATTGCTTATCTCGAAGTATCTGAAGTACTAACCACAAATGTTGTGCATGCTCCTCATACGGCCGAGAGTGTACCAGGATATCATCAATAAAGACTATCACAAATTTATCTAGATAGTCTCTGAACACTTTGTTCATCAACCTCATAAATGCAGCAGGGGCGTTCGTCAATCCAAAGGACATCACCAGAAATTCATAATGGCTATACCTTGTCCTGAAGGCCGTCTTGGGAATATCTTCTTCCTTGATCCTCAATTGGTGATAGCCCGATCTCAAATCAATCTTAGAAAAGACTGAGGTCCCTCTTAGTTGATCAAGTAGATCATCAATCCTGGGCAGTGGCTATTTATTTTTCACCGTGGCTTTATTCAACAGCCGGTAATCTATGCATAATCTAAGACTACCATTCTTCTTCTTGACAAATAAAACCGGTGCTCCCCACGGTGAAACACTGGGCCTAATGAACCCTTGATCCAATAACTCCTGTAGTTATATCTTCAATTCCTCAAGTCCCACTAATGCCATCTGTAGGGAGGTTTAGAGATCGGCTGAGTATCTGGTACTAAATCAATGGTAAACTCCAGCTCTCTCTATGGTGGCAAACCTGGCAGCTCATCTAGGAAAACATCCAAGAATTCACACACCACAGGTATATCCTCAATCCTCGGATGTTTTCGCTCATCGTCTGAGATGAGTGTTTCGTAACCTTCACATGAACAATCATATTTAATATTCTCCAAAATAATATTAAAATTCTCAAATTACTTACTAGAATTTCACATATTCATTTCCTCAATATCTCAGCCGTACACTGTAAGGTTCAGGTAGGGAGAAAGTTACAATATTAGTGTAGCAGTCTAAAATCACTCGATTGGTTGCCAACCAATCCATCCCCAGAATTACATCAAACCCATGTATATTCAACATGATTAGATCTGCTAACATCACTCTATCTCCCACCTTTATTTCACATCCTTTACAGATTAACTCAGTTCTCTGGGATTCACGCATAGGGGTATTTACATGTAGTACATACTCTAGAGGTTCAAACTTCAAATTTAAACTACATGCAAAATGCTCAGAAATAAACGAATGCGTGGATCCTGGATCTATCAATACATGAGCCTTATGATTACAGATAGAAAGTGTACCTCTTGTAGTTTCTGCTGAAGTGTCCGCAGTTTCCTTATCCAGGGCAAACACACGTCCATGTGCCACAGGTTTCTTCCCTTTCTTTACAGCAATGGCCCATCTCTGGGGATTCACTCTCTGAGGCTGCTGTCTAGTAGGCTCCGGAGCGTGTGGTATCTGAGGTTGAGGACAGTCCTTCACTCTGTGACCCATGTCACCACATCTAAAACATCCATGGATTGACCCAGTATAACTTCCCTCATGCGATCGGCCACAGTCTCTACAAACCCTTATCTTCGGCCTGCCATATCAAGGGGTCTCCTTGATAATAGGATAAGCTCTGGGTCTCTCCAATCTACCCTTCTGTACCTCAATCCTTCCTCTCCTGAAGGAACCTCTCTGAACATCTGCTTGAGACATCGCTGGCCTCTTGCCTTTGTCCCTAATCACTGCTCCAAACTCATTCTGGGACTGTACAATTTCAATTCTCCTCTCAATCTCTTGTGCTCGTCTCAGAGTATCTCCAAACTCGGTAATACACAACCCAATCAATCGATCTTTGATGATGGGCTTTAATCCATACATAAATCTCTCTGTGCGGAGCTCTTCATTCTTGAAAGTCTCTGGATCATATCTCAGCAGAGCGGTAAATCGACTCTCGTAATCATCTACAGACATGTCACCCTGTACCTAACTCAAAAACTCTGATTGCCTCATTCTCTGGGCAGCTCGTGGTACATATTGGGCTCTAAAGGCTGTCTGAAACTCTTCCCAACCAATCACATCCTGGTGGGACATCAAAATACCCTGGGTAGTACCCCACCAATCTCGAGCTCTCCCTTTCAACATGTAGGCACTCATACTGACCCTCTCAGCATCGGTGCACCCTATATAGTCGAATATAACTCTCAACTCCGTCAACCACTCCTCAGCCTCTGTAGGATCCTTCTTTCCCCTAAATGCAGGTGGATTCATTTTCAAAAAGTCCTTCAATCGGACCATATTTCTATCACCAGGCTGAGTGACTGGAGGCATTGGGGGTATGGGAGGTCCTTGTGGTGGTGTAGGAGTAGTACCCGAGGCATTAACTCCAAAGTGTTGCGCGAATAACGCTGCCATCTGCTCAAAACCTTGCCTCACATCGGTTTCAATCCGATTAAATCGAGAGTTAGGACTCTCTGGTTATGGGACAGGTGGCGGAGGGGACTCTACCTGCCTCCTCGAACGACCTCATCGTTTACTCATTCTCTATCTCAACTAGTCTCCTGCGCGTACATATCAAAATCGATTGAAATCTCAATCCTCAGATTCAGTTCATGACCAGACTATTACAGACACTTGGGATGTATTCTATTTCACTTAACCGACACTGACAGTACTAAACACCCTAGGCTCTGATACCAAGAAAACTCTGTGACGCCCCGGAAGAACGAAAAATAAGGCTAATTTAAAACTTTTTACTCATCAATTCACAATTAAGGGTGCATTCCTGTGCAGTGTCATACATCATCATAATTATCATGCCTCAGGATCTCATCATAATATAGTATATATTGTATCATATACATTACTCAATTCCAAGTTAATTAATCCTAATACATCCCGTATATCATTATACAATGAATGTCTATAAATATAACTCTAGTCTGGGTACATGAATATTAAATATCCACCTCAATACACAAAATACGGCCTGGAGCTCAAGTCCTCCACTAGCCTCTAACCCGTACGTCGCAGGGAACTCACTTCACTTGAAGCGATCTGGGGGGAAGAGAAAACAGGGTGAGCTTCCAAATCGCTCAGTAAAGGGGGGTAAGGGAACTCAGTTATATAAACCATATCACATATCACAAATAGGTATTTGTTTATGAAGCTCATTTGAAATCGTAGCATGAAAGTTCTCAAAACATCATCATCTCATAACTCATAAATCATGTGAAAACATGAAGGTAAAAAGGCTCAATATCGAGCACTCACAAGCATGTGTAAATATATGCGATAATGGCTGTTCTCAAAATACGTGATAAAAATCACCTCAGTAAATAGCACGTGACAAGGTCACAAAACACAACTCATGTGTAAAATAAGACTAGGTAATAAAACTCAATTAAAACTCGTCATGGCACATCAAATATGTAATCTCCTCTGGGTGCGCATCCCAGGCATCCTCGTATAGAGGGAACGTCGACAATATGGTCGTATGCATGGTATATTGGACTTATATGTTACCAGAACAAGGCCCGACCTTACATGCTACCAGAGCATTGCCTCGCCTCATGCACACCATCACGTGGTCCCTGGGTCGGTTCCCAGGTGGCCCACTCTCTCGATCTTACATGCTATCAAAGCAAGGCCACCCAGCATTACCAGAATGGGGGTTATCTCACGTTAGCAAATGATACACCTACAGTGACTTGTGACGGCATATCCTGAACTGGTGAGGGTGTAGGTGTATCAGGTGCAACTGCCTCTCTCGACGCAGTCTCTGCATCCTGTCCCTGTCCTCCTAGCATCGTCTGTGCCAGTATTCCCACTATGGTCTCTAGGCGACGTTCTAGTCTCTCGAAACGTGTCTCAGTACTCTTTGGTACCTCAGTTTGACCAGTGTCTCACCATGGGAAACACCAGTGTTATTTGTAAGGAAGAAGGATGGTAGTCTCAGATTATGCATAGACTACCTATTATTGAATAAAGCCATGGTGAAGAATAAATACCCATTGCCAAGGATTGACGATCTGCTTGATTAGCTGAGAGGGACCCCAGTCTTCTCTAAAATTGATTTAAGATCGGGCTATCACCAATTGAGGATTAAGGAGGAAGATATTTCGAAGACGGCCTTTAGGATAAGGTATGGCTATTATGAATTTCTAGTGATGCCCTTTGGATTGACAAACACCCTCGTAGCCTTTATGAGGTTAATGAATGAGGTGTTCAGAGACTATCTAGATAAGTTTATGATAGTCTTTATTGATGATATCTTGGTGTACTCTCGGTCTTATGAGGAGCACGCACAACAATTGTGGTTAGTACTTCAGATACTCTGAGATAAGCAATTAAATGGAAAGCTTAGTAAGTGTGAGCTTTGGCTGGATCAGATAGCTTTCCTTGGTCATATAGTTTCAGAGGAAGGAGTATCAGTTGATCCAATTAAAGTGGAGGCTGTGCTTAATTGGGGAAGACCGAGAAGAGTTATAGAGGTACGAAGTTTTCTTGGTTTGGCAGGGTATTACAGAAGATTTATGGAGGGATTTTCCAGGATTGTCGCTCCTTTAATTAAGCTCACGCGCAAGGAGACTCCGTTCATATGGATTGATCAATGTGAGCTCAATTTTCAGGAATTAAAAAGGAGATTAACAGCGACGCCTGTGTTGACTATCCTAGAGGGATAAGGAGGATTTTATGTGTATAGTGATGCTTCCCATCAAGGATTGGGGTGTGTGCTCATGCAACATGGAAGAGTGGTCGCCTATGGATCACGATAGTTAAAAGACCATGAGTGGAATTACCCCACCCATGATTTAGAGTTAGTCGCTGTGGTATTTGCATTGAAGATCTGGTGACACTACTTATGTGGGAAAAGATTTTAGATCTTCACTGACCACAAGAGTTTGAGGTATCTGTTTGATCAGAAAGAGTTAAATATGAGACAAAAGAGATTGATGGAACTCCTTAAGGATTATGACTGCGAGATTCTATACCATCTGGGGAAGGCGAACGTAGTTGCTGATGCCCTGAGCAGGAAGAGTATGATATCTGCTATGATGGTTCGGGAATGAGATTTATTAGAGCAGTTTGTCGAACTCTGGATCAGAATTAAAGAGGTAGAGACTGGATTTTTGGCTAGCTTGCGCATAGAGCCCAAGATCATGCATCGGATTAGAACTGGGAAACATGATAATCAGAGGTTAATTGATATGGTTAACCGAGCTGAAAAGACTTCACAGTCGGATCTCATCGTCAGTGAGGATGGCTTATTGAGATTTAGAGGATGAATTTGTGTACCGGACGATGATACCCTAAAGAAACAGATACTAAGAGAATCCCACTGCTCACGATACACCATGCACCTAGGGAGTACTAAGATGTACCGAGATTTGAGAAAGGTATACTCGTGGAGTGGTATAAAGCGAGATGTGGCAGATTATGTGGCCAGATGTTTAGTGTGCCAACAAGTGAAAGCTGAGCATCAGAAGCCTAGAGGATTATTACAGCCTTTACCTATGCCAACATGGAAATGGAAGCATGTCACCATGGACTTCATTATGGGTTTACTGAGGACCCGAAGAGGCCGTGACGCTATATGGGTCATAGTGGATAGATTGACAAAAAGTACCCACTTCCTTGCCATCAAGAACACAGATACTATGGATGCCTTTGCTGAGTTATATGTCAGTGAGATAGCTATATTACATTAGGCTCCAGTGAGTATTACTTCTGATAGAGATTCCCAATTTACCTCCAGATTTTAGACCCATTTTCAGGAATCCATGGGATCTCGATTGAGTTTTAGTACCGCCTATCATCCTCAGACAGATGGTCAGTCAGAGAGGACTATTTAGACCCTAGAGGATATGTTAAGGGCGTGTACGATGGATTTTAAGGGATCATGGGATGATCACCTGTCCCTAGCAGAGTTTGTGTACAATAATAGCTATCATGTGAGTATTAGAATAACATCTTTTGAGGCTCTATATGGTAGGAGGTGTAGATCCCCTATAACTTGGGAAGAAGTGAGTGATAGAAAGATTAATACTTCCGAGCTTATTGAACAGGCTGTACAGAGTGTGAAACTCATATATGAGAGATTGTACCTGAACAGAGGACAGAAAAGCTACGCAGATGTGCGTAGATGACCACTTGAGTTTGATGTTGATGATGCAGTATTTTTGAAGATATCACTGAGTAAGGGTATCATGAGATTTGGAAAGAAAGGGAAGTTGAGTCCTCGATACATCAGACCATTCGAGATTCTTGAGAGAGTGGGAGAGGTAGCCTATAGGTTGGCATTACCCACACAGATGTCCAGAATACACAACATTTTCCATGTGTCTATGTTGAGGAAGTAACACCCGAACCCTTGTCATGTCATAAAGTATGAAGAGATGAACATACAAGAGGACATGAGCTATACGAAAGAACCCATCCGAATCCTTGATAGGAAAGAGAAGGTGCTTCGGACTAAAAACATCCCATTAGTGAAAGTTTTATGGAAGCATCACTCAATGGAAAAGGAAACTTGGGAATTGAAAAGCCTCATGAAGGAGAAGTACCCCTATCTGTTTGATGAGTCAAGTTAAATTTGGAGGACCAAATTCTTTAAAGGTGGGGAGGATGTGAGACCTGAGAATTTCGTACTCATCTAATTATGTAAGTGAACATGAAGTGTAATTAATTGAGTTAAATGTGATGTACTCATATATTGAAGTGGTAAGGAATGAAATTTATAAGTAATAAATGAGTATTGAATGAGAAATAATCTATGGAGTAAATTATGGTAATTAGATTTTATGCCAACAGTACAACCATAGTGTGAAACTATGAGGCCAGATCGATCTTGGAGAAGAAGGGATCGATCTGGTAGGCCAAAGTGATAAGGAAGGGAAAATTTAAACGAGCAAATCGATCTCCAAGGAAGGCAGATCGATCTCCTTATGATTCTGCCTCAAAGGGATCGATCTCCAAATGTTTCTGTAAAATACAGATTGATCTCCTCAAGTTTATGAGATCGATCTTGCCCCCACGACAGATCGATCTGGTAGGCATAAAAAGTGCCCAAAATGTTCCCAAATTCAAAGGCAGATCAATCTCCTACAGGAGCAGATCGATCTCCTGCCGTTTGCCTATACAAGGACCCCTGTGTTTTTGCTAAAACTCATCTTCTCTCTTCAGAAAATCGAAATCCCTAGCTTTCTCTCTCCTTCAAAACACCCATTTTCGTTTGAATCAGAGTTTGTGGCAAGAGGGAAAGTTGTTCCTCATCAAAAGGAGAACAACATACTTGAAAATCGAAGGATGATTTGAGCTGAGGGGTGAATTGAGCACTCCACAAGTTTTGGGTAAATTTTTAAGCTTTAATCCTTGATTTGGAGGTAGATTTCTGCGATTGTGGTTAAAGATGTTGTGATGAGTAGGCTGAAAATGGTTAGGGTTGTTAGAATTATTAAGGTATTGAAAAACTATGAGAATCTGAGCAACTATGATTGATGTTGAGATTTGAGACAATGTGATGATGTATTAATGATGTTTTTACATTGTTAAGACATCCCGAGAGTTCTAGAGAGGAATGCGAGGCTAGTCCGTCATTTGGGGGAACGATTGCATTATACGAGGTGCAACGAGGTAAGGAAAAACTTAAACTCATTTATGTATGTGATTTGTGATGATAATTGTAGCATGAAATGTTTTGAGAAACAAGCATGTTTTTACGAGTTGTGGTTGAGTTATTGCACATGGTTTTATAGCCGGTTGGGGCCCAATTTTTATGAGTTCTAAACAAAGTATGAAATTATTTTACAAACTATTTGAGTTTAAAAGTGAAACGGGATTTGGGCTCTACGTTAAGGCATACTGAGATTTGAAAAATGTGTGCCTGATTTTACCGGTTTGGGCTCGGTTTTGACATGTTTTGTAATGAGTACAATGAGGCTTTCAGATGAGTTTTATGAGAAAAACCATTATGAGCTTTACGTGAAGGCAAACCGATTTTATATGAAAACGTTGTAATTGAGACTTAGGTGCATCATGTGATAACACATCGGCCTTGCTCTGGTAGCATGTAAGTCCGATATTCCTCCACTCTGGTAGCGAGATATGCCTCCATTCTGGTAACGTGAGATGACCCCCGCTCTGGTAGCGCTGGGTGGCCTTGCTTTAGTAGCATGTAAGTCTGGGCCTTGCTTTGGTAGCATGTAAGATCGATAGTGTGCATGAGGAGAGGCCTTGCTCTGGTAGCATGTAAGTTCAGGCCTTGTTCTGGTAACCTATAAAACCAATACACCATGTGCACGACATATTGTCGATGTTCCCTCTTTTGAGGATGCCAGGGATGCACACCCAGAGGAGATTATTTTGATGTGCCTGATGGATGTTTTTATCTGAGTTTTATTTGCCTAGTCTCCGTTTTATACATGAGATTGTATTTTGTGGCTGTGCCACGTGCATTATTACTGAGGTGATTTCTATCATGTTTTTACGAGAAAAGCCATTATCGCATCCTGATTTCCATATGCTTGTAACTATGGTTTTTGTGTTGAACCATTTACTCTCATGTTTCTGCATGATCTTAGAGAAATGAGATGAGAATGATGTTTTGATGAATTCATGCTACGTTTTCTACTGAGCTTATTGAGTTTCACTTACAAAACAAAATGATTGTGCCATGTGATTAATCATTTTGTTAACGAGTTTGTTACCCCCTTACTGAGCGATTTAGAAGCTCACCCTATTTTTATATCCCCCAAGATTTCTTCAAGTGAAGAGAGCTTCCTGCGACGTACAGAGTAGTGGCTAGTGGAGGACTTGAGCTCCAGGCCGTATATTGTATTTTGAGGTATACTTTAACATTTCATGTACCCAGACTAAAGTTGTATTTACAAGCACTTGATGAACAAAGATGTATGGGATGTATTAGGATTAATTAGCTCTGACTTGAGGAATGTATATGGTATAATATATAAATATTAGATGATGAGACCCTGAGGTGAAAGTTTTATAATATATATTTATCATGATGCATGACACCGCATAGGAATGCACCTAGAATTGTGTATGGATGAAAATAAGTTTTAAATTTGCCGTGTTTTTCGTCGCTTTCGGGGCGTCACACACCTATGGGTTATTTCGATAGCCCTCTGCCATATCTCAAAATAATGCACGCGTGAGCATATATATATATATATCAGTGTGACACACAGTCAGCACAGGCTCCCAACATGGCTGTTTTATGCTCTTTTCAAAACTGGTACGTGCGAGTAAAACTTCCAACACGACCATATCATAATGATACAACTCTAGTGTGAGCAATGCTCCCAGCACTATGTCATATAAAACTTGAGTATGAGCAAAGCTCCCAATACTCTACGATGTATAATATATGAAAACTGAGTACGAGCTAAGCTCCCAATACTCTATCTTGTAAAACTGAGTATGAGCATAGCTCTCAATACTCTATAATGCATCAATCACAATATGAGTATGAGCAATGCTCCCAGTACTCTATAATGCATCAATCACAATCTGAGTATGAGCAATGCTCCCAGTACTCTAATATGCATAAATCGCATTTAAAATGTACTACGAGTATAACTCAAGTACTATGTGATGCATATCGCAAAATATAATGCGAGTAATATCTAGCACTTATGGTTTTCACACAAAAACTTGATAAATGGCTATTCAATCAAATAAGCACTCAAATGTGTTATTTTCGCATATAAATGAAAACAATTACCACTCTATCATGCAACTCATAAATTTTGGTCACAACATGC
This sequence comes from Firmiana major, assembly GCA_033439115.1. Lineage (NCBI taxonomy): Eukaryota > Viridiplantae > Streptophyta > Magnoliopsida > Malvales > Malvaceae > Firmiana > Firmiana major. The sequence continues at coordinate 62,664,407 of CM065904.1, forward strand.
TTCTAAGGTATTTTCACCCTAGTTTTGGATAAAACACAACTTATCCTCTTTAGTTTCTATCACAACATCATGCCTATTCATGGGAATTCATATAGCATATAATATCAAAATGCTATTCAAAATACGTGGAGCCATCTCTAGCTACTCACGAAATTCCCTTACCTCGGATCACGTCAAGTGACCTCTCTTCCTCAGTTTTGCTCACTCTTGCAGTCCGATCAGCTTCAATGTGATTCTTCGAAGCTGTTATACGTATTTACGTTAGTATACCATAATATACTCATTTCATTTATCAATCTCAACTTAACACATCATTTTCATGATTCTTTCTCCCAATATGGTATTATACCACATTTTCCATATAGTTATATCTATTTCTCCTTATTTCCAATATATGCATTTCATAAGATTAACTCATAATCTTCCATACATGCATATTCTATCATCAAACTCATATTAACATCACTTCCTCATCATTTTCCTATTTTCGCACCAAAACTAGGTCATGCTCATTTCTCATGATCCTTTTGTTTCCAACAATTCATACATATACCAATAAACTCATTAATACACCTAGTTTAACATATATCAACTTGGTGCATTAAATCTTACCTAGCTGAGATTTCCTTCCTTTTCTCCAAATTGGTATAAATCCTCCTTGCTCTTGAAATCCTTGATTTCAATCTCTTGTTTCCAACTATATTGCTCTCTTCTTTACCAAGAACAACTTTGCTCAACTATATCTCACTCAAAACAGATCAAAAACTGAAGTTTCCTAGTGTTTATGGGTTAGGTTACACTTTTGTTATTGAATGGAATAGTTTCTCTAGTGCAAACTGAAGTGTAGAAATCCAATATTTATAGAATTATCTCTATGAGATCGATCTGCTCTCCAAAGAGATTGATCTGCCCTGCACTTTTTCCTCTCGAAACTGACCTTTTTGACTTAATGAGATCGATCTGTTTCCAAGCATGAGATCGATCTGAACAACACAGAACCTTAAGGAGATCGATCTGCTCTCCAAATGAGATCGATCTTCTCCAAGTCAGTAGCTTAAGGAAATCGATCTGGCCTTCTAGGGATCGATTCCTTCTTCACAGAATTCTTAGCAGATCGATCTGGCCCCATTGGAGATCGATCTATCCCTATTCCATTGCTCGAACAAGAGCATTTTTTGCTCTTCCAGATTGATCTCTCATTCCGTGAGATCAATCTCTCATTCATAGTTTCTAGATTTTGCTGCAGTTTTCTACAAAATTTACACCAAACTTCATACATTTTGCTGCCATAGTCATTTTCTCATCCAATTACCTTTAAAGCTTGAAAATAACATTCATTTATACTTTATATACATTGAGACTTGTGTGCATTCATTGTATAAATAAAGGTATACAATACTACACCAAATGGAAGTACAAAGATTGATGCACTCATGTAACTTCCTTCCATTTTTCCACACTACACAAAATTCCATATATTCTCATTCACCACATACAAAAGTCCATTTCTTCTTATTCAAATAAAATGAAACTTGTACGTACATCACAAACTCATATTACAAGTGTGTACATTGAATCTATGGACTTTACATCTTTTATGCTTCACATAGCATGTATATGTAGATATTTATGAATTTAAGGGTCTTACACAACCAATTACCGCTAGTAGAGTTAGCATATAATAACAGTTATCACTCAAGTATCGGAATGGCACCGTATGAAGCATTGTATGGTCGAAGGTGTTGATCGCCAATTGGATGGGAAGAAGTGAGCGAAAGAAAATTATTTACTCCCGATCTAGTTAAGCAAGCTTCTGAGGATGTTCAATTGATTTGTGAGAGGTTGATGACAGCTTAGAGCAGAAAGAAAAGTTATTCTGACAAAAGACGAAGACCCTTGGAATTTTCAATGGGAGATTTAGTATTTTTGAAAGTTTCACTTTCCAAAGGTATAATGAGATTTGCGAAGAAAGGAAAGCTAAGTCCCTGTTATATTGAACCTTTCGAGATCTTAGACCGAATGGGAGACAAAGCTTATAGACTGGCCCTACCACCGAAATTATCAAGTATTCATAATGTCTTCCACGTTTTGATGCTACACAAGTATCATTCGGATTCGAAACATGTGATAAAGTATGAACCACTAGAGTTGAGAGATGATATGACATATATGGTGTAAAACCTGAAACTCGGTGTCAATGTTTAAGAAGTTATTTATAAACATGAATTCATGAAATCTTGATCAATCAAGAAGAAATGATTGAATTTTAGGTCCAATTGATCAAGATACGAATTTATTGTGAAGATCAAAATTTTTCCACCTTGGAAATTTATCTCAAAAATATGGAAAAATAATTCTAGAAAATAATAATAAATAAAAACATTTTCAAAGAAATAAAAATAAAATAATAATATTTTAAGTTCAAGAAGAGACCACTGACGTACTCTCCCTCGTCTCCTTCGACGACCAGAAGAGACCACCGACGGATGCACCCAGGCGAGAGGCCGAAGGGAGAGGCAGCCTGAGCCACCGCTGGTACTGACTGCTCGAAGGAATGATGATCGGCGACTAAGAGAGAGAGAGAGAAATGGAAAACCGAGAGGAAAGAGAGGGAAGAGAGGTGGACGGAGGTCGAAGGGAGGGAGAGGACCTCGCCACTGGCCAGGGGAAGGGCCAAATTGCCACCTTCGGTGACGTAGAGGTGTCGAACGACACAGGAGAAAAACCAATCGCAAGGCCAAAAAAGGAGGAGGCTGAATCGACCTCATCACCGCCGATTCGAACGTGGCCATCACCAGATCCGTGCTTCACGTTGCCAGACGGACCAGCTAGAAGTGGAAGTCGACGAATAAGTGACCGGTAGAGCTCCGAACGATGAAGGTGGAACTGAACAGGAGTGAACCGATCTGAACTGGTTCAGCTAGAAAAAAAAGAAAGAAAAAAATGGGAGAAAAATTTGGTGATGCCCCGAGATTAAGGATAAGCCGGTAAGCAGTCAAAATTGATCGACTTAATTTTTAAAAAAATTATTTGAAATTATATTTAACTGAAATTGACTGGTTTAAATATATAACTGTGTAGCGCGACAAAAGACGATGGACGGGAGTTTAATCGAGCCTCGATTTATGTGCTATCATCGAATCTCGGGTAAGTGAATCTCAATCACGACAATTTGTATAATACTACGCGTTAGAAATTCATCGCGTAAGTTATGGATTAATTCAGTATAAAATGATTTATACTATGGAATTTAAAATTTATTGTCGTAAATGATAGTATGAACTATCCAAAGAGACTAGAAAATTCTTAAGATAACGCGATGGTGATATTAGGCTAGATATTCGACCAAACACTCGTAATGGGCCAGCAATCGACCCAATTTAAATAATGGGCCCCACGGACGGCCCAATAAGTCAAATTAACTATAGTAAATGCAAGAATTATATTTATTGGGTTAAATTGATATGATAAATGATTACGTGCAGCTCCAAAGATGATATTGGGAGCTAAACGGACTGCGTGATTAAGCAGCGTTGGAAAAAGTAAGCATACTCGACGTGATTCGAGGTAGGGGAATTTTGTGAGTGTCTAGAGGTAACTATACGTATTTTTGAGGGTATTTACAGTGCACAAAATTCTCTAAACTACCTAGAAACGAAATAAAAATTTTAGCGTCTCGAAATGGGTAAATTACTATTTTACCCCTGGGAGTAAATTTTATTAAAATGGTAGTAAGGCTAGTAAACTGCATGAATATCATGATTTTGATGTTTTAATGTGATATGATGCCTTAATTTGGGTAAAACAAGGATAGGTTGGCTAATTGTTTCATGATTTGCATGACATAGCACGTGTCGGTACTGATTTTGAGTTTTGAAAATGGTTTTACTTAAAAAGAGCCACCTATCAGATTTATATGAGTATAAGTCATGCTAGAGCCTTGCTCGCACTGGATTTTGATATTTTAACATGCATGAAATGTGCTGGAGCCTAGCTCGCACCATATTTCGAGTTGAGATGCATGCAAGCCATACTAGAGCTTTTGCTCATACGTGGGTTTCATTATTTCTTATGCATATAACTGTATTAGAGATTTGCTCATACATGATTTTACCATTATTTATTTTGCATAAACTCGTATTAGAGCATTGTTCGTATGAGGATTTTTACTGATTATGCATGAAATCGTGCTAGAGCCTTGCTCGCACTGGACTTTTCACACTGTGATATGTAATGAGTCGTGCTGGATGCCTCGTGTAGATTGTGTGTCACACGGATGAGATGCTTGCACGAGCCGTGCTAGATGCCTCGTGTAGACTATTAGTCACATGGATGAGATGCTCGTATGTGCACTTGAGACTGAATTGGTTATACATTGTATGGTGTAGAGAAGACCTACGACAGGCACCCCCGACCGTGATATGGGTCCATGGAGTACGTTGTACAGTGTATATCACATGGAGTATGCTGTACTGTGTGGTGATGATGTTGATTTATGCTCTGGCGGGTAGGATTTAACCCACCTTCGGTTACAGCGTGATGCCCCGCACACTGGGATCTGTGTGGTCTGGGATGATAGGGCATAGTTGGCCAGTAGAGACCTCGATTGTATACAGTGACCACTTGACCCACATGATATCACATGATTTTATATGTACTAAACATGATTTGTGTTATTCAGGGTAGACCCGAGGGAGGGGTCAAACCTTGTGGGATGTTTTTAGAGAATGATGTATTGTTTTATGATAAGTTGACATTATGAGCATGAGACGTTTTAAGTGATGACTTTCCATGGTTTTATGCCTTCTTTCATGTTTTACAGTACATGATATATTTTTACACATGCAGCATAGTTTGATCTATTTCCTCATGCTCTAAATGTAAGCGATTTTATATCATGACATTATAAGCACTTAGATAGTGTAGTTATCTACCTGCTTGCATTATTGCCTTACTGGGCTAGTGAGCTCATCCCTTTCATTTTCCCCCTCTACAGAGCACACACAGTAGTTAGTGAGTGGTCGAGGACTTGCATCCTAGTATCCGCTGCTTCCCATCACCGAGAGGTATACACACTGGTATCATTTTGTATCTAAACATGTAATAGCACAATAATAATTTTGGAATGTAATATGGGGGATGTAAATATTAGTAAACACGCACAAGTATAGAACCTCAATTATAAATTATACGTGTTTACATTTGAATAAATTAAAAGATAGATGACATGATATATGGTAAAGGGTGACTAATGCTGACTCATAGCCCAACTATTTGGTGGTGAGAATGTTCACGACCAGGAAAGGAAAGAAAAAAGCAAAAAATTTGTAGCGATTTTAGGTAAAAAGGGGTTGTGACATATGGTGAAACCGATTCGGATCTTGGACAGGAAAGAAAAGGCATTATGGTCTAAGACGATTCCTTTGATCAAGGTTTTGTGGTAGTACCACATTTCGAAAGAGGCCATGTGGGAATTAGAAAATTTAATGCAAGAGAAATACCCACATTTATTTGAGGACCGATGTACTTTTATATTTGGGGACCAAATTTCCTAAGGTGAGGAGAATGTAAACCCCACGAAATTTTTTTATATTCGTATAATAAAGTAGACAAATGCAATTTGAAATGAACGTATAACGATTTTATTCCTACATCGCTTGGAAGAATTAATTTCGTAAAATATATTAACTCTAGAAATAATAACTAGGAGGAATAGAGATAAAATTTTGTGAGTTAGATTAAGGTAAATATTTTCTCATGATTGATAAAAATGAGTATTAGATTTGATTTGACCTTAATATCATAAGGGAGATTTACTAAGTATATATATGTGTGTGTATGGGTGTAATATCTTATGTATACATATGAAATTAGTTAAAGGGAAATGTAACAAGTTGATTGTATATATATATATATATATATATGTATATATATATATATGTATATACATATATATATACATGTATACATGTATACATGTATATACATGTATACATGTATACATGTATATACATATATACATGTATATACATATACATAATCGAACACATATAATTGCCAAATATACGTAAGTAGTGATGAAGTCCCATAACTGGTAATGGAAATGAGATGAAGATGATTTTTAGTGTAAAAGAAAAAGAGAAGACTTGCAAGGCATTATTCTTATGAGAAGTGTGAAGGTAAATGAGTAGTCCCATCATCTGCACACCCACACCTACTACACACCCATGCCTCTGATAATTCTATATTTTTAGAATTATTTGTGCTTAATTTCCTAATTAATTATTTAAATTCTTAATTTATTTTGTTAATTATCCCCTTTATTTATTTAAAATTCTTATGTTTGCAGATAAATTAAATCCGGATGAATTTTGAATATTTTGGTAGAAAATGGACGGGAATTGGGCTAAAATCGAGATTGAGCCACGCGGACAACACGAGTCATGCCACCTAGCACATCCAATTAGACAAGAAGACCAATGACATGGAAATATCTTTTCAATGAGTCAATGGTGTGAAGACAAGTGGCCAAAAAAATGCTAACTCATCAAGGATGTGGAAATTACCATTTTACCCCTAGTGTGTTTATAAATAGGAAAGGATGACAATTGAAAGTGGATGTAATTTTAGGAGTAGGAGTAGTGTAATGTAGTTAGGAGTAGTGTTAGAATAGTTTGAATTTTTTTAGCTTCTCTTTCCCGTTTAGCTCCCATTTATTTTTACTCTTCACAAACAATTTCCATTGTTATTTTTACAAGCTTTTCAATATAGTTTTTCATTCTCTTGGCAGCCACCATTTCATCATTTTCATACTTCTAAGTTTTGTTAAACTCGGTTCTGTTAATTGTCAAGTTTTATTTAACATAGCATTTTTTTTCTAGTTGCTAGTCTCGGTTTGGAATTTTTCTCCTTTCCATTTTTCATTGTTGATGCTGCTGTGGATGTTGGCCGAGACAAGACTCACTCCTGGAGATGACCGGTTGTTCACACACACATGAGCAGTGTTGGAGGTTGACTCTTGCAGGTTACTACTGAAACAGAGAGGAAGGCTTGTTGCTGTAATGTCGAGATGGACATGCTAATTTGCAGTAGCAGCTAGCGTTGAGTTTTGAAGTGTTGATCGGTACCTACTGGGATGCTCGGATGTGTGTGCTGACACAGAACTGTAATGCAAACTTGAACCAGCAGATGGGTGCAACGAATGGAGCCGAGGATGTGTAAGATTGGACTAAGCAAATCCGGTATGATGCAGCAGTGAACATGGACCAACATTCCATTCTGTTTTGCTCTGTTTTCATTTATTTTAAGCTGGAATGGTTACCGTAGTGCCGCTGTTCAGTACCGAGCTTGGACAATAGGATAGGAGCAACGAAGAAAATGCTGATTACAAGGAATGAAGCTACTGCCTTCACCTTGTACAGCAGGAATTGAGAGTCCAGGACAAAGCAAAATCGAGGGCAACCCGTGAGCATAATCTGAGATACACCAGGGCAGCAGCAGTGGAATAGCAGAAGTAGACTGAGAAGGCCTGGAGTAGCACTATTGTACCAAAAGATACACCAGGATAGCAGCTGGACAGAACCAGCACACTAGCACCTGGAACCGAGAGCCGATAACGTGAAACAGCAAAAGCAGAGTCCTTCCTGGAGCAGCAGCAGATTGCAGAACTGAGCAGGGCAGTTGGCAACCAGAAACCGAGGCAGAGAACAGCAGCCTAGATGCAGTGTGTAGTCCGAACCTCGAGCAGAACAAATGCAGACCTAGAGTAGCCTGGACCAGAGGATAACAGTAGCATGCCTTGCCAAAATCGTGAAAGACTGGACTGAACATGATTTAGAAGACACGTGAACAGTAAATGGAGGAAGAATTATATGGTTTAAAATGCTTAAGGCTTGTTTGGCATTCAACTCTAGCAATTAATTCATTTTTCATGCATTGTTAGTTTAGTTTAATTTCAATTTAATTTGTTAAGCTTAGTTTAGAGTCTTTAATTAAATTGCATGTTAGTTTTCTTGCATAGTAGTATAAAACTTAGTTTTAGTTAGGATGATAGTTAATTAAGTGTTCATTTAGAATTAGATTAGGGGTAAATTTATTTCATTAAATCTTAGGTTAGTTTAAATTGTATTTTGATTAAGTAGTTTAATTGCATTTCAGGTTTGTTAAATTTAGTTTAATTTATCTTGCTTTGTTATTTTCATAATTGCATTTTATTTTAATTGCGTTAATTAGTTTTAACTATTTTAATTTCTTTTGTAGGTTTTTTATTTTAATTGCGTTGAGCACTGTAAGTAATTTTGCTCGGTTTTATTTACTTTATTTTATAGTTTTATTATTTTATTGCTTTCCAGTAATTTTAATTTTAGACTTAGTAGATCACCCACCTTAATCTCATAATTTGCCAAAATATACTTAGGGTAAGATTAACCGGTACTTAATTAGGCTAGTCAACTTTTCTGTGGGACGATAACTCAGGACTCAAAATCCCATTATTACTTGTACGACCCGTGCACTTGTGGTAATACCCTTAGGGCCCATCAAGTTTTTGGCGCCGTTGCCGGGGAAGTCTTAATTAGCCATTAGTTAATATCAGTGAAATTATGCTTAGGTGTAATTCTAGCTTGTAAATATTTAGAAGTTCAATCTAGATTAGTTAATATCGATGATTGCATGGGTAGAGCCAGAAGTTTTGATTGCTTTCCTCTAGATCCTAAAATCGAACACACTCTTAGAAATATTCGTAAGGACTCTAGGAAATTATTAGCTCCGCTGCAATTCACCATGGCAGAAAATAAGAAAATTAGAACTGTTGGAGATTATGCGATGCTGACAATTGGAGGATATTATTTCGGAATTAGGCCACTAGCTGTCCCTACAAATAACTTCAAAATTAAGCTTGCAATCCTCCAGATGATCCAAACTTCTCTACAGTTCAATGGGCTTCCACACGATGACCCACATGCTCACCTTGGGCAATTCTTGGACTTGTGTAACACCTTCAAACATAATAGATTATCTGATGACGCGCTTAGGCTTAGATTATTCCCCTTCTCACTTAGGGATAGGGCGAGACACTGGTTAACCTCCCTGCCTCTAGGATCCAATTCTACATGGGACGAGTTAGCCCATCAATTTCTATCTAAGTTTTTCCCTCCCTCTAAAATGGCCAACTCCATAGTAATATATCTTCCTTTACCCAGTACGACTCTGAATCTCTTTATGAAGCATGGGAACGATATAATGAGATTCTTAGGAAGTGCCCTCACCATGGTCTACCTTTGCGGCTGCAAGTCCAGACCTTCTACAACGGACTTACAAGCCAAAATAGAACCATTGTTGACACTGCTGCGGGTGGAGCGCTAATGTGTAAAACAAAGGAGGAAGCTTATGAGCTTTTAGACAAGATGGCGGCTAACAACTATTTATGGTCCTCGAAGAGGCAAATGCCAAAGAAGCCGATGGGTATTTATGAGCTCGACACACTGTCTACCTTGACCTCTCAAATCGCTAATCTTACAAAGAAGGTAGAGTCGCTCAGTACCCAACATAATCCTCCTACCAGTCCTAATCTGATTTATTCTGTCCAAAGTCCTTTCCTTTCCTACGAGCTGTGTAGTGGTACCCACTCTGTAGATAGGTGTCCACTTAACTTAGAATCGGTTCAGTACGTTGCCCCTCCTAAGCAACAGAACAACCCCTTTTCAAACACCTATAATCCAGGGTGGAGGAACCATCCTAACTTCTCCTGGAGCCAAAACCAAGGGCAAACTTCTAGCTCTAGACCTGTAGAACCCCTTGGTTTTCAAGCTCCATCGGTTCATGTACCACCACAGTCATAATTTTCGCACCATCCATCATATCATCCATCCCCACCTTAATTTCAGCATCATCCACCTTACTTCCACCAACCACCACCACCACAACCCTACCATGCACCAACAGCTGGGAAGAAGCCCTCGCTTGAGGAAATGTTCACGACTATCCTGCAAAATCAAGCTGCTTCAATTAAGAACTTGGAGGTTTAGGTGGGATAAATAGCAAATGCTCTTAGCTAATGTCCTCAAGGAACCCTTCCCAGTAACACTGAAGCTAATCCTGTTAAGCAAAGGGAAGGTAAAGAATATGTCAAATCCATCATCCTTAGGAGCGACAAAGAGCTAGATGAGCCACCAGTTAAGTCCAGCCCTGAACAGCACATAGTTGAAGAATCCTTAAGTTCTAACGAAGCAACTCAGAAAGAGCAGGAACCTAAGGATCAAGCTGCAAATGAATCCAAGTTAGATGCTTCTTCATCTATACCTTCTTCTATTTTACAGCTTTCCTCACCCTCAATGTTATACATGTTTCCCTTACATCCTCTCCGGTTAGACCACCAGTACCTTTTCCTCAGAGGTCCCAAAATAAAAAATCGGATCAACAATTCGTCAAATTTCTTAAGGTTTTTAAGAAACTCCACATCAACATTCCTTTCGCAGATACTTTAGAGCAAATGCCAATTTATGTGAAGTTTCTGAAGGATATCCTCTCTAGAAAAAGGAGATTGGAAGATTATGAGACGGTGGTCTTAACTGAGGAATGTAGTACCATTATCCAGAGAAAATTACCCCCCAAGCTCAAAGATCCCGGGAGTTTTACCATGCCATGCACTATTGGAAATTTATTCTTTGGTAGAGCCCTGTGTGATTTAGGAGCTAGTATAAATTTAATGGCATTGTCTATCTATCAGAAGTTAGAAATACGGGATGCCAAGCCCACCAAGTAACCCTTCAGTTGGTTGATCAATCAATTAAATATCCGAAGGGGGTTATTGAGGATGTCTTAGTAAAGGTGGACAAGTTTATTTTCCCTACAGATTTTATTGTTTTAGACATGGAGAAAGACAGGGAAGTCCCCATTATACTAGGTAGACCTTTCCTAGCTATTGGTAGAACAGTAATTGATGTACAAAAGGGGGAGTTAACGATGAGAGTCCAATATCAGGAAGTAAAGTTTAATGTTTTCAAACCTTTGAAGCTCCTTGATGACTCTCAAGAATGTTTTAAGATGGAGATTGAGGAGAATATAAGGCTTAAGCATATAATATCTAAGAGAAAGAAGGAAGTAGATAGGGCTCAGGAGGATTTAACTGTTAACAGTCTATCACCATTTTGGCTAATCCTCCTACTCTTCGCCCTGCTGCTGAGTGTTGTTTTCTTCAGCTGCATTTGAAGTGGCTGTGTTTTCCTTTTCACTTTGTATATAGTTCTTTTTCTTTTCTGTTGTTTCTTTCTTTGTTTATTTTGCAGGTTTATTTTTTAGTTTTACGCTTTCAATCAAAGCTTCAGTTGTTCATCATCATCAGGAAGGGGAGTATTCTATTCTTGAACTTTAATTCTTATATTATCTGCATACTGAGGACACTGTGCACTTTAAGTTTGGGGGAGGGGATATCACTTGAGCAATTTTGTGAAAAATTGGAAAAATTTTCAAAATTTTTTCGAAAATCTAAGAAAGAATTTTCAATTTTTTTTCGATAACATGAGCTTAAATTGTTTGATTTTGGGATGATTTAGTGCTTAGCATGTAGTTTTCCCATATTCCGATGATATGACCCCATGATTAAGTATGATTTTGATTGACTGAGAAGCATGATTATAGGAAAAGCATGAAGTTGAGTTCTTGATTTTGTCTTGATTTTGATTGCGATTACCTCATCTTATGCACATGTCATGTCATGAATTGGTATATTTATTTAGAGAAAGCTTATGTGTACATAAGATTGCATTTGTTCAGTTGATTTTGTGCATCATATTCTAGAATTTGTTTGATCTAATCTTGAGGCGAAATATTAGATCACACTCGATTAGGGAGATGATGTAGGCCATCTTTGGATCGTTTGAGCCTTTCTAGCCTTCCTTGAACATATTCTACCCCTAGTCACCCATCTGGGCCAAATAAGCTTTTCTCTGTAAATATACCTGCGTTATTTTCCTTAGCTTAAATACTTTGTTCCTATCCCTTACTCCAAAAGCATGAAAAGTCATTGGGATATATTATGAGCTATATGGGTATTAAGTGATAGTGAAAGAGTATGTAAAAAAATGATGAAAAAGAAAGAAAAAGAAAAAGAAAAGAAGAAAAAAGAAAAATTCAAAAAAAAAATGTTTAGCAAAAGAAATAAGTTTGGGGGAAATAATTAGAGCTCTTACATTATAGATCCTAGAAGTAATGCATGATAAGGGGTAATTAAACCTAAATCGACTTTATCATACCTTAGCCCCAGCCTTACATTACAAGCTTAATGAAGTCCTATTAATCTTTGGTTAAGTGTGACTACATTAGTGGCGAGAGAAGTGAAAAGCAAACTTATGGGAATGATCACATGTCATTGACTTTGCATTCACTGTGTTTGCATAATCTGATCAGGATAATCTATTGAAAAGTGACTTTGACATTTTTCACACACTCACAAGGAGTCCAATTTGGGTTAGGACTTATGATTGAATAATTCTAAGTGCTGGACTTATAATTGTGAGTCTTTGATTTCATAGTCTGTACTTTTTCTTTAAGGATGATATTGGAGAAATTATTGTGTTTTGTACTTGTCATTCCTACAATCATTTTGTTTTGCTCGAGAACAAGCAAAAACTCAAGTTTGGGGGTGTGATAATTCTATATTTTTAGAATTATTTGTGCTGAATTTCCTAATTAATTATTTAAATTCCCAATTTATTTTGTTAACTATCCCCTTTATTTAATTAAAATTCTCATGTTTGCAGATAAATTAAATCCGGATGAATTTTGAATATTTCGGTAGAAAATGGACCGAAATTGGGCTAAAATCGAGATTGAGCCACGCGGATAACACGAGTCATGCCACCTAGCACATCCAATTGGACAAGAAGACCAATGACATGGAAATATCTTTTCAAGGAGCTAATGATGTGAAGACAAGTGGCCAAAAAAATGCTAACTCATCAAGGATGTGGAAATTACCAATTTACCCCTAGTGTGTTTATAAATAGGAAAGGATGACAATTGAAAATGGATGTAATTTTAGGAGTAGGAGTAGTGTAATGTAGTTAGGAGTAGTGTTAGAATAGTTTGAATTTTTTTATCTTCTCTTTCCCGTTTAGCTCCCATTTATTTTTACTATTCATAAACAATTTTCATTGTTATTTTTACAAGTTTTTCAATATAGTTTTACATTCTCTTGGCAGCCACCATTTCATCATTTTCATACTTCTAAGTTTTGTTAAACCCGGTTCTGTTAATTGTCAAGTTTTATTTAACATAGCATTTTTTTCTAGTTGGTAGTCTCGATTTGGCATTTTTCTCCTTTCCATTTTTCATTGTTGATGCTGCTGTGGATGTTGGCCGAGACAAGACTCTCTCCTGGAGAGGACCGGTTGTTCACACACACATGAGCAGTGTTGGAGGTTGACTCTTGCAGGTTACTACTAAAACAGAGAGGAAGGCTTGTTGTTGTAATGTCGAGATGGACATGCTAATTTGCAGCAGCAGCTAGCATTGAGTTTTGAAGTGTTAATTGGTGCCTACTGGGATGCTCGGATGTGTGTGCTGGCACAGAACTGTAATGTAAACTTGAACCAGCAGATGGGTGCAGGGAATAGAGCCGAGGATGTGTAAGATTGGACTGAGCAAATCCGACATGATGTAGCAGTGAACATGGACCAGCATTCCATTCTGTTTTACTCTGTTTTCATTTATTTTAAGCTGGAATGGTTACCGTAGTGCCGCTGTTCAGTACCGAGCTTGGACAATAGGATAGGAGCAACGAAGAACATGCGGATTACAGGGAATGAAGCTGCTGCCTTTACCTTGTACAACAGGAATTGAGAGTCTAGGACAAAGCAAAACCGTGGGCAACCCGTGAGCATAATCTGAGATACACCAGGGCAGTAGCAGTGGAACAGCAGAAGCAGACTGAGAAAGCCTGGAGTAGCACCAGCAAACCAAGATACACAAGGACAGCAGCTGGACAAAACCAGCACACTAGCACCTGGAACCGAGAGCCAATAATGTGAAACAGCAGAAGCAGAGTCCTTCCTGGAGCAGCAGCAGATTGCAGAACTGATCAAGGCAATTGGCAACCAGAAATCAAAGTAGAGAACAGCAACCTAGATGCAGTGTGTAGTCTGAACCTGGAGCAAAACAAATGCAGACCTAGAGTAGCCTGGACCAGAGGACAACAGCAGCATGCCTTGCCAAAATCGTGAAAGACTAGACTGAACATGATTTAGAAGACACGTGAACAGTAAATGGAGGTAGAATTATATGATTTAAAATGCTTAAGGCTTGTTTGGCATTCAACTCTAGCAATTAATTCATTTTTCATGCATTGTTAGTTTAGTTTAATTTCAATTTAATTTGTTAAGCTTAGTTTAGAGTCTTTAATTAAATTGCATGTTAGTATTCTTTCATAGTAGTATAAAACTTAGTTTTAGTTAGGATGATATTTAATTAAGTGTTCATTTAGAATTAGATTAGGGGTAAATTTATTTCATTAAATCTTAGGTTAGTTTAAATTGCATTTTGATTAAGTAGTTTAATTGCATTTTAGGTTTGTTAAATTTAGTTTAATTTATCTTACTTTGTTATTTTCATAATTGCATTTTATTTCAATTGCGTTAATTAGTTTTAGTTGTTTTAATTTCTTTTGTAGATTTTTTATTTTAATTGCGTTGAGCACTGTAAGAAATTTTGCTCGGTTTTATTTACTTTATTTTATAGTTTTATTATGTTATTGCTTTCCAGTAATTTTTATTTTAGACTTAGTAGATCACCCACCTTAATCTCATAATTTGCCAGAATATACTTAGGGTAAGATTAACCGGTACTTAATTAGGCAAGTCAACTTCTCTGTGGGATGATAACTTGGGACTCAAAATCTCATTATTACTTGTACGACCCGTGCACTTGCCGTAATACTCTTAGGGCCCATCAGCCTTCTGCACACCCATACCCCTTGCCACACCTCAATTCCATCAGTCTTCATCGCCAGACTCCATTGTTCATCTCCCCTATACCCTGACGCCACTCCCTACTGCAGAAACAAGACAAACACTGTCATTTCTAAGATGTTGAGGGTATCCAGGAAACATGAAGATGGTGGAGATAGGCGACTGGAAATCACAAGGCTGCAAACTGGGTGAATACGCAAGAAGGAAGGAGATCAGAGAAAGAGAGGCGTGAGCGAAAACTGGAGAGCAAGGGGGGAGAACCATCGTGCAGATCCGACTATTTGAAGAGCAATAGTAAAGGCTCTCTTTTCCTCTGTAACTGAAACGAAATAAAAAATGCATGGCCTGTTGTAAATAAAAGAGATGAAACTGGAAGAAAAATAGATGATTAAAACAGAAGCTATTCAAAGAACAGGAATGAAGCCCTGTTGGCTAAAATAAAACAGAAGAGATTTCCTTTCTGAATAAGCAAACTAGTCGAGAGAGAAAGAGATGGGATGGAATGTTGTAGCCAGAATGAAAGGGTAAAGGCAGATAGATAACGAGCTGAAGAGGGGTTAGTACCCTCGACAAGAAGGAAAGGAAACAGAGGACCAAAATACCTCTGCGAAGCACGCACAAACACTGAAGCCGAGAATTGATTTAACGATGGTGATGATGATAAAAGGCTAAAAAATTGATTTAAAACTGAGGCGCTAGGGACAAAACAAGGGAGCAACTAAGGACCTAGTAGAAATGAAAGAGTAAGCAGGAGGGGCGTTAGCTGCACACCTGGAAATTGAACAGAAGGAAGAAGGCAGAAGCAGGGCATGGTTGGAGGAGAAGGAGAAACCAAGAATTGAGTGAGTAACGTTTCCTCTCGGCATTGGGACAGAAAAGCAAGCTGAAAATAGGGCAGTGGTAGTTGGACACCGAGAGAAGCAGAGGAGAATGGAGAGGCTGAACGTGGCCACCGAAAACAGGGTGCACAAGAGGACCACCAGCGCTGGACGGAGAAGTTAAGGGAGGAAGGAGAGGCAGCGGTGAGAGGGTGAAGGTGAGTGTTGAATGGGTGGTCGGGTTGTAACAGTGAAAACGAAAAAGAAGAAGAATGAAGAAGGAAAAGAAAAAAAATGCGAGAAAGGAAAGAAAGTTTAAAAAAAGGGAAGTATTTTTATATGTATATATTTATAAAAGATTATATATATATATATTTCTAGATAGGAAAGAAGATACAAAGAAAACTGGAAAACCTGAGGGAAAGAGCTCCAGAGGAATAAACTGAATAGAGTGGACCCACCGACTCGCAGCGTTGAGGCATTGAGGATTATTGATAGACACCGAGGTAAGAAAAATTTTCATGTGCTACTAGAGATAGCCTCACATAATTTTATATGAAATTCTAGATATAAAATTCTAAACCGAATTTTATAGTTACCGAAATTCTAGAAAACCCTAGGTCGATTTTACAGTTTTGGGGAATTACAGAAATCTTTAACCTCAGTAAATTGGCCCATTTATTGATATAAATGTAGTCAGTTTATTTATATAAATATCAATGGATTTTTTTATTATTGTTTTAAATCAAAAATCCTGAATTAAATTTTGGTAAACGGTTTACTAGGATTTTTAACCGAAAAAAGGCGAATTAGCCTATTTCTGAGTGTGATATTTTTTTGAACTGAAATTACAATTGATTTTAATGAAAAATGATTTGCTATAAGTGATTCTGAGAATATGTTCTTGAGCGCATGCTAACTGTGTGTCGCACGGTCCGACTCGCACTGATTTTGAGAGAAAGGCGATGGTTAAATCACGTTGCATTTCTATTTGTTTCTATTTCTGTGGTCCACGGAGTACGATGTACCGTGCGACAGGCACGTGACTACGATGTGCTATGTATTCTGGTCTTCGAACATTCTATTCTGTTCTGTGAGCCATTAGGGTAGCCGACCACTCCCACGGTGATTGACATCCTGACACACCTGATCAGTGAGGCTTGGAGTCACCAACATTGGCCAATTGTCATTTTTGAATTTTGATATAGCATGTTTTGCCTTGTCTTGTCTATTTGATTTTTTAAATTGACTGTATGAATGGTATCATGTATTTGATTTTCTGAACTGACTGTATGAACGGTATCGTCTATTTAATTTTCTGAACCGACGGCATGAACGGTATCATCTATTTGATTTTCTGAAACAACCGTATGAACGGTCTCATCTATTTGACATTCTGGATTTGACTGTATGAACTGTGTTATTTGGAAATTGTTTATTATACTACTTAAAGTTTTGGAATTTTGTATTTACGGTAGTAAACTGATTACACTATCATTGTTGATTCTGTTATCGATTTTTGACTCCCGTCTTTTGAATTTGATAATTTATCCATATGTTTTTCATGAGAATTCCTAGTTTGGAATATATATATATATATATATGTAGTGTATTTATCTACCTACTGCGTGTTTTTCTTACTGAGCACGTTGAGCTCACCCCTTACTCTCCTTCACAGATCCTCATTAGTAGCGGGACCGTCTTCTGTAAGTTGAAATATTTTGCACAGCTATACATCAGCAAAGTATTCATCCGTGTTAAAAGTATACCCAGTATAGACAGTCATTTTGTATCTAAATTTTATAAGTATAGTAATGTATAGGGAAATGTGTCTGGGGAATGTGAACTCGAATATTTTGTAAAAGAACAATTTTGCTGAGTAAGTTGAAAAGTATTACCATTGTTTTTGTTTAAATTTGTTACTAAGAAATTAAATTGAACAGTCGGATTTATTGTTCTGACCTATTATCGACTCGTAGCCCAACCAAAATGTACGTAAATCGGGTCGTTACACGATTTTCAATTAAACGTTTTTTAATTTAAATTAAGCGCAATTTATCAAAATTACATTGATTTCTAAGTATGCCTTTCTAAGTTTATGAATTAAGACTTAAATTTATGATTTGAAACTTAAGCTATGTTCTTTCCACATGAACCATGCATAAGCATAAGAATTTATTTTAAGCTAAGCTAAGAGTTTAAGAACTCAATTTATAAGAAAATCGAAAATCCCTCTAAGTGCATTAAAATAGTTATATTTTAATAAATTGCATAGTTTTAAACAAAATTGAATAAATTATGATTTTAAATCGATTTAAAATAAATTAAGTTATTTATTTGATTTCTTTTCCTCAATTTTAGCTTGGTTTTCTTAATGAGACCATCGGGATATGATTATGAATAAATTTTACTATAGGGATGATGATCCCAATTTCTAAGAACTATGACTATGATTTATGAATTTAAGTAAGAGGACAACGATCCCAATGTTTAAGTATTTATGTTAAGATTAAGTTTAAGACTTATTAAGGAGATAAAAATCCCAAGTTTTAATAATCATGATTTAAGTGTAAATTGATTAAGGGGATAATAATCCCAACTTTATGAATTACGATTTTAAGTAAGTTTTGTCATAAGGGAATGATATATCCTAAATACTATGTTTTAAACTATGTTTTGAGGTTGTAGGCTTCCCTGGTTCATGCACCGTTGGTAGTGCACAACCAACCCCTATGTTATCTAGACATATATATTTCCACTATGATTATGTTAATTGGTTATTAGACTTTGACACATCTTTAGCCTTCCCAGTACTAACCTGTCTAGTGGGACTATAGACTTTGATCATGGCCATTAGATCATTTCCCTCATTGGAACCTATGTTATGATTGTATGATACTACTTGGATATATGCCTCATCTCACTTATGCTATGACTATGATTTTATGATTATGTTTTATGCAAGAATCTTAAGTTATGAATTTATTATAATTATGCTTTTAAGCTATGAGTTTGCTATGAATTATGTTTGTAAGTATGATTACGAAATAATGAATTTATGTAGATTATGAATTTTGCTATAACATGAGTTATGTTCTTGATCGCTTTTTAAGAAAATTTTGATCAATTTTAGATCAAAAATCATATAAAAGATTTGATCTATATTCATTACAATACACAAAATGATTCTATAGTTTTTGAGCTTGCTTCTTTTTACGTTATTTTTACTTGGTAAATGTACCTTACTAAGCATAAGCACCCTCTTTTTCTTTCCCTTCAGGTATCCTATAATAGTTCGGGTACCATTTTTGAGTTAGGCATCAAAAGATGTGTCTTTTACCTGCCGCTACTACTTTTGCCTTGAGGTATATGTATCTTTTTAAGCAGTTTAGTTTATTATCTTCAAGCATTTATAATGCACAATTTATGTACGTTTATGTAGGGAGGTAAACATTATTTCATTTTGAAATGTATTATAGGCTATAATGGATACCTACTACAGTTAGCTTGACTGTATTTGTAAGACCCAATTTTTTGTATCGAAATTCCTTATGATTCATATGATGTAAACATGGTTGGATGTAAATTGAATCATAAGAATAGTTGTACGTGAATGAAAAATGAAAATGAAATTAATAAAAATTCTCGAATGCATTTAAAGATCAAATGAATGATTAAAATGGCCATAGATTAAATGAATGGGAATCGGATTATTCGGATTGGAGATAAAGATTTAAAACATGAAATGAGAAAGGGTTCGTGAAGGGAAGTTTGATTGGTTTGGCAAACACGTTGAAGGGTAAAACAGTAAAAAGATCCAAAATTCGGTGTCAATTCGGTAAGAAATTGACACTGTAAACATGGATTCAAGGAATCTTGATCAATAAAGGAGCAAGAATTAAATTTCAGATTAAATTGATCAAGATATGAATTTATCGAAATTAACCAAAATTTTCACCTCGAAAAATTATCCCGAAAATACGAAAAAATACATCGAAAAGATAAAATAAGATAGATAAATACATTTAATGGATTAAATGTAAAAAATATTAATTTACTTGGGATATTTTGGGTTTTATTATATTTTATTTTATTAAAATAAAATATAATAAATAATAAAAGAAAAAAAGGTAAAGTAAAGGAATTGAAAAAAAAAAAGAAAGCAGAAATCGCGAAATTGCGATTCTAGAAAGAGGAAGGTAGCCGAAACCGAAGGAAATGGAGATCCCTGTTTCGACGAGCCACCGACGAGAGAGACAGCAAGCGACGATCAGCGAGAGAAGCCCAACACCCGGAGAGCGTCAAACTGACCCCACACACGCCAACGATGTCGGAATCGACAGATTGGAAAGGGAAGAGACCGAAAAGGGAGAGAGGAAATCTGGTAGCCAAATGAAGACTCCCCAGGTGCAGCCGAGTTGAATAGTGGTAAAAAGGAGCCGAGAACCGACCGAACGACGCCATAATGGCGAAGATGAGCCTAAACCAGTACGGACTGGTTCGGTGCAGTGAGGGTATGCTAAACTGGACCGGACCGGTTCAGCTAAAAAGAAAAGAAAGAAAAGAAAAGAAAAAGAAAAAGGGAAAAAGAAAAAGAGAAAGAGAAACAATTGGTGAAAAAATCCAGTGATACAGTCGAGTTACGGGTAAGCCGGTAAGTGGTTAAATGGACCGATTTAATTTTTAAAATAATTATTTAAATATATATTTGACCCAAAAATATATAAATGTGTAGCTCGATAATTGGCAACAAACGAGAGCTCGAGTCAGCCTCGATTTGCATACCATCATGGAATCTCAGGTAAGTAACTCTTATTTATGACAATTTGCATAGTTATGCGTGTTAGAAATTTACCGCATAAATTACGGATTAATTTCGTGTAAAATGAATTAAATTTTGGAATTTAAGATAAATTGTCGTAAATAATTAATTGAGCTATCCGAGAGTTTAGAACGAGACCCAATAAATATTGATGGGCCTAATGATCTCTATAAGCCTCGATGATGTGAATAGTAAGTGGAAAATGAGCTTAAGGCCCATTATGGTACAATCAGGCCCAATATGGGTAAACGGGCTCAATGATTTAAATTAAGCCCAGAAAATATGAAATACAATTAATTATATTGTATTTGACCTGATGAATATTTATACGCAGTTTCGGAGATTGGATTGGGAGCAAATCGGACTGCGTAACGAGATATCAGTGGAAATGTTAAACTGTACAAAAAAAATGAGGTAAGAGAATTTTGCAAGTAGCTAGAGGTAGTTACGCGTATTTTTAACAGCTTTTACTTACACTGAAAATGTATAAAGGTCCTAAAAATGGATTAAAAATTTTAAGGACCCGAGATGGGTAAAAGACTATTTTACCCCTACTGAGAGAAAATTCACCTAAGGATGGTGAAAGCATGACATGCATGAAATGCATAATTTGGAAAATTTTCGTGGTTTTTAAGCAAAGCAAATTGGTAGATTGGCTAGTGTTTGCATAACTTTCACAAGATAACACTACGTAAGTGTTATTCAAATTTAAATGAAATTCTTTAGAAAATGGGCCAACAATCAAGTTTATATGGAAACAGATGGTGTTGGAGCCTTGCTCAGACTATATCTGAGTTTGTGAGTGTGCATAATGGTGCTGGAGTGGTTGCTCACATCGATTTGTGTGACATGATATGCATAAAAAGGTGCTGGAGCTATTGCTCGCACTAGTTTTAATGATTTGACATGCATAAGAGATGTTGGAGCCTAGCTCGCACCTTGTTTTGACTTGATGTGCATAAAAAGGTGCTGGAGTGATTGCTCGCACTAGTTTTAATGATTTGACATGCATGAGAGGTGATGGAGCTTAGCTCGCACCCTGTTTTGACTTGATACGCATAAAAAGGTGCTGGAGCGATTGCTCTTACTAGTTTTAATGATTTGACATGCATGAGAGGTGCTGAGCTTAGCTCACACAAGTTTTAAACTGTGTGATGCATGCATTAATGCTGGAGTAGGGGCTCGCACTAGAGTTTTACATGCAATGGTGTTGGAGCCTAGCTCGCACCAGATTTTCACATGATTTTCGTGACAGGGTGCTGGAGCCTACCTTGCACCAGATTTTCACATGATTTTGTGACAGAGTGCTGGAGCTTAGCTCGCACTAGTTTTACTTGATTTTATGATAGAGTGCTAGAGCATAGCTCACACTGGTTTTTATGAGAAAATTACAGCCGTGCTTGGAGCTTCGGGTATATTGTGTGTTACAACGATTAAATAGGCTCGCACGTGCATTTTGATTTGAGACATGCTATGAGCCGTGCTTGGAGCTTCGGGTAGACTGTGTGTCACATCGATTAAACATGCTCGCACTTGCGTTTTGAGACATAGCACGAGTATTGATATGAGATATGGGTCTATGGAGTACGTTGTACCATTCAAATCGCGTGGAGTACGTTGTACCGTGTTATGATATATTATATTTATGTGGCGTCTTCGGATACAAGTGATGTGGTTGGACCGACGGGTTGGATTTGACCCACCTCCCGTGGCAGTTCCCGATAGTGGTGATAGCCCGCACACCTAATCCATGTAGCCTGGGATTACGAGGATATGGCCATAGTCCTAGTTATTTCCATGATACATTGCCTAGTCTCGCATGTTACTATCTAATGTTTTGAAAGCTTGAGAATGCATGGATTTTGTGTGAGTCTGGACCACCCGAGGGAGGGGTTGGATCCTGACTGATGATATTCATTTTGTTGTGAATAAATGAAATTTTCAATGTTTTCGAAAATGCTTGGAAAGAAATGATTTTATGTGGATCAGGATCACCTGAGGGAGGGGTTGAGTCCTGATGAGTGTGATGGATGTGGATTTTTTAAATGAATTACGTGTTTTCTAAGGTTTTGTGGAAACTCAGCATGATGTATTTTTCTTAATTGTTTATAATTCATGCAATGAAATGTTTTAGTATGAGGAGGTTATCCAAGCTTTAATTGCAAATGCATGATTTTAATTTAATTAATGGTTTTATGATTTTACACGAGATGCCATTGAGGCATTAGTTGCATGATTTCCATAAGCACGAACAACTTTTAAAAACTATGGCATTGATGTGTGCATGATTTCGTGCGTGAGCTTTAAACGGAAAGAAATGGATTTAAGGGCATGGAATTATGAGCATGTAGATAGTAGAGCTATCTACTTACTTGCATAATTGCCTTACTGAGCGTGTGGTTGCTCACCCCCTTATTTTCCCCATCTACAGAGTACTTTCGGTGGATAGAAAGTGGCAGTGATCGTGCATTCCAGTTATCCGCTGTTTCCCATCGAGAAAAGGTATACACACTTATATGGTTTTGTATCTAAATATGTAAATGCACAATACTGTAAACATATATGACATCGGGGATATAAGGTTATGTAAATGTAATTGTGAACGTATTAGTTAAAGTCAAAGGATAGAAAAATCCTAATGTGTAAATGTAACATGGAAATGGAATGGTAAGTAGTGTGAGGGGACTACCACCGAATCATAGCCCAACTGTTGGTAGGATGGTCACGATGAGAGGAAGGTAAGAATTTAATAACAAACGAAAAATGAAAAAAAATTCTAGTGATTTTTTTTGGAAATTTGGGTTGTGACAAAAGGTGGTATCAGAGCTGAGTTGGCCTGATATGAGTCGTTGTTATTGGTTAAGGAAGCTTACATCCCCATGTAGTGTGCTTTGCTTAGATACAATTGTGTATATTGAGATGGAATTACAGCTAAGAATTTGGTTTTGAATGCAAGAATTTAATTATTATAACTGATAGCCGCTATGATAGAGGGGCAAGAGTACACGTGCTCGAGACTCAGGATGAGATTGAAGTGGAGGCTGGTATTGAGTATGCCCCACAGAGTCCGACAGAGAGACCAGACAATATTGAGACACGCTTCGTGAGGTTGGAGCGGAGTGTGGAGAATATTTTAGGACCTATTTGCTCAGAGTATGCATGGGATTTGAGGGTGAATCGGAGCATTAGTGGAAGTCCGCTCGACCCATCTTAAGAGTTAGACATCCAGAGCTGACATGAGAGATAATTCTGGATGTATTCCGGTGACAGCATATCCCAGACACTACTTAAAGAAAATTATAGATAAAGTTCTTTACTTTGACCTAGAAAAACTGGTTGACTAACGAGTATGAATCTTAGTTTATATCCCTGGGCAGGTATGACCCCGACACTATGAACAATGAGAGTCAAAATGTCCGAAAGTTCATAGAAGGGTTCAGACTGTTAATTAGAGTCCGATTAGCCCCGTTAGATATCACTACATAGGCCGAGGCAGTGTGCAGTCTACAGTTGTGTGAATAAGATTATGAGTTGCATGCCTCTAAGATTGGGAAAGGTAGTAAGGGCCGAAATAGAGACAGAAAGAGAATAATGGATGATAGAGATGTTAGAGCGGGAAAGAGACAATTTGGTAGAGATTTAGAGCTATCGAGTCATAGGGTAAAATGATTAGTAACCCTTAGTGTATTTAGTTTCAACACTTATGAGGGGTATTGTGATTGGAGGACCCCGACCTGCTACTGAGCAGAGTTGGATATGTGGTAGTTACCACTGAAATAAGATGTTAAACGAGGGCGAGTGTAAGCCTTGGACCAAGACACTACTGATGTTTCATCTGATGTGGTGGAGGGTACCACCTTGATTGTGAATAATGAAGCAACTATCTTAATTGATCCTAGTGCCATGCATTTATTCATACCACCCTCATTTGCATATAAGTTAGTGAAAGACATGAATGCCTGCACCTTTGGGCACAATGCTGATAGTTAGCACCCCAATGAACGAGGGTTAACTAATGGAATAATTATGAAGAGATTATAAGTCGAAAATAGGGGAAGAAGTATAAGTTAACCGATTTTATTCAATGGAATATGAATAATTTTGAAGTAATATTTGAGAATAAATTGGTCAGCTGCAAACTATGCTGTTCAGATTTCTATCCTAAGATAGTGATATGGTTACCCCTGAAAAGTATATTGTAAGTTTTGACAAGTAATGAAAGGGATGTAGCGATTGAAATTAAAGGAGTAAATGATTGTACTCACGGAATGAGTAATGATAAGAATGTTTTCTCGCTTGTGTGGTTGGTATGGATAAGGCACATCCGAAGTTAACAGATATCCTTATGGTCAGGGAGTTTCCTGATATCTTCCCGGATAATCTACCAGGGTTGTCACCCATTAAAGGAATGGAGTTTTGTATTGATTTGGTACCTGGTACGGAGCCAATATCCTAACCACAGTATAAAATGGTATTAGTGGAACTGGAAGGACTAAAGAAGCAATTATAGGAGTGATTGGATAAAAGTTCATCAGATCGAATGTTTCACCTTGAGGAACACCGATTCTGTTTGTGAAAAGAAAGATGAAAGCCTCCGACTAAGCATTGATTTTTTTGTTGTCGAATGAGGCTACCATCAAGAATAAGTGTTTTCTTCCACTGTTGATGATTTATTGGATCAGCTGTGAAATGCGCAGATCTTTTTAGAGATCGATTTGAAGTCTGGGTAACATCCGTTAAGAATTCAGAATGTGAATGTGCCTAAAATGATTTTCCTAACCGTTAGGGCATTGATGAACAAGGTATTTAAACTTTACCTGGACTGATTTGTGGTCATCCTTAGCGATGATATTTTAATGTATTTGAAGTCCAGGGAAGAGCATGAGCAGCAACTGAAAACTATTTTACAGATGAATTATTGAGAGTTTCTCGAAATAGGCTGCTCAGTTGACACATCTCATTCAAAAAAAGATTGCATATGAGTGGGATGATAAGTATGAAAGTAGCTTCGTGAGTTTTGGTATATTGAGGTATGAACTGACCACCGTAATTATTTTTACCATACCCAATAGCTCAAGAGGTTTCTCAGTGTATATGGATACCTCAAAATAATGAGTGGGTTGTGTATTAATGCAAAATGGGAAGATAGCCAATTATAGATCCAGACAACTCAAGGATCATGAAAGAAACTATTCGACCCATGATTTAAAGTTGGCAGCGGTAGTGTTTGTACTGAGTATATGGCACTACTATGTACACGGTGAGAAATTTTGGGTATGCACTGATCATAAAATCCTCGAGTATCTATTTTCACAGAAAGAGTAGAATATGAGATAACATAGAAGGTTAGAGCTTCTGAAGGATCATGATTGTGGAAATTATACCACCTAGGAAAGGCTAATGTAATGGCTGATGCCTTGAGCAAGAAGAGCCTCGGGATGGTATCACAGATGATGGTCAAGAAGCGTGAGCTACTAGAGCAGTTATGAGCCTTAGTAGTGATGTGATCCCTTCTAATGATGATAGTGATTGTGTGACAGCTAGCCTGAGATTAGAACCGGATTTGAGTGACCAAATTTGACAGGCTTAGCGTGATGATCAGCAAGGTGTCGATAGTGTGGGTTAGATTCAGATGGGTACAGTGACAGAGTTCACAGTGAATAATGATGGCTTACTGTGGTTCAGAGACAGTATAAGTGCTCCCTAGGACCACAGTTGATGAGATAGTGTTATTGTGAGAAGCTTACTCTTCGGGATATACAGTGCATCCAGAAAGTAATAAATATATCAGAATCTCTGAAATGGGTATTGGTGGTCAGATATGAAAAGAGACATTGTAGAGATTGTGGAGAAGTGTCTCGTATGTCAGCAGATTAAGGTAGAGCAATAGAAGTTTGCAAGGTTATTGCAGCCTTTACCTATATCGACACGAAAATGGGAGCAAATTACCATGGATATCGTGATGGGTTATAGAGGACCATAGGAATCACGAGGCTATCTAGGTGATAGTCAATAGATTGACTAAGTCTACCCACCATCTGGTTATGAAATCCCCAGATACTCTAAGTATGTAGGCGGATTTATGTGAAGGGAAAATTGTGAAACATTATGTAGCGTCCCAAGGAGCATGATATCAAATAGGGATTTTCGCTTCACTTTCCACTTTTGGGAACATTTTTCAGGAAGCTATGGGAACCCGATTGAGTGTTAGCTCAGCTTTTTATCCTCAAACAGATGGTCAGTCAAAGAGGATTGTACAGGTTCTGAAAGATATGATGAGAGTGTGTGCCCTTGATTTTATAAGCTCCTGGGATATTGAATTCGCCAATAACGACAGTTATCACTTGAGTATCGGGATAACATTATATGAGGCATTGTATGGTCCTAGGAGTTGTTCCTCGACTTGGATAGGAAAAAGTAGGTGACAAATAGAGAATTGCTCCCGAATTGGTATAATAAGTCTCTAAAGGTGTTCAGTTGATTATGAGTGATGAAGAATACCTCAGAGCAGACAGAAAAGCTGTAACGACTGTGTGGTACTTTGTTTCCGTAGGATTCAAGAGGTGGCCCCCACAGTCTTACTCATCCGTACTGTCCGCTTTGGAAGCCTCACAGGTCCCTTACAGCTTTATCGAGGTAAATACCCCAATTCGCGTCCTTAGAGGTTCGAACCCAAGACCTTTGTGTAAGAACAAAGACTTTAAGGTCTTGGGTTCGAACCTCTAAGGACGCGAATTGGGGTATTTACCTCGATAAATCCGTGAGGGCCCTGTGGGGCTTCCAAAGCGGACAGTACGGATGAGTAAGACTGTGGGGGCCACCTCTTGAATCCTGCGGGAACAAAGTGCAATTGGTATCATTTGTGTAAGAACAAAGACTTTAAGGTCTTGGGTTCGAACCTCTAAGGACGCGAATTGGGGTATTTACCTCGATAAAGCCGTGAGGGACCTGTGGGGCTTCCAAAGCGGACAGTACGGATGAGTAAGACTGTGGGGGCCACCTCTTGAATCCTGCGGGAACAAAGTGCCACACAGTCGTTACAAAAAAACGTTGTATTATACGGAATTGGCTTTCAAAGAATGTAAACACCACAAATTTCCTACATTTAATTAGACTATATAAAAATGGGAATAATATATTTTAATGGAAGTGTGAATATTCGTTGTAGGGCTCAAGGAGTATAGGAGCTGAGAAGCCCGTGAATGACAGGGAAACCGAAAATACAGGAAGTGATAAAGCAAATGCAAGCATGGAGGGATCAAAAATAATTTTGATGAGAAAACTTATATTGGGATTTATAAGGAGTGATGAGATCCCAAGAATATTTCCAAGAAAATTTCATTTTCAAAATAATGAGAATTTCATGAAGACATGAATATTGTGTCATTGAATAATTTTGTGAGAAGGAAATGTGTATATATATATATATGTATATGTATATATGTATACTAGGAAAAATTTAAAATGGATAAATAATTATATATATATGACAAATATATATATATATATATTGTAATGTGTAGTATGTATTATATAGGTAGTAATAAATAATAATAAAAAATTAAAATAGGATGAAATGAAATAAAATGAAAAATGGAATGAAAATGAACACAAAACAATAAAACAAAAAAAATACTAACACTAAACAAAAACAAACAAATAATATCTATCTATATATTAATATAATATATCTTAATATAATATATATATATATATATATATATATATATATATATATATTCCGTTTGCTTCATTTCGAAAGAGGCAGACCATCTCTGCTTAGGCGGGAAACAAAGAGGAGAGAAAGAAGAGAAAGAAGAGAAGGAAGGGTGGTCAGCCGAGGGGAAAAGGGAGGAGAAGGAAAGAAGGAAAGGGAAGAAAAAAGAGAGAAGGAAGAGTAGGTTGTTCAGCCGAGGGAGAAAAAGAGAAAAGAAAAGAGAAAAAAAGAAGAGAAGAAGAAGGAAAGGGGGAAGAGAGGTTGAGGAAGGAAGGAAGGGGCTCTCAGCACAGCAATTTGGGGCTTTCATGTCCTGCTGAGTTCAGGGATAAGAGGGGCTGAAGCAAGGCGAAGTCAGGTGTGTTTCCTGGGTTAAAACAAAAAACAACAGGGGAAGTTTCAAGGGCTGGAAACCGGGAGAGAGTAAAGATCGAGGTTGAAGGAAGTAAACTTAAAATGGGCTAGAAAATTTTAAGGCAGGAAACAAGAGAACGAAAGAAAGAGGGAGGCGGTGCAAGGAGAAAAGAAGCTGAAGCTTAGCTGACTAAAGGAAGGAGACAGCAAAACGGAGGGTGAAGAATTGCTCGAATTGGCTAAGTACCGAGGGGGCTGGTGGATACTCCAGCTAGCACTGAAACAGAAGGGTAGTGGCGGAGAAAAGAATGAGCTTAAGGCTGAAGAACTACCTGATGGTTGGAACAGCAATTGAAACCAAGCAGAGCATCTCGAGCAGGGGATTGACGGGTGAGAAAGGAAGCTGACGATGGTGGTGGCAAAACGTGGATGATAAAGGCGATGGCCGAGAGGTAGGGGAGAGGAAGGAAAGGGCAGACCAAGAAACCTTGAGAAGTGTTAGCAAGAAGTTAAGCTACAAAGAGTTCAAAGGAAAAAGCTGGAAAGCAAAAAAAAAAAAAAAGAGGTAAAATACATATAAGTATATATGTATATTGATGTACATGTATATATATGTATTGTAAGTATATAGCATATAGTGTAGATTTTAAATTAGATGTGAAATAAGAATAAAAATGGGAGAGATGAATAATAGACAAATATATATATATGTATGTATATATATATATGTATATATATTTGATAAGGAATAAGGAAATTAAATGATAAAATAAATATGTGTATATGCTTAGGTGTATATACAAATGGGTGTATAAGATAAATGTGTGTTTTAGAATATGTACATACAAAGAATGTATACATGTGATAAGGAAAAAAAATGAAAACAAATAATAATATATATAGGAGTATCTATATATATATATATATATATTCATGAGTATATACATATAGTTGTATATAAAAATATGTATGTTAATATTTGTATGTACAAAATAATATATAGTAAGGAAAATATATAAATGTGCGTGTTGGCCTAGGTATGTGCAATAATATGTACACACGAAGTAGTAACGAATAGGTTACGATTTTAATGCAATTCGGACAATTTGCATGAATAGGGTTCTAAGTATATAATTTCGGTGTAGGTGATCGTAGAAGGAATTAAAGGAGGTACTAGGAAGCATCACTACTCGAATTCAGAAATTTCGATAAATCGAGGTAAGGGGTGTAATTTAAGATGGTAATGGTATCCTTACCCTTAAACTTCGATTTAATTTATGTGTTTTCGAGCCTTCTCGTGCAACCCTTGGTTTTAAAACAAAACCCGACACCTATTAAGCCCAAGTTTTATTTGATCATGTTCTCGAGATAAAGAAATGTCATATGAAATTAAATGCAAAGTTTCAAGCATGATTTTTGAATAAAAGTCACGGTTTTGACTTATGTATGAATTGATTTCATGTTTTTGAAAGAAATGAAATTTAGTATGTGAACATATGTTTAAGAAATGAAATTTATTTTTGAAAGGTGATTGTGGGGGCCACCTCTTGAGTCCTACGGGAACAAAGTACCACACAGTCTGTCTATTTTATGAAAGAGTTTTCAGTTCAT
Organism: Firmiana major; assembly: GCA_033439115.1. NCBI lineage: Eukaryota > Viridiplantae > Streptophyta > Magnoliopsida > Malvales > Malvaceae > Firmiana > Firmiana major. The sequence goes on from CM065904.1 coordinate 62,694,692, forward strand.
AAGAAATTCGATTTTATTACTCGGTATGAGTTTATGGGTTATAAAACCCAAGAAAGACTTCGAAAATTTTGTTTTGAGACGAAAAGGCAACGTATAGTGGAATTGTGGGGGCCACCTCTTGAGTCCGACGGGAGTAAAGTACCACGCGGATCAAAAAGACATGCGAACGTGGGGGCCACCTCTTGAGTCCGATAGAAGCAAAGTGCCACGTAGATCACAAAGACATGCGAATGTGGGGGCCACCTCTTGAGTCCTACAGATGCAAAGTGCCACACAGTCAATGCATTTTTGTCATACGCGCCTTTACGGCGAATATGAATTCTGCCTTCGGGCATGTTTATGATTTCCCTCTACGGAGGATGATTTTGTTATTGCCGCATGACAATTCTATAAGTTAGCCAAGTCTCCATCCGATATGAACTATGCTATAAGATTTTGATTCTTCGATATATGTTTCTGCATCAGTTATGCTTTTGAAGTTCTATCGGTTTTGAAATATTCTGGAGTTCTGTATGTTTCGATAGATTGTGATGTAACTGAATAGATTTGTTACTTCGAAATTATATTGCTATCGATTATGTTTTATATATACGCTTTTTGAAAGCTATGTGATATTTGTAAAGAACCGTTATCTCTTAGTTTTATCATACATTCAATGTGATTTAGCCACCATGATCATTTTAAATGCGTTTCTTATTGGGCTTTTTCCCGAAAGCTCACCCCTCTACCTTTTAGATTATTTGCAGTGATCTACAGACGTTACCTGCCACGTACACGACGTAGGCTGGTGGGAAAGAGCTACCCTAGGCTACTTTTTGTACACGCATATTGGTATACAATTACATTCTTGTACCAGACATATTTGTATGCACAAACATATATTGAGAATATTTTATTGGGATGTAATTTGTAAGGAAACGATGTAAAAAATATGATTTTTGGGATTAAGTTTTAAGATGACTAGTATTAAATCGATATGGATGTATTGAGTTGTAAATGTGGATTTGGAAATTATGCTTGGTAGTTGTGGATATCTAGGATTGTTAAAACAACTAAATTGCAGGTGGGTAGGCTTATATATAAGCCATTATGCTGTCGAAATTTCTATCGGGCTTATATGTCAAATAGGGAAATTAAATATAATTATGGATAAAGAATTAGGAAAAGTAATTCGACATTGCACAGGAATACAACCTACGTGAATAAAGGAATAAGTGGGTAAATTAAGTTAAAAAAAAATCCCTTGATTTTCAAGGGTCAAGGGTCGTTACAAAAGCTATGCTGACAAGAGACGGAGACCGTTGAAACTCAAAGAAAGTAGGTCGTATGTCGAAAAATCGATTCGGGCATTAAATAGGGAGGCGAAAGTGTCGAGGTTTAAGACGATCTCCCTAATCAAAGTCTTTTGGTACTGTTACACTCCGAAAAAAGTCATAGGGGAATTAAAGAGTATGATCGATAGACGTACCCGGAGTTGTTTGTGGACCCATTTGAATTGGTTCTAATTTGGAGGACCAAATTTCTTAAGTGGGGGAGATTATGTAAGACCCGATTTTTTTTATCGAAATTCCTTATGATTCATATGATGTAAACATGGTTGGATATAAATTGAATCATAAGAAGAGTTGTACGTGAATGAAAAATGCAAATGGAATAAATAAAAATTCTCGAATGCATTTAAAGATCAAATGAAGGATTGAAATGGCCACAGATTAAATGAATCGGAATCAAACCATTCGGATTGGAGATAAGGATTTAAAACATAAAATGAGAAAGGGTTCGTGAAGGGAAGTTTGATTGGTTTGGTCCCGAACACGTTGAAGGGTAAAACGATCAAAAGACCCAGAATTCGGTGTCAATTCGGTAAGAAATTGACACGGTAAACATGGATTCAAGGAATCTTGATCAATAAAGGAGCAATAATTAAATTTCAGGTTAAATTGATCAAGATATGAATTTATCGAAATTAACTGAAATTTTCACCTCGGGAAATTATCCCGAAAATACGAAAAAATACATCGAAAAGATAAAATAAGACAAATAAATACATTTAATGGATTAAATGAATAAAATATTAGTTTACTTGGGATGTTTTGGATTTTATTATATTTTATTTGATTAAAATAAAATATAATAAATAATAAAAGAAAAAAAAAAGGTAAAGTAAAGGAATTGAAAAAAAAAAAGAAAGCAGAAATCGCGAAATTGCGATTCTGGAAAGAGGAAGGCAGCCGAAACCAAGGGAAATGGAGATCCCTACTCCGACGAGCCACCGACGAAAGAGACAGCAAGCAACAACCAGTGAGAGAAGCCAGACACCTGGAGAGCGTCAAGCTGACCCCACGCCCGTCGACGATTCTGGAATCGACAGATCGGAGAGGGAAGAGACCGAAAAGGGAGAGAGGAAATCTGACAGCCACCAGTGTCGATCGATCCAACCCAAGGCCAAACGAAGACTCCCCATGCGCAGCCGAGTTGAATGGTAGCAGAAAGGAGCTGAGAACCGACCGGATGGCCCCGAAATGGCGAAGATGAGCCTAAACCGGTACGGACCGGACCGGTTTAGCCAAAAAGAAAAAAAAGAAAAGAAAAGAAAAAGAAAAAGGGAAAAAGAAAAAGAGAAAAAATTGAAAAAAAAATTCGGCAATACAGTCGAGCTAGGGTAAGCCGATAAGTGGTCAAATGGACCAATTTAATTGTTAAAATAATTATTTAAATATATATTTGACCCGAAAAATATATAAATACGTTTCTCGATAATTTGCGACAAACAAGAGCTCGAGTCAGCCTCGATTTACGTACCATCATGGAATCTTGGGTAAATAAGCCTTATTTACGACAATTTGTATAGTTATGCGTGTTAGAAATTTACCGCATAAATTACGGATTAATTCCATATAAAATGAATTAAATTTTGGAATTTAAGATAAATTGTCGTAAATAATTAATTGAGTTATCCGAGAGTTTAGAACGAGACCCAATAAATACTGATGGGCCAAATGAGGGTAAACGGGCTCAATGATTTAAATTGAGCCTAGAAAATATGAAAAACAATTAATTATATTGTATTTGACCTGATAAATATTTTTACGTAGTTTCGGAGATTGGATTGGGAGCAAATCAGACTACGTGACGAGACATCAGTGGAAATGTCAAACTGTACAGAAAAATGAGGTAAAGGAATTTTTCGAGTAGCTAGAGGTAGCTACGCATATTTTTAACAGCTTTTACATACACTGAAAATGTATAAAGGTCCTAAAAATGGATTAAAAATTTTAAGGACCCGGGATGGGTAAAAGACTTTTTTACCCCTACTGAGGGAAAATTCACCTAAGGATGGTGAAAGCATGACATGCATGAAATGCATGATTTGGAAATTTTCGTGGTTTTTAAGCAAAGCAAATTGGTAGATTGGCCAGTGTTTGCATAAATTTCACAAGATAACACTATGTAAGTGTTATTTAGATTTAAATGAAATTCTTTGGAAAATGGGCCAACAATCAAGTTTATATGGAAACAGATGGTGCTGGAGCCTTGCTCGCACTATATCTGAGTTTATTAGTATGCATAATGGTGCTGGAGCGGTTGCTCGCACCGATTTATGTGACATGATATGCATAAAATGTCACGACCCAAACTACCCAAAAATCAGAGTTAATTTTTCGCGTTTTGTTATTTTCTTTCATTCTTACCTGTCCTCTGATCGTGACCACACTCCACTAACAAATTGGGCTGTGCGTCAATGCCAGTCCCACCAAATTAATTCTTTCTCAGTCATTTATAAGTGTTTACAATATTTATACATCCCCTAAAGTTACTTACAAACATGTTACTGTGCTATGCTTATTTAGATACAATACGTACAAGTGTATATACCTTAAATGATGGGCAGCAGCGGATATCCGGAATGCAGTACTGAGTCGCCTCAGCATCTACTGGAGATTATCTGTGGGAGAAAATGAAAGGGGTGAGCACATCAAGCTCAGTAAGGCAATCCTACGAACAAGTAGGTGACCATACTACCTACATGAACGTGGTGCCATGCATAAACCACCCTTTCTCCACACATTTTAAAACAGATGATATGAGTTATGATGTTATGTAAAACACGTTCGCATGGAAAATTTAACATGCAACTCATTTTAAATCATTTCTTTTTCATTTAAAAATTTCACAATAAAGTCAGGACTCGACCCCTCCTTCGGGTGATCCTGACTCACACAAAATCATGAAAATTCATTTACATCACATATGGATTTAAAAAGCATGGAAATAACCATCATTCACATTTAATTTAAAACCTGATTTGATCTCATCAAAATCGTCGACATGCGAGACTAGGCAACATCTGTATATCGGCAATAACCAGGATTATGGCCGTGTGTCCTCGTGAGCCCCTCTGCTACACGGATCCTAGTGTGTGGGGTCTCACCCTGATCGGGAACCTCCCGGAAGGTGGGTCAATGTAAGATCTGAGAATTTCAGACATATTTTATTGATGTGATAATAATTTGAAGTGTAATTTATTGAGCTAAGTGAATTGTGGGAATGATAATTGGAGATTTATATGTTAAGTGTTTAAAATAAGTGTGAAGTTATGAGGACAGATCGATCTGGGAGAAGGAGAGATCGATCTGGTGAGTTAAAAATGACTAGGAAGAAGGAATTTAAGGAGCAGATCGATCTCCAATGGAAGAGGATCAATCTCCTTATGATTCTGTTTGAGAGAAGATCGATCTCATGAGGAAGAGATCGATCTCCAAATGATTCTGTTTGGGAGAAGATCGATCTCCTTAAGGAGCAGATCGATCTCATAAAACCATAAAGAGATCGATCTCACCCCTTGACAGATCGATCTCCTAGGCATAAAATTACCCAAATCGTCCCCAAAATTCAAATGCAGATCGATCTCATCAAGAGACAGATCGATCTTCTACCCTCAGCCTATATAAGGAACCCCTATTTTTCTCCTGCAATCTCACTTTCTCTCTCTTCCAACCCCCATTTTCACCGAAACCTAGCTTTCTCACTCATCCAAAGCACCCATTTTCGGCCAAATCAGAAGTTGTGGCAAGAAGGAAAGTTGTTCCTCATCAAAGGGAGAACAACATACTTGGAAATCGAAGGACGAATTGAATCGAGGCGTGGGTTGTGCGTCTCACAAGCTTTGGGTAATTTCTAAACTTCGATCCTTATGTCTGAGATGATTTTGATGATAATGGTTGTTGGCATTGTGTTGAAATAGCTAAAAAATGATTAGGGATTGATGAAATTGCAATGTGGTTGGAGTGATAATGATATTTAGCAATTTTGAGAATTTGAGATATAAATGGAAATTTAGACAATGTGGTGAATTAGCATAGGTGATTGGCATGAGAAATGTAGAACGTTGAGATGTTATGAATGAGAGTGTAGTTTGGGGTAGAGTTACGAGAATCAAGAGATTTGAGGTGTTATGAGCAATTATGCTCGATTTTAAGAATTGAGGTTGATGAGATAATTGAGTATTGATGTTTTAACATCGTTTGGACAGCTTGGGAGTTCCAGAGTGGAATGCGAGGCTAGTCCGTGATACGGGGGAAACGATTGCACTATACAAGGTGCAAAGAGGTATGGGAAATCTAAACCATTTGTGTATGTGATTTGTAAACTATTATAGCATGATTTGTGGTTTATAAAACAAGCATGTTGAGTGTTGTGTTGAGATAAAATTGCACACGGTTTTTATAGCCGGTTGGAGCTCATTATTTTATGCGTTTATAAGCTGAGTGTGAAATTGCTTTATAAACTGTCGAATTTGTGTGAGTAATGAATTGGGCTCTACGTTAAGGTAATATTGAGATTTGAGAAATGTGTGCGTGCTTTGCCGGTTGGAACTCAGTTTTATTATGTTTTGTGTTGAGTACAAAACGGTTTTCAAATGAGTTTTATGAGAGAAAAACCATTATGAGTTCTACGTGAAGGTAAACTAGTCTTATGTGATTAAGACTTAGGTGTGTAATTTTGAGTACACACCAGGCATTGCTCTGGTAGCATGTAAGCCCAATTTCTTCTCCGTTCTGGTAACGTGAGAATAACCCATTCTGTGGCTATGCCACATATACTTGGTGGCCGTTGCCACGTGTGAAACCCCATTTGGTGGCCGTTGCCACGTGAGAAACCCTATTGGTGGCCGTTGCCACGTGATACCCCATTTGGTGGCCGTTGCCACGTGAGAAACCCCATTTGGTGGCCGTTGCCATGTGAGAAACCCTATTGGTGGCCGTTGCCACGTGATACCCCATTTGGTGGCCGTTGCTGTAAGACCCCGTATATGTATAAGGATAATGTGTGTAATTGGATCAAATAATATGAATGGACTTGTAATGTAAAGTATGATTGATGTAAGTCCATGGATTCAATGTATGTATGTGTAATATAAATTGTAACGTACATACAAGTTTCATTGAGTATGAATACGAAGAAATGAGTTATAGCAAGTGATGGATGTGATTGAGACTCAAGATGAGTAGTGTGGTAAAATGGAATGGAGTTATGCTTCCATTTGGTTTTATGTAGCATACCTTTGAACATACAATGAATGCACACAAGTTTCAATGTGCATAAGGTATGAATGGATGCCATTTTTAAGTTATAAAGGTGGATGGATGAGAAAATGGCCATGGCAATAGATTAAGGATGTGTTGGTATGAGTTGCAGCAAAGAAACTGCAGGAAAGCTGGAAAAACATGAGGTCCAGATCGATCTCATAGGATGAGAGATCGATCTGGAAGAGCCAGAATGCTCTTATTTGGGCGAAAGAATAGAGCAGATCGATCTCCAATGGAGCCAGATCGATCTGCCAAGCATTCTGTAGTGGAAAGATCGATCCCCAAGCACCCAGATCGATCTCCTTAGCTCTCTGTTTGGGAGCAGATCGATCTCATGCTTCGACAGATCGATCTCATGCCTAGACAGATCAATCTCATTGCTTTGACAGATCGATCTCAGACTTAAAAATGCCGTGAAAAAGAGGGATTTTAAAGGACCAGATCGATCTCCTCTTGGACCAGATCGATCTCCCCAAGCTATTTCTATATAAGGAGAGCTGAAAAATCTGGAAATCTCGAAAAAACATTTAACCTTACAATCTCAACCCAAAAACCTAACTTTCCCTCTCTAAAATCAGCCATTTTCAGTGAGATTTGGAGAGAGATCATTAGAGGCAAAGTTGTTCCTATCAAAGAGAAGAACAACATAGTGAGAGGGCATTTTCCTATTCTTGGAATTGAAAGAGTTAAGGGCATTACCATTTGGAGAAAGAAGAGAAATCATATTGGTAAGATTCTAACACTCCAATCCAAATGCATTAGCTATTTAATTGATTTTGGAGTTGATTGATATGAGTATTGATGGATAAACTACCTAGGAATGTAGTGGAATTGGTGTGACCTAGAAATCTAAAATGGGTATAATGTGAGGATATGTGGGATTGAATGAGCTGATGATTTATGGCGTGCTAAAGTTGTTATTGGGGTAATGATTATAATTTTAAATGGTTAAATGAGATTACATTGTGAGTTTGGAGGAATTGTGGAAATGGGTATGTATATAATTGATAAATGCCATAGTGAGGGGATTCATGGAATATGAACGCTATGAGCTTTATGTCGATTTGATATCGACTTTGAATAAGTTAATAGGCCTAAGAAGGTCCATAGACTCGAGCTATGGGTAAAGTAATGAAACGAGGCCAAATAAGCTTTAATAGAGGCTATCGATTAAATTGACTATAGCAAGCACAAGGGTTGCAATATATGGATCGAATATAATGCGGGATACAATTTTGTGCAGTCCCGAAGAGTTCGTTGAAGGCGAACCGAACCGTACGAGAAAGCAGCTTAAGGAAGTGGAATCACGCATCGCGATTCCAGGTAAGGGAATTTTGTGAGTATATAGAGGTAGCTGCTCGCACTTTGAACTGGTGGATGAATATCGGGTGTTTTTATGAAATGCATGATTGCTCAAATAAAGGTTGATGGTATTCGTGAATGATGGTGAGTATATGCGTGGTTTTGGATTTGAAGTGCATTTTATGAAAAAGGGATAGTAAGGCTAATAATTGCATAAATCATGTGTTTTGAATGCTTTTACAAAACACAATGCTCTGATTTGAGCAAATAAAAGGATAGGTTGGCTAGTACTTGAATGATGTTGTGAATTAGCCCATATGAGGCACTAAGCATATTATGAGATGTTTTGAATGCATGTAAGCCGCCTATCGCGTGTATTAGATATAATTCGCGTTAGAGCCTCGCTCGCGCGAGATTTCTATGTTTTCACTTGTGTGAAACGTGCTTGAGCTTAGCTCGCACTTTGAAATTGAATTGTGATGATGTTTATAAACCGTACTAGAGCTTATGCTCGTACGTGGATTTGAGTGGTTTTTCTTATGCATATAACTGTACTGGAGCTATGCTCGTACATGGTTTCTTCATATTTTATGCATAAATGTCGTACCAGAGCGTTGCTCGTACGAAGTGATTGGTTTTGATGCATGAATTCGCGCTAGAGCGTAGCTCGCGCTAGTTTTCACACTGTGGTATGTATGAGGCCGTGGTGAGAGATACGGATTAACTCAGGGAACCCAACAGGCTTGACAGACCTCTTAGGTGGGGTGAAGGTGAGGGGCTAGGACCTGACATAATCCATCCAGGGAACCCAACGGGCCTGACAGACCTCTTAGGTGGGGTGAGGGTGAGGGGCTAGGACCTGGATCAGGGAACCCAACAGGGGCGAGCAAGGCCATGAGGGGCTAGGACCTGGTATTGCGGTTACTCCCACGCGCTCTTGAGACTATAAAGGTTACACTTAGTATGGGGTAAATAAGACCTATGGCAGGCACCCCCAACCATGTTATGGGTCCGCGGAGTACGATGTACTGTGTATATCACATGGAGTACGATGTACCGCGTGGTGGTTACTTGATTTGAGAAAGTCTGGCGAAGAACTAACCCACCTTCGTGCCAGCATAATACCCCGCACACCGAAATCCGTGTGGTCTGGGATGATATGTGACGATTGGCCAATGTAGTCACTTGAGATATAGTAACCTGTCTCCTTGCTTGAATTACTTACTACCACATGATTTTAAATCTCTAAGTGTGATTGTGATTGTTTAAGGTAGACCCGAAGGAGGGGCCGAGCCTCGTGGATTTGAATTGTGAAATGAAAACGTGATTGTGATTGTTTAAGGTAGACCCGAAGGAGGGGCTGAGCCTCGTGGATTTGAATTGTGAAATGAAAACGTGGTTGTGATTGTGAATTGATGTGATGTGATTGTATGTGATGAGAAAGAGATTTATGACGTGGGTTTAAAAAGGAGGTTTCTTAATGAATTGCCCTTTTTATGAATTTAAATGAGATCGAGCATGAGATGATTTATACATGATGTTTTACATGTTTTATATGCCAATTTTACATGACTTTGATACATGATATATATGTATACTCATATGGCATAGTTTTATTCCTCATGCTCCTACCATAAATGATTTATGCATAACACTATCAGCATGTAGATAGAGTAGTTATCTACCATGCTTGCATTATTGCCTTACTGAGCGTGTGGTTGCTCATCCCACTCTATTTTCCCCCTACAGAGCGTGCATAGTAGCCCAGTGAGGACTGAGGCGTATTATTTTGGACTCCGCTGCATCTCCATCGCTAAGAGGTATATATACACAGTGATTCTTTTTGTGTCTAAACAATGTAAAAGCACAGTATTCTTTTGAGTTGTACTTATGGGGATGTAGATGTCAGTAAAACATGTATTCGTATAAATACACGATTAAATGCACATGTATGACATCGTTTTAATTAATTGAGAATGAATGAGATGTGGTGATTATTATTGGCTCACAGCCCAACAGTGTGTGGTGAGTTTAGTTCACGACCGGGTAAGGTAACAGTAAAACGCGAAAAATTTTCAGTGATTTTCGGTTAAAGAGAATGGAAAATGGGTCATGACAGAGATTGGTATCAGAGCTGTGTTGGCCTGATGTGAGTCATTAATAAAACGTAGGAAAGTACATCCCCCTAGTACTGTGCTTTTGTTTAGATATAACTGTGTATACTGTGATGGACTGAGCTTAATGAGTTATTATAATACAGGGAGTTAGGCAGTATGCCAGTTACACGCAAAGGTAGAGGGGCGAGAGTACGTGCTAGAGGCCGTAGAGGTAGGCCTGAGAGCCGTGCGGAGCCACAGACTGAGCAGGCTCCACAGAACCCTACTGAGAGAGCAGGTGATACTGAGGCTCGCTTCGCTAGGTTAGAGCGGAGTATTGAGAGTTTGGTGGAGATAGTTACGCAGGCATTGGGTGCCGGTGATAGACGAGGTCCCGCAGCACAGCCTACTACTGAACAGGCAGCTGCAGAGGCGGAGAGACCTCATGCTACTGAGACAGCTACAGTTACACCACCTCCAGCCCAGGATACAGATTCTCCTATCGCTCCACAGCAGAGCGATAGTGATGTGGGTTATGACTGCGACTTGAGCAGGTTGCGAGAGTTTCAAGCGCTGAAACCCCCAGTGTTTAGAGGGGTGAAGGACCCAGTGATTACGGAGGATTGGGTGTATGAGATGGAGAAACTATATAGGTTTTTCCGATGCACTTCAGCTGAAAAGGTAGCCTTTGCCGTATTTATGTTGAAAGGCGAGGCCGAGCATTGGTGGAGGTCCATCGAGGTTATTTTGAGGGCCAGACACTCTGAGATCTCGTGGGAGATATTTCTAGAGGCCTTCAGGAGACAGTACATCCCAGCTACCGCACAGAGGTAACTACGGATGGAATTTATGAATTTGGTTCAGGGGAACCGTACTGTGGACGAGTATGAGTCCAAGTTTATGTCCTTGGGGAGATATGACCCGAACACGATGGGTAGTGAGACCCGAAAGATACAGAAGTTCATGGATGGATTGAGATTGGCCATCCGGACAAAGCTAGCTCCCTTCGACATTGTGACTTATGAGGAGGCTGTACATAAGGCTCAGTTGTGTGAGCAAGACTTTGAGCGAAATGCCTCCGAACTTGGAAGGGTCACTATCAGGAAAGACAGAGACCGAAAGAGATCCGGGTTTGGAAGAGTGGCCAAGAGAGGTGGCCAAAGGTTTATCGAGAAGAGGCCTAAGATCGAAGAGGTGCAGGAGAGAGCTGCCAGACCTCCCGTGTACCCAGCCTTGACAGCGCCGAGGGGTATAACTATTGGAGGACCACGACCTACCACGGATCAGTGTAGGAGATGTGGGAGATACCATGGGACTAGGCCATGTCAGGTGCCCCCTGTTTCGTGTTTTAGGTGTGGGAGGCCAGGACATATATCGTGGTACTGCACTGAGATGATTGAGGTTGCCCCACAGAAGGGCAAGGAGCCTGAGGGAGCTCCAGTTGAGACAGCGGCCCCAAGGAGGAGGGCTACAGCTGAGGAAAAAGGGAAACAGGCTGCTGGTGTGAGCAGAGGAAGTGTACATGCACTGGATCAGGACACCGCAGATGCTTCGACGGATGTGATTAAAGGTACCATCCGAATCTTTGATTTAGAAGCATTGATATTATTTGATCCTGGTGCCACGCATTCTTTCATATCACCTTCCTTTGCACATAAATTGTTGAAATATGTGAAACCAACATTGTTGGATAAAATATTGATGATTTCCACACCCATGAATGATAGTCAATTGACTGAGCATGTATGTAGAGATTGTAAGATAAAGATAGAGGGGAAGGAAATGATAGCCAATCTGATTTTATTAAATATGAATGATTTTGATGTAATTTTGGGAATGGATTGGTTGGCTACCAATCGTGTTATGATGGATTGTCATGCCAAAACATTGATGTTTTCAGGATTAGACAATCTTATTGTAAACTTTGACGAAAAGAAATGATATGAAACTAGCATGGTTGTTGTAAATAAAAGGAGTATGATTTTGAATTCATATTGCTTGAGAGATAAATTTATTGTTTATGATAAATATTGAATGTGGAGTGATGGTTTATGTTACTAACGATGGAGAGGATAATGTGAAGGGTTCATTGCCTATGTGGTCGATATAGATGAGGCACACCCGGAATTGAAGGACATACCCGTAATCACGAATTTCCCTGATGTCTTTTCGGATGAATTACCAGGACTACCACCTGAAAGGGAAATGAAATTTTGCATTGAGTTAGTGCCTGGTACAGAGCCGATATCGAAACCACCCTATAGAATGGCTCCGATAGAATTGGAAGAGCTGAAAAAACAGCTGCAAGAGTTGCTGGAGAAGGGGTTTATAAGACCGAGTGTCTCACCTTGGGGAGCACCGGTTCTATTTGTAAGGTAGAAGGATGGAAGCCTCCGACTATGTATAGATTATCGGTTGTTGAATAAGGCCACCATTAAGAACAAGTACCCCCTTCCAAGAATCGATGATTTGTTGGATCAGCTCCAGGGAGCCGAAGTATTTTCTAAGATAGATCTGCGGTCAGGGTATCATCAATTGAGGATCAGGAGTGGAGATATACCCAAGACAGCATTTCGTACCCGTTATGGCCACTACGAGTTTTTGGTGATGCCATTCGGATTGACGAATGCTCCCGCAGCATTTATGGCATTGATGAATGATATATTCAAGCCATACCTGGACGAGTTTGTGATTGTTTTCATAGATGATATTTTGGTGTATTCCAAGTCCAGGGAAGATCATGAGGAGCACTTGAGGATAGTTCTGCAGACCCTCCAAGAGAAAGAATTGTATGCCAAACTCAGCAAGTGTAACTTTTGGTTGGAACAAATCTCATTTCTGGGGCATGCCGTGTCAAAGGATGGGGTATCAGTGGATCCATCCAAGATAGAGGCAGTTGTACAGTGGGAACAGCCCAAGACAGTAACTGAGATCAGGAGTTTTCTGGGATTGGCAGGATATTATCGGAGATTTGTAGAGGGTTTCTCCAGACTAGCTGCTCCATTGACACGCCTCACGCGAAAAGATGTTAAGTTTGTGTGGGATGAGGCATGTGAGAAGAGTTTTGAGGAGCTTAAGCGTCGATTGACGACTGCTCCAGTTCTCACCATTCCTACCAGCTCAGGAGGATTCTCGGTGTATACGGATGCATCACACCAAGGACTGGGCTGTGTGCTTATGCAGGATGGGAAGGTAGTTGCCTATGGATCTAGACAGTTGAAAGATCATGAGAGGAACTACCCGACACATGATTTGGAGTTGGCGGCTGTAGTATTTGCATTGAAAATATGGCGCCACTATCTCTATGGTGAGAAATTTCAGGTGTTCACAGATCATAAGAGCCTTAAGTACCTGTTCTCGCAGAAAGAGCTGAATATGAGATAGAGGAGATGGCTCGAACTCTTGAAAGACTATGATTGTGAAATCATGTACCACCCGGGTAAGGCAAATGTAGTTGCCGATGCTTTGAGTAGAAAGAACCTTGGGTTGGTGTCTTATATGATGGTACGGAAACATGAATTGTTAGAACACTTTGCGAACCTCAGTTTGGATGTAACCCCACCTGAATCGGAGAGACTTGAGATCATGGCTAGTTTGAGACTAGAGCCAGAGTTGATTGGCCGTATTCGGCAAGCCCAGCAGAGCGATCGACGGTGTATCGATTGGCTGAGGCAGATACAGACAGGTGTGGGTATTGATTTTGAGCAGAGTACTGATGGCTTATTGAGGTTCAGAGGCAGAGTATGCGTTCCCAGGGATCCTGAGATCAGGAGAACGATTTTATCAGAGGCTCACTCATCGAAGTATACGATACATCCGGGAAGCACCAAGATGTATCAAAACCTTCGGAAGGTTTATTGGTGGTCTGGAATGAAAAGAGACATTGCTAAATATGTCGCTAAGTGTCTCGTTTGTCAGCAAGTGAAGGTAGAGCATCAGAAGCCTGCAAGATTATTGCAGCCTCTACCGATACCGACATGGAAGTGGGAGCATGTCACCATGGATTTTGTGATGGGGTTGCCGAGGACCCGTAGAGGTCATGATGCCATATGGGTTATTGTGGACCGGTTGACTAAGTCCGCCCATTTCTTGGCTATGAGAGCTATCGATACACTGAGTCAGTCGGCGAACCTGTATATTCGAGAGATAGTACGGCTACATGGTGTACCAGTGAGCATTGTTTCTGATAGGGATGCCCGCTTCACTTCCCATTTCTGGGAACATTTTCAGGAAGCGCTGGGGACCCGATTGAGTTTTAGCACCGCTTTTCATCCTCAGACAGATGGGCAGTCAGAGAGGACTATACAGACCCTCGAGGATATGTTGAGAGTGTGTGTGCTGGATTTTAGAGGCTCCTGGGATGACCACCTACAGTTAGCCGAGTTCGCTTATAATAATAGCTATCATGCTAGTATCGGGATGGCACCCTATGAGGCATTATACGGGCGTAGATGCCGTTCCCCTGTTGGATGGGAAGAGGTTGGTGACAGATAAATTTTTGCTCCGGACTTAGTGCAGCAGGCATCTGAGGACGTCTAGTTGATATGTGAGAGATTACGGACAGCTCAGAGCCGACAAAAGAGTTATGCTGACAAGAGACGAAGACCACTGGAGTTTGATGAGGGTGAGTCGGTGTTTCTGAGGGTATCACCATCGAAGGGTATTATGAGATTTGGTAAGAAGGGCAAGCTGAGCCCTAGATATATCGGACCCTTCGAGATTTTGGAGAGAGTGGGAGATAAGGCGTATAGATTGGCATTGCCACCGGACTTGGCAAATGTCTACAACGTCTTCCACGTCTCAATGCTTCGGAAGTATCACCCGGACCCGACACACGTGATAAGATATGAGCCGTTGGAGCTCCATGAGAGTATGACATACGTTGAGAAGCCGATTCGGATATTGGACAGGAAAGAGAAAGTGTTGCGGAATAAGATAATTTCCTTGGTGAAAGTGCTTTGGCAACACCACACGGCGGAAGAGGCCACGTGGGAATTAGAGAACTTGATACGGGAGAAGTACCCCCAACTGTTTGAAGAGTGACTTGGTTCTAATTTGGAGGACCAAATTCCTTGAAGGAGGGGAGAATGTAAGACCCCGTATATTTATAAGGATAATGTGTGTAATTGGATCAAATAATATGAATGGACTTGTAATGTAAAGTATGATTGATGTAAGTCCATGGATTCAATGTATGTATGTGTAATATAAATTGTAACGTACATACAAGTTTCATTGAGTATGAATACGAAGAAATGAGTTATAGCAAGTGATGGATGTGATTGAGACTCAAGATGAGTAGTGTGGTAAAATGGAATGGAGTTATGCTTCCATTTGGTTTTATGTAGCATACCTTTGAACATACAATGAATGCACACAAGTTTCAATGTGCATAAGGTATGAATGGATGCCATTTTTAAGTTATAAAGGTGGATGGATGAGAAAATGGCCATGGCAATAGATTAAGGATGTGTTGGTATGAGTTGCAGCAAAGAAACTGCAGGAAAGCTGAAAAAACATGAGGTCCAGATCGATCTCATAGGATGAGAGATCGATCTGGAAGAGACAGAATGCTCTTATTTGGGCGAAAGAATAGAGCAGATCGATCTCCAATGGAGCCAGATCGATCTGCCAAGCATTCTGTAGTGGAAAGATCGATCCCCAAGCACCCAGATCGATCTCCTTAGCTCTCTGTTTGGGAGCAGATCGATCTCATGCTTCGACAGATCGATCTCATGCCTAGACAGATCGATCTCATTGCTTCGACAGATCGATCTCAGACTTAAAAATACCGTGAAAAAGAGGGATTTTAAAGGACCAGATCGATCTCCTCTTAGATCAGATCGATCTCCCCAAGCTATTTCTATATAAGGAGAGCTGAAAAATCTGGAAATCTCGAAAAAACATTTAACCTTACAATCTCAACCCAAAAACCTAACTTTCCCTCTCTAAAATCAGCCATTTTCAGTGAGATTTGGAGAGAGATCATTAGAGGCAAAGTTGTTCCTATCAAAGAGAAGAACAACATAGTGAGAGGGCATTTTCCTATTCTTGGAATTGAAAGAGTTAAGGGCATTACCATTTGGAGCAAGAAGAGAAATCATATTGGTAAGATTCTAACACTCCAATCCAAATGCATTAGCTATTTAATTGATTTTGGAGTTGATTGATATGAGTATTGATGGATAAACTACCTAGGAATGTAGTGGAATTGGTGTGACCTAGAAATCTAAAATGGGTATAATGTGAGGATATGTGGGATTGAATGAGCTGATGATTTATGGCATGCTAAAGTTGTTATTGGGGTAATGATTATAATTTTAAATGGTTAAATGAGATTACATTGTGAGTTTGGAGGAATTGTGGAAATGGGTATGTATATAATTGATAAATGCCATAGTGAGGGGATTCATGGAATATGAACGCTATGAGCTTTATGTCGATTTGATATCGACTTTGAATAAGTTAATAGGCCTAAGAAGGTCCATAGACTCGAGCTATGGGTAAAGTAATGAAACGAGGCCAAATAAGCTTTAATAGAGGCTATCGATTAAATTGACTATAGCAAGCACAAGGGTTGCAATATATGGATCGAATATAATGCGGGATACGATTTTGTGCAGTCCCGAAGAGTTCGTTGAAGGCGAACCGAACTGTACGAGAAAGCAGCTTAAGGAAGTGGAATCACGCATCGCGATTCCAGGTAAGGGAATTTTGTGAGTATATAGAGGTAGCTGCTCGTACTTTGAACTGGTGGATGAATATCGGGTGTTTTTATGAAATGCATGATTGCTCAAATAAAGGTTGATGGTATTCGTGAATGATGGTGAGTATATGCGTGGTTTTGGATTTGAAGTGGATTTTATGAAAAAGGGATAGTAAGGCTAATAATTGCATAAATCATGTGTTTTGAATGCTTTTACAAAACACAATGCTCTGATTTGAGCAAATAAAAGGATAGGCTGGCTAGTACTTGAATGATGTTGTGAATTAGCCCATATGAGGCACTAAGCATATTATGAGATGTTTTGAATGCATGTAAGCCGCCTATCGCGTGTATGAGATATAATTCGCGTTAGAGCCTCGCTCGCGCGAGATTTCTATGTTTTCACTTGTGTGAAACGTGCTTGAGCTTAGCTCGCACTTTGAAATTGAATTGTGATGATGTTTATAAACCGTACTGGAGCTTATGCTCGTACGTGGATTTGAGTGGTTTTTCTTATGCATATAACTGTACTGGAGCTATGCTCGTACATGGTTTCTTCATATTTTATGCATAAATGCCGTACCAGAGCGTTGCTCGTACAAAGTGATTGGTTTTGATGCATGAATTCGCGCTAGAGCGTAGCTCGCGCTAGTTTTCACACTGTGGTATGTATGAGGCCGTGGTGAGAGATACGGATTAACTCAGGGAACCCAACAGGCCTGACAGACCTCTTAGGTGGGGTGAAGGTGAGGGGCTAGGACCTGACATAATCCATCCAGGGAACCCAACGGGCCTGACAGACCTCTTAGGTGGGGTGAGGGTGAGGGGCTAGGACCTGGATCAGGGAACCCAACAGGGGCGAGCAAGGCCATGAGGGGCTAGGACCTGGTATTACGGTTACTCCCACGCGCTCTTGAGACTATAAAGGTTACACTTGGTATGGGGTAGATAAGACCTATGGCAGGCACCCCCAACCATGTTATGGGTCCGCGGAGTACGATGTACTGTGTATATCACATGGAGTACGATGTACCGCGTGGTGGTTACTTGATTTGAGAAAGTCTGGCGGAGAACTAACCCACCTTCGTGCCAGCATAATACCCCACACACCGAAATCCGTGTGGTCTGGGATGATATGTGACGATTGGCCAATGTAGTCACTTGAGATATAGTAACCTGTCTCCTTGCTTGAATTACTTACTACCACATGATTTTAAATCTCTAAGTGTGATTGTGATTGTTTAAGGTAGACCCGAAGGAGGGGCCGAGCCTCGTGGATTTGAATTGTGAAATGAAAACGTGATTGTGATTGTTTAAGGTAGACCCGAAGGAGGGGCCGAGCCTCATGGATTTGAATTGTGAAATGAAAACGTGGTTGTGATTGTGAATTGATGTGATGTGATTGTATGTGATGAGAAAGAGATTTATGACGTGGGTTTAAAAAGGAGGTTTCTTAATGAATTGCCCTTTTTATGAATTTAAATGAGATCGAGCATGAGATGATTTATACATGATATTTTACCATGTTTTATATGCCAATTTTACATGACTTTGATACATGATATATATGTATACTCATATGGCATAGTTTTATGCCTCATGCTCCTACCATAAATGATTTATGCATAACACTATCAGCATGTAGATAGAGTAGTTATCTACCATGCTTGCATTATTGCCTTACTGAGCGTGTGGTTGCTCATCCCACTCTATTTTCCCCCTACAGAGCGTGCATAGTAGCCCAGTGAGGACTGAGGCGTATTATTTTGGACTCCGCTGCATCTCCATCGCTAAGAGGTATATATACACAGTGATTCTTTTTGTGTCTAAACAATGTAAAAGTACAGTATTCTTTTGAGTTGTACTTATGGGGATGTAGATGTCAGTAAAACATGTATTCGTATAAATACACGATTAAATGCACATGTATGACATCGTTTTAATTAATTGAGAATGAATGAGATGTGGTGATTATTATTGGCTCACAGCCCAACAGTGTGTGGTGAGTTTAGTTCACGACCGGGTAAGGTAACAGTAAAACGCGAAAAATTTTCAGTGATTTTCGGTTAAAGAGAATGGAAAATGGGTCATGACAGTTGCCACGTGAGAAACCCTATTTGGTGGTTGTTGCCACGTGAGAACCCCTAATTAGTGGCTGTTGCCACGTGAAACCCTATCCTGTGGCTATGCCACGTGTGTTTAGTGGCTATGCCAAGTGTGAATTTAAATCAGTGGCTATGCCACGTGTGTTTAGTGGCTGTGCCACGTGCATTACTATTTCAGTGATTTTATCACGTTCATTGAGAAAGCGTTTATCGCATTGTTTTCACATGCTTTGTTATTGCTCTAGACTGAGCCTTTTTACTTCATGTTTTCACATGATTTGAGACATGAGAATGTCGTTTTGAGTACTTTCATGCTATGGTTTTCAAATGAGATTAATGAGTTTCACATACAATAAATATTTTGTGATGTGTATTTTGATTTATGAAATGAGTCCCTTACCCCCCTTACTGAGTAATTTAGAAGCTCACCCTGTTTTCTTTCCTCCCAGAGTTCTTCAAGTGAAAAAGGATCTCCCTGCGACGTACGGAGTAGTGGCTAGTGGAGGACTTGAGCTCCAGGCCATATATTGTATTTTGAGGTATCTTTTATCTTTTCATGTACCCAGACAATTACTGTAATTGCAGACACTTGATGTATATCATTGTATAGGATGTATTAGGATTAATTAACTTGAGATGGATTAATGTATTTGATATGTTATATAATTTCTAGTGATGAGATCCTGAGGTACGATAAATACGATAATGTATGACACTACACAGGAATGCACCCTTAAATGTGAATTAATGAGTAAAAAGTTTTAAATTAGCCCTATTTTATGCACTTCTGGTGCGTGACAGAGTTTTCTTGGTATCAAAGCTTAGGGTGTCTAGTACTGTCGTGTCGGTTAAGTGGAATAGAATACATCCCAAGTGTCTGTAATAGTCTGGTCATGAACTGAAATTGAGGATTGAGATTTCAATCGATTCCGATATGTACGCGCAGGAGACGAGTTGAGATAGAGAATGAGTAAACGACGAGGTCGTTTGAGGAGGCAGGCAGAGTCCCCTCCGCCACCTGTCCCACAACCAGAGAGTCCTAACTCTCGATTTAATCGGATTGAAACCGATGTGAGGCAAGGTTTTGAGCAGATGGCAGCGTTATTCACGCAACACTTTGGAGTTAATGCCTCGGGTACTACTCCTACACCACCACAAGGACCTCCCATACCCCCAATACCTCCCGTCACTCAGCCTGATGATAGAAGTATGGTCCGACTGAAGGATTTTCTGAAGATGAATCCACCTGTGTTTAGGGGAAAGAAGGATCCTACAGAGGCTGAGGAGTGGCTGACGGAGTTGAGAATTATATTTGATTATCTGGGGTGCACCGATGCTGAGAGGGTCAGTATGAGTATCTATATGTTGAAAGGGAGAGCTCGAGATTGGTGGGGTACTACCCAGGGTATTCTGATGTCCCGCCAAGACGTGATTGGTTGGGAAGAGTTCCAGACAATCTTTAGGACCCAATATGTATCACGAGCCGCCCAGAGAAAGAAACAGGCCGAGTTTTTGAGTTTGGTACAGGGTGACATGTCTGTAGATGACTATGAGAGCCAATTCACAGCGCTATTGAGATATGACCCAGAGACCTTTAAGAATGAAGAGCTCCGCACAGAGAAATTTGTGTATGGATTGAAGCCCATCATCAGAGATAGATTGATAGGGCTATGTATTACTGAGTTTAGAGATGCTCTGAGACGAGCACAAGAGATTGAAAGAGGAATTGAAATGGTACAATCCCAGAATGAGCTCAGAGTGGTGAATAGAGATAAGGGCAAGAGGCCAGTGATTTTCTAAATAGAGGCTCGGAGAGGTTCCTTCAGAAGAGGAAGGATTGAGGTACAGAAGGGCAGATTAGAGAGACCCAGAGGGTACCCTAACATTAGAGAGACCCCTCGAGATGTCAGGCCAGAGACAAGGTTTTGCAGAAATTGTGGCCGAATGCATGTGGGAAGTTGTACTAGGTCCATCCATGGATGTTTTAGATGTGGAGACATGGGTCACATGGTGAAGGATTGCCCTCAACCTCAGAAACCACATGTCTTAGAGCCCACTAGACAACAACCTCAGAGAGTGAATCCCCCAAGACGGGCCACTGCTGCAGAGAAAGGAAAGAGACCTGTTACCTAGGGACGTGTGTTTGCCCTAGATAAGGAGACTGCTGACACTTCTGCAGAAACTATAAGAGGTACACTCTCTGTCTGTACTCATAAGGCTCATGTGTTGATTGATTCAGGATCCACGCATTCGTTTATTTCTGAGCATTTTGCATGTAGATTAAACTTGAAGTTTGAACCTCTAGAATATATACTACATGTAAATACCCCTATGCGTGAATCCCAGAGAACTGAGTTAATCTGTAGAGGATGTACGATAAAGGTGGGAGATAGAGTGATGTTAGCAGATCTAATCATGTTGAATATACATGGATTTGATGTAATTTTGGGAATGGATTGGTTGGCAGCCAATCGAGTGAGCTTAGATTGCTACACTAAGATTGTAACTTTCTCCCTACCCGAACCTTACAGTGTACGATTGAGATATTGAGGAAATGAATATGTGAAATTCTAGTAAGTAATTTGAGAATTTTAAGATTATTTTGGAGAATATTAAATATGATTGTTCATGTGAAGGTTATGAGGCACTCATCTCAGACGATGAGCGGGAACATCCGAGGATTGAGGATATACCTGTGGTTTGTGAATTTTCGGATGTTTTCCCAGATGAATTGCTAGGTTTACCACCAGAGAGAGAGCTGGAGTTTACCATTGATTTGGTACCAGATACTCAACCGATCTCTAAACCTCCTTACAGGATGGCATTAGTGGAACTTGAGGAATTGAAGAAACAACTACAGGAGTTATTGGATCAAGGGTTTATTAGACCCAGTGTTTCGCCGTGGGGAGCGCCAGTACTATTTGTTAAGAAGAAGGATGGTAGTCTCAGATTATGCGTAGACTACTGATTGTTGAACAAAGCCACGGTGAAGAATAAATACCCACTACCCAGGATTGATGATCTACTTGATCAGCTGAGAGGGGCATCAGTCTTTTCTAAGATTGATTTGAGATCGAGCTATCACCAATTTAGGATCAAGGAAGAAGATATTCTAAAGACGACCTTCAGGACGAGGTATGGCCATTACGAATTTCTGGTGATGTCCTTTGGATTGACGAACGCCCCTGCAGCATTTATGAGATTGATGAACGAGGTGTTCAGAGACTATCTGGATAAATTTGTGATAGTCTTTATTGATGATACCTGGTATACTCTCAGTCGTATGAGGAGCATGCACAGCATTTGTGGTTAGTACTTCAAATACTCCGAGATAAGCAATTATATGGAAAGCTTAGTAAGTGTGAGTTTTGGCTGAACCGGATAGCTTTCCTTGGTCATATAGTCGCAGAGGAAGGAGTATCAGTGGACCCAAGCAAGGTGGAGGCTGTGCTTAATTGGGAGAGGCCAAGGACAGTTACTGAGGTTCAAAGCTTCCTTGGTTTGGCAGGGTATTACAGAAGATTTGTGGAAGGATTTTCTCGGATTGTCGCCCCTTTGACTAAGCTCACGTGCAAAGAGACTCCATTTATATGGACTGATCAATGTGAGCCCAGTTTTCAGGAATTAAAGAGGAGGTTGACAGTGGCACCTGTGTTAACCATTCCTGAGGGATCAGGAGGATTTTCGGTGTATAGTGATGCATCTCACCAAGGATTGGGGTGTGTGCTTATGCAGCACGGAAGAGTGGTCGCATATGGATCGCGACAGCTGAAAGACCGTGAGCGGAATTACCCCACGCATGATTGGAGTTAGCCGCTGTGGTATTTGCTTTGAAGATCTGGCGACACTACTTATATGGGGAAAGATTCCAGATTTTCACTGATCACAAGAGGTTGAGATATCTCTTTGATCAGAAAGAGTTAAACATGAGACAAAGGAGATAGATGGAACTCCTTAAGGATTATGACTGCGAGATTCTTTATCATCCGGGTAAGGCGAATGTGGTTGCTGATACCCTGAGCAGGAAAAGTATGATATCTGCTATGATGATCAGGGAATGGGATTTGTTAGAGCAGTTCGCTGAACTTCGGATCAGAGTTAAAGAGGTAGAGACTGGATTTTTGGCTAGTTTGCGAATAGAGCCCAGGATC
This sequence comes from Firmiana major, assembly GCA_033439115.1. Lineage (NCBI taxonomy): Eukaryota > Viridiplantae > Streptophyta > Magnoliopsida > Malvales > Malvaceae > Firmiana > Firmiana major. Next base: position 62,717,642 of record CM065904.1, read on the forward strand.
ATGGATCAGATTAGAACTGGGCAGCGCAATGATCAGAGATTGATAGATATGGTTAGCCAAGCTGAACAGAGTTTGCAGTCGGATCTCACAGTCAGTGAGGATGGATTGTTGAGATTCAGAGGACGGATTTGTGTACCGGACGATGATACCCTGAAGAGACAGATACTGAGAGAATCCCACTGCTCGCGATACACCATGCACCCAGGGAGTACTAAGATGTACCGAGACTTGAGAAAGGTGTATTGGTGGAGTGGTATGAAGCGAGACGTGGCAGAGTATGTGGCCAGGTGTTTAGTATGCCAGCAAGTGAAAGCTGAGCATCGGAAGCCCGGAGGACTACTACAGCCCTTACCTGTACCTACATGGAAATGGAAGCATGTCACTATAGACTTTATTATGGGTTTACCGAGGACCCGAAGAGGTCGTGACGCTATATGGGTTATAGTGGATAGACTGACCAAGAGTGCCCACTTCCTTGCCATCAAGAGCACAGATACTGTGGATGCCTTAGCTGAGCTGTATGTCAGCGAGATAGCTAGATTACATGGGGCTCCAGTGAGTATTACTTCTGATAGAGATTCCCGATTTACTTCCAGATTTTGGATCCAGTTTCAGGAGTCCATGGGATCTCGATTGAGTTTCAGTACCGCCTATCATCCTCAGACAGATGGTCAGTCAGAGAGGACTATTCAGACCCTGGAGCATATGTTGAGGGCGTGTACGATGGATTTTAAGGGATCATGGGATGATCACCTGTCCCTAGCAGAGTTTGCATACAATAACAGCTATCATGCGAGTATTGGAATGGCACCTTTTGAGGCTTTATATGGTAGGAGGTGTAGATCCCCTATAGCTTGGGAAGAAGTCGGTGACAGAAAGATAAATGCCCTCGAGCTTGTTGAGCAAGCTGTATAGAGTGTAAAACTCATATGTGAGAGGTTACGGGCTGCACAAAGTAGACAGAAAAGCTACGTGGATGTACGTAGACGGCCACTCGAGTTTGATGTTGGTGATGCAGTATTTCTGAGAGTATCACCGAGTAAGGGTATCGTTCGATTTGGAAAGAAAGGAAAATTGAGTCCTCGATACATAGGACCATTTGAGATTCTTGAGAGAGTGGGAGAGGTAGCTTACAGATTAGCATTACCCCCACAGATGTCCGGAATACACAACGTTTTTCATGTGTCTATGTTGAGGAAGTACCACTCGGACCCTTCTCATGTTATAGAGTATGATGAGATGGACATACAGGAGGACATGAGCTACACTAAGGAACCCGTCCGGATTCTCGATAGAAAGGAGAAGGTACTGAGAACCAAGAGCATCCCATTAGTGAAAGTTTTATGGAAACATCACTCAAGGGAAGAGGCAACGTGGGAACTAGAGAGTCTCATGAAGGAGAAATACCCCCATCTCTTTAACTAGTTGAGTTGAATTTGGAGGACCAAATTCTTTTAAGGTGGGGAGGATGTGAGATCTGAGAATTTCAGACATATTTTATTGATGTAATAATAATTTGAAGTGTAATTTATTGAGCTAAGTGAATTGTGGGAATGATAATTGGAGATTTATATGTTAAGTGTTTAAAATAAGTGTGAAGTTATGAGGACAGATCGATCTGGGAGAAGGAGAGATCGATCTGGTGAGTTAAAAATGACTAGGAAGAAGGAATTTAAGGAGCAGATCGATCTCCAATGGAAGAGGATCGATCTCCTTATGATTCTATTTGAGAGAAGATCGATCTCATGAGGAAGAGATCGATCTCCAAATGATTCTGTTTGGGAGAAGATCGATCTCCTTAAGGAGCAGATCGATCTCATAAAACCATAAAGAGATCGATCTCACCCCTCGACAGATCGATCTCCTAGGCATAAAATTACCCAAATCGTCCCCAAAATTCAAATGCAGATCGATCTCATCAAGAGGCAGATCGATCTCCTACCCTCAGCCTATATAAGGAACCCCTATTTTTCTCCTGCAATCTCACTTTCTCTCTCTTCCAACCCCCATTTTCACCGAAACCTAGCTTTCTCACTCATCCAAAGCACCCATTTCTGGCTAAATCAGAAGTTGTAGCAAGAAGGAAAGTTGTTCCTCATCAAAGGGAGAACAACATACTTGGAAATCAAAGGACGAATCGAATCAAGGCATGGGTTGTACGTCTCACAAGCTTTGGGTAATTTCTAAACTTCGATCCTTATGTCTGAGATGATTTTGATGATAATGGTTGTTGGCATTGTGTTGAAATAGCTGAAAAATGATTAGGGATTGATGAAATTGCAATGTGGTTGGAGTGATAATGATATTTAGCAATTTTAGGAATTTGAGATATAAATGGAAATTTAGACAATGTGGTGAATTAGTATAGGTAATTGGCATGAGAAATGTAGAACGTTGAGATGTTATGAATGAGAGTGTAGTTTGGGGTTGTAAGACCCGAAATTTAATCGTAAATCTTACGAGGTAGAAAAATGTTCACAGATTTAAAGGAACGGGATTCGGATAGGAGGTAAGAATTTAAAATGCAAAATGAATGAGTATTCGTGAAGGGAAGTCGGGTTAAATTAATCCCGAACACATGTAAGGGCAAAATGGTCAAAAGACCGAAAGCCGGAGTAATTCGATAAGGAAATTTAATTAAAAATATGGATTTAAGAAATCTTGGTCAATAAAGATGAAATAAATTTATTTTGGGTTAAATTGATCAAGATATTAATTTATGGGAATTAATCGGGATTTTTAGTTTGGAAAAATAATCCCGAAAATAATCGAGAAATTATACCCGAAAAAGAGGTTGAAATATAATAAATAAATTAAATAAAATTAAATTAATTAAATTAGAATAAAATTATAATTTTAAGGATATTTTAGGGGATATTTGGGTATTTTTAATGTATTTTAATGATTATAATAATAATAATAATAATTGATAAAATAAACAAAAAAAAAAAGAAAGAAAGAAGCTGAAAAAAAAAAAAAAAGGGGGAAAACGGGTCGGGGAGAGAGAAGCAGAGACGAAGAAAACGGAAGCAGAGGCCGAGCCCCTGCCGGCGGCCAGGCGACCAGGCGAGGGTCGACGAAGGCCAGCCCGACCCCGGACTACCTCACAGCGGCGACGACGCTCCACGGGGAACGCCGGAGAGCGGTGAATCGACGGGAGAAAAATCGCGAAAGAGGAAAGGAAACCGCGGCCGATCGGCGTCGATTCAGGCCCGACCGACGGCCACCGATCGTCCCCGAGGTGCAGCTGAGCAGATTGGTGGCAGTGGATGGCGCCGAAAACGGCGGACGGCGCCGGAAACGGCGAAAAAGCAAAGTGGGTACCGACGGAGGAGGAGAACGGCCGGACCGGTGACTTTCCGGCGGCCTTGGGCGAAGCCGAGCCCAGATCTGAGGTGCGAACGACCTTGCGGAGCTGTTGGCGGTGGAAGCCGGCGGAGAACCGGCCGGCAAGGTAGTGAACCGGCAGTGAACCGGCCGAACCGGAGAAAAACCGACGGTCTGACCGGTCCGAACCGGACTGAACCGGTTCAGCCAAAAAGAGGGGAAAAAAGGGAGAAAAAGGGAAAAGGAAAAAGAGGAAAAAAATTAGGGAAAATTCCGGTGATGCAATCGAGCTTCGGGTAAGTCGATAAGCGGTCAAATTGACCGATTTAAATTTGGAATATTTTATTTAATTAATTTTGGGCTGAGAACTTACCCGGAAAAATTGTGGAATTGTGTAGCTCGACGATTGGCATCCACCGAGGGCTCGAGACAGCCTCGATTTGCGGACTAGCATGGAATCTCGGGTAAGTGACCCCTATTTACGACAATTTCCTCGTTATGCGTGATATTGATTTAATTCCGCATAAATTGAATTAAATTATGGAAATTTAGATTAATTGTCGTAAATATTTAAGTTAGCTATTCGAGAATTAGAACGAGGCCCGATAAATTATTGGTGGGCCCAGTGAGCCCAATAGGCCTCGATAAAGTAAAAATTAAGTGAAAAACGGGCTTAAGGCCGATCAAGGCCCATTAATGTGCAATCGGGCCCAATAGGGGTAAATGGGCCCAGCGATTTAAATTAAGCCCAGAAAAGATTAAGTACAATTAAATCATAATATCTGACCTGAGGAATATTAATACGCAGTTCCGGGCATTGGATTGGAAACATATCGGACTGCGCGATGGGACTACATTGGAAAAGAGAAAGGTCAGACTCGACGAGAATCGAGGTAAGGGAATTCTGCGGACTGCTAGAGGTAACAGTACGCAATTTTAAATTCATATGCAGTCCTTTAAAATATCCTGAAGGGTCTAGAGGTCAAATAATAATTTTAGTGCCCCGAATGGGCAAATTACTAAAATACCCTTGTTAAGGGTAAAATTCTAAAAATCTAGGAAAAATTGGGAGGAGCAAGGACAAGAGGTTCCTGCTCGTTCTGGAGATATTTCAACGCATGCATGAGTAGGCTGGCTCGCCTTGAAAGAAAGTGCACCGCATTGCATACTTTCAACGTGAAATTGATTTGAAAACTGTTTTGAGTAAATAGAGCCGCCTACGTGTTTTATTGACATATGACGTGCTAGAGCTCAGCTCGCACGGTAATTTCGATTTGTGTGATGCACGCATTAGTGCTGGAGCGAGAGCTCGCACTAGAGTTTTACATGCATAGGTGCTGGAGTCCAACTCGCACCAGATTCTTATATATATATGATTTTCGTGACAGGGTGCTAGAGTCTAACTCGCACCATATTTTTATATGATTTTGAGACAGGGTGTTAGAGCTTCGCTCGCACCAGATTTTTATACGATTTGCATACAGAGTGCTAGAGCTTAGCTCGCACTAGATTTACTTGATTTGATGAGAGTGCTGAGCATTGCTCGCACTGATTTTTATGAGAACATGCGATGAGCCGTGCTTGGAGCATCGGGTAGACTGTGTGTCACCGATTAAATAGGCTCGCACGTGCGTTTTGAGACATGGCATGAGTATTGAGAAACAAACCTCTGTGGGAAGCAGGCCAATTGGGCCGGAGTACCTAGAGATATTACATGGGTTCATGGAGTACGATGTACCGTGCAAGTAGCATGGAGTACGATGTACCGTGTTGTATCTTCGGATACGGCATCTCCGGATGCAGCATCTTCGGATGCCGGGGATCGGATAAGACTGACGGGATGGACTGACCCACCTCCCGGGCGGTTCCCGATCATGGTGAGAACCCGCACACTAGGATCCGTGTAGCTGAGGAACTCACGAGGACAGATGTGGCCATAGTCCTAGTTATTTACCTATATACAGACGTTGCCTAGTCTCGCATGTTGATGATTTCTATGATGATTTAAACTGGGTTTTAAAACTAAATTGCATGATGATATTTCCATGCTTTTCAAAACCCACGTGTGATGTAAATGTTTTCATGATTTTGTGTGAGTCAGGATCACCCGCAGGAGGGGTCGAGTCCTGACTTTATTGTCAAAATCTTAATTGAGAAAGAAATGATTTATGATAATTGCATGTTGATTTTCCGTGCAAATGTATTTTACATATCATCATAATGCATAGCATTGTTTTAAAATGTGTGGAGAAAGGGTGGTTTATGCATGGCACTACGTTCATGTAGGTAGTATGGTTACCTACTTGTTCGTAGGATTGCCTTACTGAGCTTGATGTGCTCACCCCTTTCATTTTCTCCCACAGATGATCTCCGGTTGAAGTTGAGGCGACTCAGTACTGCATTCCGGATATCCGCTGCTGCCCATCAACATAAGGTATATACACTTGTACTTATTGTATCTACATAAGCATAGCACAGTAACATGATTGTAAGTAACTTTAGGGGATGTATAAATAATATAACAATTATAAATGACTGGAGAAGAAATAAGTACTAGGGTAGATGTATGGTGGGACTGGCATTGACGCACAGCCCAATTAGTAGTGGAGTGTTGGTCACGATTCGAGGACAGGTAAGAATTAAGTAAGAAAATAAACAAAAACGCGAAAAAATTCACTCTGATTTTTTGGATAGTTGGGTCGTGACAATTATTTTGGTATCAGAGCGTAATTGGTCTGATGTGTGTCAGTGTCAGAAGTTAAGAAATTACATCCCCGTGTTACTGTGCTTAGTTAGATACAATAGTGTATATCGAGATGGGCTTGACTAAGAAATGGTTGAGAATGCAGGAATGCCTAATATGAGTCGCGCTAAATGAGATAGTGCACGAGGCAGAGGTCGTAGAGGTAGACCTGAGTCTGCTAAGTCGTGCTGAGTTTGGCTATGAAAATCAGTATGAGAAATGATTATGGATGTATTCCGGTGACAGGATATCCTGGACATGATTTAAAGGAAATTTTGGATTAAAGTCCTTACTCTGACCCAGAGGATTTAATTTATTGACGAGTATGGAGACTCGATTATATTCTGGGCAGATATTACCTCGACACTATGAAAAGTGACAGTCGAGATGTCTAAAAGTTTATGGAAGGGCTCAGATTTTCAATTAGAGTCCGATTGGCCCGTGAGATATTACCTATACCGAGGCAGTGCACAGATTTACAGTTGGGTAAATAAGAACATGAATTGCACGCCTCTGAGACTTGGAAAGGTAGTGAGGGCCGAGATAGAGACAGAAAGAAAAGCGAGAAATGACAAGGATGTCAAAAATGGGAAAATTGGTAATTGGTAAAAGATCTGATGTAACGAGTTATGGGCTAAGATAATTGGTAAGGCCCTAGTGCATCTAATTTTGGGCACTCTTGTGGGCATTGTGATTGGAGGACCCCGACCTGCTACGAAGCAGAGTAGCAGTGTCATTACTGTGGAATGTGTGGTGGATACCACAGAAGGAGCGTCTATACCTACACGGTATTGATGAAAATGGTCGTTAAGTGTGGTATGATGGACCATTGATTTTGATTACACAGAGTTGGGCGAAATCGCCCCACAAAAAAGTAAAGAGACAGAGAAAAATTTCGTTGTTATAGCTGAAAACGAAAAGGGAGGCCATAGCCGAAGAGAAAAAGGAAAGTAGGCTATTGGACGAAGGCGAGTGGATGTCTTGGACCAGGATGCTATTGATGTTTCATGGATGTGGTGTAAGATACCACACTTGTTATGAATAACGAAGTACATATGTTCATTAATCCTGTGCCACATATTTATTCATACCGCCTTCATTCGCATATAAGTGAGTAAAAGGCATGAATGCCTACGTCATCGGTTACAATATGGGTAAATGAGTACCCCAATAGAGGAGGATGAATTAACGGAATATAGATATAGAGATTTTAAGTTGATAAACAGGGGTGTAACGGTTGAAATTACAGGAGTAAAGGATGTACTCACAGAATGAATAAAGACAAGAGTTTCATTATAATTGATACGCAAAGGAGAAAATCTTCGAGATAAGATAGATCCTAAGTACAAGATGTATTGGAGTAGAGATATATGCTAGATAAGGAATACCTTTAATATGCGAAGTAATTGAGGTTAAACAATTAGTAGCGAATACAAATTATAACCAAGGACAAAGATGGGTATAACCATAACCGGTAGTTGTGGTTAAGTCTGAAGGCTAATAAAGGTATTTCAAAATACCTCCCCGCCTGAAGACTTGACAGCATCTAGATATATATATATATATATATAATCTATAACGGGAAATCGATCATCGTAATAAATACCTTTAGCATTAGGTTACCTTACTAAGACGATAAGAACATTAAAATTCGACAAATTATAAAGGTTAACGTAGTAAAATTTGATAAGAGCCGTTAAGATAAGAAAAGGAAATAGCGCAGGTTAGCACCTAGAAAACGTAAGCGGTTGAGAAGGATCTTGTACGCCTTGCGTAAATAAGTCAAGGATTAGATCGAGTGTAATCATCATTAACGGTGATATGCTGGGAGTAGTTAAAGCCTAGGGCGAATTATAAGCAACAATTGGAAGATAGCTTTTACAGATGGATTATTGCGAGATTTAAAATGGTATACCCTGTTGACACGTTTAACTAAGAAAACGTGATCTTGGAATAAGATGATAAATAAGATGATAGATGTGACGTGAATTTGGCGTGATGAAGTATGAACTGACCACCATGATTAATTTCACCATGCCCAACAGCTCAAGAGGTTTTTCAGTGAGTATGAATGCCTCAAAGTTATGATGGAGCTGTGTATTGATGTATAATGGGAAGATAGTCAATTTTGGAGTCAGACAACTCTTCGATCACGAAATAAACTATCTGACCCATGATTTAAAGTTGGCAACAGTATTTGTACCGAGGATATGGTACTATTATGTACAGGGTGAGGAATTATGGATATGCACTGATCATAGAGCCCGAGTATCTGTTTTCACAGAAAGGGGCGAATATGAAAATACATATTGGGTTAGAGCTTCTGAGAGATTTTGATTTATGAGAATTGTACCACCCAAGAAAGGCGAATGTGATGACTGATGCCTTGAGCAGAAAGAGCCTCGGGATGGTACCACATATGATGGTCAGGGAGCGTGAGCTGCTAGATGCAGTTGTGGACCTCAGTATTGATGTGATCCCTTCTGAGGATGACAGTGATTGTGTGACAGCTAGCCTGATGACTAGTACCGGATGAGAGTGCCCGGATTTGCCAGGCTTAGCGTGATGATCGACCGGATGTCGATAGTTTGGGTCTGATTCAGAAGGGTACAGTGATAGAGTTCACAGTGGGTGATAATGAGTTACTGAGGATTCAGAGACAGTATGAGTGCTCCCCAGGACCACAGTTGATGAGATAGTGATATTGTCAGAAGCTCACTCTTCGGGATATACAGTGCATGCGGAAGGTAATAATAATATATATTAAAATCTCAAAAGGGGTATGGGTGGTCAGATGTGAAAAGAGATATTGGTGGAGATTGTAGAAAAGTGCCTAGTGTGTCAGCAGAGTAAGGTAGAGTATTAAAAGTCTGCAGAGTTATTGCAGCACCTACCTATATCGACACGGCACGAAAAACGAGAGTAAGTCTCCATGAATGTCGTGATGGGTTATAGGAGACCCGGATAAATCAGGAGACTAGTTGGATGGTAGTCGATAGAGTGACTAAGTCCACCCACCTTCTGATTATGAACTCACCAGATACTCAGAGTGTGTATGAGGATTCAGGTATAAGAAAGATTGTGGAACATTAAGTAGCGTTCCAGTGAGCATGGTATCATATAGGGATTCCCGCTCCACTTCCTACCTCAGGGAATATTTTTAGGAAGCTATGGGAACCCGACTGAGTATTAGCACAGCTTTACATCCTCAGACAGATGGTCAGTCAGGGAGGACTGTACAAGTTCTGGAGGATCCGATGAAAGCGTGTGCCATTGATTTTATAAGCTCCTGGAATGATCAGTTGATTTCTAATTGAAGTCGCCAATAACGACAATTGGCAATTGAGTATCGGGATAACGAGATATGAGGCAGTGTATAGCTGTAGGGGCTGTTCCCCAAATTGGATAAGAAAGAGTGGGTGACAGGTAGAAATTATTTCTGACTTTGGATAATAAGTCTCTGAGGATGTTTAGTTAAGGATGAGAGATTAAGAACACCTCAGAACATATAGAAAAATATTGGAATTCACCCTTGGTGAATTATTATGGTTGAAAGTTACACGTCCTAAGAGAATAAGGACATAGCGGAACTTTTGGAAGAAGTAAATTGAGTTGAGCTGGATCGAATCCTTGAGAGATTGGACAAGTGGGAGATAAGACCTGTAGGTTGATGTTATCACGTGAATTAACAGGCACCCACAATGTATCTCAGCTTTGATGCTTCGGGAATACTACCCAGATCCAGCAGAGGTGATAGGATATGAATTCCAAAAGTTCAGTTTAATGAAAATACAAGTATATTGAAGAAGTTGATTCGGGCATTAAACAGGAAAGAGAAAGTATTGAGGTTTAAGATGATCTCCCTAATTAAAGTCCTTTGGTAGTAATACACTCCGGAGAAGGTCACACAAGAATTTAAGAGTATGATATAATTGATGTACCCGGAGTTGTATCTGGACTCATATAACTTGGTTCTAATTTGGAGGACCAAATTCCTTAAGTGGGGGAGATTTGTAAGACCCGAAATTTAATCGTAAATCTTACGAGGTAGAAAAATGTTCACAGATTTAAAGGAACGGGATTCGGATAGGAGGTAAGAATTTAAAATGCAAAATGAATGAGTATTCGTGAAGGGAAGTCGGGTTAAATTAATCCCGAACACATGTAAGGGCAAAATGGTCAAAAGACCGAAAGCCGGAGTAATTCGATAAGGAAATTTAATTAAAAATATGGATTTAAGAAATCTTGGTCAATAAAGATGAAATAAATTTATTTTGGGTTAAATTGATCAAGATATTAATTTATGGGAATTAATCGGGATTTTTAGTTTGGAAAAATAATCCCGAAAATAATCGAGAAATTATACCCGAAAAAGAGGTTGAAATATAATAAATAAATTAAATAAAATTAAATTAATTAAATTAGAATAAAATTATAATTTTAAGGATATTTTAGGGGATATTTGGGTATTTTTAATGTATTTTAATGATTATAATAATAATAATAATAATTGATAAAATAAACAAAAAAAAAAAGAAAGAAAGAAGCTGAAAAAAAAAAAAAAAGGGGGAAAACGGGTCGGGGAGAGAGAAGCAGAGACGAAGAAAACGGAAGCAGAGGCCGAGCCCCTGCCGGCGGCCAGGCGACCAGGCGAGGGTCGACGAAGGCCAGCCCGACCCCGGACTACCTCACAGCGGCGACGACGCTCCACGGGGAACGCCGGAGAGCGGTGAATCGACGGGAGAAAAATCGCGAAAGAGGAAAGGAAACCGCGGCCGATCGGCGTCGATTCAGGCCCGACCGACGGCCACCGATCGTCCCCGAGGTGCAGCTGAGCAGATTGGTGGCAGTGGATGGCGCCGAAAACGGCGGACGGCGCCGGAAACGGCGAAAAAGCAAAGTGGGTACCGACGGAGGAGGAGAACGGCCGGACCGGTGACTTTCCGGCGGCCTTGGGCGAAGCCGAGCCCAGATCTGAGGTGCGAACGACCTTGCGGAGCTGTTGGCGGTGGAAGCCGGCGGAGAACCGGCCGGCAAGGTAGTGAACCGGCAGTGAACCGGCCGAACCGGAGAAAAACCGGCGGTCTGACCGGTCCGAACCGGACTGAACCGGTTCAGCCAAAAAGAGGGGAAAAAAGGGAGAAAAAGGGAAAAGGAAAAAGAGGAAAAAAATTAGGGAAAATTCCGGTGATGCAATCGAGCTTCGGGTAAGTCGATAAGCGGTCAAATTGACCGATTTAAATTTGGAATATTTTATTTAATTAATTTTGGGCTGAGAACTTACCCGGAAAAATTGTGGAATTGTGTAGCTCGACGATTGGCATCCACCGAGGGCTCGAGACAGCCTCGATTTGCGGACTAGCATGGAATCTCGGGTAAGTGACCCCTATTTACGACAATTTCCTCGTTATGCGTGATATTGATTTAATTCCGCATAAATTGAATTAAATTATGGAAATTTAGATTAATTGTCGTAAATATTTAAGTTAGCTATTCGAGAATTAGAACGAGGCCCGATAAATTATTGGTGGGCCCAGTGAGCCCAATAGGCCTCGATAAAGTAAAAATTAAGTGAAAAACGGGCTTAAGGCCGATCAAGGCCCATTAATGTGCAATCGGGCCCAATAGGGGTAAATGGGCCCAGCGATTTAAATTAAGCCCAGAAAAGATTAAGTACAATTAAATCATAATATCTGACCTGAGGAATATTAATACGCAGTTCCGGGCATTGGATTGGAAACATATCGGACTGCGCGATGGGACTACATTGGAAAAGAGAAAGGTCAGACTCGACGAGAATCGAGGTAAGGGAATTCTGCGGACTGCTAGAGGTAACAGTACGCAATTTTAAATTCATATGCAGTCCTTTAAAATATCCTGAAGGGTCTAGAGGTCAAATAATAATTTTAGTGCCCCGAATGGGCAAATTACTAAAATACCCTTGTTAAGGGTAAAATTCTAAAAATCTAGGAAAAATTGGGAGGAGCAAGGACAAGAGGTTCCTGCTCGTTCTGGAGATATTTCAACGCATGCATGAGTAGGCTGGCTCGCCTTGAAAGAAAGTGCACCGCATTGCATACTTTCAACGTGAAATTGATTTGAAAACTGTTTTGAGTAAATAGAGCCGCCTACGTGTTTTATTGACATATGACGTGCTAGAGCTCAGCTCGCACGGTAATTTCGATTTGTGTGATGCACACATTAGTGCTGGAGCGAGAGCTCGCACTAGAGTTTTACATGCATAGGTGCTGGAGTCCAACTCGCACCAGATTCTTATATATATATGATTTTCGTGACAGGGTGCTAGAGTCTAACTCGCACCATATTTTTATATGATTTTGAGACAGGGTGTTAGAGCTTCGCTCGCACCAGATTTTTATACGATTTGCATACAGAGTGCTAGAGCTTAGCTCGCACTAGATTTACTTGATTTGATGAGAGTGCTGAGCATTGCTCGCACTGATTTTTATGAGAACATGCGATGAGCCGTGCTTGGAGCATCGGGTAGACTGTGTGTCACCGATTAAATAGGCTCGCACGTGCGTTTTGAGACATGGCATGAGTATTGAGAAACAAACCTCTGTGGGAAGCAGGCCAATTGGGCCGGAGTACCTAGAGATATTACATGGGTTCATGGAGTACGATGTACCGTGCAAGTAGCATGGAGTACGATGTACCGTGTTGTATCTTCGGATACGGCATCTCTGGATGCAGCATCTTCGGATGCCGGGGATCGGATAAGACTGACGGGATGGACTGACCCACCTCCCGGGCGGTTCCCGATCATGGTGAGAACCCGCACACTAGGATCCGTGTAGCTGAGGAACTCACGAGGACAGATGTGGCCATAGTCCTAGTTATTTACCTATATACAGACGTTGCCTAGTCTCGCATGTTGATGATTTCTATGATGATTTAAACTGGGTTTTAAAACTAAATTGCATGATGATATTTCCATGCTTTTCAAAACCCACGTGTGATGTAAATGTTTTCATGATTTTGTGTGAGTCAGGATCACCCGCAGGAGGGGTCGAGTCCTGACTTTATTGTCAAAATCTTAATTGAGAAAGAAATGATTTATGATAATTGCATGTTGATTTTCCGTGCAAATGTATTTTACATATCATCATAATGCATAGCATTGTTTTAAAATGTGTGGAGAAAGGGTGGTTTATGCATGGCACTACGTTCATGTAGGTAGTATGGTTACCTACTTGTTCGTAGGATTGCCTTACTGAGCTTGATGTGCTCACCCCTTTCATTTTCTCCCACAGATGATCTCCGGTTGAAGTTGAGGCGACTCAGTACTGCATTCCGGATATCCGCTGCTGCCCATCAACATAAGGTATATACACTTGTACTTATTGTATCTACATAAGCATAGCACAGTAACATGATTGTAAGTAACTTTAGGGGATGTATAAATAATATAACAATTATAAATGACTGGAGAAGAAATAAGTACTAGGGTAGATGTATGGTGGGACTGGCATTGACGCACAGCCCAATTAGTAGTGGAGTGTTGGTCACGATTCGAGGACAGGTAAGAATTAAGTAAGAAAATAAACAAAAACGCGAAAAAATTCACTCTGATTTTTTGGATAGTTGGGTCGTGACAGGGGTAGAGTTACGAGAATCAAGAGATTTGAGGTGTTATGAGCAATTATGCTCGATTTTGAGAATTGAAGTTGATGAGATAATTGAGTATTGATGTTTTAACATCGTTTGGACAGCTCGAGAGTTCCAGAGTGGAATGCGAGGCTAGTCCGTGATACGGGGGAAACAATTGCACTATACGAGGTGCAAAGAGGTAAGGGAAATCTAAACCATTTGTGTATGTGATTTGTAAACTATTATAGCATGATTTGTGGTTTATAAAACAAGCATGTTGAGTGTTGTGTTGAGATAAAATTGCACACGGTTTTTATAGCCGGTTGGAGCTCATTATTTTATGCGTTTATAAGCTGAGTGTGAAATTGCTTTATGAACCGTCGAATTTGTGTGAGTAATGAATTGGGATCTACGTTAAGGCAATATTGAGATTTGAGAAATGTGTGCGTGCTTTGCCGGTTGGAACTCGGTTTTATTATGTTTTGTGTTGAGTACAAAACGATTTTCAAATGAGTTTTATGAGAGAAAAACCATTATGAGTTCTACGTGAAGGTAAACTAGTCTTATGTGATTAAGACTTAGGTGTGTAATTTTGAGTACACACCGGGCATTGCTCTGGTAGCATGTAAGCCCGATTTCTTCTCCGTTCTGGTAACGTGAGAATAACCCATTCTGTGGCTATGCCACGTATACTTGGTGGTCGTTGCCACGTGTGAAACCCCATTTGGTGGTCGTTGCCACGTGAGAAACCCTATTGGTGGCCGTTACCACGTGATACCCCATTTGGTGGCCGTTGCCACGTGAGAAACCCCATTTGGTGGCCGTTGCCACATGAGAAACCCTATTGGTGGCCGTTGCCACGTGATACCCCATTTGGTGGCCGTTGCCACGAGAGAAACCCTATTTGGTGGCCGTTGCCACGTAAGAACCCCTAATTAGTGGCTGTTGCCACATGAAACCCTATCCTGTGGCTATGCCAAGTGTGTTTGTGGCTATGCCACGTGTGAATTTAAATCAGTGGCTATGCCACGTGTGTTTAGTGGCTGTGCCACGTGCATTACTATTTCTGTGATTTTATCACGTTCATTGAGAAAGCGTTTATCGCATTGTTTTCACATGCTTTGTTATTGCTCTAGACTGAGCCTTTTTACTTCATGTTTTCACATGATTTGAGACATGAGAATGTCGTTTTGAGTACTTCCATGCTATGGTTTTCAAATGAGATTAATGAGTTTCACATACAATAAATATTTTGTGATGTGCATTTTGATTTATGAAATGAGTCCCTTACCCCCTTACTGAGCGATTTAGAAGCTCACCCTGTTTTCTTTCCTCCCAGAGTTCTTCAAGTGAAAAAGGATCTCCCTGCGACGTACGGAGTAGTGGCTAGTGGAGGACTTGAGCTCCAGGCCATATATTGTATTTTGAGGTATCTTTTATCTTTTTATATACCCAGACAATTACTGTAATTGCAGACACTTGATGTATATCATTGTATGGGATGTATTAGGATTAATTAACTTGAGATGGATTAATGTATTTGATATGTTATATAATTTCTAGTGATGAGATCCTGAGGTACGATAAATACGATAATGTATGACACTGCACAGGAATGCACCCTTAAATGTGAATTAATGAGTAAAAAGTTTTAAATTAGCCCTATTTTCCACACTTCTGAGGCGTGACAGTCAATCCAACCCATCAGTCTTATCCGATCCCACGCATCCGCAGATGCCGTATCTGAAGATACCCCGTATCCGAAGATACCACACGGTACATCGTACTCCATGCTACTTGCACGGTACATCGTACTCCATGGACCCATATCACTCTAGGTACTCCAGCCCAAATGGCCTGCTTCCCACAGAGAGATTTTGTTTCTTATATCATAACTCAATACTCATGCCATGTCTCAAAACGCACGTGCGAGCCTATTTAATCGGTGACATACAGTCTACCCGATGCTCCAAGCACGGCTCATCGCATGTTCTCATAAAAATCAGTGCGAGCGATGCTCAGCACTCTCATCAAATCAAGTAAAACTAGTGTGTTTTAATTGTCAGAGCCCGCATTACATCCCCACAAGGCCGCCAACCTCATCCCTCACTCTCACCCCACTTAAGAGGTCTTTTGAGCCTGTTGGGCCTTTTGGCTGACTCCAAGGGCAGACAGCGCTACTCCACAAATCCAGTAAAACTAGTGCAAGCTAGGCTCTAGCACTCTATATATGAATCACATGAAAATCTTATAAAATCTTGTGCGAGTTAAACTCCAGCACCCTGTCTCGAAAAAGCATGTGAAATCTGGTGCGAGTTATACTCTAGCACCTATGCATGTAAACTCTAGTGCGAGCTCTCGCTCCAGCACTAATGCATGCATCACACAAATCAAACATCGTGCGAGCTGAGCTCTAGCACGTCACATATCAATAAAAACACGTAGGCGGCTCTGTTTCCTTAAAACAGTTTTCAAAACAATTATATCGTTGAAAGTATGCAATGCTATGCATTTTCTTTCAAGGTTAGCCAGCCTACTCATGCATGCATTAAATGTCTCCAGAACGAGCAGAAACCTCTTGTTCTTGCTCCTCCCAATTTTTCCTAAATTGTAAATATTACCCTTAATAAGGGTATTTTGATAATTTACCCATTCGGGGCACTAAAATTATTATTTGACCTCTAGACCCTTTAGATAATTTTTAAAGGACTGCAAATGAACTTAAATTTTTGTAAAGTTACCTCTAGCAGTCCGCAGAATTCCTTTACCTTATTTTCCTGTCGAGTCTGACCTTTCCTTTTTTCACTGTTGTCTCGTCGCGCAGTCCGATATGCTCCCCCATCAAATGCCCGAAACTGCGTATAATTATTCCTCAGGTCAGATATCATACAATTTAATTGAATTTCCTATTTTCTGGGCTTAATTTAAATCATTGGGCCCATTTACCTCTATTGGGCCCGATTGCACCTTAATGGGCTTTAATCGGCCTTAAGCCCGTTTTTCACTTAATTATCACATTATCGAGGTCTATTGGGCTCATTGGGCCCACCTTCTAACTCTCGAATAGCTAAATTTATTATTTACGACAATTTATCTAATTTTCCATAATTTAATTCAATTTATGCGAAATTTAAATTCATATCACGCATAACGATGTAAATTGTCATAAATAAGGATCACTTACCCGAGATTCCATGTTAGCACGCAAATTGAGGCTATCTCGAGCTCTCGTTTGACGTCGATTGTCGAGCTACACAATTTCATAAATTTTCGGATAAATTTTCAGTCGAATAATAATTAAATAAAATATTTCAAAATTCAAATCGGTCAATTTCGATCGCTACTGACTTACCCGTAGCTCGATTACATCGTCGAGATTTTTCCTCAATTTTTCCTCTTTTTCTTTTTCCCTTTTTCTCCTTTTTTCCCTTCTTTCTTGGCTGAACCAGTTCAGTCCGGTTTAGACCGGTTCGGACCGTCGGTTCACTCTGTTTTACCGCCTTACCGGCCGGTTCTCCGCCGCTTTCCACCGCCAGTAGCTCCGTTGGGTCCTCCGCATCACAGATCAGCTCTCGGTTTCACCCAAGTCCGCCGGAAAGTCACCGGTCCGGCTGTTCTCTTTTCTGCGGTCGAAACCCATTTTTTCCCTTGGCCGTCGCCGGCGATTCCCGCCGTTTCGTTGGCTGCTACTGGTGCAGAAAGAACCGCCGTCGCCTGGCCGCCCGAATCGCCGTCGTTTGCCGCCAGTGACCATTTCTTTCCCGCGGCCTTCTCCTCCGTTTTTCGGCGTTCTCCGGCGCCCTTGGCGCGC
This sequence comes from Firmiana major, assembly GCA_033439115.1. NCBI lineage: Eukaryota > Viridiplantae > Streptophyta > Magnoliopsida > Malvales > Malvaceae > Firmiana > Firmiana major. The sequence continues at coordinate 62,735,134 of CM065904.1, forward strand.
GTCACTGGTGGCAGACGATTCGCTTGGCGTCGGGCTTCCTTCGTCGGCCCTCGCCTGGGTCCCTGGCTGCCGGTGGTCTCCTCGTTTTTGCTTCATTTCCGTTTTCTCTTCTCTTTCTCTCTGCCCGACATTTCTGATTCCTTTTTTTTTCAATTCTCTTTTTATTATTATTATTATTATTATTATTATTATTATTATTATTATTATTATAATAATTTATTTAACTATTATACTATTCATTAAAATACTCTATAAAAATCCAAAATATCTACAACTTATATTATTTTATTCAAATTAATTCATTTAATTTTTTATTTAATTTATTTATTATATTTTAACCCTTTTTCAGGTATAATTTCTCCGTATTTTTGAGATATTGTCCCGGATGACTTTTCGGTATATTTTTTGATTTAAAAATTCCAATCAATCCCGATTAATTCCAATAAATTGATATCTTGATCAATTTAACCCAAAATAAATTTATTTCACTTTTATTGACCAAGATTTCTCAATCCGTTATTTTTAATTAAATTTTCTTATCAAATTTATACCGACTTTCGATCTTTTGACCATTTTACCCTTGCACGTGTTCGGGATTAATTTAACCCGACTTCCCTTCACGAATACTCATTCATTTCGTATTTTAATTAAATTCGGGTCTTACATAAAAAGGTGCCGAAGCGATTGCTCGCACTAGTTTTAATGATTTGATATGCATGAGGTGCTGGAGCCTAGCTCGCACCCTATTTTGACTTGATATGCATAAAAAGGTGCTGGAGCGATTGCTCACACTATTTTAATGATTTGACATGCATGAGAGATGTTGGAGCTTAGCTCGCACCCTGTTTTGACTTAATACGCATAAAAAGGTGCTGGAACGATTGCTTGTACTAGTTTTAATGATTTGACATACATGAGAGGTGCTAGAGCTTAGCTCGTACGAGTTTTGAACTGTGTGACGCATGCATTAGTGCTGGAGCAGGGGCTCGCACTAGAGTTTTACATGCATAGGTGTTGGAGCCTAGCTCGCACCAGATTTTCACATGATTTTTGTGACAGTGTGCTGGAGCCTACCTCGCACCAAATTTTCGCATGATTTTGTGACAGAGTGCTGGAGCTTAACTCGCACTAGTTTTACTTGATTTTATGATAGAGTGCTGGAGCATAGCTCGCACTAGTTTTATGAGAAAATTATAGTTGTGCTTGGAGCTTTGGGTAGACTGTGTGTTACACCGATTAAACATGCTCGCATGTACGTTTTGAGACATGACACGAGTATTGATATGAGATATGGGTCTACAGAGTATGTTGTACCATGCAAATCGCATGGAGTACGCTGTAGTGTGTTATGATAAATTATATTTATGTGGCATCTTCAGATGCGAGTAATCGAGTTGGACCGACGGGTTGGATTTGACCCACCTCCTGTGGCGGTTCCCGATAGTGGTAATACCCCGCACACCTGATCCGTGTAGCCTGGGATCACGAGGATATGGACATAGTCCTAGTTATTTCTATGATACATTGCCTATTCTCGCATGTTACTATCTGATATTTTGAAAGCTTGAGAATGCGTGAATTTTGTGTGAATCTGGACCACCCGAGGGAGGGGTTGGATCCTGACTAATGATATTCGTTTTGCTGAGAATAAATGAAATTTTTAATGTTTTCGAAAATGCTTAGAAATAAATGATTTTATGTGGATCAGGATCACCCGAGGGAGGGGTTGAGTCCTGATTAGTGTGATGGATGTGGATTTTTGAAATGAATTAAGTGTTTTCTAAGGTTTTGTGGAAACTCAGCATGATGTATTTTTCATAATTGTTTATAATTCATGCAATGAAATGTTTTAGCATGAGGAGGTTATCCATGTTTTAATTGCAAATGCATGATTTTGATTTAATTCATACATTTTATGATATTGCATGAGATGCCACTGAGGCATGAGTTGCATGATTTCCATAAGCACGAACAACTTTTATAAACTATGGCATTAATGTGTGCATGATTTTGTGCGTGAGCTTTAAATGAAAAGAAATGGATTGAAAGGCATGGCATTATGAGCATGTAGATAGTGGAGCTATCTACTTACTTGCATAATTGCCTTACTGAGCGTGTGGTTGCTCACCCCCCTTATTTTTTCCCCTCTACAAAGTACATTCAATGGATAGAAAGCAGCAGTGATCGTGCATTCATGTTATCCGTTGTTTCCCATCGAGAAAAGGTATACACACTTGTATGGTTTTGTATCTAAATATGTAAATACACAGTACTATAAACGTATATGACGTTGGGGATGTAAAGTAAATGCAATTGCGAACGTATTAGTTAAAGTCAAAGGATAGAAAAATCCTAATGTGTAAATGTAACATGGAAATGGAATGGTAAGTAGTGTGAGGGGACTAACACCGAATCATAGCCTAACTGTTGGTAAGATGGTCACGATGAGATAAAGGTAAGAATTAAATAACAAACGAAAAATGAAAAAAAAAATTGTAGTGATTTTTTTTGGTAATTTGGGTCGTGACAGTATTGGATGTCAATTAGAGTCTCATTAAGTAAGGATGTGATATGTAATATTTTTGGATTTATAAGTCCATAAAAATAGTTGTGTTATGAACCAAAGTTTAAATCTAAGTTAAGAAGCAATTCGAAAATTTATGAAATGATTATATGAGGCCACGTCACACACTATAATGGGTACCAAAGAAATAGTGAAACAATAAATAAATTGGCTAAGTAAGAATCTACACTGGACGTAGGCAAACCTAAATAAGGGAAAATGAAAGAAATGGCTCAAAAAGTTTAAGAAAATCGATACGTGATGAAAAGTTTCTTAAGTTACTTGACAAGCCTCTAATTAAATGAACTCTGTTTATCATACTCTAATGGTGGAAAAAAACTTTATCATGTAAAGCATACGACTCAATATATTAAGAAATTTGTCTAATTTGTTTTAACAATTATAGTCTCATTCACTTACTTTAACATGCATAACATTTATCAAGATCAAATATCACATATATCAAAAATATTAATCTATCACATGCCAATAATTAAAGATGATTATGGACTTTTCTACGTTTAGCATCTTTTGAGCCAAAAGAAGCTAAATGATCAAATTAGTGTGAATACAATCTTCAAGCTTCCTAAACTTCATTTCTTATTCCACATTATGCCTTCATGGTGCCTGGAGTTTTGAATTCTTGGATTTACATCTTAATTTCTTAGGTCTAACCTATGTAACTAGTGCATTTTCCATAGAAACCTTGAGTTACATCCAAAATGAGTAAGATGAGAAAAGAAATTTACAATTTTGGAAAAAGATGAGGTATTGCATGCAAGCCTTATATGAAAAACAAGAAATACCATAAAGTATAAATTTAACTATCCATTCATGCATAATGAATTCTAAGACCATAACCATCCTTTATGTATTCATCATATCAACATATAAAAGTTAAAAAACAACACATGCTTGGTTCCAATTCTTGATCTTAGATATCCCATTTTGAAATTAACTTTAATATAATATATTAATCACTAATTTAAATAACTTGATTCATGGCTTTGATCAATATCATTAAGAAAATCATGTGGTTGAAACCTAAACAAGCTTAAGAGACCATGACTAAAACTCGTCTTCTTGATGTCTTAATAATTTCTAATTAATTTTCTAAACCATTTAGAAATTTAATTTAATTTCGATGTTTAAATATTCTTATTTTTCATATCCTAAACCTTTTAGGATTATCAAATAATTCAATTCCATGTCAAATTATGTGATTAGCAACTCCTAGTCTTATTAGGTATAGTAGTGTTGTCCTTATCCAACTACAATTAGTCTTATGTTTTACTTAAAAGTCTGAAACCTTTTTAAGAGTTCTAATTTAATTTAGGAGCTCCTAGAAACTTACTTTTTAATCCTCATAATCCAATTAAGGCATCCAAATTCAACAAGACGTAAGACTTCTTTAAGGATAAGGTAAGTTTAATGAAATTAGAACTCTAACTTAGTTTTCAGTTGAGATTGGAAAAAGGGGATTGGTTACATTATCTCTCTCTCTCTAATTAATTTAATGATCCTAACACCATTGGAATTCTCTAAACCAACCTTTGATCAGCTACATTCAGCACCAAGAAACAATTTATTAAGTTGAACATATAACAGTCCATACTAGAAGATCAAAGAATGCTATAATATCAATAATAGGTTTCTAATCTCATGCAACAATGGATAATTACATGAATTTTAGAGATTTTAAGTGGAATAAGAACATTAAAATACCAAGAAACCAAAACTATATTTTCTTGATCAAGATTTGCTTATCATGATATTAGATCATGTAAGATTCAGACAAAAATGTTTTAAAGAAAATACTTAACAGTAAGACATGTAATCAACTGTTTCTCTTTCTGATAAAGCTTGTTCTCCTTCAAGATTTACCAACCACCTCAAATTTGATTGTCTCTAATAGTGATTCACACAATAAAATTGGCAAAACATTCTTCAAGGTAGAAGGAACTTGTGCTAGCATGTCTTACTTCTTTATGCAATTTTTGGCTAATTTCTTAGCCTTGTGAGAAATCAAGAACCCATCTTGATTATCTAAGAGTGTTAAAAAGAGGAGAAAAAGGCTTGTGTTATGATATTTTACAAAACAAAATGAAAGGAGAAGAGAAAAAAAGGTAAAGGTGGCAAAGGAAGAAGTTTTTCTCCTAACCCTAAGCTTGTTGATTTCTTTAAGGCGTAATTGTGAGATTCTTCTCTTTTTTTCCTTTCGCAACATTATCCTTACATAGAGGGACATGTTTCTCTTGTTTTACAATTAAGAAAAGCAACTTTTTGTAAATACCGTAAAATTTTCATGTATTTAGCTTGTCAATGAATAACGATTTAACCACTAGTAATATGAAGAACCGATGAGGATTTAATTAATTAAATATTTCAAGTAAAGAATGAAGGCATGCATATGTAAAATATATGTATGAGTACATATATATATATATATTCAGGTATATACTTATAATTATACACACAAGTATAGATGTAGACGTGTATAAATAGGATACAATTGCAAAAGTATATAAAAGAGGATGTATGAATACATAAGTATGTACAAGAGTGAAGACAAAAATATATCCAAGTATATATTATAAAAATACAAGGAATATAAATATATATTATAACTATGAATAAGGAAACAAGGTATATATATATATGTTACAGTACATCTAAAAGTGAATTTTTAAATTCACATATATATATATATATAAATATTTGTACAAACTATAGATTGGCTTTAAAACAATGAAGTCAATCTCGAGGATAGCTACGGTTAAGGAAATAGAAGAAAGAAATAAAGCAAGATAGTGAATGATGGGTGAACGGCAGAAGGAAATATATATTATAGTACATGAAAGGATAAGGGATGGAGTGGCTGTCAGTGGAAAATGGAACAAGAAAATGTGAAAGGGGTTGAAAACAGTAAACAGGGAAGTGGAAGTGACTACAAACTGAAGCGGATAGGGGATAGGGGAGACGGGTTGGAGATGGCAGGAAACTTACTAGTTTGGTAGAGGAAAGGTAGGAAATGTTATTGAAATCGAAGCACCCATGCCCTGCTCACCGACTCACTTGCACACATCCACCCTCACACTATCCGACCCTGTCCATCACGTCCCTCACCACGTCTTCTACCATGTAATCCGTACATGAGAGAAGACAAGGAAACAGAGAAGATGGCAATGACCATGCCCCGAAATTGTTGGATGTTTGTGACTATATATATACGTACCTGAAAAAGCATGAATTGATATGAGCTGAGACTAAATGAGAAAGAGATAAAAGAAGAGAGAAACCGAGAGCATCAATGTCTAAAAATCGAGGCTTCTCCGTTTGCTCCGACTCCTTCAGGCTGTCAAAAGAAAGAAAGAAATGATGAAGAGCAATGAAGGGTAGTAAACAGAAGGCTGGAGCATGAAACCGATTGAGGATTGGCGCACAAGAAGGAGAAGAGGAGGACTGAGCTAAGGATGATTAGAGTGTTGGCTGAAACAGAAGGGTTCAAGCCTTTGGAAATTGTCACCAAAACAATGACAGTAGAAGAGTACCAAACTAGCAGTATTGTGAAGATGATGGTGATGGTAGAGGTCAGATGAAGGCTCGGGCGTGGCTTGGAAATAGGAAGAAACAGTGGCGAACAAGGAGGTGGCAGACGCGAGGGAGAGCTGGAAAGTAGAGGAACAATAGAGGATCGAAACAGCAGAGGCTAATAGAGGACTGAAGCAGGGAAACTGAGTGGCAGACCGAATGATGGAGGTCGAACTTGGGAGTCAAAAATGGTTGGCCGAAAAAGACGTGAATAGAGGAACATCGGCGTCGGCGCGGAGGCAATTAAGATGACCAGGGTAGCGACACCGCGAGCTGGTGAATGGCGTGGTGAATAGTGATGCTCGGTGAAGAAACGAAGAAAGAAAAAGAATTTGGTGAGAAGCCAAATTCGAAAAAAAAGTAATATTTATATATATATATATAAATATATACATATATAAAACTATATATGTGTATATTTGGAGGAAGGAAAGAAGACACCAAGAATTTGAGAAAAACTCGAGGAAAAGGCGATCGAAAATATTTATTTAATTTTTTATGGAAATTACCCGAGTGGACCGAACCCACCGACTCGTTACGTTGAGATAATCGAAGACTACAGACAGACATTAAGGTAAGGAATTTATGCAAGTTTTAGAGAGAACTGTACGTATTTTATGATTTCAAATAGCTAAATAGATACCGTAGAGATAGAAAACTCGATATTACCCCTACGTATAGATGAACTGAACTGAAAAATATTAAAAAAATTCATAATTGTATAAATTGCATGTTTCAGTATTTTCATCGTTGAAATATTGTTTCTAACGGTATATGGATAGGTTGGTTATTGTTCTTACTATCTGCATGAAATAGCACGTTTTACGAAGTTAAGTGTGCTTGAGTGGGAGAAATTCCATGATGGGTGACCTCTCAGAAAGTCTCCACTCAAATATTGTTTATGCACTGTTTTTGTACTGAATACTGATTTTTATGTCATTTTTGAAAGAATTGAACCACCCACCGATTTTCGATATGCAATAGTGCTAGAGCCCTCATGTAGACTGTGTGTCACATTAAATTGGTCGCACTAAATGTTTTATATGATTTATGAAAAAAATTGTGTTAGAGCTATCGTGTATTCCCGTGTTATCTTGCATTGACTTGTTAGCACTGGATTTTGAGACTAAGGTGCTGGTTGATACTGATGCTGGGGGGTAAATCCTTGAGACTACTCGGTACCCTCAGTCATATTGTACTGTATCGAGGTCCACGAGGCACGCTGTACCGTGTGCAGGCACATAGAGTACGTTACACCGTGTATTGAGTCTTCGAAGTGAACTGAACTAAACTATATTGTATTGATTGGCCGACGGGCTGGACTGACCCATCCCCCCTAAGGCGTATGACACTCGCGCACACCTGGTGTAAGACCCACTTTTATTATCTGTTGATGTATTTCCTTATGATTCACGCGATGTACACTTATATATATATTCATAGAATCATAAGAAGAGCGTTGACTAATTTAAATTTGTGAAGCAAATAAAAAGGAATCTCGGTGCACATCGGAAGTAGCTAAATAAGGATCGAAATGGTCAACAGGCCGAACGGGAAGGATAGAAAATAAAGTTTACCGAAAATACAAAAATTAAATAAGGAAATATGGTGGATGTATGAAGGAAAGTTAGATTAATTTGGTTCCGAAACAAGTGTAGGGGTAAAACGGTCAAAAGACCAAAATTCGGGATAAATTTGATAAGAAAAATTTAATTAAAAAAATAAGGATTTAGGATATCTTGATCAATAATGAGGAATTATACAATTTCGAGTCCAACTGATCAAGATCCGGAATTTTTAGAAATACCGAAAAGTCACCCGGGACAATATCCCAAAAATACGGAGGAATTATACCGGAAAAAAAAAATGATTTAAAAACTAAATAAATTAAATTAAGTTTAATTTAATTAAATTGGTGGAATAAAATAATAATAAGTGTAGATATTTTTAGAATATATTGAATATTTTATTGAATATTCTAATAATAAAACAATTGGTTAAATAATAATAATAATAATAAAAAAAAAAGCCTGAAATCGGGAAAAACCCGAAAAGAAGAAGAAAAGAAACCCGTTTGCACCCGATAGAACCCACCGCCGATTCTCGCACACCGGCGACCGTCCACGTCCTACGAAGCTGCCAGGAGGAAGAGCAGAGTCCGACGAACACGTGGGCACCGGAATCGCGCCGCCAGGTGGCCGGAGCAGGCCGATCCGAGCTTCGAAAATCCGAGGGAGAAACGGGGTGATCGCCGGCGAACCGCCGCGACTGGGCCGGAAAGGAGACCACCGACGCACTCAGGAGAGGAAGCTGATTCTTTTGAGACCGGTCTCGGCCGGTGAGACCGCCGAAACCGCCGGCGAAGGCAATAGGCAGTGAAACGGCACCGTTTGGCCGGAAGGAAAGGGAAGGAAAGGGAAGGAAAGGGAAGGAAAAGGGAAAAGAAAAGAAAGGAAAAGGAAGGAAAAGAAAGGAAAAAAGGGGAAAAAGAGAAAGAAATTATCGGGGACGACTCGAGGTTCGGGTAAGTTGACCGAGGGTCGAAATTGACCTACGGGTGAATTCCAAAAATTTAATTTAATATTATTTTAATGAAAAATAATCCGGATTTATCTAATTATGCAGCTTCACGACGGAGACCGAACGGGAGCCGAGTGAGCTCTGATCTTCGTACCCCGCATCGTATCGGGTAAGTACAATTTAATTTCGGTATTCAGAGTTCTTTAAATACCGAGTTTTAATTATTTTACGGAATTACGGATTAATTCCGCATAAGAAGGAATATTAATTCGGAGTTGAAATAAATTGCCGTAAATGGTATACGGGCTATCCGATGAATTTGGAATGAAGCCCGATAATTATTAGAAAGCTGTATAAGCTCGGTATACCCGAAGAAGGGAATAAATGAATATAAAAAGGGCTAAAATGGGTCGAGGCCCAATAAGGTAGATAAGGCCCAATAGCTTCAAGTTGATCAGTAAATACAATATACTGATCGGGATAAGTGAATTAACCTCGGTTATGTGGTTATATGCAGTTACGTACCTTTGGTTGGCGCGCACTTGGGCCGAGAGGTTCGGTATTATCGAGACAAGATAAGTCTACGCGTGATTCCAGGTAAGGGAATTTTATGAGCACTTAGAGGTAGCTGTACGTAATTTTGAGGGGATTTACAGTACGTTAAATTCATTAGGCTACCTAAAAACAGAATAATAATTTTTACGATAAAAATATGAGAATAGTGAAAAATGACTATTTTGCCCCCAGTTAGGAAAATTTCAAAAAGGGTAGTAAGGCTATGAAATTGCATGAATTTCATGATTTCAATGTTTTATATGATTATATTGTTCTGATTTAAGCATATATGAACATAGGTTGGCTATTGATTTCGTGAACTATACGAAAGGGTACCGGTTTGTACCGGCTACCATTTTTAAAGATGTTTTGTCAAGATTTAGCCACCTATCGTATTTATACAAGTAAAAAGAGTGCTGGAGTCTTTCTCGCACTCAAGTTTACTGATTTTATTCTCATGAAAAGCCGTACTGGAGCATTGCTCGTACGAGAAATTTGTGTGTGCACAAAACCGTGCTGAAGCTTCGCTCGCACGAGATTTTAGATATCATGATATGCATAGCGTGGTGCTGGAGCTCCATAAGCCTGTGACTTGGTGTGGGGCGGGCAGCAGGATGCTCATATAAATGCACTAGACGCGAGTTGACATGCATATAGTCGTGCGGAAGCCTCCTGTAGACTGTGTGTCACAGAGAGTTGAGATGCTCGCACATATACTTTGAGAAATGGGTTGGTTATCGACATAGTATTGGGCTGGATAAGACCTACGACAGGCACCCCCAGACTATGATATGGGTCCACGGAGTACGATGTACCGTGTATGTCACACGGAGTACGCTGTACCGTGCAGTCATGATGACTCTACTATGTTACTCGATATTCTGGCGGGTAGGACTTGACCCCACCTCCCGTTGCAGTTGTGATACCCCGCAAACCGGGATTCGTGTGCCTGGGATCACAGGGACAAAGTATGGCCATAGTCCTCAATTTTTCATACAGTAACCTACATGCCTCACATGATATCATACGGTCTAATAGACCAGGACAAACCCGATGGAGGGGTAGTCCCGATTTATGTTTTAAAAGAGCTGTGATTTAATGAATCAAGGTATTCCCGAGAGATGGGTTTGACCTTGATGAAGTTATTTTATGATGAGTTTTGTGATTAAACGAATAAGTTTTAAGTGAAGAGTTTTATGATGAACAAATGAGTTTTAATGTGACGAGCATGAGATGTCATACATGATGATTTTCCATGTTGAATTATATGCCGATTTCATGATTTATTGTATATGATATATACATACATGTGGCATTGTTTTAATCTTACCTCATGCTCCGAAAGTAAATGATTTTTACATCATGACATTATCAGCACGTAGATAGTATAGTTATCTACCTGCTTATATTATTGCCTTACTGAGCTGTTTATGCTCACCCTTTCATTTTCCACCCTCCACAGAGCATCTACAGTAGACGAGGGCGGGTAGAGATTGCATCCCTAGTTGTCCGCTGCTCCCACTGCGAATCAGGTATACACATTGTACAGTTTTGTATCTAAACAATTAATAGCACAGTGTTGTAACGTATATAATTTTGGGGATGTAGATATATGGAAACATATATACATACAGTTATATAATATATGTACATATTATTATACTGTTTGAAATTCTAACATGAATACAATGGTAAGAATGATATGATCAATTGGGATAAGAGTTGGGATTATTACTGACTCATAGCCCAACTCGTTAAAAATGGAATTGTCACGAGGAGGTGAAAAGTATAGAAAAAGCAAAAAAATTTGTAGTGATTTTAGGTAATTTGGGACGTGACACCTGGCCCGTGAGGCGCGAGGTCACTGACTATGGTCATATGTCGATTATATTGTTATTGACTGAATCCTACTGTTATTGATTGAATCCTAGCCTAGTCTCAACAAGCTGAACTGTTTATTAATAGAAAGAAAAGTGAACTGAACTGTTTACTGATTGAATGAATCATTTTAAAGAAACAAATTCAAGTGTTTTACTGCATCGATTGAAGAGTAAATGTTTTTATCATACCAGCTATATTGAATGCATATGTTTTACATTTGGTAAAGTATAATACCGAAAATGAAATGTGATTGAAAGTATTTTTCAAAGAAAGTGCATCGATTGTGAATCGTTTTCAGTATTAATGAATTGATTTATATGCAAGTGTTTACAGTGTTTTATAATTGATCATGGCATACATTATAAGCATGTAGATAGTATGGTTGTCTACTGCTTACATAAGTTTCTTATTAAACGCGTTAAGCTCACTCCCTACTTTCCTCCACAGAGTCCTATCAGTAACTTGGACGCTTCCATTAGTAAGGCATATCGCGCAGCTATGGTTTCACGGAGTATTTTTTACGTCGAAGGTATACCCAGTTGTAAGAAATTCTTTTCTATCTAAAATTTTTATAAGTACAGTATTGCATACGAGATGTATATGGGGAATGTGAACATATTTTGTTTAAGTTTGTTACTAAGAAAGAAAAAAATTAATCAGACTGAATACTGTTCTGACCTAATATCGACTTGTAGCCCAACCGAAATGTCCGTAAATTCAGTCATTATAGAGTGGTATCAGAGCAAAGTTGGTCTGATACGAGTCGATATTAGAAGTAAGAAAAATTTTGAAAGGTTCACATCCCAACATTACTGTACATTGTTTAGATACAAACAGGTATACGTGACTATGCTTTATTGAAAATTGTGTCATTGAATGAAAAGAAACTAATAGATATGCCTGGTAGGTATTACAATCGTACAAGTAGACGAGAGGGAAACTGATAGATAAGGCTGATTAGTATTACTGCCATATTGGCAGATGGAAATGAACCATTCCTCGAGGCCGTAGAGATAGGCCCGAGAGGTGTAGTGAACCCTCATTTGAGTAACACCTTATAGTTTCACTGAAAAATTTTTGGAGTCCACTTCGTAAAATTTGAGCGGGACATGAAAATAATGATAACATTGTCGGGTCAAGTGATAGTTGCACAATAATGATGATGATGATTGAGGTGTGACTGGGAGAAAGATATAGCTAACTTCGAAAAATAGTACACTATTATATACTAGAGTAAAAATCCAAATGTGATGGAAAACTGGAATAAATGAATTTGAAGAATTTATATGGATTCGTAGGGTACAACTGGAAACCTAATAGAGGCAATTTCAGAGGTTTAAGCCTCTGTTTTTCAGTGGAGTTAAGAAAATCCAATGATAGTGGAAGGTTGGATAAATGAGACAGAGAAACTCTATGAAATTTTTGTAGTAACTCTACCGAGAAAGTTACTCTTGCAATTTTGTGTTACAGAATTGGAAAAGTTATATGGACTTTTGAAGTGCACTACTAGAAAGAAGTAGCTTTTGTAGCATCAGCATTGAAATGAAAAGTCGAGCTCGGAGGGAAGTCCCCCGAATTAATCCGAGAGCCGCCATAAGAGAATTACATTGGATATATTTCTGAAGGCCCTAAGGTGGCAACATATTTCAGATGAAATAAATTGGCACTTATAGCTGAAATGGTTGAATCAGACATAAGAAAACAAGTTTGAGAATGAATATGAAATTAAATAGATTTGGAAGGAGTATAATCCGGATAAGTAGAGATGTGAAACGAAGGAAGTCCAAGAAATTAGTAAGAGGTACTAAGATCCTCCATCGAGCTAAGTTAGCTCTATTGGATGTTATTTTAAGGAAGCAGTGTGCAAGGCACAACTATGATGATATGATATGTATATTTTGAGGTTATTAAGAAAATGAAAAGGTAAAGAGAGTGACAGAAAAGTGATGTACTAAGGAAGCAGTGAGAGTGATATAGTAAAGTCACTGTAACTGAAAAGATGAATTACAGAACTAAAAGTATGAGTGAAGAACACACTGTTATATGATTGATAAAGATAGGGTGTGTTCAAAGCAAAGAGACACCCTTGTAGACATAGAATTTTTCGACACATACTTGGATGATCTGTCCGAGTTACCACTAAATTGAATGGTGAAGTTCTGAAATTAATTTAGCACCTGCTGTCGAATTAATTATTCAGAACACTGTACTCAATGGCTTTGATTGAATTGGAAATGCTGAGAAAGCAATTACAAGGATTGCATGAAAAGGAGATTATTAGACCAGGTGATCCACTTTGGAGTATACTGGCATTAATTTTTAAGGAGATCTGGAATCTTCTGGGTCATGTTGGATCAAGAACAGGTGTCAATTGGAATCCCTAAAACAGAGGTTATAGACCAGCGGGGAAGATCAAAATTGTTAAAAAGATTTAGAGTTTTGAGATATAAATAGACTTTGGAGTATGAAATACGTTTCAAATTTAAGAATTGAAATTTGTTTGTGCTAACGTTTTGGAAGCGAGACTTAATTCAGATGAGGAAAAAAATTTCGTTATAATTGATGTACGAAACGAAAAAGCATTGAAATGGGATAAATCCTGAATACAAGTTATATAGGAATAAGAGATGTATACAAGGTAAAAATATCTCTGATATGTGAAATGAATTCAAATTAAGCGATATGGAGTGAGAATGGATTGTATCCGAAGGATAAATGTCAAATTGCGATAAGTTTTGGTACCCTACTTTTTAATTGGGACTGAACCTTGAACCCTTATATCTATAACCAGTTTATGTGGTCAAGTCTGATGGGTAATAAAGGTATTTCAAATACCTCCCCGCCTGAGAGATTTAAAAGCGTCTAGAAGTACCCTAATCTATAACCTATAAATTGAAATTGATAGTTGTCATATTCGCGTTAGAAGTCAGGATATCATTACTTGTGCTGTGAGGAATTATGGAATTATACTGATAATGAATGTTTAAGTATTAAATTGTACAAAGCTATCAAATACAAGTAAAAGGGAATGACTCAAGTTAGTGCTTTAAGCAAAAGTGATTTCGAGATGGCTTTATGTATATTGGTCAAGGACATGAGTTATTGAAATATTTAGTGAACCTCAACTGGATGTGGTTCCTTTCTGATATTGACATTTATTTCATGGTAGCGAGTTGAAGAGTTGAAAACTGGACTTGATTGATCGAGCAGGCTCAGTGTATTGATAAGTACCGTATTGATGTAGCTAATCAAACCTAAATGGGTGCTGCAACTAGCTTGAGTATTGGTACTGATAAATTATTAAGATTTAAAAAAAGAATAGTGTACCAAATGATCTATAGTAAAAGGTATTGATGTCGTTAAAAGTACATTTATAGAGATATACTCTGCATCCGGAGAATGGTAAAAATATATCAAATCTCCTGAAGGTATATTGACAACCAAGTACGATAAGAAGCATAGCCGGAAGAGTGACTAAGAGTCTCGTAAGTCAACAGGTTATGTCACGACCCTCTCTCTTTGTTTGTGACCTTTACCGTACCACTTATAGTTGGGCTGTGATTCAATATCCAATTCATATCTCATCCATTTTAGTCAAATAAAGTTATACAAATGAAGTAAAATAAAAACTAGAACTTTTATATATATGTGCGAAAGCGTTTACATCAGTTTCTATTATATACATCCCCCAAAATACAAAATACAAGCTATATTGTGCATTAATTTAAAGGATACAAATTTTTCATCTCAATTGTATATCTCTCTATACTATTGGATGATCGGAGAAACACGATAGTAGGGACGACGACAGTGTAGTCAGTACTACGTAGTATCTGTGGAGGAGTAAATAAGGGGGTGAGCTAACGTGCTCAATAAGGAAAACATGAAAGCGGGTAGATAACCATACTATCTACATGCTAAAATACATATATGTTCATTTTTCCTTATTAAAACAATATGCATGTTCTTTAAAACAACTTCCATCTATGCGAAACCATTAATTCGCTAGATAGGTATATGCATATTCACACAGAATCACACAGATTCACACAGCATAATCTATTCACACAGTTCATACTTAGAAAATGCTTTACATTTAGTAAATCAATACATATTGAGACATAAATCATGGGTTATCTTATCCCCAAACACATAGCAAGGGAAAATATATGTCACCTCACATAGTAGTAACAATGTCGTATCACTCAGATACATAAAGGACTTACGGCCATTGTCAGATTCCAAGTAACACTGATCAGGTGTGCGAGAACCCTATGCTTGGGGAGGCGGATCAACCATCCCTTAAATTCATACTCAACTCATGGCACATTGTACTCCATGGCTAATGCTCACGGTACATCGTGCTCCCTTGGATCCTTACCACCCATTTCCATTGTCTTAAAATCTCATGTGAGCAGGTCAGAGCAAGACACATAGCAGTACATGATGGCTCAAGCACGGTTTTGTACTCATTACATCACATTCATAAATCACGTGTGAGCAGGTCAATGCATGTCAGACCCAGATTTTAGCTTGTACCTTATGATTCCTATGTGTATGAACACTCTGTCATTATAGTTGAATCATAAGAAGAGTATTTACTAGACTTAAAGTGTTAGTGAAATGATTTAACACGCAAAAGCTACATAAAAAGCCTAATGTGAGCTATAAGAGTCACAGACTAAACCAAGTGAATCTAAATCATTCTAACTAAAAATAAGAACTTAAAATGAGAAAGCATAGAGAGCTCATGAAGGAAAGTCAACTTGATTTAGTCCCGAACACAAAAAACGAGAGTAAAAGCTAAAAAGGGTAAAATGGACCTTTTTGGCGAGTTAAGGTATTTAAGGTGTTTTCGGGTGAAATTATCTACCAGGAACGGTTGAAACATAAATACGAGAGTGTAAGACATAAGATATGACACTTTCAAAATTTTGAAAAAAAGTCAACTTGGTCAATGGTTAAGGAAAAAGTCAACTATAGTTAAGAAAGTGAACTTTTACCATAGTTGACTAATCATGGTTAAAAATTAACCTAAGTATGGAGAAAAAATTGGAGAAAATATTCTTGGCCAGAATACAAGATAATCATCCCCGGAAGTAAGAAAAATTTATTCGGAAGGATTCCGGATTAAATTTAATGGTTAAAAACAAAATGGGTCTAAGGTAAACATTTTAAAGCCCATTAAGGTATACTAAACGTATATCGAAATTCCTAGATCCTTTAGACCAAATTGTTGGACCAATTGATTGGCCAAATATTTAGACAATTAAAGGCTCGAGATATAGCAAAAATTTCAGCCCAAAATCCCATTAAGAAAGCCCAAACCGAGAAGCCCAAATGGAAAGCCCATGAGATAAATATCTAACCATAGTTAAAGCTGACCATGACTCATAAGGTGACTTATTAGGTGACTCATGGCTAAGGCTTAGAAAGTCAAGCTTAATGACTGAAAAGTAAAGCTTAATGGCTAAGTAAGTGGCTTATAAAATCAGTCACACCATTGTCATCTTCATCACACCATATTCGGCTAGAAGAAAAAACCATTGAAATAAATTATCCAAGCTTTCTCTCACTAGAAATCACTAGGAATTAGGCATATTTGGAACTTGCATCCTTCATAGAAGTTGTTCCAAATTGAAAGGAGAGTGACATATGTTGGAATTGGCTATCAAGGAGCCATAGAGGGCAAACCGTGAGCCTCCAAAGTTTCGACCAAGTGTGGACACAACAATTGGTATATTTTCAAGTTTTCAATTTCATATATGTTAATGTATGAATGATTTTAAGTACATTGATATATGTTTTAAGCATTGAAATATATTAAATCACTATGATGTTGGTTAGGCCGAGAGTGAGTAGTGAGATATTTATTCATGTCCATATGATTTTAAGGCATTAATGGATTAATGTACATGTGTTAATGATTATGGTGTAATTAGAATTAATCAATTTGATTAATTAATACATGTAATTAGTTGGCAATCAAGGTGTTTGATAAAATGCCTAAATGAACTATATGATGTTTAGGAATGTTGCCAACCAAGTGTTTGTAAAAATGCCTAAGTGAATTGGCTAAGAAAGAGACATGGCCGGCATACCATGGTGTAACCGATGGCATGGGTAGCTCTCGGCCATGGCATGTGGCCGAAAGGCCCAATGGGCTAAGCCCAAATATTTTAGGCCCAATGTGATGTAATGGGTCTAGGACAAGCCCAATAAGAGTTGGTGGGCCCCATAAGCCCAATAGGCCCAACGAAAATGAATAGTAAAATGAAAATGGGCTTAAGGCATAGTTAGGTCCATTAAGGATTATTAAAGCCCATTAAGGGAAATAGACTGTATTTAATGTGTAATACAGTAGGAAAAGTATAATTAACCTGAGGAATGGTTATTTACAGCTCCAGAGTTTACATTAAGAGCTGATCGGACTGCGAGATTGAGCAGCACCGAGGAAGTGAGGTCACTTGACGTGATCCGAGGTAAGAGACTTTTGTGAGTAGTTAGAGATACCTGCACGTATTTTCATCTGCTTTTACATTCACTTAAAAACTCTGAGGGTCAGAGAAAGTGAATAATAATAATTATTGTGACCCGATAGTGGCAAATTACGATTTTGCCCCTAGTTAGTCAAAAAAGAAAACTTTTATGACAAGTTGTAAAAAGCATGAAAACCACTATTTTGAGTGTTTAACTGCTGTTTAGCAGGAGAATAAATAGATGAGCTAATGATTTTAAGATTGATGTGAATTAAGCACACTTTATAGTGCTGATTTTGATATTTTGTAAAACATCCCTTTTTAAAAGAGCCATCTATCATATTATGTGAGAATGAATCGTGCTGCAGCACAGCTCGCACTGGATTTCATATATTTTCCACATACATTAGTGCTGGATTTTGAGTCGTACTAGATTTTCATAACATGCATGATAGAGTACTGGAGTTATTACTCGTATTCAGTTTTATATGAGATGCATGATAGAGTGCTGGAGCGATTAGCTTGTACTTGAGTTTTACATGAGATGCATGACAGAGTGCTGGAGCGTTGCTCGTACTCGATTCTTCATGATTTATACATGACATAGTATAGGGGCTATTGCTTGTACTTGATTTAATACATGAACTATGCATTGACCTAGTTGCTGGAGGTTTACTCGCACTAGAGTTGAGTTTGTGATGTGAAACAGTGTTTGAGCGGAGTGTCGACTATGAGTCGCGCTCAAAGGCGCGCACTGTATGTGATATATAATACATGTTAAAACCCATGCCCGAGTCCTTGTGTGACTGAGTGTCACATTATGTGAGAGGATATCCGCATGAGGGTACTAGAGACGTGGTATGATATTCCCTGGTTTGAGGACTAAGACCTATGGCAGGCACCTCGACTATGATGTAGGGTCCACGAAGTACGTTGTACCGTGCGAGTGGCATGGAGTACCCTATTGTACCGTGCAAGTGGCATGGAGTACACTGTACCGTGTGGTGTTGTGGAGTTGAGGAGGATATAGCTGGCAGTTGTGATGGACTGACCCCCCTCCCATTGCAGCAGTGATGCCCCGCACACCGAGATCTGTGTTGCTTGGGATCACATGTCAGATATGATCATAGTCTAGGATACTATTTACATTTCACCACAGAGTCTCACATGATATATCACTTAATTGACTGATTTAAATTGCGGACAGACCTGAGGGATGGGTCGGACTCCGATTTTGTGATGTGAACGATTTAAATGCCATATTTATTGTGATTTAAATATACATGGCATGATTTATCTAAGGCATGATTTATATAAAGATGCATTGTTTTGCACTACATGCCTACATTTGAGAAAGAAAGCATGATTTCTGTACATGAGATTTAATCTGTACAAGTATACATATATATTTAAAGATATGCTTTTAAAGTGAGTTAAGGAAATAATGTTTTCAAGGCATAGCATTATTTTAAGTAGATAGTGTAGATATCTACTTGCTTGCCTGATTTCCTTACTGAGCGCATTGTATGCTCACCCCTTTTCTTTACATCTCTCTACATAGCATCAGCAGTAGAGCGAGAGCTATTGAGGGATATTATTCCTGAGTCCACTGCTAGTACCTATCGACCGCCAGGTATACAGATTTTGTACGATTATGTATCTAAACATAGAAACAGCACAGTGATGTATACGATATATATTATGGGGAATGTATTTGTATTAGCTTTTATAGAATCTCACATGTATTATAAAAGCAGTTACAGTCAATAACAGTATATTGACATATATGTATGATAATGGATAATGTGGTAAGCGAGGATTCTGACATCGAATCACAGCCCAACCATTGAAGAGAGGAAAGGTAAGTTAAAAATGCGAAAAATTTATAGTGGTTTTTGGTTAAGTCATGGATTGAGAATGGGTCTTGACAATGCAAGACACATAGCAATACATGACGGCTCTAACACGGTTTTACTCAACACATAGCACAATAATAAAAACCTTATGCGAGTAACTCAGCATAAGACACAGAACATACCTGAGGCATCGAGCACGGTATTACTAGGAAATTTTATGCAAGCAAAGTCAGAGCAAAATGCACAGTAATACTCAAAGGCTCTAGTAAGATTCCCAAAATTTTAGTGCGAGCATCTTGAGTGGAACACATAGCATAACTCGAGGCATCGAGTACTCTTTTGTTTCCTCAAAATTCTTTAAAATAACGTGCGAGCAGGGCTGGTCAATCTATCGTTGCCACTAGGCTCTAGCACAATTTCACACAAAAAAGAAATAGAAGGGGTTCCAGGTACTGTTATGAGTGAGAAGGCGAATCTCCCTTCAACCACTCGTTAGAAGCATTTCATGCAAATGATTAATCCGGAAGCCCGTCTATCATTATTATTTCTCAAAACGTTTGCACAACCTTTTTTCACAACAATCATAGAAGTCATGCAACTCATACTTAGAGACTTATTCTCATACGTAGTCTTCACCTAGATATATCAATAACTATGTATTTATCGCATACATTCGCACACAACAGGTAAGAAAACATATGTATAGTTATCTCTATAGCTCGCATAAGTCCCTTACCTCGAATCACGCTTGAATCATTTTCCTTCAATTTTCTCTTCTCGTGATCCATCCTATCGACTCCAATTATATCCTCTGGAGCTGAAATTAAGTATTATACACATCGGTATATTGTCACATACTTTATTTCACTTGCATGATATTCAAATCAATGCATTTGGGCCATTTATATCTTATTTGGCCTCGTTATACCATTATTAGACTTTATCCTTTTATGAATCCATTTCGAGCATATAACTCATTCTCGAGAATCTCTTAGACTCCTCGAGTCTATCGATTCATATTACACCAGTATTAAGCTTAAAATACCACAAGTTCATGATTTCATTTCATTGCGGCATTTCATCGAACACCTCATATACTCATTTTCAGTCATTTTTATTTCTAGCACATGAACTTCATCAAATCATTATACAATCATGTACATATGCTTAATAACATCTATTCAAGCTTAAATCATCATTAAATCCATGCCTACTCAACTTTCTCATCTTCTTCTCACATTTTACCATGTATAGGTCATGGAGATTAAGCATGTTCTATGATGTTTCAACCAACAATATATACACCAATCAACTCATACAAGTGTGTAGATTAACATACATGATTGATGCCTTGAAATCTTACCAATCTCAGTTTTTCTCCTTTTGGTTGAATTTGAAGAAATCACCTTGTTTTCTTCAATCAAACAGTTTCACCACTTATTTTTGGACTAAGTTGTTCTCCTTTCCACTATGAACAATTTTGCTAAACCAACTTCTCTCAATTTTGTATGAAAAGTGATGGTTTCCTATGGTGAAAAGCTAGGTTACTTTACTTAGAATGGAAGGTTTAATGTTTTCCCATGACTTGCAGATTCAGCAGCCCTGTTTTACGGAAATTGTTTAATGAGATCGATCTCCATAAGTGAGGGATCGATCTGCTGCTGTTTTTAGCCTTCCTGCATATAGTTTTCAAGCTTAGGAGATCGATTTGTCTAAGAGCAAGAGATCGATCTCTCCTAGGAAGAATGCTTAACAGATCGATCTAGTAGGGAAATGAGATAGATCTGCTTCAGGCCAAGGCTTAAGGAGATCGGTCTGCTTAAGGTTGGATTGATTTGTTCTTCATAGGGGATAAATCTGGCTTGAACTGAGGATCGATTTCCTTCTTCAAAATGCCTCTAAGATTGATCTTCCTTGCATTGGAGATTGATCTCTCCTTGTTCTGTAGCCATACTTATCCAAATTTCACTCAAATTCTCAAGGCTAACTTCATATCCATTTACCTTACTACTCAATTTGCATTCAATACACATTTATCACTTCAAAATGTCTATTTCTTATTATTCATACTTAATGAAACTTGCGTGTACATCACGAATTCACATAACAAGTGTGTAAATCAAATCCACAGACCTTACATCACTTATGATTCATTTTACATAAACGAATGTATACTTAAGAGATCATAAGGGTTACATGTAAAAATACAGGTCTTACATTCCTCCCATCCTTTAAAAAATTTAGTCCTCCAAATTCGAACCAAGTTACTCCTCAAAAAGTCGGGGGTACTTTTCCCGTATAGAGTTCTTCAACTCCCAAGTAGCTTCCTCTGAATTATGATACTGCCAAAGAACCTTAACAAGCGGAATCTCTTATTTCGTAGCACCTTTTCCTTCCTATCCAGTATCCGAATTAGTCTCTCTATGTATGACAAATCATTCTTGAGCTCCAGTGGCTCATATCGAATCACATGAGTTGGATCTGGATGGTACTTTCGAAGCATCGATACATGGAAGACATTATGTATGCCTGCTAGCTCTGGGGGCAATTCTAGCCTGTAGGCCTTATCTCCCACACGCTCTAGTGTCTCAAACGGTCTGATAAATCAAGGGCTCAACTTACCTGTCACGCCCTGAAAATGCGGAAAATATGGCAAATTTAAAACTTTTTACTCATTAATTCACAATTAAGAGTGCATTCCTGTGCAGTGTCATACATCATCATAATTATCATGCCTCAGGATCTCATCATGATACAATAAATACGGTATTATACGCCTTACTCAATTCCAAGTAAATTAATCCTAATACATCCCATATAATGTTATACATCAAGTGTCTGCAATTATAATAATAGTTTGGGTACATGAAAAGATAAAAGATACCTTAAAACACAATATATGGCCTGGAGCTCAAGTCCTCCACTAGCCACTACTCCGTACGTCGCAGGGAGATCCTTTTTCACTTGAAGAACTCTGGGGGGAAAGAAAATAGGGTGAGCTTCTAAATCGCTCAGTAAAGGGGGTAAGGAACTCATTTCATAAACCAAAATGCACATCACAAAAGGTTTATTTGTATGTGAAACTCATTTGAAAACCATAGCATGAAAGTACTCAAAACGATATTCTCATATCTCAAATCATGTGAAAACATGAAGTAAAAGGGCACCCTAGAGCAATAACAAAGCATGTGAAAATAACGCGTTAAACGCTTTCTCAAATAACGTGATAAAATCACAGTAAAAATAATGCACGTGGCACAGCCACTAAACACACGTGGCAAAGCCACTGATTTAAATTCTCACGTGGCATAGCCACAAGACACACGTGGCAAAGCCACTGATTTAATTTCTCGCATGGCATAGCCACAAAACACACGTGGCAAAGCCACTGATTTAATTTCTCGCGTGGCATAGCCACAGAATAGGGTTTCTCAACATGGCACAGCCACCAATGGGGTATAACGTGGCACAGCCACCAATGGAGTTTCTCAACGTGGCACAGCCACCAATGGGGTATAACGTGGCACAGCCACCAATGGGGTTTCTCAACGTGGTGCAGCCACCAATTTGGGGTATAACGTGGCACAGCCACCAATGGGGTTTCTCAACGTGGCACAGCCACCAATGGGGTATAACGTGGCACAGCCACCAATGGGGTTTCTCAACGTGGCACAGCCACCAATGGGGTATAACGTGGCACAGCCACCAATGGGGTTTCTCAACGTGGCACAGCCACCAATGGGGTATAACGTGGCACAGCCACCAATGGGGTTTCTCAACGTTACCAGAACGGAGAAGAAATCGGGCTTACATGCTACCAGAGCAATGCCCGGTGTGTACTCACAACTACACACCTAAGTCTTATCACATAAGACTGGTTTGCCTTCACGTAGAACTCATAATGGTTTTTCTCTCATAAAACTCATTTGAAAATCGTTTTGTACTCAACACAAAACGTAATAAAATCGAGTTCCAACCGGCAAGGCACACGCACACATTTCTCAAATCTCAATATTGCCTTAACGTAGAGCCCAATTATAAACTCATAAAAACATTGGGCTCCAACCGGCTATAAAATCGTATGCAATTAAATCTCAACACAAAACTCGACATGCTTGTTTTATAAACCACAATTCATGCTAAAATAGTTTACAATTCACATACACAAATGGTTTAGATTTCCCTTACCTCTTTGCACCTCGTATAGTGCAATCGTTTCCCCCGTATCACGGACTAGCCTCGCATTCCACTCTGGAACTCCCGAGCTGTCCAAACGATGTTAAAACATCAATACTCAATTATCTCATAAACCTCAATTCTCAAAATCGAGCATAATTGCTCATAACTCCTCAAATCTCTCGATTCTCGTAACTCAACCCTAAACTACAACCTCATTCACAATAGCTCAACGTCCTATATTTCTCATGCCAATTATCTATGCTAATTCATCACATTGTCTACATTTCCATTTATAGCACAAATTCTCAAAATTACCAAATATCTACATTACTCCAACTACATTGCAATTTCATCAATCCCTAATCCTTTCTCAACTATTTCAACACAATGACAACCACCAATATCATCAAAATCATCTCAAATGGAAGGATCGAAGTTTAGAATTTACCCAAAGCTTGTGAGACACACAACCCACGCCTCGATCCGATTCGTCCTTCGATTTCCAAGTATGTTGTTCTCCCTTTGATGAGGAACAACTTTCCTTCTTGCCACAACAGCTGATTCGGCCAGAAATGGGGGATTTGGATGAGTGAGAAAGTTAGGTTTTCGGTAAAATGGGGGTTGGAAGAGAGAGAAAGTGAGTTTGCAGGAGAAAAACACGGGTCCCTTATATAGACTGGAGGTAGGAGATCGATCTGCCTCTTGATGAGATCGATCTGCGTTTGAAATTTGGGGACGATCTGGGTAATTTTATGCCTAGGAGATCGATCTGTCGAGGGGTGAGATCGATCTCTTTATGGCTTTATGAGATCGATCTGCTCGTAAGGAGATCGATCTTCTCCTAAACAGAATCATTTGGAGATCGATCTCTTCCTCATGAGATCGATCCTTTCTCAAACAGAATCTTTTGGAGATCGATCTCTTCCATTGGAGATCGATCTGCTCCTCAAATTCTTCCTTCCTCGTCATTTTTAACTCACCAGATCGATCTTTCCTTCTCCCAGATCGATCTGTCCTCATACTTCATGCTTATTTTACACACTTAACATATAAATCTCCAATTATAATTCTCACAATTCATCTAGCTCAATAAATTACACTTCAAATTCTTATTACATCATTAAAATATGTCTGAAATTCTCAGATCTCACATCCTCCCCACCTTAAAAAGAATTTGGTCCTCCAAATTCAACTCAACTAGTCAAAATAGATGGGGGTATTTCTCCTTCATGAGACTCTCTAGTTCCCACGTTGCCTCTTCCCTTGAGTGATGTTTCCATAAAACTTTCACTAATGGGATGCTCTTGGTTCTCAGTACCTTCTCCTTTCTATCGAGAATCCGGACGGGTTCCTCAGTGTAGCTCATGTCCTCCTGTATGTCCATCTCATCATACTCTATAACATGAGAAGGGTCCGGGTGGTACTTCCTTAACATAGACACATGAAAAACGTTGTGTATTTCGGACATCTGTGGGGGTAATGCCAATCTGTAAGCTACCTCTCCCACTCTCTCAAGAATCTCGAATGGTCCTATGTATCGAGGACTCAATTTCCCTTTCTTCCCAAATCACATGATACCCTTGCTCGGTGATACTTTCAGAAATACCGCATCACCAACGTCAAACTCGAGTGGCCGTCTACGCACATCCGCGTAGCTTTTCTGTCTACTTTGTGCAGCCCGTAACCTCTCACATATGAGTTTCACACTCTGTACGGCTTGCTCAACAAGCTCGGGAGCATTTATCTTTCTGTCACCGACTTCTTCCCAAGCTACAGGGGATCTACACCTCCTACCATATAGAGCCTCGAAAGGTGCCATTCCAATACTCGCATGATAGCTGTTATTGTATGCAAACTCTTCTAGGGGCAGGTGATCATCCCATGATCCCTTAAAATCCATCGTACACACCCTCAACATATCCTCCAGGGTCTGAATAGTCCTCTCTGACTGACCATCTGTCTGAGGATGATAGGCGGTACTAAAACTCAATCGAGATCCCATGGACTCCTGAAACTGGGTCCAAAATCTGGAAGTAAACCGGGAATCTCTATCAGAAGTAATACTCACTGGAGCCCCATGTAATCTAGCT
This sequence comes from Firmiana major, assembly GCA_033439115.1. NCBI lineage: Eukaryota > Viridiplantae > Streptophyta > Magnoliopsida > Malvales > Malvaceae > Firmiana > Firmiana major. The sequence goes on from CM065904.1 coordinate 62,760,848, forward strand.
ATCTCGCTGACATACAGTTCAGCTAAGGCATCCACAGTATCTGTGCTCTTGATGGCAAGGAAGTGGGCACTCTTGGTCAATCTATCCACAATGACCCATATCGCGTCACGACCTCTTCGGGTCCTCGGTAAACCCATAATAAAGTCTATAGTGACATGCTCCCATTTCCATGTAGGTACAGGTAAAGGCTGTAGTAGTCCTCCGGGCTTCCGATGCTCAGCTTTCACTTGCTGGCATACTAAACACCTGGCCACATACTCTGCTACATCTCGCTTCATACCACTCCACCAATACACCTTTCTCAAGTCTCGGTACATCTTAGTACTCCCTGGGTGCATGGTGTATCGCGAGCAGTGGGATTCTCTCAGTATCTATCTCTTTAGGGTATCATCGTCCGGTACACAAATCCGTCCTCTGAACCTCAATAATCCATCCTCACTGATGGTGAGATCCAACTGCGAACTCTGCTCAGCTTGACTAACCATATCTATCAATCTCTGATCACTGCGCTGCCCAGTTCTAATCTGATCCATGATCCTGGGCTCTATCCGCAGGCTAGCCAAAAATCCAGTCTCTACCTCTTTAACTCTGATCCGAAGTTCGGCGAACTGCTCTAACAAATCCCATTCCCTGATCATTATAGCAGACATCATACTCTTCCTGCTCAGGGCATCAGCAACTACATTCGCCTTACCCGGATGATATAAAATCTCGCAGTCATAATCCTTAAGGAGTTCCATCCATCTCCTTTGTCTCATGTTTAACTCTTTCTGATCAAAGAGATATCTCAAACTCTTGTGATCAATGAAGATCTGGAATCTTTCCCCATATAAGTAGTGTCACCAGATCTTCAAAGCAAATACCACAGCGGCTAACTCCAAATCATGCGTGGGGTAATTCTGCTCATGGTCTTTCAGCTGTCGCGATCCATATGCGACCACTCTTCCGTGCTGCATAAGCACACTCCCCAATCCTTGGTGAGATGCATCGCTATACACCGAAAATCCTCCTGATCCCTCAGGAATAGTTAACACAGGTGCCGCTGTCAACCTCCTCTTTAATTCCTGAAAATTGAGCTCACATTAATCAGTCCATATAAATGGAGTCTCTTTGCGCGTGAGCTTAGTCAAAGGGGCGGCAATCCTTGAAAATCCTTCCACAAATCTTCTGTAATACCCTACCAAACCAAGGAAGCTTCGTACCTCAGTGACTGTCCTCGGTCTCTCCCAATTAAGCACAGCCTCCACCTTGCTTGGGTCCACTGATACTCCTTCCTCTAAGACTATATGACCAAGGAAAGCTATCCGATTCAGCCAAAACTCACACTTACTAAGCTTTCCGTATAATTGCTTATCTCGGAGTATCTGAAGTACTAACCACAAATGCTGTGCATGCTTCTCATACGACCGAGAGTATACTAGGATATCATCAATAAAGACTATCACAAATTTATCTAGATAGTCTCTAAATACTTCATTCATCAACCTTATAAATGCTGCAGGGGCGTTCGTCAACCCAAAGGACATCACCAGAAATTCGTAATAGCCATACCTTGTCTTGAAGGCCGTCTTTAGAATATCTTCTTCCTTGATCCTCAATTGGTGATAGCCCGATCTCAAATCAATCTTAGAAAAGACTGATGCCCCTTTCAGCTGATCAAGTAGATCATCAATCCTGGGTAGTGGGTATTTGTTCTTCACCGTGGCTTTATTCAACAACCGGTAGTCTACACATAATCTGAGACTACCATCCTTCTTCTTAACAAATAGTACTGGCGCTCCCCACGGTGAAACACTGGGTCTAATAAACCCTTGATCCAATAACTCCTGTAGTTGTCTCTTCAATTCCTCGAGTTCCACTAATGCCATCCTGTAAGGAGGTTTAGAGATCGGCTGAGTATCTGGTACCAAATCAATGGTAAACTCCAGCTCTCTCTCTGGTGGTAAACCTGGCAATTCATCTGGGAAAACATCCAGAAATTCACACACCACAGGTATATCCTCAATCCTCGGATGTTCCCGCTCATCGTCTGAGATGATTGTCTCATAACCTTCACATGAATAATCATATTTAATATTCTCCAAAATAATATCAAAATTCTCAAATTACTACTAGAATTCCACATATTCATTTTCTCAATATCTCAATCGTACACTGTAAGGTTCAGGTAGGGAGAAAGTTACAATCTTAGTGTAGCAGTCTAAACTCACTCGATTGGTTGCCAACCAATCCATCCCCAGAATTACATCAAACCCATGTATATTCAACATGATTAGATCTGCTAACATCACCCTATCTCCCACCTTTATTTCACATCCTCTACAGATTAACTCAGTTCTCTGGGATTCACGCATAGGGGTATTTACATGTAGTATATATTCTAGTTCAAACTTCAAATTTAATCTACATACAAAATGCTCAGAAATAAACGAATGCGTGGATCCTGAATCAATCAACACATGAGCCTTATGATTACAGACAGAGAGTGTACCTCTTATAGTTTCTGTCGAAGTGTCTGCGATCTCCTTATCCAGGGCAAACACACGTCCCTGTGCCACAGGTTTCTTCCCTTTCTCTGCCGCAGTGGCCCGTCTCCGGGGATCAACTCTCTGAGGCTGTTGTCTAGTGGGCTCCGGAGCATGTGGTATCTGAGGTTGGGGACAGTCCTTCACTCTGTGACCCATGTCACCACATCTAAAACATCCATGGATCGACCCAGTACAACTTCCCTCATGCATTCGGCCACAATCTCTGCAAAACCTTGTCTCAGGCCTGACATCTCGAGGGGTCTCTCTAATATTAGGGTAACCTCTGGGTCTCTCTAATCTGCCCTTCTGTACCTCAATCCTTCCTCTTCTGAAGGAACCTCTCCAAGCCTCTGTTTGGAAAAGTGCTGGCCTCTTGCCCTTATCTCTATTCACTGCTCTAAGCTCATTTTGGGATTGTACCATCTCAATTCCTCTTTCAATCTCTTGTGCTCGTCTCAGAGCATCTCCAAACTCAGTAATACATAGCCCTATCAATCTATCTCTGATGACAGGCTTCAACCCATACACAAACTTCTCTGTGCGGAGCTCTTCACTCTTGAAGGTCTCTGGGTCATATCTCAAAAGCGCTGTGAATTGGCTCTCATAGTCATCCACAGACATGTCACCCTGTACCAAGCTCAAAAACTCAGCTTGTTTCTTTCTCTGGGCGGCTCGTGGTACATATTGGGTCCTAAAGGCTGTCTAGAACTCTTCCCAACCAATCACACCCTGGTGGGACATCAAAATACCCTGGGTAGTACCCCACCAATCTCGAGCTCTCCCCTTCAGCATATAGGCACTCATACTGACCCTCTCAGCATCGGTGCACCCCAGAAAATCAAATATAATTCTTAATTCCGTCAACCACTCCTCAGCCTCTGTAGGATCCTTCTTTCCCCTAAATGCGGGTGGATTCATCTTCAGAAAATCCCTTAGTCGGACCATACTTCTATCCTCAGGCTGAGTGACGGGAGGCACTGGGGGTATGGGAGGTCCTTGTGGTGGTGTAGGGGTAGTATCCGAGGCATTAACTCCAAAGTGTTGCGCGAATAACGCTGCCATCTGCTCAAAACCTTGCCTCACATCGGTCTCAATCCGATTAAATCGAGAGTTAGGACTCTCTGGTTGTGGGACAGGTAGCGGAGGGGACTCTGCCTGCCTCCTCGAACGACCTCATCGTTTACTCATTCTCTATCTCAACTCGTCTCCTACGCGTACATATCAAAATTGATTGAAATCTCAATCCTCAATTTCAGTTCATGACCAGACTATTACAGACATTTGGGATGTATTCTATTTCACTTAATCGACACTGATAGTACTAGACACCCTAAGCTCTGATACCAAGAAAACTCTGTCACGCCCCGAAAATGCAAAAAATAGGGCAAATTTAAAACTTTTTACTCATTAATTCACAATTAAGAGTGCATTCCTGTGCAGTGTCATACATCATCATAATTATCATGCCTCAGGATCTCATCATGATACAATAAATATGGTATTATACACCTTACTCAATTCCAAGTAAATTAATCCTAATACATCCCATATAATGTTATACATCAAGTGTCTGCAATTACAATAATAGTCTGGGTACATGAAAAGATAAAAGATACCTTAAAACACAATATATGGCCTAAAGCTCAAGTCCTCCACTAGCCACTACTCCGTACATCGCAGGGAGATCCTTTTTCACTTGAAGAACTCTGGGGGGAAAGAAAACAGGGTGAGCTTCTAAATCGCTCAGTAAAGGGGTAAGGAACTCATTTCATAAACCAAAATGCACATCACAAAAGGTTTATTTGTATGTGAAACTTATTTGAAAACCATAGCATGAAAGTACTCAAAACGATATTCTTATATCTCAAATCATGTGAAAACATGAAGTAAAAGGCTCACCCTAGAGCAATAACAAAGCATGTGAAAATAACGCGTTAAACGCTTTCTCAAATAACGTGATAAAATCACAGTAAAAATAATGCACGTGGCACAGCCACTAAACACACGTGGCAAAGCCACTGATTTAAATTCTCACGTGGCATAGCCACAAGACACACGTGGCAAAGCCACTGATTTAATTTCTCACGTGGCATAGCCACAAAACACACGTGACAAAGCCACCGATTTAATTTCTCGCGTGGCATAGCCACAGAATAGGGTTTCTCAACGTGGCACAGCCACCAATGGGGTATAACGTGGCACAGCCACCAATGGGGTTTCTCAACGTGGCACAGTCACCAATGGGGTATAACGTGGCACAGCCACCAATGGGGTATAACGTGGCACAGCCACCAATGGGGTTTCTCAACGTGGCGCAGCCACCAATTTAGGGTATAACGTGGCACAGCCACCAATGGGGTTTCTCAACGTGGCACAGCCACCAATGGGGTTTCTCAACGTGGCACAGCCACCAATGGGGTATAACGTGGCACAGCCACCAATGGGGTTTCTCAACGTTACCAGAACGGAGAAGAAATCGGGCTTACATGCTACCAGAGCAATGCCCGGTGTGTACTCACAACTACACACTAAGTCTTATCACATAAGACTGGTTTGCCTTCACGTAGAACTCATAATGGTTTTTCTCTCATAAAACTCATTTGAAAATCGTTTTGTACTCAACACAAAACGTAATAAAATCGAGTTCCAACCGGCAAGGCACACGCACACATTTCTCAAATCTCAATATTGCCTTAACGTAGAGCCCAATTATAAACTCATAAAAACATTGGGCTCCAACCGGCTATAAAATCGTGTGCAATTAAATCTCAACACAAAACTCGACATGCTTGTTTTATAAACCACAATTCATGCTAAAATAGTTTACAATTCACATACACAAATGGTTTAGATTTCCCTTACCTCTTTGCACCTCGTATAGTGTAATCGTTTTCCCCGTATCACGGACTAGCCTCGCATTCCACTCTGGAACTCCCGAGCTGTCCAAACGATATTAAAACATCAATACTCAATTATCTCATAAACCTCAATTCTCAAAATCGAGAATAATTGCTCATAACTCCTCAAATCTCTCGATTCTCGTAACTCAACCCTAAACTACAACCTCATTCACAATAGCTCAACGTCCTATATTTCTCATGCCAATTATCTATGCTAATTCATCACATTGTCTACATTTCCATTTATAGCACAAATTCTCAAAATTACCAAATATCTACATTACTCCAACTACATTGCAATTTCATCAATCCCTAATCCTTTCTCAACTATTTCAACACAATGATAACCACCAATATCATCAAAATCATCTCAAATGGAAGGATCGAAGTTTAGAATTTACCCAAAGCTTGTGAGACGCATAACCCATGCCTCGATCCGATTCGTCCTTTGATTTCCAAGTATGTTGTTCTCCCTTTGATGAGGAACAACCTTCCTTCTTGCCACAACAGCTGATTCGATCGGAAATGGGGGATTTGGATGAGTGAGAAAGTTAGGTTTTCGGTAAAATGGGGGTTGGAAGAGAGAGAAAGTGAGTTTGCAGGAGAAAAACACGGGTCCCTTATATAGACTGGAGGTAGGAGATCGATCTGCCTCTTGATGAGATCGATCTGCGTTTGAAATTTGGGGACGATCTGGGCAATTTTATGCCTAGGAGATCGATCTGTCGAGGGGTGAGATCGATCTCTTTATGGCTTTATGAGATCGATCTGCTCCTAAGGAGATCGATCTTCTCCCAAACAGAATCATTTGGAGATCGATCTCTTCCTCATGAGATCGATCCTTTCTCAAACAGAATCATTTGGAGATCGATCTCTTCCATTGGAGATCGATCTGCTCCTCAAATTCTTCCTTCCTCGTCATTTTTAACTCACTAGATCGATCTTTCCTTCTCCCAGATCGATCTGTCCTCATACTTCATGCTTATTTTACACACTTAACATATAAATCTCCAATTATAATTCCCACAATTCATCTAGCTCAATAAATTACACTTCAAATTCTTATTACATCATTAAAATATGTCTGAAACTCTCAGATCTCACATTACCCTTCTTACCGGACCTCATAATCCTTTTTAAGGGAGGGATTTTCAAAAATACTGAGTCACCCATAGTGAAATCTAGTGGCCTCTGTCTCATGTCAGCATAACTTTTCTGCCTGCTTTGACCTGTTCTCAATCTCTCACATATCAACTGAACAACCTCAAAAGCTTACTGTACCATACAAGGCCTCATACGGTGCCATCCCACTTCTTCCCAACCAATTAGGGAACGACACCTTCTACCATACAAGGCCTCATATGGTGCCATCCCGATTCTCGAGTGATAACTATTGTTGTATGCAAACTCGGCCAACGGTAGATGATCATCCCAGGAGCCTTTAAAATCTAGAACACTTTCTCTCAACATATCCTTTAATGTTTAGATGGTTCTCTCCGATGACCATCGGTCTGAGGATGGAAAGCAGTAATGAAGCTTAATCGGGTTCCCATAGCTTCCTGAAATTGTTCCCAAAAGTGAGAAGTGAAGCAGGAATCCCTATCTGATACAATGCTCACTGGAACACCATGTAGCCTTACCACCTCTCGTACATACAACTCTGCCAAACTACTCAAAGTATCCATAGATTTCATAGCTAGAAAGTGGACAGATTTCGCAGTTTGTCAACCACTACCAAGATAGAATCATGGTTCCTCTTAGTCCTCAGTAATCCCATGATAAAATCCATGGTGACATGCTCCCATTTCCAAGTTGGTACTAGTAGAGGCTGCAATAACCCTGCAAGCTTTCGATGCTCTACCTTCACTTCAAATAAGACATCTTGTCACAAACTCTACGATATCACTTTTCATCCCTGACCACCAATACACTTTTCAGAGATTCTGGTACATCTTATTACCTCCCAGATGTAATGTGTATCTCGATGAATGAGCTTCTGTCAAAATCAATCTCTTTAATTTTGGGTCATTGGGAACACAAATCCTGCCTCTAAACCTCAGTAGGTCATCATCACTCACTAAGAAATCGGCCACATTACCCCTCTAAATCTGACTCGCACGATCCTCACCTAGTAGATTGGTATGCTAAGCTTGTCGTATCCGATCAATCAAATCTAGTTCCACTCGCAGGCTAGCTATCACACAATCTCTGTCAATATCAAGAGGGTCTATATCCAACCTGAGGTGAGCAAATGCTCGAGTAGCTCATATTCCCTGACCATCATGTGTGATACCATTCTGAGGCTTTTTCTACTCAGGGCATCAGCCACGACATTAGCCTTTCTCGAATGGTACAATATCTCGCACTCATAATCTTTTAGAAGCTCTATCCATCGTCTCTGCCTCATATTTGACTCTTTCTGTGAAAACAGATATCTGAAGCTCTTATGATTTGTATACACCTGAAATTTTTTACCGTATAAGTAGTGGCGCCAAATTTTCAATGCAAATACCATGGCTGCCAACTCTAAATCATGGGTTGGGTAGTTCCACTCATGGTCCTTAAGCTATCTGGATCTATAGGCTACTACCTTCCCATCCTACATCAACACACAGCCCAGTCCCTGTCTTAAAGCATTTGAATACACTGTATAACCTTCTGAGCTGGTGTGCGGTGGTCAATCTGTGCTTAAGTTCGCAGAAACTACTCTCACACTTATCATCCCACTCGAATATCACATTCTTTCGGGTGAGACGTGTTAACAGAGCAGCTAGCTTAGAGAATCCCTTGACAAATCGTCGGTAATAACCTACTAAACCCAGGAAACTATGGATTTCTGTAACCGTCTTGGGTCTTTCCCATTGTATCACAGCCTCTATCTTGGACGGATCCATTGATACACCATCTCTCGAGACTACATGACCTAAAAAAGATATCTTACACAGCCAAAAATCATACTTGTTGAGTTTAGCATACAACTCCTGATATTAGAGGGTCTGCAACACTATTCTCAAATGCTGCTCATGCTCTTCCCTGGACTTCGAGTACACTAGTATGTCATCTATAAAGCCAATCACAAATCTGTCTAGGTATAGCTTGAATACATCATTCATTAATGCGGGAGCATTTGTCAACCCAAATGGCATAACCAAATATAGGGGTGTAAAACAGGCGCTCGCGGGTTGGTCTGTAAAAACCGTGGGCTTTTAACGATCCGGTCCATTAATATGTGATCCGTTTAAAAAAGGGTTTATACGGGTCAAGCCCGTCGGGTAAATAATTTATACGGACCAACCCGTACGGGTACGGGTCGACCCGCAGGCTATTTTACCAACACATCAATCAAGCCTAAGTCCTAAATCATTCTCATTCTACCTATTCTAATTTCTAAAGTTTAAACATACAAAACTACAAAAGTAAAAAATTGAAAATTTACCAAAATAATGTTATTGTATTTTTATTTAATAATTGAAAATTTTATTTTATAGGTTGGAAAGATGAGGAAAACAAAGATAAATTGGTGGAAGAATCAAATGATTCAAATCATTTGAATAATGAGATTAACTCACAAGTTTAATGTTGTTTGATGTGGAGTTTAATGAATGCTTATAGATTTTATGACTTTTAAACTTATTTACTATTCTTTATTTAATTATTTAGACCATAATATTATGTCATGTGTAATTTGTATTTGTAATGTGAGTTTGTTTAATGGATATTATGTTTGTGGATTTTATTTTTATTGAGATTAATATAATAATATTTGTAGAACTATTTTCACAATTTTATGACTTGCTTGCTTATGATATAATATATTGCTTATGTTGATATTTATATATATATATATATATATATATATACATATATATATATTACAAATCCATAATTTGCTTTTGTACATAATATATTGTTTTATGTGACTAACTTACAATTTGAAATTAAGTGGAGAATTCCAAATCATTTTGGTTTTTGCTTTGAACTTGTTATATTTGATCATGAATCAACTAATATTCCTCTTGTTAAAAAAATTGCAAATTAAACTTTGTATTTTAGTCTCAAATCTATGTGATTTGATTTTATAACAATTTTGGTTAATTCTCAAAGCCCAATAATCATTTAACAAATTAAAATTAGACTTAATTAAGTGTTTAGGCTCAATTCATTATTTTTTAAAATCCAATTCTTTATTTCCAAAAAAAAAAGTTAAGTTAGCCAGCGGGCCAATCCGACCCGCATTAGAATCGGATCGGTCTCCACAAATTTAATCCGTTTAAATGCGGGCCTAAACGGGCTCAACCCGCTTAAATCCGTATCCGTATTAATCCGCATCGGTCCGCACCGTTCGACCCATTTTACACCCCTAACCAAATAGTCATAATGGCCATAACAGGTCTGAAAAGCTGTCTTGGGTACATCTCCACTCCGAATCCTCAATTAATGATACCTAGACCTCAGATCAATTTTCGAAAAGACCTGTGCTCCCTACAACTAATCCAATAGATCACCTATTTATGGAAGGGGATATTTATTCTTGATGGTAGCCTTGTTCAATAACCGATAGTCTATACACAATTGGAGACTCCCATCTTTCTTCTTTACAAACAGAACCGGTGCTCCCCATGGTGATACACTCGGTCTGATAAACCCCTTGTCCAACAACTCTTACAATTGATTCTTTAGCTCTTCCGATTAAATTGGAGTCATTCTATATGGTGGCTTGGATATCGGTTCAATTCTAGATACCAAATCAATACCGAATTCCATTTCTCTGTTTGGTGGCAACCCTGGTAATTCTTCTGGAAAGACATCGAGAAATTCTCTAACTACTGGGATGTCAGCTATATCTGAGTACACCTTATCCAAGTCAACCACATAGGCGATGAAACCTTCAACACATTATTATGATATTCGTTAGTAAAATCAATAATCCTCGAAATTTAACTTACTACTTTTTTCATTACTTTGCAAATCTTGCAATGTTCTTTTCAGGGATGGAAAACATTACTGTCTTAGTATAACAGTCTAAAACAACATGATTTGTAGCCAACCAATCCATTCCTAGTATTACATCAAAATCCTTCATATCTAATAGGATGCGATCGGTCGACATGTCCTTTTTCCCTACTTTTAGCTTACAACTCTTACATACATACTCCGTCATTACATTGTCTCTCACTAGAGTGCTTATAAGTAATACTCTACCTAAGAGTACAGGTTTCACATGTTCACGCAGTTTACATGTAAATGAAAGCGATTTGAATGAATGCGTGTCACCAGGATCAATCAATGCTAATGCTTCAAAATCAAAGACAAGGATGGTACCTTTAATCACATTCGAGGAAGCTTCTGCAGATGCCTGGTCTAGTGCAAACACTCGCCCTCGACCAACAACTTGTTTCCCTTTCTCTTCAGTTGTGGCTTTCCTCTTAGGTGTAGGTGTCTCAATCGTAGCCTTCTCTTGCTCTTTGCCTTTTTGTGGGGCTGTATCAATCAGCTCTGGGCATTCACGAGGTATGTACCCTAGTTTACCACACCTATAACAGGATCTCATAGATAATGGGCATGATCTACCCCCATGATATCTACCACATAACCTACACTGCTCTGTGGTAGGTCGAGGTCCACCAATAACTACACCCCTCGATACTGGATGAACTGGAGGCTTCGCAGGCCTCTCTCGTATCTCCTCAATCTTAGGCTCCTTACCGAATAACCTTCGGCCCTTTCGAAACCCTCTGTTATCAACTGACCTCTTCTGGTCTCTATCTCTGCCCTTACCACTCATGCTCAACTCTAAGGCATGCAACTTATAATCTTGCTCACATGGCTGAACCCTGCGTACAGCCTCATCGTAGGTGGTAATGTCCAATGGAGCTAGTCGAGCTCTAATGGAAGGTCTCAATCCCTCAAGAAATTTCTTAACCTTTCTGTCTTCAAGGCTCATCGTGACTATATCATATTTGCCCAGGGATGTGAATCTAGACTCATACTCATCCACTATTCGGTTCCCTTAAGTCAACGTCATAAATTCCATCTGCATCTTTCTCTAAGCGGTAGCTGGAATGTATTGCCTTCTAAAGGAATCCAAGAATATATCCCAAGTCACAACCGGGTGTTGTGCACTCAACATCGGCTGTGTGGCCATCCACCAATGCTCGGCCTCATCCTCTAACACAAAAGCCATAAAGGTGACCTTCTCTGTGTCAGAGCAATGGAAGAATCGGTAGAGCTTCTCTATACTGCGCATCCAATGCTTAGTTGATATTGGGATTTTCACCCCATTAAATGAAGGTGGTCCGAACTTCTGAAACTCTCTCAATCTACCCAGATCACAATCGTACACTCCTTCATCACCAACCTGCTGTGGAGCTACAGGATCCTCAACTGGTGGGGGTACAGGTATCTCTGCCTCTACATCTCGAGGTCTCGACGCAAGCTGTGTTGGCTCTTACCTCTCAGGTACAGTAGCCTGACCAGCAGGGTTCTCCTGTCTACCCTCAAATCTGGTCATAGCCTATGTAAATATCTCCATAACCGTATCTACACTACGCTGTAACTGCACTATACGCTTCTCAGTGGCTTTACTAAGACCGGGTGAATCCCTACTAGAACTAGACCCACTGCGTCTCTTGAGCTCATCTCTACGCCCTTAAGAGCATGAATTCTCTCCTTTATGAGTACGTCATCTATCAGACATCTTGCATACTCAAAATAAGTGTCTCAGTCACATTTGTCAAGCTTGGTAAACACAATTGTATCCTAATAATGCACAGTACTTTGGGGATGTATAATTTCCTAATTATAGATATTGACTCATATCAGACCAACTCTACTCTGATACCATTAAGTCTGTCACAACCTTCTCTCTTTGTCTGTGACCTTTACCTTACCACTTACAGTTAGGCTGTGATTCAATATCCAATTCATATCTCATCCATTTTAGTTAAATAAAGTTATACAAATGAAGTAAAATAGAAACTGAAACTTTTATATATATGTGCGAAAGCGTTTACATCAGTTCATATTATATACATCCCTCAAAATACAAAATACAAGTTGTACTGTGCATTAATTTACAGGATACAAATTTTTTCATCTCAAGTGTATACCTCTCTATACTACTGGATGACCGAAGAAACACAATAGCAGGGACGACGACAGTGTACTCACTACTATGTAGTATCGGTGGAGGAAATAAGGGGGTGAGCTAACGCGCTCAGTAAAGAAAATATGAAAGCAAGTAGATAACCACACTATCTATATGCTAAAATACATATATGTTCATTTTTCCTTATTAAAACAATATGCATGTTCTTTAAAACAACTCCCATCTATGCGAAACCATTAATTCGCTAGATGGGTATATGCATATTCACACAGAATCACATAGCTTCACACAACATAATCTATTCACACAGTTCATACTTAGAAAATGCTTTACATTTAGTAAATCAATACATATTGAGACATAAATCATGGGTTATCTTATCCCCAGACATACAGCAAGGGAAAATATATGTCACCTCACACAATAGTGACAATGTCGTATCACTCAGATACATAAAGAGCTTATGGCCATCGTCGGATTCTAGGCAACACTGATCAGTTGTGCGAGAACCCTACGCTTGGGGAGGCGGATCAACCATTCCTTCAGCTCATACTCAACTCACAGCATATCGTACTCTATGGCTAACGCTCACGGTACATTGTGCTCCCATGGATCCTTATCACCTATTTCCATTGTCTCAAAATCTCGTGCGAGCATGTCAGTGTAAGACACACAGCAGTACATGACGGCTCAAGCACGATTTTGTACTCATTACATCACATTCATAAACCACATGTGAGCAGGTCAATGCAAGACACACAGTAATATATGACGACTCTAACATGATTTTACTCAACACACAACACAATCATAAAAACCTCGTGCGAGCAACTCAGCATAAGACACACAGCATACCTGAGGCATAGAGCACTGTATTACTAGGAAATTTCATTCGAGCATAGTTAGAGCAAGACAAACAGCAATACTCGAAGGCTCTAGCAAGATTCTCAAAAGTCTAGTGCAAGCATCTCGAGTGGAACACATAGCATCACCCGAGGCATCGAGCACTCTTTTGTTTCCTCCAAATTCTTTAAAATAACGTGTGAGCAAGGTTGGTCAATCTACCATTGCCACTAGGCTCTAGCACGATTTCACATAGAAAAGAAATAGAAATGGCTCCATGTACTGTTATGAATGAGAGGGCGAATCTCCCTTCAACCACTCGTTAGAAGCATTTCAAGCAAATGATTAAACCGGAAGCCCATCTATCATTATTCTTTCTCAAAACGTTTGTAAAACCTCTTTTCACAACAATCATAGAAGTCATGCAACTCATACTTAGAGACTTATTCTCATACGTAGTCTTCACCTAGATATATCAATAATAATATGTATTTATCGCATACATTCGCACACAGCAGGTAAGAAAACATACGTATAGCTATCTCTATAGCCCGCATAAGCCCCTTACCTCGAATCACGCTTGAATCGTTTTCCTTCGATTTCCTCTTCTCGTGATCCGTCTTATCGACTCCAATTATAACCTGTGGAGCTAAAATTATGTATTATACATATCAGTATATTGTCACATAGTTCATTTCACTTGCATGATATTCAAATCAATGCATTTAGGTCATTTATATCTTATTTGGCCTCGTTATACCATTATTAGACTTTATTCTTTTATGAATCCATTTCAAGCATATAACTCATTCTCGAGAATCTTTTAGACTCCTCGAGTCTATTGATTCGTATTACACCGATTTTAAGCTTAAAATACCATAAGTTCATGATTTCATTTGATTGCGGCATTTCATCGAACACCTCATATACTCATTTTCAGCTATTTTTGTTTCTAGCATATGAACTTCGTCAAATGATTATACAATCATGTACATATGCTTAATAACATCTATTAATGCTTAAATCGTCATTAAATCCATGCCTACTCAACTTTCTCATCTTTTTCTCACATTTTACCATGTATAGGTCATGGAGATTAAGCATGTTCTAAGATGTTTCAACCAATAATATATCCACCAATCAACTCATACAAGTGTATAGATTAACATACATGAGATTGATGCCTTGAAATCTTACCAATATTAGCTTTTCTCCTTTTGGCTGATTTGAAGAAATCACCTTATTTTCTTCAATCAAACAGTTTCACCACTTGTTTTTGGACTAAATTGTCCTCCTCTCCACTATAAACAATTTTGCTAAACCAATTTCTCTAAATTTTGTATGAAAAGTGATTATTTCCTATGGTGAAAAGCTAGGTTACTTTGCTTAGAATGGAAGGTTTGATGTTTTTTTCCATGACTTGCAAATTCAGCAGCCCTGTTTTATAAAAATTGCTTGATGAGATCGATCTCCATAAGTGAGGGATCAATCTGCTGTTGTTTTTAACCTTCATGCATTCAGTTTTCAAGCTTAGGAGATCGATCTATCGAAGACCATGAGATCGATCTCTCCTAGGCAGAATGCTTAACAGATCGATTTGACAGGAAAATGAGATCGATCTGCTTTAGGCCAAGGCTTAAGGAGATCAGTCTGCTTGAGGTTGGATCGATCTGTTCTTCATAGGGGATCGATCTGGCTTGAACTGAGGATCGATTTCCTTCTTCAAAATGCCTCTAAGATCGATCTCCCTTGCATTGGAGATCAATCTCTCCTTGTTCTGCAACCATACTTAGCCAAATTTCACTTAAATTCTGAAGGCTAACTTCATATCCATTTACCTTACTACTCAATTTGCATTCAATACACATTTATCACTTCAAAAGGTCCATTTCTTATTATTCATACTTAATGAAACTTGCGTGTACATCACAAATTTACATAACAAGTGTGTACATCAAATCCTCAGACCTTACATCACTTATGATTCATATGACATAAACGAATGTATACTTAGGAGATCATAAGGGTTACATGTAAAAATATGGGTCTTACAGGTTAAGGTAGAGTACAGAAGCCTATGAAGTTATCACCACCTTAACCTTGCCAATATGGAATTGAGAGCATGTACCTAAAAATTTTAAGGCTCCTGGAAGGACCAATTACTAATTAACAAAGATTGCATATAATCAGTTACCACTCAAGTGTCGGAATGACGCCGTATGGAACGTAGTATGACAAAAAAATGTTGCTTATCAATTGGATGGAAGAAGTAGGTGAAAGGAAGAAAATTGTATTCTGGTTTGGTTAAGCAAGTTTCTGAATATATTTAATTAATTTACAAAAGGTTGAGGATAGCTCAGAGCAAGCGAAAGAGTTATACTAACCAAATACGAATGACTTTAGAAATTTTAGTTAGAGGATTGATGTTCTTAAAGTTTCTCCTTCCAAACAGTATAATGAAATTTAGAAAGAAGGGACTACTAAGTCCTTGTTATGCTAGACCTTTTGAGATCTTAAACCGAGTGGGAGATGAGCTAATAGATTGGCATTACCGCCAGAATTATCAAGTATTCACGATATCCTCCATGTATTAATGCTTTGCAAAATTCATTCAGATCCAATGAGGGTGATTGAGTATGAACCACTAGAATTGAAAGAGGATATGACACATACGGAGAAATCGATTTGGATCTTGGATAGGAAAGAAAAAGGGCATTGCGATTTTAAACGATTCCTTGGTTAAGGTCCTGTGGCAGTATCACACTTCGGAAGAGGCCACGTGGGAATTAGAAAGTTTAATGCGAGAGAAATACTCACACCTGTTTTAGGACTGATGTAATCTTAAATTTGGGGACTAAATTTTTCAAGATGGGGAGAATGTAAATACCGTAAAATTCTCATGTACTTGGCTTGACAATGAATAACGATTTAACTACTGGTAATATGAAGAACTGAGGAGGATTTAATTAATTAAATATTTAAAGTAAAGAATGAAGGCATGTATATGTAAAATATATGAATAAGTACATATATATATTCAGGTATATACTTATAATTATACGCACAAGTATAGATGTAGACGTGTATAAATAGGAAACAATTGCAAAAGTACATAAAAGAGGATGTATGAATACATAAGTATGTACAAGAGTAAAGACAAAAATATATCTAAGTATATATTATGCAAGTACAAGGAATATAAATATAAATATAAATATAAATATATATATATATATACATTATAACTATGAATAAGGAAACAACGTATTTATATATATATATATATATATATATATATGTTACACTACATCTAAAAGTGTATGTATAAATTCACATCAATATAAATATTTGTACAAACTATGGATTGGCTTCAAAACAATGAAGCCAACCTCGAGGATAGCTACGGTTAAGGAAATAGAAGAAATAAATAAATCAAGGTAGTGAATGATGGGTGAACGACAGAAGGAAATATATATTATAGTACATGAAAGGATAAGGGATAGAGTGGCTGTCAGTGGAAATGGAACAAGAAAACGTGAAAGGGGCCAAAAATAGTAAACAGGGAGGTGGAAGTGACTACAACTGAAGCGGACAAGGGATAGGGGAGACGGGTTGGAGATGGTAGGAAACTTACTAGTTTGGTAGAGGAAAGGTAGGAAATGTTATTGAAACCGAAGCACCAACGCCCTACTTACCGACTCACTTGCACATATCTACCCTCACACTATCCGACCCCTGTCCATCACGTCCCTCACCACGTCTTCTGCCATGTAATCCATACATGAGAGAAGACAAGGAAACAGAGAAGATGGCAATGACCATGCCCTGAAATTGTTGGATGTTTGTGAGTATATATATACGTACCTGAAAAAGCATGAATTGATATGAACCGAGACTGACAGAGAAAGAGATAAAAGAAGAGAGAAACCGAGAGCATCAATGTCTAAAAATCGAGGCTTCTCCGTTTGCTCCAACTCATTCAGGTTGTCAAAAGAAAGAAAGAAATGATGAAGAGCAATGGAGGGTAGTAAATAGAAGGCTGGAGCATGAAACCGAACGAGGATTTACCCACAAGAAGGAGAAGAGGAGGACTGAGCTAAGGATGATTGGACTGCTGGCTGAAATAGAGGGGTTCAAGCCTCTGGAAATTGTCACCAAAACAGAGACAGTAAAAGAGTACCGGAACTAGCAGCATTGTGAAGATGATGGTGATGGTAAAGGTCGGCTGAAGGCTCAGGCGTGGCTTGGAAATAGGAAGAAACAGTGGCGAACAAGGAGGTGGCAGATGCGAGGGAGAGCTGGAAAGTAGAAGAACAGTAGATGATAGAAACAACAGAGGCTAACAGAGGACTGAAGCAAGGAAACTAAGAGAGGCAGACCGAATGATGGAAGCTGGACTTGGGAGTCGAAAATGGGCGGTCGAAAAAGACGTGAATAGAGGAACATCAGCATCGGTGCTGAGGCAATTAAGATGACCAAGGTAGCGATGCCGCGAGCTGGTGAATGACATGGTGAATAGTGATGCTCGGTGAAGAAACGAAGAAAGAAAAAGAATTTGGCGGGAAGCCAAATTCGAAAAAAAGTAATATTTATATATATATATATATATACACATATATAAAACTATATATATGTTTATATTTGGAGGAAGGAAAGAAGACACCGAGAATTTGAGAAAAACTTGAGGAAAAGGTGATCGAAAATATTTATTTGAAATTTTTGATGGAAATTACCCGAGTGGACCGAACCCACCGACTCGCTACGTTGAGATAATCGAAGACTACAAACATACATTAAGGTAAGGAATTTATGCAAGTTTTAGAGATAACTGTACGTATTTTATGATTTCAAGTAGCTAAATAGATACCGTAGAGATAGAAAACCCGATATTACCCCTACGTGTAGATGAACTGAACTGAAAAATATTTTAAAAAAAATCATAATTGCATAAATTGCATGTTTCAATGTTTTCATCGTTGAAATACTATTTCTAACGGTATATGGATATGTTGGTTATTGTTCTTACTATCTGCATGAAATAGCACGTTTTACGAAGTTAAGTGTGCTTGAGTGGGAGAAATTCCATGATGGGTAACCTCCCGAAAAGTCTCCACTCAAATATTGTTTATGCACTGTTTTTGTACTAAATATTGATTTTTATGTCATTTTTGAAAGAATTGAACCACCTACCGATTTTCGATATGAAATAGTGCTAGAGCCCTCGTGTAGATTGTGTCACATTGAATTGCTCGCACTAAATGTTTTATATGATTTATGAGAAAAAATTATGTTGGAGCCGTCGTGTATTGCTGTGTGATCTTGCATTGACTTGTTAGCACTGGATTTTGAGACTAAGGTACTGGTTGATACTGATGCTGGGGGGTAAATGTGAGACCCCGTATATGTATAGCTATGTATATAGGAACATGGGAATGTAAATAAAATCATAAGTATGATGATACATTGTAATGTGAAGTATATGCAATGTAAGATCATAAGATTATGTACGCACTTGTAATAAGAATTGTGATTATACGTACAAGTTGCATTATGAATGAGTAGGAGGAAATAAACTTGAACACGAGAAGAATGTGATTGAAATGGAATATGAGTAGTATAGTAAAATGGAAGGAAAGATTTACATAAGTGTATATTTCCATTCGAGTAATATCGTGTATATTTGGTTATACAAAGATTTCCCACAAGTTTTAAAATATATTAAGTGGGATGGGATGAAATTTTTAAGTCTCAATGAGCGATGAATGAGGAAAGGACTATGAAGGTAAATTGAGGAAGTCTTGAAGGGAGTTGTTGCAGAAAAACTGCAGGAAATCTGGGATTTGTGAAGGCCAGATCGATCTCATAGGATGAGAGATCGATCTGGGAGAGCCAGAATGCTCTTATGTGAGTAATGGAAGGGAACAGATCGATCTCCAAAGGAAGCAGATCGATCTCTTTAGCTCTCGGGTTGGAGGCAGATCGATCTCCCCTAAGACCAGATCGATCTCCTTAAGTTTCTGTTCGACAGCAGATCGATCTCCAGTCTCGACAGATCGATCTCCTGCCTTTAAAATGCCTTAGAAAAGAGGAATTTTCAGAGGACCAGATCGATCTCCACCCAAGGGAGATCGATCTCATTAAGTCAAAACTATAAATAGGAGCAGTTGGATCTGCAGAATTTCGGGATGAACCATTTCCTCTCACTTCAACTCAAAGAAAACTATCTTTCTCACTCCTAAATCCAGCCATTTTCAGTGAGATTTAAGGAAAGTCTATTAGAGACAAAGTTGATCACGACAAAGAGAAGAACAACATAGTCTAGAGGCGTTTTCCCATTTGATGGATTGAAGAAATAAAGGGCATTCCTAATTGGAGCAAGAGGAAATCCAATGAGGTAAGTTCTAGTGCACAAATCTAAGTACATCGGTTTAGTTAATGATTATAAAGATATTTGGTTGTGCACATTGTGGGTAGAACCACCTAGAATGGCATGAAATGAATATAACTTAGAAATAGTCTAGTGTGAGAAAGTGGAATGTAGAGGTGTTAATGATGAATGAGATATCTTGAGTGGAGGAACATGTTGTGGGAATGGTTTGGGCATATTAATATTGGGATAAAATTGTGAGGTTTACCACAAGGGGTAAAAAAAAAGTGTATTTAAGGCATTGGATAAGTGATTAGTTGAACAAGAGTTAGAAACGTTAACTCGAGTGTTTGATGGATGAATTTCAGTTTCGGATGATACGCCAGAGTAAGTCGAGAGGAGAACGCGAGGAGCATAAAGGCGGATAGTTGCACACAAGTAAAGCGAGGTAAGGGACTGTGTGTTAGCTATAGAGATGTTCGTGCGTAATTTCAGCAATTTCGTAGATATATTGCTAGAACTAGTACGATATTATAATTCTGTGAAATGATATGGAAGTATGAAAAGTACTATGATGTATATATGTATTGAGTAATGGGATAGGTGTAACGACCCTTGACCCTTGAAAATCGAGAAATTTTTTTTTTTTTTTTGAATTTATTTTACCCACTTATTCCCTTAATCACTTAGGTTGCATTCCTGCTCAGTGTCAAATCGCTTTTCCTAATTCTTAATCTGTAATTATATTTAAATTCCATATTTTGACCCAATGGTCGATAGAAATTTCGGCAGCATAACGACTTACATATGGGCCTACCCACCTGCAATTCAGTTGTTTTAACAATCCTAGATATCCACAACTACCAAACATACTTTCCAATCAACATTTACAACTCAATACACTCATATCGATTAATACCAATCATTTTACAACCTAGTCCCAAGAATCATATTCTCTACATTGTTTCCTTACAAATTACATCCCAACAAAATATTCCTAATATATGTCTGTGCGTACGAATGTGTCTGGTAAAGGAATGTAATTGTATACCTTGACTGCGTGTACAAAAAGTAGCCTAAAGTAGCTCTTTCCCACCAACCTACGTCGTGTACGCGGCAAATAACGTCTATAGATCACTGCAAATAATCTGAAAGGTAGAGGGGTGAGCTTTCGGGAAAAAAGCCCAGTAAGAAACGCATTTAAAATAATCATGGTGGCTAAATCGCATTAATTGCATGATAAAACCAAAAGATACGTTTCTTTACAAATATCACATAGATTTCAAAGAGCGTATATATAAAACATAATTGATAGAAATATAATTTTGAAGAACAAATCTATTCAGTTACATCACAATCTATCGAAACATACAAAACTCCAGAATATTTCAAAACCGATAGAACTTTAAAAGCATCACTTATGCAAAAACATATATCGGATGATCAAAATCATTTAGCATAGTTCATATCGAATGGAGATTTGGATAACTTATAGAGGGAAGTCATAAATATGGCCGAAGGCAGGATTCATATACGCCACAAAGGCGCACACGACAAAAATGCATTAACCGTATGGCACTTTGCATCGGTAGGACTCAAGAGGTGGCCCCCCCACAGTCACACAGATTGTGTGGCACTTTGCTCCCACAGATCTCAAGAGGTGGCCCTCACGATCGTATGCCTTTGTGAACCGCGTGGCACTTTGCTCCTGTCGGACTCAAGAGGTAACCCCCACAGTAACATAGACTGCGTGGCACTTTGCTCCCACAGAACTCAAGAGGTGACCCCCACGTTCGCATGTCTTTGTGAATAGCGTGGTACTTTGCTCCCACAGAACTCAAGAGGTAACCCCCACAGTAACATAGACTGTGTGGCACTTTGCTCCCGTCGGACTCAAGAGGTAACCCCCACGTTCACATGTCAGTGTGGAAATTGCGTGGCACTTTGCTCCCACAGAACTCAAGAGGTAACCCCCACAGTAACATAGACTGTGTGGCACTTTGCTCCCGTCGGACTCAAGAGGTAACCCCCACAATTCCACTATACAATGCCCTTTTTGTCTTAAAACGGAGTTCTCAAAATCTTACTTGGGTTTTTATAGCTCATTAACTCATATCGAGTAATAAAATCAAATTTCTTGAAATCTGAAAACTTTTTCATAAAACAGAATGACGGTGTGGCACTTTGTTCCCGTAGGGCTCAAGAGGTGGCCCCCACAATCGCCTTTCGAAAACAAATTTCATTTCTCAAGCATAGGTTCACATACCAAATTTCATTTCATTCAGAAACATAAAAGCAATTATACATAAGTCGAAACCATGATATTTATTCAGCATTCATGTTTAAAACTATGCATTTAATCTCATATAGCATTTCTTTATCTCAAAAACATGATCAAATAAATCTTGGGCTTATTAGGTGTCAGGTTTTGTTTTACAATCAAAGGTTGCACGAAAAGGCACGAAAACACATAAATAAATCGGAGTCTAAGGGTAGGGATACCATTACCATCTTAAATTACACCCCTTACCTCGATCTATCGAAATCTCCGTGCTCAATTGGTGACGCCTCTAGTAACTCCTTTAATTCCTTCTATGATTACCTACATCGAAGTTGTAGACTTAACACTCTATTCATGCGAATTGGGTTAAAATCGTAATTTATTATTGCTACTGTGTGTGTACGTATTATTGTATATCCTTAGGCCGACACACACGTTTATATATTTTTTCACCATTTATATATTTTCCCTTACAAGTATTAACATGTACCTTTATTATATACATCCTCATGTATACAAGCATAAATATATATTTATATATATACACTCCTATATATATATATATATATATATATATATATATATATATATATATACTTTTATTGTTTTCATGTTTTCCTATCTCACATATATACAATATACGTTCTCTGTATATACATATATACTTTTATTTGTTTTTCATATTTCCCTATCTCATATACTAGCACACATTCATCCTATGTACATCCATACGTATATGCACCTAAATAAATATATATATATATATATATATCATTGTTTTTCATTTTTCCTTATCACATGTATCCATTCTTTGTATATACATATATTAAAACACACATTTATTTTATACTCATTTGTATGTACACCTAAGTATATAGACATTATTCATATACTCCTATATGTATATACACCTAAGTATATACACATATTTATTTTATCCTTGGCTTCTCTTATTCATTATCAAGCATATGTACATATACTAACATACCCTTTCATTATACACACCTAGATGTATATACCCAAATATATATATATATATATATAAATATATATTCACATAAATACATACATATATATATATATATATATATATATATTATCACTTATTTCCATTATTCAATATCACATATATATATTTTTGCCTACCTCTCATCTTTCCATTTTTTTTGTCTAATTTAATCTATAACTAACATGCTATACACATACAATACATATATATACATGCCCAGCAATATACATTATACATACATGTATTTTACCTTTTTTTTCTTCTTCTTCTTCTTTTTTTTTTTCTTTCCTTTCTTTCTTTTTCCTTTCTTCCCTCTCGGTTAGCCCAGCTGCTCACTATCCCGATTGCTCTTCTTCTTCCTCCCTTTCTCCCTCGGTTCCAGCCCTTTCTCCCTCACGGTTTCTCCTGTTTGGTCTCGGTTACAGCCTCCATTTCCAACCCCTGTTCTGCTATCCCTTCAATCCCAATTCTGTTTCCAGATTTCCTGCCCTCGGTGCTGCCTTCGGTCTCCCTCAATTCCCGATTCCCAGCTTCCTTTTCTCCCCTGTTATCATCACTTCCTGGCTGCTACTGCTTCAACTACTCTGTTCAGCTCCTATTCCCAACAGCTTTGGACCTATTCACGCACCCCTGTTCTGCTCCCAACAGCTTCGGTTTCTTCTTCTTCTCGGTGCTGCTGTCCCCCTTTCTTTCCTCTCGGTTTCCCCTTTTTTTTTTCCTTTCTCTTCTTCCTCGGCAGACTCAGCTTCCTTCTCTCCCTTCCCTTCTCTTCTTTCTCTCTTCTCCCCTTCTTCTCCAGCCGACCGAGCCTCTCTTCTTCTTTTCTCCTTTCTCCTTTCTCTTCCTTCCTTTCCTCTTCTCCCCAGCCGATCAGCCCCTCTTCTTCCCTTCCTTTCTCTTCTTTCCTTTCCTCTTCTCCCCAGCCGATCAGCCCCTCGTCTTCCCTTTCTCCTTTCTCTTCTCTTCTTTTGCTCTTTCTCCCGCCCAGCTCCTCTGTTTAATTTTTTTTTCAATTGCAAACAGTGGCAGACAGAATTGGCTTTTCTAAGCCAATTCCGTACATGCCAATATATATGTATATATATATATTATATTAGTATTTAGGTATTATTTGTTATGTATTTGTATTGTTATTATTATTACTATTATTGTATATATATATATATATATATATTTTTGTTTCCATTTTATTTTAAATATCTTATACATTATACCTTACAATACATATATATATATTTGTCATATATATATATATATATATATATATATATATATATATATATACATATACCTTCCCTTTTATTTAAATGTCTAGTATGTATGTACATATATATATACACATATTCACCTATGTATATATCTACATATATACATTTTCTTATATAATTTATCCAAAAACATAATATCATGCCTTCCATGAAATTTTTCTTATTCCGAAAATGAAAAAGTACGGGACTCCATCATTTTTCATAAATTCTCGATACAAGTGTTTTACATCAACAATTTTCCAGTTAACAAATTAAAATTCTCTAATCCCTCTATACTCACATTCGTCTTATCACTCCTTGTATCTTTGGGTTCCCGGTCATTCACGGACTTCTCGGTCCCTATAGTCCTCGAGTCCTACAACGAATATTCACACTTTCATTAATATATATTATTTTCATTTTTATATAATCTAGTTAAACGTAGAAAATTTGTGGGGTTTACAATAGGGTAAGGAAATAGCATGATATGCATGTTTTCAATGATATTCTAAATTTTATATTGTTATTGATGATTGAGAAAAGTTGATGATAGGTTGGCTAATTTTACATGTTTTAGCATGAAGAGGCATGCTGTATGAATAAACGTGTTTTGAGTTTTAAAAGAGAAAATAGCCATCTATCAGCTTTGAGATGAGATTTGGTGTTGAAGCGCTAGCTCACACCTGTTTTTAATGCCTTGATGTACCGTGTTGGAGTTTAACTCGCACGAGGGTTTTGAGAAAGTGCGAGAACTTTGCTCGCACCTGTTTTGGTTGAGTTGAGGTAAACCTGGGGGTCTGGGATCCAAGGGGATACCAGCCGACGGCCATTTGAACGGGCTGGGCCTTAACGATAGATCGTACCGCGCTGGGGCTTTGCGTTGACTGTGTGTCACGCTGCTTGCTCGCCTGGTATATGAGACATGGTTTAGGATGAAAAGTCCATCGAAGTTGGAGTATGGACTTGGGTCCACGGTCGTATGTAGAATAGTGTAGTCACCCATTGGTATACTCTGTACCGTGCTGGGTGCACGTGAGTACGAGTATCGCATAGATGACACACGACGTATCTTCACCGTGAGTATACGAGGAGATGAGGTGGATTGAGATGAGCCAGAGGGTAGGACTGACCCATCCCCCTTCAGGCGAAGTGATACCCTATGCACACTTGATCAGTGAGGCCTGGGATCACTGACTATGGTCATATGTCGTGGATATTTGATTGCCAAAAATTCCATGCCTGTCTCAGAGATTTGAGAAATAGAGATAATCTCAGAAAAGAAAGAGAATTGCGGAAAGAATGATTTGAGAAATGAAAGAGATTTCGTGTTTTTGATAAATCTCTAATTTTCACATTCGTGCCGTGAGGACACTATTTATGAGCATGTTTTAAATGGAAGCTTGATATTCATTTTACACGAAAATGCTATTGAGAAATATATGTTTAAATGCATTTTTCGTATGATATTTCCATTTATAACGAAAACATGGTTTTGGTTTATGCATGCATGGGCTATGTAGGTAGTACGATATCTACCTGCTAGCATACATTTCCTTACTGAGCTGTGGTTTGCTCATCCCACTATTTTCCCCCTCCAGGTACTGAGAAGTAAGAGAGCGGTGATCTCTAGATCTTTTGTGTTAAACAGCTCCCACAATCCGCAAAGGTATAAGATTTGTATACACGAGTATTTTGTATCTAATATATTGTATCGCACAGTTATATCTTGGAATTGTAAACAGTATTATGGGGATGATATGTAAGTACATGGTATTTATACAATTAATTTTGTGTATCTACACACACACCTGGGAGTGTGAATTAAAGCTTTAAATATTCCGCTGTAAATGAATGAATTTTTAGTAATTGTATCTTCTCACAGCCCAACCGTATTAGAGTAAGTGTGGATAGAATGGTTCACAAAAGTGGGGTATGACAGTAAATCCTTGAGACTACTCGGTACCCTCAGTCATATTGTACTGTATCGAGGTCCATGAGGCATGCTGTACCATGTGGACGCACATAGAGTACGTTACACCGTGTATTGAGTCTTCGAACTGAACTGAACTGTACTATATTGATTAGCCAACGGGCTGGACTGACTCATCGCCCCTAAGGCATATGACACTCGCGCACACCTGGCCCGTGAGGCATGGGGTCACTACCTATGGTCATATGTCGACTGTACTGTTATTGACTGAATCCTACTGTTATTTATTAAATCCCAGCCTAGTCTCAACAAACTGAACTGTTTATTGATAGAAAGAAAAGTGAACTAAACTGTTTATTGATTGAATAAATCGTTTTAAAGAAACGAATTCAAGTGTTTTACTGCATTGATTGAACAATAAATGTTTTTATCGTACCGGCTATATTGAATGCATATGCTTTACATTTGGTAAAATATAATACCGAAAATGGAGTGTGATTGAAAGTATTTTTCTAAGAAAGTGCATCAATTGTGAATCGTTTTCAGTATTAATGAATTGATTTATATGCAAGTGTTTACAGTGTTTTATAACTGATCATGGTATACATTATAAGCATGTAGATAGTATGGTTATCTACTACTTACATAAGTTTTTTACTGAGCGCGTTAAGCTCACTCCCTACTTTTCTCCACAGAATCCTATCAGTAACTTGGACGCTTCCGTTAGTAAGGCATATCGCATAGCTATGGTTTCACATAGTATTTTTCTGTGTTGAAGGTATACTCAGTTGTAAGAAATTCTTTTGTATCTAAAATTTTTATAAGTACAGTATTGCATACGAGATGTGTATAAGGAATGTGAACATATTTTGTTTAAGTTTGTTACTAAGAAAAAAAAATAATCAAACTGAATACTATTCTGACCTAATATCGACTTGTAGCCCAACTGAAATGTCCGTAAATTCGGTCGTTACACTTTCGCACTCTTACAATTAAGTCTTTAAGGCTTAATAAATTAAACCATAAATTTTTTAGCCAAATTAGATTAAGTCCTTGACTAAAATCTTAATTTTAACTTTGGCAAGTACTTTTATGCATTACCCATTAGGCTCCAACAAGATGGTAATATGATTAATAACTAAATCCATAATTTTACATTATAATTCTAATTTATATTCATATATCATGAACAAATCTAGCCAGGCACTATGATCACCCAACTGTTAGAAAGTTAAATTATAAATGCAAGACCCGAAAATTTCACTTGTATTACTTATGATCCATCAATGTAAATATTGATATATGTTATTGGAATCATAAGAAAGGTTGTATTTTAATTCCAAGTTCAAGTGAAAGTAGAAAATGCCAATAATGCATTAAGGGCCAATGGTGAGCTATAGTAAGCTCAGGCTAAACTGAAAGGATGCCAACCATTCAGACTAAAGATAAGAACTTAAAACATCAAAATAAGGATAGCTTAAGAAGGAAAGTTGGTTTGATTTGGTCCCGATAATGTTGAAGTGGTGAAAATGCCAAAATGGGCCTAAACGAGCCCGAAACGGATTGTTTGAGGTGTTTTTAATACATTCACCTACCAAGGGTGTCCAAAACGTCAAGATAGACTAACCAAACATTGAAATGCCTAAATTTGGGTTAGTTGACTTTAGTCAAACGTGGTCAATGGTCATAGCTAAGAGAAAAGTCAAGAACTGAAGAATAAGCTTTGACTAGTTAACAAAAGCATGGTTAACTTAACCCAACCATGATTTAGGACTGAGAAAAGTTATCTCGGGTTAAAACACCTAATTTTCAGCTAATAATACTTAGAAAATTTATTAAATTTAATTGGGTTAAAATTATATGGGCTAAAAATGAAAAATACTAATGGGCCAACAAGTTAAATGGTTAAAGCCCATTAAGCATGGATGAAGTAGGCCAAAAATTGGGCCAAGCAATTGGGCCAAATGTAGGTTCATTTAAATGTATAAATATAGGCCCAATTACCAAGAAAATTAAAGCCCAAAATTTGAAAATCCTAGAACCAAACCGAAAGCCCAATAGGAAGTTTAAGATAAGCCCAATATGAATAATTCAAGCCTAATTTTCAAGCCAAAACTTAACCAAGCCCAAACCAATTTGCAAGCCCAATTCATGAACTGATTTTTAAGACAAATTGGCTGAATTCTATGCCTTTAAAATAGAAAAATTAACTAAGAAAAACTTCATCTTCCTCCTTGAAACAATCGGCCATCATAAACACATAAACCACCAAGCTTTCTCTCACTAGATTTCACCCATCTACAAGCATAACTGGAACAAGTGTTCTTCATTAAAGTTGTTCCATATTAAGAGGAGATTAACAAACCTCAAAACCAGCACCTAAGAAGTTGAATTGGAGAGGCACACCAACCCCACAAGTTTCGGCCAAGTTGGGTTCATTGAGCTAGGTGAGTTTTCAATCCATCAATCTTACATATGTTAATCTAGGGAATTTATGGAGTTGATTGGTGTATGAATTGTATGGCAAAACATCACCTAAGGTATAAAACAAGTGTTGGCCGAAAATGGGTATGAGATTTATGATGAGCATGCATGATGTTTAATGGCATGTATAGGTTGGTTATGATGTATACATGATGATGGTGTAATTGGGTGCCATCAATTTGTAAGATTGGATAGGTTAATAATGCATGCATATAAGGTGTTTGATGAAATACATGAATGAACTAGTTAATGCCTTAAGACAAGCATGCCAAGTGTTTGATAAAATGCCTTAATGAACCATATGAAAGGCTTAAGGCAAGCACATTATGTGTTTGTCGAAGTGCCTAAGTGAACCAGGCATGGGAGGCATGAAAGGATGATGGCCTCTCAGCCATGGCTAGGCATGATGGTGATGTGGCTCGGCATGATGGTGCATGGCCACCATGCCTTGGGCCGAGATGATTCATAGGCCAAGCCCAACATGCAATCAACCTAATTGAGTTAATGGGCCATATGGCCGGCCCAATAAGTGTTAAATGGCCTAAAATGCCAAATGGGCCTTAATGGAAAAGTTGAAATGGGTTTAAGATAGAGTTAGACTCATTAAGGGAGAGCAAGGCCCAATAAGAGTAAATGAGCCCAAAACATTAAATTTTCATAATTAGATTTTATACGAGCGTATAAGGCTTGATTTAAAGGATCGATAATATTCTATAGCTTCGAAGACGTAATTGGAGCTAAATCGACCGAGCGATTATCGTCGTTGGGAAATAAGTGCTATCGATTGAAATCCAGGTACGAGATTTATGCAGGCTATTAGAGATAAGTATACGTGTTTTTCTCGCTTCCTGCATGCATTTAAATTCTGTAAAGAGTATAGATATGGAATTATATAGATGATATCCAATTATGAGAAAATTACAAAAATGCCATTGGGAAATTATCGAAAAAAATAAAAATGTATGAAATGGCATATTTTAGTGTTTTCTTCGTGAAAAGTGGTTTTGTAAGAGTATAATGATAGACTGGCTT
Source organism: Firmiana major (assembly GCA_033439115.1). Classification (NCBI taxonomy): domain Eukaryota; kingdom Viridiplantae; phylum Streptophyta; class Magnoliopsida; order Malvales; family Malvaceae; genus Firmiana; species Firmiana major. The sequence continues at coordinate 62,790,577 of CM065904.1, forward strand.
AAGATTTTATTGTCTGCATCAAATTGCACATTTTCCAAAGTTAAGCGTGCTTGAGTGGAAGAAATTCCATGGATGGGTGACCATTTAGGAATTTACCCCTCTTGCTCCATTTTGCACAGTTTTACATGCTGAACTCGATTTTTTGAATACCGTTTTCACCAGATTTGAGCCATCTGTCGTGTTTATGATATGAAATAGTTCTGAAGCCGTCATGTTAATTGTGGGTTACACAGACCTATTCGCACTGGATTTTGATATGATGATATGAGTAAAACCGTGCTGGAGCCCTCGTGTAGACTATGTGTCACACTAACTTGCTCGTACTAGATTTTGAGACATGGCACTGGATACATGATTGATACTGGGGTCCACAAAATACACTGTTCCGTGTTCAGTCTTTGGACTATATGACATGACAGGCCGACGAGTTGGATTAACCCTCTCCCTAGGCAACTGGATATCCCGTACACCTAATCCGTAATGTTTGAAATCCGCAGGATATGGCCATACTTCCTATATGATTACTGATCCCTGCCTAGTCTCACATGATCTCACATGTATATTATATGGAGTCACATTTTGTATATGGACTCACATGATTTATATTGAGAGCCTCACATAACCTCATATGTTTATTGTGTTGATAAAAATGATTATGATTTATATGGAATCGAGGTAAACCCCAGGGAAGGGTTGGAGCCTTGATATATGGTTTAAATGATTGAAAGAAGATGAAATGAAATGGTTTACTGAAAAGAAATGGTTTACTAAAATGACATGGTTTACTGAATAGAGCTTGATGTTATATGAATGAGTTTTATTTGTTCGCATGCAGAAACTCATGATATTGTTTTAAATGAAAGTGGTTGTTTTACAGCATGACATTATGAGCATGTAGATAGTGTAGTTATCTACTTGCTTGCATATTTGTCTTACTGAGCTAGCTGTGTTCATCCTTTCATTTTTTCCCTCTCTATAGAGCACTTGTCATAGATAGAGAGTCGGCGACAAATTTGCATTCCTATCGCTCGCAGCTTCCCATCGTGCGAGAAGGTATATACATTTATATAGCTTTTGTATCTAAACATGTAACAACACAGTAATGTACATTGATGTAATATTGGGGATGTAAACTTATATAAATACAATTATGAAATGCTTCCGTAAAAAGTTATATGACATGAGATCCTGATATGATAGTGTAATATGAAAATGGATGGTAAAATATGTAATATGACAGGACTAGCATTGACTCATAGCCCAACCATTTAATATGTATATGAAATGAAAAAGGAAGATCATGGAAAAGCGAAAAATTTGTAGTGATTTTAAGAAAAATAAGTCACGACAATAAATCTTAACTCAAGCATTTCAATGATTAGTTTCTCATTTTAATTCAATCATTTCATCAAATTATATCTCAAATAATTAATAATCATGGTATAGTGTTTACTTATTAATTCTCCATATTAGTTCTTACAACTTTATATTTAACTCCTATGATTCCTAAAATAATTGATTTCTACTAGAATCATTATGCCATGGCCATAGCTTTTCTCAAGACAATCTTAAGTTAGGAACAAATAAGATATGGCCTCTTAAATCACACGGGTTCGTTGATGATTCCTTTCTTGATCACTCATCTTTCTTCTCACGATTCATGCCAATAAAAGCACCATTTATAAGCATTTGGCATCAAGTTAGATAATCACTTATACGAATTTTACATGAGAATATTTCAATAAACATTCGAGTGATACTAGCAAATGAAAATCTTATATCGGATCATGTTCAATGAATTTGTTAACTAACAAGAACTCACATGTTTTTCTCAATTATCTCTTCTGCATTAATTCATGAGATCAATTGTTTACTTCCTAAATTAAAAAGCTTAATATGTGCTAGTATTTGAGTATTATCTTTTCTTGGCAATATAATGATTATGAATGTTTTTAAGAATAAAGCTGTGATTCATGAAGCTCACAAATTATAACATACTATAATTCCTTTACAACGTCTATTATGCTCCATGGGCTTTTTCTTATTTAGTAATTGATAATCATATTATTCTTAGACCAAATCATGAAAATAAACCTTTTGTCATTTACAAATAACAAATTGTATATGATTATGGCATTATGTCTCATGTCAAGCTTTAGAGCATACACTAAATATTTGTCAAAATTAACAAGTAAGAATCCCTGTTAACTTTTACAATTCTCTCTCATACAATCTCTATTTTCGTATCTTTATTTATGCACAAAGAACTCTAATAGTGAGTTTAGATAAAGAATTTTGAAATTTTTAAGCATTTAGCATTTATAATTGTATTGTTTGGTTAAATATTTGTTAGAAAGAATTTTTGAATACTAGAATTTGATGAATTGAAAAAATAATTATAAAAGAAAAATAATGATATTATATATAAAAAAGAAAATATAAAAAAATGTTATATGGGCATTATTAGATTTGTAAAAAAGTGCAAATATTATTAATAATATAAAAATATATATTATATTAAATAAAATAATATCTTTCTTTTTAGTCTTATATTTAATAGCGTGTTTTGAAAAACTACATCTTCTAGTAGCTTTTCAAGAGGGAAAATTAGCATGTTAAATTCCCTCGTTAAATTCTTCTCAATTTTTGAAATTCTTTGATGTTTTTGACAAACAAAAAAATTAAATTTTATATTTTTGAATATCCTAATTAAAATGAATTTCCCACTTAAAATCTCTCATCTAAACACACCTTAAGAGTTGGATTGTATAACTTCTAAGGCAACTCTAGCTGCTTTTCCATAGGCGAGAAAGATCAAGAAAATGTTCCAGAGAATATCAAAGAAAAGATTTTTGGAGGTTTGTAAAGCAAATATTGTTGTATCAAATTGATCTTGACAATTCAAATTAGCATTAGCGTAGATAATCTTAAGCCTATTAATTTTCCTCCAAAAAATATTATCTGCTTCTGAATTCAAACATTTTGATTTTTTGTCTTTGTAGAAATGAAAAGCAAATAACAAAAGCAACAACCAAACATAACACAAGACTGCGTGTGATTTGCTCGAAGGGAGTAAGAAAACTAGCAGCCCATAAGGTTGAGCAATGCGAAAATGAAGAAATAAACCAATTAGTATTGTATCCTGGACTAAGTGAAAATAGAAAACTAGCAGCCCTCTCCCATCCCTCGCAGCAACGAGCTTTGCTTAGCTTTCATTCTTCTTGATTGTAGTTGTACAAGGGTTTTTCCCCTTTTCCAGTGATTAAAAAAAAAAAAAAAAATCACTCAATCAAAAGTATGTCATTAAACCCAGGCTTCACTGCCTTGAAAATGAGTCACTTTTTAACCAAAAGGTGTTCGAGTCTCCCTTGTTAGCAGAGGATATTAGAAGTTTAGAAAATGCCAGCGGGCTTTGATAGAGAAAGCCCAAACTTCTTCCTGTCATACGCTTTGAACCATTGGAATGGGCTAAGTAATGGTCGACATAGTACCAGTAAAAGACTGGGGCGGCCGTAAATTAGTAAACAATCAAACAAGATCGAACCTGCCTGCCTTGCACTAGTTTCTGCAGATTGTCAACTCGACTACTTTAAATGCCTTTTGGGCCACATTTCTCTCATTCTTCTTTCTGATAATCGCAAATTAATACTTACGTACCTTCCGATTGTTCATTCATTTTTTCTGATAATAGAAAATAGTCAAAAACAATATTTTATTGATCATTTACTTTGGTCCTATTTAGTATATAAAATGAGAATATAATATAATGATATAAGATCATAGATAAGATTAAATTAGATGGTATAATTTTATATTTGATGGGTACATAGATCAAGAATAATTTATATATATATATATATATATATATATATATATATTATCGTATTTGTTAAATGCAAACTCAAGAATATGATAAAATGATTTTTTTATTGATCAAAAGTAATATTCTTTAAAGTAAATATATTATAATTTCTATAATTAAAAGTTGAATTTATTTTTTTAGAAAAAGCTATTTTTTAAAAAATATTGATTTTTAACAAATTATATGTTTTCAAAAAATTTATTTTGATAAGATATTTTTTATTATAAATATTTCTCCGTATTTTTATTTTTTATTTTTTATTTATCTTATGATTTAAATATAAAATAATTTTTATTATTTTAATTTAAATAAATAATTTTTAAAAAAATAAAATTTTCAAATAAGATGATTATTTTAAAAAATACTTTGATTTTGTGATAAGAAATATTATCTTTTTTATTTTTATTTTTATTTTCATTTTTCATTTTATTTTTTTCTTTTCTTTTATTGTCAAGAAGAGAAAATTAAAAGGAAAAAGCAGGAAAAAATCTAGAAAAATAAAAGAAAAAACAGAAAAGATTAAAAATAAAAAATAGCTAAATTTAAAAGTTCAAATTTTATAAATTAAAAAAATTCATAATAATTTTAGAGTTAATTTTAAAAAAAAAATTAAAAATTGATTATTTAAGAAATAATTTTGAAATACATTAATTGTTTTCAAAATATTTATTTTATCTAAAGTGTATTTTTTATTAAAAAGAAAAAAATAAAAAAGATAAAGAAATAAATAAATAAGGAAAAAAAGGTGTAAAAAAAAAAGAAGCAAAAATAAAGAAAAAAAGAACAATATAAATTGAAGTTTAAAGTGAAATATAAGTATTTATTATATAATTACATGGAATCAAAAATAACTCTTACCTTTTAGAGATGACTGAATCTCCTTATATTAAGAGGATGACTAATTTTCTTTACAAACTAATCATTTATTTTATATATTCACCAAACATAAGATATGATTATAATTATCCTATCATATACTTCATCATATGCACCTAACATGACCAAAATTAGTTATTATATAGATATAGAGAAATAGAGAGAAAGAGAGAGGAAGAATTTAGACATCCAATTACACATATGTAAAACTAATTTATTCTTTTACAATTTATTTTTTTAATATGACCATTAAAATTTATATTTTATTCGTGTAGAATATGCACGTCAAATTTCATTTTAATCGAAAATATTTAACTATTTATTTGAGAATAATAAAATTTTAACTATTAATATATATTTAAAAATGTTATTCTCGATCAAAATAACAGAAATATCAGCTTGACTAAAAAATTTACATGAATGATTGATATAACTAAATTGTTAAATCTAATTGTTAGTTTGTAAAAATATTAATACTATATAATTTTATAAAAAGTGTATAAAATAATTTGTTTTCCCTAGTGTAAATAGATCTCTCCTCATATATATTTATATTATTATATATATATGTATATTATATTTATATATAATATGTATATTATATGAGAAGATATCCACTTAGACGTATATTGTAAAAAAATTATTTTATACTTTTTTCACGTAAGATTAATACTTTTGCAAATCAACATTAGATTTAACAAATTACTCGTATTTATTGTGTACACAAATTTTTGAGTTGATCCTATATTCCTATCATTTTAATCGAGAATAATATTTTTTAATAGATATTAACTATTGAAATTGTTATTATAAAATAAATAGTTAGATATTTTTTCTTAAATAAAAATTTTTCATGTATAATCTATGTAAATAAAATATAAAATTTAACGGTAGAATTAAAAAATATAAATCGTATAAAAATAAAAAAATATAAAACTAAATTAATTTTACATATACGTCAGTAAATCCCTCCTTATATTATATATGCATATTATATTTACTTTACATATATGTAAATTTTATTTTTTTATATATATATATTTATATATATAATGTTCATTTGGACTTTTTTGTTTTTCTTTAAATGTCTTGTTTTCAATCCTACAATTTGCTTATGCTAACTTTTTCCTTTTCGTTATCAACTCATTTTTGACAAACAAACCATACGCCAAAAGTTGTTGAGGATTCAAGTTTGATCATTTCAAGAGGAAATTTAGCACGCCAATCGCCTTTGAATTTACATAATAAAATATCATAAATAAAAATATTATAAATAAAATATCATAAACAAAAAGTAATAATATAATAAATTGTGAGATATTTTTACATTTATTTTTTTTCAATATTACATTAAAATAATAAAAATATCATAAATAAAAAGTAATATTATAATAATTTCATCGACACAAATTTGTTATTCCGCCAATACGAAGGAAGGTGGAAAACGGGGATTCTAGGGAGGAAAAAGAAAGGAGGAAAGAAAGGAGGGGAAGACGGGGTAGGGGTAGGGGTAGGGGTAGGGGTAGGGGTCGGGGTCGGAGAAGAGCATATTGAACATCACCGACAAAAAAAGAAACAAACAAGTTATTATGGCATCATAATAAAAAATCTTGTCAAAATCATGTAAAGCAAGAAAGGGTAAAAAGGGTTAAGTGAGTTGCGGTGGGGAAGGCCTTCACTGTCAGTAGAAAGGGCAAAAAGATTTGTGGGGCAAATATCTTATGCCGACTTACCAGCCTAGTGCCAAGAGAAAATATTCTCAAGGACACCTAACAACAGTTCCTATTATGTGAAAGACAAAAGAGAGCACTCGACGATCGAAAGTGACATTTTAGGGACTGTCCCTTGGGCTAGTCGGTAGGGATGATGACAACAAACGCTCAACGCCAACAACTTTTATTTTACTGTTTCAAATGCCCTTCCATTGATTTCAAATGCTTGCATATTCAATTTCATTGCGAGGTTACAAATTTAAGAATAATAATTAAAAGAATTATAAGTATTAGAAATTTTATTTTTTTTTAAGAATAATTGCATAGTTCTTTAAGCTAAATCTCACATTGCAAAAAGAAAATTTTACTCTCGTCGTTTGTGTCCTATTTTATTTATAAAAACCCCAACCAAAACTTTATCTTAGAATTATGAAACCACACAAGCATTCGGCCGACAAATTTGGGTGATCTTTGAAATTTTGTGGTGATGTTGATTGATCAATTAGCATTAGTTGATCTGTACAAATATGTGAGTTGTGATACGTAGCAGTCAAGCAAATCTTTAATTTTTTTGTTCTTATTATTTTTTGTGAACCCCTCTCCGTCTCTTTCTATTACTCTGTGCCACAAGGAAATAACATTACATGCAATGCAATTCAATCAGAGAATGAGATTGTATTAGTAAAATTTTAAGAAACATAATATAAAATGTTGGATCAATTGCATAAAATTTCATTGAATTTTTAAATAAAAAAATTATTTTTTAAAATTTTATTTTTAAATTTTTATTAAGTTTAACTTTTTAAATTAACACCAATTACGAAATGCGAGTCTAATAATATAGGGAGACACGTTGTGACTGAAAAAAGAAACATGAAAAGAAAATAAAAAGGAGAGAAGGGGGGAGGGGGGGCCTGGTAAGGGGAGAAAGAACGACAAAGTCACATTATTACTTACTTCCAATCAGGTTGCATATAATATAATAATAACAATAGAATGACAATAATAATGCAAGTAAATGAGGCTTCAAAGTGAAGTTATCATTATACTTGTGCATGCTTAATCGGATGTCACCTAACGACGAACAATTCTCTTAATCATTCATATCTTTCTAACTACTTGTGACACAATCTGACTGATTAATTATATTTATTAATAATATCTTCAAAAATGGGGAACTCTTTTCTTTTCGATAAAAAGATAATTACAAAGTTCGCCTTCATGGTTTCTTCGAATGAAATTAAATTTCAATATATTAATCGAACAAAAATGTACTTGAAAATTTCTCTCAGTTTCCCTTGCTTGTCGGTTTGATATAAACCTCCTGACTCAAAAAGAAGAAGAGTGCTAAACTGTTAAAATTCTTTTTCCTTCTTAACCCGAAGAAAATGATAAACGTGAGCGCATATATATATATATATAATTCAAGGTTCTTAAAGTGACAAGTTATTGCAATTTTTTTCTTTAATTTGAAAAAGGTTCTTATTTATTTCCAAAAAAGAATTAAAAATGCATTTTTAAAAATTTTATAAATATGTATGTGTATATATTACAATACACTCCTTATAACTTCCACAATAAAATATAAAATATACGTCATGATGATTTTGTCGGAGGAAGTCAATTGCTAGATGATTTTAAAAGACATACAAGTCACCAACCTAAAAAAATTTATCTTTCTAGTAAATTAAACTTTAAAATTAATAAACTTTTATTAAAAAGATACTTTTTTTTGTCTATGAAAGCAAAATTTGGTTTGAAAATACGGTTATGCAAAAGAAATGGTTAACACTCTTATCGCGCCCAATTAAAAGTGGTACCCTTTAACCATGGGTTATCCTTTAATTTTAATAAAAAATTATATTAATTTAATATTTCAAAATAATTTCTTTAATTCATTTATTAGAACTAAACCTTTTTTTTACTAAAATAATTTTTTATTACAAGTCTTTATTTTTTGTTCGAATGAATGAGAACCTTGTATTGAAAATCACACAATATACTTCAATATTTCTGCTAATATTTTGAATAATTTTCTCATCTAAGAATTTCTTAGGAATCACTACTTGTGATTTCCACAAAATCCATAAGATATTCACACTCACTTTTCCAATTATAACGAATGCATATGATAAAAACATAAATTTCGTGACATATATGAATAATTTTATATTCTTTTCTTTCCACATAAAAAAATATTTCTTTTGAAAAGTAGATAAGAATCTTTTATATCGAAAAATCAAACTAAATACTTCAATATTTTTTGTAACATTTAGAAAATTCTTCTTACCTAGATATTTTGAAATCATTACTTGTGATTTTTATAATATTCCATCATTTTAGTTCACATCTACTTTATTTATTAATAATAAACAGTGTGAACATATTAAAATTCATTTTAAGCAACATATTACAATAAAAAGAAATTAAATAAACTTTAAACCACCTCGAATTTATTTCAAAAGCGCACATTTTTTTGATTTATATGTGTTTTAACATATAATGAAAAATTAATTCAAAAATAAAGAATATGAATAACTAAGGAGAAACTATACTTCAAAATGGGTCTCCACCTAAGACAAAGCAGGGCCAACAGGTCAGCTCGAATCGGTAACCCAATTATTTTGGATACGGCTTGAGTAGCGGGTTTGGATTTGGGTGGGTTAGCTTATATATATGGGTTATGTTACGGAGTGTCAACAACATAAGTGAAGAGATAGACATTAGTATTTATGTGGTTTGGGAAAAAGCCTACATTTAGAATGGTAGCTATGAGTTTACCTCTAAGTATATGGTGTGAATCGAACTGTTCACTAAGTACAATACTCTTGACAAAACTGGTTGAGTGTCTGGGTGTGACCAGGGTACAAGTATGTAATAAAGGAAATAAGGCGTAAAGTAAATACAACAACGCTTGGGCCGAAATAAGAGCCAAAAGCCCCTCTCCTATAGAAAGGAAGGCTTATTTATAGGCTAGTAAGGAGTACAGGATTGTAACTTGTGTCATCATTTGATGGAGTCTGGCTATAAGAACCCCAATTTCCTTAACTTATTTCTAAGCTAAGTTATATGATCAAGCAAACCATATTAATGGATATTATTATAGGTCCAAGCTAGTGTACGCGAAAGGAGTCAATGGATTAAATCCAAGACTATCAAGTATGATGAATGAGGGCATGAGCATGATGAGGTAAAGATTAAACCCTCTCATTTAATTTTTAGCTAAAAGCAAATCAATAAAAAGAACTGAAGGCAAAGGATCAATCACCTCTTCCTAAGGGATAAATCCTTGAATGGCAGAATGGCCTAGGTAGTGTGAGAACTACAAAGGGACCGATCCCCTCTTGCATAGGACGGATCCTTGTTGCTTAGAAGAATTACCTAACCCCGTTAGACAATTTCATAAGCATTTTAAAAGGATATTTATACCTCATCCCTTTTAGCCATTCTCATCCATTTTCATGCCACCTCCAAGCCAAAAAAAGGAAAAGAAAGAAAGGAAAAAAGAAGATGGAAAAAGAAGAAGAAAATAGAGAAAAGAAGAGAGTTTGCTTCTAATCTTCAAACTAGTTCTTCCTTAGAGTGTCTTCTTCATTATATCACACTTTGGATTCTTGAGGTTGTTGTTCTGAAGGTGAAATTCTAAAGAAAAGTTTCAGCCATTTAAAGTAAGTTAGAGAGAGAAAGGTTGGATTTTTCTAGAAATGAATTTTGGAGGATCATTTTAGGGTTTCGACTAAAGGAAGAAAAGGGTAAAGATGCTTGGAAAGCTTTAAAATTCATATATATTGTTATAGTGTTCTTGATCTATGATTTTACTAAAATGAGTTTTAAAGGAATCAACTGTATTATCCATGAATTAGGGTTTCAACCATTAAGGGATTTTAGGGTTTGAGTACTTGTATTGATATTAGTTAAGTGTATATTGGTTTGTGAGGATTGATGATTAAGTTGCGGTGTCAAAGTTAAAGGAACTTAAGAAATGGTCATGGTGTGCATTTGGCCAACTTAAAGAGACTCAAGAAACTTATGTAATATAATTGAATTTCTATTGTATTGGGGTGAAATGAAGTTAATTAAGATGATTGGTGATGTTGGAATATGACATGAGGATTGAATGAAAGCTTATAAAGGGCTTAATGGTCATCTTGGCCACTTAGAAAGATTTATGAAGCAATTTAAGCTAGGTTGAGCTATATTGCTAGTTGTGTTGTTTAAAGGTTTAAATAAACCAAATTGATGGTATTGAGGTATGTTTGTTATGGTATTGCAGCAAAAGGAACCTTTGGAGGGATCGTGGAGTAGGCAATATAGATGCATAGCTTAGGTTGATTTGGTAACCCCATTTAGAAGTTACTATTTTGCTAAGTATGTAGGGTATTGCATGTGATGACATGAGTACTTTTGTCACGACTCCTTTTTATCCTTTTCATATTTGTCACGACTCCTTTTTACCCTTTTCATCTAAAAATCACCATAAATTTTTTGCTTTTTCATTTCCTTACCCAGTCGTGAACAACTCTCACTAATAACAGTTGGTCTATGAGTCAATATTAATCATCATTTACAATTCATCTTTCAATTAATCAAGAGCAAGCACATGCATTTAAAAGTTTAAGTTCTACATTTATACATGTTTGCTAGCACTTACATCCTCCATATTACAATTCAAAATGAATACTGTGCTATTACATGTTTAGATACAAAAAGAATTCCTATGTGTATATCTCTTAGCGATAGAGAGCAACGGATATCTGAATACAACACCTCAGTCCTTCACTAGGCTATTATGTGCGCTCTGTAGAGGGGGAAAATGATAGGGATGAGCAACCACACGCTCAGTAAGGCAATAATACAAGCATGGTAGATAACTACACTATTTACATGCTTATAATATCATGCATAAAGATCATTTATATCCAGAGCATGAGGAATTATTGAAACTATGCCACATGTATATACATATATCATGTACTGAAAAACATGAAAATAGACATGTAAACATAGAAAAGATCATCATGTAAAACATCTCATGCTCATCATAATAAAACTCATCATAATATGAAAAACTCATCACAAAACCATCTCTCAGGATTTAGTGTCACGACCCTCAACTTACCAAAATACGTACAAATTTTTCGCATTTTCATGCGTCAGTCCTTAATCATCCTTCCTCGATCGTGAACAACCACACACTTAACAGTTGGGCTGTGTGTCGACGTCTAACTCACTCCACCATACCAATTCAATTTGAAACATTTTTTATGAGTAAACACTTGTATAAATGTATATATATCAGAGTTGTTACATGTGTTTACATTGTTTTACATCCCCAGTGGTTACATACAAAATGCTACTGTGCTATGTCTAGTTTAGATACAAAATAATCCAAGTGTGTATACCTCTAGCGATGGGATGCAGCGGATTACCAAAAAGGAATCGCCTCCAGTCACGTCCAATCTAAACTCAAATCTCTGTAGAGAGGGGAAAATAAGGGGGGTGAGCAAACCACACGCTCAGTAAGGCAATCATGCGAACAGGTAGATACTGCACTATCTACGTGATCGTGATGCCATGCTCAAAAGCATTTAATTCATTATTTATCTCAAAACATGAGTGTATGATTGTGTTAATGGTATGTAAAGCATTCATGCTATTAAAATCAAGTGCACATTTCAACTCAAAGCATGGTATAAATCATCATGCATAATTCACAATAAAGCATGGCATTAAACATCATGCATCCGTGCACTTTAAAAACCATTAACTATCAATTTCAACATTGGTCAGGTCTCGGCCCATCCCTCGGGCTTTCCTGACCCACAAATCATTTTCAAATATGGATTTATTCTCAAATAGCAATAGACATGTGAGATAGGCAGTTCAACAACAGGTAATAACCTCAAGGCCTATGTACATAACCTGTGATACCGGCTACACGGATCAGGTGTGCGGGATATCACCACTATCTGCTTCCACACGGGAGGTGGGTCAAATCCTACCCGCCGGTCCATAGCAGATCACGTCCGAAGATGACCATCACAACTCAACACGGTACAATGTACTCCATGCTACATGCACGGTACGACGTACTCAGTGGACCCAATCAACACATCACATCACGCCACATCTCAAACGCATGTGTGAGCCTATTTAATCGGTGCAACCTCTTGTCTATCCGAAGCTCCTAACACGGCTAATTAATCATGTCAAAACAATGCACGTGTGAGCCTATTTAATCGACGTGACACCCAGTCTACTCGAAGCTCCAAACACGGCAACATGCAAGGTGGGCATCCAGTGCGAGACAAACTCGAGCACAATGCCAAAACAAATATGAAATCCATGTGAAAACTAGTGCCTCTTGCACTCTTTCATACCCACGAAATCATGTTGGTGGCTCAAAACTTGCAAAATGTGATTAACAAAACCAAACACACATATTTCTTTTGCAAATCATTTCAATGTTAGCCAACCTACCAATTATTTGCTAAAAAGTAATAAAACATGACTTTCAAAGCAATATGCTTTTGTTTTCATGCACATTTCTCAAAACTCCCAACTTTTACCCTTCAATCACTCAACAACATTTCCTAGTCTCATGCATTCTAGCAAAACATTTAAGCGCCCAAATTACGCACAGATATCTCTAAGAGTCCACACAAGTCCCTTACCTCGATTTACTTGGTGTGACTCCTTTCCTTTTAGCTTCTCACGCTCTTGGCCCAACTCGCCTCGGCGTATCCTCGAAAGCTGCGATTCATTCATTAAACCGATTGAGTTAATGTATTTAACCCATAATTGACCTCACTAGTCAATATTATTCACTTATGCATTTTACAAATGCCTTAATCCACATTTTACCTCTTTTAGGTAAATCTCACAATTTATCCACTAACCACATCTTAAAAGCATACCTCAACACTATAAATAACTTTTACATATCTTATTCATCATTAATCTCCATACATTCCACTTTCTCACTCTAGACAATTTCTAGGTCATAATCATTCCAATGTATTTAGATAGTTTCTAACCATCCATACTCATGCCAAACAACTCCAAAATCAATTTAATAAACAATGCACCATAGTTGGAGTGTTAGAATCTTACCAAAATTGATTTCTCTTCTTGCTCCAATGGCAATGCCCTTAACTCCTTCAATACCAACAATGGGAAAATGCTTTCCAACTATGTTGTTCTTCTCTTTGATAGGAACAACTTTGTCTCTAATGGTCTCTCTTCAAACCTCACTGAAAATGGCTGATTTTTTTGAGAGAGAATGTTAGGTTTTTGGGTTGAAAGTGGAAGGTTTGTGTTTTTTCCGAAATTTTCTGATTTCCAGCACTCCTTATATAGAATTAGCTTGAGGAGATCGATCTGGTCTAAGAGGAGATCGATCTGGTCCCTTAAAATCTCTCTTTTTCACGGGCATTTTTAAGCCTGAGATCGATCTGTCGAAGCATGAGATCGATCTGTTGAGGCATGAGATCGATCTGTCGAAGCATGAGATCGATCTGCTCCCAAACAGAGAGTTAAGGAGATCTATCTGGTCCATTAGAGATCGATCTGTTCTATTCTTTTGCCCAAATAAGGGCATTCTGGCTCTTCCAGATCGATCTCTCATCCCATGAGATCGATCCGCCCTTCAAAATTTCCAGATTTTCTGCAGTTCCTCTGCAACAACACTTACCAAACATCCTTAATTTGCTACCATGATCATTTCCTCATTCATTCATCTTTGAGTCTTGAAAATGGCATCCATCCTCACTTCATACGCATTAAAACTTATGTAGAATCTTTGTATGACCAATGGTACTTAATATAACAAGAATGGAAGTGCACATCTTATGCAATTCTACTTCCATTTTACCAAACTACTCATAATCCATCCTACACACATTCTCCACATGTTTAAGTCCATTTCTTCACATTCATACATAATGTAACTTGTGTGTACAATTACCACTCTCATTACAAGTGTGTACATTACTTATGGACTTACATCACATATACTTCACTTATGAATTCATAGTACAACTCTATTTACATTTCTAAGTACATACATACCCTTATACTTATACGGGGTCTCACATTTAGCACTTTCTCAAAAATAGTAAAACTTATCACAAACAACAATACCATATCTTTAAAAACATCCCTCAAGGCTCGACCCCTCCTTCGGGTTTACCCTGGACAACACAATTCATGATCGGTATATAAAACCATGTGATATCATGTGAGACAGGTGGTCACTACATATAATCGAGGACTCTATTGGCCAACTATGTCATTATCATCCCAAACCACACGGATCCCAGTGTGCGGGGAATCATGCTGGAACAGAGGTGGATTAGTCCTACGCTAGACTTTCAAATCAACATCATAACCTCACGATACAGCGTACTCCATGTGATATATACGGTACAACATACTCCGTGGACCCATACATGGTTGGGGGCGCCTGCCGTAGGTCTTATCTAGCCTATGCCATGTATAACCTGCTCAGTCGTGCGAGCATCTCATCCGTGTGACACAAAGTCTACACGAGCCATCCAGCACGACTCATTACATATCACAGCATGAAAAGTCCAGTGCGAGCAAAGCTCTAGCACGATTTCATGCATCATCATTAAATACCCTCGTACGAGCAATGCTCTAGTACAATTTTATGCATAACAAGCAATGAGAAAATCACGTACGAGCATAGCTCCAGTATGGTTATATGCATAAGGAAATCAATGGAACCCACGTACGAGCAAAAGCTGCAGTACGGCTCATAAAACATCAAATAAATCTGACAGGTGGCTCTATTTCAACAAAACACATTCAAACCACAGTTAGCACCGGACTCGTGCTATTTCACAAAATTATGAAGTCAATAGCCAGCCTATCCATAGATTTGTTTAGACCAAAGCAATATATTTCGTAAAAATGTCAAAACATGATGTTTATGCAATTATTAGCCTTACTACCCCTTTTGTAACATTCATTTCCCAAACCAAAATCATCTATATCTGAACCCATTCGCACAAACCATTATTTCTTTTCTAGGTAACCAACACAATTTCAATACCCCATGATTACTCTCAAAATACGTGCAGCTACGTCTAGATACTTACGAAATTCCTTTACCTGGAATTGCATCGAGTAATTCCACTTCCTTAAAGCTGCTCAATCGTGCAGTCCGATTCACTTCCAATGTAATCTCCGCAGCTGTATAATATTACTTGTCAGATGAATTTAACCCAATACAACAAAATTCTCGCGTTTATTATATTCGATTCGACTTATTATTTTCATTAACACTTATAAGACCTCACTTTCTCTCAGGCTCTTTTTCAATTGTACTATTCGTTTCTTGAGAATCTATTAGATCCACCAAGCTTATTGGTTCACACTAAACCAACATTAAGCTCATAATGCCTCTAGTTCATTATTTCCTTCACTTATGGCGAATTTATCAAACACTTCTTATGCCCGTTTTCAATCATCATCTATTCCAACATATATATCTTACAAAACTATCTTAGAATCATCTATACCTGCTTACTAACATCTCTACATGTTTAAATCATCATCAACTCCGTGCCATTTCAACTTTCTCTCACTAAACCTATTCTACGTCATGGTTGTTTAAGCATGTATATGAATATTTCAGCCAACATTATATACACTAATCAACTCATCAAAATGTCTACATTAACATACTAGAAGATGGTGTATAGAAATCTTACCTAGCTTAACTTTTTCCTCTTTTTGCCAAAATGGAAAAAAAACCTCTTTTCTCCCTAAATCCAAAGTTTGAGCTTTCAATCTTAGACTATGTTGTTCACTTCCTCACTAGGAACAACTTTGCTCAAAGGAACTTCTCTCAAAACTGATTGGATGGTGGTCATTT
Organism: Firmiana major; assembly: GCA_033439115.1. Taxonomy (NCBI): domain Eukaryota; kingdom Viridiplantae; phylum Streptophyta; class Magnoliopsida; order Malvales; family Malvaceae; genus Firmiana; species Firmiana major. Next base: position 62,806,928 of record CM065904.1, read on the forward strand.
TGTTAGTGAGAAAGCTAGGTTTTGGTTAAAAATGGAGGAAGATGGTTTGTTCTCGTGAAATGCAGGTTTAGGCAATGAGTTTTTATAAGAAAAGCATTATGAGATCTATCTCTATGGGTGGGAGATCGATCTGCCCTTACTTGAATTCCTTCTGGATTCAACAATGCAGGCAGGAGATCGATCTGCCCATTTGCATGAGATCGATCTACTCATTTGCATGAGATCAATCTACTCAAAGGGATAAGATCGATCTTTGTTCATGGGATGAGATCGATCTTGGCCAGGAAGAAGGCTTTAGAGATCGATCTGGTCTATCCAGAGGCAACAAAAGATCGATCTACCTTATGAGAGGAGATCGATCTAGCCCAAATAGAAGCAACTTGAGATCGATCTGCTTTGAGTGAGGGATCGATCTCCCTCTTCTAGAATGCTTGGCATTGTGTTTTCAGGCCATGAGATCGATCTCCCTTTGCAATGGGATCGATTTGGCCTTCATCGTGCAGCTTTCAGCTGCAATTTTCCAGATTTTGAAAGTTAAACTCATATTCATTCACTTAAATACCCAATTTGAATTTCATTCACACTTAACACTCAAAAGCATTCAATTCTTATGATTCATATATCGTGCAACTTGTTTGTACATCATGAAAAATCATAAGATTACATAGAAATTCGTGAGCCTTACAACTTTATAGTTTATGCATGCATTTATTGTTTTAAGAAGTTTGGGATTGCATGAAGTTTGAAAACCCAACTATAGTTGTATAATTGCACGTAAGGGATCGATCCCTTAAGGAAATGATCAATCCCCATAGTGAACTTTTCCTAGCACAAAAACTTCCTGGGATGAATGACCGATCCCTCTTTTTATAGGATTGATCAATCCCCTCTTAAGGCATTTGTATTAAACCCTGCATAATCATGCACATTCGCATAATTTGGTTTAAATTGAGATAGACATGTTTTATAAAGTATATGGTCTTATGAAAAATGTATGAAAATTCCACCAAGTGCATTAATGAGCATTATTTTATGAACTTGTATAATTAAACATGTTTTAGCTATTTTAAAATAAAGAATTACATTAAATTGGTTTTTCTCTAAATGTATTTACATTGTTTTAGTATGTGATTATTTGTATGAGCTTTGATAAGTATGATTCCAAAAGATTCTCAACCCAGTTTGTATGTTTATATTGAAAGCAAAATATATTATATTATAAAAGTATGGAATCGTGCTAAATGAGTTTGGACGCTGTTTTAAGGGATTGTTAGGCTACCTTTAATACATGTCTCCTTTGTCATTTATCGCATAATTGGAAGATTGTAAGTTAGTTGATAGCTTTCTAGTACTCACAGATCCAGTGGGGCTGAGGACTCTTTTAGCAATAGCCATAGGATAACATTTTCCCTTCTTAGGATTCCCTTTTTGGGACTATTATAAGTTTTGGATTGCATGTTTACTCTTAGAGATTATTTGCCTAGTCTCTCAACTTGTATTTGCAAATATATTGATATATGTTTCGTAAGTTATGATTTGTAAATAATGTTTGGCATGATCCATTTGTAAGCACATATTTTGTAAGATCCGAATTGTAACCATGAGTTTTGTAAGATTCGATTAAGCATGTATCTTTTCGATTACCTTCTATTTTGCATGTACTCTTACTAGGCATAAGCTCACACCCTATTCTCCTCCCATTTCAGATTATCTGTAGTAGGCATTGGCTATGTCATTTTGAGCGGGCATAGGAGGGTGTGACTTCCACTAGCCTGCTATTGTCCCTTGGAGAGGTATATGTGTAAGACCCGTATTTTAATATGTACTTTTTATGATTTGTGATGTACGGACAATTCACAATTGATATAAATCATAAGGAATGAATGTTTTTAAGTTGCCAATGTGTATGAAATGTAAAATGGGTAGTTAAGCAAATCGAAAATGAATGCAACAGTGGATTTTGGGAAGAAATTACAGCAGAACTGCTTTAGGAGAGGAGCAAATCGATCTCTCATTCAATACAGATTGATCTTGGATAGGTTCTGGGTAGAATAAATTGATCTCATAACAAGGCCAGATCGATCTCCTTAAGGTTCTGTGTAAAGCAGATCGATCTTATGCTTAAGAGCAGATTGATCCCTTAAGTTTTAAAAGTCAATTCCTGAAGAGAAAAAGGCAGGAAAGATCGATCATTCACTATTAGCAAATCGATCCCCAAAAGCAATTCTATAAATATACGGCTCTGCAACCTCTATTTTCCCGAGAAACATCAAACCCTTCCTGAAACAAAGTTAAACCTAACATTTCTACTCCAGAAATCTTCATCTTTCAATCAGTTTTGAGTGAGATTCAGTTTAGCAAACTTGTTCTTAGTAAAGAGGAGAGCAACATACTTGGAAACAATAAGTTGGAATCAAAGATTGAAGGAGCAAGGTGAATTTTTCCAATTTTGGTGAAAAAGAGGAAAAGTGATTCAATACACCAAGTTCATATATGTTAATCTAGGTGTCTTGGTGAGTTGATTGGTGTATGTTTGAATTGTTAAAAACACCTTGATCATGAAAAGTATCCTTGACCTAGCTCTTGGTATGAAATTGAGAAAATGATGAGGAAGTTGAGTAAACATGGATTTAAGGATGAAATAAGTACGTATGGAAAATTGTAAAATGGTTTTATGAAATACCTAAATTGGAATAAAAGAGAAATGAAGATAGGTATATGAGATATATGGTAAAATACCATAATGGGAGAAAGTGATGAGATTGAGGCATTGATTTAGATTTCATGCAAGTGAAAACAAAGTATATTAAGGTATACTGATGTGAATAATCATTAACAGCTTCAGAAGTTGATATTAGAAGCTGATCGGACTGCAAGAGTAAGCAGCACCGAGGAAGTGAGGTCACGTGACGTGATTCGAGGTAAGAAAATTTTGTGAGTAGCTAGAGATAGCTACACATATTCCGAAGAGAATTTCAATAACTATATTGTATATGAAATTCCGTGTATAGAGACATTCAGTAGGATCCAATAAGTTAAAAAGCTTAGGAAGCATATGGGTGATTAAATTCAACATGTTTTGAATGTGTATGGATAGAATGGCTAATGTTTTCATGTATATGCGAAAACAACACATTTGAGTGCCGATTTGATTTGATTGGGTGAAATTTAATGTAAATAATGCCATTTATCAAGTTTGTGTGTAAACCATTAGTGCTAGAGAATACTCGCACTTGATTTTTGAGATATGCATCATATAGTACTTGAGTGTATTCTTGTACTTAATTTTAAATGTGATTTATGCATGATAGAGTATTGGGAGCATTGCTCGTACTCAGTTTTCATTGATTGATGCATTATAAAGTATTGAGAGCATTGCTTATACTCAGTTTTACATGATAGATACTGGGAGCATTGCTCGTACTCAGTTTTATTGATTTATGCATTATAGAGTATTGAGAGCATTGCTCATACTCGGTTTTTACATGACATAGTGCTTGGGCATTGCTCGCACTGGAGTTATATCACTTGTGTTATGGTCATGCTGGGAGTTTACTTGCACGTACCAGATTTTAAAAGAGAAAGCATGAAACAACCGTGTTGGGAGCTTGTGATAACTGTGTGTCGCACCGATTATATGTTCACACGTGCAAGATTTTGAGATATGGTCGAGGGCTATCGAAAATATTATTCATAGTATAAGAGCTAAGACTTATGGCAAGCACCTGACTATGAGTTATATCCAAGGTATGATGACTAAGACCTATGGCGAGCATCCCGACCTTGAGATTGGGTCCATGGAGCACTTTCTACCGTGTATGTCACATGGAGTACGTTGTATCGTGAGGATACGATGTGATTGAGTTTTGAGCTGACAGTAGAGGATTTGACTCACCTCCCATTACAGCAAATGTGAGACCCCACACACCGAGTACTGTGTAGCCTGGGATCACGAAAAATGAGTTATGATCATAATCTCGGAACATGTAGTATCCTATCTCATTTCATCAATTGAGTTTTCTTGAATGAACTATCACATGATTTTATAATCTGAACATGTGAATTTGTGTGTGAGAAAGGGTAACCCGAGGGATGGGTGAGGCCCAGATTTTCATGTTTTTGAACATGATGATATGCCATATTATTTTGATTTAATTGAATGGCATGATAAATGTGAATTTTATGAAATTACATGAGAAATGCAATGTTTTGCATAAACTGCTTAGATTATTAAACCAGCATGCTTTCAGTTTTATAACTGACAATTTATATCTATATGTACATGTTGCATAAAAGTTTCAAGCAAGATGCATGCTTTAGATATGAGTCGATAATGAAATGATTTCAAGGCATGAGTATAGTATTTTGTAGATAGTGTGGTTATCTACTTACTTGCCTGATTTCCTTACTGAGCTGTGAGCTCACCCCCTTTTTATTTCCCCTCTCTACAGAGCGTTCACAGCAGTCGAGCACGGCTGAGGACTGGTATTCCTTGATCCGCTGCATATCCATCTTTCGAGAGGTATACACATTTGAAATGTTTTGTACTGAACAATGTAAAAGCACATTTATGTAAACTAATGTATGGTCGGGGATTTATATGTACAAGTATTTGTATTAATGTATAAGAGTTTACATTATAGAAAAGAATATTAACTTGTATGTATATTATGAAATAAATATGGTTAAGGTGACTATATCGAATCACAGGCTAACGGTTTGGTGTTGAGTGATGACAGAAGGAGAGTTAAGTAAAATGTGAAAAATATGTGGTGATTTTGGTTGGTCATGGGAGGGGAGGTCGTGAAAGAATGGTATCAGAGCAGGGTTGGTCTGATGTGAGTCGGTATTAGTAGTTAGGAAAGTGTACATCCCCATAGTACTGTGCTTTGTTCAGTATACGAGATGGAAATTAGCCTAATTAATGGTTATAAATGAAGGAATTTAGCTATTATGGCTAATACCAGTCGTGGTAGAGGGGCTAGAGGTAGGGCTCGAGGCCGTAGAGGTAGGCCAGAGATCCGAGATGAGACTACAGGTCCCATTGAGGTACTCTAGAGTATCGAGGCACGCTTCACGAGATTAGAGCGTCGCATTGAGACCATAGTGGAGTTATTGGCACAAACTTTGCCAGGAGGACAGGAGCAGGATGCAGAGATTGCGCCTGAAGAGGCAGCTGCACCTAGTACTCTTGCATAGCCAACTCATGTGCCACAGGCTACAGATACACTTACACCCCAACCAATTCAGGATACGCCGTCACATGTTGCTCCACGATCGACCGATAGTACGTTGGGGTATGGTTGTGAGTTGGATAGATTGTGACAATTTCAGAAGCTTGGACCTCCATATTTTTGAGGGGTCAAGGACCCAGTTTTGGCTGAGGAGTGTACGACTTCAGAGATGGTCGTATTTGCTACGTTCCTACTGAAGGGGACGACAGAGCATTGGTGGAAGTCCACCCGACCCATATTGAGAGCCCGACATACAAAGATCAATTGGGAGATATTTTTGGATGCCTTCAGGAGGTAGTTTGTTCCAGATACGGCCCAACGAAGGCTACAGGCCTAGTTTTTGGGGTTGAGCCAGGGGAGTCATTCAGTAGACGAGTATGGGACCAGATTTTTATCCCTAGGGAGGTATGACCCTGACACCATGAGTGAGACCAGAAAGGTCCGCAGATTCATTGATGGACTGAGACCAGTATTATAGTCTAAACTGGTTCTGTTTGACATCTCTACCAACGATGAGGCAGTGTGCAGGGCTCAACTATGTGAGCAAGACTATGAGAGGAATGTCTCAGAGTTCAGGGCAGTTAGCAAAGGTAAAGACAGAGATAGGAAGAGGCTGGTGAGTGACAATGCTCGAGGATTTGGATATCGAGGAGGGAGGAGACTCTTCGGTAAGAGACCAAGGATCGATGAAGTACAGGAGAAGACTGCTGATCTCCTGCATATCTAGCTATAACTCTAGCTAGAGGTGTTATGATTGGAGGACCGAGGCCTACTACTGAGTAGGGCAGCAAATGTGGTAGATTCCATGGAGGTAGACCTTATACTATTTTCAGTGGATTGTGCTTCAGATGTGGGAAGCCAGGACATATGGCTAGAGTTTGCCTAGAGATTATTGATATTGCCCCACAGAAGGGCTGTCACGACCCAAAAATCAGAGTAAAATTTTCATTTTTTCTTTCATATTTAATTCTTACCTTCCTCTCATCGTGACCATCCTACCAATAGTTGGGCTATGATTCGGTGTTAGTCCCCTCACACTACTTACCATTCCATTTCCATGTTACATTCACAATTTCATTTACATAACCTTACATCCCTGATGTCATATACGTTTACAGTACTGTGCATTTACATATTTAGATAAAAAAATCATACAAGTGTGTATACCTTTTCTCGATGATGGGAAGCAGCAGACACCAACTATGCAAAATCATCAGCCGCTCACTATCTACTACGAGTGCTCTGAAAAGAGGGGAAAATAAGGGGGTGAGCAAACTACGCGCTCAGTAAGGCAATCATGCAAGTAAGTAGATAGCTCCACTATCTACATGCTCATAATGCCATGCCCTTAAATCTATTTCTTTTCGTTTAAAGCTCATGCACGAAATCATGCACACATCAATGCCATAGTGTATAAAAGCTATTCGTGCTTATGGAAATCATGCAACTCATGCCTCAATGGCATGTCATGTAAAATCATACAATGTATGAATTAAATCAAAATCATGCATTTGCAATTAAAGCATGGACAACCTCATTATGCTAAAACATTTCATTTCATGAATTATAAACAAGCATGGAAAATACATCATGCTGAGTTTCTACAAAACTGTAGAAAACATTTTAATTCATTTCATGAATCAACATCCATCACACTCTTCAGGACTCAACCCCTCCCTCAGTGATCTAGATCCACATAAAATAATTTATTTCCAAGCATTTTTGAAAACATTAAAAATTCCATTTATTCACAACAAAACCAATATCATCAGTCAGGATCCAACCCCTTTCTCGGGTGGTCCAAACTCACACAAAATCCACGCATTCTGAAGCTTTCAAAACATTAAATAGTAACATGTGAGACTAAGCAATATATATCAATATCTTAGGCAAATAACCAGGAGTATGGCCATATACTCGTGATCCCACTGCTACACGGATCTGTGTGCGGGGTCTCACCACTATCAGGAACCACCCTGGGAGGTGGGTCAGTCCATCCCGTTGGTCCTGTCCGATATCTCGTATCCGAAGATGCCACTCGCATCTGAAAATGCCACATAATCAATTCCAGCACGGTACAGCGTACTCCATGCTACTTGCATGGTACAATGTACTCCGTGGACCCACATCTCATATCTATAATCGTGCATGTCTCAAAACGAACGTGCGAGCATATTTAATCGGTGTGACACATAGTCTACCCGACGCTCCAAGCACGGCTCATTTCATGTCTCATAAAGTACAAGCGATACTCCAGCACTCTCATAAAATCAAGGAAAATCTCATGCCAGCAAAGCTCCAGCACGCGTTTCATAAAATCTCATAAGATTTAGTGCGAGCTAAGCTCCAGCACTCTATCAAAATCATGTAAAATTAGTGCGAGCTAGGCCCCAACACTGTGTCATAAAAATCAAGTAAAAATTTAGTGCGAGTTATAATCCAGCACCTTGTCACAAAAATCATATGAAAATTTGGTATGCATATAAAAACTCTAGTGCGAGCCCTTGCTCCATTACTAATGTATGTATCACACAAATCAAAACTCGTGCGAGCTAAGCTCTAGTACCTCTCATGCATGTCAAATCATTAAAACTAGTGCAAGCAATCGCTCCAGCACCTTTTTATGCATATCAAGTCAACACAGGGTGCGAGCTAGGCTCCAGCACCTCTCATGCATTTCACAATAATAAAAATCAGTGCGAGCAACTGCTCTAGCACATTTCATGCATATGATGTCACACAAATCGGTGCGAGCAACCGTTCCAGCACCATTATGCACACTCACAAACTCATATATAGTGCGAGGAAATGCTCCAGCACCATCTATTTCCATATAAACTTGATAGTTGGCCCATTTCCAAAGAATTTCATTTAAATTATAAATAACACTTACGTAGTGTAATCTTGTGAAATTTATGCAATTACTGGCCAATCTACCAATTTGCTATGCTAAAATTTTACGAAAATCTTTCAAATCATGCATTTCACGCATGTCATGCTTTCACCATCCTTAGGTGAATTTTCCTTCAGTAGGGGTAAAGTAGTCTTTTACCTATCCCGGGTCCTTAAAAATTTTAATCCATTTTTAGGATTTTTATACAGTTTCAGTGTATGTAAAAGCTGTTAAAAATACGCGTAGCTACCTCTAGCTACTGGCAAAATTCCCTTACCTCATTTTTCTGTACAGTCTGACATTTTCACTGATGTCTCGTCACGCAGTCCGATTTGCTCCCAATCCAATCTCCGGAGCTGCGTATAATTATTTATCGGGTCAAAAATCATTCAATTAACTTTATTTCATCATTTCTGAGCTTAATTCAAAGTATTGGGCCCATTTACAATCTTGGACCCGATTGCACCTTAATAGGCCTTAATCGGCCTTAAGCCCATTTTCTACTTACTATTCACATTATCGAGGCCTATTGGGCTCATTGGGCCCATTAGTATTTATTGTGCCTCGTTCTAAACTCTCAGATAGCTCAATTAATTATTTACGACAATTTATCTCAAATTTTAGAATTTAATTCATTTTATACAGAATTAATCCGTAATTTATTTGGTAAATTTCTAACACGCATAACTATTAAAATTGTCGTAAATAAGGGTTACTTACCCGAGATTCCATGATACTACACAAATCGAGGCTGACTCGAGCTCTCGTTTGACGTCAATTGTCGAGCTACACGATTACATATTTTTTCGGGTCAATTTTCAGTCGAATATTAATCATATTAAATATTTCAAAATTTAAATTGGTCAATTTCGATCGCTTATCGGCTTACCCGTAGCTCGATTGTATTACTGGAATTTTTTCCAATTTTTTTCTTTTTCTTTTCCCCATTTTCTCTTTCTTTTTCTTCTTTTCTGGCTGAACCGGTTCTGTTCGGTTCAGCTCGGTTCAAACTGGTCCGATTTTCTTCTTCGCTGTTCGGAGCTTCGCCTATCTGTCCTTCGCTGACTTCTGTCTCCAGCAGGTCCGTGGGACTGTCCGATGCACGGATCTGGCTTCGGTTTTGTCAAAAGTGGTCGAAAAGTGGTTGGTCCGACCTGTTCTCTCCTCGGCGTCGGTGCCTCTTTCTTCCCACGCTGTTTGGCGGTGTTTCTCGCCGATCTGCTCTTGGATCGACGTCGCTGTCGCCCTCTATGGTCGGTGGTGAGGCGTTCCTCCTTCCTCCGGCCGCCGATCGCCTCCCTCTTTTCCATTTCTCTCCTCCCTCTCGATTTTCTCTCTCTTCTTCCTTATTTCTCTCGTCGACGCCACCTCTCTTCCCTCTACTAGCATCGGCAGTGGCCTCAGCTGCCCCTCTTGCCTGACTTCTCCTCGATGGCTTCCGTTTTCGGTGAGGCAGAAGGGCTCGGCTTCCTCGAGTTGTTTCCTTCTATTTCCTTTTCGTTTATAGAATCGCAACTCGCGATTCTGTTTCAATTTTTTTTATTATTAATTTTTTTATTAATAATATTTTTAATATTATATTATATTTTATTAAAATATAATATAATATATTATATACCCAAAATATTTAAATATATATATTTAAATCAATTAAATATATATATTTATCTTATTTATTTCCTGAGGTATTTTTCCAATATTTTCGGGATAATTTTTCGAGGTGAAAATTTCGATTAATTCCAATAAATTCATATCTTGATCAATTGGACTCAAAATTCAATATTTTCCTCGTTATTGATCAAGATTTCTCAATTCCATATTTTTAATGAAATTTTTCTTATCGAATTTATACTGGATTTTGATCTTTTGACTGTTTTACCCTTCTACACGTTCGGGATCAAACCAATCCAACTTCCTTTCACGAACACTCACTCATTTCATGTTTTAAATCCTTATCTCCAATCTAAATGGTCCAAATCCCATTCATTTAATCTGTGGCCATTTCAAACCTTCATTTGATCTTTAAATGCATTCGAAAATTTTTATTCATTCTGTTTGCATTTTTCATTCACGTACAACTCTTCTTATGATTCAATTTACATATAACCATGTTTCCATCATATGAGTCATACGAAATTTCGATAAAAATCGAGTCTTACATAATCTCCCCCACTTAAGAAATTTGGTCCTCCAAATTATAACCAAGTCAAATGGGTCCATAAACAACTTCGGGTACATCTATCTCATCATACTCTTTAATTCTCATGTGACTTTTTTCGGAATGTAATACTACCAAAGGACTTTGACTAGGGAGATCGTTTTAAACCTCGACACTTTCTCCTCCCTATTTAATGCTCGAATCAATTTTTCAACATACGACCTACTCTCTTTGAGCTTCAACTGTCTCCGCCTCTTGTCAACATAGCTTTTCTGTCTGCTCTGAGGTATTCTCCATCACTCACAATCAACTGAACACCTTCAGAGACTTATTATCCCAATTCGGGAGCAATTCTCTATCTGTCACCCACTTCTTCCTATCCATGTAGGGGAAACAACTCCTACGACCATACAATACCTCATATAATGTTATCTCGATACTCAAGTGATAACTTTTTCTATTTACGAATTCAATTAGTAGCAACTGATCATCCCAGGAGCTTATAAAATCAAGGGCACATGCTTTCATCATATCCTTCGAAACCTGTACAGTCTTCTTTGACTGACCATATGTCTGAGGACAGAAAGCTGCGCTAACACTCAATCGGGTTCCCATAGCTTCCTGAAAAATATTCCCAGAAGTGGAAATGAAGCAAAAATCCCTATTTGATATCATGCTTCCTGGGACGCTACATAATGTTTCACAATTTTTCATACACATAAATCCGCCTATACACTCAGAGTATCTGGGGATTTCATAACCAGAAGGTGGGTAGACTTAGTCAATCTATCGACTATCACCCAGATAGCCTCGTGATTCCTGCGATTCTCTATAACCCATCATGATATCCGTGGTAACTTTCTCCCATTTTCATGTCGATATAAGTAGAGGCTGCAATAACCCTGTAAACTTCTATTGCTCTACCTTAATCTGCTGACATACGAGATACTTCTCCACAATCTCTACAATTCCCTCAAGTCTACCCTGGATAATACAAAACATACTCAGCATACAAAACCATGTGATATCATGTGAGACAGGTGGTCACTATATATATCAAGGACTATGTTGGCCAACTATGTCAATATCATCCCAGACCACATGGATCCCGGTGCGTGAGGCATCATGTTGGAACGGAGGTGGGTTAGTCCTTCACCAAACTTTCAAATAAATCATCATAACCTCACGGTACATCGTACTCAATGTGATATATACTGTACAACGTACTTCGTGGACCCATATCATAGTTAGGGGTGCTAGCCGTAGGTCTTATCTACCCCATGCCATGTATAACCTACTCAGTCTCAAGTGCACGTGTGAGTATCTCATCCGTGTGACTAGCAGTCTACACGAGGAATCCAGCAAGGCTCGTGTGAGCATCTCATCCGTGTGACACACACTCTACACAAGGCATCCAACTCGACTCATTACATATCACAGTATGTAAAACACGTGCGAGCTAAGCTCCAACACGATTCATACATCATCAATAAATTCCCTCGTACGAGCAATGCTCTAGGACGACTTTTATGTATAATAAAATCAATGGAAACCATGTACTAGCATAGCTCTAGTACGGTTATATACATAAGAAAATCAATGAAATCCACATACGAGCAAAGCTCCAATACGACTTATAAAACATCATAATTCAAATCAAGGTGTGAGCTAAGCTCAAGCACATTTCATACATATTAAAACATCAAAATCCAATGTGAGCGAAGCTCCAGCATGATTTAACTCATACAAATCCGATAGGCGGCTCCATTTAAGCAAAACACATTCAAAATCACAATTTACACCCGACTCGTGCCATTTCATGAAATTATGAACTCATTAGCCAACCTATTCACAAATTTGCTTAAACCAAAGCAAAGTATTTCATAAAAATGTCAAAACATGATAATTATTCAATTATTAACCTTACTATCCCTTTTTTATAAGATTTATTTTGAAACCAAATCATATATACTCTTAGTTATTGACACAAATCAATAATTCTTTTCTAGATAACCAAGCATTTACAAAGCCCTATATACACTGTAAGACCCATAAATTTATATGTATCCATTATGATTCCAAGAACGTACACATAAGTTTTGTAATCAATGAATCATAAGAATTAGATAATTCCAAGTTCAAAATGTGAATGAAATGCAAATTGAGTATAGAAGTGATTTAATGTAAAGATCACCTTTGAATTTTTGGAAAAATTACAGCTGAAATGCAACAGAGCAAGGGGAGATCGATCTTAAACGCAAGGGAGACTGATTTTAGATGCATTTTGTGAGAAGAGATCTATCATTAGTTCAAGCTAGATCGATTTATGATTTGTCTCAGCTAGAAGCAAATCGATCTCATCACTAAGGCAGATTAATCTCTCATTGCCTTAGGTTGGAGTAGATCGATCCCTTCTCAATGGCTAGATCGATCTCAAAAGCTCTCTACCTGGCCAAGATCGATCCCATCCCTTTGAGTAGATCGATCCCTTCCAAGAGATAGATCGATCTGTTGCTTGCAAACTGAAATACCGAGAGAGATTTCAAGTAGGGAAGATCGATCCTCACATAAGGAGATCGATCTCATCAAAGAAAATCTATATAGAGCCTGACATTTCGAGCCTTCATCCCCTGAAATGTGAAAACCTTCCATTTTAGAAGCAATGTAACCTAGTTTCCCTCTTTAAATTCTCATTACCTGCCAAATAGAGTTGAAAGAAGTTCATTTAAGTAATGTTGTTCTAGATAGGAGGAGAACAACATAGTTAAAAAAGAGAGAGTGAATCGTTGGATTGAAAGAGAAAACGAGTTTCCCCCAAATTTACAAAAAGAGGAAAAATGTCAAGATAGGTAAGATTTCAATACACCATTTTTTAGTATGTTGATCTACATAGTATGATGAGTGATGTGGTGTATATAATGTTGGATGAAATGCTCATTTACATGCTTAACACATTCTATAACCTAAAATGGGCTTAGTGAGAGAAAGTTGAAATGGCATAGAGCTAATGATGATTTGAGCATGTAGAGATGTTAATAAGCATGTATAGATGATTCTAGGATGGCATTGTGAAATCCATAAGTTGGATTAGATAAGGATTATTAATGGGCATGATAAATGTTTGATGAAATGCCATAAAGAAAGAAAATGATGAACTAGAGGCATTGTAAACTTAATACCAGTTCAATACGAATCAATAGACTCGAGGAGTCTAACAGATGCTTGAGAAAATGAATAGGATGGTTGAAATGGACTTAAGTGGGAGTAAAGTTCGATGAGACGAAATGAGGCCAAATTGGTGTAAAATGGCCCAATCCATTGAATTTAACTTCTTGCAAGTGAAAATGATGCATATTGGAGTATATTGATGTGAATTATAATTCATTGTAGCTCCGGGAGATAAACTTGAAGCCGATAAGACCGAATCACGAGTATTGGAAATCAAGGAAGGTGATTTAAGCATGATTCGAGGTAAGGGACTTATGCGAGCTATTAGAGATAGCTATACGTATGTTTCTTACCTGCTGTGTGCAAACAAATACGATAAAGTATATAGATATTGATATATCTAGGTGAAAACTAAGTATGAGAAGAACCTATAAGCATAAGTTGCATGACTTCCATGTTATTGTTGTGAAAAGAGGTTTTGTAAATGTTTTGAGAAAGAGTAAAAATAGACGAGCTCCCAGTTTAGTAATTTGCCTGAAAAGTTTTTAACGAGTGATTGAAGGGAGATTGCCCTCTCACTCATACTTAGTGAATAGGGCCTTCTATTTATTTTCTGTGTGAAATAGTGCTAGAGCCTAAGTGGCAACGGTAGATTTACCAGCCTTGCTCGCACATCATTTTTAAAAAGGATTTTGAGAAAAAAACAAAAAAGGGTGCTTGATGCCTCGGGTGATGTTGTGTGTTCCACTCGAGAGCTCGTACTAGATTTTGGGAATCATGTTAGAGCAAAAGAGTACTGCCTAGTGATCTTGCTCTGATTATGCTCGCATGTGACCCCTTCAATTTAAAGTGATGGGACAAAGTCATGCTCGATGCCTCAGGTATGTTGTGTGCTCTTACGTTGAGTTGCTCGTACGTGGTCTCTTGAGCTTTACTGTGTGATAAGCAAAACCGTGCTCGATGCCTCAGGTGATGCTGTTTGTTCCACTCGAGAGCTCGCACGAGAGTTTATGAGACTGCTGTGTGATGAGTAAAATCGTACTAGAGCCGTCATGTATTGCTTAGTGATCTTGCATAGACCTGCTCGCACGTGATCTTGAGACAATGAAAATGGGTGATAAGGATCCTCGGGAGCACGATGTACCGTGAGCATTAGCCATGGAGTACGATGTGCCGTTATATCTTGGTGATTTTGTGTGAGCTGAAGGGATGGTTGATCCACCTCCCCCAAGTATAGGGTTCTCGCATGCCTGATCAGTGTTGCCTAGAATCTGAACTATGGCCATGATTCTTTTGATCTCCGTGATACGACATTGTGTTACTACTGTGTGAGGTGACAAATGTCCCCCTGCTGTGTGATACAGGGCATTATAAAATCCCATTATATGTATCATATTAATTGATTCACAAAGAGATTTGTAAGTGTGTTCTGTGTGAACTGATAAAGGAAGCTGTGTGGTTTTAAAGATTGAACCCTGTTAATTGATGATATATATGCATATACCTATCTAGCGAATTAATGGTTTCGCATCAATGGAAGCTATTTTTAAAGAATGCATATTTTTTATAAGGGAAATAAATGACTATATTTTAGCATGTAGATAGTGTAGTTGTCTACCTGCTTTCATATTTTTCGTACTGAGCATGTTAGCTCACCCCCTTATTTCCTCCTCCACAAATACTACGCAGTAGTGAGTTACTGCAGTTGTTCCTACTACAGTGTTCTCCAGTTCTCCAGCATTACAAAGGTATACACTTGAGAGAAAAATTTTGTATCCTGTAAATTAATGCACAGTATAGTTATCTTTTGTACGAAAAGGATGTATATGATAGAAACTGATGTAAACGTTTCCGCATATTTGTAAAAGAACAGTTTCTATTTCATTAAATGAATTATGAAATTATGAATGGATGAGATGTGGATATGGATGTTGACTCACAATCAATTGTTAGTAGTAAGAATAGTCATGGGAAGGGGACATGATAGAGATTGGTATCAGAGCTTGAGTTGGTCCGATGTGAGTCAGTATCCATAGTTAGGAAATTATACATCCCTAAAGTACTGTGCATTATTTGTATACAATTGTGTATACTAAGCTGAAAATGTATTGAGACACTTGTTATTGAGTATCTAGGATGTCTGATAGACGACGTACTCGTCGAGGAGAGAGATCGCGCTCTTAGGGGCATAGAGCTGAGCCTGAGAGGCGCAGTAGGTCCAATTCTAGTAGAGATCCACCCGGTCTTAGTGAGGTTGCTGAGGAACGTATAGCGCAGTTACAGCGTAGTGTAGGCACAATTGTGGAGATGTTTACATGATGACCAGATTTAAGGTTAGACAGGAGAACCTTATTGGTCAGGCTGTGACACCTAAGAGACATAAGCCAGCACAGCCCACACCGAGACCTCGAGCTGTAGAGGTAGAGATTCTTGCACCCCCTCCAGTTCAGGACATTCCCCCACCAGTTCAGGATCTTGTAGCTCCACAACAGGTTGGTGGAGAGGGAGTTTATGGTTATGACCTGGGCAGTCTGAGACAGTTCAGGAAGTTTGGACCACCTTCGTTTAGTAGGGTGAAAGACCCAGTGTTAGCGGAGCATTGGATTCGCAGTATGGAGAAGTTCTATAGATTCTTCCATTGCTCTACCGTAAAGAAGGTCACTTTTACTGTCTTTGTATTAGAGGGTGAGGTCGAACATTGTTGGATGGCCACCCAGTCGATTTTGAGTGCACGTCACCTGATGGTGACTTGGGATATATTTTTGGATGCCTTCAGGAGGCAGTACATTCCAACCACTGCTTAGAGGAAGATACAGATGGAATTTCTGACCTTGACCCAGGGAAATCGTACAGTGGATGAGTACGAGTCGAGATTTACATCCCTAGGCAGATATGACACAGTGACTATAGGCTATTAAGATAGAAAGGTCCAAAAATTTTTTTAGGGGTTGAGACCTTCGATCAGAGATCGATTGGCCCTATTTAATATTATCACCTATGACGAGGCCGTATGCAGAGCTCAGCTATGTGAGCAGGACTATCAATTGCATGCCTCGGAGATAAGCAAGAGTGGTAGGGCAGAGATAGAGATCGAAAGAGGTCAATAGATGACAGAGGGTCCAAAAAAGGCCGAAGATTGTTTGGTAAAGGGCCTAAGATTGAAGAGGTACGTGATAGGCCAGTGAAGCCTCTAGCTTACCCAGTTTTATCTCTAGCTTCGAGAGGTATTGTTATTAGCGGACCCCGACCTGGCACCAAGCAGTGCAGGACGTGCAGTAGATATCATGGGAGTAGACCATGCCCTTTTATGAGATCATGTTATAGATGTGGCAAACCAGGGCACCTAGCTCGTGATTGCCAAGTGTTGGTTGATACAGCCCCACAGAAGGGCAAAGAGCCAAAGACGGCTACAATTGAGACACCCACACCTAAGAGGAAGGCCACAGCTAAAGAGAAAGGGAAACAAGTTGTTGGTCGAGGGTGAGTGTTTGCTTTGGACCAGGCATCTGCAGAAGCTTCTACGAATGTGATTAAAGGTACCATCCTAGTCTTTGATTTTAAAGCATTAACATTAATTGATCCTGGTGCCACGTATTCATTCATATCACCTACATTTGCATGTAAATTGATTGAACATGTAAAACCTGTACCTCTAGGTAGGATTTTGCTTATAAGCACTCCAGTGAGAGATAACATAGTAACTGAATACGTATGTAATGGTTGTAAGTTGAAAGTAGGGGAAAAGGATATGTTGGCCAACCTCGTTTTATTAAACATAAGGGATCGTGATGTAATGCTAGGGATGGATTAGTTAGCTGCAAACCATGCTGTGTTAGACTGTTATACTAAGACAGTAACGTTTTCTACCCCTGAAAAGTATATTGTAAGACTGAAAGAGTAATGAAAGAAGTAGTAAATTATTTCCAAAGATGGATGATTTTACTAACAAATGTGGTCATAATATGTTGAAGGTTTTATAGCATATATGGTTGATTTGGATAAGGCACACTCGGAATTAGTTGACATCCTAGTGGTTAAAGAGTACCTCGATGTCTTTTCGAAAGAATTACTAGGATTGCCACCAGATAGAGAGATGGAATTCTGTATTGATGTGGTGCCTGGAACTGAACCGATATCCAAACCACTATATAGAATGGCTCTAGTGGAGTTGGAGGAGCTAAAGAAGCAATTGCAAGAGTTGTTGGACGAGGGGTTTATCAGACCGAGTGTATCACTTTGGGGAGCACCGATTCTGTTTGTAAAGAAGAAAGATGGGAGTCTCCGACTGTGTATAGATTATCGGTTGTTGAACAAGACTACAATCAAGAATAAGTATCCCCTTCGATGGATAAATGATCTATTAGACTAGTTGCAGGGAGCACAGGTCTTCTCAAATATTGATATGAGGTCTGGGTATCATCAATTGAGGATTCGAAGTGGAGATGTGCCCAAGACAACGTTTCAGATCCATTATGGCCATTATGAGTTTTTGGTTATGTCATTTGGGATGACGAATGCTCCTACAACGTTTATGGCTCTAATGAATGGTGTGTTTAAGCCATACATAGATAGTTTTGTGATTGTCTTTATAGATGACATATTGGTGTACTCGAAGTCTAGGGAAGAGCATGAGCAGCATTTGAGAACAGTGTTACAGACCCTCCAAGATCAGGAATTGTATGCTAAACTCAACAGGTGTGATTTCTAGATGAGTGAGATATCATTTCTGGGTCATGTAGTCTCGAGAGATGGGGTATCAGTGGATCCGTAAAAGATAGAGGCTGTGATACAATGGGAGAGACCCAAGACAGTTACAGAGATCCGCAGTTTCTTGGGTTTAGCAGGTTATTATCGACTATTTGTCGAGGGATTCTTTAAGCTGGCTGCTTCGCTGACATGTCTCACTCGAAAGAATGTGGAGTTCGAGTGAGATGATAAATGTGAAAGAAGTTTCTATGAGTTAAAGCACATACTGACCACCACACCTATTCTCACCATACCCACCAGCTCAAGAGGTTACTCAGTGAATACAGATGCCTTGGGACAGAGACTGGGCTGTGTGTTGATGCAGGATAGGAAGGTAGTAGCCTATGGATCTCGACAGCTTAAGGACCATGAGAGGAACTACCCGACCCATGATTTAGAGTTGGCAGCCGTGGTATTTGCCTTAAAGATTTGGAGCCACTACTTATACTGTGAGAAATTTCAGGTGTATACAAATGATAAGAGCCTTAGATATTTGTTTTCACAGAAAGAGTTGAATATCAGGTAGAGAAAATGGATAGAGCTTCTAAAGGATTATGAGTGCGAGATACTGTACCATCTAGGGAAGGCTAATGTTATGACAGATGCCCTGAGTAGAAAGAGCCTTGGAATGGTATCGAACATGATGGTCAAGGAATATGAGTTGCTCGAGCAGTTTGCTCACCTCAGGTAAGATATAGACCCTCTTGATGTTGACAGTGGCTGTGTGATAGCTAGCCTGTGAGTGGAATAGGATTTGATTGACTGGATACGACAGGAGCAACATGCCGATCAACTGTGTGAGGATCTTGCGAGTCTGATTCAGAGGGGTGACGTGGCCGATTTCTTAGTGAGTGATGATAGCCTATGAGGTTTAGGGGTAAGATTTACTTTCCCGATGACTCAAAGCTAAAGAGATTGATTTTGATAGAAGCTCATTCATCGAGATATACATTGCACCCGGGGTGTAATAAGATGTACCAAAACCTCCGAAAAGTGCATTAGTGGTCAGGGATGAAAAAGGATATTAGAGAATTTGTGGCAAGATGTCTGACATGTCAGGAAGTTAAGGTAGAGCACCAGAAGCCTGTAGGGTTATTGCAGCCTCTACCTATATTGACTTGGAAATGAGAGCATGTCACTGTGGATTTCATCATGGGATTACTGAGGACTAAGAGGAATCATGATGCTATCTAGGTAGTGGTAGACAGATTGACGAAATTTGCCCACTTTCTAGCTATGAAATCTACAGATACTCTGAGTACTTTGGCGGAGTTGTATGTACGAGAAATAGTGAGGTACAAGGTGTTCCAATGAGCATTGTATCGAATAGGGATTTCCAATTTACTTCCCACTTCTAAGGACATTTTCAGGAAGCTATGGGAACCCAGTTAAGTTTCAGTACTGCTTTCCACCCTCAAATCGATGGTCAGTCAGAGAGAACCATCCAAACGTTAGAGGATATGCTAAGAGTGTGTTATGGATTTTAAAGGGTCCTGGGATGATCACCTACCGTTAATCGAATTTGCATACAACAATAGTTTTCACTCGAGTATCGGAATGGTACCATATGAAGCGTTGTATGGTAAAAGGTGTCGCTCCCCTATTGGTTGGGAAGAAGTGGGTGAAAGGAAAATTTTTGATCCTGATTTGGTACAGTAAGCCTCTGAGGTTGTTCAGTTGATATGTGAGAGATTGAGAACAGTTCAAAGTAGGTAGAAAAGTTACGCTGACATGAGATAGAGGCCACTAGAGTTCACCGTGGGTGACTCGATATTTTTGAAGGTTTCTCCCTCGAAATGGATTATGAGGTTCGGTAAGAAGGGTAAGTTGAGCCCTTGGTATATCGGATCATTTGAGATACTGGAGCGTGTGGGAGATAAGGCCTATAAGCTAGCGTTGCCACCAAAGCTAGCAGGCATTCACAACGTCTTCCACGTATCGATGCTTCAAAAGTACCATCCATATTCGACTCATGTGATTCGTTATAAGCTATTGAAGCTTAAGGACGATCTGACATTTATAGAGAGACTGATCTGGATACTTTGTTGAGTTAATGTATTTTGAAATGACAAAACAAGTTAATTCAATAATGTTAAGATGATATACAAACATGTTTAGAGGTTATTAGTACCAGAACTTAGAGTTCTGCTGATGATAGATCGATCTGGGGTATGAGAGATCGATCTCCTGGGTTTTTACTTGATGAGAGATCGATCTCATGATGGAAGAGATCGATCTGGCAAGCCTTAAATCTGTACAAAGGTATTTAGGAAGAATGAGATCGATCTGCAAGGGTTAAGAGATCGATCTGGCTAATGCTAGAGTTGAGAGATCGATCTGGTCGATGAAGAGATCGATCTCCCTTAAGAGCTTAAGACTATAGATCGATCTGAGAGATCGATCCACGTTCAAACAGAGAACTTATGAGATCGATCTGGTAAGGAAGAGATCGATCCCCTCAAAGTCAGAGAGCTAAAGAGATCGATCTGTGTTGTTGAGAGATCGATCTCCTCTCTACGAGATTGCATGGCAGATCGATCTGGAGATCGATCTTGCCTCAAACAGAGAGATTAGGAGATCGATCTGCCTATTCGACAGATCGATCTGCCTCTTTATTTTTAAACTAACAGATCGATCTGGTAACCTATGAGATCGATCTCCTTGTGTATTTGTGCTTCAATCTTGCAGGATTTATAACTAAGAGATCGATCTGGCCAAGAAGGCAGATCGATCTGGCACTCTACTGGAGGTACCCAACGGCTAGTTTCTGCAAAACACAACGGGAAGAATAGCATTTAATGCTCCAACTACCAATCCTTCAGTATTTAACCAAGCATTGAAGACAAAGAGAATAGAGACACTATTGCTGAACATTCCAAACATTCTCAAGCTTTAATTCATTCATTCTTTGTGTCCCTATTGCTCATTAATTGAAATTCATTGTACAAGCTTAAGTGCAACAAGCTTTGTTAGTACTACCCATTGTAAAGCCTTATTCTGTATTTATCCATACCCAAAAAGAAAAGAGGATTGTTCCTCAGTGAGAGACATTGTAAAAGGGTGAATACATTTCTGTATTGCTAAGGGTAGAGAGGTTATTCCTTAACCTGCAAAAGGAACATTGTAAGCTCTATTGAGAGAGAGAAAGAAAGCACTTGACAAGAAGGTCAAGGAGAGAGGACGTAGGCAAGAGTTTGGCCGAACCTCTATAAGTGACTGTGTTTGTCTCTCTTTCCCTATCTTGCATTTAAATTGTTTAATTTCATTATTGCTCAATTCTATTTTCTGATTGAAGTAGGATTAAATTAAAATTTGTCGTAATTGTTAGAAAACCGATTCACCCCCCTCTCGGTAGAGCCAACATACTTGATAGGAAGGAAAAGGTGTTAAGGAATAAGATAATTCCACTTGTTAAGGTTCTCTGGCAGCACCACAATTCAGAGGAGGCTACTTGGGAGTTAGAGAACCTGATATGGGAAAAGTACCCCCAACTTTTCAATGAATGACTTGGTTCTAATTTGGAGGACCAAATTTCTTGAAGGAGGGGAGGAATGTAAGACCCATAAATTTATATGTATCCATTATGATTCCAAGAATGTACACGCAAAGTTTTGTAATCAATGAATCATAAGAATTGGATAATTCCAAGTTCAAAATGTGAATGAAATGCAAATTGAGTATAGAGTGATTTAATGTAAAGTTTCCCTTTGAATTTTTTGGAACAATTACAACTAGAATGCTGCAGAGTAAGGGGAGATCGATCTCAAATGCAAGGGAGATCGATCTCATATGCATTTTGTGAGAAGAGATCAATCCTCAGTTTAAGCCAGGACGATTTTGATTTATCTCGGCCAGAAGTAGATCAATCTCATCACTAAGGCAGATCGATCTCTCATTGCCTCGGGTGGGAGCAAATCGATCCCTTCTCAATGGCCGGACCGATCTCAAAAGCTCTTTGCCTGGCCAAGATTGGTCCCATCTCTTTGAGCAGATTGATCTGCTGCTTGTAAACTGAAATACCGAGAAAGATTTCAAGTAGGGCAGATCGATCCTCACACAAGGAGATCGATCTCATTAAGGAAAATTCTATATAAAGCCCGACATTTCGAGCCTTTATCCCTTGAAATGTGAAAACCTTCCATTTTTGAAGCAAAGTAACCTAGTTTCCCTCTCTAAATTCTCATTACCTTCCAAATAGAGTTGAGAGAAGTTCATTTCAACAAAGTTGTTCCTAGATAGGAGGAGAACAATATAGTTGAAAAAGAGAGGGTGAATCGTTGGATTGAAGGAGAAAACGAATTTCCCCCTAAATTTACAAAAAAAAAAAAAAGAAAAAGGTCAAGCTAGGTAAGATTTCAATACATCGTTTTCTAATATGTTGATCTAGATAGTATGATGAGTGATATGGTGTATATAATGTTAGATGAAATGCTCATTTACATGCTTAAACAACTATAACCTAAAATGGGCTTAGTGAGAGAAAGTTGAAATGGCATAGAGCTAATAATGATTTGAGCATGTATAGATGATTCTAAGATGACATTGTGAAATCCATAAGTTGGATTAGATAAGGATTGATAATAGGCATGATAAATGTTTGATGAAATGCCATAGAAAAAGAAAATGATGAACTAGAGGCATTGTAAACTTAATGCAGATTCAATACGAATCAATAGACTCGAGGAGTCTAACGGATTCTCGAGAAAATGAATAGGATGGTTGAAATGGACTTAAGAGGGGGTAAAGTCCGATAAGACGAAATGAGGCCAAATCGGTGTAAAATGGCCCAATCCATTAAATTAAACTTATTGCAAGTGAAAATGATGCATATTAGAGCATATTAATGTGAATTGTAATTCATTGTAGCTCCGGAATATAAAATTGAAGCCGATAAGACCGGATTATGAGTATTGGAAATCGAGGAAGGTGATTCAAGCATGATTCGAGGTAAGGGACTTATGCGAGCTATTCGAGATAGCTATACGTATGTTTCTTACCTACTGTGTGAGAACAAATTCGATAAAGCATATAGATATTGATATATCTAGGTGAAAACTAAGTATGAGAAGAACCTATAAGCATGAGTTGCATCACTTCCATGTTATTGTTGTGAAAAGAGGTTTTGTAAACGTTTTGAGAAAGA
The DNA here is from genome assembly GCA_033439115.1 of Firmiana major. Lineage (NCBI taxonomy): Eukaryota > Viridiplantae > Streptophyta > Magnoliopsida > Malvales > Malvaceae > Firmiana > Firmiana major. Next base: position 62,830,270 of record CM065904.1, read on the forward strand.
GTAAAAATAGACGAGCTCCCAGTTTAGTAATTCGCCTGAAAAGCTTTTAACGAGTGATTGAAGGGAGATTGTCCTCTCACTCATACTCAGTGAATGGAGCCTTCTATTTCTTTTTTTTTTTTGTGAAATAGTGCTAGAGCCTAAGTGGCAGCGGTAAAATTTACCAGCCCTGCTCGTACATCATTTTTAAAAGGGATTTTGAGAAAGCAAAAACAAAAAGGGTTCTCGATGCCTCGGGTGATGATATGTGTTCCACTCGAGAGCTCGCACTAGATTTTAGGAATCATGCTGGAGCCAAAGAGTACTGTTTAGTGATCTTGCTCTGATTATGCTCGCATGTGACCCCCTTGATTTAAAGTGATAGGATAAAGCTGTGCTCAATGCCTCAAATATGTGTGTTCTTACGTTGAGTTGCTCGCACGTGGTCTCTTGAGCTTTATTGTGTAATAAGAAAAACCATGCTCGATGCCTTGGGTGATGCTGTGTGTTCCACTCGAGAGCTCACACGAGAGTTTATGAGATTCCTGTGTGATGAATAAAACTGTGCTGAAGCTGTTGTGTATTGCTTAGTGATCTTGTACAGACCTGCTCGGACATGATTTTAAGACAACAAAAATGGGTGATATAAATCCACAAGAGCATGATGTACCATGAGCGTTAGACATGGAGTACTATGTGCCGTGATATCTTGGTGATTCTATGTGAGTTGAAGGGATGGTTGATCCACCTCCTCTAAGCATAGGGTTCCCGCACACCTGATCAGTGTTGCCTGGAATCCGGACTATGGCCATGAGTATTTTGATCTTCGTGATAGGACATTGTGTTACTACTATGTGAGGTGACAAATGTCCCCCTGCTGTGTGATACAGGGTGTTATAAAATCCCATTATATGTCTCATATTAATTGATTCACAAAGAGATTTGTAAGTATGTTCTGTGTGAACTGATAAAGGAAGCTGTGTGGTTTTGAGGATTGAACTGTGTGAATTGATGATGTATATACATATAACCATCTAGCGAATTAGGGGTTTCGCATCGATAGAAGCTACTTTTAAAGAATGCATATGTTTTATAAGGGAAATAAATGACTATATTTTAGCATGTAGATAGTGTAGTTGTCTACCTGCTTTCACATTTTCCTTATTGAGCGTGTTAGCTCACCCCCTTATTTCCTCCTCCACAAATACTACGCAGTAGTGAGTTACTATAGTTGTCCCTACTACGGTGTTCTCCAGTTCTCCAGCATTACAGAGGTATACACTTGAGAGAAAAATTTTGTATCCTGTAAATTAATGTACAGTATAGTTATCTTTTGTACGAAAGGGATGCATATGATAGAAACTGATGTAAATGTTTTCGCATATTTATAAAGGAACAGTTTCTATTTCATTAAATGAATTATGAAATTATCAATGGATGAGATGTGCATATGGATGTTGACTCACAGCCCAACTGCTAGTAGTAAGAACAGTCATGGGAAGAGGGGCGTGATAGAGAGCAACAAAATACATGCAGCTATCTCTAAATACTTACTGAATTCTCTTACTTGGAATCGCGTGAAGTGATTTCACTTCCTTAGAGCTGCTCATTTACGCAGTTCGATCCGCCTCCAACAAAATCTCTAGGACTGCACGAAATTACGTATTACATCAATTTAATCCAATGAAATAAAATTCTTGCATTTACTATAGTCGATTTGACTTATAGTTTTCATTAACACTTATAAGGCCCCATTTTGATTTCTCTTCTTATTTCTCGAGAGTCTATTGAATTCTTTAGGCCTATTGATTCACACTAAATCGGTATTAAGTCTATAGTGCATTTAGTTCATCATTTACTTCACTATAACAATTTATCAAACACCTCGTATGCGTATTTTCATAACTTGACTAATCTCACAATGTAGCTTCATTCAATTATCTCAAAATCATGCTTATCACCTCACTAACATCTTAGTATAATCCATTTATCATCAACTCAAGCATATCACATTTTCTCACAAGCCTCATTCTAGGTTATACTTGTTCAATTACATTCTAGGTAGTTTCAGTCATCAATACATACACCAATCTACTCACAACAACAACTAGATAAATATACTTTGAGTTGGTGTATTAGAAACTCACCTACCTTGACTTTCCTCTTGCTCCAAATAAGAACACTCCTTTCCTCCTTCAATACAACCAATGAAGTGTTGATTCCAAACTATGTGGTTCTTCTCCTCACAATGAACAACTTTGCTTTAATAGCTTTTCCTCAAATCTTTATGAAAATGTGATGGTTTTAGAGTGAGAAAGCTAAGTTTATGTTAAAAAAGGAGGAAATGGATTTGTTCCCGTGAAATGCAGATCCAATTGCCTCATTTTTATAGAAAATACCTTAGGAGATCGATCTGCATAGGGTGAAGATCGATCTGACATGACTTGAATCCTCTAGAATTTCGACAATTTTCAGACAGGGGATCGATCTGTTGGATGCATGAGATCGATTTGCTCAAGGTAATGAGATCGATCTGTTTCAGGCAGATGGCTTTGGAGATCGATCTGGCCTTAAGAGGAGATCGATCTGGCCTATCCAAAGACCAATGGAGATCGATCTGCCTATGGGAGGAGATCGTTCTGATCCTATCCGAGGCAGCATGAGATCGATCTCTCCTTGCATGGGATCGATCTGCCCTGCTTCCTACAGCATTCTAGCTGCAATTTTCCCAAATTTTCAGAGTTAAACTTCCATCCAATTGATTCTATACTCATTTTACGATTTATCCACACTTAGAACTTACAAACATCAATTTCTTGTAATTCATATGTAATGTAACTTGTCTGTACATTCAATAATCATAAACATTACATAGGAATTTACGGGTCTTACAATCCTCCCCTCTTTTAAGAAATTTGGTCCTCCAAATTAGAACCAAGTCAACCTGAGAATAACTCCAGGTACTTCTCTTGTATCATGCTCTCCAATTCCCATGTAACTTCCTCCGGAGTTTGATATTGCCAAAGAACTTTTACTAAAGGAATCGTCTTTGACCTTAGTACCTTCTCCTTTCTATCCAATATCTGAATCGATTTCCCAACATAAGTCATACTCTCATTGAGCTCCATTCGCATGAGCCGGGTTTAGGTGGTACCTTCGTAGCATAGAGACGTGAAAGAGGTTATGAACACTTGCTAAGTCTAGTGGCAATGCCAACCTATAAGCCTTATCTCCCACTCTCTCCAAAATCTCGAAGGGTCCGATATAGAGGGGTCAACTTCCTTTTCTTACTAAACCTCATAATCCTTTTCGAAGGAGAAACTCTCAAGAATATTGAATCTCCCACAGTAAACTCCATTGGTCTCTGTCTCCTGTCAGGATAACTCTTTTATCGGCTCTGAGCTGTTCGTAATCTCTCACAGATCAACGGACATCCTCAGAGGCTTGCTGCACTAAATCGGGAGTAAAAATTTGTCTGTCACTAACCTCTTCCCATCCAATTGGGGATCTGTATCTGCGTTCATACAGTGCCTCATATGGTGCCATCCCGATACTCGCATGATAACTGTTATTATAGGCAAACTTGGCTAACAGTAGGTGATCATCCCAGGAGCCTCCAAAATCTAGCATATACGCTTTCAACATATCTTTCAAGGTCTATATAGTCCTCTCTGACTGACCATCTATCTGAGGATGAAAAGCGGTACTAAAACTCAGTTGGGTCCACATTGCTTCCTGAAAATGTTCTCAGAAATGGAAGTGAAGTGGGCATCCCGATCAGAAACAACGCTCACTGGAGCACCATGTAATTGAACTATCTCTTGTTCGCCAATTGACTTAAAGTATCGGTAGCTCTCAAAGCTAAAAAATGGGCTGACTTCATCAACCGATCCACAATAACCCAAATGGTATCATAACCTCTACGGGTCCTCGGTAAACCCATCACAAAATCCATGGTGACGTGCTCCCACTTCCATGTCGGTATCTGTAGAGGCTGCAATAACCCTGTAGGCTTTTGATGCTCCACCTTCAATTGCTGACAAACGAGACATCTAGTGATATATTCAACAATGTTTCTTTTCATTCTAGACCACTAATAAACTTTTCGAAGGTTTTGATACATCTTGGTATTCCTTGGATGTATCGTATACCTCGATGAGTGAGCCTCTAATAAAATCAATCTCCTGATCTTTAAATCATCGTGAACACATACTCCGCCCCTAAACCTCAATAATCCATCTGTACTCATCTCAAAATCAGTACCCACACCTATCTGTACCTGTCTCAACCAATCGGTACACTGTCCATCACTCTGTCGAGCTTGTCATATATGACAAATCAATTTTGGCTCTAATCTCAAACTAGCCAAAATATCACATCTTTCTACATCAAGTGGGGCTACATCCAAACTAAGGTTTACAAATTGCTCTAACAACTCGTGTTCTTGAACCATCATATAAGACACCAACCCTAGGTTCTTCCTACTCAAAGCATCTACAACTACATTCGCCTTACTCGAGTAGTACATGATTTCACAATCATAGTCCTTCAGGAGTTTCAGCCATCTCCTCTGTCTCATGTTCAACTTTTTCTGTGAGAACAGATACTTAAGGCTCTTATGATTTGTAAATACTTGGAATTTCATATCTTCAATGCAAACACTACGACCACCAACTCTAAACCGTGGGTCGGATAGTTCCTCTCATGATCCTTCAACTGTCTTGATCCGTAGGCGACCACCTTCCCATCCTGCATAAGGACACAGCCTAGTCCCTGGTGTGAAGCATCCGTATACATAGACTAATCTCCTGAGCTGGTAGGAATGGTGAGAATCGAAGCTGTGGTTAATCTCTTCCTCAACTCCTGAAAACTCTTCTCACATTTATCGTCCTACACAAATTCAACATTCTTTCTCATGAGACGTGTCAATGGAGCAGCCAATCTTGAAAATCCCTCCACAAACCGTCAATAATATCTCGCTAAACCCAAGAAACTCTTGATCTCCATGACTGTCTGGGGTCTCTGCCATTGAACCACTGCCTCAATCTTGGATGAGTCCACTGACATACCATCATTCGATATGATATGACCCAAAAAAGAGATCTGCTCTAACCAAAAGTCACACTTACTGAGTTTAGCATATAACTTCTTCTCTCGGAGGGTTTATAACACTATCCTTAGGTGATGTTCATGCTCCTCTCTAGACCTCAAATACATCAGAATATCATCGATGAATACGATGACAAACCAATCCAAATACTGGTGAAACACCTCATTCATCAATGACGTAAAAGCTGCGGGAGCATTCGTCAACCCGAATGGTATAACCATAAACTCATAGTGGCTATAACGGGTACAAAATACTATCTTGGGTACATCTCCACTCCGTATCCTCAACTGATGGTACCCAGATCGTAGATCTATCTTAGAAAAGACTTGTGCTCCTTGGAGCTGATCCAACAGATCATCAATACGTGGAATGGGGTACTTGTTCTTAATGGTGGCCTTATTCAACAACCGGTAATCTATACACAGTCGGAGGCTCCCATCCTTCATCCTTACAAACAGAACTGGAGCTCCCTAAGGTGAGATACTCGGTCTAATAAACCCTTTCTCTAGTAACTCTTGCAATTGCTTCTTTAGCTCCTCCAACTCAATCAGAGCCATTCTATACGGTGGCTTAGATATCAGCTCTATACCAGGTAGTAACTCTATGCAAAACTCCACTTCCCTATCAGGTGGCAGCCCTGGTAAATCATCTGAAAAGACATCAAAAAATTCTGCAACTACTGAAATGTCTCTCAATTCCAGCTGTGCCTTATTAGTGTCAACCACATATGCAATGAACCCTTCACATTATCCTTTCCACCGTTAGTAATATAAGTCATCATATTAATGTTCACAATTAATAAATAAATTCATCTCTCAAATATGATGGGTTAAAATTATACTCTTTTCATTTATTTTCAGCAAAACTTACAATAGGGTCATATACCTCTGAAAACATCAATGTCTTAACATGACAATCCATAACAACACGATTTGCAGCCAACCAATCCATTCCTAAAATTACATCAAAATTGTTTATGCTCAATAAAATTAAATCGGCTGACATATCTTTTCCCTATATCTTCAACTTACAATTCCTATATACATACTCAGTCAACTGACTATCATTCATAGGTGTAGGAATCATTAACATTCTAATTAACAACGTAGGCTTTACATGTTTCAACAACTTATGTGCAAAGAAAGGCGATATAAAGGAATGCATGGCACCAAAATCAAACAATACAAATGCTTCTAAATAAAAAATTAGGATGGTACCTTTAATGAAATCAGTTAAAATGCCTGTGGTGTCCTGGTCCAGTGCATGTACTCGTCCTCTGCCTACCACCTATATCCCTTTTTCCTCAGTTGTAGCTCTCCTCCTCAGAGCAGCTGTCTCAACTAGAGCTCTCTTTGGCTCTTTGCCCTTCTATAGGGCAGTCTGCATCATCTCTGTATAATACCTTGCTATATGTCTGGGCTTCCCACATCAGTAACACATAACAGGGGTCGTCGGTCAAGGCTTGGTACCATAAAATTTATCGCATCTCCTACACTGATCGGTAGTAGGCCATGGTGTCAGACCCGTATTTTATGTAGCCTGTTCCTTATGATTCCTATGTGTATGAACACTCTATTATTATAGTTGAATCATAAGAAGAGTATTTACTAGATTTAAAGAATATGAGAAATGATTTAACACGCATAAGCTACATAAAAGCCTAATGTGAGCTATAAGAGTCACAAGCTAAACCGAGTGGATCTGAATCATTCTGACTAAAAATAAGAACTTAAAATGAGAACAATATAGAGAGCTTATGAAGGAAAGTCAGTTTGATTTAGTTCTGAACACAGAGAACGAGAGTAAAAGCTAAAAAGGGTAAAATGGACCTTTTTAGCAAGTTAAAGTATTTAAGGTGTTTCGAGTGTATTTACCTACCGAAAATGGCTAAAACGTAAAGAGGAGAGTGTAAGACATAAGATATGACACTTTTAAGATTTTGAAAAAAAGTCAACTTAGTCAAGGATTAGGGAAAAAGTCAACTATAGTTAAGAAAAGTGGACTTTTACCATAGTTGACTAACCATGGTTAGGAATTAACCTAAGTATGGAGAAAAAATTGGAGAAAAATATTCTTGGTCAGAATATAAGATAATCATCCCCGAAAGTAAGTAAAATTTATTCGGAAGGATTCTGGATTCAATTTAACAAGTTAAAAACGTAATGGGCCTAAAGTGAAGATTTTAAAGCCCATTAAGGTATACTAAACGTAGATTGAAATTCTTAGGTCCCTTAGACCGAATTGTTGGACCGATTGATAGGCCAAATATTGAGAAAATAAAAGGCCCGAGGTATAGGAAATATTTCAACCCGAAAGCCCATTAAGAAAGCCCAAACCGAGAGGCCCAATTGTAAAGCCCATTAGGTAAATATCTAACCATAGTTAAAACTAACTATGACACATTAGATGACTCATTAGGTGACTCATAACTAAACGTTAGGAAGTCAATTTTAATGGCTGAAAAGTAAGGCTTAATGGCTAAGTAAATGGCTTATAAAATCAGCCACACCATTGTCATCTTCACCATACCATCTCGGCTACACAAGGAAACCATTGAAATACATTTATCCAAGCTTTCTCTCACTAGAAATCACTAGGATTTAGGCATATTTGGAACTTGCATTCTTCATGAAAGTTGTTCCAAATTGAGAGGAGAGTAACATATGTTGGAATTGGCTATCAAGAAGCCATAGTGTGCAAACCGTGAGGCTCCAAAGTTTCGGCCAAGTGTGAACATAAATACTAGGTATATTTTCAAGCTTTCAAATTCATATATGTTAATGTATGAATGATTTTAAGTATATTGGTATATGTTTTAAGCATTGAAACATATGAACTCACTATGATCATGGTTAGGCGAAAAGTAAGTAGTGAAATATTGATGAATGCCTATATGATATTAAGGCATAAATGAGTTAATGTACGTGTGTTAATGATTATGGTATAGTTAGAATTAATCAATTTGATTAATTAATACATGTATTAAGTTGGCAATGAAGGTGTTTGATAAAATGCCTAAATGAACTATGTGATGCTTAAGAACATTGCCAACTAAGTGTTTGTGAAAATGCCAAAGTGAATTAGCTAAGGAAATGGACATGGACGGCATGCCATGGTGTGACCGACGACATGGAGTGCTCTCGACCATGGCATGTGGCTGAGAGGTCCAATGGGCTAAGCCCAATTATTTTAGGCCCAATGTGATGTAATGGTTATAGGACAAGCCCAATAAGAGTTAGTGGGTCCCACAAGCCAAATAGGCCCAACGAAAATGAATAGTAAAATAAAAATGGGCTTAAGGCATAGTTAGGCCCATTAAGGTTTATTAAAGCCCATTAAGGGAAATAGACTGTATTTAATGTGAAATATAGGAGGAAAAATATAATTAACCTGATAAATGGTTACATGCAGCTCTAAAGATTTATGGGAGGAGCAAATCGGACTGCTAGATGGAGTAGCGCTGAGAAAGTAAAATTTCTCGAGTGATTTGTAGGTAAGGGACTTTTGTGAGTAGTTAGAGATACCTGCACTTATTTTCGTATGCTTTTACATTCACTTAAAAACTCTAAGGGTCAGAGAAAGTGAATAATAATTATTGTGACCCGATAGTGGTAAATTATGATTTTGCCCTTAGTTAGGAAGAAAGTCAACTTTTGTGAAAATATGTAAAAAGCATGAAAACCACCATTTTGAGTGTTTTACTACTGTTTAGCGGAAGAATAAATAGATAGGCTAATGATTTTAAGGTTGATGTGAATTAAGCACACTTTATAGTGTTGATTTTGATGTTTTGAAAATCATCCCTTTTTAAAGAGCCATCTATTGAATTATGTGAGAATAAATCATGCAAGAGTACAACTCGCACTTGATTTCATATATTTTTCACATATATTAGTGCTGGATTATGATTCGCACTAGATTTCCATGACATGCATGATAGAGTGCTGGAGTTATTACTCGTACTCAGTTTTATATGGTATATGCATGAGAGAGTGTTGGAGCGATTAGCTCGTACTCAAATTTTACATGAGATACATGACATAGTACTTGAGCTATTGCTCGTACTTGATTTGATGAGTCTTGTGCATAACATGGTACTGGAGCTATTGCTCGCACTTGATTTGAACATGAACTATGCATTGACTTAGTTGCTGGAGGTTTACTCGCATAGAGTTGAGTTTGTGATGTGAAACAGTGTTTGAGCGGAGTGTCGACTGTGGGTTGTGCTCAAAGGCGCGTACTGTAATTTATGTGATATATAATACATGTTGAAAACCATGCTTGATTTCCTCGTGTAGACTAAGTGTCACACTATCAGAGGTTTGAATGTGGATTTAGAGACGTGGTATGATATTCCATGGTTTGAAGGCTAAGACCTATGGCAAGCACCCCGACTGTGATGTAGGGTCCATAGAGTACGTTGTACCGTGCGAGTGGCATGGAGTATATTGTATCTTGTGGTGTTCTGGAGTTGAGGAGGATATAGCTGGCGGTTGTGATGGACTGACCCCCCTCTCGTTGCAGCAGTGATGCCCCGCACACTAGGATTCTGTGTAGCCTGGGATCACCATTATAGGATATGGCCATAGTCCAGGATATTATTGCATTTCACCACAGAGTCTCACATGATATATCACCTGATTGACTGATTTATTTACGGATAGACCTACGAGATGGGTCGAAATTCGATTGTTGTGATGTGAATAATTTAAATGCCATATTTAATGTGATTTAAATATACATGGCATGATTTATCTAAAGGCATTGTGATATTATAAAGATGCATTATTTTGCACTACATGCCTACATTTGAGAAAGCAAGCATGATTTCTGTACATGGGATTTAATCTGTACAAGTATATATATATATATTTAAAGACATGCTTTTAAAAGTGAGTTAAGGAAATGATATTTTTGAGGCATAGCATTATTTTGAGTAGATAGTGTAGATGTCTACTTGCTTTCCTGATTTTCTTACTGAACACGTTGTATGCTCACCCCCTTTCTTTTACATCTCTCTACAGAGCATCAACAGTAGAGTGAGTGCATTTGAGGGATAGTATTCCTGTTGTCTGCTGCTATTTCCTATCGATCGACAGGTATACATATTTTGTACGGTTATATATCTAAACATAGAAACAGCACAGTGATGTATACGATATATATTTTGGGGAATGTATTTGTATTAGATTTTATATGATCTCACATGTATTATAAAAGTACAGTCAATAACAGTATATTGACATGTATGTATGATAATGGATGATATGGTATGCAAGTAAGCTAACATCGAATCACAGCCCAATCATTGAAGAGAGGAAAGGTAAGTTAAAAATGTAAAAAATTTGTAGTGGTTTTGGTTAAGTCATAGAGGGTCGTGACAGAATGGTATCAGAGCAGAAGTTGGTCTGATGTGAGTCGGTGTTAGAAAATAGGAAAGTGTATATCCCCATAGTACTGTGTTGTGTTTAGATACAACTGTGTATACCAAATGGGAGACGGACTAATTCATGATTGTGAATGCAGGAACTTTGCCATATAACAAATACTCGTAGTGGTAGAGGGATGAGAGGTAGGGCTCGAGGCCATGGAGATAGGCCTGAGAGACGAGCTGTTGCCGAACCATTACCTACCCATGAGACTCCAGGTGCTACTGAGGCACCAGAGTGTGCTGAGACACGTTTTATGAGATTAGAGCGTAGTCTAGAGACGATAGTAGAGATATTGGCACAGACGATGCCAAGTAGGCAGGGACAAGAGGCAGGAGCTGCGACAGGAGAAGCAGTTGCCCCTGATACTCCTACACAGCCAGCTCATGCACCAAGGACTGTAGATACTCTTACACCCCCACCAGTTTCGGGTAGTAGTGGATTAGGGTATGGATGTGATCTACATCGGTTGCGAGAGTTTCAGAAGTTTAGACCTCCATCTTTTAGTGGGGTCAAGGACCCTATAGCTGTTGAGGAGTGGGTTATTGAGATGGTGAAACTTTATGGATTCTTCGAGTGTACGACATCGGAGATGGTCGCATTTGCTACGTTCCTACTGAAGGGAGTTGCAGAGCATTGGTGGAAGTCCACCAGCCCATATTGAGAGCCCTACATATATTAGTTGGGAGATATTTCGGATGCCTTTAGGAGGCAGTTTATCCCCGATACCACACAATGAAAATTACAGGCCGAGTTTTTGGAACTGAACCAGGGGAGTTTGTTAGTTGATGAGTATGAGACTCAATTTCTATCCCTAGGGAGATATGACCCAGATACCATGTATAGTGAGGCCAGAAAGGTCTACAGGTTCATCGATGGATTGAGACTGATTTTGCGGTCCAGGTTGGTCCCATTAGATATAGCCACCTATGAGGAAGCAGTGTGCAGGGCGCAACTGTACGAGCAAGATTATGAGAGGAATGCTTTCGAGTTTGGAAAGTTTAGCCGGAGCTGAGATATACAGAGGAAGAGATCAGTAAGAGATAGAGGTTTCAGTTATCGAGGAGGGAGGAAACTCTTCGGTAAGAGACCACGGGTTGAGGAGGCATGAGAGAGACCTGTTAGACCTCCTGCTTATCCGACCATAGCTCCAGCAAAGGGTATTGTCATAGGAGGATAGAGACCTACTACTGATCAGTGCAGAAGATGCGGTAGGCAACATGGAGATATACTGTGTCTGCTGACTCCTATAGTGTGTTTTCGACACGGGAAACAGGGGCATATTGCTAGATCTTGCCCAAAGATGGTTGATACTGCTCTACTGAAGGGCTGGGAGCTAGAGAGAGCTCCAATTGATCCTTCTACTTCGAGGAGGAGAGCGACAACAGAAGAAAAGGGGAAGCAAGTGATTGGTCGAGGGTGCGTACATGCTTTAGACCAGGGGACAGCTGATGCTTCATCGGATGTGATACAAGGTAACATCCTGATTTATGATATTGAAGCATATGTTTTAATTGATCCTGGTGCCACACATTCTTTTGTATCACCTTCATTTGCATGTAAATTAGCAAGGCATGTAGAGCGTACACCATTATGTATGATGATACTGATTTGTATGCCTATAAATAGAAGTCAAGATGTAGAGTCTGTATTTAATGACTGCAAGTTAAGAGTAGGGAACAAGGAGATGACAGCCAATCTAATATTGCTAAGTATGAGTGACTTTGATATAATCTTAGGAATGGATTGGTTATCTGCAAACCATGCTGTTTTAGATTGTTATACTAAGACAGTTATGTTTCCTAACCCTACTAGATATGTTGTAAAGTTTAATAAAAATAAATAAATGGAGTAGTTATGATTATGATTATGATATGATTTACTGACTTAGAAAACCTTCAACATATCAAGGTTTCATTACATACGTGGTAGATATCGATAAGGCACATCCGGAGTTGTTAGATATTACTGTGGTCAGTGAGTACCCAGATGTTTTTTCGGATGAGTTGCCAGGGTTACCACCAGACAGAGAGATGGAGTTCTGTATAGACCTGGTGCCTGGTACGGAGCCTATTTCGAGACCACCATATCGTATGGCCTTAGTTGAGCTGGAGGAGCTCAAGAGGCAGTTGCATGAGCTGTTGGATAGGGGTTTTGTTCGACCGAGTGTTTCACATTGGGGTGCACCGATTTTATTCGTGAGAAAGAAGGATGGGAGCCTCCGATTGTGTATAGATTACCGATTGTTGAATAAAGCCGCCATCAAGAATAGGTATCCCCTTCCACGTATTGACGACTTGTTAGATTAGCTTCGGAGAGCACAGGTCTTTTCCAAGATTGATCTGAGGTCTTAGTATCATCAGCTGAGAGTTCGGAGTGGAGATGTACCCAAGACAGCGTTTCGTACCCGATATGGCCATTATGAGTTCTTGGTCATGCCATTCGGATTGATGAATGCTCCAACTACTTTCATGGCTTTGATGAACGATGTGTTCAAGCCATATTTGGACCAGTTTGTTATCGTCTTCATCGATGATATATTGGTGTACTCGAGATCCGAGGAGGAGCATAAGGAACACATCAAGATCGTATTGCAAACTCTACGAGAGCCGAAGTTATATGCTAAACTCAGTAAGTGTGACTTTTGGTTGTCATATATCTCGTTTTTTGGGACATGTTATATCAAGGGATAGTGTATCAGTCGATCCATCCAAGATAGAGGCTATAGTTCAGTGGGAACAGTTGAGGACAATCACCGAGATCAGGAGTTTTTTGGGTTTAGCTGGATATTATCGAAGATTCGTTGCGAGATTTTTGAAGTTGGATGCTCCGTTGACACGTCTTACTCGAAAGAGTGTACCATTCGTATGGAACGAGGATTGTGAGAAGATTTTTCAGGATTTGAAGCATCGATTGACCACCGCTCTGATTCTCACTATCCCTACCAGCTCAAGAGGATTTACAGTGTATACCGATGCTTCGCATCAGTGACTGGGCTGCGTATTGATGCAGGATGGAAGGGTAGTTGCTTATGGATCCAGATAATTGAAGGATCATGAGAAGAACTATCTGACCCATGATTTGGAGTTAGCAGCAGTAGTGTTTGCATTGAACGTATGGCGCCACTACTTGTATGGTGAGAAGTTTCAGATATTTACTGACAACAAGAGCCTTAAGTATCTGTTCTCACAGAAAGAATTAAACATGAGACAGAGAAGATGGCTAGAGTTTCTGAAGGACTACGATTATGAGATACTTTATCATCCGGGTAAGGCTAATGTTGTAGTTGATGCTTTGAGTAGGAAGAGCCTAGGGATGGTATCGTGTATGATGGTTAGGGAACATGAGTTGCTAGAGCAGTTTGCTAGCCTCAGTCTGAGAGTTGTGCCTTCCGACAAGGATACAGGTTATGTGATAGCTAGTCTATGCTTGGAGCCAGATCTGTTGGACAGGATTAGAGTGGCTCAGCAGACTGATCCGTTTTGTATGGATATGAGTGGTTAGATGCAGAAGGGCACAATGACTAATTTTGAGTTAAGTTCTGATGGACTATTGAGGTTCAAAGGCAGATTGTGTGTTCCCGAGGATCCAGGACTTAGGAGATTGATATTGGCGGAAGCTCATTCATCGAGGTATACGTTACAGCCAGGGAGTAACAAGATGTATCAGAACCTTTGGAAGGTATACTGGTGGTCGGGTATGAAGAGAGATGTAGCAGATTTTGTAGCAAAGTGTCTTGTATGTCAGCAGGTGAAGGTAGAGCATCAGAAACCTGTAGGGTTATTGCAGCCTCTACCTATACCGACATGGAAATGGGAGCATATCACCATGAATTTCGTGATGGGTTTACTAAGGACCCGTAGGAATCACAATGCTATATGGGTGATTGTAGACAGATTGACGAAGTCAGTCCACTTCCTAGCTGTGAGAGCGATCGATACTCTGAGTTCATTGGCAAAGTTGTATGTACGCGAGGTAGTGAGGTTTCATGGTGTGCTAGTGAGCATAGTCTCTGATAGGGATTCTCGCTTCACTTCTCACTTTTGGAAACATTTTCAGGAAGCCATGGGAACCCAGTTGAGTTTGAGCACCGCTTTCCATCCTCAGACAGATGGTCAGTCAGAGAGGACTATACAGACTCTGGAGGATATGTTGAGAGCATGTGTGCTAGATTTTAGAGGCTCCTGGGTTGACCTCTTGCCACTAGCCGAGTTCGCCTACAACAATAGTTATCATTCGAGTATCAGGATGGCACCGTATGAGGCTTTATATGGCCGAAGATGTCGTTCCCCTATTGGATGGGAAGAAGTGGGTGACCGTAAGATTTTCGCTCCTGGTATGGTTACACAAGAATCTGAGGACGTCCACTTGATTATAGAGAGACTGAGGACAGCTCAGAGTAGACAAAGAGTTACACTAACAGGAGATGAAGGCCACTAGAGTTTACAGTTGGTGAATCTGTGTTTCTGAAAATTTCTCCTTCCAAGGGCATAACGAGGTTTGGGAAGAGAGGAAAGCTGAATCCTCACTATATTGGACCCTTTGAGATACTTGATCGAGTGGGAGATAAGGCTTATAGGTTGGCATTGCCACCGGACTTATCAGGTGTCCATAACATCTTCTACATATCGATGCTTCGGAAGTATCACCCGGATCTGGCACATGTGATTAGTTATAAGTCTTTGGAGCTTCGCGAGGACATGTCATATATTGAGAGACCGATTCGGGTATTGGATAAGAAGGAGAAGGTATTGAGATCAAAGACTATCAGATTAGTGAAGGTTCTCTAGCATCATCATACTTCAGAGAAGGCTACTTGGGAGCTGGAGAGTCTGATGCGAGAGAAGCACCCTCATCTATTTGATGACCGATTTGGTTCTAATTTGGAGGATCAAATTTTTTGAGTAGGGGAGGATTATCAGACCCGTATTTTATGTAGCCTGTTCCTTTTGATTCCTATGTGTATGAACACTCTATTATTATAATTGAATCATAAGAAGAGTATTTACTAGATTTAAAGAATATGTGAAATGATTTAACACGCATAAGCAACATAAAAGCCTAATGTCAGCTATAAGAGTCACAGGCTAAACCGAGTGGATCTGAATCATTCTGACTGAAAATAAAAACTTAAAATGAGAAAATATAGAGAGCTTATGAAAGAAAGTCAGTTTGATTTAGTTTCGAACACAGAGAACGAGAGTAAAAGCTAAAAAGGGTAAAATGAACCTTTTTAGCAAGTTAAAGTATTTAAGGTGTTTCAGGTGTATTTACCTACCAAAAATGGCTAAAACGTAAAGACGAGAGTGTAAGACATAAGATATGACACTTTCAAAATTTTGAAAAAAAGTCAACTTGATCAAGGATTAGGGAAAAAGTCAACTATAGTTAAGAAAAATGGACTTTTACCATAGTTGACTAACCATGGTTAGGAATTAACCTATGTATGGAGAAAAAATTGGAGAAAAATATTCTTGGTCAGAATACAAGATAATCATCCCCGGAAGTAAGGAAAATTTATTTGAAAGGATACCGAATTCAATTTTATGGTTAAAAACGTAATGGGCCTAAAGTGAAGATTTTAAAGCCCATTAAGGAATACTAAAAGTAGATTGAAATTCTTAGGTCCCTTAGACCGAATTATTGGACCGATTGATATGCCAAATATTGAGACAATAAAAGGCCCGAGGTATAGTAAAAATTTCAACCCGAAAGCCCAAACCGAGAGGCCCAATTGTAAAGCCCATTAGGTAAATATCTAACCATAGTTAAAGCTAACTATGACTCATTAGATGACTCATGAGGTGACTCATAACTAAACGTTAGGAAGTCAATTTTAATGGCTGAAAAGTAAGGCTTAATGGCTAAGTAAATGGCTTATAAAATCAACCACACCATTGTCATCTTCACCATACCATTCTCGGCTACACAAGGAAACCATTGAAATACATTTATCCAAGCTTTCTCTCACTAGAAATCACTAGGATTTGGCATATTTGAAACTTGCATTCTTCATGAAAGTTGTTCCAAATTGAGAGGAGAGTAACATATGTTGGAATTGGCTATCAAGAAGTCATAATGTGCAAACCGTGAGGCTCCAAAGTTTTGGCCAAGTGTGAACACAAATACTAGGTATATTTTCAAGCTTTCAAATTCATATATGTTAATGTATGAATGATTTTAAGTATATTAGTTTATGTTTTAAGCATTGAAACATATGAAGTCACTATGATCATGGTTAGACCAAGAGTGAGTAGTGAAATATTGATGAATGCCCATATGATATTAAGGCATAAATGAGTTAATGTACGTGTGTTAATGATTATGGTATAGTTAGAATTAATCAATTTGATTAATTAATTCATGTATTAAGTTGGCAATCAAGGTGTTTGATAAAATGCCTAAATGAACTATGTGATGCTTAAGAACATTGCCAACCAAGTGTTTGTGAAAATGCCGAAGTGAATTGGCTAAGGAAATGGACAAGGATGACATGCCATGGTGTGATCGACGGCATGGAGTGCTCTCGACCATGGCATGTGGCCGAGAGGTCCAATGGGCCAACCCCAATTATTGTAGGCCCAATGTGATGTAATGGGTCTAGGACAAGCCCAATAAGAGTTGGTGGGCCCCACAAGTCCAAGAGGCCCAACGAAAATAAATAGTAAAATGGAAATGGGCTTAAGGCATAGTTAGGCCTATTAAGGTTTATTAAAGCCCATTAAGGGAAATATACTGTATTTAATGTGAAATACAGTAAGAAAAATATCATTAACCTGATAAATGGTTATATGCAGCTCTAGAGATTTATTGGAGGAGCAAATTGGACTACTGGATCGAGTAGCGTTGAGAAAGTAAAATTTCTCGAGTGATTGCAAGTAAGGGACTTTTATGAGTAGTTAGAGATACCTGCACATATTTTTGTTTGCTTTTACATTCACTTAAAAACTCTGAGGGTCAGAGAAAGTGAATAATAACTATTGTGACCCGATAGTGGTAAATTACAATTTTTCCCTTAGTTAAGAAAAAAGTCAACTTTTATGAAAAGTTGTAAAAAGCATGGAAACCACCATTTTAAGTGGTTTACTACTGTTTAGCAGAAGAATAAATAGATGGGCTTATGATTTTAAGGTTGATGTGAATTAAGCACACTTTATATTGCTGATTTTGATGTTTTGAAAATAATCCCTTTTTAAAGAGTCATCTATCGAATTATGTGAGAATAATCGTGCTAGAGCACAACTCGAACTTGATTTCATATATTTTCCACATATATTAGTGCTGGATTATGATTCGCACTAGATTTCCATGACATGCATGATAGAGTGCTGGCGTTATTACTCGTACTCAGTTTTATATGGTATATGCATGAGAGAGTGTTGGAGCAATTAGCTCGTACTCGAATTTTACATGAGATACATGACATAGTACTTGAGCTATTGCTCGTACTTGATTTGATGAGTTTTGTGCATAGCATGGTATTGGAGATATCGCTCATACTTGATTTGAACATGAACTATGCATTGACCTAGTTGCTGGAGGTTTACTCACACTAGAGTTGAGTTTGTGATGTAAAACAATGTTTGAGCGGAGTGTTGACTGTGAGTGTAGACTGAGTGTCACACTATGAGAGGTTCGCATGTGGATTTAGAGACGTGGTATGATATTCCATGGTTTGAGAGCTAAGACCTATGACAGGCACCCCGACTGTGATGTAGGGTCCACGGAGTACGTTATACCGTGCGAGTGGCATGGAGTACACTGTACCGTGTGGTGTTGTGGAGTTAAGGAGGATATAGCTAGTGATTGTGATGGACTGACCCCCCCTCTCGTTGCAGCAGTGATGCCCCACACACTAGGATTCCGTGTAGCCTGGGATCACTATTATAGGATATGGCCATAGTTCAGGATATTATTGTATTTCACCACAGAGTCTCACATGATATATCACTTGATTGACTGATTTATTTACGGATAGACCTGAGGGATGGGTCGAAATCCGATTGTTGTGATGTGAATAATTTAAATGCCATATTTAATGTGATTTAAATATACATGGCATGATTTATCTAAAGGCATTGTAATATTATAAAGATGCATTATTTTGCACTACATGCCTACATTTGAGAAAGCAAGCATGATTTTTGTACTTGGGATTTAATCTGTACAAGTATATATATATATATTTAAAGACATGCTTTTAAGAGTGAGTTAAGGAAATGATATTTTCGAGGCATAGCATTATTTTGAGTAGATAGTGTAGATGTCTACTTGCTTGCCTGATTTCCTTACTGAGCACGTTGTATGCTCACACCCCTTTCTTTTACATCTCTCTACAGTGCATCAGTAGTAGAGTGAGAGCATTTAAGGGATAACATTCCTGTTGTCCACTGCTATTTCTTATCGATCGACAGGTATACATATTTTGTACGGTTATGTATCTAAACATAGAAACAGCACAGTGATGTATACGATATATATTATGGGGAATGTATTTGTATTAGATTTTGTATGATCTCACATGTATTATAAAAAAAGTACAGTCAGTAACAGGATATTGACATGTATTTATGATAATGGATGATATGGTATGCGAGGAAGCTAACATCGAATGTAGTGGTTTTGGTTAAGTCATGGAGGGTCGTGACACATGGTCCTCCAATGACTACACCCTCGGTGGAGCTAAAGCTGGGTACACAAGAGGTTTAATAGCTCTCTCCTGCACCTCTTCAATCCTAGGCCTCTTCTCAAACAGTCTCTGGCCTCTTCTCCTGACCACTCTATCAATCTCGGATCTCTTTCGGTCTCTATCTCTCCTGCCACTAGCCTTTCCAATTTCAGAGGCATTCTGCTTAAAGTCCTGTTCACATAGCTGCGCCCTGCGCACTGCCTCTTCATAAGTGAGGATGTGGAACGAGCCAATCTAAATCTGATGGTTGGCCTCAGTCCATCCATGAACTTTTGGACCTTTATAGCCTCACTGCTTAATGTATCGGGTCATACCTTCCCAAGGATATGAACCTCGACTCATACTCATCGACAGAGCGATTCCTTTGAACCAAGTTCATAAACTCTATCCTCAACTTCTTCTGTGTTGTGGTTGAGATGTACTGCCTCCTAAAGGCCTCTAAGAATATCTCTCATGGATCTTGGAGTGTCGGGCCCTCAAATTAGATACAGTGGATCTCCACCAGTGTTCTGCCTCTTCTTTCAGCATAAATACGACAAAGGCCACTTTCTCGGTCGATGTGCATCTGAAGAACCCATACAATTTTTCCATCTCATAAACCCAATCCTCTATAACAACCGAGTCCTTTACCCTTCTAAATACCAGAGGTTTCAACTTCTAGAACTGCCTTAACCTACTCAACTCGTAGTCATAACCCAGGTCACTCTCGCTCGGCTATGGAGTGATAGGAGAAGTTGTATCCTGAACTGGGGGTGGTGTGACAGTCCCCATAGTCTGAGGCCTCTCTTCCTCTACAGCTGCCTGTCCAATAGTAGTAGGCTGCACGGCTGGACCTCGTCTATCGCTAGCACCCAACGCTTATGTGACTATCTCTACAAGGCTCTCAATACTTCACTCTATCCTAACGAAGTGTGCCTCGATATCCCCTGGTCTCTCAATAGGGTCCAGTGGGGCTTGATTAGTCTGTAGCTCCGCACGGCTCTCGGGCCTACCTTTACGACCTCTAGCACGTGTACGTACCCTTCTACCTCAGCGTGTGACAGGCATAATGCCTAATTTCCTGTATCCATAACCATTTATTAGTCTTATTCTATCTCTATACACATAATTATATATAAACAAAAGCACAGCAATATGAGGATGTAACTTTCCAACTTATTAGGACCGACTCACATCAGGCTAACTCAGCTCCGATACCAATCTTTGTCACAACCCATTTTCATCCTTTTTATCTAAAAATCACCTTAAATTTTTCGCTTTATTTGTTAACTTACTCGGTCATGAACAACCTTCACAAATAATAGTTGGGCTGTGAGTCAGTATTAATCATCATTAACCATACATTTTTCAATTAATTAAAAGCAAACACATACTTTTGTAAGTTTAAGTCATATACTTATACATGACATGTTTGCTAACATTTACATCCCCTATATTACAATTCAAAATGATTACTGTGCTTTTACATGTTTAGATATAAAAAGAATTTCTATGTGTATACCTCTTGGCGATGGAGAATAGCAGATATCCAAATACGATGCGTCAGTCCTTCACTAGGTACTATGTACGCTCTGTAAAGGGGGAAAGTGAATGGGATGAGCAACCACATGCTCAGTAAGGCAATAATGCAAGCATGGTAGATAACTACACTATCTACATGCTTATAATGCCATGCTTAAAATCATTAATATCCCGAGCATGAGGAAACATTAAAACTATGCCACATGTATATACATATATCATGTATTGAAAACATGGAAATAAGCATGTAGAACATGGAAAGATCATCATGTAAAACCTCTCACACTCATCATCATTAAAACTCATCATAAAAAGGGAAACTTAACAGAAAACATCCCTCAAGATTTTATCACTTTCTAAAAACACATCAAAATTCACCACAAATAGCAATACCATCTCTTTAAACACAATCCCATAAGGCTTAACCCCTCCCTCGAGTCTACCCTGGACAACACAAAAGATACTCAGCATACAAAACCATGTGATATCATGTGAGATAGGTGGTCACTATATATATCACGGACTATGTTGGCCAACTATGTCAAAATCATCTCAGACCACACGGATTCCGGTGTGTGGGGCATCATGCTGGAACAGAGGTGGGTTAGTCCTTTGCCAAACTTTCAAATCAATCATCATAACCTCGCGGTATAGTGTACTCCATGTGATGTACACAGTACAATGTACTCTGTGGACCCATATCATGGTTGGAGGTGCTAGCTGTAGGTCTTATCTACCTCATGCCATGTATAGCCTACTAAGTCTCAAGTGCACGCGCGAGCATCTCATCTGTGTGACTAGCAGTCTACATGAGGCATCCAGCATGGCTCGTACGAGTATCTCATCCGTGTGACGCACAGCCTACACGAGGCATCCAGCATGACTCATTACATATCACAGTGTGAAAACCTGTGCGAGCTAAGCTCCAGCACGATTCATGCATCATCAATAAATTCCCTCATACAAGCAACGCTCTAGTATGGCTTTTATGCATGATAAAATCAATGGAAACCACGTACGAGCATAGCTCTAATACGGTTATATGCATAAGAAAATCAATGAAATCCACGCACGAGTAGAGCTCCAGTAAGGCTTATAATACATCATAATTTAAATCAAGGTACGAGCTAAGCTCCACCACATTTCATACATATCAAAACATCAAAATCCAGTATGAGCGGAGCTCCAACATGATTTGACTCATACAAATTCGATAGGCGGCTCCATTTCAGTAAAACACATTCAAAATATTTGTACCCGACTCATGCCATTTCATGAAATTATGAAATTATTTGTCGGCCTATCCACAAATTTACTTAAACCAAAGCAAAGTATTTCATAAAAATGTCAAAACATGATAATTATGCAATTATTAGCCTTACTATCCCTTTTTTGTAAGATTTTTTTCAAAACCAAATCATACACACTAGTAGTCGTTCACACAAATCGATAATTCTTTTCTAGATAACCAAGCATTTGCAAAGCCCTATATACACCCACAAAATATGTGCAGCTATCTCTAAGTACTTATAGAATTCCCTTACCTGAAATCACGTCAAGTGATTCCGCTTTCTTAGAGCTGCTCGTTTGTATAGTTCGATCCGCCTCCAATGAAATCTTCGGGACTGTACGAAATTACGCATCACATCAATTTAATCCAATGAAATAAAATTCTTGCGTTTACTATAGTCGATTCGACTTATAATTTTCATTAACACTTATAAGGCCCCATTTTGATTGCTCTACTTATTTCTCGAGAGTATATTGAATTCTTTAGGCCTATTGATTCACACTAAATCGGTAAGTCCATCATGACTCTAGTTCATCATTTACTTCACTATGACAATTTATCAAACACCTTATATGCTTATTTTCATAACTTGACTAATCTCACAATTTAGCTTCATTCAATCATCTCAAAATCATGCTTATCACCTCACTAACATCTTAGTATAATCCATTTATCATCAACTCAAATATATCACATTTTCTCACACGAGCCTCATTCTAGGTTATACTTGTTCCATTACATTCTAGGTAGTTTCAATCATCAATACATACACCAATCTACTCCCAACAACAACTAGATAAATATAATGAGTTGTTGTATTAGAAACTCACTTACCTTGACTTTCCTATTGCTGAAAATAAGAACACTCATTTGCTCTTTCAATTCAACCAATGAAGTGTTGATTCCAAGTTATATGGTTCTTCTCCTCACAATGAACAACTTTGCTCTAATAGCTTTTCCTCAAATCTTTACAGAAATGTGATGGTTTTAGAGTGAGAAAGCTAGGTTTATGTTAAAAATGGAGGAAATGGATTTGTTCTCGTGAAATGCAGATCCAATTCCCTCGTTTTATAGAAAATGCCTTAGGAGATCGATCTACATAGGGTGGAGATTGATCTGGCATGGCTTGAATCCTCTAAAATTTTGACAATTTTCAGGCAAGGGATCGATCTGTTGGATGCATGAGATTGATCTGCTTAAGGTAATGAGATCGATCTGTTTCAGGCAGAAGGCTTTGGAGATCGATCTGGCTTTAAGAGGAGATCGATCTAGCCTATCCAGATACCAATGGAGATCAATCTGCCTATGGGAGAAGATCGATCTGGTCCTATCCGAGGCAGCATGAGATCGATCTCTCCTTATATGGGATTGATCTGCCCTGCTTCCTATAGCATTCTAACTGTAATTTTCCCAAATTTTCTAAGTTAAACTTCCATCCAATTGATTCTATAATCATTTTGTGATTTATCCACACTTAGAACTTACAAACATCTATTTCTTGTAATTCATATGTAATGTAACTTGTCTGTACATTTAATAATCATAAACATTACATAGGAATTTATGGCTCTTACAGTATACGGTTATATAATTGTGTATTTGGGATGTATTTCTAAGTAGTGGTATGAAACTTTATAGATACTCTGTAATGTGCTTTATGGTCTTAAACTACAATACAAATTGAGGTACTAACTTTGCTTATGTAATGGATTATGTATGTTTGAGGATGGTGAATGTATTAGATAAATCTTGCCAATGTTGTGTAGTATTCAGGTTAAGCATATCCCTCGATGAGTTAAGTAAATAGCAATGGACTAACAAATCAAGAAAAGTATAATGATATGTAGCATAACTATTTAATGGTTAGCTTTAGTTGCTATACCTGACACGATGACAACGTACGATCAACTAAGTAGTATTAAAACAATTAAAGTAATTAAAAAGTTAATCCACATATCATGCTTTCCTCATAATCCTGAGCTCAAAAGTAAGTCTTAGGCTTACAGGTCATGATAAAGTTCCCTCGAGTGCATATCTCAAAATGAGGTTGGGCAAGTAAGGCTTGCTTTTAAGCCAAAAAAATGGGGTACTATAAAGGTTGCTCTTAAGCCTATAAAAGGAGCAATGTAAAAGTTATGCCCTCTGCCTATAAGATGGAACTGTAGGTTATCCTTAAGCATGTGAAAAAGGAATGTTATCCTTAAACCAAAAAAAAAAAGGTTTTCTCCTTGAGCTAAGAAAAAGAGAAAGGTTGTACCATTTTCAAGATAGTGAAATTGGTAGAAAATTCTTGGGAGAGTCTCAAGGTAGAGGACGTAGGTAAGGATGTGTGTATGCTTGATTAGTGTAGATTGCACACTAGGCAGAAAACGTTTTTAAGTTAAGAAAACTTTTAGAAACCAATTCACCCTATTTTTGGTTTAGGATTGAGCCAACAATTGGTATTAAAGTAGGGCTTTAACAATTATGATTAATTAGACTAGAGTAGAAAAGATCCTTTAGGAAATGGCTTATTTCATTGTAGGAAGCCTCTTAACTTCAAAAGGTTACTCCACTATTAGACTCTCATTGTTAAATGGTAAAAATTACTCATATTTGAAAACTAGGATGATGCTTTTTATTAAAGCAAATTATTATGAAGTTTGGAAAATCATCACTAGAGGTCTTTACATTCCTAGGGAAACTGTTGTAGATAAAGAAGTGATTAAAATAGTGGATGAATGGGATAATAATGACACTAGGAAAGCATAACTCAATGCTAAGGCTATGCATATATGATTTTATGCTTTAGGACCAAATGAGTACTATAAAGTTTTTTTGTGTGACAATGCTAAAGAAATTTAGGAAAAACTTAAGGTCACACATGAAGGAACCAGTGAAGTTAAAAAGACCAAGATCGATATGTTGATACAGGACTGTGAAATGTGTAGAATGAAACCCGATGAATTAGTGACTATATGGCTAATAATTTTAGACTAATTCCAATATGGAATTAGTCAAAAAGCTTTTAAATAGTCACAATATGCCTTCTTTTATACTAACATATTAAATGCATGGTAAAATATTTTTATCACATATTTACTAACTCATGTGTTTATAATCGACTAAAAAATGATATTTTTGTAGGCTGATTATTTTCCACATTGATTAAGACATAGTAATTTAAAATTTCTTAATGACAACCATATATTTCAAAATACAAAAGTTGACGTAAAAAGGGTCACTTTGGTGGCATTTTATATCAATTTAATTTATTTCGAACCTCTATTTTCCACCAAATATGCATATAAGTATATGTTGAGAGTATAAAAATTTATCAACAATATTAGGAAGAGTGAGTATTACTAATCAACATAGAATATCTTGAAACAAAACAATAATAAACATGTGCATAACATAAAACTTTAATTCAAATAATGCTCAATATTAAATAATAAATATTTAATAGTATTGAAATATTCTAAAATAATATCCAAAATTGGAAATACAATTGGAACAAATCTATAAAAAAAAAGGTGGTCGAAATATTAGGAAAAAGTGGCGAACGCACCCTACGTGTTGCTTCTTGCATGTGGGGAAAGCCCCAAAGTCGAGACAACCATTTTTTCACCCAACCGTGTTGACCCGACCCGGTTCGGGTTTGTTCCTTAATTTTCTTAATTTTGGAACCCCCTTCCAACTTGTTTTAACCAAATTGAATTTACTAACATGGAATTAAGTCTTCATTCTATAAAATCCATGCAAAAAATGATCAAAATATTAAAGAATGGTGACAAATCAGATCAAAAGCTTTTAGGAAATTCAACTAATAAAACTCGATTCCCCTTTTCTCGATCTCTTTCAACCAAAATGAAAATTTATTAAATTTGTAAATTTATTTCAACCATAGTAGTCACAGAAAGCAATTACCAGTCATTAATTTAAATAAAAAACACGTAAAGTATAAATGTTTAGGTTGATTTTCAAATTCCAGTTTAAATAATTAAAAGGACATATTACATGAAACATGAAACAAATTTTGGACAATTGCTTACTTGATTTTAATCTCAATTCTATAGGGAATAAAACCCCTAACCATCCTCATAGAACTCAATCACAACCAAAATGAGAAGCAAAATATGAAGGACATAATGATTAAAATGTTGGGCATGAAGAACAACATCAAAGCTTAAAGAAGAAAATAAAAAATTGTATTAAAGTAGCTAGAGTTGATCAATGAAGTTGTAAAACAAAAAGAAATTAAAGAAACTTGCAAAGGAAAAATGGTGGCCGCCTTATACAGTAAAAAGAACATAAAATAAAATGTAAACATATTTAGAAAACCCCTATCAGTTAACCCCTAAATGTTCCTCATCTTTTCTTTTTTTTTTTTTTTTTCATGTAGGCACTTAATATAAGGTTAAAAGAGGTATTTCCTATTCTAGATGAGTTGCCAATAGTTGGCCACTTGTCTTCATATTCTTAACTCTTCAAATAAGATATTTCCATGTTTTCAAAGTCTTTAACCAGTCATGGACACCTCTCCTTCTTCTAGCTCCTTCCTCTTGTCTCTTAGTTCACATAAGCATGCTAGGTGGCAAGCATACTTGAAGATTGAATAAGGTGTGAACATGTGGCGTGCTAGGTTTCAAGGAGAAAGAGATGATGACTCATGCTACTGGATGAAAATCATAGTGGCCTAGTTTCTTTCTAACCCATTTTCAATCGAAACGACTGAAAATCATCTATAATTCATTATATGCAAAATATGAGAAAATTAATTAATATGAGGGGATAATTAATTAAAATAATAAGGGGTTTAATTAAATAATGAAGAAAATAACGTCAAAATAACTCTATTTTCATAGAGATATTAGAATGACAACTTCCTGGGAGAATTCACGGTACAATCAATATATTTTGTAGCTGGCGAGCATCTAGGGAAAAAAGTTAATTCTAGAGACTAGCAGATACCACTATGGAAACAAATATAGATGGTAATGGTTTAACGAAAAACAAAAGTGTTTATGTAGCGGTTGGTGAAATGGTCTTTTACCAACGTTTAAGGCTTTGAGTAGGAAGGAGTGGTTGTTCATGTACAGTGCATGGTATGCGGTAGCTTGGAGTACTCATGGAAACATGTGTTCTTCTAGTGCCATCTAAGTAGAGAGTTATGGTTTCAGGTTTACCTCATTTGACTCGACTTGAAGAGGTAGAGAATGGATACAATTTTAGGTCAGTAACTTTGTAGAAGTTATGAGAAGCAAAATATTTGAAGCTGGGCATCTATTTACTGTGGCAAATATGGGAGAACCAGAATAGGTGCCTACATAAGGGAATTTGAAGGAGAGCAAGCCGCATTTTGTCTAGATTGAAAGCTGGGTTAGAACTAGTTTGGGAAGCCAGAATAAAAGCCTTTCATTTGTATCACAAGTGGATTCTTGTGATAGATGTCGTCTTCCTTAACAATTAATGATAAAGGTAAATGTTGACGCATCCTTTGTGGAACAAGAAAAATGTGCAAGTTTGAGGGTTGCAGCTTGCAATTCCGAATGAAAAGCTCTGCTAACTGTTGTGCAAAAAATTTCTCATATAGGTAATGTAAGACCTGTAATTTAATATGTACTCTTTATGATTTTGTGACGTATGGACAAGTCATAATTGATATAAATCATAAGGAATGAATGTTTGTAAGTTGCAACTGTGTATGAAATGTAAAACGGGTAGTTAAGCAAATTTGAAAATCAATGTAACAGTGAATTTTGGGAAAAAATTACAATAGAACAGCTTCAGAAGAGGAGCAAATCGATCTCTCATTCAATACAGATCGATCTTGGATAGGTTCTAGGTAGAACAAATCAATCTCATAACAAGGCCAGATCGATCTCCTTAAGGTTATGTATAAAGCAGATGGATCTTATGCTTAAGAGCAGATCGATCCCCTAAACTTTAAAAGTAGGTTCTTGAAGAGGAAAAGGCAGGATTGATCGATCCCTCACTGTTAGCAGATCGATCCCTAGAGCAATTCTATAAATACACGACTCTACAACCTCTGTTTTCCCGAGAATATCAAACCTCATTAAAACCAAAGTGAAAACCTAACCTTTCTACTCCAAAAATCTTCACCTTTCAAGTAGTTTTGAGTGAGATTCAGTTCAGCAAAGTTGTTCTTAGTAAAGAGGAGAACAACATACTTGGAAACAAAAAGCTGGAATCAAAGATTGAAGGAACAAGGTGGATTTTGCCAATAATGGTGAAAAAGATGAAAAGTTTAAGCTAGGTAAGATTCAATACACCAAGTTCATATATGTTAATTTAGGTGTCTTGATGAGTTGATTAGTGTATGTTTAAATTGTTGAAAACAAATTGATCATGAAAAATATCCATAACCTAGATATTGGTATGAGAGTGAGAAAATGATGAGGAAGTTGAGTAAACATGGATTTAAAGATGAAATGAGCATGCATGAAAGATTGTAAGGTAGTTTTATGAAATACATTAATTGGGATAGATGAGAAATGAAGATAGGTATATGAAATATATGGTATAACACCATAATGGGAGAAAGTGATGAGATTGAGGCATTGAGAGGAGCAAAATCCATTGATTTAGAGTCATGCAAGTGAAAATAAGTATATTAAAGTATACTGATGTGGATAATTATTAACAGCTTCGAAGTTGATATTGAGAGCTAATCGGACTGCAAGAGTGAGCAGCACCGAGGAAGCGAGATCACGTGATGTGATTCGAGGTAAGTGAATTTCGTGAGTAGCTAGAGATAGCTACACGTATTTCGAATAGAATTTCAATAACTATATCCTATATGAAATTTCATGTATAGAGATGTTCGGTAGGATCCGATAAGTTAAAAAGCTTAAGAAGCATGTGGGTGATTAAATTTAATATGTTTTGAATGTGTATGGATAGAATGGCTAATGTTTTCATGTATATTCAAAAATAGCACATTTGAGTGCCGATTTGATTTGATTGTGTGAAATTCAATTTAAATAAGTCATCTGTCACGCCTTCCTCCCACACGCGACTTTACCAAAAACCACAATAAATTTTTTACTTTTTACTTAGCTTTATCTCCTCAACAATTGGGCTGTGAATAGGCATTAGTCTCCTCATCCAGACATACCTTACCATTCTTTTTCGTATCATACATACATGACATTTATATCATAAGTAAATTCGTATACTTAAATATAATTACATCATTACATCCCCCATATTAAAACATGTACATCACTGTGTTTATGCATTGTTCAGATAAAAAAGAGTACGCATGTGTATACCTTTCGCTAGATGGGGAGTGGCAGCGGATCAAAGGAATGCAATACCTCAGCCGACTCAATCTACTGATGAGAATCTGTAGAGATGGGGGGAAAATGAATGGGATGAGCTATCAACGCGCTCAGTAAGGAAATCAGGCAAGCAAGTAGACATCCATACTATCTACTGAAAATAGTGCTTTGCCTTTCTTTCTCTCAATTCAAAAGCATGTTTAAAATATATATAATATAGCACAGATTTAAAATCCCATGTACTAAACACATACTGGTTTATCAATCAGAGGCATTCATGCAAAACAGTGCATATTTAATCATTTAAGAATGCCTTTATATAAAATATGCCATTTGCATTCAAAACAAAGTAAATATGGCATTTCTCATCATAACACAAACAAATCAATCAGGTTTCGACCCATCCCTCAGGTCTACCCGTATCATAAAACACATGTGATATATCATGCGAGACTCAGTGGCTAAATGCAATCTCTCCGGACTATGTAAGAGAGCCTCCCCGCCGAACAGAGCCTCCCGGCCCACTCTGGCTTAAGGATGTTGGGCTTAAGGATCTTACCGTAAGAGAGCATCTCCGAACTATGTACATATCCTAACATGTGGTGAAATCCCAGGCAACACAGTACTCGGTGTGCGGGTTATCACTGCTGTAACGGGATGGGGGGTCAGTCCATCACAACCGCTAGCTATCAACAACTCTCCTCCACAACTTCACAACACAAAACACGGTACAGTGTACTCCATGCCACATGCATGGTACAACGTACACCCATGGACCTATACATCATGGTCGGGGTGCCTGCCATAGGTCTTAACCCTCATACTATGGAATCAATGCCACGTCTCTAAATCCACGTGCTAACATCTCCAGTGTGACACTCAGTCTACACGAGGAAACCATCACGATTTTTCTAACATGTGTATATATCACAAAAAACTACAGTGCGCATCTTGAGTGTGACACACAGTCAACGCTCCACCTCAAAACACTGTATATGCATGTAAAAATATCAACACTAGTGCGAGTAAACCTCCAGCACTAGGTCATGCATAGTTCTCATTCAAATCAAGTACGAGCAAATCGCTCAAGTACGATGTCATGTACAAATCATGAAGAATCGAGTGCGAGCAACGCTCCAGCACTCTATCATGTATCTCATGTAAAACTCGAGTACGAGCTAATCGCTCCAACACTCTATCATGCACAAATCACATAAAAACTGAGTACGAGAAATGCTCCAGTACTCTATAATGCATGTCAAATAAATGCAGTGCGAGTAAACCTCTAGCACTAAGGTAAGTGAAAAACATCTGAAATCAAGTGCGAGTTGTGCTCCAGCATGATTGTTTCCACATAATTCAGTAAATGGCTCTTTAAAATAGGGATGTTTAAAATCATTAAAATCAGCACTATAAAGTGTGCTTAGTTTACATCGACCTCAAAACATTAGCTCATCCACCTACTCTTCTGCTACACAGCAGTAAAAACCATTCAAAACATCATTTTCATGCTTTTTACAACTTTTCCCAAAGTTTCACTTTTTGCCTAACTAGGGGCAAAATCATAATTTACCCATATCGGGTCCTTATAATATTATCAATTTTCTCTGACCCTCAAACAATTTCAGTGAATGTAAAATCCAACGAAAATATGCACAGATATCTCTAGCTACTTGCAAGAGTCCCCTACCTCGGATCACGTAGTGTGACCTCTCTTCCTCTGTGCTGCTCTAATCTGGCAGTCCGGTCAACTTTCAATATGACTCTGGAGCTGCATTTAATCATTCACTGAGTTAATTACACTTTTCCTACTGTATTACACATTTAATATAGTTCATTTCACTTAAATGGGCCTGTTTACTCATAATGGGCCTTAAACACTTTAATTGGGCCTTAATCCGTATTAAGCCCGTTCATCCGGGTCTATCGACTCATTGGGCCTATCAATACCCATTGGGCTTCATTCCAAGCTCTTTGGATAGCCCGTATATCATTTACGACATTTTATTCAAATTTTTGAATATAATTCACTAAATTCGAAATTTAATCCGAAATGTGTAAATTAAATCTCAAATACGCATAAATCACATAATTTGTCGTAAATGAGCTTTACTTACTCAAGATTGTGCGATGGTGCACGAATCAGAGTTCGATCGGGCTTCCGTTCGAAATTAATCGTCGAACTGCACAATTTCGTATATTTAACTCCGGGTCAATTTCCAATTAAATATAATTTAAATAAATTTATCAGAAATTAAATTGGTCACTTTTGACATCGTATCGACTTACCCGAAGTCCGGTGAAATCTCAAAAATTTTTCTTTTTCCTTTTTCTTTCTTTTTTCCCTTTTTTCCCCTTTTCTCCTTGGCTGAACCGGTCCGGTCCGGTTCAGCACAGTCACTTTCCACTGAACCGGCCGTCCAGTTCAGGGCTCCTTTCGTCGTTCCGACGTCGTCCGACCGGTTCTCTGGCCGATTCCACCGCCAAACGGTTCGGCATCGCCTCTAGAGGCTTATTTTGGACTGGGCTGGGGTAAATCGGCGTCGGATTCCGCCCGATTTACCCTTCTCTCCCGCGGCCTCCCCCGTCTCCGATCTCCTCGTCGGCGACGATTCCAAGTGCGTGGTGGCCGTCGAACTCTCCCCTGGTGCCGGTCGTCCCGTTACCCAGCACTCCTCACGCCGTCGGTCGTTGGTTCATCGCCGGTGAAGATATCTCCTCGGGTCGGCTTCGTTCCTTCTCTCTCCCCGATGTTTCAACCCATTTTCTGTTTTCGTTTTTTTTTCTATTTTGTTTTTTTTCTTTATAATATATTTTTAATATTATTTTAATCCTTAAAATAATATTAAAAATCCTAAAATATCCCAAAAATATCCCAAAAATTCCTATTTAATTCATTTAATCCGTAAATGAATTTATCAGTCCGATTTTGCATTTTCGGTATATTTTTCTAATATTTCTGGGCTCATTTTTCGAGATAAAAATTTTAAAAATATTAAATAAATTCATATCTCGATCAATTGGACTCGAAATTCAATATTTTCCTTATTATTGATCAAGATTTCTCAATTTCATATTTTTAATGAAATTTTCTCATTGAATTTATACCAAATTTTGGTCAATTGATCGTTTTACCCCTGTACTTGCTCAAAAATCAATTTAACCTTTATCTCGCTGTTATGTAGCTTACATGCATTTTTAATTCTCAATAAATCGATTGCATGATAGTAAGTACTCTTCTTATGATTCAACTATGAAATATAACGTTCGTACACATAGGAATCATAAGGTACAAGCTACATACGTAAATCGAAAACTCGGGTCTGACAATCCTCCCCAACTAAAAGAATTTGGTCCTCCAAATTAGAATCAAATCAATCATCAAACAACTGGGGGTGCTTCTCTCGCATCAAATTCTCTAACTCCCAAGTAGCCTCCTCGAAAGTGTGATGCTGCCATAAAACCATCACTAACCCGATAGTCTTCGACCTCAAAACCTTTTCCTTCCTATTTATTATTCGAATCGGCCTCTCAACATATGACATGTCCTCACTGAGCTCCAAAGGCTCATAACTAACCACATGTGCCGGATCCGGGTGATACTTCCTAAGCATCGAAATGTGGAAGACGTTGTACACGCCTGACAAATCTGGTGGCAATGCCAACCTATAAGCCTTATCTGCCACTCGATCAAGTATCTCGAAGGGTCCAATGTAGCGAGGACTCAACTTACCTCTCTTCCTAAACCTCGCTATACCCTTGGAAGGAGAAACCTTCAGAAACATGGACTCACCAACTGCGAACTCAAGTGGCCTACGTCTCCTGTCAGCATAACTCTTCTGTCGACTCTGAGCTGTCCTCAATCTCTTAACTATCAACTGGACATCCTCAGAAGCCTGCGTAACCATATCAGGAGTAAAAATCTTACGGTCACCCACTTCTTCCCACCCAATAGGGGAATGACATCTATGGCCATACAAGGCCTCATACGGAGCCATCCCGATACTCGAATGACAACTGTTGTTGTAGGCAAACTCGGCTAGTGGCAAATGATCATCCCAGGAGCCTCTAAAGTCTAGCACACATGCTCTCAACATGTCCTCTAGAGTCTATATCGTCCTCTCTGACTGACCATCTGTCTGAGGATGGAAAGCTGTGCTCAAACTTAACTGGGTTCCCATGGCTTCCTGAAAATGATCCCAAAAGTGGGAAGTGAAGCGGGAATCCCTATCCGAGACAATGCTTGGAACACCATGCAACCTCACTACCTTGCGTACATACAACTCTCCCAATGTACTCAGAGATTCGGTAGCTCTCATAGCTAGAAAGTGGGCTAACTTCGTCAGTCTATCTACGATCACCCATATAACATCGTGATTCCTCCGGGTCCTCGGTAAACCTATCACGAAATCCATAGTGATATGCTCACATTTCCATGTCGGTATAGGTAGAGGCTGCAACAATCCTACAGGTCTCTGATGCTCTACCTTCACCTGCTAACATATGAGACATCTCGCCACAAAATCTGCCACATCTCTCTTCATACCCGACCACCAGTACACCTTCCGGAGGTTCTGATACATCTTGCCACTCCCTGGATGCAACGTGTACCTTGATGAATGAGCTTCCGACAATATCAATCTCCTGAGCTTTGGGTCCTCGGGAACACACAATCTACCTCTAAACCTCAGTAGTCCATCAAAACTTAACTCTAAATCCATCACTATGCCCCTTTGCATCTGACCAATCACATCGATGCAATACGGATCAGTCTGCTGAGCCTGTCTGATCCAGTCCAACAGATCTGGCTTTAAGCGTAGACTCATAATCATACAATCTGCATCCATGTCCGAAGGCACAACTCTCAAACAGAGGCTAGCAAACTGCTCTAGCAACTCGTGCTCCCTGGCCATCATATCATCTCAAGGCTCTTCCTACTCAAAGCATCTGCTACAACATTAGCCTTACCCGGATGATAAAGTATCTCACAATCATAATCCTTCAGAAGCTCTAGCCATCTTCTTTGTCTCATGTTTAGCTCCTTCTGTGAGAATAGGTACTTGAGGCTCTTGTGGTCGGTAAAAATCTGAAACTTCTCACCATACAAGTAGTGACGCCATACCTTCAACACAAACACTACTGCTGCCAACTCTAAATCGTGGGTCGGATAGTTCTTCTCATGGTCCTTTAGCTGTCTGGATCCATAAGCAACTACCCTCCCATCCTGTATCAACACACAGCCCAGTCCTTGATGCAAAGCATCAGTATATACTGAAAATCCTCCTGAGCTGGTAGGAATAGTGAGAATCGGAGCGGTGGTCAATCGACTCTTCAGCTCTTGAAAACTCCTCTCACAATCCTCGTCCCATACGAATGCAACACTCTTTCGAGTAAGTCGTGTCAACGGAGCAGCCAACTTTAAAAATCCCTCAACGAATCTCCTACAGTACCCTGCTAAACCCAGAAAACTCCTAATCTTGGTAACTGTCCTCAGCTGTTCCCACTGAACTACAGCCTCAATCTTGGATGGGTCTACTGATACACCATCCCTCAACACTACATGTCCCAAAAACGAGATCTCTGTCAACTAAAAATCACACTTACTGAGTTTAGCATATAACTGCTGCTCTCGTAGAGTCTACAATACAATCCTGAGGTGCTCCTCATACTCCTCCTCGGATCTCGAATACACTAATATGTCATCGATGAAAACGATAACAAATTGATCCAAATATGGCTTGAACACATCATTCATCAAAGCCATGAAAGCTGCGGGAGCATTCATCAGTCTGAATGGCATAACTAGGAACTCATAGTGGCTATATCGAGTCCTAAATGTCGTCTTGGGTACATCTCCACTCCGGACTCTCAACTGATGATACTCAGACCTCAGATCAATCTTAGAAAAGACCTGCGTTCCACGAAGTTGATACAATAAGTCGTCAATGCGTGGAAGGGGTATCTATTCTTGATGGTAGCCTTATTCAATAATCTGTAGTCTATACACAATTGGAGGCTTCCATCATTCTTCCTCACAAACAAAACCGGTGCTCCCCATGGTGAAATACTCGGTCGAATGAAACCCCTATCCAACAACTCCTGCAATTGTCTCTTGAGCTCCGCTAGCTCAACTAAGGCCATGCGATACGGTGGTCTCGAAATAGGCTCAGTACCAAGAACCAAATCTATACAGAACTTCATCTCTCTGTTTGGTGGTAACCCTGACAACTCATCTAGGAAAACATCTGGGTACTCACTGACCACAGGAATATCTACCAACTCCGGATGTACCTTTTCTGTATCCATCACGTACACAATGAAACCTCTAATCACATTTGTACAAGCATCAGTTGTGTCCTGGTTCAAGGCATGTACTTGCCCTTGACCCATCACCTGCTTCCCCTTCTCCTCTGTCGTCACTCTACCTCTCTGAGGAGACGTACCAGCTGGAGCTCTATCATGCTCCCTGCCCTTCTGTGGGGCAGTACATATGTCCCTGGGCACTCTCTAGTAATATGCCCCTGTTTCCCACATCGAAAACACACAACAGGGCTCAACGAACAAGGTCTACCACCATGATGTCTACCACATCGACTGCACTGATCAGTAGTAGGCCTCGATCCTCCAATCACAATGCCCTCCGCCAGAGCTATGGCCGGGTATGTAGGAGGTCTAACTGGTCGGTCTCACACCTCCTCTATCCGTGGTCCCTTACCGAAGAGTCTCCTCCCTCCTCAATAACTGAACCCTCTATCTCTAGCCGACTTCTTCCTTTCGCTATCTTGGCTTCGACTGAACTTCCCAAACTCAGAGAAATGCCTCTCATAATCTTGCTCACAAAGCTGTGCTCTACGTACTGCCTCATCATATGTAACAACATCTAGTGGTACCAATCTAGACCACAACACCGGTCTCAATCCGTCAACAAATCTGCAGACCTTCTTGGTCTCGCTGTACATGGTATCGGGATCATATCTCCACAGGGCAAAAAATCTAGTCTCGTACTCATCCACTATGAGACTCCCCTGGCTTAATCCTAAAAACTCGGCCTGCAGTCTACGCTGCGCTGTATCAGGAACAAACTGCCTCCTGAAGGCCTCTAGAAACATCTCCCAACTGATCTCAGCATGTCGTGCTCTCAATATCGGTCTGGTGGACTTCCACCAATGCTCTGCCGTTCCCTTCAGTAGGAACGCAGCAAATGCAACTCTCTCTGAAGTCGTACAATCAAAGAAGTCGTACAACTTCTCCATCTCGCTAATTCACTCCTCTGCACTAGCTGGGTCCTTGACCCCTCGAAAAGATGGAGGTCCAAACTTTTGGAACTGTCGCAATCGATCACGATCACACCCATATCCTCTACCAACCTGAACTGGTGGGGGTGTAGGAGTATCAGTAGTCTGTGGGATCTCAGGTGCAGGCTATGCAGGTGTATCAGGTGCAACTGCCTCTCTCGTCATAGTCTCTACATCCTGCCCCTGTCTACCTGGCAGAGTTTGTGCCAACAGCCCTACTATCACCTCCAGGCTATGCTCTATCCTCGTGAAGCGTGCCTCGATACTCTCTGGTACCTCAATGGGACTCTACGTCACCAAATCAAATGAGGACTCATCTCAACTCTCAGGCCTACCTCTAGGGCCTCCAGCCCTACCTCTCGCCCCTCAACCACAGCGAGTATTAGCCATAATGGCTAGATTCCTGCATTCACAAACATTAATTTGTCCAACTCCCATCTTGTATGCACAATTGTAACTGAACAAAACACAGTGCTATGGGGATGTACACTTTCCTAATTACTAATGCCAAGACACATCAGACCAACTATGCTCTGATACCACTCTGTCATGCCCTCCTCCCACACGCTACTTTACCAAAAATCACAATAAATTTTTTACTTTTTACTTACCTTTATCTCCTCAACAGTTAGGCTGTGAATAGGTATTAGTCTCCTCATCCAGACATACCTTACCATTCTTTTTCGTATCATACATACATGACATTTATATCATAAGTAAATTCGTATACTTAAATATAATTACATCATTACATCCCCCATATTAAAACGTGTACATCACTGTGTTTATGCATTGTTCAGATACAAAAGAGTACGCATGTGTATACCTTTCGCTAGATGGGGAGTGGCAGCGAATCAAAGGAATGCAATACCTCAATCGACTCAATCTACTGACGAGAATCTGTAGAGATGGGGGGAAAATGAATGGGATGAGCTATCAACGCGCTCAGTAAGGAAATCAGGCAAGCAAGTAGACATCTATACTATCTATTGAAAATAGTGCTTTGCCTTTCTTTCTCTCAATTCAAAAGCATGTTTAAAATATATATAATATAGCACAGATTTAAAATCCCATGTACTAAACACATGCTGGTTTATCAATCAGAGGCATTCATGCAAAATAATGCATATTTAATCATTTAAGAATGCCTTTATATAAAATATGCCATTTACATTCAAAACACAGTAAATATGGCATTTCTCATCATAACACAAAAAAATCAATCGGGTTCTGACCTATCCCTCAGGTCTACTCGTATCATAAAACACATGTGATATATCATGCGAGACTCAGTGGTTAAATGCAATCTCTCCGGACTATGTAAGAGAGTCTCCCCGCCGAACAGAGCCTCCCCGCCCACTCTGTCTTAAGGATGTTGGGCTTAAGGATCTTACCGTAAGAGAGCATCTCCGGACTATGTACATATCCTAACATGTGGTGAAATCTCAGGCAACACAGTACTCGGTGTGCAGGTTATCACTGCTGTAATGGGAGGGGGGTTAGTCCATCACAACTGTCAGCTATCAACAACTCTCCTCCACAACTCCACAACACAAAACACGGTACAATGTACTCTATGCCACATGCACGATACAACGTACATTTGTGGACCCATACATCATGGTCGGGGTGCCTGCCATAGGTCTTAGCCACTCATACCATGGAAATACATCATAGTCGGGGTGCCTGCCATAGGTCTTAGCCCTCATACTATGGAATCAATGCCACGTCTCTAAATTCACGTGCGAACATCTCTAGTGTGACACTCAGTCTACACGAGAAAATCGTCATGATTTTTCTAACATGTGTATATATCACGAAAAACTACAGTGCGCGTCTTAAGTGTGACACACAGTCAACGCTCCGCCTCAAAACACTGTATATGCATGTAAAAATATCAACACTAGTGCGAGTAAACCTCCAGCACTAGGTCATGCATAGTTCTCATTCAAATCAAGTACGAGCAAATCGCTCAAGTACGATGTCATGTACAAATTATGAAGAATCGAGTGCGAGCAACGCTCCAGCACTCTGTCATGCATCTCATGTAAAACTCGAGTATGAGCTAATCGCTCCAACACTCTATCATGCACAAATCACATAAAAACTGAGTACGAGAAATGCTCCAGTACTCTATAATGCATGTCAAATAAATGCAGTGCGAGTATGTGAAAAACATCTAAAATCAAGTGCGAGTTGTGCTCCAGCACGATTGTTTCCACATAATTCGGTAAATGGCTCTTTAAAATAGGGATGTTTAAAATCATTAAAATCAGCACTATAAAGTGTGCTTAGTTTACATTGACCTCAAAACATTAGCTCATCCACCTACTCTTCTGCTACACAGTAGTAAAAACCATTCAAAACATCATTTTCATGCTTTTTACAACTTTTCCCAAAGTTTCACTTTTTGCCTAACTAGGGGCAAAATCGTAATTTACCCATATCGGGTCCCTATAATATTATCAATTTTCTCTGACCCTCAAACAATTTCAGTGAATGTAAAATCCAACGAAAATATGCACAGATATCTCTCGCTACTTGCAAGAGTCCCCTACCTCGGATCACGTAGTGTGACCTCTCTTCCTCTGTGCTGCTCTAATCTGGCAGTCCGGTCAACTTTCAATATGACTCTGGAGCTGCATTTAATCATTCACTGAGTTAATTACACTTTTTCTACTGTATTACACATTTAATATAGTTCATTTCACTTAAATGGGCCTGTTTACTCTTAATGGGCCTCAAACACTTTAATTGGGCCTTAATCCGTATTAAGCCTGTTCATCAGGGTCTATCGACTCATTGGGCCTATCAATACCCATTGGGCTTCATTCCAAGCTCTTTGGATAGCCCGTATATCATTTACGACATTTTATTCAATTTTTTGAATATAATTCACTAAATCCGAAATTTAATCCGAAATGCATAAATTAAATCTCAAATACGCATAAATCACATAATTTGTCGTAAATGAGCTTTACTTACCCGAGATTGTGCGATGGTATGTGAATCAGAGTTCGATTGGGCTTCCGTTCGGAATTAATCATCGAACTGTATAATTTCGTATATTTAACTTTGGGTCAATTTCCAATTAAATATAATTTAAATAAATTTATCGAAAATTAAATTGGTCACTTTTGACCTTGTATCGACTTACCCGAAGTCCGGTGAAATCCCAAAAATTTTTCTTTTTCCATTTTCTTTTTTTTTTCCTTTTTTCCCCTTTTCTCCTTGGCTGAACCTGTCCGGTCCGATTCAGCACAGTCACTTTCCACTGAACCGGCCGTCCGATTTAGGGCTCCTTTCGTCGTTTCGACGTCGTCCGACCGGTTCTCTGACCGATTCCACCGCCAAACGGTTCGGCATCGCCTCTAGAGGCTTATTTTGGACTGGGCTGGGGTAAATCGGCGTTGGATTTCGCCCGATTTACCCTTCTCTCCCGCGGCCTCCCCTGTCTCCGATCTCCTCATCGACGACAATTCCAGGCGCGTGGTGGCCGTCGAACTCTCCCCCGATGCCGGTCGTCCCGTTGCCCAGCACTCGTCGCGCCGTCGATCGTTGGTTCGTCTTTGGTGAAGATATCTCCTCGGGTCAGCTTCGCTCCTTCTCTCTCCCCGATGTTTCATCCGTTTTCTGTTTTCGTTTTTTTTTCTATTTTGTTTTTTTTCTTTATAATATATTTTTAATATTATTTTAATCCTTAAAATAATATTAAAAATCCTAAAATATCCCAAAAATATCTCAAAAATTCCTATTAAATTCATTTAATCCGTAAATAAATTTATCAGTTCGATTTTGCATTTTCGATATATTTTTCTAATATTTTTGGGCTCGTTTTTCGAGATAAAAATTTTAAAAATATTAAATAAATTCATATCTCGATCAATTGGACTCGAAATTCAATATTTTCCTCGTTATTGATCAAGATTTCTCAATTTCATATTTTTAATGAAATTTTCTCATTGAATTTATACCGAATTTCGATCAATTGATCGTTTTACCCCTGTACTTGCTCGAAAATCAATTTAACCCTTATCTCGCTGTTATGTAGCTTACATGCATTTTTAATTCTCAATAAATCGATTGCATGATAGTAAATACTCTTCTTATGATTCAACTATGAAATATAACGTTCGTACACATAGGAATAATAAGGTACAAGCTACATACGTAAATCGAAAACTCGGGTCTGACATCATCTATCAGGTTTGTGTGTAAACCATTAGTGCTAGAGAATACTCGCACTATATTTTATGAGATATGCATCATATAGTACATGAGTATATTCTCGTACTTAATTTTAAATGCGATTTATGTATTATGGAGTATTGGGAGCATTGCTCATACTCAGTTTTACATGATAGAGTACTGGGAGCATTGCTCGTACTCAGTTTTCATTGATTGATGCATTATAGAGTATCGGGAGCATTGCTCATACTCAATTTTTACATGACATAATGTTGAAAGCATTGCTCGCACTAGAGTTATATCATTGTGTTGTGGTCGTATTTGGAGTTTGCTCGCACGTACCAAATTTTGAAAGAGAAAGTATGAAACAGCTGTGTTGGGAGCCTGTGCGGATTGTGTGTCGCACCGATTATATGCTCTCACATGCAATTTTTGAGATATGGCCGAGGGCTATCGAAACTATAACCCATAGTATAAGGGGTAAGACTTATGGCAAGCACCCGACTATGAGGTATATCCAAGGTATGAGGGC
This sequence comes from Firmiana major, assembly GCA_033439115.1. Lineage (NCBI taxonomy): Eukaryota > Viridiplantae > Streptophyta > Magnoliopsida > Malvales > Malvaceae > Firmiana > Firmiana major. Next base: position 62,871,590 of record CM065904.1, read on the forward strand.
TAAGACTTATGGTAAGCACCTCGCCTTAAGATTTAGGTCCCTAGAGTACTTTGTACCGTGTATATCACATGGAGTATGATGTACTGTGAGTACACGTTGTTGAGTTGTGAGCTGACGGTAGAGGATTTGACCCCCCTTCTGTTAGAGCAAATGTGAGACCCCGCACACCGAGTACTGTGTAGCCTGAGATCACGAAAAATGAGTTATGATAATAATCTCAGAACATTTAGTCGCCTATCTCATTTCATCACTTGAGATTTCTTGAATGAACGATCACATGATTTTATAATCTGGACATGTGAATTTCTGTGTGATAAAAGGTAACTCGAGGGATGGGTGAGGCCCAGATTTCCATGTTTTTTCAACATGATGATATGCCATATTATTTGATTTAATTGAATGGCATGATAAATGTGAATTTTATGAATTACATGAGAAATGCAATGTTTTGCATAAACTGTTGAGATTTTTAAACCAGCATAAATTCGGTCTGTATAACTGACGATTTGTATCTATATGTATATTGCATAAATGTTTTAAATAAAGATACATGCTTTAGATATGAATAGATAAGGAATGATTTCAAGGCTTAAGCATACTATTTCATAGATAGTGTGGTTATCTACTTGCTTGCCTGATTTCTTTACTGATTTGTGAGCTCAACCCCATTTTATTTTCCCTCTCTACAGAGTGTTCACAGTAGTCGAGCACGGTTGAGGACTGGTATTCCTTAATCCGCTGCATATCCATCATATGAGAGGTATACACATTTGAAATGTTTTGTACTAAATAATGTAAAAGCACAGTTATATAAACGAATGTACGATCGGGGATGTATATGTACAAGTATATGTATTTAAGGTATATGAGTTTACTTTTAAGAAAAGAATACTTATAGTCAATAGAATATCTGTATTGACATGTATGTATGTTGTGGATTGAATATGGTTAAGGTGACTAATATCGAATCACAACCTAACGATTTGGTGTTAAGTGATAACAAAAGGAGAAGTAAGTAAAATGCAAAAAAATTGTGGTCACGGGAGGAGAGATCGTGACAGGCAATCCATTGATGGCATAAATGTATCCTATTTTGGGAGTTTGGAGTTGGCAATGGAATATGGTTTTCAAAAAGTAGTTTTTTAGAGTGATTGTCTATTGGAAGTTAATAAGATTAACAAGGGTAATTATTCTATATGGAAAGATGGGAGTTTAATGAAAAGCATACTAGATCTAGCTTTGAACTTCAGTGAATGCAGTTTCTTTCATGTTCCTAGAAGTGAAAATAGGCTAGCACATGAGCTAGTAAAACTAGATTGTATAGAAGGATCAAGGTATGTTTGGTGGAGATCGATTCCTCCCTTGATATATAATCCTCATGCTTCTTGAATGAAATGCAATGAATGAAATTAAGTTAAAAAAATTACATTTTTTTTTTCTATTTTTCTTTTGTTTCATTTTCTATTTAATCAATATACTATTTTTTTTCAAATTAATGGGAATTAAATTATATTGAGCGAAGATAATTTAATACATTTTTATTAAATTTAATATATAATTAAATTAAAAATAAGTTTATCACTTAATAAATTTAATTTGATACTATAATTTGTAGTTAAAAATTTATTGGTAAAATAAATAAAAATAGAGAATAGAAAAAGATAATATAAAACAAAGTGAATGCAAACAAAAATAACAAAAACAATATTTGTCTTTTCATTTAAAGTTAACTTCGATAATTAAAACCATATTTTTGTTAAGGATTTTGAGATATTATTTTTCAAAAAATATGAAAGATAAATGTAGTATTACTAAATTTTAAGCATGCAATTGTGGTTTAGTCATCCCCCTTTACAAATAATTTGGCTGAAAACTTTTGTTGTAAGACCCGATTTTATTTAAAACACGAAATGAGAAAATATCAAATAAAGGATTGAAATGAAATTCCCGAACATGTGTAAGGGTAAAACGATCAAAAGATGAAAATTCGATATTTATCGTGACAAGAAAATTTAATTAAAAATATGGGATTGAGAAATCTTGATCAATAATGAAGAAATAATTAAATTTCGGGTTAAATTGATCAATATATGAATTTATAGGAAATCAGAATTTTCACTTCGAGAAATTATTCCGAAAATAATCGAAAAATATACCGAAAGTACGAAGTAAGACCGATAAATTCATTTATTGAAGAAATGAATAAAATAATAATTTTTTAGATATTTTGGATTTTAATTGAATATAATAATGATTAAAATAATATTAAAATAAATTATAAATAAATAAATTCGAAATCGTGAATATCGCGATTTGGGAAAACCGAAGACAGCGAGGGATCGAGCCTCCCTTATGCATCACTGACGGCCACCGGCAAGAAGGCCAAGCGAGGTCAGTGAAGGAAGCCCAGGCGAGAGGCGGGCACCACCTGTCACGACCCAACTATCCAAAAATCAGAGTGAATTTTTTTCGCGTTTTTGTTTATTTTCTTACTTAATTCTTACCTGTCCTCGAATCGTGACCAACACTCCACTACTAATTGGGCTGTGCGTCAATGCCAGTCCCACCATACATCTACCCTAGTACTTATTTCTTCTCCAGTCATTTATAATTGTTATATTATTTATACATCCCCTAAAGTTACTTACAATCATGTTACTGTGCTATGCTTATGTAGATACAATAAGTACAAGTGTATATACCTTATGTTGATGGGCAGCAGCGGATATCCGGAATGCAGTACTGAGTCGCCTCAACTTCAACTGGAGATCATCTGTGGGAGAAAATGAAAGGGGTGAGCACATCAAGCTCAGTAAGGCAATCCTACGAACAAGTAGGTAACCATACTACCTACATGAACGTAGTGCCATGCATAAACCACCCTTTCTCCACACATTTTAAAACAATGCTATGCATTATGATGATATGTAAAATACATTTGCACGGAAAATCAACATGCAATTATCATAAATCATTTCTTTCTCAATTAAGATTTTGACAATAAAGTCAGGACTCGACCCCTCCTGCGGGTGATCCTGACTCACACAAAATCATGAAAACATTTACTTCACACGTGGGTTTTGAAAAGCATGGAAATACCATCATGCAATTTAGTTTTAAAAACCAGTTTAAATCATCATAGAAATCATCAACATGCGAGACTAGGCAACGTCTGTATATAGGTAAATAACTAGGACTATGGCCACATCTGTCCTCGTGAGTTCCTCAGCTACACGGATCCTAGTGTGCGGGTTCTCACCATGATCGGGAACCGCCCGGGAGGTGGGTCAGTCCATCCCGTCAGTCTTATCCGATCCCCGGCATCCGAAGATGCTGCATCCGGAGATGCCGTATCCGAAGATACAACACGGTACATCGTACTCCATGCTACTTGCACGGTACATCGTACTCCATGAACCCATGTAATATCTCTAGGTACTCCGGCCCAATTGGCCTGCTTCCCACAGAGGTTTGTTTCTCAATACTCATGCCATGTCTCAAAACGCACGTGCGAGCCTATTAAATCGGTGACACACAGTCTACCCGATGCTCCAAGCACGGCTCATCGCATGTTCTCATAAAATCAGTGCGAGCAATGCTCAGCACTCTCATCAAATCACGTAAATCTAGTGCGAGCTAAGCTCTAGCACTCTGTATGCAAATCGTATAAAAATCTGGTGCGAGCGAAGCTCTAACACCCTGTCTCAAAATCATATAAAAATATGGTGCGAGTTAGACTCTAGCACCCTGTCACGAAAATCATATATATATGTATACAAATCTGGTGCGAGTTGGACTCCAGCACCTATGCATGTAAAACTCTAGTGCGAGCTCTCACTCTAGCACTAATGCATGCATCACACAAATCAAACATCGTGCGAGCTAAGCTCTAGCACGTCAATGTCAATAAAAACACGTAGGCGGCTCTGTTTCCTCAAAACAGTTTTCACAAAACAATATCACGTTGAAAGTATGCAATGCTGTGCATTTTCTTTCAAGGTGAGCCAGCCTACTCATGCATGCATCAAAACACCTCCAGAATGAGCAGGAACCTTTTGTTCTTGCTCCTCCCAATTTTTCCTAAATTTTTAGATTCTACCCTTAACAAGGGTATTTTAGTAATTTTGCCCATTCGGGACACTAAAATTGTTCTTCGACCTCTAGACCCTTCAGTTAATTTTAAAGGACTGCATATGAATTTAAAATTGCGTACTGTTACCTCTAGCAGTCCGCAGAATTCCCTTACCTCGATTCTCGTCGAGTCTGACCTTTCTCTTTTCCAATGTAGTCCCATCGCGCAGTCCGATATGTTTCCAATCCAATGCCCGGAACTGCGTATTAATATTCCTCAGGTCAGATATTATGATTTAATTGTACTTAATCTTTTCTGGGCTTAATTTAAATCATTGGGCCCGTTTACCCCTATTGGGCCCGATTGCACCTTAATGGGCCTTAATCGGCCTTAAGCCCGTTTTCCACTTAATTTTCTCTTTATCGAGGCCTATTGGGCTCATTGGGCCCATCAATAATTTATTGAGCCTCGTTCTAATTCTCGAATAGCTAAATTTAATATTTACGACAATTAATCTAAATTTCCATAAATTAATTCAATTTATGCGTAAATTTAATCAATATCACGCATAACGAGGAAATTGTCGTAAATAGGGGTCACTTACCCGAGATTCCATGCTAGTCCGCAAATCGAGGCTGTCTCGAGCCCTCGGTGGATGCCAATCGTCGAGCTACACAATTCCACAATTTTTCCGGGTAAGTTCTCAGCCCAAAATTAATTAAATAAAATATTCCAAATTTAAATCGGTCAATTTGACCGCTTATCGACTTACCCGAAGCTCGATTGCATCACCAAAATTTTCCCCAATTTTTTCCTCTTTTTCCTTTTCCCTTTTTCTCCCTTTTTTCCCCTCTTTTTGGCTGAACCGGTTCAGTCCGGTTCGGACCGGTCAGACCGCCGGTTTTTCTCCGGTTCGGCCGGTTCACTGCCGGTTCACTGCCTTGCCGGCCGGTTCTCCGCCGGCTTCCACCGCCAACAGCTCCGCAAGGCCGTCCGCATCTCGAATCTGGGCTCGGATTCGCCCAAGGCCGCCGGAATGCCGCCGGTCCGGCCTCTTCTCTCCTCGCCGTCGGACCCATTCTCTTCCCTTGGCCGTCGCCGCCGATTCCGGCCGTCTCGTTGAGTGCCACCGGTGCCAAAAGCACCGCCGTCGACTGGGCTCTCCAAATCGGGCCTTGGTTTCGCCTGGATCGCCGCCGTTCGCCGCCGGTAGCCCTCTCTTTCCCGCGGGCTTCTCCTCCGATTTCCGCCGGATTCCGGCGTCCCCACGGCGCGTCGTCGCCGCTGATAAGTTGCCTGAGGTCGGGCCATCCTCGCCGGCCCTCGCCTGGGGTCCCTGGCCGCCGACGGGGTCGGGCCTCTGCTTCCGTTTTGCTTCGTCTTCAGCTTCTCTGCTTCTTTCTCTCTCCCCGATGGTTTTCCAATTCTGTTTCTTTTTTTTTTTTTTTTTGTTTCAATTACTTTTTTTTTTCTTCTATTTTATCAATTTTATTATTTTTATTTTTATTTATTTTAATTATTTTACTATTCATTTAAAATATATTAAATACCTCAAAACATCTACAAAATTATTATTTTATTCTAATTTAACTAATTTAATTTTATTTAATTTATTTTTAATCCTTTTTCGGGTATAATTGCTCCGTATTTTCGGGATATTGTCCCGGGTGACCTTTCGGCATATTTTTCGATTATTTTCGGGATTATTTTTCCGAACTAAAAATCTCGATTAATCCCGATTAATTTTCATAAATTAATATCTTGATCAATTTAATCCGAAATAATTTTATTTCATCTTTATTTACCAAGATTTCTTAAATCCTTATTTTTAATTAAATTTCCTTATCGAATTTACTCCGGCTTTCGGTCCTTTGACCGTTTTGCCCTTACACGTGTTCGGGATTAATTTAACCCGACTTCCTTCATACTTCCTCTATCTTTTCTTATTTAGTTTTCGTATTTTTATTAAATTCGGGTCTTACAATTCTCCCCCACTTAAGGAATTTGGTCCTCCAAATTAGAACCAAGTCATATGAGTCCATATACAACTCCGGGTATATCGATCATATCATACTCTTAAAATTTATGCGACCTTCTTCGGAGTGTATTACTACCAAAGGACTTTAATTAGGGAGATTATCTTAAACCCCAATACTGTCTCTTTCCTGTTCAATGCCCGAATCAACTTCTTCAATATACTCATATTTTCATTAAACTGAACTTTTGGAGTTCATATCCTATCACCTCTGCTGGATCTGGATAGTAGTACCGAAGCATCATAAGCTGGGACACATTGTGGGTGCCTATTAATCCAAGTGATTAACAACAACCTACAGGTCTTATCTCCCACTTGTCCAATCTCTCAAGAATTCGATCCAGCTCAACTCAATTTACTTCTTCCAAAAGTTCCGCTATGTCCTTATTCTCTTAGGACGTGTAACTTTCAACCATAATAATTCACCAAGGGTGAATTCCAATATTTTTCTATCTGTTCTGAGGTGTTCTTAATCTCTCATCCTTAACTAAACATCCTCAGAGACTTATTATCCAAAGTCAGAAATAATTTCTACCTGTCACCCACTCTTTCTTATCCAATTTGGGGAACAGCCCCTACAGCTATACACTGCCTCATATCTCGTTATCCCGATACTCAATTGCCAATTGTCGTTATTGGCGACTTCAATTAGAAATCAACTGATCATTCCAGGAGCTTATAAAATCAATGGCACACGCTTTCATCGGATCCTCCAGAACTTGTACAGTCCTCCCTGACTGACCATCTGTCTGAGGATGTAAAGCTGTGCTAATACTCAGTCGGGTTCCCATAGCTTCCTAAAAATATTCCCTGAGGTAGGAAGTGGAGCGGGAATCCCTATATGATACCATGCTCACTGGAACGCTACTTAATGTTCCACAATCTTTCTTATACCTGAATCCTCATACACACTCTGAGTATCTGGGGAGTTCATAACCAGAAGGTGGGTGGACTTAGTCACTCTATCGACTACCATCCAACTAGTCTCCTGATTTATCCGGGTCTCCTATAACCCATCACGACATTCATGGAGACTTACTCTCGTTTTTCGTGCCGTGTCGATATAGGTAGGTGCTGCAATAACTCTGCAGACTTTTAATACTCTACCTTACTCTGCTGACACACTAGGCACTTTTCTACAATCTCCACCAATATCTCTTTTCACATCTGACCACCCATACCCCTTTTGAGATTTTAATATATATTATTATTACCTTCCGCATGCACTGTATATCCCGAAGAGTGAGCTTCTGACAATATCACTATCTCATCAACTGTGGTCTTGGGGAGCACTCATACTGTCTCTGAATCCTCAGTAACTCATTATCACCCACTGTGAACTCTATCACTGTACCCTTCTGAATCAGACCCAAACTATCGACATCTGGTCGATCATCACGCTAAGCCTGGCAAATCCGGGCACTCTCATCCGGTACTAGTCATCAGGCTAGCTGTCACACAATCACTGTCATCCTCAGAAGGGATCACATCAATACTGAGGTCCACAACTGCATCTAGCAGCTCACGCTCCCTGACCATCATATGTGGTACCATCCCGAGGCTCTTTCTGCTCAAGGCATCAGTCATCACATTCGCCTTTCTTGGGTGGTACAATTCTCATAAATCAAAATCTCTCAGAAGCTCTAACCCAATATGTATTTTCATATTCGCCCCTTTCTGTGAAAACAGATACTCGGGCTCTATGATCAGTGCATATCCATAATTCCTCACCCTGTACATAATAGTACCATATCCTCGGTACAAATACTGTTGCCAACTTTAAATCATGGGTCAGATAGTTTATTTCGTGATCGAAGAGTTGTCTGACTCCAAAATTGACTATCTTCCCATTATACATCAATACACAGCTCCATCATAACTTTGAGGTATCATGCTCACTGAGAACCTCTTGAGCTGTTGGGTATGACGAAATTAATCACGGTGGTCAGTTCATACTTCATTACACCAAAATCCATGTCACATCTATCATCTTATTTATCATCTTATTCAAGACCACGTTTCTTAGTTAAACGTGTCAATAAGGTATATCCTCTTAGAACTCGCAGCAATCCATCTGTAAAAGTCATCTTCCAATTATTGCTTACAATCTGCCCTAGACTTTAACTACACCCAACATATCATCGATACTGCTGATTACAAATCGATATAATCCTTGACTTATCTATGCATAAGCGTACAAGATCCTTCGAAATCGCTTACGTTTTCAGGTACTAACCTGCGTCATTTCCTTTTCTTATCTTAACGGCTCTTGTTAAATTTTTACTATGTTAACCTTTATGATTTGTCGAATTTTAATATTCTTATCGTCTTAGTAAAGGTATCCTAATGCTAAAGGTATTTACTACGATGATCGATTCCGCGTTACAGGTTATATATATATATATATACTTTTAGACGCTGTCAAGTCTTCAGGCGGGGAGGTATTTTAAAATACCTTTATTAGTCCTCAGACTTAACCACAACTACTGGTTATGGTTATACCCATCTTTGTCCTTGGTTATAATTTGTGTTCGCTACTAATTGTTTAACCTCAATTACTTCGCATATTAAAGGTATTCCTTATCTAGCATATATCTCTACTCCAATACATCTTGTACTTAGGATCTATCTTATCTCGAAGATTTTCTCCTTTGCGTATCAATTATAATGAAACTCTTGTCTTTATTCATTCTGTGAGTACATCCTTTACTCCTGTAATTTCAACCGTTACACCCCTGTTTATCAACTTAAAATCTCTATATCTATATTCCGTTAATTCATCCTCCTCTATTGGGGTACTCATTTACCCATATTGTAACCGATGACGTAGGCATTCATGCCTTTTACTCACTTATATGCGAATGAAGGCGGTATGAATAAATATGTGGCACAGGATTAATGAACATATGTACTTCGTTATTCATAACAAGTGTGGTATCTTACACCACATCCATGAAACATCAATAGCATCCTGGTCCAAGACATCCACTCGCCTTCGTCCAATAGCCTACTTTCCCTTTTTCTCTTCGGCTATGGCCTCCCTTTTCGTTTTCAGCTATAACAACGAAATCTTTCTTTGTCTCTTTACTTTCCTGTGGGGCGATCTCGCCCAACTCTGTGCAATCAAAATCAATGGTCCGTCTTATCACACTTAACGGCCATTTTCACCAATACCGTATAGGTATAGACCCTCCTTTCGTGGTATCCACCACACATTCTACAGTGATCACACAGCTACTCTGCTTCATAGCAGGTCGAGATTCTCCAAATCACAATGCCCCTCAACAGTGCCAAAATTGGATGCACTAGGGCCTTATCAATCATCTTACTCCATGACTCATCAAATCTAGTCTTTTACCAATTACCATTTTCCCATTTTTAACATCCTTGTCATTTCTCGCTTTTCTTTCTGTCTCTATCTCGGCCCTCACTACCTTTCCAAGTCTCAGAGGCGTGCAATTCATGTTCTTATTTACCCAACTGTAAATCTGTGCACTGCCTCGGTATAGGTAATATCTCACGGGCCAATCGGACTCTAATTGAAAATCTGAGCCCTTCCATAAACTTTTAGACATCTCGACTGTCACTTGTTCATAGTGTCGAGGTAATATCTGCCCAGAATATAATCGAGTCTCCATGCTCGTCAAAAATCAAATCCTCTGGGTCAAAGCAAGGGCTTTAATCCAAAATTTCCTTTAAATCATGTCCAGGATATCCTGTCACCGGAATACATCCATAATCATTTCTCATATCAGCTCTTAAGATGGGTCGAGCGGGTTTTCACCAATGCTCCGCTGCGCCCTCTGATCTCGTACATAATCTGAGTAATTAGCTCCTCAAAATAATCTCCACACTCCGCTCCAATCTCGCGAAGCGTGTCTCAATACTGTCCGATCTCTCTGTCGGACTCTGTGAGGCATGCTCAACATTCGCCTCTATTTCAATCTCATACTGATTTTCATAGCCAAACTCAGCACGACTTAGCAGACTCAGGTCTACCTCTACGACCTCTGCCTCGTGCACTATCTCATTTAGCGCGACTCATATTAGGCATTCCTGCATTCTCAACCATTTCTTAGTCAAGCCCATCTCGATATACACTATTGTATCTAACTAAGCACAGTAACACGGGGATGTAATTTCTTAACTTCTGACACTGACACACATCAGACCAATTACGCTCTGATACCAAAATAATTGTCACGACCCAACTATCCAAAAATCAGAGTGAATTTTTTTCGCGTTTTTGTTTATTTTCTTACTTAATTCTTACCTGTCCTCGAATCGTGACCAACACTCCACTACTAATTGGGCTGTGCGTCAATGCCAGTCCCACCATACATCTACCCTAGTACTTATTTCTTCTCCAGTCATTTATAATTGTTATATTATTTATACATCCCCTAAAGTTACTTACAATCATGTTACTGTGCTATGCTTATGTAGATACAATAAGTACAAGTGTATATACCTTATGTTGATGGGCAGCAGCGGATATCCGGAATGCAGTACTGAGTCGCCTCAACTTCAACTGGAGATCATCTGTGGGAGAAAATGAAAGGGGTGAGCACATCAAGCTCAGTAAGGCAATCCTACGAACAAGTAGGTAACCATACTACCTACATGAACGTAGTGCCATGCATAAACCACCCTTTCTCCACACATTTTAAAACAATGCTATGCATTATGATGATATGTAAAATACATTTGCACGGAAAATCAACATGCAATTATCATAAATCATTTCTTTCTCAATTAAGATTTTGACAATAAAGTCAGGACTCGACCCCTCCTGCGGGTGATCCTGACTCACACAAAATCATGAAAACATTTACTTCACACGTGGGTTTTGAAAAGCATGGAAATACCATCATGCAATTTAGTTTTAAAACCCAGTTTAAATCATCATAGAAATCATCAACATGCGAGACTAGGCAACGTCTGTATATAGGTAAATAACTAGGACTATGGCCACATCTGTCCTCGTGAGTTCCTCAGCTACACGGATCCTAGTGTGCGGGTTCTCACCATGATCGGGAACCGCCCGGGAGGTGGGTCAGTCCATCCCGTCAGTCTTATCCGATCCCCGGCATCCGAAGATGCTGCATCCGGAGATGCCGTATCCGAAGATACAACACGGTACATCGTACTCCATGCTACTTGCACGGTACATCGTACTCCATGAACCCATGTAATATCTCTAGGTACTCCGGCCCAATTGGCCTGCTTCCCACAGAGGTTTGTTTCTCAATACTCATGCCATGCCTCAAAACGCACGTGCGAGCCTATTAAATCGGTGACACACAGTCTACCCGATGCTCCAAGCACGGCTCATCGCATGTTCTCATAAAATCAGTGCGAGCAATGCTCAGCACTCTCATCAAATCACGTAAATCTAGTGCGAGCTAAGCTCTAGCACTCTGTATGCAAATCGTATAAAAATCTGGTGCGAGCGAAGCTCTAACACCCTGTCTCAAAATCATATAAAAATATGGTGCGAGTTAGACTCTAGCACCCTGTCACGAAAATCATATATATATGTATACAAATCTGGTGCGAGTTGGACTCCAGCACCTATGCATGTAAAACTCTAGTGCGAGCTCTCACTCTAGCACTAATGCATGCATCACACAAATCAAACATCGTGCGAGCTAAGCTCTAGCACGTCAATGTCAATAAAAACACGTAGGCGGCTCTGTTTCCTCAAAACAGTTTTCACAAAACAATATCACGTTGAAAGTATGCAATGCTGTGCATTTTCTTTCAAGGTGAGCCAGCCTACTCATGCATGCATCAAAACACCTCCAGAATGAGCAGGAACCTTTTGTTCTTGCTCCTCCCAATTTTTCCTAAATTTTTAGATTCTACCCTTAACAAGGGTATTTTAGTAATTTTGCCCATTCGGGACACTAAAATTGTTCTTCGACCTCTAGACCCTTCAGTTAATTTTAAAGGACTGCATATGAATTTAAAATTGCGTACTGTTACCTCTAGCAGTCCGCAGAATTCCCTTACCTCGATTCTCGTCGAGTCTGACCTTTCTCTTTTCCAATGTAGTCCCATCGCGCAGTCCGATATGTTTCCAATCCAATGCCCGGAACTGCGTATTAATATTCCTCAGGTCAGATATTATGATTTAATTGTACTTAATCTTTTCTGGGCTTAATTTAAATCATTGGGCCCGTTTACCCCTATTGGGCCCGATTGCACCTTAATGGGCCTTAATCGGCCTTAAGCCCGTTTTCCACTTAATTTTCTCTTTATCGAGGCCTATTGGGCTCATTGGGCCCATCAATAATTTATTGAGCCTCGTTCTAATTCTCGAATAGCTAAATTTAATATTTACGACAATTAATCTAAATTTCCATAAATTAATTCAATTTATGCGTAAATTTAATCAATATCACGCATAACGAGGAAATTGTCGTAAATAGGGGTCACTTACCCGAGATTCCATGCTAGTCCGCAAATCGAGGCTGTCTCGAGCCCTCGGTGGATGCCAATCGTCGAGCTACACAATTCCACAATTTTTCCGGGTAAGTTCTCAGCCCAAAATTAATTAAATAAAATATTCCAAATTTAAATCGGTCAATTTGACCGCTTATCGACTTACCCGAAACTCGATTGCATCACCAAAATTTTCCTCAATTTTTTCCTCTTTTTCCTTTTCCCTTTTTCTCCCTTTTTTCCCCTCTTTTTGGCTGAACCGGTTCAGTCCGGTTCGGACCGGTCAGACCGCCGGTTTTTCTCCGGTTCGGCCGGTTCACTGCCGGTTCACTGCCTTGCCGGCCGGTTCTCCGCCGGCTTCCACCGCCAACAGCTCCGCAAGGCCGTCCGCATCTCGAATCTGGGCTCGGATTCGCCCAAGGCCGCCGGAATGCCGCCGGTCCGGCCTCTTCTCTCCTCGCCGTCGGACCCATTCTCTTCCCTTGGCCGTCGCCGCCGATTCCGGCCGTCTCGTTGAGTGCCACCGGTGCCAAAAGCACCGCCGTCGACTGGGCTCTCCAAATCGGGCCTTGGTTTCGCCTGGATCGCCGCCGTTCGCCGCCGGTAGCCCTCTCTTTCCCGCGGGCTTCTCCTCCGATTTCCGCCGGATTCCGGCGTCCCCACGGCGCGTCGTCGCCGCTGATAAGTTGCCTGAGGTCGGGCCATCCTCGCCGGCCCTCGCCTGGGGTCCCTGGCCGCCGACGGGGTCGGGCCTCTGCTTCCGTTTTGCTTCGTCTTCAGCTTCTCTGCTTCTTTCTCTCTCCCCGATGGTTTTCCAATTCTGTTTCTTTTTTTTTTTTTTTTTGTTTCAATTACTTTTTTTTTTCTTCTATTTTATCAATTTTATTATTTTTATTTTTATTTATTTTAATTATTTTACTATTCATTTAAAATATATTAAATACCTCAAAACATCTACAAAATTATTATTTTATTCTAATTTAACTAATTTAATTTTATTTAATTTATTTTTAATCCTTTTTCGGGTATAATTGCTCCGTATTTTCGGGATATTGTCCCGGGTGACCTTTCGGCATATTTTTCGATTATTTTCGGGATTATTTTTCCGAACTAAAAATCTCGATTAATCCCGATTAATTTTCATAAATTAATATCTTGATCAATTTAATCCGAAATAATTTTATTTCATCTTTATTTACCAAGATTTCTTAAATCCTTATTTTTAATTAAATTTCCTTATCGAATTTACTCCGGCTTTCGGTCCTTTGACCGTTTTGCCCTTACACGTGTTCGGGATTAATTTAACCCGACTTCCTTCATACTTCCTCTATCTTTTCTTATTTAGTTTTCGTATTTTTATTAAATTCGGGTCTTACACCACCGGCCTAACGGACCGACAAACGACGACGATCGGTGGTGAGAGAGAGAACCGAGAGGAAAAAATGAGGAATCCGATGATCGACGTCGATTCAGGCCCGACCACAGACAGCCGAGGGAAGCCCGACCCCGTGAGAACCCCCAGCCATCGGAACAAGCGCCCCCAGCCACCAGAAAACCCGTAAACAGCGAAGGGAAGAAAGCGCACTGACTGCGAAGAGAGAACAGGCCGGACCGACCACTTTTCGACCACCTCTGACCAAATCGACCCCAGATCCGAGCATCGGATGATCCCGCGGAGCTGTTGGTGATGGAACCCGGTGGAGAATCGGTTGACGAAGCCCTAAACTGGCCAAACCGGACTGAACCGGCTGGACCAAATCGGGCTGAACCAGACCGAACCGGTTCAGCCAGAAAAGAAGGAAAAGAAAGAGAAAAAGAGGAAAAATTAGGAAAAAATATCAGTAATGCAATCGAGCTATGGGTAAGTCAGTAAGCGATCGAAATTGACGATTTAAATTTTGAAACATTTAATTTGATTAATATTCGATTGAAAGTTTACCTAGAAAAATATTTAATTATGTAGCTCGATAATTGACGTCAAACGAGAGCTCGAGTCAGCTCTATTTGTGTACTATCATGGAATCTCGGGCAAGTAACCCTTATTTACGACAATTTACATCGTTATACGTGTTAAAAATTTACCGCATAAATTACGGATATATTTCCACATTAAATGAATTATATTCTGGAATTAGAGATATATTGTCGTAAATAATTCATTAAGCTATCTGGGAATTTAGAATGAGGCTCAATAAATACTGACGAGCCCAATGAGCCCAATAGGCCTCAATAATGTGAATAATAAGTGGAAAATGGGCTTAAGACCGATTAAGGCCATTATGGTACAATCGGGCCCAATATGGGTAAACGGGCCTAATGATTTAAATTAAGCCTAGAAAATATGAAATTCAATTAATTGTATTGAATTTGACATGATGAATATTTATACACAGTTTCAGAGATTTGATTGAGAGTAAATCGGACTGCATGACGAGACATCAATGGAAAGGTTAGACTGTACAGAAAAAAATGAGGTAAGGGAATTGTGTGAGTAGCTAGAGGTAGCTACGCGTATTTTAATAGTTTTTGTGTACACTGAATATGTATGTATACACTGAATATGTATAAAGGTCCTATAAATAAATTAATGATTTTAAGAACTCGAAATAGGAAAAGGTTATTTTACCCCTATTGAGGAAAATTCACCTAAGGATGGTGAAAGCATGACATGCATGAAATGCATGATTTAATTAATTTCTGATTTAAGGAATTTCTTGGTTTTTAAGCAAAGCAAATCGATAGATTGGCCAGTATTTGCATAAATTTCACAATATAACACTACGTAAGTGTTATTAAGATTTAAATGAAAATTATTTCAAAAATGGGCCAACTATCAAGTTTATATGGAAACAGATAGTGCTGGCGCATAACTCGCACTATATCTACGTTTGTGAGTGTGCATAAAATGTGCTTGAGCGGTTGCTCGCACCGACATGTGTGACATCATATGCATGAAATGTGCTGGAGCGGTTGCTCACACAGATTTTATTATTGTGAAATGCATGAGAGGTGCTGGATCCTAGCTCGTGCCCTGTTTTGACTGTTTTGACTTGTTTGGACTTGATATGCATAAAAAGGTGCTGGAGCGATTGCTCACACTAGTTTTAATAATTTGACATGCATGAGAGGTGTTGGAGCTTAGCTCGCATCCTGTTTTGATACGATAATTGCATAAAAGCCGTGTTGGAGTGTAACTCGCATGAGATTTGATTTATTGATGCATAACACCATGCTCGAGCTTGCTCGCATGAAGTTTTATATGAATTTATTACTCATTAAAGTCATACTGGAGTACTACTCGTACACAGATTTTACTGATTTTTATGAAACCGTGCTAGAGCTCCGCTCGCACGAGATTTTTAGATATCATGAATATGCATGGAGCCATGCTAGAGCTTCGCTCGCATAGGGATTTATCTGACATGCATCTAGCCATGTTGGAGCCTCTTGTAGACTGTGTGTCATAGTGAGATGATATGCCCACACATGCATACTGAGATAGAGATGGTATGGGTGGATAAGACCTATTGCAGGAACCCTGACTAAGATTGGGTTCACGAAGTACATTGTACCGTGTATGTCACGCGGAGTATGCTGTACCATGGAGATTGTTGGAGTGGAGTGGCATTGGCCACGAGGCAGCAAGCTTTGCCCTCGCAATCCTGATGTTATGCTGTTCTGGTGGGTAGGACCGACCCACCTCCCCTTTCAGGTGTGATACCCCGCATCCTAGGTACCGTGTAGCCATGGATCACTAGGTTATGGCCATAGTCCTCGGTGTTACTGATATAGTCACCTACTTATCTCACATGATATAACTTGTGGTCTCGATAGACCAGGGTAGACCCGAGGGAGGGGTCAGGCCCCTGATTTTATGATTTTCTATTATGATGATAGGTTTTTTAGAGGATTTTATGAAATGTGTCCCTGAAGGAAGGGTGACTTTTATAGCATAATTTTATAATGAATTTTTAATGAGATTGATTTATGAGATGCTTAAATCCTTTGGGTTATTTCATACTGCAGTTTTAATGAAATGATTTAAATGCAATAGCATGATGAGTTTTCCATGCTTTAATTATAAATTCATGAAAAGATTTGTCTCTCATGATTTGATTTACATGACATGAACTAATTTATGATCCTGATTTAATTCATGCTAATTATGATTTAATGATGTCACATAAAATGCCTTTGATGCATGAATTACATGATTTCTATATGCACAAATAGTTTTGATAAACTATGTCATTGATGTATGCATGATTTTGTTCTTGAGATTTTAATGAAAAGAAATGGATTTTAAGGGCATGGCATTATGAGCATGTAGATAGTGGAGCTATCTACTTACTTGCATAATTGCCTTACTGAGCCTGTGGTTTGCTCACCCCCTAATTTTCCCATCTTTTCAGAGCACTCGCAATAGTTAGTGAGCGGTTGAGGAATTTCATTCTTGGTATCCGTTGATTCCCATCGAGAGACAAGTATACACATTTATATAGTTTTGTATCTAAATATGTAATGCACAATACTGTAAATGGATATGATGTCAGGGATGTAAGGTGATGTAATGCCATTGTATATGTATTTAGTTAAAGTCAAAGGATAGTAAATCCTGATATATGAATTTCATTATGGAAATGGAATGGTAAGTAGTGTGAAGGGACTAACACCGAATCATAGCCCAACTGTTTGGTAAGATGGTCACGATGAGAGAAAGGTAAGAATTAAATAATAATAGAAAAGCGAAAAATTTGTAGTGATTTTAGATAATTTGGGTTGTGACAGTTTTTTGTATCAGAGCTAAGTTGGCCAGATATGAGTCGGTGTTAGTAGTTAAGGAAGTTTATATCCTCATGTACTGTGCATTGTTTAGATACAATTGTGTATATCGAAATGGAATTGCAATTAAGAATTTTATTTTAAATGTAAGAATAGACTCATTAACTGATTGCCGCTATGGTAGAAGGGCAAGTACACGAGCTCGCGGCCGTAGAGGTAGGCCTGAGAGTCGTATTGAGTCGCCACATGAGACTAAAGATGAGATTGACGTGGAGGGTCCGACAGAGAGATCGGACAGAGTTCGACAAAGAGATCGAACAGTATTGAGACACGCTTCGCAAAGTTTAAACAGAGTGTGGAGAATATTATAGAGCTATTTGCTCAAGGTATGCGTGGGATTTGAGGGCGAGTCAGAGGATTGGTGGAAGTCCGCTCGACCCATCTTAAGAGTTAGACATCCAGAATGGACATGAGAAATAATTCTATATGTATTTCGATGACAGAATATCTCAGACACTGCTTAGAGGAAATTACAGATAAAATTCTTTACTTTGACCCAGAGGAATTGGTTGAATAACGAGTATGAATCTCAGTTTATATACCTGCCCAGATATGACTTCGACACTATGAACAGTGAGAGTCTGAATGTTTGAAAGTTCATGAAAGGGCTCAGATTGTCAATTAGAGTCTGATTGGGCCGTTAGATATCACTACCTATGCCGAGGCAGTGCGTACACTACAGTTGTATGAATAAGATCATGAGTTGCATGCCTTTGAGATTAGGAAAGCTAGTAAGGGCCAATTGAGACAAAAAGAGAATAGAGAATGACAAAGATGTCAAAACGGGAAAAAGGTAGTTTGCTAAGAAATTAGAGTTGATAAGCCATGGGGTAAGATGATTGATAAGGTCCCAGTGTATCCAAATACAATACTTTTGAGGGGTATTATGATTGGAGGACCCCGACCTGCTACGAAACAGTGTAGGATGTGTCGTAGATACCACGAAAATAAGATGTTGGACGAGGGTGAGTGTATGCCTTGGACCAAGACACTACTGATGTTTCATCTGATGTGGTGGAAGATACCACACTGGTTGTGAATAATAAAGTAATTATTTTAATTGATCCTGGTGCCACGCATTTATTCATACCGTCGTCAGTTGCTTATAAGCTAGTGAAAGATGTGTTACCTGTATCCTTTGGCAAGATGATGATAGTTAGCTGATTTTCACTAATTGAATATGGGTATAGGGATTGTAAGTTGAAAATGGAGGGAAAAAACGGATACGTTAGTCAATTTTATTCAATGGAATATGAATAATTTTGAAGTAATATTTAAGAATAGATTGATTCGGCTGCAAACTATGCTGTTAACAAGTAATGAAAGTGTTTGTTATAAGTGATATATGAAAGGAGATAAGCTTTGAGATGTGATAGATCTTGAATACAAGATATATTGGAATAAGAGGCGTATGCAAGGTACGAATATCTTTTATATGTAAAGTAATTTGGATTAAGCGATATGTAGAGAATATGAATTGCGGCCAAGGATAAGATGAGGATATATCCATAACCAGTCTATGTGGTCAAGTCTGAGGGTTAATAAAGGTATTTCAAAATACCTCCCAGCCTGAAGACTTGACAGCATTTAGAAGTGCACACATAACCTATAAATTGAAATCAACAGTCGTAATATATACATTTAAAATTTAGGTACCTTTACTGGTAGAATTCGATTAATCATGAAGGTTTAAAATTTAAAATTTTATAAAAGCCGTTAATATAAGAAAAAAGGAAATGACGCCGGTTAGTATCTTGAATGGAAGCGATTTCGAAATGACATTATATGTTTATGCGTACATAGGTTAAGGATATGGGTGATTGAAATATTTAGTCAAACTCAACTACGATAAGGTATTTAAACCTGACTTGGACCGATTGGTTGTCATCTTTAGCGATGACATTTTGAAGTATTCGAAGTCCAGGGAAGAGCATGAGTAGCAATAAGAAGCTGTCTTATAGACGAGTTGTTGAGAGTTTCTCAAAATGGGCTACTCAGTTGACACATCTTGTTCGGAAAAGATTTTATGTCAGTAGGATGATGAGTATGAAAATGGCTTCGGTGAGTTTTGGTATATGGAAGTAATAAACTGACTACCATAATTATTCTCACCATAACCAACAGCTCAAGAGGTTTCAGTGTGTATGGATACCTCAAAATAAGGATTGGGCTGTGTATTGATGTAAAATGGGAAGAAAGTCATTTATGGATCCAGATAGTTCAAGGACTATGAGGGAAACTATCCGACCCATGATTTAAAGTTGGCAGCCGTAGCGTTTACACTAAAAGTATGGCGCCACCACTTAAATTGTAAGAAATTTTGGGTATGCACTGATCGTAAAAGCCCCGAGTATCTGTTTTCACAGAAAGAGTAGAATATGAGATAACCAAGAGGGTTAGAGCTTCTAAGGATTATGATTATGAACATTGTACCACCCAGGAAAGGCTAATGTAATGGCTGATGCCTCAAATAGAAAGAGCCTCCGGATGGTATCACATATGATGGTCAGGGAGCGTGAGCTGCTAGAGCAGTTGTGCACCTCAGTAGTGATGTGATTCCTTTTGATGATGACAGTGATTTTGTGACAGCTAGCCTGAGGTTAGAACCAGATTGGAGTGACCAAATTTGCCAGGCGTAGCATGATGATCGGCATGGTGTCGATAGTCTGGTTCAGATTCAAAAGGGTATAGTGACAGAGTTCACAATGAGTGATGATAACTTACAAAGGTTCAGAGACAGTATAAGTGCTCCCCAAGACCATAGTTGCTGAGATAGTTTTATTGTTAGAAGCTCACTCTTCGAAATATAAAGTGCATCCGGGAAGTAATAATTATATCGAAATCTTTGAAAAGGGTATTGGTGGTCAGATATGAAAAAAAAGACATTGTAGAGATTGTGAAAAAGTGTCTCGTATGTCAGCAGATTAAGGTAGAGCAAAAGAAGTTGCAGGGTTATTACAGCCTCTACCTATATTGACACGGAAATGAGAACAACTTACCATGAATTTCGTGATGGGTTACAGAGGACTCGGATAAATCACGAGGGTATCTGGGTGATAGTCGATAGATTGACTAAGTCTATCCACCTTTTGATTATGAAAATCCCCAAATACTCTGAGTGCGTACGCGGATTTATATGTAAGGAAGATTGTGGAACATTATGTAGCATTCCAGTGAGCATGGTATCAAATAGGGATTCTCGCTTCACTTCCCATTTCTAGGAATATTTTTTAGGAAGCTATGGGAACCCGATTGAGTGTTAGCACAGCTTTTCATCCTTAGACAGATGGTCAGTCAGAGAGGACTGTACAGGTTCTGGAGGATATGATGAGAGCGTGTACCATTGATTTTATAAGCTCCTGGGATGATCAGTTGTTACTAATCGAATTCGTCAATAATGATAGTTGTCACTCGAGTATCGGGATGACTTATATGAGACATAGTATAGCCATACGGGTTATTCCCCGATTTAGATAAGAAGAGTGGGTGACAGATAGAGAATTGTTTCTGAATGGGTAAGACAAACCTCTGAGGATGTTCAGTTGATTTGTGAGAGATTAAGAACACCTTAGAGCAGACAAAAAAACTAAGCTGACAAGAGACAGAAACCATTAGAATTCACCGAGGGCGAATCAGTATTGTTGGTAGTTACTTGTCCTAAGGGCATAAGGACATAACGAGATTCGAAAAGAAGGCAAATTGGGTTTCGTTAGAGTGAATCCTTTGAGACATTGGACAAAGTAGAAGATAAGGCCTGTAGGTTGGCGTTACCACTTAAATAAGTAGGCATCCACAATGTGTCCCATCTTTTGATGCTTCGAAAATAATATCTAGACCAAGCATATGTAATCGGATATGAGCTCCAACAGCTTAGCTCAATGAAAGTCTAACGTATGTAGAAAAATCGATTCGGGTATTAAACAGGAAGGAGAAAGTGTTGAGGTTTAAGATGATCTCCCTAGTTAAGTATGTTGGTAGTATTACACTCCGAAAAAAGTCACATGGGAATTAAAAAGTATGATGCGATAGACGTACCAGAGTAGTTTATGAACCCATTTGACTTGGTTCTAATTTGGAGGACCAAATTTCTTAAGTGGGGGAGAATGTAAGACCCGATTTTATTTAAAACACGAAATGAGAAAAGATCAAATTAAGGATTGAAATGGAATTTTTGAACAAGTGCAAGGGTAAAACGGTGAAAAGATGAAAATTTGGTATTTTTCGTGACAAGAAACTTTAATTAAAAAATATGGGATTGAGAAATCTTGATCAATAACGAAGAAATAATTAAATTTCGGGTTAAATTGATCAAGATATGAATTTATAGGAATTAATCGAAATTTTCACTTCGAGAAATTATTCCGAAAATGATCGAAAAATATACCGAAAAGATGAAGTAAGACCGATAAATTCATTTATTGAATAAATGAATAAAATAATAATTTTTTTAGATATTTTGGATTTTAATTGAATATAATAATGATTAAAATATTATTAAAATAAGTTATAAATAAATAAATAAATAAAATTTGAAATCGCGAAAATCGCGATTTGGGAAAACCGAAGACAGCGAGGGACCGAGCCCCCTTCTGCATCACCGACAGCCACAAGCAAGAAGGCCAAGCGAGGTCGAGGAAGGAAGCCAAGGCGAGAGGCGACCACCACCTGCCTAACGGATTGACGAACGACGACGATCGGCGGTGAGAGAGAGAACCGAGTGGAAAAATGAGGAATCCGGTGACCGGCGTCGATTCAGGCCCCACCACCGACAGCCGAGGGAACCCCGACCCCATGAGAACCCCCAGCCACCGAAACACGCGCCCCCAGCCACCATAAAACCCGCAAACGACGAAGGGAAGAAAGGGCATCGACAGCGAGGAGAGAACAGGCCGGACCGAGCACCTCTGACCACATCGACCCCAGATCTGAGCTTCGGACGATCCCGCGGAGCTATGGACGATGGAAGCCACCGGTGAACCAGTTGACGAAGTCCTGAACCGACCGAACCGGACAGAGACGACTGGACCGAACCGGTCTGAACCAGGCTGAACCGGACCGGACCGGTTCAGCCAGAAAAGAAGGAAAAGAAAGAGAAAAAGGGGAAAAAAAGAGAAAAAATTAGAGAAAATATCAGTGATGCAATCGAGCTACGGGTAAGTCGGTAAGCGATCAAAATTAACTGATTTAAATTTCAGAATATTTAATTTGATTAATTTTCAACTGAAAGTTTACCCAAAAAAAATCTAATTGTGTAGCTCGACAATTGACGTCAAACGAGAGCTCGAGTCAGCTTGATTTGCATACTATCATGAAATCTCGGGTAAATAACCCTTATTTACGACAATTTGTATCGTTATATGTGTTAAAAATTTACCGCCTAAATTACGGATTAATTTTCGCATTAAATGAATTATATTCTGGAATTAGAGATATATTGTCATAAATAATTCATTAAACTATTCGGGAATTTAGAATGAGGCTCAATAAATACTAACGGGCCCAATGAGCCCAAAGGCCTCGATAATGTGAAAAATAAGTGGAAAAGGGGCTTAAGGCTGATTAAGGCCATTATGGTATAATCGAACCCAATATGGGTAAACGGGCCAAATGATTTAAATTAAGCCCAGAAAATATGAAATACAATTAATTGTATTGAATTTGACCTGATGTATATTTATACGCAATTTCGGAGATTTGATTGAGAGCAAATCGGACTGCATGACGAGACATCACTGGAAAGGTCAGACTATACAGAAAAAAATGAGGTAAGGGAATTGTGTGAGTAGCTAGAGGTTGCTACGCATATTTGAATAGTTTTTGTATACACTGAATATGTATGTATAAACTGAATATGTATAAAGGTCCTATAAATAAATTAATGATTTTAAGGACTCGAAATAGGAAAAAGCTATTTTACTCGTATTGAGGGAAATTCACCTAAGGATGGTGAAAGCATGACATGCATGAAATGCATGATTTAAGTAATTTCTGATTTAAGGAATTTTCTTGGTTTTTAAGCAAAGCAAATCGATAGATTGGCCAGTATTTGCATAAATTTCACAATATAACACTACGTAAGTGTTATTAAGATTTAAATGAAAATTATTTGGAAAATGGGTCAACTATCAAGTTTATATAGAATCAGATAGTGCTGGCGCATAGCTCGCACTACATCTACGTTTGTGAGTGTGCATAAAACGTGCTTGAGCGGTTGCTCGCACCGACTTGTGTGATATCATATGCATGAAATGTGGTAGAGCGATTGCTCGCACTGATTTTATTATTGTGAAATGCATGAGAGGTGCTGGAGCCTAACTCATACCCTGTTTTGACTATTTTGACTGTTTTGACTTGATATGCATAAAAAGGTGCTAGAGCGATTGCTCGCACTAGTTTTAATAATTTGACATGCACGAGAGGTCTGGAGCTTAGCTCGCATCCTGTTTTGATATGATAATTGTATAAAAGTCATGCTGGAGTGTAACTCGCATGAGATTTGATTTATTTATGCATAAAGCCGTGCTGGAGTGTAACTCACATGAGATTTGATTTATTGATGCATAACACCGTACTGGAGCTTGCTCGCATGAAGTTTTATATGAATTTATAACTCATTTTAAAGTTATACTGGAGTGCTACTCGTACTCAGGTTTTACTGATTTTTATGAAATCGTGCTAGAGCTACGCTCGTACGAGATTTTTAGATATCATGAATATGCATGGAGCCATCCTAGAGCTTCGCTCATACAGGGATTTATCTAACATGCTTATAGCCGTGTTGGAGCCTCCTGTAGACTGTGTCATAGTGAGATGATATGCCCACATGTGCATACTGAGATAAAGATGGTATGGGTGGATAAGACCTATTGCAGGCAACCCTGATTGAGCTTGGGTTCACGGAGTACGTTGTATCGTGTATGTTACGCGGAGTATGCTGTACCGTAGGGATTGTTGGAGTGGAGTGGCATTAGCCATGAGGCAGCAAGACTTGCCCTCACAATCTAGATGTTATGCTGTTCTGGCGGGTAAGACTGACCCACCTCCCGTTTCAGGTGTGATACCCCACACACTAGGTACCGCGTAGCCAGGGATCACTAGGTTATGGCCATAGTCCTCGTTGTTACTGATATAGTCACCTACTTGTCTCACATGATAAAACTTGTGGTCTCGATAGACCAGGGTAGATTCGAGGGAGGGGTCAGGCCCCCGATTTTATGATTTTCTATTACGATGATAGGTTTTTCAGAGGATTTTATGAAATGTGTCCCTGAAGGAAGGGTGACTTTTATAACAGAATTTTAGAATGAATTTTTAATGAGATTGATTTATGAGATGCTTAAAGCCTTCGGGTTATTTCATACTGCAGTTTTAATGAAATGATTTAAATGTAGTAGCATGATGAGTTTTCCATGCTTTAATTATAAATTCATGAAAAGATTTGTCTCTCATGATTTGATTTACATGGCATGAACTAATTTATGATCCTGATTTAATTCATGCTAATTATGATTTAATGATGTCACATAAAATGCCTTTGATGCATGAATTACATGATTTCTATATGCACAAATAGTTTTGATAAACTATGTCATTGATGTATGCATGGCTTTGTGCTTGAGATTTTAATGAAAAGAAATGGATTTTAAGGGCATGGCATTATGAGCATGTAGATAGTGGAGTTATCTACTTACTTGCATAATTGCCTTACTGAGCGTGTGGTTTGCTCACCCCCTTATTTTCCCATCTTTTCAGAGCACTTGCAATAGATAGTGAGAGGCTGAGGACTTGCATTCTTGGTATCCGCTGCTTCCCATCAAGAGACAGGTATACACATTTGTATAGTTTTGTATCTAAATATATAATGCACAGTACTGTGAATGGATATGATGTCGAGGATGTAAGGTGATGTAATACCATTGTATATGTATTTAGTTAAAGTGAAAGGATAGTAAATCTTGATATATGAATGTAATTATGGAAATGGAATGGTAAGTAGTGTGAAGGGACTAACACCGAATCATAGCCCAATTGTTTGGTAAGATGGTCACGATGAGAGAAAGGTAAGAATTAAATAATAATCGAAAAGCAAAAAATTTGTAGTGATTTTAGGTAATTTGGGTCATGACATTTGTTGTCCCATCCCATGATAGTAATATTTCAGTTAACTTATGTGGAATGCGGAATTACGGACAAACTTTTTGCTTTTATATTAGGCTTGTCATTTATTCAATGTAGCCTAATGACCCCAAGTAATTGACTACCTGATTTAGTTTAAAGCTCTTGCCTAATGTCTCAATCAAAAGTGTATTCTTAGATTCATCTAATAACCATAAACAACAATTTTCATTCATTATCTATCAGTTTATTGGTAACGACCAATTTAAGGCAGTGAATATATTTACACATCAGAAGAGGTATGTGTCATAGTCTAAGAGTCCATTTACCTAGTTAATACTTCAATCTATAAAATTGCCAAGAAACTACTTGATAATAAAATCATTTACCTATTGAAAATATATTCTCAGCATATATCATCAACATACTGATCGTTAAGGAGGAATTAAGCAGAAATAATTTATTTACATCCCAAACAGTATGTTTCATAATTCTAAGGCTTATTAACCTAGTACACATCACAAACTATAGTATTGCAAAAAAAAAAAAAAAAACTACCTGAAATAAAAATTGTATACTCATAGAAAATATATACCAAATTTAGTACAACGAGTGCCTCAGAGAATGAATCTTCAAAGCTCAAAACTGAATAAAAAATTATCTAACTCAAGCTCAAGCTGGAAGGAAAACAATGGAGGAAAGTGAGTTAAAACTCACTAAGTTAACCATAGAAGCATATTGTTCTATATGCATGGCACACACTTTACCTGTATAGGTTCAACAATCATCTAATGAATCATACACTAAAATGTAATACTTTCTCATTTGATACACTCACTTCACTAATATAACTTATGCACTAGGATTACATAATACAGTCAAGGTCTTTTATGGGTATCGTCTGAATGGTACATTGAAGTATCTCATTTCCCTGATGACCTAACATCTAGACAAAGCAGTCCAAGTTAAACAGTTTCCACTATCTTATATCACAACACAATGCATTTTATATGTAAGAATATGCAATCATGTCATGAATGTCTGATGTTTTAACAATTTAAATTTTCAATAACATTGCACTATAAGATAAATCAATGCACTTTACGGTAAACACAGTTCGATAAAATGATGCAGTTTATGATAACACTGTTCGATAAAATGATGCACTTTACAATAACATTGCATTGTTTGATAAAATGATACACTTACAATATAAACTTCATTATTTAATAAAACAGTGTATTGTTCGATAAAATGATACATTTACGAGAAACACTTCATTGTTCAATTAAAATAATGCATTATTGAGTAATATAATACACTTATGAAAACACTTCATTGTTTTATAATCATTGTTTATTGTTAAGATTAGGCATATCTTTTTACACACTATATCAATAAAGACTTTCCTATTGTAGATAGAAGTGAGCCAAAACTACCCTTAGAAACAAAGGGTGTGTAACGACCCAAATTACACACATTTGTGGTTGGGCTACGAGTCGATAATAGGACAGAACAATAATTCAGTCGGATTAATTTTATTTCTTAGTAACAAATTTAAATAAAAATCCCATAGAGGTACTTCTCTATTTATCATCTTAAATTATTATTTTACAATATAGTCATGTTCACATTCCCCAGACACATCTCATATCCATTACTGTACTTACAAAAATTTTAGATACATAAACCTGGGTATACCTTCGACGCAGAAAGATACTCTGCAGAACCATAGCTATGCGAATTGCCCTACTAATGGAATCAGTCCAAGTTACTGATGGGGCTTTGTGGAGGAAAGTAAGGGGTGAACTTAACACGCTCATTATGAAAAACCCTATAGTAGGTAGATAAATAGACTATCTAATATATATATATATATTTGCCAAAAATCGAAATATTTTCTCAAAGGTATACAGATAATTCGACAAATCCAAAAATATCAAAATCAGAAATCGAAAACAGAACCAACTTTGATAGTGTAATCAATTTTCTATGGTAAATACAGAAATCCCAAAACTTTCAGTATCAGAATAAATAGTTTCCAGATATCACTGTCTATGCAGATAATTCAAAAAAATCAAAATCGAAAAAATCCATAGCAAATTTCAGTATAAATATGGAATTGTAATCAATACTGGTTCTAAAACTTTGAGCAATAAAATAAACAGTTCCATACAAAAATACAGCCATACAATCAATTCAGAAATTCAAATAGATGAGACAAGGCAGACATGCTATATCAGATATCAGAATGACAATTGGCCAATGTCGAAGACTCCGAGCAATCGCAGATCAGGTGTGACGGGATGTCAATTGTTGTGGGAGTGGTCAAGTAACCATACAATTCACAAATTAGAATGTCTGAAGACCAGAATCAGAATAAAAAACACAGTACATCATACTCGAATGCGTGCTGCATGGTACATCGTACTCCGTGGACCATGAAAATAGATACAAAACATACAGAAGTGCAGCATGATTTATCCATTGCCTTTGTCTAAAAAATCGGTGCGAGTCAGACCGTGCAAGACCCAGTCTTTATGCGTTTAAGCACATTCTCATCAGTGCGAGTTAGGCCGTTCGACACACAGTCAGCACGCGCTCAAGTACATCTCATCAGTACGAGTCAGGTTGTACGACAAACAGTCAGCACGCGCTCAAGCGTATCTCATCATTAATTGTTTATAAACAGATCATTTTTTTCTTAAACCACATATAAATTTAGTATGTTTCACAAAAACAAATCAAAGGAGGCTGACTAGCCATTTTCTGATTAAAAATTCCAGTACTCGGTACAAAGTAATCAAATCTAGGGGTTATCGATCTAAAATCAATAATTATAATTACCGAGATTTTTTTCTCAATAAACCAAGTAAATCTACATCGGAAGTTGGGCTGATCTACAAAGTTTAAAATTTTCCTTAAATTCCCAGGTATAAAATCAGCCTAGGTTTTTCTATAATTTCGGTAAGTAGGAAATTTACCTTAAAATTTATATCTACAAACACAGAAAATTACGTATATTTATCTCTAGCAGCACATGAGAATTTTTCTTACCTCAATGTTTGCTCGTAAGCCTCAATGCCTCAACGTTGCGAGTTGGCGGGTCTAGTCCACTCGGTTTATTTCCTCAGAATTTCATACCAGTATTTGTAATAATATTTTTGAACATTCTATCCCTCGAATTTTCCAGATTCTTTGTGTACTCTAATCTAACTTAAATTTTTATTATTTATTTATATATAGATACACAACAATATATATAAATAAATAACATTTCCTTTTTTTTGAATTTGGCTTCGCGCCAATTTCTCTTTTCTTTTCTTGTTCTTCTTCGTTTCGCTTTTCGCACAGGGTACTGTTCATCACTCTTCGATCACTACTGTTAATGAACTCTTCGATCATTACTCAACGTCGCCACTTTTCCTTTCTTCCTTCCATCTCCTTGCCAGCAGCGGAGACCTCTCTCTCTCTGTCCGCTTCCTGCCCACCATCTACTAGCCTCTCCTTTTACTCTGTCTTGCTCGGCCCCTTGCTTCAGCCATTGTTTTTAGTTTCATCGCAGCTCTTCTTGATTCTCCCTGCTTCGCCTCTCTCTTCCTGCCTCAACTTTCCATTTTCTTCTTCCTTTCACGTCGCTGCTTAGGCATATCTATATCATCCTCACGCTTCTTCCACCTCAGTCACAGCCTTCCAGCAATATCGACTTATGCTTCATCTCCCCTGCTCAAACCCAATCTCGATTTAAGGTTTTTAGCACCAACAACGTCCTCAAAATGCCACGATTCTCAGTTGGTTTCTTCCTCGCGGTGTGCTGTGTACAACTCTGACATGCTCCAGCAACAAAATAGAAGTGAGGCTATCTCGATCTTGTCACAATTTCACAACCCTCGGTGCATTCCTGTTTTCCTCTATTTTATGCTTCAACCGTCAGCCACTGTCTCACTCACTGCCTTGGCATTTCCAACTAAATTCTAGCTTCTCTGTCCCTCTTTCTTTTGTTTCGATTTCTGCTGCCTACCTTTTGCATTATGTTTTCGTCATATATACATATACTTATATATGTCTTTCCTATAGTTTTGCTCCTACCAACATCTATGCAATCATCAATTCCTCACAATGCTTCCTTTCTGTCTTAGCTTTGTTTCCTTTGTTGGCAGGTTGTCCTCAGTCATCAGTCACCTATTCAGTTCAGTCCTACCATATCGTTCCTGGCATTGTTGAGATTTCTTCTTCTGCTGTAACTATAGGCTCTACAGTCCTCTAATCAAAATCATTTTTAGATCATCTCACTGCCTTTCCATGTGTTGAAGTTGGTGCAGAGTCCACCTACCGACGTCTTCTATTCACTGTCATGGCCAGCCTTTTTGCCCCATGGTTTTTATCCCTATTTTTAGCAACCACTTCAGTTCTCTATTAGGCAGCAACATGACTCCTCTTAGTTTCCATTAAAATTTGTTCAGTTCTACCTATAGCCCTATACCCTCGAGACATAGGTTACATTACCTTTGCTGCTGTACACAACATAGTTCTAGTCTTCACTTATACATATATTTATTTATTTACTCTTTCTGACAATTAAACTACCTCCACTTACTCCGTTTACCATTTCAATTGCTTAGTTTAATGAATTGTTTTTAGACTTACAGCAGTGAAGCTTCTGCCATCACCATTCCTTCCTTCACGTTCCATGTTTACCGACAACAGCCCCCTTTCCAATTCTTTTCCCCCCTTAGCTACATGCATATATACATAAATATATATATATGTATTTTATCTTTGTATGTGACTGTCATGGGATTGTATATTTATACATATACACATTTAGGCCCACACATATAGATAATGCATCTATACTCTTAACTTGGAAATGGTTCAGCCATTATATATATTTATATATTTATGTTTATATATATATATATGTATATAGATTTATTAGGGTATGTATATGTATATATACATGTATTTCTACGTGCTTAATTAAATTCTCCACAGAGTATCAAATGAGGTTAGTCCAATATTTAGACTTAAATTAATTCACCATACAATGTCAAGTGCATTGAGAATTTACGATATTTACATTCTTCCCACCTTGAAAAATTTGGTCCCCAAATTTAAAAGTACATCAATCCTTAACAACAACGATTATTTCTCTTGCATTAAACCTTCCAATTCCTATATGGTCTCTTTCGAAGCGCGGTACTACCACAAAATTTTAATCAGAGGAATTATCTTAAACCACAATACCTTTTCTTTCCTGTCCGAGATCTGAATCAGTTTCTCCACATATGTCGTATCCTCTTTCAATTCTAGTGGTTCTTACTTAATCACACGTGTCGGATCCGGATGATATATGCGTAGCATCAAAACATGGAAGACATTGTAGATACCCAATAATTTTGACAGTAATGCCAATCTTTAGGCATTGTCTCCCACTCGGTCTAAGATCTCAAAAGGTCCAATATATCAGGAAATTAAATTCCCTTTCTTCCCAAATATAGGTGAGACTTTTCAGAAACACTGAATGTAAGACCCGTATTTTCATATGTAACCCTGATGATTTCCTAAGTATACATTCATTTATGTAATATGAATCATAAGTGATGTAAGGTCCGTAAATCTGATGTACACACTGGTTATGTGAATTTGTGATGTACGCACAAGTTTTGTTATGTATGAGTTATAAGAAATGGACCCTTTCAAGTGATAAATGTGTATTAAATGCAAAATGAGTGGTGGAGAAAATTCATATGACGTTAGCTTTGAGAATTTGGGATGAAATTGGCTAAGTATGGCTGCAGAACAAGGGGAGATCGATCTCTAATGCAAAGGAGACCGATCTTAGAGGCATTTTGAAGAAGGAAATCGATCCTCAGTTCAAGCCAGATCGATCTCATTAAGCCTCTGCCAAGCCAGAATTGATCTCATCCTCAAAGCAGATCTATCTCATTGTGTCTCTATAAGGAGCAGATCGATCTGTGAGGCTCTAGGTCTGGGTAAGATCGATCTCATGCTCTTCGACAGATCGATCTCTTAAGCTTGAAAACTGATTTCTGAAAGGCTAAAAGCAGCAGTAGATCGATTCCTCACTTATGGAGATTGATCTCGTCAAGAAATTTCTATAAAACAGGGCTGCTGAACTGCATTTCATGGGAGAAACATTAAAACCTTTCCAGTTTAAAGCAAAGTAACCTAGTTCTTACTCTCTAGACTATCAACACTTTCCATTAAGATTGGAGAAGAGTTTATTACATCAAACTTGTTCATAGAGTGGAGAAGAACAACATAGTTGAAAACGAGAGGTCGAATTGTTGAATCGAAAGAGAAATGGAGCTTTTCCTCAAAGTGGTGAAAAAGGAGAAAAGCTGAGATTAGTAAGATTTCTGTGCACCAATCCCATATATGTTAATCTATACACTTGTATGAGTCGATTGGTATATAGATTGATGGTTGAAATGTGATACACATGCTTAAACAAAAATATGACCTAAGAATCAATTTAATGATAGAAAATCGATTAGGAATGGTCTAATAGAGATTTGAGCATGTAAATAAATTATTAAGCATGTATATATGCTTGTATAATAGTTTGGTGAAAACCATATGCTAGAAACAATAATGGCTAAAAGTGAGTATATAAGGTATTCGATGAAATGCCATAATAAAACCAAATTATGAACTTAAGGTATTGTATGCTTAATACCGGTTTAATACGAAGTGATAGACTCGAGGAGTCTGCGAGATTCTCAAAAATGAGTTATATACTCAAAATGGACTTATGAAAGAATAAAGTCTGATAATGGTATAACGAGGCCAAATGAGATATAAATGGTCAAATGCATTGATTTGAATATCATGCAAGTGAAATGAAGTATATGACAAAATATTGATGTGTGTAATACACAATTTCAGCTCCAGAGGATATAATTGGAGACGATAAGACGGATCACGAGAAGTGAAAATTAAAGGAAAGCGATTCGAGCGTGATTCGAGGTAAAGTACTTATGCATGCTATTAGAGATATCTATACGTATGTTTTCTCACCTGCTATGTGCGAATGTATGCGATAAATACATAGATATTGATATATCTAGGTAGAAAACCACGTCTGAGAATAAGTCTATAGTATGAGTTGCATGACTTCTATGATTGTTGTGAAAAGAGGTTTTGTAAACATTTTGAGAAAGAATGATAATAGACGGGCTCCCGGTTTAACCAATTGTATGAAATGTTTCTATTGAGTGATTGAAAGGAGATTTTACCCTCTCACTCATGACAGTACATGGAGCCCCTTCTATTTTTTTCTGTATGAAATTGTGCTAGAGCCTGAGGGGCAGCGGTAGATTGACTAGCCCTGCTCGCACGTTATTTTTAAAGGGATTTGAGAAAAGCAAAAGAGTGCTCGATGCCTCGGGTGATGATGTGTGTTCCACTCGAGATGCTCGCACTAGATTTTTGGGAATCATGCTGGAGCCTTCGAGTATTGCTGTGTGTCTTGCTTTGACTATGCTCGCATGTAATTTCCTAGTAATACCGTGCTCGATGCCTCTGGTATGCTGTGTGTCTTACACTAAGTTGCTCGCACGAGTTTCTTATGATTGTGCTGTGTGTTTAGTAAAACTGTGTTTGAGGCGTCGTGTACTACTTTGTGTCTTGCACTTACTTGCTCGCACGAGATTTTGAGGCAACGAAAATGGGTGATAAGGATCCACGGGAGCACGATGTACCGTGAGCCTTAGCCATGGGGTACGATATGCCGTGATTTGAGTATGAGCTGAAGGGATGGTTGATTTGCATCCCCAAGCGTAAGGTTCTAACACACTTGATCAGTGTAGCCTGGAATCCGACTATGGCCATAAGTTCGATATTTATTTGAGTGATATAACATAGTCACTACTGTGTGAGGTGACGTATGTTTCCCTTGCTATGTGTCTGGAGATGTGATAACCCATGATTATGTCTTATATATTAAATTGCTGTGTGCGAAGTGATTTCTCAATATGTACTCATGCTTTTAAAGATGAGCTGTATGAAAAGAGTATGCTGTGTGAATATGCATTTACCCATCTAGCTAATTAACGGTTTCGCATTTGATGGAAGTTGTTTTAAAAGAATGCATATGTTTTTTAAGGAAAATGAATGTATATGTATTTTAAGCATGTAGATAGTGTAGTTATCTACCTGCTTTCATATTTTCCTTACTGAGCGCGTTAACTCACCCCTTTATTTCCTCCACAGATACTAAACAGTAGTGAGTACACTGTAGTCGTCCCTGCTATCGTGTTTCTTCGGTCATCCAGCAGTATAGAGAGGTATACACTTGTGATGAAAGAAATTTTGTATCCTGTAAATTAATGCACAGTAAAGTTTGTATTTAGTATTTTGGGGGATGTATATAATAGAAATTGATGTAAATGCTTTCGCGCATATATATATGAGTCTAGTTTCTATTCTACTTCAATTACATAAATTTATTTAACAAAAATGGATGAGATATGAAGTGGATGTTGACTCATAGCCCAACTGTAATTGGTAAGGTAAAGGTCATGGACTGGTAGAGAGGGTTGTGACAAAATTAATGGTATCAGAGCTGAGTTGATATGATATGAGTCAGTGTCCATAGTTAGGAAAATATAAATCCCCAAAGTACTGTATATTATTAGGATACAATTGTGTATACCAAGCTGGAAAATGTGACTGAGACACTTATTTTGAGTATGCAGGATGTTTGATAGATGACGTACTCGTAGAGGAGAGAGTTCGCACTCTCAAGGGCGTAGAGATGAGCCCGAGAGACGGAGTGGGTCTAGTTCTAGTAGAGATCCACCCGATCTTAGTGAGGCCGCTGAGGAATGTATAATGCAGTTATAGTGCAGTGTAGACATGGTCATAGAGATGTTTACATAGGCGATGGCCAGATTAGAGGGTAGATAGGAGAACCCTGCTAGTCAGGCTGCTGCACCTGAGAGGCAAGAACCAGCACAGCCTGCACCGAGACCTCGAGATGTAGAGGCAGAGATACCTGTACCCCCTCCAGTTTAGGACATTCCCTCTCCAGTTCAGGATCCTGTAGCTTCATAACAGGTTAGTGGTGAAGGAGTGTACGATTGTGATCTGGGTAGACTAAGAGAGTTCCGGAAGTTTGGACCACCTTCATTTAATGGGGTGAAAAACCCAGTAACAGCTAAGCATTGGATACATAGTATGGAAAAGCTCTACCAATTATTCCATTACTCTGACACGGAGAAGGTTTCCTTTGCGGCTTTTGTATTGGAGGATGAGGCCGAGCATTGGTGGATGGCCACACAGCCGATGTTGAGTGTACGGCACCCGGTTGTGACATGGGATGTATTCTTGGATGCCTTCAGGAGGTAGTACATTCTAGCCACTGCTCAGAGAAAGATGTAGATGGAATTTATGACATTGACTCAGGGGAACTAGACAGTGGATGAGTATGAGTTTGGATTCACATCCCTGGGCAGATATGATACAGTTACTATGAGCCTTGAGGACGAAAGGTTCAAAACTTTCTTGAGGGACTGAGACCTTCCATTAGAGCTCGACTAGCTCTATTGGACATTACCACCTATGATAAGGTAGTACGCAGAGCTCAGCTATGTGAGCAAGATTATGAGCTGCACGCCTCAGAATTAAGCAGGAGTGGTAAAGGCAGAGATAGAGATCGGAAGAGGTCAGTTGATGACATAGGATTTCGAAAGGGCCGAAGGTTATTTGGTAAGGGGCCAAAGATTGAGGAGACACGAGAGAGGCCTACGAAGCCAATTCATCCAGCATCGAGGGGCATAGCTATTAGTGGACCTCAACCTACCACAGAGCAGTGCAGGTCATGTGGTAGATATCATAGGGCTAGACCATGCCCATTGTCAATGAGATCATGTTATAGGTGTGGTAAACTAGGGCACATAGCTTCTGAATGCCCAGAGTTGATTGATACAGCCCCACAGAAGGGCAAAGAGCCAAAAAAGACTACAGTTGAGACACCTACACCTAAGAGGAAGGCCACAGCTGAAGAGAAAGGGAAGCAAGTTGTTGGTCGAGGGCAAGTGTTTACACTGGACCAGGCATCTGCAGAGACTTCTTCAGATGTGATTAAAGGTACCATCCTTGTCTTTAATTTTGAAGCATTTGCATTAATTGATCCTAGTGCCACGCATTCATTCATATTGCCTATTTGCATGTAAACTGTGTGAACATGTGAAACCTGTACCCTTAGGTAGAAGTTTACTAATAAGCACTCCAGTGAGAGACAATGTAATGACGGAGTATGTATGAAAGAGTTGTAAGTTAAAAGTAGGCGAAAATGACATATCGGCCGATCTCATCCTATTAGCTATGAAGGATTTTGATGTAATACTAAGAATGGATTGGTTGGCTGTAAATCGTGTTGTTTTAGACTGTTATGCTATGACAGTAATGTTTTCCATCCCTGAATAGTACATTGTAAAATTTGAAAAGCAATGAAAGAAGTAGTAGATTAATTTCCAAGGATGGATGATTTTGCTAACGAATGAAATGATAATGTGTTGTAGGTTTTATAGCCTATGTGGTTGACTTGGATAAGGTGTACCTGAATATGGCTGACATCCTAGTGGTTAGAGAAATGGAATTCTGTATTGATTTTGTGCTTGGAACTGAACCGATATCCAAGCCACCATATAGAATGACTCTGATTGTATTGGAGGAGCTAAAGAAGCAATTGCAAGAGTTGTTGGACAAGGGGTTCATCATACTGAGTGAATCACATTGGGGAGCATCGATTTTGTTTGTAAAGAAGAAACATGGGAGTCTTCGACTATGTATAGACTATCGGTTGTTGAACAAGGCTACCATTAAGAATAAGTATCCCCATCCATGGATTGATGATCTATTGGATCAGTAGAAAGGAGAACTAGTCTTTTCAAAGATTGATATGAGGCTTGGGTATCATCAGTTGAGGATTCAGAGCGGTGATGTACCCAAGACAGCATTTCAGACCCGTTATGGCCATTATGAGTTTTTGGTTATGCCATTTGGGTTGACGAATGCTCCTGTAGCGTTTATGGCTTTAATGAATGATGTGTTTAAGCCATACCTGGACAGATTCGTGATTATCTTTATAGATGACATAATGGCGTACTCGAAGTCCAGGGAAGAGCATGGGCAGCATTTGAGAACAGTGTTACAGATTCTCCGAGATCATGATTTGTATGCTAAACTCAACAAGTGTGATTTCTGGTTGAGTGAGATATCGTTTTTGGGTCATGTAGTTGGTACGAACTAGACGTATTTTCGCAAGTGCATGGGTCATACAAGTAATAATGAGATTTGAGTCCCGGATTATTGTCCCACAGAGAAGTTGATCAGCCTAATTAACTACCGGTTAATCTTACCCTAAGTATATCCTAGCAAATTATGAAGTTTAAGTGGGTTATCTACAAGGTTGAAATTAAAACTACTGAATACAATAACAATCATGAACTAAAGAAAATAAAACCGAGCTAAAATTACTTACAGAGGTCCAAGCAATTAAAGAAAATACCTACAAAAGATAATTAAAACAGTTAAAATTAATTAACACAAATAAAAATGCAAATATGAAAATAAGAAACAAAATTAATTAAACTAAAATTAAACCATCCTAAAAAATAAAACATGCATGTAATTAAACTAATTAACAAAGATTGCAAATTAAACTAACCTAAAATCTAATGAAATAAAATCCTAAAAGAATTAAGTAAATAACTACAATTCTAAATGTCTAAAATATTAATTCTAAATTAATCCTAATTATATCAAATTACTAACTTAACAATAAAATCTAACTAATGCATGACAAATAAATATTTTTGGATTTTTCAATTTAAAATGAAAATTTAACAATGCATAAAATGATTTTAATCTAAGTGAATCCTAAATGCAACTCATACAATATTGAATTAAAATTAAGTCCTAAAACATATAATATAAAATTAACTATTAACTAAAAATTAAAACTAAAGATTAAATTGACAAACTAAAACATTAGATTTAACCTACAATTATCAATTAACAACTATCTTAAATTAACAACTAATGAAAACAATCAAAATAATAAAAATGCAATAAACATTAAATTAAACAAAGGAAATGTGGCCAAACAAGGCCTTAACCAAACAAGCCAGCCAAGTGGTCCCATAAATAGTACTATGCACGTTCCTATTTCTGCTCTCGATTTAGTGCTTCTGCTCCAGGTGCTATACTAGTTCTGCTCCTGCCATGCTGCTGCTCCAAGCACCAAGTGCTATCTTCAGCTGTGCATCCCGTATTTCTGTCCGCTTCTACCTTCAGCTTAGCATATCCCAGCCGCTGTCTTGCAATGCTGCATTAGGCGCTAACAGCATCCTCTCCAGGTGCTGTTCTTGCTATCGGTTCTGTCCTTTCCCCCTGGTGCTCATGCACGTTACTAGCTGCCGCAGCCTATCATGCTATTCGTAGCAACACCATTCTCCTGCTCTATATCTCCAGCAGCTGATGTTATCAACCAGCACTATTCTGCATTCACGCCAGCTCCTGCTTCATTTGGTATCTTCGGTGCTCATGCTATGAGCACCATCTCAGATTCTCACAAACAATGCAGAAGCTAAACATTAAACATAAACTATAACCGAAGATAATTAACAGCAAGTATCAGCATCAATCTATAACGAAGTTAAGGAAGTAAAAACAAAGAAAACAAAAGCAGAAAACGATGAAGAACATAAAAGGCTGCTGTTGCTAATAACTATCGAACCATTCCAGCAATTAAACCAACTAAACAGTACAATAATATATAAACAGAGTCGAACAGAGCAACACCAAAGACACTTCTCAATGCACCTAATGAAAGCAACGTCTATCAAACATAAAATAGCAGGTAAATTTAGAGGGACTAATGAAAAATTTCTAAAATGAAATGCAGCAATTGTTTTAAATTACAGAACTTAGAAACATGTAGTAGAAATAATGAAAGCTAATGTTAAAGGCAGTAAACAAAACAACCCGAATCATGAAGTGCAGACAATTAAAAATGAAATAAGAAAAGAAAAGAACAATAAGGCATAGAAGAATATGAGATTAAAGCCGAGAGGAAATATAAAAAACCAGAACTGATGTTAACACCCATGAGCTTCATCAAGATGAATAGGGAACCTATCTTCCTCGGGTTGCTTCATTCCATTCTCTAAGTGGTTCCACTTTGCTCTTAATGTGGAACAATGCTCAGCATCAACCCACATCAAGGCAACAGAACCAAAAGGCAGAAGAATGAATGAATAATTCTTGTCACCCGAATAAACAAAAGATGAACAAACTGAGAGCTAGGAAACATAAAGGTTTTTCAAACAAAAACATAAGCAATTTTAGGAAAATCGAGAGCTAGTAAAAGAGAAGCAAACTTTCCATTGAATTTCATTGAATCAAATTCAAAGGAAATAAACTTTGATAATGTGAACTAGAAACGAAACAGCAAATGAAAGAAACTCTTTATAAAGTAAGTTGCCATGAACAGTAGAAAAACTTGCTAAAAGAAAAACTATTCGAAAATTTTAAAAAACAAGGAAAACTTAAAGTTACCCTAAAAGCTATTCTACCCTAATTTACTTTAACCTCATTACTTACTTGATTTTTTCAATTGCCATCATATTCTATTTATATACACACTTAGGGGTACAATGGTAATTTTCCATCGTAGATGAGTTGGTATTGTTTGGCCACTTGTCTGCCTTTGATTTGCTGCAGAGTAGATATTTCCACGTCACCCGTCTTTTTATCCAATTGGTTGTGCAATGTGGCCTGGCGTGTGTCTTCTAGAAGGTTGGCACGGTGTCCGTCGATCTTATCGTTTCGAAGCGAATAAAATACGGACACCTGGCATCACGCGTGTCCAGACGACTGGTGACTCGGTCTGCAAATTGGAAGTGGTCCAGTCTCCTTTAGCCCATTTTCAACCCAATTTTGACTGAAACGACTGAGTTTCATCCGGATTTATTTTATCTGCACATTAAAGAATTTTAATTAAATAAAGGGGATAATTAATAAAATAATATGGGGATTAAATAAATAATTAGGAAATTAAGCACAAATAATTCTATTAAAAATAGAATTACCACACCCCCAAACTTGAGTTTTTGCTTGTCCTTAAGCAAAACAAAATTCATGTAGGAATGACAAGTACTAGACACAGTAATTTCCCCAATATCATCCTCAAAGAAAAAGTACAAACTATGATCTCAAAGATTCACAATTACAAGTCCAACATTCAGAATCATTCAATCATAAGTCCTAACCCAAATTGGACTCCTCATGTGTGTGTGAAAATGTTAAAGTCACTTCACAGTACATTACTCGGATCAGATTATGCAAACACAGTGAATGCAAAGTTAATGACATGTGATCATTCCCATAAGTTTACTTTTCACTTCTCTCTCCACTAATGTAATCACACTTAATCAAAGATCAATAGGACTTCATTAAGCTTGTAATGTAAGGCTGGGATTAAGGTATAATAAAGTCGATTTAGGTTTAATTACCCCTTAACATGCATTACTTCTAGGATCTTTAACGTAAGAGCTCATAGTTATTTCCCCCAAACTTATTTCTTTTGCTAAACATTTTATTCTATTTTTGTATTTTTCTTCTTTCTTTTTTTTCTTTTTTTCTTGTTCTTTCATTTTTTCTTTTCTTTTCTTTTTTTTTTCATTTTTTTCGAATTTTCACTATCACTAGATACCCATATGTACAAAGCTCACAATATATCCTAATGACTTTTCATGCTTTCGGGGTAAGGGATAGGAAAAGAGTGTTTAAGCTAAGGAAAATTATGCAGGTGTATTTACAAAGAAAAGCTTATTTAGCCTAGATGGGTGACTAGGGGTAAAATATGTACAGGGATGGCTAGAAAGGCTCAAACAATCCAAAGATGGCCTAAATCATCTCCCTAATTAAGTGTGATCTAATATTTCGCCTCGAGACAAGATCAAACAAATTCGAGAATATGATGCACAAAATCAATTAAACAAATGCAATCCTATGTCCACATAAGCTTTCTCTAAATAAATATACAGATTCATGACATGACATGTGCATAAAATAAGGAAATCACAATCAGAATCAAGTCAAATTCAAGAACTCAACTTCATACTTTTCCTATAATCATACTTCTCATTCAATCAAAGTCAGACTTAATCATGGGGTCATATCATCGGAACATGCGAAAACTACATGTTAAGCGCTAAATCATCCCAAAATCAAAAAATTTAAGCTCATATTTTTGAATTTTTTTTTCAATTTTGCACAGAATTGCTCAAGTGATATCCCCTCCCCCAAACTTAAAGTGCATAGTGTCTATCCCCTCCCCCAAACTTAAAGTGCATAGTGTGCCAATAATATAAATATTTAAGCTCAAGAACAGAGTACTCCCCTTTCTGATGATGATGATGACGAACAACTGAAGCTTGATTGAAAACGTAATGCTGTAAAAGAAATCTGCAAAATAAACAAAGAAACAATGAAAAAGAAAAAGAATTATATACAAAGTGAAAAGACAAATACAGCCACTTTAAATGTAGCTAAAGAACATGACACTAAGTAGCAAGGTGAAGAGTAGGAGGATCAGCCAGAGTGGTGACAAAATAATGACAGTTAAATCCTCCTTAACTCTATCTACTTCCCTCATTCTTTCGGACTTCCTTTGCTCAAGCCTTTTATCCTCCTCAACATCCATCTTAAAACACTCTTGAGAGTCATCAAGGAGCTTCAAAGGTTTGAAAACATGAAATGTCACCCCCTGATTTAGGACTCTTATAGTTAATTCCCCCTTTTGCACGTTAATCAAAGTTCTACCTGTAGCTAGGAAAGGTCTGCCTAGTATAATGGGGACTTCCCTGTCTTCCTCCATGTCGCGACCCAAATTACCTAAAAATCAAAGTAAATTTTTCGATTTTTCATTTATTATTTAGGTCTTACATTTCTCTCATCGTGACCATCCTACAAATAGTTGGGCTCTGATTCGGTGTTAGTCACCTTTCACCTATTTACCATTCCATTTCCATAATGACATTCACATATCAGAGTTTATTATCCTTTGACTTTAAATAAATACATACGCAATGGTATTTATAACTCTACATCCCTGACATCATATCCGTTTACAGTACTGTGCATTATATGTTCAGATACAAAACTATACAAATGTGTATACCTATCTCTCGATGGGAAGTAGCGGATACCAAAATTGCAAGTCCTCAGCCGTTCAATAACTATTGCAAGTGCTCTGAAAAGATGAGAAAATAAGGGGGGTGAGCAAACCACACGCTCAGTAAGGCAATTATGCAAGTAAGTAGATAGCTCCACTATCTACATGTTCATAATGCCATGCCCTTAAAATCCATTTCTTTTCATTAAATTCTCAAGCACAAAATCATGTATTTAATCATGACTTAGTTTATAAAACTGTTCGTGCATATATAAATCATATAATTCATGCAACAAAGGCATTCTATGTGACATCATTAAATCATACTTAGCATGAATTAAATCAGGATCATAAATTAGTTCATGCAATGTAAATCA
The DNA here is from genome assembly GCA_033439115.1 of Firmiana major. NCBI lineage: Eukaryota > Viridiplantae > Streptophyta > Magnoliopsida > Malvales > Malvaceae > Firmiana > Firmiana major. The sequence continues at coordinate 62,913,688 of CM065904.1, forward strand.
AATCATGAGAGACAAATCTTTTCATGAATTTATAATTAAAGCATGGAAAATTCATCATGCTACTGTATTTAAATCATTTCATTAAAACTGCAGTATAAACTAACCCTTCCGGGTCAATCATCTCATAAAACAATTTATTGAAATTCATTATAAAACTTCGGTTATAAAACCACCGTTCTTTCAGGGTCACATATCATAAAATCATAAAATCCAGGGCCTGACCCCTCCCTCGGGTGTACCCTGGTCTATCGACCAATAGTTATATCATGTGAGACAAGTAGGTGAATATATCAGTAACAACATAGGACTATGGCCATAACCTAGTGATCCCTGGCAACACGGTACCTAGTGTATGGGGTATTACACCTGAAATGGGAGATGGGTCGGTCCTACCCGCCAGAACAACATAACATCAAGATTGCGAGGGTAAGGCTTGCTGCCTCGTGGCTAATGCCACTCCACTCCAACAATCCCCACGGTACAACGTACTCCACGTGACATACACTGTACAACGTACTCCGTGAACCCAAGCTCAGTCAAGGGCGCCTGTAATAGGTCTTATCCACCCATATCATCTCTGTCACAGTTTGCACGTGTGAGCATATCATCTCACTGTGACACATAGTCTACAAGAGGCTCCAACATGGCTATATGCATGTCATATAAATCCCTACGCGAGCGAAGCTCTAGCACAGCTCTATGCATATTCATGATATCAAAAAATCTCATGCGAGCGATGCTCTAGCACGGTTTCATAGAAATCAATGAAATCTGCATACGAGCAGCGCTCCAGTACGACTTAAAATAATTATAAATTCAAGTAAAATCCACGTACGAGCAATGCTCTAGTACGGATATGTATAAAAACTCTGTGAAAACCTCATATGAGAAAAACTCCAGTACGACTTTAAAATAAGTTATAAAACCATATAAAACTTCGTGCCAGCAATGCTCCAGCACGAGTGAATGCTCAAGTAAATCAAAACTTCGCACGAGCAACACTCTAATACAGCTTTATGCATAATTACCTCAAATCTCGTGCGAGTTACACTCCAGTACGACTTTTATACAATTAAATATCAAAACAGGATGCGAGCTAGGCTCGAGCACCTCTCATGCATGTCAAATCATTAAAACTAGTGCAAGCAATCATTCCAGCACCATTTATGCATATCAAGTCAAAACAAATCAAAACAGTCAAAACAGAGTACGAGCTAAACTCCAGCAGCTCTTATGCATTTCACAATAATAAAAATCAGTGTGAGCAACCGCTCTAGCACATTTCATGCATATGATGTCACACAAGTCGGTGCGAGCAACCGCTCAAGCACATTTTATGCACACTCACAAATGCAGATATAATACGCGCTATGCGCCAGCACTATCTGTTTCCATATAAACTTAATAGTTGGCCATTTTTCCAAAGAATTTTCATTTAAATATAAATAACACTTACGTAGTGTTATCTTGTGAAATTTATACAATTACTGGCCAATCTATCGATTTGCTTTGCTTAAAAACCAGGAAAATTCCTTAAATAAAAAATTACTTAAATCATGCATTTCATGCATGTCATGCTTTCACCATCATTAGGTGAACTTCCTCAATAGGGGTAAAATAGTCTTTACCTATTTCGAGTCCTTAAAATCTTTAAACCATTTTTAGGATCTTTGTACAATATCAATGTATACATACATAATCAATGTATACAAAAGCAATTTAAAGTACGCGTAGCTACCTCTAGCTACTCACACAATTCCCTTACCTTATTTTTCTGTACAGTCTGACCTTTCCATTGATGACTCGTCACGCAGTCCGATTTGCTTCAATCCAATCTCCGAAACTGCGGATACATATTTATCAGGTCAAAATACAATAAAATTAACCGTATTTCATAATTTTCTAGGCTAAATTTAATTCATTGGGCCCGTTTACCCATATTAAGCCCGATTGCACCATAATAGCCCTTAATCGACCTTAGGCCCGTTTTTTACTTACTATTTACATTATCGTGGCCTATTGGGCTCATTAGGCCCATCAATATTTATTGAACCTCATTCTAAATCCTCGAATAGCTTAATGAATTAATTACGACAATTTATCTCAATTTCCAGAATATAATTCATTTAATAGGGAATTTAAATCTGTAGTTTATGCGGTAAATTTTGACACGTATAACGATGCAAAATTGTCGTAAATAAGTTACTTACCCGATAATCCATGATCGTACACAAATCGAGGCTGTCTCGAGCTCTCGTTTGACGCCAATTGTCGAGCTACACAATTAAATATTTTTTCGGGTAAATTTTCAGTCGAATATTAATCAAATTAAATATTCCAAAATTTAAATCGATCGATTTGATCGCTTACTGACTTACCCGTAGCTCGTTTTCATCATTGGAATTTTTCCCAATTTTTTCTCTTTTCTATTCCCCATTTTCTCTTTCTTTTCTTTTCTTTTTTTTTTACTTTATTTTATTATTTATAATTTATTTTTATTATTATTTTATTCATTAAAAGATTATTAAATATCCAAAAATATCTTAAAAAAATTCTTATTTAATTCATTTAATCCATAAATGAATTTCTCGATCTTATTTCAGCTTTCGGGATAATTTTTCAAATACTTTCGAGATTATTTTTCGAAGTGAAAATTTCGGTTTATTCCAATAAATTCATATCTTGATCAATTTAACCCGAAATTTAATTATTTCTTTGTTATTGATCAAGAATTCTCAATCTCATATTTTTAATTAAATTTTCATGTCCTGATTAATACTGAATTTCGATCTTTTGATCGTTTTACCCTTCACGTGCTCGGGAATACCATTTAAATCCTTCTCACGAACACTCACTCATTTAGTGTTTTAAAAAAAATCGGGTCTTACAATCTCCCCCACTTAAGAAATTTGGTCTTCCAAATTAGAGCCAAGTCAATGGGTCCATAAACAACTCCGGGTACCTCTATCGCATCATACTCTTTAATTCTCATGTAACTTTTTTTGGAGTGTAATACTACCAAAGGACTTTGACTATGGAGATCTTCTTAAACCTCAACAATTTCTCCTTCATTCTAAAACCCGAGTCGATTTTTCAACATACGTTACACTTTCATTGAGCTAAGCTGTTAGAGCTCATATTTGATTACATATGCTGGGTTCGGATAGTATTTCCAAAGCATCAAAAGATGGGACACATTGTGGATGCTTGCTCATTCAGGTGGTAACGCCAACCTACAGGTCTTACCTTTCACTTTTGTCCAATCTCTAAGGATTCAATCTAACGAAACTCAATTCTGATTCACCCTTGGTGAATTCCAATGGTTTTCTATCTCTTGTCAGCATAGCTTTTCTATCTGCTATGAGGTGTTCTTAATCTCTCACAATTCAACTAAACATCCTCAGAGGTTTATCTTACCAATTCGGGAACAATTCTCTATCTGTCACCCACTTCTTCTTATCTAAGTCAGGGAACAACTCCCTACGGCCATACAATGCCTCATAAAAAAAGTCATCCCGATACTCAAGTGACTGCTATCATTATTGGCGAATTCGATTAGTAACAACTGATCATCCCAGGAGCTTATAAAATCAAAGGCACACACTCTCATCACATCCTCCAGAACCTATACAGTTCTCTCTGACTGACCATCTGTCTGAGGACGGAAAGCTGTGCTAACACTCAATCGGGTTCCCATTGCTTCCTAAAAAACGTTCCTAGAAGTGAAAAATGAAGCGGGAATCCCTATCTAATACCATGTTCACTGGAACACTACATAATGTTCACAATTTTCCTTAAATATAACTTCACCAATGCACTCAGAGTATCTGGGGATTTCCATAGCCAGAAGGTGGGTAGACTTAATCAATCTATCGACTATCACTCAGATAGCCTCGTGATTTATCCGGGTCCTCTATAACCCATCACGAAATTCATGGTAACTTGTTCCCATTTCTGTGAAAATATATAAGTAGAGGCTGCAATAATCCTGCAACTTCTTTTGCTCTACCTTACTCTGCTGACATACAAGACACTTTGCTATAACTCTACAATATTTCTTTTCATATCTGACCACCAATACCCTTTTCAGAGATTTTGATATATTTATTACTTCTCAGATGCACTGTATATCCCAAAGAGTAAGCTTCTGACAATAACACTATCTCATTAGCTGTGGTCCTGGGGAGCACTATCTCTGAACCTGTGTAATTCATCATCACTCACTGTGAACTCTGTCACTAAACCCTTCTGAATCTGACCCACACTATCGACACCATGCCGATCATCACACTAAGCCTAGCAAATCCGATCACACAAATCTGGTTCTCACCTCAGGCTAGCTGTCACACAATCACCGTCATCATCAGAAGGGCTCACATCACTACTGAGGCTCACAACTGCTCTAGCAGCTCACGCTCCCTGACCATTATATGTAATACCATCCTGAGGCTCTTTCTGCTCAAAGCATCAATCATTACATTAGCCTTTCCTGCGTGGTACAATGTTCATAATCATAATCCTTAGAACCTCTAACCCTCTAGGTTATCACATCTTCTACTCTTTCTGTGAAAACAGATACTCGAGGCTTTTACGATCAGTGCATATCTGAAATTTCTTACCATTTCAGTGTAAACACTACGACTGGCAACTCTAAATCATGGGTCGGATAGTTTCTCTCATGGTCCTTGAACTATTTGGATCCATAAATAACTATCTTCCCATTTTACATCAATACACAACCCAATCCTTATTTAGGTATCCATACACACTGAGAACATCTTGAGTTGTTATTTATGGTGAGAATAATTACGATGGTCAGTTTATTACTTCATATACCAAAACTCACCGAAGTTACTTTTATACATATCATCCTACTGACATACAATCTTTTTCCAAATGAGATGTGTCAACTGAGCAGCCTATTTCAAGAAACTCTCAACAACTTGTCTATAAGACAGTTTCTTATTGTTACTCATGCTCTTCCCTGGACTTCAAATACATCAAAATATCATCGCTAAAGATAACAACCAATCGGTCCAGGTAAGGTTTAAATACCTCATCGTAGTTGAGTTCTACTAAATATTTCAATCACCCATATCCTCGACCTATGTACGCATAAACATATAATGTCATTTCAAAATCACTTCCATTCAAGATACTAACCCATGTCATTTTCTTTTTCTTATATTAACGGTTTTTATAAAATTTTAATTTTTAAACCTTCATGATTAATCGAATTCTATCAGTAAAGGTACCCAAATTTTAAATGTATATATTACGACTGTCGATTTCAATTTATAGGTTATGTGTGCGCTTCTAGACGCTATCAAGTCTTCGAGTGGGGAGATATTTTAAAATTCCTTTATTAACCCGCAGACTTGAACACATAGACTGGTTATGGATATATCCTCCTCTGATCATTGGCCGCAATTCATATTCACTACATATCGCTTAATCCAAATTACTTTACATATCAAAGATATTCTTATTCCATTGAATACAATCGGCTGACGTATCATTTTTCCCCCGTTTTCAACTTATAATCCCTATACCCATATTCAGTTAGTGATAATAAGCTAACTATCATCATCTTGTCTAAGGGTACAGGCTTCACATCTTTCACTAGCTTATAAGAAAATGAAGGCGGTATGAATAAATGCGTGGCACCAGGATTACTTAAAATAATTACTTCATTATTCACCACCAGTAGGGTATCTTCCACCACATCAGATGAAACATCAGTAGTGTCCTGGTCCAAGGCATACACTCGCCTTCGTCCAACATCTTATTTCTATAGTATCTACTACACATCCTACACTGTTTACACTGCTACAAAGTAGGTCGGGGTCCTTCAATCACAATACCCTTCGTAAGTGTTGTATTTGGATACACTGGGGCCTTACCAATTATCTTACCCCGTGACTCATCAGCTTTAATCTTTTACCAAACTACCTTTTTCCCGTTCTGACATCTCTGTCATTCTCTATTCTCTTTTGTCTCTATTACGGCCCTTACTACCTTTTCCAATCTCAGAGGCGTGCAACTCATGATCTTATTCACACAACTGTAGTCTGCGCACTGCCTCGGCATAGGTAGTGATATCTAACGAGGCCAATCGGACTCTAATTGACAATCTGAGCCCTTCCATGAACTTTTGGACATTTCGACTCTCACTGTTCATAGTGTCGGAGTCATATCTGCCCAAGAATATAAACTGAGATTCATACTCGTTAATCAACTAATTCCTCTGGGTCAGAGTAATGAATTTAATCTTTAATTTCCTTTAAGCAATGTCCGAGATATTCTGTCATCGGAATACATCTAGAATTATTTTTCATGTCCATTCTGGATGTCTAACTCTTAAGACGGGTCGAGTAAATTTGCACCAATGCTCCGACTCGCCCTCAAATCTCATGCATACTTTAAGCAATTAGTTCATAAAATGTTCTCCACACTCCGCTCCAACCTTGCGAAGCGTATCTCAATACTGTCCGATCTCCCTGTCGGACTTTGTGGGGCATGCTCAATACTAGCCTCCACTTCAATCTCATCTTGAGTCTCGTGTGGCGACTCAGTACGACTCTTAGGCCTACCTCTACGACCTCGAGCTCGTGTACTCACCTCTCTACCATAGCGGCTATTAGTTAATGAGTCTATTCTTGCATTTAAAAATTCTTAGCTGCACTTCCATCTCGATATACACAATTGTATCTAAAAATGCAGAAGACATGAGGATGTAAGCTTCCTTAACCACTAACACCGACTCATATCAGGCCAACTCCGCTCTGATACCATTAAACTTGTCACGACCCAAATTACCTAAAAATCAGAGTAAATTTTTCGATTTTTCATTGATTATTTAATTCTTACCTTTCTCTCATCGTGACCATCTTATAAACAGTTGGGCTATGATTCAGTGTCAGCCACCTTTCACCTATTTACCATTCCATTTCCATAGTCACATTCACATATCTGAGTTTATTATCCTTTGACTTTAACTAAATACATACACAATTGTATTTAGAACTCTACATCCCCGACAGCATATCCGTTTACAGTACTGTGCATTACATGTTCAGATACAAAACTATACAAATGTGTATACCTGTCTCTCGATGGGAAGTAGCAGATACCAAGATTGCAAGTCCTCAGCTATTCAATAACCATTGCAAGTGCTCTGAAAAGATGAGAAAATAAGGGGGTGAGCAAACCACACGCTCAGTAAGGTGATTATGCAAGTAAGTAGATAGCTCCACTATCTACATGCTCATAATGCCATGCCCTTAAAATCTATTTCTTTTCATTAAATTCTTAAGCACAAAATCATGTATTTCATCATGACTTAGTTTATAAAACTGTTCGTGCATATATAAATCATATAATTCATGCATCAAAGGCATTCTATGTGACATCATTAAATCATACTTAGCATGAATTAAATCAGGATCATAAATTAGTTCATGCCATGTAAATCAAATCATGAGAGATAAATCTTTTCATGAATTTATAATTAAAGCATGAAAAATTCATCATGCTACTGTATTTAAATCATTTCATTAAAACTGCAGTATAAACTAACCCTTCCGAGTCAATCATCTCATAAAACAATTCATTAAAATTCATTATAAAACTTCGGTTATAAAACCACCCTTCTTTCAGCGTCACATATCATAAAATCATAAAATCGGGGGCCTGACCCCTCCCTCGGGTCTACCTTGGTCTATCGACCAATAGTTATATCATGTGAGATAAGTAGGTGATTATATCAGTAACAACATTGGACTATGGCCATAACCTAATGATCCCTGACAACACGGTACCTAGTGTTCGGGGTATCACACCTGAAACGGAAGGTGGGTCGGTCCTACCCGTTAGAACAGCATAACATTAGGATTGCGAGGGCAAGGCTTGCTGCCTCGTAGCTAATGCCACTCCACTCCAACAATCCCCACGGTACATCGTACTCTGTGAACCCAAGCTCGGTCAGCAGTGCCTGTAATAGGTCTTATCCACCCATATCATCTCTGTCTCAGTATACACGTGTGAGCATATCATCTTACTGTGACACACAGTCCACAGGAGGCTCCAACATGGCTATATGCATGTCATATAAATCCTTGTGTGAGCGAAGCTCTAGCACGGCTCCATGCATATTCATGATATCAGAAAATATCGTGCGAGCGATGCTCTAGCACGATTTCATAGAAATCAATGAAATCTGTGTACGAACAATGCTCCAGTACTGTAAGACCCGAATTTAGTTAAAACACGAAATGAGTATGTTCGTAAAAGGAAAGATGAAAATGGTCACAAATTTAAACGACTGGGATTTGGACTGAAAATAAGGATTTAAAATACGAAATGAATGAGCATTCGTGAAGGGAAGTCGGGTTAAGTTAATCCTGAATACGTGCAAGGGCAAAACGATCAAAAGACAGAAAGTCGGTATAAATTCGATAAGATAATTTAATTTAAAATAATGGATTTGAGAATCTTGATCAATAACAAAGAAATAATTAAATTTCGGGTTAAATTGATCAAGATATGAATTTACTAGAATTAATCAAAATTTTTGCTCGGGACAATATCTCGAAAATATGAAGAAATTATACCCGAGAAAGGGTTAAAAAATATAATAAATAAATTAAATAAAATTTAATAAATTAATTTGAATAAAATAATAATTTTGGTAGATATTTTTTATTCTTTAATATATTTTATTGATTAAAATATTAATAAAATTAAATAATAAATAAAACTAAATTAATTCCAAAAAAAAAGAAAAAAAAAGAAGAATCAAAAAATGTTATCGGGGAGAGAGAAAGAAGAGAGAAACGGAACCGAGGAAGACCCAGACCACCGTCGATCGTCCGGCGACCAATCGGCCAAGTGAGGGTCGAAAAAGGAAGAGGAGAGGCCGGCGACCTCCCTGGTACCGGCGGTGCAGCCCACCGACGTCGAAATCTGACGAAATCGAAGGAGAGAGAACCCGAGGGAGAAGAGGAGATCGACGGCAATCGGTGTCGATCTAGCCCCAACTGACCCCAGTTGAGGCTTCCTCAGGCCTAGACGACACGATCGGTGGTGGTCACGACTGGTGAAACTGACGGACGGCACCGAAATCAATGGAAAGAGGGAGAACCACCGACGGCGAAAGGAGAACAGCCAGACCGACCACTTTCCGACGGCCTTGGACGAAAATGGGGCCAGATCTAAGAATCGAACAACCCAGCGGAGCTGCTGGCGGTGGAAGTCGGCGGAGAACTGGCTGACAAGGTGATGAACTGGCCGAACTGGATTAAACCAGCTGAACCGAACTGGTCTGAATCGGGTTGAACCGGACTGAACCGATTCAGCCAAGAAAGAAGGGAAAAAGGGAGAAAAAGAGAAAAAAAAAGGAAAGAATTTTTGGGGATACACCGAACTTCGGGTAAGTTGGTAAGTGGTCAAAAGTGATCGATTTGAATTCTGGGAAATTTATTTAAATTATATTTAATCGAAAAGTAACCCGGGATTAAATATATAATTTTGCAGTTGTACGACAAAGCCCGAACGAGAGCCGATTGAGCTTCAATTTTTTTATCCCGCATCATATTAGGTAAGTACATTTTAATTTCGACAATTAGAGTCCTTTAATATAGAGTTTCAATTATTTTACGAAATTTATGGATTAATTCTGTATAAAAAGGAATATTTATCGAAATTGCAACGTAATTACCGTAAATAGTGTACGGGCTATCCAATAAGTTTGGAACGAAGCCTGATGATTATTGATAAGCTGAATGAGCCCAGTAAACCCGAAGTAGGGATTTAATAAGTAAAAACGGGCTGAAAATGGATCGAAGCCCATTAAAGTGCAATCGGGCCCAATAAAGTAAAACGGGCCCAGTACATTATATTCGATGAGTAAATGTAATATACTGATAAAAATAAGTGAATTAACCTAAAATATGTGGTTATATGCAGTTCTGTAGACTTCGTTGACGCGCAGTTGGATTGAGAGATCGGGTATTATCGAGACGAGATAAGTTTGTGCGTGAATCGAGGTAAGGGAATTTTGTAGGTGCATAGAGATTTCTATACATATTTTGAGGGGATTTACAGGGCCTAGAATTCTTAAAGTATCTAGAAAACAAAATAATAATTTTTGCGAAAACCGGGGCTTAGGTGAATAAAAAAAAGAAGACGATTTTGCCTCTGAGAGTAAAATTTACAAAAAAGGGTAGTAAGGCAGATAAATTGCATGATTTTCATGTTTTGATATTTTATATGAATATCTTGCTTTGGTTTAAGCAAATTTACACATAGGTTGGCTGTTGATTTTATAAATTATACGAAAAGGTACCGGTTTGTACCGGTTACGATTTTAAGAGATGTTTTATCAAGATTGAGCCACCTATCATATTTATACGAGTAAAAAGAGTGCTAGAGTCATACTCGCACTGAATATTTCCTGATTTATTACTCATAAAAAGCCGTACTGGAGCATTGCTCGTATGAGAAATTTGTGTGTGCACAAAATCGTGCTAAAGCTTCGCTCGCATGAGATTTTAGATATCATGATATGTATAGCGTGGTGCTAGAGCTTCGCTCGCAGTAGACGTGAGTTGACATGCATATAGTCATGCGAAAGCCTCTTCTGTAGACTGTGTGTCATAGAGAGTTGAGATGCTCACACGTATACTTTGAGACATGGGTTGGTTATTGACATAGTATTAGGGTGGATAAGACCTACGGCAGGCACCCCCAGACTATGATATGGGTCCACGGAGTACGATGTACCATGTATGTCACACGGAGTATGCTGTACCGTGCAGTCATGATGACTCGATGATGTTACTTGATATTCTGGCGGGTAGGAATTGACCTCACCTCCCGTTGCAGTTGTGATACCCCGCACATCGGGATCCGTGTAGCCTGGGATCACAAGGACAAAATATGGCCATAGTCCTCGATTTTTCATACAGTAACCTACATGCCTCACATGATATCATACGGTCTGAATAGACCAGGACGAACCCGAGGGAGGGGTAATGTCACGATTTATGTTTTTAAAAGAGATGTGATTTAATGAATCAAGGTATTCCCTAGAGATAGGTTTGACCTTGATGAAGTTGTTTTACGATAAAACAAATGAGTTTTTAACGTGATGAGTTTATGATAAAACAATAAGTTTTTAATGTGACGAGCATGAGATGTCATACATAACGATTTTCAATGTTTGTTTTATATATGGATTTCATGATTTCTCTTATATGATATATACATACATGTGATATCGTTTTTGTCATACCTCATGCTCCAAATGTAAACGATTTTATATCATGACATTATCAGCACGTAGATAGTATAGTTATCTACCCGCTTACATTATTGCCTTACTGAGCTGTTTATGCTCACCCTTTCATTTTCCACCCCACAGGGTATATTCAGTAGAAGAGAATGACAGTAGTCATATTCGCTGCTTCTTATCAAGACTAGGTATACACATTTGTATAATTTTTGTATCTAAACATATAGAGACACTGTACTGTACATGGATATAATATTGGGGATGTATTTATTTAAAATAATTTGATATGTAAATGAAATATGAAAAAGGAATGGTAAATAGGTGAGAGGTGACTAACACCGAATCATAGCCCAACTGTTTTGTAGTGTAACTGTTCACGACGGGTAAGGAAATTAAAAAGCAAAAAATTTACTCTGATTTTTAGGTAATTTGGGTCGTGATAGAAAAGATGGTATCAGAGCAGAGTTGGACTAATATGAGTCGGTGTTAGTGGTTAAGTAAATTTACATCCCCATGTACTGTGCATTGTTTAGATACAATTGTGTATATCAAGATGGAAGTGCAGCTAAAAATTTAGTTTCGAATGCAAGAATATAGTTTTTATAACTGATAGCCGCTATAGTAGAGGAATGAGTACATATGCTCGAGGCCATAGAGATCGGCTTGAGAGTCAAATGAGTCGTCACATGAGACTCAAGATGAGAGTGAGGTGGAGGCTGATGATAAGCATACTCCACAGGGTCCTATAAAGAGACCAATTAGTATTGAGACACGCTCCAAGAGGATGGAGTGGAGTGTAGAAAATATTTCAGAGTTGTTTACTCAGTCTATACAGGTAGTTGAGGATAGGCAAATGAAGCCTAAACAGATGCATCAGACTATAGAGATTTTCACACCTCTCCGGTATATAGCGAAGTAAAGAAACCAATAGTTGTTGAGGACTGGGTGTATGAGATGGCGAAGTGCTATGGATTCTTTCGGTGTATGTCGATCGAGAAAGTGACTTTTAAATATGTTATGTTGGAGGCGAGGCGGAGCATTGGTGGAAGTCCGCTCGGCCCATCTGAAGAGTTAGACATCTAGAGCGACATGAGAAATATTTCTAGATGTAGTCTAGTGACAGAATATCCCGAATATTGCTTAAAGGAAAATTACAAGTAAAATTTCTTACACTGACCCAGAGACACTGGTTGATTGACGAGTATGAATCTCTGTTTATATATACCTGGGCAGATATTACCCCGACACTATGGATAGTGAGAGTCGAAAAGCCCAAAAGTTCATGGAAGGACTCAAATTATCGATTAGAGTCTGATTGGCTCACTACTTATGTCGAGGCAGTGTGCAGAATACAGTCGCGTGAATAATATCATGTGTTGCACGCCTCTGAGATTGGGAAATGTAGTAAGGGCCGAAATAGAGACAGAAGAGAATAGAGAATGACAGAGATGTCAGAGCGGGAAATAGACCAGTTGATAAGGGATTAGAGTTGATGAGTCACGGGGTAAGATGATTGGTAAGGCCCCAGTATATCCAATTCAACACTTATGAGGGGTATTGTGATTGGAGAACCCCGACCTGCTACGAAGCAGTGTAGCAGTGTAAGCAAAGTTAGCAGTGTAGGATGTGTGGTAGATACCACGGAAGTAGGGCCTACACCTACACTTTATTGACTAAAATAGGTGTTAAGTGTGGTAAGACGGGTCAATTAATTAATGATTGCTTAAAGTTGGGTGAGACTGCCCCATAGAAGGGCAAAGAGACAGAGAAAACCCTGTTGGTATCTCTGCATCGAAAAGGGAGGCCACAGCCAAAGAGAAAAAGGGAAAATAGGTTGTTGGATGAGGGCGAGTGTATGCCTTGGACCAGGACACTATTTATGTTTCATATGAAGTGGTGAAAGATACCACACTAGTTAAGAATAGTGAAGTAATTAATATAATTAATCCTGGTGCCACGTATTTAGTCATACCGCCTTCATTTGTATATAAGTTAGTAAAAGATGAGAATGCCTACACCTATGGGCACAATGCTGATAGTTAGTACCCCAACGAATGAGGGTTAACTAACGAAATAATTATGAAGTAATTATAAGTTGAAAACGGGGGAAGAAGTAGAAGTCAGCTAATTTTATTCAATGGACTATGAATAATTTGAAGTAATATTTGAGAATAAATTAGTTGGCTGCAAAATATATGATGTTTAGAGTTCTATTCTAAGATAGTGCTGTTTTACCCCTGAAAAGTATACTGTAAGTTTTGACAAGTAATAAAAGGGGTGTAGCGATTGAAATTAAAGGAGTAAATGATTGTACTCACGGAATGAGTAATGACAGAGTTTTTGTTATAAGTAATATACGAAAGGAGATAAGCTTTTAGATGCGATAGATCCTGAATACGAGATAGACTGGAATAAGAGGCGTATGCAAGGTAAGAATATCTATGATACGTGAAGTAATTTGGATTAAAGCCATTAGTAGCGAGTATGAATTGTGACCACATGGGCTGATATGTAAAGTAATTGTGGTCAAGTTTGAGGGTTAATAAAGGTATTTCAAAATACCTCCCCGCCTGAAGACTTGACAGCGTCTAAAAGTATACACATAACCTATAAATTGAAATCGACAGTCATAATATATACATTTAAAATTAGGGTACCTTTACTGGTACAATAAGAAATATAGAATTCGATTAATCAGGAAAATTTAAAAATTTAAAATTTTATAAAAGCCGTTAAAATGGAAATGACGCGGGTTAGTAGCTTGAACGAAAGCGATTTTGAATGACATTTTACGTTTATGTGTACATAGGTCAAGGAAATGGGTAATTGAAATATTCAATGGAATTCAACTACGGTGAGGTATTTAAATTTACCTGGACCGATTTGTTATCATCCATATTGATGATATTTTGGGTGTATTTAAAGTCCAGGGAAATCATAAGCAACAATTGGAGATTGATTTTACAACTGATTTGTTGCGAGTTCTCAAAATGGACTACTTTGTTGACACGTTTAACTTAGAGAAAGTTATATTTGAATGGGATGATAGACATGGCAGGAGTTTTGGTGTACTGAAGTAATAAACTGACCACCGCATTTATTCTCACCATACCCAACAGATTAAGAGGTTTCTCATGAGTCTATGGATACCTCAAAATAATGAATGGGTTGCGTATTGATGCAAAAAGGGGAAGATAGTCAATTATGAATTCAGACAACTCAAGGATCATAAAAGGACTATCCGGCCCATGATTTAAAGTTGACAGCGATAGTGGTTGTATTAAGTATGTGACACTACTATGTACACGGTGAGAAATTTCAGGCATGCACTGATCCTAAAAGCCCTGAGTATCTGTTTTTACAGAAAGAGTCGGATATGAGAACAAAGAGGGTTAGAGCTTCTGAGGGATTATGATTGTGGAAATTGTACTACCCAGGAAAGGCTAATGTAATGGCTAATGCCTCGAATAGAAAGAGCCTCGGGATGGTATTACATATGATGGTCAGGGAGCGTGAGCTGCTAGAGCAGTTGTAAGCCTCATTAGTGATGTGATCCCCTCTGATGATATTGTGTGACAGCTAGCCTGAGATTAGAATCGGATTTGAATGACCGAATTTGACAGGCTTAGCGTGATGATCGGCAAGGTGTCGATAGTGTGAGTCAGATTCAGATGGGTACAGTGATAAAGTTCACAAAGAGAGATGATGGCTTACTGAGGTTCAGAGACAGTATAAGTGCGCTCCTTAGGACCATAGTTGATGAAGTAGTGATATTGTCAGAAGCTCATTCTTCGAGAGATACAGTGCATTCGAGAAGTAATAAATATATCAAAATCTTAGAAAAGGGTATTGGTGGTCAGATATGAAAAGTGACATGGTGGAGATTGTGGAAAAGTGTCTCGTATGTCAGCAGAGTAAGGTAGAGCAAAAGAAGTTGCAGGGTTATTGCAATTTCTACCTATATTGACACGAAAATGGGAACAAGTTACCATGAATTTTGTGATGGGTTACAGAGGACCCGGATGAATTATGAAGCTATCTGAGTGATAGTCGATAGATTAACTAAGTCTACCCACCTTCTAGTTAGAAAATTCCCAGATACTCTGAGTGTGTAGACGGATTTATGTGTATGGAAAATTGTGGAACACCAAGTATTTCCAGGGAGCATGGTACAGATAGGGATTCCCGCTTCACTTCCCATTTCTGGGAACGTTTATAGGAAGCTATTGGGAACCTAACTGAGTGTTAGCACAGCTTTCTATCCTCAGACAGATGGTCAGTCAGAGGGGACTATACAGGTTCTAGAGGATATGATGAGAGTGTGTGCTTGATATGATAAGCTCCTGGGATGATCAGTTGTTACTAATCGAATTCGCCAATAATGACAGTTGTCACTTGAGTATCGGGATGACTTCAGATGAGGCATTGTATGGCCGTAAGGGTTGTTTCCCTGATTTGGATAAGAAAAAGTGGGTAACAGATAGAAAATTATTCCCTAATTGGTAAGACAAACCTCTGAGGGTGTTCAATTAATTGTGAAAGATTAAGAACACCTCAGAACAGATAGACAAGCTATGCTGACAAGAGACAGAAACCATTGGAATTCACCAAGGGTGAATTAGTGTTGTTGAAAGTTACATGCCCTTAGGATATAGCATAAGGACATAACGAGATTCGGAAAGAGATTGGACAAAGTGGGAGATAAGACCTGCAGGTTGGCGTTACTACCTGAATTAGCAAGCATCCACAATGTGTCCTATCTTATGATGCTTCGAAAATACTGTCCGGACCCAACGTATGTGATCAGATATGAGCTTTAACAGCTCAGCTCAATGAAAGTTTAATGTATGATTGGAAAAATCAATTCGAGTATTAGAAGGAAGGAGAAAGTATTGAGGTTATGATGATCTCCCTAATTAAAGTCCTTTGGTAGTAGTACACTCCGAAAAAGTCACAAGGGAATTAAAGAGTATGATATGTGTGAAATATCCGAAGTGATTTACAGACTAACTTGGTTCTAATTTAGAGGACCAAATTTCTTAAGTGGGGGAGATTTTGTAAGACTCGAATTTAGTTAAAACACGAAATGAGTATGTTCGTGAAAGGAAAGATGAAAATGGTCACAAATTTAAACGACTGGGATTTGGACTGAAAATAAGGATTTAAAATACGAAATGAATGAGTATTCGTGAAGGGAAGTCGGGTTAAATTAATCCCGAACACGTACAAGGGTAAAACGGTCAAAAGATCGAAAGTCGGTATAAATTCGATAAGATAATTTAATTAAAAATAATGGATTTGAGAATCTTGATCAATAACGAAGAAATAATTAAATTTCGAGTTAAATTGATCAAGATATGAATTTACTAGAATTAATCAAAATTTTCGCTCGGGACAATATCTCGAAAATACGAAGAAATTATACCCGAAAAAGGGTTAAAAATATAATAAATAAATTAAATAAAATTTAATAAATTAATTTGAATAAAAGAATAATTTTGGTAGATATTTTTGATTCTTTAATATATTTTATTGATTAAAATATTAATAAAATTAAATAATAAATAAAACTAAATTAATTCAAAAAAAAAAGAGAAGAATCAGAAAATGTTATCGGGGAGAGAGAAAGAAGAGAGAAACGGAACCGAGGAAGACCCGGACCACCGTCGATCGTCCGGCGACCAATCGGCCAACTGAGGGTCGAAAAAGGAAGAGGAGAGGCCGGCGACCTCCCTGGTACTGGCGGTGCAGCCCACCGACACCAAAATCCGGCGAAATCGAAGGAGAGAGAACCCGAGAGAGAAGAGGAGATTGATGGTAACCGACGTCGATCTAGCCCCAACCGACCCCAGCCGAGGCTTCCTTAGGCCTAGACGACGCGATCAGTGGTGGTCACGGCTGGCGAAACCGACAGACGACGCCGAAATCGACGGAAAGAGGGAGAACCACCGACTGCGAAAGGAGAACAGTCGGACCGACCACTTTTCGGCGGCCTTGGACGAAAATGAAGCCAGATCCGAGAATCGGACAACCCAGCGGAGCTGCTGGCGGTGGAAGCCGACGGAGAACCAGCCGACAAGGCGATGAACCTACCGAACCGAATTGAACTGGCTGAACCGGACCGGTCTGAATCGGGTTAAACCGGACTGAACCGGTTCAGCCAAGAAAGAAGGGAAAAAGGGAGAAAAAGAGAAAAAAAGGAAAGGATTTTTGGGGATACACCGGACTTCGGGTAAGTCGGTAAGCGGTCAAAAGTGATCGATTTGAATTTTGAAAAGTTTATTTAAATTATATTTAATCGAAAAGTAACCCGGGATTAAATATATAATTGTGCAGTTGTACGACAAAACCCGAACGAGAGCCGATTGACCTCTGATTTTTTTATCCCGCATCATATTGGGTAAGTACATTTTAATTTCGATAATTAGAGTCCTTTAATACAGAGTTTCGATTATTTTACGAAATTTATGGATTAATTCTGTATAAAAAGGAATATTTATCGAAATTGCAACGTAATTATTGATAAGCTGAATGAGCCTAGTAAACCCGAAGAAGGGATTTAATAAGTAAAAACAGGCTGAAAATGGGTCGAGGCCCATTAAAGTGCAATTGGGCCCAATAAAGTAAAACAGGCCCAGTACGTTAGATTCGATCATTAAATGTAATATACTGATAAAAATAAGTGAATTAACCCAAAATATGTGGTTATATGCAGTTCTGTAGACTTGGTTGACGCGCAATTGGATTGAGAGATCGGGTATTATCGAGACAAGATAAGTTTACGCGTAAATCGAGGTTAAGGAATTTTGTAGGTGCATAGAGATTTCTATACATATTTTGAGGGGATTTACAGGGCCTAGAATTCTTAAAGTATCTAGAAAACAAAATAATAATTTTTATGAAAACCGGGGCTTAGGTGAATAAAAAAAGAAGAAGATGATTTTACCCTTGAGAGTAAAATTTACAAAATGGGTAGTAAGGCGGATAAATTGCATGATTTTCATGTTTTGATATTTTATATGAATATCTTGCTTTGGTTTAAGCAAATTTACACATAGGTTGGCTGTTGATTTTATAAATTATACAAAAAGGTACCGGTTTGTACCGGTTACGATTTTAAGAGATGTTTTATCAAGATTGAGCCACCTACATATTTATACGAGTAAAAAGAGTGTTAGAGTCATACTCGCACTGAATATTTCCTGATTTATTACTCATAAAAAGTCGTACTGGAGCATTTCTCGTACAAGAAATTTGTGTGTGCACAAAACCGTGCTGGAGCTTCGCTCGCACGAGATTTTAGATATCATGATATGCATAGCGTGGTGCTGGAGCTTCGCTCGCACTAGACGTGAGTTGACATGCATATAGTCGTGCGGAAGCCTCCTGTAGACTGTGTGTCACAGAGAGTTGAGATGCTCGCACGTATACTTTGAGACATGGGTTGGTTATCGACATAGTATTAGGGTGGATAAGACCGACGGCAAGCACCCCCAGACTATGATATGGGTCCACGGAGTACGATGTACCGTGTATGTCACACAGAGTTCGCTGTACCGTGCAGTCATGATGACTCGATGATGTTACTTGATATTCTAGCGGGTAGGAATTGACCCCACCTCCCGTTGCAGTTGTGATACCCCGCACACTGGGATCCGTGTAGCCTGGGATCACAGGGACAAAGTATGACCATAGTCCTCAATTTTTCATACAGTAATCTACATGCCTTACATAATATCATACGGTTTGAATAGACCAGGACGAACCCGAGGGAGGGGTAATGTCCCGATTTATGTTTTTAAAAGAGATGTGATTTAATGAATCAAGGTATTCCCGAGAGATGGGTTTGACCTTGATGAAGTTGTTTTATGATAAAACAAATGAGTTTTTAACATGATGAGTTTATGATGAAACAATAAGTTTTTAATGTGACGAGCATGAGATGTCATACATAACGATTTTTCCATGTTTGTTTTATATATGGATTTCATGATTTCTCTTATATGATATATACATACATGTGACATCGTTTTAGTCATACCTCATGCTCCAAATGTAAACGATTTTATATCATGACATTATCAGCACGTAGATAGTATAGTTATCTATCTGCTTACATTATTGCCTTACTGAGCTGTTTATGCTCACCCTTTCATTTTCCACCCCACATGGTATATTCAGTAGAAGAGAACGACAGTAGTCATATCCGCTGCTTCTTATCAAGACCAGGTATACACATTTGTATAATTTTTGTATCTGAACATATAGAGGCACAGTACTGTACATGGATGTAATATTAGGGATGTATTTATTTAAAATAAATTGATATGTAAATGAAATATGAAAAAGGAATGGTAAATAGGTGAGAAGTGACTAACACCGAATCATAGCCCAACTGTTTAGTAGTGTAACTGTTCACGACGGGTAAGGAAATTAAAAAACGAAAAATTTACTCTGATTTTTAGGTAATTTGGGTCGTGACAAGTACGACTTAAAATAATTATAAATTCAAGTAAAATCCAGGTACGAGCAATGCTCTAGTACGGATATGTATCAAAACTCAATGAAAACCTCATACAAGAAAAACTACAGTACGACTCTAAAATAAGTTATAAAACCATATAAAACTTCGTGCGAGCAACGCTCCAGCATGAGTGAATGCTCAAGTAAATCAAAACTTCGTACGAGCAACGCTCCAATACGACTTTATGCATAAATACCTCAAATTTCGTGCGAGTTACACTCCAGCACAGCTTTTATGTAATTAAATATCAAAACAGGATGCGAGCTAGGCTCCAGCACTTCTCATGCATGTCAAATCATTAAAACTAGTGCGAGCAATCGCTCCAGCATCATTTATGCATATCAACTCAAAACAAATCAAAATAATCAAAACAGAGTACGAGCTAAGCTCCAGCAGCTCTTATGCATTTCACAATAATAAAAATCAGTGCGAGCAACTGGTCTAGCACATTTCATGCATATGATGTCACACAAGTCGGTGCGAGCGACCGCTTAAGCACATTTTATGCACACTCACAAACGCAGATATAGTACGAGCTATGCGCCAGCACTATCTGTTTTCATATAAACTTGATAGTTGGCCATTTTTCCAAAGAATTTTTATTTAAATATATATAACACTTATGTAGTGTTATCTTGTGAAATTTATACAATTACTGACCAATCTATCGATTTGCTTTGCTTAAAAACCAGGAAAATTCTTTAAATCTGAAATTACTTAAATCATGCATTTCATGCATGTCATGCTTTCACTATCCTTAGGTGAACTTCCGTCAATAGGGGTAAAATAGTCTTTACCTATTTCGAGTCCTTAAAATCTTTAAACCATTTTTAGGACCTTTGTACAATATCAATGTATACATACATAATCAGTGTATGCAAAAGCTATTTAAAGTAAAAGTAGCTATCTTTAGCTACTCACACAATTCCCTTACCTCATTTTTCTGTATAGTCTGACCTTTCCATTGATGACTCGTCACGTAGTTCGATTTGCTCTGAATCCAATCTCCAGAACTACGGATACATATTCATCAAGTCAAAATACAATACAATTAACTGTATTTCATAATTTTCTAGGCTAAATTTAAATCATTGGGCCCGTTTACCCATATTGAGCTCGATTGCACCATAATGGAGCTTAATCGGCCTTAAGCCCGTTTTCACTTACTATTTACATTATCGAGGCCTATTGGGCTCTTTGGGCCCATCAATATTTATTGAGCCTCATTCTAAATCCTCGAATAGCTTAATGAATTAATTACGACAATTTATCTCAATTTCTAGAATATAATTCATTTAATGCAGAATTTAAATCTGTAATTTATGCGGTAAATTTTAACATGCATAACGATGTAAAATTGTCGTAAATAAGGGTTACTTACCCGATATTCCATGATCATACACAAATCGATGCTGTCTCGAGCTCTCGTTTGACACCAATTGTCGAGCTACACAATTAAATATTTTTTTGGGTAAATTTTCAGTAGAATATTAATCAAATTAAATATTTTGAAATTTAAATCGGTCGATTTTACCGCTTATTGACTTACTCGTAGCTCGATTTCATCACTAGAAGTTTTCCCAATTTTTCCTCTTTTCTTTTCCCCCTTTTTCTCTTTCTTTTCTTTTTTTTTTACTTTATTTTATTATTTATAATTTATTTTTATTATTATTTTATTCATTAAAATATTATTAAATATCCAAAATATCTTAAAAAATTCTTATTTAATTCATTTAATCCATAAATGAATTTTTCGGTCTTATTTCGACTTTCGGGATAATTTTTTGAATACTTTCGGGATTATTTTTCGAAGTGAAAATTTCAATTTATTCCAATAAATTCATATCTTGATCAATTTAACTCGAAATTTAATTATTTCTTCATTATTGATCAAGATTTTTCAATCTCATATTTTTAGTTAAATTTGTTTGTCCCGATTAATATTGAATTTTGGTCTTTTGACCGTTTTACCCTTCACGTGTTCGGGAATACCATTTAAATCTTTCATTTCATGAAGACTCACTCATTTAGTATTTTAAAAAAAATCAGGTCTTACACTCCATATCCAAAACAACAAAATCCGTAGGAAAAATAAATTTGTCAACCTTTACTAAGACATTCTCAATGACCCTCTTCAGGTATTTAATGGATCGATCAGACAACTGGAGAGTCACTGTGGTAGGCTTGACATCCCCTATTCCTAACTTTTGGTGGATTAACCAAGGCATCAGATTTATATTGGCTCCTAAATTACACAGGGCTCTACCAAAAAACGTATTTTCAATCGTGCAGGGTATGGTAAAACTCCTGGGATCTTTGAGCTTGGGGGGGTAATTTCTTCTAGATAATGGCACTACATTCCTCAGTTAAGGTCACCGTCTCATATTCTTCCAATCTTCTTTTCCTATAGAGGATTTCCTTCAAAAATTTCACATAACTTGGCATTTGCTCTAAGGCATCTGCGAAAGGAATGTTGATGTGAAGTTTCTTAAAAACCTTAAAAAATTTGGTGAATTCTTGGTCAAGCTTTTGGTTTTGAAACCTTTGAGGAAAAGGTACTGGTGGTTTAACTGGAGGGGGTGTAGTGGAAACATGTGTAGTTTCAGCAGACGAGGAAGGCTGTGAAGTAGAAGAAGCTACAGATGAAGAAGCACCTAATTTGGATTCCTTTGCAGCTTGATCCTGATGTTCCTGCTCTTTCTGAGCTGCTTCGTTAAAACTTAAGAATTCTTCAACTATGTGCTGTTCAGGGCTGGACTTAACTTGTGGATCATCCAGCTCTCTGCCACTCCTAAGAGTGATGGATTTCACATGTTCTTTACCCACCCTTTGTCTAATAGGGTTAACTTCAGTATTATTGGGAAGGGTCCCTTGTGGACGCTGGTTAAGAGCACTAACTATTTGTCTAACCTGAACTTCTAAGTTCTTAATTAAGGCAGCTTGATTTTGCTGGATAGTCGTGAACATTTCCTCTAATGTAGGCTTCTTCTCAGCTGCTGGTGCTGATGCAAGTACGTGATGTGGTTGCATATGTGGTGGTGGTTGATGGAAGTGAGGTGGATGATGTTAAAATTGAGGTGGTGGATGGGAATGGTTAGATGGGTGATGTGAAAATTGCTGCTGTGGTGGTACATGAACCGATGGAGCTTGAAAACCAAGGGGCCTACAGATATGGAGTTAGAAAATTGCCCTTGATTTTGGCTCAAGGAAAAATTAGGATGGCTCCTCCACCCTGAATTGTAGGTGTTTGAAAATGGGTTGTTCTATTGCTTCAAAGAGAGGGCAACGTACTGAACCGATTCTAAGTTAAGCAGACACCTATCTACAGAGTGTGTACCACCACACAGATCACACGAAAGAAAAGGACTTTGGATAGAATACACAAGATTAGGACTAGTGGAAGGATTATGTTGGTGCTGAGCGACTCTACCTTCTTTGTAAGGTTAGCGATTTGAGAGGTCAAGGTAGACAGCGTGTCGAGCTCATAGATACCCGTCGAATTCTTAGGCAATTGCCTCTCCTTAGACCATAGATAGTTGTTAGCAGCCATCTTGTCTAAGAGCTCATAAGTTTCCTCCTCTGTTTTGCACATTAGAGCTTCACCCGCAGCAGCGTCAACGATGGTCCTATTTGGGCTTGTAAGTCTGTTGTAGAAAGTCTAGACTTGTAGCCACAAAGGTAGGCCATGATGAGGGTACTTCCTAAGAAACTCCTTATATCATTCCTATGGTTTGTAAAGAGATTCAGAATCGAATTGGGCAAAGGAAGATATGTCACTACAGAGTCTGGCCATTTTAGAGGGAGGGAAAAACTTAGCTAGAAATTGATAGGCTAACTCGTCGCATGTAGAAATGGCTCCTGGAGGCAAGGAGGTTAACCAGTGTTGCACCCTATCACTAAGCGAGAAGGGGAATAATCTAAGCCTAAGAGCATCATCAAATAATCCATTGTGCTTGAATGTGTTGCATAGGTCCAAGAATTGCCCAAGGTGAGCATGTGGATCATCGTGTGGAAGCCCACTGAACTGTAAAGAGGTCTAGATCATCTGGAGGATGGATGGCTTAATTTCGAAGTTGTTCGCAGGGACAGCTGGTGGCCTAATGCCGGTATAATAACCTCTAATATTCAACATTGTCCTAATTTCCCTATTTTCTGCCATGGTGTTTTGCAGCGGAGCTATTAATTTCCTAAAACCCTTTTGAATTTTTCTATGTGTTCGTTCAATTTCAGGATCTAAAGGAAAGCAATCATAACTCCTGGCTCTACGCATGCAAACATCACAAAGTCCTTAGAAATTTTTTTAAGTTTTTTAATTTTTCAATTTTTTTTAATGAGATAGAGAAAATTAACTAAACTAAACTAAGGATCTAAATATTTACAACCTAAATATTTACAAGCTAGAATTACACCTAAGCATAATTTCACCGATATTAATTAACGGCTAATAAAGACTTCCCCGGCAACGGCGCCAAAAACTTGGTACGAACTAGACGTATTTCCACAAGTGCACGGGTCGTACAAGTAATAATGGGATTTGAGTCTCGGATTATCGTCCCACAGAGAAGTTGATCAGCCCAATTAACTACCGGTTACTCTTACCCTAAGTATATCCTAGCAAATTATGAAGTTTAAGTGGGTTATCTACAAGGTTGAAATTAAAACTACTGAATACAATAACAATCATGAACTAAAGAAAATAAAACCGAGCTAAAATTACTTACAGAGCTCCGAGCAATTAAAAAAAATACCTACAAAAGATAATTAAAACAGTTAAAATTAATTAACGCAATTAAAAATGCAAATATGAAAATAAGAAACAAAATTAATTAAACTAAAATTAAACCATCCTAAAATAAAATATGCATGTAATTAAACTAATTAACAAAGATTGCAAATTAAACTAACATAAAATCTAATGAAATAAAATCCTAGAAGAATTAAGAAAATAACTACAAGTCTAAATGTTTAAAATATTAATTCTAAATTAATCTTGATTATATCTAATTACTAACTTAACAATAAAATCTAACTAATGTATGAGAAATAAATATTTTTGGATTTTTCAATTTAAAATGAAAATTTAACAATGCATAAAATGATTTTAATCTAAGTGAATCCTAAATGCAACAATAGAATACTAAACTAAAATTAAGTCCTAAAACATATAATATAAATTAACTATTAACTAAAAATTAAAACTAAAGATTAAATTGACAAACTAAAACATTAGATTTAACCTACAATTATCAATTAACAACTATCCTAAATTAACAACTAATGAAAACAATCAAAATAATAAAAATGCAATAAACATTAAATTAAACAAAGGAAATGTGGCCAAACAAGGCCTTAACCAAACAAGCCAGCTGAGTGGTCCAGTAAATAGTACTATGCATGTTCTTGCTTCTGCTCTAGGTTCAGTGCTTCTACTCCATGTGCTATACTGGTTCTGTTCCTGCCGTGCTACTGCTCCAGGCTCCAGGTGCTATCTTCAGCTGTGCATCCCGTATTTCTCTCCGCTTTTGCCTTCAGTTTAGCATATCCCAACTGTTATCTTGCACTGCTGCATCAGGCGCTAGCAGCATCCTCTCCAGGTGCTGTTCTTGTTCTCGGTTCTGTCCTTTCCCGCTGGTGCTCATGTACATTTCCAGCTGCCGCAGCCTCTCATGCTATGCATAGCAACACCATTCTCCTGGTCTATATCTCCAGGAGCTTATGCTATCAACCAGCACTGTTCTGTATTCACGCCAGCTCCTGCTTCATTTGGTATCTTCGGTGCTCATGCTATGAGCACCATCTCAGATTCTCACAAACAATGCAGAAGCTAAGCATTTAACATAAACTATAATCTAAGATAATTAACAGCAAGTATCAGCATCAATCTGTAACAAAGTTAAGGAAGTAAAAACAAAGAAAACACAAGCAGAAAACGATGAAGAACATAAAAGGCTGCTATTGCCAATAACTATCGAACCATTCCAGCAATTAAACCAACTAAACAGTACACTAAATATATAAACAGAGTCGAACAGAGCAACACCAAAGACACTTCTCAATGCACCTAATGAAAGCAACATCTATCCAACATAAAATAGCAGGTAAATCTAGAGGGACTAATGAAAAATTTCTAAAATGAAATGCAACAATTGTCTTGAATTACAGAACTTAGCAACATGCAGTAGAAATAATGAAAGCTAATGTTAAAGGCAGTAAACAAAACAACCCGAATCATGAAGTGCAGAAAATTAAAAATGAAATAAGAAAAGACAAGAACAATAAGGCATAGCAGAATATGAGATTAAAGCCGAGAGGAAATATAAAAAACCACAACTGAAGTTAACACCCGTGAGCTTCATCAAGATGAATAGGGAACCCATCTTCCTCGGGTTGCTTCATTCCATTCTCCAAGTGGTTCCACATTGCTTTTGATGTGGAACAATGCTCAGCATCAACCCACATCAAGGCAACAAAACCAAAAGGCAGAAGAATGAATGAATAATTCTTGTCACACGAATAAACACAAGATGAACAATCCGAGAGCTAGGAAAGATAAAGGTTTTTTAAATAAAAACATAAGCAATTTTAGGAAAACCGAGAACTAGCAAAAGAGAAGCAAACTTTCTATTAAATTTCATTGAATCTAATTCAAAGGAAATAAACTTTGATAATGTGAACTACAAACGAAACAACAAATGAAAGAAACTCTTCATAAAGTAAGTTGCCATGAACAACAGAAAAACTTGCTAAAAGAAAAACTATTCGAAAATTTTAAAAAACAAGGAAAACTTAAAGTTACCCTAAAAGCTATTCTACCCTATTTTACCTTAACCTACATTACCTTCTTGATTTTTTCAATTTCCATCATATTCTATTTATATACACACTTAGGGGTATAATGGTAATTTTCCATCCTAGATGAGTTGGCATTGTTTGGCCACCTG
The DNA here is from genome assembly GCA_033439115.1 of Firmiana major. Lineage (NCBI taxonomy): Eukaryota > Viridiplantae > Streptophyta > Magnoliopsida > Malvales > Malvaceae > Firmiana > Firmiana major. The sequence continues at coordinate 62,940,446 of CM065904.1, forward strand.
TCTCCCTTTGATTTGCTGGAGAGAAGATATTTCCACGTCACCCTTTTTTTGTCCAATTGGCTGTGCGATGTGGCCTGACGTGTGTCTTCCAGAAGGTTGGCATGGTGTCCGTTGATCTTATCATTTCGGAGAGAATAAAATACGGACACCTGGCATCACACGTGTCCAGACGACTGGTGACTCGATCTGCAAATTGGAAGTGGTCTAGTCTCCTTTAGCCCATTTTCAACCCAATTTTGACTGAAACGACTAAGTTTCATTCGAATTTATTTTATCTGCACATTAAAAAATTTTAATTAAATAAAGGGGATAATTAATAAAATAATATGGGGATTAAATAAATAATTAGGAAATTAAGCACAAATAATTCTATTAAAATAGAATTATCAGTAATCTCGAGAGATGGTATATCAGTGGATCCGTCCAAGATAGAGGCTGTGATAAAGTGGGAAAGACCCAAGACGGTTACAAAGATCTGTTGTTTCCTGGGTTTAGCAGGTTATTACCGACGGTTTGTCGAGGGATTCTCTAAGTTGACTGCTCCATTGACACGACTCACCCGAAAGAATGTAGTATTCGAGTGGGATGATAAGTGTGAGAAACATTTCTGCGAGTTAAAGTACAGACTGACGACCGCACCTATTATCACTATACCCACCAGCTCAGGAGGTTATACAGTGTATACAGATACCTCGAGACAGAGACTGGGCTGTGTGTTGATGCAGGACGGGAAGGTAGTAGTCTATGGTTCCAGACAGCTTAAAGACCACGAGAGGAACTGCTCGACCCATGATTTAGAGTTGGCAGCCATGGTATTTGCATTGAAAATTTGGCGCCACAACTTATACGGTGAGAAATTTCAAGTGTATACAGATCATAAGGGCCTCAAATATCTGTTTTCACAAAAAGAGTTAAATATGAGGCAGAGACGATGGATACAGCTTCTATAAGATTACGAGTGCGAGATACTGTACCATTCAATAAAGGCTAATGTTGTACCGGATGCCCTGAGTAGAAAGATCCTCGAAATGATATTGCTCATGATGGTCAGGGAATATGAGCTGCTCGAACAGTTTGCTCACCTCAGGCTGGATATAGACCCTGTTGAGATTGACAGAGACTGTGTGATAGCTAGCCTGCGGTGGAACCAGATTTGATTGATCGGATATGTCATGCTCAGCATGTCGATCTACTGTGTGAGGATCGTACGAGTCAGATTCAGAGAGGTAAGGTGGCCAACTTCTTAATGAGTAATGATAGCCTACTGAGGTTTAGAGGCAGGATTTGCATTCCTAATGACCCAGAATTAAAGAGATTGCTTTTGACAGAAACTCATTCATCGAGATACACATTGCATCTGGGAGGTAATAAAATGTACCAAAACATCCAAAAAGTGTATTGGTGGTCAAGGATGAAAAGAGATATCACAGAGTTTGTGGCAAGATGTCTGATATGTCAACAAGTGAAGGTAGAGTATCAGAAGCTTGCAGGATTATTGCAGCCGCTACCAGTACCAACTTGAAAATGGGTGCATGTCACCATGGATTTCATCATGGGATTGTCGAGAACTAAGAGGAACCATGATGCTATATGGGTAGTGGTTGACAGACTGATAAAATCCTAAGGGATGTTTTGTGTTGAGTTTCCCTTTTTATGATGAGTATTAATTATGAGCATGATAGGTTTTACATGATGATCATTCTATGTTTTACATGGTTATTTCCATGTTTTCAATACATGATATATGTATATACATGTGGCATAGTTTTACTATTTCCTCATGCTCGGGATATTAATGATTTTAAGCATGACATTATAAGCATGTAGATAGTGTAGTTATCTACCATGCTTGCATTATTGCCTTACTGAGCGTGTGGTTGCTCATCCCATTCACTTTCCCCCTCTACAGAGCGCACATATTAGCCTAATGAAGGACTGAGGCATCGTATTTGGATATTTACTGCTCTCCATCACCAAGAGGCATACACACAAGAATTCTTTTTGTATCTAAACATGTAAAAGCACAGTAATCATTTTGAATTGTAATATGGGGGATGTAAATTTAGCATACATGTCATGTATAAGTATATGACTTAAACTTACAAAAGTATGTGTTTGATTTTGATTAATTGAAAGATGTATGGTAAATGATGATTAATACTGACTCACAGCCCAACTATTATTTGTGAAGGTTGTTCACGACCGGGTAAGTTAACGAATAAAGTGAATAATTTATGGTGATTTTTAGATAAGAAGGATGAAAATGGGTCATGACACATACAATGTCTGAAATAGATACAATATAAAACTACGTATACCTCATTGGTACAAATGCGACCCAAATTTTCACACAATTTGGTTGGGCTACAAGTCGATATTAGGTCAGAATAATAACTTAGTCTGATTAATTTTCTTTCTTAGTAACAAATTTTAAACAAAATATATTCACACTCCCTAGACACATCTAGTATGCATTACTGTACTTATAAAAATTTTAGATATAAAAGAATTGTTTAAGCCTAGGTATACCTTCGATGTAGAAATATGCTCCCCGAAATCATAACTGTGCAGAATGCCTTACTAACAGAAGCGATCCAGGCTACAGATAGGGCTCTGTGGAGGAAAGTAAGGGGTGAGCTCAACATGCTTAGTAAGAAAAACCTCATATCAGGTAGATAAATATACTACCTAGGATATATATAAATATATATATATACTTGCCAAAATCTGAAACATTTTCACAAAGTATACAAGTAGTTCAAAAAATTCACAGATACTAAAAACAGATTTCAGAAACCAGAACATATATCGGTAGTAAAATTAACTACTATGGTAAACACAAAAAAAAAGTTAGAGCTTCCAGCAACAAAATAAACAAATTTCCAGAATATCCCAATCCATGCAGATAGTTTAGAGAATATTTCAAATAAACATAGAGACACTACCAGTTTCGAAAAATCAAAGTCAGAATGTCCATGGCAATTTCAGTATGAAAATGGAATTGAAATCAATACCATTTTCTAAAACTTTAAATAGCTTTTAAAAGTATTGACGGTGTGGCACTTTGGTCCTGCAGAATTCAAGAGGTGGCCCCCACGATCTTTTATGCGTTAAGATATTCAGTTTCATACGAAATAAAATCACACAATCAATTTAAAAGTTCAAATAGACGAGACAAGGCAGACATGCTATATCAGATATCAAAAATTACAATTGGCTAATGTCGGTGACTTTAAGGAATCATTGATCAAGTGTACCAGGATGTCAATCACTGTGGGAGTGATTAGCTACCCAAGCAACTTACAATACAATATGTCTGAAGACCAGTAACATGATACATCGTACTCACATGCATGCTGCATGGTACATTATACTCCGTGGACCACAGTACCAGTAACAGTTCGGTAACAGTACAGTCCAGTAACAATGACAGTTCGGTAATAGTACAGTTCGATAATAGTATAGTTCAGTTACAGTAATAGTGTAGCATGACTAATCATTGCCTTTGTCTCAAAATCAGCGCGAGTCGGACCGTGCGACACACAGTCAGCACGCGTTCAAGCACATTTATTCAACATTTCTTTATAAACAAATCATTTTCCTCAAATCGTGTAAAATTTAGTTTGATTCACAAGATCGTTTAAAAGAGGCTGACTAGCCCATTTTTAGTTAAAATCCTAGTAAACAGTCTATGAAATTTAAAATTAGGGATTTTTGATTTTAACCAATAATTCAAGTCATATCAGTATCTATGCAAACCATTTAAATTCAATCGGTAAAGTGAAGCTGTTCAACCAGGCTAAATTCTATAATTTTTAGACTCGTAAAATTCAGTCTAGATTTTTTTGTAATTTCGGTATTGGGAAATCCAACCTAAAATTTTATATCTACAAATTTAAGAAAATTACGCATATTTATCTCTAGCAGCAATGAGAATTTTCCTACATCGGTGTCTATTTGTAGTTCTCAATTGCCTCAACGTTCGAGTCGACGAGTCTGGTCCAATCGGGTTATTTCCTCCAAATTTTTTGAATAATTATTTTCGAATTATCATTCCTTGGGTTTTCTCAAATTCTCGGTGTCTTCTTTCCTTCTTCTAAATACATATATAAATATATTATATATATATTACTCTCATTTTTTTCTGGTAACTATCCACCTTTTTTTAAAAATTATTTTCTTTCTCGCCATTTTCTTTTCCGTTTTTCTTTACTTCTTCTTCTCCTTCTTCTTCTCTTTCTTCACGGCTACTGCTCATCGTTGCTTCTAAGATCTCGGCGTTGCCACCCTTCTTGTTTACGATCCTACCACCATCAATGTCGATCTTTCTCCTTGTTTCCAACTCCTACCAGAGGATCATCCCTTGTTCACGGTCTCCTTGCTCCTCCTCGATGCTGTCCATCATCATCACCTTTCTCGGCGATGCAACCTGCTTCATTGTCCCCCACACTTCAGCCACTGTCTTCTTCATCATCACAACTCGAACATCATCCTTTTAGTTATCGCCAACCTCCCGTTCAGCCTCTCACCGTGTCAGACCCAAATTTTTGTAGCTTATTTCCTTATGATTCCTGTGTGTATGAACACTATGTAATTATAGTTGAATCATAAGAAGAGTATTTACTAGACTTAAAGTGTTATTGAAATGATTTAACACGCAAAAGCTACATAAAATGCCTAATGTGAACGATGGGTATCACAGGCTAAAATGAGTTATTCTAAATCATTCTGACTGAAAATAAGAACTTAAAATAAGAGAGCGTAGAGAACTCATGAAGGAAAGTCAGCTTGATTTAGTCCCGAAAATACAAAACGAGTGTAAAAGCTAAAAAGGGTAAAATGGACCTTTTTGACGAGAAAAGGAGTTTCGGGTGAAATTATCCACCGGGAGCGGTTGGAATATAAAGACGAGAGTGTAAGACATAAGATATGACACTTTCAAAATTTGAAAAAAAAAGTCAACATAGTCAATGGTTAAGGAAAAAGTCAACTATAGTTAAGAAAGTGGACTTTTACCATAGTTGACTAATCATGGTTAAAAATTAACCTAAGTGTGGAGAAAAATTTGGGGAAAAATATTCTTGGCCAGAATACAAGATAATCATCCCCGAAAGTAAGGAAAATTTATTCGGAAGGATTCTGGAATAAATTTAATGGTTAAAAACGTGATGGGCCTAAGGTGAAAATTTTAAAGCCCATTAAGGTATACTAAACGTATATCGAAATTCTTAGGTCCTTTAGACCGAATTGTTGGACAAATTGATTGGCCAAATTTTGAGACAATAAAAGGCCCGAGGTATAGTGAAAATTTCAGCCCGAAAGCCCATTAGGAAAGCCCAAACCGAGAAGCCCAATTGGAAAAGCCCAATTGGAAAAGCCCATGAGATAAATATCTAACCATAGTTAAAGTTAACTATGACTCATAAGGTGACTCATAAGGTGACTCATGGCTAAGACCTGGAAAGTCAAGTATAATGGCTGGAAAGTAAAGCTTAATGGCTAAGTATATGGCTTATAAATGCAGCCACACCATTGTCATCTTCATCACACCAATTTCGGCTAGAAGAAGAAACCATTGAAACATAAACATCCAAGCTTTCTCTCACTAGAAATCACTAGGAATTAGGCATATTTGAAACTTGCATTCTTCATGGAAGTTGTTCCAAATTGAAAGGAGATTGACATATGTTGGAATTGGCTATCAAGGAGCCATAGAGTGCAAACCAAGAGCCTCCAAAGTTTCGGCCAAAGGGTGAACACAACAATTGGTATATTTTCTAATTTCCAATTTCATATATGTTAATGTATGAATGATTTCAAGTATGTTGATATATGTTTTAAGCATTGAAACATATTAAATAACCATGAAGTGGGTTAGGCCGAGAGTGATTAATGGGATATTGAATTATGTCAATATGATTTTAAGACATAAATGGATTAGTGTACATGTATTAATGTTAATGGTGTAATTAGAATTAATCAAATTGATTAATTAATACATGTAATTTGTTGGCAATCAAGGTGTTTGATAAAATGCCTAAATGAACTATATGATGATTGGTAATGTTGCCTACCAAGTGTTTGTGAAGATGCCTAAGTGAAAATGGCTAGGTAATAGGCATGGATGGCATGCCATGGTGAAACCGAGGCATGAGTAGCTCTCGGCCATGGCATGTGGCCGAGAGGCCCAATGGGCCAAGCCCAATTATTTTAGGCCCAATAGGGTGTAATGGGCCTAGGACAAGCCTAATAAGAGTTGGTGAGCCCCACAAGCCCAATAGGCCCAACGAAAGTGAATAGTAAAATGAAAATGGACTTAAGGCCTAGTTAGGCCCATTAAGGATTATTATGGCCCATTAAGGGAAAATAGACTGTATTAATGTATAATACAGTAGGAAAAGTATAATTAACCTGAGAAATGGTTGTTTACAGCTCAGGAGTTTACATTAAGAGCTGATCAGACTGCGGGATTTAGCAGCACCGAGGAAGTGAGGTCACATGACGTGATCCGAGGTAAGGGACTTTTGCGAGTAGTTAGAGATACCTGCATGTATTTTCTTCTGCTTTTACATTCACTTAAAAACTCTGAGGGTCAGAGAAAGTGAATAACAATTATTGTGACCCGATAGTGGTAAATTACGATTTTGCACCTAGTTAGTCAAAAAGTCAACTTTTGTGAGAAGTTGCAAGAAGCATGGAAAATACTTTTGTGAGTGTTTAATTGCTATTAGCATGAAAATAAATAGATGGGCTAATGATTTTAAGGTTGATATAACTTAAGCACACTTTTAGTGCTGATTTTACTATTTTGTAAACAATCCCTTTTTAAATAGCCATCTATCATATTATGTGAGAATGAATCGTGCTAGAGCATAGCTCGCACTGGATTTCATATGTTTTCCACATACATTAGTGCTGGAGTTTTATACGCACTAGATTTTCATGACATGCATGATAGAGTACTGGAGTTTTACTCGTACTCAGCTTTAAATGATATATGCATGACAGAGTGCTGGAGAGATTGGCTCGTACTCAATTCTTCATGGTTTATACATGACATAGTACTGGGAGCTATTGCTCGTACTTGATTTGATTTTGCGCATAGCATAGTACTGGGAGCTATTGCTCGTACTTGATTTAATACATGAACTATGCATAGACCTAGTTGCTGGAGATTGCTCGCACTAGAGTTGAGTTTGTGATGTGAAACAGTTTTCGAGCGTAGTGTCGACTGTGTGTCGCACTCGAGGGCGCACACTGTATGTGATATTATATACATGGTACCTATTCATGCCACATTCTTGTGTGACTGAGTGTCACATTTTGAGAGGATGGCCAGCATGAGGGTATTTGTGAATGTGGTATAAATATTTCCATAGTTACGAGGGCTAAGTCCTATGGGAGGCACCCTGGCTGTGAGGGTCCATGGGTGTACTTTGTACCGTGTCTGAGTGGCATGAGGTGTACACTGTACCGTGTGTTACGCATAGCTGACGGCTGTAGTGGACTGACCATCCTCCCGTTGCAGCAGTGATGCCCCACACACCGAGATCTATGTAGCTTGGGATCACTTTTCGGATATGATCATAGTCCAGGATACTATTTGCATTAACCACAGAGTCTTACATGATATATCACATTGATTGACTGATTTAAACTGCGGACAGACCTGAGGGATGGGTCGGACTCCGATTTTGTATTGTGAATCATTTGATGCCATATTTATTGTGATTTAAATATACATGGCATGATTTACATAAAGGCATGATTTATATACAATGCATTGTTTTGCACTACATGCCTACATTTGAGAAAGAAAGCATGATTTTCTGTACATGGGATTTATTCTGTACAAGTATATATATTATAATTCAAGACATGCTTTTTAAAGTGAGTAAAGGAAATAATGTTTTCAAGGCATAGCATTATTTGGAGTAGATAGTGTTGATATCTACTTGCTTGCCTGATTTCCTTACTGAGCGCGTTGTATGCTCACCCCCCTTTTCTTTACATCTCTCTACAGAGCGTCAGTAGAGTGAGAGCTATCGAGGGATAGTAACCCAGAGTCCACTACTAGTTCCTATCGATCGCCAGGTATACATATTATGTACAGTTGTGTATCTAGACATAGAAACAGCACAGTGATGTATACATTATATATTTTGGGGATTGTATTTGTATTAGATTTTATATAATCTTACATGTATAATAAAAGTAGTTACAGTCAGTAATAATATATTGACATGTATGTATGAAATGGATGATGTGGTAAGTGAGGACTCTGATATCGAATCACAACCCAACCAGTGAAGAGAGGAAGGTAAGTTAAAATGCGAAAAAATTTTAGTGATTTTGGTTAAAGTCATGGATTGAGAAACGGGTCCTGACACACCGTGACTGTCACTATCAATGAGGTGTTTCTTTTGTTCGCCTCTGTTCCAATTAGTTTTCCTAGTCTTCAACTCCATCATGATTCGCCTTGCTCGAGTCAACCCTTACCCTTTATGTTTGCGCTTCTGCCTTGTTGCCTACTCTCCAGCTCACTACCGCCTCTAGTGCATGCCTCTGTTGTCAAGTTTTTTCATCCTCTGTTCAGTACCGAGGAAAACAATGGAAACCAAATTATTTTACTGTGCTCTCTACTCTCCCTCTCTTATCCCCTTTCTTCTTTTTTTGAATTGGTTTCCTAGTCTCATGTCTGTCCTTCTCATGTTCCAGTGACTCCTCCCATCCTATATGTTTCGAGTAGTCCATACTTCCTTTCCTGAACATCCTCACGTTTTCTGCCCATTTTTCTTTCTCCGTTGTAGCCATCTCTTAGATAATGTAGTGTATATATATATATATTTGTATGTACACCAGAAGAAAGCCAACACAACAGCTTCAGTTGGCTCCAGTTCCAGCCAACCTAACCACGTTTTTCTCTGCTCTCCTCAGTTTCCTATCCTCATTTCTAAACCATGCACATCCTCTCAATTTTCATTTTTCACCTTTCCTTCAAGTTTTCTTTCCTTGTTTTTAGTCACCAACTCTGCTCCTATTTTTATATATACAGTCTCAGTTTCTTTTCTCTTTCTTACTTTTATCAGTGTACAATTTGGGTAGAGTATGAGGATTGGTCTTGTTTCATGTCAGTTCCCAGTTTCCTTTCTTTTTTATGCTTCATTCATCACGTGTCCACCTAAACTATGGCAAAGCTTGTTACTTTGTCATGTTCTGGCTTCAATTTCCTTTTTTATTACTATAGCTAACAGCAGTCAATATATTCATTTCTAACTGGATTCTTGGCCATGTACTTATACATATATATATATTATCTTCTCATATGTCTATGTATACCTCCAAGGAAGGTCTCGGCCATGTGATGTACATATATTTATAGGTGGACATAGTGCATACATATATGTATTTATGTATATGCTTTGCCACACACACCTATATATATTTATTTATTCTTACACTCAATATTTAAATACATAATAAATGCGGTATTATTCACCCACGTATATACATATATATCGACATATGTATATCTGTATTATTGTAACTATTTTTTTTACCTTCATCGATATTCCTCCGTGGAACTGATATATTTTGAATAAATTTAATTCTCCCCAAGTCTCACTATGGAGTAAAATAATTTTTTTATTTAATTTCTTGACTAATGGATCGAAATCTTTAATCTCGAGGATTAATTTTGTTAATCATGGATAGAACTAAGTACATAAATTTAGGGTATTTACATTTTCCCCACCTTAGGAAATTTGGTCCCCAAATTTAAAAGTACATTAGTCTCCAATATACGGGGATTTAACTTTTCGTCCTTCCCAGACCTTCTTATACTCTTGGAAAGAGAAACTTCCAAAAGCATCGAATCTCTTACTGAAACTTCCAAAGGTCTCCGTGTTTAATCAGTATAACTCTCTTTTGCCTGCTTTACTTTGTTCCTCTGTAAGACCCACTTTTGGGGATGTATTCCTTATGATTCATATGATGTACACAATTTCATATGTTAATTGAATCATAAGAAGAGCTTTTTCTTGAATGAAATTGCAAAGAGAGTGAATGAATATTCATGAATCCAAGTAATGGCTAAATAAGGGCTAAAGTGGCCACCGACTAAACGAATGGAATTTAAACCATTCTGACTGAATATAAAGACTTAAAACACGAAATGATAATGTAAGGCCTGTGAATTCTATGTACCCTTTATGATTCCATGTTGTACACACAAGTTACATAATATGTGAATCATAAGAAATGGACCTTTTTATGCTCTAAGTGTGATTAGAATGCAAAATGATTAATAAAGCATTTAAAAGCCCTTTTTATGGTCTAAGTGTGATTAGAATGCAAAATGATTGGTGAAGCATTTAAAAGTAATCTTTCATTTGAAATTCTAGAAAAATTAGTAGCTGGAATCCTGCAAATGAATGTCAGATCGATCTCCCTTCACGACAGGATCAATCTGGTAATTCTAAAATGAAATCACAAAGGTTTTCTAGGCAACTAGATCGATCTCGATGTGATTCTGCCTAGAAAGGATCGATCCCTTCCCAAACACAGATCGATCTCCAAAGGTTTCAGGCTAGAGCAGATCGATCCTTTCCCAAAGAGCAGATTGATCCCACAGCTCATTTACTAACTACTTGTGTAGTTTAACCAAAGGATGATCGATCTCTCACCCTAGGAGATCGATCTTACAATACCATTTCGATTTAAAAGTTCGACAAGCGAGCCTTCTATCCCAGAATATCAATTTCCTCTTCATTTAAGTAAGTGAACAAGTTCTTTCTCACTCTAAAATATCTCACCTTCCAAGCAGATTTGAGAAAGGTTGCTTTCGCAAAGTTGTTCCTAGTGATGAGGAGAACAACATAGTAAAAAACTAGTAGTTGAATCTCTGGATTAAAGGAGTAAGGTATTTCTCCAATTTTGGCCAAAAGAAAAAGGTTAAGCTATGTCAGTTTTCAATACACCAACTTCAAATATGTTAATCTAGACATTTTTATGAGTTGATTGGTGTATGCATGGTTGGTTGAAACATCCTTCAACATGTTTAATAATCCATGACCAAATATGGGTTTAGTGTAAGAAAGTGACCTATGGTTGATTTAATGATGAATGGATTATACTATGGTGTTGGTGATGCTCTATGCATGATTTTGAGATAGTTTTATGAAATCAATTTATGGAATTGGATGAAGTTATGAAATGTTCATATAAGGTGTTTATGAAAATGCATGAATGAATGGAAAACTAAGGTTAAAGCATGCATGCCAAGTGCTTGATCAAATAACTAAGTGAGTTTGCTAGCCAAATTGGCTAGAATTGGCGTGACAATGGCTAGCATTTGGCCATGGTGGCATGATGGGTGTTCGACCACCATGCCATGGCCGAATGTGATTATGGGCTAAGCTTGATGCAATCGACCCAATAAGATATATTAACTATGATGAAGTCAGAATAATCAGTTATCAGTGTTGACTGATGTGAATGATGAATATTTGCATCTCCTGAGGCTATATCTGGAGCTAATTGACCCAATCACGAAAAATGAGAAAGGAGGAAGAAGCAACTTTTGAGTGATTTAAGGTAAGGGAATTTTGTTGGCTCTTAGAGATATCTGTATGCGTTTTCGGTCTCATTTACAATTTCCTAAAAATGTTTGAGGGTCATAGAAAAAAAAATAATGTTTTAAGGGGTCCAGAATTGTAGATTATAATTTTCCCTTAGGAAGGGTAAAAATTGAGATGTTTGAAAAGATCATGAAAAACAAGAATAGCATGTTCTTGAGTCTTTTGCTGCTTTTAGCATGTGGATAGGTAGGCTGGCTAGTTTAAATGGTTTGCAAGAAAACAACTTGATTTGATTTTAATAACCATTCTTTGCAAAGATATTAGCTACCTACATTGGTTTTGTGAAAATAAAGCGTGCTGGAGGGTTGCTCGCACGAGATTTGACATTTTCATACATGCATTAGTACTGGAGCTGTGCTCGAACTAGAGTTTTAAATTCACGAGTGCTGGAGCCTAGCTCGCACTAGTTTTCACATGGATTTGATGACATAGTGATGGAGCGTTGTGTCAGACCCAGATATTTGTAGCTTGTACCTTATGATTCCTATGTGTATGAACACTCTGTTATTATAGTTGAATCATAAGAAGAGTATTTACTAGACTTAAAGTGTTAGTGAAATGATTTAACACGCAAAAGCTACATAAAAAGCCTAATGTGAGCTATAAGTGTCACAGGCTAAACCGAGTAAATCTAAATCATTCTGACTGAAAATAAGAACTTAAAATGAGAGAGCATAGAGAGCTCATGAAGGAAAGTCAGCTTGATTTAGTCCCGAACATAGAAAACAAGAGTAAAAGCTAAAAAGGGTAAAATGGACCTTTTTGGCGAGATAAGGTGTTTCGGGTGAAATTATCCACCGAGAACGGTTGAAACATAAAGACGAGAGTGTAAGATATAAGATATGACACTTTCAAAATTTTGAGAAAAAGTCAACTTGGTCAATGGTTAAGGAAAAAGTCAACTTGGTCAATGGTTAAGGAAAAAGTCAACTATAGTTAAGAAAGTGGACTTTTACCATAGTTGACTAATCATGGTTAAAAATTAACCTAAGTGTGGAGAAAAAATTGGGAAAAAATATTCTTGGCCAGAATATAAGATAATAATCCCTGGAAGTAAGGAAAATTTATTCGGAAGGATTTTGGATTAAATTTATTGGTTAAAAACGTAATGGGCCTAAGGTGAACATTTTAAAGCCCATTAAGGTATACTAACCGTATATCGAAATTCTTAGGTCCTAATGAGTCACCTTATGAGTCATGGTTAGCTTTAACTATGGTTAGATATTTATCTCATGGGATTTTCCATTTGGGCTTCTCGATTTGGGCTTTCTTAATGGGCTTTCGGGCTGAAATTTTTACTATGTCTCGGGCCTTTAATTGTCTCAATATTTGGCCAATCAATTGGTCCAACAATTCTCATGGCTAAGGCTTGAAAAGTCAAGCTTAATGGCTGGAAAGTAAAGCTTAATGGCTAAGTATGTGGCTTATAAAATCAGCCACACCATTGTCATCTTCATCACACTAAATTCGGCTAGAAGAAGAAACCATTAAAACATATTATCCAAGCTTTCTTTCACTAGAAATCACTAGGAATTAGGCATAATTGGAACTTGCATCCTTCATGGAAGTTGTTCCAAATTGAAAGGAGAGTGACATATGTTGGAATTGGCTATCAAGAGCCATAGAGTGCAAACCGAGAGCCTTCAAAGATTCGGCCAAAGGGTGAACACAACAATTGGTATAGTTTCTAATTTTCAATTTCATATATGTTAATATATGAATGATTTTAAGTATGTGGATATATGTTTTAAGCATTGAAACATATTAAATCACTATGATGTTGGTTAGGTCGAGAGTGAGTGGTGAGACATTGATTTATGTCCATATGATTTTAAGGCATAAATGGATTAATGTACATGTGTTAATAATTATGGTGTAATTAGAATTAATTAATTTGATTAATTAATACATGCAATTAGTTGGCAATAAAGGTGTTTGATAAAATGCCTAAATGAACTATATGATGGTTAGGAATGTTGCCAACCAAGTGTTTGTGAAAATGCCTAAGTGAATTGGCTAAGAAATAGGCATGGATGGCATGCCATGTCATAACCAATGACATGGATAACTCTCGGCCATGGCATGTGGCTGAAAGGCCCAATGGGCCAAACTCAAATATTTTAGGCCCAATGTGATGTAATGGGTCTAGGACAAGCCCAGTAAGAGTTGGTGGGGCCCACAAGCCCAATAGGCCCAACGAAAATGAATACTAAAATAAAAATGGGCTTAAGGCATAGTTAGGCCCATTAAGGATTTTTAAAGCCCATTAAGGGAAGTAGACTGTATTTAATGTGAAATACAGTAGGAAAAGTGTAATTAACCTGATAAATGGTTATATGCAGCTCCAGAGAGTATTGGAGGTGCAAATCAGACTGCTGAAACTAGCAGCGCAGAGAAAGTGAGATTTCTCGAGTGATTGTAGGTAAGGGACTTTTGTGAGTAGTTGGAGATACCTGCACGTATTTTCGTCTGCTTTTACATTCACTTAAAAACTCTGAGGGTCAGAGAAAGTGAATAATAATTATTACGACCCGATAGTGGCAAATTATGATTTTGCCCCTAGTTAGTAAAAAAAGTCAACTTTTATGAAAAGTTGTAAAAAGCATGGAAACCACTATTTTGAGTGTTTAACTGCTATTTAGCAGGAGAATAAATAGATGGGCTAATGATTTTAAGGTTGATGTGAATTACGCACATTTTATAGTGCTGATTTTGATGTTTTGTAAATTATCCCTTTTTAAAGAGCCATCTATCATATTATGTGAGAATGAATCGTGATAGAGCACAGCTCGCACGGGATTTCATATATTTTCCACATACATTAGTGCTGGATTTTGATTCGCACTAGATTTTCATAACATGCATGATAGAGTACTGGAGTTCTTACTTGTACTCATTTTTATATGATATATGCATGAGAGAGTGCTGGAGCGATTAGCTCGTACTCGAGTTTTACATGAGATACATGATAGAGTGTTGGAGCATTGCTCGTACTCGATTCTTCATGGTTTATACATGACATAGTACTGGAGCTATTGCTCATACTTGATTTGATGATATTATGCATAGCATGGTACTGGAGCTATTGCTCGTACCTGATTTAATACATGAACTATGCATTGACCTAGTTGCTGGAGGTTTACTCGCACTAGAGTTGAGTTTGTGATGTGAAACAGTGTTTGAGCGGAGTGTCGAATGTAAGTCGCACTCAAGGCGCGCACTGTATGTGATATATGATACATGTTAAAACTCATGCTAGAGTCCTTGTGTGACTGTGTGTCACATCTTGTGAGAGGATATCCGCACGAGGGTAATATAGATGTGGTATGATATTCCATGGTTTGAGGGCTAAGACCTATGACAGGCACCACGACTGTGATGTAGGGTCCACGGGTGTACTTTGTACCGTGCTCGGGGCATGGGAGTACATTGTAACGTGTGTTGTTGTATAGCTGACAGTTGTAATGGACTGACTATCCTCCCGTTGCAGCAGTGATGCCCCGCACACCAAGTACTGTGTTGCTTGGGATCACATGTCGGATATGATCATAGTCCAGGATACTATTTACATTTCACCACAGATTCTCACATGATATATCACATTGATTGACTGATTTAAATTGCGGATAGACCTGAGGGATGGGTCGGACTCCGATTTTGTGATGTGAATGATTTAAATGCCATATTTATTGTGATTTAAATATACATGGCATGATTTACATAAAGGCATGATTTATATAAAGTTGCATTGTTTTGCACTACTTGCCTACATTTGAGAAAGAAAGCATGATTTCTGTACATGGGATTTAATCTGTACAAGTATATATATATTTAAAGACATGCTTTAAAGTGAGTTAAGAAAATAATGTTTTCAAGGCATATCATTATTTTGAGTAGATAGTGTAGATATCTACTTGCTTGCCTGATTTCCTTACTGAGCGCGTTGTATGCTCACCCCCTTTCTTTACATCTCTCTACAGAGCATCAGTGGAGCGAGAGCTATCGAGGGATAGTATTCCTGAGTCCACTGCTAGTTCCTATCGATTGCCAGGTATACAGATTTTGTACGGTTATGTATCTAAACATAGAAACAGCACAGTGATGTATATGATATATATTATGGGGAATGTATTTGTGTTAGATTTTATATAATCTCACATGTATTATAAAAGCAGTTACAGTCAGTAACAGTATATTGACATGTATGTATGATAATGGATAATGTGGTAAGCGAGGACTCTGATATCGAATCACAACCCAACCATTGAAGAGAGGAAAGGTAAGTTAAAAATACGAAAAATTTGTAGTGGTTTTTGGTTAAAGTCGTGGATTGAGAACGGGTCCTGACAGAATGATATCAGAGCGAAGGTTGGTCTGATTTGAGTCGGTGTTAGAAAATAGGAAAGTGTACATCCCCATAGTACTGTGCTGTGTTTAGATATAACTGTGTATACCAGATTGGAGACGGACAAATTCATTATTATGAATGCAAGAACTTTGCCTATATGGCAAATACACATAGTGGTGGAGTTACGAGGGGTAAGGCTCGAGATCGGGGAGATAGACCCGAGGGACGAGCTGCTGCCGAACCATTACCTACACATGAGACTCCAGGTGCTACTGAGGCACCTGAGTGTGCTGAGACGCGCTTTACGAGATTAGAGCGTAGTCTTGCGACGATTATCAAGATGTTGGCACAGACGATGCCAGGTAGGCAAGGACAGGAGGCAGGAGCTGGACAAGAGAGGCAGGTACCCTTGATACACCTACATAGACAGTTGATGCACCGAGGACTGTAGATACTCCTATACCTCCACCAGTTTTGGGTGGTAGTGGATTAGGGTACGGATGTGATCTGCATCGATTGCGAGAATTCCAGAAGTTTAGACCTCCATCCTTTAGTGGGGTCAAGGACCCTGTAGCTGCTGAGGAGTGGTTAGCGAAGATGGAGAAGCTTTATGGATTCTTCGAGTGTACGACCGAGTGTTTCACCTTAGGGAGCACCGATTTTGTTTGTGAGGAAGAAAGATGGGAGCCTCCGATTGTGTATAGATTATCGATTGTTGAATAAGGCCACCATCAAGAATAGATACCCCCTTCCACGTATTGACGACTTGTTAGATCAGTTTCAGGGAGCACAGGTCTTTTCCAAGATCGACCTCAGGTCTGGGTATCATCAGCTGAAAGTTCGGAGTGGAGATGTACCCAAGACAGCATTTCGTATCCGATATGGCCATTATGAGTTCTTGGTCATGCCATTCGGATTGACGAATGCTCCAGCTGCTTTCATGGCTTTGATGAACGATGTGTTCAAGCCATATTTGGACCAGTTTGTTATCATCTTTATCGATGACATATTGGTGTATTCGAGATCCAAGGAGGAGCATGAGGAGCATCTCAAGATCGTGTTGCAGACTCTACAAGAGGAAGAGTTATATGCTAAGCTTAGTAAGTGTGACTTTTGGTTGTCACAGATCTCATTTTTGGGACATGTTGTATCGAGAGATGGTGTATCAGTTGATCCATCTAAGATAAAGGTTGTAGTTCAGTGGGAACAGCCGAGGACAGTTATCGAGATCAAGAGTTTTCTGGGTTTAGCTGGATACTATTAGAGATTCGTTGAGGGATTTTCGAAGTTGGCTGCTCCATTGACACGTCTTACTCGAAAGAGTGCACCGTTCGTATGGAACGAGGATTGTGAGAAGAGTTTTGAGGAGTTGAAGTGTCGATTGACCATCGCTCCGATTCTCACTATCCCTACCAGCTCAAGAGGATTTGTAGTGTATACAGATGCTTCGCATCAGGGATTGGGCTGTGTATTGATACAGGATGGGAAGGTAGTTGCTTATGGATCTAGAAAGCTGAAGGATCATGAGAAGAACTATCCGACCCACAATTTGGAGCTAGCAGCAGTAGTATTTGCATTAAAGGTATGGCGCCACTACTTGTATGGCGAGAAGTTCTAGATATTTACCGACCACAATAGCCTCAAGTATCTGTTCTCACAGAAAGAGCTGAACATGAGACAGAGAAGATGGCTAGAGCTTCTGAAGGACTACGATTGTGAGATACTTTATCATCCGGGTAAGGCTAACGTTGTAGCCGATGCCTTGAGCAGGAAGAGCCTAGGGATGGTATCGTACATGATGGTTAGGGAACATGATTTGCTAGAGTAGTTTGCTAGCCTCAGTTTGGGAGTCGTGCCTTCTGACATGGATTCAGGCTATGTGATAGCTAGTCTACGCTTGGAGCCGGACCTGTTGGACAGGATCAGAGTGGGTCAGCAGACTGATCCATTTTGTATGGATGTGAGTAGTCAGATGCAGAAGGGCATAGTGACTGATTTTGAGTTGAGTTTGGACGGACTATTGAGGTTCAGAGGTAGATTGTGTGTTCCCGAGGATCCAGGACTCAGGAGATTGATATTGGCAGAAGCTCATTTGTCAAAGTATACGTTACATCTGGGGAGTAACAAGATGTATCAGAACCTCCAGAAGGTATATTGGTGGTCAGGTATGAAGAGAGATGTAGCAGACTTTATGGCAAAGTGTCTCGTATGTCAGCAAGTGAATGTAGAGCATCAGAAACCTGCAGGGTTATTGCAGCCTCTACCTATACCGACATGGAAATGGGAGCATATTACCATGGATTTCGTGATGGGTTTACCAAGGACTCGCAGGAATCACGATGCTATATGGGTGATCGTCGACAGACTGACGAAGTCAGCCCACTTCCTAGCTATGAGAGCGACCGATACTCTGAGTTCATTAGCAGAACTGTATGTACGCGAGGTAGTGAGGTTACACGGTGTACCAGTGAGCATAGTCTCTGATAGGGATTCCCGCTTCACTTTCCACTTTTGGGGACATTTTCAGGAAGCCATGGGAACCCAGCTGAGTTTGAGCACCGCTTTCCATCCTTAGACAGATGGTCAGTCAGAGAGGACTATACAGACTCTGGAGGATATGTTGAGAGCATGTGTGCT
This sequence comes from Firmiana major, assembly GCA_033439115.1. Taxonomy (NCBI): domain Eukaryota; kingdom Viridiplantae; phylum Streptophyta; class Magnoliopsida; order Malvales; family Malvaceae; genus Firmiana; species Firmiana major. The sequence continues at coordinate 62,959,070 of CM065904.1, forward strand.
AGATTTTAGAGGCTCTTGGGATAACCACCTGCCACTAGTCGAGTTTGCCTACAACAACAGTTATCATTCGAGTATCGGGATGGCACCGTATGAGGCTTTGTATGGTCGTAGATGTTGTTCCCCTATTGGATGGGAAGAAGTGGGTGACCACAAGATTTTCGCTCCTGACATGGTTACACAAGCATCTGAGGATGTCTACTTGATAGTAGAGAGACTGAGTATAGCTCAGAGCAGACAGAAGAATTACGCTGACAGGAGACGTAGGCCACTAGAGTTTGCAGTTGGTGAATCCGTGTTTTTGAGAGTTTCTCCTTCCAAGGGCATAGCGAGATTTGTGAAGAGAGGGAAAGTAAATCCTCGCTATATTAGACCCTTTGAGATACTTGATCGAGTGGGAGATAAGGCTTATAGGTTGGCATTGCCACCGGACTTATCAGGTGTCCATAATGTCTTCCACATATCGATGCTTCGGAAGTATCACCCGGATCCGGCACATGTGATTAGTTACGAGCCTTTGGAGCTCCGAGAGGACTCATCATATGTTGAGAGACCGATTCGGATATTGGATAAGAAGGAGAAAGTATTGAGATCGAAGACCATTGGGTTAGTGAAGATTCTCTGGCAGCATCATACTTCAGAGGAAGCTACTTGGGAGCTAGAGAGTTTGATGCGAGAGAAGTACCCTCACCTATTTGATGACTGACTTGGTTCTAATTTGGAGGACCAAATTTTTTGAGTAGGGGAGGATTGTCAGATCCGGATTTTTGTAGCTTGTACCTTATCATTCCTATGTGTATGAACACTCTGTTATTATAGTTGAATCATAAGAAGAGTATTTACTAGACTTAAAGTGTTAGTGAAATGATTTAACACGCAAAAGCTACATAAAAAGCCTAATGTGAGCTATAAGTGTCACAGGCTAAACCGAGTAAATCTAAATCATTCTGACTGGAAATAAGAACTTAAAATGAGAGAACATAGAGAGCTCATGAAGGAAAGTCAGCTTGATTTAGTCCCGAACATAGAAAACAAGAGTAAAAGCTAAAAAGGGTAAAATGGACCTTTTTGGCGAGATAAGGTGTTTCGGGTGAAATTATCCAGTGAGAACAGTTGAAACATAAAGACGAGAGTGTAAGATATAAGATATGACACTTTCAAAATTTTGAGAAAAAGTCAACTTAGTCAATGGTTAAGAAAAAAGTCAACTATAGTTAAGAAAGTGGACTTTTACCATAGTTGACTAATCATGGTTAAAAATTAAACTAAATGTAGAGAAAAAATTGGGGAAAAATATTCTTAGTCAGAATACAAGATAATCATCCCCGGAAGTAAGGAAAATTTATTCGGAAGGATTCCGGATTAAATTTAATGGTTAAAAACGTAATAGGCCTAAGGTGAAAATTTTAAAGCCCATTAAGGTATACTAAACGTATATCGAAATTCTTAGGTCCTTTAGACCGTAAAACATAATGGGCCTAAGGTGAAAATTTTAAAGCCCATTAAGGTATACTAAACGTATATCGAAATTCTTAGGTCCTTTAGACCGAATTGTTGGACCAATTGATTGGCTAAAGATTGAGACAATTAAAGGCCCGAGACATAGTAAAAATTTCAGCCCGAAAGCCCATTAAGAAAGCCCAAACCGAGAAGCCTAAATGGAAAAGCCTATAAGATAAATATCTAACCATAGTTAAAGCTAACCATGACTCATAAGGTGACTCATTAGGTGACTCATGGCTAAGGCTTGGAAAGTCAAGCTTAATGGCTGGAAAGTAAAGCTTAATGGCTAAGTATGTGGCTTATAAAATCAGCCACACCATTGTCATCTTCATCACACCAAATTCGGCTAGAAGAAGAAACCATTGAAACATATTATCCAAGCTTTCTCTCACTAGAAATCACTAGGAATTAGGCATAATTGGAACTTGCATCCTTTATGGAAGTTGTTCCAAATTGAAAGGAGAGTGACATATGTTGGAATTGGCTATCAAGGAGCCATAGAGTGCAAACCGAGAGCCTTCAAAGATTCGGCCAAAGGGTGAACACAACAATTGGTATAATTTCTGATTTTCAATTTCATATATGTTAATATATGAATGATTTTAAGTATGTTGATATATGTTTTAAGCATTGAAACATATTAAATCACTATGATGTTGGTTAGGCCGAGAGTGAGTGGTGAGACATTGATTTATGTCCATATAACTTTAAGGCATAAATGGATTAATGTACATGTGTTAGTAATTATGGTGTAATTAGAATTAATCATTTTGATTAATTAATACATGTAATTAGTTGGCAATCAAGGTATTTGATAAAATGCCTAAATGAACTATGTGATGGTTAGGAATGTTGCCAACCAAGTGTTTGTGAAAATGCCTAAGTGAATTGGCTAAGAAATAGGCATGGATGGCATGCCATGGCATAACCGATGACATGGATAGCTCTCGGCCATGGCATGTGGCCGAAAGGCCCAATGGGCCAAGCTCAAATATTTTAGGCCCAATGTGATGTAATGGGTCTAGGACAAGCCCAATAAGAGTTGGTAGGCCCCACAAGCCCAATAAGCCCAATGAAAATGAATAGTAAAATGAAAATGGGCTTAAGGCATAGTTAGGCCCATTGAGGATTTTTAAAGCCCATTAAGGGAAGTAGACTGTATTTAATATGAAATACAGTAGGAAAAGTGTAATTAACCTGATAAATGGTTATATGCAGCTCCAGAGAGTATTGAAGGAGCAAATCGGACTGCTGAAACGAGCAGCGCAGAGAAAGTGAAATTTCTCGAGTGATTACAGGTAAGGGACTTTTGAGAGTAGTTAGAGATATCTGCACGTATTTTCATCTGCTTTTACATTCACTTAAAAACTCTGAGGGTCAGAGAAAGTGAATAATAATTATTGCAACCCGATAGTGGCAAATTATGATTTTGCCCCTAGTTAGTCAAAAAAGTCAACTTTTATGAAAAGTTGTAAAAAACATGAAAACCACTATTTTGAGTGTTTAACTGCTATTTAGCATGAGAATAAATGATGGGCTAATGATTTTAAGGTTGATGTGAATTACGCACATTTTATAGTGCTGATTTTGATGTTTTGTAAATCATCCCTTTTTAAAGAGCCATCTATCATATTATGTGAGAATGAATCGTGCTAGAGCACAGCTCGCATGGGATTTCATATATTTTTCACATACATTAGTGCTGAATTTTGAGTCGCACTAGATTTTCATGACATGCATGATAGAGTACTGGAGTTCTTACTCGTACTCAGTTTTATATGATATATGCTTGAGAGAGTGCTAGAGCAATTAGCTGTACTCGAGTTTTACATGAAATACATGACAGAGTGCTGGAGCGTTGCTCGTACTCGATTCTTCATGGTTTATACATGACATAGTACTGGAGCTATTGCTCGTACTTGATTTTGATGATATTATGCATAGTATGGTACTGGAACTATTGCTCGTACTTGATTTAATACATGAACTATGCATTGACCTAGTTGCTGGAGGTTTACTCGCACTAGAGTTGAGTTTGTGATGTGAAACAGTGTTTGAGCGGAGTGTCGACTGTGAGTCGCACTCAAGGCGCGCACTATATGTGATATATAATACATGTTAAAACCCATGCCAGAGTCCTTGTGTGACTGTGTGTCACATCTTGTGAGAGGATATCCACATGAGGGTAATATAGATGTGGTATGATATTCCATGGTTTGAGGGCTAAGACCTGTGGCAGACACCCCGACTGTGATGTAGGGTCCACGGGTGTACTTTGTACCGTGCCCGAGGCATGGGAGTACACTGTACCGTGTGTTGTTGTATAGCTGACGGTTGTAATGGACTGACCATCCTCCCGTTGCAGCAGTGATGCCCCGCATACCGAGTACTGTGTTGCTTGGGATCACATGTCGGATATGATCATAGTCCAGGATACTATTTGCATTTCACCACAGAGTCTCACATGATATATCACATTGATTGACTGATTTAAATTGCGGACAGACCTGAGGGATGGGTCAGACTCTGATTTTGTGATGTTAATGATTTAAATGCCATATTTATTGTGATTTAAATATACATGGCATGATTTACATAAAGGCATGATTTATATAAAGATGCATTGTTTTGCACTACATGCCTACATTTGAGAAAGAAAGTATGATTTTTGTACATGGGATTTAATCTGTACAAGTATATATATATATATATTTCAAGACATGCTTTAAAGTGAGTTAAGGAAATAATGTTTTCAAGGCTAAGCATTATTTTGAGTAGATAGTGTAGATATCTACTTGCTTGCCTGATTTCCTTACTAAGCGCTTTGTATGCTCACCCCCCTTTCTTTACATCTCTCTACAGAGCATCAGTAGAGCGAGAGCTATCGAGGGATAGTATTCCTGAGTCCACTGCTAGTTCCTATCGATCGCCAGGTATACAGATTTTGTACGGTTATGTATCTAAACATAGAAACAACACAGTGATGTATACGATATATATTATGGGGAATGTATTTATGTTAGATTTTACATAATCTCACATGTATTATAAAAGCAGTTACAGTTAATAACAATATATTGACATGTTTGTATGATAATGGATAATGTGGTAAGCGAGGACTCTGACATCGAATCACAGTCCAATCATTGAAGAGAGGAACGGTAAGTTAAAAATGCAAAAAATTTGTAGTGGTTTTTGGTTAAAGTCATGGATTGAGAACGGGTCATGACACGTTGCTCATTCTATATGTTCACTATACAATTACAGTCGTGCAAGAGCTTTGCTCGCACATGATTTTATTGACATGTTGGGAGCTGTGCTGGGAGCTTCAAGTAAACTTTGTGTCACACCGATTAAATACGCTCACACATGCGTTTTGAGATGTGGCATGATTTGATATGATGATATGGCTTCATTGAGTACTTTGCACCATGCATGTAGCATGGAGTACGTTGTACCGTGCTTGGATATATATATATACCGTCTTCGAACGAAGTAAAATCTGCTATGGACCGGCGAGTAGGACGTGACCCACATCCCGTGCGGAAATAGATATGCATGATACCCCGTACACTAGGATCCGTATAGCCTGAGATCACAGAGGATATGACCATAGTCCTAAATATTACCCTTATTATTTGCCTAATCTCACATGTCACCTGGTTTATGATGATTGCAATATTTAAATTATTTTTTCGGTCAGGACAGTCCGAGGGAGGGGCTGAGTCATGACTGATGGTGATTTGGTACTGATTTGAATTGCATGAACTATTTTAAGTGACCTTGCATGATGATTTTCCATGCTTTAATTATCGACTTGTGAAATGATTTGAATAACATAAACTACTTTACATACCATGAACACGTGTATGAACTGATGTTTTTGGGTATGACGTGTAACTGCATGGTTTTATGCTTGGCATTAGATCAAGTAGATAGTATAGTTATCTACTTGCTCGCATGATTGCCTTACTGAGCTTGTGGTTGCTCACCCCTTTTTTTCCCCCTCTCCAGAGAACTTTCAATAGATTGAGAGTGACTGAGGATTTGATTCCTGGTGTCCGCTGCAACCCATCATGTAAAGGTATACACAGCTGTATAGTTTTGTATCTAGATATGCAATAACACAATAATATTTTGAATGTAACATTTGGGGATATAAAGAATTGTAAACACATGTAAAATCGTAACCTAACTATGAAATGCAAGTGTTTATGTTTAAATAAAATGTGAATTTAAATGGTATGGTTGGATGAGATTAACACTGATGCACAACCCAACTGTTGGTGGTGAAGCTGTTCACGATCGAAGGAAGGTAAGAACAATGGATCAAAAAAATTGGTAGCGATTTTTGGTAAATTGGGGGTCGTGACAAAGGTGGTACAAAGCCGAGTTGGTCTGATGTGTGTCTATGTTAATAATTAGGAAAATTACATCCCCATGCCTACTACCAATCACTGTAGAGTGGCGAGAGCACGAGCTAGAGGCTGTAGGGGTAGGCTTGAGAGCCGTGCTGAGCCGTCATCACATGAGACTTAGGAGGAGATAGAGGCGAAGATTGATGTTGAGTAGGCCCCACAGGGTCCGACAGAGAGACCGAAGGGTATTGAGGCACACTTCGCGAGGATAGAGTGGAGCATCGAGATGATTTTGGAGTTGGTTGCCCAGTCGATACATGGAGCTGGGGGCAGGCAAGGTCCAGCTGCACAGGGTGATGCTGAACAGATTGCTGCTCTTGTGATGCCTGCACAGCCAGCCCAGAGACCCCAGATTACAAATACTCCCATACCCCCACCAGTTGATAATTCTATTTTTAATAGAATTATTTGTGCTTAATTTCCTAATTAATTATTTAAATCCCCAATTTATTTTATTAATTATCCCCTTTATTTAATTAAAATTCTTTAATGTGCAAATCAAATAAATCTGGATGAAACTCAGTCGTTTCAGTAAAAACTGGGCTGAAAATGGGCTAAAGGAGACTGGACCACTTTAAAATTGTAGACCGAGTCACCAGTTGTCTGGACACACGTGATGCCAGGTGTCCGTATTTTATTCGCTTTGAAACGATAAGATCGACGGACACCGTGCTAACCTTCTGGAAGATACATGCCGGGCCAAATTGCACATCCAATTAGACAAAAAGACGAGTGACATGGAAATATCTACTCTGCAGCAAATCAAAGGAAGGCAAGTGACCAAACAATGCCAACTCATCTAGGATGAAAAAATACTACTGTACCCCTAAGTGTGTGTATAAATAGAACATGATGGCAATTGAAAAAAAATCAAGTAGGATAAGTAGTGTAGAATTTAGGAGTAGTGTAGAGTAATTTAGGAGTAGTTTTAATTTAGGGTTAAGTAATTTTTAGAATAGTCTTATTTTTCTGTTAGCCACCATTTTAAAGTACTATTCATAGCAATTTCTAAATTTTCATGAAAAGCTTTTGTTCATTTCTAGTTCTCTAATATTTTTACATTAATGACTAGTTGCCATTTCTATTTCTCTTCTTCTTGGTTTTGTTAAAATTCCAGTTCTTTATTTTCAGGTTTCCATGAAAAACTTTAATTTTCCTATTGTAGATTGCTCTCGGTTCGCTTGTTATTAAGGTTCTATGTTTGTTTGTTCTTCATTTTTGCTCATTCGAGTGACAAAGTTTTTCCTTCATCTCTGCCTTACGGTTCTGGTGTTTTGATGTGGACTAATGCCGGGCATTGTTCCACATCAATAACAATGTGGAACCATGGCAGTAGGAAATGGAATTAGAGCAACCCGAGGATGATGGTTATTCACGTTGATGAAGCTCACGGGTGTTAATTGGGTTAACATTCATTTGTTAATTTTGCATATTTTCCTTCGGTTTGAAGCTCATGTTCTGCTATGCATTGTTGTTCTTTTCTTTCCTTATTTCATTTTTAGTTGTTTACACTTCATGAATCATTTTTTTTTTGTTTACTGCATTTAACATTAGCTTTCATTATTTTTATTGCATGATATTTGTTCTGTAGGTCATATCATTTGTTGTATTTCATTATAGAAATATTTCATTGATCTCACTTGACTCACTAGCTAGTTTATGTTTGATAGAAATCAGTGTCCATGGTGCAGTAGGGAGCATCCTTCATTTTCCTCTGTTTGTCTCTGTTTTAATTTTAATGTGTTGTTCATTGTCTTCATGTGCTGTTTTAATCCAGTTTTGGTCTTTAAGTTTCAAGTTGTAAATGCTAAATTCCATAACTACTAATGAGCTGTTGTGTAGATAATGATATGTGTAGTTGACGGGTGCAGAGTGTGTGCAACCAGGATCGGGTCCAGCCCCTGTCATCTTGTTCTATCTCATCTCCAGTTGCCGAGAGTGTCGGGTATGTGCTGCTGTGTGTTGTTACATACAAGAGAGAGGAATTAAGCCGAAAGCTATGACTCATAATGCAGAGCAACAAGGCATGGTGACTGAACATGCTCGAGACATTGTTTTTGGTACAGTAGTAGAGGACTGAACCGAGAGTTTAGCTGGTTATGCCGAGGAACAAGTAGTAATAGCAGTGAAGGATGGTACTAAGAGGCAGTAGTAGCACCTGGAGCAGAAGAAACGGATGTGTGCTGGTACCTGGATAGTAACCTGAAACAAAGTGACAAACTGAGCAAATATGGAAATGGAGAAGATGTATAGTACCTGCACACATGGGACCACTCAGCTGGGAATTTTCGGTTAAGGCCACGTTTGGCCATTGCAAATCAGCCACTATTCCATTTTCATGCACATTTATTATTTGATTATTCGTTTTAATTGTATTTTTTTTAGCTTAGGTTAATGTAGGTAAAAATACTTTTTATTTAAATTGCATATTATTAATTCCTTGCTTATTAGTATAAATTTAGTTTTAATTAGGTTGTTAATTAATTAAGTGTTAATATCTTGCATTTAGAATTAGATTAAGGATAGATATATTTCATGCAATTTTAAGTTAGTTTTTAGTTTAAATTCAAAAAATCCAAAACAATTATTTTTCATGCATTAGTTATACACTTTATCAAGTTAGTAATTATTTAGAATTAATTTAGGATTATTTTCTTAGTTAGATTTATGAATTTCTTTAGGTTAATAACATTTTATTTTATTAGACTTTAGGTTAGTTTCATTTGCATTTTTATTAATTAGTTTAATTACATGCATATTTTTTTTAGTTTAATTAATTTTGTTTCTTTATTTTCATATTTTGCATTTTGTTTCTTTATTTTCATATTTTGCATTATAGTTTATTTTCATTAATGAATTTTAACTATTTTAATTATCTTTTGTAGGTATTTTCTTTAATTGCTTGGAGCATTGTAAGTAATTTTAGCTCGATTTTATTTTCTTTATTTTATAATTGTTATTGTTTTCAGTACTTTTAATTTCAGACTTAGATGATCACCCACTTAAACTTCATAATTTGCTAGGATATACTTAGGGTAAGATTAACCGGTAGTTAATTAGGCAAATCAACTTCTCTGTGGAACGATAATCCGGGACTCAAAACCCATTATTACTTGTATGACCCGTGCACTTGCGAAAATACGTCTAGTTCGTATCACCTATACATGATACGCCTTTTCCTGTTGATCCACCACAAGGCAGTAGAGTTTGGGGTTATAGATGTGACCTAGATAGATTACTATAGTTCCAGAATTTTAGATCATCGTCTTTCAGTGGGATTAAGGATCCAGTAGCTGCTGAGGACTAGGTCAATGAGATCAAGAAGTTATATGAGTTTTTTTAGTGCACTAATATAGATATGGTTGCTTTTGCTGCATTCATGATGAATGGATCGACAGAGCATTGGTGGAAGTCCACTAGACCCATTCTAAGAGCCCGACATATAGAGATCACCTGGGATATATTTTGGAGGCCTTCCAGAGGCAGTATGTTTTGGATACTGCACTGCGGAAGCTGCAGATGGAGTTCTTGGGATTGACCCATGGGAGCAGATTGGTGGACGAGTATGAGACGATATTTATCTCCATGGGCAGGTATGATCCTGATACGATGGATAATGAGGTTAAGAAGGTCCGAAAGTTTGTGGATGGACTGAGACCAACCATCAAATCCTGATTGGTTCCTTTTGATATACCGATCGACGAGGAGGCAGTGCACAGGGCGCAGTTGTGTGTACAGGATATTAAGTGGAATACCTCAGAGTTTGGGAAGGTTAGTAGAGTGAGGGGCAGAGATAGGAAGAGACCGGTAGTGGATAGAGGCTTTAATTATAGAGTGACCAGGAGATTATCTGGGAAGAGGCCAAAGATTAAGGAGATCTGGAAGAGGACAGTTAAGCCTCCCGTGTATCCGGCCATAGCTCTAGAGAAGGGCATAGTGATTAGAGGGCCACAGACGACTACAGAGCAGTGCAGTAAGTGTGGTAGATACCATGGTACTCGACCATGTTATAGACCTCTTACAGTATGCTTATGATGTGAGAAGTCAAGGCATATGATCTGAAATTACCTAGAGATGATTGAGAGTGCCCCACAGAAGGGAAAAGAGTCGAAGAGAGCTCTTGCTGATACTCCTACTCTGAGACGAAGGACGATAACTGAAGAGAAGGGGAAGCAAGTAGTTGGCAGAGGGAGAGTACATGCTCTGGACCAAGATACTGCGGATCAGTCTACAGATGTTGTGAAAGGTACGATTTTGATTTTTGATCTTGAAGATTATGTTTTAATAGATCCTGGTGCCACACATTCTTTTGTATCACCTTTATTTGCATATAAGTTGTTTAAATATTCGACGCTTACCCCGTTAAGTAGGAAGATACTGATAAGCACTCCCATGAACAATAGTCAGGTAGTGGAATATGTGTTTAGGGATTGCAAGTTGAAAGTAGGGGAAAAGAAAATGTCAGCCGACCTCATTTTAATGCATATGAACGACTTTAATGTAATCCTAGAAATGGATTGGTTGGCTGCAAACCGTGTTGTGGTAGATTATTTTTCTAAGACGGTAACGTTTTCAGGGGTAGATAGCGTTACCGTAAGTTTCCCCAAACAATGTATTGTAAAGTTCCCGTAAAAAGTAATGAAAGCAGTAGTTGTTGTAAGCAAAATGGATGAATTTTTTATGCTGACTAAATGATTAATATTTTAAAGGTTATATTGCGTACGTGGTTAAGGCGGATAAGGCATGTCCAGAATTGAGAGACATCCCAATGGTTTGGGAGTTTCCAGATGTCTTTTCGGATGATTTATCAAGGTTACCGCCAGATAGAGAGATGGAGTTTTATATAGATTTGGCACATGGTACAGAGCCGATATCCAAGCCATTGTATAGAATGGCTCCGATTCAGTTGTAGGAACTAAAGAAGTAGTTACAGAAGTTGTTGGATAAGGAGTTCATCAGACCAAGTGTATCGCCTTGGGGAGCACCGGTTTTGTTTGTAAAAAAGGAGGATGGGAGCCTCCGACTGTGTATTAACTATAGGTTGTTGAATAAAGTGACCATCAAGAATAAGTACCCCCTTCCACGCATCGATGACTTGTTAGATAAGTTTCAGGGAGCACAGGTCTTTTCTAAGATAGATCTGAGATATGGGTACCATCAGTTGAGAGTTCGAAATGGAGATGTACCCAAAATAGCTTTCTTATAAGACCCACTTTTGGTGATGTATTCCTTATTATTCATATGATGTACACATTTTCATATGTTAATTGAATCATAAGAAGAGCTTTTGCTTTAATGAAATTGCAAGGAAAATGAATGAATATTCATGAATCCAAGTAATGATTGAATATAAGGACTTAAAACACGAAATGATAATGTAAGACCCATGAATTTTATGTACCCTTTATGATTCCATACTGTACACACAAGTTACATAACATGTGAACCATAAGAAATATACATTTTATGCTCTAAGTGGGATTAGAATGCAAACTGATTGGTGAAGCATTTAAAAGCAATCTTTCCTTTGAAATTCTCGAAAAATTTAAAGCTGGAATCCTGCAAATGAATGTCTAATCAATCTCCCTTCACGACAGGATCGATCTGCTAATTCCAGAATGAAATCACAAAGGTCTATATGCAAGCAGATCGATCTTCATGGGATTCTGCCTACAAAGGATTGATACCTTCCCAAACACACTCGATCTTGAATGGTTTCTGGCTATAGCAGATCGATCCCTTCCCAAGAACATATCGATCCCTTCCCAAAAGCATATCGATCCCACAGCTTATTTACTGAATACTTGTGTAGTTCAACCAAAGGAATATCGATCTCTCACCCTTGGAGATCGATCTTATAATACCATTTCTATTTAAAAGCCCAACAGTCGAGCCTTCTACCCTAGAATATCAATTTCATCTTCATTTTAGAAAGTGAACAAGTTCTTTCTCACTCTAAGATATCTCACCTAAGTAGATTTGAGAAAGGTTGCTTTTAGCAATGTTATTCCTACTGATGAGGAGAACAACATAGTCAAAAACTAGTAGTTGAATCTCTGGATTGAAAGAGCAAGGTGTTTCTCTAATTTTGGCCAAAAGAAAAAGGTTAAGCTAGGTGAGTTTTCAATACACCAACTTCAAATATGTTAATCTAGACGTTTCTATAAGTTGATTGGTGTATGTATGGTTGGCTGAAACATCCTTGAGCATGCTTAATAATCCATGACCATATATGGGTTTAGTGTAAGAAAGTGAGCTATGGTTGATTTAATGATGAATGGATTATACTATGGTGTTGGTGATGTTATATGCATGATTTTGAGATGGTTTTGTGAAATCATTTTATGGAATTGGATGAAGTTATGAAGTGTTCATATAAGGTGTTTGTGAAAATGCATGAATAAATGGAAAACCAAGGTTAAAGCATGCATGCCAAGTGCTTGATAAAATAACTAAGTGAGTTTGCTAGCCAAATTGGCTAGAATTAGCGTGACGATGGCTAGCAGTTGGCCATGGTGGCGTGATGGGTGTTCGGCCACCATGCCATGGCCGAATGTGATCATGGGCCAAGCTTGATGCAATCGACCCAATAAGATATATTAACTATGATGAAGTCAAAATAATGAGTTATTAGTGTTGACCGATGTGAATGATGAATATTTGCATCTCCCGAGGATATCTCCGGAGCCAATTAGACCCAATCACAAAAAACAGGAAAGGAGGAAGAAACAACTTCTGAGTGATTTAAGGTAAGGGAATTTTGTTGGCACTTAGAGATATCTGTACGCGTTTTCGATCACATTTACAATTTCCTAAAAATGTTTGAGGGTCATAGAAAAGAAATAATGTTTTAAGGGGTCCAGAATGGTAGATTATCATTTTCCCCTAGGAAGGGTAAAAATTGAGATTTTTGAAAAGATCATGAAAAGCAAGAATAGGATGTTCTTGAGTCGATTGCTGCTTTTATCATGTGGATAGGTAGGTTGTCTAGCATTTAAATGGTTTGCAAGAAAACAACTTGATTTGATTTTAATAACCATTCTTTGCAAAGATATTAGCTACCTACATTGGTTTTGTGAAAATAAAGCGTGTTGGAGGGTTACTCGCACGAGATTTGACATTTTTATACATGCATTAGTACTGGAGCTGTGCTCGCACTAGATTTTTCCATACATGAATGTTGGAGCCTAGCTCGTACTAGTTTTCACATGGATTTGATGACATAGTGCTGGAGCATTGCTCGCACTAGATGTTCACTATACAATTACAGTCGTGCTAGAGCTTTGCTTGCACGTGATTTTATTGACATGTTGGGAGCCGTGCTGGGAGCTTCGAGTAAACTTTGTGTCACACCAATTAAATACGCTCGCGCGTGTGTTTTAAGATGTGGCATGATTTGATATGATGATATGGCTTCACGGAGTACGTTGCATCGTGCATGTAGCTTGGAGTACATTGTATCGTGCTTGGATATATATATATATATGTATATATATATTGTCTTCGGACGAAGTAAAATCTACTATGGACTGATGGGTAGGACGTGACCCACCTCCCGTGCGGAAGCAAATATGCGTGATATGTGAGACCCCGCATGTGTATAATTGTAATATGTACATAGAAATGTAAATGGAGTTATACTATGAATTCATAAGTGAAGTATATGTGATGTAAGTCCATAAGTTAATGTACACACTTGCAATAAGAGTTATAATTGTACATACAAGTTACATTGCATATGAATATGAAGATATGAACTTAAACATGTGAAGAGTTGGGATAAAATGGAAAATGGGTAGTGTGTTAAAAGAGAAGGAAAATGTGCATGAGTTATGCACTTTCATTTGGTGTATACCATATACTTTGGTTATACAAAGATTTCACACAAGTTTCAATAGGTATAAGGTATGCATGAATGCTATTTTCAAGTCTCAAAGATGATTGGATGAGAAAATGACCATGGCAGCAAATTAAAGATGTTTTGGTATAAGTTTCTACAGGAAACTGCAGCAAAATCTGGAAATTATATAGGCCAGATCAATCTCATAGGATGAGAGATCGATCTGGATGAGCCAAAACTGCTTGTATTTGAGCAAAGGAATAGGGAAGATCGATCTCTAATGGAGCCAGATCGATCTCCTAAACATTCTGTAATGAAAAGATCGATCCTCAAAAATACAGATTGATCTCCTTAGCTCTCTGTTTGGAGCAGATCGATCTCAAGTTTCGACAGATCAATCTCATGCTTAAAATGCCGTGGAAAAAAGGAATTTAAGGGGACCAAATCGATCTCCTCAAGCTATTTCTATAAAAAGGGTGTTGAAAATCTACAGATTTCGGGATAAAACCATTTCCTTCCCTTTCCAACCCAAAACCTAGTTTTCTCTCTCTAAATCCAACCATTTTTAATGAGATTTGAGGGAAGACTATTATAGGCAATGTTGTTCACATCAAGGAGAAGAACAACATAGTTTGGAGGCATTTACCCATTTGTTGGATTTAAGGAACAAGGGGCATTTCTATTTGGAACAAAGAGGAAATCCAAAGTGGTGAGTTTCTAACACATCAAGTTAAGTACATTGTTAAGCTATTGATGTTTGGGGTTGATGGAGGTGCTTAGTATTGTTAGAAACTATCTAAAATGGATTGGAATGATTATGACCTAGAAATGGTCTAGTGTGAGAAAGTGGAATGTATGGAGATAAATGAGAAATGGGATATCTAGAGGTGATAATAGTGTTATGGGTATGATTTTAAGATGTTGTTAGTGAATAAAGTGTAAGATTTACCTAAAAGGGGTAAAATGTGGATTTAGGGCATTGGTAAAATGCATAAATGAATTATATTGATTAGTGAGGTCAAATACGAGTTAACAACATTAACTCAATTGATTTGGATGAATGGATTGCAGCTCCCGAGGATACACGGAGCAAAGCGAGCCAAGAGCACAAGAAGCTAAGAGGAAGAGAGAGTCACACTCAAGTAAATTGAGGAAAGGGAATTGTGTGGACTCTTAGAGATATCTATGTGCAATTTGGGTGCTTAAATGCTTTATTAGAATGCATGAGAAATTAGGAAATGAAATTGGGTGATTAAAGGGCAAAAAGTTGTGTGTTTGAGAAATGTTCATGAAAACAAAAACATATTGTTTTGAAAATCACGTTTTATTGCTTTTTGGCAAATGATTTGGTAGGTTGGCTAATATTTGAAATGATTTGCAAAAGAGATGAGTTGCTTTTGGTTTGTTAACCATACTTTGCAAAGAATTGAGCCACCTACATGATTTTGTGGGAATGAAAGCGTGCTAGAGTAGGACTCGCATGAGACTTGAAGTGTTTTATACACATGAGTACTAAAGCTTAGCTTGCACTAGTTTTCACATGGATTTCATACTGGTTTTGGCATGGTGCTTAGAGCTTAGCTCGCACTAGATGCCTACCATATTTGTTGTCGTGCTTGGAGCTACGGGCAGACTAGGTGTCGCACCGATTAAATAGGCTCGCATGTGCATTTGTGATTTTGACATGTTGATAGCCGTGTTAGGAGCTTTGGGTAGACAAGAGGTCGTACTGATTAAATAGGCTCACACGTGCGTTTTGAGATGTGGCATGACACGATGTGTTGATTGGGTCCATGGAGTACGTTGTACCGTGCATGTAGCATGGAGTATGTTGTACCGTGTTGAGATTGTGATGAGCCGTCTTCGGACAAGATCAGATATGAACCGTGTTGAGATTGTGTTTTATTGTGAACTATGCACGATGATTTATACCATGCTTTGAAATGAATTGTGCACTAGATTTTAATAGCATGAATGCTTTACAAAACATTAACACAATCATACATTCATGTTTTGAGATAAATGATGAACTAAATGCTTTTGAGAATGGCATCACGATCACGTAGATAGTGCAGTATCTACCTATTCCCATGATTGCCTTACTGAGCGTGTGGTTTGCTCACCCCCTTATTTTCCCCCTCTCTACAGAGTGTTGAGTATAGATTGAGCGTGACTGGAGGCTTATCCCTTTTGGTAATCCGCTGCATCCCGTTGTGTAAGGTATACACATTGTTGTAATTTTGTATATAAACTTACGATAGCACAGTAACATTTTTATGTAACTATTGGGGATGTAAAATAATGTAAACACGTGTAACAACTTTGATATATATATTTATACAAGTTTTTACTCATAAATAATATACAAACTAAATTGGTATGGTGGAGTGAGTTAGACGTCGACACACAACCCAACTATTGAGGAGAGTTGCTGTTCACGATTAAGGTAAGGATGAATAATAAATGACGCACGAAAATGTGAAAAATTTGTACGTATTTTGGTAAGTTGAGGGTCGTGACAGAAGTTAGTATCATAGCTCGAGTTGGTTTGACGTGTTTCGTGTCTAAAATAATTAATAAGTTGGAAAATTACTTCCCCATGTTACTGTGCTTGTTTAGATACAAATTGTGTGTGTGTCGATGGGTTGACTAAGAATGGGATCACAGGCTCGAGGCCATAGAGGTAGGCCTGGGGGTAATTTGAGCCAGAAACACATGAGGTTCAGGACGATATTGAAGTGGAGACTGATGTTAAGCACGCTGCACAGGGTCTAGAGGAGAGGCTTGAGAGTATTGAGGCTCGCTTCTCGAGGATTGAGCAGAACATTGAGAAGATATTAGAGTTGGTCACCCAATCCTTACCTGGAGTTGGCGGTAGACAGAGTCTCACTACACAGGGTGATGCCGAGCAGGCGGCAGCTCCTGAGGCACGGGCAAGGGAACCCCAGAGGCCACAGACGATAGATACCCCACCCACACAGGATATGCCTACGCTGGTTGCTACACCAGGCAGTAGAGGTTGGGGATATAGATGTGATTTAGATAGATTGTGGCAATTCCAAAAGTTTGGACCGTCGTATTTTAGTGGAATTAAGGACCCAGTGGCAGCTGAGGATTGGATTAGTGAAATCGAGAAGTTGTATGGGTTCTTCGAGTGCACTACCACCGAGATAGTAGCGTTTGTCACTTTTATGCTGAAGGGATCAGTAGAACATTGGTGGAAGTCCACCAGGCCTATTTTGAGAGCCCGACATACTGAGATCAGCTAGGATATATTTTTGGAGGCATTCTAGAGACAATACGTTTCGGATACGACACAGAGAAAGATGAGAATGGCATTTTTGGGACTGACCCAAGGGAGTAGGACTGTGGATGAGTACGAGGCGACCTTTATCTCCCTGGGCAGATATGATCCCAACACAATGAGTAATGAGGTCGAGCAAATCCAAATATTTATGGATAGATTAAGACCGACCATCAGGTCTAGACTGCTTCCCCTGGATATACCGACCTATGAGAAGGCAGTGCGCATGACGCAATTATGTGAACAAGATGTTGATAGAATCGCCTCAGAGTTTGGAAAGGTTGGTAAGATGAGGGACAGAGGTAAGAAGAGACCAATGATGGATAGATGCTTCAGCTATAAGGGAAGCAAGAGATTTGCTAGAAAGAGGCCGAGGATCGAAGAGGTCCGAGAGAGGATAGTTAATACTCCCATGTATCCGGCCATTGCTTCAACTAAGGGAATTGTGATTCGAGGGCCACAGCCTATGATAGAGCAGTACAACAAGTGTGGCAGGTACCATGGTACTCGACCTTGCTATGGGCAGCCTGTAGTATGTTTCAGATATGGGAAATCAGGGAACATGATCAAAGATTACCTAGAGATGACAAAGAGAGCCCCACAGAAGGACAAGAAGCCAGAGAAAGCTCCAGTTAGGACAGCTGCTCCAAGAAGGAGGGCTATAGCTGAGGAAAAGGTAAGCAAACAGTGGGTATGAGTAGAAGACGAGTGCACACACTGGACCAGGACACTACATATCAGTCTTCGAATGTGGTAAAAGGTACCATCCAAATCTTTGATTTAGAAACATTTGTGTTGTTTGATCTTGGTGTCACGAATTCCTTTATTTCGCCATCCTTTGCATGTAATTGTTGAAGCATGTAAAATCCACACTGCTTGATAAGATGTTGTCGATATCTACCCCTATGAATGATAGTCAGTTGACTGAGCATGTATATAGAGCTTGTAAGATGAGGATAGGAGGTAAAGAAATGGCAGCTGATTTAATTTTACTAGATATGGGTGATTTTGATGTAATCCTAGGGATAGATTGGCTAGCTACAAATCATGTTGTTATGGATTGTCATGCAAAAACTTTGATGTTTCCAAAGATAGACAACCTTGTAGTAAATTTTGTGAAATGAAATTTAAGAACATGATTATTATAAGTGTGATGAGTACAATCTTGATACATGATGTATGAAAGATAAATTTGTTTATCAATCTTGTGTCTGAATATGATGATTTATGATTACTAATAGTGGAAAGAATAATATGAAGGGTTCATCGCTTATGTGATTGAGAAGGATAAGGCACGTCCAGAATTGGGAGACATACCAGTGGTTAAGGAGTTTCCAGATGTCTTTCCAGATGAGTTACCAGGGTTACCTCCAGATAGGGAGATAGAGTTTGGTATAAACTTGGCACCAAGTACAGAGCCGATATCCAAGCCACCGTACAGAATGGCTCAAGTTGAGTTGGAGGAGTTAAGGAAACAGTTACAGGAGTTACTGGAGAAGGGGTTCATCAGGCCGAGCATCTCACCTTGGGGAGTACCGGTTCTGTTTGTAAGGAAGAAAGATGGAAGCCTCCGACTGTGTATAGATTACCGGTTGTTGAATAAGGCCACCATTAAGAATAAGTATCCCCTTCCACACATCTATGACTTGTTGGATCAACTTAGGGGAGCACAGGTCTTTTCCAAGATAGATCTGAGATTAGGGTACCATCAGTTGAAGATACAAGGTGAAGATGTACCCAAGACAGCTTGTCGCACCCGGTATGGACATTATGAGTTTATGGTTATGCCATTTGGGTTGACAAATGCTCCCGCAGCTTTTATGTCATTGATGAATTAGATATTTCACCAGTACTTGGATTGATTTGTTATTGTGTTCATTGATGATATATTGGTGTACTCAAGATCTAGAGAGGAGCATGAAAGGCATCTAAGGATATTGCTACAGGCCCACCGAGAGAAGAAGTTGTATGCTAAACTCAGTAAGTGAGACTTTTGGTTGGAACAAATCTCTTTTCTAAGTTATATAGTATCGAAAGATGGAGTGTCAATGGATCCATCTAAGATTGAGGCAATGATACAGTGGCAGAGACCCCAGACAGTGACAGCGATCAGAAGTTTCTTAGGTTTAGCTGGGTATTATCGAAGGTTTGTAGAAAGATTCTCAAGGTTGGTTGCTCCTTTAACACGTCTCACAAGGAAGAGTGTGGAATTTGTGTAGGACAAGAAGTGTGAGGAAAGTTTTCAGGAGTTGAAAAAGAGATTGACTACAGCTCCTGTGCTCACCATTCCTACAAACTCAGGAAGTTCCTCGGTGTATATGGATGCTTCACACCAAGGACTGGGCTGTGTATTGATGCAAGATGGGATGGTAGTAGCCTATAGATCAAGGCAGTTGAAGGATCATGAGAGGAACTACCCGACCCATGACTTGGAGTTGGCAGCGGTGGTGTTTGCACTGAAGAGATGGCTCCACTACCTTTATGGTGAGAGATTTCAGGTTTACACAGATCACAAGAGCCTTAAATACTTGTTCTCGCAGAAAGAGTTAAACATGATACAGAGGAGATGACTCGAGCTCTTAAAGGATTATAATTGTGAGATCATGTACCACCCGGGTAAAACAAATGTGGTTGCTGATGCATTGAGTAGGAAGCATCTCGGGATGGTGTCATTTATGATGATCAGGGAACACGAACTGTTGAAACAGTTCACGAACCTCAATTTGGATGTGACCCCGTCCAGTGCTGATGGTGGTGTTATCGCAGCTAGCCTACAGTTGGAACCGAATTTGGTAGATCTAATCCAACAGGCTCAGCAAGTTGATCAGCAGTGCAGTGATATAGTCGGGCAGATACAGAAGGGTACAGAGACGGACTTTGTGTTGAGTTCGGATGGATTGTTAAGGTTCAGAGGTAGGATATGTGTTCCTGATTATGCAAAGGTCAGACGGTTGATCTTAACAGAGGCTCACTCATTGAAGTATACGATACATCCAGGGAGTACCAAGATGTATCAAAACCTTTGAAAGGTTTATTGGTGGTTTGGGATAAAAAAGCACATTGCTGAATATGTTGCTAAGTGTCTCGTTTGTCAACAGGTGAAGGTAGAGCATCAAAAGCCTGCAGGGTTATTACAGCCTCTACCGATACCGACTTGGAAGTGGGAGCATGTTACCATGGATTTTATGATGGGATTATCGAGGACCCGCAGAAGTCATGATGTCATATGGGTGATTGTGGATCGGTTGAAGAAATCAGCCCATTTTCTAGCTATGAGAGCTACCGACACTCTGAGCCAGTTAGCGAACTTGTATGTGCGCGAGATAGTGAGGCTACATGGAATTCCAATGAGCATTGTTTCTGATAGGGATGCCCGCTTCACTTCCCACTTCTGGGAACATTTTTAGGAAGTGATGGGCACCCATTTGAGTTTTCGCACCACGTTTCATCCTTAGACAGATGGTCAGTAAGAGAGGACTATATAGACGCTGGAGGATATGTTGAGAGCATGTGCATTAGATTTTAAAGGCTCTTGGGATGACCATTTGCCACTCGTAGAGTTCGCTTATAATAACAGTTTTCATGCGAGTATCGGGATGGCACCATATGAGGCATTATATGGGCGTAGATGTCATTCCCCTATTGGATGGGAAGAGGTTGGTGATAAACAGATCTTTGCTCCCGACTTGCTTAGACATGCCTCTGAGGACGTCCAATTGATATGTGAGAGGTTATGGATAGCTCAGAGTAGGCAAAAGAGTTATGTTGACAAGAGACGGAGACCATAAGAGTTTGATGTGGGTGAGTCGGTGTTCTTGAAAGTTTCTCCTTTGAAGGGAATTATGAGGTTTGGTAAGAAGGGCAAGCTGAGCCCTACGTATATCGAACCCTTTGAGATTTTTGAGAGAGTGGGGGACTAGGCTTATAGGTTAGCATTGCCACCGTAGTTGGCAAGTGTTCACAACGTCTTCCACATATCCATATTAAGGAAGTATCACCCGGACCCGACGCTTGTGATAAGATATGAGCCATTGGAGCTCGATGAGGGCATGACGTATGTTGAGAAGCCGGTTCGGATACTGGATAGAAAAGATAAAGTGTTGAGGACAAAGACAATTCCCTTGGTGAAGGTTCTTTAGCAATATCACATTGTGAAAGAGGCCACATGGAAATTGGAGAATTTGATGCGGAAGAAGTATCCGAGATATTCGTGGATTGAATTGGTTCTAATTTGGAGGACCAAATTTTCTAAGTAGGGGAGAATGTGAGACCTCGTATATGTATAATTGTAATATGTACATAGAAATGTAAATGGAGTTATACTATGAATTCATAAGTGAAGTATATGTGATGTAAGTCTATAAGTTAATGTACACACTTGTAATAAGAGTTATGATTGTACATATAAGTTACATTGCATATGAATATGAAGATATGAACTTAAACATGTGAAGAGTGGGAGTAAAATGGAAAATGGGTAGTGTGCTAAAAGAGAAGGAAAATGTACATGAGTTGTGCACTTTCATTTGGTGTATACCATATACTTTGGTTATACAAAGATTCCACACAAGTTTCAATAGGTATAAGGTATGAATGGATGCCATTTTCAAGTCTCAAAGATGATTGGCTGAGAAAATGACCATGGCAGAAAATTAAGGATGTTTTGGTATAAGTTTTTGTAGGAAACTGCAGCAAAATCTGGAAATTATGCAAGCCAGATTAATCTCATAAGATGAGAGATCGATCTGGATGAGCAAAAAATACTTGTATTTGAGCAAAGGAATACGGAAGATAGATCTCAAATGGGGCCAGATCGATCTTCTAAACATTCTGTAATGAAAAGATTGATCCTCAAGCATATAGATCGATCTCCTTGGCTCTCTGTTTGGAGCAGATCGATCTCATGCTTAAAATGTCGTGGAAAAGAGGAATTTAAGGGGACCAGATCGATCTCCTTCTTGTGCAGATCGATCTCCTCAAGCTATTTCTATAAAAAGGGCGTTAAAAATTTACAGATTTTGGGACAAAACCATTTCCTTCCCTTTCTAACCCAAAACCTAGTTTTCTCTCTCTAAATCCAACCATTTTCAAGGAGATTTGAGGGAAGACTATTAGAGGCAAAGTTGTTCACATCAAGGAGAAGAACGACATAGTTTGGAGGCATTTACCCATTTGTTCGATTTAAGGAACAAGGGGCATTTCTATTTAGAGCAAAGAGGAAATCCAAAGAGGTGAGTTTCTAACGCACCAACTTAAGTACATTGTTAAGCTATTGATGTTTGGGGTTGATGGAGCTGCTTAGTATTGTTAGAAACTATCTAAAATGGATTGGAATGATTATGATCTAGAAATGGTCTAGTGTAAGAAAGTGGAATGTTTGGAGATAAAAAAGAAATGGGATATCTAGAGGTGATAATAGTGTTATATGTATGATTTTAAGATGTTGTTAGTGAATAAATTGTAAGATTTACCTAAAAGGGGTAAAATGTGGATTTAGGGCATTGGTAAAATGCATAAATGAATTATATTGACTAGTGAGGTCGAATAGAGTTAACAACATTAACTCAATTGATTTGGATGAATGAATCGCAGCTCCCGAGGTTACATCGGAGTAAAACGAGCCAAGAGCACAAGAAGCTAAGAGGAAGAGAGAGTCACACTCAAGTAAATAGAGGTAAGGGAATTGTATGGACTCTTAGAGATATCTGTGTGCAATTTGGGCACTTAAATGCTTTATTAGAATGCATGAGAAATTAGGAAATGAAATTACGTGATTGAAGGGTAAAAAGTTGGGTGTTTGAGAAATGTGCATGAAAACAAAAGCATATTGCTTTGAAAATCATGTTTTATTGCTTTTTAGCAAATGATTTGGTAGGTGTACTAATATTTGAAATGATTTGCAAAAGAGATGAGTTGTTTTGGTTTGTTAACCATACTTTGCAAAGAATTGAGCCACCTACATGATTTCGTGAGAATGAAAACGTGCTAGAGCAGGACTCGCACGAGATTTGAAGTGTTTTATACACATGAGTGCTAAAGCTTAGCTCGCACTACTTTTCATATGGATTTCATACTAGTTTTGGCATGGTGCTTGGACCTTAGCTCGCACTAGATGCCCACCTTATTTGTTGTCGTGGTTAGAGCTTCGGGCAGACTGGGTGTCGCACCGATTAAATAGGCTTGCACGTGCATTTATGATTTTGACATGTTGGTAACCGTGCTAGGAGCTTCTAGTAGACAAGAGGTCGTACCGATTAAATAGGTTCATACGTGCGTTTTGAGATGTGGCATGATATGATGTGTTGATTGGGTCCATGGAGTACGTTGTACCGTGCATGTAGCATGGAGTACGTTGTACCGTCTTGAGATTGTGATATGCCGTCTTCGGACAAGATCTGCTATGGACTAACGGGCTGGATTTGACCCACCTCCCGTGTGGAAACAGATAGTGGTGATATCTCGTACACCTGATCCATGTAGCTGGTATCACAGGTTATGGCCATAGACCTATAGGTTATTACCTTTTATTGAATTGCCTATCTCACATGTCTAATGCTTTGTGAATAAATCCATGTTTGAAATGATTTGTGGGTCAGGACAGTCCGAGAGAGGGGCTGAGACCTGATAAGTGTTGAATTGTTTTGAGATATCGATTGTTAATGGTTTAAAGTACATCGAAGCATGATGATTAATGCCATGTTGTATTGTGAAAATTGCGTGATGCTTAATGCCATGTATATTTGAGAAAACGTATGATGGGTAATGCCATGTTTTATTGTGAACTATTGATGATGATTTATACCATGCTTTGAAATGAATTGTGCATTGGATTTTAATAGCATGAATGCTTTACATACCACTAACACAACCATACACTCATGTTTTGAGATAAATGATGAACTAAATGCTTTTGAGCATGGCATCACGATCACGTGGATAGTGTAGTATCTACCTGTTCGTATGATTTCCTTACTGAGCGTGTGGTTTGCTTGCTCACCCCCTTTATTTTCTCCCTCTCTACAGAGTGTTGAGTATAGATTGAGTGTGACTGGAGGCTTTTCCCTTTTGGTAATCCGCTACATCCCATCGTGTAAGGTATATACACTGTTGTAATTTTATATCTAAACTTATGATAGCATAGTAGCATTTTGTATGTAACTCTTGAGGATGTAAAACAATGTAAACACATTTAACAACTCTGATATATATTTATACAAGTGTTTACTCATAAATAATATACAAATTGAATTGGTATGGTGGAGTGAGTTAGACGTCGACACACAGCCCAACTATTGAGAAGAGTTGTTGTTCGCGATTAAGGTATGGACGGATAATAAATGACGAAGGAAAATGCAAAAATTTTGTACGTATTTTGGTAAGTTGAGGGTCGTGACATGATACCCCGCACACTAGGATCTGTGTAGCCTGGGATTACAGAGGATATGACCATAGTCCTGGATATTATCCTTATTATTTGCATAATCTCACATGTCACCTGGTTTATGATGATTGCATGATTTAAATTATTTTGTGGGTCGGGACAATCTGAGGGAGGGGCTGAGTCCTGACTGATGGTGATTTGGTACTGATTTGAATAGCATGAACTGTTTTAAGTGCACCTTGCATGATGATTTTCCATGCTTTAATTACTGACTTGTGCACTGATTTGAATAGCGTGAACTACTTTACATACCATTAACATGTGCATGAACTAAGGTTTTTGGGTATGGTGTGTAACTACGTGGTTTTTTGCCTGGTATCACGATCATGTAGATAATACAATTATTTGCTTCCTCGCTTGGTTGCCTTACTGAGCGTGTGGTTGCTCACCCCCTTATTTTCCCCTTCTACAGAGCATTTTCAGTAGATTGAGAGCGACTGAGGATTTGATTCCTAGTGTCCGCTGTAACCCATCATGTAAAGGTATACACATTTGTACAGTTTTGTATCTAGACATGCAATCGCACAGTAATATTTTCAATGTAAGATTTGGGGATGTAAAGAATTGTAAACACATGTAAAATCGCAACTTTGACCATGAAATGCAAGTGTTTACGTTTAAATAAATTGTGAATTGAAATGGTATGGTTGGATGAGATTAACACTGATGCACAACCCAACTGTTGGTGGTGAAGATGTTCACGATCGAAGGAAGGTAAGAACAATGGATGAAAAAAAAATGGTAGCGATTTTCGGTAAATTGGGGGTACAGTTTCCCATAACTTAATTGTTCTTCCTTAGAAGCTTGGTTAACCAAATAGGAAACAATTACCTTCCTTTCACCTATCTCTTCCATCTAATCGGTGAATGATTTTTTTTACCATACTATGCTTTATAGGTGTCACTCTGATACTTGAATGATAACTAATATTATATGCAAACTTTATTAATTCGCAATTGGTCCTTCCAGGAGCCTTAAAATTCCAGGTAGAGGATCCCATTCCATATTGGCATGGTTAAGGTTGTAATAATCTTAGTCTTCTAGTACTCTACCTTAACCTGATGACACATGAGACATTTGGTCACAAATTCAGCTATATCTCTTATCGTACCTGATTACTAATATACCTTCAGGAGATTTTGATAAATCTTATTATTCTCCGGATGCGAAGTATATCTCTATGAATAAGTCTCTAACAACATCAATTCCATTAACTATAGATCATTGGTTACACAATTCTGCTTCTAAACTCAATAAATCATCACTATTGATATCAATTCTATTATAGTACCCTTTGGTATCTAACTAGCCATATCAATACAGTATTTATCATTGCACTGAGCCGTATGATTTGATTAATCAAGTCCAATTTCAACTCTCAAGTTAGCTACCATGTAATGAATGTCAGTGTCAGAAAGGAACCACATTCAAGTTATGGCTCACAAATTATTTCAATAACTCATGTTCCTGACCAATATACATAATGCCATCCCGAAATCACTTCTTCTCAAAGCACTAACCCAAGTCATTCCCTTTTTCTTGTATTAGACGACCTTTGTGAAATTTAATATTTAAACCTTCTTGATCAGTAGGATTCTATAATTCTTCACCACACAAGTAATGGTATCCTGACTTCAAATGCGAATATTACGACTGTCAATTTCAATTTATGGGTTATGGTTACTTCTAGACATTGTCAAATCTCTCAAGTGGGGAGGTATTTTGAAATACATTATTAGCCATTAGACCAGACCACATAACTGGCTATGAATATATGGGTTCAAGGTTCAGTCTCAATAGAAAGTTGGATACCAAAACTTATCGCAATTTCACATTTATCTTTTAGTCAAAACTCATTCGTTTTCGGTTTAGTACACTTGATCCGAATTATTTCACATACCCGAGATTTTCTTACCTTGCATACATCTCTTATTCCTATATAACTTGTATTCAGGATTTATCCCATTTCAATACTTGTTTCATTTCGTATATGAATTATAACGAAACCATTTTCCTTATTCTAATTTAGTCTCGCATCCCAAAACACTAGCACACCTAAATTTCAATCCTTAGAGTCGAAACGTACTTCATACTCCAAAGTCTTTTTATATCTCAAAACTCTTAATCTTCTTAACAATTTTGGGTTTCCCATTGATTTATAATCCTTGTTTGGGGGAATCCAATTGACACTTATTCTTAATACAACGTGACCTAGAAGACTCTGGGTCTCCTTAAAAATTAACGCCAATACACTCCCAAATAGGTCACTCAGTCTGATAATCCCCTTTTCATATAGTCTTTGTAATTGTTTTTTCAGTATTTCTAATTTAATCAAAGCTATTCAGTACAATGGTCTGACTGATTTAATTTGGTACCACTGCTAAATTAATTTCAAACTTCATCTTTCAATTTAGTGGTAATTCTGATAGATCATCCGAATATATGTGTAAGGCCCGTAAATTCACATGTATTCTTATGATTTCGTGATGTACAGACAAGTTGCATTTGATATCAATAATAAGAAATGAATGTTTTTAAGTACCAAATGTGAATGAAATGCAAATTGAGTAGTTAAGCAAATGAGTATGAAGTTAACCTTGATTTTTTGGGAAAATTACAGCAGGAATGCTGTAGATGAAAGGCAGATCGATCTCATAAGCAAGGGGAGATCGATCTCATGGCTTGAAATACAATGTCAAAGCATTCTGCAAGAGCAAGATCGATCCCTCATTCAAGGCAGATCGATCTTGGATGCATTCTGGTTGAGGCAGATCGATCTCCAAAGGGTTCTGGATAGCATAGATCGATCTCCTCCTAAGGTCCAGATCGATCTCTAAGTGATTCTGTTTAAGCTAGATCGATCTCATACCAAGATAGAGATCGATCCCCTAGCCTAAATGTCGAATTCTGGAAGAGTAATGACACCGAGCCAGATCGATCTCATACTAAAGAGCAGATCGATCCTACCTTCTTAAAGTCAAATTTTGAAGAGATAAACACAGGGCAGATCGATCTCTCATGGTTAGGAGATCGATCACCTAAGGCAAGTCTATATAAACAGGATCGCTGCACCTTCTTTTGTAAGACCCGTAAATTTAATATATACTCTTTATGATTTTATGATGTACTGACAAGTCACATTTGATATAAATTATAACGAATGAATGTTATTAAGTTGTAAATAAGTATGAAATACAAAATGGGTAGTTAAGCAAATCGAATATTAATGTAACAGTGAGTTTTGGGAGAATTTGTAGTAGAACTGCTTCAGAAGAGGAGCAGATTGATCTCATTAGCAAGGAAGATCGATCTCATGACTTGGAAAGGCAATGCCACAACGTCTGCAAAAGACAGATCGATCCCTCAACAAGAGCAGATCGATCCCTCATTCTATGCAGATCGATCTTGGTTAGATTCGGGATAGAACAGATCGATCTCATAGCAAGGCTAGATCGATCTCCTTAAGGTTTTGTGTAAAGCAAATCGATCTCATGCTAAGAGCAGATCGATCTCCTAAGCTTGAAAAGTCTTTTTTTGAAGAGAAAAATGCAGGGCAAATCGATCTCTCACCGATAGGAGATCGATCTCCAAGAGAAATTCTATATATATATGACTCTGCATCTTCATTTTTCCCAAGAGCAACAATTCCCATTGAAAACCAAAGTGTCACCTAGCCTTTCTACTCTAAAAATCTTCATCTTTCAAGTAGTTTTGAGTGAGATTCATTTCAACAAAGTTGTTCTTAGTAAAGGGTAGACCAACATAGTTGGAAAATAGAAATTCGAATCAAGGATTTAAGGAGCAATGTGAATTTTCCCAAATTTGGTAAAAAGAGGGAAAATCAAGTTAGGTAAGATTTAATACACCAATTTCATATATGTTAATATAGGTATCTTGGTGAGTTGATTGGTGTATATTTGATTTGCTGAAAACAAATTGATCATGTTAAATATCCATGACCTAAATATTGGCATGAAAATGAGAAAATGATGAGAAAGTTGAGTAAACATGGATTTAAGGATGAAATAAGTATGTATGGAAGATTGTAAAATTGTTTTATGAAATACATAAATTGGAATAGATGAGAAATGAAAATAGGTATGTGAGAATTATGGTGAAATACCATAATGGGAGAAAGTGATGAGATAGAGGCATTGAGAGGAGCTAAATGCATTGATCTAGATTCATGCAAGCGAAAACTAAGTATATTAAAGTATACTGATGTAAATGATTATTAACAGCTTCAGAAGTTATATTGGAAGCTAATCGGATTGCGAGATTGAGCAGCACCGAGGAAGTGAGGTCACGTGACGTGATCCAAGGTAAGAGAATTTCATAAGTAGCTAGAGGGAGCTAAACGTATTTTGAATAGAATTTTATTATTATATCATGTATGAAATTTCGTGTGTAGAAACGTTTCGATAGGAACCGATAGGGTAAATTTATGATTTTATACAAATATGGGTAAAAAGCTTAGGAAGCATGTTTGTGACTAGTTTTGATAGTTGCATGGATAAAATGGCTAATGTTTTCATGTATATGCGAAAACAGCACATTTTAGTGCCTATTTGATCTAATTGAGTTAAATTCAATTTGAATAAGTCATCTATCAGTTTGTGTGAAAACCATTGGAGCTAGAGTGATACTCACACTTGATTTCATGAGATATGCATCACATAGTACTTGAGTATATTCTCGTACTTGATTTTAATGCGATTTATGCATGATAGAGTACTGGGAGCATTGCTCGTACTCAGTTTTATTGATTGATGCATGATAGAGTATTGAAGCGTTGCTCATACTCAATTTTACATGACATAGTGCTGGGAGCATTGCTTGCACTAGTTTTATATGACTTATGCACGTGGTTGTGTTAGGAGTTTACTCGCACGTATCGGTTTTGAAGGAGAGAGCATGAAACAACCGTGTTAGGAGCCTGTGATGACTGCGTGTTGCACCGATTATATGCTCACATGTGTAAATTTTGAGATATGGTCGAGGGCTATCAAAACTATGAGGTATATCCATGGTATGAGGGATACGACTTATGGTGTAAGACCCGCATTTTTGGATGTAAACCTTATGGATTCATAAGTGTGGTAATATACTTGTAATGTGAAGTATAATTGATGTAAAGTCTATAAATGTAATTTACATACTTGTAGTATGATTTTGTAAAGTACATACAAGTTTCATTGTGTATGAATATGAAGAAATGAGCTTTTATAAGTGATGAATGTGCTTGGAACTCAAAATAAGTAGTGTGGTGAAATGGAATGAAGTTGAACTCCCATTTAGCTTAGTATGGTATACATTTGGCTATGCAAAGAATACATATAAGATTTAATGTGTATAAGGTATGGATGGATGCCATTTTCAAGTCTTAAAGGTGGTTGGATGAGAAAATGACTATGGCAGCAAATTAAGGATGTTTGGGTGTGTGTTGCTGTAAAAAAACTGCAAAAAATTTGAAAAATATGAAGGTCAGATCGATCTCATAGGATGAGAGATTGATCTGGAAGAACCAGAATGCTCTTGTTTGGGCAATGGAATAGAGCAGATCGATCTCCAATGGGGCCAGATCGATCTCCTAAACATTCTGTAATGAAAAGATCGATCCTCAAGCATACAGATCGATCTCCTTAGCTCTCTGTTTGGAGCAAATCGATCTCAAGCTTCGACAGATCGATCTCATGCTTGAAAATGCCATGAAAAAGAGGAAATTTAAGGGGACCAGATCGATCTCCTCCTAGTGCAGATTGATCTCCTTAAGTGATTTCTATAAAAAGGGCGCTGAAATCTATAATATTCTGGAAAAACATCACCCTTTCCATTTTCAGCCCAAAACCTAGATTTTTCTCTCTAAAATCTACTCATTCAAGTAAGATTTGAAGGGAGGTCATTAGACACAAAGTTGTTCACCTTAAGAAAGAGAACAACATAGTTGAAACCCAAAACCTTATTGTTGGCATTGAAGGAGCAAGGAGCATTTCCCCTTTGGAGCAAGAAGAGAAACTAGATTGGTATGTTTCTAATGCTCCAACTCAAGCATATTGGTTTGTTTATTGATCTTGGAGTTGAATTACATGAGTATTGTTAGTTGAAACCATCTAGGTAGTATTGGAACTAAGGTGACCTAGAAAATGGAATGAATCTAGTGTGAGAAAGTGTAATTTGGACGAATTGATGATTTATGGGATATGTTAAGTTAATGGAATAATGTGGATGATTTGAAATGGGTAAATGAAACTACATTGTGGGTTGAGTGGAATTAGGAAAATGAGCACATGTAGTGTTGATGGAAAAGCCATAGTGAGGAAATATATGAAATATGAACACTATGAGCTTAATATCGATTTAATATTGATTTGGAATGAGTTAATAGGCCTTATGAACGTTAATAGAAAATATAGGTCGAATCGACTATAGTAAATGCGAGAGTTGTGATATAATGAACTATAATGATGTGAAATACAATAATGTGTAGTTTCGGAGAGTTCTTTGGAGACAAATCGAACCGCACACGTAAGCAGCTTTAAGGAAGTGGAATCACGCGTCGCGATTCTAGGTAAGGGAATTCTGTAAGTATATAGAGGTAGTTGCTCGTATTTTGTGGGAATATAGGGTGTTTATGAAATGCATGAATGTTTGAGAAATTGGTTGTTTGGTATGCGGAAATGGTTGCGAATATTGGATGATTTGGTTTTATATGGATGTATAAAAAGGGACAGTAAGGCTAATAATCGCATAAATCACGTGTTTTGAATGTTTTCACAAAACACAATGCTTTGATTTGAACAAATAAAAGGATAGGCTGGCTAGTGTTTTATTGATGTTATGGAATACCACATGTGAGGTGCTAAACATGTTTGTGATGTGTTTTGAATGCATATGAGCCGCCTATTGAGCTATGTGAATTAAATCGTGCTAGAGCCTCGCTCGCGCTAGATTTTGATGCTTTGACTTGTATGAAAGTGCTGGAGCTTAGCTCTCAATTTGATTTGACTTGTGATGATACTTTATAAATCGTACTAGAGCTTCTGCTCGTACGTGGATTTTGAGTGGTTTTTTTAGGCATATAACCGTACTGGAGCTATGCTCGTATGTGGTTTCTTTATGACTTGATGTATAAATGTCGTACTAGAGCGTTGCTCATACGAGGTAGTTTAATTATGATGCATGAGTCGTGCTAGAGCTTTGCTCACACAACTTTGCACATTATGGTACGTATAAGGCTATGGAAGTTGGTAAGATCCTCAAGCCCTGCATCCTTAAGCCAACATCCTTAAGCCCGAGGAGGTGGGGAGGCTTTGTTAGGTAGGGAGGCTCTGTTCGATGGGGAGGCTCTCTTACGGTAAGATCCTTAAGCCCTACATCTTTAAGCCAACATCCTTAAGCTCGAGGAGACGGAGAGGCTCTGTTAGGTAGGAAGGCTCTGTTCGGTAGGGAGGCTCTCTTATGGAAAGATCCTTAAGCCAACATCCTTAAGCCTTGGAGGGGTGGGGAGGCTCTGTTCGGAAGGGAGGCTCTCCTATGTGAGTACAACAAGTTCTTGGTATGGGGTAGATAAGACCTACAACTGGCACCCCCAACCACGATATAAGTCCACGGAGTACGTTGTACCGTGTATATCACATGGAGTACGATGTACCGCGTAGTGGTTATGTGATAAGAAAGTCTGGCGAGGGATAATCCACCTTCGTGCCAGCACGATACCCCACACACCTAGATGCGTGTGGTCTAGGATGATTTATGATATAGTTGGCCCACATAGTCACTTGCGAGATAGTGACCTAGTTTTTATACATGTGTGATTGTGATTGTTCAAGGTAGACCCGAAGGAGGGGTCGAGCCTTGTGAACTTGATTTGTGAAATGATAATGAGGTTTGTGATTGAGAATTGATGTCGATGGGATTTTACGTATTTGAGAAAGAGATGTAATTTAAAAAGGAGGTTTCTTAAATGAATTGCCCTTTTTATGAGTTTAATGAGAATGAGCATAAGATGTTTTCACATGTTGATATTCCATGTTTTATATGCCAATTTTACATGATTCTGATACATGATATATATGTATACTCATATGGCATAGTTTTATTCCTCATGCTCATATTATAAATGATTTATGCATAACACTATGAGCATGTAGATAGAGTAGTTATCTACCATGCTTGCATTATTGCCTTACTGAGTGTGTGGTTGCTTATCCCTCTCTATTTTTCCCCTCCTACAGAGCGTACATAGCAGCCTAGTAAGGACTGAGGTGTTGTGTTTTGGATATCCGCTGCAACCCATCATTAAGAGGTATACACATGAAGATTCTTTTTGTATCTAAACAATTATAAAAGTACAGTAGCCTTTT
The DNA here is from genome assembly GCA_033439115.1 of Firmiana major. Lineage (NCBI taxonomy): Eukaryota > Viridiplantae > Streptophyta > Magnoliopsida > Malvales > Malvaceae > Firmiana > Firmiana major. The sequence continues at coordinate 62,991,936 of CM065904.1, forward strand.
GAGTTGTAATTAGGGGGGATGTAGATGTCCATAATCATATTTTGTATAACTGAAGGAATGACGTTCAAATGTATGACATCACTTTTATTAACTGAGAATGGATATTGCGAGTGGATTATTATTGACTCATAACCCAACTGTGTGGTAATGAGTTGTTCACGACCGGGTAAGGAAAGAAAAACATGAAACATTTATTGAGATTTTCGGTTAAAAAGAATGAAAAGGGTCGTGACATATGGTAAGCACCCTGACCATGAAGATTGGGTCTATGGAGTACTTTGTACCGTGTATGTCACATGGAGTACGTTGTACTATGAGTACACGATGTGATTGAGTTGTGAGCTGATGGTAGAGATTTGACCCACCTCCCGTTACAGTAAATGTGAGACCCCGAACACCAAGTACTGTGTAGCCTGGGATCACGAAAAATGAGTTATGATCATAATCTCAGAACATGTAGTCGCCTATCTCATTTCATTCAATTGAGATTTCTTGAATGAATTATCACATGATTTTATAATCTGAACATGTGACTTTGTGTGTGATAAGGGTAACCCAAGGGATGGGTGAGGCCCAAATTTCCATGTTTTTAACATGATGATATGCCATATTGTTTTGATTTAATTGAAATGGCATGATAAAATGTGATTTATATGAATTACATAAGAAATGCAATATTTTGCATAAACTGCTGAGATTTATTAAACCAGCATGTTTTCAATTTCATAATTGATGATTTATATCTATATGTATGTATTGCATAAATGTTTCAAGAAAGACATATGCTTTAGATATGAGTCGGAAAGGAAATGATTTAGTGGCATGAGCATTGTATTTTGTAGATAGTGTCGTTATCTACTTGATTTCCTAATTTCCTTACTAAGCTGTGAGCTCACCCCTATTTTATTTCCCCTCTCTATAGAGCGTTCGTAGTAGTTGAGCACGACTGAGGATCGGTATTCCTTTATCAGCTGCATATCCATCTTACGAAAGGTATACACATTTGCAACGTTTTGTACTGAACATTGTAAAAGCACAGTTATATAAACAAATTTATGGTCGGGGATGTATATGTACAAGTATTTGTACTTATGTAATTGAGTTTACTTTTAAGAAAAGAGTACTTATAGTCAATGGATAATTGTATTGACATGTATTCTTGTTATGAAATGAATGTGGTTGAGGTGACTAATATCGAATCACAGCCCAACGGTTTAGTGTTGAGTTATGACAGATGGAGAGGTTAGTAAAATACGAAAAATTTGTGGTGATTTTGGTAGGTCACGGGAGGTGAGGTCGTGACATCTTTCCCCAAGAAACCACCAAATGCTCCATTGAAACAAAGTGATACCTAACTTTCCTACTCCAAAAATCTTCACCTTTCAATTAGTTTTGAGAGAGATTTATTTTAGCAAAGTTGTTCCTAGTGAAGAGGAGAACAACATAGTTGGAAACTAGAAGTTGAAATAAAGGATTAAAGGAGCAAGGTGAATTTCCCCCAATTTGGCAAAAAGAGGAAAACTCAAGCTAGGTAAGCTTTTATACACCAACTTCAAGTATGTTAATATAGGTATCTTGGTGAGTTGATTGGTGTATGTTTTGTTGGTTGAAAACACCATGAATGTGTTAAATCTCTATGACCTAGAATTTGGCTTGGATGTGAGAAAATGAGAGAAAGTTGATTAGGAATGGATTTGATGATGATTTAAGCATGTAGTGATGTTATTAAGCATGTATATATGATTGTAAGATAGTTTTATGGAATACATGTGTTGAAATGGACTTAAGAGAAAATAAGGTCCCATGAGATGTAATAAGGCCAAATGGGTGTAAAAAGAGCTAAATGCATTGATTAAAATTCATGCAAGTGAAAATTAAGTATATTAAGGTATACTGATGTGAATGGTTATTTACAGCTCCGGAGTATATATTGGAAGCTGATCGGACTGCGAGATTTAGCAGCACCGAGTAAGTGAGGTCACGTGACGTGATCAGAGGTAAGAGAATTTCATGAGTAGCTAGAGGTAGCTAGACGTATTTTGGATAGATTTACAAGTATCTAAACCGTATGTGGATTTTCAAATATGGAAAATTTTGGTAGGAACCGATAATGTAAAATTATGGTTTTACCCCAAAATAAAGGTAGAAAGCTTAGGAAGCATGTTTTTGACTAGTTTTAAAGTTGCTTGAGAGTTGCATAGATAGATTGGCTAATGTTTTCATGATATATGCAAAAACAGCACGTTATAGTGTCAATTTGATTTAATTGAGTGAATTTCAATTAAAATAAGCCATCTATCGGTTTGTGTGAAAACCATTAGTGCTAGAGTGATACTCACACTAGATTTTATGATATATGCATCACATAGTACTTAAATATTTCTCGTACTTGATTTTAATGCGATTTATGCATGATAGAGTATTGGAGCATTGCTCGTACTCAGTTTTATTGATTGATGCATGATAGAGTATTGGAGCATTGCTCATACTCAGTTTTACATGACATAGTGCTAGGAGCATTGCTCGCAGTAGATTTATATGACCTTATGCATGAGTTCGTGTTGGAGTTTACATGCATGTACCAGTTTTGAAATAGTGTAAGACTCGAATTTTGATGTAGCTTATCCCTTATGATTCATATATGTACGAACATTTATTATGTTGGTTGAATCATAAGAAGAGTATTTACTACAACAAAATTTTAAGTAAAGTGACTAAACACATATAAGCTATGTAAAGGCCGAATAAGGGCTATCAAAGCCACAAGCTAAACCGAGAGAATCTGAATCATTTTGACTGCAGAGAAGAACTTATGATGTGAAAATATAGAGAACTCAAGAAGGAAAGTCGGTTTGATTTGGTCTCGAACACATTGAAGTAGAGGAAATGCCAAAAATGGGCTAAATGAGTTCGAAATGGTCCGTTTGAGGGGTATTTGATATATTTGCCTCTCAAAAATGGCCAAAACATAAAGATGAGAGTGTAAACCATGGAAAGTGAGACTTTTGGATTTTTGAGAAAAAGTCAAACATGGTTAATGGTTAAGAAAAGTGGACTTTGACTATAGTTGACTAATTATGATTAGAAATTAACCTAAGTATGGAGTAAAAATTAGGGAAAAATATTTTTAGTTAGAATACAAGATATTCATCCCCTGAAGTAAAGAAAATTTATTTGGCTGAATTTCAAATTAAATTTAATGGGTAAAAACGCAATGGGCCAAAGTTGGAATTTTAAAGCCCATTAAGGTATAAACAAGTGTGGACCGAATTTGGAAAGCCCAATGGGCCAAATTGTTGAGCCATTTGGCGGGCCCAATATGAAGACAATTGAAGGTCCAATTAGTAGAAACATTTCAGCCCAAAAGCCCAAAAGAAAAGCCCAAACCGAAAGCCCATTAGTATAAGTTAAAAACCATTAATAAAAGGTATCAAAATTCAATTTAGTAACCATCACTTAAACAAAGGTAGCAAAATTCAATTTGATAACCTTAACCTTAATCCTTTAAAATTCAATTAAGGTGACTGAAATTAGTGACTTAATGGCTAAGTCTTTGGCTTATAAATATCATCCAACACATAATCATCTCCATCCTTTCATTTTCGGCAAAGTGAAGAAACCATAACTAAATAGTTTTCAAGCTTTCTCTCACTAGAAATCACTAGGTTAGAGACAAATTTGGAACAAGTGATCTGCATGAAAGTTGTTCCATATTGAGAGAGGAATAACATATGTTGGAATCAGCCATCAAGGAGCCATATTGAGAGAGAAAAAATCAAGGAAGTTTCGGCCAAAGTGGGAAGTATAAGCTAGGTGAGTTTTCAAGCTTCCAAATTCATATATGCTAATCTATGAATTATATGGAGTTGATTTGTATATGTTTCATGGATTTAAACACATGAAATCACTATAAACATGTGATGGTCGAAAGTTGGTATATGAGTTTTGATAAATGCTCATGTGATTTTAAGACATGCATAGGTTAATATGCATATATACATGATTATGGCATGGTTAGTTATAATCAAATTGTTCATATGGATAGTTGTATGATGTTATCATATATGGTGTTTGATAAAATGCCAACATGAACTATAGGAAAGGCTTAAGACATGCTAACTAAGTGTTTGATAAAATGTCTAAGTGAATTGGATAGTAAATGGCCATGAGTGGCGTTGTGTTACTTGACTGACGGCATGATGGCTCTCGGCCACATGCCTTGGCCGAGAAGGCCAATGGGTCAAGCCGACGTGGTCTCGACCCAATGAGGTGTTATGGGCCTTAGATAAGCCTAATAAGAGTTGGTGGGCCCCATAAGCTGTTTAAACGCAAATAATAAGGTCCCACAAAACGTAAAAAATAGGGCAAATTTAAAAAATTTTACTCATCAAATCACAATTAAGGGTGCATTCCCGTGTAGTGTCATACATTATCATACTTATAATGCCTCAGGATCTCATCATAATTTAGTATACATTACTCAATTTTGAGTTAATTAATCCTAATACATCCCATACATCATTGTACAACAAGTGTCTGTAAATATAGCTCTAGTCTGGATACATGAACATTGAATATATGTACCTCAACACACAAAATATGGCCTGGAGCTCAAGTTCTCCACTAGCCTCTAATCCATATGCCACAGGGAACTCAATTCACTTGAAGAAATCTGGAGGGGAAAGAAAACAGGGTGAGCTTCTAAATCGCCCAGTAAGGGGGGTAAGGGAACTCAGTCATATAAACCATATCACACATCACAAATATGTATTTGTATATGAAACTCAGTATACTCATTTGAAATCGTAGCATGGAAGTTCTCAAAACATCATCATCTCATAGCTCATAAATCATGTGAAAACATGAAGGTAAAAAGGCTCAATATAGAGCATTTACAAGTATGTGTAAATATATGCAATAATGACTTTTCTCAAAATATGTGATAAAAATCACCTCAGTATATAGCATGTGACAAGGTCACAAAACACAACTCATGTGTAAAATAAGACTAGGCAATAAAACTCATATAAAACTCGTCATGGCACATCAAATATATAATCTCCTCTGGGTGCGCATCCCAGGCATCCTCGTAAGAGGGAACGTCGACAATATGGTCGTATGTATGGTATATTGGACTTATATGTTACCAGAACAAGATCGGGCCTTACATGCTACTAGAGCAATGCCTCGCCTCATGAACACTATCACGTGGTCCCTGGGTTGGTTCCCAGACGGCCCACTCTCTCGGTCTTACATGCTACCAAAGCAAGGCCACTCAGCGTTACCAGAACGGGGGTCATCTCGTGTTACCAAAACGAAGGCATCTCTCATTACCAAAACGGAGGAATATTAGACTTACATGCTACCAGTACAAGGCCTCCCAACGCTACCAAAGCGGAGGAATAATCGGACTTACATGTTACCAGAACAAGGCCTGTGGTCCCTGGGTCGGTTCCCAGACGTCCCACTATATCGGTCTTACATGCTACCAAAGCAAGGCCTGATGTGTATTCAACATGACACGCCTAAGTCTCAATCATTAGCCATTATCATATAAAACGTTATGCCTTCACGTAGAACTCATAATGGTTTCCTCTCATAAAACTCATTTAAAACATTCGTGTACTCACACAAAACATATTAAAATCGAGTTCCAACCGACAAAAGACGCACACATTTTCTCAAATCTCATTATTGCCTTAACGTATAGCCCAAGTTACTTTTCACGCAAACTCAACGGTTTATAAAGCAATTTCACAGTTAGCTTATAAACTCATAAAACAATGGGCTCCAACCAGCTATAAAAACTGTGTGCAATCATATCATAACACAACAGCCAACATGCTTGTATTCTCAAATCATGGTTCAGGCTACAACAGTTCATCAAAACACATACACAAATGGTTTAGTTTTCCCTTACCTCTTTGCACCTCGTATAGTGCAATCATTCCCCCATATCACGGACTAGCCTCGTATTCCACTTTGGAACTTCCGAGCTGTCCAAACGATGTTAAAAACATCAATAACCCAACTTAATCGTATTATTGAGCACACATTTGCTCATTTTCTCATTAACACCTCAATTAACTTAAATCTTCACAATTCTATCACAACGCACATTCTCGCCCACTATATCTCAAAATTCTATATTTCTCGTACTATATTCCATGCTAAATTCACCACATTGTCTCAATTCCAATTTATAGCCATAATTCCTAAAATTACCATAATCGCATAAAAACATCTCTACTCCAACAAAATCATAGTTTCATCAATCCCTAATCATTTTCCAACTATTTCCTCACAATGCCTATGCTCATAATCACCAAAGATTACTTAAAAATCAAAGATCGAGGTTTAGAGAATTACCTGAACTTGTGGAATGCTCAACTCATACCTCGATTCGATTCGTCGTTCGATTTCCAAGTATGTTGTTCTCCTTTGGGTGGGCAACAACTTTCCTTCTTACCACAACTCTTGATTTGGACTGAAATGGGCGATTTGGAAGAGAGAGAAAGCTAGGATTCGGTTGAAATGGAGGTTTGGAAGAGAGAGAAAAGATGGAATGCAGAAAAATGCAAAGTTCCTTTTATAGACGGAGGGTAGGAGATCGATCTGCATTTGAATTTGGGGGCGATTTGGGGTAATTTTATGCCTAGGAGATCGATCTATCGTGGGTTAAGATCGATCTCTCAATGGCTTTATGAGATCGATCTGCTCCAATTATGAGATCAATCTCTAGTTGACAGAATGCTTCATGAGATCGATCTTTTCCTTGAGGAGATCGATCTTCTCCCAAATAGAAACATTTTGATATCAATTCCTTCCTCATGAGATCGATCTCTTCAATACAGAATCATAAGGAGATCGATCCTCTTCCATTGGAGATCGATCTGCTCACTTAATTTCCTCATTCCTTGTCATTTTTAACTTACCAAATCGATCCTCTCTTTCTCCAAGATCGATCTGGCCCCATAGTTTCACACTTTAATATAAAATCTCACTTATAACTTAGTAATTAATTCCATGCCACCTCAATGTAAGAGTACTTTACATTTAGTTCAATTAATTACACTTTATGTTCTCATTACATAATTAAAATATGTCTAAAATTCTCAGATCTCCCATCCTCCCCACCTTAAAAGAAATTGGTCCTCTAAATTCAACTCAACTAGTCAAATAGATGGGGCTATTTCTCCTTCATGAGACTTTCCAATTCCCACGTTGCCTCTTCCATTGAGTGATGTTTCCACAAAAATTTCACTAATGGGATGCTCTTGGTTCTAAGTACCTTCTCCTTTCTATCGAGAATCCGGACGGGTTCTTCAGTGTAGCTTATGTCCCCTTGTATGTCCATCTCGTCATACTCTATGACATGAGAAGGGTCCGGGTGGTACTTCCTCAACATAGACACATGAAAGACGTTGTGTATTCTGGACATCTGTGGGGGCAATGCCAATCTGTAGTCTACCTCCCCACTCTCTCAAAGATCTCAAATGGTCCTATTTATCTAGGACTCAGTTTCCCTTTCTTCCCAAATCGAATGATACCCTTGTTTGGTGATATCTTCAGAAATACTGCATCACCAACATTAAACTCGAGTGGCCGTCTACGAACATCCGCGTAGCTTTTCTTTCTACTTTGTGCAGCCCGCAACCTCTCACATATGACTTTCACAGTCTGTACAGCTTGCTCAACAAGCTCGGGAGCATTTATCTTTCTATCACCAACTTCTTCCCAAGCTACAGGGGATCTACACCTCCTACCATAAAGAGCCTCAAAAGGTGCCATTCCAATACTTGCATGATAGCTATTATTGTACGCAAACTCTGCTAGGGGCAGGTGATCATCCCATAATCCCTTAAAATCCATCGTACACGCCCTCAACATATCCTCTAGGGTCTAAATAGTCCTCTCTGACTGACCATCTGTCTGAGGATGATAAGCGGTACTGAAACTCAATCGAGATCCCATGAACTCCTAAAACTGGGTCCAAAATCTGGAAGTAAATCGAGATTCTCTGTCAGAAGTAATACTCACTGGAGCCTCATGTAATCTAGCTATCTCGCTGACATATAACTCAGCTAAGGCATCCACATTATCTGTGTTCTTAATGGCAAGGAAGTGGGCACTCTTGGTCAGTCTATCCACTATGACCCATATCGCATCACGACCTCTCCGGGTCCTCGGTAAACCCATAATAAAGTCCATGGTGACATGCTCCCATTTCCATGTAGGTACAGGTAAAGGCTATAGTAGTCCTCCGAGCTTCTGATGCTCAGCTTTCACTTACTGGCATACTAAACATCTGGCCACATACTCTGCCATGTCTCACTTCATACCACTCCACCAGTACACCTTTCTCAAGTCTCGGTACATCTTAGTACTCCCTGGGTGCATGGTGTATAGCGAGCAGTGGGATTCTCTCAGTATCTGTCTCTTCAGGGCATCATCGTCCGGTACACAAATCCATCCTCTTAACCTCAACAATCCATCCTCACTGATTATGAGATCCGACTGTGAAGTCTGCTTAGCTTGGCTAACCATATGTATCAACCTCTGATCACTGCGCTGCCTAGTTTTAATCTGATCCATGATCCTGGCCTCTATTCGCAGGCTGGCCAAAAATCCAATCTCTACCTCTTTAACTCTAATTCGAAGTTCGACAAACTGCTCCAGTAAATCCCATTCCCTGATCATTATGGCAGATATCATACTCTTTTTGCTCAAGGCATCAGCAACTACGTTCGCCTTACCCGGATGGTATAGAATTTCGCAGTCATAATCCTTAAGGAGTTCCATCCATCTCCTTTGTCTCATGTTTAACTCTTTCTGATCAAAGAGATACCTCAAACTCTTGTGATCAGTGAAGACCTGAAATCTTTCCCCATATAAGTAGAACCACTAGATCTTCAAGACAAAAACCACAGCGGCTAACTCCAAATCATGCGTGGGATAATTTCGTTTATGGTCTTTCAACTGTCGCGATCCATATGCGACCACTCTTCCATGCTGCATGAGTACACACCCCAATCCTTGATGGGATGCATCACTATAAACAGAAAATCCTCCTGATCCCTTAAGAATAGTCAACACAGGTGCCGCTGTCAATCTTCTCTTTAATTCCTGAAAATTTAGCTCACACTGATCAATCCATATAAACGGAGTCTCCTTGCGCGTGAGCTTAGTCAGAGGAGCGACAATCCTGAAAAATCCTTCTATAAATCTTCAGTAATACCCTCCCAAACCAAGGAAGCTTCGTACTTTAGTAACTGTCCTTGGTCTTTCCCAATTAAGCACAGCTTCTACCTTACTTGGATCCCCTGATACTCCTTCCTCTGAGACTATATGACCAAGGAAAGCTATCCGATCCAGCCAAAACTCACACTTACTAAGCTTTCCATACAATTGCTTATCTCGGAGTATCTGAACTACTAACCACAAATACTGTGCATGTTCCTCATATGATTGAGAGTATACCTCGATATCATCAATAAAGACTATCACAAATTTATCTAGATAGTCTCTGAACACCTCGTTCATTAATCTCATTAATGCTGCAGGGGCGTTCGTCAGTCCAAAGGACATCACTAGAAATTCATAATGGCCATACCTTGTCCTGAAAGCCATCTTCGGAATATCTTTTTCCTCAATCCTCAATTGGTGATAGCCCGATCTCAAATCAATCTTAGAAAAGATTGAGGCCCCTCTCCGCTGATCAAGTAGATCATCAATCCTGGGCAATGGGTATTTATTATTCACTGTGGCTTTATTTAATAATCGATATTCTATGCATAATCTGAGACTACCATCCTTTTTCTTAACAAATAAAACCGGTGCTCCCCACGGTGAAACACTGGGTCTAATAAACCCTTGATCCAATAACTCTTGTAGCTGTTGCTTCAATTCCCCAAGTTCCACTAATGCCATCCTATATGGAGGTCTAGAGATAGGCTGAGTATCCGATACAAAATCAGTGGTAAACTCCAGCTCTCTCTGGTGGCAAACCCGACAACTCATCTGGGAAAACATCCAAAAATTCGCACACCACAGGTATATCCTCCATCCTCAGATGTTCCCGCTCATCATCTGAGATGAGTGGTTCATAACCTTCACATGAACAATCATATTTAATACTCTCAAGAATAATATTAAAATTTTAAATTACTTAATAGAATTCCACATATTCAGTTCCTCAATATCTCAATCATACACTGTAAAGTTCAGGTAGGGAGAAAGTTACAATCTTAGTGTAGCAGTCGAAACTCACTCGATTGGTTGCCAGCCAATCCATTCCCAAAATTACATCAAACCCATGTATATTTAACATTATTAGATCTGCTAACATTACTCTGTCTCCCACCTTTATTTCACATCCTCTACAGATTAACTCAGTTCTCTAGGATTCACGCATAGGGGTATTTACATGTAGTATATACTCTAGAGGTTTGAACTTCAAATTTAATCAACATGCAAAATACTTAGAAATAAACGAATGCGTGGATCCTGGATCAATCAACACATGAGCCTTATGATTACAGACAGAGAGTGTACGTCTTATAGTTTCTGCAGAAGTGTCCGCAGTTTCCTTGTCTAGGGTAAACACACGTCCATGTGTAACAGGCTTTTTCCCTTTCTCCACAGCAGTGGCCCGTCTCTGGGGATTCACTCTCTGAGGCTGTTGTCTAGTAGGATCCGAAGCATGTGGTATCTGAGGTTGAGGACAGTCCTTCACTCTGTGACCCATGTCACCACATCTAAAACATCCGCAGATTGACCCAGTACAACTTTCCTCATGTGATCGGCCACAGTCTCTACAAACCCTTATCTCAGGCCTGCCATATCGAGGGGTCTCCTTGATAATAGGATAAGCTCTGGGTCTCTCTAATCTGTCCTTCTGTACCTCAATCCTTCCCCACCTGAAGGAACCTCTCCAAACATCTGCTTGGGACATCGCTGGCCTCTTGCCCTTATCCCTAGTCACTGCTCTGAACTCACTCTAAGATTGTACAATTTTAATTCCCCTCTCAATCTCTTGTGCTCGTCTCAGAGCATCTCCAAACTCAGTAATACACAACCCAATCAATTGATCTCCGATGATGGGCTTCAATCCATACACAAATCTCTCTGTGCGGAGCTCTTCATGCTTGAAGGTTTCAGGATCATATCTCAGTAGAGCGATAAATCGGCTCTCATAATTGTCAACAGACATGTCACCCTGTACTAAACTCAAAAACTCTGCTTGCCTCCTTCTTTGGGCAGCTCGTGGTACGTTTTGGGCTCTAAAGGCTGTCTGAAACTCTTCCCAACCAATCACATCCTGGTAGGACATCAGAATACCCTAGGTAGTACCCCACCAATCTCGAGCTCTCCCTTTCAACATATAGGCACTCATACTAACTCTCTCAGCATCGGTGTACCCCAGATAGTCAAATATAACTCTCAACTCCATCAGTCACTCCTTAGCCTCTGTAGGATCCTTCTTTCCCCTAAATATGGGTGGATTCATTTTCAAAAAGTTTTTCAGTCGGACCATACTTCAGTCATCAGGCTGAGTGACGGGAGGCATTAGGTCCATCTGTACTAGGGGTACAGGAGGTCTTTGTGGTGGTGTAGGAGTAGTACCTGAGGCATTAACTCCAAAATGTTATGCGAATAGCATTGCCATTTGCTCAAATCCTTACCTCACATCGGTCTCAATCCATTAAATCGAGAGTTGGGACTCTCTGGTTGTGGGGTAGTTGGCAGAGGGGACTCTGCCTGCCTCCTCGAATGACCTCGTCGTTTACTCATTCTTTATCTTAACTCGTCTCCTGTGCGTACATATCAAAATTGATTGAAATCTCAATCCTCAATTTCAATTCATGACCAGACAATTACAGACACTTGGGATGTATTCTAATTCACTTAACCAACACTAACAATACTAAACGCCCTAAGCTCTGATACCAAGAAAACTCTGTGACGCCTCGAAAATGCAAAGAATATGACAAATTTATAACTTTTTACTCATCAAATCACAATTAAGGGTGCATTCCTGTGCAGTGTCATACATTATCATACTTATCATGCCTTAGGAGATTATCATAATTTAGTATACATTACTCAATTTCGAGTTAATTAATCCTAATACATCCCATACATCATTATACAACAAGTGTCTGTAAATATAGCTCTAGTCTGGATACATGAACATTGAATATATGTACCTCAACACACAAAATACGACCTAGAGCTCAAGTTCTCCACTAACCTCTAATCTGTACGCCGCAGGGAACTCACTTCACTGGAAGAAATCTGGAGGGGGAAGAAAACAGGGTGAGCTTCTAAATCGCTCAGTAAGGGGGGTAAGAGAACTCAGTCATATAAACCATATCACACATCACAAATATGTATTTGCATACGAAACTCAGTATACTCATTTGAAATCGTAGCATGGAAGTTCTCAAAACATCATCATCTCATAGCTCATAAATCATGTGAAAACATGAAGGTAAAAAGGCTCAATATAGAGCATTTACAAGCATGTCTAAATATATGCGATAATGGCTTTTCTCAAAATAAGTGATAAAAATTACCTCAGTATATAGCACGTGACAAGGTCACAAAACACAACTCAAGTGTAAAACGAGACTAGGCAATAAAAATCATATAAAACTCGTCATGGCACATCAAATATATAATCTCCTCTGGGTGCGCATCCCAGGCATCCTCATAAGAGGGAACATCGACAATATGGTCATATGCATGATATATTGGACTTATATGTTACCAGAACAAAGCCCGGCCTTATATGCTACCAGAGTAATGCCTCGCCTCATGTACACTATCACGTGGTCCCTGGGTCGGTTCCCAAGCGGCCTACTCTCTCGATTTTACATGCTACCAAAGCAAGGCCACCCAGCGTTACCAGAACGGGGGTCATCTAGTGTTACCAAAACAAAGGCATCTCTTGTTACCAAAATGGAGGCATCTCTCGTTATCAAAACGAAGGAATATCAGACTTACATGCTATTAGAGCAAGGCCTCTTAACGCTACCAAAGCGAAGGAATAATCGAACTTACATGTTACCAGAACAAGGCCTGTGGTCCCTGGGTCGGTTCCCAGGCGTCCCACTATATCGGTCTTACATGCTACCAAAGCAAGGCCTGATGTGTATTCAACATGACACGCCTAAGTCTCAATCATTAGCCATTATCATATAAAACGTTATGCCTTCACGTAGAACTCATAATGGTTTCCTCTCATAAACTCATTTAAAACATTCGTTTACTCACACAAAACATATTAAAATCGAGTTTCAACAAGTAAAACACGCACACATTTTCTCTAATCTCATTATTGCCTTAACGTAGAGCCCAAGTTACTTTTTACGCAAACTCAATGGTTTATAAAGCAATTTCACAGTTAGTTTATAAACTCATAAAACAATGGGCTCCAACCGGCTATAAAAACCGTGTGCAATCATATCACAACACAACAGCCAACATGCTTGTATTCTCAAATCATGGTTCATCCTACAATAGTTCATCAAAACACGTACACAAATGGTTTATTTTTCCCTTACCTCTTTGCTTCTAATATAGTGCAATCATTCCCCTATATCACGGACTAGCCTCGCATTCCACTCTGGAACTCTCGAGCTATCCAAACGATGTTAAAAACATCAATAACCCAACTCAATCGCATTATTAAGCACACATTTGCTCATTTTCTCATTAACACCTCAATTAACTTAAATCTTCACAATTCTATCACAACTCACATTCTCGCCCACTACATCTCAAAATTCTACATTTCTCGTACTATATTCCACGCTAAATTCACCACATTATCTCAATTCCAATTTATAGCCATAATTCCTAAAATTACCATAATCGCATAATAACATCTCTACTCCAACAAAATCATAGTTTCATCAATCCCTAATCATTTTCCAACTATTTCCTCACAATGCCCATGCTCATAATCACCAAAGATTACTTAAAAATCAAAGATCGAGGTTTAGAGAATTACCTAAACTTGTGGATTGCTCAATTCACACCTCGATTCGATTCGTCGTTTGATTTCCAACTATGTTGTTCTCCTTTGGGTGGGCAACAACTTTCCTTCTTGCCATAACTCTTGATTTGGATGGAAATGGGCGATTTGGAAGAGAGAGAAAGCTAAGGTTCGATTGAAATGAAGGTTTGGAAGAGAGAGAAAAGATGAAATGCAGAAAAACACTGGGTTCCTTTTATAGACGGAGGGCAGTAGATCGTTATGGCTCTTGATGAGATCAATCTGCCTCTGAATTTGGGGACGATTTGGGGTAATTTTATACCTAAGAGATCGATCTGTCGTAGGGTAAGATCGATCTCTCAATGGCTTTATGAGATCGATCTACTCCAATTATGAGATCGATCTCTAGTTTACTGAATGCTTCATGACATCGATCTCCTTCTTGAGGAGATCGATCTTCTCCCAAACAGAAACATTTTGAGATTGATTCCTTCCTCATGAGATCGATCTCTTCAATACAGAATCATAAGGAGATCGATCCTCTTCCATTGGAGATCGATTTGCTCACTTAATTTCCTCCTTCCTTGTCATTTTTAACTTACCAAATCGATCATCTCTTCTCCAAGATCGATTTGGCCCTATAGTTTCACACTTTAACATAAAATCTCACTTATAACTTAGTAATTCATTCCATGCCACCTCAATGTAAGAGTACTTTACATTTAGTTCAATTAATTACACTTTATGTTCTCATTACATAATTAAAATATGTCTAAAATTCTCAGATCTCACACAAGCCCAATAGGCCCGACTAAAATGAATAGTAAAATAGAAATGAGCTTAAGGCAGTGTTAGGCCCATTAAGAGTAAACGGGCCCATTAAGTGAAATAAACTGTATTAAATGTGAAATACAGTAGGAAAAATATAATTAACCTAGTGAATGGTTATTTACAGCTCCGGAGTGTATAATGGGAGTTGATCGGACTGCGAGATTGAGCAGCTTCGAGGAAGTGAGGTCACTTGACGTGATCCGAGGTAAGGGACTTTTGCGAGTAGTTAGGGATACCTGCATATATTTTCTTCTGCATTTACATTCACTTAAAAACTCTGAGGACCAAAGAAAGTGAATAATATTTATAGCGACCCAATAGTGGCAAATTACAATTTTCCCCTAGTTAGGCAAAAAGTCAACTTTTGGAAAAATTTGTAAAAAGCATGGAAAACATGTTTTTGAATGTTTTTACTGCTGTTTAGCATAAAAGTAGATAGATTGGCTATTGTTTTCATGGTTGATGTGAAATAGCACAATTTATAATGATGATTTTAATGTTTTGAAAATCATCCCTTTCAAAGAGCCATCTATCGAATTATGTGAGAACAAATCATGCTGGAGAACAGCTCGCACTTGATTTTATATGTTTTCCACATAAATTAGTGCTGGAGTATGACTCGTACTAGATTTACATGACATGCATGATAGAGTACTAGAGCGTTACTCGTACTCAGTTTTATATGTTTTATGCATGATAGAGTGCTGGAGCTATTGCTCGTACTCAGTTTTATATGATATGCATGACAGAGTGCTGGACCGAATTGGTCGTACTCAAATTTTACATGAGGTGCATGACAGAGTGCTAGAGCGTTGCTCATACTCGATTCTTCATGATTTATACATGACATAGTACTTGAGCGATTGCTCGTACTTGATTTGATGAGTCATGTGCATAGCATGGTACTGGAGCGATTGCTCGTACTTGTTTTGAAATGAGAACTATGCATGACCTAGTGCTGGAGGTTACTCGCACTAGTGTTTGATATTTGAGATGCATAAACAGTGTTTGAGCGGAGTTTCGACTGTGAGTCACAGTGAAAGGCATGCACTGTAGTTTTACTGTGATATATAAGACTTGTTAGAAAAACTGTGACGATTTTCTTGTGTAGACTGAGTGTCACACTATTGAGATGTTCGCACGTAGATTTAGAGACGTGGCATTGATTTTCCATTGTATGAGGGCTAAGACCTATGACAGGCACCCCAACCGTGAGATAGGGTCCACGGGTGTACGTTGTACCATGCGAGTTGCACTGAGTATGTTATACTGTGTGTTGTTGTGGAGTTGAGGAGTTGATAGCTGGCGGTTATAATGGACTGACCCCCCTCCCGTTACAATAGTGATTACCTCACACACCGAGATACGTGTAGCATGGGATCACCATTATAGGATACGACCATAGTCCAGGATATTTTTGCATATAGCCACCGAGTCTCGCATGATATATCACTTGATTTTATGATAAGGGTAGACCTGAGGGATGGGTCGAAACCCGGGTTGATGTGTTCTGAATAATTAAATGCCATATTTACTGTGATTTGAATATAAATGACATAATTTATCTAAAGGCATTATGTAATTATAAAGATGCACTGTTTTGCACGAAAAGCCTATGTTTTGAGAACTCAGCATGATTTTATACATGGGATTTAATCTATACAATTATATATATATATATATTTTTTAAAATTCATGCTTTGGAAATTAGTTAAGGAAATAATATTTTCAAGGTAGAGCATTATTTTCAGTAGATAGTGTGGATGTCTATTTACTTGCCTGATTTCCTTACTGAGCTGTGAACTCACCCCTTTCTCTTTCCCCCTCTCTACAGAGCGTCTGTAGCTGTTGAGCACGATTGAGGTCTGGTATTCCTTGTGTCCGCTGCACTCCAATCGAGCGAAAGGTATACATACACATGTACGATTTTAGATTTGAACATATAAATAGCACAGTGATGTAAACATATGTAATATGGGGGATGTATTTGTATTTAATATATGTGATCTCACTATGAGACAAAAGTAATTATAGTCAATAGATAGTTATATTGACATGTATGAATGATAAGATAATGTGGAAGAGGTCACTAATACCGAATCATAGCCCAAACGTTGGTGAAGAAAAGATAAGTAAAACGCGAAAAATTTATAGTGGTTTTTAGTAGTAGAAGTCACGGGCGATCGTGACAGAATGAAATCAGAGCAGAGTTCGTCTGATGGGAGTCGGTGTTAGTAAGTAGGAAAGTTTACATCCTCATATTTATGTGCTGTGTTTAGTTACAAGTATGTGTACCGAGATGGGAATTGCATAATTAATGATTGTGAATGCTGGAATCGAGCCATTATGGCTAATACCTGTCATTGTAGAGGGGCTAGAGGTAGGGCTAGAGGTCCTAGAGATAGGTCTGAAAGCCATACGAGTCTTCGTCTAACCTTGAGACTCTAGGTCCCACTGAGGTACCAGAGAGTACTGAGGCACGCTTTACGAGATTAGAGTGTAGCTTAAAGACCATGATGAAGATGTTCATACAGGCTACGTATGGTAGGCATAGAATAGATGCAGGGACTGCTATTAGATAGGAAGTTACTCCAGATACCCCTGCATAACCTACATAGATGCCACAACCTACAGATACCCCTACACCTCTACCAGTATAGGTTACACCCTCTCCTATTGACTCGTAGCTGGTTAGTAGTGGACTAGGGTACGGTTGTGAGCTTGATAGGTTATGGAAGTTCCAAAAGTTTGGACAGCCGCCGTTTAGTAGGGTCAAGGACCCAGTGATTGTGAAGGAG
The DNA here is from genome assembly GCA_033439115.1 of Firmiana major. Taxonomy (NCBI): domain Eukaryota; kingdom Viridiplantae; phylum Streptophyta; class Magnoliopsida; order Malvales; family Malvaceae; genus Firmiana; species Firmiana major. Next base: position 63,009,567 of record CM065904.1, read on the forward strand.
TGGATTGGAGAGATCGAAATGTTGTACGGATTCTTTCAGTGTACGACTCTCGAGATGTTTGCTTTTGTCGCCTTCACGCTGAAGGGTGTCACGACCCTCTATAGCAGTCTGTGACCTTTACCTTACCACTTACAGTTGGGCTATGAGTCAACATCCGATCCATTTCTCATACATTTATAGTTTAATCATTTCAGTTAAATGTAGTAGAATAGAAACTGGACTATTATAAATAAGTACGGAAGCGTTTACATCAGTTTCTATTATATACATCCCCCCAAAATACAAAATACAAATTGTATTGTGCACTAATTTACAAGATAAAAAATTTCTTTCATCACAATGTATACCTCTCTGTACTGCTGGATGGTTAGAGAAAACATGATAGCAGGGACGACTGTAATGTACTCACTGCTGCGTAGTATTTGTGGAGGAGGAAATAAGGGGGTGAGCATAATACACTCAGTAAGGAAAATATGAAAGCAGGTAGATAACTACACTATCTACATTCTAAAATTCATATATATTCATTTTCCTTATAAAACAATATGCATGTTCTTTAAAACAACTTCCATCAATGCGAAACCATTAATTCCCTAGATGGGTATATGCATATTCATACAGTAGCACACAACATCACATAGCATAATCTATTCACACAGTTTATATATAGAAAATGCTTTACATTTTGTAAATCAATGTCTATTGAGACATAAATCATGGGTTACCATATCCCCATACACAAAGCAAGGGAAGATATCTGACACGCCCTAAACGTATTACCACAAGTGCACGAGTCGTACAAGTAATAATGGGATTTAAGTCCCGAGTTATCGTCCCACAGAGAAGTTGACTAGCCTAATTAACTACCAGTTAATCTTACGCTAAGTATATTCTAGCAAATTATAAAATTAAGGTGGGTGATCTACATGGCTAAAATTAAAATTACTGGAAAGCAATAAAATAAAAAGAACTAAATAAAACCGAGCAAAATTACTTACAGTGCTCCACGTAATTAAAATAAAAAACCTACAAAAGAAATTAAAATAGTTAAAGCTAATTAACGCAATTGAAATAAAATACAAATATGAAAATAAAGAAACAAGATTAATTAAACTAAAATTAAATAAGTCTAAGAAAATGTATGTAATTAAACTAATAAAATTTGCATATAAACTAAACTAAAATTTAATGAAAATAAAGACTAAATTAAAAATGCATGAAACACATTTAATCTAAATTAATTCTAGATGCATCGAAACTAAAATAAAATCCTAAAACATTTAATATAAAATTAACTACTAACTAAAATTAACACTACAAATTAACATGCAAGAATAATAAAACTAACCTACCATTATAATTGACTAAACTAACTAACTAACAACTAACAAATGCATGAAAATACTAATGATGCATTAAACTAAAACATGATTAAATTGAACTATGGCCAAACATGGCCTTAGCAAATTTAAATCAACCTCATGTCCCTCTATTCACTGTTCATGTCTTTATATTGTTTCTTTTCCAGGAGATGGCCTCGGGTTGGTTGCTCTCAGTTCTGCCGGGCGTGTCCAGCTTCATATCCTCAGGCTTGCCATCTCACCAACACTGCCTCGGTTTCGTGCATTTCTTCATTTCCTGCACTCAACACAGCACGTTCCATTCATCAGCAAACCACGCTCCACACGCCAGCCCCGTTTGTCTTCCTACATGCTCTGCCAGCTACTAATTACTCCTGCTCCTACCAACTTGAGCAATAACAGCCCCTGGCATACTACATCTTCTCTGTTTCCAGCAAGTCTCGGTGTTATCCGTGAGATTCTGTGCCAGCTGCTGTTCAGCTTTACTCCAGCTAGGTCCTGCTGTTCTCGGTTTCGTGCTTCTGCCCCAGGCCTTGTACTGGTTCTGCTCCTGGCTGCTCTCGGTTGTGTCCTCTGCTCCAGGTTGCTCTCGGTTTGCTGCTTTACTTCAGGACAATGAATAGCTTCACTTCAAGCTTAATAGAAAATAAAAGCCAAAAATGAAGATGAACAGTAATGGAAACATAGAACAGGGGAGAACAGAGGAAAGATGATGAATTAAAGAAATACTAGAACAAAAGCATAAATATAACATGCAAAAGGAAGCAAACATGCATGAAGCAAAAAATAAATTCTGGACGAAAATCAAACAGGATCAGTCTCCTTGCTACCCGCGTCGTTCCTGGCATTGGAATCAGTGGCCATGCTGCCCCGTTCAGCTTTGCTAACTGATCGCATGAAACAGGGATATAAGATTGGCCATGATAATGCAATGGAAGAATACAGCCACAGTTTGGGAAATACTGCTATGGATCACCAGCTTCTCACAACCACATCCAAATGCCCAATTAACTCATAGACCATACAGACCGAGGCATAACTGAATAATCAATCTGCATATGCATGGACAGTAGAAAAACATACTAAAACCAGAATACAAAGGCAACCCGAGACTAGTAAAAATATAGATTTTCCTTCAAACAAAAAAAACATAAGCAATTTGAACAAACCGAGAAGAAGGATGAGCAAAATGAGGCTGCAAATAAAACATGAAAAGCTATTCATAAAAAGATAACAAATGAAGATTAACATTAACAGTAAAATAGAAAATGGTTTTCGGGAAAAGCTTCTAAAAAAATAAAAACTAAACTAATCTAACTAAGCTACTCTAACACTACTTCATCACTAACACTACTCCTAACTTACACTACTCCTACTTACATCTACTTCTACTCCTAAAATTACATACTCTTTCAATTGTCATCCTTTCCTATTTATAAACACACTAGGGATAAAATTGTAATTTCTACATCCTTGATGAGTTGGCATTATTTTGGCCACTTGTCTTCACACCATTGGCTCCTTGAAAAGATATTTCCATGGCATCGATCTTCTTGTCCAATTGGATGTGCTAGGTGGCATGACTCGTGTTGTCTGCGTGGCTCAATCTCGATTTTAGCCCAATTTCGATCCATTTTCTACCGAAATATTCAAAATTCATCCGGATTTAATTTATCTGCAAACATGAGAATTTTAATTAAATAAAGGGGATAATTAACAAAATAAATTGGGGATTTAAATAAATAATTAGGAAATTAAGCATAAATAATTCTAAAAATATAGAATTATCACACCCCCAAACTTGAGCTTTTCCTTATCCTCAGGCAAAACAAAATGATTGTAGGAATGACAAGTACATAACACAATAATTTCCCCAATATCATCCTCAAAGAAAAAGTACAGATTATGAAATCAAAGACTCACAATTACAAGTCCAGCACTTAGAATTATTCAATCATAAGTCCTAACCCAAATTAGACTCATTGTGAGTGTGTGAAAAATGTCTAAGTCACTTCACAGTACATTATCCAGATCAAATATGCAACACAGTGAATGCAAAGTCAATGACATGTGATCATTCCCATAAGTTTTCTTTTCACTTCTTTCTCCACTAATGTAGTCACACTTAACCAAAGATTAATAGGACTTCATTAAGCTTGTAATGTAAGACTGGGGCTAAGGTATAATAAAGTCGATTTAGGTTTAATTACCCCTTAACATGCATTACTTCTAGGATCTATAATGTAAGAGCTCTAATTATTCCCCCCAAACTTATTTATTTCACTAAACTTTTTTTTTTTTAGTATTTTCTTCTTTCTTCTTCTTTTTTTCTTTTTTTTTTTTTAAAACATACTCCTTCACCATCACTTAATACCCATATAGCTCACAATATATCCCAATGACTTTTCATGCTTTCGGGGTAAGGGATAGGAAAAAAAGTATTTAAGCTAAGGAAAATTTTACCGGAATATTTACAGAGAAAAGCTTATTTGACCCAGATGGGTGACTAGGGGTAGCATATGTACAAGGAATGCTAGAAAGGCTCAAACGATCCAAAGATGGCCTAAATCATCTCCCTAATCAAGTGTGATCTAATATTTCACCTCGAGATCAAATCAAACAAATTCTAGAATATGATGCACAAAATCAACTGAACAAATGCAGTCCTATGTACACATAAGCTTTCTCTAAATAAATATATCGATTCAAGACATGACATGTGCATAAGATGAGGAAATCACAATCAGAATCAAGATAAATTCAAGAACTCAACTTCATGCTTTTCCTATAATCATGCATCTCAGTCCATCAAAATTAGACTAAATCATGGGGTCATATCATCGGAATATGGGAAAACTACATGCTAAGCACTAGATCATCCCAAAATCAAACAATTTGAGCTCATATTATCGAAAAAAATTTGAAAATTCTTTCTCAAATTTTTGAAAAAATTTTGAAATTTTTTCTAATTTTTTAAAAAATTGCTCAAGTGATATCCCTTCCCCCAAACTTAAAGTGCAAAGTATCCTTAGTGTGTAGATAATATAAGAATTTAAGCTCGAGAACAAAGTACTCCCCTTTCTGATGATGATGAACAACTGAAGCTTGATTGAAAGCATAAAACTAGAAAATAAACCTGCAAAATAAACCAGGAAAGAAACAACAGAAAAGAAAAAGAAAAATGAACTATATACAAAGTGAAAAGGAAAACACAGCCACTTCAAATGCAGCTGAAGAAAACAACACTCCACAGCAGGGCGAAGAGTAGGAGGGTCATCCAAAGTGGTGACAGGGTGCTAACAGTTAACTCATCCTGAGCCCTATCTACTTGTGAGACCCCGTATATGTAAAGTTGTAATGTGTAATGAATGTGAATGGACTTGTAATGTAAAGTATGATTGATGTAAGTCCATGGATTCAATGTACGTATGTGTAATATGAATTGTAACGTACACATAAGTTTCATTGAGTATGAATATGAAGAAATGAGTTCTTATAAGTGATGGATGTGATTGAAACTCAAAATTAGTAGTGTGGTAAAATGGAATGAAGTTATGCTTCCATTTGGTTTTATGTAGCATACCTTTGGACATCCAATGAATGCACACAAGTTTCAATGTGCATAAGGTATGAATGGATGCCATTTTCAAGTTATAAAGGTGGATGGATGAGAAAATGGCCATGGCAATAGATTAAGGATGTGTTGGTATGAGTTTCAGCAAGAAAACTGCTGAAAATCTGGAAAACATGAAGGCCAGATCGATCTCATAGGATGAGAGATCGATCTGGAAGAGCCAGAATACTCTTATTTGGGCAATGGAATAGAGCATATCGATCTCCAATGGGGCCAGATCGATCTCCTAAGCATTCTGGGATGAAAAGATCGATCCTCAAGCACCCAGATCGATCTCCTTAGCTTTCTGTTTGGGAGCAAATCGATCTCATGCTTTGACAGATCGATCTCATGCTTAAAATTTCATGAAAATGAGAGATTTAAGGGGACCAGATCGATCTCCTCTTGGACCAGAGCGATCTCCCCAAGCTATTTCGATATAAGGAGGGCTGAAAATCTAAAAATTTCAGGAAAAACACCAATCTTCCATTTCTAACCCAAAAACCTAACCTTCTCTCTCTAAAATCAGCCATTTCCAGCAAGAATTGAAGGGAGACCATTAGACATTAAGTTGTTCATCTTGAGGAAGAGAACAACATAGTTGGAACCTAAAATCCCATTGTGGGTATTGAAGGAGATAAGGGCATTGACATTTGGAGCAAGAAGAAAAATCATATTTGGTAAGATTCTAACACTCCAATCTAAGTACATTGTCTATTTAATTGATTTTGGAATTGTTTGGCATGAGTATGGATGGATGGAAACACCTAGGTTGTGTTAGAAACTAATGTAACCTAGAAAATGGAATGCCTCTAGTGTGAGAAAGTATGATTTGGGGAGTTGGTAGTCTATGGGTTATGATAAGTTGTTAAATGAGTAATGTGGGTGATTTGGAATGGTTATGTGGAGTTATAATGTGGGTTTAAGTGAAATTATGAAAATGAGTATGTAAATGCTTGACAAATGCCATAGTGAGGAAATCAATGAAATGTGAACACTATGAGCTTGATATCGAGTTAATATCGATTTGGAATGAGTTAATAGGCCTAAAAGAATCCATAGACTCGAGTTTTGGGTAAAGTAATGAAACGAGGCCTCATAAGCGTTAATAGAAAACTATAGGTCGAATTGACTATAGTGAACGCACGATGTCATATTATATGGATCGAATATAATGCGAGATACGATTTTGTGCAGTCCCGAAGAGTTCGTTAAAGACGAATCGAACCGTACGAGTAAGCAGCTTAAGGAAGTGGAATCACGCATCGCGATTCCAGGTAAGGGAATTTTGTAAGTATATAGAGGTAGTTGCTCGTACTTTGAACTTATGGGTGAATATTGGGTGTTTTATGAAATGCATGGTTGCGCAAGTAAATGATTGATGGTATTCGTGAATGATGATGAGTATATGCGTGATTTTGGTTTTGAAGTGGATTTTATGAAATGGGATAGTAAGGCTAATAATTGCATAAATCTAATGTTTTGATGTTTTTCAAAACGAAATTGCTTGGTTTTAAGCTAGCTTGTAGATGGGCTGGCTAGTGTTTTATTGATGTTGTGGAAAAGCAATTGTGAAGTGCTAAACCTGGTTGCCAGGATTGTTTGATTCTGTATGAGCCGCCTATCATATTTATATGACATAAATCGCGCTAGAGCCTCGCTCGCGCTGGATTTCTATGTTTTCACTTGTGTGAAATGAGCTGGAGCTTAGCTCGCACTTGAATTTGAATTGTGATGATGTTTATAAACCATACTGGAGCTTACACTCGTATGTGGATTTGAGTGGTTTTTCTTATGCATATAACCGTACTGGAGCTATGCTCGTACGTGGTTTCTTCATAGTTTTATGCATAAATGCCGTACTAGAGCGTTGCTCGTACGAAGTGATTGGTTTTGATGCATGAATTCGCGCTAGAGCGTAGCTCGCGCTGGTTTTCACACTGTGGTATGTATGAGGCCGTGGTGAGAGATACGGATTAACTCAGGGAACCCAACAGGCCTGACAGACCTCTTGAGTGGGGTGAGGGTGAGGGGCTAGGACCTGACATAATCCATTCAGGGAACCCAACAGGCCTAACAGACCTCTTGAGTGGGGTGAGGGTGAAGGGCTAGGACCTGAATCAGGGAACCCAACAGGGGCGAGCAAGGCCATGAGGGGCTAGGACTTGGTATTGAGGTTACTCCCACGCGCTCTTGAGACTATAAAGGTTACACTTGGCATGGGGTAGATAAGACCCATGGCAGGCACCCCCAACCATGTTATGGGTCCGCGGAGTACGATGTACAGTGTATATCACATGGAGTACGATGTACCGCGTGGTGGTTACTTGATTTGAGAAAGTCTGGGGGAGAACTAACCCACCTTTGTGCCAGCATAATGCCCCGCACACCAGGATCCATGTGGTCTGGGATGATATGTGACGATTGGCCAACGTAGTCACTTGAGATATAGTAACCTGTCTCCTTGCTTGATTTACTTACTACCACATGATTTTAAATCTCTAAGTGTAATTTGTGATTATGTAAGGTAGACTCGAAGGAGGGGTCGAGCCTCGTGGATTTGATTTGTGAAATGAAAATGAGGTTGTGATTGTGTGATGTGATTATATGTGTTGAGAAAGAGTTTTATGACGTGGGTTTAAAAAGGAGGTTTCTTAATGAATTGCCCTTTTTATGAATTTAAATGAGATCGAGCATGAGATGATTTATACATGATGTTTTTACCATGTTTTATATGCCAATAGACATGATTTTGATACATGATATATATATGTATACTCATATGGCATAGTTTTATTCCTCATGCTCCTACCATAAATGATTTATGCATAACACTATCAGCATGTAGATAGAGTAGTTATCTACCATGCTTGCATTATTGCCTTACTGAGCGTGTGGTTGCTCATCCCTCTCTATTTTTCGCCCTACAGAGCATGCATAGTAGCCCAGTGAGGACTGAGGCGTGGTATTTTGGACTCCGCTGCATCTCCATCGCTTAGAGGTATATACACAATGATTCTTTTTGTATCTAAACAATGTAAAAGCACAGTATTCTTTTGAGTTGTAATTATGGGGGATGTAGATGTCAATTAAACATGCTTTTGTATAAGTACAAGATTAAATGCAAATGTATGACATCGTTTTATTTAACTGAGAATGAATGAGATGTGGTGTTTATTATTGACTCACAGCCCAACAGTGTGTGGTGAGTTAGTTCACGACCGGGTAAGGTAACAGTAAAGCGCTAAAATTTTTAGTGATTTTCGATTTAAGAGAATGGAATTGGGTCGTGACACTACTTCCTTCTTTCTCTAAGATATTATATGCTTAAGCCTTATATTCTCCTCAATCTCCATCTTAAAACACTCTTGAGAGTCATCAGGGAGCTTCAAAAGTTTGAAAACATTAAACTTTACTTCCTGATCTTGGACTCTCATCGTTAACTCCCCCTTTTGTACATCAATTACTGTTCTACCAGTAGCTAGGAAAGATCTACCTAGTATAATGGGGACTTCTTTGTCTTCCTCCATGTCCAAAAAATAAAATCTTCAAGGAAAATAAACTTGTCCACCTTTACTAAGACATCCTCAATGACCCCCTTCGGATATTTAATTGATCGATAAGCTAACTGGAGGGTCACTGTGGTAGGCTTGGCATCCCCTATTCCTAACTTATGATAGATAGACAATGGCATCAAATTTATACTAGCTCCTAAATTGCACAGGGCTCTACCAGAGAATAAATTTCCAATAGTGCATGGTATGGTAAAACTCCCGGGATCCTTGAGCTTGGAGGTTGTGATAATTCTCTGGATAATGGCACTACATTCCTCAGTTAAGGCCACCATCTCATAGTCTTCTAGTCTTCTCTTCCTCGAGAGGATATCCTTTAGAAACTTCACATAACTTGGCATTTGCTTTAAGGTATCTGCGAAAGGAATGTTGATGTGGAGTTTCTTAAAAACCTCAAGAAATTTGACGAATTGTTGATCCATTTTTTTTGGAACCTTTGAGGAAAAGGTACTGATGGTCTAACCGGAGAGGATGTAGTGGAAACATGTATAACATCAGAGGGTGAGGAAGGCTGTGAAATAGAAGAAGGTATAGATGAAGAAGTGCCTAGCTTGGATTTTTTTGTAGCCTGATCTTGATGTTCCTGCTCTTTCTGAGCTGCTTCGTTAGAACTTATGGGTTTTTCAACTATGGGCTCAATAGGATTGGACTTACTTTGTGGCTCATCTAGCTCTTTGCTGCTCCTAAGGGTGATGGATTTGACATATTCCTTACCCTCCCTTTGCCTAACAGGATTAGCTTCAGTGTTACTAGTAAGGGTCCTTTGAGGACGTTGGCTAAGAGCATTTGCTATTTGTCCTACCTGAACCTCTAAGTTCTTAATTGAAACAGTTTGATTTTGTAGGATAGTCGTGAACATTTCCTCAAGCGAGGGCTTCTTCTCAACTGCTGGTGCATGGTAATGTTGTGGTGGTGGTGGTGGTTGATGGAAGTGAGGTGGATGATGCTGAAATTGAGGTGGGGATGGTTGATGGTATGGAAAAGGATGGTGTGGAAATTGCAACAGTGATGGTACATGAACCGGTGGAGCTTGAAAACTAGGGGGTTCTACAGGTCTAGACTTAAGAGGTTGCCCTTGGTTTTGGCTCCATGAAGAGTTAGGATGGTTCCTCCACCCTGGATTATAAGTGTTTGACAAGGGGTTGTTCTGTTGCTTAGGAGAGGCAATGTACTGAACTGATTCTAAGTTAAGTGGACACCTATCTACAGAGTGGGTACCACAACACAGCTTACAGGAAAGGAAAGGACTTTGGACAGAATAAATCAGATTAGGACTAGTAGTAGGATTATGTTGGGTACTGAGCAACTCTACCTTCTTCATAAGATTAGCGATTTGAGAGGTCAAGGTAGACAGTGTGTCAAGCTCATAAATACTCACCGACTTCTTTGGCAATTGCCTCTCGAAGGACCATAAATAGTTATTAGCTGCCACCTTATCTAAAAGCTCGTAAGCTTCCTCCTCTATTTTGCACATCAGGGCTCCACCCATAGCAACGTCAACAATGGTCCTATTTTGGCTTGTAAGTCCGTTGTAGGAGGTCTGGACTTGCAACCACAAAGGTAGGCCATGGTGATGGCACTTCCTAAAAAGCTCCTTATATCGTTCCCATGCTTCGTAAAGAGATTCAGAGTCGTACTGGGCAAAGGAAGATATATTACTACGGAGTTGGGCCATTTTAGAGGGAGGGAAAAACTTAGATAGAAATTGATGGGCTAACTCGTCCCATATAGAAATGGATCCTGGAGGCAGGGAGATTAACCAGTGTCTCGCCCTATCCCTAAGTGAGAAGGGGAATAATCTAAGCCTAAACGCATCATCAAATAATCCATTATGTTTGAACGTGTTACACAAGTCCAGGAATTGCCCAAGGTGAGCATGTGGGTCATCGTGCGAAAGCCCACTGAACTGTAAAGAGATCTGGATCATCTAGAGGATTGCAGGCTTAATTTCGAAGTTGTTTGCAGGGACAGCTGGTGGCCTAATGCCGGAATAATATCCTCTAATCGTCGGCATTGCATAATCTCCAACGGTCCTAATTTCCCTATTTTCTGCCATGGTGAATTACAGCGGAGCTAATAATTTCCTAGAGTCCTTTCGAATTTTTCTAAGAGTGTGTTCGATTTCAGGATCTAGAGGAAAACAATCAAAACTCTTGGCTCTACGCATGCAAACATCAGCAAGTCCTTAGAAAATTTTTTTAGGTTTTTAAATTTTTCAATTTTTTTAATTAATTAATTAAGAGAAAATTCAAATAACCTAAGTAGGGCTCTAAATATTTACAACCTAAATATTTACAAGTTAGAATTACACCTAAGCATAATTTCACCGATATTAATTAACGACTAATTAAAACTTCCCTGGCAACGGCACCAAAGATTTGACACGCCCTAAACGTATTACCGCAAGTGCACGAGTCGTACAAGTAATAATGGGATTTGAGTCCTAAGTTATCGTCCCACAGAGAAGTTGACTAGCCTAATTAACTACCAGTTAATCTTACCCTAAGTATATTCTAGCAAATTATAAAATTAAGGTGGGTGATCTACATGGCTAAAATTAAAATTACTAGAAAGCAATAAAATATAATGAACTAAATAAAATCGAGCAAAATTACTTATAGTGCTCCACGCAATTAAAATAAAAAACCTACAAAAGAAATTAAAATAGTTAAAGCTAATTAACGCAATTGAAATAAAATGCAAATATGAAAATAAAGAAACAAGATTAATTAAACTAAAATTAAACAAGCCTAAGAAAATGCATGTAATTAAACTAATAAAAATTGCAAATGAAATTAAACTAAAATTTAATGAAAATAAAGACTAAATTAAAAATGCATGAAGCACATTTAATCTAAATTAATTCTAAATGTATCTAAACTAAAATAAAATCCTAAAACATTTAATATAAAATTAACTACTAACTAAAATTAACACTACAAATTAACATGCAAGAATAATAAAACTAACCTACCATTATAATTGACTAAACTAACTAACTAACAACTAACAAATGCATGAAAATACTAATGATCCATTAAACTAAAACATGATTAAATTGAACTATGGCCAAACATGGCCTTAGCAAATTTAAATCAACCCCATGTCCCTCCATTCACTGTTCATGTCTTCATATTATTTCTTTTCTAGGAGACGGCCTTGGGTTGGTTGCTCTTGGTTCTGCCAGGTGTGTCCAGCTTTATGTTCTCAGGTCTGCCTTCTCACCAACCCTACCTCGATTTCGTGCATTTCTTCATTTCCTGCACCCAACACAGCACGTTCCATTAATCAGCAAACCGAGCTCCACACGCCAGCCCCGTTTGTCTTCCTGCATGCTCTGCCAGGTGCTAATTGCTCCTGCTCCTACCAACTTCAGCAATAACAGCCCTTGGCATACTGCATCTTCTCTGTTTCCAGCAAGTCTCGATGCTGTCCATGAGATTCTGTGCCAGCTACTGTTCAGCTCTACTCCAGCTAGGTCCTACTATTCTCGGTTTCGTGCTTCTGCACCAGGCCTTGTACTAGTTCTGCTCCTAGCTGCTCTCGGTTGTGTCCTCTGCTCTAGGTTGCTCTCGATCTTCTGCTTTACTTCAGGGTAATAAACAGCTTCACTTCAAGCTTAATAGAAAATAAAAGCCAAAAATGAAGATGAACAGTAATGGAAACATAGAACAGGGGAGAACAGAGGAAAGATGATGAATTAAAGAAATACTAGAACAAAAGCATAAATATAACGTGCAAAAGGAAGCAAACATGCATGAAGCAAAAAATAAAGTTTGGACGAAAATCAAACAGGATCGGTCTCCTTGCTACCCGCGTCGTTCCTGGCATTGGAATCAGTGGCCATGCTGCCCCGTTCAGCTTTGCTAACTGATCGCATGAAGCAGGGATACAAGATTGGCCATGATAATGCAATGGAAGAATACAACCACGGTTTGAGAAATACTGCTGTGGATCACCAGCTTCTCACAACCATATCCAGATGCCCAATTAACTCATAGACCATACAGACCGAGGCATAACTAAATAATTAATCTGCCTGTGCATGGACAGTAGAAAAACATACTAAAACCAGAATACAAAGGCAACCCGAGACTAGTAAAAATATAGATTTCCCTTCAAAAAAAAAACAAAAGCAATTTGAACAAACCGAGAAGAAGAATGAACAAAATGAGGCTGCAAATAAAACATGAAAAGCTATTCATAAAATATAACAAATGAAGATTAACATTAACAGTAAAATAGAAAATGGTTTTCGGGAAAAGCTTCTAAAAAAATAAAAACTAAACTAATCTAACTAAGCTACTCTAACACTACTTCATCACTAACACTACTCCTAACTTACACTACTCCTACTTACATCTACTTCTACTCCTAAAATTACATACTCTTTCAATTGTCATCCTTTCCTATTTATAAACACACTAGGGGTAAAATTATAATTTCTACATCCTTGGTGAGTTGTCATTTTTTTGGCCACTTGTCTTTACACCATTAGCTTCTTGAAAAGATATTTCCATGTCATCGGTCTTCTTGTCCAATTGGATGTGCTAGGTGGCATGACTTGTGTTGTCCGCGCGGCTCAATCTCGATTTTAGCCTAATTTCGGTCCATTTTCTACCAAAATATTCAAAATTCATCCGGATTTAATTTATCTGCAAACATGAGAATTTTAATTAAATAAAGGGGATAATTAACAAAATAAATTAGAGATTTAAATAATTAATTAGGAAATTAAGCATAAATAATTCTAAAAATATTGAATTATCAACATCTGTCACCTCACACAGTAGTGACAATGTCGTATCACTTAGATACATAAAGACATATGGCCATAGTAAGATTCCAGGCTACACTGATCAGGTGTGCGAGAACCCTACGCTTGGGGAGGCGGATTAACCATCACTTCAGCTCATACTCAAATCACGGCACATCGTACCCCATGGCTAAAGCTCAGGGTACATCGTGCTCCCATGGATCCTTATCACCCATTTTCGTTGTCTCAAAATCTCGTGCGAGCAGGTTAGTGTCAGACACACAGGAGTACACGACTGCGCTAGCATGGTTTTGTACTCATCACATCACATTCAGAAACCTCGTGTGAGCAGGTCAATGCAAGACACATAGCAATACATGACGGATCTAACAAGGTTTTATTCAACACACAGCACAATCATAACAACCTCGTGCGAGTAACTCAGCCTAAGACACACAGCATACCTGAGGCATCGAGCATGGTATCACTAGGAATTCACATGTAAGCATAGTCAGAGAAAGACACACAGCAATACTCAAGGCTCTAGCATGATTCCCAAAATCTAGTGCGAGCAGCTCAAGTGGAACACACAGCATCACTCGAGGCAACGAGCAGTCTTTTATTTTCTCAAAATCTCTTTAAAAATAACATGCAAGTAGGGCTGGTCAATCTACAGTTGCCTCTCATGCTCTAACACCATTTCACACAAAAAAGAAATAGAAGCGGCTCCATGTATAGTCATGAGTGAGAGGGTAATCTCCCTTCAATCACTCTCTGAAAGAATTTTCATGCAACTCATAAAAAACGAGAGCCTGTCTATTATTATTCTTTCTCAAAACATTTGTAAAACCTTTTTTCACAACAATCATAGAGGTCATGCAATTCATATTATGGACTTATTCTCATACGTAGTTTCCTACTTATATATACCAATATCTATGTATTTATCGTATACATTTGCACACAGCAGGTAAGAAAACATACGTATAGATATCTCTATAGCTTGCATAAGTCCCTTACCTCAAATCATGCCTGAATCGTTTTCCTTCAATTCTCACTTCTCGCGATCCGCTCTATCGATTCCAACGATATCTTCTAGAGTTGAAATTATGTATTACACACATCAGTGTATTGTCATATACTTCATTTCACTTGCATGATATTCAAACTAATGCATTTGGCCATTTATATCTCATTTGGCCTTTTTGTACCATGATTGGACTTTATCCTTTTATGAGTCCATTTCGAGTTTATAACTCATTTTCGAGAATCTCTTAGACTCCTTGAGTCTATCGATTTGTATTAAACCAGTATTAAGCTTATAATACCTCAAGTTCATGATTTTCATTTCATTGTGGCATTTCATCGAACACCACATATACTCACTTTCAACCATTTTCATTTCTAATACATGAACGTCATCAAACTACTATACAATCATGTATATATGCTTAATAACATCTATTCATGCTTAAATCATCTTTAAACCCATGCCTACTCAACATCTCCTCATTTTGGCACATTTAACCATTTTATAGGTCATGGAAAGTTTAGCATGTTTATCATATTTCAACCATTAATCTATATACCAATCAACTCATACAAGTATACAGATCAACATATTTGAGATTGATGCATTGAAATCTTACCAATCTCAACTTTTCTCCACTTTACACAATTTGGGGGAAAGTTCCTTTTCTCCTTCAAAGGCTTAACTCAACCTCTAGTTTCCAACTCTGTTGTTCTCTTCCTCTATAGGAACAACTTTACTCAAATGAGTTTCCCTCCAATCTTTATGGAATGTGTTGAGAATTCAAAGAGGAAATTTAGGTTACTTTTCTTCAAAAACGGAAGAGGATGGGTGTTTCGCATGAAATGCCGCTCAGCATCTTTGTTTTTATAGAAATTGCTTGATCAGATCGATCTCCCTAGGTTAAGGATCGATCTTCCCTTGTTTTAAGCCTTTCAGAATGCCATTTTAAGCCTATGAGATCGATATGCTCATTGCTGTGAGATCGATCTGCTCTAAGTGATGAGATTGATCTTCTCCAGGTAGAGAGCTCAATAGATCGATCTGGCATAAGGATGAGATCGATCTGCTCTTGCCCGAGAGCTCAGGGAATTGATTTGCTTGCATTGAGGATCGATCTCCTCTTCCTAGAATGTTTCATTCTCTTCATTTTAGGCAATGAGATTGATCTCCTTTGCATTGAGACGGATGTCCTCTTATTTTGCAGCACACTTAGCTCCATTTTTCCCAAAATTCTAAAGCTTTACTTGTATTCAATTTGCTGCACTACTCATTTTGCATTCAATACACCTTTTTCATTTCAAAAGGTCCATTCCTTCTCATTCATACAAAATGAAACTTGTGTGTACATCACAAACTCATATTATAAGTGTGTACATCGAATATATGGACCTTACATCATTTATGATTCATATTACATAACCAAATGTATACTCAGAGAATCATAAGCATTGCATATGAAAATACAGGTCTTACATTCCTCCCCTCCTTTAAGAAATTTGGTCTTCCAAATTAGAACTAAGTTACTCCTCAAAAATTCGAGGGTACTTTTCCCGTATAGAGTTCTTTAATTCCCAAGTAGCTTCTTCTGAATTATGGTGCTACCAGAGGACCTTAACAAGCAGAATCATCTTTTTTCGTAGCACCTTTTCATTCTTATCCAGTATCTGGATCAGTTTCTCTATGTATGATAAATCATTCTTAAGCTCCAATGGCTCATACCGAATCACATGGGTTGGATTTGGATGGTACTTTCGAAGCATCGATACATGGAAGACATTATGTATACCTACTAGCTCCCGGGCAATGCTAGCCTGTAGGCCTTATCTCCCACACGCTTCAATATCTCAAATGGTCTGATATACCGAGGGCTCAACTTACCCTTCTTACCGAACCTCATAATCCTTTTCGATGGAGAGACTTTTAAAAATACTGAGTCACCCACTGTGAACTCTAGTTACCTGCGTCTTATGTCAGCATAGCTTTTCTGTCTGCTCTGAGCTGTTTTCAATCTCTTACATATCAACTGAACAACCTTAGAGGCTTGCTGTACCAAATCAGGAGCAAAAATTTTCCTTTCACCCACTTCTTCCCAAACAATAGGGGAACGACACCTTCTACCATACAAGGCTTCATATGGTGTAATCTCGATACTCGAGTGATAACTGTTGTTGTATGCAAATTCGGCTAACGATAGGTGATCATCACAGGAGCCTTTAAAATCCATAACACTTACTCTCAGCATATCCTCTAATGTTTGGATGGTTCTCTTTGACTGACCATTGGTTTGAGGATGGAAAGAAGTACTGAAACTCAATCGGGTTCCCATAACTTCTTGAAATTGTTCCCAAAAACGAGAAGTGAAGCGGGAATCCCTATTCAATACGATGCTCACTGGAACACCATGTAACCCTATTATCTCCTGTACATACAACTTTGCCAAACTACTCAAGGTATCTGTAGATTTCATAGCTAGAAAGTGGGCGAATTTCGTCAATCTGTCAACCACTACCCATATAGCATCATGGTTCCTCTTGGTCCTCAGCAATCCCATGATGAAATCCATGGTGACATGCTCCCATTTCCAAGTCGGTACTAGTAGAGGTTGCAATAACCTTGTAGGTTTCTGATGCTCTACCTTCACTTGCTGACATATCAAACATCTTGCCACAAACTTTACGATATCTCTTTTCATCCCTGACCACCAATACACTTTTCAAAGATTCTGATACATCATATTACCTCCCGGATGCAATGTATATCTCGATGAATTAGCTTATGTTAAAATCAATCTCTTTAGATCTAGGTCATTGGGAACGCAAATCCTGCCTCTAAACCTCAATAGGCCATCATCACTCACAAAGAAATTGACCAATCACCTCTCTGAGTTTGACTCAGACAATCCTCACACAGTAGATCGACATGCTGAGCTTGGACTATCTAGTTAATCAAATCCAGTTCCACTCACAGGCTAGCTATCACATAGTCTCTGTCAATATCAAGAGGGTCTATATCCAACCTGAGGTGAGCAAACTGCTCAAGGAGCTCATATTCCCTGACCTTTATGTACGATACCATTCCGAGGCTCTTTCTACTTAGGGCATCAGCCACAATATTAGCCTTTCTTGGATGGTACAATATCTCACACTCATAATCCATCATCTCTGCCTCATATTCAACTCTTTATGTGAAAACAGATATCTGAGGCTCTTATGATCTGTATACACCTAAAATTTTTCACCGTATAAGTAGTGGCACCATATTTTTAATGCAAATACCACGACTGCTAACTCTAAATCATGGGTCGGGTAGTTCCTCTCATGGTCCTTAAGCTGTCTAGATCAATAGGCTACTACCTTCCCATCCTGCATCAATACACAGCCCAGTCCTTGTCTCAAGGCATATGTATACACTGTATAACCTCCTAAGCTGGTGGATATGGTGAGAATAGGTGCGGTGGTCAATCTGTGCTTTAGCTCGTAGAAACTTTTCTCACAGTTATCATCCCACTCGAATGTCACATTCTTTCAAGTGAGACGTGTCAACAGAGTAACCAACTTAGAGAATCCCTCGACAAATTGTCGGTAATAACTTGCTAAACCTAGGAAACTATGGATTTTTGTAACCGTCTTGGGTCTTTCCCACTGTATCACATCCTCTATCTTAGACGGATCCACTGATACACCGTCTCTCGGGACTACATGACCCAAAAATGATATCTCACTCAGCTAAAAATCACACTTGTTGAGTTTAGCATACAACTCCTGATCTCGAATGGTCAATAATACTGTTCTCAAATGCTGCTCATGCTCTTCCCTGGACTTCGAGTATACCAGTATGTCATCTATAAAGATAATTACGAATCTGTCCAGGTATGGTTTAAACACATCATTCATTAAAGCCATAAACACTGCAAGAGCATTCGTCAACCCAAATGGCATAGCCAAAAACTCATAATGGCCATAGCAGGTCCAAAATATTGTCTAGGGTACATCTCCACTCCGGATCCTCAACTTATGATACCCAGACCTCAGATCAATTTTTGAAAAGACCTGTGCTCCCTACAACTGATCCAATGATTGTCTATCCATGGAAGGGGATACTTGTTCTTGATGGTAGCTTTATTCAACAATCGATAGTCTATACACAGTTGGAGACTCCCATCTTTCTTCTTTACAAACAAAATCGATGATTCCGAAGGTGATACACTTGGTCGGATGAACCCCTTGTCCAACAACTCTTGCAATTGCTTCTTTAGCTCCTCCAATTTAATTGGAGCCATTCTATACGGTGGCTTGGATATCAGTTCAGTTCTAGGCACCAAATCAATACATAATTCCATTTCTCTGTCTAATGGCAACCCTGGTAATTCTTTCGAAAAGATATCAAGAAATTCTCTAACCACTGGGATGTCAATCATATCTGGGTACACCTTTTCCAAGTCAACCACATAGGCGATAAAACCTTCAATACATGATTATTACATTCATTAGTAACATCATTCATCCTTGAAGATAATTTACTACATCTTTCATTACTTTTCAAATCTTACAACATACTTTTCAGGGATGGAAAACATTACTGTCTTAGCATAATAGTCTAAAACAACGTGGTTTACAGCCAACCAATACATTCCTAGTATTACATCGAAATCCTTCATAGCTAATAGAATAAGATCGACCGACATGTCCTTTTCCCCTACTTTTAGCTTACAACTCTTACATACATACTCCGTCATTACATTATCTCTTACTGAAGTGCTTATAAGCAGGATTCTACCTAAGGGTACAGGTTTCACATGTTCACACAGTTTACATGCAAATGAAGGTGATATGAATGAAAGCGTGGTACCAAGATCAATCAATGCTAATGCTTCAAATTCAAAGACAAGGATGGTACCTTTAATCACATCCGAGGAAGTCTCTACATATGCCTAGTCCAATGCAAACACTCGCCCTCTATCAATAGCTTTCTTCCCTTTCTCTTAAGCTGTGGCCTTCCTCTTAGGTGTAAGTGTCTCAACCGTAGCCTTCTCTAGCTCTTTACCCTTCTGTGGGGCTGTATCAATCAACTCTGGGTATTCTCGAGCTATATGCCCTGGTTTACCACACCTATAACAGGATCTCATTGATAATGGGCATGGGTTAACCCCATGATATCTACCACATGTCCTGCACTGCTCTGTGGTAAGTCGAGATCTGCTAATAACTATACCTCTCGATGCTAGAGATAAAGCTGGATGAACTGGAGACTTCGCAAGCCTCTCTATATCTCCTCAATCTTTAGTCCCTTCCCGAATAACCTTTGGCCTTTTCAGAACACTTTATCATCAACCAACCTCTTACGGTCTCTATCTTGGCCCTTACCACTCCTGCTCAACTCTGAGGCACGTAACTTATAGTCTTGCTCACATAGCTGATCTCTACGTACTGCCTCATCATAGGTGGTAATGTCTAATGGAGCTAGTCGAGCTCTAATGGAAGGTTTCAGTCCCTCACAGAATTTTTGAACCTTTTTGTCCTCAAAGCTTATAGTGACTATATCATATCTGCCCAGGGATGTGAATCCAGACTCATACACATCCATTATCCGATTCCCCTGAGTCAATGTCATAAATTCCAACTGTATCTTTCTTTGAGCATTAGCTGGAAGGTATTGCCTCTTGAAGGCATCCAAGAATATATCCCAGGTCACAACTGGGTGTTATGCACTTATCATCGGCTGTGTGGCCATCCACCAATGCTCGGCCTCATCCTCTAACACAAAAGCTGCAAAAGGTGACCTTTTCTGTGTCAAAGCAATTGAAAAATCGGTATAGCTTCTACATTTTGAGTATCTAATGCTCAGTTGATACTGGGTTCATCACTCTATTAAATGAAGGTGGTCTGAACTTATGAAACTCTCTCAGTTTACCCAGATCATAATTGTAAACTCCCTCGCCACCAACCTGTCGTAGAGCTACAGGATCCTAAACTAGTGGGGAAATGTCTTGAACTATAGGGGGTACAGGTATCTCTGCCTCTACATCTCGAGATCTTGGTGCAGGCTGTGCTAGCTCATGTCTCCCAGGTACAGCAGCCTGACCAGTTGGGTTCTCCTGTCTACCCTCAAGTCTAGCCATAGCCTATGTAAACATCTCCATAACTGTCTCTACACTGCGCTATAACTGTGTTGTAGGCTCTTCAGTGGCCTCACTAAGACCTGGTGGATCTGTAATAAAACTAGACTCACTACGTCTCTCAGGCTCATCTCTACGCCCTTGAGAGCACAAACTCTCTCCTCTACAAGTACTTCGTCTATCAGACATCATGTATACTCAAAATAAGTGTCTCAGTCATAATTTCCAGCTTGGTATACACATTTGTATCGTAATAATGCACAGTACTTTAGGGATGTATAATTTTATAGATATGGATACTGACTCACATCAGACTAACTCAGCTCTGATACCATTAATTCCTATCACGACCCTCTATAGTAGTTTGTGACCTTTACCTTCCCACTTATAGTTGGGCTGTGAGTCAACATCCGATCCATTTCTCATACATTTATAGTTTAATCATTTCAGTTAAATGTTGTAGAATAGAAACTGGACTATTGTAAATAAGTACGAAAGCGTTTACATCAATTTCTATTATATACATCCTTCAAAATACAAAATACAAACTGTACTATACACTAATTTATAGGATACAAAATTTCTTTCATCACAACGTATACCTCTCTATACTGTTGGATGACTAGAGAAAACACGATAGCAGGGACGACTGCAATGTACTCACTATTGCGTAGTATCTGTGGAGGAGGAAATAAGGGGGTGAGCATAACACGCTTGTAAGGAAAATATGAAAGCAGGTAGATAACTACACTATATACATGTTAAAATACATATATATTCATTTTCCTTATAAAATAATATGCATGCTCTTTAAAACAACTTCTATCAATGCGAAACCATTAATTTGCTAGATGGGTATATGCATATTCATACAGTAGCACAGCTTCACATAGCATAATCTATTCACACAGTTTATATATAGAAAATGCTTTACATTTTGTAAATCAATGTATATTGAGACATAAATCATGGGTTATCATATCCCCAGACACATAGCAAGGGAAGACATTTGTCACCTCACACAGTAGTGACAATGTCGTATCACTCAGATTCATAAAGACTTATGGCCATAGTCAGATTCCAGGCTACACTGATCAGGTGTACGGGAACCCTACGCTTGGGGAGGCGGATCAACCATCCCTTCAGCTAAAACTCAAATCACAGCACATCGTACCCCATGGCTAAAGCTCAGGGTACATCATGCTCCCGTGGACCCTTATCACCCATTTTCATTGTCTCAAAATCTCATACGAGCAGGTCAGTGTCAGACACAGTAGTACACGATGGCTCTAGCACGATTTTGCATTCATCACATCATTTATAAACCTCGTGTGAGCAGGTCAATGCAAGACACATAACAATACATGATGACTCTAACACGATTTTACTCAACACACAGTACAATCATAATAACCTCGTGCGAGCAACTCAGCGTAAGACACACCGCATACCTTAGGTATCGAGCACGGTATCACTAGGAATTCACATGTGAGCATAGTTAGAGCAAGACACACAATAATACTTAAGGCTCCAGTATGATTCCAAAAATCTGATGCAAGCAGCTCGAGTGGAACACACAGCATCACTCGAGGTATCGAGTAATCTTTTATTTTCTCAAAATCTCTTTGAAAATAACGTGCGAGCAAGGCTGGTCAATCTACCGTTTCCTCTCATGCTCTAATACCATTTCACACAGAAAAAAATAGAAGGGGCTCCATGTATAGTCATGAGTGAGAGGGTAATCTCCCTTCAATCACTCTCTAAAAGCATTTTCAAGCAACTCATCAAAATCGAGAGCCCGTCTATTATTATTCTTTCTCAAAATGTTTGCAAAGCCTCTTTTCACAACAATCATAGAAGTCATGCAATTCATATTATGGACTTATTCTCATACGTAGTTTCCTACTTAGATATACCAATATCTATGTATTTATCGTATACATTTGCACACAGCAGGTAAGAAAACATAAGTATAGCTATCTCTATAGCTAGCATAAGTCCCTTACCTTGAATTATGCCTGAATCTGCTTTCCTTCAATTCTCACTTCTTGTGATCCGCTCTATCAATTCCAACGATATCCTCTGGAGCTAAAAGTATGTATTACACACATCAGTATATTGTCATATACTTCATTTCACTTGCATGATATTCAAATCAATGCATTTGGCCATTATATCTCATTTGGCCTCTTTATACCATTATTGGACTTTATCCTTTTATGAGTCCATTTCGAGTTTATAACTCGTTTTCGAGAATCTCTCAGACTCCTCGAGTCTACCAATTCGTATTAAACCGATATTAAGCTTATAATACCTCAAGTTCATGATTTTCATTTCATTGTGGCATTTTCATTTCTAATACATGAACTTCATCAAACTACTATACAATCATGTATATATTCTTAATAACATCCATTCATGCTTAAATCATCTTTAAACCCATGCCTACTCAACATTTCCACATTTGGGCATATTTAACCATTTTATTAGTCATAGAAAGTTTAGCATGTTTATCACATGTTAACCATTAATCTATATACCAATCAACCCATACAAGTATATAGATCAACATATTTGAGATTGATGCATTGAAATCTTACCAATCTCAGTTTTTTCTCCACTTTACACAATTTGGGGGAAAATTCCTTTTCTCCTTTAATGGCTCAATTCAACCTCTAGTTAACAAAAATGAGTTTCCCTCCAATCTCTGTGGAATGTGTTTAGAATTCAAAGAGGAAATTTAGGTTACTTTTCTTCAAAAACAGAATAGGATGGTTGTTTCTGGTGAAATGCTGCTCAACAGCTTTGTTTTTATAGAAATTGCTTGATGAGATTGATCTCCCTAGGTTAACGATCGATCTTCCCCTATTTTAAGCCTTTCAGAATGACATTTTAACCCTATGAGATCGATCTGTCGAGACATGAGATCGATCTGCTCATTGCTATGAGATCGATCTGCTCTAAGTGACGAGACCGATCTTCTCCAGGCAGAGAGCTAAACAGATCAATCTGGACAAGAATGAGATTGATATGCTCTTGCCCTAGAGCTAAGGAAATAGATCTGCTTGCATTGAGGATCGATCTCCTTATCCCAGAATGTTTCATTCTCTTCATTTTGAGCAATGAGATCGATCTCATCTGATTCTGTAGCACACTTAGCTATATTTTTCCTAAAATTCTAAAGCTTTACTTGCATTCAATTTACTGCACTACTCATTTTGCATTCAATACACCTTTTTCATTTTAAAAGGTCTATTTCTTCTCATTCATACAAAATGAAACTTGTGTGTACATCACAAACTCATATTACAAGTGTGTACATCAAATTTACGGACCTTACATCATTTATGATTCATATTACATAACAAATATATACTTAGAGAAGCATAAGGGTTGCATATGAAAGTAAGGGTCTTACAAAAGGAGCGACAGAGCATTGGTGGAAGTCCACTAGACCCATATTAAGAGCTTGATATATAGATATCAGTTGGAAGATATTTTTGGATGCCTTTAAGAGGCAGTTTGTTCCAGATACGGCACAGCGGAGGCTGCAAGCTAAGTCTTTGGGGTTAAACCGAGGGACTCTATCAGTGGATGAGTATGAGATTAGATTTATATCCCTGGGAAAGTATGACCTTGACACTATATATAGTGAGACCAAGAAGGTCTGTAGATTTATGGATGGACTGAGGCTGGTACTACGATCCAAATTGGTCCCATTGGATATACATATGATGAGGTAGGGCATAGGGCGTAACTTTGTGAGTAGGACTATTAAAAGAATGCCTCTAAGTTTGGAAAAGTTAGTTGGAGCCAAGATAGAGAGAGGAAGAGGCCGGTTAGATATATAGGTTTCAGTTATCGAGGAGGGAGGAGACTCTTAGGTAAGAGATCACAGATTGTAGAGGTACGAGAGAGACCTACTAAACCTCTTGCTTATCCGGCTATAGCTCCAGTGAAGGGAGTCGTGATTAGAGGATAAAGGCCTATTACTGAGCAGTACAGTAGATTTGGCTGATATCATGGCTATAGACCTTGTCCGATGACTCCTATTATATGTTTCCGATGTGGGAAACCAGGATAATTACTAGGGCTTGCCCAGAGATGATTGAGACTATCCCACAAAAGGGCAAGGAGCTAGAGAGAGCTCTAGTTGATACGTCTACTCCGAAGAGGAGAGCGACGATAGAGGAGAAAGGGAAGCCGGTGATTGGTCGAGGGCCCGTACATGCTTTGGACTAGAGCACAACTAATGTTTTATCGAATGTGATTAGAGATAACATCCTGATTTATGATTTGGTAGCATATGTTTTATTTGATCCTGATGTCACGCATTCATTTGTATGACTTTCTTTTACATGTAAGTTAGTGAAACATGTAGAGCGTACACTTTTAAGTAGGATGATGTTGATTGGTACACCTATGGATAACAGTAAACTAGTTGCAGTATTTAGTAAAATGATTTACTATGCTGACTAAGAAATTAATATGTTGAAGGTTACATTGTGCACGTGGTTGATACAGATAAGGCACATCCAGAGTTGGTAGATATTCCTGTGGTTAGTAAGTTCCCAGATGTCTTTTAGGATGAACTGCCAGGGTTACCACCAAACAGAGAGATGGAGTTCTGTATAGATTTCATGCCTGGTACCAAACCTATTTCGAAGCCACTGTATCATATGGCCTTAGTTGAGTTGGAGGAGCTCAAGAGACAGCCAAAGGAGCTATTGGATAGGGGGTTTATCAGACCAAGTGTTTCACCTTAGGAAGCACCAGTTTTGTTTATAAAGAAGAAGGATGGGAGCCTTCGATTCTGTATAGTTCATAATTTGTTGAATAAGGCTACCATTAAGAATAGGTATCCCCTTCCATGCATCGATGATTTCTTGGATCAACTTCGGTGAGCGCATGTCTTTTCTAAGATTGATCTAAGGTCTGGGTACCATTAGTTGAGAATTTAGAGTAGAGATGTACCTAAGACAGCATTTCAAACCCGACATGGCTATTACGAGTTCTTGGTTATGCCATTCGGACTGACAAATGCTCCCATAGATTTTATGGCGTTGAAAAACGATGTGTTCAAGTCATATTTGGATCTGTCTTTTATCATCTTTATCGATGACATCTTGGTGTATTTGAAGTCTCAAGAGGAGCATGAGCAGCACTTGAGGATTGTTATAGACTCTCCAAAAGAAAGAGTTGTATGCTAAACTCAGTAAGTGTGACTTCTGGTTGACTGAGATCTCATTTTTGGGACACGTTGTGTCGAGGGATGGTGTGTCAGTGGACCCATCCAAGATTGCGGCTGTAGTTCAGTGGGAACAACCGAGGACAGTCATCGAGATCAGGAGTCTTATGGATTTAGCAGGATATTATCGAAGATTCGTCAAAGGATTTTGGAAGTTAGTTGCTTCGTTGACCCGTCTTACTAAGAAGAATGTTACAATTGTGTGGGACGATGATTATGAGATACTTTATCATCTGGGTAAGGCTAATGTTATAGTGGATGTATTAAGTAGGAAGAGCCTTGTGATGGTATCGTATATGATGGTTAGGGAACATGAGTTGCTAGAACAGTTTGCTAGCCTTAGTTTAGGTGTTGTGCCTTTGAGACGAATACAAACTGTGTGATAGCTAGCATGAGGTTGGAACCTAATTTGTTAGACAGGATCAGACAGGCCCATCAGAGTGATCCGTATCGCATTGATATGACTAGTTGATGAAGATGGGCACAATGATCCATTATGAGTTGAGTTTTGATGGACTACTGAGGTTCAAAGGCATGGTGTGTATTCCCGAGGACCCAGAGCTCAGGAGACTGATTTTGTCAGAAGATCATTCTTCGAAGTACACATTATATCCAAAAAGAGTATTGGTGGTCGGGTATGAAGAAGGATGTGGCAGATTTTGTGGTAAAATGTCTCGTATGTCAGTAGGTGAAGGTAGAGCATTAAAAGCTTGCAGGGTTATTGCAGCCTTTACTTATATCGACATGGAAATGGGAGCATATCACCATGGATTTCATGATGGGTTTACCGAAGACCCGCAAGAATCAAGATGCGATATGGGTGATAGCGGATAAACGGACAAAGTCAACCCACTTCTTAGCTATGAGAGCTACCGATACTCTGAGCACATTGGTGGAGTTGTATTTACACGAGGTAGTGAGGTTACATGGTGTTCCAGTGAGCATTGTCTCTGATAGGGATTCCCGCTTCACTTCCCACTTTTGAGAACATTTTTAGGAAGCCATGGGAACCCAGTTGAGTTTGAGCACCGCTTTCCATCCTCAGACAGATGGTCAGTCAGAGAGGACTATACAGACTCTGGAGTATGTGTTAAGAGCATGTGTGTTAGATTTTAGAGGACCTTGGGATGATCATTTTCCACTAGTTGAATTTACCTACAATAACGAGTATCATTCAAGATTCGGGATAGCACCGTACGAGGCTTTATATGACTGTAGATGTCGTTTCCCTATTGGTTTGGAATAAGTGGGTGACCAAAAGATTTTTGCTCCTGATTTGGTCACGAAAGCCTCTGAGAATGTTCAGTCGATATGCGATAGATTACGAACCACTCAAAGTAGATAGAAAAGTTATGCTGACAAGAGACGGAGGCCACTAAAGTTATAGTTGGCGAGTTAGTGTTTCTGAAGGTTTCTCCTTCCAAGGGTATAACGCGATTCGAGAAGAGAGATAAGCTGAGTCCTCGCTACATTGAACCCTTTGAGATACTTGATCGAGTGGGAGATAAGGCCTATAGATTGGCGTTGGCATCGAACTTATCATGTGTCCATAATGTCTTCCACATTTCGATGCTTCGGAAGTATCACCCGGATCCGGCACATGTGATTAGTTATGAGTCGTTGGAACTCAGAGAGGACATGTCATATGTTGAGAAATCGATTCAGATATTGGGTAGGAAGGAGAAGGTATTGCTATCAAAGACGATCATTTTGGTTAAGGTTCTTTGGTAGCACCACACTTTAGAAGATGCTACTTGAGAGTTAGAGAGCCTCATGAGTGAGAGGTACCCCCAGTTATTTGAGGTATGACTTGGTTCTAATTTATATGACCAAATTTCTTAAGTTGGGTAGGATTGTAAGACCCAAATTTTGATGTAGCTTGTCCCTTATGATTCATATAAGTACGAACATTTATTATGTTGGTTGAATCATAAGAAGAATTTACTACAACAAAATTGTAAGTAAAGTGACTAAACACATATAAGCTACGTAAAGGCCGAATAAGGGCTATCAGAGCCACAGGCTAAACTGAGGGAATCTGAATCATTCTGAATGAAGATAAGAACTTATGATGTGAAAATATAGAGAACTCAAGAAGGAAAGTTGGTTTGATTTGGTCCCGAAGACATTGAAGTAGAGGAAATACCAAAAAGGGGCTAACCGAGTCCAAAATGGTCCGTTTGAGGGGTATTTGATATATTTGTCTCTCGAAAACTGCCAAAACATACCATGGAAAGTGACACTTTTGGATTTTTGAGAAAAAGTCGAACGTGGTCAATGGTTAAGAAAAGTGGACTTTGACCATAGTTGACTAACCATAGTTAGAAATTAACCTAAGTATGGAGAAAAAAATTGGGGAAAAATATTTTTAGTTAGAATACAAGATATTCATCCCCTGAAGTAAGGAAAATTTAATTAGCTAAATTTTGGATTAAATTTAAAAGGTAAAAACACAATGGGCCATAGTTGGAATTTTAAAGCCTATTAAGGTATAAACAAGTGTGGACCGAATATGGAAAGCCCAATGGGTCGAATTGTTGGACCATTTGGTGGGCCCAATATGAAGACAATTGAAGGCCCAAATGGTAGAAAAATTTTCAGCCCAAAAGAAAAGCCCAAACCAAAAGCCCATTAGTATAAGTTAAAAACCATTAATAAAAGGTAGCAAAATTAAATTTTCCATCACTTAAACAAAGGTAGCAAAATTCAATTTGATAACCTTAACCTTAACCCATTAAAAGTCGATTAAGGTGGATGAAATTGGTGACTTAATGGCTAAGTCTTTGGCTTATAAATACCATCCAACACAAAATCATCTCCATCCTTTCATTTTCGGTAAAGTGAAGAAACCATAACCAAATAGTTCTCAAGCTTTCTCTCACTAGAAATCACTAGGTTAGAGACATTTTTGGAACAAGTGATCTTCATGAAAGTTGTTTCATATTGAGAGAGGAATAACATATGTTGGTATAAGCTATCAAGGATCTATATTGAGAGAGACAAAAATCAAGGAAGTTTCAGCCAAGGTGGGAAGTATAAGCTAGGTGAGTTTTCAAGCTTCCAAATTCATATATGTTAATCTATGGATTATATGGAGTTGATTTGTATATGTTTCATGGATTGAAACACATGAAATCACTATGAACATATGATGGTCGAAAGTTGGTATATGAGTTTTGATAAATGCTCATGTGATTTTAAGACATGTATAGGTTAATATGCACATATACATGATTATGACATGGTTAATTATAATCAAATTGTTCATATGGATAGTTGTATGATGTTGGCATATAAGGTGTTTGATAAAATGCCAACATGAACTATAGGAAAGGCTTAAGACATGCCAACTAAGTGTTTGATAAAATGTCTAAGTGAATTTGATAGTAAATGACCATGAGTGGCGTGGTGTTGCATGACTGACAGCATGATGGCTCTCGGCCACATGCCATGGTCGAGAAGGCTAATGGGTCAAGCCAACGTAGTCTCGGTCCAATGAGTTGTTATGGGCCTTGGATAAGCCCAATAAGAGTTGGTGGGCCCTACAAACCCAATAGACCCGACTAAAATAAATAGTAAAATGGAAATAGGCTTAAAGCAGTGTTAGGCCCATTAAGAGTAAACAAGCCCATTAAGTGAAATAGACTGTATTAAATTTGAAATACAATAGGAAAAATATAATTAACCTAGTGAATGGTTATTTACAGCTCCAAAGTGTATATTGGGGGTTGATCGGACTGCGAGATTGAGCAGCACCGAGGAAGTGAGGTCACTTGACGTGATCCGAGGTAAGAGACTTTTGCTAGTAGTTAGAGATACCTGCATGTATTTTTTTCTGCATTTTCATTCACTTAAAAACTTTAAGGCTCATAGAAAGTGAATAATATTTATAACGACCCAATAGTAGTAAATTACGATTTTACCCCTAGTTAGGCAAAAAGTCAACTTTTGGAAAAATTGTAAAAAACATGGAAAACCTATTTTTGAGTGTTTTTATAGCTATTTAGCAGAAAAGTAGATAGATGTTGATGTGAAATTACACAATTTATAGTGCTGATTTTAATGTTTTGAAATCATCTCTTTCAAAGAGCCATCTATCGAATTTTGTGTGAACAAATCATGCTGGAGCACAGCTCGCACTTGATTTTCTATGTTTTCCACATAAATTAGTGCTGGAGTATAATTTGCACTAGATTTCCATGACATGTATGATAGAGTACTAGAGCGTTGCTCGTACTCAGTTTTATATGTTTTATGCATGATAAAGTGCTGGAGCTATTGTTCGTACTCAGCTTTATATGATATGCATGACAGAGTGCTGAAGCGAATTGCTCGTACTTGAATTTTACATGAGATGAATGACAGAGTGCTAGAGCATTGCTCGTACTCGATTCTTCATTATTTTTACATGACATAGTACTTGAGCGATTCCTCGAACTTGATTTGATAAGTCTTGTGCATAACTTGGTACTGGAGCGATTACTTGTACTTGTTTTGAAATGAGAACTATGCATGATATAGTGCTGGAGGTTACTCACACTAGTGTTTGATATTTGAGATGCATAAACAGTGTTTGAGCGAAGTGTCGACTGTGAGTCGCACTCAAAGGCACGCATTGTAGTTTTACTGTGATATATAAGACATGTTAGAAAAATCAATACGATTTCCTCGTGTAGATTGAGTGTCACACTATTAAGATGTTCGCACGTGGATTTAAAGACGTGGCATTGATTTTTCATGGTATGAGGGCTAAGACCTATGGCAGGTACCCCAACCGTGAGGTAGGGTCCACGGGTGTACATTATACCGTGCGAGTGGCACGGAGTACACTGTACCGTGCGTTGTTTGTGGAGTTGATAGCTGGCGGTTGTGATGGACTGACCCCCCTCTCGTTACAGCAGTGATTGCCCCGTACTCCTAGATCTGTGTAGCATGGGATCACCATTATAGGGTATGGCCATAGTCCAAGATATTATTGCATATAGCCACCGGGTCTCACATGATATATCACTTGATTTTATGATATGGGTAGACCTGAGGGATGGGTCAAAACCCGGGTTGATGTGTTGTGAATAATTGAAATGCCATATTTACTATGATTTAAATATAAATGGCATGATTTATCTAAAGGCATTATGAAATTATAAAGATGCATTGTTTTGCACGAAATGCCTATGTTTTGAGAACTCAGCATGATTTTGTACATGGGATTTAATCTGTACAATTATATTTATATATATATATTTTAAAATTCATACTTTTGAAGTGAGTTAAGGAAATAATATTCTCAAGGCAGAGCATTATTTTCTGTAGATAGTGTGGATGTCTACTTGCTTGCCTGATTTCCTTACTGAGCAGTGAGCTCATCCCTTTTTCTTTCCCCCTCTCTATAGAGCATTCGTAGTACTTGAGCACGGTTGAGGTCTGGTATTCCTTGTGTCTACTGCACTCCCATCGAGTGAAAGGTAAACATACACATGTACGATTTTGGATCTAAACATATAAACAACACTGTGATGTAAACGTATGTAATATGGGGGATGTATTTGTATTTAATATATATGAGCTCACTATAAGACAAAAGTAATTACAGTTAATAGATAGTTATATTGACATGTAAGAATGATAAGACAATGTGGAAGAGGTGACTAATATCGAATCACAGCCCAAACATTGGTGAAGAGAATGGTAAGTAAAACGTAAAAAATTTATAGTGATTTTTGGTAGTAGAAGTCACGAGCGGTCGTGACAAAGAGATAGTATAAAACAGCAATGTTGGAAGCCTGTGCAGACTGTGTGTCACACCGATTATATGCTCGCACGTGCAAATTTTTGAGATAAGGCCGAGGGCTATCGAAACTATTATCCATGGTATGAGGGCTAAGACCTATGGCAGACAACCCCGACTATGAGGATTGGGTCCATGGAGTACTCTGTACCGTGTATATCACAAGGAGTACGATGTACCGTGAGTACACGATGATATAGAGTTGTGGCTGATGGCTGAGGATTTGACCCACCTCCCGTTACAGCACATGTGAGGCCCTGTACATCGAGTATTGTGTAGCATGGGATCACGAAAAATGAGTTATGATCATAATCTCGAAACAAGTAGTTGCCTATCTCACCTTACTGGCATTTCTTGTTTGAATTATCACATGAGTTTTTATAATTGGGTAGACCCGAGGGATAGGTTGAGCGTCGATATGTGACCTTGCGTGTGAAAGGGTAACCTGAGGGATGGGTGAGGCCCGAATTTCGATGTTTTACATGATGGAATGCCATATTGTTTTGATTTAATTGAAATGGCATGATAAGATATGATTTATATTTATTACATGAGAAATGCAATGTTTTGTATAAATTGTTGAGATTATTAAACCAGCACGTTTTCAGTTCATATTGATGATTTGTATATATATATATATATATTGGATAAATGTTTTAAGAAAGACACATGTTTTAGATGCGAATTGAAAATGAAATGATTTAATGGCATAAACATTATACTTTGTAGATAGTGTGGTTATCTACTTGCTTGCCTATTTTCTTACTGAGCTGTGAGCTCACCCCCTTTTTATTTCCTCCTCTCTACAAAGCGTTCACAGTAGTTGGACACGGCTGAGGACTGGTATTCCTTTATCCGCTGCATACCCATCTTACAAAAGGTATACACATTCGAACGTTTTGTACTGAACAATATAAAAGCATAGTTATGTAAAAGAATGTACGGTTGGGGATGTATATGTACAAGTAATTGTATTAATTTATATGAATTCACTTTTAAGAAAAGAATACTTACAGTCAATGGATAATTGTATTGACTTGTATGCATGTTATAGAATGAATGTGGTTGAGGTGACTAATATCGAATCACAGCCCAACAGTTTGGTGATTAAATTGTGACAGAAGGAAAGGTAAGTAAAATGCGAAAAATTTGTAATGAATTTTGGTAACTCACGGGAGGTCGTGACAGAATGGTATCAAAGCAGAAGTTGGTATGATGTGGGTCAATATTAGTATTTAGGAAAGTGTACATCCCCATATTACTGTGCTTTATTCAGTTACAATTGTGTATACACGATGGGAGTCAGACTAATTAATGGTTATAAGTGTAGGAATTTAGCATTATGGCTAATATCAGCCGTGATAGAGGGGTTAGAGGTAGGGCTCGAGGCCGCAGAGGTAGGCCTAAGACCCGAGATGAGACGACAGGTCCCACTCAAGTATCAGAGAGTACCGATGCATGCTTCACGAGATTAGAGCGTGGCCT
Organism: Firmiana major; assembly: GCA_033439115.1. Classification (NCBI taxonomy): domain Eukaryota; kingdom Viridiplantae; phylum Streptophyta; class Magnoliopsida; order Malvales; family Malvaceae; genus Firmiana; species Firmiana major. The sequence continues at coordinate 63,042,538 of CM065904.1, forward strand.
TGAGACTATAGTGGAGTAACTGGCATAGACTTTGCCAAGAGGAAAGGGGCAGGATACAGGGACTGCGCCTGTAGTGTAAGACCTATAAATTTCTATGTAATGCATGTGATTAATTGATGTACAGTTAAGTTACATTACATATGAATTACAAGAAATAAACGTTTTTAAGTTCTAAGTGTGAATGGATTGAAAAATGAGTGTTGAAGTCATTGAATATGAGTTTAACTGGGAAAATTGCACATAAATGCTGCAGGAGGAAGGCCAGATCGATCCCATGCGAGGAAAGATCGATCTCATGGCCTGGAGAATACAATGCCAAGCATTCTGCAAGAGGGAGATCGATCACTCACTCAAGCTGATCGATCTCCATTGGTCTCTGGATATACCAGATCAATCTCCTCTTAAGGCCAGATCAATCTCCTAAACCTTCTGCCTGTAACAAATCGATCTCATGCAATAAACAGATCGATCCCCTACCTGCGAATTTGTCAAAATTCTAAAGGATTCAAGCAAGGCCAGATCAATCTTCACCCTATGCAGATCGATCTCCTAATGTCATTTCTATAAAAACAGAGCAGTTGGATCTACAATTCACGAGAAACAAGTTCATTCTTCCATTTTTAAACCTTAACCTAGCTTTCTCACTCTAAAACCATCACATTTCCATAAAGATTTGAGAAAAAGCTATTAAAGCAAAGTTGTTCATTATAAAGAGAAGGACAACATAGCTTGGAATCAATACTTCATTGGTTGGATTGAAGGAGCAAATGAGTGTTCTTATTTGGAGCAAGAAGAAAATCAAACTAGGTGAGTTTCTAATACACCAACTCAAAGTATATTTATCTAGTTATTGTTGTGAGTAGATTGGTGTAGGTATTGATGATTGAAACTACCTAGAATGTAATGGAATAAGTATGACCTAGAATGAGTCTAGTATAAGAAAATGTGATATGGTTGAGTTGATGATGAATGGCTTGAATTAAAGTGTTAGTGAGGTGAAATGTATGACTTTGAGATGATAGAATGAAGCTACATTGTGAGATTAGTCAAGTTAAGAAAATAAGTATATGAGGTGTTTGATAAATTGTCATAGTGAAGTAAATGATGGACTAGAGGCACTATGAGATTAATATCGATTTAGTGTGAATCAATAGGCCTAAAAGAGTTTAATAGACTCTCGAGAAATTAATGAAGCGATCAAAACAGACTTAAGAGGAAGTGAGGCCTTATAAGTGTTAATGAAAACTATAGGTCAAATTGACGATAGTAAATGCAAGAATTGTGTTATATTGGACCGAATTGATGTGATATATGATTTCGTACAGACCTAGAGATTTCGTTGAAGGCGAATCGAACTGCACAAATGAGCAGCTCTGAGGAAGTGGAATCATTCGATGCCAGGCAAGGGAATTTTGTGAGTATATAAAGATAGCTGCACATATTTTGAGGGCGTTTATAAGGATTTTTGAATGGTAGATTATCTAGAAAAGAAATGATGATTGCATGAAAAACTTCAGATATAAATGATCTTGGCTTAGAAGCGAATCTTACAGAAAGGGGATAGTCAGGCTAATAATTGTATAAATCACATGTTTTGATGTTTTTACTAAACACATTGCTTTGGTTTAAGCAAAATTAACGGATAGGCTGGCTAGTGATTTCATGATTTGTGAAATTACACAAGTGAGGTGCTAACTTTGGTTTTGAGAGTGTTTTGTTGAAATAGAGTCGTCTATCATACTTATATGAGTTAAATCGTGCTAGAGCCTTGCTCTCACTGGATTTCGATGTTTTCAATATGTATGAAATGTGTTGGAGCCTAGCTAGCACCATATTTGAGTCAATGATGTTTTATACGTCGTACTGGAGCTGATAGCTCGTACGTGGGTTTTCCTTGACTTACTTATGCATATAACTGTACTAAAGCTATGCTTGTACGTGATTTCTTCATTATTTTTTATGCATAAAGTCGTACTAGAGCGTTGCTCGTACGAGTTTGTTGTAATACATGAGATCGTGCTAGAGCTTTGCTTGCACTGAGTTTTCACATTGTGATATGTATTGAGTTGTGCTGGATGCCTCGTGTAGACCTTGTGTCACACAGATGAGATGCTCGTACGAGCCGTGCTAGATGCCTCATGTAGACTGCTAGTCACACAGATGAGATGCTCGCATGTACACTTGATATTGAGTAGGTTATGCATGGCATGGGGTAGGTAAGACCTATGGTAGGCACCCCCAACCATGATATTGGTCCACGGAGTACGTTATATCATGTAGATCACATGGAGTACATTGTACCACGTGGTTGTGATGTTGATTTAAAATTTTGGCATAGGACTATCTCACCTTCATTCCAGCATGATGCCCCACACACCGGGATCCGTGTGTTCTGGGATGATTATAACATAGTTGGCCAACAGAGTCCTCGGTTTACCGTGACCACCTATCTCACATGATATCACATGGTTTTAGATACCAATGATGATTTATGTTGTCCAAGGTAGACCCGAGGGAGGGGTCAAACCTTGTGGTATGTTTTAAATGAATGAAACATTGTTTTGATGGGTTTTGCTAATGTTTTGACAAGGTGTTACGCTTTGAGGGAATGATTTATGATGAACCTTGTGATTTGAGATGAAATCGATAAATATTTATTATATTGAGCATGAGAGGTTTTCACATGATGATTTTCCATGTTTACATGTCTATTTCCATGTTTTTCAGTAATGATATATGTATATAGTGGCATAGTTTTATTATTTCCTCATGCTCTGAATAAAAATGATTTATGCCATGACATCATCAACATGTAGATAGTATAGTTATCTACCATGCTTGCATTATTGCCTTACTGAGCGTGTGGTTGCTCACCCTTTCATTTCTCCCTTCTACAGAGAACGCACATAGCCTAGTGAAGGACTGAGGCGTTATAATTGGATATCCGCTGCTCTCCATTTCTCCATCGCCAAGAGGTATACACACAAGAATTCTTTTTGTATCTAAACATGTACTAGCATAGTAATCATTTTGAAATGTAATATGGGGGATGTAAGTGTTATCAAACAAGTCATGTATGTGTATGCTTTTGATTAATTGAAAGATGTATGAAAATGTTGATTATTATTGACTCATAGCCCAACTGTTATGTGTGAGAGTTGTGCAAGACTAGGTATGTTAATGAATTAAGCAAAAATTTTATGGTAATTTTTAGATGAAATGGATGAAAATGGGTCGTGACATGGAGAGGCAACTGCACTTAGTACACCTGTACAACCATCTCAGATGCCACAGCCTACAGATACTCCTACACCCCCACCAGTTCAGGATACGCCTTCTCATGTTGCTCCAAGATAGGGCGATAGTACCTTGGGGTATAGTGTGAGCTTGATAGATTGCGATAGTTTCAGAAGTTTAGACCTCCATAGTTTAGTGGGGTGAAGGACCTTGTAGTCACAGAGGATTGGCTAGGAGAGATGGAGAAGTTATATGGATTATTTGAGTGTACAAAGATCGAGATGGTCGCGTTTGCTGCGTTCCTACTGAAGGGATCGACAGAGCATTGGTAGAAGTCTACCAGGGTTATATTGAGAGCAAGACACTTAGAGATCACTGGGGATATCTTTTTGGATGCCTTTAGGAGGCAGTATGTCCCAGACATAGCGCAACAGAAGCTGCAGATGGAATTCTTGAGGTTTAGCCAGGGGACTTAGTCAGTGGATGAGTACGAGACACGATTTATATCCTTGGGTAGGTATGACCCCAATGCTATGAGTAGTGAGACCAGGAAGGTCTGCAGATTCATTGATGGACTGAGACCAATATTATGGTCTAGACTGGTTCCATTTGATATCTCTACCTATGACGAGGCAGTGCGTAGGGCGTAACTCTATGAGCAAGACTATGAGAGGAATGTCTATGAGTTCAGGACAACTGGCAAAGGTAGAGAGCGAGACAGGAAGAGGTCGGTGAGTGACAGTGCCAGAGGTTTCGAATAACGAGGAGAGAAGAGACTCTTCAGTAAGAGACAAAGGATCTAGGAAGTATAGGAGAAGACTATTAGATCTCCTGTATATCCGGCTATAGCTCCAGCTAGAGGTGTTGTTATTAGAGGATCAAGGCCTACCACTACGCAGTGTAGTAGATGTAGTAGATTCCATGACGATAGACCTTGTCCTATTTCTAGTGGATTGTGCTTCAGATGTGGGAAGTCAGGGCATATGGCGAGAGTTTACCCCGAGATTATTGATATTGCCCCACAGAAGGGCAAGGAGCCAGAGAGAGCTCTAGTAGACATGTCTATTCTGAGGAGGAAAGCGACGACAGAGGAGAAGGGGAAGCTGGTCGTTGGATGAGGGCGAGTACCTGCCTTGGACCAAGTCACAGCTTATGCTTCGTCGGATGTGACTAGAGGTAACATCCTGATATGTGCTTTAGAAGCATACGTTTTAATTGATCTTGGTGCCACACATTCATTTGTATCACCTTCATTTGAATGTAAGTTAGCAAAACATGTAGAAGTACATCTTTAAGTAGGATGATGTTAATCAGTACGCCTATGGATAACAGTCAGCTAGTTGAGTATGTGTTAAATGACTGTAAGCTAAGAGTAGGGGAAAAGGATATGACAGCCAATCTAATATTGTTAAGTATGAGTGATTTGATGTAATCTTAGGAATGGATTAGTCATCTGTAAACCATGCTATTTTAGATTGTTACACTAAGACAGTTATGTTTCCTACCCTTACGAATTACGTTGTAAAGTTTGATGAAAAGAAATGAAAGTAGTAGTTATTGTTTCAATAAATAATATACTATGCTGATTGAGAAATGAATATATTAAAGGTTTTATTGCGTACGTGGTTGATACGGGTAAGGCACATCCAGAGTTGGCAGATATTCTTATGGTTAGTGAATTCCCAGATGTTTTTCTTGATGAATTGTCAGGGTTACCACAGACAGAGAGATGGAATTCTGTATAGATTTGGTGTCTGGTACTGAATCTATATCGAAACCACCATATTGCATGGCTTTAGTTGAGCTGGAGGAGCTCAAGAGACAATTACAGGAGTTATTGGATAGGGGGTTCATCAGATCGAGTGTTTCGCCTTGGGGAGCATCGATTTTATTTGTGAAGAAGAAGGATGGAAGCCTCCGATTGTGTATAGATTACAGACTGTTGAATAAGGCTATCATCAAGAATAGGTATCCCCTTCCACGCATTGATGATTTGTTGGATCAACTCTGGGGAGCGCAGGTTTTTTCTAAGATTGATCTGAGGTCTGGGTATCATCAATTGAGAGTTCAGAGTGGAGATGTACCCAAGACAGCATTTTGGACCCGATATAGCCGTTATGAGTTCTTGGTTATGCCATTCGGATTGACGAATGCTCCCACAACTTTCATGGCTTTAATGAACGATGTGTTCAAGCCATATTTAGATCAGTTTATTATTGTCATCATCGATGACATTTTGGTATACTCGAAATTCGAGGAAGAGCATGAGAAGCACCTCAGGATAGTATTGCAGACCTTACGAAAGCAAAAACTGTATGCCAAACATAGTAAGTGTGACTTTTGGTTGGCACAGATCTCGTTTTTGGGACACGTTGTGTCGAGGGATCGAGTATCAGTAGATCCATCCAAGATTGAGGCTATAGTTTAGTGGGAACAGTCGAAGATAGTCACTGAGATCAAGAGTTTTTTGGGTTTAGTAGGATATTATCATATATTTGTTAAGGGATTTTCAAAGTTTGCTGCTCCGTTGACACATCTCACTCGGAAGGGTGTAGCATTCATGTAAGACGATGATTGTGAGAGGAGTTTTCAAGAGTTGAAACGTCAATTGACCACCGCTCCGATTCTCACTATCCCTACCTGCTCAGGAGGATTTTCAATGTATACCGATACTTCGCATCAAGGACTGGGCTGTATATTGATGCAGGATGGTAGGGTAGTTGTTTATATATCCAGATAGCTGAAGGACCATGAGAAGAATTATTCGACCCATGATTTGGAGTTAGCAGCAGTAGTGTTTGCGTTAAAGGTATGGTGCCACTACTTGTATGGTGAAAAGTTTCAGATTTTTACAAACCACAAGAGCCTCAAGTATCTGTTCTCGCTGAAGGAGTTGAACATGAGACAGAAAAGATGGCTAAAGCTTTTGAAAGACTATGATTGTGAGATACTTTATTATCCAAGTAAGGCTAATGTTGTAGCTTATGCTTTGAGCGGGAAGAGCTTTGGGATGGTATCGTATATAATGGTCAGGGAGCATGAGTTGTTAGAGCAGTTTGGCTCATTTTGCGAGTTATCCCTTCTGACATGGATACGGACTGTATGATTGCTAGTCTACATTTGGAGCTGGATCTAATGGACAGGATCAGACAGGCTCAGCAGAATGATCCGTATTTCATTGATATGAGTGGTCAGATACAGAAGGGCACAGTAACTAATTTTGGGATAAGTTCTGATGGACTACTAAAGTTCAGAGGTAGATTGTGTGTTCCCGGTGACCGAGAGCTCAGGAGATTGATTTTTTTGAATGCTCATTCGTCGAGGTACACGTTGCATCTGGGGAGTAACAAGATATATCAGAACCTATGAAAGGTGTACTGGTGGTCGGGTATGAAGAGAGATGTGGCAGATTTCATGGTAAGATGTCTTGTATGCCAACAGGTGAAGGTAGAGCATCAAAAACCTGCAGGGTTATTATAGCCTCTACCTATACCGACATGAAAATGGAAACATATCACCATGGATTTCGTGATGGGTTTACTGAGGACCTAGAGGAATCATGATGTGATATGGGTGATCGTTGATAGACTGGCGAAGTCAGTCCACTTCCTGGCTATGAGAGCTACCGATACTCTGAGTTCATTAGCAAAATCATATGTACATGAGGTAGTGAGGTTACATGGTGTTCCAGTGAACATTGTCTCGGATAGGGATTCCCGCTTCACTTCCCACTTTTAGGAACATTTTCAGGAAGCCATGGGAACCCAGTTGAGTTTGAGCACCGCTTTCCATCCTCAGACAGATGGTCAGTCAGAGAGAACTATATAGACTCTGGAGGATATGTTGAGAGCGTGTGTGCTAGATTTTAGAGGTTTCTGGGATGATCATTTACCACTAGCTGAATTCGCCTATAACAACAGTTATCATGCGAGTATCGGGATAGCACCGTCTGAGGCTTTGTATAGTCGTAGATGTCATTCCCTTATCGATTTCGAATAAGTGGGAGACCGAAAGAGTTTTGCTCCTGATTTGGCTACACATAGCTTTGAGCATGTTCGGTTGATTATTGAGAGATTAAGGATAGCGAAGAGTAGACAGAAGAGCTATGCTAAGAGGAGATGGAGACCACTTGAATTCGCAGTTGGTGAGTCAGTATTTCTGAAGGTTTCTCTTTCTGAAGGTATAGCGAGATTCTGGAAGAGAGGTAAACTGAGTCCTCGCTACATTGGACCCTTTGAGATACTTGATCGAGTGGGAGATAAGGCCTATAAGTTGGCTTTGCCATTGGACTTATCAGGCGTGAATAATATCTTCGACATTTTGATACTTCGGAAGTATCATCCAGATCTGACCCATGTGATTTGATATGAGCCATTGGAGCTCAAGGATGATCTGACATATGTAGGGAAACCGATCCAGATATTGGATAGTAAAGATAAAGTTTGGAGGTCAAAGACCATTGGGTTAGTTAAGGTTCTTTGGCAGCATCACACATCAGAAGAGGCTACTTGGGAGCTAGAGAGTTTGATGCGAGGAAACACCCCCAGTTGTTTGATGATTTACTTGGTTCTAATTTGGAGAACCAAATTTCTTGAAGGAGGGGAGGAATGTAAGGCCCGTAAATTCACATGTATTTTTATCATTTTGTGATGTATAGACAAGTTGCATTTGATATGAAACATAAGAAATGAATGTTTTTAAGTTCCAAATGTGAATGAAATGCAAATTGAGTAGTTAAGTAAATGAATATGAAGTTAACCTTGATTTTCTAGGAAAATTGCAGCAGGAATGCTGCAGATGAAGGGCAGATCGATCTCATAAGCAAGGGGAGATCGATTTCATGGCTTGAAATACAATGCCAAAGCATTCTGTAAGAGGGAGATCGATCCCTCATTCAAGGCAAATCGATTTTGGATGCATTCTGGTTGAGGCAGATCGAACTCCAAAGGGTTCTAGATAGCACAGATCGATCTCTTCTCAAGGGCCAAATCGATCCCTAAGTGATTTTGTTTAAGCTAGATCGATCTCATACTAAGAGACAGATCGATCCCCTAGCCTAAATGTCAAATTTTGGAAGAGTAATGACACAGAGCCAGATCAATCTCATTCTAAAGAGCAGATAGATCCTACCTTCTCAAAGTCAAATTCTGAAGAGATAAACATAAGGCAGATCGATCTCTCATGGTTAGGAGATCGATCTCCTGAGGTAAGTCTATATAAACTGGACTGCTGCACCTTCTTTCCCCGAGAAACCATCGAATCCTCCATTAAAACAAAGTGAAACCTAACTTTCCTAGTTTAAAAATCTTCGCCTTTAAATTAGTTTTGAGAGAGATTTGTTTTAGCAAAGTTGTTATTAGTGAAGAGGAGAACAACATAGTTGGAAACTAGAAGTTGAAATCAAGGATTGAAGGAGCAAGGTGAATTTTTCCCAATTTAGCAAAAAGAGGAAAAATCAAGCTAGATAAGCTTCAATACACCAACTTCAAGTATGTTAATATAGGTATTTTGGTGAGTTTATTGGTGTATGTTTTGTTGGCTGAAAACACCATGAACATCTTAAATCTCCATGACCTAGAATTTGGCTTGGTTGTGAGAAAATGAGCGAAAGTTGATTAGGAATGGATTTGATGACTATTTAAGCATGTAGTGATGTTATTAAGCATGTATATATGATTATAAGATAGTTTTATGAAATACATGTGTTGAAATGGACTTAAGAGAGAATAAAGTCCCATGAGATGTAAGAAGGCCAAATGGGTGTAAAAAGGGATAAATGCATTGATTGAAATTCTTGCAAGTGAAAATTAAGTATATTAAGGTATATTGATGTGAATGGTTATTTACAGCTACGAAGTTTATATTGGAAGCTGATTGGACTGCGAGATTTAGCAGCGCCGAGGAAGTGAGGTCACGCGACGTGATCAGAGGTAAAGGAATTTCGTGAGTAGCTAGAGGTAGCTAGACATATTTTGGATAGATTTACAAGTATCTAAATCGTATATGGATTTCTGAATATGGAAAATTTCGGTAGGAACCGATAATGTAAAATTGTGGTTTTACCCCAAAATAAAGGTAGAAAGATTAAGAAGCATGTTTATGACTAGTTTAAAAGTTGTTTGACAGTTGCATAGATAGATTGGCTAATGTTTTCATGATATATGTGAAAACAACATGTTATAGTCCCGATTTGATTTATTTGAGTGAATTTTAATTAAAATAAGCCATCTATCGGTTTGTGTGAAAACCATTGGTGCTAGAGTGATACTCGCACTAGATTTTATGAGTTATGCATCACATAGTAGTTGAGTATTTCTCGTACTTGATTTTAATGTGATTTGTGCATGATAGAGTACTGGAGCGTTGCTCGTACTCAGTTTTATTGATTGATGCATGATAGAGTATTGGAGCATTGCTCATACTTAGTTTTACATGACATAGTGCTGGGAACATTGCTCCCACTAGATTTATATGACCTTATGCATGAGTTCGTGCTGGAGTTTACTCGTACGTACTGGTTTTGAAAGAGGTAGCATGAAACAACCGTGTTGGGAGCCTATGCAGACTGTGTGTCGCACCAATTATATGCTCGCACGTGTAACTTTTTGAGATATGGTCGAGGGCTATCGAAACTATTATCCATGGTATGATAGCTAAGACCTATGGCAAGCACCCCGACTATGAGGATTGGGTCCATGGAGTACTTTGTACCTTGTATATCACATGGAGTACAATGTACCATGAGTACATGATGATATAGACTTGTGGCTGACAGTTGAGGATTTGACCCACCTCTCATTGCAATAAATGTGAGGCCCTGCACACCGAGTACTGTGTAGCCTGAGATCACGAAAAATGAGGTATGATCATAACCTCGAAACAAGTAGTCGCCTATCTCACCTTATTGGTATTTCTTATTTAAATTGTCACATGAGATTTTATAATTGGGTAGACCTGAGGGATGGGTTGAGCCTCGACATGTGACCTTCTGTGTGAAAAGGTAACCTAAAGGATGGGTGAGGCTCGAATTTCCGGGTTTTTACATGATGGAATTCCATATTGTTTTGATTTAATTGAAATGGCATGATAAGATATGATTTATATTTATTACATGAGAAATGCAATGTGTTGTATAAATTGCTGAGATTATTAAACCAGCATTTTTTCAGTTCATATTGATGATTTGTATTTATATATATTGCATAAATGTTTCAAGAAAGACACATGCTTTAGATGCGAATCGAAAAGGAAATGATTTAATGGCATGAGCACTATACTTTGTGGATAGTGTGGTTATCTACTTGCTTGCCTTATTTCCTTACTGAGCTGTGAGTTCACCCCCTTTTTATTTCCTCCTCTCTACAAAGAGTTCACAGTAGTTGGACACGGCTGAGGATTGATATTCCTTTATCCACTTTATACACATCTTACAAAAGGTATACATATTTGAACGTTTTGTATTGAATAATGTAAAAACACAGTTATGTAAACGAATGTATGGTCGGGATGTATATGTACAAATAATTGTATTAATGTATATGAATTTACTTTTAAGAAAAGAGTACTTATAGTCAATGGATAATTGTATTGACTTGTATGCATGTTATAGAATGAATGTGGTTGAGGTGACTAATATCGAATCACAACCCAACGGTTTGGTGAATAATTGTATTGACTTGTATGCATGTTATAGAATGAATGTGGTTGAGGTAACTAATATCGAATCACAACCCAACGGTTTGGTGATTGAATTTTGACAGAAGGAAAGGTAAGTAAAATGCGAAAAATTTTGTAGTGGATTTTGGTAAATCACGGGAGGTCGTGACAATGTGTCAAAAATCTCTCTATCTATTGGGGTGTCTTTTTACTTCGAACACGCCCTAACTTTATCAATCATGTAAGCAATGTGACCTTTATGTTTCATTTATACAGCTCGTTCCCTAATTCATCCTTTCAGACACTGTGACTTTGCTCTTTCACTATCAGTCTTTCTTCTGTAGACTACTCTTCTGTCACTCTCTTTACCTTTCCTCTTTCTTGGTAACCTTGAGAGTATATACCTCATATTCTCATAGTTGCGGCTTGCGCATAGCTTTCTCAAAATAACATCCAATGGAGCTAACTTAGCTCATTTGAGGATCCCAGTACCTCCTATGAGTTTCCTGGACTTTCTCCATTTCACATCTCTACTTATCTGGATTATTCTTCTTCCAAAGCTATAAATTTAATTTCTTATTTATCCACATAGTAGTTACTCTATGTCCGATTGCAATCATTTCATTCATAATTGCCACTTTGTTACATTCGAATGTGTTGTTGTCTAAGGGCCTTCAGAAACATATCCCATGTAATTTTCTGATGTTGACTCTCGGATTAAATCAGAGAACTTTCCTCCGAGTTCGACTTTCCATTCCGATACTAATATTATAAAAGCTACTTTTTTCTAATAGTGCACTTCAAAGTCCATATAACTTTCCTAATTCATTACCATAAAACTGCAAAGTAACTTTCTTGATAAAGTTACTACAAAAATTCCATAGGGTTTTCTCTGTCTCATTTATGCAATCTTCCACAATAATTGGATTTCTTAACTCCACTGAAAAACAGAGGCTTAAACCTTTGAAATTGCCTCAATCTATTAAGTTCACAGTTATACCCTACGAATCCATACGGGTTTTCCAATTCATTCATTCCAGTTTTCCATTACAATGAGATTCTTGACTCCAATATATAATAGTGTAATATTTTTTGAAATTGTCTCAGTCTTGCTCTCGGTCACACCTCAATCGTTATCATTATCATGGGGCCACTATCACTTGACTCGACAATGTCATCATTATTTCCATGTCCCGCTTAATTTTTACGAAACGGATTCCAAAACTTTTCCAGTGAAACTATAAGGTGTTCATTCAGACGAGGGTTCACTACACCTCTCGAGCCTATCTGTACGGCCTCGAGGAACGGTTCATTTTTGTCAACAAGTATAGCTGTAATACCAACCAGCCATATCTATCAGTTTCCCTTTATTCAATGACACAATTTTCAATAAAGCACAGCTAGGTGTACCCTGTTTGTATCTGATTAATGTATAATAACGATGGGGATGTGAACTTTCTAAGTCTTTTTCACTTTTAATATCGACTCATATCAGGCCAATTGGCTCTAATACCACTTCTATAACGACCCAAATTTTCACACAATTTGGTTGGGTTACAAGTCAATATTAGGTTAGAACAATAACTTAGTCTGATTAATTTTCTTTCTTAGTAACAAATTTTAAACAAAATATATTCACATTCTCCAGACACATCTAGTATGCATTACTGTACTTACAAAAGTTTTAGATACAAAAGAATTGTTTAAGCCTGGGTATACCTTCGATGTAGAAATATGCTCCGTGGAATCATAACTGTGCGGAATGCCTTACTAACGGAAGTGATCCAGGCTATAGATGGGGCTCTGTGGAGGAAAGTAAGGGGTGAGCTCAATATGCTCAGTGAGAAAAATCTCATAACAGGTAGATAAATATACTATAAAGATATGTACTTGCCAAAATCTAGAACATTTTCACAAAGTATATAAGTAGTTTGACAAATTCAGAGACACCAAAAACAGATTTCAGAAATCAGAACATATATCGGTAGTAAAATTAGCTATTGTGGTAAATACAAAAAAATTTCAGAGCTTCCAGTAGTAAAATAAAAAAATTTCCAGAATATCCTAATCCATATAGACAGTTCAGAAAGTATTTCAAATAAACACAGAGGCACTGCCAGTTTTGAAAAAATCGAAGTCGAGAAGTCCTTGGCAATTTCAGTATGAAAATCGAACTGAAATCAATACCATTTTCAAAAACTTTAAATAGCTTTTAAAAGCAATGACGGTGTGGCACTTTGGTCCCGTAAGATTCAAGAGGTGGCCCTCACAATATTTTATACATTAAAATATTCAATTCCATACGAAATAAAATCACATAGTCAATTCAGAAGTTCAAATAGACGAAACAAGAAAGACATGTTATATCATATATAAAAAATGACAATTGGCCAATGTCGGTGACTTTGGGCAATCACTGATCAAGTGTGTTAGGATGTCAATCGTTGTGGGAGTGGCCAGCTACCCAAGCGGCTCACAATACAGTATTTCCGAAGACCAATAATAATGTACATTGTACTCACATGCATCTTGCTTGGTATATCTATCACAACGCCTTTCATCTATTTCATCTAAAAATCACCCTATTTTTTTACTTTATTCATTAACATACCCGATCATGAACAACTCTCTTAAACACAATTGGGCTGTGAGTCAGTATTAATCATTATTTACCATACCTCTTTCAAGAGATCAAAAAGCAACACATATATTTGCAAATTTAAGTCATGTACTTATACATGATATGTTTGCTAACATTTACATCCCTCATATTACAATTCAAAATGATTACTATGCTATTACATGTTTAGATACAAAAAGAATTCTTGTGTGTATACCTCTTGGTGATGGAGAGCAGCGGATATCCAAATACAAATGCCTCAGTCCTTCACTAGGCTACTATGCGTGCTCTGTATAAGGGGAAAGTGAATAGGATGAGCAACCACACGCTCAGTAAGGCAATAATGCAAGCATGGTAGATAACTACACTATCTACATGCTTATAATGTCATGCTTAAAATCATTAATATCCCGAGCATGAGGAAATATTAAAACTATGCCACATGTATATGCATATATCATGCACTGAAAACATGAAAATAGGCATATAAAATATGGAAAGATCATCATGTAAAACCTCTCATGCTCATCATCATTAAAACTCATCATAAAAAGGGAAACTTAACATAAAACATCCCTCAGGATTTCATTAATTTCTCAAAACACGTCAAAATTCATCACAAATAACAATACCATCTCTTTAAACACAATCCCTCAAGGCTCGACCCCTCTCTCGGGTCTACTTTGGACAACACAACCATACTCAGTATACAAAATCATGTGATATTATGTGAGACAGGTGGTCACTATATATATCGAGGACTATGTTGGCCAACTATGTCAATATCATCCCAGACCACACGGATCCCAATGTGCGGGGTATCATGCTGGAACGAAGGTGGGTTAGTCCTAAGCCAGACTTTCAAATCAATCATCATAACCTCATGGTACAACGTACTCCGTGTGATGTACACGATACAACGTACTTCGTGGAACATATCATGGTTGGGGGTGCCTGCCGTAAGTCTTATCTCCCCATGCCATGTATAACCTACTCAATCTCAAGTGCATGTGCGAGCATCTCACCTGTTTGACTAGCAGTCTACACGAGGCATCCAACATGGCTCGTGCGAGCATCTCATCCGTGTGACACAAAGTCTACACGAGGCATCCAGTACTACTCATTACATATCACAGTGTGAAAACCTGTGCGAGCTAAGCTCCAGCATGATTCGTGCATCATCAATAAATTCCCTCGTACGAGCAATGATCTAGTACGGCTTTTATGCATAGTAAATAATGAGGAAATCACGTATGAGCATAGCTCCAGTACGATTTATATACATAAGAAAATCAATGAAAACCACATACGAGCTAAGCTTTAGTACGGTTTATAAAACATCATAACTTAAAATATGGTGCGAGCTAGGCTCCAGCACATTTCATATGTATCAAAACATCAAAATCCAGTATGAGTGGAACTCCAGCACGATTTAACTCATACAAATCCGATAGGCTGCTCCATTTCAATAAAACACATTCAAAATCACAATTTGCACCTGACTCGTACTATTTCGTGAAATTATGAAATCATTAGCCAACCTATCCACAAATTTACTTAAACCAAAGCAATGTGTTTAATAAAAATATCAAAACATGATATTCATGTAATTATTAGCCTTACTATCCCTTTCTATAAGATTCACTTCAAAACCAAATCATGTATATTCACAGTCGTTCACAAAAACCATTATTCTTTTCTAGATAACCAAGCAATTTCAAAGCCCTATATACACCTACAAAATACGTGCAGCTATCTCTAAGCACGTACAGAATTCCCTTACCTGGAATCGCGTCGAGTGATTCCACTTCCTTAGAGTTGCTCGTTTGTGCAGTTCGATTCGCCTCCAACGAAATCTCCGGGAATGCACGAAATTACGTATCACATCAATTTACTCCAATGAAATAAAATTCTTGTGTTTACTATAGTCGATTCGACTTATAGTTTTCATTAATACTTATAAGGCCCCATTTTGATTGCTCTACTTATTCCTCGAGAGTCTATTGAATTCTTTAGGCCTATTGATTCACACTAAATCAGTATTAAGTCCATAGTGCCTCTAGTTCATCATTTACTTCACTATGACAATATATCAAACACCTCATCTACTTATTTTCATAACTTGACTATTCTCACAATGTAGCTTTATTCAATCATCTCAAAATCATAAATATCACCTCACTAACACCTTAGTATAAGTCATTTATCATCAACTCATCCATATCTTATTTTCTCACACTAGCCTCATTCTAGGTTATACTTGTTCCATTACATTCTAGGTAGTTTCAATCATCAATACATACACTAATCTACTCACAGCAACAGCTAGATAAATATACTTTAAGTTGGTGTATTAGAAACTCACCTAGCTTGACTTCACTTGCTCCAAATAAGAACACTTCTTTTCCCCTTCAATCCAACAAATGAAGTGTTGATTCCAAGCTATGTTGTTCCTTTCTCCACAATGAACAACTTTTCTCTAATAGCTTTTCCTCAAATCTTTATGGAAATGTGATGGTTTTAGAGTGAGAAAGCTAGGTTAATGTTAAAAATGAAGGAAATGGACTTATTCCCGTGAAATACAGATCCAACTACCCCATTTTTATAGAAAATGGCTTAAAAGATCGATCTGTATAGGGTGGAGATCGATCTAACCTTGCTTGAAACCTTCAAAATTTGACATTTTATAGGCACGGGGATCGATCTGTTGAAGTGCATGAGATCGATCTGCTCAATGTAATGAGATCGATCTGTTTCAGACAGAAGACTTTGGAGATCGATCCGGCCTTAAGAGGAGATCGATTTGGCCTATCCAGATACCAATGGAGATCAATCTGCCTAAGGGAGGAGATCGATCTGGTCCAACCCGAGACAGCATGAGATCAATATGTTTGAGTGAGGGATCGATCTCCCTTTTGCAGAATGCTTGGCATTACGTTTTCCAGGCTATGAGATCGATCTCTCCTTGCATGGGATCGATCTGCCCTGCTACCTGTAGCATTCTAGCTACAATTTTTCTATATTTTCTAAGTTAGACTCCCATTCAATCGATTCTATACTCATTTTACGATTTATTCACACTTAGAACTTACAAACATCTATTTTCTTGAAATTCATATATAATGTAACTTGTCCGTACATTCAATAGTCATAAAACATTACATAGGAATTTACGGGTCTTACAATATCATGCTCCGTGGACCACAGTAACAGTAACAATTTAGTAACAGTACAGTTCAGTAATAGTGACAGTTCGGTAACAGTACAGTTCAGTAACAGTAACAGTAATAGTGTAACATGACTAATCATCACTTTTGTCTCAAAATCAATGCGAGTCGGACTGTGCAACACACAGTCAACACACGTTCAAGTACATTTCATTAGTATTTCTTTATAAACAAATCATTTTCCTCGAATCGCATAAAATTCAGTTTGATTCAGAAAACCATTTAAAAAGAGGCTGACTAGCCCATTTTTAGTTAAAATCCCAGTAAATAATCTATTAAATTTAAAATTTAGAATTTTTTATTTTAACCAATAATTCAAGTCATATCAGTATCTATGCAAACCATTTAAATTCAATCGGTAAAGTTAGGCTATTCAACCAATTTAAATTCTATAATTTTCAGAGTCATAAAATTCAGTCTAATTTTTTCTGTAATTTCGGTATTGTGAAATTTAGCCTAAAATTTTATATCTACAAATATACAGAAATTATGCATATTTGTCTCTAGCAGCAACAAGAATTTTCATTACCTCGGTGTCTTTTCGTAATCCTCAATTGCCTCAACGTTGCAAGTCGGTGGGCCTGGTCCACTTGGGTTATTTCCTCCAAATTTTTTTAATAATTATTTCTGAATTATCATTCCCGGGGTTTTCTTAAATTCTCGGTGTCGTCTTTCCTTCCTCCAAATATACATATATATTATATATAGAAATATTACTCTTTTCTTTTTCCGGTTACTGTCCACCTTTTTTTAAAAAAAATATTTTTCTTCCCGCCATTTTCTTTTCCATTTTTCTTTTCTTTTTCTACTCCTCCTTCTTCATGGCTACTGCTCACCGTTGCTTTCAGGAGCTCCCATTGCCACCCTTCTTGTTTACAGTCCTGCCACCATCAACGTTGATATTCCTCCTTGTTTCCAGATCCTACCTGAGGCTCATCCCTTGTTCACGGTCTCCTTCCTCCTCCACGGTGCTGTCCATCATCATCACCTTTCTTGGCGATGCAACCTTCTTCATCGTCCCCCACACTTCAGCCACCATCTTTTTCATTACCATAACTCGGCCATCATCCTTTTAGTCACTGCCAACCTCTCGTTCAGCCTCACACTGTGACTACCACTGTCGAGTAGTTGTTTCCTCTGTTCGCCTCTGCTCCGATCAGTTTTCCCAATCCCCAACTCCCTCGCGATTCCCTTGCTCCAGTCAGTCCCGACCCTTCACTTTTGCACTTCCGCCTTGTACCTACTCTCCAGCACACTACCGCCTTTAGTGCACACCTCTGTTGTGAAGTTTTTCCTCTTTCGTTCAATACCAAGGAAAACAATTCAAACCAAATTGTTATGTTGTGCTCTCTGCTCTCCCTCTCTCGTCTTCTTTCTTCTATTTTTGAATTGGTTTCCCTGTCTCGTGCCTGTCCTTCTCATGTTCCAGCGGCTCCTCCCATCTTGTATGTTTTCAGCAGGCCATACTTCCTATCCTGAACATCCTCACGTTTTCTGCCCTTTTTTCTTTATTTGTTGTAGCCATCTCTGAGATTATGTAGTGTGTATATATATATATATATATACTTGTCTGTACACCAGAAGAAAGCCTGCACATCAGCTTCAATTGGCTCCAGTTCCAGCCAACCTAACCACGTTTTTCTCTGCTCTCCTCAGTTTCCTATCCTCATTTCCAGACCACGCACGTCCTCTCGTTTTCATTTTTCATCTTTCCTTCACGTTTTATTTCCTTGTTTTCAGTCCCCAACATTGCTCTCATTTATATATATAGTCTTGGTTTCTTCTCTCTTTCTTACTTTTATCTACAATTCGGGTAAACCATGGCGGTTGTTCTTGTTCATGTCAGTTCCCAGTTTCCTTTCTCTTTTATGCTTCATTCCTTACGTTTCCACCTAAACTATAGCAGATCTTGTTACTTTCTCATGTTCTAGCTTCAATTTCCTTCTCTGTTGTTATAGCTAATAGCAGTCAATATATTTATTTCTAACTAGATTCTCAGCCATGCAGTTATACATAAATATATATATATATTTTATCTTCTCATATGTCTATATGAAGGTCTCGGCTGTGTGATGTACATATATTTATAGGTGGACATAGTGCATACATATATGTATTTATGTATATGCTTTGCCACACACACCTATATATATTTATTTATTTATTCTTGCACTCATTATTTAAATACATAATAAATGCGGTATTATTCACCCACGTATATACAAATATATCGATATATGTATCTCTGTATTATTATCACTATTATTTTTACCTTCATCGATATTCCTCTATGGAACTGATATATTTTTAATAAATTGAATTCTCCCCAAGTCTCACTATGGAGTAAAATAATTTTTTATTTAAATCCTTGACTAATGGATCGAAATCTTCAATCTCGATGATTAATTTCTTTAATCATGGATAGAACCAAGTATATAAATTTAGGGTATTTACAACAAAAACCAAAGCCAGGACAAAGACAACAAAGTCCATACGGCTCACCAAAAGCTAGACTTCTTAATCCACTAAAATCAATCTAAAATGTGGGGGAAGAAAGGGGTGAGCGAAACGTGCCTAGTAAGGAATATATACAAAATGAAGTTAGCAGCACATCAAGCTAAATTATTTACATTTACATAGATTATCTACCCTAACCGTTCATCTAGAGATCTTCACATGTACAATGATAGACAGTAATATCATTATAGCCTTGGTTCACTCAACAACATCATACATATGAAAATCCTAAAATCATGCAACAATACTCCCAAAATATAATTGTACTTGAAAACATAAACCACAATGCATTTCATCAGTCATTTAAGACACAATCCAATTATTTAACAAAATCATATGCACTTATAATCAATTACATAACAACGGCTCAAGAGACATGTTTGTAAAACTTATAAAATCTCAATTTGAATATGACAGTTCTCAAACATCAGTAAGTGAGATGTGGTTCGCGTCCCTATACTCAAGTCATGTAAACAAATCATAATGACTGGGTAATTTATGGCTATAGTGTTTAATCGCCCTATCCTAACTACTCAGGTCTTGAACTAGGGTACTGTAGACGGGATCGAAGTCTAAGAGTAGCAAGAAAATGTGTATGCTATCACATTACTTAGAAGTACACATATATGGGACCAAGGCATAATCATGGAGCACTTGGCATACATAGTGCAATCACACAGAAAATCCTATCCGTGCTAGAGATGGCTTTCATGATCCATAACTCGATACCACAAAAGCATCACTATGAAACACTTGGCAATTGTAGGGCAATCGCACAGAACATCCAATTAGTGCTAGAGATGGCTCTCAAGAACATTACTTCCACAAAGACATACTAAGGGTGCCAACAATCTCAAAACAAATCATTTATATAGACACAAACAAAATACAACTTTATTTCATAGAGTCTCATGCACTTGGGAAAATACCATTAACAAAACAAGTTAGGACAAATGTCCATTTGAAAACATGCATATTGCAATTAGTATTTAAATCCTGAAAGGTAAGCATGGCATGCATGAACATATTTCGTATGCACTAACTAAACAAATAAGATCCACTAGTCGAAGTTAACCTAAGTATAGACAAAAAAAAATTTAATTCCTACTATTATCAATCAATAGGCAATATCATCATGCAACATCATAACGTAACTAAACAATCTCCTAGACCAAACCTGTAACCTTATACGACATTTCACCAAATCAAATCTTTCCACTTATCACCATAAATATCATCATAAATAGATCTTATAAACAAAGGTTAACCAAATCAAACTCAACTTAATCATCATATTCAATACTTTTGATTGAGACAATATCAAACTTAATCACCAAAATAGCCCATTTTTCAGCCATGACACTCTTTAGGCTGAAGCTGTTACAAGCATCCAATATCGAGATCAAATTCCACAATATATCATTTACTCTAACATCAAACCTATAAACATTTTTATATCTATTTCAATACTAACCAACTCACCTTGAGAGCACTTTTGTAATGCTTAGCATACTTGTGCAAGCTTAATACCACTAAATCTATATCATGTAGAGTAAAACTCAAAATGTCACATTTAAATCATACCTCATTATCATGCTTTTTCTACCATAAGTTACATAAAAACAACAACAAGATTATTAGATCTAAACTTATGATTTCTAATACATTTTAAAATTTAAATCCTAAGACATGTTACTAACTACAAATCATATAAAATCCCTTACACCCTTATGCTAATATCTGCAAGTAATTTCTTTTCCTGCCTTAGGCACGTATATATATGCCTAAGTTTCCTTTACTCCCAACGAGATGGTAGCTGTAATAACACATTAGCAAAGCACCTATCATCAGTAAGGCAACAATTCATTTGATATCATTACACTAGTACGCTCTCGACCTGAATATTGATATTCTTACCAATTTCTCACCTAAGTAGGCCATTAACCAGTCTAAATACACAAATCTCACATATTTGGCCTCATGAGCATCAACATTCCTAATTGTCGAAACTAGCTTATCACTTTGCATGCATACTTTATTTCATTCTTATACCTTAAATTACTTCAAATAACATGCTTACCCTATAGCCTTACATTCCCTAAATCAAACTCATCAAGATTATGAAATTACTAACTTATCACACCTAACTGAATTCATCATTACACACACATTCACCAACTTTCGGCCAAAATTAAGCATGCCCGTATTAAATTAAACTTTAATTATAACATGTCCCTTAGTTAATTTCATTTTGAAGCTAGCTTCCCTAATTTCCTTCTTGTAGCCGAAATCCTCAAGTTCGATTTCTACTTGAATTTCACTCATTTCTATCAAATTTAACATGCAAGTATAAAATTAATGTCAGTTGCTTCATGAATAATACTAAATCCCAACCTAAAGAAAAATCCCAAATTTCTTCATGTAACCGAAATTATCAATTCTAAACCCGCTTAAATTTCTCAACAAGCGTTTCAATATCTCCACGTAAACATCAAACTAAACACTGTATCATTCATAAATTCCCAACTTTTGAAAAGTTAATTTTTTCCAATTCCTCCAAATCTAAAATTACATCAAATTTCATGCTTAGAAAACTTCTATTATAAATATATACTAAGATTTAAACCTAAAAGAAAGCATCTTACCCTTTAATTAGTCTTGGTAAAATTTCCCCTTCAAAATCCCTAATTTCTCTCTTAAAATTTCACCAAAATATTACCAATCTACTTCCCTAGGAAAAATCGAAGCGAAAATGTGAAAAATCTCCCTGTAAAATCGTCACAAGCTCTCAATTTTCCTCCCTCAAGCTCATGACATCACCATGGAAATCTCCCTCCCCTTTTTTTTTTTTTTGGTTAAAAAACATGAATGACAAAACGAATAAGGGGCTTTGGGTGTTTTAATTTGTAACTATAGTTAGCTTATTTACTAGGGGTTAATGTCCTGCTAAATTTCATTCTTGTATTATCAACTATGGTTAATTTTATTTTAACCGAACTATAATATATTCATTACTTAGATATATTTAACTTAAGTGGACATTAGATAGATTATAGTAAAAATTAAATTTAATCATTTAACTAGAACAATTTTATTTTAGGCATTTATTAGATTGATTCATTTGGCTACACATTAAACACATTACACTTAATTATATACATATAACATTAAATTTATTGTTCATGTATGTTCCTAATTAATTATTAAGTTTAAATTCCTTTGATTTACCAGTTTGGTTATTTATACCAAATTCTTAGTTATTATTTTGGGTACATGTGCATCTTAATTTATTTATTGCGTAAAATTAATGCTTTTAAATTAATTTAATTGTACCTAATATTTATTTTTAATTTTTCTTCATTTAAGTCTCTAACATATTTATCAGATAAATTTAACTATACTCACTTAATTGAATAGACCAATATTAAATTAAAGCTTACTATTCATTTATTATTTGGACAATGTCGCTATTTTTGGGTTTATCGACTTAAATTCCTATTATGTTGAATTAAGCTAGCTTTGGATTAAAACCTTTACCTCATAAGTGTCACACTCCAATACCTAACTCTATCTTGAAAAACAGAAATCTAGCGCGACTTGCTCATCCATAACTCCTCTAGCCCTTAAATAGAAAAAATTTACACATAAGAATACTCTAGAGGCTAATTAAATAGATAATCGTATAAGGGAAATAATGATTCTCATAAACTCACCCTTTAAAAATTTAGGTATGGGTTAACATATGGGTACAAGATATGCTTCCACTGATGTTTAGTGAAAACTTTTTAGCTTTTGAAGGATTTTGATCGAGAGAATGGATGTGAAAAACTTGATCTTGTCTCCCATCTTTCTTTTTCTGACTTGAAGTTTTAGGGATATAAGTATGACATCTAATTTGGCATTTTGGCTCTCCTTTCATTTGCTTCAAGCTACTAGCTTTTTAGTTTTACCCAACGTCTTGCTTACTGAAGTGATTCTTCCCATTGGTAAACTAAAAAATTTGACCATTAGAGCTTGCTAGGCTTGAAGTGTACCAATACATGCGAGTGGAATCCTACACAAACAGTATTGGTACTCTCTTTAGCTGCACTGGTACATGAAATAGAGCATAAGTTTCTATTTGAATGTCACAACAGCATATCGATACTCTATTAGTCCCATTAATTTTTTAAATTCAACAGGTATAGATACTTTTACACCAAACACATGTAATTGGCTTAAGGATGTAGGATAATCTTAAGTTTAAATATGCATATATGATTCTTAGCTCTAAATTCATACATATTTAATGTTCTACATGTATCAAGCATGATCATATAACAATTAAACAATCACTGCAATCATGCTTCATAATTAAAATTACATTCCACCTAAGCTCTTTAAGATCATATCAAAACCACAGTATTCCAAAGTCAATTGACTTATTATGAGAGAATTATAATTGGACCTAATTAAAATGTTTAATTAAATGGAATTAATTAAAATGATTTAATTAAGTTGTGGGCCAAATTATAATTTTAATAAGTTATATAGCTGATGGATAATTATACCAATTAAAAGGAGATAAAAGCCTAGCCTATAAAAAACTGCATTATGGCTGGCCATCACTAAGAGAGAAGCCTTAGTAGTTGGCGGCACGAACCCTAAGGAATTGTTCTTGTTACAAGTCCCCGTTGTCTCTTGTAGTCTTGATTCTAAAATTCTTTTAGGCTAATTAAAGATTAAGAAATTGTTTCTTAATAGCTAGAAGATATAATTAAGACTAGATGTTGAGATTAAGAATCTCAATCTGCTAGCATAAAGACCACCATCATACAATTTAGCCTTTTATTGGATCTAATTATTGTCTGTGTGGATTAGTGTTAAAGGTCTGGCATTGTTGGATTGAAACAACTTGTTCGGTGTACATGTTTGATTGGGTTTCCATAATCTTAAGCTACGAGTCCTCAAGATTAAGATATGATTTTTTTTTTGAAATCCATGATTTAAGCATTTCGATTTCTATATATTAAGTTTGATCCATGGGATGGTTTCAATATTATTTGTTTAATTATGTCTTTCACTATGTATTCTAATGATTTATGTTTAATATGATTTAGCATGAATCGAAACCTTCAATTGGTATCCAAGCCTCGCTTAATATGATATAAAATTGAAGTTAAGCTTTCTTGATGTTGTCATTGATGCATAAGATGCATTTTAGGCATTTCATGAGGTTTCTTATTGAATTGGGATGTCAAAAATATGTTTTTAAAATGCTTTCAATTATGGAAAATGATATGAATCATTGATTTATGTTTTTTTAATGATTATTTACTGTATTGAACGATATTATGCAATGTGATGAAACAATTTAAAATTTTGAAATTGCATAAAACTTTAGTAATTGTTGATTTCAGTTTGAGCATCGAGATCATTTTGATGTTGTAATTTAGTGAATCAAAAGCATTAATATGTGTTAAAATGTTTTACATACATGCTAGAAAGATTCGCAGATCATAGGATCATGAATCGTTCATGAAAAGCTATGAAAATGAAGCTTGAAGCTCCTTGTAGCCCAAAATGTTTTATAGCTCTATATTTTAGTGGATTATAGAATTTTGGCCATTTTGGTTATTTGACCTTGTACTATTATCCCCTAGTGTAGTGAAAGTAATTGCTCAAAATAACCATGGGAAGACCTAAAACTAAAAACTAAGAAGATACCTAAGAAAAAGAAATTTTGACAACTTAATAATCATACCTAGGGTTGTGTGATTTTGGTACTTTTAATGTCTATGAACTTGTTTCACTTGCTATTTTACATGGCAGAAGTCATAGCTTTGGATAATTAATGGTAGGCCCAAGTTTAAGAAAATTTTCCAAAAATTAAGTTTTTCCCAAAAGCTAAAAATTGTCTTGGACATCTAAGTTGAACTTGTAGATTTAATTTAGGATATTAAAGGCAAGCTAATCATTATGATAATCAATTGATTCATTACTCAATGGTTTAGTAAGATGAAAACTGATCGGATTATTGAATAATGGATATCTTTCAAATTTAAGATACCTACAATGGCTACATAGGACCTAATTTTTCAATTACCTTGTATCATGCATGTAACGACCCGAATTACACACATTTTGGTTGGGCTACAAGTCGATATTAGGTTAGAACAATACTCAATCCGATAATTTTCTTTCTTAGTAATTAAATTTAAACAAAATATGTTCACATTCCCCATACACATCTGGTTTGCATAACAGTACTTATAAAAATTATAGATACAAAATAATTTCTTACAACTGGGTATACCTTCAACACAGAAAGATACTCCGCGGAACCATAGTTGCGTGACATGCCTTACTAACGAAAGGGTCCAAGTTACTGTTGGGACTCTATGGAGGAAAGTAGGGAGTGTGCTCAATGCGCTCAATAAGAAACTTGTGTAAGCAGTAGACAACCATACTATCTACATGCTTATAATGTATGCCATAATTAGTTATAAAACACTGTAAAACACTTGCATATAATTCAATTCGTTAATACTCAAAACGATTCACAAACGATGCACTTTCTTTGAAAAAACACTTGCAATCACACTCTATTTCCAATACAATACTTTGACATATGTAAAGCATATGCATTCAATAGAGTCGGTACGACGAAACCATTTACTATTCAATCAATGCAGTAAAATAGTTGAATTCGTTTATTTAAAATGTTTCATTCAATCAGTAAACAGTTCAATTCACTTTTCTTTCTATCAATAAACAATTCAATTCGCTGAGACTAGGCTGGGATTCAATCAATAACAATACAATCGACATATGGCCATAGTCAATAACCCTGTGCCTCTCGGGCCAAGAGTGTGCGACTGTTGTACGCCTCAAGAGGGATGGGTCAGTCCAGCCCGTCAACTAATCAATACAATTCAATTCAGTTTGATCCAGTAGTCCGAACACTCAATACATGGTGCAACGTACTCCATATGCATCCACACGGTACAACATACTCTGAGGACCCCGATACAATACAATATGACTGAGGGTATCGAAATCTCCAGGATTTACCCTCCAGCATCAATATCAACCAGCATCTTGTCTCAAAATCCAGTACGAGCAGGTCAATGCAAGATCACATAGTAGTACACGACTACTCCAGCATAGCTTTACTCATATATCATTTTAAAATCTCATGCGAGTTGGACCATGTGACACAGTCTGTGTCACGACCCTCCATGACTTAACCAAAAACCACTACAATTTTTTTACTGTTTTAACTTACCTTTCCTCTCTTCAATGGTTAGGCTGTGATTCGATGTTAGCTTCCTCGCATACCATATCATCCATTATCATACATACATGTCAATATACTGTTACTGACTGTACTTCTTTTATAATACATGTGAGATTCATATAAAACTAATACAAATACATTCCCTATAATATATATCGTATACATCACTGTGCTGTTTCTATGTTTAGATACATAACCGTACAAAATATGTATACCTGTCGATCGATAGGAAATAGCAGCGGACAACAGGAATACTATCCCTCAAATGCTCTCACTCTACTGCTGATGCTCTGTAGAGAGATGTAAAAGAAAGGGGGGTGAGCATACAATGCGTTCAGTAAGGAAATCAGGCAAGCAAGTAGACATCGACACTATCTACTCAAAATAATGCTATGCCTCGAAAATATCATTTCCTTAACTTACTTTAAAAGCATGTCTTTAAAAATATATATATACTTGTACAGATTAAATCCCATGTACAGAAATCATGCTTGCTTTCTCAAATGTAGGCATGTAGTGCAAAATAATGCATCTTTATAATATCACAATGCCTTTAGATAAATCATGCCATGTATATTTATATCACATTAAATATGGCATTTAAATTATTCACATCACAACAATCGGATTTCAACCCATCCCTCAGGTCTATCCGTAAATAAATCAGTCAATCAAGTGATATATCATCTAAGACTCTATGGTGAAATGCAATAATATCCTGGACTATGGACATATCCTATAATGGTAATCCCAGGCAACACAGATCTCGGTGTGTGGGGTATCACTACTGCAACGGGAGGGGGTCAGTCCATCACAACCGCAAGCTATATCCTTCTCAACTCCACAACACCACATATATATGTGAAAAATATATGAAATCAAGTGCGAGCTGTGCTCTAGCATAATTTATTCTCACATAATACGATAGATGGCTCTTCAAAAAGGGATGATTTTCAAACCATCAAAATCAGCACTATAAAGTGTACTTAATTCACATAAACCTTAAAATCATTAGCCTATCCATTTATTCTTCTGCTAAACAGCAGTAAAACACTCAAAATGGTGGTTTTCAGGCTTTTTACAACTTTTCACAAAAGTTGACTTCTTTCCTAACTAAGTGTAAAATCATAATTTGTCACTATCGGGTCACAATAATTATTATTCACGTTCTCTGACCTTCAGAGTTTTTAAGTGAATGTAAAAGCAGACAAAAATACGTGCAGGTAGCTCTAACTACTCACAAAAGTCACTTACCTACAATCACTCGAGAAATTTTACTTTCTCAACGCTGCTCGATTCAGCAGTTCGATTTGCTCCTCCAATAATCTCTGGAGCTGCATATAACCATTTATCAGGTTAATTATACTTTTCCTACTGTATTTCACATTAAATAGAGTCTATTTCCTTTAATGAGCTTTAATAAACCTTAATAGGCCTAACTATGCCTTAAGCCCATTTCCATTTTACTATTCATTTTCGTTGGGCCTATTGGGCTTGTGGGTCCCACCAACTCTTATTGGGCTTGTCCTAGACCCATTACATCACATTGGGCCTAAAATAATTGGGCTTGGCACATTGGACCTCTCGGCCACATGCCATGGCTGAGAGCACTCCATGCCGTCAATCACACCATGTATGCCATCCATGTCCATTTCCTTAACCAATTCACTTAGGCATTTTTAGAAACACTTGGTTGGCAATGTTCTTAAGCATCACATAGTTCATTTAGGCATTTTATCTAACACCTTGATTTCCAACTTAATACATGTATTAATTAATCAAATTGATTAATTCTAACTATACCATAATGATTAATACATGTACATTAACTCATTTATGCCTTAATATCATATGGGCATTCATCAATATTTCACTACTCACTCTCGGCCTAACCATGATCATAGTGATTTCATATGTTTCAATGCTTAAAACATATACCAATATACTTAAAATCGTTCATACATTAACATATATGAATTTGAAAGCTTGAAAATATACCTAGTATTTGTGTTCACACTTGGCCGAAACTTTGGAGTCTCACGGGTTGCACACTATGGGTTCTTGATAGCCAATTCCAACATATGTCACTCTCCTCTCAATTTGGAACAACTTTCATGAAGAATGTAAGTTCCAAATATGCATAATTCATTGTGATTTCTAGTGAGAGAAAGCTTGGATAAATGTATTTCAATGGTTTCCTTGTGTAGCCGAGAATGGTATTTTGAAGATCACAATGGTGTGGCTCATTTTATAAGCCATTTACTTAGCCATTAAGCCTTACTTTTCAGCCATTAAAATTTACTTCCTAAGGTTTAGTTATGAGTCACCTAATGAGTCATCTAATGAGTCATAGTTAACTTTAACTATGGTTAGATATTTACCTAATGGGCTTTACAATTGGGCCTCTCGGTTTAGGCTTTGTTAATGGGCTTTCGGGCTAAACTTTTTACTATACCTTGGGCCTTTTATTGTCTCAATATTTGGCCTATTAATCAGTCCAACAATTCGGTCTAAGGGACCTAAGAATTTTGATCTACGTTTAGTGTACCTTAATGGGCTTTTAAATCTTCACTTTAGGCCCATTACGTTTTTAACCATTAAATTAAATTCAAAATCCTTTTGAATAAATTTTTCTTACTTTCGGGGATGATTATCATGTATTTTGATCAAGAATATTTTTCACCAATTTTTTTCTCCATACTTAGGTTAATTCCTAACCATAGTTAGTCAACTATGGTAAAAGTCCACTTTTCTTAACTATAGTTGACTTTTGACTTTTTTTCAAAATTTTGAAAGTGTCATATCTTATGTCTTACACTCTCGTCTTTACGTTTTGGCTGTTTTCGGTAGGTAAATACACCCGAAACACCTTAAATACTTTAATTCGTTAAAAAGGTCCATTTTACCCTTTTTAGCTTTTACTTTCGTTCTCTATGTTCGGAACTAAATCAAACTGACTTTCCTTCATAAGCTCTCTATATTTTCTCATTTTAAGTTCTTATTTTCAGTCAGAATGATTCAGATCCACTCAGTTTAGCCTGTGACTCTCATAGCTCACCTTAGGCTTTTATGTAGCTTATGCGTGTTAAATCATTTCACATACTCTTTAAATCTAGTAAATACTCTTCTTATGATTCAACTATAATAATAGAGTGTTCATACACATAGGAATCATAAGGAACATGCTACATAAAATACGGGTCTGACAGTCTGCACGCGCTCAAGCACGCCTCGTCAGTGCGAGTCAGGCCGTACAACATATAGTCAGTATGTACTCAAGCACATCTAGTCAGTGCGAGTCGGTCAGTACAATACAGTCAGCACGCGCTCCAGCACCGTTTCATTCAAAAATCAGATAGGTAGTTCATTTTTTTCAAAAAAATATAGAAATCAATGTTCTGTAAAAAAACAGTACACAAACGATACGTGAGTGGAGACTTCCTGGGAGGTCACCCATCGTGGAATTTCTCCCACTCAAGCACACTTAACTATGTAAAATGTGTTATCACATGCAAACAATATTTAACAATGAAAACACCAAAAATATGCAATTATGATTTTTCAACATTGTACGATACGATTCGGTCTATAGGTAGGGGTAATATAGGAAATTTCTGTCTCTATGGTTTCTATTTAGCTACTCGAAATCATAAAAATATGCACAGTTATCTCTAATAGCTTGCATAAATCCCTTACCTCGGTAACTGTCTGTAATCCTCGATTGCCTCGACGTTGCAAGTCGGCAGGTCCGGTCCATTTGGTTCATGTCCACCGGAGCCTTTTTCCCTGGGTTGTCCAAATTCTCAGTACACTTGTCTTCTTTCCTCAATTTTCTTCTATATATATATATATATACATATATAATATATATATATTTATATTTTAAAAAATATATATTTATATAACTCTCTCTTTGTATGGCAAGTGCCTTCCTATGTATCCCTTATGTTTCCATAAAGTATACACTCGTTACATGTAATACAAGTCATAAGAGATGTAAGCGCTAAGTATGAATAAAATGCAAAATGAGTGGTGAGGCAAATGAATGCAAGTTATCCTTTGGAAATCTGGGAAACATTGCAGATGAAGGGCAGATCGATCCCATTGTGTTAGACCCGTATTTTATGTCGCTTGTTCCTTATGATTCCTATGTGTATGAACACTCTATTATTATAGTTGAACCATAAGAAGAGTATTTATTAGATTTAAAGTGTATGTGAAATGATTTAGCACTCATAAGCTACATAAAAGCCTAATGTGAGCTATAAGAGTCACAGGCTAAACCAAGTGGATCTGAATCTTTCTGACTGAAGAGAAGAACTTAAAATGAGAAAATATAGAGAGTTTATGAAGGAAAGTCAATTTGATTTAGTTCCGAACGCAGAGAACGAAAGTAAAAGCTAAAAAGGGTAAAACAGACCTTTTTAGCAAGTTAAGGTATTTAAGGTATTTCGAGCATATTTACCTACCGAAAATGGCTAAAACGTAAAGACGAGAGTGTAAGACATAGGATATGACACTTTTGAAATTTTGAGAAAAAGTCAACTTGGTCAATGATTAAGGAGAAAGTCAACTATAGTTAAGAAAAGTGGATTTTTACCATAGTTGACTAACCATGGTTAAAAATTTACCTAAGTATGGAGAAAAATTTGGGAAAAAATATTTTTGGTCAGAATACAAGATAATCATCCCCGAAAGAAAGGAAAATTTATTCGGAAGAATTTCAGATCAAAATTAATGGATAAAAACGTAATGGGCCTAAAGTGAAGATTTTAAAGCCCATTAAGGTATACTAAACATAGATCGAAATTCTTAGGTCCCTTAGACCAAATTGTTGGACCGATTGATAGGCCAAATATTTAGACAATAAAAGGCCCAATGTATAGTAAAAATTTCAGCCCGAAAGCCCATTAAGAAAGCCCAAACCGAGAGGCCCAATGGTAAAGCCCATTAGGATTAAATATCTAACCGTAGTTAAAGCTAACTATGACTCATTAGATGACTCATTAAGTGACTCATAACTAGACCTTAGGAAGTCAATTTTAATGGCTGAAAAGTAAGGCTTAATGGCTAAGTAAATGGCTTATAAAATCAGCCACACCATTGTCATCTTCACCATACCATTCTCGGCTACACAAGGAAAGTATTAAAATACGTTTATCCAAGCCTTCTCTCACTAGAAATCACTAGGATTTAGGCATATTTGGAACTTCCATTTTTCATGAAAGTTGTTCCAAATTGAGAGGAGAATAACATATGTTGGAATTGGCATCAAGAAGCCATAGTGTGCAAACTGTGAGGCTCCAAAGTTTTGGCCAAGTGTGAACAAAAATACTAGGTATATTTTCAAGCTTTTAAATTCATATTTGTTAATGTATGAATGATTTAAGTATATTGATATATGTTTTAAGCATTGAAACATATGAAATCACTATGATCATGGTTAGGTCGAGAGTGAGTAGTGAAATACTGATGAATACCCATATGATATTAAGGTATAAATGAGTTGATATACATGTGTTAATGATTATGGTATAGTTAGAATTAATCAATTTGATTAATTAATACATGTATTAAGTTGGCAATCAAGGTGTTTGATAAAATGCCTAAATGAACTATGTGATGCTTAAGAACATTGCCAACAAAGTGTTTGTGAAAATGCCTAAGTGAATTGGCTAAGGAAATGGACATGGACGGCATGCCATGGTGTGACCGACGGCATGGGGTGCTCTAGGCCATGGCATGTGGCCGAGAGGTCCAATGGGCCAAGCCCAATTATTTTAGGCCCAATGGGATGTAATGGGTCTAGGATAAGCCCAATAAGAGTTGGTGGGCCCATAAGCCTAATAAGCCCAACGAAAATGAATAGTAAAATAGAAATGGGCTTAAGGCATAGTTAAGCCCATTAAGGTTTATTAAAGCCCATTAAGTGGAATAAACTGTATTTAATGTGAAATACAGTAGGAAAAGTATAATTAACCTGATAAATGGTTATATGCAGCTCGAGAGATTATTGGAGGAGCAAATTGGACTATTGATCGAGCAGCGTTGAGAAAGTAGGAATGGTGAGAACCAGAGCAGTGGTCAATTGACGGTTAAGCTCCTCAAACATCTTCTCACTTGCATCATCCCATACAAACTGAACGTCTTTCGATGTGAGGCGTGTCAATGGAGCAGCTAGTCTGGAGAAACCCTCTACAAATCTCCGATAATAACCTGTCAATCTCAGAAAACTTCTTATCTCAGTAACTGTCTTAGGTTGTTCCCACTGTACAACTGCCCCTATCTTGGATGGATCCACTGATACCCCATCCTTCAATACCACATGGCCCATAAATGAGATCTGCTCTAACTAAAAGTTACACTTGCTGAGTTTAGCATATACTTCTTTCTCTCGGAGGGTCTGCAGAACTACTCTCAAGTGCTCCTCATGATCTTCCCTGGACTTGGAATGGACCAATATATCATCAATAAATACAATCACGAACTTATTCAGGTATGGCTTGAATACATCATTCATCAATGCCATAAATGCTGCGGGGGCATTTGTCAATCCGAATGGCATAACCAAAAACTCGTAGTGGCCATATTGGGTACAAAATGCTATCTTGGGTACATCTCCACTCCGTATCTTCAACTGATGATACCCTGGCCGCAGATCTATCTTAGAAAATACTTGGGCTCCTCAGAGCTGATCCAACAAATCATCGATACGTGGAAGGGGTACTGGTTCTTAATGGTGGCCTTATTCAATAATCGGTAATCTATGCACAGTCAGCGGCTTCCATCTTTCTTCCTTACAAACAAAACCTGTCAGGGCCCGTTCTCGATCCATGACTTAACCAAAAACCACTACAAATTTTTTGCATTTTTAACTTACCTTTCCTCTCTTCAATGGTTCGGCTCTGATTCGATGTCAGAATCCTCACTTACCGCATCATCCACTATCATACATACATGTCAATATACTGCTACTGACTGTAATTGCTTTTATAATACATGTGAGATTATATAAAAGCTAATACAAATACATTCCCCATAATATATATCGTGTACATCACTGTGCTGTTTCTATGTTTAGATACATAACCGTACAAAATATGTATGCCTGGCGATCGATAGGAAATAGCGGTGGACTCAGGAATACTATCCCTCAATAGCTCTCGCTCTACTGCTGATGCTCTGTAGAGAGTTGTAAAGAAAGGGGGGTGAGCATACAACGCGCTCAGTAAAGAAATCAGGCAAGCAAGTAGATATCTACACTATCTACTAAAAATAATGCTATGCCTTGAAAACATTATTTCCTTAACTCAGTTTAAAAGCATGTCTTTAAATATATATATACTTGTACAAATTTAAATCCCATGTACAGAAATCATGCTTTCTTTCTCAAATGTAGGCATGTAGTGCAAAACAATGCATCTTTATAATATCACAATGCCTTTAGATAAATCATGCCATGTATATTTAAATCACAGTAAATATGGCATTTAAATCATTCACAACATAAAATCGGAGTCCGACCCATCCCTCAAGTCTGTCCACAATTAAATCAGTCAATCAGGTGATATATCTTGTGAGACTGTGGTGAAAATGTAAATAGTATCCTGGACTATGATCATATCTGACATGTGATCGCAAGCTACACGGAATCCTAGTGTGCGAGGCATCACTGCTGCAACGGGAGGGGGGTCAGTCCATCACAACCGCCAGCTATATCCTCCTCAACTCCACAACACCACACGGTACAGTGTACCCCATGCCACTTGCA
Organism: Firmiana major; assembly: GCA_033439115.1. Classification (NCBI taxonomy): domain Eukaryota; kingdom Viridiplantae; phylum Streptophyta; class Magnoliopsida; order Malvales; family Malvaceae; genus Firmiana; species Firmiana major. The sequence continues at coordinate 63,076,845 of CM065904.1, forward strand.
CGGTACAACGTACTCCGTGGACCCTACATCACAGTCGGGGTGCCTGCCATAGGTCTTAGCCCTCAAACCATGGAATATCATACCACGTCTCTAGTATTCTCATGCGGATATCCTCTCACAGTGTGACACTCAGTCTACAAAAGGAATCAAGCATGGCTTTCAACATGTATTATATATCACATACAGTGCGCGCCTTTGAGCGCTACTCACAGTCGACACTCCGCTCAAACACTGTTTCACATCACAAACTTAACTTTAGTACAAGTAAGCCTCCAGCAACTAGGTCAATGCATAGTTCACGTATTAAATCAAGTACGAGCAATAGCTCCAGTACCATGTTATGCACAATATCATCAAATCAAGTACGAGCAATAGCTCTAGTACTATATCATGTATAAATCATGAAGAATCGAGTACGAGCAACGCTCCAGCACTCTATCATGCATCTCATGTAAAACTCGAGTATGAGCTAATCGCTCCAGCACTCTCTCATGCATATATAATATAAAACTGAGTACGAGAATTAACTCCAGCACTCTATCATTCATGTCATGGAAATCTAGTACGAATCACAATTCAACACTAATATATGTGAAAATATATGAAATCCAGTGCGAGCTGTGCTCCAGCACGATTCATTCTCACATAATATGATAAATGGCTCTTTAAAAAGGGATGATTTACAAAATATCAAAATCAGCACTATAAAGTGTGCTTAATTCATATCAACCTTAAAATCATTAGCCCATCTATTTATTCTTCTGCTATACAGTAGTAAAACACTCAAAATGGTGGTTTCCATACTTTTTACAACTTTTCATAAAAGTTGACTTTTTGACTAACTAGGGGCAAAATCGTAATTTGCCACTATCGAGTCACAATAATTATTATTCACTTTCTCTGACCCTTAGAGTTTTTAATTGAATCCAAAAGCAAACGAAAATACGTGTAGGTATCTCTAACTACTCACAAAAGTCCCTTACCTGCAATCACTCGAGAAATTTCACTTCCTCTGCGCTGCTCGTTTTAGCAGTCCAATTCGCTCCTCCAATCTCTCTGGAGCTGCATATAACCATTTATCAAGTTAATTACACTTTTCATACTGTATTTCACATTAAATACAGTTTATTTCCCTTAATAGGACTTAAAAATCCTTAATGGGCCTAACTATGCCTTAAGCCCATTTCTATTTTACTATTCATTTTCGTTGGGCTTATTGGGCTTGTAGGGCCCACCAACTCTTATTGGGCTTATCCTAGACCAATTACATCACATTAGGCCTAAAATATTTGGACTTGGCCTATTGGGCCTCTTGGCCACATGCCATGGCCGAGAGCTATCCATGCCATCGGTTACACCATGGCATGCCGGCCATGTCTCTTTCCTTAGCTAATTCACTTAGGCATTTTCACAAACACTTGGTTGGCAACATTCTTAAACATCATATAGTTCATTTAGGCATTTTATCAAACACCTTGATTGCCAACTAATTACATGTATTAATTAATTAAATTGATGAATTCTAACTACACTATAATCATTAACACATGTACATTAATCCATTTATGCCTTAAAATCATATGGACATTAATCAATATCTCACTACTCACTCTCGGCCTAACCAATATCATAGTGATTTCATATGTTTCAATGCTTAAAACATATATGAATATACTTAAAATAATTCATACATTAACATATATGGAATTGAAAACTTGAAAATATACCAATTGTTGTGTTCACACTTGCACGAATACTTTGGAGGCTCACGGTTTGTACTCTATGGCTCCTTGATTGCCAATTCCAACATATGTTACTCTCCTTTCAATTTGGAACAACTTCTATGAAGGATGCAAGTTCCAAATATGCCTAATTCCTAGTGATTTCTAGTGAGAGAAAGCTTGGATAATTGTATTTCAATGGTTTCCTTGTGTAGCCGAGAATGGTGTGATAAAGATGACAATGGTGTGGTTGGTTTTATAAGCCACTTACTTAGCCATTAAGCCTTACTTTCCAGCCATTATACTTGACTTCCTAAGCCTTGGTCATCAGTCACCTTATGAGTCACCTTATGAGTCATGTTTAGCTTTAACTATGGTTAGATATTTATCTCATGGGCTTTCCATTTGGGCTTCTTGGTTTGGGCTATCTTAATGGGCTTTCGGGCTGAAATTTTCACCATACCTCAGGCCTTTAATTGTCTCAATATTTAGCCAATCACTTGGTCCAACAATTCGGTCTAAGGGACCTAAGAATTTCGATATACGTTTAGTATACCTTAATGGACTTTAAAATTTTCACCTTAGGCCCATTACGTTTTTAACCTTTAATTTTAATCCGAAATTCTTCCAAATAAATTTTCCTTACTTTTGGGGATGATTATCTTGTATTCTGACTAAGAATATTTTTCCCCAATTTTTTCTCCATACTTAGGTTAATTTTTAACCATGATTAGTCAAATATGATAAAAGTCCACTTTCTTAACTATATTTGACTTTTTCCTTAACCATTGACTAAGTTGACTTTTTCTCAAAATTCCAAAAGTGTCATATCTTATATTTTACACTCTCGTCTTTAGGTTTTAGCCATTCCCGGTGGATAATTACACCCGAAACACCTTAAATACCTTAACTCGCCAAAAAGGTCCATTTTACCCTTTTAGCTTTTATTCTCGTTTTCTTTGTTCGGGATTAAATCAAGCTGACTTTCCTTCATGAGCTCTCTATGTTTTCTCATTTTAAGTTCTTATTTTCAGTCAGAATGATTTAAATCTACTCGGTTTAGCCTGTGACTCTTATAGCTCACATTAGGCTTTTTATGTAGCTTTTGCGTGTTAAATTATTTTACTAACACTTTAAATCTAGTAAATACTCTTCTTATGATTAAACTATAATAATAAAGTGTTCGTACACATAGGAATCATAAGGTACAAGCTACATAAAATTCGGGTCTGACAATCCTCCCCTACTTAGAAAATTTGGTCCTCCAAATTAGAACCAAGTCAGTCATCACATAGGTGAGGGTACTTCTCTCGCATCAGACTCTCCAGCTCCCAAGTAGCCTCCTCTGAAGTATGATGCTGCCAGAGAATCTTCACTAACCCGATGGTCTTCGATCTTAATACCTTCTCCTTCCTATCCAATATCTGATTCGGTCTCTCAACATATGACATGTCCTCTCAGAGCTCCAAAGGCTCATAACTAATCACATGTGTCGGATCCGGGTGATACTTCTGAAGCATCGATATGTGGAAGACATTATGGACACCTGATAAGTCTGGTGGCAATGCCAACCTATACGCCTTATCTCCCACTCGATCAAGTATCTCAAAGGGTCCAATATAGCGAGGATTTAGTTTCCCTCTCTTCCCAAATCTTGCTATGCCCTTGGAAGGAGAAACTCTCAAAAACATGGATTCACCAACTGCAAACTCTAGTGGCCGACATCTCCTGTCAGCATAACTCTTCTGTCTGCTCTGAGCTATCCTCAGTCTCTCTACAATTAAGTGGACGTCCTCAGATGCTTGCGTAACCATGTCAGGAGTGAAAATCTTACGATCACCCACTTCTTCCCATCCAATAGGGGAACGACATCTACGACCATACAAAATCTCATACGGTGCCATCCCGATACTCGAATGATAACTGTTGTTGTAGGCGAACTCGGCTACTAGCAAGTGGTCATCCCAGGAGCCTCTAAAATCTAGTACACATGCTCTCAACATATCCTCCAGAGTCTGTATAGTCCTCTCTGACTGACTATCTGTTTGAGGATGGAAAGCGGTGCTCAAACTCAACTGGGTTCCCATGGCTTCCTAGAAATGTCCCCAAAATTGGGAAGTGAAGCGAGAATCCCTATTAGAGACTATGCTCACTGGTACACTATGTAACCTCACTACCACGCGTACATACAGTTCTGCTAATGAACTCAGAGTATCAGTCGCTCTCATAGTTAGGAAGTGGGCTGACTTCGTTAGTCTATCGACGATCACCCATATAGCATCGTGATTCCTGCGGGTTCTCGGTAAACCCATCACGAAATCTATGGTGATATGCTCCCATTTCCATGTCGATATAGGTAGAGGCTACAATAACCCTGCAGGTTTCTGATGCTCTACCTTCACCTGCTGATATACGAGACATTTTGCCACAAAGTCTGCTACATCTCTCTTCATACCTGACCACCAGTATACCTTACGGAGGTTCTAATACATTTTGTTACTCCATGGATGTAACGTATACCTCAATGAATGAGCTTCCGCCAATACCAATCTCCTGAGTCTTGGATCCTTGGGAACACACAATCTGCCTCTAAACCTCAATAGTCCATCAGAACTCAACTCAAAGTCAGTCACTGTGCCCTTCTGCATCTGACTGCTCACATTTATACAAAATGGATCAGTCTGCTGAGCCACTCTGATCCTGTCCAATAGATCCGGCTCCAAGCATAGACTAGCTATCACATAGCCTGTATCCATGTCAGAAGGCACGACTCCCAAACAGAGGCTAGCAAACTGCTCTAGTAAATCATGTTCCCTAACCATCATATATGATACCATCCCTAGGCTCTTCCTACTCATGGCATCGGCTACAACGTTAGCCTTACCCGGATGATAAAGTATCTCACAATCGTAGTCCTTTAGAAGCTCTAGCCATCTTCTCTGTCTCATGTTTAACTCTTTCTGTGAGAACAGATACTTGAGGCTCTTATGGTCGGTAAATATTTGGAACTTCTCGCAATACAAGTAGTCGCGCCATACCTTCAACGCAAACACTACTGCAACTAGCTCCGAATCATGGGTTGGATAGTTCTTCTCATGGCCCTTCAACTGTTTGGATCCATAAGCAACTACCCTCCCATCCTGCATCAATGCACAGCCCAGTCCCTGATACGAAGCATCGATATGTACTGCAAATCCTCTTGAGCTGGTAAGGATAGTGCGAATTGGAGCGGTGGTCAATCGACAGTTCAACTGCTGAAAACTCTTCTCATAATCCTCATTCCATACGAACGGTACACTCTTTCAAGTAAGACGTGTCAACGGAGCAGTCAGTTTCGAAAATCCCTCAACGAATCTCTGATAGTATCTAGCTAAACCCAAAAATATCCTGATCTCGATGACTGTCCTCGACTGTTCCCACTGAACAACAACCTCTATCTTACATGGATCAACTGATACACCATCCATCGATACAACATGTCCCAAAAATGAGATCTGTGATAACTAAAAGTCACACTTACTGAGCTTAGCATATAACTCTTGCTCTCGTAGAGTCTGTAATACGATCCTGAGGTGCTCCTTATGCTCTTCCTTAGATCTCGAATACACCAATATGTCATCGATAAAGACAATAACAAACTGGTCCAAATATGGCTTGAATATATCGTTCATCAAAGCCATGAAAGCAGCTGGAGCATTCGTCAATCCGAATGGCATGACCAAAAACTCATAATGGCCATATTGGGTACGAATGCTGTCTTGGGTACATCTTCACTCCGAACCTTCAACTGATGATACCCAGACCTTAGGTCAATCTTGGAAAAGACCTGTGCTCCCTGAAGCTGATCTAATAAGTCATCAATGAGTGGAAAGGGATACCTGTTCTTGATGGTGGCCTTATTCAACAATCAGTAATTTATACACAATCGGAGACTCCCATCCTTCTTCCTCACAAACAAAATTGGTGCACCCCAAGGTGAAACACTTAGTCGCACAAAACCCCTATCCAACAGCTCCTATAACTGTCTCTTGAGCTCTTCCAGCTCAACCAAGGCCATGCGATATGGTGGTCTCGAAATAGGCTCCATACCAGGCACCAAATCTATACAAAACTCCATCTCTCTGTCTGGTGGTAACCCTGGCAACTCATCCAAGAAAATATCTGGGTACTCACTGACCACAGTAATATCTAACAACTCTGTATGTGCCTTATCCATATCTACCACATACGCAATGAAACCTCGTATCACATCCGATGAAGCATCAGTTGTCCCCTGGTCCAAAGCATGTACTCGCCCTCGACCCATCACTTGTTTCCCCTTTTCTTCTATCGTCGCTCTACCTCTCTAAGTAGACGTACCAGTTGGAGCTCTATCCTACTCCCTGCCCCTCAGTGGCACAGTATCAACCATCTCTAGGCAAGCTCTAGCTATATGCCCCTGTTTCCTACATCGAAAACACACGATAGGAGTCAGCCGACACGGTCTACCTCCATGTTGTTTATCGTATCTTCTGTACTAATCGGCAACAGGTCTCTGTCCTCCTATGACAATGCCCTTTGCTAGAGCCACGGTTGGATAAGTAGGAGGTTTAGTAAATCTCTCTCGTGTCTCCTCAACTCGTGATCTCTTACCGAAGAGTTTCCTCCCTCCTCGATAATCGAAATCTCTAGTCGACCTCTTTTTTTGTATATCTCAGCTACAATAAAACTTCCCAAACTCGGAAGCATTCCTCTCGTAATCTTGCTCACACAGTTGCACCTTGCGCACTGCTTCCTCATAGGTCGCTATGTCTAATGAAACCAACCTGGACCACAGAACCGGTCTCAACCCATCGATAAACCTGTGGACCTTCCTAGCCTCACTATACATGGTATCTGGGTCATATCTTCCTAGGGATAGGAATCAAGTCTCATACTCGTCCACTGACAAACTCCTTGGTTCAATCCCAAAAACTCTACCTGTAGTTTCGACTGTGCGGTATCAGGTACAAACTGCCTCCTAAAGGCCTCCTGAAATATCTCTCAACTAATGTCTATGTGTCGGGCTCTCAATATAGGTCGGGTGGACTTCCACCAATGCTCTGCAGCACACTTCAGTAGGAACGCAGCAAATGCTACCATCTCCGATGTCGTGCACTCGAAGAATCCATAAAGCTTCTCCATCTCCACTACCCACTCCTCAGTAGCTACAGGGTCCTTGACCCCACTAAAAGATGGAGGTCTAAACTTCTGAAACTTTCGCAACCGATGCAGATCACATTCGTACCCTAATCCACTACCACCTGAAACTGGTGGAGGTGTAGGAGTCTCTACTGTCCTCGGTGCATGAGTTGTCTGTGTTGGTGTATCGGGGCAACTGCCTCTCCTATCGCAGCTCCTGCCTCGTGTCTTTGCCTACCTGGCATCGTCTGTGCCAACATCTCTACAATCGTCCCAAGACTACGCTCTAATCTCGTAAAACGTGTCTCAACACACTCGGGTGCCTCAGTAGCACTTGGAGTCTCATGCTAGTTAATGGTTCGACAGCAGCTCGTCTCTCAAGCCTATATCCACGACCTCGAGCCCTACCTCTGTACCTCTACCACTACGCGTATTTGCCATATAGGCAAAGTTCCTGCATTCATAATCATGAATTAGCCCGTCTCCTATCTGGTATACACAGTTATATCTAAACACAGCACAGTACTATGGGGATGTACACTTTCCTATTTCCTAACACTGACTCACATCAGACCAACCTTGGCTCTAATATCATTCTGTCAGGACCTGTTCCCAATCCATGACTTAACCAAAAACCAATACAAAGTTTTTGCATTTTTAACTTACATTTCCTCTCTTCAATGGTTGGGCTATGATTCGATGTCAGAATCCTCGCTTACCACATCATCCATTATCATACATACATGTCAATATACTGCTACTGACTGTAACTGCTTTTATAATACATGTGAGATTATATAAGAGCTAATACAAATACATTCCCCATAATATATATCGTATACATCACTATGCTGTTTCTATGTTTAGATACATTACCGTACAAAATATGTATACCTGGCGATCGATAGGAAATAGCGGTGGACTCAGGAGTACTATCCCTCAATAGATCTCGCTCTACTGCTGATGCTTTGTAGAGAGATGTAAAGAAAGGGGGTGAGCATACAACGCGCTCAGTAAGGAAATCAGGCAAGCAAGTAGATATCTACACTATCTACTCAAAATAATGCTATGCCTTGAAAACATTATTTCCTTAACTCAGTTTAAAAGCATGTCTTTAAATATATATATATACTTGTACAGATTTAAATCCCATGTACAGAAATCATGCTTGCTTTCTCAAATGTAGGCATGTAGTGCAAAATAAGGCATCTTTATCATATCACAATGCCTTTAGATAAATCATGCCATGTATATTTAAATCACAGTAAATATGGCATTTAAATAATTCACAACACAAAATCAGAGTCCGACCCATCCCTTAAGTCTATCCGCAATTAAATCAGTCAATCAGGTGATATATCATGTGAGACTCTGTGGTGAAAATTTAAATAGTATCCTAGACTATGATCATATCCAACATGTGATCCCAAGCTACACGAAATCCTAGTGTGCGGGGCATCACTGCTGCAACAGAAGGGCAAGTCAGTCTATCACAACCGCCAGCTATATCCTCCTCAACTCCACAAAACCACACAGTACAGTGTACCCCATACCACTCGCACGGTGTAATGTACTCCGTGGACCTTACATCATAGTCGAGGTGCCTACCATAGGTCTTAGCCCTTAAACCATGGAATATCATACCACGTCTCTAGTATCCTTATGTGGATATCCTCTCACAGTGTGACACTCAGTCTACACAAGGAATCAAGCATAGCTTTCAACATGTATTATATATCACATACAGTGCGCGCCTTTGAGCGCGACTCACAGTCGACACTCTGCTCAAACACTGTTTCACATCAGAAACTTAACTCTAGTGCAAGTAAACCTCCAGTAACTAGGTCAATGCATAGTTCATGTACTAAATCAAGTACGAGCAATAGCTACAGTACCATGCTATGCACAATATCATCAAATCAAGTACGAGCAATAGCTCTAGTACTATGTCATGTATAAATCATGAAGAATCGAGTACGAGCAACGCCGCAGCACTCAGTCATGCATCTCATGTAAAACTCGAGTACGAGCTAATCGTTCCAGCACTCTCTCATGTAGATATCATATAAAACTGAGTACGAGAATTAACTATCATGCATGTCATGAAAATCTAGTGCGAATCACAATTCAATACTAATTTATGTGAAAATATATGAAATCCAGTGCGAGCTGTGCTCCAGCACGATTCTTTCTCAGATACTATGATAGATGGCTCTTTAAAAAGGGATGATTTACAAAATATCAAAATCAGCACTCTAAAGTGTGCTTAATTCATATCAACCTTAAAATCATTAGCCCATCTATTTATTCTTCTGCTATACAGCAGTAAAACACTCAAAATAGTGGTTTCTAGGCTTTTTACAACTTTTCACAAAAGTTGGATTTTTGACTAACTAGGGGTAAAATCGTAATTTGCCACTATCGGGTCACAATAATTATTATTAACTTTCTCTGACCCTCAAAGTTTTTAAGTGAATGTAAAAGCAGACGAAAATACGTGCAGGTATCTCTAACTACTCACAAAGGTCCCTTACCTGTAATCACTCGAGAAATTTCACTTCCTCTGCGCTGCTCGTTTCAGCAGTCCGATTTGCTCCTCCAATACTCTCTGGAGCTGCATATAACCATTTATCAGGTTAATTACACTTTTCATACTGTATTTCACATTAAATACAGTCTATTTCCCTTAATGGGCTTTAAAAATCCTTAATGGGCCTAACTATGCCTTAAGCCTATTTTCATTTTACTATTCATTTTCGTTGGACTTATTGGGCTTGTGGGGCCCACCAACTCTTATTGGGCTTGTCCTAGACCCATTACATCACATTGGGTCTAAAATATTTGGGCTTGGCCTATTGGGCCTCCCGACCACATGCCATGGCCGAGAGCTATCCATGCCATCGATTACACCATGGCATGCCGGCCATGTCTCTTTTCTTAGCCAATTCACTTAGGCATTTTCACAAACACTTGGTTGGCAACATTCTTAAACATCATATAGTTAATTTAGGCATTTTATCAAACACCTTGATTGCCAACTAATTGCAGGTATTAATTAATCAAATTGATTAATTCTAATTGCACCATAATCATTAACACATGTACATTAATCCATTTATGCCTTAAAATCATATGGACATTAATCAATATCTCACTACTCACTCTCGGCCTAACCAATATCATAGTGATTTCATATGTTTCAATGCTTAAAACATATACCAATATACTTAAAATCATTCATACATTAACATATATGAAATTGAAAACTTGAAAATATACCAATTGTTGTGTTCACACTTGGCCGAATACTTTGGAGGCTCACGGTTTGCACTCTATGGCTCCTTGATAGCCACTTCCAACATATGTCACTCTCCTTTCAATTTGGAACAACTTCTATGAAGGATGCAAGTTCCAAATATGCCAATTCCTAGTGATTTTTAGTGAGAGAAAGCTTGGATAATTGTATTTCAATGGTTTCCTTCTATAGCCGAGAATGGTGTGATGAAGATGACAATGGTGTGCCTAATTTTATAAGCCACTTACTTAGCCATTAAGCCTTACTTTCAAGCCATTATACTTGACTTCCTAAGCCTCAGTCATGAGTCACCTTATGAGTCACCTTATGAGTCATGTTTAGCTTTAACTATGGTTAGATATTTATCTCATGGGCTTTCCGTTTGGGCTTCTCGGTTTGGGCTTTCTCAATGGGCTTTCGGGTTGAAATTTTCACCAAACCTCGGGCCTTTAATTGTCTCAATATTTGGCCAATCAATTGGTCCAACAATTCGGTCTAAGGGACCTAAGAATTTCGATATACGTTTAGTATACCTTAATGGGCTTTAAAATTTTCACCTTAGGCCCATTACGTTTTTAGCCATTAATTTTAATCTTAAATCCTTCTGAATAAATTTTCCTTACTTCCGGGGATGATTATCTTATATTCTGACCAAGAAAATTTTTCTCAATTTTTTCTCCATACTTAGGTTAATTTTTAACCATGATTAGTCAACTATGGTAAAAGTCCAGTTTCTTAACTATAGTTGACTTTTTTCTTAACCATTGACCAAGTTGACTTTTTCTCAAAATTTTGAAAGTGTCATATCTTACGTTTTACACTCTAGTCTTCATGTTTCAACCGTTCCCGGTGGATAATTACTCCCGAAACACCTTAAATACCTTAACTCGCCAAAAAGGTCCATTTTACCCTTTTTAGCTTTTATTCTCGTTTTCTTTGTTCGGGATTAAATCAAGCTGACTTTCCTTCATGAGCTCTCTATGTTTTCTCATTTTAAGTTCTTATTTTCAGTCAGAATGATTTAAATCTACTTGGTTTAGCCTGTGACTCTTATAGCTCACATTAGGCTTTTTATGTAGCTTTTGCGTGTTAAATCATTTTACTAACACTTTAAATCTTGTAAATACTCTTCTTATGATTAAACTATAATAATAAAGTGTTCGTACATATAGGAATCATAAGGTACAAGCTACATAAAATTCGGGTCTAACAGAACCGGTGCTCCCCAAGGTGAGACACTCGGTCTAATAAACCCATTCTCTAGCAACTCCTGCAGCTGTTTCTTTAGCTCTTCCAACTCAATTAGAGCCATTCTATACAGTGGTTTAGATATCGGCTCGGTACAAGGAACTAACTCTATACAAAATTCCATTTCCCTTTCAGGTGGTAGCCCTGGTAAATCATCCGGAAAGACATCAGGAAACTCTGCAATCACTAGTATGTCTCTCAATTCCGGGTGTGCCTTATCTATGTCAACCACGTATACAATGAACCATTCACATCATTCTTTCCACCATTAGTGTCACTAATCATCACATCCATATTCAATATAAACAATTAAATTCATCACTCAAGTAAATTAAATAAAATCATATTCTTTTCATTTATCATGGTTATGTTCTTTCATTTCATTTCACAAATTTTACAATATGATTTTCTATCTCGTGAAATATCAATGTTTTAGCATGACAATCCATAACAACATGATTGGCAGCCAACCAATCTATTCCTAATATTACATCAAAATCATTCTTATTCAATAAAATTAAATCGGCTGTCATTTCCTTTCCCTCTATCATCAATTTACACTCCCTACATACATGCTCAGTCAATTGACTATCATTCATGGTGTGGAAATCATCAACATTTTATCCAACAGTGTAGATTTCACATGCTTCATTAATTTATGTGCAAAGGAAGGAATGCGTGGCACCAGGATCAAACACTACCAATGCTTCTAAATCAAAGATTAGGATGGTACCTTTAATCACATCCATCGAAACATCTGCGGTGTCCTGATCCAGTGCATGTACTCTTCCTCTGCTTACACCCACTGCCTGTTTCCCTTTTTCTTCATCCATGGCCTTCCTCCTCGGGGTAGCTGTCTCAACTGGAGCTCTCTCTGGCTCTTTTCCCTTCTGTGGGGCAGCCTCAACCATCTCAGTACAGAATCTTGAAATATGTTCAAGCTTCCAACACCTATAACATGAAACAGGGGGCATCTGACATGGTCTAGTCCCATGGTATCTGCCACATCTCCTATACTGATCAGTAGTAGGTCCTGGCCCTCGAATAACCATACCCTTCGATGTAGTCAAAGTAGGGTACACGGGAGGTCTAATAGCTCTCTCCTGCACCTCTTCAATCCTAGTTCTCTTCTTGAAAAATCTCCAGCCTCCTCTCCAGGCCACTTTATCAAACCCAAATCTCTTCGATCTCTGTCCTTCCTGACACTAATCCTTCCAAGTTCGGAGGCATTCTTCTCAAAGTCTTGCTCGCATAACTGAGCCTTGTTCACTGCCTCCTCATAGGTTTGTATGTCAAAGGGGGCTAACTTAGTCTGGATGGCCAATCTCAACCCATCAACGAACTTTTGGACTTTTCGAGTCTCAATATTCATCGTATCCGGGTCGTATCTCCCCAAAGACATGAATCTCGACTCATATTCATCCACAGTACGGTTCCCCTGAACTAAATTCATAAATTCCATCCGTAATTTCCTCTGTGCGGTGGCTGGGATGTACTGCCTCATGAAGGCCTCCAAAAATATCTCACAGGTGATCTCAGAGTGTCTGGCCCTTAAAATAGCCTCAGTGGATCTCCACCAATGTTCTGCTTCACATTTTAACATAAACACAGCAAAAGCCACTTTCTCAACTGATGTGCACCTGAAGAATCTGTATAGTTTCTCCATCTCATGCACCCGGTCCTCAGTAATCACCAGGTCCTTTACCCCTCTAAACACTAGAGGTTTCAACTCCAAAAACTATCTTAATCTGTTCATGTCGCAGTTATACCCCAAATCGCTATTGCTCTGCAGTGGTGCGATAGGTGAAGTCGTATCTTGTACTGGAGGTGTCATCGTCTCAGTAGTTTGAGGTCTCTATGCCTCTGCAGTTACTTGTCCAGTAGTAGGCTGTGCTGCGGGACCTCGTCTATCACCGGCACCCAGTGCCTACGTGACTATCTCCACTAGGCTCTCAATACTCCGCTCTATCCTAGCGAAACGTGCCTCTGTATCTCCTGCTCTCTCAGTAGGGTCCTGTGGAGCCTGGTCAGTCTGTGGCTCCGCACAGCTCTCAGGCTTACCTCTACGACCTCTATCACGTGCTCCCACCCCTCTACCTCTACGTGTAACATGCATACTACCTAATTTCCTGTATTTACAATCACTTATTAGACTCAATCCATCACGGTATACACAGTTATATCTAAACAAAAACACAGTAATATGGGGATGTGACTTTCCTACGTTTTATTACTTACTCACATCAGGCCAGCTCAGCTCTGATATCAATCTTTGTCACGACCCAATTTATCCTCTTTAACCGAAGAACACTATAAATTTTTTTCATTGTCCTTTTCTTACTCGATCGTGAACAACTCACCACTACACAGTTGGGTTATGAGTCAATAATAAACATCACTCAACATTCATTCTCAATTAAATCAAAAGAAGTGTCATTCATTGAAAGTTAAGTTATACATGACACGTTTTCTAACTTTTACATCCCCCACATTATAATACAATTAACTACTGTGCCTTTACATGTTTAGATACAAAAAGAATCCCTGTGTGTATACCTTTTAGTGATGGACGTAGCGGATGTCCAAAATAAAACGCCTAAGTCCTCACTGGGTTATTATGTACGCTCTGTAAAGAGGGAAAAGTAGAGAGGGATGAGCAACCACACGCTTAGTAAGGCAATAATGCAAGCATGGTAGATAACTATTCTATCTACATGCTAATAGTGTTATGCATAAATCATTTATAATAGGAGCATGAGGAAATAAAACTATGCCACATATATAAACATATATCATGTATTGAAAATCATGTAAATAGGCATAAAACATGGAAATATCAACATGTAAAAACCATCTCATGCTCATTCTCAATAAATCTCATCACAAAAAGGGAAATTCACTTAAGAAACATCATTTTCAAATCACATCACATCTCGCTATAAATCAAATCATCATTTCTTTAAATCACAAATCCCACAAGGCTTGACCCCTCCCTCGGGTCTACCCTGGATAATCAGAATTACACTCATATATCAAAACCATGTGGTACTATGTTATATTAAATGAGACAGGTCACTAAATCTCAAGACTATGTTGGCCAACTATGTCATAAATCATCCTAGACCACACAGATCTCGGTGTGCGGGGTATCATGCTGGAATGAAGGTGGGTTAGTTCTTCACCAAACTTTCTCATCTATAACTCAACCACGTGGTATAATGTACTCCATGTGATGTACACGGTACAACGTACTTTGCGGAGTACTCTGCGGACCCATATCATGGTTGGGGGTGCTGCCCGTAGGTCTTATCTACCCCAATGCCATGTGTAATCAATATACTCTCAAGTGAATGTGGGAGTATTTCTAACATCAAGTCCTAGCCCCTCATGGCCTTGCTCGCCCCTTTTGGGTTCCTTGAACACCAATCCATATTACCCTCACCACTACATCATACATACAACAGTGTGAAAACCTATGCGAGCTAAGCTCTAGCACGATTCATGCATCATCAAGAAATATCCACGTATGAGTAATGCTCTAGTACGACATTTATGTGTAAAAACATGAAGAAACCACGTACGAGCATAGCTCCAGTACAGTTATATGCATAAGAAAACCACTCAAAATCCACGTACGAGCAGAAGCTTTAGTACGGTTTACAAAACATTATCACAGTTTCGAATTAAAGTGTGAGCTAAGCTCTAGCACGTTTCATAAATGTGAAAATATCGAAATCCAGTGCGAGCGATGCTCTAGCATGATTTAATTCACACAAACACAATAGGCAGCTGAAAGTCAACTAAAACAATCTCAAAATCATGATGAGCACCTCCATGTGCTATTGCACAAAGTCATTTAAACACTAGTCAGCCCTTACATTATTTCGCTTAAAATCAAGCAATGTGTTTCGTGAAACAATTGAAAACATATGATTTATGCAATTATTAGCCTTACTATCCCCTTTTATGAAACTCATTTCAAAAATCAAAGCATATATACATACTCATAATTATCCACGCATATCATCAAATACTTTTCTCAAACAATCATGCATTTCATAAACGCCCTATATTCACCCATGAGTTCAAAGTACGAGCAGCTATCTCTATATACTCACAGAATTCCCTTACCTAGAATCGCATCGCGTGATTCCACTTCCTTAGAGCTTCTTACTTGTAGGGTTTGATCCGTCTCCAACGAACTCTCCGGAACTGCACAAAGTCGTATATCACATCGATTTAGTCCATATAACACAACTCTTGTGTTCGCTATAATCGATTTAATCATATAGCCTCCATTAACATTTATAAGGCCTCGTTTTATTATTCTACTCGTATCTCGAGTTTATTGATTCTTTTAGGCCTATTGATTTGTACCAAATGAATATCAAATCGGTATTAAGTGCATAGTGTTCATAT
This sequence comes from Firmiana major, assembly GCA_033439115.1. Taxonomy (NCBI): domain Eukaryota; kingdom Viridiplantae; phylum Streptophyta; class Magnoliopsida; order Malvales; family Malvaceae; genus Firmiana; species Firmiana major. Next base: position 63,092,688 of record CM065904.1, read on the forward strand.
TTCCTCGATTTCTTCACTATGGCATTTTATCAAATGTCTTACACATTCATTTTCATAAATTCTTTAAACCCACGATGTAACTTCATTTAGCCACCTCATATCATCCACATTATCTCATAAACACTCTAGCATACCCATAAATCATCAACTCATTCAACCCATATTTTCTCACACTAGACTTATTCTAGGTTTCTAGGTCACACTAATTCCATCACATCCTAGGTAGTTTTAACCATCAATACTCATACAAATCAACTCCAAAATCAATAAATAGCCAAATGTACTTGGGCTAAAGCATTAGAAACTTACCAATCTAGTTTCTCTTCTTGCTCCAAATGAAGATGCTCCTAGCTCCTTCAATCAAACAAATGAGGTTTTGATTCCAAGGTATGTTGTTCTTCTCTTGGATAGGAACAACTTTGTATCCAATGGTCTTTCCTCAAATCTTACTGAAAATGGGATCATTTAGAGAGAGAAAACTAGGTTTTTGGATTGAAAATGGGGGAGAATGGTTTGGTTTCCATGATTTGCAAATTTCACTGTGCCTTTTATAGAAATTGCTTGATAAGATCGATCTGGTCCTCTTAAATCCCTCATTTTCATGCTAATTTGAATGCATGAGATCGATCTATCTCAAGTAGAGAGTCAAGGAGATCGATCTACTCCAAGGATGAGATCGATCTTCTCCAACCCGAGATCTAAGGAAATCGATCTGCTTGGACCAAAAATCGATCTCTTCTTTACAAAATGTTTAGCAGATCGATCTGGTCCTATTGGAGATCGATCTGGCCAGTTCCATTGCTCGAATAAGAGCATTTTTGGCTCTTTCAGATCGATCTCTCATCCTATGAGAGCGATCTAGCATTCATATTTTTCAGATTTTACTGTAGTTTTCTGCAGTAACTTACACCAAACATCTTTAATTTGCTGCCTTAGTCATTTTCTCATCCAACCACCTTTAAGACTTGAAAATGGCATCCATTTATACTTTATACACATTAAAACTTGTGTGCATTCACTGTATAACCAAAGGTATACCATACAAAACTAAATGGAAGCATAAAGATTTATGCAACTCAAGCAACTCCCTTCCATTTTACTACACTACTCATTTTTGATTCCACTCACATTCATCACATACAAAAGTCCATTTCTTCATATTCATACATAATGAAACTTGTACGTACATCACAAACTTTTATTACAAGTGTGTACATTGAATTTATGGACTTTACATCACTTATGCTTCACATTACAAGTACATCACCATACTTATGAATTCATAAGGTTTACATATAAAAATACGAGTCTTACAACACTGGTACCTCCTCTTTGGTAGCGTGAAATGCCTCCATTTTAGTAACGTGAGATGCCTCCATTTTAGTAATGAGAGATGCCTTCGTTTTGGTAACGAGGTATGCCTCTGTTTTGGTAACGAGAGATGCCTTTGTTTGGTAACATGAGATGTCTCCATTTTGATAACATGAGATGATTCCCTCGTTGAGGATGATATGATGTGATGACTATTTTCATAACATTTATATTATGCCTAGTCTCCATAACTGTTTTGAGATAATGATGCTTTGATGAATTGTGATTTTTAATCACGTGTTTACAATTATGTGAATTATGTCATTATTACACTTATGCTTGATAATGATTTCTAAATCTCATATGCTCTCCTTACTGAGCTAGTTGAAGCTCACCCCCTCTTTTTCCTCCCCCACAGATTATTTACAGTGAGTGCTAGTACTTGCTGCGTACGTGACATAGGCTGGTGGACGAGAGTCTCCCAGGCTATATCTTGTACACGCGAGAGGTATAATTCAATTCATTGTGTATCCAGAAAATGATGTAATGCATACACTTATATTTGAGTAACGTTGGGATGTAATTAGGATGATTTATGTATATAAATTAGACAATAGGTTTCTTTTGATATCATGATATTAGTTGATGGATTGGAATTCATTTCTACTAAATTGTAAATATCGTGGATATGCAATTTGATAATGTATAGATACGAATTAACTAACACTGTACAAGAATACACCATAAGTAGGAAGTTTAACTTAAGAAAAATTTTAAATTTGCCATATTTTTCGCACTTCTGAGCTATCACAGATTTGGTGGTATCAGAGCGAAGGGTGACTGGTAGTGTCAATGTTGATTAATAGGATATAGATTACATCCCAAGTATCTGTATTTGTCTGGTTATGAATTGAATTCAACTGTTAAAATTATAACTGATGTTTAATGTATACGCTCATGTACGTAAGAGTTAAGATATGAGGGGAAAACAAGGTCATCCTTGGAGGCAGGCACAGTCACCTCCACCACCTGCCCTATAACCATAGAGTCCTAACTCTCGAATCAATCAGTTAGAGCATGACGTACGACAGGGGTTTCAGCAGATGACAATGTTATTTGTGCAATATTTCAGGGCTAATGACTCAGGTACCACTCCTACCTCGGTTCCTTGTAAGACCCAAAAATTATATTGTAATTTCGTATGAAGAATTGAAAATAGTCCCAAATTATATGAAATGGGATTCAGACAGGAAATAAGGATTTAAAATACAAAATGAATGAGTATTCGTGAAGGGAAGTCGGGTTAAATTTATCCCGAACATCTTGAAGGGCAAAACGGTCAAAAGATCGAAAGTCGAAATAAATTTGATAAGAAAATTTAATTAAAAATAATGGATTTGAGAATCTTGATCAATATCGAAGAAATAATTAAATTTCGGGTTAAATTGATCAAGATATGAAATTATTGGAATTAATCAAAATTTTACTCGGGACAATATCCCGAAAATACGAAGAAATTATACCCGAAAAAGGGTTAAAAATATAATAAATAAATTAAATAAAATTAAATAAATCTATTTGGAATAAAAAATTAATTTTTGTAGATATTTTGAATATTTTGACTAAAATATTGAATAAAATATTAATAAAATTAAATAATAAATAAAATTAAAAAAAAAGGAAGGAAATCTGAAAATGTCGGGGAGAGAGAAAGAGAAGCAGAGACGAAAAACGAAGTCAACCGAGGATGACCACCGACGAGCCGTCCGGCGACCAACGGCCAGGTGAAGGGCCAAAAATGGAAGAGGAGAGGCCGGCGACCTCCCTGGTACCGGCGGTGCAGCCCACCGAGGCCGAAATCCGGCGGATCGAGGGAGAGAAACTGACGGGGAGAGGAGGAATCGCCGGCGATCGGCGCCGATTCAGGCCCGACCGACCACCATCGATCGTTCCCCAGGCATCGATGAGTCGATTGGTGGAGGCCATGACCGGCGAAACTGTCGGCAAACGTCGAAAACGGCGGAAAGAGAAATGGGTACTGATGGCAAAGAGGAGAACAGCCGGACCGGAGACTTTTCGGTGGCCTTGGATGAAGCCGAGGCCAGATTCGAACTGCGGACGACCCAACGGAGCCACTGGCGATGGAAGCCGACGGAGAACCGACCGGCAAGGCGATGAACCAGAGCGAACCGGAGTGAACCGGGGTGAACCGACGGTCTGAACCGGTCTGAACCGGTTCAGCCAAGAAAGAGAGGAAAAAAGGAGAAAAGGGAAAAATAAAAAGAGAAAAAATTGGAAAAATTTTCAGTGATGCAATCGAGCTTCGAGTAAGTCGGTAAGCGGTCGAATTGACCGATTTAAATTTTAAAATATTTAATTTGATAAATAATCGACTGGAAAACTTACCCAAAAATTATGAAATTATGTAGCTCGACAATTGGCATCCAACGAGAGCTCGAGATAGCCTCGATTTGCGGACTATCATGGAATCTCGGGTAAGTGACCCTTATTTACGACAATTTACATCGTTATGCGTGATATGAATTTAAATTCCGCATAAATTGAATTAAATTATGGAAATTTAGATAAATTGTCGTAAATAATAAATTTAGCTATTCGAGAGTTAGAACGAGGCCCAATAAATGGTTGGTGGGTCCAATGAGCCCAATAGGCCTCGATAATGTAAAAATTAAGTGAAAAATGGGCTTAAGGCCGATTAAGGCCCATTAAGGTGCAATCGGGCCTAATAGGGATAAATGGGTCCAATGATTTAAATTAAGCCCAGAAAGTATTAAATACAATTAAATTGTATAATATCTGACCTGAGAAATATTTATACGCAGTTCCGGAGGTTTGATTTGGGAGCATATCGGACTGCGCGACGAGACAACAGTGAAAAAAAGGAAAGGTCAGACTCTACAGAAAAATAAGGTAAGGGAATTTTGTAGGTACATAGAGATGCCTATACATATTTTGAGGGTATTTACAGGGCTTAGAAATTTCTTACAGCATCTAGAAATGAAATAATAATTTTTACGAAAATCGGGGCTTAGGTGAATAAAGAAAAAGATGATTTTGCCCCTGAGTGTAAAAATTTACAAAAAGGGTAGTAAAGCAGATAAATTGCATGATTTCATGTTTTTAATGCGTTATATGAATATATTGCTTTGATTTAAGCAAATATGCACATAGGTTGGCTGTTGATTTTAAGAATTTCACGAAAGGGAATCGGTTTGTACCGGTTACGACTTTAAAAGATGTTTTATCAAGATTGAGCCACCTATCGTATTTACATTAATAAAAAGAGTGTTAGAGTCTTTCTCGCACTCAAGTTTACTGATTTATTCTCATGAAAAGTCGTACTGGAGCATTGCTCGTACGAGAAATTTGTGTGTGCACAAAACCGTGCTGAAGCTTCGCTCGCACGAGATTTTAGATATTATGATATGCATAGCGTGGTGCTGGAGCTTCGCTCGCACTAGACGTGAGTTGACATGCATATAGTCGTGCGGAAGCCTCCTGTAGACTGTGTGTCACAGAGAGTTGAGATGCTCACACGTATACTTTGAGACATGGGTTAGTTATCGACATAGTATTGGGGTGGATAAGACCTACGGCAGGCACCCCCAGACTATGATATGGGTCCACAGAGTACGATGTACCGTGTATGTCACACGGAGTACGCTGTACCGTGCAGTCATGACGACTCTATGATGTTACTTGATATTCTGGCGAGTAGGACTTGACCCCACCTCCCGTTGCAGTTGTGATACCCCGCACACCGGGATCCGTGTAGCCTGGGATCACAGGGACAAAGTATGGCCATAGTCCTCGATTTTCATACAGTAACCTACATGCCTCACATGATATCATACGGTCTGAATAGACCAGGACGAACCCGAGGGATGGGTAATGTCTCGATTTATGTTTTTAAAAGAGATGTGATTTAATGAATCAAGGTATTCCCGAGAGATGGGTTTGACCTTGATGAAGTTGTTTTATGATGAAAAAATGAGTTTTAACATGATTTGTGATGAAACAAATGAGTTTTAAAGTGATGAGTTTATGATGAAACTAATAAGTTTTAATGTGACGAGCATGAGATGTCATACATGATGATTTTTCCATGTGTGTTTTATATGTCGATTTTATGATTTCCCTTATATGATATATATACATACATGTGGCATCGTTTTAGTCATTCCTCATGCTCAAAATATAAAGGATTTTATATCATGATATTATCAGCACGTAGATAGTATAGTTATCTACCTGCTTACATTATTGCCTTACTGAGCATGTTTCGCTCACCCTTTCATTTTCCACCCCACAGGGTATATTCAGTAGAAGAGAGCGACAATAGCTTCGCAATTCGGTTATCCGTTGCTTCTTATCAAGATCAGGTATTACACATTTGTACAATTTTGTATCTGAACATGTAGATGCACAGTACTGTACATGGATGTAATATTGGGGATGTATTTAGTTTAAATAAATTGATATGTAAATGAATTATGAAAATGGAATGGTAAATAGGTGAGAGGTGACTAACACTGAATCATAGCCCAACTGTTTAGTAGTGTGACTGTTCACGACGGGTAAGAAAATTAAAAAGCAAAAAATTTACTCTGATTTTAGGTAATTTGGGTCGTGACACTCCTACACCTACACCACCACATGATCCACCCCTACCTCCTATACAGACTAACCCAATGCCACCCACCCCTCAACCTCCGACACAGACCATGCCCGATGATAGCGATATGGGCCAATTGAAGGACTTTCTTAAGATGAATCTGTCGATATTTAAAGGGGTGAAGGGTCCAGCAGAGGCAAAGGAGTGGTTGACAGAGATGAGAATAATCTTTGACTTTCTAGGGTGCACTGATGCGAAGAGGGTTAGTATGAGTACCTACATGCTTAAGGAACAAGCACGATGTTAGTGGAGTACCACCCAGAGTATAGTGACTGCCAATCATCCAGTAATCTGTTAGGAAACTTTTCAATAAGCTTTCAGGACCCAATATATCCCTCGCACTACCCAGAGGAAAATGTAAGCAGATTCTTTGAATTTAGTACAGGGCAATATAACAGTCGATGAATATGAGAATCGGTTCGTCGTTTGTTAAGATATGATTCGAAGACTATCAAGGATGAGGAGCGTTGTAAAGAGCAGTTTGTATATGGGCTAAGACCTGCCATTCGAGATAGATTGATGGGGCTCTGCATTACTAAGTTTAATGATGCTCTAAGACGGGTACAGGAAGTTGAGAGGGGACTAGAATTGATACAGTCTCAGTCTGAGTCCTGGGTGATAACCAAGGATAAGGGTAAGAGACATGCAGCTTCCCACACCGACTTTAAGAGGGGTTCTTTTAAGAGACGAATGATCGAGGGACCTAAAAGGATGGTTGATAGACTCAGGGTTCAAACCCGGCACTAAGATCTGTAGAGACTATGGTTGGTCGCATGAGGGTACTTGTTTTCGGATACTACGAGGATGTTTCAGATGCGAGGACATAGGTCATAAGGTGAAGGATTGCCCGCAGCCACAGAGATCGTATCCTCAAGAGCCTCCTCGATAGCAGCCTCAGAGAGTGATCCCCAGAGACGAGCCACAGCTGCTAATAAGGGAAAGAAGCCTGTCACAGAGGGGCGTGTATTTACTTTAGATAAGGAGACTACAGATGCTTTGTCCAAGGCTATGCGAGGTACACTTCTTGTCTGTAATCATGAGGCTCATGTGTTGTTTGACCCAGGGTTCACGCATTCTTTTCTTTTAGTACACTTTACATGTAAATTGAATTTAGATGTCACGACCCTTTTTATCCAATTCGTCTAAAAATCACTACAAATTTTTTTATTTTTTATTTTCCTTATCCGATCGTGAAAAACCCTTACCAATAACAGTTAGGCTGTGAGTCAATATTAATCATCATTCACCATTCATTTCCAATCAATCAAAATCAATGTCATACATTTGATAGTTAAGTCACATGTTTATACATGACATGTTTTCTAACATTTACATCCCCCATATCACAATTCAAAATGACTATTGTGCCTTTACATGTATAGATACAAAAAGAATCCATGTGTATAACTCTTTGTGATGGAGTGCAGCGGATATCCAAATACAATGCCTCAGTCCTCACTGGGCTACTATGTACGCTTTGTAAAGGGGAAAATAGAGGGATGAGCAACCACACGCTCAATAAGGCAATAATACAAGCATGGTAGATAACTACACTATCTACATGCTGATAATGTCATGGCATTAATCATTTATAGTTGGAGAATGAAGAAATAAGACTATGCCACATGTATATACATATAACATGTACTAAAAACATGGAAATAGGCATGTAAAGTACGGTAATATCATCATGTAAAACCTCTCATGCTCATCATTATAAAAACTCATCATAAAAAGGGAAATTCAATACGAAACAACCTTTAAGATTTATCACTTTCTCAAAACATGTCAAATATCATCACAAATAGAATATCATTTCTTTAAACAAAATCCCACAAGGCTCGACCCCTCCCTCGGGTCTACCCTGGACAACACAATCACACTCAGTGTATAAAACGATGTGGTACTATGTAATATTATGTGAGATAGGCGATCACTATATCTCAAAGACTATGTTGGCCAACTATGTCATAATCATCCCAGACCACACAGATCCCGGTGTTTGGGGCATCATGCTGATAATTCTATTAAAATAGAATTATTTATGCTTAATTTCTTAATTAATTATTTTAATCTCCATATTATTTTATTAATTATCCCCTCAATTTAATTCAAATTCTCTTATGTGCAGGTAAATTAAATTTGGATGAATTTCAGTCGAAAATGGGCTGAAAAGGGCTAAAATAAGACTGACCACTACCATTTCGCAGTCTGAGCCACTATTCATCTGGACACGTGTGATGTCAGGTGTTCGTATTTTATTCACCTCGAAAAGATAAAATCGACAGATACCGTGCCCACCCTCTAGAAGACACACGTTGGGCCACATCGCACCTCCAAGTGGATAAGAAGACGAATGACATGAAAATATCTTCTCTACAGCAAATGGAATGAAGACAATTGGCCAAGCAATGACAACTCATCTAGGATTAGAAATTACAATTATACCCTCAATTTTATGTATAAATAGAATATGATGAGCAATTGGAAATCAAGTAGTAAGTAGAATAGAACTGGTTTTAGGGTAAAGTAGTTTAGGATAGGAAGTAGTGTAAGTAGAGTAGTCTAGAGTAATTTTTAGGGTAGTCTTTAGAATAGCTTTTAGGTAAAAGTTTTAAGAAGTAATTTTCTTTCTAGTATTTTTTTCTAGTAATTCCCGTTAGTTTTTTTTTTTAGCCACCATTGATATAGATTTTACAAGTTTATCTTTAACATTTTCAAGTTCGGCACCTTTAAAACTTTTTCAATGAAAAGCTTTATTCTTTTTAGTTAATTTCACTGTTTGCTTTCCATGGTTCTTACTATTCATTTGGGTGTGAGGGGCTGGTGATAGTAGCCATTTTGTATAACCCATTACCACTGTTCATTTTCTATTGTTGTTGAGCATCTTTGTTTCCTGGTTGTACTGGGTGGCGTGAGAGGCTGCCATTTTTGTGCCTTGGTTGTCGCTGTGTTTTAAGCCCTTGATGGATGCAGTTTGTACTGCTATATGCGTTACGATTTGCTAGCGTTGGTGCTGTCCTGCTGTGCATTATGGGATGTGTTTGTGCACTAAGAGGCTGAAGCAATGTGCTAAGCAGAACTTGCCGCTAGTAATCGTCACTAGTCCTGGAGGCAAAATCGCTATTGCATGCTGATGATGGTTTACCGTTGTGGTCGAAAGGCATATGGTGACAAGATGACTTCTTTCTTACTACAAATTATTTCCCTTTTTACTGCTGTTCTTCTCGATTTCTGCATGAAATGTGAGACATTGTGCTGGCTGTTGAAGTTGGCATGACTACTGCTGCTCGATGCAAATCAAAGTAGTAGTGGACTACTACAGTGGACAAGGGCTACATTCATGCTTTGTTCTACTTTGTTTAAAAGTTTCATCTCTTGTTCATCTTTGTTTCTCTCTTTAACTTTTGGTTTCAATCATTTTATGCTTTTCGTTTTTCTTTCACTGCCTTAAACTTATAAGTTAACAGTTTTCGTTTATGTTTTATCCGATTTCCTGTTCTAGATTGCTGCACAGTACAATGAGGAAGTTTTGATGCGCTACTCGGGAGGATCTGATGTGTGATGGCTTGCTGTTGTGCAGCTATCCTCACTGGACATAGTTGTTACCTGAGCCTGCGATGCGTGTGCCGTTATAAGCTGAGCATGGGAGCTCGCCATAACTGAAGCAAGTGGAAGCTGTTACAAGTTGGCTTCTGTTTGCTGCAAGACTAATATGGTGCGTGAGGCATATGAAGGCCATGCAGAACCAAATCTAAAGTCTGATTCTGCTGGGGCTCTTGCTATATGAACCGACAGAGAAGTAGGAGCAGAGGAGCTGCTGCTGTTTATGCGTTTTACTGCAGTCATCAGTACAAGAACCGAGCAGGAGGTATCAAAGCGCTGCTGGAGATACAGCTCAGTAGTGATGTGCAGAGACTGAGCTAGCAGTGCGAGAACGAGCTAGCAGTGCGAGAACAGGCCGTGCAAAGTGGTAGTACAGTTCAGGCATTTTGCAGAGCAGTGAGCAGGGCTGCGTTTTTGTCTTCACTGGAATTTTATAATTTAGTTGTTATATTTTCATATTAATTGTTAGATGTTAGATTTTCCTATGTCACTGTTTGTTAATCTAAGTAATAGTATTAGAAGTTAAATTATTATTCTTGAATTAATTTTATGCAATAGGATTTAAGACTTAATTCTAGTGTTTATTTTTTGCATTTAGAATTAAATTAGGGGTAGAATTATTTTATGCAATTTTAAGTTAGTTTTATTTTAAATTTAAAAATCCAAAAACATTTATTTTTCATGCATTATTTAGCTTTTATTATTTAAGTTAGTAATTAGCTAGAGTTATAATTAATTTAGAACTACCATTTTAGACATTTAGATTTAGAGTTATAATTAGGAATTTCCTTAGGTTAATAGAATTAGACCTTAGGATAGATTAAATTGCATTTTTATTTTTCAACTTAACTAGATTAATTTCATGCACATTTTTGTTTAGGATTGTCTCATTCTAATTAATTTTATTTCTTTATTTTCTTATTGGCATTCTAATTTATTTGCACTAATTAATTTTAACTTTGTTATTTATCTTTTGTAGCTTATTACTTTAAGTTACTTGGAGCTCTGTAAGTAATTTTAGTTCTGTTTCATTTATTTTATAATTTTGATCGTCCTTATTGTTTTCTAGTAATTTTAATTTTAAGCCTCGTAGATCACCCACTAAATATTCATAATTTGCTGGGATATACTTAGGGTAAAATTAACCGGTACTTGATTAGGCTAATTAGATTCTCTGTGGGACGATAATCCGGGACTCAAATCCAATTATTACTTGTACGACCCGTGCACTTGCGATTAACACGTCTAGGTCACTTAGAGTGGATGTAGTCTGTACCAAGTTTTTGGCGTCGTTGCCGGGGAGTCACAATTAGCCATTAATTAATATTGGTGAAATTATGCTTAGGTATAATTATAGTTTGTACATACTTAGGTTGTAAATATTTAGAGCCTTAATTTAGATTAGTTAAATTTCTCTCTAAAAAAATAAAAAAATAAAAAACAATAAAAAAATTTAAATTAAAAAAAATTTAAAAATTTTCTAAGTACTTTTTTAATGTTTGCATGCGTAGAGCCAAGAGATTTGACTGCCTTCCTTTAGATCCTAAAATAGAACGAACACTGAGAAAAAGTAGAAAGGATTCTAGGAAATTAATAGCTCGCTGCAAAACACGATGGCTGAAAACAGAGACATTGGACTGTAGGTGATTATGCTGTCCCGACTATAGTAGGTTATTATACTGGCATTAGGCCACCAGCTGTCCAAGCAAACAATTTTGAAATTAAGCTTTCGATTCTCCAGATGATCCAAACTTCGTTGCAGTTTAGGGGCTTCCCATGATGACCCACATGCTCACTTAGGGTAATTCCTGGATCTGTGCAACATTTTTAAGCATAACGGATTATTGAATGATGCACTTAGGCTTAGGCTATTTCCTTTCTCTTTTAGAGATAGATCGCGACACTGGTTAACCTCCTTACCTCCAACATTCATCTCCACTTGGGACGAGTTAGTCCATCAATTTTTAGCTAAGTTTTTCCCTCCCTCTAAAATGGCTAAACTCTATAGTGACATATCTTCCTTTACTTAATTTGATTTTGAGACCCTTTACGAGGCATGGGAACGATACAAAGACCTTCTTAGGAATTGTCCCTATCATGGCCTACACGTATGGCTGCAAGTCTAAACCTTCTATAACGGACTTACTAGCCAAAATAGGATCATGGTTGATGCTGTTGCGGAAGGAGCTCTAATGTAAGACCCGTATTTTTGGATGTAAACCTTATGGATTCATAAGTGTGGTAATGTACTGGTAATGTGAAGTACAATTGGTGTAAAGTCTATAAATGTAATGTACATATGTGTAATATGAGTTTGTAACGTACATACAAGTTTCCTTATGTTTGAATATGAAGAAATGAGCTTTTATAAGTGATGAATGTGATTGGAACTCAAAATGAGTAGTGTGGTAAATGGAAGGAAGTTGTATGAATCTAACTACTTCCATTTAGCTTGGTATGGTATACTCTTGGCTATGCAAAGAATACACACAAGTTTTAATTTGTATAAGGTATGGATGGATGCCATTTTCTTGTCTTAAAGGTGGTTGGAGGAGAAAACGACTACGACAGCAAATTAATGATGTTTGGGTGTGTGTTGCTGCAAAAAAACTGCAGAAAATCTAGAAAATATGAAGGTCAGATCTATCTTATAGGATGAGAGATCGATCTGGAAGAGCTATAATACTCTTATTTGAGCAATGGAATAGAGCAGATCGACTCCAATAGGGACAGATCGATCTCCTATACATTCTGTAATGAAAAGATCGATCCTTAAGCATACAGATCGATCTCCTTAGCTCTCTGTTTGGAGCAGATCGATCTCAAGCTTCGACAGATCGATCTCACGCCTAAAATGTCGTGAAAAAAGAGGGAATTAAGGGGACTAGATTAATCTCCTCCTAGTGCAGATCGATCTCCTTAAGCAATTTCTATAAAAGGAGCGCTGAAATTTGAAATTTTCGGGGAAACATCACCCCTCTATTTTTCACCTAAAACCTAAGTTTATCTCCTAAAATCAGTCCATTTCTAATAAGAATTAAGGGGAGGCTATTAGATACAAAGTTGTTCATCTTGAGGAAGAGGACAACATAGTTAAAACCCAAAACCTCATTGTTGGTATTGAAGGAGCAAGGAACATTTCCCTTAGGATCAAGAAAAGAAATTCGATTTGGTAAGTTTCTAATACTCCAATCCAAGTACATTGTTTATTTAACTGATTTTGGAGTTGATTTGCATGTGAGGATGAGATGGAATTAGTATGTGACCTAGAAATGAAATAAGTCTAGTGTGAGAAAGTGTAGATGAGGTGAGTTGGTGGTTTATGGATGTTGATAAGTTGTTATTGGAATAATATGAATGATTTGAGATGGGTAAATGAAGCCACATTATGAGTTTAGAGAATTTATGGAAATGAGTAGGTAAAATGCTTGATAAATACCATAGTGAAGAAATCAAGGAAAATTGATGAAATAGGAATGCTGTGAGCTTAATATCGATTTGATATCGATAGGGTAAGAATCAATAGGCCTAAAAGAATAGTTGAGTTCAAGATATGAATAGAACAATGAACCTAGTCCTTATAAGAGCTAATGGGGACTATAGGTCGAATCAACTATAGTAAACGCAATAGTTGGATTATAATGGACTATAGTGATGCGAAATACGACTTTGTGTAGTTTCGGAGAGCTCGAAGGAGACGAATCGAACCACATGAGTAAGCAGCTTAAAGGAAGTGGAAACATCGCGACACCATTTCCAGGTAAGGGAATTTTGTAAGTATATAGAGGTAGCTGCTCATTTTTTGTAGGAATATAGGGTGTTTATGAAATGCATGAATGTTTAAGAAATTGGTTGTTTGGTATGCGGAAATGGTTATGAATGTTGGATGATTTGGTTTTATATGGATGTATAAAAAGGGATAGTAAGGCTAATAGTTGCATAAATCACGTGTTTTGAATGTTTTCACAAAAACACAATGCTTTGATTTGAGCAAATAAAAGGATAGGCTGGTTAGTGTTTTATTGATGTTATGGAATACTACATGTGAGGTCCTAAACATGTTTGTGATGTGTTTTGAATGCATATGAGCCGCCTATCGAACTATGTGAATTAAATCGCGCTAGAGCCTTGCTCACGCGGGATTTTGATGCTTTGACTTACATGAAAGTGCTAGGGCTTAGCTCATACTTTGATTTGATTTGTGATGATACTTTATAAACCGTAATGGAGCTTCTGCTCGTACGTGGATTTTGAGTGGTTTTCTTATGCATATAACCGTACTGGAGCTATACTCGTACATGGTTTCTTTATGATTTGAAGCATAAATGTCGTACTAAAGCGTTGTTCGTACGAGGTAGTTTAATTACGATGCATGAGTCGTGCTAGAGCTTTGGTCGCATAAGTTTGCACATTATGGTACGTATGAGGCCGTGAAAATTGGTAAGATCCTCAAACCTTACATCCTTAAGCCAACATCCTTAAGCTCGAGGAGGCTCTGTTAGGCAGGGAGGCTCTGTTCGGTGGGAAGGCTCTCTTACGGTAAGATCCTTAAGCCCTACATCCTTAAGCCAACATCTTTAAGCTCGAGGAGGTGGGGAGGCTCTGTTAGGCAGGGAGGCTCTATTCGATAGGGAGGCTCTCTTAGGGAAGGATCCTTAAGTCAACATCCTTAAGCCTTGGAGGGGTGGGGAGGTTCTGTTCGGCAAGGAGGCTCTCCTACATGAGTACGACAAGTTCTTGGTATGGGGTAGATAAGATTTACGATTGGCACCCCCAACCACGATATGTGTCCACAGAGTACGATGTACCGTGTATATCACATGGAGTATGATGTACCGCGTGGTGATTTTATGATGATGAGAAAGTCTGGCAAGGGATAATCCATCTTCGTGTCAGCATGATACCCCGCACACTTGGATGCCTGTGGTCTGAGATGATTTATGATATAGTTAGCCCACATAGGCTCTTGTGATATAATGACCTGGTTTTTAGTACATATGTGTGATTGTGATTGTCCAAGGTAGGCCCGACGGAGGGGTCGAGCCTTGTGAGATTTGATTTGTGAAATGGTAATGATGTTTATGATTGAGAAAATGGTTTGTAATGGGATTGTACGTGTTTGAGAAAGAGCTTTGTGATGTGATTTAAAAAAAAAAAAGAGGTTTCTTAAATGAATTGCCTTTTTTATTAGATTAAATGAGAATGAGCATGAGACAATTTTATATGTTGATGTTTCCAGGTTTTATATGACAATTTTACATGATTTTGATACATGATATATGTATATTCATATGGCATAGTTTTAATTCCTCATGCTCCTTTTATAAATGATTTATGCATAACCCTATCAGCATGTAAATAGAGTAGTTATCTACCATGCTTGTATTATTGCCTTACTTAGCGTGTGGCTGCTCATCCCTCTCTATTTCCCCCCTCTTACAAAGCATGTATAGTGGCACAGTGAGGACTGATGCATGTATTTTGGATATTTGCTGCTATCCATCGCTAAGAGGTATACACATGAATAAATGCGAAAAATTTATTGAGATTTTCGGTTAGAAATAATGAAAAGGATCGTGACAGAGATTGGTATCAGAGTTGTGTTAGCCTGATGTGAGTCAGTAATAAAACGTAAGAAAATTTCATCCCTATATTACTGTGCTTTCGTTTAGATATAACTGTGTATACATCGATGGATTGAGCTTAATAAATGATTATTAATACAGGAAGTTGGCATTATGCCAATTACGCACCAAGGTAGAGGGGTGAGAGCATGTGCTAGAGGCCGTAGAGGTAGGCCTGAGAGCCGTGCTGAACCACAGACTGAACAGGCTCCACAGAACCCTGTTGGGAGAGTAGGAGATACAGAGGCACGCTTCGCTAGGATAGACCAGAGTATTGAGAACTTGGTGGAGATAGTCACGTAGGCATTGGATATCGGTGATCGACGAGGTCCCACAGCACAGCCTAGGACTGGACAGGCAGCTGCAGATGCGGAGAGGCCTCAGACTACAGAGACTGTTACTATTACACCACCTTCAGCCTAGGATATAGGTTCTCTTATCGCTCCACAGTAGAGCGGTAGTAATTAGGGTTATGATTGTGAGTTAAGCAGATTGCGAGAGTTCCAGGGGTTGAAACCCTCAGTGTTTAGAGGGGTAAAGGACCCAGTAATTACTGAGGATTGGGTGTATGAGATGGAGAAGCTGTACAGATTCTTAAGGTGCACTTCAGCTGAGAAGGTAGCCTTTGCTTTGTTTATGCTGAAAGGCGAGGCAGAGCACTGGTGGAGATCCACAGAAGCTATATTGAGGGCCCGACACTTTTAGGTTACAAGGGAGATATTTTTAGAGGCCTTCAGGAGACAGTACATCCCAGCCACATCACAGAGGAAATTATGGATGTAATTCATGAATTTGGTTCAGGGGAACCGAACTATGGACGAGTATGAGTCCAAGTTTATGTCGTTGGGGAGATATGATCCAGACACGATGTGTAGTGAGACCCGAAAGATTCAAAAGTTCTTTGATGGGTTGAGGTTAGCCATCCGGACTAAGCTAGCCCCGTTTGACCTTCAGACTTATGCGGAGGTGGTACATAAGGCTAAGTTATGTGAGCAAGACTTTAAGTGGAATGCCTCGGAGCTTGGGAGGATTAGTGTCAGGAGGGACAAAGACTAGAAGAGATCTGGGTTTGATAGAGTGGCCAAGAGAGGAGGCTAAAGGTTTTTTCAGAAGAGACCTAAGATCGAGGAGGTACAGGAGAGAGCTATTTGACCTCCCGTATACCCAACTTTGACTGCACTAAGGGGTATAGTTATTGGAGGACCACAGCCTACTAGTGAGAGGTGCAGGAGATGTGATAAATTTCATGGGACTAGGCCCTATCCAATAACCCCTATGGTGTGTTTCAGATGCGAGAGGCCAGGACATATAGCTAAGTATTATCCCGAGAAGATGAAGACTGCCCCACAAAAGGGCAAGGAGCCAGAGAGAGCTCTAGTTGAGATAGCTGGCCCGAGGAGAAGGGCCACAACTGAGGTAAAAGGGAAGCAAATAGCAGGTGCAAGCAGAGAAAGAGTACATGCACTCGATCAGGATACCATAGATGCTCCGACGGATGTGATTAAAGGTACCATCCTAATCTTTGGTTTAGAAGCATTGGTATTATTTGATCCTGGTGCCACACACTCCTTCATTTCACCTTTCTTTGCATATAAATTGTTGAAGCATGTGAAACCCACATTATTGGATAAAATGATGATGATTTTCACACCCATGAATGATAGTCAATTGACTGAACATGCATGTAGGGATTGTGAGTTGATGATAGAGAGGAAAGAAATGAAAGCCGATTTAATTTTATTAAATATGAATGATTTTGATGTAATATTGAGAATGGATTGGTTGGCTACCAATCATGTTGTTATAGACTGTCATGCTAAAACATTGACGTTTCCCGAGATAGAAAATCATGTTGTGAGATTTGTGAAATGAAATAGAAGAACTTGATTTACTATAAATGAAAAGAGTATGATTTTATTTAATCTACTTGAGAGATGAATTTATATGCTTATGTTGAATATTGATGTGATGACTTGTGACACTAATGGTGGAAAGAATGATATGAAGGGTTCATTACCTATGTGGTCGATATAGATGAGGTACACCCAAAATTGAGGGACATACCCGTAATTACGGATTACCCTGATGTCTTTTCAGACGAATTACTAGGACTACCACCTGAAAGGAAAATGGAATTTTTCATAGAGTTAGTGCTTGGTATAGAGCCGATATCGAAACCACCATATAGAATGGCCCCGATTGAGTTAAAAGAGCTGAAGAAATAGCTGCAAGAGTTACTAGAGAAGGGATTTATTAGACCGAGTGTCTCACCTTGGGGAGCACCGGTTCTGTTTGTAAGGAAGAATGATGGAAGCCTCCGACTGTGTATAGATTACCGGTTGTTGAATAAGGCCACTATTAAGAATAAATACCCCCTTCCACGCATCGATGAATTATTGGATCAGCTCCAGGGAGCCCAAGTATTTTCTAAGATAGATCTGCGGTCAGGGTATCATCAGTTGAGGATCAGGTGTGGAGATGTACCCAAGACAGCATTTCGTACCCGTTATGGCCACTACGAGTTTATGGTAATGCTATTCGGATTAACGAATGCCCTCGTAGCATTTATGGCACTGATGAATGATATGTTTAATTCATACCTGGACAAGTTTGTGATTGTGTTCATATATGACATTTTAGTTTATTCTAAGTCCAAGGAAGATCATGAGGAGTACTTAAAGATAGTTCCGCAGACCTTTCAAGAGAAGGAACTATATGTCAAACTCAGTAAGTGTAACTTTTAGTTAGAACAAATCTCATTTTTGGGCCATATTGTGTCGAAGGATGGGGTATCAGTGGATCCATCCAAGATAGAGGTAGTTATACAGTGGGAACAGCCCAAGACAGTTACTGAGATCAAAAGTTTTCTGGGATTGGTAGGTTATTATCGGAGATTTGTAGAGGGTTTCTCCAGACTAGCTACTCTATTGACACGTCTCACGCGGAAAGATGTTAAGTTTGCATGGGATGAGGCATGTGAGAGGAGTTTTGAGGAGCTTAAGCGTCGATTGACCACTACTCCAGTTCTCACCATTCCTACCTGCTTGTGAGGATTTTCGGTGTATACAGATGCATCACACCAGGGATTGGGCTATGTAATTATGCAGGATGGGAAGGTAGTTGCCTATGGATCTAGACAGTTAAAAGATCATGAGAGGAACTACCCGACACATGATTTGGAGTTGGCGATCGTGGTGTTTACTTTGAAAATATTACGCCACTATCTCTATGGTGAGAAATTTCAGGTGTTCACAAATCATAAGAGCCTCAAGTACCTATTCTCACAGAAAGAACTGAATATGAGACAGAGGAGATGGCTCAAACTCCTGAAGGACTATGATTGTGAAATCATGTACCACCCGGGTAAGTTAAACGTAGTTGTCGATGCTTTGAGCATAAAGAACCTTGGGTTGATGTTTTATATGATGGTACGGGAGCCTCAATTGTTGGAACACTTTGCGAACCTCAATTTGGATGTAACCCCACCTGGATCAGAGACATTGGATATCTTGGCTAGTATGAGATTAGAGCCAGAGTTGATTGGTCGTATTCAGTAGGCTCAGCAGAGCGATCGATGGTCCATTGATTGGCTGAGGCAGATACAGGCAGGTGTGGGTAGTGATTTTGAGCTGAGTACAGGTGGTTTTTGAGGTTTCGAGGCAGAGTATGTGTTCCCAAGGATTTTAAGATCAGAAGATTAATTTTATCAGAGGCTTACTCATCGAAGTACACAATACATCCGACGAGTACCAAGATGTATCAAAATCTTTGGAAGGTTTATTGGTGGTCTGGAATGAAGAGAGACATTGCTGAATATGTCGTTAAGTGTCTCGTATGTCAGCAGGTGAAGGTAGAGTATCAGAAGCCTACAGAATTATTGCAGCCTCTACCAATACCAACTTGGAAGTGGGAGCATGTCACCATGGATTTTGTGATGGGATTGTCGAGGACCCGCAAAGGTCATGATGCCATATGGGTTATTGTGGATTGGTTGACTAAGTTCACCCATTTCTTGGCTATAAGAGCTACCGATACACTGAGTCAGTTGGTGAACCTGTATATTCAAGAGATAGTACAGCTACATGGTGTTCCAGTGAGCGTTGTTTATGATAGGGATGCCTGCTTCACCTCCCATTTTTGGGAACATTTTCATGAAGCGTTGGGGACCCAACTGAGTTTTAGCACCACTTTTCATCCTCAGACAAATGTGCAGTTGGAGAGGACTATACAGACCCTAGAGGATATGTTGAGAGCGTTTGTGCTAGATTTTGGAGGCTCTTAGGATAATCACCTGTAGTTAGCCGAGTTCGCTTATAATAATAGCTATGATGCGAGTATCGAGATGGCACCCTATGAGGCACTGTATGAACGCAGGTTTCGATCCATTATTAGATGGGAAGGGGTTGGTGATAGACAGATTTTTGCTCTTAACTTAGTGCAGCAGGTATCTGAGAACGTCTGATTGATATGTGAGAGATTACAGACAGCTCAAAGCCGATAAAAGAGTTCTGCTGACAAGAGACGGAGACCACTGGAGTTTGATGTAGGTGAGTCGATATTTATGAGGGTTTCACCTTCGAAGGGCATTATGAGGTTTGGTAAGAAGGGTAAGCTGAGCCCTAGATATATTGGTCCCTTCGAGATTTTGGAGAGAGTCGGAGATAAGGTGTATAAGTTGGCACTGCCACCAGACCTGACAAATGTTCATAACGTCTTTCACGTCTCTATGCTTCGGAAGTATCACCTGGACCCGACGCATGTGATAAGTTATCAGCCGTTGGAGCTCAATGAGAGTATAACATATGTTGAGAAGTCGGTTCAGATATTGGACAGAAAAGAGAAGGTGATACGAAAAAAGACAAATTTCCTTGGTGAAAATTCATTGGCAACATCACATGGTAGAAGAAGCCACATGGGAATTGAAGAATTTGATACGAGAGAAGTACCCCCAACTTTTTGAAGAGTAACTTAGTTCTAATTTGGAGGACCAAATTCCTTGAAGGAAGGGAGGAATGTAAGACCTGTATTTTTGGATGTAAACCTTATGGATTCAAAAGTGTGGTAATGTACTTGTAATGTGAAGTACAATTGGTGTAAAGTCTATAAATGTAATGTACATACATGTAATATGAGTTTGTAATGTACATACAAGTTTCCTTATGTATGAATATGAAGAAATGCGCTTTTATATGTGATGAATGTGATTGGAACTCAAAATGAGTAGTGTGGTAAATGGAAGGAAGTTGCATGAATCTAACTACTTCCATTTAGCTTGGTATGGTATACTTTTGGCTATGCAAAGAATACACATAAGTTTTGATGTGTATAAGGTATGGATGAGAAAATGACTATGGTAGCAAATTAAGGATGTTTGGGTGTGTGTTGCTGCAGAAAAACTGCAGAAAATCTGGAAAATATGAAGGCCAGATCGATCTCATAGGGTGAGAGATCGATCTGGAAGAGCCAGAATGCTCTTATTTGAGCAATGGAATAGAGCAGATCTAAATCCAATGGGGCTAGATCGATCTCCAAAACATTATGTAATGAAAAGATTGATCCTTAAGCATACAGATCGATCTCCTTAGCTCTTTATTTGGAGCAAATCGATCTCAAGCTTCGACAGATCAATCTCATGCTTAAAATGTTGTGAAAAAGAGGGAATTAAGGGGACTAGATAGATCTCATGCTCTTATTTAAGTGATTTTGGAGTTGATTTTCATGTGTATGGATGATAGGAAACACCTAGGATGAGATGGAATTAGTATATGACCTAGAAATGGAATGAATATAGTGTGAAAAAGTGTAGATTGGGTGAGTTGGTGGTTTATGGATGTTGATAAGTTGTTATTGGAATAATGTGAATGATTTGAGATGGGTAAATGAAGCCACATTATGAGTTTAGAGAATTTATGGAAATGAATTGGTAAAATGCTTGATAAATGCCATAGTGAAGAAATCAAGGAAAATTGATGAAATAGAAACGCTGTGAGCTTAATATCGATTTGATATCGATAAGGTAAGAATCAATAGGCCTAAAAGAATAGTTGAGTTCAAGATATGAATAGAACAATGAACCTAGGCCTTATGAGAGCTAATGGGGACTATAGATTGAATCAACTATAGTAAACACAAGAGTTGGATTATAATGGACTATAATGATGCGAAATACGACTTTGTGTAGTTCCGGAGAGCTCGAAGGAGACGAATCAAACCACACGAGTAAGCAGCTTAAAGGAAGTGAAAATATCACGACTCGATTTCTAGGTAAGGGAATTCTGTAAGTATATAGAGGTAGCTGCTCGTATTTTGTGAGAATATAGGGTGTTTATGGAATGCATGAATGTTTAAGAAATTGGTTGTTTGGTATGTGAAAATGGTTGCGAATGTTGGATGATTTGGCTTTATATAGATGTATAAAAAGGGATAGTAAGGCTAATAATTGCATAAATCACGTGTTTTGATTATTTTCACAAAACACAATGCTTTGATTTGAGCAAATAAAAGGATAGGCTGGCTAGTGTTTTATTGATGTTATGGAATAGCACTTGTGAGGTGCTAAACATGTTTGTGATGTGTTTTGAATGCATATGAGCCGCCTATCGAACTATGTGAATTAAATCACGCTAGAGCCTCACTCGTGCGGGATTTTGATGCTTTGACTTGCATGAAAGTGCTGGAGCTTAGCACATACTTTGATTTGATTTGTAATGATACTTTATAAACTGTACCGGAGTTTCTACTCGTACGTGGATTGTGAGTGGCTTTCTTATCCGTAATGTGAGACCCCGTACATCTATAGTTGTAATGTGTGTAATTGGATCAAATAAATGTGAATGGACTTGTAATGTAAAGTATAATTGATGTAAGTCCATGGATTTAATGTACATATGTGTAATATGATTTGTAATGCACATACAAGTTTCATTGAGTGTGAATATGAAGAAATGAGTTCTTATAAGTGATGAATGTGATTGGAACTCAAAATGAGTAGTGTGGTAAAATGGAATGAAGTTATGCTTCCATTTAGTTTAGAATGCGATACTTTTGGATATACATGTAATGCACACAAGTTTCAATGTGTATAACGTATGAATGGATGTCATTTCCAAGTCATAAAGGTGGATAGATGAGAAAATGAATATGGCAGCAGATTAAGGATGTTTTGGTGTAAGTTGCAGTAGGAAAACTGCAGAAAATCTGGAAAACATGAAGGCCAGATCGATCTCATAGGATGAGAGACCGATTTGGAAGAGCCAAAATGCTCTTATTTGGGCAATGGAATTAAGCAGATCGATCTCCAATGGGGCCAGATCGATCTCCTAACCATTCTGTAATGAAAAGATCGATCCTCAAGCATGCAGATCGATCTCCTTTGCTCTCTGTTTGGGAGTAGATCGATCTCAGGCTTCGACAAATTGATCTCATGCTTAAAATGCCATAAAAAAAGAGGGATTTAAGGGGACCAGATCGATCTCCTCCTATCGGAGATCAATCTCCTCAAGCTATTTCTATAAAAAGAGTACTGAAAATCTGAAAATTTTGGAAAAAACATCAACCCACCATTTTCAACCCAAAAACCTAACTTTCTCTCTCTAAAATCAGCCATTTCCAGTATGATTTGAGGGGAGGCCATTAGACACTAAGTTGTTCATCTTGAGGAAGAGAACAACATAGTTGGAACCCAAAATCCCATTGTTGGTATTGAAGGAGCTAAGGGCATTGACATTTGGAGCAAGAAGGGAAATTGGATTTGGTAAGATTCTAACACTCTAACTCTGGTACGTTGTCTATTTAAATGATTTTGGAGTGGTTTGGCATGAGTATGGATGGTTGGAAACACCTAGGTTTTGTTAGAAACTAATGTAAACTAGAAAATGGATTGAACCTAGTGTGAGAAAGTGAAAGTCAAATGAGTTGATGAATTATGGGTATGCTAAAGTAGCTATTGGAGTAATGTAAATAATATGAAATGGGTAAATGAAGCTATAAAGTGAGTTTAGTGAATTTATGAGGATGAGTATAAGTAAGGCTTGATGAAAGGCCATAGTAGGGAAGTTTGTGAACCACGAGCCTAATATCGATTTAGAATCAGTTAAGAGGCCTAAGAGAATCCATCTACTAGAGTTATAAGTGGAATAATAAAGCGAGGCCTCACAAGCGTTAATAGAGACTATAGGTCGAATCGACTATAGTAAACGCAAAGGTTAGATTATAATGGGCTAAAACGATTCGAAATTTTATTTATAAGCAGTTTCGAAGAGTCCGTTGGAAACGAATCGAGCTGTACAAGTAAGCAGCTTTAAGGAAGTGGAATCACGCGTCGCGATTCCATGTAAGGGAATTTTGTGAGTATATAGAGATAGATGCTCGTACTTTGAACTTGTGGGTGAATATTGGGTGTTTTATGAAATGCATGGTTGCTCAAGTAAATGATTTATGGTATTCATGAATGATGATAAGTATATGCGTGATGTTGGTTTTGAAGTGGATTCTATGAAATGGAATAGTAAGGCTAATAATTGCATAAATCTAATGTTTTGATGTTTTACAAAAAGTAATTGCTTTGTTTTAAGCAAGCTTATAGATGGGCCGGCTAGTGTTTTATTGATGTTGTGGAAAAAACATATGTGAAGTACTAAACTCGATTGCCGAGATTGTTTGATTGTGTATAAGCTGCCTATCATATTTGTATGACATAAATCGCGCTAGAGCCTCGCTCGCGCTGGATTTTGATATTTTTCACTTATGTGAAATGTGCTGGAGATTAGCTCGCACTTTGATTTGAATTGTGACGATGTTTTATAAATCGTACTGGAGCTTACGCTCGTACGTGGATTTGAGTGGCTTTTCTTATGCATATAATCGTAGTTAAGCTATGCTCGTACGTGGTTTCTTCATATTTTTATACATAAATGTCGTACTAGAGCATTGTTCGTATGAGGTGATTGGTTTTGATTCATGAATTTGCGTTAGAGCATAGCTCGCGCTGGTTTTCACACTGTGGTATGTATGAGGCCGTGGTAAGGGTAATACGGATTAACTCAGAGAACCCAACAGGCCTGATAGACCTCTTGAGTGGGGTGAGGGTGAGGGGCTAGGACCTGACATAATCCATTCAGGGAACCCAACAGGACTAACAGACCTCTTGAGTGGGGTGAGGGCGAGGGACTAGGACCTGAATCAGGGAACCCAAGAAGGACGAGCAAGGCCATGAGGGGCTGGGACCTAGTATTGAGAGTACTCCCTAGTGCACTTAAGACTATAGAGGTTACACTTGGTATGGGGTAGATAAGACCTACGGTAGGCACTCCCAACCATGTTATGGGTCATCGAAGTATAATGTACCGTGTATATCACATGGAATATGATGTATCGTGTGGTGGTTACTTGATTTGAGAAAGTCTGGTGGAGAACTAACCCACCTTCGTACCAGCATGATACCTCACACATCGAGATCCGTGTGGTCTGGGATGATATGTGACATTGTTGGCCAACATAGTCTGTTGAGATATAGTGACCTGTCTCCTTGCTTGATTTACTTACTACCACATAATTTTTAATCTATAAGTGTGATTGTGTCTGCCCAGGGTAGACCCGAGGGAGGGGTCGAGCCTTGTAGACTTGATTTGTGAAACGATGATGATGTTTGTGATTGAGAAAATGGTTTGTGATGGGATTATATGTGTTTGAGAAAGTGCTTTATGATGTGGGTTTAAAAAGGAGGTTTCTTAATGAATTGCCCTTTTTATGAATTTAAATGCGATTGAGCATGAGATGATTTATACATGATGTTTTTACCATGTTTTATATGCCAATGTACATGATTTTGATACATGATATATATATGTATACACATATGGCATAGTTTTACTTCCTCATGCTCCTACTATAAACGATTTATACATAACACTATCATCATGTAGATAGAGTAGTTATCTACCATGCTTGCATTATTACCTTATTGAGCGTGTGGTTGCTCATCCCTCTCTATTTTCCCCCTCCTACAGAGCGTGCATAGTAGCCTAGTGAGGACTGAGGCGTGGTATTTTGGACATCCGCTGCATCTCCATCACGCAGATGTATAGACACAGTGATTTCTTTTTGCATCTAAACAATGTAAAAGCACAGTAGTCATTTGAAATGTAATTATGAGGGATGTAGATGTCAGTAATCACATTTTTTATAAGTAAACGATTAACTTCGAATGTATGACATCGTTTCATTAAATTGTGAATGAATGATAAGTGGCAGTTATTATTGACTCACAGCCCAACTGTATGTGGTGAATTGTTCATGATCGGGTAAGGTAACGGTAAAACACAAAAAATTTATTGAGATTTTTGGTAAAGAAGGAATGAAAAAGAGTCGTGACAGAGATTGGTATCAGAGCTGAGTTGGCCTGATGTGAGTTAGTAATAAAACGTGGGAAAGTACATCCCCATATTACTGTGCTTTTGTTAAGATATAACTGTGTATACCGTGATGGATTGAGGTTAATAAATTATTATAATACAGGAAGTTAGGCATTATGCCAGTTACAAGCAAAGGTAGAGGGGCGGGGGCACGTGCTAGAGGCCGTAGAGGTAGGCCTGAGAGCCGTGCGGAGCCATAGACTGAGCAGGCTCCACAAAACCCTGCTGAGAAAGCAGAAGATATAGAGGTACGCTCCGCAGGATAGAGCGGAGTATTGATAATTTGGTGGAGATAGTCACACAGGCATTGGATGTTGACGATAAACGAGGTCCCGCGGCACAGCCTACTACTGAACAGGCAGCTGCAGAGGTGGAGAGACCTCAGACTGTAAAGACTGCTATTGTTACACCACCTCCAGTACAGGATACAGATTCTCCTATCGCTCTACAGCAGAGCAGTAGTGATTTGGGTTATGACTGTGACTTGAGCAGACTGCGAGAGTTCCAAGCGCTGAAACCCCCAGTGTTCAGAGGGGTGAAGGACCTAGTGGTTACGGAGGATTGGGTGTATGAGATCGAGAAACTGTATAGGTTTTTTCGATGCACTTCAGCTGAGAAGGTTATCTTTGTCGTGTTTATGTTGAAGGGTGAGGTAGAGCACTGGTGGCGGTCCACCGAGGCTATTTTGAGGGCCAGACACTCGAGATCTCATGGGAGATATTTATAGAGGCCTTCAGGAGACAGTATATTCCAGCCACCGCATAGAGGAAGCTGCGGATGGAATTTATGAATTTGGTTCAAGAGAACCAAATTATGGACGAGTATGAGTCCTAGTTTATGTCCTTGGGGAGATATGACCCAGACACGATGGGTAGTGAGACCCGAAAGATTCAGAAGTTCATGGATGGATTAAGATTGGCCATCCGAACTAAGCTAGCTCCCTTCGACATTTTGACCTATGAGGAGGTTGTACATGAGGCTCAGTTATGCGAGCAAGATTTTGAGGGGAATGCCTCTGAGCTTGGGAGGATTAGTGTCAGGAAGGACAGAGACTGGAAGAGATCCGGGTTTGATAGAGTGGCCAAGAGAGGAGGCCAAAGGGTTTTTGAAAAGAGGCCTAAGATTGAGGAGGTGCAGGAGAGAGCTGCTAGACCTCCAGTGTACCCGGCTTTGACTGCGTCGAGGGGTATGACTATTGGAGGACCACGACCTACCACTGATCAATGTAGGAGATGTGGCAGATACCATGGGACTAGTCCATGTCAGATACCCCCTATCTCGTGTTATAGATGTGGAAGACCGGGACATATATCGAGGTTCTGCAATGAGATGATTGAGACTGCCCCACAGAAGGGTAAGGAGCATGAGGGAGCTCCAGTTGAGACAGCAGCCCCGAGGAGGAGGGCTATAGCTGAGCAAAAGGGAAACAAGCTGTGGGTGTGAGTAGAGGAAGGGTGCACGCACTGGATCAGGACACTGCAGACGCATCGACATATGTGATTAAAGGTACCATCCAAATCTTTGATTTAGAAGCATTGGTATTATTTGATCTTGGTGCCACGCATTCCTTCATATCACCTTCCTTTGCACATAAATTATTGAAGCATGTCAAACCAACATTGTTCGATAAAATGTTAATGATTTCCACACCCATGAATGATAGTCAATTGACTGAGCATGTATGTAGAAATTGTAAGTTAAAGATAGAGGGAAAGGAAATGATAGCCAATTTGATTTTATTGAACATGAATAATTTTGATGTAATATTGGGAATGGATTGGTTGGCTACCAATCGGGTTGTTATGGATTGTCATGCTAAAACCTTGATGTTTTCAGGATTAGACAATCTTATTGTAAACATTGATGAAAAGAAATGATATGAAAAGAGTATCTTTGTTTTAAATGAAAAGAGTATGATTTTATTTAATCTACTTGAAAGATAAATTTATATGTTTACTTTGAATGTGAATGAGAGGACTTATGATACTAACGGTGGAAAGGATAATATGAAGGGTTCATTGCCTACGTGATTGATATAAATGAGGCACACTCGAAATTGAGGGACATCCCCGTGATTACGGATTATTTCGATGTCTTTTCGGATGAATTACCGGGACTACCACCTGAAAGGAAAATAGAATTTTGCATAGAGTTAGTGCCTGGTACAGAGCCGATATCGAAACCACCTTATAGAATGGCTCTAATAATATTGGAAGAGCTAAAGAAGCAATTGCAAGAGTTGCTAGAGAAGGGGTTTATAAGACTGAGTGTCTCACCTTGGGGAGTACCGGTATTGTTTGTAAGGAAGAAGGATGGGAGCCTCCGACTGTGTATAGATTATCGGTTGTTGCATAAGGTCACCATTAAGAACAAGTACCCCCTTCCAAGAATCAATGATTTGTTAGATCTGCTCTAGGGAGCCCAAGTATTTTCTAAGACAGATCTGCGGTCAGGGTATCATCAGTTGAGGATTAGGAGTAGAGATGTATCCAAGACAGCATTTTGTACCCGTTATGGCCACTACAAGTTTTTGGTGATGCCATTCGGATTAACGAATGCTCCCATAGCATTTATGGCATTGATGAATGATGTGCTTAAGCCATACCTGGACAAGTTTGTGATTGTATTTATATATGATATTTTGGTTTATTCCAAGTCCAGGGAAAAGCATAAGGAGCACTTGAGAGTAGTTTTGTTGACCCTCCGAGAGAAAGAGTTGCATGCCAAACTCAACAAGTGTAACTTTTGGTTGGAACATATCTCATTTTTGGGGCATGTTGTGTTGAAGGATGGGGTATCGGTTGATCCATCCAAGATAGAGGTAGTTGTACAGTGGGAACAGCCCAAGACAGTTACTGAGATCAGAAGTTTTCTGGGATTGGCAGGGTATTATCATAGATTTATTGAGGGTTTCTCCAGACAAGTTGCTCCATTGACATGCCTCAAGCGTAAGGATGTTAAGTTTGTATGGGATGAGGCATGTGAGAGGAGTTTTGAGAAGCTTAAGCGTCGATTGACCACTGCTCTAGTTCTCACCATTCCTACCAGCTCAGAAGGATTCTTAGTGTATACAGATGCATCACATTAGGGACTGAGCTCTGTGCTTATGCAAGATAGGAAGGTAGTTGCCTATGGATCTAGACAGTTGAAAGATCATGAGAGGAACTACCCGACACATGATTTGGAGTTAGTGGCCATGGTATTTGCTTTGAAAATATGGCGCCATTATCTCTATGGTGAGAAATTTCAGGTGTTCACAGATCATAAGAGCCTTAAGTACCTGTTCTTGCGGAAAGAGCTGAATATGAGACAGAGGAGATGACTCGAACTTTTAAAGGACTATGATTGTGAAATCATGTACCACCCGGGTAAGGCAAATATAGTTGTCGATGCTTTGAGCAGGAAGAACCTTGGGTTGGTGTCTTATATGATGGTACGAGAACATGAATTATTGGAACACTTTGTGAACCTCAGTTTGGATGTAACCCCACCTGGATCGGAGAGATTGGAGATCATGGCTAGTTTGAGATTAAAGTCAGAGTTGATTGGTCGTATTCAGCAAGCCCAACAAAGCGATCGACAATGCATTGATTGGCTGAGGCAGATATAGACAGGTGTGGGTATTGATGTAGAGCTGAGTGTTGATGGCTTGTTGAGGTTCAGGGGCAGAGTATGTGTTCCCAAGGATCCTGAGATCAGGAGGCTGATTTTATCAGAAGTTCACTCATCGAAGTATACGATACATCCGAGAAGTACTAAGATGTATCAAAACCTTCGAAAGGTTTATTGGTGGTCTGGAATGAAAAGAGACATTGCTGAATATGTCGCTAAGTGTCTCGTTTGTCAGTAAGTGAAGGTAGAGCATCAGAAACCTACAGGATTATTGCAGTCTCTACCGATACCGACTTGGAAGTGGGAGCATGTCACCATAGATTTTATGATGGGGTTGCCGAGGACCCGCAGAGGTTATGATGCCATATGGGTTATTGTGGACCGATTGACTAAGTCCGCCCATTTCTTGGCTATGAGAGCTACCGATACACTGAGTCAGTTGGTGAACCTGTATATTCGAGAGATAGTGCGACTACATGGTGTACCAGTGAGCGTTGTTTCTGATAGGGATACCCGCTTCACTTCCAATTTCTAGGAACATTTTCAGAAAGCGCTAGGGACCCGACTGAGTTTTAGCACCGCTTTTCATCCTCAGACAGATGGGCAGTCAGAGAGGACTATATAGACCCTCGAGGATATGTTGAGAGTGTGTGTGCTGGATTTTAGAGGCTCTTAGGATGACCACCTGCAGTTAGCCGAGTTCGCCTATAATAATAGCTATCATGCGAGTATCGGGATGGCACCCTATAAGGCACTGTATGGACGCAGATGTCGATCCCCCATTGGATGGGAAGAGGTTGGTGACAGACAGATTTTTGCTCCGAACTTAGTGCAACAGGCATATGAGGATGTCCAGTTGATATGTGAGAGATTACGGACAGCTTAGAGCCGATAAAAGAGTTATGCTGACAAGAGACGGAGACCACTAGAGTTTGATGTGGGTGAGTTGGTATTTCTGAGAGTTTCACCATCGAAGGGTATTATGAGATTCAGTAAGAAGGGCAAGCTAAGCCCTAGATATATCGGACCCTTCGAGATTTTGGAGAGAGTGGGAGATAAGGCGTATAGACTGGCATTGCTACCGGACTTGGCAAATGTCCATAACGTCTTCCACGTCTATATGCTTCGAAAGTATCACCCGAACCCAACACACGTGATAAGATATGAGCTGTTGGAGCTCAATGATAGTATGACATATGTAGAGAAGCCGGTTCAGATATTAGATAGAAAAGAGAAGGTGCTACGGAATAAGGCAATTCCCTTAGTGAAAGTTCCTTTGGCAACATCACACGGCGGAAGAGGCCACATTGGAATTGGAGAACTCGATACGGGAGAAGTACCCCAACTTTTTGAAGAGTGACTTGGTTCTAATTTGGAGGACAAAATTCCATGAAGGAGGGGAGAATGTGAGACCCCATATATGTATAGTTGTAATGTGTGTAATTGGATCAAATAAATGTGAATGGACTTGTAATGTAAAGTATAATTGATGTAAGTCCATGGATTCAATGTACATATGTGTAATATGATTTGTAATGTACATACAAGTTTCATTGAGTATGAATATGAAGAAATGAGTTCTTATAAGTGATGAATGTGATTGAAACTCAAAATGAGTAGTCTGGTAAAATGGAATGAAGTTATGCTTCCATTTAGTTTGGAATGTGATACTCTTGGATATACAAGTAATGCACACAAGTTTCAATGTGTATAAGGTATGAATGGATGCCATTTCCAAGTCATAAAGGTGGATAGATGAGAAAATGACTATGGCAGCAGATTAAGGATGTTTTGATGTAAGTTGCAGCAGGAAAACTGCAGGAAATCTGGAAAACATGAAGGCCATATCGATCTCATAGGATGAGAGATCGATCTGGAAGAGCCAAAATGCTCTTATTTAGGCAATGGAATTGAGCAGATCGATCTCCAATGGGGCCAGATCGATCTCCTAACCATTCTGTAATGAAAAGATCGATCCTCAAGCATACATATCGATCTCCTTAGCTCTCTGCTTGGGAGCAGGTCGATCTTAGGCTTCGACAAATTGATCTCATGCTTAAAATGACATAAAAAAGAGGGATTTAAGGGGACCAGATCGATCTCCTCCTAGTGGAGATCGATCTCCTCAAGCTATTTCTATAAAAAGAGTGCTAAAAATCTAAAAATTTTGAAAAAAACATCAACCCACCATTTTCAACCCAAAAACTTTCTCTCTAAAATCAGCCATTTTCAGTAAGATTTGAGGGGAGGCCATTAGACACTAAGTTGTTCATCTTGAGGAAGAGAACAACATTGTTGGAACCTAAAATCCCATTGTTGGTATTGAAGGAGCTAAGGGCATTGACATTTGGAGTAAGAAGAGAAATTGGATTTGGTAAAATTCTAACACTCCAACTCTGGTACATTGTCTATTTAAATGATTTTGGAGTGGCTTGGCATGAGTATGGATGGTTGGAAACACCTAGGTTTTGTTAGAAACTAATGTAACCTAGAAAATGGATTGAACCTAGTGTGAGAAAGTGAAAGTAAAATGAGTTGATGAATTATGAGTATGCTAAAGTAGCTATTGGAGTAATGTAAATGATATGAAATGGGTAAATGAAGCTATAAAGTGAGTTTAGTGAATTTATGAGGATGAGTATAAGTAAGGCTTAATTGAAGGCCATAGTGGGGAAGTTTATGAACCACAAGCCTAATATCGATTTATAATAAGTTAAGAGGCTTAAGAGAATCCATCTACTCGAGTTATAAGTGGAATAATAAAGCGAGGCCTCACAAGTGTTAATAGAGACTATAGGTCGAATCGACTATAGTAAACGCAAAGGTTAGACTATAATGGGCTAAAATGATTCGAAATTTTGTTTATATTCAGTTTCGAAGAGTCCGTTGGAAACGAATCGAGCTGTACGAGTAAGCAGCTTTAAGGAAGTGGAATCACGCGTCGCGATTCCAGGTAAGGGAATTTTGTGAGTATATAGAGATAGCTGCTCGTACTTTGAACTTGTGGGTGAATATTGGGTGTTTTATGAAATGCATGGTTGCTCAAGTAAATGATTGATGGTTTTCATGAATGATGATAAGTATACGCGTGATGTTGGTTTTGAAGTGGATTCTATGAAATGGGATAGTAAGGCTAATAATTGCATAAATCTAATGTTTTGATGTTTTACGAAACGTAATTGCTTTGTTTTAAGTAAGCTTATAGATGGGCCGGCTAGTGTTTTATTGATGTTGTGGAAAAAGCATTTGTGAAGTGCTAAACCCAGTTGCCGGGATTGTTTGATTGTGTATGAGTTGCCCATCATATTTGTATAACATAAATCGCGCTAGAGCCTCGCTCGCGCTGGATTTTGATATTTTCACTTGTGTGAAATGTGCTGGAGCTTAGCTAGCACTTTGATTTGAATTGTAACGATGTTTTATAAACTGTATTGGAGCTTACGCTCGTACGTGGATTTGAGTGGTTTTTCTTATACATATAATCGTAGTTGAGCTATGCTTGTACGTGGTTTCTTCATATTTTTATACATAAATGCCGTACTAGAGCGTTGTTCGTACGAGGTGATTGGTTTTGATGCATGAATTGGCGCTAGAGCATAGCTCGCACTGGTTTTCACATTGTGGTATGTATGAGGCCGTGGTGAGGGTAATATAGATTAACTCAGGGAACCCAACAGGCCTGACAAACCTCTTGAGTGGGGTGATGGTGAGGGGCTAGGACCTGACATAATCCATTCAGGAAACCCAACAGGCCTAACAGACCTCTTGAGTGGGGTGAGGGTGAGGGGTTAGGACCTGAATTAGGGAACCCAACAGGGGCGAGCAAGGCCATGAGGGGCTAGGACTTGGTATTGCAAGTACTCCCACGTGTACTTGAGACTATAGAGGTTACACTTGGTATGGGGTAGATAAGACCTACGACAGGCACTCCCAACCATGTTATGGGTCCCTGGAGGACGATGTACCGTGTATATCACATGGAGTATGATGTTTCGCGTGGTGGTTACTTGATTTGAGAAAGTCTAGCGGAGAACTAACCCACCTTCGTACCAGCATGATACCCCGCACACCGGGATTCGTGTGGTCTGGGATGATATGTGACATAGTTGGCCAACATAGTCAGTTGAGATATAGTGACCTGTCTCCATGCTTGATTTACTTACCACCACATAATTTTTAATCTATAAGTGTGATTGTGACTGCCCAGGGTAGACCCGAGGGAGGGGTCGAGCCTTGTAGACTTGATTTGTGAAACGATGATGATGTTTGTGATTGAGAAAATGGTTTGTGATGGGATTGTATGTGTTTGAGAAAGAACTTTATGGTGTGGGTTTAAAAAGGAGGTTTCTTAATGAATTGCCCTTTTTATGAATTTAAATGAGATTGAGCATGAGATGATTTATACATGATGTTTTTACCATGTTTTATATGCCAATGTACATGATTTTGATACATGATATATATGTATACTCATATGGCATAGTTTTACTTCCTCATGCTCCTACTATAAACGATTTATGCATAACACTATCAACATGTAGATAGAGTAGTTATCTACCATGCTTGCATTATTGCCTTACTGAGCATGTGGTTGCTCATCCCTCTCTATTTTCCCCATCTTACAGAGCATGCATAGTAGCCCAGTGAGGACTGAGGCGTGGTATTTTGGACATCCGCTGCATCTCCATCACTCAGAGGTTTATACACAGTGATTTCTTTTTGTATCTAAACAATGTAAAAGCACAGTAGTCATTTGAAATGTAATTGGGGGGGATGTAGATGTCAGTAATCACATTTTGTATAAGTAAACGATTTAACTTCGAATGTATGACATCGGTTAATTAAATTGTGAATGAATGATAAGTGGCTATTATTGACTCACAGCCCAACTATATGTGGTGAATTGTTCACGATTGGGTAAGGTAACGGTAAAACACAAAAAAATTATTGAGATTTTTGGTAAAAGGGGAATGAAAAAAGGTCGTGACACATATAACCGTACTGGAGCTATGCTCGTACGTGGTTTCTTTATGATTTGATGCATAAATGACATACTAGAGCGTTACTTGTACGAGGTAGTTTAATTATGATGCATGAGTCGTGC
This sequence comes from Firmiana major, assembly GCA_033439115.1. NCBI lineage: Eukaryota > Viridiplantae > Streptophyta > Magnoliopsida > Malvales > Malvaceae > Firmiana > Firmiana major. Next base: position 63,127,053 of record CM065904.1, read on the forward strand.
TAGAGCTTTACTCGCATAAGTTTGCACATTATGGTACGCATGAGGCCGTGGAAGTTGGTAATATCCTCAAGCCCTACATCCTTAAGCCAACATCCTTAAGCCTGAGGAGGCGGGGAGGCTCTGTTAGGCAAGGAGGCTCTGTTCGGTGGGGAGGCTCTCTTACGGTAAGATCCTTAAGCCCTACATCCTTAAGCTAACATCCTTAAGCTCGAGGAGGCGGGGAGGCTCTATTAGGCAAGGAGGCTTTGTTCGGTGGGGAGGCTCTCTTAGTGAAGGATCCTTAAGCCAACATCCTTAAGCCCTGGAGGGGTGGGGAGGTTCTGTTCGGCAGGGAGGCTCTCCTACATGAGTACAACAAGTTCTTGGTATGTGGTAGATAAGATCTACGACTGGCACCCCCAACCACGATATGAGTCTGTGGAGTACGATATACGGTGTATATCACTTGGAATATGAAGTACTGCGTGGAGATTTTATGATGATGAGAAAGTCTGGCGAGGGATAATCCAACTTTGTGTTAGCACTATACCCTGCACACTTGGATGCGTGTGGTCTGGGATGATTTATGATATAGTTGGCCCACATAGGCACCTGTGATATAGTGACCTGGTTTTTATTACATATATGTGATTGTGATTGTCCAAGGTAGACCCGAGGGAGGGGTCGAGCCTTGTGGGATTTGATTTGTGAAATGGTAATGATGTTTATGATTAAGAAAATGGTTTGTGATGGGATTGTATGTGTTTGAGAAAGAGCTTTGTGATGTGATTTTAAAAAAATGAGGTTTCTTAAATGAATTGCCCTTTTTATGAGATTAAATGAGAATGAGCATGAGACAGTTTTAGATGTTGATGTTTCCATGTTTTATATGCCAATTTTACATGATTTTGATACATGATATATGTATATTCATATGGCATAGTTTTAATTCCTCATGCTCCTATTATAAATGATTTATGCATAACACTATCAGCATGTAGATAGAGTAGTTATCTACCATGCTTGTATTATTGCCTTACTGAGCGTGTGGTTGCTCATCCCTCTCTATTTTCCCCCTCCTACAGAGCGTGCATAGTGGCCCAGTGAGGACTGAGGCGTGTATTTTGGATATCCGCTGCCATCCATCGCTAAGAGGCATACACATGAGTATTCGTTTTGTATATAAACAATTGTAAAAGCATAGTAGTCTTTTGAGTTGTAATAATGGGGGATGTAGATGTCAGTAATCATATTTTGTATAAATGAATGATTGATGTTCAAATGTATGACATCACTTTTGTTAACTGAGAATGGATATTGCAAGTGAATTATTATTGACTCACAGCCTAACAGTGTAGTGGTAAGTTGTTCACGACCGAGTAGGAAAGGAATAAATGCGAAAATTTTATTGAGATTTTTGGTTAGAAAGAATGAAAAGGGTCGTGACATCTAATATGTAAGACGGAGGAGGAAGCCTACAGTCTGTTAGATAAGATGGCAGCTAACAATTACCAGTGGTCGTCGAAGAGGCAGTTACCTAATAAAGCTGCGGGTATCTATGAGTTAGACGTACTGTCTACCTTCACCTCTCAAATAGCTAATCTCACGAAAAAGGTAGAGTCACTCAGTACCCAGTATAATTCTGCCAATAGTCATAATCCTATTTTAGCTATCCAAAGTCTTTTTATTTCATGCAATCTGTGTGGTAGTACACACTCTGTAGATAGGTGCCCACTAAATTTAGAGTCTGTTCAGTATGTTGCACCACCTCAAAGGCAACAGAACAACCTATTTTCGAACACCTACAATCCAGGGTGGAGGAACCATCCTAATTTTTCTTGGAGCCAAAATCAAGGGCAATCTTCTAATTCCAGACCTGTGGGACCCCCTGGTTTTCAAGCTCCACCAGTTTATGGACCGCCACATCAGCAATTTCCACCTCATCCACCTTCTCATCACCCATACCCACCTCAACAATTTCAATATCATCCACCACCACCACTACCACCACCATCGATGCAGCCCCAACACTTACTTGCACTAGTAGTTGCAGCTGAGAAGAAGCCCTCACTTGAGGAAATGGTCACGACTATCCTGCAAAATTAAGTTACCTCAATTAAGAATTTAGAAGTTCAGGTTGGAGAAATAGCTAGTGCTCTTAGCTAGGTCCACAAGGGACCCTCCCCAGTAATACTGAAGCTAACCCTGTTAGGCAAAGGGAGGGTAAGGAACATGTTAAGGCCATAACCCTTAGGAGCGGTAGAGAGCTAGATGACCCACAAGTTAAGTCCAGCCCTGAAAAGCCCATAGTTGAAGAATCCTTAGGTTCTAAAGAGGCAATTCAGAAAGAGTAGGAACATGATAATCAGGCTGCAAAGGAATCGAAGTTAGGAGCTTCTTCATCTTTATCTTCTTCTTCTTCACAGCCTTCCTCTTCATCTGATGCTACACATGTTACCACTACACTGCCTCCAGTTTGACCACCAGTACCTTTTCCTTAGAGGTTCCAAAACCAAAAGCTTAATCAACAATTCGCTAAATTTCTTGAGGTTTTTAAGAAGCTTCACATTAACATCCGTTTTGCTGATGCTTTAGAACAAATGCCTAGTTATGTGAAGTTTATGAACGATATCCTCTTGGGGAAGAGAAGATTAGAAGATTATGAGATGGTGGCCTTGACTGAGGAGTGTAGTGCAATTATTCAAAGGAAATTACCCCCAAGCTCAAAGATCCAGGTAGTTTTACCATACAATGCACCATAGGAGATCAATTCGTTGGTAGAGCGCTGTGTGATCTAGGAGCTAGTATCAATCTTATGCCTTGGTCTATTTACCAGAAGTTGGGAATCGGGGATGCAAAGCCTACCACAATGACCCTTCAGCTAGCTGATAGATCCATTAAATATCCGAAGGGAGTCATTGAGGGTGTATTAGTAAAGGTGGATAAGTTCATTTTCCCTGTAGATTTTATTGTGTTGGATATGGAAGAAGACAGGGAAGTCCCCATTATTCTAGGCAGACCCTTCTTAGCTACTGGTAGGACATTAATTGATGTGCAAAAGGGGGAATTAACCATGAGAGTCCTAAATTAGGAGGTGACATTTAATGTTTTCACACCTTTAAGGTTCCCTAATAACTCTCAAGACTCTTTTAAGATGGAGGTTAAGAAAGATAGAATGCGTAAGCACGAGATATCTACTAGAAAGATGGAAGTAGAAAGAGTTAAGGAGGATTTAACTGTCAATATTTTGTCACCAGTCTGGCTGACCCTCCTACTTCTAGCCCTGCAACTGAGTGTCGTTTTCTTCAGCTGCATTTGAAGTGGCTTAATTTTTCTTTTCACTTTTTGTATAGTTCTTTTTCTTTTCTGTTGTTTCTTTCTTTGTTTCTTTTGCAGATTGCTTTTCTAGTATGTTCTAATCAAGCTTCAATTGTTCGTCGTCATCATAAAAAATGGGAGTATTCTATTCTTGAGCTTCAATTCTTATATTATCTGCACACTGAGGATACTATGCACTTTAAGTTTGGGGGTGGGGATATCACATGAGCATTTTTGAAAATTTTGGGCACAATTGAAAAAAGTTTTCAAAAATGTAAGCTTACATTGTTTGATTTTGGGATGATTTAGTACTTAGTATGTAGTTTTCCCATCTTCCAATGATATAACCCCATGATTTAGTCTAACTTTGATTGAATAAGAAGCATGATTATAGCAAAAGCATGAAGTTGAATTCTTGAATTTGTCTTGATGCTGATTGTGATTTCCCCACTTTATGCACATGTCATGTCATGAATCTATATATTTATTTAGAGAAAGCTTATGTGGACATAAGATTGCATTTGTTCAAGTGATTTTGTGCATCATATTCTAGAATTTGTTTGATCTAATCTTGAGGTGAAATATTTTATCACACTTAATTAGGGAAATGATTTAGGCCATATTTGGATCGTTTGAGCCTTTCTAACCATCCTTTTACATATTTTACCCCTAGTCACCTATCTGGGCCAAATAAGCTTTTCTCTGTAAATACACCTACACATTTTTCCTTAGCTTAAACACTCTTTTCCTATCCCTTATCCCGAAAGTGTGTAATGTCACTAGGATATATCTTGAGCTATGTACATATGGGTATAGGTGATAGTGAAATAGCAAAAAAAAAAATGAAGAAGAAAAATACAAAAATAGAATAAAAATATTTAGCGAAATAAATAAGTTTGAGGGAAACAATTATGAGCTTTTATATCAAAGATCGTAGCAGTAATGCAGTTGAGGGGTAATTAAACCTAAATCGATTTTATCATACCTTAGCCGTAGTCGTACATTACAAGCTAAATGAAGCCCTATTGATCTTTGGTTAAGTGTGACTAACATTAGTGGAGAGATAAGTGAAAAGCAAACCTATGGAATGATCACTTGTCATTGACGTTGCATTCACTGTGTTTGCATAATCTGATCCGGGTAATGTACTGTGAAGTGGCTTTGACATTTTCACACACACACGAGAAGTCCAATTTGTATTAGGACTTATGATTGAATGATTCTGAGTGTTGGACTTATAATCGTGAGTCTTTGAGATCATAGTTTGTACTTTTTCTTTGAGGATAATATTGGAGAAATTATTATGTTTGGTACTTGTCATTCCTACATTTGTTTTGTTTTGCTTGAGGACAAGTAAAAGCTCAAGTTTAGGGGTGAGTTGGAATGAAGGTGGATTATGATACGCCCAAAAGTGCACGGGTCGTACAAGTAATAATGGGATTTGAGTCCTGAATTATCGTCCCACAGAGAAGTTGACTAGCATAATTAAGTACCGGTTAATCTTACCCTAAGTATATTTTAGCAAATTATGAAATTAAGGTGGGTGATCTACATAGCTAGAATTAAAAATACTGAAAATAATAAAACTATAAAAACTAAATAAAATCGAGTAAAATTACTTACAGTGCTTCACGCAATTAAAATCAAAAGCCTACAAAACTAATTAAAACAGTTAAAACTAATTAACGCAATTAAAATAAAATGCAATTATGAAAATAACAAAACAAGATTAATTAAACTAAAATTAAACTAACCTAAAATGCCATTAAACTACTTAATCAAAATGCAATTTAAACTAAGTTAAGGTTTAATGAAATAAATTTACCCGTAATCTAATTCTAAATGAACACTTAAATAACTATCTTCCTAATTAAAACTAAGTTTTATACTACTATGCAAGAATACTAACATGCAATTTAATTAAAGACTCTAAACTAAGCTTATCAAATTAAATTGGAATTAAACTATACTAAAAATGCATGAAAATAAATTAATTAACTACAATGAACTAGCCAAACAAAGCCTTAGTAAATTTTAAATCATCCAAATCCCTCAATTCACTGTTCATATCTTCAATTGCATTTTCCAAATGCTCTCGGTTTGTCCTCTGGTCCAAGCTGTTGTCTTCTGTTCAGCTTCCATTCTCGGCCTGTCATGCACTACTGAGTCAGATGCACACTGCAACTTGCTCCAGGCTGCTCTAGGTTTTCCATCTAACTGTACAGGCCCTCCAGCTGTTGTCCGTGCTGCATCCAGACTGCCTGCTACTGCTCTCGTTCTGCTCTAGGCTGCTCTCGTGTTGTCTCCAATCGGTCTGCAACCTCTACATCAGTTGCTGTCTAGGTTCGCATATCTGCTGCATCCGGTCTGTCCACACCTCTCGGGTTGTCTTCTGCTCCAGGCGTTGCTTTCGATCTGCCTAGCTAACTGCTACAGGCCACTGTCTTCTGGTCCAGGCTGTTCCTCGGTCTAGTGCTTCTGCTCCAGGCGTTAGCTACTGCTTACGTCGATGGCTTCTACTTTGTACTACTGCAACTGTTTTGATTTGCAACAATCTTGAAGGATATGACCTTTGCTCTTGCTGTCCAGCATCAACATCCACCGTGCCAGCACACAATGCAGCAGAAAATAATGAGCAATGCAGATTACAAACAACACAGAGATGAACAGTAACATTACACTAAAACAGAGCATAACAGAGTGCGGTTGTTAATCCTCGATCACTACCATGGTGCGCTCAGTCTCTGCGCTGCGATGCATGGTGACAATAAGTAATGATAAGCAAGATGGAAATAAATAACTAAATAAAGGAAAAACAGGAAATGTAGTGATGAACAAATGCAAAACCAAGAAGAATGACTAACATGCAGTAGAAAATAATAGAAGCTAGTGTTAATATGCAGTAAAGATTAACATTTGTATAGTTCAATAAATGAAACAAGAACAAAACCTTTCAAGGATACTAGCAATAAATCGAAAATAAAGAAGCAACACTTAACAACAGAACATTAAAATGAGATTGTCAATATTTGTACTGCACATAAATGAGAATCCAATAGGATCGGGTTGTTTCATTCCTTTCTCCAACTGAGGGTCCACTTTTCCATTGATGTGGATAAATGCTAAGCATCAACCCACATCAAAGTATCAAACCCAAAAGGCTTAAACGAAGGAAAAGGTGGCTATCCGAATGCATCACCGAGAGCAAGAAAAGATGTTTGTTTTTTAAATAAAACAAAGGAAACATAAATAGTGAGCTAGGAGTAACCGAGAGCTAACAACCATGGTGGCTACCAAGAGAATGAAAAACTACATTGAAAAGCTTGTAAAAATAACAACGGAAATTGTTTGAATAGTAAATGGTAGCTAAACGGGAAAGAGAAGCAAAAAAAAAAAAAATTAAAACTATTCTAACGCTACTCCTAACTTCTACATTACATTACACTACTCCTAAACTACCTACATTTTCAATTGTCATCCTTGCCTATTTATACACACACTTAGGGGTAAAATTATAATTTTTCTATCCTAGATGAGTTGGCATTGTTTGGCCACTTGTCTTCATACCATTGGCTCCTTGAAAAATAATATTTCCATGTCATCTATCTTTTTTTTCAATTGGATGTGCTAGGCTCGTATTGTCCGCGTGGTCCAATCTCGATTTTAGCTCAATTCCGATCCATTTTCTACCGAAATATTCAAAATTCATCCAGATTTAATTTATCTGCAAACATGAGAATTTTGGGGATAATTAACAAAATAAATTGAGGATTTAAATAATTAATTAGGAAATTAAGCACAAATAATTCTAAAAATATAGAATTATCATATTAGTTCTTCGCCAGACTTTCAAATCAATATCTCAACCACGCGGTACAACGTACTCCATGTGATCTACACCGTACAACATACTTCGCGAACCCATATCATGGTTGGGAGTGCCAGTCGTAGGTCTTATCTACCCTATGCCATGTGTAACCTATTCAGTCTCAAGTCCATGTGGGAGCATTTCATTTTCATGTAAGAGAGCCTCCCCACCAAACAGAGCCTCCTCACCCCAATGAGCTTAAGGATTTTGGCTTAAGGATCTTACCTTAAAAGAGCCTCCCCCCGAACAGAGCCTCCCCACCCCATCGGGCTTAAGGATGTTAGGCTTGAGGATCTTACCGTCTCCACGGTATCATACATACCACAGTATGAAAACCTGTGCGAGCTAAGCTCTAGCACGACTCATGCATCATCAGTAAATCTCCTCTTAGGAGCAGCGCTCTAGTACGGTTTTATGCATAAAATCATGAAGAAATCCCGTACGAGCATAGGTCCAGTACGATTATATGCATGAGAAAGTAAATATAAATCCACGTACTAGTAAAAGCTCTAGTACGATTTATAAAACATCACCACAATTCAAAGCAAGGTGCGAGCTAAGCTCCAGCACGTTTCATACATGTGAAAATACCAAAATCCAGTGCAAGCGAGGCTCCAACACGATTTTAACTCAAGTAAATATGATAGGTGGCTCTATTTCAACACAACATATTTCAAATCAAAGTCTGCACATGCCTCGTGCTATTTTATAAAGTTACAGAAATCAAATAGCTAGCCTATCGATCAATTTGCTTAAACCAAAGTAATTGTGTTTCATAAAATATCAATACATGTGATTCATGCAATTATTAGCCATACTATCCCCTTTTTTGTAAGTTTCACTTCAAAATCAAATCATATCTACTCGTAGTTGTTCACACAATCATAAATCCTTTTCTAGATATCCAAGTATTTGTAAAGCCCTATATACACCCACAAAGTACGTGCAGCTATCTCTATATACTTACAAAATTCCCTTACCTGTAATCGTTTCATGTGATTCCACTTCCTTAAAGCTACTTGATTGCGTGGTTCGATTCTCCTCCAACGAATTCTCCGGAACTGCATGAGATTACGTTTCACGTCAATTTAGTCCAATATAACACAACTCTTGCATTCACTATAGTTGATTCAACCTATATTCTTCATTATTACTTGTAAGGCTTCATTTGATTGCTTTACTAATATCTCGCGAGTCCATTGATTCTCACTAAATCAATATTTAAGCTCATAGTGTCTCTAGTTCATCATTTACTTCACTATAGCATTTTGTCATACACCTTATATACTCATTTTCATAATTTGACTATCCTCACAATGTAGCTTCATTCCATCATCTTAAAATCATGCATATTACTCCACTAACACCTTTACATAATCCATTTGTCATCAACTCACCCTTAATACATTCTCACACCAGACTCATTCTAGGTTTTACTTGTTCCATCACATTCAATGTGATTTCTATCATAAATACATACATCCATCTACTCAAAATCAATAACTAGATAATGTACTTTGAGTTGGAGTGCTAGGAACTCACCTAGCTTGATTTCCTTCTTGCTCCAAATAAGAACACTCCTTCCTCTTTCAATCCAACCAATGAGATATTGATTCCACGTTATGTTGTTCTTCTCTTTAAAATGAACAACTTTTCTCTGATGATCTTTCCTCAAATCTTTATGAAAATAGCGTGATTTTAAAGTTAGAAAGCTAGGTTTAAGATTGAAAATGGAAGGAAATGGTTTGTTCCCATGAAATATAGATCCAACTGCTCCTTTTTTATAGAAATGGCTTGATGAGATCGATCTGCATAAGGTGGAGATCAATCTAGTCCTCTTGAATTCCTCATTTTCTTGACATTTTGTAGGCATGAGATCGATCTATTTGTTGCATGAGATCGATCTGCCTTGTTGCACGAGATCGATCTGCTCAATGAAACATGATCTATTTATCTGAGGCAAAGAGCTTAGGAGATCGATCTGGCCTTAAGGGGAGATCGATCTGGTCCAGCCCGAGAGTAATGAAGATCGCTCTGCTTGTGTGAGGGATCGATATCCCTCTTCCAGAATGCTTGGCATCATGTTTTCCTGGCCATACGATCGATCTCTCCTTGCATGGGATCGATCTGGCCTTCATCCTACACTCTTTTTGCTACGAATTCTCTATTTAAACTCATACTTAATCACTTCAACACTCATTTTTCAATCCATTCACACTTAGAACTTAAAAACATTTATTTCTTGTAATTCGTATGCAATGTAACTTATTTGTACATCAAATAATTATATACATTACATTGCAATTTATGTGTCTTACAATCCTCCCCTCCTTCAAGGAATTTGGTCCTCCAAATTAGAACCATGTTAATCTAAAAAGAACTCCGAGTACTTCTCTTGCATCATGCTTTCCAACTCCCATGTAGCCTCCTCCGGAGTGTGATATTATTATAGAACTTTCACTAAAGGAATTGTCTTTAACCTCAACACTTTGTCCTTCCTATCCAATATCCAAACCGGCTTCTCAACATATGTCATACTCTCATTGAGCTCTAATGGCTCATATCTTATCACATGAGCTGGATCCAGGTGATACTTTCGAAGTATAGAGATGTGGAAGACATTATGAACACTTGCTAAATTTGGTGGCAATGCCAACCTATAAACCTTATCTCCTACTCTCTCTAGAATCTTGAAGGGCCCGATATATATAGGGCTTAACTTTCCCTTCTTACCGAATCTCATAATCCCTTTTTAGGGAGAAACTCTCAAAAACACTGACTCACCCACAACCAACTCCAGTAGTCTCCATCTTCTGTCAGCATAACTCTTTTATCGGCTCTAAGCTGTACGTAATCTCTCACATATCAGTTGGACGTTCTCAGAGGCCTACTGCTCTAATTCAAGAGCAAAAATCTATTTGTCACTAACCTCTTTCCATCCAATAGAGGATCAGCATCTGCGTCCATACAGTGCCTCATAGGGTGCCATTCCGATACTAGCATAATAGCTATTAATATAGGCGAACTCAACTAACTGTAGGTGATCATCCTAGGAGCCTCTAAAATCTAGTACACACGCTCTCAACATATCCTACAAGGTTTGTATAGTCCTCTCTAACTGACCATCTGTCTGAGGATGAAAAGCGGTGCTAAAACTCAGTTGGGTCCCTATCGCTTCCTGAAAATGTTCCTAGAAGTGGGAAGTTAAGTGGGCATCCTGATCAGAAACAATGCTCATTGGTACACCATCTAACCAAACTATCTCTCGAACATACAAGTTCGCCAACTAACTCAGAGTATCGGTAGCTCTCATAGCCAAGAAATAAGCTGACTTCGTCAACCAATTCATAATAACCCAAATGGTATCATGACCTCTACGGGTCCTTAGTAATCCCATCACAAAATCCATGGTGACATACTCCCATTTTCATGTCGGTATAGGTAGAGGCTGCTATAATCCTGTAGGCTTCTGATGCTCTACCTTCACTTGCTGATAGACGAGACATCTAGCAACATATTCAGTAATGTCTCTTTTTATTCCAGACCACCAATAAACTTTCCAAAGGTTTTGATACATCTTAGTACTCCCCAGATGTATCGTATACTTCGATGAGTGAGCCTTTGTTAAAATTAACCTCCTGATCTCTGAATCCTTGAGAACACATATTCTACCCCTGAACCTCAATAATCCATCTGTAGTCAGCTAAAAATCAGAACCTGCACCTGTCTGAGCCTGACTCAACCAATCGATGCACTGTCGATCGTTCTGGTGAGCATATCGAATATTACTAATCAACTCTGGCTCCAATCTTAAACTAGCCATAATATCCAATCTCTTTAAACTAGGTGGGGTCACATCCAAACTAAGGTTTGTAAATTGCTCCAATAACTCGTGCTCCTGAATCATCATATAAGACACCAACTCGAGGTTCTTCCTGCTCAGAGTATGGACAACTATGTTCGCCCTACTCGGGTGGTACACGATCTCACAATCATAATCTATTAGGAGTTTGAGCCATCTCATCTGTCTCATGTTTAACTCTTTCTATAAGAACAGGTACTTAAGGCTCTTATGATCTTGTATAAACCTGAAATTTCTCACCATAGAGATAGTGTCGCCATATCTTCAATGCAAACACTACGACTGCCAACTCTAAATCATGTGTTGGATAGTTCCTCTTGTGATCCTTCAACTGTCTGGATCCATAGGCAACTACCTTCCCATCTTGCATAAGTACACAGCCCAATCCCTGGTGTGATGCATCCGTATATATAGAGAAACCTCCTGAGCTGGTAGGAATGGTGAGAATCGGAGCAGTGGTTAACCGATGCTCAAGCTCCTAAAAACTCCTCTCACATGCCTCATCCCACACAAACTTAACATCTTTTCATGTGAGGCGTGTCAACAGAGCAGCTAGTCTAGAGAAACCCTCAACAAATCTTCGATAATAACCTGTCAATCCCAAAAAACTTCTGATCTTAGTAATTGTCTTGGGCTTTTCCCATTATACAATTGCCTCGATCTTGGATGGATCCACTGATACCCCATCCTTCGACACAACATGGCCCAGAAATGAGATCTGCTCTAACCAAAAGTTACACTTACTGAGTTTAGCATATAACTCCTTTTCTCAGAGGGTTTGCAAAACTATCCTCAAATATTGCTCATGATCTTCCCTAGACTTGGAATAAACCAAAATATCATCAATAAACACAATCACAAACTGGTCCAGGCATGGCATAAATACATCATTCATCAATGCCATAAATGCTACGGGGGCATTCGTCAATCTGAATGGCATAACAAAAACTCGCAGTGGCCATTAAGGGTACAAAATGTTGTCTTGTGTACATCTCCACTCCGTATCTTCAACTGATGGTACCCAGATCGCAGATCTATCTGAGAAAAGACTTGTGCTCCCCGGAGCTGATCTAACAAATCATCGATGCGTGGAAGGGGATACTTGTTCTTAATGGTGACTTTATTCAACAACTGGTAGTCTATACATAGTCAGAGGCTTCCATCCTTCTTCCTTACAAACAAAACCGGAGCTCCCCAAGGTGAGACGCTTGGTCTAATAAACCCTTCTCTAGCAACTCTTGCAACTGCTTCTTTAGCTCTTCCAACTCAATCAGAGCCATTCTATACGAGAATTTTGATATCGATTTTGTACCAGGCCATAATTCTATACAAAAATCCATTTTCCTATCGGGTGGTAGTCTTAGTAAATAGTCCGAAAAAACCACAGGAAAATTCTAAAATTACTGAAATGTCTCTCAATTCGGGGTGTGCCTTATCTATGTCAACCATGTATGTAATGTGAACCCTTCACATTACCCTTTCCACCGTTAGCAACATAAGTCACCAATTTAACATTCATAAATAATAATTGAATTCATCTCTCAAATATAATAGATTAAAATTACACTCTTTTCATTTACAATCATCATGTTTTTCATATCTTTTCAACAAAGCTTACAAAGAGATTATCTATCTTTGGAAACATCAATGTCTTAGCATGACAATCCATAACAACATAATTTGCAGCCAACCAATCTATTCCTAAGATTACATCAAAATCATCCATGCTCAGTAAAATTAAAATGGCTGTCATCTCCTCTCCTCCTATCCTCAACTTACAGTTGCTATATATATATACTCAGTCAATTGACTATCATTCATCGGTATGGAAATCATAAACATTTTATCTAACAGTGTGGGTTTTACATGCTTTAACAATTTATGGGCAAAGGAAGGCGATATAAAGGAATGCGTGGCACCAGGATCAAACAATACAAATGCTTCCAAATCAAAACTTAGGACAGTACCTTTAATCACATCCGTCGATGCATCTGCTGTGTCCTGGTCCAGTGCGCGCACTCGTCCTCTGCTCACACCAACCGCCTATTTCCCTTTTTTTCTTAGCTGTAGCCCACTTCCTCGGAGCAGCTATCTCAACTGGAGCTCTCTCTAGCTCCTTGCCCTTCTGTGGTGTAGTCTCCATCATCTCAGGACAATACATCACGATGTGCCCTGACTTCCCACATCTATAACATGTAATAGGGGGTGTCTAGCAAGGCTTAGTCCCATGAAATTTGCCACATCTCCTACACTACTCAGTAGTAAAACGTGGTCCTCCAATAACCATACCCCTTGGTGAAGTCAAAGCTGGGTACACGGGAGGTCTAGCAGCTCTCTCTTGCACCTTCTCAATCTTGGGTCTCTTCTCATAAAATCTTTGACCTCCTCTCTTGGCCACTCTATCCAACCCGGATCTCTTTCGATCTCTGTCTCTCCTAACGCTAACCTTTCTAAGCTCAGAGGCATTTCACTTAAAGTCCAGCTCACACAATTGTGCCCTGTGCACTACCTCCTTGAAAGTGTGAATGTCGAATGGAGTTAACTTAGTCTGGATGGATAATCTCAATCCATCCATAAACTTTTGGACCTTCCAAGTCTCACTGGTCATCGTATCCGAGTTGTACCTCCCCAAAGACATGAATCATGATTCATACTCGTCCACAGAACGGTTCCCCTGAACTAAGTTAATAAACTCCATCCGTAATTTCCTCTATGCGGTGACCGAAATATATTGCCTCCTAAAGGCCTCCAAGAATATCTCCCATGTGATATCGGAGTGCCTGGCCCTCAAAATAGACTCGGTGGATCTCCACCAATGCTTTACCTCGCCCTTCAGCATAAATATGGCAAAGGCCACTTTCTCGGTCGATGTACATCTAAAGAACATATACAATTTCTCCATCTCGTACACCTAATCCTCAATAATAACTGGGTCCCCTCTAAACACTAGAGGTTTCAACTCATGGAACTGTCTTAATCTACCCAACTCACAGTCATACCCCAAGTCACTCTCGTTCGACTGTGGAACGATGGGAGAAGCAGTATCCTGAACTAAGGGTTTAACAGTCTCTGTAGTCTAAGGTCTCTTCGCCTTTGTAGCTGCCTGTACAGTAGTAGTAGGTTGTTCTGCGGGACCTCGTCTATCACCAGCAACCAATGCCTGTGTGACTATCTCCACGAGGCTCTCGATACTCCGCTCTATCCTATCGAAGCGTGTCTTAGTATCCCTTGGTCTCTTAACACGGTCCTGTGGAGCCTGATCAGTTTGTTGCTTCGCACTGCCTTCGAGCCTACCCCTACAGCCTTTAGCACATGCGCCTGCCCCTCTACCTCGGCATGTAACAGGCATAGTGCCTAACTTCCTGTATTCATAATTATTTATTAGTCTCATTCCATCTCGATATACACAGTTATATCTAAACAAAAGCACAGTTATATGAGGATGTAAATTTCTTATTTATTAATACTGACTCACATCAAGCCAACTTAGCTTTGATACAAATCTCTGTCACGACCCTTTTTATCCAATTTGTCTAAAAATCACTACAAATTTTTGCATTTTTTATTTTTCTTACCCGGTCGTGAACAACCCTTACCAATAACAGTTCGGCTGTGAGTCAATATTAATCATCATTCACCATTCATTTCCAATTAATCAAAATCAAAGTCATACATTTGATAGTTAAGTCACATGTTTATACATGACATGTTTTCTAAAATTTACATCCCCCATATCACAATTCAAAATGACTATCGTGCCTTTACATGTTTAGATACAAAAAGAATCCCTATGTGTATACCTCATTGTGATGGAGTGCAGCGGATATCCAAATACAATGCTTCAGTCTTCACTAGGCTACTATATACGCTCTGTAAAGGGGGAAAATAGAGGGATGAGCAACCACATGCTCAATAAGGCAATAATGCAAGCATGGTAAATAACTGCACTATCTACATGCTGATAATGTCGTATGTATATACATATAACATGTACTACAAACATGAAAATAGGCATGCAAAGCATGGTAATATCATCATGTAAAACCTCTCATGCTCATCATTATTAAAACTCATCATAAAAAGGGAAATTCAATACGAAACATCCTTTAAGATTTATCACTTTCTCAAAACACGTAAAATCTCATCACAAATAGAATATCATTACTTTAAACAAAATCCCACAAGGCTCGACCCCTCCCTCGAGTCTACCATGGACAACACAATCACACTCAGTGTATAAAACCATGTGGTACTATGTAATATTTTGTGAGATAGGCGATCACTATATCTCAAAGACTATGTTGGCCAACTATGTCATAATCATCCCAGACCACACGAATCTCGGTGTACGGCGCATCATACTGGAACGAATGTGGGTTAGTTCTTCACCAGACTTTCAAATCAATATCTTAGCCATGTGGTACAATGTACTCCATGTGATCTACATGGTACAACGTACTCCGCGGACCTATATCATGGTTAGGGGTGCCAGCCGTAGGTCTTGTCTACCTTATGCCATGTGCAACCTATTCAGTCTCAAGTGCACATGGGAGCGTTTTAGTTTTCATGTAAGAGAGCCTCCCCTCCAAACAGAGCCTTCCCACCCCAATGGGCTTAAGGATGTTGGCTTAAGGATCTTACCGTAAGAGATCCTCCCTATCGAACAGAGCCTCCCTACCCTGTCGGGCTTAAGGATGTTGGGCTTGAGGATCTTATAGTCTCCACGGCATCATACATACCACTGTGTGAAAACCTGTGAGAGCTAAGCTCTAGCACGATTCATGCATCATCAATAAATCTCCTCATATGAGCAACGCTCTAGTATGACTTTATGCATAAAATCATGAAGAAATCACGTACGAGCATAGCTCCAGTACGGTTATATGCATAAGAAAGTAAATCAAAATCCACGTACGAGCAGAAGCTCCAGTACGATTTATAAAACATCACCACAATTCAAACCAAGGTACGAGCTAGCTCCAGCATGTTTCATACATGTGAAAACACCAAAATCCAATGCGAGCGAGGCTCCAGCACGATTTTAACTCAAGTAATTATGATAGGTGGCTCTATTTCAACAAAACATATTTCAAATCAAAGTGTGCACATCCCTCGTGCTATTTTATGAAGTTACAAAAATCAAATGGCCAGCCTATCCATCAGTTTGCTTAAACCAAAGCAATTGTGTTTCATAAAATATCAAAACATGTGATTGATGCAATTATTAGCCTTACTATCTCCTTTTTTGTAAGTTTCACTTCAAAATCAAATCATATCTACTCGTAGTTGTTCACACAATCAGAAATCCTTTTCTAGATATCCAAGTATTTGTAAAGCCCTATATACACCCACAAAGTATGTGCAGCTATCTCTATGTACTTACAAAATTCCCTTACCTAGAATCGCTTCGTGTGATTCCACTTCCTTAAAGCTGCTTGATTACGCGGTTCGATTCTCCTCCAACAAATTCTCTGAAACTGTACAAGATTACGTTTCACATCAATTTAGTCCAATATAACACAACTCTTGCGTTCACTATAGTTGATTCAACCTATAGTCTTCATTATTACTTGTAAAGCCTCATTTGATTGCTCTACTAATATCTCGCGAGTCCATTGATTCTCACTAATCGATATTTGAGCTCATAGTGTCTCTAGTTCATCATTTACTTCACTATGGCATTTTTTCATACACCTTATATACTCATTTTCATAATTTGACTATCCTCACAATGTAGCTTCATTCCATCATCTTATAATCATGCATATTACTCCACTAACACCTTAACATAATCCATTTGTCATCAACTCACCCTTAATACATTTTCTCACACTAGACTCATTCTAGGTTTTACTTGTTTCATCACATTCAATGTGATTTCTATCATAAATTCATACACCCATCTACTCAAAATCAATAACTAGATAATGTACTTTGAGATAGAGTGTTAAGAACTCACCTAGCTTGATTTTCTTCTTGCTCCAAATAAGAACACTCATTGCTCCTTCAATATAACCAATGGGATACTGATTCCAAGTTATGTTGTTCTTCTCTTTAAAGTGAATAACTTTGCTCTAATGATCTTTCCTCAAATCTTTATGAAAATGGGTTGATTTTAGATTGAGAAAGCTAGGTTTAAGATTGAAAATGGAAGGAAATGGTCTGTTCCTGTGAAATGCAGATCAACTGCTCCCTTTTTTACATAAATGGCTTGATGAGATCGATCTGCATAGGGTGGAGATCGATCTGGTCCTCTTGAATTCTTCATTTTCTTGACATTTTGCAGGCATGAGATCAATTTGTTTGCTGCATGAGATCGATATGCCGTGTTGCATGGGATCGATCTGCTCAATGAAAGATGATCGATTTATCTCAGGCAAAGAGCTTAGGGGATCGATCTAGCCTTAAGGGGAGATCGATCTGGTCCAGCCCGAGAGTAATGGAGATCAATTTTCTTGTGTGAGGGATCGATCTCCCTCTTCTAGACTGTTTGTCATCATGTTTTCCTAGCCATGAGATCGATCTCTCCTTGCATGGGATCTATCTGGCCTTCATCCTGCACCCTTTTTGCTACGAATTCTCCATTTAAACTCATACTTAATCACTTCAACACTCATTTTTCAATCCATTCACACTTAGAACTTAAAAACATTTATTTCTTGTAATTCGTATGCAATGTAACTTGTCTATACATAAAATAAATATATCCATTACATCAAAATTTACGGGTCTCACATTAGAGCCTGAACCCCTATCTCATATTTTACATGAAAGTTCACCCATGCGTGAGTCGTAGAGGACTGATAAGGTATGTAAAAAGTGTGAGATTAAGGTGGGAGATAAAGTGATGTTTGCAGATCTAGCTTTATTAAATATGTGTGGTTTTGATGTGATTCTAGCGATAGATTGGTTTACAGCCAATTGTGTGAATCTAGACTGCTACACTAAAACTGTAACTTTCTCCCTACTTGAAAAATTTAGTGTATGTTTGAATTTTAGGGAATAAAAATGTGTGAAGATTATTGTGAGAAATCTTATTGATATAATTATGATTTTTGAAAAGCACTGATTAAATTATTGATGTGAAGGTTACATCGCACTCATCTCCGATATCAGTCGAGAACATTCCAGGATAGAGGACATACCTGTAGTATGTGAGTTTTCGGATGTTTTCCCAGATAAGTTATCGAGTTTACCACTAGAAAGAGAGTTGGAGTTCACTATCGATTTAGTGCTCGATACTCAGTCGATCTCTAAACCTCCCTATAAGATGGCATTAGTTGAATTGGAGGAGTTAAAGAAACAGTTGCAAGAACTACTTAACCGGGGTTTTATTAGACCCAGTGTGTCACCATAGGGAGCCCCAATTTTATTTGTGAGGAAAAAATATGGTAGTCTCAGATTGTGCATAGATTACAAACTACTGAACAAGGCTAAGGTGAAGATCAAATACCCCATACCAAGGATAGACGACTTGTTTGATCAGTTGAAAGGGGCTTTTGTCTATTCTAAGATTGACTTAAGATCAAGCTATCACTAGTTAAGAATTAGGAAAGAGGAAGAACTAGATATGGCCACTACGAATTCTTAGCGATGCCTTTTGGTTTGACGAATTCCCTATTGCTTTATGAGTTTAATGAATGAGGTATTTCGAGACTATCTAGATCGGTTTGT
The DNA here is from genome assembly GCA_033439115.1 of Firmiana major. Classification (NCBI taxonomy): domain Eukaryota; kingdom Viridiplantae; phylum Streptophyta; class Magnoliopsida; order Malvales; family Malvaceae; genus Firmiana; species Firmiana major. Next base: position 63,145,754 of record CM065904.1, read on the forward strand.
GATAGTCTTCATTAATGATATTCTTATATATTCTCAGTCCCAAGAGGAACATGCACATCATTTGAGGATTGTGCTTCAGATACTCCGAGACATGCAGTTGTATGGCAAGCTCAGCTAGTGTGAGTCTTGGCTGGATCATATAGCTTTCCTTGGTCATATTATATCTAAGGACGAGGTATCAGTTGATCTGTCCAAGGTAAAGGTTGTACTTAATTAAGAGAGACCAATGACAGTTACAGAGATTCAAAGTTTTTTGGGAGTTACAAGGTATTACAGAAGGTTTGTTAAGGGATTCTCCAAGATCGCTGCTCCTCTGACTAAACTTACACGCAAAGATGCTCCATTTGCATGGTTTGAGGAGTGTGAGCAGAGTTTCCAAGAGCTTAAATTGCAATTAACTACAACACCCATTTTGGTTATCTCGAGTGTATCTGGAGGCTTCGCAGTGTATAGTGATGCTTCCCATTAGGGTTTGTGGTGCGTACTCATGCAGCACGGAAGAGTAGTCGCTTATGGATCACGTCAACTGAAAGACCATGAACGGAACTACCCCATGCATGATTTGGAGTTAGCCGCAGTGGTGTTTGCATTAAAGATATGGAGGCATTACTTATATGGGGAAAGGTTTCAGATCTTCACTGACCATAAGAGTTTGAAGTATATCTTCGACCAGAAGGAGCTTAATATGAGACAAAAATGATGGATAGAGCTCCTTAAGGACTATGACTGTGAGATTTTATATCATTCGAGGAAGGCGAATGTAGTTGCTGATGCCCTGAGCAGAAAGAGCATGGTTTATGTTATGATGATTAGGGAATGGGATTTATTTCAACAGTTCACCAGACTTAAAATCACAGTTGAGGAAGCAGAGGTCGGATTTATTGCTAGCCTACAGATAAAGCCCAATATTATGGATCAAATTAGAACCGGACAAAGAAGTGATTAGAAGCTACAGGATTTGGTTAGCCAAGCTGAAAAGACCTTGTAGTCAGATTTTGCTATCAGTGATGATGGATTGTTGAGGTTTTTGGGCTGTTTTTGTGTTCCGAGCAATGATACCTTAAAGCAGTAAATTTTAAGGGAGTCTCACTGTTTCGGTTACACCATGCATCCAAGTAGTACTAAGATGTACCAAGACTTGCGTAAGGTGTATTGGTGGAGTGGTATGAAATGGGAAGTGGTAGAATTTGTGGCCTAGTGTTTAGTGTGTCAATAGGTAAAAGCTGAGCATAAAAAACCCAGAGGATTACTTAAATCCTTACCAGTGCCTAAGTGGAATGGGAGCATATCACCATAGACTTTATCATGGGATTACCGAGGACCCGGAGAGGTCATGATGCAATTTGGGTGATAGTAGACAAATTAACTAAGAGTGCCCACTTTCTTGCCATCAAGAGGATGGATACTTTGAGAGCCTTAGCAAATTTATATGTCAGAGAGATAGCTTAACTGCATAGGGCCCAATGAGTATTACATCTGATAGAGATTCTAGGTTTACCTCCAAATTTTAGACTCATTTTTAAGAAGCCATGGGATCTCGATTAAATTTCAATATTGCCTATCATCCTCAGACTGATGGTCAGTCCGAGCGGATTATACAAACCTTGGAGGATATGTTGTGGGCGTGTACGATGGACTTTAAGGGATCATGGGATGATCACCTGCCCCTTTTTGAGTTTTCTTACAACAACAGCTATCATGCGAGTATTGGTATGGTACCCTATGAGGCTCTGTATGGTAAGAGGTGTAGATCCCCTATAACTTGGGAAGAAGTGGGTGATAGAAAGGTAATTGCTCCCGACCTTATTGAATAGGCAGTTTAGAATGTAAAGATTAATTATGATAGATTATGAGTGACTTAGAGCTGACAGAAGAGTTAGCTGATATACATAGACGACCACTTGAGTTCCAAACTAGAGATTTTGTGTTTCTTAAATTGTCTCTAAGTAAGGGTATCATGAGCTTTGGGAAGAAGGGGAAGCTAAGTCCCCATTTTATTGGTTTGTTTGAGATATTAGAGAGAGTGGAAGATGTCGCCTACCGGTTAGCTTTGCCTTCACAGTTTTTCACGATTCATAATGTCTTTCATGTCTCAATGTTGAGGAAGTATAATCTGGATCCCTCTCATGCCATCGAGTATGAAGCATTAGACATCCAGAGAGACATGAGCTATGTAGAATAACTTGTCCGGATCCTCGAAAGGAAAGAAAATGTACTTCTGACAAAGAGAATCCCGTTGGTAAAGGTTCTCTAGAAGCATCACTCAACAGAAGGGGCAACTTGGGAACTAGAGAGCCTGATGAAAGAGAAGTACCCTCGACTTTTTGAGGAATGACTTGTTCCTAATTTGGAAGACCAAATTCCTTTAAGGAAGGAAGGAATGTAAGGCCCGTACCTTTCTATGTATCCTTTATGATTCCATAAAGTATACACTCGTTACATGTAATATGAGTCATAAGAGATGTAAGGTCCACAAATTCAATGTACACACTTGTTATATGATTTTGTGATGTACACGCAAGTTACGTTATATATGAATCATAAGAAATGGACATTTTTAAGCTCTAAGTGTGAATAGAATACAAAATGAGTGGTGAGGCAAATGAATGCAAGTTATCCTTTGGAAATATGGGAAAAATTACAGCTCGAAGGCTGCAGATGAAGGGCAGATCGATCTCATTGCATAAAGAGATCGATCTCATTGCCTTGAAATACAATGCCAAGCATTTTGCAATAGGGAGATCGATCCCTCATCCAAAGTAGATCGATCTTAAGTTGCTTATGTTTGGACGAGATCAATCTCATCTCATAAGGCAGATCGATCTTTAGTTGCCTGGTTAGCCAAGATTGATCTCCTCTTAAGGCCAGATCGATCTCTGAACCTTTTGCTTGGCCCAGATCGATCTCATCCTATAAGCAAGGAGCAATCTTAATCTTTTGAGCAGATCAATCTCATGCAAATAGGCAGATTGATCTCCTGCTTGCATTGTCAAATTCAGAAGGAGTTCAAGAAAGGGCATATCAATCTCTCACCCTTGGAGATCGATCTCATATTGTGTTTCCTATAAAAACTCAAAAGCTAAAATTGCCTTTCATGAAAACAACTCAGTTCTATTTTTAACAAGTGACCTAGCTTTCTCACTCTAAAATTATCACTTTCCAATCAGTTTTGAGAGAAGTTCCTTTGAGAAATGTTGTTCCTAGGGAGGAAGAGAACAACATAGTCAAAGATTGGAAGTTGAAACCTTAGATTGAAGGAGAAAAGTGGTTTTCCCCCAATTTAGCAAAAAGAGGAAAAAGTCAAACTAGGTAAGATTTCAATACACCATCTTCTAATATGTTAATCTAGACATTTAGATGAGTTGATTGGTGTATATAACGTTAGCTAAAAAATTAATGTACATGCTTAAACAACCATGACCTAGAATGGGCTTAATGAGAGAAAGTTGAAAATGCATGGAGTTAATGATGATTTCAACATGTAGAGATATTATTAAGCATGTATAGATGATTCTAAGATAACTTTGTGAAATCCATATGTTGGAATGGATGATGATTGAAAATGGGCATAAGAAGTGTTTGATAAAATGCCATAGAGAAAGAAAATGATGAACTCAAGGCATTGTGAGCGTAATGTCGGTTCAGTGTGAATCAATAGACCTAAAGAGTCTAAAGGATTCTCGAGAAACGATTAGAACAATCGAAATAGGCTTAAGAGAATATAAGGTCCAAAAGATGTAACGAAGCCAAATTTAGTGTAAAATAGCCTCATGCATTGAATTGAAGTTCATAAAAATGAGAATTGAGAATATTAAAGTATCCTAATATGAGTAGAAATGCTTGCAGCTCTTGAAGATTGAATTGAAGCAGATAAAACTAGATTATGAGCATTGGAAATCAAAGGGAAGTGATTCAAGCGTGATTTGAGGTAAGAGATGCAACTGTTTTTGTGCATATGTATTCTTTACAGATGAAAATGCTTTAACAGCATGAAAACATTTTATTAATGAGCATATGTTTTGAGAAAAGCGTTTAACTTGAGATTTCTCACTTGAGTGTATGTTTTACCAGTTTGAGCTCGGTTTCATGATTTAAAATGTTTTGCGAACAAATATACTTTAAGATTGAATGAGATTTATAAAGAAAAACTACTCTGAGCTCTACGTGAAGGAGAAACTATTTTCAGCATAATAATGGCATGTTTTTTAAACGAAGGACTTGTCATGGTATCTACACATTGATGCCTTCACTTTGGTAGCATGAGATGCCTCTGTTTTGGTAACATGAGATGCCTCTATTTTGGTAACGAGAGATGCCTCCGCTTTGGTAACGAGGGATGCCTCCGTTTTGGTAACGAGAGATGCCTCCGTTTTGGTAACGAGAGATGCCTTCGTTTTGATAACGTGAAATGATTCCCTCGTTTGAGGATGCCCTCGTTGTGGATGATGTGATGTGATGACTGTTTTCATGACATTTATAGTATGCCTAGTCTCCATAACTGTTTTGAGATAATGATGCTTTGATGAATTATGATTTTTAATCACATGTTAACAATTATGTGAACTGTGCCATCATTACACTTATGCTTGATAATGATTTCTAAATCTCATATGCACTCCTTATTGAGCTAGTTAAAGCTCACCCACCTTTTTTTCCTCCCCCACAAATTACTTACAGTGAGTGCTAGTACTTGCTGCTTACATGACATAGGCTGGTGGACAAGACTCTCCCCAGGCTATTGCTTGTACACGCAAGAGGTATAATTCAATTTATTTTGTATCTAGACAATGATGTAATGCAGACACTTATATTAGAGTAACGTTGGGATGTAATCAGGATGATTTATGTATATAAATTAGAAAGTGGGTTTCTTTTGATATCATGTTATTGGTTTATGGATTAGACTTCAATTCTACTAAATTGTAAATATCGTGGATGAGCAATTTGATAACGTATAGATATGAATTAACTGACATTGTACAGGAATACTGTAAGACCCACTTTTTAAGTACTTGTTGATGCATTTTCTTATGATTCATGTGATGTACACTTCCACATATTGATCGAATCATAAGAAGAGCTTTAACTGAATTAAATTGCAAATGGAATGAAACAAAATATCGGTGAATGCATGTAGTAGCCAAATAAGGGCCGAGATGGCCATAGGCCAAGCGAAAGGGATCGAAATCAAGTTGACTAAAAATAAGAATTTAAAATAAGAAAAGATAGTGGGTTTATGAAAGGAAGTCGATTCAATTTGGTCCCGAACACGTTGAAGGGTAAAACGGGCAAAAGACCAAAATTTTGGTATAAATTCGATAAGAAAATTTCATTAAAATATGGATTTAGGAAATCTTGATCAATAAAAGAAAAATTATTGAATTTTGAGTCTAATTGACCAATATACAAATTTATTAAGATTTAATAGAAATTTGACCGGGACAATATCCTGAAAATACGAAGAAAAATACATCGAAAAAGGGTTAAAATAAAATAAAATTAATTAATTAATCTAAATAAAATAAAGTTTTTTTGTTGATATTTTAGGATTTTAATAATATTTTCAGGATTAAAATAATAATAAAATAAATTATAAATATAAAGTAATAATAATAATAAAAAGTAACTGAAATCTGAAAATGAAACAAAATGAAATAGTGAAGCCGAACGGAGACGACGCGTTCACGAAGCCCGACGACGATCCAGCGATCGACGAGGCTAGGTAAAGGCCGAAGAAGGAAGAGGAACTTCAGACGACTTTGCGGATACCAGTGACGTGTTGTATCAACGCCGGAGACGGACAAACGGAGGAGGAAAAGCAGACAGGAAAAAAGGGCTTGATTCCAATGATCCGCGATAGTTGGGTGTGATCAAAGGGTGCTGGCGTGATCGGGAGGACGAGTCGGTTCTATTGGTACCTGATTTGTTAGGCAAAACGGTCAAAAACGACCGGCGACGGTGAGGGCCCTGAAATGGCACCGTTTGGGCCGAGAGGAAAGGGGAAGGAAAAGGAAGGAAAGAAAAAGAAAGAAAGGGGAAAGGAAAGACGTCTCGAGATTTGGGTAAGTTAACCGATGGTCGAGATTAACCTACGGGTAAATTTTAGAAATTAATTTAATATTATATTTAATGAAAAATAACCTGGATTAATCTAATTGTGCAGTTCTACTACAGAGCCCAAACGAGAGCCGATTGAGCTCCAATTTTTGTACCCCGCATAGCATTGGGTAAGTACACTTTAATTACGACGATTTGAGTCCTTAATGTAGAGTTAAGATTATTTTACGGATTTTATGGATTAATTCTGCATAAAATGAATTGTACTCAAAATTTTAAAGTAATTATCGTAAATAGTATGCTGGCTATCCAATGAGTTTGAAACGAAGCCCGATGAGTATTAGTAAGCCAAATGAGCCTAATAGACCAGAAGAAGGGATTTAATAAGTGGAAAGAGGCTGAAAATGGGTCGAGGCCCATTAAGGTGCAATCAGGCCCAATAAAGTAAAACGAGCCCAGTGCTTTGGATTCGATCAGTAAGAGTGAAATACTGATAAGTATATTAGAACTGACCCAATACGTGGTTATGTGCAGCTTCGTAGATTTGGTTTGGAGCGAATTGGACTGAGAGACCTGGTATGGTCGAGACGAGATAAGCTCACTCATGATTCCAGGTAAGGGAATTTTACGGACTGCTAGAGGTAACTTTACACAATTTCGACCTCATTTACATTCCCTAAAATTGTCTGAAGGATCTAGATTTAAAATAAGAATTTTTGGTGCCCAAATGGGCAAATGACCAAAATACCCCTATGAAGGGTAAAATTTCTAAAATTAGGAAAAGTTAGGAGGAGCAAGAACAAGAGGTTCCTGCTTGTTTTTTAGGTGTTTTGACACGTGCATGGGTAGGCTGGCTAGCTTTTAAATAAAAATGCACAACATTGCATATTTTCAACAATGTGATTTCTTTTGGAAATTGTTTTGAGATAACAGAGCCGCCTACGATATTTTATAAAAAAAATGAGATGTGCTAGAGCTTAACTCACACGAGTTTTGATTTGTGTGATGCATGCATTAGTGATAGAGCAGGTGCTCACACTAGGGTTTTACATGTAGTGGTGCTGGAGTCTAACTCGCACCAGATTTTCATATGATTTTCGTGGCAGGGTGCTGGAGTCTAACTCGCGCTAGATTTTCACTTGATTTTTATGACAGAGTGCTAGAGCCTAGCTCACACTAGTTTTACATGATTTTGACAAAGTGCTGGAGCTTAGCTCACACTAGATCTTATGAGATTTTATGAAATGCGTGCTGGAGCTTGGCTCGCACGAGATTTTTCTTGATTTTATGAGAGTGCTGGAGCATCGGGTAGACTGTGTGTCACACCGATTAAATATGCTTGCACGTGCATTTTGAGATAGGCACGATTTTTTATAAGAGATGTGGGTCTACGGAGTACGTTGTACCGTGCAAGTCGTATGGAGTACACTGTACCGTGCGGTGATTAATTATGTGGCATCTTTGGATGCGAGTGATCGGGCAAGACCGGCGAGATGGACTGACCCACCTCTCGCGGTGGTTCCCGATAGTGGTGAGACCCCACACACAGGATTCGTGTAGCAGTGGGATCACGAGGATATGGCCATAGTCCTAGTTATTTTCCCGAGATATATATATATTGCCTAGTCTCGCATGTTATTACTTGATGTTTTTGAGAATCATGTTTTGTGGACTTTTGTGTGAGTCTGGATCACCCGAGGGAGGGGTTAGATCCTGATTGAGATATGATTTTGATGAGAATGAAACTGGGTTTTAAACTGAAACTTACATAAAGTTATTTTCCATGCTACTGAAACCCATGCGTGATGTAAACTGGTCTTACATGACATTCATTTGTGTGGCATATGGGTATGCGTGAATGTTTATTTTCAAATTATGTTGAGAAAGGGTGGTTTATGCATGGCACCACATTCATGTAGGTTGTATGGTTACCTACTTTTTCGTAGGATTGCCTTACTGAACTTGATGTGCTAACCCCTTTCATTTTTCCTACACAGATTTCTTTTAGTAGACTTTGAGACGACTAAGTTCTGCATTCCAGACATCTGCTGCTACTCATCACTTGAGGTATATACACTTGTAGATATTGTATCTAAATAAGAATAGCACAGTAATATGTTTGTAGGTAACTTTTGGGGATATATAGACACTGTAAACACTTGTAAATGAATGGGAAAGAATTAATGAAAAGCTCATGTGTTTACCTTTCATTTAATAAGGAATTGAGTTGTATGGAGAATGAATGGTGGGACTAGTATTGACGTACAGCCCAATCGTTAGTGGAGTGTGGTCACGATTAGAGGACAGGTAAGTATGAAGGAAAAATGAAAAATTTACTCTGATTTTTGGGTCGTGACAAATACACCATGAGTAAGAAGTTTAACTTAAGAAAAATTTTAAATTAGCCCTATTTTTCATGCTTTCGGGATTTCACACTCTTTTTTTTGGTTACTGTTCACCTATTTTTAAATTTCTTTTCTTCTTTCCCGCCAACCTTTCTTGTCTCCCTTTTCTTTCTTCCTTGCTACCACCTGACGCTACTATTCATATTTCCTTCTTTCTTTCAGGCGCTACCTCTCCTCCATCTTTTTAGTGTTTTCACCATCTCCATCGTCATCTACCTTACATCTCCATTCGGGTCACCTTTCATCCATCTTCTTCCTCCACTCTCGATCTGGTTCGTTTCCCTTAGATCCGAGGCCAAGATGCTCTGCTAGCAGCACCCTTTTGCTGCCCTCGGTGCTTACTGGTGAAACTCTCCTTCATGTTTGCTGTGCTTGGTCAGAGGCTGATAAGTTGCATATTAGACATATTAATTGTCATATTTTTCCATGATTTAAATTTTTTTATATGCTTAATTTTTGGATATGACTTATATTTTCTATTTTGTATTGTGAATGAAGGAAAATGGACAAAATGGATTAAAGCTGCAAATGTTGATCAAGTCACAAAATCAGAAGAAATCTTGGTGTAAGACGTGGGCACGTCTAAGGCAGTGACAAGAATTGTAACTCAAATAGGTGAATTCAAGTTAAGATCAATCACTTGTAGCTGAAGTTAACTTAAACAGTCTAAAGATGACAAGTGGAAGATTTTTATTATTAAGGAAGAGATATGCAATGACTGTCTTTGGCAAGTGTTGGAAAAGGAAAGAAGTTTAATTGTACTCAATCAGAGAAATTTCCTTTGGAAACAGATTCTGGGGGTTAGGAGATTTAGTATTTATAGACTAAGAGTGGAAAGGGGAGAGAATCTTGAATCATCATCATAGACACAATTCTATATTTTTATTTTTCTTTAGTGTTTTTCTCTGAACTTATGGCTTGCTAAATTATTTAGTCTAACCAAAGGATAATTAAAGTTTGGGTTCTTCAAGAATTGTGAGATCTAATTAGTTTTATCTTACTCTTTTATATCTTTGCTATTTATATATGTTCTATACTTGTTTAAATTATTGTTTTGATTGATTGTGCAAAAAGGGCCCTTTGTTCAATTGTCAGGATAATATATCACTAATTAGAAACCTGAATCCGTAATTATTTAGGAATTCTAATATAAGTGGTAAATAACATAATTGATTTCAGATATATGATCTAGCTTAAATGAACCTACATGTGTGTTTGTTGGTTAGAATTGGTAGTCTCTCTAGTTTTTAATTATGTTGGTAAATTAAATCTTGAGATCGTATCTAAGGTTGTTTAACTGACAAGAGAAATAATTAGAGATCGTATCCTAATTATCGAAGAAGTAAGGAGGGATAGGTTATTAGGTCGTACCAATAACCATAACCAATTTGGTAAAGATTAAAAGAACTCATTTTTGCATAAATGATCAATTCCCTGAACCCACTCTAAAATTATTCCTTTGGTTGGATGCTTTCATCATATTGATTTTCTCTCAATATTTACATAGCAATTTCTTTGCTTACATTTTAATTTTTCTTTTCATTTTCATTTTCACAAATCCCCAATTATATTTTCTTTTTAAATCTTCTGTAGAAAAACAAATCTAACCAATCTTTTGGGAAACGACCTTACTCATTTATACTACAATTTAATTTATTTTTGAGTAGGAATTATTATTATTATTGGTCTCGACAGACATCAAATTTTAGCGCCGTTGCCAGGGATTGGTTTTAATTAGATTTATTTTAATGCCCCGTTCTTTTTGTGTGGGTGAATTAATCCCATACGATCTTGAGATTGAAAGGACGAGTAAGCGGAATAGGAAGGAAGCTAAAATCCAAAAGGCGCAAGAAACTACCTCTGCATCCCCTGGACTGAATTTAACACCTGATTTGACCAATTCATCTGGTGATTCGGAAACTAAAGAAATAATGGCTAAAGAAGAGCAAACTTTAAGGCAGTTTGCTGCACCACCTGTCAATCAACAACCCCTCTACATTCATTATCCAACTTTGCAAGCAGATTTTGAATTAAGATCGGGTTTGATCCATTTGCTTCCCAAGTTCCATGGTCTTGAGAATGAAGACCCCCACAAGCATTTGAAAGAATTCCATATGGTATGTTCAAGTCTAAAGCCACAAGGAGTTACCGAAGAGCAAATTAAAATGTGAGCTTTTCCATTCTCACTAGCTGATAGAGCAAAAGATTGGTTATTCTATTTACCTCCTAGTTCTATAACCACGTGGACTGAGATGGTGAGACTTTTCTTGGAAAAATTTTTCCCTGCTTCAAGAGCTGCCATCATTAGAAGAGAAATATGTGGAATCAAGCAGAGAGACATTGAGACTTTTCATGAATACTGAGAAAGATTTAAGCAACTTTGTGCAAGTTGTCCTCAACATAGGATTTCTGAAAAACTCTTAATTCAATATTTTTATAAAGGATTGTTACCCATGGAAAGAAGGATGATGGACGCAGCCAGTGGAGGTACGAAAGTGAACAAGACTGCTAGAGAGGCTAAAGATTTGGATTCAGACAAGACATACCTCATAGAAGAGTAAACGAGGTAAATACACATTCTCTTGAAAGTCACATAGCTAACCTAACATCTGTTGTTCAATAATTGGCTATAGGAATGGGAAATGTGCAATACGCTATAGCATGCGGAATCCATGCTGCTACTCGCCACCTAATCGACATGTACCCCACACTTCAAGATGAACCTCACGAGCACGCAAATGTAGTTGGAGGATTTCCAGGTCCACCTCAAAGAAATTATAATCCATACTCGAATACTTATAACCCAGGGTGGAGAAATCATCCCAACTTAAGCTACGGAGCAAGGCCTCAATTTCAGAATTCTCAATATAGACAGCCCGCTCCACAACGACAACAACATCAGCCATCTTCAAGTTCAGGTATGTTTCTTGAGAAAATTGTTAAATCACTTGCAACTAACACATAACAATTTCAATAAGAGACTAGGATTAGCATCAAGAAGCTAGAGGATCAAATGACTCAGCTAGCCATTTCTGTGAATAGACTGGAATCTCAAGGAAAATTACCTTCACAGACAGCCATCAACTCCAAACAGAATGTCAGTACAATGACCTTGAGGAGTGGAACCGAGTTAGGGGAGTCTAGCAAGACAACCCGAAAGCGCATTCCAGAAGAAGAAGCTGAAAAGGAAGTTACTGCATCCCAACCACAATTGGATTACCCTAAGGAACCTAATGGTACGTAACAAAAAGTTTTATCACCAATTCCTCATTTTCCTTTTAGATCATCCAAATCCAAAAAAGGAGGAGGAGGACAAGGAAATTTTTGACACGTTCCGTAAGGTCGAGGTAAATATCCCTTTACTTGATACAATTAAACAAGTACCTCGATATGCCAAGTTTCTCAAGGAGTTGTACACCAACAAAAGGAAATTGAAAGGTAATGAATTTGTAAGCATGGGCGAGAATATTTTAGTTGTCCTTCAGAAAAAGTTACCTCCTATATGCAAGGACTCAAGTATGTTTACTATCCCTTGTAAGGTAGGTAATGTTAAAATTGAAAGAGCAATGTTAGATCTGGGAGCTTCAATTAATGTCATGCCTTTGTCTATTTATAAATCTTTGAATGTTGGACCATTAAAAGAGACTGGTGTGACTATTCAGCTTGCTGATAGATCTAATGTTTATCTTGAAGGTGTTCTTGAGGATGTTTTGGTGCAAGTAAATGGATTGATCTTTCCTGCTGATTTTTATGTGCTTAATATGGAGGATGATGACTCATCTAGATATTTAATTTTGTTAGGAAAACCTTTCTTGAAAACATCTAGAACCAAAATTGATGTGCATGATGGTACACTTAGAATGGAATTTGATGGTGAAATCATTAAGCTTAATATCAATGATGACCATGAGAGTTCTAGGATTTACAAGGAAAAAATAAAAGGTCTCTCATGATTGTATGGTTTCTAAGAAAAATTCTTATGTTGGTCAGAAAGTTATACTATCTCATTCTAAATTAAAAATATTTCCTAGTAAATTTCGTTCTAGATGTTTAGGTCCTTATATTGTTACTAACGTGTTTCCTCGTGGTGCAATTGAAATTCAAAGTTCGGATACAGGTTAAATCTCTAAGGTCAAGGGTCATCACTTAAAGTCTTTTTATGAAGGTTTACAAGTGCATGAAGTGGAATGAATTGGGTTGAAATTTCCAAGCTACAATTGAGCATAGTAATGTCAAGCCAAAGACGTTAAAGAAAGACGCTTTTTGGGAGGCAACCCAAAATTTCTCTTTATTTTCTGTTTCGTAACTATTTTTCTTAATTTTTGTTGTTTTATTAATAGTAGATAAGATTTATGTTTGTTTTTAGGTTCTTCAAAAAAATTTAGAAGAGGTGATTCAATACGGCGTGCCCACGCCCTACTGAACACCCTCTTCTGAAAAAAAAAATCGAAGTAGTGTTTGCATAAGGCGCGGGCACGCCTTATGACTAGACCTTTTCTGCCTAAAAAAAATACAGAACATGTGTTTTCATAGGGCGTGCCCACGCCCAATCTAAAAACCTCTTCTGCCAAAAAAAATATTAGAACATATGGTTTTTTTATTATTATTTCTTTTCTCTCTCCCCCAGCTCAATTTTTTTCTTCCCACTTGTAATTTTTTTCTTTCTCAACACCACAGTGGTCATCAATTTCCACCAGCCAATCTTAGGTCCTTTTTCATGGCCCTGACTGCAGCATTCAATTTTTGGTAACAGTTCTAGCAGCTCCGGCAGCGACCAGCATCCACTAGAACCGAGTCCAATTTTCGACAATTTTTTCCAATTTCCCACCAGCAGCCCTAGCACCGACTGCAACAGCCACCATCGTCCCTTCTTCATCCCCCTTGACTGCAACTTCTTTAGTATCCAACCGAGCAACAACAACTCCATCGACAACGCAAAACCGAGAAACACAACTCAGACAGAAGCAACCCGCTAGTCCCCTCCCCGCATTGTGCACCTGTCAGCTCTCGAGCACCTTCGATAACCCGCGACCTCCCTTCTACCCCTCTCATCTACAGCAGCCATCCCAGTAGTCGCCCCTGCTCCCTTATTTCTGTTATTTTTACTTGAAGATTAACAAACGTATGGGGTGAGTGTGAGAAATGTGAATTTTGTATACCCCATTTAAGAGAATTATAATTTGGTGTATGTAATTATGACATGTTAATGAAGACACAAGTTTTAAATATGATACAGTATAAGAAGATGATGTTTTTAAGTCTTGAATGTGTATGGGATGAAATATGGAGTGTGGGGTACATTTTGGAAAGTTTTACATTGAGTTTTTTGTAAATTGATGCAGCAGCAGTACAATCTGTAAAGGCTAGATCGATCTCCAAGGATGAGAGATCGATCTCATGGTCCAGAGTGCAGGCAATGTGCAAGAACTGATAGGCAGATCGATCTCACAGGTAAAAAGATCGATCTCAAAATGTTTCTGTAAAGAGAAGATCGATCTCCTCAAGGATCAGATCGATATCATGAAGCATTCTGTAAACAAAAGATCGATCTCATGAAGCAATTAAGAGATCAATCTCACCCCACAACAGATCGATCTCCTAGGCATAAAATTACCCCAAAATGTTCCCAAATTCAAATAGAGATTGATCTCATCAAGGACCAGATCGATCTCCTACCTTCAACCTATATAAAGACCTATGTGTTTTTTAGAAATTCATTCTCTCTCTCTTCAAAAATCAAAATCCCTAACTTTCTCTCTTCTCTAAATTACCCATTTCCATTCAAATCAGGGGTTATGGTAAGAAGAAAAGTTGAACCTCAGCCAAAAGAGAATAACATACGTGGAAATCGAAGGACAAATTGAATCGAGGTGTGAATAGAGCTCTCCATAAGTTTTGGGTAAAATTTCTAAGATTTAATCTTTGATATTGAGGTGATTTTCGTGATTTTGACTATGGTTGTTGTGATAAAATATCTAGGAAATAATTAGAGTTGATAAAATTGTGATTTTGTTTGAGTGATGATGATATTATACAAATTGTGGTAGTTTTGGGATTTTGGCTATAAATTGGAATTAAGGCAATGAGGTGATTTTAGCATGGATATTTTGCATGAAAAATATAGGATTTGAAATGTAGTGGATGAGAATGTGGATTAGGATAGGAATATGAGAAAAATGAGGTTTGTAGTATTTAATGAGAATATGAGAAAATATGTGCTCGATGATGTGAGTGAGATGAATTATTGATGTTTTAGCATCGTTTGGACAGCTCGAGAGTTCCAGAGAGGAATGCGAGGCTAGTCTGTCGTTTGGGGGAACGATTGCACTATACGAGGTACAACGAGGTATGGGAAAACTTAAACTCATTTGTGTATGCGATTTTGTGATGATATTGTAGCATGAAATATGATTTGAGAAAACAAGCATGTTTTTATGAGTTGAGAATGAGTTATTGCACACGGTTTTGTAGCTGGTTGGGGCCCAATTGTTTTGAGTTGTAAACTAAATGTAAAATTATTTTACAACCGTTTTGAGTTTAAAAAGCGAAAAGTGATTTGGCCTTTACTTTAAGGCGTACTGAGATTTGAGAAATGTGTGCGTGGTTTTATCGGTTTGAGCTCGATTTTGACATGTTTTGTGTTGAGTACAAAACGGTTTTGACATTAGTTTTATGAGAAAAAGCATTATAAGCGCTACGTGAAGGAAAAATGGTTTTATTTGATGATGGCTATTACTGAGACTTAGGCATGTCATGTTGAATACACATTGGGCTTTGCTCTGGTGGCATGTAAGATCGGGCCGTGCTCTAGTAGCTCGTAAGACCGACTCCTTCGTTCTAGTAACGTGAGATGACCCCGCTCCGCGGCAGCGATAGGTGGCATTGCTCTGATAGCATGTAAGATCGGGTCGTGCTTTGATACCATGTAAGATCGACGGCTGTATGACTTTGATCAAGTCTAAAGCGAACCATAACCATGGGTATATTATTGTCGATGAAATCCCTCGATTGGGGGTGTCCACCTAGGGGATGAGTACAATCGTTTTGATGTGCTATGACGAGTTTTTATATGAGTTTTATTTGGCTAGTCTCGTTTTACACTTGAGATTGTGTTTGGTGGTTGCGCCTGTGCATTACTATTGCGGTGATTTTCATCACGTTTTATGAGAAAGCCATTATCGCATCCTGTTTTATACATGCTTGTAACCATGATTTGTATGAGCCATTTATTATCATGTTTCTACATGAGCTTTGAGAAATGAATTGAGACGATGTTTTAATTATTCATGTTACACTTTTCTACTGAGTTTATTGGGTTTCCACCCACATAACAAAACGATTGTGCTGTGAAAATCATCATTTTATCAATGAGTCCCTTACCTCTTTACTGAGCGATTTAGAAGATCACCCTGTTTTATCTCCCCCCATATTTCTTCAAGTGAAGAGAGTTTCCCTACGACGTACGGAGTAGTGGCTAGTAGAGGACTTGAGCTACAGGCCATATATTGTACTTTGAGGTATAATTTATCATTTCATGTACCCAGACTAATATTGTATTTACAGACACTTGATGAACAATGATGTATGGGATGTATTAGGATTAATTAATTCGAAATTGAAGAATGAATATGATGAAATATATAGATGTTGGATGATGAGATCTTGAGGTGTAAATTATAATTTATATATGATGATGCATGACACTGCACAGGAATACACCCTTAATTTTGAATGGATGTGAAAAAGTTTTAAATTTGCTCTCTTTTCCACTCTTCCGGGGCGTCACAGAGTTTTCTTAGTATCAAAGCCTAGGGTGTTTAGTACTGTCATTGTCAGTCAAGTGAAATAATACATCCCAAGTGTCTATATAAGTTTGGTCATGAACTGAAATTACGGATTGAGATTTCAATCGAATTTGATGTGTATGCGCAGCAAATGTATTGAGATAGAAAATGAGTGGACGACGAGGTTGCTCGAGGAGGTAGGCAGAGCCTCGAGCAACCTCCGCCACCTGCCCCATAACCAGAGAGTCCTAACTCTCGATTTAACTGGATTGGGCAAGATGTGCGGCAAGGTTTTGAGCAAATGGCAACGCTATTCGCGTAACATTTTGGAGTTAATGCTTCAGGTACTACTCCTACACCACCACAAGGACCTCTCATACCCCCAGTATAGATAGACCCAGTGAATCTCGTCACTCAGCCTAATGACAGAAGTATGGTTCGACTGAAGAACTTTTTGAAAATGAATCCGCCCGTATTCAAAGGGTAAAAGGATCCTACAAAGGCTGAGGAGTGACTGACTGAGTTGAGAGTCATATGTGACTATTTGGGATGCACAGATGCTGAGAGGGTCAGTATGAGCGCGTATATGTTGAAAGGGAAAGCTCTAGTGGGATACTACCTAGGGTATTCTGATGTCCAGTAAGGATGTGATTAGCTAAGAAGAGTTTCAGACGGCATTTAGAGCCCAATATGTACCATGAGCTACTTAGAGAAGGAAGCAGGCAGAGTTATCTGTGGATGATTATGAGAGCCGATTTACTGCTCTATTGAGGTATGATCCAAAGACCTTAAAAAACAAAGAGCTTCGCACAGAGAGATTTGTGTATGGATTGAAGCCCATCATCAGAGATTGATTGAGAGGGCTGTGTATTACTGAGTTTGGAGATGCTCTGAGACGAGCACGAGATATTGAGAGGGGAATCAAAATTGTACAATCCCAAAATGAGTTCAGTGCAGTGACTCAGGATAAAGGCAAGAGGCCAATGATTTCCCAAGCAAGTGTTCGGAGAGGTTCCTTCAAAAGAGGAAGGATTGAGGTACATAAGGGTAGATTAGAGAGACCTAGAGCTTATCTTAT
The DNA here is from genome assembly GCA_033439115.1 of Firmiana major. Lineage (NCBI taxonomy): Eukaryota > Viridiplantae > Streptophyta > Magnoliopsida > Malvales > Malvaceae > Firmiana > Firmiana major. The sequence continues at coordinate 63,163,078 of CM065904.1, forward strand.
CACTAGGGAGACCCCTCGAGATGTCAGGCCTGAGATAAGGGTTGGCAGAAATTATGGCCGATCGCATGAGGGAAATTGTACTGGGTTGTACCATAAATGTTTTAGATGTGGAGACATGGGTCACAGAGTAAAAGACTGCCCTCAACCTCAGAGACCACATGCTCCGGAGCCTACTGGACAACAACCTCAGAGAGTGAATCCCCTGAGATGGGCCACTGCATCAAAGAAAGGAAAGAAGCCCGTTACAGTGGGACGTGTGTTTGCTTTGGACAAGGCAACAACAGACACTTCTGCAGAAACTATAAGAGGTACACTCTCTGTCTATAATCATAAGGCTCATGTGTTAATTGATTCAGGGTCCACGTATTCATTTATTTCTGAGCATTTTTCATGTAGATTAAATTTGAAGTTTGAACCTCTAGAGTATGTACTTCATGTAAATACCCCTATGCGTGAGTCTCAGAGAACTGATTTAATCTGTAGAGAGTGTGAAATAAAGGTGGGAGATAGAGTGATACTAGCAGATCTAATGATACTAAATATACATGGATTTGATGTAATTTTGGGAATGGATTGGCTGACAACCAATCGAGTGAGTTTAGACTGCTACACTAAGATTGTAACTTTCTCCCTACCTGAACCTTACAGTGTACATTTGAAATATTGAGGAAATAAATATGTGAAATTTTTGTAAGCAAATTGGAATTTTGATGTTGCTTTTGAGAGTACTAAATATGATCGTTCATGTGAAGGTTATAAAACACTCATCTCAGATGATAAGTAGGAACATCCGAGGATTAAGGATATACCTATGGTATGTGGATTTTTCGATGTCTTCCAGATGAGTTGCCAGGTTTACCACCAGAGAGAGAGCTGGAGTTTACTATTGATTTGGTACCAGATACTTAGCCTATCTCTAAACCTCCGTATATGATGACATTAGTGGAACTTGAGGTATTGAAGAAACAACTACAGGATTTATTGGATCAAGGATTTATTAGACCCAATGTCTCACCGTGGGGAGCACCAATGTTATTTGTGAGGAAGAAGGATGGTAGCCTCAGATTATGCATAGACTACCAACTGTTGAATAAAGCCACGGTGAAGAATAAATATCCATTGCTAAGGATTGACGATTTGCTTGATCAGCTGAAAGGGGCTTTAGTCTTCTCTAACATTGCTTTGAGATCGGGCTATAACCAATTGAGGATTAAGGAGGAAGATATTTTGAAGACGGCCTTCAGGATAAGGTATGGCCATTATGAATTTCTAGTGATGCCCTTTGGATTGACGAACGCCCCTGTAGCCTTTATGAGGTCAATGAACGAGGTGTTCAAAGACTATCTAGATAAGTTTGTGATAGTCTTTATTGATGATATCTTAGTGTACCCTCGATCTTATGAGGAGCACGCATAGCACTTAAGGTTAGTACTTCAGATACTCTGAGATAAGCAATTATATGGAAAGCTTGGTAAGTATGAGTTTTGGCTGGATCGGATAGCTTTCCTTGGTCATATAGTTTTAGCAGAGGGAGTATCAGTTGATCCAATTAAAGTGGAGGCTGTGCTTAATTGGGAAAGATCGAAGATTTTTACAGAGGTACGAAGTTTCCTTGGTTTGACAAGGTACGACAGAAGATTTTTAGAGGGATTTTCCAGGATTGTCACTCCTTTGACCAAGCTCACGTGCAAGGAGACTCTGTTCACATGAACTGATTAATGTGAGCTTAATTTTCAGGAATTAAAGAGGAGATTAACAGCGGCACATGTGTTGACTATACTTGATGGATTAGGAGGATTTTCAGTGTATAGTGATGCTTCCCATCAAGGATTGAGGTGGGTGCTCATGCAGTATGGAAGAGTGGTCACCTATGGATCACGACAATTAAAAGATCATGAGCAAAATTACCCCACGCATGATTTGGAGTTAGCTGTTGTGGCATTTACATTGAAGATCTGGCGGCACTACTTATATGGGAAAAGATTCCAAATCTTCACTGACCACAAGAGTTTGAGGTATCTCTTTGATCAAAAGAGTTAAATATGAGACAAAGGAGATGGATGGAACTCCTTACAGATTATGACTGCGAGATTCTATACCATCTGGGAAAGGTGAACGTGGTTGCTGATGCCATGAGCAGGAAGAGTATGATATCTGCTATGATGATCAGGGAATGGGATTTATTAAAGCAGTTCACCGAACTCTGGATCAAAGTTAAAGAGGTAGTGAATGGATTTTTGGCTAGCCCACGAATAAAGCCCAGGATCATGGATTGGATTAGAACTGGGCAGCGTGATGATCAAAGGTTAATCCTTATGGTTAGCCAACTGAGCAAACTTCGCAGTCGGATCTCACAGTCAGTAAGGATGGATTGTTGAGATTCAGAGGATGAATTAATTACGAAGATGTATCGAGATTTGAGAAAGTTATATTGGTGGAGTGGCATGAAGCGAGACGTGGTAGATTTTATGGCCAGATGTTTAGTGTGCTAGCAAGTGAAAGCTGAGCATCGGAAGCTCAGAGGATTATTGCATCCTTTACTTGTGCCTACATGGAAATGTGAGCATGTCACCATGGACTTTATTATGTGTTTACTGAGGACCCGATGAGGTCGTGATGTGATATGGGTCATATGGATAGACTGACAAAAAGTGCCCACTTCCTTGCTATCAAGAGCACTGATACTATAGATGCCTTCGCTGAGTTGTATGTCAGTGAGATAGCTAGATTACATGGGGCTCTAGTGAGTATTACTTCTGACCGAGATTCTCAATTTACTTCCAAATTTTGGACCCAGTTTCAGGAGTCCATGGGATCTCGATTAAGTTTTAGTACCACCTATCATCCTCAGACAGATGGTCAGTTAGAGAGGACTATTCAGACCTTGGAGGATATGTTGAGGGCATATACGATGGATTTAAAAGGGATCATGGGATGATCACCTGCCCCTAGTAGAGTTTGCGTACAATAATAGCTATCATGTGAGTATTGGAATGACACCTTTTGAGGCTCTATATGGTAGAAGGTGTAGATCCCCTGTAGCGTGGGAAGAAGTGGGTGACAGAAAGATAAATGCTCTCGAACTTGTTGAACAGACTGTATAGAGTGCGAAACTCATATGTGAGAGATTATGGGCTGCACAAAGTAGACAGAAAAGCTATGCAAATATGCGTAAATGGCCACTCGAGTTTGATGTTGGTGATGCAGCATTTCTGAAGTTATCACCAAGTAAGGGTATCATGAGATTTGGAAAGAAAGGAAAATTGAGTCCTCGATACATCGGACCGTTCGAGATTCTTAAGAGTGTGGGAGAGGTAGCCTACAGGTTAGTATTACCCCTACAAATGTGCGAAATACACAATGTCTTTCATGTATCTATGTTGAGGAAGTACCACCCGGACCCTTCTCATGTCATAGAGGATAAAGAGATAGACATACAAGAGGACATGAACTACACTGAGGAACCCGTCTGGATTCTTGATAGAAAAGATAAGGTACTTAGAATCAAAAGCATCCCATTAGTGAAAGTTTTGGGGAAACGTCACTCAATGGAAGATGCAACTTGGGAGTTAGAGAGTCTCATGAAGGAGAAGTACCCTTATCTGTTTGATGAGTCGAGTTGAATTTGGATGACCAATATCTTTAAAGGTAGGGAGGATGTGAGAACTGTGAATTTTGTATACCCCATCTATAAGAATTATAATTTGGTGTATGTAATTATGACATGTTAATGGACACACAAGTTTTAAATATGATAAAGTATAAGAATATGAGGTTTTTAAATCTTGAATGTGTGTGGACTGAAATATGGACTATGGGGTAGATTTTGGGAAGTTTTACATTGAGTTTTCTACAAATTGATGCAGTAGCAGTACAATCTGTGACAGCCAGATCAATCTACAAGGATGAGAGATCGATCTCATGGCTCCAGAATGTAGGAAATGTGTAAGAACTTATAGGCAGATCGATCTCATAGGCAAGAAGATTAATCTCAAAATGTTTATGTAAAGAGAATATCGATCTTCTCAATGAGCAGATCGATCTCATGAAGCATTCTGTAAACAGAAGATCGATCTCTTCAAGGAGCATATCGATCTCTTCAAGGAGCAGATCGATCTCACATAGCAATTAAGAGATCGATCTCCTAGGCATAAAATTACCCAAAAACGTTCCCAAATTCAAATAGAGATCGATCTCATCAAGGACCAGATCGATCTCCTACCTTCGGCCTATATAAAGACCCTTGTGTTTTTTGGAAATTCATTCTCTCTCTCTTCAAAATCAAAATCCCTAGCTTTCTCTCTCTTCCAAATCGCCTATTTTCGTTCGAATCAGGGGTTGTCGCAAGAAAAAAAGTTGTTCCTCACCCAAAGAAGAACAACATACTTGGAAATCAAAGGAAGAGTAAAATCGAGGTGTGAATAGAGCTCTCCATAAGTTTTAGGTAAAATTTTTAAGCTTTAATCTTTGATATTGAGGTGATTTTGGTGATTTTGACTATGGGTGTTGTGATAAAATAGCTAGGAAATGATTAGAGTTGATGAAATTATGATTTTGTTGGAGATGATATTATACAATTTGTGGTAGTTTTGGGATTTTAGCTATAAATTGGAATTGAGGCAAAGAGGAGATTTTAGCATGGATATTACGCATGAAAAATATAGGATTTGAAATGTAGTAGATAAGAATGTAGATTAAGATAGGAATATGAGAAAAATGAGGTTTGTAGTATTTAATGAGAATATGAGGAAATATGTGATCGATGATGTGAGTGAGATGAATTATTGATGTTTCAGCATCGTTTGGACAACCCGAGAGTTCCTGAGAGAAATGCGAGGCTAGTCCATCGTTTGGGGGAACGATTGCACTATACAAGGTGCAACGAGGTAAGGGAAAACTTAAACTCATTTGTGTATGCAATTTTGTGATGATATTGTAGCATGAAATGTGATTTGAGAAAACAAGCATGTTTTTATGAGTTGAGAATGAGTTATTGCACACGGTTTTATAGCCGGTTGGGGCCCAATTGTTTTGAGTTGTAAACTAAATGTGAAATTGTTTTACAACCATTTTGAGTTTAAAAAGCGAAAAGTGATTTTGGCTCTACGTTAAGGCATATTGAGATTTGAGAAATGCGTGCGTGGTTTTGTCGGTTTGAGCTCGATTTTGACATGTTTTGTGTTGAGTACAAAACGGTTTTGATATGAGTTTTATGAGAAAACCAATTATGAGCGCTACGTGAAGGCAAAACAATTTTATTTGATAATGGCTATTACTGAGACTTAGGCATGTCATGTTGAATACACATCGAGCTTTGCTCTGGTAGCATGTAAGACCGGGTTGTGCTCTAGTAGCACGTAAGATCGACTCCTCCATTCTAGTAACGTGAGATGACCCCGCTTCGCGGCAACGATGGGTGGCATTGCTCTGATAGCATGTAAGACCGGGCCGTGCTCTAGTAGCATGTAAGATCGACTCCTCTATTCTGGTAATGTGAGATGACCCCGCTCCGCGGTAGCGATGGGTGGCATTGCTCTGATAGCATGTAAGACTGGATCGTGCTTTGATACCATATAAGACTGACGGCTGTACGACTTTGATCAAGTCTACAACGAACCACGGCCATGGTTGTATTATTGTCGATGACATCTCTCGATTGGGGATGTCTGTCGAGGGGACGAGTTTAATCGTTTTGATGTACCATGAGGAGTTTTTATATAAGTTTTATTTGCCTAGTCTTGTTTTACACTTGAGATTGTGTTTGGTGGTTGCGCCACGTGCATTACTGTTACGGTGATTTTCATCACATTTTATGAGAAAGCCATTATCGCATCCTGTTTTATACATGCTTGTAACCATGGTTTGTAGTGAGCCATTTATTATCATGTTTCTTCATGAGCTTTGAGAAATGAATTGAGATGATGTTTTAATTATTCATGTTACACTTTTCTACTGAGTTTATTGGGTTCCACCCACATAACAAAACGATTGTGCTGTGCAAATCATGATTTTATCAATGAGTCCCTTACCCCCTTACTCGAGCGATTTAGAAGCTCACCATGTTTTATCTCCCCCCAGATTTTTTTAAATGAAGAGAGTTTTCCTGCGACGTACGGAGTAGTGGCTAGTGGAGGACTTGAGCTCCAAGCCATATATTGTACTTTGAGGTATAATTTATCATTTCATGTACCCAGACTAATATTGTATTTACAGACACTTGATGAACAGTGATGTATAGGATATATTAGGATTAATTAATTCGGAATTGAAGAATGAATATAATGTAATATATAGATGTTGGATTATGAGATCCCGAGGTGTAAATTATAATTTATATATGATGATGCATGACACTGCACAGGAATGCACCATTAATTGTGAATGGATGTGAAAACGTTTTAAATTTGCCCTGTTTTTCGCGCTTCCGGGGCGTCACAAAGAGGAATTTTTCTATGGGAGTGGTATTCAAGGAGCTTCTTCCTCTCGTAAGCATGCTCAGATTGGCAAAGTAGTGGAAATCAACACAATGCTTCGTGCTGGTCAACATTTTTCAAGGAAGTTCCTTAATTCTCTTAATTCTTTTACAGTGTCTGTGATAACCTGGAATTTTCCCACTTTCGAAATTTATTTCGAAATTACAGGACAATATTCCGAGAAAAAAGTCTATATGTATATATTAAATAAAATATATATAGAAATAAATTAAATAATATATTATATTAATATATGATATTAATATAGTATATTATATGTAAAACAAAATAAATATATATGTAGAAATAAATAAAATAAATATATATATATATATGTATGTAGATGTTTTAATATAAAATATTATAATAGTGTATTTTATTTAAAGATATTTTATTTTATAATATTTTATATTAAAATATATAATATATTATATTATATATAAAAAAAGAATAGAAATCGAAAAAAAAAGGAATGAAAGGAGTCGGGGGAAAGGGGCCCGACCCCTTTCTTTCTCACCTCCGTTTCAACAGAGGAGAGAACCAAAAAAAAAAAAAAAAACAGAAACAAAAAGAACGAAGCAGAAAAAAAAGGACGAAGACAACGAAGACGAACTGCGCGAAGGACGGCAACTGGAGAGGCAGGGCACCGAGAGAAGGAAGATCGGCACCAAGGGAGTGCCGTCGCGCTGCCACGCGCCTCAGTTTGCTGGAAAACATCGGGATCATAGAGGGAGAGCCGCAGGAGAGAAAAGGAAGACGAACGCGATCCACCACTGATCTGCCTAAGCCTCGGCCAACCGAAGCCCCCTCTCCACCGGGCGAAGTCATCGGCTGAAAATGGGGCCAGGAATCGGTCGAAAACACCTCCGAACGGCGAAATGCCCACTGAACCGGTTCGGACCAGTTTAGAAAAAAGGGTACCAAACCGGTTTGAACTGGTTCAGCCAAAAAAAAAGAGAAAAAAGGAAAAAAAAGAAAGAGAAACAGAGGAGAAAAAATTTAATGATGTCCTGGGTTCAAGGATAAGCCGGTAAGCGGTCGAGTTTGACGGTTTAAAATTTAGAAAATTTATTTATATTTATAATTGACCAAATTTGACCCGGTTTAATTATATAAATGTGTAGCGCGACAATAGGTGATGAACGAGAGTTCGATTCAGCCATTATTTGCATGCCAGCATCGAATCTCAAGTAAGTGAACTCCACTTGCTACCATTTGTACTATTAAGCCGATTAAATTAATCGTATAAGTTTCAGGTAAATTCCGTATAAATTGCATTATGCTTTGGAATAAAATAATTGCTATCGTAAATAATTATTTAGACTTTATGAAGGCATATGTGAATCGTTAAAATGAATTGAAAGATGAAAAAAAGAGACAAATCAATTGGATTGGGAATATAAAATATTTGCTGCTTTGTAGGTTGGGTAATGGGCAAATGATACCGGTATTATTTCTGAAATTTTTTTAAATTATCAGTATTTCGAATTAAGACCCCTATACCAGCAAAAATACAATTTCGGCTCGTTTTAACACGTTTTGAACATGACAATGATTTTTACACCTTAAAATCATCACATGGTAAATTGTGAGAAATTTAAAAGTTGTATGGATTTTATCTGTATAAGCTCATTCAATTGAGTTGGACTAATTAAAGTAGATAACATATTTAGTTTATGCTCAGTGCTTCGAAATTAAGCATAAACTACTTTCTAACCCAATCACAATATAATTTTGGGAAACACATTTTTTGAACGTATCCCGTTACGAACGTTCTAATTAAGTAATTTTCGATAGGATATATATAGAGACTTTCGAATCCATAACCAAAGGTAATACCCTAGTCGCCGGGGTAATTTCAACTCATGGATAACTACAATGAGGAAGTCCCTATCAGAATATAATTGCGAACGCCGCTTATATTCGTAAGATCGAATTATCAAACTCTGTGGACGAGATACTAGGTTAATAGTTTCACTTTAAGATGCAAAGATGCATCATATGGGATAGTCCTGAACTTAGAAAATTCTAAGTTACACCCATAGCTACAAGGTAGCATTATATGAAGAAAATTTGAGTTCTCGAACAAAAATTAGATAATGGTTGGAAATTATAAGTGTGAAAGAATACGTGATTGAAATAATAATAAGAATATAAAATCGATCAGTGTTCATTTAGGTGCGAAGTAGCATAACGTAGTACAAGCTAATTTTGTAGATGCGTGATAGCATCATATGGAATGAAATGAGTCCTAAAACATATATTGAAGAATGTTTCAAGGACTAGATGTAATTGGTATGAGTGGTGGATAAGTGATCCTTGGGATATAATGTAGCATCTTAAGATATAAATTAATTTTTGTTAATACGAGGAAGCATCGCAATGATTATAGTGTCCTAAAATAAGAACAGAATGATGTTCAAGGATCCTAAATGTTATAGGTATGTGGAAACAATGACGATAAGATTATCAAAAAAGATATGTTCTCATGTGAACCTTGTTTTACATTACAATTTGCATCTTAATGTATAATACGATTTTGTGAGATTTAGAAAGTTTACATTAATTTATATCTGCACTAAAGAAGCCTTAAAATCTCACTTACAACATGCTTTGAGAGTATGTGAGACATACGTCTCTGGGTTTTAGATTTAAGCTAAGTCAGCTTTTATCTACACCATGATTAGCACAAATTTCAAAATGAAAGGTAGCCCATGTTTGGTTATCTACGAATTCATGGTTTTTGTAAAATGTTTTGAAATGTAATTTGCTACACGGAAATGAAAGTTTATGAAATGAGGTTTATGTATATGTATGTTTTTCGAAACACTATTTTTAAGCCTTTGTACAAAAACATTTGAAAATGATTTCAGTTTGATAAGGAAGTAAAGACTTTGAGACGACAGGCTACTATTAGTACGTGCTGAGTGCATAATCATACTCGCTACTTGTGGTGTCCGACTCCACCACCTGTAGTGTTAGATTAGATTCACCAGTGTAGTGTCTATTTCACCTTAATGGTGTTTGTTTTCACTACACGTGGTGTCTATTTTCGTTGTATTTCGTCACCCGCACGGTGAGTACCACTGGTGCCCGTGCCCTAGCGGTGTGCTAGCTATATGATTAGATACTATATTAGAATTACTGTATGACTCGGGCCCAGTCTACAGTCCCCCTGGCCAAGGATATGATATTCCCTCTTCGGAGGATGCACTCTTTTGAGGATGAAGTATATTTGCATGATACTATTCAGATGTAGCCTAGTCTCCACGTTTCAATATACGAATGATTTGAATTACGAAAGTAAGTAAGTATGTATACTTTGATAAAGAAAGTATGTATGTTTTATTTCAAAGTAAGTATGTAAGTTTGATTTAAGTAAGTACGTATGTACGAATGTTTCATTTCCAAGTATATAAGTAAATATTGTTTTTATGTTTTGCTTCGATAAGCAAGCAATTTGATGAAGGATGTTTCGAATTTCGAACTTTGTTTTGAAAATGTGCTTTGAATTATGAAAGGTATTTTCAAATGTGAAGAATGTTTTGAAGTATGAAGTATAGTTTTGAAAAAAAAAATTTATGAACATAAGCATGGTTCACGGAACATATCCTGACGATGTGAAATAAGTATGTTGTTGCCTCTGCTGATGAAGAAAAAATAGCTAGTGATGGAGTCTCAACTGAAGGAATATAATGGTCAGTGGTGTCACTGCTAACAGATTAAAATAGTTAGCAAAAGATAGAATAAGATACGCTTCAAATTTCGATATATGTTTCGAAGTAAGAACTACGTTTCAAGAACGAAGAGAGTTTGGAATATGAAAGATGTTTCGAATATAAGAATCATATTTTGAATGGGAATATATCTTGGATATAAGATCAATTCCAAATAAGGTAAATGTTTCGATACAGATGATGTTCAAAATAAGATAAATTTTAAATTATGACAAGTTTCAAATATGAATGATGTATGAAAAAGTGATGTTTTTGAAATACGATTGTTTTTGGTATATGAATAGTTTTTATGAATGATATAATTTCAAGAACGGTTATGTTTGAAGGATGAATGATGATGACAATAAATATTGGTTTGATGCATTTGATTATGTTAGAATTTTGAATCCATATGGCTATGTTCAATCCGGGTGGTCAGGTTTGATGGCTAATTAAGGTATTTCAAAATACCTCCCCACCTGAAAAACTTGACAGTGTCTAGAACATACCCTAGTCCTTAAACCCAAGTGAATTGGGACATTTCGATAAGTTTCAATTGTAAAGTATGTTGTGGAATAAGACATGTTTCAGAATGTGATAAGTTCGGGCAACTGATAAGAAAGAAAGATAGAATGGAAATAAATTAGAAATGCATTAGAAATTCAGTATCATGTAAGTTAATTCCTCGGTACTTGTGTGGTTTGCTTAATGAGCTTCCCAAAGCTCACCCCTTTCTTCTTTCCATCATAGGTACAGACTAAAAGCGTACTGGCATCATTATTAGTATCGGCTTCGAAGTAAACGCTTCAAGATATCGCAGTTTATAGCGGTATATTTGCTTATACTGATTTAATTTTTGAGACAGTTACATTTCAATGCATGTGTCGGGATGTGTATTAAATTAAGAAATGATTACAAAGCTAATAAGATGTTAGGCTGGAACCTTAGGTTGATAACCTTAAACTAAACTAGGTAATTTTGAGACCTAGAAATAGTTATGACTGTACTCACATGGCAAACATGTATGGAAAGAAAAGAAAGAAAAAATTTAGCCCAAAATTTTCATACTTTCGCAATAAATTACTTAAAATAAACAGTTTTGGGTCATTATAGATTTGGTGGTATCAGATCAAGTTTGTCTTGTTGAGTCAGTCAAGAAAGGTTCAAAGAGTTAATCACATTTCATGCACTGTGTCTGTCTGATTTGGAATTGCTATTTAATGATACTATTCTAATGCATGAAATGTTATCCGTATGAAAATAGTGAATCAGACTGTGAGGTAAGGACGTATAAGCAGTCCCGAGGAAGATTGACATTAGTATTGTCATTTCTTCGCCTCCTCAAACTGATTAATTGAAGTCGATATTGTGAACTTCCAAAAGGATTTGAGAAAGAACAAGTAATTCTGATAGCATCACTCTCACTAAAAGAGTAATTCGAATATGATTTCAGCTAACCCATGTAGATTGGAAGAAATTCGAAGGATCGAATTTTTTTAAGGGGGTAGGATGTGATAACCTGGAATTTTTCCCACTTCCGGAATTTATTTCGAAATTACAGGACAATATTCCCAGAAAAAAATGTCTATATGTATATATTAAATAAAATATATATAGAAATAAATTAAAGAATATATTATATTAATATATGATATTAATATAGTATATTATATGTAAAACAAAATAAATATATATGTAGAAATAAATAAAATAAATATATATGTATGTAGATGTTTTAATATAAAATATTATAATAGTGTATTTTATTTAAAGATATTTTATTTTCTAATATTTTATATTAAAATATATATAATATATTATATTATATATATATAAAAAGAAAATAAAAAAAATGAAAAAGTGAAAGTAGTCGGGGGAAAGGGGCCCGACCCCTTTCTTTCTCTCCTCTGTTTCAACAAAAGGGAGAAAAAAAACAGAAATGAAGAGAACGAAGCAGAAAAAAAGAGAGAAGACAGCGAAGACGAACGGCGTAAAGGACGGCAACTGGAGGGGCAGGGCACCGACAGAAGGAAGATCGGCATCGAGGGAGTGCCCTCGCACCGCCACGTGCCTTAGTTTGCTGGAAAACGTCGGGATCAGAGAGGGATAGCCGCAGGAGAGAAAAGGAAGACGGGCAGGATCCGCCGCTAATCTGCCCAAGCACTAGCCAACCAAAGCCCCCTCTCCACCGCGCGAAGTCACTGGCTAAAAATGGGAGCGAGAACCGATCCGAAACACCTCCGAACGACGAAATTCCCAATGAACCGGTTCAGTAAAAAGGGTGTTGAACCGATCCGAACCGGTTTAGCTAAAAAAAAGAGAAAAAAGGAAAAAATAAAGAGAAAAAGAGGAGAAAAATTCAATGATGTCCCGGGTTCAAGGATAAGCCGATAAACAGTCGAGTTTGACCGGTTTAAATTTTGAAAATTTTATTTATATTTATAATTGACCAAATTTGACCTGATTTAATTATATAAATGTGTAGCACGAAAATAAGCGACGAACGAGAGATCAATTCAGCCTTAATTTGAATGCCAGCATGGAATCTCAGGTAAGTGAACTCCACTTGCTACCACCTGTACTATTAAGCCGATTAAATTTATCGTATAAGTTTCAGGTGAATTCCGCATAAATTGCGTTATGCTTTGAAATAAAATAATTGTTGTCGTAAATAATTATTTAAACTTTGCAAAGGCATATGTGAATCGTTAAAACGAATTGAAAGATGAAAAAAGTGACAAATCATTTGGATTGGGAATATAAAATATTTACTGCTTTGCAGGCTGGGTAATGGGAAAATGATACCGGTATTATTTCTGAAATTTTTGTAAATTATCGATATTTCGAATTAAGACCCCTATACCAGAAAAAATGCGATTTTGACTCGTTTTAACATGTTTTGAATGTGACTATGATTTTTATAGCTTAAAATCATAACATGGTAAATTGTGGGAAATTTAAAAGTTGTATGGATTTTATCTGTATAAGTTCATTCAATTGAGTTGGACTAATTAGAATAGATAGCATATTTAGTTTATGCTCAATGCTTCAAAATTAAGCATAAACTACTTTCTATCCCAATCACAATATAATTTCGGGAAACACATTTTTCGAATGTATCCCGTTACGAACGTTCCAATTAAGTTATTTTCGATAGGATATCTATCGAGACTTCCGAATCCATAACCAAATGTAATACCCTAGTCGCCAGGGTAATTTCAGCTCATGGATAACTACAATGAGGAAGTCCTTATCGAAATATAATTGCGAACGCCACTTATATTCGTAAGATCGAATCATCAAACTCTATGAACGAGATATTAGGTTAATAGTTTCCTTTTAAGATGCAAAGAGGCATCATATGGGATATTCTTGAACTTAGAAAATTCTAAGTTACACCCATAGCTACAAGGTAGCATTATATGAAGAAAATTTGAGTTCTCGAACAAAAATTACATAATGGTTCGGAATTATATGTAAGACCCGATATTTTCGAGTGCATTTAAAAATGCAAAAGGACTTAAATGACATTCTCGAATACGTGCAAGGGCAAAATGGTCAAAAGACCAAAATTCGATATTAATCGGGACAAGAAAATTTAATTAAAAATATGAGAATGAGAAATCTTGATCAATGATGAAGAAATAATTAAAATTTTGGGTTAAATTGATCAAGATATGAATTTATTGGAATAAACCGAGATTTTTGTATCGAAAAATAATCTCGAAAATAATCGAAAAATATACCGAAAAGGTAAAATCGGACTGAGAAAATTATTTACAGATTAAATGAATAAAATATAATTTTTTAAGGATATTTATGCATTTTAATATTATTTTATTGAATAAAATAATATTAAAAGTTAATTATAAATAAATAAATAAAATCAAAAAAAAAGGCGAATTGAAACAGAGAGGAAATGAAAGTCTGAAACAGAAGCAGAGAAGAAACGGAAGCCGAAAAGCGAACCGAGAGAGATCCCTCCGTCCGACGGTCACCGGTGGCCTAGGACCCCAGGCGAGGGTCGACGAAGGTCGACCGACCTCAGGCGAACCCACCGGTGGCATCGACACGCGACCAGGTGGCCGAAAAAAGCCAGAAAACGGAAGAGATCCCGCGGGGAAGAAATGTCGATCGGCGGCCATCGAAGCCGATTCGAGACAAACCGAGGCCAGATTTGAGAAGCCCAGGCCATGGCGCGCCGAACGGCACCGAAATCGCGCCGGGAACCGGCCGGACGGCGCCGACACGACCAAAAGATAACTGGACCGGCCGAACCGGACTGAACCGGTCGAACCGGACCCGAGCTGAACCGGCGGTCCGAACCGGGTTGAACCAGATCGGACCGGTTCAGCCAAAAAGAGAGGGAAAAAAAAGGAAGAAAAAGGGAAAAAGAAAAAGAGAAAAAAATTGGGAAAAATTCCAGTGATGCAATCGAGTTTCGGGTAAGTCGGTAAGCGGTCAAACTGACCGATTTAATTTTTAAAATATTTAATTTGATAAATAATCGACTGAAAGTTTACCCGAAAATATATTTAATTGTGTAGCTCGACGATTGGCATCAACCAAGAGCTCGAGACAGCCTCGATTTGAGTACTATCATGGAATAACGGGTAAGTGACCCTTATTTACGACAATTTTATATCGTTATGCGTGATTGATATTTAACGCATAAATTACAGATTTAATTTTCGCATAAATGAATTAAATTCTGGAAGATTGGATAAATTGTCGTAAATATTAAATTGAGATATCTGAGAATTTAGAACGAGGCTAAATAAATTACTGATGGGCCCAATGAGCCCAATAGGCCTCGATAAAGCGTGGTAAACGGGCTTAAGGCCGATTAAGGCCCATTATGGTGCAATCAGGCCCAATATGGAAAACGGGTCCAATGATTTAAATTAAGCCCAGAAAAATAAGAAATACAATTAAATTGTATTGTATTTGACCTGATGGACATTTATCCGCAGTGCCGGAGATTTGATTTGGATTCGTAGCAAATCGGACTGCGTGACGAGTCATCAGTGAAAGGTCAGACTGTACAGATAAATGAGGTAAGGGAATTGTGTGAGTAGCTAGAGGTAGCTACGGATATTTTAATAGTTTTTCTGTACACTGAATATGTATGTATACACTGTTATTGTATAATGATCCTAAAAGTGGTTTAAATAATTTTAAGGATCGAAATAGGTGAAATGTCTATTTTACCCCTATTGAGGGAAGTTCACCTAAGGATGGTGAAAGCATGACATGCATGAAATGCATGATTTAAGGATTTATATGATTAAGGAATTTTCTTAGTTTTAATCAAAGTAAATTGATAGATTGGCCAATAATTGCATAAGTTTCCCAAAATAACACTACGTAGGTGTTATTAATATTTAAATGGAAATTTCTTTGGAAAACGGCCAACTATCAAGTTTATATGGAAACAGATAGTGCCGACACGTAGTTCGCACTATATCTGCATTTGTGAATGTGCATAAATGTGCTTGAGCGCTTGCTCGCACCGACTTGTGACATCATATGCATGAAATGTGCTAGAGCATGGTGCTCGCACTGATTTTTATTATTGTGAAATGAGAGCTGCTGGAGCCTAGCTCGCACTCTGTTTTGACATGTTTTGACATGTTTTGATTTTTTTTTTGATGTGATATGCATAAAATGGTGCTGGAGCGATTGCTCGCACTAGTTTTAATGATTTGACATGCATGAGAGATATTGGAGCTTAGCTCGCATCCTATTTTGATTTAATTAAGCATGAAGCCGTGCTGGAGTGTAACTCGCACGAGATTTAATTTAATTATGCATAAAGCCGTGCTGGAGTGTAACTCGCACGAGAATTGATTTACTTGAGCATTCATTTGTGCTGGAGCTTGCTCTCACAAAGTTTTATATGGTTTTCATAATTCATTTGAATTTCGTACTGGAGTTTTTCTCGTACGAGATTTTCACTGAGTTGTTATGCATATCCGTACTAGAGCATTGCTCGTACGTGGATTTTAATTGAAATTATAATTAGTTTAAGTCGTACTGGAGCGCTGCTCGTACGCAGATTTTACTGATTTTTATGAAACCGTGCTAGAGCTTCGCTCGCACGAGGTTTTCAAATATCATGAATATGCATGGAGCCGTGCTTGAGCTTCGCTCGCACAGGGATTTATATTACATGCATATAGCCGTGTTGGAGCCTCCTGTAGACTGTGTGTCACAGTGAGATGATATGCTCACACGTGCACTCTGAGACAGATATGATATGGGTGGATAAGACCTATTACAGGCACCCCTGATTGAGCTTGGGTTCACGGAGTACGTTGTACCGTGTATGTCACGCGGAGTACGCTGTACCGTGGGGATTGTTGGAGTGGAGTGGCATTAGCCATGAGGCAGCAAGCCTTGCCCTCGCAATCCTGGTGTTATGCTGTTCTGGCGGGTAGGACGACCCACCTCCCGTTTCAGGTGTGATACCCCGCACACTAGGTACCGTGTTGCCAGGGATCACTAGGATATGGCCATAGTCCTCGATGTTACTGTTAATTACCTGATTGTCTCACATGATATAACTTGTGGTCTGTTAGACCAGGGTAGACCCGAAGGAGGGGTCAGGCCCCCGATTTCATGAATTTATGATTTCATAGGATTTTATGATATGTGACCCTGAAAGAAGGGTGGTTTTATAACCGGAGTTTTATAATGAATTTTATTGAATTGTTTTATGAGATGGACCCGGAAGGGTTAGTTTTAACTGCAGTTTTAATGTTTTGATTTAAATGCAGTCGCATGTGAAGTTTTCCATGCTTTCATTTGAAATCCATGTTTTGTCTTACATGGCATAAAAGACTGCATGATCTTGATCTAATTCATGCTTAATATGATTTAATGATGTCACATAAAATGCTTTGAATGCATGAGTTACATGATTTATATATGCACAAATAGTTTTGGATGAACTATGGCATTGAATATGCATGACTTTGTGCTTGATGATTTTAATGAAAAGAAATGGATTTAAGGGCATGGCATTATGAGCATGTAGATAGTGGAGCTATCTACTTACTTGCATAATTGCCTTACTGAGCGTGTGGTTTGCTCACCCCCCCTTATTTTCCCATCTTTTCAGAGCACTTGAAATAATTATTGAGCGGCTGAGGACTTACATACTTGGTATCTGCTGCTTCCCATCGAGAGACAGGTATACACATTTGTATAGTTTTGTATCTAAATATGTAATGCACAGTACTGTAAACGGATATTATGTCGGGGATGTAGAGTTATAAATACCATTGAGTATGTATTTATTTAAAGTCAAAGAATAGTAAAACTCTGATATGTGATTGTGGGAATGAAATGGTAAATAGTGTGAGGTGACTAACACCGAATCATAGCCCAACTGTGTTTGTAGGATGGTCACGACGAGAGAAAGGTAAGAATTAAATAATAAATGAAAAAGCAAAAAATTTACTCTGATTTTTAGGTAATTCGGGTTGTGACATTATAAGTGTGAAAGAATACGTGATTGAAATAATAATAAGAATATAAAATCGATCAGTGTTCATTTAGGTGCGAAGTAGCATAACAAGTATAAGCTAATTCCGTAGATGCGTGATAGCATCATATGGAATGAAATGAGTCCAGAAACATATATTGAAGAATGTTTCAAGGACTAGATGTAATTGGTATGAGTGGTGGATAAGTGATCCTTGGGATATAATGTAGCATCTTAAGATATAAATTAGTTTCTGTTAATACGAGGAAGCATCGTAGTGATTATCGGGTCCTAGAATAAGAACGAAATGATGTTCAAGGATCCTAAATGTTACAAGTATGTGGAAACAACGACGATAAAATTATCGAAAAGGATATGTCTCATGTGAACCTTGTTTTACATTACAATTTACATCTTAATGTATAATATGATTTTGTGAGATTTAAAAAGCTTGCATTGATTTATATATGCTCTAAAGAAGCCTTAAAATCTCACTTACAACATGTTTTAAGAGTATGTGAGACATACGTCTCTATGTTTTGGATTTAAGCTAACTCAGCTTTTATCTACACCATGATTAGCATGAATTTCAAAATGAAAGGTAGCCCATGTTTGGTTATCTATGAATTCATGGTCTTTGTAAAATGTTTTGAAATGTAATTTGCTACACGGAAATGAAAGTTTATGAAACGAGGTTTATGTATATGTCTGTTTTTCGAAACACTGTTTTCTTAAGCCTTTGTACGAAAACATTTGAAAATGATTTCAATTTGATAAGGAAGTAAAAACTTTGAGATGACAGGCTACTATTAGTATATGCTGAGTACATAATCATGCTAGCTACTTGTGGTGTCCTACTCCACCACCTGTAGTGTTAGTTTGGATTCACCTGTGTAGTGTCTATTCCGCCTTAGTGGTGTTTGTTTTCACTACATGTGGTGTCAAGACCCTTCTTGACTTAACCAAAACTACTACAATTTTTTTGCATTTTAACTTACCTTTCCTCACTTTAATGGTTAGGTTGTGATTCGATGTTAGTTTCCTCGCATACCATATCATCCATTATCATACATACATGTCAATTTACTGTTACTGACTGTAACTTCTTTCATAATACATGTGAGATCATATAAAATCTAATACAAATACATTCCCCATAATATATATCGTATACATCACTGTGCTGTTTCTATGTTTAGATACATAACCGTACAAAATATGTATTCCTTTCAATCGATAGGAAATAGCAGCGGACAACAGGAATATTATCCCTCAAGCACACTCACTCTACTACTAATGCTCTGTAGAGAGGGAAAATAAAGGGGGATGAGCATACAACGCGCTCAGTAAGGAAATCAGGCAAGCAAGTAGACAACTACACTATTTACTCAAAATAATGCTATGCCTCAAAAATATCTTTTCCTTAACTCACTTTAAAAGCATGTCTTTAAATATATATATACTTGTACAGATTAAATCCCATGTACAGAAATCATGCTTGCTTTCTCAAATGTAGGCATGTAGTGCAAAATAATGCATCTTTTATAATATCACAATGCCTTTAGATAAATCATGCCACGTATATTTAAATCACAGTAAATATGGCTTTTAAATCATTCACAACACAAAATCTGATTCCGACCTATCCCTCAGGTCTATCCGTATCATAAATAAATCAGTCAGTCAGGTAATATATCATGTGAGACTCTGTGGTTAAATGCAATAATATCCTGGACGATGGCCATATCCCATAATGGTGATCCCAGGCTACACAGAATCCTGGTGTACGAGGCATCCCTGCTGCAACGGGAGGGGGGTCAGTCCATCACAACCGCCAGCTATCAACTCCTCAACTCCACAACACCACACGGAACAGTGTACTCCATGCCACGTGCACGGTACAACGTACTCCGTGGACCCTACATCACAGTCGGGGTGCCTGCCATAGGTCTTAGCCCTCAAACCATGGAATATCATATCACGTCTCTAAATCCACATGTGAACCTCTCATAGTGTGACACTCAGTCTACACGAGGAAATCAAGCATGGTTTTCAACATGTATTATATATCACATAAATTACAGTGCGCGCCTTTGAGCGCGACTCAGAGTCGACACTCCGCTCAAACACTGTTTCACATCACAAACTGAAACTCTAGTGCAAGTAAACCTCCAACAACTAGGTCAATACATAGTTCATGTTTCAAATCAAGTACGAGCAATAGCTCCAGTACCATGCTATGCACAAAACCCATCAAATCAAGTACGAGAAATAACTTAAGTATTATGTCATGTATAATTTATGAAGAATCGAGTACGAGCAACGCTCTAGCACTTTGTCATGTATCTCATGTAAAATTTGAATACGTGTTAATCGCTCCAGCACTCTCTAATGCATATATCATATAAAACTAAGTACGAGTAATAACTTCTGCACTCTATCATGCATGTCATGGAAATCTAGTACGAATCACAATCCAGCACTAATATATGTGGAAAATATATGAAATCAAGTGTGAGCTATGCTCTAACACGATTTATTCTCACATAATTCCATAGATGGCTCTTTAAAAAGGGATGATTTTTAAACATCAAAATCAGCACTATAAAGTGTGCTTAATTCACATCAACCTTAAAATCATTAGCCCATCTATTTATTCTTCTGCTAATAGCAGTAAAACACTCAAAATGGTGGTTTCCATGCTTTTTACAACTTTTCACAAAAGTTGACTTTTTTCCTAACTAAAGTAAAATCGTAATTTGCCACTATTGGGTCACAATAATTATTATTCACTTTCTCTGACCCTCAAAGTTTTTAAGTGAATGTAAAAGCAGACGAAAATACGTATAGATATCTCTAACTACTCAAAAAAGTCCCTTACCTGTAATCACTCGAGAAATTTTACTTTCTCAACGCTGCTCGATCCAGCAGTCCGATTTGCTCCTCCAATAATCTCTAGAGTTGCATATAACCATTTATCAGGTTAATTATACTTTTCATACTGTGTTTCACATTAAATACAGTCTATTCCACTTAATGGGCTTTAATAAACCTTAATGGGCCTAACTATGCCTTAAGCCCATTTCCATTTTACTATTCATTTTAGTTTGGCCTTTTGAGCTTGTGGGGCCCACCAACTCTTATTGGGCTTATGCTAGACCCATTACATCTCATTGGGCCTAAAATAATTGGGCTTTGCCCATTGGACCTCTCGACCACATGCCATGGCCGAGAGCACCCCATGCCGTCGGTCACACCATGGCATGTCGTCCATGTCCATTTCCTTAGCCAATTCGCTTAGGCATTTTCACAAACACTTGGTTGGCAATGTTCTTAAGCGTCACATAGTTCATTTAGGCATTTTATCAAACACCTTGATTACCAACTTAATACATGTATTAATTAATCAAATTGATTAATTCTAACTATACCATAATCATTAACACATGTATATCAACTCACTTATGCCTTAATATCATATGGGCATTCATCAATATTTCACTACTCACTCTCGGCCTAACCATGATCATAGTGATTTCATATGTTTCAATGCTTAAAAAATGTACCAATATACTTAAAATCATTCATACATTAACATGTATGAATTTGAAAGCTTGAAAATATACGTAGTATTTGTGTTCACACTTGGTCAAAACTTTGGAGCCTCACGGTTTGCACACTATGGCTTCTTGATAGCGAATTCCAACATATGTTACACTCCTCTCAATTTGGAACAACTTTCATGAAGAATATGAGTTCCAAATATGCCTAAATCCTAGCGATTTCTAGTGAGAGAAAGCTTGGATAAATGTATTTCAATGGTTTCCTTGTGTAGCCGAGAATGGTATGGTGAAGATGACAATGGTGTGGCTGATTTTATAAGCCATTTACTTAGCTATTAAGCCTTAATTTTCAGCAATTAAAATTGACTTCCTAAGGTTTAGTTATGAGTCACCTAATGAGTCATCTAATGAGTCATAGTTAGCTTTAACTATGGTTAGATATTTAATCCTAATGGGCTTTACAATTGGGCCTCTCGGTTTGGGCTTTCGGACTGAAATTTATACTATACCTCAGGCCTTTAATTGTCTAAATATTTGGCCTATCAATCGGTCCAACAATTCGGTCTAAGGGACCTAAGAATTTCGATCTACGTTTAGTATACCTTAATGGCTTTAAAATCATCACTTTAGGCCTATTACGTTTTTATCCATTAACTTTAATCTGGAATCCTTTCGAATAAATTTCCTTACTTTCGGGGATGATTATCTTGTATTCTGACCAAAAATACTTTTCCCCAATTTTTCTCCATACTTGGGTAAATTTTTAACCATGGTTAGTCAACTATGGTAAAAGTCCACTTTTCTTAACTATAGTTGATTTTTTCCTTAATCATTGACCAAGTTAATTTTTTTCTCAAAATTTCGAAAGTGCCATATCTTTTGTCTTACACTCTCATCTTTATGTTTTAGCCATTTTCGGTAGGTAAATATGCTCGAAATACCTTAAATACCTTAACTCGCTAAAAAGGTCAATTTTACCCTTTTTAGCTTTTACTCTTGTTCTTTGTGTTCGGGACTAAATCAAACTGACTTTCCTTCATAAGCTCTCTATATTTTCTCATTTTAATTTCTTCTCTTCAGTTAGAATGATTCAGATCCACTCGGTTTAGACTGTGACTCTTATAGCTCACATTAGGCTTTTATGTAGCTTATGAGTGCTAAATCATTTCACATACACTTTAAATCTAGTAAATACTCTTCTTATGATTCAACTATAATAATACAGTTTTCATACACATAGGAATCATAAATAACAAGCTACATAAAATACAGGTCTGAAAATCCTCCCCTACTAAGAAAATTTGGTCCTTCAAATTAGAACCAAGTCAGTAATCAAATAGATGGGGGTGCATCTCTCGCATTAGACTCTCCAGCTCCCAAGTAGCCTCCTCTGATGTATGATGCTGCTAAAGAACCTTCACTAATATGATAGTCTTCGATCTCAATACCTTCTCCTTCCTATCCAGTATCTGAATTGGTCTCTCAACATATGACATGTCCTCTTGGAGCTCTAATGGTTCATAACTAATCACATGTGTCGGATCCAGGTGATACTTTCAAAGCATCGATATGTGGAAGACGTTATGGACACCTGATAAGTCCAGTGGCAATGCCAACCTATAAGCCTTATCTCTCACTCGATCAAGTATCTCAATGGGTCCAATATAGCGAGGATTCAGCTTTCCTCTCTTCCCAAATCTCGCTATGCCCTTGGAAGGAGAAACTTTCAGAAACAATGATTCACCACTACAAACTCTAGTAGCCTTCATCTCCTATCAGCGTAACTCTTCTATCTATTCTGAGCTTTCCTCAGTCTCTCTATAATCAAATTGACGTCCTCAGATGCTTGTGTAACCATGTCAAGAGCGAAAATCTTACAGTCACCCACTTCTTCCCATCCAATAAGGGAACGACATCTACAGCCATATAAAGCCTCATACAGTGCCATCCCGATACTCGAATGATAACTGTTGTTGTAGGCGAACTCGGCTAGTGGCAAGTGGTCATCCTAGGAGCCTCTAAAATCTAGCACACATGCTCTCAACATATCCTCCAGAGTCTGTATAGTCCTCTCTGACTGACCATCTATATGAGGATGAAAAGTGGTGCTCAAACTCAACTAGGTTCCCATGGCTTCTTGAAAATGTTCCCAAAAGTTGGAAGTGAAGCGGGAATCCCTATCAGAGACTATGCTCACTGGTACACCATGTAATCTCACTACCTCGCGTACGTACAGCTCTGCTAATGAACTCAGAGTATCGGTAGCTCTCATAGCTAGGAAGTGGGCTGACTTTGTTAGTCTGTCGATGATTACCCATATAGCATCATGATTCCTACGGGTCCTCGGTAAACCCATCACGAAATCCATGGTGATATGCTCCCATTTCCATTCGGTATAGGTAGAGGCTGTAATAACCCTGCAGGCTTCTGATGCTTACCCTCTCCTGCTGACATATGAGACTCTTCGCCACAAAATCTGCTACATCTCTCTTCATACCCGACTACCAGTATACCTTCCGAAGGTTCTAATACATCTTGTTACTCCTTAGATGTAAAGTGTACCTCGGTGAATGAGCTTTCACCAATATCAATCTCCTAAGTCCTAGATCCTCGAGAACACACAATCTGCCTCTAAACCTTAGTAGTCCATCAAAACTCAACTCAAAATCAGTCACTGTGCCCTTCTGCATCTGACCACTCACATCCATACAAAACGGATCAGTTTACTAAGCCACTCTGATCCTGTCCAACAGATCTGGCTCCAAGCATAGACTAGCTATCACATAGCCTGTATCCATGTCAGAAGGCATAACTCCTAGGCTAAGGCTAGCAAACTGCTCTAGCAACTAATGTTCCCTAACATACGATACCATCCCTAGGCTCTTCCTACTCATAGCATCAGCTATAATGTTAGCCTTACCCGAATAATAAAGTATCTTGCAATCGTAGTCCTTCAGAAGCTCAAGCCATCTTCTCTGTCTCATGTTCAATTCTATCTGTGAGAACAGATACTTGAGTCTCATGTGGTTGGTAAATATATGAAACTTCTCGCTATACAAGTAGTGGTGCCATACCTTCAATGAAAACACTACTACTGCTAACTTCAAATCATGGGTCAGATAGTTTTTCTCATGATCCTTCACTAACATTTTACAAATTATAAGATTGATCTATACAAATATGAGATCGATCTCCTTGCTTTGAGTTGCTTTGTAATTGCAGGAATTTAAATGAGAAGATCGATCTGGTCATAATGGAAGATCGATCTGGTACTCTATTGGAGGTTCCCAACGGCTCTCTCTGCAAAATCTTCAATGGAAAAAACTGCATTAAATGTTTCACCTACCATCCTGCTATATAAAAACCAAGCATTGAAGACACTGAATACAACGGACTTGTGCTGAAAATTCTGAATATTCTCAAGAGTTCATTCCTCAACATTCCCTTTGTCTTCAACATCATATTGATTGTATTGTCTTAAATAGTTTGAGTTAAAGTTATTCTTCCTACCCACAAAAGAGAGTTCTTATTTGTATTCATCCTTAATCCAAAAGAAAAGAGGAGAGTTCCTCTGTGAGAGAATTTTGTAAGAGGTGAATATTTATCTTTGTAAAAAGGGGTAGAGAGGTTATTCCTTAACCTTAAAAAGGAGGTTGTATCAACTATTGTTATAGTGAAAGAAAACTCTTGACAAGAAGGTCAAGAAGAGAGGACATAGGCAAGCGATTGGCCGAACCTCTATAAATTGCTGAGTTTGCTGCTTCTCTCTTATCTCCTTAATTTACTGCACTATAGTTTATTGCTTATTCTTTGATTACTTGTAATTAAATTCAATTAAGCTTAAATTTAGCATTTAGACTAGAAAACCGATTCACCCCCTCTCGATTGAGCCAACAATTGGTATCAGAGCTCAGACTTTTTGATCATTATGGAATAAGTTCCTAAGAGTTAAAACGATCTAATGGCTCATATCAATGTAGCAACAAGTCTAGTAGGAGAGGAGTACTCTACAGTTAGGCCTCTCATGTTAAATGGTGAACATGCATATTGAAAAACTAGAATGATGCTTTTCATTCAAGCTAATAATTATGAAGTATGGAGAATTATTACTAAAGGTCCTCAAATTCCAACTAAGAGGATATAGGGAAGAGATATCGCAAAAGAAGAAGATGAGTGGGATTCTAATGATATAAAATGTGCTCAATTAAATGCAAAGGCCATGCACATCTTATTTTGTGCATTAGGGCCCAATGAGTATAATAGAGTCTCCGGTTGTGATAATGCCAAACAAATTTGGGATAAATTGGCAATTACTCATGAAGGCACAACTCAAGTAAAGGAGACTAAGGTAGGAATGCTCACTCATGATTATGAGTTATTTAGGATGAAAGAAGGAGAGTCAATTAGTGACATGTTCACTAGATTTACTGATGTAATAAATGGACTAAAATCTTTAGGTAAAATCTACTCTAATATAGAAATGGTTAAGAAAATCCTGAATAGCTTACCAAAATCTTGGGAAGCTAAGGTAACAACAATTGAAGAGTCCAAAGACCCCCACACACTATCGTTAGATGAATTGATAGGGTCATTGCTCACATATGAAATGAAATTAAGGAGAAATGAAGAGCCACCCAAGAAAGTAGGAGTAGCTCTAAAATCCACCACTCAAGAGGATTTGAAAGAAGATAAAAATGAGAGTGGTAATGAAGAAGATTTTGAAATGACAATGTTTGCCAAGAGATTTAATAAATTTATGAGAATGAGAGCAAATGGTAGTGGTAGGAGAAACTACAAGAAAGAACAAGAAGAATTAGGTAGAAAAGATACTATTGTTTGCTATGAATGCAAAAAATCTGGACACATTAAATTTAACTGTCCTTTTCTAAAATGATCAAGTGATAGGAATCACAAAAAGAAGGCGATGATGGTAACATGAAGCGACAATGACAGCTCTGATGATGATTCAAATGAAGATATTGCCAATCTATGGTTCATGGGAATTGAAGATGAGAAGGTAACTTCTAATCTCAATGAGTATTCTTTTGACGAATTACAAGATGCATTTGATGATCTTGTAATAGAATATGAGTGCATGAATTTGAAGTACAAAAAATTGATTTCTATACTAAAGAAAGAAAATGAATTAATACTAAATGATAAGATAGAATGTGAAAAGAAATTAGAAAGTACAAATCTAGAAATCCATGACCTAAAGGAAAAGAATAGTAACTTACATAATTCCTTTACTAGATTTTACATGGGTCAACAAAAACTATATCACATGCTAGAGACTCAAAAGGCTTTCTTTGATAAAAATGGGTTAGGATATGATGGCAAAAGTAGAGAAACTCACCTCAAAAGTTTCTTAGCTAGAAAGAATATGCATAAATCCTCTACTACTTGCTCACATTGTAATAAAAATGGACATGCATCATATAGTTGCAATGTGAAGATGACCACATTTAGAGGAAGGATAGTTAGAAGAGTATGGGTCCCAAAAGATGTGTATAATTCAAAAGATATTGATGTAATATTAAAATGGATCCCAAAAGGATAAAAAATTCTACTCACTAACTCCAAAGGACCCAAGAAAATTTGGGTACCTAAAACAAAAGTTTGAATGTTGATTGTAGGTGGTTGAGCATTGCTACAAGACAAACAAAGGAAGCTTGGTACTTGGATAGTGGATGCTCAAGACACATAACCGGTGATAGAAGCCACTTCAACTCATTCAAATCAAAAGTTGGTGGAGAAGTCACATTTGGGGACAACTCCAAAGGCCAAGTTGAAGGAAGTGGATCAATTGGTAATAACTATTTCTCATTAGAAATGTAAGACTCGAATTTAATTAAAATACAAAATGAATGAGTATTCATGAAGGGAAGTCGGGTTAAATTAATCCCGAACACGTGTAAGGGCAAAACGGTCAAAAGACCGAAAGTCGGTATAAATTCGATAAGAAAATTTAATTAAAAATAATGGATTGAGAAATCTTGGTCAATAAAGGTGAAATAAATTTATTTCGGGTTAAATTGATCAAGATATGAATTTATGAGAATTAATTGGGATTAATCGAAATTTTTAATTCGAAAAATAATCCCGAAAAATAATCAAAAATTATACCGGGAAGCCGAAATAATACCGAGAAATTAATTTATAGACTAAATGAATAAAATATAATTTTTTAAGATATTTTGAATATTCTAGACTAATTTAATCAATTAAATAATATTAAAATAAATTGTTAAATAAAATAATAATTGTAAAAAAAATAAAAAAATAAAAAGAAAAGAGAAATCTGAAACAATCGGGGAGAGAGAAGAAGAATGGGAACCGAGGGAGCTGCCCGCGCGTGGCCCGACCGATCCACGGCCACCGACGACCGACGGCTCCGATGAACAGCCGAGCAGGAAGAGGAGAGGCCGACGAAGCTGTTGGCACCGGCGACACGCGCCAAGGAGGCTGGAGATCGCCGAATGGAGGAAGAGAAGCCCGCGGGGAAAACAGAGTTGGTCCCGGCAATCCACGGCAGCTGGGCTCGAACGGCGGGCACCGACGAGATCGGGAAGAGGAGCCAATTCTTTTGAGACGGGTATTGGCCTGTGAAACCGTCGAAATCCACCGGATCGGGAGGTGACAGCCGCGGGGGAGAAAGAAAGATTCACCGGTGATGGCTTCGTTTCGACCCTAGCCGAGGCCCGATCTTGGATGCCCAGGTGCAAACGCGTCGAACGGCGGTGGTGAGGCACCGGAAACCGATCGGACGGTGCCGGAATGAGCAAATGGGGATTGAACCGGCCGAATCGGATTGAACCGACCAAACTGAACTGAACCGGACCGAGCTGAACCGACGGTCTGAACCGGTCTGAACCGGACTGAACCGGTTCAGCCAAAAAGAGAGGAAAAAATGGAGAAAAAGGGAAAAAGAAAAAGAGAAAAAAATTTGGGGAAAATTCCAGTGATGCAATCGAGCTTCGGGTAAGTCGATAAGCGGTCAAAATTGACCGATTTGAATTTTGGAATATTTTATTTAATTATTATTCGACTGAAAATTTACTCGAAAATTATGAAATTGTGTAGCTCGACAATTGGCATCCAACGAGAGCTCGAGACAGCCTCGATTTATGGACTAGCATGGAATCTCGAGTAAGTGACCCTTATTTACGACAATTTACATCGTTATGCGTGCTTCAAATTTAATTATCGCATAAAATTAAATTAAATTTTAGAAAGTCGAATAAATTGTCGTAAATAATAAATTGAGCTAATTGAGAGTTAGAACGAGGTCCAATAAATTGTTGGTGGGCTCAATGAGCCCAATAGGCCTCGATAATGTGAAAATTAAGTGAAAAACGGGCTTAAGGCCGATTAAGGCCCATTAAGGTGCAATCGGGCCTAATAGGGGTAACCGGACCCAATGATTTAAATTAAGCCCAAAAAATATTAAATACAATTAAATTGTATAATATCTGACCTGAGGAATATTATTACGCAATTCCGGATATTTGATTGGGAGCATATCGGACTGCGCGACGAGACAACAGTGAAAAAAGGAAAGGTAAGACTCTACAGAAAAATAAGGTAAGGGAATTTTGTAAATGCATAGAGATGCCTATACGTATTTTGAGGGAATTTACAGGGTTCAGAATTCCTTAAAGCATCTAGTAATGAAATAATAATAATTTTACAAAAATCGGGGCATAGGTGAGTAAAGGAAAAAGATGATTTTGCCCCTAGGAGTAAAATTTACAAAAAAGGTAGTAAGGCAGGTAAATTGCATGATTTCGTGTTTCTAATGTGTTATATGATTATATTGCTTTGATTTAAGCAAATATGCACATAGGTTGGCTATTGATTTCGTGAAATATACGAAAGAGTACCGGTTTGTACCGGTTACTATTTTTAAAGATGTTTTATTAAAATTGAGCCACCTATCATATTTACACGAGTAAAAAGAGTGCTAGAGTCTTACTCGTACTCAAGTTTACTGATTTATTTCTCATGAAAAGTCATACTGGAGCATTGCTCGTACGAGAAATTTGTGTGTGCACAAAATCGTGCTGGAGCTTCGCTCGCACGAGATTTTAGATATCATGATATGCATAGCGTGGTGCTGGAGCTTCGCTCGCACTAGATGTGAGTTGACATGCATATAGTCGTGCGGAAGTCTCCTGTAGACTGTGTGTCACAGAGAGTTGAGATGCTCGCACGCATACTTTGAGACATGGGTTGGTTATCGACATAGTATTGGGGTGGATAAGACCTACGACAGGCACCCCCAGACTATGATATGGGTCCATGGAGTACGATGTACCGTGTATGTCACACGGAGTACGCTGTACCGTGCAGTCATGATGACTCTATGATGTTACTTGATATTCTGGCGGGTAGGACTTGACCCCACCTCCCGTTGCAGTTGTGATGCCCCGCACACTGGGATCCGTGTAGCCTGGGATCACAGGGACAAAGTATGGCCATAGTCCTCGATTTTTCATACAGTAACCTACATGCCTCACATGATATCATACGGTCTGGATAGACCAGGACAAACCCGATGGAGGGGTAGTCCCGATTTATGTTTTTAAAGGAGATGTGATTTAATGAATCAAGGTATTCCCGAGAGATGGGTTTGACCTTGATGAAGTTGTTTTATGATGAAACAATGAGTTTTAACGTGATGAGTTTGTGATTAAACAAATAAGTTTTAATGTGACGAGCATGAGATGTCATACATGATGATTTTCCATGTGTGCTTTATATGTCGATTTCATGATTTCTTGTATATGATATATACATACATGTGGCATTGTTTTAATCTTACCGCATACTCCGAAAGTAAACGATTTTTACATCATGACATTATCAACACGTAGATAGTATAGTTATCTACCTGCTTACATTATTGCCTTACTGAGCACGTTTCGCTCACCCTTTCATTTTCCACCCCACAGGGTATATTCAGTAGAAGAGAGCGATACTAGTCTCGCATCTCGGTTATCCGCTGCTTCTTAGCAAGACCAGGTATACACATTTATATAATTTCGTATCTGAACATATAGATGCACAGTACTGTATATGGATGTAATATTGGGGATGTATTTAGTTTTAAATAAATTGATATGTAAATGAAATATGAAAATTGAATTGTAAATAGGGGAGAGGTGACTAACACCGAATCATAGCCCAACTATTTAGTAGTATATCTGTTCACGACGGGTAAGGAAATGAAAAGAGAAAAATTTGTAGGGATTTTTAGGAAATTTGGGTCGTGACAAATTTAATGGTATCAGAGCAGAGTTGGCCTGATATGAGTCGGTGTTAGTGGTTAAGTAAATTTACATCCCCATATACTGTGCATTGTTTAGATACAATTGTGTATATCAAGATGGAATTGCAGCTAAGAATTTTGTTTTGAATGCAAGAATATAGTTTTTATAATTGATAGCCGCTATGGTAGAGTGGCGAGTACACATGCTCGAGACCGTAGAGATCGGTCTGAGAATCAAATGAGTTGTCATATGAGACTCAAGATGAGCGTGAGGTGGAGGCTGATGATGAGCATACTCCACAGGGTCCTATAAAGAGACCAAACAGCATTGAGACACGCTCCAAGTGGATGGAGTGGAGTGTAGAAAATATTTCAGAGTTGTTTACTCAACCTATGCGTGTAGTTGAGAATAGGCAGGGTAAAGCCTAAACAGATGCCTTAGACTATAGATATTTGCACACCCCTCCGGTATATAGCGAAGTAAAGAAACCAATACTTGTTGAGGACTGGGTGAATGAGATTGCGAAGTTGTATGGATTTTTCGGTGTATGTCGACTAAGAAAGTTACTTTTAAATACGTCTATGTTGGAGTCGAGGCGGAGCATTGGTGGAAGTCCACTCGACTAATCTAAAGAGTAAGACGTCCAGAACCGACATGAGAAATAATTCTGGATGTATTCTGGTAACAGAATATCCCGGACATTTAAAGGAAATTTCAGATGAAATTATTTACTCTGACCCAAAGGAACTAGCTGATTAACGAGTATGAATCTTAGATTATATCACTAAGCAAGTATGAACTCGATATTGTGGGCAGTGAGAGTTGGGAAGCCCAAAAGTTCATGAAATGACTCAAATTGTCGATTAGAGTCCGATTGGCTCATTACCTATGTAGAGGCAGTGCGTAGATTACAGTTGAGTGAATAATATCATGTGTTGCACGTCTCTGAGCTTGGGAAAGGTAGTGAGGACTGAAATAGAGACTGAAAAGAGAATCGAGAAATGACAAAGATGTTAAAATGGGAAAAAGGTAATTGGTAAAAGATTTAATTTGATGAGTCTTGGAGTAAGATAATTGGTAAGGCCCCAGTGCAACCAATCTTGGCACTCTTGAAAGACATTGTGATTGGAGGACCCCGACCTGCTACGAAGCAATGTAGCAGTGTGAGGACTGTAAGCAGTGTGGGATGTGTGGTGGATACCACGGAAGGAGGGTCTATACCTACACTATATTAAGGAAAATGATCGTTAAGTGTGGTAAGACGGACCATTGAATTTGATTGCACAGAGTTGGGCGAGATCGCCCCACAGAAAAGTAAAGATACAGAGAAAAACTTCGTTGGTATAGCTGCAACGAAAAGGGAGGCCATAGCCGAAAAGAAAAAGGAAAGTAGGCTGTTGGACGAAGGCGAGAGGATGTCTTGGACCAGGACACTATTGATGTTTCATGGATGTGGTGTGAGATACCACACTTGTTATGAATAATGAAGTACATATGTTCATTGATCCTGGTGCCACACATTTATTCATACTGCCTTCATTCGCATATAAGTGAGTAAAAGGCATGAATGCCTACATCATTGGGCACAGTACTGATAAATGAGTACCCCAATAGAGGAGGATTAATAAACGAAATATGGATATAGAGATTTTAAGTTGAAAACAGGGGTGAAAACATCACTGAAAAATATATTGTAAGTGTTGACAAGTGATAAAAAGGGGTGCAACAGTTGAAATTAAAGGATTGTACTCATGGAACGAATAATGACAAGAGTTTCGTTATAATTGATACACTAAGGAGATAATCTCTGAGAGATGCTTGATCCTAAATACAAGATGTATCGGAGTAAGAGGCGTATGCTAGGTAAGAACATCTTTACGATATGAAGTAATTAGGATTAAAGCAATTTGTAGCGAATATAAATTATGACCACATGGACTGGTATATAAAGTAAATGTGGTTAAGTCTAAGGGTTAATAAAGGTATTTCAAAATACCTCCTCGCCTGAAGACTTGACAGTGTCTAAAAGTATGTATATATAACCTATAATGTGAAATCGATCGTCGTAATAAATACCTTTAGCATTAGGATACCTTTACTAAGATGATAAGAATATTAAAATTCGACAAATCATAAAGGTTAACATAGTAAAATTTAATAAGAGCCGTTAATATAAGAAAAGGAAATGATGCAGGTTAGTACCTAAAAACGTAAGCGATTTTGTAGGATCTTATACGCTTATGCGTAAATAAGTCAAGGATTGGACCAATTTGTAATCATCATTATCGATGATATGTTGGGTGTAATTAAAGTCTAGGGCAAATTGTAAGCAATAATTGGAAAATTGCTTTTACAAATGGGTTGTTGCGAGTTCTCAATATGGTCTACTTGGTTGACACGTTTAACTAAGAAAACGTGGTCTTTAAATGAGATGATAAATAAGATGATAGATGTGACATGAATTTCGATGTAGTGAAGTATGAACTGACCACCGTGATTAATTTCACCATACCCAACAGCTCAAGAGGTTCTCCATGTGTATGAATGACTCAAAATAATGAAGGAGCTGTGTATTGATGTATAATGGGAAGATAGTTAATTTTGGAGTCAGACAACTCCTTGATCACAAAATAAACTATCTGACTCATGATTTTAAGTTGGCAACAGTATTTGTACTGAGGATATGGTACTATTATGTACACGATGAAGAATTTTGGATATGCACTGATCATAAAGTCTCAAGTATCTGTTTTCACAGAAAGAGGCGAATATGAAAATACATAGTGGGTTAGAGCTTCTGAGAGGTTTTGATTTGTGAAAATTATGCCACCCAGGAAAGGCTAATGTGATGGCTAATGCCTTGAGTATAAAGAGCCTCGGGATGGTACCACATATGATGGTCAGGGAGCGTGAGCTGCTAAAGCAGTTGTGAGTCTCAGTAGTGATGTGATCCCTTCTGATGATGACAGTGATTGTGCGACAACTAGCCTGATGATTAGAACCGGATGAGAGTGCCCGAATTTGACAGGCTTAGCATGATGATCGACATGGTGTCGATGGTTTGGGTCAGATTCAGAAGGGTACAGTGACAGAGTTCACATTGAGTGTTGATGATTTAATGAGAGGTTCAGAGACAATATGAGTGCTCCCCAGGACCACAGTTGATAGGATAGTAATATTGTCAGAAGCTCACTCTTCGGGATATACAGTGCATACGGAAGTAAAGAATATATTGAAATCTCGAAAAGGGTATTGGTGGTCAGATGTGAAAAGAGATATGGTAGAGATTGTGGAAAAGTGCCTAGTATGTCAGCAGAGTAAGGTAGAGTATTAAAAGTCTGCAGAGTTATTGTAGCACCTACCTATATCGACACGGCACGAAAAATGAGAGAAAGTCTCCATGAATGTCGTGATGGGTTACAGAGGACCCAGGTGAATTACGAGGCTATTTAGATGATAGTCGATAGAGTGACTAAGTCTACCCACCTTCTGGTTATGAAATCCCCAGATACTCAGAGTGTGTATGAGGATTTATGTATAAGGAAGATTGTGGAACATTAAGTAGCGTTCCAGTGAGCATGGTATCATATAGGGATTCCCGCTTCACTTCACATTTCGGGGAATATTTTTTTAGGAAGCTATGGGAACCCGACTGAGTATTAGCACAGCTTTTCGTCCTCAGACAGATGGTCAATCAGAGAGGACTGTACAAGTTCTGGAGGATATGATGAGAGTGTGTGCATTGATTTTATAAGCTCCTGGAATGATCAGTTATTACAAATCGAAGTCACCAATAGTGACAGTTTTCACTTGAGTATCGGGATAACAAGATATGAGGCAGTGTATGGATGTAGGGGTTGTTCCCCAAATTGGATAAGAAAAAGTGGGTGACAGATAGAATTATTTTTCGACTTTGGATAATAAGTCTCTGAGGATGTTTAGTTAAGGATGAGAGATTAAGAACACCTCAGAGCAGATAGAAAAGTATTGGAATTCACCCTTGGTGAATTAGTATGGTTGAAAGTTACTTGTCCTAAGAGAATAAGGACATAGCGAACTATTGGAAAAAGGTAAATTGAGTTTCACTGATTGAATCTTTTGAGAGATTGGACAAGTGGAAGATAAGACCTGTAGGTGGCATTCCACTTGAATAAGCAGGCATCCACAATGTGTCCCATCTTTTGATGCTTTGGCAATACTATCCAGATCTAGCACAGGTGATCGAATATGAACTCCAAAAGTTCAGTTTAATGCAAATATAAGTATATTGAGAAGTTGATTCGGGCATTAAACAGGAAAGAGACAGTGTTGAGGTTTAAGACATCTCCCTAATTAAAGTCTTTGGTAATGTTACACTCCGGAAAAAGGTCACATAAGAATTTAAGAGTATGATACGATCGATGTACCCGGAGTTGCATATGGACTCATATGAATTGGTTCTAATTTGGAGGACCAAATTCCTTAAGTGGGGGAGAGTTGTAAGACCCGAATTTAATTAAAATACAAAATGAATGAGTATTCGTGAAGGGAAGTCGGGTTAAATTAATCCCAAACACGTGTAAGGGTAAAACGGTCAAAAGATCGAAAGCCGGTATAAATTCGATAAGAAAATTTAATTAAAATAATGGATTGAGAAATCTTGGTCAATAAAGGTGAGATAAATTTATTTCGGGTTAAATTGATCAAGATATGAATTTATGAGAATTAATCGGGATTAATCGGAATTTTTAATTCGAAAAATAATCCCAAAAAATAATCAAAAATTATACCGAAAAGCCGAAATAATACCGAGAAATTAATTTATAGACTAAATGAATAAAATATAATTTTTTAAGATATTTTGAATATTCTAGACTAATTTAATCAATTAAATAATATTAAAATAAATTGTTAAATAAAATAATAATTGTAAAAAAAATAAAAAGAAAAGAGAAATCTGAAACAATCGGGGAGAGAGAAGAAGAATGGGAACCGAGGGAGCTGCCCGCACGTGGCCCGACCGATCCACGGCCACCGGCGATCGACGGCTCCGATGAACAGCCGAGCAGGAAGAGGAGAGGCCGACGAAGCTGTTGGCACCGGCGACGCGCGCCAAGGAGGTCGGAGATCGCCGAACGGAGGAAGAGAAGCCCGCGGGGAAAACGGAGTTGGTCCCGACGATCCACGGCAGCTGGGCTCGAACGGCGGGCACCGGCGAGATCGGGAAGAGGAGCCAGTTCTTGTGAGACGGGTATTGGCCGGCGAAACCGTCGGAATCCGTCGGATCGGGAGGTGACAGCCGCGGGGGAGAAGGAAAGATTCGTCGGCGATGGCTGCGTTTCGACCCTAGCCGAGGCCCGATCTTAGATGCCCAGGTGTAAACGCGTCGAACGGCGGTGGTGATGCACCGGGAACCGGCCGGACGGCGGCGGAATGAGCAAATGGGGATTGAACCGACCGAACCGGACTGACCGACCAAACTGAACCGAACCGGACCAAGCTGAACCGACGGTCTGAACCGGACTGAACCGGTTCAGCCAAAAAGAGAGGAAAAAAGGGAGAAAAAGGGAAAAAGAAAAAGAGAAAAAAAATTGGGGAAAATTCCAGTGATGCAATCGAGCTTCGGGTAAGTCGATAAGCGGTCAAAATTGATCGATTTGAATTTTGGAATATTTTATTTAATTATTATTCGACTGAAAATTTACCCGAAAATTATGAAATTGTGTAGCTCGACAATTGGCATCCAACGAGAGCTCGAGACAGCCTCGATTTACGGACTAGCATGGAATCTCGGGTAAGTGACCCTTATTTACGACAATTTACATCGTTATGCGTGCTCCAGATTTAATTATCGCATAAAATTAAATTAAATTTTGGAAAGTCGAATAAATTGTCGTAAATAATAAATTAAGCTAATTGAGAGTTAGAACGAGGCCCAATAAATTGTTGGTGGGCTCAATAAGCCCAATAGGCCTCGATAATGTGAAAATTAAGTGGAAAACGGGCTTAAGGCCGATTAAGGCCCATTAAGGTGTAATCGGGCCCAATAGGGGTAACCGGACCCAATAATTTAAATTAAGCCCAGAAAATATTAAATACAATTAAATTGTATAATATCTGACCTGAGGAATATTATTACGCAGTTTCGGGCATTTGATTGGGAGCATATCGGACTGCGCGACGAGACAACAGTGAAAAAAGGAAAGGTCAGACTCTACAGAAAAATAAGGTAAGGGAATTTTGTAAGTGCATAGAGATGCCTATACGTATTTTGAGGGTATTTACAGGGTTCAGAATTCCTTAAAGCATCTAGTAATGAAATAATAATAATTTTACAAAAATCGGGGCATAGGTGAGTAAAGGAAAAAGACGATTTTGCCCCTAGGAGTAAAATTTACAAAAAGGGTAGTAAGGCAGGTAAATTGCATGATTTCATGTTTTTAATGTGTTATATGATTATATTGCTTTGATTTAAGCAAATATGCACATAGGTTGGCTATTGATTTCGTGAAATATACGAAAGAGTACCGGTTTGTACCGGTTACTATTTTTAAAGATGTTTTATTAAAATTGAGCCACCTATCATATTTACACGAGTAAAAAGAGTGCTAGAGTCTTACTCGCACTCAAGTTTATTGATTTATTTCTCATGAAAAGCCGTACTGGAGCATTGCTCGTACGAGAAATTTGTGTGTGCACAAAATCGTGCTGGAGCTTCACTCGCACGAGATTTTAGATATCATGATATGCATAGCGTGGTGCTGGAGCTTCGCTCGCACTAGACGTGAGTTGACATGCATATAGTCGTGCGGAAGTCTTCTGTAGACTGTGTGTCACAGAGAGTTGAGATGCTCGCACGCATACTTTGAGACATGGGTTGGTTATCGACATAGTATTGGGGTGGATAAGACCTACGGCAAGCACCCCCAGACTATGATATGGGTCCACGGAGTACGATGTATCGTGTATGTCACACGGAGTACGCTGTACCGTGCAGTCATGATGACTCTATGATGTTACTTGATATTCTGGCGGGTAGGACTTGACCCCACCTCCCGTTGCAGTTGTGATGCCCCGCACACCGGGATCCGTGTAGCCTGGGATCACAGGGACAAAGTATGGCCATAGTCCTCGATTTTTCATACAGTAACCTACATGCCTCACATGATATCATACGGTCTGGATAGACCAGGACAAACCCGATGGAGGGGTAGTCCCGATTTATGTTTTTAAAAGAGATGTGATTTAATGAATCAAGGTATTCCTGAGAGATGGGTTTGACCTTGATGAAGTTGTTTTATGATGAAACAATGAGTTTTAACGTGATGAGTTTGTGATTAAACAAATAAGTTTTAATGTGACGAGCATGAGATGTCATATATGATGATTTTCCATGTGTGCTTTATATGTCGATTTCATGATTTCTTATATATGATATATACATACATGTGGCATTGTTTTAATCTTACCTCATGCTCCGAAAGTAAACAATTTTTACATCATGACATTATCAGCACGTAGATAGTATAGTTATCTACCTGCTTACATTATTGCCTTACTGAGCACATTTCGCTCACCCTTTCATTTTTCACCCCACAGGGTATATTCAGTAGAAGAGAGCGACACTAGTCTCGCATCTCGGTTATCCGCTGCTTCTTAGCAAGACCAGGTATACACATTTGTATAATTTCGTATCTGAATATATAGATGCACAGTACTGCATATGGATGTAATATTGGGGATGTATTTAGTTTTAAATAAATTGATATGTAAATGAAATATGAAAATTGAATGGTAAATAGGGGAGAGGTGACTAACACCGAATCATAGCCCAACTGTTTAGTAGTATATCTGTTCACGACGGGTAAGGAAATGAAAAGCGAAAAATTTGTAGGGATTTTTAGGAAATTTGGGTCGTGACAAGAAAAGGTTTTACTTGTTAGAGGACTAAAACATAATTTGCTAAGCATTAGTTAACTTTGTGACAAAGGTTACAAAGTAATTTTTGATTACCTGAATTGCCATGTAATAGATCCTAAATCAAATAAAGTTCTTTTTTTAGGACATAGTCAAGGTAACATATACATTGTTTATCTAAATGAACTTAAAAATGAAAATGTATGCCTTATGGTAGATAAAGAAAAAGAACCTTGGTTGTGGCATAGAAGACTAGGTCATGCTAGCATGCATGTATTATCTAAGCTAGCTAGAAAAGACCTTGTTATAGGATTACCTAAGTTGTCCTTTGACTATGACAAAATTTGTGAAGCTTGTGTCAAGGAAAAACATAAAAGGACAACATTTAAACCTAAAAATAGTGTACCAACCACTAGACCTCTTCAACTACTTCACCTAGATCTATTTAGACCAACTAGAACTACAAGCCTAGGTGGTAAGCATTATGGGTTCGTGATTATAGATGATTATACTAGGTTTACTTCTGTATTTTTCTTAAGAGTAAAGAATGAAGCCTTAGAAAAATTCATTGTCTATTCAAAAGTAGCTCAAAATGAAAAAGGTTACACTATAACTAGCATTAGAAGTGATCATGGCAAGGAATTTGAAAATATTGGTTTTGATGAATATTGCAATGATCAAGGAATTAGTCATAATTTTTCAGCCCCTAGGACACCACAACAAAATGGAGTAGTTGAGAGAAGAAATAGAACATTAGAAGAAATGGCTAGAACAATGTTGTGTGAAAATAATTTACCTAAATATTTTTGGGCTGAAGCTATAAATACATCAAGCTACATCATAAATAGAGCCATGGTTAGACCAATCTTAAAGAAAACCCCTTATAAGCTTTACAAGGGAAAGAAGCCAAATATTAGCTATTTTCTCCATTTTGGTTATAGCTGCTTTGTCTTAAACAATAAGAAAGACAACTTAGGAAAATTTGATGCCAAGAGTGATGAAGGAATCTTTTTAGGCTACTCTTTGAATTCAAAGGCATATAGAGTGTATAACAAAAGAACCTTGATGGTAGAAGAATCAATACATGTAATATTTGATGAGTCAAACGATACATCTAAACGTTCTACCAATGTTGAGAATATTGAAATATTTGATGAGACCTTAAAGGATTCCTCAAAGATAGAAGATAACCTACTATAAAAACTTGACATTAATAAAGAAGATGAAGAAGAACTAGAAATACTAGAGAGAGAGAGTCTAGAGCACCAAGAGAACTACGATATGTCAAAGATTGTGAAATTGTAGGTGATCCAACTCTTAGAGTTAGAATAAGGTCTTCTCTAAGAAATGTATGTCAATATATAGCCTTTGTATCTCAAATTGAACCAAAGAATGTCAATGAAGCTTTAGATGACAATAATTGATTTTTAGCCATGCAAGAAGAACTAAATCAATTTGAAAGAAGCAAAGTATGGAATTTAGTCCCTAGACCTAGTAATCACTCTATAACTGGAACTAAATGGATTTTCAAGAACAAGATGGATGAAAATAGTGTGATCATAAGAAACAAGGCTAGACTAGTTGCATAAGGTTATAGGCAAGAGGAAGGAATAGACTATGATGAAACCTATGCACCGGTAGCTAGATTAGAAGCAATAAGGATGCTACTTGCTTTTGCATGCTACAAAAATTTCAAATTATATCAAATGGATGTAAAAATTGCATTTCTAAATGGTTTCATCAATGAGGAAGTTTATGTTGAGCAACCCCCCAGTTTTGAAAGTCCTAAATTTCCTGAACATGTTTACAAACTTTCTAAGGCACTTTACGGTTGGAAACAAGCTCCTAGAGCTTGGTATGAAAGACTTTCAAAGTTCTTGATAGAAAAAGGGATTTTCTAGAGAAAAGGTAGATACAACCTTGTTTATCAAAAATAAGAATAAAGATTTACGAGTTGTTCAAGTATATGTAGATGACATCATTTTTGGATCAACTAATGAATCTCTATGTCAACAGTTTGCTAAGATCATACAAGGTGAATTTGAAATGAGCATGATGGGAGAACTCACCTACTTCTTGGGACTTCAAGTAAAGCAAACTAAGGATGGAACCTTCCTCATCAATCAAGCTAAATACACCAAAGATTTGCTCAAACGATTTGGAATGGATAACTACAAACCTCAAGCAACTCCAATGGGTACCAACATCAAGCTTGATAAAGATGAAAGTGGTAAGTGTGTAGACACTAAGCTATATAGGTCTATGATTGGTTCGTTGCTTTATCTTACTGCAAGTAGACCTGATATTTTATTTAGTGTATGTTTATGTGCTAGATTTCAATCCTCTCCTAGATAGTCACACTTACTAGCTACAAAAAGGATCTTTAGGTATCTTAAAGACACACATTCACTAGGACTATGGTATCCTAAAGATTCCACCTTTGCTCGTCATGCATATTCTGATGCAGATTTTGGAGGTTGTAAAATAGATAGAAAAAGCACTTCAGAAACCTGCTAATTCTTAGGGAATAGATTAATATCATGGTTCTCTAAGAAACAAAATAGTGTAGCACAATCCACAACTGAGGCATAATACATAGCAGCTGGTAGCTGTAGTGCTCAAGTGTTGTGGATTAAACAACAAATGAGAGATTATGGTATAGACATGAAGCAAGTTTCCATCAAGTGTGAAAATACCAGTGCCATTAATCTCTCTAAAAATTCAATCTAACACTTTAGAACTAAACATATTGAGATGAGGCATCATTTCCTTAAAGATCATGTACAAAAAGGAGATATATTTCTAAGAATATATTGATACACTACATCAAATAGGCTGATATTTTTACCAAACCTCTTGATAGAGATAGATTTTGTGTTCTTAGAGGTGAATTAGGACTTATGTATGCTCCTTAAGGATTATTGCCTTCAAAACTTTGATTTCAAACTTATTTTCAACTGATTTTACAACTCATTTTCTGGGTAAAGAGTATGAGAGATCGATCTCCTCTCAATATAGATCAATCTAGCAAGCTCCAAATTAGCCTAAAGCAATAAGGTTCAGCTAAGTAGATCGATCTTCTATCCCATAAGATTGATCTCCTTAAGCTTCTGTATTTTACAGATCGATCTCTGCACTTGGCAGATCGATCTTTTTCAACCTCTGTATGTTGCTGATCGATCTCTGCATTTGACAGATCGATCTTCTTAAGCTTCTGTATTTTATAGATCGATCTCATAAAACAACAGATCGATCTCCTCATGTAGAAGATCGATCTGGTACCTCAACATGATCGATCTCCTTAGCCCTGGGCAATAAATACTGCTTCAAAATTTTCAAATTTCAAAAATCCCAAAATCAAAATCCCTAACCCTTGTTGCGCACCCTCTTTAGATTTCTCTCAACAGATTGATCTCTGGTAAGGTATTAGTCGAATCTACTCCATTACTCATCATTTCAGAACCTACATTTTTGATTTTTTGTCAAAAATTTCTTAGTTTCGTAGATTAATCTTCAATAAGGTTTCTAGTGAACTGTTCCATTCCCTAAGACATTGTTAGATCTAGAACCATATTTGTCACGACCCAAATTACCTAAAAATCAGAGTAAATTTTTCGCTTTTCGTTTATTATTTAATTCTTAACTTTCTCTCGTCGTGACCATCCTACAAACAGTTGGGCTATGATTCAGTGCTAGTCACCTCTTACCTATTTACCATTCCATTTCCATAATCACATTCATATATCAGAGTTTACTATCCTTTGACTTTAATTAAATACATACACGATGGTATTTATAACTCTACATCCCCGACATCATATCTGTTTACAGTACTATGCATTACATATTTAGATACAAAACCATAAAAATGTGTATACCTGTCTCTCGATGGGAAGTAGCGAATACCAAGATTGCAAGTCCTCAATCGCTCAATAACTATTGCGAGTGCTCTGAAAAGATGGGAAAATAAGGGGATGAGCAAACCACACGCTCAATAAGGCAATTATGCAAGTAAGTAGATAGCCACACTATCTACATTCTCATAAAGCCATGCCTTTAAAATCCATTTCTTTTCATTAAAATCTCAAGCACAAAACCATGCATACATCAATGACATAGTTTATCCAAAACGATTTGTGCATATAGAAATCATGTAATTCATGCATCAATAGCATTTTATGTGACATCCTTAAATCATAATTAGCATGAAGTAAAACAAGATCATGCATTCTTTCATGTCATGTAAGACAAATCATGAATTTGAAATGAAAGAATGGAAAACACCATCATGCTACTGCATTCAAACCATTTCATTAAAACTGCAGTATAAACTAACCCTTTCGGGTCAATCATCTCATAAAACAATTCATTATAAAACTTTGGTTATAAAACCACCCTTCTTTCAGGGTCACAAATCATAAAATCGGGGGCCTGACCCCTCCCTCGGGTCTACCCCGGTCTATCGACCAATAATTATATCATGTGAGACATGTAAGTGACTATCAGTAACAACATAGGACTATGGCCATAACCTACAGATCCTTGGCAACACGGTACCTAGTGTACGGGGTATCACACCTGAAACGGGAGGTGGGTCGTCCTACCCGCCAGAACAGCATAACTTCAGGATTGTAAGGGCAAGGCTTGCTGCCTCGTGGCTAATGCCACTCCACTCCAACAATCCCCACGGTATAGCATACTCTGCGTGACATACACGGTACAACGTACTCCGTGAACCCAAGCTCAATCAAGGGTGCCTGCAATAGGTCTTATCCACCCATATCATCTCTGTCTCAGTATGCACGTGTGAGCATATCATCTCACTGTGACACACAATCTACAGGAGGCTCCGACATGGCTATATGCATGTAATATAAATCTCTGTGCGAGCGAAGCTCTAGCACGACTCCATACATATTCATGATATCATAAAATCTCTTACGAGCGATGCTCTAGCACGGTTTCATAAAAATCAGTAAAATCTGCATATGAGCAGCGCTTCAGTACATCTTAAAAAATTATAAATTCAAGAAAAATTCACGTACGAGCAATGCTCTAGTACGGATATGTATAAAAACTCAGTGAAAATATCGTACGAGAAAAACTCCAGTACGACTTTAAAATGAGTTATAAAATCATATAAAACTTTGTGCGAGTAACGCTCCAGCAAATCAAATCTCGTGCGAGTTACACTCCCGCACGAATTTATTCAAATTTCATATCAAAATAGGATGCAAGCTAAGCTCCAGCACCTTTTTATGCATATCAAGTCAAAACAGTTAAAAACCATCAAAACAGTCAAAACAGAGTGCGAGCTAGGCTCCAGCAGCTCTCATGCATATCAAATCATAAAATCAGTGCGAGCAACCGCTCTAGCACATTTATGCACATTCACAAACGCAGATATAGTGCGAGCTATATGCGAGCACTATCTGTTTCCATATAAACTTGATAGTTGGTCGTTTTCCAAAGAAATTTCATTTAAATATGAATAACACCTACGTAGTGTTATCTTGTGAAATTTATACAATTTCTGGCCAATCTACCAATTTGCTCTGATTAAAACCAATAAAATTTCTTAATTTGAAAAATTCCTTAAATCATGCATTTCATGCATGTCATGCTTTCACCATCCTTAGGTGAACTTCCCTCAATAGGGGTAAAATAGTCTTTTCACCTATTTCGATCCTTAAAATCATTTAAACCACTTTTAGGATCATTATACAATAACAGTGTATACATATAAAATCAATGTATACAAAAACTATAAAAATATGCGTAGCTACCTCTAGCTACTCACACAATTCCCTTACCTCATTTTCTGTAAAGTATGACCTTTCCACTGATGTCTCGTCACGTAGTCCGATTTGCTCTGAATCCAATCTCTCGAACTGCGGATAAATGTTCATCAGGTCAAATTCAATACAATTAATTGTATTTCATATTTTTTGGGCTTAATTTAAATCATCAGGCCCGTTTACCCATATTGGGCCCGATTGTACCATAATGGGGCTCAATCGGCCTTAAGCCCGTTTACCACTTACTATTTACATTATCAAGGCCTATTGGGCTTACTGGGCCCATCAGTATTTATTGAGTCTCGTTCTAAACTCTCAGATATCTCATGAATTATTTACGACAATTTATCCCAATTTTTAGAATTTAATTCACTTAATGCGAAAATTAAATCCGTAATTTATGTGGTAAATTTTAACACGCATAACGATGCAAAATTATCGTAAATAAGAGTTACTCACCCGATATTCCATGATCGTACACAAATTGAGGCTGTCTCGAGTTCTCAATTGACGTCAATTGTCTAGCTACATAATTTAATATTTTTCTGGGTAAATTTTCAGTCGGATATTAATTAAATTAAATATTCTAAAATTTAAATCGATCAAGGCGTC
This sequence comes from Firmiana major, assembly GCA_033439115.1. Classification (NCBI taxonomy): domain Eukaryota; kingdom Viridiplantae; phylum Streptophyta; class Magnoliopsida; order Malvales; family Malvaceae; genus Firmiana; species Firmiana major. Next base: position 63,207,897 of record CM065904.1, read on the forward strand.
CTCTTACCGACTTACCCGTAACTCGATTGCATCACTGAAATTTCTCCTAATTTTTCCACTTTTTCTTTTTCCTTTTTTCTTCCTTTTTCAATTTCCTTTTGGCTGAACCGGTTTGGGCCGGTTCAACCCGGTTCAGATCGCTGGTTCAATCTAGTTCGGCCGGTTCAGTGGCTTACTGGCCGGTTCTCCATCGATTTTCGTCGTAAGTGGCTCTGCTGGGCCGTCCGATGCACGGATCTGGGGTTGGTTTCGTCCAAGGCCATCGAAAAGTGGCCGATCCGGGCTGTTCTCTCCTAGCCATTGGTACTCATTTTCTTTTCCACCGTTTTCGACAATGTTCGTCAGTTTCGCAGGTCGTGGCCACCACCGATCACGTCGCCTACGCCTGGGGAAGCCTCGGTTGGGGTCGGTTTGGGCTAGATCGGCGCCGGTTGCATTCAATCTTCTTTTTCTCCCTCGCGGTTTCGTTTTTCTCGATTTCCTTTTGCCGTTCGCCGCCTTTCTCCTCAGCTGTCGGTGCCGACGAGCTCAGTTGGCTCACCTAGTCGGCTTTTCGATGGTGTCCGGTGGTGAGGCCAACGGGTTGGGCTTCCTCGGTTTCGTGATCTTCCGTTTTCTTTCTTGTTTCCTTTCTCAAACAGAATCGCAACTCGCGATTCTGTTTTTTATTTTTATTATTATTATATCAATTAAATATTTTTATTTGGAAAAAATATCTAAAAATATTTTTATTTTATTCTCTTAACCAATAAATGAATTTATCGGTATTATTTTGACTTTTCGGTATAATTTTTGATTATTTTCGGGATAATTTCCCGAGGTAAAAATTTCGGTTTATTCCAATAAATTCATATCTTGATCAATTTAACCCAAAATTTAATTATTTCTTCGTTATTGATAAAGATTTCTCAATCCCATATTTTTAATTAAATTTTCTTATCAACTTTATACCGGGTTTCGATCTTTTGACCGTTTTACCCTTTCACGTTTTTGGGAATATCATTTCAGTCCTTTTGCATTTTTAAATGCACTCAAAAATTTCTATTCATTCCCTTTTGCTCTTACGATAAAATCGGGTCTTACAATCTCCCCCACTTAAGAAATTTGGTCCTCCAAATTAGAACCAAGACAAATGAGTCCATAAATAACTCAGGGTACATCTATCGTATCATATACTATCATCCTTAAGTGACTTTCTCCGGAGTGTAATACTATCAAAGGACTTTGACTAGGGAGATCATCTTAAACCTCAACACTTTCTCCTTTCGTCTAATACCCGAATCGATTTTTTTTCCAACATACATTACACTTTCATTGAGCTAAGCTGTTGGAGCTCATATTCGATTACATATGCTGGGTTGGATAATATTTCTGAATTATCAAAAGATGAGACACATTGTGGATGCCTGCTAATTCAAGTGGTAACGTCAACCTACAGGCTTTATCTCCCAGTTTGTCCAATCTCTCAAAGGATTCACCCTTGGTGAATTCCAATGGTTTCTGTCTCTTGTCAGGATAACTTTTCTGTCTGCTCTGAGGCATTTTTTTTCCTCTCACAAATCAACTGAACATCCTCAGAGGTTTATCTTACCAATTCGGGAATAATTCTCTATCTATCACCCACTTCTTCTTATCAAAGTCGAGGAAACAACTCCCTATAGCCATACAATGCCTCATATAAAGTCATCCTGATCTCAAGTGACAACTGTCATTATTGACGAATTCGATTAGTAACAACTGATCATCCCAGGAGCTTATTAAATCAATGGCACACGCTCTCATCACATCCTCCAGAACCTGTACAGTCCTCTCTAACTGACCATCTATATGAGGACGAAAAGTTGTGCTAACACTCAATCGGGCTCCCATAGCTTCCTAAATAACATTACCAGAAGTGGGAAGTGAAGCGAGAATCCCTATCTGATACCATGCTCACTGGAACGCTACATAATGTTTCACAATCTTCCTTACATATAACTTCGCCAACACACTTAGAGCATCTAGGGATTTCCATAGTCAGAAGGTAGGTAGACTTATTCAATCTATCGACTATCACCCAGATAGCCTCGTGATCCATTCGAGTCCTCTATAACCCATCATAATATTCATGGTAACTTGCTCCTATTTTCGTATCAATATAGGTAGAGGCTGCAATAACCCTGCAGACTTCTAGTACTCTACCTTACTTTGCTGACATACGAGACACTTTTCCACAATCTCTACAATGTCTCTTTTCATATCTGACCACCAATATCCTTTTCAGAGATTTTGATATATTTATTATTTCTCGGATGCACTGTATATCTCGAAGAGTGAGCTTCAGACAATAACACTATCTCAGTAACTATGGTCCTGGGGAGTACTTATACTATCTCTGAACCTCTGTAAGTCATCATCACTCACTGTGAACTCTGTCACTATACCCTTCTGAATTTGAGCCACACTATCGACACCATGTCGATCATCACGCTAAGCCTGGCAAATCTTGTCACTCAAATCCGGTTCTAACCTTAGGCTAGCTGTCACAAAATTACTGTCATCATCAGAGGGAATCACATCACTACTGAGGCTCATAACTGCTCTAGCGGCTTACGCTCCCTGACCATCATATGTGATACCATCCCGAGGCTCTTTCTGTTCAAGGTATCAGCCATTACATTAGCCTTTCCTGGGTGGTACAATGTTCACAATCATAATCCCTAGAAGCTCTAATCCTCTTGGTTATCTCATATTATACTCTTTCTATTAAAACAGATACTCTGGGCTTTTACGATCAGTGCATATTCGACATTTCTCACCGTTTTAGTGGTGGCGCCATACTTTTAATGTAAACGCTACGACTGCCAACTCTAAATCATGGGTCGAATAGTTTCTCTCATGATCCTTGAACTATCTGGATCCATAAACGACAATCTTCCCATTTTACATCAATACACAGCCCAATCCTTATTTTGAGGTATCCATACACACTGAAACCTCTTGAGCTGTTGGGTATGGTGAGAATAATTACGGTGGTCAGTTTATTACTTCAATATACCAAAACTCATGGAAGTCATTTTCATACTTATAATCCCACTCGTATGAAATCTTTTCCCGAATGAGATGTGTCAACTCAGTAGCCCATTTCAAGAAACTCACAACACCTCCTCTATAAGACAGTTTCCAATTACTACTTCCCTGGACTTCGAATACATCAAAATATCATCACTCAAGATGACAATCAATTGGTCCAGGTAAGGTTTAAATACCTCATCCTAGTTGAGTTCCACTAAATATTTCAATCACTCATATCCTTTACCTATGTACGCATAAACGTCTAATGTCATTTCGAAATCACTTCCGTTCAAGATACTGACCCACGTCATTTCCTTTTTCTTATATTAACAGCTTTTATAAAATTTAATTTTTTAAACCTTCACGATTAATCAAATTCTATATTTATTTATCGTACCAGTAAAGGTACCTAAATTTTAAATGTATATATATTACGACTGTCAATTTCAATTTATAGGTTATGTGTACGCTTCCAAATGCTATCAAGTCTTCAGGCGAGGAAGTATTTTGAAATACCTTTATTAACCCTCAGACTTAACCACATGAACTGGGTGTAGATATATCCACCCCTTATACTTGGTCGCAATCCATAGTCACTACATATTGCTCAATCCAATTTACTTCACATATCAAAGATATTCTTACCTTGCATACGCCTCTATTCCAATATATCTTGTATGTAGGATCTATCACATCTCAAAACTTATCTCCTTTCATATATAACTTATAACAACTCTTTCATTACTTGTTAAAACTTACAATTCACTTTTCAGTGATGTTTTCACCCCTATTTTCAACTTACAATCTCTATACCCATATTCAGGTAGTGATGATCATCTAACTATCATCACCTTGCTTAAGGGTACAAGCTTCATATCACTAGCTTATAAGCAACTGAAGATGGTACAAATAAATGCGTGGCACCAGGATCAATTAAAATTATTACTTCATTTTTTACAACCAGTGTGGTATCTTCCACCACCTCAAATGAAACATCAGTGGTGTCCTGGTCCAAGGCATACACTCGCCCTTGTCCAACATCTTATTTCCGTGGTAACTACCACACATTCTACACTATTCACACTGTTACACTGCTTACACTGCTTACACTGCTACATAGCATGTCGGGGTCCTCAAATCACAATACCCCTCAAAAGTACTATATTTGGATACACTGGGGCCTTTCCAATCATCTGACCCCGTGACTCATCAGCTATATGCTTTTACCAAACTACCTTTGTCCCGTTCTGACATCTCTATCATCCTTTTCTATTCTCTTTTATCTCTATTTCGGCCCTTACTACCTTTCTTAATTTCAGAGGAGTGCAACTCATGCTCTTATTCATACAATTGTAGTTTGCGCACTGCCTCGACATAGGTAGTGATATCTAACGGCCCAATCAGACTCTAATTGACAATCTGAGCCCTTCCATGAACTTTCAGACATTTTGACTCTCACTGTTCATAGTATCGGAGTCATATCTGCCCAGGAATATAAATTGAGTTTCATACTCGTTAATCAACCAGTTCCTCTGGGTCAGAGTAACGAATTTCATCTGTAATTTCCTTTAAGTCTCCTGGATATTCTGTCACCAGAATATATCTAGAATTATATTCTCATGTCCATTCTGGATGTCGAACTCTTAAGATGGGTCAAGCGGACTTCCACTGCTCTGACTCGTCCTCAAATCCCATGTATACTCTGAGCAATTAGTTCGTAAAATATCCTCCACACTCTGCTCCAACCTCGCGAAGCATATCTCAATACCGTCCGATCTCTCTGTCAGAATCTGTCCAATCTTTCTGTCAGACTCTGTGGGGCATGCTCAACATCAACCTCCACGTCAATCTCATCTTGAGTCTTATGTGGCGACTCTGTACGACTCTCAAGCCTATTACTACGGCCTCGAGCTCGTGTACTCACCTCTCTACCATAAAGGCTATCAATTAGTGAGTCTATTCTTGCATTCAAAACCAAATTCTTAGCTGCACTTCCATCTCGATATACACAATTGTATCTAGACAATGCACAGTACATGAGGATGGAAACTTTCTTAACCACTAACACCGACTCATATCAGGCCAACATAGCTCTGATACCATTAAACCTGTCACGACCCAAATTACCTAAAAATCAGAGTAAATGTTTTGCTTTTTCATTGATTATTTAATTCTTACCTTTCTCTCTTCGTGACCATCCTACAAACAGTTGGGCTATGATTCGGTGTTCGTCACCTCTTACCTATTTACCATTCCATTTCCATAATCACATTCACATGTCAGAGTTTACTATCCTTTTGTCACGACCCAATTCCATTCTCTTTAATCGAAAATCACTGAAAATTTTTCGCGTTTTACTGTTACCTTACCCGATCATGAACTAACTCACCACACACTATTAGGCTGTGAGTCGATAATAAACATGACTTACCATTCATTTACAGTTAAATAAAACGATGTCATACATTCGTATTTAATCGTGTACTTATACAAAAACATATTTTACTGACATCTACATCCCCCATAATTACAACTCAAAAGAATATTGTGCTTTTACATTGTTTATATACAAAAAGAATCACTGTGTATATACCTTTCAGCGATGGAGATGCAGCGGAGTCCAAAATACCACGCCTCAGTCCTCACTAGGCTACTATGCACGCTCTGTAGGGGAAAATAGAGAGGGATGAGCAACCACACGCTCAGTAAGGCAATAATGCAAGCATGGTAGATAACTACTCTATCTACATGCTGATAGTGTTATGCATAAATCGTTTATGGTAAGAGCATGAGGAAGTAAACTATGCCATATGAGTATACATATATATATCATGTCTCAAAATCATGTAAACTTGGCATATAAAACATGGTAAAAACATCATGTATAAATCATCTCATGCTCAATCTCATTTAAATTCATAAAAGGGCAATTCATTAAGAAACCTCCTTTTTAAACCCACGTCATAAAACTCATTCTCAAACACATACAATCCCATCACATCAATTCACAATCACAACCTCATTTTCATTTCACAAATCAATTCCACAAGGCTCGACCCCTCCTTCGGGTCTACCTTGAACAATCACAATCACACTTAGAGATTAAAATCATGTGGTAGTAAGTAAATCAAGCAAGGAGACAGGTTCCTATATCTCAAGTGACTACGTTGGCCAATTGTCACATACCATCCTAGACCACACGGATCCTGGTGTGCGGGGTATCATGCTGGTACGAAGGTGGGTTAGTTCTCCTCCAGACTTTCTCAAATCAAGTAACCACCACGCGGTACATCGTACTCCATGTGATATACACGGTACATCGTACTCCGTGAACCCATAACAAGGTTGAGGGTGCCTGCCATAGGTCTTATCTACCCCAACCAAGTGTAACCTTTATAGTCTCAAGAGTGCGTGGGAGTAACCTCAATACCAGGTCCTAGCCCCTCATGGCCTTGCTTGCCCCTGTTGGGTTCCCTGATTCAAGTCCTAGCCCCTCACCCTCACCCACTCAAGAGGTCTGTTAGGCCTATTGGGTTCCCTGAATGGATTATGTCAGGTCCTAGCCCCTTACCCTCACCCCACTCAAGAGGTCTGTCAGGCCTGTTGGGTTCCCTGAGTTAATCCGTATCTCTCACCACGGCCTCATACATACCACAGTGTGAAAACCAGCGCGAGCTACGCTCTAGCGCGAATTCATGCAGCAAAACCAATCACTTCTACGAGCAACGCTCTAGTACGGTATTTATGCATAAAATATGAAGAAACCACGTATGAGCATAGCTTCAGTATGGTTATATGCATAAGAAAAACCACTCAAATCCACGAACGAGCGTAAGCTCCAGTACGGTTTATAAACATCATCACAATTCAAATTTAAGTGCGAGAAGCTCTTGCACATTTCACACAAGTGAAAACATAGAAATCCAGCGCGAGCGAGGCTCTAGCGCGAATTAAATCACATACACATGATAGGCGGCTCACATGCATCCAAAACATCTCAAAACATGCTAAGCTCCTCACATGGGCTATTTCACAACATCATTCAAGTACTAGCTAGCCTATCCTTTTATTTGCTAAATCAAAGCATTGTGTTTTGTAAAAGCATTCAAAACACGTGATTTATGCAATTATTAGCCTTACTATCCCTTTTCAATAACCATTTCAAACAAGCAAATCTCATCCAAATACCTATAGTAATTTCCATACATCTTCAAACACATTTCTATAAACTCATGCACATTTCCAAAGCCTTATACACCCACAAAATATGAGCAACTACCTCTATATACTTACAGAACTCCCTTACCTAGAATCGCGATGCGTGATTCCACTTCCTTAAAGCTGTTACTCGTACCACTCGATTTGTTTCAAACGAACTCTTCAGGACTGCACAAAATCGTATCCCGCATTATATTCGATCCATATAATATGACATCGTGCGTTCACTATAGTCAATTTGACCTATAGTTTTCTATTAACGCTTATGAGGCCTCGTTTCATTACTTTACCCATAACTCAAGTTTATGGATTCTTTTAGGCCTATTAACTCATTCCAAATCGATATTAAATCGATATCAAGCTCATAGTGTTCATATTTCATTGATTTCCTCACTATGGCATTTATCAAGCATTTACATACTCATTTTCATAATTTCACTTAAACCCACATTATAACTCCACATAACCATTCCAAATCACCCACATTACTCATTTAACAACTTATCATAACCCATAAACCACCAACTCCCCAAATCACACTTTCTCACACTAGAGGCATTCCATTTTATAGGTTACATTTGTTTCTAACACAACCTAGGTGTTTCCATCCATCCATACACATGCCAAACAACTCCAAATCCAATTAAATAAACAATGTACTTGGATTGGAGTATTAGAATCTTACCAAAATCTAATTTTTCTTCTTGCTCCAAATGTCAATGCCCTTAGCTCTCTCAATACCAACAATGAGATTTTGGATTCCAACTATGTTGTTCTCTTCCTCAAGATGAACAACTTAGTGTCTAATGGCCTCCCCTCAAATCTTACTGAAAATGGCTGATTTTAGAGAGAAAGTTAGGTTTTTTGGGTTAAAAATGGAAGATTGGTGTTTTTCCCGAAATTTTTAGATTTTCAACCCTCCTTTTATAGAAATAGCTTGAGAAGATCGATCTGGTCCCCTTAAATCTCTCATTTTCACGGCATTTTAAGCATGAGATCGATCTGTCGAAGCATGAGATCGATCTGCTCCCAAACAGAGAGCTAAGGAGATCGATCTGTATGCTTGAGGATCGATCTTTTCAATACAGAATGCTTAGGAGATTGATCTGGTCCCATTGGAGATCGATCTGCTCTATTCCCTTGCCCAAATAAGAGCATTTTGGCTCTTCTAGATCGATCTCTCATCCTATGAGATCGATCTGGCCTTCATACTTCCCAGATTTTCTGTAGTTCTCCTGCTGTAACTCACACCAAAACACCCTTAATTTGCTACCATAGCCATTTCTCATCCATCCTCCTTTATAACTTGAAAATGGCATCTATTCATACCTTATGCACATTGAAACTTGTGTGCATTCATTGTATATCCCAAGGTACACTATATAAAACCAAATGGAAGCATATATATTCATTCAACTTTCTTCCATTTACCACAGTATTCATTTTGAGTTCTAATCACATCCATCACTTATAAGAACTCATTTCTTCATATTCATAATCAATGAAACTTGTATGTACATTACAAATCATATTACACATAAGTACTTTGAATCCATGGACTTACATCAATTATAATATACCTTACAAGTCCATTGGCATTCATTGATCCAATTACACACATTACAACTATACATGTACGGGGTCTCACACCTTTGACTTTAATTGAATACATACACGATGGTATTTATAACTCTACATGCCGACATCATTTCCGTTTACAGTACTGTGCATTACATATTTAGATATAAAACCATACAAATGTGTATACCTGTCTCTCGATGGGAAGCAACGAATACCAAGATTGCAAGTCCTCAGCCGCTCAATAACTATTGCGAGTGCTCTGAAAAGATGAGAAAATAAGGGGGTGAGCAAACCACACGCTCAGTAAAGCAATTATGCAAGTAAGTAGATAGCTTCACTATCTACATGCTCATAATGCTATGCCCTTAAAATCCATTTCTTTTCATTAAAATCTTAAGCACAAAATCAATGACATAGTTTATCCAAAACAATTTGTGCATATAGAAATCATGTAATTCATGCATCAATAGCATTTTATGTGACATCATTAAATTATAATTAGCATGAAGTAAAACAAGATCATGCATTCTTTCATGTCATGTAAGACAAATCATGAATTTGAAATGAAAGTATGGAAAACACCATCATGCTACTGCATTCAAATCATTTCATTAAAACTGCAGTATAAACTAATCCTTTCGAGTCAATCATCTCATAAAACAATTCATTATAAAACTTTGGTTATAAAACCACACTTCTTTCAGGGTCACAAATCATAAAATCATAAAATCGGGGGCCTGACCCCTCCCTCGAGTCTACCTTGGTCTATCGACCAATAATTATATCATATGAGACATGTCGGTGACTATCAGTAACAAGATATGACTATGGCCATAACCTCGTGATCCCTGGCAACATAGTACCTAGTGTGCGGGGTATCACACCTGAAACGGCATAACATCAAGATTGCGAGGGCAAGGCTTGCAGCCTCGTGGCTAATGCCACTCCACTCCAACAATCCCCACGGTACAGCGTACTCCGCGTGACATACATGGTACAACGTACTCCGTGAACCTAAGCTCAGTCAGGGGTGCCTGCAATAGGTCTTATCCACCCATATCATCTCTGTCTCAGTATGCACGTGTGAGCATATCATCTCACTGTGACACACAGTCTACAGGAGGCTCCAACACGGCAATATGCATGTAATATAAATCCTTATGCGAGCGAAGCTCTAGCACGGTTTCATAAAAATCAGTAAAATCTGCGTACGAGCAGCGCTCCTGTACGTCTTAAAATAATTATAAATTCAAGAAAAATCCACGTACAAGCAATGCTCTAGTACGGATATGTATAAGAACTCAGTGAAAACCTCGTACGAGAAAAACTCCAGTACGGCTTTAAAATGAGTTATAAAACCATATAAAACTTTGTGCGAGTAACGCTCCAGCAAATCAAATCTCGTGCAAGTTGCACTCCATCACGGCTTTATGCATAAATAAATCAAATCTCAGCGAGTTACACTCCAGCATGGCTTTATGCAAATTTCATATCAAAACAGGATGCAAGCTAAGCTCCAGCATCTTTTTATGCATATCAAGTCAAAATAGTTCAAAACCGTCAAAACAGAGTGCGAGCTAGGCTCCAACAGCTCTCATGCATATCAAATCATAAAATCAGTGTGAGCAACAGCTCTAGCACATTTTATGCATATGATGTCACACAAATCGGTGCGAGCAATCGCTCAAGCACATTTATGCACATTCACAAATGCAGATATAGTGCGAGCTATATGCCAGCACTATCTGTTTCCATATAAACTTGATCGTTTGACGTTTTCCAAAGAAATTTCATTTAAATATGAATAACACCTATGTAGTGTTATCTTGTGAAATTTATACAATTTCTGGCCAATCTACCGATTTGCTTTGATTAAAACCAATAAAATTTCTTAATTTGGAAAATTCCTTAAATCATGCATTTCATGCATGTCATGCTTTCACCATCCTTAGGTGAACTTCCCTCAATAGGGGTAAAATAGTCTTTTCACCTATTTTGATCCTTAAAATCATTTAAACCACTTTTAGGATCATTATACAATAACAATGTATACATACAAAATCAATGTATATAAAAACTATTAAAATACGCGTAGCTACCTCTAGCTACTCACATAATTCCCTTACCTCATTTTCTGTAAAGTCTGACCTTTCCACTGATGTCTCGTCACGCAGTCCGATTTGCTCCGAATACAATCTCTGAACTACGGATAAATGTTCATCAGGTCAAATTCAATACAATTAATTGTATTTCATATTTTCTGGGCTTAATTTAAATCATTGGGCCCGTTTCATAATGGGCCTTAATCAGTCTTAAGCCTATTTTCCACTTTCTATTTACTTTATCGAGGCCTATTGGGCTCACTGGGCCCATCAGTATTAATTGAGCCTCGTTCTAAACTCTCGGATATCTCATGAATTATTTACGACAATTTATCTCAATTTTCATAATTTAATTCACTTAATGCAGAAATTAAATCCGTAATTTATGCGGTAAATTCTAACAGGCATAACGATGCAAAATTATCGTAAATAAGAGTTACTTACCTAATATTCCATGATTGTACACAAATCGAGGCTGTCTCGAGCTCTCGGTTGACGTCAATTGTCGAGCTACACAATTTAATATTTTTTTGGGTAAATTTCCAGTCAGATATTAATTAAATTAAATATTTTGAAATTTAAATCGGTCAATTCGACCACTTACCGACTTACCCGTAACTCGATTGCATCACTGAAATTTCCCCCAATTTAAACCGGTTCGGTCCGGTTCAGACTGCCAGTTCAGTCCAGTTTGACCGGTTCAGTGGCTCGCCAACCGGTTCTCCATCGATTTTCACCGCCAGTGGCTCCGCTGGGCCGTCTGATGCACGAATCTGGGGTTGGTTTTGTCCATGGCCGCCGAAAGGTGGCCGGTGCAGCCTGTTCTCTCCTGGCCGTCGGTACCCATTTTCTTTTCCACCGTTTCCGACGCTGTCTCGATTTCATCGGTCGTGGCCACCACCGATCGCGTTGCCTGCACCTGGGGAAGCCTCGGCTATGGTCGGTTGGGGCTAGATCGACGCTGGTTGTCATCGATCTTCTTTTCTACCTCGCGATTTCATTTTTCTCAGTTTCCTTTTACTGTTCGTCGCCTTTCTCTTTAGCTACTGGTGCTGACGAGCTCGGCTGGCTCGCCTAGTCGGCTTTTCGATGGTGTCCGGTGGTGAGGCCAACGAGCTGGGCTTCCTCGGTTTCGTTGTCTTCCGTTTTCTTTCTTGTTTCCTTTCTCAAACAGAATCGCAACTCGCGATTCTGGTTATTATTATTATTATTATTATTATATTCAATTAAATATTATTATTTTGTAAAAATATCTAAAAATATTTTTATTTTATTCATTTAACCAATAAATGAATTTATCGGTATTATTTCGACTTTTCGATATAATTTTCGATTATTTTCGAGATAATTTCCCAAGGTGAAAATTTCGGTTTATTCCAATAAATTCATATCTTGATCAATTTAACCTGAAATTTAATTATTTCTTCATTATTGATCAAGATTTCTCAATCCCATATTTTTAATTAAATTTTCTTGTCAACTTTATACTGGGTTTCAATCTTTTCACCGTTTTACCCTTTCACGTTTTCGAGAATATCATTTCATGCCTTTTGCATTTTTAAATGCAATCAAAAATTTCTATTCATTCCTTTTTGCTCTTACGATAAAATCGGGTCTTACAATATTAGGCTATCTTTGACTGATTTGATAATGCCTCGCATTAAGAGAGCTGCCAATAAAGAGTCCAGATCCTCCTCCTCACAACAACCTACTGTCTCTTCTTCTTCTGTCACAACCTTCAACAGGTGTTTTCAAACACTTGCAAAAAGGAAGAGATATGAAGAATATTTTTCCACAATGCCCATCAAACACTAGAGAACCATTGACTTTTCATTTCTTTCCCGCATTGAATTTTCGTATTTGTCAAAAATGGAAGAATTTGGTTGGCTTCCATTTCTCGAAATAAATACCCCTACTCCTCCGAACATTATTAGGGCATTTTTCTCAAACGCCTAGCTTATCTATGACCCTAACGATACTTGTAAAATTCTAGGTTTTAAAACCTTTGTCATGGCCAAAATGATTTTCGTCAACACCAACCTCTTAGCCCGAGTGTTTGAGATCGAAGATAATGGTCTGTCTGATTAGGAAGAGGAAGTACCACTTGAATTTAACCTACCCGGAGACAAGGCTAGTAACCTACCCATGCACCCTAGGTTACTACACCTAATCATCTCTTAGAACCTGTGGCCTTTTGGTACCCGACATTCTACAGTCAGAAAACTAGACCGTTTTTTGCTTCATTATCTTCATACCTTTCACAGCCAAAAATCAAACCTAGTCCACTTCATCTATGAAAACTGGCTAAAAATCGTGCGGGGTCAAGCCTCAACAATAGTCTTCCCTCAACCCCTTGCATTCTTGCTACAAAAACTCGGGGTTGACTGTTCTTGTGAAACTAGTGATGTGCCCTCTGCAAAAAGCATTTTGAATATCGGCACTCTTCACTATATGGGGTACTACAAAGACTTCCACAGTCAGTGGCGAAAGAAAAGCGAAACCCCTCACAAGGCAGCCATGGAAGAGGACATTCTAGCTGAGCCTACAGCATCGTCCACTGAGGTTCTTCCTACGTCTACTGCTCAGCCTATTGTACCAGCTGATGCCGTTACGTCCATGGTAATGGATTTTTGGTAACACTTTGATACAATGATGGAGACGTTTGCACAAAAGTTCACACGTTTCAAAAAACATCTTGACACAATTGAGGCAACGCAGCAAGCTATGTACAATGAGCTTCAAACCACTCGCGTTCGAGTTGAGGACATTGCTTATCATTTTCCTTCACCATCTTCTTAGAAAATGATTTTTCCTTGCTGTACTTTGAACTACGTTTTTGTGTTGTATGAACAATTATATTTTGAAATGCCAGAATTTTGATTCAGTTTTATGCTTCATAGTTTGTTGATATATGCTTAGTGATAAATAGTCTTATGCCTTGGTAATATTGATATGACAAAAAGGGGGAGAAGAGAACATGTCAAGAGAAGCATAAATTAAGGGGGAGTTCTTGAACTGAGGGGGAGTTTTTGAAACTGGAAAATTGGATGCATATGTAAAGGGGGAGTTAAACATGTTTATAAACTTAGTCTATTGAATAAGTTTTGTCATATCAAAAAGGGGGAGATTGTTAAGTTAATATATTTTGAAATGATAAAACAGTAATTCAATAATGGATATTATAAATCTAGAAATGTTTAAAACATGTTAAGAGCTTAATTAGAATATATTGAGATACAAGTCATTGCCAGAAACTGGATGTTAAAGGTTAAGAGATCGATCTCATGAGATGAGTGTCACGACCCTCAACTTACCAAAATACGTACAAATTTTTTTGCATTTTCGTGCATCGATTATTAATCATCCTTCCTTGATCGTGAACAACCACACTTTCAACAGTTGGGCTGTGTGTCGACGTCTAACTCACTCTACCATACCAATTTAATTTGAACATTATTCATGAGTAAACACTTGTATATAAATATATCAGAGTTGTTACATGTGTTTACATTGTTTTACATCCCCAATAGTTACATACAAAATGCTACTGTGCTAAGTCTAGTTTAGATACAAAATAATCCAAGTGTGTATACCTTTAGCGATGGGATGCAGCGGATTACCAAAAAGGGAAACGCCTCCAGTCACGCTCAATCTATACTCAAATCTCTGTAGAGAGGGGGAAAATAAGGGGGGTGAGCAAACCACACGCTCAGTAAGGCAATCATGCGAACAGGTAGATACTGTACTATCTACGTGATCGTGATGCCATGCTCAAAAGCATTTAATTCATTGTTTATCTCAAAACATGAGTGTATGATTGTGTTAATGGTATGTAAAGCATTCATGCTATTAAAATTCAGTGCACATTTCAACTCAAAGCATGGCATTAAACATCATGCATAATTCACAATAAAAGCATGGCATTAAACATCATGCATTTTCACAATAAAGCATGGCATTAAACATCATGCATCCGTGCACTTTAAAACCATTAACAAATCAATTCAACGTCAGGTCCCAGCCCATTCCCTCGGGCTTTCCTGACCACATTCACTTCAAACATGGATTTATTCTCAAATAGCATTAGACATGTGAGATAGGCAGTTCAACAATAGGTAATAACCTCAAGGCCTATGTACATAACCTGTGATACCGGCTACACGGATCAGGTGTGCGGGATATCACCACCATCTGCTTCCACACGGGAGGTGGGTCAAATCCTACCCGCCGGTCCATAGCAGATCTCGTCCGAAGACGGCACATCACATCACAACACGGTACAATGTACTCCATGCTACATGCACGGTACAACGTACTCCGTGGACCCCCAGCCTTATCCCTCGTTCGGGCTCATCAGCTGTTCCTCCAACCCTTATCCCTCGTTCGGGCTCATCAGGTGGATCTCCAACCCTTATCCCTCGTTCGGGCTCATCAGGTTGTTTTAACATGCCATGTCTCAAAACAATGCACGTGTGAGCCTATTTAATCGATATGACACCAAGTCTACTCGAAGCTCCAAACACGGCAACATGCAAGGTGGGCATCCAGTGCGAGACAAACTCAAGCACAATGCCAAAACAATATGAAATCCATGTGAAAACTAGTGCCTCTTGCACTCTTTCATACTCACGAAATCATGTAGGTGGCTCAAAACTTGCAAAATGTGGTTATCAAAACCAAAACATACTCATTTCTTTTGCAAATCATTTCAATGTTAGCCAACCTACCAATCATTTGCTAAAAAGCAATAAAACATGATTTCCAAAGAAATATGCTTTTGTTTTCATGCACATTTCTCAAACTCCCAACTTTTACCCTTCAATCACCCAACAACAACATTTCCTAATCTCATGCATACTAGCAAAACATTTACGCGCCCAAATTGCGCACAATATCTCTAAGAGTCCACACAATTCCCTTACCTCGATTTACTTGGTGTGACTCCTTTCCTTTTAGCTTCTCACGCTCTTGGCTCAACTCACCTCGGCGTATCCTCGGAAGCAGCGATTCATTCATTAAATCGATTGAGTTAACATATTTAACCCATAATTGACTTCACTAGTCAACATTATTTACTTATGCATTTTACAAATGCCTTAACTTCACATTTTACCTCTTTTAGGTAAATCTCACAATTTATCCACTAACAACATCTTAAATTCATACCCATAACATTATTGTCACCTCTAGACATCCCATTTCTCATTAATCCCAATCAATTTCACTTTCTCACACTAAATCATTTCTAGGTCATAATCATACCAATGCATTTTTGATAGTTTCTAACCATCCATACTCATGCTAAACAACTCCAAAATCAATTATATAGACAATGTATCATAGTTGGAGTGTTAGAATCTTACCCAATTGATTTCTCCTCTTGCTCCAAATGGCAATGCCCTTAACTCCTTCGATACCAATAATGGGAAAATGCCTTCCAACTATGTTGTTCTTCTCTTTGATAGGAACAACTTTGCCTCTAATGGTCTCTCTTCAAATCTCACTGAAAATGGCTGATTTTAGAGAGAGAAAGTTAGGTTTTTGGGTTGAAAATGAAAGATTTGTGTTTTTCTCGAAATCTTCTGATTTTCAGCACTCCTTATATAGAAATAGCTTGAGGAGATCGATCTGGTCCAAGAGGAGATCGATCTGGTCCCTTAAAATCCCTCTTTTTCACGACATTTTTAAGCCTAAGATCGATCTGTTGAAGCATGAGATCGATCTGTCGAGGCATGAGATCGATCTGTCGAAGCATGAGATCGATCTGCTCCCAAACAGAGAGCTAAGGAGATCGATCTGGTCCATTGGAGATCGATCTGTTCTATTCTCTCGCCCAAATAAGAGCATTCTGGCTCTTCCAGATCGATCTCTCATCCCATGAGATCGATCTGCCCTTCAAAATTTCCAGATTTCCTCTGCAACAACACTTACCAAACATCCTTAATTTGCTACCATGATCATTTCCTCATTCATTCATCTTTGAGACTTGAAGATGACATCTATCCTCACTTCATACACATTAAAATTTGTGTAGGATCTTTGTATGACCAATGGTACTTAATATAAACTAAAATGGAAATGCACATCTTATGCAATTATACTTCCATTTTACCAAGCTATTCAAAATCCATTCTACACACATTCTCCACATGTTTAAGTCCATTACTACACATTCATATATAATGAAACTTGTATGTACGATTATCACTCTCATTACAAGTGTGTACATTACTTGTGGACTTACATCACATATACTTCACTCATGAATTCATAGTACAACTCTATTTACACTTCTATGTGCATATATACCCTTATACATATACGGGGTCTCACAATGAGAGATCGATCTCCTGGGTTTTCAAGTATGAGAGATCGATCTTATGAGAATATAAGATTGTTCTGATAAAGGACTAAAGACTCAAAGTGTGAGAACCCAACCTTATCCCTCTGTCGGGCTTATCAGCTGGAATTCCCCAGGACACCAGGCCTATCCCTCTGTCGGGCTCATCACCTGGTCCTCCCCCACCCTTATCCCTCTGTCGGGCTCATCAGGTGGCCATAAATCCGTATTGTCCGCTTTGGCCCATTGGACCTCACGGCTTTGTTTCTTTTGGGCTTATCCCTCTATCGGGCTCATCACCCTCAGAGGGATAAGGGTGGGGGAGGACCAGGTGATGAGCCCGACAGAGGGATAAGCCTGGCGTCCTGGGGAATTCCAGCTGATGAGCCCGACAAAGGGATAAGGCTGGGTTCTCACGTCCTCAAAGGCTCGAACCAGGGACAACACCCTTAGTTCTCACACTCCTTATGCCAATGAGTTGGCTCATTGGCATAAGGAGTGTGAGAACTAAGGGTGTTGTCCCTGGTTCGAGCCTCCGAAGACGCGTTCTGAGGGTGATGAGCTCGATAGAGGGATAAGCCCAAAAGGAACAAAACCGTGAGGTCCAACGGGCCAAAGCGGACAATACGGATTTATGGCCACCTGATGAGCTCGACCGAGGGATAAGGGTGGGGGAGGACCAGATGATGAGCCCGACAAAGGGATAAGCCTGGCGTCCTGGGGAATTCCAACTGATGAGCCCGACAGAGGGATAAGGTTGGGTTCTCACGGCTCAATGGCATAAGGAGTGTGAGAACTAAGGGTGTTGTCCCTGGTTCGAGCCTCCGAGGACGCGTTCTGAGGGTGATGAGCCCGACAGAGGGATAAGCCCAAAAGGAACAAAATCGTGAGGTCTAACGGGCTAAAGCGGACAATACGAATTTATGGCCACCTGATGAGCCTGACCGAGGGATAAGGGTGGGGAAGGACCAGGTGATGAGCTCGACAGAGGGATAAGCTTGGCGTCCTGGGAAATTCCAGCTGATGAGCCCGACAGAGGGATAAGGCTGGGTTCTCACACAAAGAACATGTATAGGATGTTAAGGAAGAAGAGATCAATCTCTAAGGGCTATGAGATCGATATTTGATTTACAGAATACCTATGAGATTGATCTGGTCTAGGAAGAGATCGATCTCCTTTAAGGCAGAGGTTAAAGGTATTAGATCGATCTGTAGATCGATCTATGTTCAAACAGAGAGCTTATGAGATCGATCTCATATGGATAGAGATCAATCTCCTCAAAGTCAGAGAGTTTAGGAGATCGATCTAGGGTGATTAGAGATCGATCTCCCCTCTACGAGAATACTTGCTAGATTGATCTGGAGATCGATCATTCTTCAAACAAAGAGTTTAGAAGATCGATCTGATGGTTTGACAGATCGATCTTCACTAACATTTTACAAATTATAAGATCGATCAATACAAATATGAGATCGATCTCCTAGCTTTGAGTTGCTTTGTAATTGCAGGAATTTAAATGAGAAGATCGATCTGGACATGATGGAAGATCGATCTAGTACTCTATTGGAGGTTCCCAACGGCTCTCTCTACAAAATCTTCAACGGGAAAAACTGCATTAAATGCTTCACCTACCATCCTGCTATATAAAAACCAAGCATTGAAGACACTGAAGATAAGAGACTTATGCTGAAAATTTTGAATACTCTCAAGAGTTCATTCCTCAACTTTCTCTTTGTCTTCGACATCATATTTATTGTATTATCTTAAATAGCTTGAGTTAAAGTTATTCTTCCTACCCACAAAAGAGAGTTCTTATTTGTATTCATCCTTAATCCAAAAGAAAAGAGGAGAGTTCCTCTGTGAGAGAATTTTGTAAGAGGTGAATATTTATCTTTGTAAAAAGGGGTAGAGAGGTTATTCCTTAACCTTAAAAAGGAGGCTGTATCAACTATTGTTATGGTGAAAGAAAACTCTTGACAAAAAGGTCAAGAAGAGAGGACGTAGGCAAGCGATTGGCCGAACCTCTATAAATTGCTGAGTTTGTTGCTTCTCTCTTATCTCCTTAATTTACTGCACTATAGTTTATTGCTTATTCTTTAATTACTTGCAAAAGCTTAAATTTAGCATTTAGACTAGAAAAACTGATTCAACTCCCTCTTGGTGGAGCCAACATTATCGATTGGGTATGAATAAATAAGCCTAAAGGAATCCATAGATTCAAGATATGAATAGAGAGATGAAACGAGGCCTTATAAATGTTAATAGAGGCTATAGATTGAATTGACTATAGCAAGCACAAGGGTCGCGTTATAGTGGACTAAAATAATGTGAAATATGATTATGCGCAGTGATACGAACTACGCCCACTCTAAGTGACCTAAATGTTCTATCCGCAAGTGCACGGGTCGTACAAGTAATAATGGGATTTGAGTCTCGGATTATCGTCCCACAGAGAAGTGATTAGCCTAATTAACTACCTGTTAATCTTACCCTAAGTATATCCTAGCAAATTATGAATTGCTAATGGGTGATCTACATGGCTATCAATACTGAAAATAATAAAAACTCTAAAATAAAGAAAATTAAACAGAGCTAAAATTACTTACAAAGCTCCAAGCAATTAAAAGCAATAACCTACAAAAGATAATTCAAACAGTTAACATTAATCAACGTAATTAAAAATACAAATATGAAAATAAGAAACAAAATTAACTAGATTAAAATTAAACAAGCTTAAAATAAAAATAAAATATGCATGTAATTAAACTACTCAATAAAAATGCAAATTAACTAACCTAAAGTCTAATGAAATAAAATCCTATTGACTTAAAGAAAATTCTTAAATCTAACTAAGAAATTAATTTCCTACAAAATGATCATAAATTAAATCTAACTCTAACTAATTACTAACAATAAAACAAAATCTAAATAATGCATGAGAAATATTTTTGGATTTTAATTTAAAGTGAAAACTTAAAAAATACATAAAATGATTCTATCCCCAATTTAATTATAAATGAAACACCTAACACTAAAATGAAAATTAACTATTAACATAATTAAATCTAAGTTTTGAACTAAGAAAAGAAAATATAACTAACATGCAAATGAATTTAAAACTCTAATTTTTAAATTAACTAATACTGAAAATAAAAAAAATAAAGAAAATATTAAATATCTAAAATGCATGAAAAATGGATTATTGATGATTCCCAAACACCAAACAAAACCTTAATCAATTGTCCAGCTAGCCTCGGTCCTGTGTTTGCTGTACTGTACACTGCATTTTCAGGTCTAGGTGCTGTCTTCTGCAATGTCCACCGACTCCTGCTCTCGGTTCCGTGTACAGCTCCCTTCCCTGTAACCAGCACCCCATACTATCACTAGCTTGTTCTGCTCCATTCCCTGCCCATGCTGCTAGCAACACTAGCTGCTCTTGCTCCTGGTTTATCCTCCCACTTATTGATCCATAACTCTGCAGCCAACATGAATCAACCCAGGCAGTACCTAGTCACGCACATCATCTGCCACTAGCTTCTGCAATGCCTCACTTGTCCTCATGTACAGCAACAGGACACCAGTTGCAGCTCACGTCCAGCAGCAACTACACACCAACTTTGATGCCGGCACCAGTAGCTTGCTATGCTCTGCTTTCAACACGCCTCATGTCTCCTGTACACTGCTCAAAAAATTGAAACAACTAGTGCAGAAACAGGGGTAGCCTCGCAACAACAGGGTAATTTAGGAAGCAGCAGCGGTAGCATTAGGATTCTCATCTCTGGCAGCTTGGTAACTGCTGTGAGCAAAATCTTTAATTTGTAGAACTCGATAGTGCAGAAAACAGTATGGTGAAAGCAATGAGTGCAGGAAAGTGACAACGTAAATGCAGAAGAAACAAGACAAGCAACACAATATGAAACTAAAGCAACAAAATAACTGATTCATCAAACTTTTATTTAATCCATGAAACTTAAAATTCTTGTTCAAACTAGGAGATAAATAAAGCAATGTAACAGAAGAAAACGTAAAACTCTATAGAACTGAAAATCAGTTGTGCTGCAGGAAAAACAGTGTTGAATAGAAACAGAGCAGTACTTTGCAGCAAAGGATTCAATATCCTATCACCCAACCGAACCTGCCAGCAGCATCGACAACACTTCACTAGCCTCTCACGCACCAAGAAATAGAAACATTCAGCCGAAACCGAATTAACAAAAAATTCAAGTAGCAAATGAACTAAAATAGTTAAAAAAACCCAGAAAAGCAGATAGAAAGTAACTTTTCTCTCTCTCACAAAGCAAAGATTCCTCACCTCTTAATCTAAGCTACGCAGATAAACAACAAGCTAATCTACTTTCTAAGTTAAGGAAAACATTAGAGAAAAGCAAGAACAAAATGGAGAAGATGGAGTTGCTGTCACCGAGCTCCATTCACACTTTCCTCTAGTTCCACTAAAAAGAGAAAGATGCATACTCGAGACTAAATAAAGGAAAAATGAAAGCTTTTCATTCAAACTTAAATGTGCCGATCAACAATAAAGAAATGAACTTGTAAAAATAGAGAAACCATGGTGGCTGCTAAAATTAAAAAAAAAAACATGAAACCAACGGGAAATCTTCTAAAAATAAGGAAAATAAAATTAAAACTATTCTAACACTACTCCTAAATTATTTCTACCCTAAAACTACTTAGTTTCTCCAATTGCTATCATGCTCTATTTATACACACACTAAGGGGTACAATGGTAATTTTTTAACCTAGATGAGTTGGCATTGTTTGGCCACTTGTCTTTATTTTATTTGTTGTAGAGTAGATATTTCCACGTCATTCGTCTTCTAGTACACTTGACTGTGCGATGTGGCTTGACGTGTATCTTCCAAAAGATTGGCACGGTGTCCGTCGATCTTATCGCTTTAGAGCGAATAAAATACTATCACCCGGCATCCCACGTGTCCAGACGATTGGTGACTCGATCTGCAAATTGGAATTGGTCCAGTTTCCTTTATCCCGTTTTCAGTCTATTTTTGACTGAAACAATAGAGTTTCATCTGGATTTAATTTACCTGCACTTTAAAGAATTTTAATTAAATAAAAGGGATAATTAATAAAAAAAATTAGGGATTTAAATAATTAATTGAGAAATTAAGCACGAATAATTCTATTTTAATAGAATTATCACACCCCCAAACTTGAGCTTTTGCTTGTCCTCAAGCAAAATAAAATACATGTAAGATTGACAACTACTAACATAATAATTTCCCCAATATTATCCTCAAAGAAAAAATACAGACTATGATCTCAAGGATTCATAATTACAAGTCCAACATCCAGAATCATTCAATCATAAGTCTTAACCCAAATTGGACTCCTCGTGTGTGTGTGAAAATGTCAAAGCCACTACTCAGTACATTACC
The DNA here is from genome assembly GCA_033439115.1 of Firmiana major. Taxonomy (NCBI): domain Eukaryota; kingdom Viridiplantae; phylum Streptophyta; class Magnoliopsida; order Malvales; family Malvaceae; genus Firmiana; species Firmiana major. The sequence continues at coordinate 63,230,607 of CM065904.1, forward strand.
CGGATCAGATTATGCAAAAAAAGTGAATGCAAAGTCAATGACAAGTGATCATTCCCATTAGTTTGCTTTTCACTTCTCTCTCCACTAATGTAGTCACACTTAACCAAAGATCAATAGGACTTCATTAAGCTTGTAATGTAAGGCTGGGGCTATGGTATGATAAAGTCGATTTAAGTTTAATTACCCCTTAACATGCATTACTTCTTTCTTCTTTTCTTTTTCCTTTTCTTTCTTTTTCATTTTTTTAAAATATATACTCCTTCACTATCACTTAATACCCATATGTACATAGCTCACACTATATCCCAATGACTTTTCATGCTTTCGGGGTAAGGGATAGGAACAGAGTATTTAAGCTACGAAAAAAATGTTACAGGAGTATTTACAGAGAAAAGCTTATTTGGCCCAGATTGGTGTCTAGGGGTAGAATATGTACAAGGATGGCTAGAAAGGCTCAAACGATCCAAAAATGGCCTAATTCATTTCCCTAATTAAGTGTGATCTAATATTTCACCTCAAGATTAGATCAAACAAATTCTAGAATATGATGCACAAAATCAACTGAACAAATGCAATCCTATGTCCACATAAGCTTTCTCTAAATAAATATACAGATTCATGACGTGACATGTGCATAAGATGAGGCAATCACAATCAAAATTAAGAAAAATTCAAGAATTCAACTTCATATTTTTCCTATAATCATGCTTCTTATTCAATCAAAGACAGACTAAATCATGGGGTCATATCATCAGAATATAGGAAAACTATATGCTAAGCACTAAATCATCCCAAAATCAAACAATATAAGCTCATATTTTTGAAAAAAATTTGAAAATTCTTTCTCAGATTTTCAAAAAAAAATTGAAATTTTTTTCAATTTTTTCTAAAATTGCTCAAGTGATATCCCCTCCCTCAAACTTAAAGTGCACAGTGTCCTCAGTCTGCAGATAATATAAGAATTTAAGCTCAAGAATAGAGTACTCCCCTATCTGATGATGATGAACAATTGAAGCTTGATTGAAAGCGTAATACTAGAAAAGAAATCTGCAAAATAAAGAAAGAAAGAAACAACGGAAAAGAAAAAGAAAAAATAACTATATACAAAGTGAAAAGAAAAATTAAGCCACTTCAAATGCAGCTGAAGAAAACAATACTCAGTAGCAGGGCGAAGAGTAGAAGGGTCAGCTAAAGTGGTGACAGTCAAATCCTCCTGAGCTCTATCTACTTCCTTCCTTCTTTCAGATTTCTTATGCTCAAGCCTTATATCCTCCTCAATCTCCATCTTAAAAAACACTCTTGAGAGTCATCAGGGAGCTTCAAAGGTTTGAAAACATTAAACTTCACTTCTTGATCCTAAACTCTCATTGTTAACTCCCCCTTTTGTACATCAATTAAAGTTGTACTAGTCGCTAGGAAAGGTCTGCCTATTATAATGGAGACTTCCCTGTCTTCTTCCATTTCTAACACGATAAAATCCGTAAGGAAAATAAATTTATCCACCTTTACTAAAACATCCTCAATGAACCCCTTCGGATATTTAATGGATCGATCAGCCAACTGGAGGGTCACTGTAGTGGGCTTGGCATCCCCTATTCCTAACTTCTGATAGATAGACAAAGGCATTAGATTTATACTAGCTCCTAAATCACACAAGGCTCTACCAAAGAATACATTTCCAATAGTGCAGGGTATGGTAAAACTCCTGGGATCCTTGAGCTTGGGAGGTAATTTCCTCTGAATAATTGCACTACATTCCTCAGTTAAGGCCACTATCTCATAATCTTCCAATCTTCTTTTCCTAGAGAGGATATCCTTCAAAAACTTCACAAAACTTGGCATTTTCTCTAAAGCATCTGCGAAAGGAATGTTGATGTGAAGTTTCTTAAAAACCTCAAGAAATTTAGTGAATTATTAATCCAGTTTTTTATTTTGGGACCTCTGAGGAAAAGGTATTGATGGTCTAACTGGAAGGGATGTAGTTGTAACATGTATAACATTAGAGGATAAGGAAGGCTGTGAAGTAGAAGAAGGTATAGATGAAGAAGCACCTAACTTGGATTGCTTTGCAGCTTGATCCTGATGTTCTTGATCTTTCTGAGCTGCTTCATTAGAACTTAAAGATTCTTCAACTATGCACTGTTCAGGGCTGGACTTAACTTGTGGATCATCTAGCTCTCGACCGCTCCTAAGGGTGATAGCTTTAACATGTTCCTTACCCTCCCTTTGCCTAACAAGATTGGCTTCGGTGTTACTAGGAAGGGTCCTTTTGAGGATGCTAGCTAAGAGCATTTGCTATTTGTCCAACCTGAACTTCTAAGTTCTTAATTGAGGTAGCTTGGTTTTGCAGGATAGTCATGAACATTTCCTCTAATGTAGGCTTCTTCTCAGCTACTGGTGCTAGTGCAAGGTAATGTTGGGGCTACATAAGTGGTGGTGGTGGTGGTGGATGGTGAATTTGAGGTGGATGGGGATGATTAAATGGGTGATGTGGGAATTGCTACTGTGGTGGTACATAAACCGGTGAAACTTGAAACCCAGGGGGTCCTACAGGCCTCGAATTAGAAGGTTGTCCTTGATTTTGGCTCCAAGAAAAATTAGGATGGTTCCTACACCCTGGGTTGTAGGTGTTTGAAAAGGGATTGTTCTGTTGCTTCTGAGATGGGGCAACGTACTGAATCGATTCTAGGTTAAACGGACACCTATCTACAGAGTGTGTACCACCACACTGATCACATAAAAGAAAAGGATTTTGGACAGAATAAACAGGGTTAGGACTAGTGGAAGGATTATGCTCGGTACTGAGCAACTCTACCTTTGTCGTAAGGTTAGCTATTTGAGAGGTTAAGGTAGATAGCGTGTCGAGCTCATAGATACCCGCTGACTTCTTGGGCAGTTACCTCTTCGAAGACCATTGATAGTTGTTAGTAGCCATCTTATCTAACAGCTCGTAAGCTTCCTCCTCTATTTTGCACATCAGGGCTCCACCCGTAGCAGTCTCAACGATTGTCCTATTTTGGCTCGTAAGTCCGTTATAGAAGGTTTGGACTTGCTATGAGACCCCGTATATGTATAATTGTATATAGGTACATAGAAATGTAAATGAATTCATCAGTATGGTGATATAATTATTATGTGGAGTATATGTAATGTAAGTCCATAAGTTAATGTACACACTTGCAATAAGAGTTGTGATTGTACATACAAGTTACATTATGTATGAATGTGAAGAAATGGACTTAAATATGTGAAGAATGAGAGTAAAATGGAAAGTGAGTAGAGTGGTAAAATGAAAGGAGGATTTTATAAGTTGTGCACTTCCATTTGGTTTATATCATGTACCTTTGGCTATACAAAGATTTTACACAAGTTTTAATGTGTATGAAGTATTAATGGATGTCGTTTTCAAGTCTCAAAGATGATTAGATGAGAAAATGATTATGGCAGCAAATTAAGGATGTTTTGGTATAAGTTTTTGCATGAAACTGCAACAAAATCTAGAACTTATGTAGGACATATCGATCTCATAGGGTGAGAGATCAATCTGGATGAGCCAAAATGCTTGTATTTAAGCAAAGGAATAGGGCAAATCGATCTCCAATGGGGCAAGATCAATCTCCTAAACATTCTGTAATGAAAAGATCGATCCTCAAGCATACAGATCGATCTCCTTAGCTCTCTGTTTGGAGTAGATCGATCTCAAGCTTTGACAGATCGATCTCATGCTTAAAATGCCATGGAAAAGAGGAATTTAAGGGGACCAGATCGATCTCCTCCTTGTGCAGATCAATCTCCTCAAGCTATTTCTATAAAAAAGGGCATTGAAAATCTGTAGATTTCGGGACAAAACCATTTCCTTCCCTTTCCAACCCGAAACCTAGTTTTCTCTCTCTAATTCAAGGAGATTTGAGGGAAGACTATTAGAGGTAAAGTTGTTCACATCAAAGAGAAGAACAACATAGTTTGGAGGCATTTACCCATTTGTTGGATTAAAGGAACAAAGGGCATTTCTAATTGGAGCAAAGTGGTAATCCAAAGAGGTAAGTTTCTCATGCACAAATCCAAGTACATTTGTCTAGTTGATGATTATGAAGTTGATTTGGGTGTGCATATTATGGGTAAAACTACCTAGAATAGCATGAAATGAATATAACCTAGAAATGAGTTAGTGTGAGAAGTGAAATGTGGTGGAATAAATGATGAATGGGATATCTTGAGATGATAATGGTGTTGATGAGATAATTTTAAGATACTAATATAGAATGAATAGAGAGGCTTACCCAAAAAAGGTAAAATGAGCGTTTAAGGCATTGGGTGGAATGTATAGTTGAACGAGAGTTAGCAATACTAACTCGAACGTATGATGAATAAATTGCAGCTTCCGAGGATATGCCGGAGCGAGTTGAGCTAAGAGGGTGAGAAGCTAAGTGGAAAAGAGTCACACCGAGTAAATTGAGGTAAGGGAATTGTGTGGACTCTTAGAGATATATGTGCGCAATTTGGGTGCTTAAATGCTTTGCTAGAATGCATGAGATGTTAGAAAATGAAATTGAGTGATTGAAGGGAAAAAGTTAGGTGTTTGAGAAATATGCATGAAAACAAAAGCATAATGCTTTGAAAAATCATATTTTATTGCTTTTTAGCAAATGATTGGTAGGTTGGCTAGCATTTGAAATGAATTGCAAAAGAAATGAGTTGTTTTGGTTTATTAACCACACTTTGCAAAGAAATGAGCCACCTACATTGTTTTCGTAAGAATGAAAGAATGCTAGAGTATGACTCGCATGAGATTTGAAGTGTTTTATACATATGAGTGCTAGAGCTTAGCTCGCACTAGTTTTCACATGGATTTCATACTGGTTTTGGCATGGTGCTTAGAACTTTAGGCAGACTGTGTGTCGCACCGATTAAATAGGCTCGCACGTGCATTTGTGATATTTTGACATGTTGATAGCAGTGTTAGGAGCTTCGGGTAGATAAGAGGTCGTACCGATTAAATAGGCTCACATGTGCGTTTGGAGATGTGGCATGATATGATGTATGGATTGGGTCCACGGAGTACGTTGTACCGTGCATGTATCATGGAGTACGTTGTACCGTGTTGGGATTGTGATGTGCAGTCTTCAGACGAGATCTGCTATGGATCGGTAGGCTGGATTTGACCCACCTCTCGTATGAAAGTAGATAGTGGTGATATCCCACACACCTGATCCATGTAGCCGGTATCACAGGTTATGGCCATAGACTTAGAGGTTTATTACCTTTTATTGAATTGCCTATCTCACATGTCTATTGCTTTAAGAATAAATCCATGTTTGAAATGATTTGTGGGTTAGGACAGTCCGAGGGTGTCATGCCCTCATCCTACACGTGACTTACCAAAAACCATAATAAATTTTTCACTTTTTACTTACCTTTATCTCCTCAATAGTTGGGCTGTGAATAGGCATTAGCCTCCTCATCCATACATACCTTACCATTCTTTTTTGTATCATACATACATGACATTCATATCATAAGTAAGTTCATATACTTAAATATAATTACATCATTACATTTACATCCCCAACATTAAAACCATGTACATCACTGTGTTTATGCATTGTTCAGATACAAAAGAGTGCGCTTGTATATACCTTTTACTAGATGGGGAGTGGCAGCGGATCAAAGGAATGCAATACCCTGGCCGACTCGATCTACTGACGAGAATCTATAAAGATCCGAAAATGAATGTGATGAGCTATCAATGCGCTCAGTAAGGAAATCAGGCAAGCAAGTAGACATCCATACTATCTACTGAAAATAGTGCTTTGCCTTTCCTTCTCTCAATTCAAAAGCATGTTTCAAATATATATAATATAGTACAGATTTAAAATCCCATGTACTAAACACGTGCTGGTTTATCAATCAGAGGTATTCATGCAAAACAATGCATATTTAATCATTTAAGAATGTCGTTATATAAAATATGCCATTTACATTCAAAACACAGTAAATATGGCATTTCTCATCACAACACAAACAAATCAGATTCTGACCCATCCCTTAGGTCTACCCGTATCATAAAAACACATGTGATATATCATGCGAGACATAGTGGCTAAAGGCAATATCTCTAGACTATGGCCATATCCTAACATGGTGAAATCCCAGGCAACACAGTACTCGGTGTGTGGGTTATCACTGCTGTAACGAGAGGGGGTCAGTCCATCACAACCACCAGCTATCAACAACTCTCTTCCACAACTCCACAACAAAACACAATACAGTATACTCCATGCCACACGTACGGTACAACGTACACCTGTGCACCCTACATCATGGTCGGGGTGCCTGCCATAGGTTTTAGCCTCTCATACCATGGAAATACATCAAAGTTTGGGTGCCTGCCATAAGTTATAGCCCTAATACTATGGAATAAATGCCACGTCTCTAAATCCACATGAGAACATTTTAACAGTGTGACTCTCAGTCTACACGGAGGAAATCGTCACGGTTTTTCTAACATGTCTATATATCACGTAAATTACAGTGCCCATCTTGAGTGTGACTCACAGTCAACGCTCCGCCTCAAAACACTGTATATGCATGTCAAAATATCAATACTAGTGCGAGTAAACCTCGAGCACTAGGTGATGTATAGTTCTCATTCAAATCAAGAGCAAATCGCTCAAGTACTATGTCATGTACAAATCATGAAGAATCGAGTACGAGCAATGCTCCAGCACTCTGTCATGCATCTCATGTAAAACTCGAGTACAAGCTAATCGCTCTAGCACTCCATCATACACAAATAACATAAAACTGAGTACGAGCAATGCCCCAGTACTCTATCATGCATGTCAAGTAAATGTAGTGCGAGTAAACCTCCAGCAGTAATGTATGTGAAAAACATCTGAAATCAAGTGCGAGCTGTGCTCCAGCACGATTGTTTCCACATAATTCGGAAGATGGCTCTTTAAAAATAGGGATGTTTAAAATCACTAAAATCAGCACTATAAAGTGTGCTTAGTTTACATTGACCTCAAAACATTAGCCCATCCAACTACTCTTCTGCTACACAGCAGTAAAAAATACTCAAAACATTATTTCCATGCTTTTTGGAACTTTTCCCAAAATTTAACTTTTTGCCTATTTAGGGGCAAAATCTAATTTACCCATATCGGGTCCCTATAATATTATTGATTTTCTCTGACCCTCAACCAATTTCAGTGAATGTAAAATCCAACGAAAATATGCACAAATATCTCTAACTACTTGCAAGAGTCCCTTACCTCGGATCACGTAGTGTGACCTCTCTTCCTTTGTGCTATCCAAACCTCGCAATCCGGTCACTCTCAATATGACTCTGGAGCTGTATTTAACCATTCACTGGATTAATTTCACGTTTCCTACTATATTACACATTTAATACAGTTCATTTCACTTAACTGTGCCCGTTTACTCTAAATGGACCTTAATCCGTTAATTGGGCCTTAATCCGTATTAAGCCCATTTTTCTCGTATTATTTCCCTTCCTCAGGGTCTATCGACTCATTGAGCCTATCAATACCCATTGGGCTTTATTCCAAGCTCTTTGGATAGCCTGTATATCATTTACGACATTTATTTCAAAATCTCGAATATAATTCACTAAATGCGAAATTTAATCCGAAATGCATAAATTAAATCTTAAATACGCGTTAATCATATAAATTGTTGTAAATGAGCTTTACTTACCCGAGATTATGTGATGGTATGCAAATCGAAGTTCAATTGGGCTTTCGTTTGGAATTTATCGTTGAACTACACAATTTTCTATATTAACTCCGGGTAAATTTTTGATCAAATATAATTTAAATAAATTTATCGAAAATCAAATCGGTCACTTTTGACATCGTATCGACTTACCTGAAGTCCGGTGTAATCCCAAAAATTTTCCTTTTTCTTTTTTTTCTTTTTTCTATTTTTCCCCTTTTCTCCTTAGCTGAACCAGTCCAGTCTGGTTCAGCGTAGAAGGTTCTACACTGAACCGCCAACCGGTTCAGCTCTTTTTGGCCGTGCCAACGTCGTCTGGCCAGTTCTCCGAGTGCCGCTACCGTCGTTCGGCGTGCCACAGCCTGGGGACCTCTCGGCTGGCCTCGATCGGGACCAATCACTGTCGGTGGTCGTCGAATTTCACTTCTCCTCTTTTCGGCAATCCCTTCGCCGATCTGCTCCTGTCGGCGCCGATGGAGCGAATCTCTGATGGCTGGATGATCGCAAGATGATCGGCTTCCTTTTTCGGTGGGCTTCGAGCCTCCTCGGTCGTCGGATGGTGGTTTGCCGGTGAGGGATCCTCGGTTCGGCTGGCTTGCTCAGTTTCGTCTCTTCTCTCTCCCCGTGTTTTCTTTCCAATTTCAATTTTCTTTTTTTTTTATTTATAATAGATTTTTATTATTATTTTATATCTTAATATAATAATAAAAATCCCAAAAATATCTAAAAATATCCTATTAAATTCATTAAATCCATAAATGAATTTATCAATCCGATTTTACTTTTTCGGTATATTTTTTCATTATTTTTAAGATCATTTTTCGAGGTGAAAATTTTGAAAATATCAAATAAATTCATATCTTGATCAATTGGACTCGAAATTCCATATTCTCCTCGTTTTTGATCAAGATTTCTCATTTTCATTTTTTTAATGAAATTTTCTCATCGAATTTATACCGAATTTTGATCATTTGACCGTTTTACCCATGCACTTGTTCGGGAATAACTTTAACCCTTATCTCGCTATTATGTAGCTTACATGCATTTTAATTTCTTAAATAGTCTATTGCATAATAGTAAATACACTTCTTATGATTCAACTATGAAAATATAATGTTCGTACACATAGGAAACATAAGGTATAAGCTACATACGTAAATCGAAAACTCGGGTCTGATAATTCTCCCCAACTAAAAGAATTTGGTCCTCCAAATTAGAACCAAATCAATCGTCAAACAACTGGGGGTGCTTCTCTCGCATCAAACTTTCTAACTCCCAAGTAGCCTCCTCGGAAGTGTGATGTTGCCATAAAACCTTCACTAACCTGATAGTCTTCGACCTCAAAACCTTCTCCTTCTTATCCAGTATCCGAATCGGCCTCTCAACATATGACATGTCCTCACTGAGCTCCAATGGCTCATAACTAATCACGTGCGTCAGATCTGGGTGATACTTCCGAAGCATTGAAATGTGGAAGACGTTATGCACGCCTGACAAATCTAGTGGCAATGCTAACCTATAGGCATTCTCTCCCACTCGATCAAGTATCTCAAAGTGTCCAATGTAGCGAGGACTCAGCTTACCCCTCTTCCCAAACCTCGCTATACCCTTGGAAGGAGAAACCTTCAGAAACACGGACTACCAACGGTGAACTCAAGTAGCCTACGTCTCCTGTCAGCATAACTCTTCTGTCAACTCTGAGTTGTCCTCAATCTCTCAACTATCAACCGGACATTCTCAGAAGCCTGTGTAACCATATCAAGAGCAAAAATCTTTTGTTTTTCAAGGTGAAAATTTTGAAAATATCAAATAAATTCATATCTTGATCAATTGGACTCGAAATTCCATATTCTTCTCTTTTTTATCAAGATTTCTCATTTTCATATTTTTAATGAAATTTGCTCATCGAATTTATATCGAATTTTGATCATTTGACCGTTTTACCCCTGCACTTGTTCGGGAATCACTTTAACCCTTATCTCGCTATTATGTAGCTTACATGAATTTTTAATTTCTTAAATAGTCTATTGCATGATAGTAAATACTCTTCTTATGATTCAACTATGAAAATATAATGTTCGTACACATAGGAATCATAAGGTACAAGCTACATACGTAAATCAAAAACTCGGGTCTGACATAGGGAGGGGCTGAGACCTGACAAGTGTTGGATTGTTTTGTTAATGATTTTTAAAGTGCACTGATGCATGATGATTAATGCCATGCTTTATTGTGAAGAATGCATTATGGTTAATGCCATGCTTATTTGAGAAAACGCATGATGGGTAATGCCATGCTTTATTGTGAATTATGCATAATGATTTATACCATGCTTTGAATTGAATTGTGCACTGGATTTTAATAGCATGAATGCTCTATATACCATTAACATAATCATACACTCATGTTTGGAGATAAAATGATGAACTAAATGCTTTTGAGCATGGCATCATGATCACGTAGATAGTACAGTATCTACCTGTTCGCATGATTGCCTTACTGAGCGTGTGGTTTGCTCACCCCCCTTATTTTACCCCTCTCTACAGAGCTTTGAGTATAGATTGCGGGCGACTGGAGGCTTATCCCTTTTGGTATCTGGTGCATCCCATTGCTAAAGGTATACACACTTGAATTATTTTGTATCTAAACTAGACATAGCACAATAGCATTTTGTATGTAAACATGAGGGATGTAAAGCAATGTAAACAATTGTAAACAGTAACACTGATGTATTTATAAAAGTGTTTACTTCTAAAATTATATTGCAAATTAAATGGTTTTGGATGGATGAGAAAGACATTGACACACAGCCCAACTGTTGAGGAGAGTAGCTGTTCACGATCGAGAAAGGACGAATAATAAATGATGCATGAAAATGCAAAAAATTTGCACGTATTTTGGTAAGTTGAGGGTCGTGACACTTGCAGCCACAAAGGTAGGCCATGGTGAGGGCAATTCCTAAGAAGCTCCTTATATCGTTCCCAAGCTTCGTAAAGAGATTCAGAATCGAACTTGGCAAAGGAAGATATGTCGCTACGAAGTTTGGCCATTTTAGAGGGACGAAAAAACTTAGCTAGAAATTGATGGGCTAACTCATCCCAAGTAGAAATGGATCCTGGAGGTAAGGAGGTTAACCAGTGTCGCGCCCTATCCCTAAGCGAGAAAGGGAATAATCTAAGCCAAAGCACATCATCAAATAATCCATTGTGCTTGAAGGTGTTGCACAAGTTCAGGAATTGCCCTAGGTGAGCATGTGGGTCGTCATGCGGAAGCCCACTGAACTGTAGCGAGGTTTGGATCATCTGAAGGATTGCAGGCTTAATTTCGAAATTGTTTGCAGGGACAGTTGGTGGCCTAATGCCGGTATAATATCCTCCAATCATCGGCGCTGCATAATCTCCAACGGTCCTAATTTCTCTATTTTCTGCCATGATGTTTTGCGACGAAGCTATTAAATTCCTAGGATCCTTTCGAATTTTCCTAAGTGTTCGTTCAATTTCAGGATCTAGAGGAAAACAATCAAAACTCTTGGCTCTACGCATGCAAACATAAAAAAAGTCCTTAATTTTTTTTTTAAGTTCTTAATTTTTCAATTTTTTGAGAGAAAATTAACTAATCTAGATTAAAGCTCTAAATATTTACAACCTAAATATTTACAAGCTAGAATTACACCTAAGCATAATTTCACCAATATTAATTAAAGGTTAATTATCTTCCCCGGCAACGGCGCTAAGAACATGATATGAACTACGCCCACTATAAGTGACCTAGATGTTCTATCCGCAATTGCACGGGTCATATAAGTAACAATGGGATTTGAGTCACAGATTATCGTCCCACAGAGAAGTGATTAGCCTAATTAACTACCGGTTAATCTTACCTTAAGTATATCCTAGCAAATTATGAATTGCTGATGGGTGATCTACGTGGCTAACAATACTGAAAATAATAAAAACTCTAAAATAAAGAAAATTAAACAGAGCTAAAATTACTTATAGAGCTCCAAACAATTAAAAGCAATAACTTACAAAAGATATTAAAATAGTTAACATTAATCAACGCAATTAAAAATGCAAATATGAAAATAAGAAACAAAGTTAACAAGATTAAAATTAAACAAGCTTAAAATAAAAATAAAATATGCATGTAATTAAGCTACTCAATAAAAATGCAAATTAACTAACCTAAAGTCTAATGAAATAAAATCCTATTGACTTAAAGAAAATTCTTAAATCTAACTAAGAAATTAATTTCCTACAAAATGATCCTAAATTAAATCTAACTCTAACAATTACTAACAATAAAACAAAATCTAAATAATGCATGAGAAATATTTGTGGATTTTCATTTAAAATGAAAACTTAAACATAAATAAAATGATTCTATTCCTAATTTAATTATAAATGCAACACCTAACACTAAAATGAAAATTAACTATTAACATAATTAAATCTAAGTCTTGAACTAAGAAAAGAAAATATAACTAATATGCAAATGAATTTAAAACTATAATTTTTAAATTAACAACTAATACTGAAAATAAAAAAATATTAAATATCTAAAATGCATGAAAAATGGATTATTGATGATTCCTAAACACCAAACAAAGCCTCAATCAATTGTCCAGCTAGCCTCAGTCCTGTGTTTGCTGTGATGTACCTGCATTTCCAGGTCTGGGTGCTGTCTTCTGCAACTTCCACCGACTCATGCTCTCGGTTCCGTGTACAACTCCCTTCCCTGCAACCAGCACCCCATACTGTCACCATCTTGTTCTGCTCCATTCCCTGCCCATGCCGCTAGCAGCACTAGCTGCTCTTGCTCCCGGTTTGTCCTCCCACTTCTTGATCCGTAACTCTGCAGCCAACATGAATCAACCCAGGCAGTACCCAATCACGCACATCATCTGCCATCAGCTTCTGCAATGCCTCACTTGTCCTCATGTACAACAACAGGACACCAGCTGCAGCGCACGTCTAGTAGCAGCTACACACCAACTTTGATCCCGACACCAGTAGCTTGTTATGCTCTGCTTTCAACACGCCTCGCGTCTCCTGTACACGCCTAGAAAATCAAAACAACTAGTGCAGAAATAGGGGTAGCCTCGCAACAACAGGGCAATTCAGGAAGCAGCAGCGGTAGCATTAGGATTATCATCCTTGGCAGCTATGTAACTGTTGTGACCAAAATTATTAATTTGTAGAACTCGATAGTGCAGGAAAGTGATAATGTAAATGCAGAAGAAGCAAGACAGGCAACACAGTATGAAATTAAAGGAACAAAATAACTGATTCATCAAACTTTTATTTAATCCATGAAACTTAAAATTCTTGTTCAAACTAGGAGATAAATAAAGCAATGTAATAGCAGAAAATGTAAAACAGTAAAGAACTGAAAATCAGTTGTGCTGCAGGAAAAACAGTGCTGAATGGAAACGGAGAAGTGCTTTGCAGCAAAGGATTCAATATCCTGTCACCCAACCGAACCTGCCAGCAGCATCGACAACACTTCACCAGCCTCCCACGCACCAGGAAATAGAAACATGCAACCGAAATCGAATTAACAAAAAATTCAAACAGTAAATGAACTAAAATAGTTAAAAACCCAAAAAAGCATATGGAAAGTAACTTTTCTCTCTCTCACAATGCAAAGATTCCTCACCTTTTAATCTAAGCTACGCAGATAAACAACAAGCTAATCTACTTTCTAAGTTAAGGAAAACAGTAGAGAGAAGCACGAACAAAATGGAGAAGATGGAGCTGCTGTCATCGAGCTTCATCCACACTTTCCTCTAGTTCCACTAAAAAGAGAAAGATGCATACCAAAGACTAAAGAAAGGAAAAATGAAAGCTTTTCATTCAAACTTAAATGTGCCGATCAATAATAAAGAAATAAACTTGCAAAAATGGAGAAACCATGGTGGCTGCTAAAATAAAAATAAACATGAAACCAACGGGAAAACTTCTAAAAACAAGGAAAAAAATTTAAAATTATTCTAACACTAATCCTAAATTACTTCTACCCTAAAACTACTTAGTTTCTTCAGTTGCTATCATGCTCTATTTATACACACATTTAGGGGTATAATGGTAATTTTTCATCATAGATGAGTTGGCATTGTTTGGCCACTTGTATTCATTTTATTTGCTGCAGAGTAGATATTTCCATGTCATCCGTCTTCTAGTACACTTGACTGCGATATGGCCCGACGTGTGTCTTTCAGAAGATTGGCACGGTGTCCGTCGATCTTATCATTTCAGAGCTAATAAAATACTAACACCTGACATCCTACGTGTCTAGACGATTGGTGACTCGATCTGCAAATTGGAAGTAGTCCAGTTTCCTTTAGCCTGTTTTCAGTCCATTTTTGACTGAAACGATAGAGTGTCATCTGGATTTAATTTACCTGCACATTAAAGAATTTTAATTAAATAAAGGAGATAATTAATAAAATAAATTAGGGATTTAAATAATTAATTAAGAATTTAAGCACGAATAATTCTATTTTAATAGAATTATCATGCAGTTTGGAAGAGTCCAGTGGAGACGAATCGAACCGCGCTAGTAAGCAGCTTTAAAGAAGTGGAATCACGCGTCGCGATTCCAGGTAAGGAAATTCTGTAAGTATATAGAGGTAGCTACTCATATTTTGTGGGTATGTATATGGCTTTGGAAATGTGCATGAGTTTATAGAAATGTTTTTAACGATGTATGGAAGTAACTATGAGTATTTGTATGAGATTTGGTTGTTAAAATGGTATTGGAAAGAAATGGGATAGTAAGGCTAATAATTGCATAAATAAAGTGTTTTGAATGCTTTCACAAAACATGTGTTTTGTTTTGAGCGAGTTGATAGATAAGCGGGCTATTGTTGTTTGATGTTGTGTGATAGCATATGTGAAGTGCTAAATATGTTTTGAGATTGGTTTTGAAAGCTCATGAGCCGCCTATCATGTTTATGTGAATTAAATCGTGCTGGAGCCTGGCTCGCACTGGGTATTAATGTTTTCATATGTTTGAAACGTGCTGGAGCTTAGCTCACACTTCGATTTGAAACTATGATAATGCTTTATAAACTGAACTGGAGCTTTTGCTCGTACGTGGATTTTGAGTGGTTTTCTTATGCATATAATCATGCTGGAGCGATTCTCATACATGGTTTCTTCATAATTTTATGCATAAATGTCGTACTAGAGCATTGCTCGTACGAGGTGATTTATTATGATGCGTGAATTCGCGCTAGAGCGTAGCTTGCGCTGGTTTTCACATTGTGGTAAGTATTAGGCCGTGGTGAGAGTGATACAGGTTGGTGTTTGGGGAACCCAACAGGCCTAACAGACCTCTTGAGTGGGGTGAGGGTGAGGGGCTAGGACCTGGCACTAATCCATTTAAGGAACCCAACAGGCCTAACAGACCTTTTGAGTAGGGTGAGGGTGAGGGGCTAGGACCTGAATCAGGGAACCCAATAGGGGCGAGTAAGGCCATGAGGGGCTAGGACTTGGTATTAAGAGTACTCCCATGGGCACTTGAAACTAGAAGTTTCACTCGGTTTGGGGTAGATAAGACCTACCGCAGGCACCCCCAACCATGTTATGGGTCCGCGGATACGATGTACCGTGTATATCACATGGAGTACGATGTACCGCGTGGTTGAGATACTGATGAGAAAGTCTGGAGGAGAATTAACCCACCTTTGTTCCAGCATGATATGTGATATAGTTGTCCAACATAGTCAGTTGAGATATAGTGACCTGTCTCACTTGAATTACTTAATACCACATGGTTTTGATACTTGAGTGTGATTTTGATTGTCCAAGGTAGACTCGAGTGAGGGGTCGAATCTTGTGGGATTTGATTTGTGAAATGGTAATGATGTTTGTGAGTGAGAAAATGATTTATGATGGGATTGTATGTATTTGAGAAAGAGATGTAATTTCAAAAGGATGTTTCTTAAATGAATTGCCCTTTTCTATGAGATTTGACAATTAATGAGCATGAAATGATTTGTACATGATGATTTTACCATGTTTTACATGCCGATTTCCATGATTTAAATACATGATTGGTGGTTGCCGAGACCAACAATAATAATTCCTACTCAAAATAAATTAAAACTGCAGTATAGTTGAGTAAGGTCGTTTCCCAAAAGATTGGTTAGATTTATTTTTCTGCAAAAGATTTAAAAAGAAAATATAATTAGGGGATTTGTGAAAATGAAAAGGAAAAAAATTAATAAATTAAAATGTAGGCAAAGGAATCGCTATATAAAATATTTGGAGAAAATCAATATGATGAGAACATCCAACCAAAGGAATAATCTTAGAATGGGTTCATGGAATTGATCATTGATGCAAAAATGAATTCTTTTAATCTTTACCAAATTGGTTATGGTTATTGGTACGACCTAACAACCTATCCCTCCTTATTTCTTCGATAATCAGGATACGATCTCTAATTATTTCTCTTGTCAGTTAAACAACCTTAGATATGATCTTAAGATTTAATTTACCAACAGCATTTAAAACTAGAGAGACTACCACTTCTAACCAACAAACACACATGTAGGTTCATTTAAGCTAGATTATATATGTTCTTAACATAGAATTGAAAATCTATCTATAAGCAATTATGTTATTTACCACTTATATTAGAATGCCTAAACAATTACGGATTCAGGTTTCTAATTTGTGATATATTATCCTGACAATTGAACAAAGGGCCCTTTTTGCACAATCAATCAAAACAGTAATTTAAATAAGCATAGATGACATATAAATAATAAAGATATAAAAGAACAATATAAAACTAATTAGATCTAACAATTCTTGAAGAACCCAAACTTTAATTATCCTTTGGCTAGACTAAAAATTTAGCAAGCTATAAGTTCAGAGAAAAACACAAAAGAAAAATATAAAATTATTTGTCTATGATAATGATGAAGATTCAAGATTCAGATTCAGATCTCTTCCACTCTTAGTCTATAAATACTAAATATCCTAGCCCCAGAATCTGTTTCCAAAGGAAAGTTCTCTGATTGAGTTTGATTACAATTAAACTTCTTTCCTTTTTCCACCACTTGCCAAAGACAGTCATTGCATATCTCTTCTGTAATAATTAAAATTTTCCACTTGCCATCTTTAGATTGATTCAATCAACTTCAGCTACAAGTGATAGATCTTGACTTGAATTTTAAGATTTCTTCTGATTTTGTGACTTGAGCAGAATTTGCAGCTTTTAACCCATTTTGTCCATTTTCCTTCATTCACAATACAAAATAGAAAATATAAATCAAATCCAAAAATTAAGCATATAGAATAATCTAAATCATGGGAAAATATGACAATTAATATGTATAATATGCAACTTATCAAATTTCCCCACACCTAAACCTTGCCTGTCCTCAAGCATACAGTAGTCTAAATTCATAATCTCTTCTCATCATTCCTTCATCCTCTTGCTGTGCTCATCCAAAACAATTTTTTTCTTGAATAGAAATTCTTAAAGTGAATTCTCATAACACATATGAAAAACACCTTAATGATTCAATTAAATTCATAAAGTACATAGGATCCAACACCCTCACAATTGGATTTCACTCATCACGCTCTAAGTGTTTAAGGTATATATCGATGAGCTCTCAAGTCACTGCATAGAAGATTTCTTACCATAAGCTTGCAAATTCATCACATCTCTTCCACCAATGAATGAATTAAGATGAAAAAATCTAAGGGTCTAAAAGGGTTGTAATGGGGCTTAGGTAAGGTATGACAAAAGGAGTTTTAAGTTAAAGAAATTGAAAGAATCATACAAAACTTTTCATATAAAACTCAACTTAATGATTTCAAAAGACTGCTTCAATCACATAATTTTCAGAATTAACTTCCAAGCAATAAAAATCTTACTTCTCTTTCTCTTCCTTTATTCAACATTTTTTTTTCATTTTTCTTTTCTTTCTTTTTTTTTTCAACTTTTTTTTCTTCGTTTTTCTTTTTTCTTTTTTTTCAAAAGAGAAAAACTCAATGGAAATAATAGCTTGGAACACTAAATTTTCAACATGTTACAATCTTTTCAGAAATATTTTTGAAGTTTTATGTGCATAAGTCTATATGATTCATCAATTCAAGGTTCAAAAAGAGGGAAAATCAACAAAAAGGGTTTATTATGGCTTGTAATGTGGTTTAATCCAAAGAAAAGTTCAGGCTTGGTTTTTCTTGAGGTTAATAATAATAATAAGGGTAGGCCAGAAAAGAAATGGTATAATGACAAGAAAAATTGTTTAACCTAAATACCTTTATTTGATTAATTGCATCATATTCATTAAAGGGGTTGATTAAGACATGTATGACAGAGCAAGTTCTAGAATAACCAACTATGCATGATAATCACACAAACAAAGAAATAGAGCATGATGTAATGAATGCTCACAGGCTCAAATCTCACCAAAAAGGGTTATATGTGCTAGATCCTATACACTTTTTCATCTAATGAATTAAAAGTAACTAATCACAATGTATTAATGAGAATTCAAAATTATTTTGCACATATGTAAATCACATTTTTTTCATGGGATAAGCACTGGAAAAATCTAGAATTCAAAGAAATCACAAATAATAACTGATGTATATGTTGGAACAATATTTTTTTTATTTGCAAAAATTTTCATGAAAATTATCAAAAATGGAAGAAAAATAAAGCAAACATCAGAGTTACAATTAAATACCCTCCCCCACACCTAGACTATACATTGTCCTCAATGTATTAAAATAAGTGCTCATAAACTGTAAACGAATTAAGAGAATTAAGAAACTTCCCTAAAAAATATGGAGCACCGTGAAGCATCGTAGTGACCACTAATGAGGGGGAAAGGGTGGATTGAACCCCATATGGCGGTAGAAAGCTAGTTGGTTCAATTCCATTCGTTCTAATCTAAGAGAAAGTCCTTCAAGTCGCTCATTAAGAGGAATGTCAGCAATGGCTGTCGGCTCAAGTTGTGCAAAATGTTCGTCGGCATCAATGGCAAAATAATGGGGTTGTCTAGAAGCTTGGATAGGTCCTGGAGAACAAAAACAGAAAGCTCCATCTTGTTTTTTAATTAGGCCCATTTTTGTCAAAGCAGGTAAGTCTAATGGCAACATAGGACAAGCAATATGAAGACTATTATGTTTAATATCAAGTAATTGCTCATGGATTGCCAAATGAGTGATCAATAAGCCTAAAATCAGTGGTCGTTTATGTGCGACGACCGTATCAAACTGAGAAGCCAACCAACAACCTAGATTAACCTTAACTTTGTTAAACGTGCACCATAAAAAGAGAAATTCAGCTTTGGATAGTAAAGCAACAGAGTCCTTTCGACCAGAAAAAGTGAAAGCTAAGAATCGATGGATATATTTCAAGGTTTGGTCATAAAGGTAATAATCCTTGGATTTGCTAGGGTCATATCCATAAGGACAATTAGAGAGTTGGCTATACAAGCGAGACGGTTCAAATTCCTCACTAAAATCACATGCACTGTTGAGGTATTCTTCAATTCTAGCATATTCTGTAGTGATAAATCCTAGTGCAATATTCAATTCAGTGATGGATAATTTGAAATCTTTTCCCATTAATCGGAACTGTACTACTTTTGGACTATCAAGTCTAAATTCTGAGCTAGGTCTGGTAAACTCAAAAGTAGTATAAAATTCGTGAACAAGCTCAATATAGGCAGGATATTGTAAAGAAAAGTATGTTGCCCACCCTATATTTGCAATCAGTTGCATCACATTATCTGTAATATGTAAAGCTTCCATAGTAGGGTGATCAATATACTTACAGGGAATTATGGATCGATGACAAATATCCGTGTACCTATTTTGATGTTTCTTCTTGGGAAAAGTGAGATGCCCACTTAAAGCTGACTCTGATGGCGGAAGTATGGTTTTACCTTTGCCAATCTGAGCATGTTTACGAGATGAAGAAGTTCCTTGAATACCACTACTAGCCATAGAAAAATTCCTTACATCGCACTATTGTTAAGCGTAAACCAAAAAATAATCATACCAAATCAAAAAAAATATTAAAATTGAAACAATCACCACAACAAACAGTATGCGGTATTGATTTTCTCTTTTTTTTTTTATGATAAGAATAATAATAATAGAAATTGCAAACCGTTGTTACTGGTCAGCTCCGGTGGAGATGCCGAAACTGTGCTGGGACTACTGTCGGTTTTGGGAAATGGCCGGTGGGTGCTGCCGATTGTGGACCTCGAAATTTAGAGATCACAGGTGGTGAAGAAGCTGCGTGAAGCTCGGGAAGAGGAGAGTCACGAGCTGCAGCTGATGTTGGGGAGCTCAGGATACAGCTCTGTACTACTGAACCAAAAAAGCTGGTGGCTGTAGTCGGTGAAGGGTCTGGTTTCGGTGAGTGGTGTCATTTTTGGTGTTTGGAGATTGGAAAGAATGGAGCAGGATCCGCGGCTGTAGCTGCCTGAATGTGGGTGTTCGAGGTATTGCTCGGTACTGCTGTAGAGAGGACTGGTCTCGATTTCGGTGAAGGATGAGGCAGTCAGTGGAGCTATGAAGATGCTACTGAGAAGTGGACAGTGAGCTCTTAGAGGGGACGGGTCTCTGCACACAGGCAAATCTGGGAAAAGAATGTCATGGGTTGTGCTGCATGAATCTCGATTGGTGTTGTGCGGAACAACTCTGGTGGTATTGTGTTGCTGGAAGTAGACTGTTGCAGATGTGCCTATTGGAAACTGGAAAAGGCTGAAGCTTGGTGTCGGGGCGTGAAGAAGGAGCGGCTACGGATGTGTTCGAGAGCTCGGGAAGAAGGTACAGTGCAAGCTGTTGCTGTCGTCAAAACTGCTGCTACCGAAAGATGAATCGAAATTGCTGAGTTACCGTTTGATGCTATCTGTTTGTGGGGCTATTGCATGTGCTGCTCGAGGTTACTGTGGAAGGAGGGAGAGAAAAAAAGAAAAATAATAAAAAAAATCACATAAAACAATTTTGTGGCAGAAGAGTTGTCTTGATAGGGCGTGGGCACGTACTATCAAAGACGTGTTACTGCCATGTTTTTTTTTTAAGCAACGATAGAAGTAAAGAGTTGATAGGGCGTAGGCATGCCCTATCAAAAACGCACTTCTGTAGCTCTTTTTTTTTTTTACTATTAATAAAGTAACAAATATTAAAACAAATAGTTACGAATCAAAAATAAAGAGAAATTTTGAGTTGCCTCCCAAAAAGCGCTTTCTTTAAAGTCTTTGGCTAGACATAGTCATACTCAATCGTAGTGTGGACATTCAAACTCAATCTGTTCAACTTCATACACTTGAAAACCTTCATAAAAAGGTTTTAGGCGATGACCATTGACCTTAAAAATTTTACCTGTGTCCAAACTTTGAATTTCAACTGAACTATGAGGAAACACGTTAGCAACAATGAAAAGACCCAACCATCTAGAACGTAATTTACCAGGAAATAATTTTAATTTAGAATGATAAAGTAGAACTTTCTGACCAACATAGAAATTTTTCCTGGACACCATACGATCATGAAAGGTCTTTGTCTTCTCCTTGTAAATCCTAGAGCTTTCATAGGCATCATTTCGAATTTCTTCCAGCTCTTGCAATTGTAATTTCCTCAATTCACCCGCTTCATCCATTCTCATGTTGCATTGTTGTATAGCCCAATATGCTTTATGTTCTAACTCTACTGGAAGATGACAGGGTTTCCCAAACACCAAACGATACAGAGACATACCTATAGGAGTCTTGTAGGCTATGCGGTAAGCCCATAATGCATCTTCAAGTCGCATACTCCAATCCTTCCTATTTGGGTTGGCAATTTTTTTCGAGTATAGACTTGATTTCTCTGTTAGACACCTCAGCTTGCCCACTTGTCTGTGGATGGTAAGCAGTGGAAATTCGATGGGTAATATTATATTTCTTTAACAAAGCTTCCACTACTCTATTACAAAAGTGAGTTCCACGATCACTTATGATAGCTCTTGCTGTGCCATATCTAACAAAAATATGAGATTTGACAAATTCTACAACAACTCTAGCATCATTAGTTCTGGTGGCCTTAGCTTCGACCCATTTTGACACATAATCTACAGCAAGAAGAATGTAAGCATTATTGCAAGAGGTGGGAAAAGGACCCATAAAATCAATACCCCAAACATTAAATAATTCATAGACAAGAATAGGGGTAAGTGGTATTTGATCACTATATCCTAAATTTCCAGTTTGTTATACAGTTTTCACAAGTTTTACAAAACTTGTATGAATCATGAAATAATTTAGGCCAAAACAATCCACATTCTAGCACCTCACGGGCTATTCTCTTAAGACCAAAGTGTCCTCCACATGCATAAGAATGACAGAATTTAAGTATAGAAGGAATTTCATGCTCAAGCACACATCTTTTAATAACTTGGTCAGAACAATATTTCCACAAGTAAGGATCATCCCAAACATAATATCTAGCATCTCTTTTGATTTTATCCTTTTGAGTTCTAGATAAATCACCTGATAGTATTCCAGTAACTAAATAATTAGCAATATCAGCATACCAAGGCCTTGTCTTTTGGGCAGAGAAGAGATGCTCATCTGGGAAGTCATCTTTTAACGGTGATGACTCTTCACCTATGATTAGTCTACTTAGATGATCTGCCACTAAGTTTTCTGCTCCTTTCTTATCCCGTATCTCCAAATCGAACTCTTGTAGTAAGAGTATCCACCGAATGAGTCTCGATTTTGCTTCCTTCTTTGAGAGAAAATACTTGAGCGCTGCATGATCAGAATAAACAATTACTTTAGTTCCAAGTAAATATGAACGAAATTTTTCCAGAGCAAACACAATAACTAGAAGTTCTTTTTCTGTTGTTGAATAGTTGCTCTGTGCATGGTCAAGTGTCCTAGAGGCATAATAGATGACATGGGGAGCTTTTCCATCTCTTTGTCTAAGAACAGCGCCAACTGCATGATTACTTGCATCACACATGATCTCAAATGGAAGGTCCCAATTTGGTGGTTGGATAATTGGTGCAAAAGTCAACATATCTTTTAATTTATCAAATGCAACCTTGCATGATTCATCAAATTCAAATACCATGTCTTTTTATAGTAACCTACATAATGGTTGAGTGGTCTTTGAAAAATCTTGGATGAAGCGCCGACAAAATCTTGCATGCCCAAGAAAAGAATGAACTTCCTGCACACTTGCAGGATAAGGTAAAGATTTAATAACATCTATTTTGGCTTTATCAACTTCAATACCTTTAGAGGATACAATATGGCCTAGAATAATACCGTGATTAACCATAAAGTGACATTTTTCATAGTTCAAGACAAGGTTCTTTTCTATGCATCTTTTAAGAACTTTTGTAAGGTTAGTGAAGCATGTATCGAAAGAATCACCATAAACTGTAAAATCATCCATGAATACCTCTATCATGTTCTTTACATAATCTGAAAATATACTAACCATACACCTTTGGAATGTAGCGGGAGCATTGCAAAGTCCAAATGGCATGCGTCGATATGTAAACGTACCAAATGGGCATGTGAAAGCTATTTTCTCTTGGTCTTTCGGTGCAACTGGAATTTGATGAAAACCTGAATAGCCATCAAGACAACAATAATGAGTTCGACCCGCTAATCGTTCAAGCGTTTGATCAATAAAAGGAAGTGGAAAATGATTTTTCCTAGTTGACGCATTTAACTTCCTATAATCTATACAGACTCGCCATCCGTTTTGAACACGAGTGGCTACCAACTCACTATCAGGATTTTCTATCACTGTTATACCAGTTTTCTTTGGAACAACTTGAACAGGACTTACCTAGTTACTATCCGAAATTGGATAGATCATACCTGCATCAAGGAGTTTCAAGATTTCTTTCTTTACCACTTCCATCATAGATGGGTTTAGTCTGCGTTGGGCTTGTCTTGAAGGCTTACATCCTTCCTCCAATAATATGCTATGCATACATGTAGAAGGACTCAATCCCTTGATGTCTGCAATAGTCCAACCAATTGCTTCCTTATACTCTCTAAGAACTCGAATCAACTTTTCTTCTTCTAAAACAAAGAGTTTATTTGAGATTATGATCGGCAGAGTCTCTCTTTCTCCCAAGAAGGCATACTTCAAGTGGTCTGGCAAGGGTTTCAGCTCTAAGATTGGTGCTTGCACAATGGAAGGAAGAAGTTTTGTGTGAGCAAGAGGCAATTCAACATAGGAAACATCATACCTTGCAGGTTGGAGTGTCACGACCCTCAACTTACCAAAATATGTATAAATTTTTTTGTATTTTCATGCATCAATTATTAATCATCCATCCTTGATCGTGAATAACCACACTCTCAACAGATGGGCTGTGTGTCGACGTCCAACTCAGTCCACCATACCAATTCAATTTGAACATTATTTATGAGTAAACATTTGTATAAATGTATATATATATCAGAGTTGTTACATGTGTTTACATTGTTTTACATCCCCAATAGTTACATACAAAATCCTACGGTGCTATGTCTAGTTTAGATACAAAATAATCCAAGTGTGTATACCTTTAGCGATGGGATGCAGCGGATTACCAAAAGGGAAATGCCTCCAGTCACGCTCACTCTATACTCAAATCTCTGTAGAGAGGGGGAAAATAAGGTGGGTGAGCAAACCACACGCTCAGTAAGGCAATCATGCGATCAGGTAGATACTGCACTATCTACGTGATCGTGATGCCATGCTCAAAAGCATTTAGTTCATCATTTATCTCAAAACATGAGTGTATGATTGTGTTAATGGTATGTAAAGCATTCATGCTATTAAAATCCAGTGCACATTTCAACTCAAATCATGGTATAAATCATTATGCATAATTCACAATAAAAGCATGGCATTACCCATCATGCATTTTTCTCAAATAGCATGGCATTAACCATCATGCATTTTCACAATAAAGCATGGCATTAAACATCATGCATTTTCACAATAAAGCATGGCAATAAACATCATGCATCCGTGCACTTTAAAAACCATTAACAAATCAATTCAACACTGGTCAGGTCTCGGCCCATCCCTCAGACTTTCCTGACCCACAAATCATTTCAAACATGGATTTATTCTCAAAGCAATAGACATGTGAGATAGGCAGTTCAACAACAAGTAATAACCTCAAGGCCTATGTACATAACCTGTGATACCGGCTACACGGATCAAGTGTGCGGAATATCACCACTATCTGCTTCCACACGGGAGGT
This sequence comes from Firmiana major, assembly GCA_033439115.1. NCBI lineage: Eukaryota > Viridiplantae > Streptophyta > Magnoliopsida > Malvales > Malvaceae > Firmiana > Firmiana major. The sequence goes on from CM065904.1 coordinate 63,255,592, forward strand.
GGGTCAAATCCTACCCACCGGTCCATAGTAGATCTCGTCCGAAGATGGCACATCACATCTTAACACGGTACAACATACTCCATGCTACATGCACAGTACAACGTACTCTGTGGACCCAATCAACACATCATATCATGCCACATCTCAAACGCACGTGTGAGCCTATTTAATCAGTATGACCTCTTGTCTACCCGAAGCTCCTAACACGGCTAATTAATCATGTCCAAACAATGCACGTGTGAGCCTATTTAATCGATGTGACACCCAGTCTACTCGAAGCTCCAAACACGGCAACATGCAAGGTGGGCATCTAGTGCGAGACAAACTCCAAGCACAATGCCAAAACAAATATGAAATCCATGTGAAAACTAGTGCCTCTAGCACTCATGTGTATAAAACACATCAAATCTCATGCGAGTCATACTCTAGCACGCTTTTATACTCACAAAATCATGTAGGTGCCTCAAAACTTTGCAAAGTATGGTTAACAAAACCTAAACACACTCATTTCTTTTGTAAATCATCTTAATGTCAGCCAACCTACCAATCATTTGCTAGAAAGCAATAAAACATGATTTTCAAAGCAATATGCTTTTATTTTCATGCACATTTCTCAAACACCCAACTTTTGCCCTTCAATCACCCAACATCATTTCCTACATCACATGCATTCTAGCAAAGCATTTAATGTGCCCAAATTGCACACAGATATCTCTAAGAGTCCACACAATTCCCTTACCTCGATTTACTTAGTGTGACTCTTTTCCTCTTAGCTTCTCACGCTCTTGGCTCAACTCGCTCCGACGTATCCTCTGAAGCTGCGATTCATTCATTCAAACCATTTGAGTTAATGTTTTTAACCCATATTTGACCTCACTATTCAATATAATTCACTTATGCATTTTACCAATGCCTTAATCCACATTTTACCCCTTTTAGGTAAATCTTACAATTTATCCACCAACAACATCTTAAAATCATACCCATAACACTATTGTCACCTCTAGACATCCCATTTCCCATTAATCTCCATACATTCCACTTTCTCACACTAGACCATTTCTAGGTTATAATCATTCCAATTTATTTAGATAGTTTCTAACCATCCATACTCATGCCAAACAACTCCAAAATCACTTAAATAGACAATGTACCATAGTTGGAGTGTTAGAATCTTACCCAATCTGATTTCTCTTCTTGCTCCAAATGACAATGCCCTTAGCTCCTTCAATACCAATAATGGGATAATGCCTTCCAACTATGTTGTTCTTCTCTTTGATAGGAACAACTTTGCCTCTAATGGTCTCTCTTTAAATCTTACTAAAAATGGCTGATTTTAGAGAGAGAAAGTTAGGTTTTTGGGTTGAAAATGGAGGGATAGTGCTTTTCTCGAAATTTTCTAATTTTCGGCACTCCTTTTATAGAAATAGCTTGAGGAGATTGTTGGCTCTACCGAGAGGGGGGGTGAATCGGTTTTCTAACAATTATGGCAAATTTTAAATTAATCACAATTTAATCACAAATGATAATGAGCAATATAGTGCAATATAACAATTTAATGCAAAGTAGGGAAGAGAGAAACAAACATAATCGTTTATAGAGGTTCGACCAAACTCTTGCCTACGTCATCTCTCCTTGACCTTCTTGTCAAGTGTTTTCTTTCTCTCTTTCAATAGAGCTTACACAGTTCCTTTTGCAGGTTAAGGAATAACCTCTCTACCCTTAGCAATACAGAAATGTATTCACCTTTTTACAATGTCTCTCACTGAGGAACAATCCTCTTTTCTTTTTGGGTATGGATGAATACAGAATAAGGCTTTACAATGGGTAGTGCTAACAAAGCTTGTTGCACTTAAGCTTGTACAATGAATTTCAATTAATGAGCAATAGGGACACAAAGAATGAATGAATTAAAGGTTGAGAATGTTTGGAATGTGCAGCAATAGTGTCTCTATTCTCTTTGTCTTCAATGCTTGGTTAAATACTGAAGGATTGGTAGTTGGAGCATTAAATGCTATTTTTCCCGTTGTGATTTGCAGAAACTAGCCGTTGGGTACCTCCAGTAGAGTGCCAGATCGATCTGCCATCTTGGCCAGATCGATCTCTTAGTTATAAATCCTGCAAGATTGAAGCACAAATACATAAGGAGATCGATCTCATAGGTTAGCAGATCGATCTGTTAGTTTAAAATAATGAGGCAGATCGATCTGTCAAATAGGCAAATCGATCTCCTAATCTCTCTGTTTGAGGCAAGATCGATTTCCAGATCGATCTGCCATGCAATCTCGTAGAGAGGAGATCGATCTCTCAACAACACAGATCGATCTCTTTAGCTCTCTAACTTTAAGGAGATCGATCTCTTCCTTACCAGATCGATCTCATAAGTTCTCTGTTTGAGTGTAGATCGATCTCTCAGATCGATCTATAGTCTTAAGCTCTTAAGGGAGATCGATCTCTTCATAGACCAGATCGATCTCTCAACTCTAGCTTGAACCAGATCGATCTCTTACCCCTTGCAGATCGATCTCATTCTTCCTAAATACCTTTGTAAAGATTTAAGGTTTGCCAGATCGATCTCTTCCATCATGAGATCGATCTCTCATCAAGTAAAAACCCAGGAGATCGATCTCTCATCAGCCAGATCGATCTCTCATCAACAGAACTCTAAGTTCTGGTACTAATAACCTCTAAACATGTTTCTATATCAACTTAATGTTATAGAATTAACTTGTTTTGTCATTTCAAAATACATTAACTCAACAATCTCCCCCTTTTTGATATGACAAAACATAAAACAAACATGTTTAGTGAATTTTTACAAAAGCTCCCCCTTTTTGTGAGCTCCCCCTTTCTTTTAGCTTTTTGGTTTTGTTACTTGCTGAACTCCCCCTCAATTTAATCATTCTTAGAAACCTTTATGTATATTAGCACAAACAAACACACACACTTCTCCCCTTTTTTGTCATATCAATAACACGAAACTATAAAACTCATGGCATTTCAAAATTAATATTTTCATTAACACAACCAATAACAAGTCAAAAGGTATTTCATTCAAGCAAATTCATCATAATTAACATCAAGTAACTAACATGATATCACTAAACAAAAAAACAAACACCTAAGGCCTATGGTGAGGGAGGAGCACGATCCGAAAGATTCTCAACATGCGTGCGTGTTACTTGGAGCTCATCGAACATCGCCTCTTGAGCCTCTTGAATCTTATCCACTCTTTGGGTTAAGTCCTCGATCATACGCCGCTGAGTGGCAAAGCCGTCATCTATCTTGTGACTGAGGTCACTCACCATCTGCATGAGCATCTCCAAGCCAGCAGGAGACGATGTTGGTGCAGTGGGCGGAGCAGTTGAGGACGATGGTTCAGGAGCTGGTGCTACAGGTCGGTGCACTGGCTCAACAGTGGGGTCCTCCTCCATAGCCTCTGCAGGTTGCTGGTCCCTCTTTTTCTTCCACGCTCCCCAGATGTCTTTGTAATAGCCCATATGATGAAGGGACCCAATGTTGAGGACGCTCTTGGGAGATGGCAGTTCTTCGATTTCGTCGCTGCAGTCGACGCCAACGCGGTGGAGAAGATAGGCTACTGGTTGCAGAAAAACAATCGTGGTAGCCTGTCCACGCACTATCTTCAGCCAGTCTTCATATATGAAATGGACAAGATTTGGTTTTTGGCTTGTTGAGTGAATGTGATGGAGCCAAAAATGATCTAAGCGCCTAACGGTGGAATGACGGGTACCGAAAGGGCGGAGGTTCCAAGAGATTATGAGGTGGAGTAACCGAAGGTGCATTGGAAGGTTACTCGCCTTGTCCCCAGGGAGATCAAACTCAAAGGAGACTTCCTCATCTTCATTGGTCAAGCCTTCATTTTTCATGTGGAAGGCCTGAGCTAGGATATCAGTATCGACAGGAACGGTTTTACCCATGACATATGTTTTGAAATCGACAATTTTGCAAGTGTCATTTGGGTCAAAAATGAGTTCGGCATTGGAAAAGAATGCACGAACGAGATTTGGAGGGATGGGAGTGTTGATTTTTAAAAACATCATCCAACCAAATTCCTCAAATTTTGACACGTATGGAAAGTCTATGCGATTGAGGAAGGAAAAATCTATGGTTTGCCAATGCTTAATTGGCATGGTTGAGAAATATTCCTCATATCGCTTTCTTTTTGCTGGTGTTTTAAAACACCGATTGAAAGAAGCGATAGAAGGTGGAGGAATGGGTTGGGATGAGGAACCGGCCTCTACAGTGGTTCTAGGGGGTTTGTGTCCTACTGTCTTATGCCTAGGCATGATTCTAGACTCTAAAGATGCGCTAAATAGATTCAAAAACGAGAAAAGCAATGAAACAGTACCTAGGTTTGCCCTAGAATTAAAATGAACACAAATTGAAGAAAAATTTTGAGAAAATCAGTAAGGAATGTTGGTTACAATACCGGAATTTGACATCGAGACGCAAGGAGGACCGTACGAAGATCGATCTGAGGAGAAATCGACAGTGATGGTGCGAGGGAATTTGGGAATTTGAAAGTTAGGTTTTGTGAAATTTGGGAAATTTTCACGAGTTTATATACTTCAGGACACATGAGATCGATCTGTCGAGGCGACAGATCGATCTGTCACTTCTAGAAGCCAAGGGAGATCGATCTGTCGTATGGACAGATCGATCTGTTCGCAAACAGAGGCTTAAGGAGATCGATTTGGTACATGCACAGATCGATCTGGAGTTTAACCGAGGCTTAGAGAGATCGATCTGCCAAATGCATGGATCGATCTTCAGAATGCGAAAGCTTTGAAGAGATCGATCTGTCATGGGGACAGATCGATCTGTATTTTAACAGAGACTGAAGGAGATCGATCTTATGGTTAGAAGATCGATCTGCTTAGCTTAACCTTGATGATTTAGGCTTGTTGGAAGTATAGAGATCGATCTATATTGCAAGGAGATCGATCTCTCATCCTCATTGCCAGAAAATCTTTGCAAAAACTCTTTTAAAATCAATTTGAAACCAAGATTTTTGAAACACATAAGTCTTAAGAGATATTCATGAGTCCTAATTCACCTCTAAGGATACAAAACCTATCTCTATCAAGTGGTTTGGTGAATATATCTGCTATTTGATGTAAAGTATCAATGTACTCTAAGATTATATCCCCTTTTTTGTACATGATCTCTAAGGAAGTGATGTCTAATTTCTATGTGCTTGGTTCTGGAGTGTTGAATAGGATTCTTAGACAGATTAATGGCACTGGTATTATCACATTTAATAGTGACTTGCTTCATGTCAATACCATAATCTCTCATTTGTTGTTTAATCCACAACACTTGAGCACTACAACTACCAGCTGCTATATATTCAGCTTCAGTAGTGGACTGAGCCACACTGTTTTGTTTCTTGGAGAACCAAGAAATTAACCTATTTCCTAAGAATTGGCAAGTACCTGAAGTACTTTTCCTATCTATTTTGCATCCTCCAAAATCAGCATCTGAAAATGCATGAAGGGCAAAAGTAGAGTCCTTGGGGTACCAAAGTCCTAGTGAGGGAGTGTCTTTGAGGTATCTAAAGATTCTCTTAGTTGCCAATAGATGTGATTCCTTAGGAGAGGATTGAAATCTAGCACAAAGGCATACACTAAACAAAATATCTGGTCTACTTGCAGTTAAATAAAGCAATGAGCCAATCATAGACCTATAGAGTTTAGTGTCTACACACTTACCACTTTCATCTTTATCAAGCTTGATGTTGGTGCCCATTGGAGTTGCTTGAGGTTTGCAATTGCCCATTCCAAATCGCTTGAGCAATTCCTTAGTATACTTTGCTTGATTGATGAAGGTTCTATCTTTTGTTTGCTTCACTTGAAGTCCCAAGAAGAATGTGAGTTCTCCCATCATGCTCATCTCAAATTCTCCTTGCATGATCTTAGCAAACTCTTGGCATAAAGACTCATTAGTTGAACCAAAAATAATATCATCTACATACACTTGTACAACTAATAAATCCTTATTTTTATTCTTAATGAATAAGGTGGTATCCACTTTTCCTCTTGAAAATCCCTTTTCTAATAAGAATTTTGACAACCTTTCATACCAAGCTCTAGGAGCTTGTTTTAACCCATAAAGTGCCTTAGATAATTTAAAAACATGTTCAGGAAATTCATGATTTTCAAATCCGGGAGGTTGCTCAACATATACTTCTTTATTAATGAAACCATTTAAGAATGCACTCTTTACATCCATTTGATATAACTTGAAGTTTTTATAACATGCAAAGGCAAGTAACATTCTTATTGCCTCTAATCTAGCTACCGGTGCATATGTTTCATCATAGTCTATGCCTTCCTCTTGTCTATAGCCTTGAGCAACTAGCCTAGCCTTATTCCTTATGATCACACTATTTTCATCCATCTTATTCTTGAATATCCATTTAGTTCCAATTATTGAGTGATCACTAGGCCTAGGAACTAGTTTCCATACTTTGCTTCTCTCAAATTGATTTAATTCTTCTTGCATTGCTAGGAACCAATTATTGTCTTCTAAGGCTTCATTGACATTCCTAGGCTCAATTTGAGATACAAAGGCTATATATTGGCACATATTCCTTAGAGATGATCTAGTTCTAACTCCAAGAGTTGGATCTCCTACTATTTCACAATCTTTTACATATCCTAACTCTCTTGGTGCTCTAGGTTCTCTTTCTAGAACCTCTATTTCTTCTTCATCTTCTTTATTCAAGTCAAGCTTTTCTAGAAAGTCATCTTCTAAGTTTTCATCAAATATTCCAACATTCTCATCATTGGCTGAATCTTTTGATATATTATTTGACTCATCAAATATAACATGAATAGACTCTTCAACCATTAATGTTCTTTTGTTATATATTCTATAAGCCTTTGAATTCAATGAGTATCCTAGGAATATTCCCTCATCACTCTTGGCATCAAATTTTCCTAAATTATCTTTTCCATTATTTAGAACAAAGCACTTGCAGCCAAAAGAATGGAAGTAACTAATGTTAGGCTTCTTGCCTTTGTAGAGCTCATAAGGAGTTTTCTTTAGCATGGGTCTTATCATAGCTCTATTAATTATATAACATGATGTGTTTATAGCTTCAGCCCAAAAGTACTTTGGCAAGTTATTTTCACATAACATAGTTCTAGCCATTTCTTCCAAAGTTCTATTTCTTCTCTCAACTACACCATTTTGTTGTGGTGTCCTAGGGGCTGAAAAGTTATGGCTAATTCCTTGATCATTGCAATACTCATCAAATCCTATATTTTCAAATTCTTTGCCATGATCACTTCTAATGCTTGTTATTGTATATCCTTTTTCATTTTGAGTCACCTTTGAGTAAGTTATGAATTTCTCTAAGGCTTCATTTTTTACTCTCAAGAAGAACACCCATGTGTACCTAGTGTAATCATCAACTATTACAAATCCATAGTGTTTCCCACCTAAGCTAGTTGTTCTAGTTGGTCCAAATAAATCTAAGTGAAGTAATTGAAGAGGCCTAGTGGTGGATACACTATTCTTAGGCTTAAAAGTTGTCCTCTTGTGTTTTCCTTTAACACACGCTTCACATATTTCTTCATGATCAAAGGGTATTTTGGGTAAGCCTATTACTAGATCCTTTCTAGCTAACTTAGATAGCACACTCATGCTAGCATGGCCTAGTCTTCTATGCCATAACCAAGATTCCTTTTTGTTGTCTACCATTAAGCATATGTTTTCATTTTTGAGTTCATTAAGATAGACAATATATATGTTACCTTGCCTATGACCTAGAAAAAGAATTTTATTTGACTTAGGATCTATAACATTACACTTCATGCAATCAAAAATTACTTTGTAACCTTTGTCACAAAGTTGACTAATGCTTAGTAAGTTATGCTTTAGACCCCTAACAAGTAATACTTTTTCTAAAGAGAAATGATCATTACCTATTGAGCCACTTCCTTCCACTTGGCCTTTGGAGTTGTCCCCAAAAGTGACTTCTCCACCATTTTTTGATTTGAAGGAATTGAAATGGCTTTTATCACCCGTCATGTGCCTTGAGCATCCACTATCTAAGTACCAAGCTTCTTTTGTTTTAGCTTTGTGGCTATGCTCAATCACCTACAAAAAATTAAACTCAAGTCTTAGGTACCCAAATTTTCTTGGGTCCTTGGAGGTTAGTAAATGCAATTCTTGATCCCATTAGGATCCATTTTGCTAATGCATTACAATCCTTGGAATGAATTACCTCTTTTGGAATCCATATCCTTTTTACTATTTTTCCTTTAAAATTCCTCATCTTCATATTGCAATAATGTGACTCATGTCCCTTTCTATTACAATGTGAATAAGAGGTTATAAGTTTATTCATGCTCTTCCTAGCAATAAAGCTTTTAAGATGAGTCTCTTTATTCTTTGCATTATATCCTAAGCCATTTTTGTCAAAGAATGCCCTTTGGGTTTCTAGCATGCTATCTAGCTTTTGTTGCCCCATGTGAAATCTATTAAAGGAGTTATGTAGATTGCTATTTTTCTCCTTAAGGTCACAAATTTCTAGATTTGAAGTCTCTAGTTTCTTTTCACATTCTAATTTATCCAATTGCATTATTTCATTTTCTTTTCTCAATTTAGATATTATCTTTTTATACTTCATACTCATACATTCATACTCTAATGCTAGATCATCAAAGGCATCTTGCAATTCATCAAATGAGTATTCATTGAGATTAGAGGTTACCTTTTCATCATCATCAATAGCCATGAAGCAGAAGTTGGCAATGTCCTCATTTGATTCATCATCGGAGCAGTCACTGTCGCTCCATGTTGCCACCATTGCCTTCTTTTTATGGAACCTATCATTGGATCTTTTAAGAAGAGGGCAGTTAAATTTTATGTGTCCAGGTTTTTTACATTCATAACACACAATAGAGTCTTTTCTACCTACTTCCTCTTGTTCTCTCCTATTGTTTCTCCTATTACTACTACTAGCTCTCATCCTCATGAACTTATTAAATCTTTTGGCAAACATTGCCATCTCAATATCCTCCTCACTGCCACTCTCATTTTTAATCTCCTCTTGAGCAGTGGATTTTAGAGCAACTCCCACTTTCTTGGGTGGCTCTTCATTTCTTTTAAGTTTCATCTCATAAGTGAGCAAAGATCCTATCAATTCATCTAGGCACCATGTGTGAGGATCCTTAGATTCCTCAATTGCCGTCACTTTAGCTTCCTATGACTTAGGTAAGCTATTTAAAATTTTCTTTACCATTTCAATATTAGAATAAATTTTTCCTAGGGATTTTAAGCCATTAATTACATCAGTGAATCTTGTGAACATATCACTAATTGATTCTCCTTCCTTCATCCTAAAAAGCTCATAGTCATGTGTGAGCATACCTACTTTTGTCTCCTTCACTTGGGTTGTACCCTCATGAGTTATTGCTAATTTATCCCATATTTGCTTGGCATTATCACACCCGGAGACTATATTGTATTCATTAGGACCTAAAGCACAAAATAATGTGTGCATAGCTTTAGCATTTAGCTGTGCACATTTAATGTCATTAGAATCCCATTCATCTTCTTCATTGGGGATATCTCTTCCCTCTATTCTCTTTGTAAGGATTTGAGGTCCCTTAACTATAATTCTCCACACTTCATAATCATTTGCTTGAATGAATAACATCATCCTAGTCCTCCAATACGAATAATGTTCACCATTGAACATGGGAGGTCTAACCGTAGAGTGCCCCTCTCCTACCAAACTAGTTGCTACATTGTTAAGAGCCATTTGATCGTTTCTAACTCTTAGGAAGTTGTTCCTATGTGATTAAAGAGTCCTAGCTCTGATACCAATTGTTGGCTCTACCAAAAGGGGGGGTGAATCGGTTTTCTAACAATTATGGCAAATTTTAAATTAATCACAATTTAATCACAAATGATAATGAGCAATATAGTGCAATATAACAATTTAATGCAAAGTAGGGAAGAGAGAAACAAACACAATCGTTTATAGAGGTTCGGCCAAACTCTTGCCTACGTCCTCTCTCCTTGACCTTCTTGTCAAGTGTTTTCTTTCTCTCTTTCAATAGAGCTTACACAGTTCCTTTTGCAGGTTAAGGAATAACCTCTCTACCCTTAGCAATAAAGAAATGTATTCACCCTTTTACAATGTCTCTCACTGAGGAACAATCCTCTTTTCTTTTTGGGTATGGATGAATACAGAATAAGGCTTTACAATGGGTAGTGCTAACAAAGCTTGTTGCACTTAAGCTTGTACAATGAATTTCAATTAATGAGCAATAGGGACACAAAGAATGAATGAATTAAAGCTTGAGAATGTTTGGAATGTGCAGTAATAGTGTCTCTATTCTCTTTGTCTTCAATGCTTGGTTAAATACTGAAGGATTGGTAGTTGGAGCATTAAATGCTATTTTTCCCGTTGTGATTTGCAGAAACTAGCCGTTGGGTACCTCCAGTAGAGTGCCAGATCGATCTGCCATCTTGGCCAGATCGATCTCTTAGTTATAAATCCTGCAAGATTGAAGCACAAATACACAAGGAGATCGATCTCATAGGTTAGCAGATCGATCTGTTAGTTTAAAATAATGAGGCAGATCGATCTGTCGAATAGGCAGATCGATCTCCTAATCTCTCTGTTTGAGGCAAGATCGATTTCCAGATCGATCTACCATGCAATCTCGTAGAGAGGAGATCGATCTCTCAACAACACAGATCGATCTCTTTAGCTCTCTGACTTTGAGGAGATCGATCTCTTCCTTACCAGATCGATCTCATAAGTTCTCTGTTTGAGTGTAGATCGATCTCTCAGATCAATCTATAGTCTTAAGCTCTTAAGGGAGATCGATCTCTTCATAGACCAGATCGATCTCTCAACTCTAGCTTGAACCAGATCGATCTCTTACCCCTTGCAGATCGATCTCATTCTTCCTAAATACCTTTGTAAAGATTTAAGGTTTGCCAAATCGATCTCTTCCATCATGAGATCGATCTCTCATCAAGTAAAAACCCAGGAGATCGATCTCTCATCAGCCAGATCGATCTCTCATCAACAGAACTCTAAGTTCTGGTACTAATAACCTCTAAACATGTTTCTATATCAACTTAATGTTATAGAATTAACTTGTTTTGTCATTTCAAAATACATTAACTCAACAGAGATCGATCTGCACCAAGAGGAGATCAATCTGGTCCCCTTAAATCCCTCATTTTCACGGCATTTTAAGCATGAGATCGATCTGTCGAAGCACGAGATCGATCTGCTCCCAAACAGAGAGCTAAAGAGATCGATCTGGGTGCTTGAGGATCGATCTTTTCAATACAGAATGCTTAAGAGATCGATCTGGCTCCATTGGAGATCGATTTGCTCTATTCCATTGCCCAAATAAGAGCATTCTGGCTCTTCCAAATCGATCTCTCATCCTATGAGATCGATCTGCCCTTCACAATTTCCTGATTTTCTGCAGTTCTTTTGCAGCAACACTTACCAAACTTCATACATTTTGTTGCCATGATCATTTCTCATCCAATCACCTTTGAGACTTGAAAATGGCATCCATCCACACTTCATACACATCAAAACTTGTGTAGAATCTTTGTATATCTAAAGTTACATGATATAAACCAAATGGAAGTGCACAACTTATGCAATTCTACTTCCATTTTACCACACTACTCATAATTCATTCTACTCATATTCTCCACAGGTTTAAGTCCATTTCTTTACATTCACACATAATGTAACTTGTATGTATAATCACAACTTTTATTACATTGTGTACATTTAATTTATGGACTTACATCACATATACTTCACATTACAATTGTATCCTCAAACCTATGACTTCATAATACAACTTCATTTACATTTCTTTGTACATATATACCATTATACATATACGGGGTCTCACATTCTTCCCCACTTAAAAAATTTGGTCCTCCAAATTGGAACCAATCATTCTATGAACAACTCGGGATACCTCTCCCGCATCGAACTCTCCAATTCCCATGTGGCTTCTTCTACAGTGTGATGTTGCGAAAGTACTTTCACCAAGGGAATTGTTTTTGTCCCCAACACTTTCTTTTTTCTATCCAATACCCGAACTGGCTTCTCAACATAGGTCATACCTTCATTGAGCTCCAAAGGCTCATATCTTATCACATGTGCCGGGTTCGGGTGATACTTCCACAACATGGATACATGGAAGACGTTATGAACACTTGCCAACTCTAGTGGCAATGCCAATTTATAAAACTTATCTCCCACCTTATCAAGTATCTCAAATGGCCCTATATACCGAGGGCTCAACTTTCCCTTCTTCCCGAATCTTATAATTCCTTTCGAAGGGGAAACTTTCAAAAACACTGACTCACCCACATCAAACTCTAGTGGTCTCCGTCTCCTGTCAGTATAACTCTTTTGCCTGCTCTGAGCTATCTGTAACCTCTCACATATCAATTGGACGTCCTCAGAGGCTTGTCTAACCAAGTCGGGAGCAAAGATCTGTCTGTCACCAACCTCTTCCCATCCAATAAGGGAACGGCATCTACGCCCATACAATACCTCATATGGTGCTATCCCGATACTTGCATGAAAACTGTTATTATAAGCGAACTCTGCGAGTGGCAAATGGTCATCCCAATAGCCTCCAAAATCCAATGCACATGCTCTCAACATATCCTCCAGGGTTTGTATAGTCCTCTCTGACTGACCATCTGTCTGAGGATGAAATGCGGTGCTAAAACTCAACTGGGTCCCTATCGCTTCCTGAAAACGTTCCCAAAAGTGAGAAGTGAAGTGGGCATCCCTATCAGAAACAACGCTCACTGGAATTCCATGTAGCCTCACTATCTCGCGCACATATAGGTTCGCTAATTGGCTCAAAGTATCGGTAGCTCTCATAGCTAAAAAATGGGCTGATTTCGTCAACCGATCCACAATCACCCATATGGCATCATGACCTCTATGGGTCCTCTACAATCCCATCACAAAATCCATGGTGTCATGCTCCCACTTCCATGTCGGTATCGGTAGATGCTGCAATAACCCTGCAGGCTTCTGATGCTCTACCTTCACCTACTGACAAACGAGACACTTAGCAACATATTCAGCAATGTGCTTTTTCATTCCAGACCACTAATAAACTTTTCGAAGGTTTTGATACATCTTAGTACCCCCTGGATGTACCGTATACTTCGATGAGTGAGCCTCTGTCAAGATCATCCTTCTGATCTCTGTATCATTAGGAACACATATCTTACCTCTGAACCTCAACATTCCATCCGGACTCAATCCATAGTTCGTATCTATACCCCTCTGTATCTGCCCGACAATATCACTGCACTGCTGATCAACTCGCTGAGCCTATCAGATTTGATCTACCAGATCCGGTTTCAACTTTAGGCTAGCTATCATAAATCCACTATCAGCGTCAGGCGAGGTTATATCCAAACTAAGGTTCATGAACTGTTCCAACAGCTCGTGTTCCCTGACCATCATGAATGATACCATCCCGAGATGTTTTCTACTCAATGCATCGGCAACCATATTTGCTTTACCCAGGTGGTATAGGATTTCACAATCATAATCCTTTAACAGCTCTAGCCATCTCCTCTATCTCATGTTCAACTCTTTCTGTGAGAACAGGTACTTAAGGCTCTTATGATCTGTATAAATCTGAAATCTATCACCATAGAGGTAGTGACGCGATATCTTCAGCGCAAACACCACCGCTGCCAACTCAGGTCATGGGTCGGGTAGTTCCAAAAATAGTCTCACCATTTCAGTCCACGTGGTTATAGAACCCGAAGGTAAATAGAACAACCAATCTTTTGCTCTATCAACTAGTGGAATGGAAAAGCTCACATTTTAATTTGCTCTTCAGTAACTCCTTGTGGTTTCAGGCTTGAACATACCACGTAAAATTCTTTTAAGTTCTTGTGAGGATCTTCATTCTCATGACCATGAAACTTGGGAAGCAAATGGATCAAACCCGATCTTAATTCAAAATTTGCTTGCAGAGTTGGGTAGTGAATGCAGAGGGATTGTTGATTGACAGATGCTGCAGCCAAATGCCTTAAAGTTTGCTCTTCTTCAGCCATTATTTCTTCAATCTCAGAATCACTAGATGAATTTGCCAAATCAAGTGTTAAATTCAGTCTGAGTGAAGAAGATGAAGCTTCGTGTGCTTTCTGAAATTTAGTTTCCTTCCTATTTCTCTTAGCAATCTTTTCAATTTTAGGATCGTACGAGATTAATTCACCTGCACGAAAAGAATGGGGTATCAAAATAAATCTAATTAAAAGCCAATCCCCGACAACTGTGCCAAAAATTGGTGGTTGTCGAGACCAACAATAATAATTCCTACTCAAAATAAATTAAAACTGTAGTATAGTTAAGTAAGGTCCCAAGAGATTGGTTAGATTTATTTTTTTCCAAAAGATTTAAAAAGAAAATATAATTGGGGTATTTGTGAAAATGAAAAAGAAAAAAATTAATAAATTAAAATGTCGGCAAAGGAATCGCTATATAAAATATTTGGAGAAAATCAATATGATGAGAACATCCAACCAAAGGAATAATCTTAGAATGGGTTCATGGAATTGATCATTGATGCAAAAATGAATTCCTTTAATCTTTACCAAATTGGTTATGGTTATTGGTATGACCTAACAACCTATCCCTCCTTACTTCTTCGATAATCAAGATACGATCTTTAATTATTTCTCTTGTCAGTTAAACAACCTGAGATACGATCTTAAGATTTAATTTACCAACAGCATTTAAAACTAGAGAGACTACCAATTCTAACCAAGAAACACACATGTAGGTTCATTTAAGCTAGATTATATATCTTCTTAACATAAAATTGAAAATCTATCTATAATCAATTATGTTATTTACCACTTATATTAGAATGCCTAAACAATTACGAATTCAGGTTTCTAATTGGTGATATATTATCCTGACAATTGAACAAAGAGCCCTTTTTGCACAATCAATCAAAACAATAATTTAAACAAGCATAAAAGACATATAAATAATAAAGATATAAAAGAACAATATAAAACTAATTAGATCTCACCATTCTTGAAGAACCCAAACTTTAATTATCCTTTGGCTCGACTAAAAATTTAACAAGCCATAAGTTCAGAGAAAAACATAAAAGAAAAATATAAAATTGTTTGTCTATGATAATGATGAAGATTCAAGATTCAGATTCAGATCTCTTCCACTCTTAGTCTATAAATACTAAATATCCTAGCCCTAGAATCTGTTTCCAAAGGAAAGTTCTCTGATTGACTTTGATTACAATTAAACTTCTTTCCTATTTCCACCACTTGACAAAGACAATCATTGCATATCTCTTCTTTAATAATTAAAATCTTCCACTTGCCATCTTTAGATTGATTCAATCAACTTCAGCTACAAGTGATAGATCTTGACTTGAATTTCAAGATTTCCTCTGATTTTGTGACTTGAGCAGAATTTGCAGCTTTTAATCCATTTTGTCCATTTTCCTTCATTCACAATACAAAATAGAAAATATAAGTCAAATCCAAAAATTAAGCATATAGAATAATCTAAATCATGGGAAAATATGACAATTAATATATATAATATGCAACTTATCAATGATATATGTATACTCATATGGCATATTTTAAATTCCTCATGCTCCCGTTATAAATTATTTATGCATAACATTATCAGTATGTAGATAGAGTAGTTATCTACCATGCTTGCATTATTGCCTTATTGAGCATGTGGTTGCTCATCCCTCTCTATTTTCCCCCTCCTACACAGCGTACATAGTAGCTCAGTGAGGACTGAGGCATTGCGATTTGGACATCCGCTACCATCCATAGCTAAGAGGTATACACATGAGATTCTTTTGGTATCTAAACAATTGTAAAAGCACAATAATCTTTTTGAGTTGTAAACATGGGGGATATAGATGTCAGTAAATATGTCTTGTGTAAGTAAATGATTAACTTCAAATGTATGACATCGTTTTATTAATTAAGAATGAATGGTAATCCCAACTATGTAGTGTGAGTTTGTTCACGACCGGGTAAGGAAAAGAATTACGAAAAATTTATAGTGATTTTCGGTTAAAGAGAAATAAAAAAGGGTCGTGAGAAAATTATTGTTTTGATTAATTGTGCAAAAATGGCCCTTTGTTCAATTGTCAGGATAATATATCACCAATTAGAAACCTTAATCCGTAATTATTTAGGAATTCCAATATAAGTGGTAAATAACATAATTGATTTCATATAGGTTTTCAATTCTATGTTAAGAAGATATATGATCTAGCTTAAATGAACATACATGTGTGTTTGTTGGTTAGAATTGGTAGTCTCTCTAGTTTTTAATGATGTTGGTAAATTAAATCTTAAGATCGTATCTAAGGTTGTTTAACTGACAAGAGAAATAATTAGAGATCGTATCCTGATTATCGAATAAGTAAGGAGGGATAGGTTGTTAGGTCGTACCAATAACCATAACCAATTTGGTAAAGATTAAAGGAACTCATTTTTGTATCAATGATCAATTCCCTAAACCCACTCTAAAATTATTCCTTTGGTTGGATGCTTTCATCATATTGATTTTCTCTCAATATTTACATAGCAATTTCTTTGCTTACATTTTAATTTTTCTTTTCATTTTCATTTTCACAAATCCCCAATTATATTTTCTTTTTAAATCTTCTGCAGAAAAATAAATCTAACCAATCTTTTGGGAAACGACATTACTCATTTATACTACAGTTTAATTTATTTTTGAGTAGGAATTATTATTGTTGGTCTCGACAGCCATCAAATTTTGGCGTCGTTGTCTGGGATTGGTTTTTAATTAGATTTATTTTGATGCCCCGTTCTTTTTGTGCGGGTGAATTAATCTCGTACGATCCTGAGATTGAAAAGACGGCTAAGCGGAATAGGAAGGAAGCTAAAATCCAAAAGGCGCAAGAAGCTACCTCTTCATCCCCTGGACTGATTCATCTAGTGATTCTGAAACTAAAGAAATAATGGCTGAAGAAGAGCAAACTTTAAGGCAGTTGGCTGCACCACCTGTCAATCAACAACCCCTCTACATTCATTATCCAATTTTGCAAACAGATTTTGAATTAAGATCAGGTTTGATCCATTTGCTTTCCAAGTTCCATGGTCTTGAGAATGAAGACCCCCACAAGCATTTGAAAGAATTCCATGTGGTATGTTCAAGTCTAAAGCCACAAGGAGTTACACAAGAGAAAATTAAAATGCGAGCTTTTCCATTCTCACTAGCTGATAGAGCAAAAGATTGGTTGTTCTATTTACCTATTGGTTCTATAACCATGTGGACTGAGATGGTGAGACTTTTCTTGGAAAAATTTTTCCCTACTTCAAGAATTGCCAGCATTAGAAGAGAAATATGTGGAATCAAGCAGAGAGACATTGAGACATTTCATGAATACTGGGAAAGATTTAAGTAACTCTGTGCAAGTTGTCATCAACATGGGATTTCTGAACAACTCTTAATTCAATATTTTTATACAGGATTGTTACCCATGGAAAGAAGGATGATGGACGCAGCCATTGGAGGTGAGATAGTGAACAAGACTCCTAGAGAGGTTAGAGATTTGATTTCCACTATGGCTGCTAACTCCGAACAGTTTGGATTCAGACAAGACATACCTCATAGAAGAGTAAATGAGGTAAATACACAGTCTCTTGAAAGTCACATAGCTAACCTAACATCTGTTGTTCAACAATTGGCTATAGGAATGGGAAATGTGCAACAAGCTAAAGCATGCGGAATCCATGCTGCTACTAGCGACCCAACTGACATGTACCCACACTTTAAGATAAACCTCATGAGCACGCAAATGCAGTTGGAGGATTTCCAGGTCCACCTCAAAGAAATTATTATCCATACTCGAATACTTATAACCCAAGGTGGAGAAATCATCCCAACTTGAGCAACGGAGCAAGGCCTCAATTTTAAAATTCTCAATATAGACAGCTCGCTCCACAATAACAACATCAGCCATCTTCAAGTTCAGGTATGTCTCTTGAGGAAATTGTTAAATCACTTGCAACTAACACACAACAATTTCAACATGAGACTAGGATTAGCATCAAGAAGTTGGAGGATCAAATGAGTCAGCTACCCATTTCTGTGAATAGACTGGAATCTCAAGGAAAATTATCCTCAAAGATAGTCATCAACTCCAAGCAGAATGTTAATACAATGACCTTGAGGAGTGGAACCGAGTTAGGGGAGTCTAGTAAGACAACCTAAAAGCGCATTCCAGAATAAGAAGCTGAAAAGGAACTTACTGCATCCCAGCCACAGTTGGATCACCCTAAGGAACCTGATGGTAAGCAACAAAAAGTTTTGGCACCAATTCCTTCTTTTTCTTTTAGATCATCCAAATCCAAAAATGAAGAGGAGGACAAGGAAATTTTTGACACCTTCCATAAGGTCGAGGTAAATATCCCTTTACTTGATGCAATTAAACAAGTACCTCGATATGCCAAGTTTCTTAAGGAGTTGTGCACCAACAAAAGGAAATTGAAAGGTAATGAATTTGTAAGCATGGGTGAGAATGTTTCAGCTGTCCTTCAGAAAAAGTTACCTCTTAAATGCAAGGATCCGGGTATGTTTACTATCCCTTGTAAGGTAGGTAATGTTAAAATAGAAAGAGCAATGTTAGATCTAGGAGCTTTAATTAATGTCATGCCTCTGTCTATTTATAAATCTTTGAATGTTAGACCATTAAAAGAGACTGGTGTGATTATTCAGCTTGCTGATAGATCTAATGTTTATCTTGAAGGTGTTCTAGAGGATGTTTTGGTGTAATTAAATGGATTGATCTTTCCTGCTGATTTTTATGTGGTTAATATGGAGGATGATGACTCATCTAGATCTTTAATTTTGTTAGGAAGGCCTTTCTTGAAAACATCTAGAACCAAAATTGATGTGCATGATGGTATACTTACAATGGAATTTTATGGTGAAATCATTAAGTTTAATATCAATGATGACCATGAGAGTTCTAGGATTTACAAGGAAAAAATAGAGGTCTCTCATGATTGTATGGTTTTTAAGAAAATTTTTTATATTGGTCAGAAAGTTATACTATCTCATTCTAAATTAAAAATATTTCCTAGTAAATTTCGTTCTAGATGGTTAAGTCCTTATATTGTTACTGACGTGTTTCCTCATGGTGCAATTGAAATTCAAAGTTTGGATGCAGGTTAAATCTCTAAGGTCAAGGGTCATCGCTTAAAGTCTTTGTATGAAGGTTTACAAGTGCATGAAGTGGAACGAATTGGGTTGAAATTTCCAGACTACAATTGAGCATGGTTATGTCTAGCCAAAGACTTTAAAGAAAGACACTTTTTGGGAGGCAACCCAAAATTTCTCTTTATTTTCTGATTCGCAACTATTTTTCTTAATTTTTGTTGTTTTATTAATAGTAGATAAGATTTATGTTTGTTTTTGGGTTCTTCAAAAAAAAAAATCAGAGGAGGTGGTTCAATACACGCCCACGCCCTATTGAACACCTTCTTCTGCCAAAAAAAGAATCGAAGTAGTGTTTGCATAAGGCGTGGGTACGCCTTATGACTAGACCTCTTCTGCCCAAAAAAAAAAATACTGAACATGTGTTTTCATAGGGCGTGCCGACGCCCTATCTAAAAACCTCTTCTGCCAAAAAAAAGAACATATCATTTTTTATTATTATTTCTTTTCTCTCTCCCCCAGCTCATTTTTTTTTCTTCCCACTTGCAAGTTTTTTTCTTTCTCGACACCACAGTGGTCATGAATTTCAAGCAGCCGATCTTGGGTCCTTCTTCATGGCCCCGACTGTAGCATTCAATTTTTGGCAACAGTTCCAACAGCTCCTACAGCGACCAGCATCCACCAGAACCGAATCCAGTTTTCGACAATTTTTGTCAGTTTCGCACCAGAGCCCTTGCACCGACTGTAACAGCCACCATCGTCCCTTCTTCACCCCCTTGACTGCAGCTTCTTCAGTATCCAACTGAGCAGCAACAACTCCATCAGCAGCACAAAACTGAGAAACACAACTCTGGCAGAAGGAACCCGCTAGTCCCCTCCCCGCGTCTTGCACCGGTCAGCTTCCGAACACCTTCGGCAACCCGTGACCTCCCTTCTATAAGACCCCGTATATGTATAAGGGTAATATGTGTAATTGGATCAAATAATATGAATGGACTTGTAATGTAAAGTATGATTGATGTAAGTCCATGGATTTAATGTATGTATGTGTAATATAAATTGTAACGTACATACAAGTTTCATTGAGTATGAATACGAAGAAATGAGTTCTAGCAAGTGATGGATGTGATTGAGACTCAAGATCAGTAGTGTGGTAAAATGGAATGGAGTTATGCTTCCATTTGGTTTTATGTAGCATACCTTTGAACATACAATGAATGCACACAAGTTTCAATGTGCATAAGGTATGAATGGATGCCATTTTCAAGTTATAAAGGTGGATGGATGAGAAAATGGCCATGGCAATAGATTAAGGATGTGTTGGTATGAGTTGCAGCAATGAAACTGCAGGAAATCTGGAAAACATGAGGTCCAGATCGATCTCATAGGATGAGAGATCGATCTGGAAGAGCCAGAATGCTCTTATTTGGGCGAAAGAATAGAGCAGATCAATCTCCAATGGAGCCAGATCGATCTGCCAAGCATTCTGTAGTGAAAAGATCGATCCTCAAGCACCCAGATCGATCTCCTTAGCTCTTTGTTTAGGACCAGATCGATCTCATACTTCGACAGATCGATCTCATGCTTCAACAGATCGATCTCATTGCTTCGACAGATCGATCTCAGGCTTAAAAATGCCGTGAAAAAGAGGGATTTTTAAGGGACCAGATCGATCTCCTCTTGGACAAGATCGATCTCCTCAAGTCATTTCTATATAAGGAGAGCTGAAAATCTGGAAATCTCGGAAAAACACTTAACCTTACAATCTCAACCCCAAAAACCTAACTTTCCCTCTCTAAAATCAACCATTTTCAGTGAGATTTGGAGAGAGATCATTAGAGGCAAAGTTGTTCCTATCAAAGAGAAGAACAACATAGTGAGAGGGCATTTTCCCATTTTTGGAATTGAAGGAGTTAAGGGCATTACCATTTGGAGCAAGAAGAGAAATCATATTGGTAAGATTCTAACACTCAAATCCAAAGGCATTAGCTATTTAATTCATTTTGGAGTTGATTGATATGAGTATTGATGGATAAACTACCTAGGAATGTAGTGGAATTGGTGTGACCTAGAAATCTAAAATGGGTATAATGTGAGGATATGTGGGATTGAATGAGCCTATGATTTATGGCATGCTAAAGTTGTTATTGGGGTAATATTTATGATTTTAAATGGTTAAATGAGATTACATTGTGAGTTTGGAGGAATTGTGGAAATGAGTATGAATATGCTTGATAAAATGCCATAGTGAGGGAATTCATGAAATATGAACGCTATGAGCTTTATGTCGATTTGATATCGACTTTGAATAAGTTAATAGGCGTAAGAAGGTCCATAGACTCGAGCTATGGGTAAAGTAATGAAACGAGGCCAAATAAGCTTTAATAGAGGCTATAGATTAAATTGACTATAGCAAGCACAAGGGTTGCAATATATGGATCGAATATAATGCAGGATACGATTTTGTGCAGTCCCGAAGAGTTCGTTGAAGGCGAACCGAACCGTACGAGTAAGCAACTTAAGGAAGTGGAATCACGCATCGCGATTCCAGGTAAGGGAATTTTGTAAGTATATAGAGGTAGCTGCTCGTATGTTGAACTCGTGGGTATATATAGGGCTTTGGAAATGTGCATGGACTTATAGAAATGTGTTTTGATGATGTATGAGTGTTTGTATGAGATTTGGTTGTTTTGAAATGGTTATTGAAAAAGGGATAGTAAGGCTAATAATTGCATAAATCAAGTGTTTTGAATGCTTTTACAAAACACAATACTTTGATTTGAGCAAATAAAAGGATAGGCTGGCTAGTACTTGAATGATGTTGTGAAATAGCCCATATGAGTCACTAAGCATATTATGAGATGTTTTGAATGCATGTAAGCCGCCTATCGCGTGTATGCGATTTAATTCGCGTTAGAGACTCGCTCGCGCTGGACTTCTATCTTTTCACTTGTGTGAAACGTGCTTGAGCTTAGCTCGCACTTTGAATTTGAATTGTGATGATGTTTATAAACCGTACTGGAGCTTACTCTCGTACGTGGATTTGAGTGATTTTTCTTATGCATATAACTATACTGGAGCTATGCTCGTACATGGTTTCTTCATATTTTATGCATAAATGCCGTACCAGAGCGTTGCTCGTACGAAGTGATTGGTTTTGATGCATGAATTCGCGCTAGAGCGTAGCTCGCGCTGGTTTTCACACTGTGGTATGTATGAGGCCGTGGTGAGAGATACGGATTAACTCAGGGAACCCAATAGGCCTGACAGACCTCTTAGGTGGGGTGAGGGTAAGGGGCTAGGACCTGACATAATCCATCCAGGGAACCCAACAGGCCTGACAGACCTCTTAGGTGGGGTGAGGGTGAGGGGCTAGGACCTGGATCAGGGAACCCAACAGGGGCGAGCAAGGCCATGAGGGGCTAGGACCTGGTATTGAGGTTACTCCCACGCGCTCTTGAGACTATAAAGGTTACACTTGGTATGGGGTAGATAAGACCTATGGCAGGCACCCCCAACCATGTTATGGGTCCGCGGAGTACGATGTACCGTGTATACACATGGAGTACGATGTACCGCGTGGTGGTTACTTGATTTGAGAAAGTCTGGCGGAGAACTAACCCACTTTCATGCCAGCATGATACCCCGCATACCGGAATCCGTGTGGTCTGGGATGATATGTGACGATTGGCCAACGTAGTCACTTGAGATATAGTAACCTGTCTCCTTGCTTGATCTACTTACTACCACATGATTTTAAATCTCTAAGTGTGATTGTGATTGATTAAGGTAGACCCGAAGGAGGGGTCGAGCCTCGTGGATTTGATTTGTGAAACGGAAATGAGGTTGTGATTGTGAGTTGATGTGATGTGATTGTATGTGATGAGAAAGAGTTTTATGACGTGGGTTTAAAAAGGAGGTTTCTTAATGAATTGCCCTTTTTATGAATTTAAATGAGATCGAGCATGAGATGATTTATACATGATGTTTTACCATGTTTTATATGCCAATTTTACATGACTTTGATACATGATATATATGTATACTCATATGGCATAGTTTTATTCCTCATGCTCCTATCATAAATGATTTATGCATAACACTATCAGCATGTAGATAGAGTAGTTATCTACCATGCTTGCATTATTGCCTTACTGAGCGTGTGGTTGCTCATCCCACTCTATTTTCCCCCTACAGAGCGTGCATAGTAGCCCAGTCAGGACTGAGGCGTGGTATTTTGGACTCCGCTGCATCTCCATCGCTTAAAGGTATATACACAGTGATTCTTTTTGTATCTAAACAATGTAAAAGCACAGTATTCTTTTGAGTTGTACTTATGGGGGATGTAGATGTCAGTAAAACATGTATTCGTATAAGTACACGATTAAATGCACATGTATGACATCGTTTTAATTAATTAAGAATGAATGAGATGTGGTGTTTATTATTGACTCACAGCCCAACAGTGTGTGGTGAGTTAGTTCACGACCGGGTAAGGTAACAGTAAAACGTAAAAAAAAAAACATTTTCAGTGATTTTCGGTTAAAGAGAATGGAATTGGGTTGTGACAGAGATTGGTATCAGAGCTGCGTTGGCCTGATGTGAGTCATTAATAAGACGTAGGAAAGTACATCCCCATAGTACTGTGCTTTTGTTTAGATATAACTATGTATACTGTGATGGATTGAGCTTAATAAATTATTATAATACAGGAAGTTAGGCACTATGCCAGTTACACGCCAAGGTAGAGGGGCGGGAGCATGTGCTAGAGGCCGTAGAGGTAGGCCTGAGAGCCGTACGGAGCCACAGACTAAGCAAGCTCCACAGAACCCTGCTGCGAGAGCAGAGGATACTGAGGCTCGCTTCGCTAGATTAGAGCGGAGTATTGAGAGTTTGGTGGAGATAGTCACGTAGGCCTTGGGCGCGGGTGATAGACGAGGTCCCGCGGCACAGCCTACTACTGAACAGGTAGCTGCAGAGGCGGAGAGACCTCATGCTGCTGAGACAGCTACAGTTACACCACCTCCAGCCCAGGATATAGCTTCTCCTATCGCTCCACAGCAGAGCGGTAGTGATGTGGGTTATGACTGCGACTTGAGCAGGTTGCGAGAGTTTCAAGCGCTGAAACCCCCAGTGTTTAGAGGGGTGAAGGACCCAGTGATTACGGAGGATTGGGTGTATGAGATGGAGAAACTATATAGGTTTTTCCGATGCACTTCAGCTGAAAAGGTAGCCTTTGCCGTGTTTATGTTGAAAGGCAAGGCCGAGCACTGGTGGAGGTCCATCAAGGTTATTTTGAGGGCCAGACACTCTGAGATCTCGTGGGAGATATTTCTAGAGGCCTTCAGGAGACAGTATATTCCAGCTACCGCACAGAGGAAATTGCGGATGGAATTTATGAATTTGGTTCAAGGGAACCGGACTGTGGACGAGTATGAGTCCAAGTTTATGTCCTTGGGGAGATATGACCCGGACACGATGGGTAGTGAGACCCGAAAGATACAGAAGTTCATGGATGGATTGAGATTGGCCATCCGGACTAAGCTAGCTCCCTTCGACATTGTGACTTATGAGGAGGCTGTACATAAGGCTCAGTTGTGTGAGCAAGACTTTGAGAGAAATGCCTCGGAGCTTGGGAGAGTCAGTGTTAGGAAGGACAGAGATCGGAAGAGATCCGGGTTTGGAAGAGTGGCCAAGAGAGGTGGTCAAAGGTTTTTCGAGAAGAGGCCTAGGATCGAGGAGGTGCAGGAAAGAGCTGCTAGACCTCCCGTATACCCAGCTTTGACTGCACCGAGGGGTATAACTATTGGAGGACCACGACCTACCACGGATCAGTGTAGGAGATGTGGGAGATATCATGGGACTAGACCATGTCAGGTGCCCCATGTTTCTTGTTTTAGGTGTGGGAGGCCAGGACATATATCGAGGTTCTGCACTGAGATGATTGAGGTTGCCCCACAGAAGGGCAAGGAGCCAGAGGGAGCTCCAGTTGAGACAGCAGCCCCGAGGAGGAGGGCTACAGCTGAGGAGAAAGGGAAACAAGCTGCGGGTGTGAGCAGAGGAAGAGTACATGCACTGGATCAGGACACCGCAGATGCTTCGACTGATGTGATTAAAGGTACCATCCAAATCTTTGATTTAGAAGCATTGGTATTATTTGATCCTGGTGCCACGCATTCTTTCATATCACCTTCCTTTGCATATAAATTGTTGAAATATGTGAAACCAACATTGATGGATAAAATGTTGATGATTTCCACACCCATGAATGATAGTCAATTGACTGAGCATGTATGTAGAGATTGTAAGATAAAGATAGAGGGGAAGGAAATGATAGCCAATCTGATTTTATTGAATATGAATGATTTTGATGTAATTTTGGGAATGGATTGGTTGGCTACCAATCGTGTTGTGATGGATTGTCATGCCAAAACATTGATGTTTTCATGATTAGACAATCTTATTGTAAACTTTGATAAAAAGAAATGATATGAAACTAGCATGTTTGTTGTAAATAAGAGGAGTATGATTTTAAATTCATATTGCTTGAGAGATAAATTTATTGTTTATGATAAATATTGAATGTGGAGTGATGGTTTATGTTACTAACGATGGAGAGGATATTGTGAAGGGTTCATTGCCTATGTGGTCGATATAGATGAGACACACCCGGAATTGAAGGACATACCCGTAATTATGGATTACCCTGATGTCTTTCCGGATGAATTACCAGGACTACCACCTGAAAGGGAAATGTTATTTTGCATTGAGTTAGTGCCTGGTAAAGAGCCGATATCGAAACCACCCTATAGAATGGCTCCGATAGAATTGGAAGAGCTAAAGAAGCAGCTGCAAGAGTTGCTGGAGAAGGGGTTTATTAGACCGAGTGTCTCACCTTGGGGAGCACCGGTTCTATTTGTAAGGAAGAAGGATGGAAGCCTCTGACTGTGTATAGATTACCGGTTGTTGAATAAGGCCACCATTAAGAACAAGTACCCCCTTCCAAGAATCGATGATTTGTTGGATCAGCTCCAGGGAGCCGAAGTATTTTCTAAGATAGATCTGCGGTCAGGGTACCATCAGTTGAGGATCAGGAGTGGAGATGTACCCAAGACAGCATTTCGTACCCGTTATGGCCACTACGAGTTTTTGGTGATGCCATTCGGATTGACGAATGGTCCCTCAGCATTTATGGCATTGATGAATGACATATTCAAGCCATACCTGGACAAGTTTGTAATAGTGTTCATTGATGATATTTTGGTGTATTCCAAGTCCAGGGAAGATCATGAGGAGCATTTGAGGATAGTTCTGCAGACCCTTCGAGAGAAAGAATTGTATGCCAAACTCAGCAAGTGTAACTTTTGGTTGGAACAGATCTCATTTCTGGGGCATGTCGTGTCAAAGGATGGGGTATCAGTGGATCCATCCAAGATAGAGACAGTTGTGCAGTGGGAACAGCCCAAGACAGTAACTGAGATCAGGAGTTTTCTGGGATTGGCAGGATATTATCAGAGATTTGTAGAGGGTTTCTCCAGACTAGCTGCTCTGTTAACACGCCTCACGCGTAAAGACGTTAAGTTTGTGTGGGATAAGGCATGTGAGAGGAGTTTTGAGGAGCTTAAGCGTCGATTGACGACTGCTCCGGTTCTCACCATTCCTACCAGCTCAAGAGGATTCTCGGTGTATACGGATGCATCACACTAGGGACTGGGCTGTGTGCTTATGCAGGATGGGAAGGTGGTTGCCTATGGATCTAGACAGTTGAAAGATCATGAGAGGAACTACCCGACACATGATTTGGAGTCGGCGGCTGTAGTATTTGCATTGAAAATATGGCGCCACTATCTCTATGGTGAGAAATTTCAGGTGTTCACAGATCATAAGAGCCTTAAGTACTTGTTCTCACAGAAAGAGCTGAATATGAGACAGAAGAGATGGCTCGAACTCCTGAAAGACTATGATTGTGAAATCATGTACCACCCGGGTAAGGCAAATGTAGTTGCCGATGCTTTGAGTAGAAAGAACCTTGGGTTGGTGTCTTATATGATGGTACGAAAACATGAATTGTTAGAACACTTTGCGAACCTCAGTTTGGATGTAACCCCACCTGGATCTGAGAGACTTGAGATCATGGCTAGTTTGAGACTAGAGCCAGAGTTTATTGGCCGTATTTGGCAAGCCCAGCAGAACGATCGACGGTGTATCGATTGGCTGAGGCAGATACAGACAGGTGTGGGTATTGATTTTGAGCAGAGTGCTGATGGCTTATTGAGGTTCAGAGGCAGAGTATGCGTTCCCAGGGATCCTGAGATCTGGTGAACGATTTTATCAGAGGCTCACTCATCGAAGTATACGATACATCCGGGAAGTACCAAGATGTATCAAAATCTTCGGAAGGTTTATTGGTGGTCTGGAATGAAGAGAGACATTGCTAAATATGTCGCTAAGTGTCTCGTTTGTCAGCAAGTGAAGGTAGAGCATCAGAAGCCTGCAGGATTATTGCAGCCTCTACCGATACCGACCTGAAAGTGGGAGCATGTCACCATGGATTTTGTGATGGGGTTACCGAGGACCCGTAGAGGTCATGATGCCATCTGGGTTATTGTGGACCGATTGACTAAGTCCGCCCATTTCTTGGCTATGAGAGCTACCGATACACTGAGTCAGTTGGCGAACCTGTATATTCGAGAGATAGTACGGCTACATGGTGTACCAGTGAGCGTTGTTTCTGATAGGGATGCCCGCTTCACTTCCCATTTTTGGGAACATTTTCAGGAAGCGCTGGGGACCCGATTGAGTTTTAGCACCGCTTTTCATCCTCAGACAGTGGGCAGTCAGAAAGGACTATACAGACCCTCGAGGATATGTTGAGAGCGTGTGTGCTGGATTTTAGAGGCTCTTGGGATGACCACCTACAGTTAGCCGAGTTCGCTTATAATAATAGCTATCATGCTAGTATCGGGATGGCACCCTATGAGGCATTATATGGGCGTAGATGCCGTTCCCCTATTGGATGGGAAGAGGTTGGTGACAGACAGATTTTTGCTCCGGACTTAGTGTAGTGGCATCTGAGGACGTCCAGTTGATATGTGAGAGATTACGGACAGCTCAGAGCTGGCAAAAGAGTTATGCTGACAAGAGACGAAGACCACTGGAGTTTGATGAGGGTGAGTCGGTGTTTCTGAGGGTATCACCATCGAAGGGTATTATGAGATTTGGTAAGAAGGGCAAGCTGAGCCCTAGATATATCGGACCCTTCGAGATTTTGGAGAGAGTGGGAGATAAGGCATATAGGTTGGCATTGCCACCGGACTTGGCAAATGTCCACAACGTCTTCCACGTCTCGATGCTTCGGAAGTAACACCCGGACCCGGCACACGTGATAAGATATGAGCCGTTGGAGCTCCATGAGAGTATGACGTATGTTGAGAAGCCGGTTCGGATATTGGACAGGAAAGAGAAAGTGTTACAGAATAAGACAATTCCCTTGGTGAAAGTGCTTTGGCAACACCACACGGCGGAAGAGGCCATGTGGGAATTGGAGAACTTGATACGGGAGAAGTACCCCCAACTGTTTGAAGAGTGACTTGGTTCTAATTTGGAGGACCAAATTCCTTGAAGGAGGGGAGAATGTAAGACCCCGTATATGTATAAGGGTAATATGTGTAATTGGATCAAATAATATGAATGGACTTGTAATGTAAAGTATGATTGATGTAAGTCCATGGATTCAATGTATGTATGTGTAATATAAATTGTAACGTACATACAAGTTTTATTGAGTATAAATACGAAGAAATGAGTTCTAGCAAGTGATGGATGTGATTGAGACTCAAGATGAGTAGTGTGGTAAAATGGAATGGAGTTATGCTTCCATTTGGTTTTATGTAGCATACCTTTGAACATACAATGAATGCACACAAGTTTCAATGTGCATAAGGTATGAATGGATGCCATTTTCAAGTTATAAAGGTGGATGGATGAGAAAATGGCCATGGCAATAGATTAAGGATGTGTTGGTATGAGTTGCAGCAATGAAACTGCAGGAAATCTGGAAAACATGAGGTCCAGATCGATCTCATAGGATGAGAGATCGATCTGGAAGAGCCAGAATGCTCTTATTTGGGCGAAAGAATAGAGCAGATCAATCTCCAATGGAGCCAGATCGATCTGCCAAGCATTCTGTAGTGAAAAGGTCGATCCTCAAGCACCCAGATCGATCTCCTTAGCTCTCTGTTTGGGACCAGATCGATCTCATGCTTCGACATATCGATCTCATGCTTCAACAGATCGATCTCATTGCTTCGACAGATCGATCTCAGGCTTAAAAATGCCGTGAAAAAGAGGGATTTTAAGGGACCAGATCGATCTCCTCTTGGACAAGATCGATCTCCTCAAGTCATTTCTATATAAGGAGAGCTGAAAAACTGGAAATCTCGAAAAAATACTTAACCTTACAATCTCAACCCTCTCTAAAATCAGCCATTTTCAGTGAGATTTGGAGAGAGATCATTAGAGGCAAAGTTGTTCCTATCAAAGAGAAGAACAATATAGTGAGAGGGCATTTTCCCATTTTTGGAATTGAAGGAGTTAAGGGCATTACCATTTGGAGCAAGAAGAGAAATCATATTGGTAAGATTCTAACACTCAAATCCAAAGGCATTAGCTATTTAATTGATTTTGGAGTTGATTGATATGAGTATTAATGGATCGCGATGCGTGATTCCACTTCCTTATGAGTATTAATATCGACTTTGAATAAGTTAATAGGCCTAAGAAGGTCCATAGACTCGAGCTATGGGTAAAGTAATGAAACGAGGCCAAATAAGCTTTAATAGAGGCTATAGATTAAATTGACTATAGCAAGCACAAAGGTTGCAATATATGGATCGAATATAATGCGGGATACGATTTTGTGCAGTCCCGAAGAGTTCGTTGAAGGCGAACTGAACCGTACGAGTAAGCAGCTTAAGGAAGTGGAATCACGCATCGCGATTCCAGGTAAGGGAATTTTGTAAGTATATAGAGGTAGCTGCTCGTATGTTGAACTCGTGGGTATATATAGGGCTTTGGAAATGTGCATGGACTTATAGAAATGTGTTTTGATGATGTATGAGTGTTTGTATGAGATTTGGTTGTTTTGAAATGGTTATTGAAAAAGGGATAGTAAGGCTAATAATTGCATAAATCAAGTGTTTTGAATGCTTTTACAAAACACAATGCTTTGATTTGAGCAAATAAAAGGATAGGCTGGCTAGTACTTGAATGATGTTGTGAAATAGCCCATATGAGGCACTAAGCATATTATGAGATGTTTTGCATGCATGTAAGCCGCCTATCGCGTGTATGTGATTTAATTCGCGTTAGAGACTCGCTCGCGTTGGACTTCTATCTTTTCACTTGTGTGAAACGTGCTTGAGCTTAGCTCGCACTTTGAATTTGAATTGTGATGATGTTTATAAACCGTACTGGAGCTTACGCTCGTACGTGGATTTGAGTGATTTTTCTTATGCATATAACTGTACTGGAGCTATGCTCGTACATGGTTTCTTCATATTTTATGCATAAATGCCGTACCAGAGCGTTGCTCGTACGAAGTGATTGGTTTTGATGCATGAATTCGCGCTAGAGCGTAGCTCGCGCTGGTTTTCACACTGTGGTATGTATGAGGCCGTGGTGAGAGATAGGATTAACTCAGGGAACCCAACAGGCCTGACAGACCTCTTAGGTGGGGTGAGGGTGAGGGGCTAGGACCTGACATAATCCATCCAGGGAACCCAACAGGCCTAACAGACCTCTTAGGTGGGGTGAGGGTGAGGGGCTAGGACCTGGATCAGGGAACCCAACAGGGGCGAGCAAGGCCATGAGGGGCTAGGACCTGGTATTGAGGTTACTCCCACGCGCTCTTGAGATTATAAAGGTTACACTTGGTATGGGGTAGATAAGACCTATGGCAGGCACCCCCAACCATGTTATGGGTCTGCGGAGTACGATATACCGTGTATATCACATGGAGTACGATGTACCGCGTGGTGGTTACTTGATTTGAGAAAGTCTGGCGGAGAACTAACCCATCTTCGTGCCAGTATGATACCCCGCACACCGGAATCCGTGTGGTCTGGGATGATATGTGACGATTGGCCAACGTAGTCACTTGAGATATAGTAACCTGTCTCCTTGCTTGATCTACTTACTACCACATGATTTTAAATCTCTAAGTGTGATTGTGATTGATTAAGGTAGACCCGAAGGAGGGGTCGAGCCTCGTGGATTTGATTTGTGAAACGGAAATGAGGTTGTGATTGTGAGTTGATGTGATGTGATTGTATGTGATGAGAAAGAGTTTTATGACGTGGGTTTAAAAAGGAGGTTTCTTAATGAATTGCCCTTTTTATGAATTTAAATGAGATCGAGCATGAGATGATTTATACATGATGTTTTACCATGTTTTATATGCCAATTTTACATGACTTTGATACATGATATATATGTATACTCATATGGCATAGTTTTATTCCTCATGCTCCTATCATAAATGATTTATGCATAACACTATCAGCATGTAGATAGAGTAGTTATCTACCATGCTTGCATTATTGCCTTACTGAGCGTGTGGTTGCTCATCCCACTCTATTTTTCCCCCTACAGAGCGTGCATAGTAGCCCAGTCAGGACTGAGGCGTGCTATTTTGGACTCCGCTGCATCTCCATCGCTTAAAGGTATATACACAGTGATTCTTTTTGTATCTAAACAATGTAAAAGCACAGTATTCTTTTGAGTTGTACTTATGGGGGATGTAGATGTCAGTAAAACATGTATTCGTATAAGTACACGATTAAATGCACATGTATGACATCGTTTTAATTAATTGAGAATGAATGAGATGTGGTGTTTATTATTGACTCACAGCCCAACAGTGTGTGGTGAGTTAGTTCACGACCGGGTAAGGTAACAGTAAAACGCAAAAAAAAAAAATTTCAGTGATTTTCGGTTAAAGAGAATGGAATTGGGTCGTGACACCTTCTACCCCTCCCATCTGCAGCAGCCATCCCAGCAGTTACCCCTGTTCCCTTCTTTCAGTTTTTTTTTTACTTGGAGATTAATAATCGTACGAGGTGAGTGTAGAACTGTGAATTTTGTATACCCTATTTATGAGAATTGTAATTTGGTGTATGTAATTATGGCATGTTAATGAACACATAAGTTTTAAATATGATAAAGTATAAGAAGATAAGGTTTTTAAGTCTTGAATGTGTATGGACTGAAATATGGACTATAGGGTAGATTTTGGGAAGTTTTACATTGAGTTTTCTGCAAATTGATGCAGCAGCAGTACAATCTGTGAGGGCCAGATCGATCTCCAAGGATGAGAGATCGATCTCGTGGCTCTAGAATGCAGGAAATGTGCAAGAACTGATAGGTGATTGATCTCATAGGCAAGAAGATCGATCTCAAAATGTTTCTGTAAAGAGAAGATCGATCTCCTCAAGGATCAGATCGAACTCATAAAGCATTCTGTAAATAAAAGATCGATCTCTGCAAAGAGCAGATCGATCTCATGAAGCAATTAAGAGATCGATCTCACCCCAAGAGAGATCGATGTCCTAGGCATAAAATTGCCCCAAAATGTTCCCAAATTCAAATAGAGATCGATCTCATCAAGGACCAGATCGATCTCCTGCCTTCGGCCTATATAAGGATCCTTGTGTTTTCTGGAAATTCATTCTCTCTCTCTTTAGAAACCGAAATCCCTAGCTTTCTCTTTCCTCCAAATCACCAATTTCTGTTCGAATCAGGGGTTATGGCAAGAAGGAAAGTTTTTCCTCACCCAAAGGAGAACAACATACTTGAAAATTGAAGGACGAATCGAATCGAGGTAGCTCGGTAGTGGCTACTTCCTCTTCCCCATGTTGCTATTCAGTGAACCATGCTATAAAGATATCTCCTCACGATCCCGAACTCCCCTCATTACCATGAAAAAACAACCCCCTTCACGCCAAGAAACATCTTGCCACACTTGTTGTTCTCGTCTGGTGCTCTTTCTTATTTCAGTTTTCCCATCCACTGTTCTGAATGTGCATATATGTTTATATGTATTTATTTTAGTTTTATGTAGTATAGTACAACAGTTTCAGGCCACTACTCTTATTAGTATATATATATATATTCTCTTTGTACTCTCTCCCTTACCAGATACCATTCCCCCATCGACTCTAACTTCTTCCCTGCCATATATATATATACACACACACACACTAAATCAATGAATTTTACAGATGATGGGATAACAAATCGCTATCATTTCCCATTACCTAGGCTGTTGGAGTTAATGTTTTACCATCTCTTTTCTTCACCTTACAAAAAACCATCATTCATTTCCCTTATTGTCACGACCCAAAAATCAGAGTAAATTTTTTTCGTTTTTCTTTCATACTTACCTGTCATCTGATCGTGACCACACTCTACTAACAATTGGGCTGTGCGTCAATGCCATTCCCACCATTCATTCACCATATACCTTAATTCCTTATTAAAGGAAAGGTAAACACATGAGTTTTTCACTAATTCTTTCTCATTCATTTGCAAGTGTTTACAGTGTCTATACATCCCCGAAAGTTACTTATAAACATGTTACTGTGCTATTCTTATTTAGATACAATGTGTACAAGTCTATATACCTCAAGTGATAGGCAGCAGTGAATATCAGGAATGCAGTACTCAGTCGCCTCAAAGTCTACTGGAAATGATCTGTGTGAGAAAATGAAAGGGGTGAGCACATCAAGCTCAGTAAGGCAATCCTACGAACAAGTAGGTAACCATACTACCTACATGAATGTGGCGCCGTGCATAAACCACCCTTTCTCCACACATTTCAAAATAGATGCTACAATTCATGATGTCATGTAAAACAAGTTCACATATGGATTTCCAAGAGCATGGAAAACTCAACATGTAAATCCATTTAAATCATTTCATTCTCGTTAAAATTTCACAACACAGCCAGGACTCAACCCCTCCCTCGGGTCTTCATGACTCACACAAAACCATGAAATCAAATGCTTTTCAAAGCAATAATAACATGTGACATAATGAATGTCATGTAAAACCAGTTTACACCACGCCTGGGTTTAAATAACATGGAAATAACATCACGCAAGTTTCATTTTAAATCTCAATTTCATTCTTATCAAAATCACATCTCAGTCAGGATCCAACCCCTCCCTCTGGTGATCCAGACTCACACAAAAGTCCACAAAACATGTTTTTCAAAACATCAAGTAATAACATACGAGACTAGATAATATATATATATATATATATCTCAGGTAAATAACCAGGACTATGGCCATATCCTTGTGATCCCACTGCTACACGGATCCTGTGTGTGGGGTCTCACAACTATCGAGAACCGCTCCGGGTGGTGGGTCAGTCCATCCCATCGGTCTTATCCAATAACTCGTATCCGAAGATGCCACTCACATCTGAAGATGCCACATAATCAATCCCAGCATGGTACAGCATACTCCATGCTACTTGCACGGTACAACGTACTCCATGGACCCATATCTCATATCCATACATGTGCATTGTCTCAAAACACTCGTGCGAGCATATTTAATCAGCGTGACACATAGTCTACCCGACGCTCCAAGCATGGCTCATCGCATGTCCTATAAAATCAGTGCGAACGATGCTCTAGTACTCTTATAAAATCAATAAAAATCTCGTGTGAGCAAAGTTCCAGCACGCGTTTCATAAAATCTCATAAAATCTAGTGCGAGCTGAGCTCTAGCGCTGTCAAAATCATGTAAAACTAGTGTGAGCTAGGCTCCAGCACTGTGTCATAAAAATTAAGTGAAAATCTTGTGTGAGTTAGACTCTAGCACCCTGTCACGAAAATCATATGAAAATCTAGTGCGAGTTAGACTCCAGCACCTATGCATGTAAAACTCTAGTGCGAGCCCTTGCTCCAGCACTAATGCATGCATCACACAAATCAAAACTCGTGCGAGCTGAGCTCTAGCACGTCACACTTTCATAAAATCACATAAAGGGCTCTGTTATCTCAAAATAATTTCCAAAAGAATTCACATTGTTGAAAATATGCAATGTTGTGCATTTTTATTTTAAAAGCTAGCCAGCCTACTCATACACATGTCAAAACACCTCAAAAACAAGCAGGAACATCTTGTTCCTACTCCTCCCAACTTTTCCTAATTTTGTAAATTTTACCCTTCACAGGGGTATTTTGGTCATTTGCCCATCCGGGCACTAAAATTCTTATTTTAAATCTAAACCCTTTAGACAATTTTAGGGAATGTAAATGCGGTAGAAATAGCGTAAAGTTACCTCTAGCAGTCCGAAAAATTCTGTTACTTGGAATCACGTGCGAGCTTATCTTGTCTCAACCGTACCAGGTCTCTTAGTCCAATTCGCTCCAAACTAAGTCTACAGAGCTGCATATAACCAAATCTTTTGGTCAATTCTAATATACTTATCAGTATTTCACTCTTACTGATCAAATCTAAAACGCTGGGCCCATTTTACTTTATTGGGCTCGATTGCACATTAATGGGCCTCGACCTTTTTTCAGCATGTTTCCACTTATTAAATCCCTTCATCAGGGTTTATTGGTTCATTTGGCTTATCAATACCCATTGGGCTTCGTTCCAAACTCTTTGGATAGCCTGTATATCATTTATGATAATTAATTCAAAAATCCAATTATAATTTATTTTATGCAGAATTAATCCAAAATTTGTAAATTAAATTCCAATTGCGCAATAATCATGTTGTTGTCATAAATGAGCTTTACTTACCCGAAATTATGCTATGGTGCGCAAATCAAAGTTCGATCGGTTCACGTTCGAAATTTATCATTGAACTGCACAATTTTATATTTAATTTTGGGTTAATTTTTGATCAAATATAATTTAAATAAATTTCCCAAAAATCAAATCAGTCACTTTTGACCTCTTACCGACTTACCCGAAGTTCAATGTATCCCCGAAAATCATCCATTTTTTCTCCCCTTTTCCTCTCTTTCTTGGCTGAACCGGTCCGATCCAATTCAGCCTAGTGCACTCTCACTGAACCGATCCGTACCGGTTCAGGCTTCCCTGTCGCCGTTCACCTCTTTTTCGGTCGGTTCTTGGGCCGTTTCTAGCGCCAATCGGTGCGCCTGGAGTAGGGGAACGTTCGGCTAGGGTCTGCTGGGGTCAATCGTCGGTGGAACCGCTGGAAACGTCTTCTCTCCCTCGCGGCTTCCTCTTCTCAATCCGCAGGAATCCGCCGTCTGTGTAGTGTATTCCAATGGCAGGAGGGTCATGCGATGCCGAGCAACATTTTTTGGTGGTCGTTGGACCTTGTCTGGCGCCAGTCAATCGTCGGTGCTCATCCGTCTCTCGGTCTTTCTCCTTTGCTTCTTCTCACATTTCTGTTTTGCGTTTTCAGATTGTCTTCTCTTTTCTCTTTTTTTTTTTTTACTTTATATTTATAATTTATTTCATTATTATTTTAATCATTAAATTACATGAAAAAACCCAAAAATATTGTTAAAAATCTTATTTTATTCATTTAATCAATAAATGAATTTAGCAGTCTTATTTCGTCTTTCCGGTATATTTTTCCAATATTTTCGAGATAATTTTCTGATGTGAAAATTTCGATTAATTCCAATAAATTCATATCCTGATCCATTGGACTCAAAATTCAATATTTTCTCCTTTATTGATCAAGATTTCCTAAATCCATATTTTTAATGAAATTTTCTTATTGAATTTATACCGAATTTTGGTCTTTTGGCCGTTTTACCCTTCTACACGTTCGGGACCAATTCAGATCGACTTTCCTTCTTGGACCC
This sequence comes from Firmiana major, assembly GCA_033439115.1. Taxonomy (NCBI): domain Eukaryota; kingdom Viridiplantae; phylum Streptophyta; class Magnoliopsida; order Malvales; family Malvaceae; genus Firmiana; species Firmiana major. The sequence goes on from CM065904.1 coordinate 63,292,719, forward strand.
ACTATAATTTCTCATTTAAAATTCGTATCTCTGTCTGGACAATTCAAATCTCATAATTTAATTTGAAATTTCTTAACTGTCCGTTTTCTGATTTTACGTACATTCGACTACTTCATTCATATTTATATGATCAAAATCATCCATCTTATGATTCCATTAACATTTAACAATATCCATACGATGTGTGAATCATAAGAAAATACGATAAAAATCGGGTCTTACACTTATTTCCTCTTCTCCTTTACTTCACGTTTTTAGTTTTCCTTGCTTGCTCCACTGTCAAAACATCCAATCCCATATATATATGCATAGGTGTTTAAGTATACTTCCATGGAATACTGAAGAAAGCTCCTAGGTTTTGTTTCCAATGAAACCAATTTCATATCTCATGTTCATGTTTATATTTCTACATGTATCTTTATATATAAATAAATATATATATATATATATATACATGGGTGTATACATTTACACATTTATATATATATATATATATTTATTCATACATTTAACTCAAGGAATAAATTGCCCATATGTATATATATAGCCATATTTATGCACTTGGTAACTTTCTTTACTAAATACATAAAATAACATTTAATCTAGTAGTTGCGTTTATATCCCATATAGATGCTCCCTTAGTTCATGCGTATACAAATTTTATTTCTACTTTCCCCGTAAAAATTTGTTCTTAGAACTAATATATTATTATTATTTATTAATGAAACCAAGTACATAAAAATTTTGCGATGTTTACAATAGATGAATGAGGATGATTAGATAATTTTATTTTCATGGTATTTTAATTTTTGAAATAAGGATTGCGTGCCCTACCTTATCTCTATTTACTTTTATGAGTTGTAAAATTCTTTTCTCATATAAATCCCTTCGAATGTAGCTCAGGGTTTCTTTATAATTTATGTAATTAGATTAAAAATGTAATAAGATTGAAGTTTATGTAATCTGAAGATGAAGATAGAGATCAGGTGCCATGAAGATTACAAGCAAGCTTGGAGAAGATTGTGTGTGTAATCCTAAGATATAACTAATTTTCGTCGGTGGCATGAGGAAATTAAAGTAGATAAAGTCCATAATCATCGCACTAGGGAATGCATATGATAGATTTATTATATTTGATAATATGAATGAATGTTATGCATGCATGGTGATGAGATATTTATTGATAAAATAATAATCCCTTATTAAAATATTGAGTCACATGCAATGCATGATTAAGATACCTTCCACTGTCTTGGCTAACCAGAGTTCTTTTAATTTAAGGCCTTTTGGCGACTGTCATGGTCAAACCTTTACACAAATATGTTTAAGCTGAATTACAGTGAGTCTTAATCAACTTAAGTTATATATTTCGAACGTAACAAACTTGACTATATGGCATTAAAGGCAATGGTTGGGTGAAACATATATGACATGTTTAGATAAAGATTTGTCACCCAACTAAATTGGGAGTTACATAACAATGCAACTGATAAGTTAAGTTATCTACCCAATTAGGTCTCACTATAATGACAGACGACTGTAATCATTGCAATTCAATTGAAAGGGGTCCCAACCCATTAAAAGTATCTTGAAGAGACTTCCATTCAATAATAGGGCTATTGTTTCAAAAAAAATAAATGAAAAAACTAAACAAAGATTTAATACTTTATCGTAATTTGGTTATGACATGAATAACAAATTATATTTTATCTATACCAAGGTTGTTATAAAGAGTAATTTAGATACTGTTTTGCAATGCATAATTGATTAAATATGCTTAAACCATTTAGATTGGTATAAGAATTTAGGAATTGTTCTCAATAAAAGGAAGGAAGATAATCACTCGTTAATCAATGTGATTGAGTTAAATCTTTATGTTGTCAATATTGGATTCAAGATGTGGTTCGTACTTATACAATAACATAAAAGATGCTAAAAGATAGTAGAAAACTTGACAAGAATGAAATAGTTCTACGTGTATGTAAGGCCCGTAAATTCATATGTATTCTTTATGATTCCGTGATGTACATATAAGTTACATTTGATATGAATCATAAGAAATGAATGTTTTTAAGTTTCAAACGTGAATGAAATGCAAAATGAGTAGTGAAGCAAATGAATATGAATTTAACTTTGAATTTATGGGAAAATTGCAGTAGGAATGCTGCAGATGAATGGCAAATCGATCTCATTAGCAAGGGGAGATCGATCTCATCACCTTGAAATACAATGTCAAGCATTCTGCAAGAGGGAGATCGATCCCTCATTCAAAGTATATTGATCTCATGTGAATTCTGGTTGAGACAAATTGATCTCTTCTCAAGGGCCAGATCAATCTCTAAATGATTCTGTTGGGACAAGATCGATCTTATACCAAGAGGCAGATCGATCCTACCTTCTAAAGGTTGAATTTTGAAGCGATAAACACAGGGCAGATCGATCTCTCACTGTTAGGAGATCGATCTCATAAGGCAATTCTATATAAACTCGACTGTTGCATCTTCTTTCCCCAAAACCAACTAATTTCTCCATTGAAACCAAGAGAAAACCTAAGTTTCTTACTCCAAAACTCATCACTTTTCAACCAGTTTTGAGGGAGATTTATTTCAGCAAAGTTGTCCCTTGTGAGGAGGAGAACAACATAGTTGAAAACTAGAAGCTGAAATCAAGGATTGAAGGAGCAAAGTTAATTCCCCAAATTTGGTAAAAAGAGGAAAAATCAAGCTAGGTAAGATTTCAATACACCAACTTCAAGTATGTTTATATAGGTATCTTGGTAAATTGATTGGTGTATGTTTTGTTGGCTGAAAACACCCAAGAACATGCTAATCCTCCATGACCTAAAAATTTAGCTTAATTTGAGAAGATAAGAGAAAGTTGATTTAGCATGGATTTAAGGATGATTTAAGCATGTAGTGATGTTATTAAGCATTTATATATGATTGTAAGATAATTTTGTTAAATACATGTATTGGAATAGATGATGACTGAAAATAAGTATATGAGATGTGTGGTGAAATGCCATAGTGGGAGAAAATGATGAACTTGAGGCATTGGAAGATTTATGTCGGTTCAATTCAAGTCAATAGACTTGCTGAGTCTAATAGGTTCTCAAGAAATAAATTGTAAAATCGAAATGGACTTAAGAGAGAGTAAGGTCTAATAAGATGTAATAAGGCCAAATAGGAGTAAAAAGGCCTAATGCATTGATTTGAGATTCATGTGAATGAACATTAAGTATATTAAGATATACGGATGTGAATGATTATTTACAGCTTCGGAGTTTATATTAGGAGTTGATCGGTCTGCGAGGTTTAGCAGCACCGAGGAAGTGAGGTCACGTGATGTGATCAGAGGTAAGGGAATTTTGTGAGTAGCTAGAGGTAGCTATGCGTAATTCGAATAGATTTTCACGTATTTAAATTGTATATGGATTTCCAAATATGGAAAAATTCGATAGGAACCGACATAGTAGAATTGTGATTTTACCCCAAACAAGGGTAAAAAGCTTATAAAGCATGTTTGTGACTAGTTTTGACAGTTGCATAGATAGATGGATAATGTTTCATGTTATATGCGAAAACAGCATGTTATAGTGCCGATTTGATTTAATTGAGTGAATTTCAATTGAAATAAGTCATCTATCAGTCTATGTGAAAACCATTGGTGCTAAAGAATACTCGCACTAGATTTTTTATGATATGCATCGCATAGTACTTGAGTATTTCTCGTACATGATTTTTATGCATGATAAAGTGCTAGAGCGTTGCTTGTACTTAGTTTTATTGATTGATGCATGATAGAGTACTGGAGTGTTACTCGTACTTAGTTTTAGATGACATAGTGCTCGGAGAATTTCTCACACTAGATTTATATGACTTGTGCATGTGGTCGTGTTGGAGTTTACTCGCGCGTACCAGTTTTGAAAGAGATTGCATGAAATAGCCATGTCGGAAGCCTGTGCAGATTGTGTGTCGCACCGATTATATGCTCACACGTGCCAATTTTTAAGATATGGTTGACTATTATCCATGTTATGAGGGCTAAGACCTGTGGCAGGCACCCCGACTGTGAGGATTAGGTTGATGGAGTACTTTGTACTGTGCATGTCACATGGAGTATGATGTACCGTGAGTACACGATAATATAGAGTTGTTAGCTGACAGTTGAGGATTTGACCTACCTCTCGTTACAGCAAATTTGAGGCCTCGAACACTGAGTACTGTGTAGCTTGGGATCACAAAAAAATGAGATATGATCATAATCTTCGAACACATAGTCACCTATCTCGTTTCACTCACTTGAGATTTCTTGTTTGAATTATCACATGATTTTACAAATTGAACATGTGACTTTGTGAATTGAGAAATAGTAACCCGAGGGATGGGTGAGCCCCAGATTTCCATGTTTTTACATGATGATATGCCATCTTTGTTTTGATTTAATTGATATGGTATGATGAAATGTGATTTATAGTAATTACATGATAATGCAATGTTTTGCATAAATTGCTGAGGGTATTAAACCATTATGTTTTCAGTTCATAGTGATGAATTGTATCTATATATATATATATATATACTTACATAAATGTTTCAAGAAAGATACATGCTTTAGATGTGAATTGAAAAGGAAATGATTTCAAGGCATGAGCATTGTATTTTGTAGATAGTGTGGTTATCTACTTGCTTGCCTTATTTCCTTACTGAGTTGTGAGCTCACCCCCTTTTTATTTCCTCATCTCTACAAAGAGTTCATAGTAGTTGGGCACGGTTGAGGACTGGTTTTTCTTTATCCACTGCATACCCATCTTACGAAAGGTATATATATTCAAACGTTTTGTACTAAACAATGTAAAAGTACAATTTTGTAAACGAATGTACTATCGAGTATGTATATGTGCAAGTATTTGTATTAATGTATATAGGTTTACTTTTAAGAAAAGAGTACTTACGGTTAATAGACTATAATATTGACTTGTATGCATGCTATGAAATGAATGTGATTGAGGTGACTAATATCGAATCACAGCCCAACGGTTTGGTGATTAAATTGTGACAGAAGGAAAGGTAAGTAAAATACAAAAAATTTGTAGTAGTTTTTGGTAAGTCACGGGCAGTCGTGACAGAATGGTATCAGAGCAAAGTTGGTCTGATGTGAGTCAGTATTAGTATTTAGGAAAGTGTACATCCCCATATTACTGTGCTTTGTTCAGTTACAATTGTGTATACGAGATGGGAGTCAGATTAATCAATGGTTATAAATGCAGGAATTGAGCCATTATGGCTAATACCAGCCGTGGTAGAGGGGTTAAAGGTAGGGCTCAAGGCTGTAGAGGTAGGCCTAAGACTCGAGATGAGTCGACAGGTCCCACTCAGGTACCAAAGAGTACCAAGGCATGCTTCACGAGATTAAAGTGTCACCTTGAGGCTATAGTGAAGTTACTGGCACAAACTTTGCCAGGTGGACAAGGAAAGGATGCAGGGACTACGCCTGGAGAGGCAGTTGCACCTGGTTCGCCTGTATAACCAGCTTAGATGCCATAGCCTACAGATACTCCTACACCTCTACTAGCTCAGGATACATCTTCTCCTGTTGCTCCACTACAGGGCGGTAGTACGTTGGGGTATGGTTGTGAGCTTGATAGATTGCAACGGTTCCAGAAGTTTGGACCTCCATCATTTAGTGGGGGGAAAGACCTTGTTGTTGCAGATGATTGGCTGGGAGAGATGGAGATGCTATATGGATTTTTTGAGTGTACGACAATCGAGATGGTCACGTTTGCTGCGTTACTACTGAAGGGATCGAAAGAGCATTGGTGGAAGTCCACCAGGGTTATATTGAGAGCATGACACTCAGAGATCACTTGGGATATTTTTTTGGATACCTTTAGAAGGCAGTATGTCCCGATCAGCAGAAGTTGTCGATGGAATTCTTGGGGTTAAGCCAGTGGACTCAGTTGATGGATGAGTACGAGACCGATTTATATCCCTGGATAGGTATGACCCCGACACTGTCTGTAGTGAGACCAGGAAGGTCTGTAGATTTATTGATGGATAAAGACCAATATTACGATCTAAACTGGTTCCATTTGATATCTCTACCTATGATGAGGCAGTGTGCAGGGCGCAACTCTATGAGTAAGACTATGAGAGGAATTTCTTTGAGTTCAAGACAGTTACCAGGGGTTGAGACCGAGATAGGAAGAGGCTGGTGAGTGACAGTGCTAGAGGTTTCAGATATCGAGGAGGAAGAAGACTCTTCGGTAAGAGACCACGGATCGAGGAGGTACAGGAGAAGACTGTTAGATTTCTTGCATATCCGGCTATAGCTCCAGGTAGAGGTGTTGTTATTGGAGGATCAAGGCCTACCACTGAATAGTGTAGTAGGTGTGGTAGATTCCATGGTGGTAGACCTTGTCCTGTTTCTAGTGGATTGTGTTTCAGATGTGGGAAGTCAGGGCATATGGCGAAAGCATACCCAAAGATTATCGATATTTCCCCACAAAAAGGCAAGGAGCTGAAGAGAGCTCTAGCTAACATGTTTGCTCCAAGAAGGAGAACAACGACAGAGGAGAAGGGGAAGCAGGTCATTGGATGAGGGTGAGTACATGCCTTGGACCAGGTCACGGTTGATACTTCGACGGATGTGATTAGAGGTAACATCCTAATATATAATTTAAAACATATGTTTTAATTGATCCTGGTGCCACACATTTATTTGTATCGCCTTCATTTACATGTAAGTTAGCAAAACATGTAGAGCGTACACCTTTAAGTAGGATGATGTTAATCAATATGCCTATAGATAACAGTCAGCTAGTTGAATATGTGTTAAATGAGTGCAAGCTAAGAGTAGGGAAAAAGGATATGACAGCCAATCTAATATTGTTAAGTATGAGTGATTTTGATGTAATTTTAGGAATAAATTGGTTATCGTCGAACCATGCCGTGTTAGATTGTTACGCTACGACAGTTATGTTTCCTACCCTTACGAATTATATTGTAAAGTTTAATGAAAAGAAATGAAAGTAGTAGTTATGGTTACAATAAACAATGTACTGTGCTAACTACGGAATGAAAATAATGAAGGGTTTATTGCGTACGTAGTTGATACAAATAAGGCACATCCGGAGTTGGCAGATATTCCTGTGGTTGGTAAGTTCTCAGATGTCTTTTTGGATGAATTGGCAGGGTTACCACCAGACAGAGACATGAAGTTCTATATAGATTTAGTGTCTGGCACAGAACCTATTTCAAAACCACCGTATCACATGGCCTTGGTTGAGCTGGAGGATCTCAAGAGACAGTTACAGGAGTTGTTGGATAGGGGGTTTATCTGACCGAATGTTTTACCTTAGGGAGCACTGATTTTGTTTATGAAGAAGTAGAATGGGAGCCTCCGATTGTGCATAGATTACAGATTGTTGAATAAGGCTACCATAAAAAATAAGTATCCCCTTCCATGTATTGATGATTTGTTAGATCAGCTCCAGGGAGTGTAGGTTTTTCTATGTTTGATCTGAGGTCTGGGTATCATCAGTTGAGAGTTCGGAGTGAAGATATACCCAAGACAACATTTAGGACCTGATATGGCCACTATGAATTTTTGGTTATGCCATTCAGATTGAAGAATACTCCCGCAACTTTTATGGCTTTGATGAACGATGTGTTTAAGCCATATGTGGATCAGTTTGTTATCGTCTTCATCGATGACATATTGGTATACTCATGATCTGAGGAGGAGCATGAGCAGCACCTCAGGATTATATTGCATACCCTACGAGAGCAGATGCTGTATGCTAAACTCAGTAAGTGTGACTCTTGGTTTGCACAGATCTCTTTTTTGGGACACGTTGTGTCGAGGGATAGAGCATCAGTAGATTCATCCAAGATTGAGGCAGTAGTTCAGTGGGAACAGCTAAGGACAGTCACCGAGATCAAGAGTTTTCTGGGTTTAGCAAGATATTATCGGAGATTCATTGAAGGGTTTCCGAAGTTAGCTGCTTTGTTGACACGTCTCAATCGGAAGGGTGTAGCATTTGTGTGGGACAATGATTGTGAGAGGAGTTTTCAGGAGCTGAAGCATTAATTGACCATCGCTCCGATTCTCACTATCTCTACCAGCTTAGGAGGATTTTCAGTGTATACCGATGCTTCGCATCAGGGACTGGGTTGTGTATTGATACAGGATGGGAGAGCAGTTGCTTATGGATTGAGACAGCTGAAGGACAATGAGAAGAACCATCTTACCCACGTTTGGAGTTAGCAGCAGTAGTGTTTGTGTTGAAGGTATGATGTCACTACTTGTTTGGTGAGAAGTTTTAGATTTTTACCGATCACAAGAGCCTTAAGTATTTATTCTCGTAGAAGGAGCTGAACATAAGACAGAGAAGATGGCTAAAGCTTCTGAAGGACTATGATTGTGAGATACTTTATCATCCGGGTAAGGCTAACGTTGCAGCGGATGCTTTGAGCAGGAAGAGCCTTAGGATGGTATCGTATATGATGGTCAGGGAACATGAGTTGCTAGAGCAGTTTTCTAGCCTCAGTTTGAGAGTTGTGCCTTCTGACATGGATATGGACTGTATTATTGCTAGTCTATGCTTGGAGCCAGATCTGTTGGACAGGATCAGACATGCTCAGAAGATTGATATGTATTTCATTAATATGATTGGTCAGATATAGAAGGGCAGAGTGACTGATTTTGAGTTGAGTTCTGATGGACTATTGAGGTTCAGAGGTAGGGTGTGTGTTCTTGAGGACCCAGAGCTTAGAAGATTGATTTTGTCAGAAGCTCATTCTTCGAGGTGCACGTTGCATCCGAGGAGTAACAATATGTACCAGAACCTCCGAAAGGTGTACTGGTGGTCAGGTATGAAGAGAGATGTGGCGAGATGTCTCGTATGTCAGCAGGTGAAGGTAGAGCATCAGAGACATCCAGGGTTATTGCGGCCTCTTCCTATAATGATATCGAAATGGGAGCATATCACCATGGATTTCGTGATAGGTTTACTGAGGACTCGTAGGAATCACGATGCGATATGGGTGATCATTGATAGACTAATGAAGTCAGCCCACTTCCTAGCTATGAGAGCTATCGATACTCTGAGTTCATTAGCAGAATTGTATGTACGCGAGGTAGTGAGGTTACATGGTGTTCCAGTGAGCATTGTCTGGGATAGGGATTCCCGCTTCACCGCCCACTTTTAGGAACATTTTCAGGAAGCCATGGGAACCCAGTTGAGTTTGAGCACTACTTTCAATCCTCAGATATATGGTTAGTCAGAGAGGACTATACAGACTCTAAAGGATATGTTGAGAGCATGTCTACAAGATTTTAGAGGCTCTTGGGATGATTATTTACCACTAGCCGAATTTGCCTACAACAACAGTTATCAGTCGAGTATCGGGATGACACTGTATGAGGCTTTGTACGGCCGTAGATGTCGTTCCCCTATCAGTTAGGAAGAAGTAGGTGACCGAAAGCTTTTTACTCCTGACTTGGTTACACAGGCCTTTAAGGATGTCCGATTGATTGTTGAGAGATTAAGGATAGCTCAGAGTAGACAGAAGAGCTACGCTGACAGGAGACGAATACCACTTGAATTCACAGTTGGTGATTCAGTGTTTCTGAAAGTTTCTCCTTCTAAGGGTATAACGAGATTTGGGAAGAGAGGTAAGCTAAGTCCTCGCTATATTGGACCCTTTGAGATACTAGATCGAGTGGGAGATAAGGCCTATAGGTTGATATTACCACCGACTTATCAAGCGTGCATAATGTCTTCCACATTTTGATACTTCGAAAATATCATCCAAATCTGACCCATGTGATTCGGTATGAGCCATTGGAGCTCAAGCATGATCTGACAGATGTAGAGAAATGGATCCGAATATTGGATACGAAGGAGAAAGTCTTGAGGTCAAAGACTATCGGGTTAGTGAAGGTTCTCTGGTAGCATCACACTTCAGAGGAGGCTACTTGGGAGCTAGAGAATCTGATGCAAGAGAGACACCCCCAATTGTTTGATGAATAACTTGGTTCTAATTTGGATGACCAAATTTCTTGAAGGAGGGGAGGAATGTAGTAAATTCATATGTATTCTTTATGATTCCCTGAGGTACAGACAAGTTACATTTGATATGAATCATAAGAAATGAATGTTTTTAAGTTATAAATGTGAATGAAATGCAAAATGAGTAGTGAAGCAAATGAATATGAATTTATCTTTGAATTTTTTGGAAAATTACAGCAGGAATGCTACAGATGAAGGGCAGATCAATCTCATTAGCAAGGGGAGATCGATGTCATCGCCTTGAAATACAATGCTAAGCATTTAGTAAAAGGGAGATCGATCCCTCATTCAAACCAGATCGATCTCGGGTGAATTCTGGTTGAGACAGATCAATCTCTAAAGGGTTTTGGATAGCACATATCGAGCTCTTCTCAAAGGCTAAATCGATCTCTAAATGATTCTGTTGGGACAAGATCGATCTCATACTAAGAGGCAAATCGATCCTACCTTCTAAAGGTCAAATTCTAAGGAGATAAACATAGGGCAGATCGATCTCTCACTATTAGGAGATCGATCTCATAAGGTAATCCTATATAAACTCGACTGCTGTATGTTCTTTCCCCGAAACCAACCAATTTCTCCAAAAATCATCACCTTTCAACCAGTTTTCAAAGAGATTTATTTCAGTAAAGTTGTCCCTTATGAGGAGGAGAACAACATAGTTGAAAACTAGAAGCTGAAATCAAGGATTGAAGGAGCAAAGTGAATTCCCTAAATTTGCCAAAAATAGGAAAAATCAAGCTAGGTAAGATTTCAATACACAAACTTCAAGTATGTTAATATAGGTATCCTGGTGAGTTGATTGGTGTATGTTTTGTTGGCTGAAAACACCCATGAACATGTTAATCCTCCATGACCTAAAAATTTGGCTTAGTGTGAGAAAATGAGAGAAAGTTGATTTAGCTTGGATTTAAGGATGATTTAAGCATATAGTGATGTTATTAAGCATGTATATATGATTGTAAGATAGTTTTGTGAAATACACGTATTAGAATAGATGATGACTTAAAATAAGTATATGAGATGTGTGGTGAAATGCCGTAGTGAGAGAAAATGATGGACATGAGTCATTGGAAGATTTACGCAGATTCAATTTGAGTCTATAGACTTGCTGAGTCTAATAGGTTCTCGAGAAATAAATGTATAATCGAAATGGACTTAAGAGAGAGAGTAAGGTCTAATAAGATGTAATAAGGCCAAATGGGTGTAAAAAGGCCTAATGCATTGATTTGAGATTCATGCGAATGAAAATTAAGTATATTATGGTATACTGATGTGAATGGTTATTTACAACTTTGGAGTTTATTTTGGTAGTTGTTCAGACTGCGAGGTTTAGCAGCATCGAGGAAGTAAGGTCACCTGACGTGATCAGAGGTAAGGGAATTTTGTGAGTAGCTAAAGGTAGGTATGCGTAATTCTAATAGATTTTCAAGTATTTAAATTGTATATGGATTTCCAAACATGGAAAATTTAGGCAGGAACCGACATAGTAGAATTGTAATTTTACCCCAATTAAGGGTAAAAAGCTTAGGAAGCATGTTTGTGACTAGTTTTAACAGTTGCATAGATAGACTGGCTAATGTTTTCATGTTATATGCGAAAATAGCACATTATAATGCTGATTTGATTTAATTGAGTGAATTTTAATTGAAATAAGTCATATATCGGTCTGTGTGAAAACCATTGGTGCTAGAGAATACTCGCACTAGATTTTTCATGATATGCATCACATAGTACTTGAGTATTTCTCGTACATGATTTTTATGCGATATGTGCGTGATAGAGTGTTGGAGCATTGCTCGTACTCAGTTTTATTGATTGATGCATGATCGAGTTCTAGAGTGTTACTCGTACTCAGTTTTACATGACATAGTGTTGGGAGCATTGCTCGCACTAGATTTATATGACTTGTGCATATGGTCGTGTTGGAGTTTACTCATACGTACTAGTTTTGAAAGAGATTGCATGAAACAGCTATGCTGGGAGCCTATACAGACTGTGTGTCGCTCCGATTATATGATCGCACGTGCAAATTTTTGAGATATGACCAAGGCTATCGAAACTATTATCTGTGGTATAAGTGCTAAGACCTATGGTAGGCACCCCGACTGTGAGGATTGGGTTTATGGAGTACTTTGTACTGTGTATGTCACATGGAGTACGATGTACAGTGAGTACATGTTGATATAGAGTTATTGGCTGACGATTGAGGATTTGACCCACCTCCTATTACAGCAAATGTGAATCCCCGCACACCGAGTACTGTGTAGCCTGGGATTTCAAAAAAATGAGATATGATCATAATCTTCAAACATGTAGTCGCTTATCACGTTTTACTCACTTGAGATTTCTTTTTTGAATTATCACATGATTTTACAAATTGGACATGTGACTTTGTGAATTGAGAAAGAGTAACCCGAGGGATAAGTGAGGCCCGAATTTCCATGTTTTTACATGATGATATGCCATCTTTGTTTTGATTTAATTGATATGGTATAATGAAATGTGATTTATAGTAATTACATGATAATGCAATGTTTTGCATAAATTGCTAAGGGTATTAAACCAACACGTTTTCAATTCATACAGATGAATTGTATCTATATATATATACTTGTATAAATGTTTCAAGAAAGATACATGCTTTAGATGTGAATCAAAAGGAAATGATTTCAAGGCATGAGCATTGTATTTTGTAGATAGTGTGATTATCTACTTGCTTGCCTTATTTCCTTACTGAACTGTGAGCTCACCCTTTTTTTATTTCCTCCTCTCTACAGAGCGTTCACAGTAGTTGGGCACGGTTGAGGACTAGTATTCCTTTATCTGCTGCATACCTATCTTATGAAAGGTATACACATTCGAACGTTTTGTACTGAACAATGTCAAAGCACAATTATGTAAACGAATGTACTGTCGGGGATGTATATGTACAAGTATTTGTATTAATGTATATAACTTTACTTTTAAGAAAAGAGTACTTACGGTTAATGGATTATAGTATTGACTTGTATGCATGCTATGAAATAAATGTGATTGAGGTGACTAATATCGAATCATAGCCCAACGGTTTGGTGATTGAATTGTGATAGAAGAAAAGGTAAGTAAAATGCAAAACAATTGTAGTGGTTTTTGATAAGTCATCGGCAGTCATCACAGTGTAGACACTAGAGCAAAAGTTGTTGCCATTGTTGTAGGAACTTACACTCTTTCTTTGTCAACGGGCTTGTATTTAAACTTAAAGACTGTTATTGTGTTCTTGCATTAACAAGAAACATTGTATCGATTTCATACCTTGCGTTGCACGATTATTTTGAATGTAGATTTAAAGGCGATAGTTATTCTATAATTCTAAATGAGGTTTGTTATGGAATGGCTACATATTCCAATAGGCTTTATGTATTGAATCTGAAAGAACTTGTACTCAATATTGATATAAAGAGAGCAAGAAAATATGATCCATCTCCTACCTACATGTGGCACTGTCGACTAGATCATATGTCGCGACCCATTTTATCCTTCTATAACTGAAAATCACTATAAATTTTTGGCATTTTCCTTTTCTTACCTGGTAGTGAACAAACTCACCACTACACAGTTGGGCTGTGAGTCAATAATAAACATCTCTCGACATCCATTCTCAATATATCAAAAGAAGTGTCATTCTTTTAAAGTTAAGTTATACATGACATGTTTCTAACTTTTACATCCCCCACATTACAATACAATTTAACTACTGTGCCTTTACATTGTTTAGATTAAAAATGAATCCCTGTGTGTATACCTTTTGGCGATAGAAGCAGCGGATGTCCAAAATAAAACGCCACAGTCCTCACTGGGCTGCTATATATGCTCTGTAGAGGGAAAGTAGAGAGGGATGAGCAACCACATGCTCAGTAAGGCAATAATGCAAGCATGGTAGATAACTACTCTATCTACATGCTGTTAGTGTTATGCATAAATCATTTACAATCAGAGCATGAGGAAATAAATCTATACCGTATGAACATACATATATCATGTACAGAAAAACATGGAAAACATGCATATAAAACATAAAATCATGATCATGTAAAACCTCTCATGCTCATCTTTATCAAATCTCAAGTAAAAAGGGAAATTCATTCAGAAACATCCTTTAAAGTTCATCTCTCTCTTAAAACACATTAAAATCCCATCACAATCATTTTTCAATCACAAACACTATTATCATTTCTCAATCAAAATCCCATAAGGCTCGACCCCTCCCTCGGGTCTACCTTGGACAATCAAAATCATACTCATATATCAAAACCATGTGGTACTATGTAACATCCAGTGAGACATGTCACTATATCTCAAAGACTATGCTGGCCAACTATGTCATAAATCATCCCAGACCGCATGCAATCCAGGTGTGCGGGGTATCATGCCGGTACAAAGGTGGGGTAGTTCTTCGCCAGACTTTCTCATCACATAACCACCATGTGGTATATCATACTCCATGTGATATACATGGTACAGCGTACTCCACGGACCTATATTATTGTTCGGGGTGCCAGCCGTGGGTCTTATCTACCCCATACCAAGTGTAACCTCCATTGTCTCAAGTGCATGTGGAGCTTTTCGTACCCATGTAAGAGAGCCTCCCTACCGAATAGAGCCTCCTCGCCCACTCTGGCTTGAAGATGTTATGCTTGAGGGTCATACCGTAAGAGAGCCATCCCACTGAACAGAGCCTCCCCGGCCTCTCTAGCTTGAGGATGTAGAGCTTGAGGATGTTATCGTAAGAGAGCCTCCCCACTGAATAGAGCCTTCCCGCCCTTTCTGGCTTGAGGATGTAGGGCTTGAGAATCTTACCAACTTCCACTGCATTATACGTACCACAGTGTGAAAACTTGTACTAGCAAAGCTCTAGCACAATTCATGCGTCATAACTAAACCACCTCGTACGAGCAATGCTCTAGTACGACATTTATGCATCAAATCATGAAGAAACCACGTACGAGCACAGCTCCAGTATCGTTATATGCATAAGAAAACCACTCCAAATCCACGTACGAGCAGAAGCTCCAGTACGGTTTATAAAACATCATCATAGTTTCAAAATCATGGTGCGAGCTAAGCTCCAGCACGTTTCATACAAATGAAGGCATCAAAATCTAGCCCGAGTGAGGCTCCAATGCGATTTATATGACACAAATATGATAGGCAGCTCATACACAATCAAAACAATCCCAAAATCAGGTTTAGCACCTCACAAGTGTTATTTCACGAAATCATTCAAACACTAGCCAGCTTATCCATTAATTTGTTCAAAACCAAGCATTGTGTTATGTGAAAAAATTTTAAACACATGATTTATGCATTTATTAACCTTACTATCCCTTTTATAATAATAGTTTCAAAACCAAATCTCACACATACTCGTAGCTATTCGCATACATCATCAATCATTTTCTCAAACAGTCATACACTTCATAAATGCCCTATATCCACCCACAAAATATGAGCAGCTACCTCGATATAATTACAGAATTCCCTTACCTGGAATTCACATCGCGGGATTCCACTTCCACCAAAGCTATGTACTTGTGCGGTTCGATTCGTCTACAACGATCTCTCCAGAACTGCAAACAATCGTATATTGCACCAATTTAGTTCATATAACACAACTTTTGTGTTCGCTATAGTGGATTTAACCTATAGCCTCCATTAATCCTTATAAGGCCTAGTTTTATCATCCTACTCATACCTCGAGTCTATTGATTTCTTTTTAGGCCTATTGATTCATACCAAATTGATATTAAATCGACATTAAGCTCATAGTGCTAATTTAACCAATTTCTTCACTATGGCATTTTATCAAACATCTTACATACTTATTTCTATAAATCCTCTAATCTCATAATGTGGCTTCATTTAACCACTACAAATCATACATATTACTTCAATAACAACTTATCATAATCCATAAACCACCAACTCATTAAAATCACACTTTCTCACACTAACCCATTCTATTTTCTAGGTCACCCTAGTTCCATCATAACCTAGGTAGTTTTGACCATCAACACACTTGCAAATCAACTCCAAAACCATTAAACAGACAATAAACTGGGGCTGAAGTATTAGAAACTTACCAAATCTAGCTTCTCTTCTTACTCCAAAGAAAGATATGCCTTGCTCCTTCAATCCAACAAATGGGGTTTTGAATCCAAATTAGGTTGTTCTTCTCTTTAATAGGAACAACTTTGTATCTAATAGGCTTTCCTCAAATCTCACTGGAAATGGGTGGCTTTTTAGGAAGAGAAATCTAGGTTTTGGGTTGAAATGTAAGAAATGGGGGTTGTTTCCATGATTTGCATATTTCACTACTCTTATTTATAGAAATTGCTCAATGAGATTGATCTGTCGAAACATGAGATTGATCTGGTCCTCTTAAATCCTTCATTTTCACACCAATTTGAATGCATGAGATCGATCTATCAAAGGCTTCAGATCGATCTGTCCCAGGTAGTAGCTTAAGGAGATCGATCTGCATCCAGGGGAGATCGATCTTCTCCAACCTAAGAGCTAAGGAAATCGATCTAATTGCATCAAAATCAATCTTCTCAATGCAGAATGTTTAGCAGATCGATCTAGCTCCATTGGAGATTGATCTGGCCTGTTCCATTCCTCGAATAAGAGCATTTTGGCTCTTCCACAATCCCTCATCCTATGAGATCGATCTGGCATTCATATTTTCCAGATTTTTGCTGCAGTTTTCTGTAGTAACTTACACCAAACATCCTTAATTTGCTACCATGGTCATTTTCTCATTCAACGAGCTTTAAGACTTGAAAATGACATTCATTCATATTTTATACCCATTAAAACTCGTGCGTACATTCCCAACTCATATTACAAGGGGGTACATAAATCTTATGGACTTTACATCACTTATGACTCACTTTACATGTACATCACCATACTTATGAATTCATAAGGTTTACATCTAAAAATACAGGTCTTACATTCCTCCCCTCCTTAAAAGAATTCGGTACTCCAAATTAGAACCAAGTCACTATTTAAAAAGTTGGAGGTATTTCTCCCGTATCAAGTTCTCCAATTCCCATGTGGCCTCTTCCACCGTGTGATGTTGCCAAAGAACTTTCACCAAGGGAATTGTCTTTATCCTTAACACCTTTTCCTTTATGTCCAATATCCGAACCGACTTCTCAACATATGTCATACTATCATTAAGCTCAAATGACTCATATCTTATCACATGTGCCGGGTCTGGGTGATACTTCCAAAGCATAGGATGTGGAAGATGTTATGAACATTTGCCAAGTCCGGTGGCAATGCCAACCTATACGCTTTATCTCTCACTCTCTCCAAAATCTCGAAGGGTCTGATATATTTAGGGCTCAGCTTGCCCTTCTTACCAAATCTCATAATACCCTTCGAAGGTGAAATGCTCAGGAATACCAACTCACCCACATCAAACTCTAGTGGTCTCCGTCTCTTGTCAGTATAACTCTTTTACCGGCTCTGAGCTATCTGTAATCTCTCACATATCAATCGGACGTCCTCAGATGCCTCCTGCACTAAGTCTGGAGTAAAAATCTATCTGTCACCAACCTCTTCCTATCCGATGGGGGATTGACATCTGTGTCCATATAGTGCCTCACAGGGTGTCATCTTAATACTCACATGATAGCTGTTATTGTAGGCAAACTCAGCTAACTGCAAGTGGTCATCCTAGGAGCCTTCAAAATCCAGCACACATGCTCTCAACATATCCTCCAGGGTCTATATAGTCCTCTCTGACCACCCATCTATCTGAGGATGAAAAGCAGTGCTCAAACTCAAGTGGGTCCCCATCGCTTCTTGAAAATGTTCCCAGAAATGGAAAGTGAAGTGGGCATCCCTATCAGAAACAATGCTTACTGGTACACCATGTAGCAATACTATCTCTGGAATATACAGGTTCGCCAACTAATGTAGAGTATCGATAGCTCTCATAGCTAAGAAATGGGTCGACTTATTCAACTGATCCATAATAACCCATATGGCATCATGACCTTTGCGGGTCCTCAACAATCCCATCATAAAATCTATGGTGACATGCTCCCACTGCCATATCAGTATCGGTAGAGGCTGCAATAACCCTGCAGGCTTCTGATGCTCTACCTTCACATACTAACAAATGAGACACTTAGCGACATATTTTACAATGTCTCTTTTCATTCTAGACCACCAATAAATCTTTAGAAGGTTTTGATACATCTTGGTACTCCCCGGATGTATCGTGTACTTCGATGAGTGAGCCTCTGATAAAATCAGTTTCCTAATCTCAGGATCCTCAGGAATAAATACTCTGCCTCTGAACCTCAATAAGCCATCTGTACCCAGCTCAAAATCAATACCCACACCTATCTATATCTGACTCAACCAATCGATACACCGTCAATTGCTCTGCTGAACTTGTCGAATACGACCAATCAACTCTGGCTCTAATCTCATACTAGCCATGATATTCAATCTCTCTGATCCAGGTGGGGTACAATCCAAACTGAGGTTCACAAATTGTTTCAACAACTCATGTTCTCGTACCATCATATAAGACACCAACCCTAGGCTCTTCCTGCTTAAAGCATCGGTAACTACATTTGCCTTACCCGGGTGGTACATGATTTCACAATCATAATCTTTCAGGACTTCGAGCCATATCTTCTGTCTCATGTTTAACTCTTTCTGTGAGAACAGGTACTTAAGGCTCTTATGATCTGTGAAAACCTAAAATTTCTCTCTATAGAGGTAGAGGCGCCATATTTTTAAAGCAAACACTATGGCCGCCAACTCTAAATCATGTGTCGGGTAGTTCCTATCTTGATCTTTCAACTGTCTAGATCCATGGGCAACTACCTTCCCATCCTGTATAAGTACACATCACAGTCCCTAGTGTGATGCATCCGTATACACCAAGAAACTTCCTGAGCTGGTAGGAATGGTGTGAACCGGAGCAGTGGTCAATCGACGCTTAAACTTCTTAAAACTCCTCTCACATGCCTCATCCCATACGAACTTAACGACTTTCCGCGTGAGGCGTGTCAACGGAGCAACTAGTATGGAGAAAACCTCTACAAATCTCCAATATTAACCTACCAATCCCAAAAAACTTTTGATCTTAGTAACCGTCTTGGGCTGTTCCCACTGTACAACTGCCTCTATCTTTGATGGATCCACTGATACCCCATCCTTTGACACAACATGGCCCAGAAATGAGATCTGTTCTAACCAAAAGTTACACTTGCTGAGTTTGGCATACAACTCTTTCTCTCGGAAGGTCTGCAGAACTATCCTTAAGTGCTCATCAAGATCTTCCCTGGATTTGGAATAAACCAATATGTCATCGATAAAGACAATCATAAACTTATCTAGGTATGGCTTAAAGACATCATCATCAATGCCATAAATGCTGCGGGGGCATTCGTCAATCCGAATGGCACTACCAAAAACTCGTAGTGGCCATAACGGGTATAAAATGCTGTCTTGGGCACATCTCCAATCCGCATCCTCAACTGATGATACCCTAAACGCACATCTATCTTTGTAAATACTTGGGCTCCTCGGAGCTGATCCAACAAATCGTCAATGCGTGGAAAGGGGTACTTGTTCTTAATGGTGGCCTTATTCAACAACCTGTAATCTATACACAGTCGGAAGCTTCCATCCTTTTTCCTTACAAACAGAATCGATGCTCCCCAAGGTGAGACACTCGGTCTAATGAACCCCTTCTCTAGCAACTCTTGCAGCTGTTTCTTTAGCTCTTCGAACTCAATCGGTGTCATTCTATATGGTGGTTTTGATATCAGCTCTGTACAAGGAACTAACTCTATGCAAAATTCCATTTCTCTTTTAGGTGGTAGCCCTGGTAACTCGTCCGGAAAGACATCAGGGAAGTCTGTAATTATGGGTATGTCCCTCAATTCCGGGTGTGCCTTATCTATATCGACCACATAGGCAATGAACCCTTCACATCATTCTTTCCACCGTTAGTGTCACAAGTCATCACATCAATATTCAACATAAGCATATAAATTTATCTCTCAAGTAGATTAAATAAAATCATACTCTTTTCATTTATCATAATTATGTTCTTTCAATTCATTTCACAAATCTTACAACATGATTTTTTTTCTCTGGAAACATCAAAGTCTTAGCGTGACAGTCCATAACAACATGATTGGTAGCCAACTAATCAATTCCCAATATTATTAAAATCATTCATATTCAGTAAAATTAAATTGGTTGTCATTTCCTTTCCCTCTATCTTTAGCTTACAATCTCTACATACATGCTCAGTCAATTGACTATCATTCATGGGTGTGGAAATCATCAACATTTTATCCAACAGTATAGGTTTCACATGCTTCAACAATTTATGTGCAAAGGAAGGCGATATGAAGGAATGCGTGGCACCAGGATCAAACAATACCAATGCTTCTAAATCAAAGATTAGGATGGTACCTTTAATCACATCCGTCGATGCATCTGCGGTGTCCTGATCCAGTGCATGTACCTTTCCTCTGCTTACATCCACTACTTGCTTCCCTTTTTCTTCAGCCGTAATCTTCCTCCTCGGGGCAGCTGTCTCAACTGGAGCTCTCTTTGGATCCTTGCCCTTTTGTGGGGCAATCTCTATCCTCTCGGGATAATACTTTGCTATATGTCTTGGTTTCTCGCATCTGTAGCACACTACAGAGGTCATCAGATAAGGCCTAGTCCCATGAAATCTATCATATCTTCTGCACCTCTTAGCACTAGGTTGTGGTCCTCCAATAACCATACCCCTCGGTGCTGTCAAAGCCGGGTATACGGGAGGTCTAGCAGCTCTCTCTTGCACCTCCTCGATCTTATGTCTCTTCTCAAAATATCTCTGGCCCCCTCTCTTAGCCACTCTATCAATCCCGAATCTCTTCCGATCTTTGTCTCTTATGACATTAACCTTCCCAATCTCGGAGGCATTCCGTTCAAAGTCTTGCTAGCATAACTGATCCTTATGTACCGCCTCCTCATTTGTCTGAATGTCAAATAGGGCTAGCTTAGTCCGAATGGCCAATCTCAATCGATCAACGAACTTTTAGATCTTTCGAGTCTCACTACCCATCATGTCTGGGTCATATCTCCCCAAAGACATAAATCTCGACTCATATTCATCTACAGTACGGTTCCCCTGAACCAAATTCATAAATTTTATCTGTAATTTCCTTTGTGCGGTGGCTGGAATGTATTACATCCTGAAAGCCTCCAAAAATATCTCCTATGTAATCTCAGAGTGTCTAGCCCTCAAAATAGCCTTGGTGGATCTCCACCAATGTTCTTCCTCGCCCTTCAACATAAACACTGCGAAGGCCACTTTCTCAGCTGTGGCACATCTGAAAAATATGTACAGTTTCTCCATCTCGTAGACCCAATCCTAGTAATCACCGGGTCCTTTGCCCCTCGAAACACTGGAGGTTTCAACTCTTGAAATTGTCACAATCTGCTCAAGTCGCAGTCATACCCCAAATCGCCATTGCTCTGCTGTGGTGCGATAGGTGAAGCCGTATCCTGTACTGGGGGTGTCACAGTCTCAGTAGCCTGAGGTCTCTCCTCCTCTGCAGCTGCTTGTCCAGTAGTAGGCTGTGCTGTGGGACCTCATCCATCACTGACACCTAATGCTTGAGTGACTATCTCAACTAGGCTCTCAATACTCCGCTCTATCCTAGCGAAGCGAGCCTCAGTATCCCCTGATCTCTCAGCAGGGTCTTGTGGAGCCGGATCAGTTTGTGGCTCCGCACGGCTCTTAGGCCTACTTATACAGCCTCTAGCACGTGCTCTTGCCCCTCTGCCTCTATGTATCATAGGCATTCTGCCTAACTTCCTGTATTTAGAATCACTTATTAGACTCAATCCATCATGGTATACATAGTTATATTTAAACAAAAGTACAGTAACCTCGCGACCCATTTTATCCTTCTTTAACTGAAAATCACTATAAATTTTTCGCATTTTTCTTTTCTTACCTGGTCGTGAACAAACTCACCACTACATAGTTGGGTTGTGAGTCAATAATAAACATCTCTCGACATTTATTCTTAATATATCAAAAGAAGTGTCATTCTTTTAAAGTTAAGTTATACATGACATGTTTCTAACTTTTACATCCCCCACATTACAATACAATTTGACTATTGTGCCTTTACATTGTTTAGATTAAAAAAGGATCACTGTGTGTATACCTTTTGGCGATAGAAGCAGCGGATGTCCAAAATAAAACGTCATAGTCCTCACTAGACTACTATGTATGCTCTATAGAGGGGAAAGTAGAGAGGGATGAGCAACCACATGCTCAGTAAGGCAATAATGCAAGCATGGTAGATAACTACTCTATCTACATACTGATAGTGTTATGCATAAATCATTTACAATCAGAGCATGAGGAAATAAATCTATGCCGTATGAACATACATATATCATGTACAAAAAAACATGGAAAATATGCATATAAAACATGAAAGCATCATGTAAAACCTCCCATGCTCGTCTTTATCAAATCACAAGTAAAAAGGGAAATTCATTAAGAAACATCCTTTAAAGTTCATCTCTCTCTTAAGCTCATCCCTGTTCATGGTTTCCCTTTTCCTCTTCTTCTCCTTCTCGGTTTCCACCGCACCTTCTCGGTACCCTCATCTTTTCCATTTTTCGGACACCACCATCTCCAGCATTTGTCTCGACATCAATACCATCGCCATCATCATCTTCACCATCAACTCGAACACCTCCCTCTAGCCTCTCTCCCTTCCCTTGCTCTCCTCTGTTCTGCCTTTCTTGGCTGCCTTCAACCTGAGTACCCAGCTGCTGCTTCTGTTCTGTTCTCCTCACAAGTTGCTATAAACAGGGGGGCACGGGGCTGGACAAGATCAGGGTTCAACATGAGGTAGGAAACAAGGACAGTTGCTTAAAGCAGTGGCATCGAAGCTCGACAGTTCTCCCCTCTCTTCTCTACTTCAACCCAATCACCCACGCAGGCCTTTGTTTTCGTTCACTGCTTCAGGCTCTCGGGTAGCTGGTTCTCATCCTTACTCTCTTTCATGCTTCACGCTCCCTCTATTCCTTTTATTTCCCACAGCTGTAGCCTTTCCATTCTCGTCTATCTCCACCAGTATTTATACCGAATATATATTTATATAATTATATATTATTTATACATACTTCAGCTCCCGTCCCTTCTTCAGATTTGGTTTCAGTCATTTAATGACTTCCTCGATGACATCTTTTGTTCCTGCTCAATTCCTACTGACTTCCCTCCTTCCTCGGCCTACTGCCCTGCCACTCTTTGCAGATTCAGTCACAATTAATATTATAATTATTCTTTCCTTCCTAACTGCCCCAAGACTAAGCCTCTCAATCGGTCACAATGTCACTAACTCTCCTACCGAATGCCATACGTTTCACTGTATGTATTTTTTTGTTGTCTATTTGGCAGGTCTTCCCATTTCGTGAAGCTTCTTCCCTTCGGTCTGTTTCGGTTGCAGACATCCATGCCATCAGTTTGTAACAAGTCATCGAACCTAAAGTCTTCTCTTCATTCTCGTGTACCATGCCATTATATTATACATATATAAGCATTTCCTTACCTTAACTTCCTGCTACACTGAAATAGTAGTACATATGTACAGAGGCTCTCTCGGGTTTCGGTTGAAACCTGCTTCTAGCCCCCATTTTATTTTTCAGTTAAATCCCATCTCCTTTCCTTTTACCCACCTAACACAGCCAGTCATCTTTTCCATCAATTAGTAAATATATGTTTATTTAAATATCCATATCGATGAGCAAGATAGGAGGGCTCTCGGCTGCACTCTGTACGTATGTTTATATATACATTTCTTTCATTTCCTACCACCTTGAAAGTATCTTGTATACCGAATGGGCTCTTGGGATCATATACATGTGTACATATATCTGTGTACTCTCATATATATAAATGTATATAAATACATACATACATATATATATATATATATAAATGTGTGCATTCAATCCTACATATATAATTATGTGTATATTTATATTCCTTTGTATATGTACATATATATATATATATATTTCTCTATACTTTAATCTTGAGAAATAATTGAAATGTTGCGTACATATATATATGTAAATACATTATAGCTACGTATTTGATTTAATTTTCCATGTAGCATAAAATAGGGTTAGTCTAATATTTATTCTCAAATTAATTTACCCACATTCACACATTTAACCTTAATTGTCTAAGTTATTATTAATAAACAACATCAAGTACTTTGAAAATTTTACGGTATTTACACTTACTCCCTTATGTTAAGTTCAAAAATTCTATCTTTAATCTCCTTTGGGCAGTATCCAAGATGTACCTCCTCCGAAAAGTATCAAGAAACAAATCCTATGTAATCACTCCATGTCTGGCTCTCAGGATTAGTCGGGTGGACTTACACAAATGTTCAACTTCTCCCTTCAATACAAAAGCTGCAAAAGCCACCTTCTCGGTAGATGTACATTGGAAGAATACATAGAGCTTCTCAATTTCATTTATCCAATCTTTCGTAACTACTGGCTTCTTAACTCCACTGAAAGATGGAGGCTTGAACTCTTAAAATTACCTCAATCTATCTAGTTCACAGTCATACCCCATTTTGTTACTACGTTGTTGTGGGGCCATTGATGTCGGTAAATGTGGTACAAGTAGGGTCTGTGATAATGTAGTAGGCGAAGATATAGGGGGTTCTTCCGCTGGTGGCACAGGCACTGTCTAGGCTAGTACGGGAGTATCAGGCATGACTTCTGGAGAACTCAGTATAGCCTGAGCAGCAGTACCTAGGGTATTGTCCAATCTCACCATCACTTGCCCAATTAGATTCAATATCGATTCCATACCTCGTTCTAAACTAGTAATTCAAACTTCGGAGCTCTCAGTAGGGTTACTAGTGAGTTACTCAGCTGAGGGCCACCCCGCTTTTTAGGCTTATCCTCATGGCCTCGGGATGACCTACCCCCTCCCCCTCTCGATTGACTACGTGGTTGCCATATTAAACGTTTTCCTGCATTTAGTAGCAATTTTTAATAAAACACAACCAGGTATACTCGCTTGTATCTAATCAATGTATAGTTGTCACGACCCAAACTACCCAAAAATCAGAGTTAATTTTTCGCGTTTTTGTTTATTTATTTTCTTATATTATATTCTTACCTATCCTCGAATCGTGACCAACACTCCAAAATAATTGGGCTGTGCGTCAATGCCAGTCCCACCATTCAATTACCATCTAACTTATTTATTCTCCAGTCATTTATAATTGTTTATATTATTTATACATCCCCTAAAGTTACTTACAAACATGTTACTGTGCTATGCTTATGTAGATACAATAAGTACAAGTGTATATACCTTATGTTGATGGGCAGCAGCGGATATCCAGAATGCAGTACTGAGTCGTCGCAACTTCAACTGGAGATCATCTGTGGGAGAAAATGAAAGGGGTGAGCACATCAAGCTCAGTAAGGCAATCCTACGAACAAGTAGGTAACCATACTACCTACATGAACGTAGTGCCATGCATAAACCACCCTTTCTCCACACATTTTAAAAACAAATGATATGCGTTATGATGTTATGTAAAACGCAATTGCACGGAAAGTTCAACATGCAAGTATATTCAAATCATTTCTTTCTTATTTAAAAATTTCACAGTAAAGTCAGGACTCGACCCCTCCTTCGGGTGATCCTGACTCACACAAAACCATGAAAACGGTTTACATTTCACACATGGGTTGAAAAGCATGGAAATACCATCATGCAATTTAGTTTTAAAACCCAGTTTAAATCATCGAAATCGTCGACATGCGAGACGAGGCAGTAATTGTATAACGGCAATAACCAGGACTATGGCCATATCTGTCCTCGGGAGTTCCTCAGCTACACGGATCCTAGTGTGCGGGTTCTCACCATGATCGGGAACCGCCCGGGTGGTGGGTCAATCCATCCCGTCAGTCTTATCCGATTTCATGCATCCGAAGATGCTAATATATAATATCATGACGGCCAACCCCTGCCCGGCCAACCCCTGCCAACGACCATGGCAACCCCTCTTGGGCCCATCGACAACGCTGGTGGTCTAACAACGGGTGGTCCAACAACGTCAACAAGTCCAACGTATCACGAAGATACCACACGGTACTTCGTACTCCATGCTACTTGCACGGTACATCGTACTCCGTGAACCCATATAATATCTCTATACTCATGCCATGTCTCAAAACGCACGTGCGAGCCTATTAAATCGGTGACACACAGTCTATCCGATGCTCCAAGCACGGCTCATCGCATGTTCTCATAAATCAGTGCGAGTGATTTTATTGTGACGGCCAACCCCTGCCCGGCCAACCCTTGCCCGGCCAACCCCTGCCAACGGCCATGGCAACCCCTCTTGGGCCCATCGACAACGTTGGTGGTCAACAACGGGTGGTCCAACAACGGGTGGTGCAACAACGTCAACAAATCCAGTAAAACTAGTGCGAGCTAGGCTCAGCACTCTGTATATAAATCGTATGAAAATCTTATAAGATCTGGTGCGAGTTAAACTCCCGCACCCTGTCATGAAAATCATGTAAAATCTGGTGCGAGTTAGACTCTAGCACCGTGTCACGCAAAAGCATGTGAAATCTGGTGCGAGTTATACTCTAGCACCTATGCATGTAAAACTCTAGTGCGAGCTCTCGCTCCAGCACTAATGCATGCATCACACAAATCAAACATCGTGCGAGCTAAGCTCTAGCACGTCACATGTAAATAAAAACATGTAGGCGGCTCGGTTATTTCCAAATAGTTTTCACAGAAATCACATCAATTAAGATATGCAATGCTATGCATTTTTCTTTAAAAGTGAGCCAGCCTACTCATGCATGTGTCGAAATACCTCCAGGACGAGCAGGAACCTCTTGTCCTTGCTCCTCCCAATTTTTTTCCTAAGTTTTTAAATTTTTACCCTTAGCAAGGGTATTTTAGTAATTTTGCCCATACGGGGCACTAAAATTGTTCTTCGACCTCTAGACCCTTCAATTAATTTTAAAGGACTGCATATGAATTTAAAATTGCGTACTGTTACCTCTAGCAGTCCGCAGAATTCCCTTACCTCGATTCTCGTCGAGTCTGACCTTTTTCTTTTCCATTGTCGTCTCGTCGCGCAGTCCGATATGCTCCCAATCAAATGCCTGAAACTGCGTATTAATATTTCTTAGGTCAGATATTATACAATTTAATTGTATTTAATATTTTCTGGGCTTAATTTAAATCATCGGGTCCGTTTACCCTATTGGGCCCGATTGCACCTTAATGGGCCTTAATCGGCCTTAAGCCCGTTTTCCACTTATTAAATCCCTTCTTCGGTTTTACTAGGCTCTTTCAGCTTACTAAAAATTATCGGACTTCGTTCCAAACTCATTGGATAGCCCGTATACCATTTACGGCAATTTATTACAACTCCGAATTAATATTCTTTTCCATGCGAAATTAATTCATAATTTCGTAAAATAATTAGACTCGGTATTTAAATAACTCTAATTGCCGAAATTAAATTGTACTTACCCGATACGATGCGGGGTACGAAAATCAGAGCTCGATCGGCTCTCGTTCGGTCTCCGTCGTAAAACTGCATAATTAGGTAAATCCGGATTATTTTTTATTAAAATAATATTAAATTAAATTTTCGGAATTCACCCGTAGGTCAATATCGACCCTCGGTCAACTTACCCGAACCTCGAGTCGTCCCCCGGTAATTTTCTTTCCTTTTTTTTTTCCTTTTTCCTTCCTTTTCCTTTCTTTTCCTCTCTTTTCCTTTCTCTTTTCCTTCCCTTTCTTTCCCTTTCCTTCCCTTTCCTTCCAGCCAGCCAAACGACACCGTTTTTGTTCCTCACTGCCTCTTGCCGTCGCCGGCGTTTCCGGCGGTCTCACCGGCCAAGACCGGTGCCAAAAGGACCAGCTTCCTCCCCTGAACATGTCGGTAGCTTCCTTTCCGGCCCAGTCGCAGTGGTTCGCCGGCGATCGCCTCTTCTCTCCCTCGGATTTTCGGAGCTCGGATCGGACTGCTCCGGCCACCTGACGGCGTGAAACCGGTACCCACGTGCTCGCCGGACTCTCCTCTTGCTCCTGGAAGCTTCGTCGGACTCGAACGGTCGCCGGTGGGTGAGATTCGACGGTGAACGGGAGGCGGGTTACTGTTTTCGGGTTTCTCGGTTTTCTCGGGTCTTCTTTCCTTTTTTTTTGTTTCGGTTGTTGTTTTTTTTTTTTAATTTTTATTATTATTTATTTTAATTAATTTACTATTCAATAAAATACTCATAAAATCCCAAAATATCTCCACTTACCTTATTTTTTATTCTACTTTTATTTATTCAATTTAAATTTAATTTATTAAATATATTTTTTCTCCAAATTTTCGATATTCTTTCTTCGCGCTTTTCGAGGTATCGTTCCGGTAATTTTTCGGTATTTTTAAAATTTCTGAATCTTGATCAATTTAATCCAGAATAATTATATTTCATCTTTATTGATCAAGATTTCTCAAATCCATATTTTTAATTAATTTTTTCT
The DNA here is from genome assembly GCA_033439115.1 of Firmiana major. Lineage (NCBI taxonomy): Eukaryota > Viridiplantae > Streptophyta > Magnoliopsida > Malvales > Malvaceae > Firmiana > Firmiana major. Next base: position 63,321,437 of record CM065904.1, read on the forward strand.
CATCGAATTTACTCCGGCTTTCGGTCTTTTGACCGTTTTACCCTTACGCATGTTCGGGATTAATTTAACCCGACTTCCTTCATACGTCCCCTATCTTTTCTTATTTAATTTCCGTATTTTAATTAAATTCGGGTCTTACAATTCTCCCCCACTTAAGGAAATTTGGTCCTCCAAATGAGGACCAATTCATATGTGTCCATATACAACTCCGGGTACATCGATCGTATCATACTCTTAAATTCTTATGTGACCTTCTCCGGAGTGCATTACTACCAAAGGACTTTAATTAGGGAGATTATCTTAAACCCCAATACTTTCTCTTTCCTGTCTAATGTCCGAATCAACTTCTTCAATATACTTGTATATTCCTTAAATTGAACTTTTGGAGTTCATATCCTGTCACCTCTGCTGGATCTGGATAGTATTGCTGAAGTATCAAAAGTGGGACACATTGTGGGTGCCTGTTAATTCAAGTGATTAACAACAACCTACAGGTCTTATCTCCCACTTGTCCAATCTCTCAAAGATTCGATCCAGCGCAACTCAATTTACTTCTTCCAAAAGCTCGCTATGTCCTTACTCTCTTAGGACGAGTAGCTTTCAACCATACTAATTCACCAAGGGTGAATTTCAATACTTGTCTATCTGCTCTGAGGTGTTCTTAATCTCCCATCCTTAACTAAACATCCTCAGAGACTTATTATCCAAAGTCAGAAATAATTTCTACCTGTCACCCACTCTTTCTTATCCAATTTGGGGAACAGCCCCTACAGCTATACACTGCCTCATATCTCGTTATCCCGATACTCAATTGCCAATTGTCGTTATTGGCGACTTCAATTAGAAATCAACTGATCATTCCAGGAGCTTATAAAATTAACGGCACACGCTTTCATCGGATCCTCCAGAACTTGTACAGTCTTCTCTGACTGACCATCTGTCTGAGGATGAAAAGCTGTGCTAATACTCAGTCGGGTTCCCATAGCTTCCTGAAAAATATACCCTGAAGTAAGAAGTGAAGCGGGAATCCCTATATGATACCATGCTCACTGGAACGCTACTTAATGTTCCACAATCTTTCTTATATATAAATCCTCATACACACTTTGAGTATTTAGGGATTTCATAACCAGAAAGTGGGTAGACTTAGTCACTCTATCGACTATCATCCAAATAGTCTCCTGATTTATCCGGGTCCTCTATAACCCATCACGACATTCATGGAGACTTGCTCTCGTTTTTCGTGCCGTGTCGATATAGGTAGGTGCTGCAATAACTCTGCAGACTTTTAATGCTCTACCTTACTCTGCTGACACACTAGGCACTCTTTCACAATCTCTATCATGTCTCTTTTAACATCTGACCACCAATACCCTTTTCGAGATTTTAATATATTCTTATTACCTTCCGTATGCACTGTATATCTTGAAGAGTGAGCTTCTGACAACATTACTGTCTCATCAACTGTGGTCCTGGGGAGCACTCATACTGTCTCTGAATCCTCAGTAACTCATTATCACCCACTGTGAACTTTATCACTGTACCCTTCTGAATCAGACCCAAACTATCGACATCCTGTCGATCATCACGCTAAGCCTGGCAAATTCGGGCACTCTCATCCGGTTCTAATCATCAGGCTAGCTGTCACACAATCACTGTCATCATCAGAAGGGATCACATCAATACTGAGGTCCATAACTGCATCTCGCAGCTCCCGCTCCCTGACCATCATATGTGGTACCATCCCGAGGCTCTTTTTACTCGAGGCATCAGCCATCACATTAGCCTTTCCTGGGTGGTACAATTTTCACAAATCAACTCTCAGAAGCTCTAACCCACTACGTATTCTCATGTACACCTCTTTCTGTGAAAACAGATACTCGGGCTTTATGATCAGTGCATATCCACAATTTCTCACCATGTACTTAATAGTACTATATCATCGGTACAACTACTGTTGCCAACTTTAAATCATGGGTTAGATAGTTTATTTCATGATTCAAGGAGTTGTCTGACTCCATACTTGACTATCTTCCCATTATACATCAATACACAGCTCATTCATTATTTCGAGGTATCCATACTCACTGAGAACCTCTTGAGCTGTTCGGTATGGTGAAATTAATCACGGTGGTCAATTCATACTTCACTACACCGAAATCCATATCACATCTTATTTATCATCTCCTTCCAAGACCACGTTTTTCTTAGTTAAACGTGTCAACCAAGTGACCATATTGAGAATCTCGCAACAACCCATTTGTAAAAGAAATTTCTCAATTGTTACTTATAATTTGCCCTAGACTTCAACTACACCCAACATATCATCGATAATGATGATTACAACTCGGTCTAGGTAAAGTTTAAATACTTCATCGTAGTCGAGTTCCACTACTTACTTCAATCGTCCATATCCTTGACTTATTTACGCATAAGCGTATAAGATCCCTCAAATCCCTTCCGTTTTCAGGTACTAACCTGCGTCATTTCCTTTTCTTCTCTTAGCTGCTCTTATTAAATTTTACTATGTTAACCTTTATGATTTGTCTAATTTTAATATTCTTATCGTCTTTAGTAATGGTATCCTAATGCTAAAGATATTTGTTACGATGATCAGTTTCACGTTATAGGGTATATATATACTTTTAGACGCTGTCAAGTCTTTAGGCGGGGAGGTATTTTGAAATACCTTTATTAACCTTCAGACTTAACCACAACTACTGGTTATGGTTATACCCATCTTTGTCCTTGGTTATAATTTGTATTCGCTACTAATTGCTTTAATCCTAATGACCTCGTATCGTAAGGATGCTCTTACCTAGCATACGCCTCTTACTCCAATACATCTTGTATTTATAATCAAGCATATCTTATCTCAAAGATTATCTCCTTCGTGCATCAATCATGATAAAACTCTTTCATTATTGATTTCCGTGAGTACAATCCTTTACTCCTTTAATTTCAACCGTTGCACCCCTTTATATCAACTTAAAATCTCTATATCTACATTCCGTTAATTAATCTTCCTCTATTGGGGTACTCATTTATCAGTATTGTGTCCAATGATGTAGGCATTCATGCCTTTTTACTCACTTATATGTGAATGAAGGCGGTATGAATAAATGTGTGGCACCAGGATCAATAAACATATGTACTTCGTTATTCATAATAAGTGTGGTATCTTAAACCACATCCATGAAACATCAATAGTGTCCTGGTCCAAGACATCCTCTCGCCTTCGTCCAACAACCTACTTTCCTTCTTCTTTTCGGCTATGGCCTCCATTTTCGTTGCAACTATGCCAACGAAGTTTTTCTATCTCTTTACTTTCCTGTGAGGCAATCTCGCTCAACTCTGAGCAATCAAAAATTAATGGTCCGTCTTACCACACTTAACGGCCATTTTCATCAATACAGTGTAGGTATAGACCCTCCTTCTGTGGTATCCACCACACATCTCACACTGCTTACAGTGCTTCGTAGCAGGTCGGGGTCCTCCAATCACAGTGCCCTCAAGAGTGCCAAAATTAGATGCACTGAGGCCTTACCAATTATCTTAGCCCATAACTCGTCAAATTTAACCTTTTACCAATTTCCATTTTTTTCATTTTGACATCTCTGCCATTTCTCGATTCTCTTTCTGTCTCTATTTCAGCCCTTATTACCTTTCCCAATCTCAGAGGCGTGCAATTCATGTTCTTATTTACCCAACTGTAAATCTGCGCACTGCCTCGGTATAAGTAGTGTCTCACGGGCTAACCAGACTCTAATTGAAAAGTTGAGCCATTTCATGATCTTTAGACATCTCGACTGTCACTTGTTCATTGTGTCGAGGTAATATCTACCTAAATATATAACCGAGTCTCCATACTCGTCAATAAATCAAAGCCTCTGGGTCAGAGTATTGACTTTTATCCATAATTTTCTTTAAACAGTGTCCGGGATAATTCTGTCACCGGAATACATCCATAAACATTTCTCACGTCAGCTCTGGATGTTTAATACTTAAGATGGGTCGAGCGGGTTTTCCACCAATGCTCCGCTGCGCCCTCTGATCTTATTCATAATCTAAGCAATTAGCTCCTCAAGTAATCTCCACACTCCGCTTCAATCTCGCGAAGCGTGTCTCAATACTGTCCGATCTCTCTGTCGGACTCTGTGAGGCATTCTCAACGTTAGCCTCTATTTCAATCTCATACTGATTCTCATAGTCAAACTCAGCACGACTTAGCAGATTTAGGTCTACCTCTACGACCTCTGCCTCGTGCACTATCTCATCTAACGCGACTCATATTAAGCATTCCTGCATTCTCAACCATTTCTTGGTCAAGCCCATCTCGATATACACTATTGTATCTAACTAAGCACAGTAACACGGGGATGTAATTTTCTAATTACTGACACTGACACACATCAGACCAATTATGCTCTGATACCACCTTTATATGTCACGACCCAAACTACCCAAAAATCAGAGTTAATTTTTCGCGTTTTTGTTTATTTATTTTCTTATATTATATTCTTACCTATCCTCGAATCGTGACCAACACTCCAAAATAATTGTGCTGTGCGTCAATGCCAGTCCCACCATTCAATTACCATCTAACTTATTTATTCTCCAGTCATTTATAATTGTTTATATTATTTATACATCCCCTAAAGTTACTTACAAACATGTTACTGTGCTATGCTTATGTAGATACAATAAGTACAAGTGTATATACCTTATGTTGATGGGCAGCAGCGGATATCCAGAATGCAGTACTGAGTCGTCGCAACTTCAACTGGAGATCATCTGTGGGAGAAAATGAAAGGGGTGAGCACATCAAGCTCAGTAAGGCAATCCTACGAACAAGTAGGTAACCATACTACCTACATGAACGTAGTGCCATGCATAAACCACCCTTTCTCCACACATTTTAAAAACAAATGATATGCGTTATGATGTTATGTAAAACGCAATTGCACGGAAAGTTCAACATGCAAGTATATTCAAATCATTTCTTTCTTATTTAAAAATTTCACAGTAAAGTCAGGACTCGACCCCTCCTTCGGGTGATCCTGACTCACACAAAACCATGAAAACGGTTTACATTTCACACATGGGTTGAAAAGCATGGAAATACCATCATGCAATTTAGTTTTAAAACCCAGTTTAAATCATCGAAATCGTCGACATGCGAGACGAGGCAGTAATTGTATAACGGCAATAACCAGGACTATGGCCATATCTGTCCTCGGGAGTTCCTCAGCTACACGGATCCTAGTGTGCGGGTTCTCACCATGATCGGGAACCGCCCGGGTGGTGGGTCAATCCATCCCGTCAGTCTTATCCGATTTCATGCATCCGAAGATGCTAATATATAATATCGTGACGGCCAACCCCTGCCCGGCCAACCCCTGCCAACGGCCATGGCAACCCCTCTTGGGCCCATCGACAACGCTGGTGGTCTAACAACGGGTGGTCCAACAACGTCAACAAGTCCAACGTATCACGAAGATACCACACGGTACTTCGTACTCCATGCTACTTGCACGGTACATCGTACTCCGTGAACCCATATAATATCTCTATACTCATGCCATGTCTCAAAACGCACGTGCGAGCCTATTAAATCGGTGACACACAGTCTATCCGATGCTCCAAGCACGGCTCATCGCATGTTCTCATAAATCAGTGCGAGTGATTTTATTGTGACGGCCAACCCCTGCCCGGCCAACCCCTGCCCGGCCAACCCTTGCCCGGCCAACCCCTGCCAACGGCCATGGCAACCCCTCTTGGGCCCATCGACAACGTTGGTGGTCAACAACGGGTGGTCCAACAACGGGTGGTGCAACAACGTCAACAAATCCAGTAAAACTAGTGCGAGCTAGGCTCAGCACTCTGTATATAAATCGTATGAAAATCTTATAAGATCTGGTGCGAGTTAAACTCCCGCACCCTGTCATGAAAATCATGTAAAATCTGGTGCGAGTTAGACTCTAGCACCGTGTCACGCAAAAGCATGTGAAATCTGGTGCGAGTTATACTCTAGCACCTATGCATGTAAAACTCTAGTGCGAGCTCTCGCTCCAGCACTAATGCATGCATCACACAAATCAAACATCGTGCGAGCTAAGCTCTAGCACGTCACATGTAAATAAAAACATGTAGGCGGCTCGGTTATTTCCAAATAGTTTTCACAGAAATCACATCAATTAAGATATGCAATGCTATGCATTTTTCTTTAAAAGTGAGCCAGCCTACTCATGCATGTGTCGAAATACCTCCAGGACGAGCAGGAACCTCTTGTCCTTGCTCCTCCCAATTTTTTTCCTAAGTTTTTAAATTTTTACCCTTAGCAAGGGTATTTTAGTAATTTTGCCCATACGGGGCACTAAAATTGTTCTTCGACCTCTAGACCCTTCAATTAATTTTAAAGGACTGCATATGAATTTAAAATTGCGTACTGTTACCTCTAGCAGTCCGCAGAATTCCCTTACCTCGATTCTCGTCGAGTCTGACCTTTTTCTTTTCCATTGTCGTCTCGTCGCGCAGTCCGATATGCTCCCAATCAAATGCCCGGAACTGCGTATTAATATTTCTTAGGTCAGATATTATACAATTTTATTGTATTTAATATTTTCTGGGCTTAATTTAAATCATCGGGTCCGTTTACCCTATTGGGCCCGATTGCACCTTAATGGGCCTTAATCGGCCTTAAGCCCGTTTTCCACTTATTAAATCCCTTCTTCGGTTTTACTAGGCTCTTTCAGCTTACTAAAAATTATCGGACTTCGTTCCAAACTCATTGGATAGCCCGTATACCATTTACGGCAATTTATTACAACTCCGAATTAATATTCTTTTCCATGCGAAATTAATTCATAATTTCGTAAAATAATTAGACTCGGTATTTAAATAACTCTAATTGCCGAAATTAAATTGTACTTACCCGATACGATGCGGGATACGAAAATCAGAGCTCGATCGGCTCTCGTTCGGTCTCCGTCGTAAAACTGCATAATTAGGTAAATCCGAATTATTTTCCATTAAAATAATATTAAATTAAATTTTCGAAATTCACCCGTAGGTCAATATCGACCCTCGGTCAACTTACCCGAACCTCGAGTCGTCCCCCGGTAATTTTCTTTCCTTTTTTTTTTCCTTTTTCCTTCCTTTTCCTTTCTTTTCCTCTCTTTTCCTTTCTCTTTTCCTTCCCTTTCTTTCCCTTTCCTTCCCTTTCCTTCCAGCCAGCCAAACGACACCGTTTTTGTTCCTCACTGCCTCTTGCCGTCGCCGGCGTTTCCGGCGGTCTCACCGGCCAAGACCGGTGCCAAAAGGACCAGCTTCCTCACCTGAACATGTCGGTAGCTTCCTTTCCGGCCCAGTCGCAGTGGTTCGCCGGCGATCGCCTCTTCTCTCCCTCGAATTTTCGGAGCTCGGATCGGACTGCTCCGGCCACCTGACGGCGTGAAACCGGTACCCACGTGCTCGCCGGACTCTCCTCTTGCTCCTGGAAGCTTCGTCGGACTCGAACGGTCGCTGGTGGGTGAGATTCGGCGGTGAACGGGAGGCGGGTTACTGTTTTCGGGTTTCTCGATTTTCTCGGGTCTTCTTTCCTTTTTTTTTTTTTGTTTCGGTTGTTTTTTTTTTTTTTTTTTTATTATTTTTATTTTTATTATTATTTATTTTAATTAATTTACTATTCAATAAAATACTCATAAAATCCCAAAATACCTCCACTTACCTTATTTTTTATTCTACTTTTATTTATTCAATTTAAATTTAATTTATTAAATATATTTTTTCTCTAAATTTTTGATATTCTTTCTTCGCGCTTTTCGAGGTATCGTTCCGGTAATTTTTCGGTATTTTTAAAATTTCTGAATCTTGATCAATTTAATCCAGAATAATTATATTTCATCTTTATTGATCAAGATTTCTCAAATCCATATTTTTAATTAATTTTTTCTCATCGAATTTACTCCGGCTTTCGGTCTTTTGACCGTTTTACCCTTACGCGTGTTCGGGATTAATTTAACCCGACTTCCTTCATACGTCCCCTATCTTTTCTTATTTAATTTCCGTATTTTAATTAAATTCGGGTCTTACAATAGTAATGTTGGAGATGTGAACTTTCTAAATTTTCTCTTACTCTTAATATCGACTCTTATCTTGCCAACCTTGCTCTGATACCAACTTCTATAACGACCCAATTTTATGAAACTATATGGTTAGGCTACGAGTCGATAATAGATCATAACAATAAATATGTCTATTCCATTCTATTTCTTGGTGACAAATTTAAACTAAACTAATGGTAGTACCTTCCAATCAAATCAGCGTAATTGTTCTCTTACAAAATATTCATGTTCACATTCCCCGGGCACATTTCCATATACATTACTGTACTTAAAAAATTTAGATACAAAATATATGTCTATATTGGGTATACCTTAACACAGTAGTAAGCTTTGCTGACGTATGGCTATGTAAAATAATTCAACTACATAAATGGGCTCTGCTACTGATGAGTCTTTGTGGAGGAAAGTAAAGGGTGAACTCAACGTGCTCAGTAAGAAAAACACATAGTAGGTAGATAAATACACTACTTATATATATATATATATATCCCAAAATAGGAATTCTCATGAAAATATACAAATAATTTAGCAATCCAATAATATCAGTAAAATCAGAGACAGAAATTGATAATACTAGAATTGAAATTCGAAAACAGTATCAATACCGATAGTATAAATAGTTCACTGCAGTAAATGTAGGATTTTGAAAACTTTAAACAGTTGAATAAATGATTTCCATAAAATATTACAGTTCTTAAGGTCAAATCCAAAATATCAAATAGACGAGACAAGGCAGAACATGCTATATCAAAATTCAGAATGATAATTGGCCAATGTCAGTGACTCTGAGCCTTACTGATCAGGTGTGACAGGATGTCAATCGTTGTGAGAGTGGTCAGCTACCTTAACGTCTCACAGAATAGAATGTTTGAAGACCAAAATACTCGATACATCATACTCACATGCGTGTCGCACGGTACATTGTACTCCGTTGACCACAAAAACAGAAACAGACAGTAGGACAACATGATTAAACCATCACTTTTGTCTCAAAATCAATACGAGTCAAACCATGTGACACACTGTCAGCACGCGCTCAAGTACATATCCTTAGTATCACTTATAAGCAAATCATTTTTCATCTAAAATCTACTGTAATTTTAGTTCAGAAAAATATCACATTTAGAAAGAGGCTAATTCGCCCTTTTTCGGTTAAAATCCCAGTAGACACTCTATGGAAATCGAGTTTGGGATTTTTGATTTAAAACAATATTTACAAACTCTAGTGATATTTATCTAAATAAACTGAATAGATTTATATTAATAAATGGGTCGATTTACTGAGGTTAAGGTTTTCCTTAATTCCAAAAACTGTAAAATTGGCCTAGGGTTTTTTAGAATTTCGGTAACTATAAAATTCGGCTTAGAACTTTATATCTATAATTCCATATAAAAATACGTGAATCAATCTCTAGCAACTCACAAAAATTTTTCTTACAATAAATTTTTTTCCTACAATTCATATCTATGAATTAACAAAAAATGCATGTAATTATCACTAACAGGACACGATAATTTTCCTTACTTTGGTGTTTGCTAGTGATCGTTAGTGCCTCAATGTTGCAAGTTGGTGGTCCACTTTGTTTGGTTTATTTCTCCGAAGCTCTTTCCCTCGATTTTCCCGATTTTCTCTATACCTCTATTCTATCTTTAATACTTCTATTTATATTTATAATCCCTTATACATATATATAAATATATTCTATTCCTCTTTTTTTTTTTTTAATTTCTTCTCTTCTCCCGCCCTTTTTATTTTTCTTTCTTCTTTTCTTCTTATCCTTCGTTCCACGATGACATTGTTCATTGTTCTCACACCTCCTCAGCACTACCTCTCATCGATCTTTCTAATGTTTTCGCACCCTTTCTTTATTTCTTTTATTTTCTTCCTCATTTCTTCTTCTTCCTTGCTGAACACCCGATGTCACTGTTCTCAGTCACCTTCATTCTTCTCAGCACTACTTCCTTCTCTATCAGTCACGTTCCTGCCTCCATCATCATCATCATCTTTACTTCTGTATCTCTCGATCTTCCCCTTGTCACAGCTATTCACCCTCGTGTCTCTCTTCCTATTCCACTCTCTCTTCCTCTGTTTTTGTTTTTCAGGTGCCCGAATAGCCTGGCTTTCTTTGCCCTCTTCTTCCTAAGCCACGACACCTTGCGCTAGTTAACCACTGCCTTTCTTGTTCATGTTTTTGCTTCCGCCAGGTCGCCCAACTCTCTAGGAGGACGAGAGGAGCCCCTGTTTTCACAGCACTGTTACTGTTTTCCTGCCTCCCTACCGACAGCTACTGCAGTTTCCTTCTCTATGCGGTCGCCTTTGTTCCTATGTTTTTTAGTTTTCTCTCCCTCTTGTTTTCGTTCCCACTAAGTTATGTTAGTATATATATATGTATGTTTTCTGTTCTACCGACTACTATAGGTAGCATCACACTCCCCTTTGTTTGGTTTCCTCCTTACCCTGCCCATGCTAATTCTCTTGATCAGTCACCAACTTCCCTGTCAAGTGCCAACTTCAGTCCAATTTCCTAGATTTATAGCCAACAACACATTCTCTCCTTTCTTTTCACCGTTCGGTTTGGCTTCCCACTGAAAGTTTCAATTTTGGAGCAGTAATCCCCTGCTACCAGCTACATACTGATTCAGCCTTAAACGTTTACTTGCTTCAGTCTTCTCTTATACTTATGTCAATCCCTACTTGTTACCTTTTTATTACCGAGCACCCTCACAATTCCATCTCTTCATGTCGTGCCCTTCCTTAAGTTGCATGTACATATACTCAAGCCACTATTGGGAACCTCTCGAGATTGGCTTCATTTTGGAAGCCAATCCACAAGCTCATGTGTTCCATATACACAAGTATAAATATACATATATGTGTACACGTTTGTACACACACACACACATATATATATCTTTACATTAATCTTGAGGAATAAATAAAATATCACCTTCCTACACACACACATATATATATATGTACGTTTGAGTACTTAATTAAAATTTTCACATAGTATAAAGTAAATCTAATATTTTCTCTTAAATGAATTTACCTAAGTTCTCATGTCAAAAATACAAGTCTGATTAACTACCCTCCTGTAACCTCATATTTAATCCTAATTGTTTAAAATTTTATTTATGAACAAAACTGTCAGACCCGTATTTTTATGTAGCTTGTTCCTTATGATTTACATATGTACAGACATGTATAAGTTATTTAAATCATAAGAAGAGTATTTACTAGATTTAAGTGTTAGTGAAATGCTTTAACACTTAAAAGCTACATAAAAGACTAATGTGAGATATAAGAGCCACAGGTTAAACCGAGTGGATTTAAATCATTCTAACTGAAGAGAAGAACTTAAAATGGGAAAATATAGAGAGCTCATGAAGGAAAGTTGGTTTGATTTAGTCCCGAACACAGAGAATAAGAGTAAACACTAAAAAGGGTAAAATGGAACTTTTAAAAGGTTTAAGGTATTTAAGGTATGTAAGGCATATCTACCTACCAGAAAACGGCTAAAACGTAAAGACGAGAGTGTAAAACATAAGATATGACACTTTTCAAATTTTGAGAAAAAGTTAACTTGATCAATGATTAAGGAAAAAGTCAACTATAGTTAAGAAAGGTGGACTTTTACTATAGTTGACTAACCATGGTTAAAAATTAACCTAAGTATGGAGAAAAATTTGGAAAAAAATATTTTTGGTTAGAATACAAGATAATCATCTCTGGATGTAAGGAAAATTTATTCGGATGTATTTCGATTTAAATTTAATGGCTAAAAATATAATGGGCCAAAGTAAAGATTTTAAAGCCCATTAAGGTATACTACACGTAGATTGAATTTCTTAGGTCCCTTAGACCGAATTGTTAGACTGATTGAAAGTCCAAATATTTAGATAATTAAAGGCCCGAGGTACAGTAAAAAATTTCAGCCCGAAAGCCTATTAGGAAGGCCCAAACCGAGAGGCCCAATTGTAAGGCCCAAATGGATTAAATATCTAACCCTTTAGTTAAAGTTAACAATGACTCATTAGGTGACTCATAACTAAACCTTAGGAAGTCAATTATAATGGCTGGAAAGTAAGGCTTAATGGCTAAGTAAATGGCTTATAAAATCAGCCACACCATTGTCTTCTTCACCATACCATTCTCGGCTACACAAGGAAACCATTGAAATACATTTATCCAAGCTTTCTCTCACTAGAAATCACTAGGATTTAGGCATATTTGGAACTTACATTCTTCATGAAAGTTGTTCCAAATTGAGAGGTGACATATGTTGGAATTGGCTATCAAGAAGCCATAGTGTGCAAACTATGAGGCTCCAAAGTTTTGTCCAAGTGTGAACACGAATTCTAGGTATAATTTCAAGCTTTTAAATTCATATATGTTAATGTATGAATGATTTTAAGTATATTGGTATATGTTTTAAGCATTGAAACATATGAAATCACTATGAACATGGTTAGGCCGAGAGTGAGTATTGAAATATTGATGAATGCCCATATGATTTTAAGGCATAAATGAGTTGATATACGTGTGTTCATGATTATGGTATAGTTAGAATTAATCAATTTGATTAATTGATACATGAATTAGTTGGCAATCAAGGTGTTTGATAAAATGCCTAAATGAACTATGTGAAGCTTAAGAACATTGCCAACCAAGTGTTTGTGAAAATGCCTAAGTGAATTGGATAAACAAATGAACATGGACGGCATGCCATGGTGTGACCGACGGCATGGGATGCCCTCGGCTATGGCATGTGGTTGAGAGGTCCAATGGGCCAAGCCCAATTGTTTTCTGCCCAATGTGATGTAATGGATCTCAGATAAGCCCAATAAGAGTTGATGGGTCCCACAAGCCCAATAGGCCTAATGAAAATGAATAGTAAAATGGAAATGGACTTAAGGCATAGTTAGGCCTATTAAGGTTTATTAATCCCATTAAGTGAAATAGACTATATTTAATGTGAAATACAGTAGGAAAAGGTTAATTAACCTGATAAATAGTTATATGCAGCTTCAGAGATTATTGGAGGAGCGAATTGGGCTGCTGGATCGAGCAGCGTTAAGAAAGTAAAATTTCTCGAGTTATTGCAGGTAAGGGACTTTTGTGAGTAGTTAAAGATGCCTACACGTATTTTCGTCTGCTTTTTACATTCACTGAAAAACTCTGAGGATTAGAGAAAGTGAATAATAATTATTGTGACCTAATAGTGGTAAATTACGATTTTACCCTTAGTTAGGAAAAAATTTAACTTTTGGGAAAAGTTGTAAAAAGCATGGAAACCACCATTTTGAGTGTTTTACTGCTGTTTAGCAGAAGAGTAAATAGATGGGCTAATGTTTTAAGGTTGATGTGAATTAAGCACACTTTATAGTGCCGATTGTGATGTTTTGAAAATCATCCCTTTTTAAAGAGTCATCTATCATATAATGTGAGAATAAATCGTGCTAAAGCACAGCTCGCACTTGATTTCATATGTTTTCCACATATATTAGTGTTGATGTATGATTCGCACTGGATTTTCATGACATGCATGATAGAGTGCTGGAGTTATTAGTCGCACTCAGTTATATATGACTTATGCATGAGAGAGTGCTGGAGCGATTAGCTCGTACTCAAATTTTACATGAGATGCATGACAGAGTGCTAGAGCATTGCTCATACTCGAATCTTCATGATTTATACATGACATTGTACTTGAGTTATTGCTCGTACTTGATTTGATGAGTTTTGTGCATAGCATGGTACTGGAGCTATTACTCGTACTTGATTTGAAACATTAACTATGCATTGACCTAGTTGCTGGAGGTTTACTCGCACTAGAGTTTGAGTTTGTGATGTGAAACAGTGTTTAAGAAGAGTGTCGACTATGAGTCGCGCTCAAAGGCACGCACTGTATTTTATGTGATATATAAGACATGTTAAAAAACCATGCTTGATTTCCTAAGGTAGACTGAGTGTCACACTGTGAGATGTGCACATGTGGATTTAGAGACGTGATATTTATATTCCATGGTATGAGGGCTAAAACCTATGACAGGCACCCCGACTGTGATCTAGGGTCCACGGAGTATGTTGTACCGTGCGAGTGGCATGGGGTACACTGTGTCGTGTGGTCTTGTGGAGTTGAGGAGGTTATAGTTGGCGATTGTGATGGACTAACCCCCCTCTCGTTGCAGCAGTGATGCCCCGTGCACCGAGATCTGTGTTGCCTGGGATCACCATTATAGGATATGGCTATAGTCCAGGATATTATTGCATTTCACCACAAAGTCTCACATGATATATCACTTGACTGGCTAATTTATTTATGATACGGATAGACTTGAGGGATGGGTCCGAATCTGATTATTATGTTGTGAATGATTTAAATGCCATATTTATTGTGATTAAACATAAATAGCATGATTTATCTAAAGGCATTGTGATATTATAAAGATGCATTATTTTTGCACTATATGCCTACATTTGAGAACGAAAGCATGATTTCTGTAAATGGGATTTAATCTGTACAAGTATATGTATATATTTTAAAGACATACTTTTAAAGTGAGTTAAGGAAATGATATTTTGAGTAGGTAGTGTAGATGTCTACTTGCTTGCCAGATTTCCTTATTGACAGCGTTGTTTTCTCACCCCCTTTCTTTTACATCTCTCTACAGAGAATCAGCAGTAGAGTGAGAGCATATGAGGGATAGTATTCCTATTATCCGCTGCTATTTCCTATCGATCGACATGTATACATATTTTGTACGGTTCTGAATATAAACATATAAATAGCACAGTGATATATAGGATATATATTATGGGGAATGTATTTGTATTAGATTTTATCTGAGCTCACATGTATTATAAAAGAAATTATAGTCAGTAGATAGTGTATTGACTTGTATGTATGAAAATGGATGAATGATATGGTAAGCGAGGATGCTGACATCGAATCCAGCCCAACCATTAATAAGGAGAAAGGTAAGTTAAAATGCAAAAATAATTTGTAGTGGTTTTGGTCAAGACACAGGTGGTCATGACAGAATGGTATCAGACCAGAGGTTGGTCTGATGTAAGTCGATGTTAGAAAATAGGAAAGTGTACATCCCCATAATACTGTGCTGTGTTTAGATACAATTGTGCATACCAGATGGGAAATAGACTAATTCATGATTGTGAATGCAGGAACTTAGCCTATATGGTGAATACTCGTAGTGGTAGAGAGACGATAGGCAGGGCTCGAGGCCTATAGAGATAGGACTGAGAGACGAGTTGCTACTGAGCCATTATCTACCCATGAGACTCTAGATGCTACTAAAGTACTAAAGTGTACTGAGGTGCACTTCACGAGGTTAGAGCGTAGCCTAGAGACGATAGTTGAGATATTGGCACAGACGATGCTAGGTAGGTAGGGACAGGAGGCAAGAATGGCGACAGGAGAGGTAGTTGCTCTTGATACACCTACACAAACAGCTCATGCACCGCAGACTATAGATACTCCTACACCCCCACCAATTTCGGGTAGTAGTGGATTAGGGTGCGAATGTGATCTGGATCGATTGCAATAGTTCCAGAAGTTTAGACCTTCATCTTTTAGTGGGGTCAATGACCCTATTGCCGCTGAAGAATGGGTTAGAGAGATGGAGAAACTCTATGGATTCTTCGAGTGTACGATATCGGAGATGATCGCATTAGTTGCGTTCCTACTAAAGAAAGCTGCAGAGTATTGGTGGAAGTCCACCAGACCCATATTGAGAGCCCGACATACAGATATTAGTTAGGAGATATTTCAAGATGCCTTTAGGAAGCAGTTTATTCCCGATACCTCACAGTGAAAACTACAGGCTGAGTTTTTGGGGCTAAACCAAGGGAGTTTGTCCTTGGATGAGTATGAGACAAGATTCTTATCCCTGGGGAGATATGACCCAGACACCATGTATAGTGAGACCAGAAAGGTGCATAGGTTCATTGATGGACTGAGACCGGTTCTGTGGTCCAAATTGGTCCCATTTGATATAGCCACATATGAGGAAGCAGTGTACAGGGTGCAACTGTGCGAGCAGAATTATGAGAGGAATGCTTTCAAGTTTGGGAAGTTTAGTCGGAGTCATGATAGAGAGAGGAAGAGATCGGCTAGAGATAGAGGTTTCACTTATCGAGGAGGGAGGAGACTCTTTGATAAGAGACCACGGATTGAAGAGGCACGAGAGAGACCTGCTAGACCTCTTACTTATCAGGCCATAGCTCCAGTGAAGGGTATCGTCATTGGAGGACAGAGACCTACTACCGATCAGTGCAGTAGATGAGGTAGACATCATGGAGGTAGACCTTATCCTCTGACTCCTGTAGTGTGTTTTCGATATGGGAAACCAGAGCATATTACTAGAGCTTGCCCGGAGATGGTTAAGACTACTCTACTGAAGGGAAGGGAGCCAGAGAGAGCTCCAGTTGATCCTTCTGCTTCGAGGAAGAGAGCGACAGCAAAAGAGAAAGGGAAGCAAATGATCGGTCGAGGGCGTGTACATGCTTTGGACCAAGCTACAACTGATACTTCATCGAATGTGATACAAGGTAACATCTTGATTTATGATATTAAAGCACATGTTTTAATTGATCTTGGTGCCACGCATTCATTTGTATCACCTTCATTTGCATGTAAATTAGCAAGACATGTAGAGCGTACACAGTTATGTATAATGATGTCGATTAGTACGCCTATGAAATGTAGTCAGCTTGTAGAGTATGTATTTAATGATTGCAAGTTGAGAGTAGGAAACAAGGATATGACAGCTAATCTAATATTGCTAAGTATGAGTGACTTTGATGCAATCTTAGGAATAGATTGGTATCTGCAAACCATGTTGTTTTAGATTATTATGCTAAGACAGTTATGTTTCCTAACCCTACTAGATATGTTGTAAAGTTTAATGAAAAGAAATGAAAGTAGCAGTTATGATTATAATAATGAGATACTCTGCTGACTAAGAAACGAATTTGTTGAAGGTTTCATTGCGTATGTGGTAGATATGAATAAGGTGCATCTGGAGTTGTTAGATATTCTTGTGGTCAGTGAGTACCTAAATGTTTTTTCGGATGAGTTGCCAGGGTTACCACCAGACAGAGAGATGGAGTTCTGTATAGACTTGGTGCCTAGTACGGAGCCTATTTCGAGATCACCTTATCGCATGGCCTTAGTTGAGCTGGAAGAGCTCAAGAGATAGTTGCAAGAGCTATTGGATAGGGGTTTCATTAGATCGAGTGTTTCACCTTGGGGAGCACTAGTTTTATTCGTCAGGAAGAAGGATGAGAGCCTATGATTGTGTATAGATTACCGATTGTTGAATAAGGCCACATCAAGAATAGGTACCCCCTTTCACACATTGACGACTTGTTGGATCAGCTTCAGGGTGGTCAAGTCTTTTCCAAAATTGATCTGAGGTCTGGGTATCATTAGCTGAGAGTTCGGAGTAGAGATGTACCCAAGACAACATTTTGTACCCGATATGGTCATTATGAGTTCTTGGTTATGCCATTTGGATTAACGAATGCTCCCGCGACTTTCATGGCTTTGATGAACGATGTGTTCAAGACATATTTGGATCAGTTTGTTATCGTTCTTATCGATGACATATTGGTGTATTCGAGATCCAAGGAGAAGCATGAGGAGCACCTCAAGATTGTATTGCAGACTCTACGAGACCAAAAGTTTATGCTAAGCTAAGTAAGTGTGACTTTTGGTTATCACATATCTCGTTTGTGGGACATGTTGTATCGAGGGATGGTGTATCGATTGATCCATCTAAGATAGAGGCTGTAGTTCAGTGGGAACAACCAAGAACAGTCACTGAGATTAGGACTTTTCTGGGTTTAGCTGGATATTATCGGAGATTCGTTGAGGGATTTTTTAAGTTGTCTACTCCGTGACACGTCTCAGTTGGAAGAGTGCACTGTTCGTATGGAACGAGGATTATGAGAAGAGTTTTCAGGAGTTGAAGTGTCGATTGACCACCGCTTCGATTCTCACTATCCCTACCAGCTCAGGAGGATTTGCAATGCATACCGATGCTTTGTATCAAGGACTAGACTGTGTATTGATGCCGGATAGAAGGGTAGCTGCTTATGGATCCAGACAGCTAAAGGATCATGAGAAGAACTATCCCACCCATGATTTAGAGTTGGCAGCAGTAGTGCTTGCGTTGAAGGTACGGTGCCACTACTTATATAGTGAGAAGTTCCAAATATTTACCGACCACAAGAGCCTCAAGTATCTGTTCTTATAGAAAGAATTGAAAATGAGACAGAAAATATGGCTAGAGCTTCTGAAAGACTACGATTGCGAGATACTTTATCATCTAGGTAAGGCTAACGTTGTAGCTGATGCTTTGAGTAGGAAGAGCCTAGGGATGGTATCGTACATGATGGTTAGGGAACATGAGTTGCTAGAGCAGTTTGCTAGCCTCAGTCTGGGAGTTGTGCCTTCTGACATGGATACAGGCTATGTGATAGCTAGTCTACGCTTGGAGCCGGATCTATTAGACAGGATTAGAATAGCTCAGCAGACTGATCCATTTTGCATTAATGTGAGTGGTCAGATGTAGAGGGGCACAATGACTGACTTTGAGTTGAGTTCTGATGGACTGCTGAGGTTCATAGGTAGATTGTGTGTTCCCGAGGATCCAGGACTCAGGATATTGATATTGGCGGAAGCTCATTCGTCGAGGTACACGTTACATCCGGGAAATACCAAGATGTATCAAAATCTTTGAAAGGTGTACTGGTAGTCGGGTATGAAGAGAGATGTAGCAGATTTTATGCCGAAATGTCTCGTATGTCAACTGGTGAAGGTAGAGAATCAGAAGCCTGCAGGGTTATTGCAGCCTCTACCTATACCGACATGGAAATGGGAGCATATCACCATGGATTTCGTGATAGGTTTACTAAGAACCCACAGGAATCATGATGCGATATGGGTGATCGTCGACAGACTGATGATGTCAGCCCACTTCGTAGCTATGAGAGCTACTGATACTTTGAGTTCATTGGCAGAGCTGTATGTACGCGAGGTAGTGAGGTTACATGGTGTACCAGTGAGCATAGTCTTTGATAGGGATTCCCGCTTCACTTCCCAGTTTTAGGAACACTTTCAGGAAGTCATAGGAACCCAGTTGAGTTTGAACACCGCTTTCCATCCTCAGATAGATGGTCAATCAGAGAGGACTATACAGACTCTAGAGGACATGTTGAGAGCACATGTGCTAGTTTTTAGAGGCTCTTGGGATGATCACTTGCCACTAGCGGAGTTCGCCTACAACAACAGTTATCATTCGAGTATCGGGATGGCATTACATGAGGCTTTATATGGCCATAGATGTCGTTCCCCTACTTGATGGGAAGAAGTGGGTAATCGTAAGATTTTCGCTCCTGACTTGGTTACACAAGCATTTGAGGATGTCCGTTTGATTGTAGAGAGACTGAGGATAGCTCAGAGTAGACAAAAGAGTTGCGCTGACAAGATACGAAGGCCACTAGAGTTTGCAATTGGTGAATCAGTGTTTCTGAAAGTTTCTCCTTCCATGGGCATAGCGAGATCTGGAAAGAGAGGGAAGCTGAATCCTCGCTATATTGGACCCTTTGAGATACTTGATCGAGTGGGAGATAAGGCGTATAGGTTGGCAATGCCACCAGACTTATCAGGTGTCCATAACGTCTTCCACATATCGATGCTTCGGAAGTATCACCCGGATCCGACATATGTGATTAGTTATAAGCCGTTGGAGCTCAGAGAGGACATGTCATATGTTAAGAGACTGATTCAGATATTGGATAGGATGGATAAGGTCTTGAGATTGAAGACTATCAGATTAGTGAAAGTTCTCTGGCAGCATCATACTTCAGAGGAGGCTACTTGGGAACTGGAGAGTCTGATGCGAGAGAAGCACCCCCATCTGTTTGATGACTGACTTGGTTCTAATTTGGAGGACCAAATTTTCTTAGTTGGGGAGGATTGTCAGACCTGTATTTTTATGTAGCTTGTTCCTTATGATTTAGATATGTACAGACATGTATTAAGTTATTTAAATCATAAGAAGAGTATTTACTAGATTTAAGTGTTAGTGAAATGCTTTAACACTTAAAAGCTACATAAAAGACTAATGTTAGCTATAAGAGCCACAGGTTAAACCGAGTGGATTTAAATCATTCTGACTGAAGAGAAGAACTTAAAATGAGAAAATATAGAGAGCTCATGAAGGAAAGTCGGTTTGATTTAGTCCCGAACACAGAGAACAAGAGTAAACGCTAAAAAGGGTAAAACAGACCTTTTTAACGGTTTAAGGTATTTAAGGTATGTAAGGCATATCTACCTACTGAAAAACAGCTAAAACGTAATGACGAGAGTGTAAAACATAAGATATGAAACTTTTCAAATTTTGAGAAAAAGTCAACTTAGTCAATGATTAAGAAAAAAGTCAACTATAGTTAAGAAAATTGAACTTTTACCATAGTTGACTAACCAAGGTTAAAAATTAACCCAAGTATGGAGAAAAATTTGGGGAAAATATTTTTGGCTAGAATATAAGATAATCATCCCCGGATGTAAGGAAAATTTATTCGGATGGATTTCAGATTAAATTTAATGGTTAAAAACGTAATGGGCCAAAGTAAAGATTTTAAAGCCCATTAAGGTATACTAAACGTAGATTGAATTTCTTAGGCCCCTTAGACCGAATTTTTGGACCGATTGAAAGGCCAAATATTTAGACAATTAAAGGCCCGAGGTATAGTAAAAAATTTCAGCCCGAAAGCCCATCAAGAAGGCCCAAACCGAGAGGCCCAATTGTAAGGCCTAAATGGATTAAATATCTAACCCTTTAGTTAAAGTTAACAATGACTCATTAGGTGACTCATAACTAAACCTTAGGAAGTCAATTACAATGGCTGGAAAGTAAGGCTTAATGGCTAAGTAAATGGCTTATAAAATCAGCCACACCATTGTCTTCTTCACCATACCATTGTTGGCTACACAAGGAAACCATTGAAATACATTTATCCAAGCTTTCTCTCACTAGAAATCACTAGGATTTAGGCATATTTGAAACTTGCATTCTTCATGAAAGTTGTTCCAAATTGAGAGGAGAGTGACATATGTTGGAATTGGCTATCAAGAAGCCATGGTGTGCAAACGTGAGGCTCCAAATTTTTGGCCAAGTGTGAACACTAATTCTAGGTACAATTTTAAGCTTTTAAATTCATATATGTTAATGTATGAATGGTTTTAAATATATTGGTATATTTTTTAAGCATTGAAACATATGAAATCACTATGAACATGGTTAGGCCGAGAGTGAGTATTGAAATATTGATGAATGCCCATATGATTTTAAGGCATAAATGAGTTGATATACATGTGTTCATGATTATGGTATAGTTAGAATTAATCAATTTGATTAATTGATACCTGAATTAGTTGGCAATCAAGGTGTCTGATAAAATGCCTAAATGAACTATGTGAAACTTAAAAACATTGCCAACCAAGTGTTTGTGAAAATGCCTAAGTGAATTGGCTAAACAAATGGACATGGACGGCATGCCATGGTGTGACCGATGACATGGGATGCTCTCGGCTATGGTATATGGCTGAGAGGTCCAATGGGCCAAGCCCAATTATTTTCTGTCCAATATGATGTCATGGGACTCGGATAAGCCCAATAAGAGTTGGCGAGCCCCACAAGCCGAATAGGCTCAACGAAAATGAATAGTAAAATGGAAATGGGTTTAAGGCAAGTTAGGCCCATTAAGGTTTATTAAAGCCCATTAAGTTAAATAACTGTATTTAATGTGAAATACAGTAGGAAAAGTGTAATTAACCTGATAAATGGTTATATGCAACTCCAAAGATTATTGAAGGAGCAAATTGGATTGTTGGATCGAGCAACGTTGGGAAAGTAAAATTTCTTGAGTGATTGCAGGTAAAGGACTTTTGTGAGTAGTTAGAGATACCTGCACATATTTTCATCTGCTTTTACATTCACTTAAAAACTCTGAGGGTCAGAGAAAGTGAATAATAATCATTGTGACCCGATAGTGGCAAATTATGATTTTACCCTTAGTTAGGAAAAAAGTCAACTTTTGGGAAATGTTGTAAAAAGCATGAAAACCACCATTTTGAGTGTTTTACTGCTGTTTAGCAGAAGAGTAAATAGATGGGCTAATGTTTTAAGGTTGATGTGAATTAAGCACACTTTATAATGTCGATTTTGATGTTTTGAAAATCATCCCTTTTTAAAGAGCCATCTACCATATTATGTGAGAATAAATCGTGCTAGAACACAGATTGCACTTGATTTCTTATATTTTCCACATATATTAGTTCTGATGTATGATTCTCACTGGATTTCCAAGACATGCATGATAGAGTGCTGAATTTATTACTTGTACTCAGTTATATATGATTTATGCATGAGAGAGTGCTAGAGCGATTAGCTCATACTCAAATTTTACATGAGATGCATGACAGAGTGCTAGAGCGTTGCTCGTACTCAATGCTTCATGATTTATACATGACATAGTACTTAAGCTATTTCTCGTACTTGATTTGATGAGTTTTATGCATAGCATGGTACGGAGCTATTGCTCGTACTTGATTTGAAACATGAACTATGCATTGACCTAGTTGCTGAAGGTTTATTCGCACTAGAGTTTGAGTTTGTGTTGTGAAACAGTGTTTCAGCAGAGTGTCGACTGTGAGTCGCGCTCAAATGTGCGCACTGTATTTTATGTGATATATAAGACATGTTGAAAAACCATGCTTGATTTTCTCGTGTAGACTGAGTGTCACACTGTGAGATGTTCGCATGTGGATTTAGAGATGTGATATTTATATTCTATGGTATGAGGGCTAAAACCTATGGTAGGCACCCCGACTGTGATGTAGGGTCTACGGAGTACGTTGTACTGTGTGAGTGGCATAGGGTACACTGTACCGTGTGCTGTTATGGAGTTGAGGAGGTTATAGCTGGCGATTGTGATGGACTGACCCCCCTCCCGTTACAGTAGTGATGCCCCACACACCGAGATATGTGTTTTCTAGGATCACCATTATAGGATATGGCCATAGTCCAAGATATTATTGCATTTCACCACAGAGTCTCACATGATATATCACCTGACTGACTGATTTATTTATGATACGGATAGACCTGAGGGATGGGTCGAAATTCGATTATTGTGTTGTGAATGATTTAAATGCCATATTTATTGTGATTTAAACATAAATGGCATGATTTATCTAAAGGCATTGTGATATTATAAAGATGCATTATTTTTGCACCACGTGCCTACATTTGAGAACGAAAGCATGATTTATGTACATCAGATTTAATCTGTACAAGTATATGTATATATTTTAAAGACATGCTTTGAAAGTGAGTTAAGGAAATGATATTTTGAGGCATAGCATTATTTTGAATAGATAGTGTAGATGTCTACTTGCTTGTCTGATTTCCTTATTGAGCGCGTTGTTTTCTCACCCCCTTTCTTTTACATCTCTCTACAGAGCATCAGTAGTAGAGTGAGAGCATTTGAGGGATAGTATTCTTATTGTCCACTGCTATTTCCTATCGATCGACAAGTATACATATTTTGTACGGTTCTGTATCTAAACATATAAACAACACAGTGATGTATACGATATATATTATGGGGAATGTATTTGTATCAGATTTTATATGAGCTCACATGTATTATAAAAGAAATTACAGTCAGTAGATAGTGTATTGACTTGTATGTATGAAAATGGATGAATGATATGGTAAACGAGGATGCTGACATCGAATCACAGCCCAACCATTAATAAGGAGAAAGGTAAGTTAAAATGCAAAAAAAAAAAAAAATTGTAGTGGTTTTGGTAAGTCACGGGCGGTCGTGACAAAAACCAAGTACTTGAAAATTTTTAGGGTTTACAGAATGTCTACTCTGAGTATACCCTTCACGTTGAAGAAAACTCTGTGATATATGGCTGCACAAAAGAATCCTACTTACAGTTGGTGGTCTCAATTACTGAAGAGACTCTGTGGAGGAAAGTAAGGGGTGAGCTCATTGTGCTCAATAAGAAAAAAGAGTGTGGTAGGTAGATAAATACACTAACTATATAGGCATAATAGGGTTATCATGTATAATATACAATACCCTTAGCGTGTAATAAAATCAGAGTCAAATATTAGAAACAATGTCAGTATCATTAGTGGAAACAATGTACTAAGATAATTTAGGCTCAAAGCTTTATTCAATAGGATATAAAACTTTTCATGCAATTCAACAAACCATACAGTCAGTTCAGTAAATTAAATAGATGAGACAAGGCAAACATGCTAAGGGCAGTATGATAAATGGCTAATGTCGGTGACTCCGAACATCACTAATCAGATGTGCTGGGGGGTCAATCGGCGTGGAAGTGGTCAGCTACCTAACTGGCTCACAGTACAGTATGTCCAAAGATAGAATATAGAGTACAACATACTCGCATGCATATTGCTCGGTAAATCATACTCTGTGGACCACAGTAATAGTAATAGTAACAGTGTAGCATGAATTTACCAAGCCTTGTGTCTCCAGTAAGTGTGAACCAGGCAGTGCAACACATAGTTAGCACGCGGCTCAAGCACATTTATCCAGTATAGATTGATAAGCAACTCATTTTGATTAAAAATGTTCTAAAACAGTTCAGTACATAAGACAATTTAATAAAGGAGCTAGCTCATCATTTTTCGGTTAAAAACCTCAGTATGTCGTTCGTGATAATTAAAAACTAGAGGTTTAAATTTAAAACAATAAATTAGGTTATATGGTATCTATGTAAATAAATTAAATTTGATCAGGTATGGTTAGGCTATTTAACTAAGGCTAAAATTTTATAATTTTCATGGCTATAAAATTGGCCTAGAATTTACATCTACAGTTCAACAGTAGACAAATACGTGTAATTATCTCTAGTATCTCATAAAAATTTCCTTACCCCAGTGGATGTCGATAGTTTCTTTATACTCTAATATATGAGTCAATCAGTCCCTTCTTGTGAGTTCATTTCCTCCGAAGCTGAAATAAATTATCAATTACTTGAATTAGTCATTGCAGGCTAAATTTCAACCCAGTATATCACATTTAAATTTTTAAGCTTGGTTTATCTAATTTGGCCATTTTACAACGAAATAAGCTAGACTTCATTCTAATTTCATCATTATATATTTCCTATATTTTTAAGGGCTGATCTTCACCTTTTGGAGCCTTTAATTAAACTACGCTATAGCTTCTAAATTCTTCTTCTTCTCTCTATTTTTCACGTTCCAAAACAGCACTTCATCCTCATTCATATTTCTTCTTCCACCGAATGTCACTATACAAAGAAAAATTATTTGGCGTGGATATTTCGATTTTTGGGCTTCCTTCCTTTTACTCCTTTGCTACTTGATCGAAACAAGTAGTAGTAGAGTACGTAAAACAATAGCAGCGAGCAGCAACGTGGAGATGGTTGGCAGTAACGATAACTTGGCAAGGTGAAACCGAGTTGTGGCAATGGTGAGGCAGTGACGAGAAAGGAAACAAAGGGGAATTATTGGCTCTATCGAGAGGGGGGTGAATCGGTATTCTAGCGATAATGGTAAATTTAAACTTAATTGAATCTAATTGCAAGTAATCAAAGAATAATCAATAAAATGTAGTACAATAAATTAAAGAAGATAAGGAAAGGAAACAGCAAACTCAGTAGTTTATAGAGGTTCGACCAATCTTTTGCCTACGTCCTCTCTTCTTGACCTCCTTGTCAAGAGCTTTCTTTCACTATATCAGTAGCTGATACAAACTCCCTTTTTCAGGTTAAGGAATAACCTCTCTACCCTTTTTACACAGGCAAATATTCACCCTTTACAAAGTTATCTCACATAGGAACTCTCCTATTCTCTCTTGAATTAAGGATGAATACAAAGTGAAGCTTTCTTTTGAGGGTAGGAGAAAATAGCTTCTACACAAGGATTTTTACAACAATGTCAATAAATGATGTTTGAAGACCAAGAGAATGTTGGAAAAGATTTCTTGAGAATATACAGAATTTATAGCAATAGTGTCTTCTTTTCCAGTGTCTTCAATGCTTGATTTTATAAAGCAGGATTGGTAGTTGGAGCATTTAATGCTATTTTTCCCGTTGAAGATTTTATAGAAAGAACCGTTGGGAACCTCCAGTAGAGTGCCAAATCGATCTCCCATCATGACCAGATCGATCTCTTAGTTTAAATTCCTGCAATTACAAAGCAACTTGAAGCATGAAGATCGATCTTATGATTGTAGAGATCGATCTTATAATTTGAAAATGTTAGTGAAGATCGATCTGTCGAACTAGCAGATTGATCTTCTAATCTCTCTGCTTGAGGTAAGATCGATCTCCAGATCGATCTAGCAAGTACTCTCGTAGAGAGGAGATCGATCTCTAATCACCCTAGATCGATCTCATAAACTCTCTGTTTGAACATAGATCGATCTACAGATCGATCTAATACCTTTAGCCTTTGTCTTAGAGGAGATCGATCTCTTCCTAGACCAGATCGATCTCTCAGATATTCTATAATTTACAGATCGATCTCATAACCCCTACAGATCGATCTCTACTTCCTCAACATCTTATACAGTCTCTTTGAGTTTTTAATCTTTTAGCAGATCGATCTCATACTCTCATGAGATCGATCTCTCATACTAGAAAACCCAGGAGATCGATCTCTCATCTCATGAGATCGATCTCTCAACCT
The DNA here is from genome assembly GCA_033439115.1 of Firmiana major. Taxonomy (NCBI): domain Eukaryota; kingdom Viridiplantae; phylum Streptophyta; class Magnoliopsida; order Malvales; family Malvaceae; genus Firmiana; species Firmiana major. The sequence continues at coordinate 63,348,355 of CM065904.1, forward strand.
TAAATACTTAGTTTCTGGTACTGATATGTATTTAAATAAACTCTAAAACATGTTTAAAGCATTTCTATATCCATTATTGAATTTACTGTTTTGTCATTTCAAAATAGATTAACTCAACAATCTCCCTTTTTTGATATGATAAAACTTATTCAATAAATATGTTTAGTTACCCCCTTTGAATAAAATTTGTTTTGCTTTCAAAAACTCCCCCTTAATGTAAGCTCCCCTTAGCTCCCCCTTAATTTAAGTTTCCTTTAAACATGTTTTCTTAACATATTCTTCTCCCCCTTTTTATCATATTAATGGCAATAAAGGCATAAAATCATTTAATTTCAAAAGATATGTTATTTCAAAATGATAACTAAGCATAACACATGTCCCAAAGCAATCATGTCATTTCACAAGATAAACATTCAAGCGATTTATGTCTCAAAATATAAACAATGGAAGATAAACATTAGTAATCATCTAGAACATTCTTAGCAAGCATGCCCTAAGGCTAAGGAGGAAATCACTCCAAAAGATCCTCGACTCGAGTGCGGGTAACCTGCAACTCATCGAACATAGCTTGCTGTGTGGCATGAAGGTTTGCAAATCCTTTATCCATCTTCTGGTTAAGCTCCATAACCATAGCCATAATCGATTCCAGCCTGTCGGATGATGAGGCAGGTGTAGTGGGCTAAGCAGTCGACGAAGAAGGAACCTTAGTAGTCGGGGCGATAGGCTCAGCTGGTAGGTCTTCTTCCATGGTTACCTCAGACAGCTTTTCTCATTTCTTCCTCCATTGCCCTTAAAAGTCCTTGTAGTACCCCATATGGTGAAGTGTACCAATGTTCAAGACGCTCTTTGTAGAAGGAACTTCACCGGTCTCACAAGAACAATAGACCCCGAGTCTTTAGAGCAAGTTCGCAAGCAGTTATGGGAAGACTATCGTGGAGGCTTATCCGCGCACGAGTTTCAGCTAATCTTCGTAAATGAAGTGGACTAGATTTGGTTTTTGGTTTTGTGAAGTGTGAAGGTAGTGAAGCCAAAAACGGTCTAGTCTCCTGACCGTGGAGTGGCGGGTACCGAAGGGTCTGAGGTTCCATGAGATTATAAGGTAGAGTAACCTAAGGTGCATTGGTAGGTCACTCGCCTTATCCCCAGGGAGGTTAAATTCGAGGGGTACCTCCTCCTCTTCATCGGTTAACCCATCATCTTCAATGCCAAACACTAGGGCTAATAGGGTTGTGTTTACAGAGATTGTTTTAGCCATGACAAATGTTTTGAACCCTAGAATCTTGCAGGTATCATCAGGGTCGTATATGAGTTCAGCGTTAGAGAAGAAAGCCCTAATAATTTTTGGAGGTGTCGGGGTGTTTATCTTAAGGAATGGAAGCCAACCAAACTCTTCCATTTTTGACAGATAAGGGAAATCAATACGATTTAGGAAAGAGAAATCAATTGTTCGCCAGTGTTTAATTGGCATGGTTGAGAAATATTCTTCATATCGTTTCCTTTTTGCAGGTGTTTGAAAACACCTGCTAAAGGTGGTGACAAAAGAAGGAGGAGCTATTTGAGGTTGGGAGGATGACCTTCTATCAACATTTGATGTTGGTCTAGGTGGTTTGGTTCCAACTCTCTTAAGATGAGACATGTTTGTAGGCTAAAATTTTATCTAGACATACCCTAAGATTGTTTTACACACCCTAGGCAACAGTTCTCTAGAAACCTAGGTAATGGAACAGTTCTAGAGTTGCCCTAATGATGATTTCAGCAAAAACAAAGAAATTTTTGAAGAAAATTCAACAATGTAGGTTACTAGAACACATATTGATGAAATGATTAGGCAAGAACCTTACCGAGATCGATCTGGAAGTGAAAATCGAAGGAGGAGGCGCGACAGAGGGTTAGGAATTTGAAGATTTGGGATTTTAAAATTTGGGGATTTTGAAGCAATATTTATAGTCCAGGGTTAAGGAGATCGATCTGTCGAGGTACCAGATCGATCTTATATTTTCAAAAACTTGAAGAGATCGATCTTCAAAATACAGAAGCTCAAGGATATCGATCTGCCAAATGCAGAGATCGATATGCTATCTTTTAGAGGCTTAAGGAGATCGATCTGCTAAATGCAATGATCGATCTGCTATCTTACAAAGGCTTAAGGAGATCGATCTGCCAAATGCAGAGATCGATTTGTTCAATACAGAAGCTTAAGAAGATCGATCTTATGGGATAGAAGATCGATCTGCTTAGCTGAACCTTATTGTTTTAGGCCAATTTGGAGCATGAAGATCGATCTATAGTGATGGGAGATCGATCTCTCATACTTTTTACCCAGAAAATGAATTGAAAAATCAGTTAAAAATCACTTTGAAATCAAGGTTTTGAAAAGGATAAATCTCAAGGAACATTCATTAGTCCTAATTCACCTCTAAGAACACAAAACCTATCTCTATCAAGAGGTTTGGGAAAGATATCAGCTATTTGATGTAAAGTATCAATATATTCTAAAATTATATCTCCTTTTTGTACATGATCTCTAAGAAAATGATGCCTAATCTCAATATACTTAGTTCTAGAGTGTTGAATTGGATTTTTAAAAAGATTAATGGCACTGGTATTATCACATTTGATAGAGACTTGCTTCATGTCAATACCATAGTCTTTCATTTGTTGTTTAATCCATAACACTTGAGCACTACAACTACCAGCTACTATATATTCTGCTTGTAAGACCCCGTATATGTATAATGGTAATGTGTGTAATTAGATCAAATAAATATGAATGGACTTGTAATGTAAAGTATGATTGATGTAAGTCCATGGATTTAATGTACGTATGTGAAATATGATTTGTAACGTACACACAAGTTCCATTGAGTATGAATATGAAGAAATGAATTCTTGTAAGAGATGAATGTGATCGAAACTCAAAATGTGTAGTGTAGTAAAATGGAATGAAGTTATGCTTCCATTTGGTTTTATATAGCATACCTTTGGACATACAATGAATGCACATAAGTTTCAATGTGCATAAGGTATGAATGGGTGCCATTTTCAAGTTATAAAGGTGGATGGATGAGAAAATGGCCATGGAAATAGATTAAGGATGTATTGGTATGAGTTGCAGCAAGGAAACTACAGGAAATCTGGAAAACATGAGGGCCAGATCGATCTCATAGGATGAGAGATCGATCTGGAAGAGCCAGAATGCTCTTATTTGGGCGAAAGAATAAAGCAAATCGATCTCCAATGGAGCCAGATCGATCTCCCAAGCATTCTGTAGTGAAAAGATCGATCCCCAAGCACCCAGATCGATCTCCTTAGCTCTCTGTTTAGGACCAGATCGATCTCATGCTTCGACAGATCGATCTCATGCTTCAACAGATCAATCTCATGCTTCGACAGATCGATCTCATGCTTAAAAATGCCGTGAAAAATAAGGATTTAAGGGGACCAGATCGATCTCCTCATGAAACAGATCGATCTCCCCAAGCTATTTCTATATAAGGAGGGCTGAAAATCTGGAAATCTCGAAAAAAACACTTAACTTTACAATCTCAACCCAAAAACCTAACTTTCCCTCTCTAAAATCAGCCATTTTCAATGAGATTTGAAGAGAGATCATTAGAGGCAAAGTTGTTCCTATTAAAGAGAAGAACAACATAGTGTGAAGGCATTTTTCCATTGTTGCTATTGAAGGAGTTAAGGGCATTGCCATTTGGAGCAAGAAGAAAAATCATAATTGGTAAGATTCTAACACTCCAATCCAAATACATTGTCTATTTAATTGATTTTGGAGTTGTTTGGCCTGACTATTGATGGATAAATTATCTAGGGATGTGGTGGAATTGGTGTGACCTAGAAAACCTAGAATGGGTATGATGTGAGAATATATGGGTTGAATGAGTTTATGATTTATGGGCATGCTAAAGTTGTTATTGGGGTAATGTTTATGATTTTAGATGGTTAGATGGAATTACATGGCGAGTTGAAGGAATTGTGAAAATGGGTATGTATATGATTGATAAATGCCATAGTGAGCGAATTCATGAAATATGAACACTATGAGCTTAATGTCGATTTAATATCGATTTGGAATAAGTTAATAGGCCTAAGAAGATCCATAGACTCGAGTTATAGGTAAAGTAATGAAACGAGGCCATATAAGCTTTAATAGAGGCTATAGATTAAATTGACTATAGCAAGCACAAGGGTTGCATTATATGGATCGAATATAATGCGAGATACGATTTTGTGCAGTCCCGAAGAGTTCGTTGAAGATGAATTGAACCGTACGAGTAAGCAGCTTAAGGAAGTGGAATCACGCATCGCGATTCCAGGTAAGGGAATTTTGTGAGTATATAGAGGTAGCTGCTTGTACTTTGAACTTGTGGGTGAATAGCAGGTGTTTTATGAAATGCATGGTTGCTCAAATAAATGTTGATGAGTATATGCGTGATTTTGGTTTTGAAGTGGATTTTATGAAATGGGATAGTAAGGCTAATAATTGCATAAATCTAATGTTTTGATGTTTTTCAAAACGGAATTGCTTGGTTTTAAGCAAGCTTGTAGATGGGCTGGCTAGTGTTTTATTGATGTTGTGAAAAAAACATTTGTGAAGTGCTAAACCCGGTTGCCGGGATTATTTGATTATGTATGAGCCGCCTATCGTATTTGCATGACATAAATCGCGCTAGAGCCTCGCTCGCGCTGGATTTCTATGTTTTCACTTGTGTGAAACGTGCTGGAGCTTAGCTCGCACCTCGATTTGGAAACTATGATGATGTTTATAAATCGTACTGGAGCTTCTGCTCGTACATGGCTTTTGAGTGGTTGTCTTATGAGTATAACCGTACTAGAGCTATGCTCGTACGCGTCTCTTTATGAGAGGATGCATGAGTCGTGCTAGAGCTTTGCTCGCACAAGTTTGCAATTGTGATACGTATAAGGTTGTGAAACTTGGTAAGATCCTTAAGCCTTACATCCTTAAGCCTTACATCCTTAAGCCAACATCCTTAAGCCTAAAGAGGCGGGGAGGCTCTGTTAGGCGGGGAGGCTCTGTTCGGTGGGGAGGCTCTCTTACGGTGGGATCCTTAAGCCAACATCCTTAAGCCCTGGAGGGGCGGGGAGGCTCTGTTAGGCAGGGAGGCTCTCCTACATGGGTACGGTAAGATCCTTAAGCCCTACATCCTTAAGCCAACATCCTTAAGCCCGAGGAGGCGGGGAAGCTCTGTTAGGCGGGGAGGCTCTGTTCGGTGGGGAGGCTCTCTTACGGAAGGATCCTTAAGCCCTACATCCTTAAGCTAACATCCTTAAGCCCGAGGAGGCAGGGAGGCTCTGTTAAGCGGGGAGGCTCTGTTCGGCAGGGAGGCTCTCCTTCACGGATATGGAAAACTTTTGGTATGGGGTAGGTAAGACCTAGGAATGGCACCCCCAATCACGATATGAGTCTGCGGAGTACGCTGTACCGTGTATATCACATGGAGTACGATGTACCACATGATGGTTATGTGTTGAGAAAGTCTGGTGAGGGATAATCCATCTTCATGCCAGCGTGATACCCCGCACACCTGGATGCGTGTGGTCTGGGATGATTTATGATGTAATGGTCCACATAGGCACTTTTGATATAGTGACCTAGTTTTTATACACATGCGTGAATTGTGAAATGAAAATGTGGTTGTGATTGTGAGTTGATTTGGTGGTAATTATGTGTTGAGAAAGAGGTTTATGATGTTGGTTTAAAAAGGAGATTTCTTAATGAATTGCCCTTTTTATGAATTTAAATGAGATTGAGCATGAGATGATTTTTACATGATGCTTCTACCATGTTTTATATGCCAATGCACATGATTTTGATACATGATATATATGTATATTCACATGGCATAGTTTTATTCCTCATGCTCCTACCATAAATGATTTATGCATAACACTATCAGCATGTAGATAGAGTAGTTATCTACCATGCTTGCATTATTGCCTTACTGAGCGTGTAGTTGCTCATCCCACTCTATTTTCCCCTACAGAGCATGCATAGTAGCCCAGTAAGGACTGAGGCGTGGTATTTTGGACTCCGCTGCATCTCCATTGCTAAGAGGTATATACACAGTGATTCTTTTTGTATCTAAACAATGTAAAAGCACAGTATTCTTTTGAGTTGTAATTATGGGGGATGTAGATGTCAGTAAAACATGTATTCGTATAAGTACACGATTAAATGCAAATGTATGACATCGTTTTAATTAATTGAGAATGAATGAGATTGGTGTTTATTCTTGACTCACAGCCCAACAGTGTGTGGTGAGTTTAGTTCACGACCGGGTAAGGTAACAGTAAAACGCGAAAAATTTTCAGTGATTTTCGGTTAAAGAGAATGGAATTGGGTCGTGACACTGCTTCTGTTGTGGATTGTGTTACACTATTTTGTTTCTTAGAGAACCATGAAATTAATCTATTTCCTAAGAATTGGCATGTTCCTGAAGTGCTCTTTCTATCTATTTTACAACCTCCAAAATCTGCATCAGAAAAAGCATGAAGAGCAAAGGTGGAGTCCTTATGGTACCAAAGTCCTAGAGAAGGAGTGTCTTTGAGATATCTAAAGATCCTTTTAGTGGCTAGTAAGTGTGACTCCCTAGGAGAAGATTGAAATCTAGCACATAGGCATACACTAAACAGAATATCTTGTATACTTGCAGTAAGATAAAACAATGAACCAATCATAGACCTATATAGTTTAGTGTCTACACACTTACCACTTTCATCTTTATCAAGTTTGATGTTGGTGCCCATTGGAGTTGCTTGAGGTTTACAGTTATCCATTCCAAATCGTTTGAGCAAATCCTTAGTATATTTAGCTTGATTGATGAAGGTTCCATCTTTAGTTTACTTTACTTGAAGTCCTAAGAAGTATGTGAGTTCTCCTATCATGCTCATTTCAAATTCACCTTGCAAGATCTTAGCAAACTCTTGATAAAGAGATTCATTAGTTGATCCAAAAATAATGTCATCTACATACACTTGAACAACTAGTAAATCTTTATTTTTATTTTTGATAAACAAAGTAGTATCTACCTTTCCTCTTGAAAATCCTTTTTCTATTAAGAACTTTGACAGTCTTTCATACCATGCTCTAAGAGCTTCTTTTAAACCGTAAAGTGCCTTAGAAAGTTTGAAAACATGTTCAGGAAATTCAGGACTTTCAAAACTGGGAGGTTGCTCAACATAAACTTCATCATTGATGAAGCCATTCAAAAATGCACTCTTTACATCCATTTGATATAATTTCAAGTTTTTGTAGCATGCAAATGTAAGTAGCATTCTTATTACTTCTAATCTAGCTACCGATGCATAAGTTTCATCATAGTCTATTCCTTCTTCTTACCTATAGCCTTGTGCAACTAGCCTAGCCTTGTTTCTTATGATCACACTATTTTCATCCATCTTATTCTTGAAGATCCATTTAGTTCCAATTATAGAGTGATCACTAGGTCTAGGAACTAGATTCCATACTTTGCTTTTTTCAAATTGATTTAGTTCTTCTTGCATGGCTAAAAACCAATTATTGTCATTTAAAGCTTCATTGACATTCCTTGGTTCAATTTGAGATACAAAGGCTATATATTGACATACATTTCTTAAAGAGGACCTTGTTCTAACTCCAAGAGTTGGATCACCTAATATTTCACAATCTTTGACATATCCTAATTCTCTTAGTGCTCTAGACTCTCTTTCTAACATTTCTAGTTCTTCTTCATCCTCTCGATTAATGTCAAGTTTCTCTAATACCATTCTCTATGTTTAAGGTTTCTTTCAAGTTCTCATCAAATATTTCAATATCCTCATCATTGGTTGAACTTTTAGATATATCATTTGACTCATCAAATATTACATGTATTGATTCTTCAACCATCAAGGTTCTTTTGTTATATACTCTATATGCCCTTGAATTCAAGGAGTAGCCTAAAAAGATTCCCTCATCACTCTTGGCATCAAATTTTTCTAAATTGTCTTTTTCATTATTTAAGATAAAGCATCTACAACCAAAGAGGTGAAAATAGCTAATATTAGGCTTCTTTCCCTTGTAAAGCTCATAAGGGGTTTTCTTTAAGATTGGTCTAATCATGGCTCCATTAATGATATAACAAGATGTATTTATAGCTTCAGCCCAAAAATATTCAGGTAAGTTATTTTCACACAACATGGTTCTAGCCATTTCTTCCAATGTTCTATTTCTTCTCTCAACTACCCCATTTTGTTGTGGTGTCCTAGGGGCTAAAAAATTATGACTAATTCCTTGATCATTGCAATATTCATCAAATCCAATATTTTCAAACTCCTTACCATGATCACTTCTAATACTAGTTATAGTGTAACCTTTTTCATTTTGGGCTACTTTTGCATAGACAATGAATTTTTCAAAGGCTTCATTTTTTACTCTCAAGAAGAACACCCAAGTGAACCTAGTGTAATCATCTACAATCACAAACCCATAATGCTTCCCACCTAGGCTTGCAGTTCTAGTTGGTCCAAATAGATCTAGGTGAAGTAATTGGAGATGCCTAGTGGTTGATACACTATGTTTAGGTTTAAATGTTGTCTTTTTATGTTTTCCTTTGACACAAGCTTCACAAATTTTGTCATAGTCAAAGGACAACTTAGGTAATCCTATAATAAGGTCTTTTCTAGCTAGCTTAGATAATACATGCATGCTAGCATGACCTAGTCTTCTATGCCACAACCATGGTTCTTTTTCTTTCTCTACCATAAGGCATACATTTTCATTTTTAAGTTCATTTAGATAAACAATGTATATGTTACCTTGTCTATGACTTAAAAAAAGAACTTTATTAGATTTAGGATCTACAACATGACATTTCAAGCAATCAAAAATTACTTTGTAACCTTTGTCACAAAGTTGACTAATACTTAGCAAATTATGTTTTAGACCCCTAACAACTAAAACCTTTTCTAGTGAGAAATAGTCATTACCAATTGAGCCACTTCCTTCAACTTGGCCTTTGGAATTGTCCCCAAATGTGACTTCTCCACCAACTTTTGATTTAAATGAGTTGAAGTGGCTTCTATCACCGGTCATATGTCTTGAGCATCCACTATCCAAGTACCAAGCTTCCTTTGCTTTTGCTTTATAGCAATGCTCAATCACCTATAATCAACATTCAAACTTTTTTCTTAGGTACCCAAATTTTCTTGGGTCATTTAGAGTTAGTGAATAAAATTCTTGATCCCTTTGGGATCCATTTTACTATATCATTAATGTCTTTTGAATTAACTACCTCTTTTGGAATCCAAATTCTTTTCACTATTTTTCCTCTAAATGTGGTCATCTTCACATTGCAACTATATGATGCATGCCCCTTTTTATTACAATGTGAACAAGTAGTTGAGGGTTTATGCATATTCTTTCTAGCTAAGAAACTTTTGAGGTGAGTCTCCTCACTTTTTCCATCATATCTTAATCCATTCTTATCAAAGAAGGCCCTTTAAGTTTCTAGCATGTTATCTAATTTTTGTTGACCCATGTAAAATCTAGCAAAGGAATTATGTAAGTTGCTATTTTTTTTCTTTTAGGTCATGAATTTCAAGATTTGTATTTTCTAATTTCTTTTCATATTCTATCTTATCCTTTAGTATTAACTCATTTTCTTTCTTTAGTTTAGATATTAATTTTTTGTACTTCATACTCATGCATTCATATTCTAATGCAAGGTCATCAAATGCATCTTACAGTTCATCAAAAGAGTACTCATTGAGATCTGAAGTTACCTTTTCATCTTCAATTGCCATGAAGCATAGATTGGTAGTATCTTCATTTGAATCATCATCGGAGCTGTCACTGTTGCTCCATGTTGCCATCATTGCCTTCTTTTTGTGATACCTATCATTTGATCTTTTAAGAAGAGGGCAGTTAAATTTAATATGTCCAGGTTTTTTGCATTCATAACATATAATAGTATCTTTTCTACCTAGTTCTTCTTGTTCTTTCTTGTGGTTTCTCCTACCACTACCACTTGCTCTCATTCTCATAAATTTGTTAAATCTCTTGGCAAACATTACCATTTCAAGATCTTCTTCATTACCACTCTCATTTTTATTTTCTTTCAAGTCTTCTTGAGTATGGATTTTAGAGCTACTCCCACTTTCTTGGATGGCTCTTCATTTCTCCTTAACTTCATTTCATATGTGAGTAGTGACCCTATTAGTTCATCTAGTGATAGTGTGTGGGAATCTTTGGATTCCTCAATTGCAGTTACTTTAGCTTCCCATGATTTTGGTAGGCTATTCAATATTTTCTTAACCATTTCTATATTTGCATAGATTTTCCCTAAGGACTTTAGACCATTTATTACATTAGTAAATCTAGTGAACATGTCACTAATTGATTCTCCTTCTTTCATCCTAAATAGCTCATAATCATGTGTGAGCGTTCCTACCTTAGTCTCCTTTACTTGAGTTGTGCCTTCATGAGTAATTACCAATTTATCCCAAATTTGTTTGGCATTGTCACAACCAGAGACTCTATTATACTCATTTGGCCCTAAAGCACAAAATAGGGTGTGCATGGCCTTTGCATTTAGCTGAGCACATTTTACATCATTTGAATCCCACTCATCTTCTTCTTTAGGGATATCTCTTCCCTATTCTTTTAGTTGGGATTTGAGGACCTTTAGTTATAATCCTCCATACCTCATAATCATTTACTTGAATGAAGAGCATCATCCTAGTTTTGCAATAAGCATAATGTTCACCATTAAACATGGGAGGCCTAACTGTAGAATGCACCTCTCCTACTAGATTGGTTGCTACATTGTTGTGAGCCATTAGATCATTTTTAACTCTTAGGAAGTTATTCCTTTATGATCAAAGAGTCCTTACTCTGATACCAATTGTTGGCTCTACCGAGAGGGGGTGAATCAGTATTCTAGCAATAATGGTAAAATTAAACTTAATTGAATTTAATTGCAAGTAATCAAAGAATAATCAATAAAATATAGTGCAATAAATTAAAGGAGATGAGGGAAGGAAACAACAAACTCAATAGTTTATAGAGGTTTGGATAATCTCTTGCCTACGTCCTCTATTCTTGACCTCCTTGTCAAGAGCTTTCTTTCACTATATCAATAGCTGATACAAACTCCCTTTTTCAGGTTAAGGAATAACCTCTCTACTCTTTTTACACAGGCAAATATTCACCCTTTACAAAGTTATCTCACAGAGGAACTCTCCTCTTCTCTCTTGAATTAAGGATGAATACAAAGTGAAGCTTTCTTTTGAGGGTAGGAGAAAATAGCTTCTACACAAGGATTTTTACAACAATGTCAATAAATGATGTTTGAAGACCAAGAGAATATTGGAAAAGATTTCTTGAGAATATACAGAATTTACAGCAATAGTGTCTTCTTTTCCAGTGTCTTCAATGCTTGATTTTATACAGCAAAATTGGTAGTTGGAGCATTTAATGCTATTTTTCCCGTTGAAGATTTTGCAGAAAAAGCCATTGGGAACCTCTAGTAAAGTGCCAGATCGATCTCCCATCATGACCAGATCGATCTCTTAGTTTAAATTCTTGCAATTACAAAGCAACTTGAAGCATGAAGATCGATCTCATAATTGTAGAGATCGATCTTATAATTTGAAAATGTTAGTGAAGATCGATCTGTCGAACCAGCAGATCGATCTTCTAATCTCTCTGTTTGAGGCAAGATCGATCTCCAGATCGATCTAGCAACTACTCTCATAGAGAGGAGATCGATCTCTAATCACCCTAGATCGATCTCCTTAACTCTCTGACTTTTAAGAGATCAATCTCTATCCACAGGAGATCGATCTCATAAACTCTCTGTTTGAACATAGATCGATCTACAGATCGATCTAATACCTTCAGCCTTTATCTTAGAGGAGATCGATCTCTTCCTAGACCAGATCGATCTCTCAGACATTCTGTAATTTACAGATCGATCTCATAACCCCTACAGATCGATCTTTGCTTCCTCAACATCTTATACAGTCTCTTTGAGTTTTCAATCTTTTAGCAGATCGATCTCATATTCTCATGAGATCAATCTCTCATACTAGAAAACCCAGGAGATCGATCTCTTATCTCCTGAGATCGATCTCTCAACCTTAAATACTTAGTTTCTGGTACTGATATGTATTTAAATAAACTCTAAAACATCTTTAAAGCATTTCTATATCCATTATTGAATTTAATATTTTGTCATTTCAAAGTAAATTAACTCAACAGGAATGATGGTTGTGAGAAAATGACAGTAAAGATGTGCAGGAATAGGCCTAAATATGTTGGGAGTTTTAAGAAGGCTCGATTTACTCTCATTCTCTCAATTGGTTTTTCTTTTAAATCTTCAACCTATCTTCTTTCTTCTCTCGTTTCTGTTCTGGTTTTTCAACCCTCTCTTATCCAGATTTTTTAGCCTACCACCTAGCTATTTCTTTCTCTCGTTACTCCCTCTTATTACAGTAGACCAGCGCACAAATAGGCTTCAGCTCTAACTTATTTTCAGCTGACCATACTTTCTCTACTCCTCAATCATTTTTGGTTCAGCTAAGATAGTTTTCAGCCTTTAGAAATTTGTTTTAAATTTTATTTCCTTTTATTTTCATTTTAGACTTAAATTCCTAGGCTGAATAGACATTGTCCTATACTTGAGTATTGTTATTAGTTTTTCCTTTTCTAGTAGCCTAACATGTTTTCTGTTTCGCTTTCTTTTCATTTCTTCAGGCCATCCATGCCTTCCTTTCCTTTCATCCCATTCCGATCTATTTTCCTTTCCTTGTCACAGATTCCATATGTAGTATATATATATATATATATGTATGTATATATTGTCCTCTTTTATACAATAACCAGCTGCTAGCATTAATTATTTTTAAGTAAACATTACTTTACTACCTGCTGCTACTGGTTCCAGCAGCAAAAATTCAGGTGCAACATATTGATGTTACCACTTATATATTTTTTGTCCCTCCTCTCCGTTTCTAAGCTTCAGCACTCCATTCTTTTTCTTTCGATTTTGCTTCAGCTTCGTTACTTCACTATCTTTATCTTAATTTAATTATACATCATGCAATCTTTTGTCAGCTAATATTCATGTCCTTACTGCCCTACCATGTCGGTTTGCAGCCCTCCAATCTGCTTCAGTTTCTTCCTATGCTGAATAGTAGCACCGTACTCCATCTTCTCCATATTTTTTTTGCTTCAATTTTACTGTAGCAACATTAACTCTCGGGTTTGGCATCATTAGAAGCCAAACCAGTTTGCGTGTTACTTCATTTGGCTATCTTTTTTTTTTATATCTTATCTTCATGTTTCCTTTGTTGGCCTGAATCATCATCATCCCTTGCTAACTTTCTACCGATAACATCATTATTAATTCAATTGGCTTGGGCAGATCAGGTTGGCTTATTTAAAAGCCAATCTTTGTTTCTTTAAATTCTTAATTAAGACTAATAATAACACTCTATAACATAATTAATGGTAGTATAATATTGCATTATATCTCACTTGGTATCTTGTATTGTTTTGTACTCATTTTTACTATTAGCATTTGATTTTAATTAAATTCACTTACGTTTCCTCATGTCAAACTTCAAATTCGATTAATTATCCTCCAATATGTACATATTAAATCCCAATTTGCTCACTTATAACTGAGTACAAGAAAATTTATGGAATTTACATTCTTGAACCATTTGATTATGAATCATATGGTACATGTGAAAGTTGTCTCCTAAGATGACCAAGACCCCTTTCATCAAGAAAGGTGAAAGATTTGGTGACTCGTTAAAAGGAATGAAGATAATAACTCGTTAATCAATGTGATTGAGTTAAATCTTTATGTTGTTAATATTGGATTCAGGATGTGGTTCGCACTTATGTAATAACAAAAAAGTTGCTAAAAGATAGTAGAAAACTTGACAAGAATGAAATAGTTCTACGTGTAGGCACTGGAGCAAAAGTTGTTGCCACTGTTATAGGAACTTACACTCTTTCTTTGTCAACGGGCTTGGTGCTTAAACTCAAAAACTGTTATTGTGTTCCGGCATTAACAAGAAACATCACATCGATTTCATACCTTGCGTTGCATGAATATTTTGAATGTAGAATTAAAGATGATACTTATTTTATAATTCTAAATGAGGTTCGTTATGGAATGGCTACAATTCCAATAGGCTTTTTGTATTGAATTCCAAAGAACCTATGCTCAATATTGATATAAAGAGAGTAAGAAAAGACAATCCATCTCCTACCTATATGTGGCACTATTAGCTGGATCATATCAATGAAACAAGGGTAACCAAATTACCTAGAGAGGATTATCTTGAACCATTTGATTATAAATCATATGGTACATATGAAAGTTGTCTCCTTCGTAAGATGACCAAGACCACTTTCATCAAGAAAGGTGAAAGATCTGGTGACTTATTGGTCGTAGTATATTTTGATGCATGTGGACCAAAGAACACTAATACTAGAGGTGGTTCTTCGTATTTCATTACATTTATAATTGACCGCTCAAGATATGGCTACATATACATGTGGGGAAAGATTAGCTCCCCCACAATGTCTATCTACATGTCAGTCCCAATTAGTTTTTTAAGCTATCCTAGATTTACCTTTATTTTGATTTAATTTCGATAATCTAATTGATGGAATATTTCGTAAGACCTTTTTCATCAATCTGGCTCAGTCTTAAAAATTTTTCCTTATCTTGGGAGTATTAAAGTAGGACAAATTACTTTCTTGAAGAGATTCTGTCCTCAGATTGGTTAAGTACTTTATCAAGAATGGTGAAGTTTGGACTCTTTATCTGTTTCTATTAATTTTTATTTTTGTTTTTATTATTTGTATTTTTTTCAATATTTTATTTATTTGAAAAAGAATAAGAAATATTTATAAGTATAAACTCTCATGAAGCCTTCCATCAATTTGGCTCAACTTTTAAAAAAATCTTCTCACATAAAATTTCCTAAGAAATATCGATTGACTTACTCAAGATTTCATCATCGGAAGGTTTAACTCTACCTTAAAGTTTATTATATTTTTTTATTTTTTATTTTTTCTTCATTTATTTATCATTTTCTATTTCTATTTTTATTTTCTTTTTTTTAATTAATTTGTTATTGTTTCATTTCCTTTTAAGATTTCCAATTTTCATTTTATTTTCTAGTCATTTGTCTATTTCTTATTTTTTAATTATATTTATTATATTCTCTACTTTTTCTAAATTGAGCCGAAGCTTTTACATTCATCAAATAATCAAAAGGATAAAAGAACCACTAAAGAGAGAATAAAAAATAAAATAAAACCAAGGCAAATACTAACTTGAAAGGCGAATGGGTTGAAACAGTTCAAGTCAAATATGCTGGAAGTTGTCAACTGCAGATGGCTTGGTCGTTGAGTCAGTCACGATTGGATCAGGTCGAACTTTAAGGAATAGGCGGATCGTCCCTTGTCAAAGCTTGTTTCGGCTTAGATATTTCAAGGCTTAACAAATTTTTTGGGCCAATAGTATTCTATATTCTCCAAAAAGACCTTTTTCCTTTAAAAATTTCTCCATTTGCAAAAACCGTAGCCTCGAACTATTCTGGTTGGCTCTTTTCACCGGTCCATAGCGGTCAGATCTATTCAAAATGTGTTGAAATGACCTCCTTCTATTCCCAAACCTAGATTCAAACCTCTTTTCCACTAAAACTCTGCCTAACTCCATGCATTTTATCATACCCGTATTTTATGTAGCTTGTTCCTTATGATTCCTATGTGCATGAACACTCTATTATTATAAACGAATCATAAGAAGAGTATTTACTAGATTTAAAGTGTATGTGAAAAGATTTAACACTTATAAGCTACATAAAAGCCTAATGTGAGCTATAAGAGCCAAAGGTTAAACCAAGTGGATTTGAATCATTCTGATTGAAGATGAGAACTTATAAAATGAAGATGTAGAGAACTCATGAAGGAAAGTCAGTTTGATTTAATCCCGAACACAAAAATAAGAGTAAAAGCTAAAAAGGGTAAAACATACCTTTTTAGCGTGTTAAGGTATTTCAGGTATTTCAGGTGTATTTACCTACCGAAAGCGGCCAAAACGTAAAGACGAAAGTGTAAAACATAGTATATGACATTTTCAAAATTTTGAAAAAAAAGTCAAATTGGTCAATGATTAAGGAAAAAGTCAATTGTAGTCAAGGAAAGTGGACTTTTACCATAGTTGACTAACCATGGTTAAAAATTAACCTAAGTATGGAGAAAAATTTGAAAAAAATATTTTTGGTTAGAATACAAGATAATCATCCCCAGAAGTAAGGAAAATTTATTTGGATGGATTCTAGATTTAATTTAATGGATAAAAACGTAATGGGCCAAAATGAAGATTTTAAAGCCCATTAAGGTATACTAAGTGTAGATCGAATTTCTTAGGTCCCTTAGACCGAATTGTTGGACTGATTGATAAGCCAAATATTTAGACAATTAAAGACCCGAGGTATAGTAAAAATGTCAGCCCAAAATACCATTAAGAAATCCCAAACCGAGAAGCCTAACTAAAAAGCCCATTAGTATAAGTTAAAAGCCATTAATGAAAGGTAACAAAGTCCAAAATGATAACCATGACCTAAACTTTTTGGAAGTCAATTTTGATGGCTGGAAAGTAAGGCTTAATGGTGAAGTAATTGGCTTATAAAATCAGCCACCACATGGTCTTCTTCAACTTATCATTCTATGCTAGAAGAAGAAACCATTAAAACACATTTATCCAAGCTTTCTCTCACAAGAAATCACTAGGAAAAAGGCATATTTGGAACTTGCAATCTTCATGAAAGTTGTTCCAAATTGAGAAGAGAGTGACATATGTTGTAATTGGCTATCAAGGAGCCATAGTGTGCAAACTGTGAGGCTTCAAAGTTTCGACCAAGTGTGAACACAAATACTAGGTATAATTTCAAGCTTTCCAATTCATATATGTTAATGTATGAATGATTTTGAGTATATTGGTATATGTTTTAAGCATTGAAACATATGAAATCACTATGAACATAGATTGCCCGAGAGTGAGTAGTGATAAATTGTTGAATGCCCATATGATTTTAAGGCATAAATGAGTTGATGTACATGTGTTCATGATTATGGTGTAGTTAGAATTTATCAATTTGATTAATTGATACATGAATTTAGTTAGCAATCAAGGTGTTTGATAAAATGCCTAAATGAAATAAGTGAAGCTTAAGAACATTGCCAACAAAGTGTTTGTGAAAATGCCTAAGTGAATTAGCTAAACAAATGGACATGGACAGCATGCCATGGCGTGACCGACGACATAGGATGCTCTCGGCCATGGCATTAGGTCCAATGCGCTAAGCTGTAAGACCCGAGTTTTATCATAAGAACAAAAGCAATGAATAGAAATTTTTGAGTACATTTAAAAATACAAAAGGATTGAAATGGTATTCCCGAACACGTGCAAGGGCAAAACGTTCAAAAGACCAAAATTCGATACTAATCAGGACAAGAAAATTTAATTAAAAATATGGGAATGAGAAATCTTGATCAATAACGAAGAAATAATTAAATTTCAGATTAAATTGATCAATATATGAATTTATTGGAATAAATCAAAATTTTCCTATCGAAAAATAATCCCGAAAATAATCGAAAAATACACCGAAAAGGTAAAATCGGATTGATAAATTCATTTACGAAATAAATGAATAAAATAATAATTTTTTAGATATTTTTAGATTTTAATAATATTTTAATTGATTAAAATATTATTAAAAATAAAATAATAATAATAAAATAATAAAAAAACCGAATTGAAAAAACAAAATAGAGAAGAATTGTGATTTACGATTCAGGGAAGGGAAACAGGGACCGAAGGAGTCGGTCCTCTTCACCGGACGGAGCGACCAGCGACAGACGCACCAGGCGACACAGCCGACATCGGCCCAAGCAGAGTCCGACGATGGAAGCATGAACTGTAGGAGAAACACCGGGAAAGAGCGAAGTCGAGAGAGGGAGAGAGGGAAAACAGTGACCGGCGCCGATTCAGGCCCGGCCACCGACAGTCGAAGGAAGCCCGACCCCTTGAGGACCCCCAGCCACCGAAACGCGGACCCCCAGTCACCGAAAACGTCGTAAATGATGAAGGAAAGAGGAAGCCACCAGCGAAAAGGAGAGCAGGCCGGACCGACCACTTTTCGACGACCTCGGGGAAAACTAAGACCAGATCCAAGATGCTCACGACCCAGCGGAGCCACTGGTGGCAGAAACCGATGGAGAACCGGTCGACAAGCCACTGAACAGGTCGAACCGGACTAAACCAGGGTCTGAACTGGGTTGAACCGAATCGGACCGAACCGGTTCAGCCAAAAAGAAAAGGAAAAGGAAGAAAAAGGGAAAAAGAAAAAGAGAAAAGATTGAGAAAAATTCCAATGATGCAATCAAGCTTCGAGTAAGTCGGTAAGCGGTCAAATTGACCGATTTAAATTTTGGAATATTTAATTTAATTAATATCCGACTGAAAATTTACCCGAAAAATAATTAATTGTGTAGCTCAACAATTAGCATCCACCCAGAGCTCGAGACAGCCTCGATTTGTGTACTATCAGGGAATCTCGGGTATGTAACCTTTATTTACGAAAATTTTACATCGTTATGCGTGTTGATAAATTACGGATTTAAATTCCACATAAATGAATTAAATTTTAGAAATTTGAATAAATTGTCGTAAATACTAAATTGAGATATCCGAGAATTTAGAACGAGGCTCAATAAATTTTGATGGGCCCAATGAGCCCAATAGGCCTCGATAAAGAGTGGAAAACGGGCTTAAGGCCGATTAAGGCCCATTATGGTACAATCGGGCCCCATATGGGTAAACGGATCTAATGATTTAAAATTAAGCCCAAAAAAATGAAATACAATTAAATTGTATTGTATTTGACCTGATGAACATTTATCCGCAGTGCCAGAGATTTGATTTGGATTCGGAGCAAATCGGACTGCCTGACGAGTCATCAATGAAAAGGTCAGACCGTACAGAAAATGAGGTAAGGGAATTATGTGAGTAGTTAGAGGTAGCTACACGTATTTTAATAGCTTTTCTGTACACTAAATATGTATGTATACATTGATATTGTATAATGATCCTAAAAATGGTTTGAATGATTTTAAGGATCGAAATAAAAAGACTATTTTACCCTATTGAGGGAGGTTCACCTAAGAATGGTGAAAGCATGACTTGCATGAAATGCATGATTTAAGGAAATTTATGGTTTAAGGATTTGATTGGTTAGATTGGCCAGTAATTGCATGAATTTCACATGATAACACTACGTAAGTGTTATTTATATTTAAATTGAAATTTCTTTGGAAAATAGGCCAACTATCAAGTTTATATGGAAATAGATAGTGCTAGCATATAGTTCGCACTATATCTGCGTTTGTGAATGTGCATAAATGTGCTTGAGCGGTTGCTCGCACTGATTTTATGATTTGATATGCATGAGAGCTGCTGGAGCCTAGCTTGCACTCTGTTTTGACTGTTTTGACGGTTTTGAACTGTTTTGACCTGATATGCATAAAAAGGTGCTGGAGCGATTGCTTGCACTAGTTTTACTGATTTGATATGCATGAGAGGTGCTGGAGCTTAGCTCACATCCTATTTTGATATTATATTGCTTAAAAGCCATGCTAGAGTGTAACTCGCACGAAATTTGATTTATTTATGCATAAAGCCGTGCTGGAGTGTAACTCGCACGAGATTTGATTTACTTGAAAATTCATTTGTGCTGGAGCTTGCTCGCACAAAGTTTTATATGGTTTTTATAATTCATTTGAATGTCGTACTGGATTTTTTCTCGTATGAGGTTTTCACTGAGTTTTTATACATATCCGTACTAGAGCATTGCTCGTACGTGGATTTTACTTGAATTTATAATCAGTTTAAGTCATACTAGAGCATTGCTCGTAAGCAGATTTTGCTGATTTTTATGAAACCATGTTAGAGCTTCGCTCGCACGAGGTTTTCTGATATCATGAATATGCATGGAGCTGTGCTAGAGCTTCGCTCGCATAGGGATTTATATTACATGCATATAGCCGTGTTGGAGCTTCCTGTAGACCGTGTGTCACAGTGAGATGACATGCTCACATGTGTATACTGAGACAGAGATGATATGGGTGGATAAGACCTATTGCAGGCACCCCTGATTGAGCTTGGGTTCATGGAGTACGTTGTACCGTGTATGTCACATGAAGTAGGCTGTACCGTGGGGATTGTTGGAGTGGAGTGGCATTAGTCACGAGGCAGCAACCCTTGCCCTCACAATCCTATTGTTATGCTATTCTGACCGGTAGGATGACCCACCTCCCGTTTTAGGTGTGATACCCAGCACACTAGGTATCGTGTTACCAGGGATCACTAGGATATGGCCATAGTCCTCGATGTTACTGATATAATCACTTGCTTGTCTCACATGATATAACTATTGATCATTAGACTAGGGTAGACCCGAGGGAGGGGTCAGGCCCTCGATTTTATGATTTTATGATTTGTGACCCTGAAAGAAGGGTAGTTTTATAATCGAAGTTTTACAATGAATTGTTTTACGAGTTGAGATTTGAATTATAAAGGGTAGTTTTATAATCGAAGTTTTACAATGAATTGTTTTACGAGTTGAGATTTGAATTATGAGATGTTTAACCCCTTTGGGTTATTTTATACTGCGTTTTAAATGAAATGGTTTAAATGCAGTAGCATGATGCTATTTTCCATACTTTTATTTCAAATTCATGATTTGTCTTACATGACATGAAAGAATGCATGATCTGGATTTGTTTCATGCTCATTATGATTTAATGATATCACATAAAATGCCTTTGATGCATGAATTATATGATTTTTATATGCACAAATAGCTTTGATAAACTATGTCATGGATGTATGAACGATTTTGTCACGACCCAAATTCCCCAAAAATCAGAGTTAATTTTTTTTTTCGCGTTTTGTTTATTTACTTGAATTCTTACCTGTCCTCGAATCGTGACCACACTTAACCAACAAATTGGGCTGTGCGTCAATGCCAATCCCACCATACCATTACCATCTAACTTATATTATTCTCCAGTCATTTATAATTGTTTACATTATTTATACATCCCCAAAAGTTACTTACAAACATGTTACTGTGCTATACTTATGTAGATACAATATGTACAAGTGTATATACCTTATGTTGATGGGCAGCAGCGGATATCCAGAATGCAGTACTGAGTCGCCTCAACTTCAACTGGAGATTATCTGTGGGAGAAAATGAAAGGGGTGAGCACATCAAGCTCAGTAAGGCAATCCTACGAACAAGTAGGTAACCATACTACCTACATGAACGTGGTACCATGCATAAACCACCCTTTCTCCACACATTTTAAAACAAATGACATGAGCTTATGATGTTATGTAAATTGAGTTTGCACGAAAAATTCAACATGCAATTATTTTAAATCATTTCTTTCTCTTTAAAAATTTCACAATAAAGTCAGGACTCGACCCCTCCTTCGGGTGATCCTGTCTCACACAAAATCATGAAAATTGAGTTTCTCGAAAGCATCGATATCCGAAAACATATGTATATATATATACAAGATACGAGACTAGGCAATAATTGTATATCGGTAATAACCAGGACTGGCCAATATGTGTCCTCGTGAGTCCGTCTAGCTTCACGGATCCCAGTGTGCGAGGTCTCACCCTGATCGGGAACCGCCCGAGAGGTGGGTCAATCCAACCCGTCAGTCTTATCCGATCTCACGCATCCGAAGATGCCGTATCCGAAGATACCCCGTATCACAAAGATACCGTATCACAAAGATACCCTGTATCACAAAGATACAGTATCCGAAGATACCCCACGGTACATCGTACTCCATGCTACTTGCACGGTACATCGTACTCCATGGACCCATATCACTCTAGGTACTCCAGCCCAAATGGCCTGCTTCCCACAGAGAGGTTTTGTTACTCAATACTCATTGCCATGTCTCAAAACGCACGTGCGAGCCTATTAAATCGGTGACACACAGTCTACCCGATGCTCCAAGCACGGTTCATCATATGTTCTCATAAAAATCAGTGCGAGCGATGCTCAGCACTCTCATCAAATCAAGTAAAATTGGCAGAGCCCGCTTTACATCTCCACAGGGCCGCCAATCTCATCCCTCACTCGCACCCTACTTAAGAGGTCTTTTGAGCCTGTTGGGCCTTTTGGCTGACTCCAAGGGCAGACAGCGCTACTCCACAAATCCAGTAAAACTAGTGCGAGTTAGGCTCAGCACTCTGTATATAAATCATATGAAAATCTTATAAAATCTGGTGCGAGTTAAACTCCAGTACCCTGTCTTGAAAATCATGTAAAAATATGGTGCGAGTTAGACTCTAGCACCGTGTCACGAAAGAGCATGTGAAATCTGGTGCGAGTTATACTCTAGCACCTATGCATGTAAAACTCTAGTGCGAGCTCTCGCTCCAGCACTAATGCATGCATCACACAAATCAAACATCGTGCGAGCTGAGCTCTAGCACGTCACATGTAAATAAAAACACGTAGGCGGCTCGGTTATCTCCAAATAGTTTTCACAGAAATTACATCGTTAAAGGTATGCAATGCTATGCATTTTTCTTTAAAAGTGAGCCAGCCTACTCATGCATGTGTTAAAATACCTCCAGAATGAGCAGGAACCTTTTGTTCTTGCTCCTCCCAATTTTTCCTAAATTTATAGATTTTACACTTAACTAGGGTATTTTAGTAATTTGCCCATTCGGGGCACTAAAATTATTATTCGACCTCTAGACCCTTCAGATAAATTTTAAAAGACTGCATATGACTTGAAATTTCGTAAAATTACCTCTAGCAGTCCGTAGAATTCCCTTACCTTATTTTCCTGTCGAGTCTGACCTTTTCTTTTCCAATGTTATCTCGTCGCGCAGTCCGTTATGCTCCCAATCAAATGCTCGAAACTGCGTATCAATATTCCTCAGGTCAGATAACATACAATTTAATTGTATTTAATCTTTTCTGGGCTTAATTTAAATCATTGGGCCTGTTTACCCCTATTGGGCCCGATTGCACCTTAATGGGCCTTAATCGACTTTAAGCCCGTTTTTCACTTAATTTTCACTTTATCGAGGCCTATTGGGCTCATTGGGCCTTCCAACAATTTATTGGGCCTCGTTCTAACTCTCGAATAGCTAAATTTAATATTTACGACAATTCATCTAAATTTCCATAATTTAATTCAATTTATGCGAAAATTTAAATTCATATCACGCATCACGATGTAAACTGTCGTAAATAAGGGTCACTTACCCGAGATTCCATACTAGTACGAAATTCGAGGCTGTCTCGAGCTCTCGGTGGATGCCAATCGTCGAGCTACATAATTTCATAATTTTTCGGGTAAATTTCCAGTCGAAAATTAATTAAATAAAATATTCCAAAATTTAAATCGATCAATTTGACCGCTTATCGACTTACCCGAAGCTCGATTGCATCACTGAAATTTTTTCCAATTTTTTCTCTTTTTCTTTTTCCCTTTTTCTTCTTTTTTTCCTCTCTTTTTTTGGCTGAACCGGTTCAGTCCGGTTTGGATCAGTTCAGACAGTCGGTTCTCTGCGGTTCGGCCAGTTCACCGTCGGTTCACTACCTTGCCGACCGGTTCTCCGCCAGCTTTCACCGCCAGCAGCTCCGTGAGGTTGTCCGCAGCTCGAATCTGCACTCGATTTCGATCGAGGTCGCCGGAACACCGCCGGTCCGGCTCTTCTCCTCTTCGCCGTCGGTACCCATTTCTTTCCTCGCCGTTTTCGACGCCGTCCGTCGGTTTCGGTGGCTGCCACCACCACCAATCGCATCGTCTGGGCCTGGGGAGTCCTCGGCTGGGTTCGGGGTCGGCCAGATCGGCGCCGTTCGCCGCCGATCGGAACTCTTTCTCTCGCGGCTTCTCTCCCCCGATTCACCGATCTCCGACGTCGGTAGGCTGCACCGCCGGTACCATCGTGCTCATCGGGCGTCGCTCTACATTTTTCGACCCTCGCCTGGGCTCAACGGTCGTCGGTGGCTCGCCGGGCATTCCTTGATCGGCTGCCCCCTTTTCGTTTTTCTGGTTCTCTCTCTCTCCCCGATATTTCCGTTTTCAGCCTTTTTTTTATTTTATCAATTATTATTATTATTATTATTATTATAATTTATTTAATTATTACACTATTCATTAAAAAAACTCTAAATACCCAAAATATCTACACTTATATTATTTTTATTTTAATTTAATTTATTTAATTTAAATTTAATTTATTAAATATATTTTTCTCCAAATTTTTGATATTATTCCTTCGCGCTTTTCGAGATATCGTTCCGGTAATTTTTTGGTATTTTTAAAATTTTTGAATCTTGATCAATTGACCCAAATTGTATAATTTCCTCATTATCGATCAAGATATCTTACATCCTTATTTTTAATTAAAATTTTCTTATCGCCTTCATACCGGGTTTTGGTATTTTTACCATTTTACCCCTGCTCTTGTTTCGGAATCAATTTAACCTGACCTTCCTTCATACATCCCCTATCTTTTCTTATTTAATTTTCGTATTTTAATTAAATTTGGGTCTTACAACTCTCCCCCACTTAAGGAATTTGGTCCTCCAAATTAGAACCAAATCATATGAGTCCATATACAACTCCGGGTACATCAATCGTATCATACTTTTAAATTCTTATGTGACCTTCTCCGGAGTGTATTACTACCAAAGGACTTTAATTAGGGAGATCATCTTAAACCTCAATACTTTCTCTTTCCTGTTTAATGCCCGAATCAACTTCTCAATATACTTATATTTTCATTAAACTGAACTTTTGGAATTCATATTCGATCACCTATGCTGGATTTGGATAGTATTGCCGAATCATCAAAAGCTGAGACACATTGTGGGTGCCTGTTAATTCAGGTGATAACACCAACCTATAGGTCTTATCTCCCACTTGTCTAATCTCTTAAAATATTCCATCCAGCGCAACTCAATTTACCTTCTTCCAAAAGTTCGCTATGTCCTTATTCCCTTAGGACAAGAAATATTTCAACCATACTAATTCACCAAGGGTGAATTCCAATACTTGTCTATCTGCTCTGAGGTGTTCTTAATCTCTCATCCTTAACTAAGCATCCTTAGAGACTTATTATCTAAAGTCGAAATTAATTCTGTTCTGTCACCCACTTTTCTTATCCAATTTGGGGTACAACCCTACAACCATATACTACTTCATATCTTGTTATCCCGATACTCAAGTGACAACTGTCACTATTGGCGAATTTAATTAGAAATCAACTGATCATTTCCAGGAGCTTATAAAATCAATGGCACACGCTTTCATCGAATCCTCCAGAACCTGTACAGTCCTCTCTGACTGACCATCTGTCTGAGGATGAAAAGTTGTGCTAATACTCAGTCGGGTTCCCATAGCTTCCTAAAAAAATATTCCCTTAAGTAAGAAGTGAGGCGGGAATCCCTATATGATACCATGCTCATTGGAACGTTACTTAGTGTTCCACAATCTTCCTTACACATAAATCCTCATATATACTCTGAGTATTTAGAGATTTCATAACCAAAAGGTGGGCAGACTTAGTCACTCTATCGACTATCATCCGAATAGCCTCGTAATTCACCTGGGTCCTCTGTAACCTATCACGACATTCATGGAGACTTGCTCTCATTTTTCGTGCCGTGTCGATATAGGTAGGTGCTGCAATAACTCTGCAGACTTTTAATACTCTACCTTATTCTGTTGACATACTAGGCACTTTTTCACAATCTCTATCATGTCTCTTTTAACATCTAACCACCAATACCCTTTACAGAGATTTTAATATATTGTTTACTTCCATATGCACTGTATATCCTGAAGAGTGAGCTTCTGACAATATTACTATCTCATCAACTGTGGTCCTGGGGAGCACTCATACCGTCTCTGAACCTCTCTGTAAATCATTATCATACTCTGTGAACTCTATCACTGTACCCTTCTGAATCTGACCCAAACCATCGACATCATGCCGATCATCACGCTAAGCCTGTCAAATCCGGGCACTCTCATCCGGTTCTAGTCTCAGGCTAGCTGTCACACAATCACTGTCATCATCAGAAGGGATCACATCAATATTGAGGCTCATAACTGCTCTAGCAGCTCACGCTCCCTGACCATCATATGTAACACCATCCCGAGGCTCTTTCTGCTCGAGGTATAAGCCATTACATTAGCTTTTCCTGGGTGGTACAATTTTCACAAATCAAAACCTCTCAGAAGCTCTATCCCACTATGTATTCTCATATTCGCCTCTTTCTGTGAAAACAGATACGTGGGGCTTTATGATCAGTGCATATCCACAATTCCTCACCATGTACATAATAGTACCATATCCTCGGTACAAACACTACCATTGCTAACTTAAAATCATGAGTCAGATAGTTTATTTCATGATCAATGAGTTGTCTGACTCCATAATTGACTATCTTCCCATTATACATCAATACAAAGCTCCTTCATAATTTTGAGGTACCTATACTCACTGAGAACCTCTTGAGCTGTTAGGTATAGTGAAATTAATCACGGTGGTCAGTTCATACTTCACTACACCGAAATTCATGTCACATCTATCATCTTATTTATCATCTTATTTAAAGACCACATTTTCTTAGTTAAACGTGTCAACCAAGTAGACCATATTGAGAACTCGCAACAACCCAATCGTAAGAGCAATTTCCAATTATTGCTTACAATTTGCCCTGGACTTTAACTACACCCAACATATCATCAATAATGATGATTACGAATCGGTCCAGGTCAAGTTTAAACAACTCGTTATAGTTGAGCTCCACTACTTATTTCAATCGTCCATATCCTTGACTTATTTACGCATAAGCGTATAAAATCCTTCAAAATCGCTTATGTTTTCAGGTACTAACCTGCGTCATTTCTTTTTCTTATCTTAACGGCTCTTATTAAATTTTACTATGTTAACCTTTATGATTTTGTCGAATTTTTAATATTCTTATTGTCTTAGTAAGGGTATCCTAATGCTAAAGGTATTTATTACGACGATCGATTTCCCGTTATAGGTTATATATATATATCTAGACGCTGTCAAGTCTTCAGGCGGGGAGGTATTTTGAAATACCTTTATTAACCTTTAGACTTAACCACAACTACGTTATATCTCAGTCTCTGTGGTCACAATTTATATTCGTTACTAATTACTTTAATCCTAATGACTCTATATCGTAAGGATGTTCTTACCTAGCATATATCTCTTACTCCAATACATCTTGTATTCAGAATCTATCTTATCTTAAAGATTATCTCCTTCGTATGTCAATTATAACGAAACTCTTGTCATTATTCATTCCGCGAGTACAATCCTTTACTCCTTTAATTTCAACTGTTGCACCCCTTTTTATTACTTAAAATCTCTATATCCATATTCCGTTTATTTAATCCTCCTCTAATGGGGCACTCATTTATCAGTATTGTGCCCAATAATGTAGGCATTCATGCCTTTTACTCACTTATATGCGAATGAAGGCGGTATAAATAAATATGTGGCACCAGGATCAATAAACATATGTACTTCATTATTCATAACAAGTGTGGTATCTTACACCACATCCACGAAACATCAATAGTGTCCTGGTCCAAGACATCCTCTCGCCTTCATCCAACAGCCTACTTTCCTCTTTTTCTTTTCGGCTATGGTCTCCCTTTTCGTTGCAGCTATACCAATGAAGTTTTTCTCTGTCTCTTTACTTTTTCTGTGGGGCGATCTCGCCCAACTTGTGCAACCAAAATCAATGGTCCGTCTTACCACACTTAACGGCCATTTTCATCAATACAGTGTAGGTATAGACCCTCCTTCCGTGGTATCCACCACACATTCCACACTGCTTACAGTGCTTACACTGCTACACTGCTTCGTAGCAGGTCGGGGTCCTCCAATCACAATGCCCCTCAACAGTGCCAAAATTGGATGCACTAGGGCCTTACCAATTATCTTACTCCATAACTCATCAAATCTAATCTTTAACCAATTACCATTTTCTCATTTTTAACATCTTTGTCATTTCTCGATTCTCTTTTCTGTCTCTATTTCAGCCCTCATTACCCTTCCCAACCTCAGAGGCGTGCAATTCGTGTTCTTATTTACCCAACTGTAAATCTGCGCACTGCCTCGGTATAGGTAGTATCTCACGGGCCAATCAGACTCAAATTAAGAAGTTGAGCCATTTCATGAACTTTTAGACATCTCGACTGTCACTTGTTCATAGTGTCGAGGTAATATCTACCAAAGAATATAACTGAGTTTCATACTCATAATCAATTTAGTATTCCTGGGCAGTGTAAGAAATTTTTCCTTTAAATCATGCTCGGGATATCCTGTCACCGGAATACATCCAATAAGATTTCTCATCTTAGCTATGGACGTTTAACACTTAAGATGGGTCGAGCGGGTTTCCACCAATGTTCCGCTGCGCCCTCTGATCTCATTCATAATCTGAGCAATTAGCTCCTCAAAATAATTCCCATGCTTCGCTTCAATCTCGCGAAGTGTGTCTCAATAATGTCCGATTTCTCTATCGGACTCAGTGGGGCATGCTTAACATTAGCCTCCATTTCAATCTCATCCCGATTCTCATAAGTCAACTCAGCACGACTTAGCAGACTCAGGTCTACCTCTGTGACCTCTGCCTCGTGCACTATCTCATCTAACGCGACTCATATTAGGCATTCCTGCATTCTCAACCATTTCTTAGTCAAAACCCATCTCGATATACACTATTGTATCTAACCAAGCACAGTAACACGGGGATGTAATTTCCTAATTACTGACACTGACACACATCAGACCAATTTCTGCTCTGATACCACCTTTATATGTAACGACCCAAATTACCCAAAAATCAGAGTTAATTTTTTTTCGCGCTTTGTTTATTTACTTGAATTCTTACCTGTCCTCGAATCGTGACCACACTCAACCAACAAATTGGGCTGTGCGTCAATGCCAATCCCACCATACCATTACCATCTAACTTATTTATTCTCCAGTCATTTATAATTGTTTACATTATTTATACATCCCCTAAAGTTACTTACAAACATGTTACTGTGCTATACTTATATAGATACAATATGTACAAGTGTATATACCTTATGTTGATGGGCAGCAGCGGATATCCAGAATGCAGTACTGAGTCGCCTCAACTTCAACTGGAGATTATCTGTGGGAGAAAATGAAAGGGGTGAGCACATCAAGCTCAGTAAGGCAATCCTACGAACAAGTAGGTAACCATACTACCTACATGAACGTGGTGCCATGCATAAACCACCCTTTCTCCACACATTTTAAAACAAATGACATGAGCTTATGATGTTATGTAAATCGAGTTTGCACGGAAAATTCAACATGCAATTATTTTAAATCATTTCTTTCTCTTTAAAAATTTCACAATAAAGTCAGGACTCGACCCCTCCTTCGGGTGATCCTGTCTCACACAAAATCATGAAAATTGAGTTTCTCGAAAGCATCAATATCCGAAAACATATGTATATATATATACAAGATACTAGACTAGGCAATAACTGTATATCGGTAATAACCAGGACTGGCCAATATGTGTCCTCGTGAGTCCCTCTAGCTTCACGGATCCTAGTGTGCGAGGTCTCACCCTGATCGGGAACCGCCGGGGAGGTGGGTCAATCCAACCCGTCAGTATTATCCGATCTCACGCATCCGAAGATGCCGTATCCGAAGATACCCCGTATCATAAAGATACCGTATCACAAAGATACCCTGTATCACAAAGATACCGTATCCGAAGATACCCCACGGTACATCGTACTCCATGCTACTTGCACGGTGCATCGTACTCCATGGACCCATATCAATCTAGGTACTCCAACCCAAATGGCCTGCTTCCCACAGAGAGGTTTTGTTTCTCAATACTCATTGCCATGTCTCAAAACGCACGTGCGAGCCTATTAAATCGGTGACACACAGTCTACCCGATGCTCCAAGCACGGCTCATCGTATGTTCTCATAAAAATCAATGCGAGCGATGCTCAGCACTCTCATCAAATCAAGTAAAATTGGCAGAGCCCGCTTTACATCTCCACAGGGCCGCCAACCTCATCCCTCACTCGCACCCTACTTAAGAGGTCTTTTGAGCCTGTTGGGCCTTTTGGCTGACTCCAAGGGCAGACAGCGCTACTCCACAAATCCAGTAAAACTAGTGCGAGTTAGGCTCAGCACTCTGTATATAAATCATATGAAAATCTTATAAAATCTGGTGCGAGTTAAACTCCAGCACCCTGTCTTGAAAATCATGTAAAAATATGGTGCGAGTTAGACTCTAGCACCGTGTCACGAAAGAGCATGTGAAATCTGGTGCGAGTTATACTCTAGCACCTATGCATGTAAAACTCTAGTGCGAGCTCTCGCTCCAGCACTAATGCATGCATCACACAAATCAAACATCGTGCGAGTTGAGCTCTAGCACGTCACATGTAAATAAAAACACGTAGGCGGCTCGGTTATCTCCAAATAGTTTTCACAGAAATTACATCGTTAAAGGTATGCAATGCTATGCATTTTTCTTTAAAAGTGAGCCAGCCTACTCATGCATGTGTTAAAATACCTCCAGAATGAGCAAGAACCTTTTGTTCTTACTCCTCCCAATTTTTCCTAAATTTATAGATTTTACCCTTAACAAGGGTATTTTAGTAATTTGCCCATTCGGGGCACTAAAATTATTATTCGACCTCTAGACCCTTCAGATAAATTTTAAAAGACTGCATATGACTTGAAATTTCGTAAAATTACCTCTAGCAGTCCATAGAATTCCCTTACCTTATTTTCCTATCGAGTCTGACCTTTTCTTTTCCAATGTTATCTCGTCGCGCAGTCCGTTATGCTCCCAATCAAATGCCCGAAACTGCGTATCAATATTTCTCAGGTCAGATAACATACAATTTAATTGTATTTAATCTTTTCTGGGCTTAATTTAAATCATTGGGCCCGTTTACCCCTATTGGGCCCGATTGCACCTTAATTGGCCTTAATCGGCCTTAAGCCCGTTTTTCACTTAATTTTCACTTTATCGAGGCCTATTGGGCTCATTGGGCCTTCCAACAATTTATTGGGCCTCGTTCTAACTCTCGAATAGCTAAATTTAATATTTACGACAATTCATCTAAATTTCCATAATTTAATTCAATTTATGCGAAAATTTAAATTCATATCACGCATCACGATGTAAACTGTCGTAAATAAGGGTCACTTACCCGAGATTCCATGCTAGTACAAAATTCGAGGCTGTCTCGAGCTCTCGGTGGATACCAATCGTCGAGCTACATAATTTCATAATTTTTCGGGTAAATTTCCAGTCGAAAATTAATTAAATAAAATATTTCAAAATTTAAATCGATCAATTTGACCGCTTATCGACTTATCCGAAGCTCGATTGCATCACTGGAATTTTTCCCAATTTTTTCTCTTTTTCTTTTTCCCTTTTTCTTCTTTTTTTCCTCTCTTTTTTTGGCTGAACCGGTTCAGTCCGGTTCGGATCGGTTCAGACCGCCGGTTCTCTCTGGTTCAGTCGGTTCACCGTCGGTTCACTGCCTTGTCGGTCGGTCCTCTGCCGGCTTTCACCGCCAGCAGCTTCGTGAGGTTGTCCGCAGCTCGAATCTGCCCTTGGTTTTGATCGAGGTCGCCGGAACACCTCCGGTCCAGCTCTTCTCCTCTTCGCCGTCGGTACCCATTTCTTTCCTCGCCGTTTTCGACTCCGTCCGTCGGTTTCGGTGGCTGCCACCACCACCAATCGCATCGTCTGGGCCTGGGGAGTCCTCGGCTGGGTTCGGGGTCGGCCAGATCGGCGCCGTTCGCCGCCGATTCGAACTCTTTCTCCCGCGGCTTCTCTCCCCCGATTCGCTGATCTTCGACTTCGGTAGGCTGCACCGTCGGTACCATCGTGCTCACCGGGCGTCGCTCTACGTTTTTCGACCCTCGCCTGGGCTCAACGGTCGCCGGTGGCTAGCCGGGCATTCCTCGGTCGGCTGCCCCCTTTTCGTTTTTCTGGTTCTCTCTCTCTCCCCGATATTTTCGTTTTCAGCCTTTTTTTTATTTTATCAATTATTATTATTATTATTATAATTTATTTAATTATTACACTATTCTTTAAAAAAACTCTAAATACCCAAAATATCTACACTTATATTATTTTTATTTTAATTTAATTTATTTAATTTAAATTTAATTTATTAAATATATTTTTCTCCAAATTTTTGATATTATTCCTTCACGCTTTTCGAGATATCGTTCCGATAATTTTTTGATATTTTTAAAATTTTTGAATCTTGATCAATTGACCCAAATTGTATAATTTCCTCATTATCGATCAAGATATCTTACATCCTTATTTTTAATTAAAATTTTCTTATCGCCTTCATACCGGGTTTTGGTATTTTTACCATTTTACCCCTGCTCTTGTTTCGGAATCAATTTAACCTGACCTTCCTTCATACATCCCCCATCTTTTCTTATTTAATTTTCGTATTTTAATTAAATTCGGGTCTTACAGATTTTGTGCTTGATGATTTTAATGAAAAAATGAATTTAAGGGAATGACATTATGAGCATGTAGATAGTGGAGCTATCTACTTACTTGCATAATTGCCTTACTGAGCGTGTGGTTTGCTCACCCCCTTATTTTCTCATCTTTTCAGAGCACAGTAATTAGTAAGCGACTAAAGACTTGCATGCTAGGTATCTGCTGCTTCCCATCGAGAGACAGGTATACACATTTGTATGGTTTTGTATCTAAATATGTAATGCACAGTACTGTAAACGAATTTGATGTCGGGAATGTAAGGTTATGTAAATACCATTGGGTATGTATTTATTTAAAATCTAAAGATAGTAAACTCTGATATGTGATAATGGAATGGTAAATAGTGTGAGGTGACTAACACCGAATCATAGCCCAACTGTGTTGTAGGATGGTCACGATGAGAGAAAGGTAAGAATTAAATAATAAATGAAAAACGAAAAATTTCCTCTGATTTTTAGGTAATTTGGGTCGTGACAGGTTTAATGGTATCAGAGCTGAGTTGGCCTGATATGAGTCAGTGTTAGTGGTTAAGGAAGTTTACATCCCCATGTACTGTGCATTGTTTAGATATAATTGTGTATATCGAGATGGAAGTGTAGCTATGAATTTGATTTTTAAATGCAAGAATAGACTCATTAACTGATAGCCACTATGGTTGAGAGGCGAGTACACGAGCTCGAGGCCGTAGGTTAGGCTCGAGAGTCGTACAGAGTCGCCATATGAGACTCGAGATGAGATTGAAGTGGAGGCTGGTATTGAGTATGCCCCACCGAGTCCAACAGAGAGATCGGACAGTATTGATACACGCTTCGCGATGTTGGATCGGAGTGTGGAGAATATTTTGAGAGCTAATTGCTCAAAGTATGTATGAGATTTGAGGGCGAGTCAGAGCATTGGTGGAAGTCCGCTCGACCCATCTGAAGAGTTAGATATCTAGAGATTACATGAGAAAGAATTCTAGATGTATTCTGGTGATAGAATAGCCCGAACACTACTTAAAGAAAATTGAAGATTAAATTCTTGACTCTAACCCAGAGGAGCTGGTTGATTAATGAGTATGAAACCCAGTTTATATACCTGGGCAGATATGACTCGGATACTATGAACAGTGAGAGTCTAGATGTTTGAAAGTTCAGGAAGGGCTCAGATTGTCAATTAGAGTCCGATTGGGCTGTTAGATATCAATACCTATGCCGAGGCAGTGTACAGACTATCATTGTGTGAATAAGATCATGAGTTGCGCGCCTCTGAGATTAGGAAAGGTAGTAAGGGTCGAAATTGAGACAAAAAGAGAATAAAGAATGATAGAGATGTCAGAACAGGAAAAAGGTAGTTGGTAAAAGATTAGAGCTGTTGAGTCACAGGATAAGATGATTGGTAAAGCTCTAGTGTATTTAATTACAGTATTTTTAAGGGGTATTGTGATTTGAGGACCCCGACCTGCTACGGAGCAGAGTAGCAGTTAAGCTGTGTAACAGTGTGAGCAGAGTAGCAGTGAGAGCAATGTAACAGTAGCAGTGTAGCAAGTGTGAACAAGGTTGAATATGTGGTAGTTACCACGAAAATAAGATGTTGGACGAGGGCAAGTGTATGCCTTGGACCAGGACACTATTGATGTTTCATCAAATGTGGTGGAAGATACCACATTGGTTATAAATAATGAAGTAATTATTTTAATTGATCTTGGTGCCATGTATATATTCATACCACCTTCAGTTGCTTATAAGCGAGTGAAAGATGTGAAACCTATACCCTTAAGCAAGATGATGTTAGTTAGATGATTATCACTAACTGAAAAAGGGTATATGGATTGTAAGTTGAGAATAGGGGTGAAAACATCACTGAAAAGTATACTGTAAGTTTGACAAGTAATGAAAGAGTTTGTTATAAGTGATATATTAAAGGAGATATATTGGAATAGGAGGCGTATGCACGTTAAGGATACCTTTGATATTTAAAAATTAATTTGGATTGAGCGATATGTAGTGACTATCGATTGCGACCAAGGATAAGGGGTGGATATATCAACACCCAGTCTGAGTGATCAAGTCTGAGGGTTAATAAAGGTATTTCAAAATACTTCCCCGTCTGAAGACTTGACAGCGTCTAGAAGCGCACACATAACCTATAAATTGAAATCGACAGTTGTAATATATATATTTAAAATTTGGGTACCTTTACTGGTACAATAAAGAAATATAGAATTTGACTAATCATGAAGGTTTAAAAATTAAAATTTTAAAAAAGTCATTAATATAAAAAAAAAGAAAAAGAAATGACACGGGTTAGTAGCTTGAACGGAAGCGATTTCGAAATGACGTTTTACGTTTATGCGTACATAGGTCAAGGATATGGGTGATTGAAATATTTAGTGGAACTCAACTACGATAAAGTATTTAAGGCTTACCTAGACCGGTTGGTTGTCATCTTTAACGATGATATTTCGATGTATTCGAAGTCCAGGGAAGAGCATGAGTAGCAACAGGAAACTGCCTTACAAACGAGTTGTTGAGAGTTTCTCGAAATTGGCTGCTCAGTTGACACGTCTCATTCGAAAAAAGATTTTATACGAGTGGGATTGTAAGTGTGAAAATTGCTTCTGTGAGTTTTGGTATATTGAAGTAATGAACTGATCACCGTAAGTATTCTCACCATAACCAATAGCTCAAGAGGTTTCAGTGTATATGGATACCTCAAAA
This sequence comes from Firmiana major, assembly GCA_033439115.1. Classification (NCBI taxonomy): domain Eukaryota; kingdom Viridiplantae; phylum Streptophyta; class Magnoliopsida; order Malvales; family Malvaceae; genus Firmiana; species Firmiana major. The sequence goes on from CM065904.1 coordinate 63,383,787, forward strand.
TAAGGATTGGGCTGTGTATTGATGTAAAATGGGAAGATAGTTGTTTATGGATCTAAATTGTTCAAGGATCATGAGAGAAACTATTCGACCCATGATTTAGAGTTGGCAGTCGTAGCGATTACACTAAAAGTATGGCGCCACCACTTAAATGATAAGAAATTTCATATATGCACTGAAAGTAAAAGCCCCGAGTATCTGTTTTCACAGAAAGAGTAGAATATAAGATAACCAAGAGGGTTAGAGCTTCTAAGGATTATGATTGTGAACATTGTACCACCCAGGAAAGGCTAGTGTAATGGCTGATGCCTTGGACAGAAAGAGCCTCGGGATGGTATTACATGGATGGTCTGGGAGCGTGAGCTGCTAGAGAAGTTGTGAGCCTCAGTAGTGATGTGATCCCTTCTGATGATGATAGTGATTGTGTGACAGCTAGCCTGAGGTTATAACCGAATTTGAGTGACTGGATTTGCCAGGCTTAGCGTGATAATCGACATGGTGTCGATAGAGTGTGTCAGATTCAGAAGGGTATAGTGACAGAGTTCACAGTGAGTGATGATGACTTACAGAGGTTCAGAGACAATATAAGTGCTTACCAGGACCATAGTTGCAGAGATAGTGTTATTATCAGAAGCTCACTCTTCGAGATATACAGTGCATCTGAGAAGTAATAAATATGTCAAAATCTCTGAAATGGGTATTGGTGGTCAGGTATGAAATGAGACATTATAGAATTGTGGAGAAGTGTCTCGTATGTCAGCAGATTAAGGTAGAGTACGAGAAGTTTGTAGGGTTATTGCAACCTCTACCTATATTGACACGGAAAAGAGAACAAGTTACCATGAATTTTTTGATGGGTTACAAAGGACTCGGATGAATCACAAGGCTATCTGGGTGATAGTCGATAAATTAATTAAGTCTACCCACCTTCTAGTTATGGAAGTCCCCAGATACTCTGAGTGCATAGGCGGATTTATGTGTACATGAAGATTATGGAATGTTTGTAGCGTTCCAGTGATCATGATATCAGATAGGGATTCCCGCTTCACTTTCCACTTCTGAGAATATTGTTTTGAAAGCTATGGGAACCCGATTGAGTGTTAGCACAGCTTTCCATCCTCAGATAGATGGTCAGTCAGAGAGGACTGTATAGGTTCTGGAGGATATGATGAGAGCGTGTGCCATTGATTTTATAAGCTCCTGGGATGATCAGTTGTCACTAATCGAATTTGCCAATAATGACAGTTGTCACTCGAGCATCGGGATGAGATTATATGAGGCAATGTATGGCCGTAGGGATTGTTCCCTAACTTGGATAAGAAGAAGTGGGTGACAAATATAGAATTGTTCCAGAATTGGTAAGACAAACCTCTGAGGATGTTCAGATGATTTCTGAGAAATTAAGAACACCTCAAAGTAGACAGAAAAGCTATGCTGACAAGAGACAGAAACCATTGGATATTCACCGAGGGTGAATTAGCATTGTTAGCAGTTACTTGTCTTAAGGACGTAACGAGATTCAAATAGAGATATTGGACAAAGTGGAAGATAAGGCCTATAGGTTGGCGTTACCACCTAAATGAGCAGGCATCCACAATGTGTCCTGTCTTTTGATGCTTCGAAAATATTATCCGAACCCGATATATGGGATCGGATATGAGCTCCAACAGCTTAGCTCAATGAAAGCATAAAGTATGATTGGAAAATTGATTCGAGTATTAGACGGAAAGAGAAAGTGTTGAGGTTTAAGATGACCTCCCTAGTTAAGTATGATGGTAGTATTATACTCCGGAGAAAGTCATTTGAGCATGACAGTATATGATACAATTGATGTACCCGAAGTTATTTATGGACTCATTTGCCTTGGTTCTATTTGGAGGACCAAATTTCTTAAGTGGGGGAGATTGTAAGACCCGAGTTTTATCATAAGAACAAAAGGAATGAATAGAAATTTTTGAGTGCATTTAAAAATGCAAAAGGATTGAAATGGTATTCCCAAACACGTGCAAGTGCAAAACGGTCAAAAGATCGAAATTCGATATTAATCAGGACAAGAAAATTTAATTAAAAATTTGGGAATGAGAAATCTTGATCAATAACGAAGAAATAATTAAATTTCGGATTAAATTGATCAAGATATGAATTTATTGGAATAAATCGAAAATTTCGTATCGAAAAAAATCCTGAAAATAATCGAAAAATATACTGAAAAGGTAAAATCGGACTAATAAATTCATTTACGGAATAAATGAATAAAATAATAATTTTTTTAGATATTTTTAGATTTTAATAATATTTTAATTGATTAAAATATTATTAAAAATAAAATAATAATAATAAAATAATAAAAAAACCGAATTGAAAAAAAAAAGAGAAGAATCGCGATTTGCGATTCTTGGAAGGGAAACAGGGACCGAAGGAGTCGGTCCTCCTCACCGGACGGAGCGGCTGGCTGCAGACGCACCAGGCGAGGCAGCCGACGCCGGCCCAGGCAGAGTCCGGCGATAGAAGCATGAATGGCGGGAGAAACACCGGGAAAGAGCGAAGTCGAGAGAAGGAGAGAAGGAAAACGGTGACCGGTGCCGATTCAGGCCCAGCCACCGACAGTCGAGGGAAGCCCGACCCCTTGAGGACCCCCAACCACCGAAATGCGCTCCCCAAATCACAGAAAACGTCATAAACGACGAAGGAAAGAGGAAGCCACCAACGAAAAGGAGAACAGGCCAGACCGGCCACTTTTCAACGACCTCAGGGAAAACTAAGACCAGATCCGAGATGCGGATGACCCAGTGGAGCCACTGGCGGTGAAAACCGGTGGAGAACAGGTTGGCAAGCCATTGAACCGATCGAACTGGACTAAACCGGCGGTCTGAACTGGATTGAACCGAACTGGTTCAGCCAAAAAGAAAAGGAAAAGGAAGAAAAAGGGAAAAAGAAAAAGAGGAAAAATTGGGAAAAATTTCAGTGATGCAATCGAGCTTCGGGTAAGTTGGTAAGCGGTCGAATTGACCGATTTAAATTTTGAAATATTTAATTTGATTAATATCCGACTGGAAATTTACCCAGAAAAATAATTAATTGTGTAGCTCGACAATTAGCATCCACCGAGAGCTCGAGACAGCCTCGATTTGTATACTATCAGGGAATCTCGGGTAAGTAACCATTATTTACGATAATTTTACATCGTTATGCGTATTGATGCTGGGGGGTAAATCCTTGAGACTACTCAGTACCCTCAGTCATATTGTACTGTATCGGGGTATGCAGAATACGTTGTACCGTGTGGACGCACATGGAGTACGTTGCACCATGTATTGAGTCTTCAGACTACTGAACTGAACTGAACTGAACTATATTGATCGACCGACGGGCTGGACTGACCCATCCCCCCTGAGGCGTTATGATACTCACTCACACTTGCACCGTGAGGTGCAGGGTCACTGACTATGGCCATTGTCGACTATCCTATTATTGATTGAATCCTATTGTTATTGATTGAATCCCATCCTAGTCTCAGCGAACTGAATTATTCATTGACAGAAAGAAAAGTGAATTGAACTGTTTACTGATTGAATGAAACATTTTAAGGAAACAAATTCAAGTGTTTTACTGCATTGATTGAATAGTAAATGGTTTCATCGTACCGCCTCTATTGAATGCAAATGTTTTACATATGTTAAAGTATTCTATTAGAAATGGAGTATGATTGAAAGTGTTTTTCAAAGAAAGTGCATCGATTGTGAATTGTTTTTAGTATTAACAAATTGAATTATATGTAAGTGTTTTACAGTGTTTTATAACTGATCATGGCATACATTCTAAGCATGTAGATAATATGGTTGTCTACTGCTTGCATAAGTTTCTTGCTGAGAGTGTTAATCTCACTCCCTACTTTCCTCCACAGAGTCACAATAGTAACTTGGACCGCTTCCGTTAGTAAGGCATGTCGCACAGCTATGATTCTGTAGAGCATTTTTCTACGTCGAAGGTATACCCAGTTGTAAGAAATTTTTTTGTATCTAAAATTTTTGTAAATAGAGTAATGTAAACGAGATATGCATGGGGAATATGAACATATTTTGTTTAAATTTGTTACTAAGAAAGAAAATTAATTGGACTGACTATTGTTCTGACCTAATATCGACCTGTAGCCCAAATAAAATGTGAGTAAATTGGGTCGTTATAGAGTTTGTATTAGAGCAAGGTTGACCTGATACGCGTTGATATAAAAAGTGAAAAAGACTTAGAAAGTTCACATCCCCAGCACTATTGTACATTAATTAGATACAAACAGGTATACATGATTGTGTTTTATTGAAAAATTGTGTTAGTGAATGAAGAGAAACCGATAGATATGACTGATTGGTATTACAGCCACACTAGTAGATGGAAATGAACCGTTCCTCGAGGTCATAGAGATAGGCCCAATAGGTGTAGTGAACTCTCGTCTGAGTGTACACCTTATAGTTTCACTGGAAAATTTTTAGAATACGCTTTGTAAAAATTGAGCTGGAAATGGAAATAATGATGACATTGTCGGGTCAAGTGATAATGGCCCCATGATAATGATAACGATTGAGGTGTGACTGGGAGCAAGACTGAGACAATTTTAGAAAATATTACACTATTATATACTAGAGTCAAGAATCTCATTGTAATGTAAAACTGGAATGAATGAATTAGAAAACCCATATGGATTCGTAGGGTATGACTGTGAACTTATTAGATTGAGGTAATTTCGGAGGTTTAAGACTATGCTTTTCAATGGAGTTAAGAAATCCAATGATTATGGAAGATTGGATAAATGAGATAGAAAGAAAAACCTATGGAATTTTGTAGTAACTCTACCGAGAAAGTTGCTTTTGCAACTTTTATGTTAAAGAATTGGAGAAGCTACACGGATTTTTAGAATGCACTACTATAGAGAAAGTCGCCTTGTAGCATCAGTATCGAAATGGAAAGTTGAGCTCGGAGGGAAAACTCCTGATTTAATTTGAGAGTTGACATCAGAAAATTACATGGGATATGTTTCTGAAGGCCCTTAGACAGCAACACATTTTGAATGAAACAAAGTGGCAATTATGGATGAAATGATTGCAATCAGACATAAAGTAACAAGTCTGTGGATGATTATGAAATTAAATTTATAGCTTTGGAAGAAGAATAATCTGGATAAGTAGAGATGTGAAACGGAGGAAGTCCAAAAATCTCATAGGAGGTACTGGGATCCTCAATCGAGCTAAGTTAGCTCCACTGGATGTTATTTTGAGAGAGCAGTACGCGAGGCGCAACTATGAGAATATGAGATATATACTCTCGAGGTTACCAAGAAAGAGGAAGGGTAAAGAGAGTGACAGAAGAGAGGTCTACTGAAGAAAGACTGATAGTGAAAGAGCAAAGTCATTGTGTTTGAAAGGACGAATTAAGGAACGAACAGTATAAATGAAACTTAAAGGTCACATTACTTACATAATTGATAAAATTAGGGCATGTTCGGGGTAAAAAGACACCCCAGTAGACAAAGGGTTTTCCGACACATATTCAGATGATCTACCAGAATTACATCAGATATAAAGTCCAAGTTTTGAATTGATTTAGTATCCGGTACTGAGCTAATAGTCAACCACTATACTGAATGGCTCGATTTAATTAGCAGAGCTAAGGAAATAATTACAGGGATTGTATGATAAGAGGATTATCGGACCGAGTAATCTACTTTGGAGTGTACTAGCGTTAATTTTTAAGGAGACCCAGAGTTTTCTGGGTCATGCTTTATTAAGAATAAGTGTCAGTAGGATTCCCCAAAACAAAAGTTATAGATCAGTGGAACCACCCAAGATTGTCAAGAAGAGTCAGAGTTTTTGGGGTATAAAAAGACTTCGGAATATGAATTATGTTTTGATTCAAAGGATTATAATTTGTGTGTGCTCATGTTTTGAATACGAAACTTAAATTAAATAAAGGAAGAGTTTCGTTATAGTTGGTATACGAAATAAGATAAGTTGTGAAGAGTGATGAACTATGGATGCAAATTATAGTTTGAATAAGAAATGTTTCAAACCCATGAATATTTTGGGTATGTGAAACAATTCGGATCAAGTGATGTGAACGGGGAATGAGTTGTGACTAAAGGATAAATGTGAAATTACGATAAGCTTTGGTATCATACTTTCTATTGAGATTGAACCTTGAACCTTTAGATCCATAACTAGTTCATGTGGTCAAGTCTGATGGCTAACAAAGGTATTTCAAAATACCAACCCGCCTGAGAGACTTGACAGCGTCTAAAAGTACCCATAACCCATAAATTGAATTTGACAGTCATAATATTCGCGTTTGAAGCTAGGATACCATTACTTGTTTGGTGAAGAATTATAGAATCCTACTGATTAAGAAGGTTTAAATATTAAATTTCACAAGGTCATCTAATACAAGAAAATGGGAATGACTTGGGTTATTGTTTTGAGCAGAAGTAATTTCGATTGCATTATTTATACTGGTCAGGGACATGAGTTATTGAATTACTAGTGGACCTCAACTTGAATGTGGTCCTTCCTTGACACTGACATTCGTTACATGGTGGCTAACTTGAGAGATTAAAACTGGACTTGATTAATCGAATCGAACAGGCACAGCGAAATGATAAATACTGCATTGATGTGGCTGGTCAGACCCAGATAGGTGGTGCAACTAGCTTGAGTATTAGTACTAATAATTTATCGAGATTTAGAGACAGAACAATGTACAAAAATGAATCTATAGTTAAAGGAATTGATGTCGTCAGAGACTCATTTAAAGAGATATACCCTGCATTCAAAGAATAATAGGATTTATCAAATCTCCTGAAGAAATATTGGTAATCAGGGACAATAAGAGATATAATTGAAATCATGACTAAAAGCCTTATATGTCAGCAGATTAAAGATAGGGTACCACAAAATTTGAAAACAAAGGAAAACTGAGTCCCTGATACATTGAACTTTTTGAGATCTTAGACTAAGTGGGTGTCAAGGCTTACAAGTTGGCGTTACCGCCAAAATTATCAAGTATCCACCATGTCTTCCACATTTCGATGTTTCAGAAGTACCATCCTGATCCAATACATGTGGTAAAGTAGGAACCATTGGAGTTGAAAGAGGATATGACGTATATGGAGAAACCGATTCGGATACTGGATAGGAAAGAGGAGGTATTGTGGTCTAAGAAAATTCATTTGGTCAAAGTTTTGGGGTAATATCACACTTCAGATGAAGCCACGAAGGAAGTGGAAAACTTAATGCGAGAGAAATACCCACACTTGCTTAAGGACTAATGTACTCTTTAAATATGGGGACCGAATTTCCCAATGTGGGGAGAATGTACATACCGTGAATTTTCATGTGCTTAGTGTTTTCCATAAATGGCCATGTGGGAAATTAAGATTTGATATGTGACTATGGGCAATTTTGTTTAAGTATAAACATTGGGCTAACATTATTACTACAAGGAAAAACTTAATTAAGTGTATAGGAATACATGTGTATATATGTATACAATATTTCATGTATTCCTCAAGTATAATGAATATATATATAATGTGTACAAGGTATACAAATACATTTACGTGGAAACGAAGGTACACACGTACATAAATAAATGTGTATATATATATATATATATATATTTAAATATGTATATATGTATATACATATAAATATTATATATAAAAAAAATAATATATATTTACATGCTCATGTATGGGATTAAAAAAAAAACCCACTAGTTAGTATATATATGCATGTAAAATTTGGTTGAAGGAAAAGGAAACAGAATGTACAGGGGGTAAAGATTTGAGAGTGGCTCGGGTTGATGGCAATAGGAGGGGACAAGGAAAACACTCGGGAACATGGGAAGTCAGAAAATTAAGTGTATTGGTGTCCAAAATTCTACCAATACAGTAAAGGAAAACATGATATATACATGCATGTACAGTGTAGGGGATGACAAAAACTGGAACCAAACTGGAAACAAAAATGATGGGAGTCGGTGAAAGCAGGAAATGGGTCAGATATGAAGATCACACAGTGTACTATGGGAAGTAGACGAAACTGATGAAGACGAAAGAGAGAAACTAACCCCATTATTGCTGTTGAAAAATAACAGTGAGTGAGAAAGATAAGAAGAAACCGAGAGGAAAATGAGTGATGTTTCCCTCAAAAACGGGACAGAACAGAGGCCACCTTTTCTTTTCTATTGGGTACTGACGATGTAACATGGGAAAAGGATGAGATAGAACCATGGGGTGAAGTCTGTAACAAGCATGAGGGTAAAAGGATAGAAAGAAGACTGATCGAAGCATGATAGAGTAGAAAAGAAAGGAGCAGATGCTAAGTATATGAATATATATGCATGAGACAAGTAGAAGACATGGACCTCGGAAGAAACAATGGCAGCTGGAGGTGACTGAAGGAAGAAGAAGCTATTGGTGGCAGGACGAGGATGAAGAAGATGGTGACTTAAAGGAAAGAAGGAAACAACGTCGAGGGAATAGTAACAGTAGCCTATGATTATGGGGAAGATGGTAACAAAGGGTGACTCGCGAGGAAGAAGGAAACTCGAGAATATAGGCAGCAGGAGAAGGAAAACAGAGGAGATGCGATTGGTGGGAGGTGGCGGTACAGGTTGGGTTGCCAATGCTGGCAGCCTAAAGATGTGAAAGAAGAGTGGTAACTTCCTCTTGTTACTATTCTGAGGAGGAAGACGATAGCGAACGATTGGTGAGTCATGAATGTCACGCCCCGAAAACACGAAAAGTAGGGTAAATTTAAAACTTTTTACTCATCAATTCTCAATTAAGAGTGCATTCCTGTGCAGTGTCATACATCGTCACACTTATCATACCTCAGGATCTCGTCATTAAACATTATATACCACATCATATACATTACTCGATCTCAAGTTAATTAATCCTAATACATCCCATACAATGTTATACATTAAGTGTTTGCAATTACGATAATTGTCTGGGTACATGAAAAGATAAAAGATACCTCAAAATACAATATATGGCCTGGAGCTCAAGTCCTCCACTAGCCACTACTCCGTACGTCGCAGGGAAACCCTTTTCACTTGAAGAAATCTGGGGGGGAAAAGAAAACAGGGTAAGCTTCTCAATTGCTCAGTAAAGGGGGTAAGGGACTCATTTTATAAACCAAAATGCACATCACAAAATATTTATTTGTATGTGAAACTCATTATACTCATTTAAAAAAACCATAGCATGAAGGTACTCAAAACGACATTCTCATATCTCAAATCATGTGAAAACATGAAGTAAAATGCTCAGTATAGAGCAGTAACAAAGCATGTGAAAATAATGTGATAATCGCGTTCTCAATAAACGTGATAAAATCACTGTAATAGTAATGCACATGGCGCAGCCACTAAACACACGTGGCATAGCCACTGATTTAAATTCACACGTGGCACAGCCACTAAACACACGTGGCATAGCCACTGATTTAAATTCACACGTGGTACAGCCACAAGATAGGGTTTCACGTGGCAACGGCCACCAAATAGGGTTCTCACGTGGCAACGGCCACCAAATAGGGTTCTCAAGTGGCAGCGGCCACCAAATATACGTGGCATAGCCACAGAATGGGGTTTCTCACGTCACCAGAACGGAGAAGAATCGGGCTTACATGCTACCAGAGCAATGCCCGGTGTGTACTCAGAATTAGACACTTAAGTCTTAATCACATAAGACTAGTTTGCCTTCACGTAGAACTCATAGTGGTTTTTCTCTTGTAAAACTCATTTAAAAACCGTTTTGTACTCAACACAAAACATATTGAAACCGAGTCCCAACCGACAAAACACGCGCACATTTCTCAAATCTTAAGATTGCCTTAACGTAGAGGCTAATTCATTACTCACACAAATTCAACGGTTTATAAAGCAATTTCACACTCAGCTTATAAACTCATAAAATAATGGGCTCCAACCGGCTATAAAAATCGTGTGTAATTATATCACAAATCATGCTATAATAGTTCAAAATCACATACACAATTGGCTTAATTTCCCTTACCTCTTTGCACCTCGTATAGTGCAATCGTTTTCCCCCTTGACACGGACTAGTCTCGCATTCCACTCTGGAACTCCCGAGCTATCCAAACGATGTTAAAACATCAATATTCATCATCACAGTAACCTCAATTCTCAAAATCGAGCATAATTGCTCATTACACCTCAAATCTCTCGATTCTCGTAAGTCTACCCTAAACTACAATCTCATTTACCACATCTCAACGTCCTACATTTCTCATGTTAAATTATCTACGCTAATTCACCACATTGTCTAAATTTCCATTTATAGCTCAAAATTCCCAAAATTACAAAAATTGCTAAATATCAACATCACTCCAACTACATTGTAATTTTATCAATCCCTAATCGTTTTCCATCTACTTCAACACAATGCCAACAACCATTATCACAAAAATCATCTCAAATATCAAGATCGAGGTTTAGAAATTATCCAAAACTTGTGGAGAGCTTATCTCTTGCCTCGATTCGATCCGTCTTACGATTTCCAAGTATGTTGTTCTCCCTTTGATGAGGAACAACTTTCCTTCTTGCCACAGCCTCTGATTTGGACGGAAATGGGTGCCTTGGATGAGTGAGAAAGCTAGGGCTCGGTGAAAATGGGGTTGGAAGAGAGAGAAAAATGAAATTACAGGAGAAAGCAGGGGTTCCTTATATAGACTGAGGGTAGGAGATCGATCTGGCTCTTGATGAGATCGATCTGCATTTAAATTTGGGGACGATTTGGGGAAATTTTATGCCTAAGTGATCGATCTGTCGAGGGGTGAGATCGATCTCTTTATAGCTTTATGAGATCGATCTGCTCCTTGAGGAGATTGATCTTCTCCCAAAGAGAAACGTTTGGAGATCAATCCCTTCCTCATGAGATTGATCTTCTTTCAAACAGAATCATAAGGAGATCGATCCTGTTCCATTGGAGATCGATCTGCTCCTTAAATTCCTCCTTCCTTGTCATTTTTAACTCACCAGATCGATCTCTCCTTCTCCCAGATCGATCTGTCCTCATAGCTTCACACTTATTTTAAACACTTAACATATAAATCTCCAAATATAATTTCCACAATTCACTTAGCTCAATAAATTACACTTAAAGTTCTTATTACATCATTAAAATATATCTAAAATTCTCAGATCTCACATCCTCCCCACCGTAAAAAGAATTTGGTCCTCCAAATTCAACTCAACTAGTCAAATAGATAGGGGTATTTCTCTTTCATGAGACTCTCTAGTTCCCACGTTGCCTCTTCCATTGAGTGATGTTTCCACAAAACTTTCACTAATGGGATGCTCTTAGTTCTCAGTACCTTCTCTCTTCTATCGAGAATCCGGACGGGTTCCTCAGTTTAGCTCATATCCTCTTGAATGTCCATCTCGTCATACTCTATGACATGAGAATGGTCCGGGTGGTACTTCCTCAACATAGACACATGAAAAACATTGTGTATTCCAGACAGCTGTAGGGGTAATGCTAATCTGTAAGCTACCTTTCCCACTCTCTCAAGAATCTCGAATGGTCCTATGTATCGAGGACTCAATTTCCCTTTCTTCCCAAATCGCATGATACCCTTACTCGGCGATATTTTCAGAAATACTGCATCACCAACGTCAAACTCGAGTGGCCGTCTACGCACATCCGTGTAGCTTTTTTATCTACTTTGTGCAGCCCGTAACCTCTCACATATGAGTTTCACACTCTGTATGGCTTGCTCAACAAGCTCGGGAGCATTTATCTTTCTGTCACCAACTTCTTCCCAAGCTACAGGGGATCTACACCTCCTACCATATAGAGCCTCAAAAGGTGCCATTCCAATACTCGCATGATAGCTGTTATTGTATGCAAACTCTGCTAGGGGCAGGTGATCATCCCATGATCCCTTAAAATCCATCGTACACGCCCTCAACATATCCTCCAGGGTCTGAATAGTCCTCTTTGACTGACCATCTGTCTGAGGATGATAGGCGGTACTGAAACTCAATCGAGATCCCATGGACTCCTGAAACTGGGTCCAAAATCTAGAAGTAAATCGGGAATCTCTATCAGAAGTAATACTCACTGGAGCCCCATGTAATCTAGCTATCTCGCTGACATACAGCTCAGTTAAGGCATCCACAGTATCTGTGCTCTTGATGGCAAGGAAGTGGGCACTTTTGGTCAATCTATCCACTATAACCCATATAGCGTCATGACCTCTCCGGGTCCTCGGTAAACCCATAATAAAGTCCATAGTGACATGCTCCCATTTCCATGTAGGTACAGGTAAGGGCTGTAGTAGTCCTCCAGGCTTCCGACTTGCTGGCATACTAAACATCTAGCTACGTATTCCATCACGTCTCGCTTCATACCACTCCACCAGTACACCTTTCTCAAATCTCGGTACATCTTAGTACTCCCAGGGTGCATGGTGTATCGTGAGTAATAGGATTCTCTCAGTATCTGTCTCTTTAGGGTATCATCGTCCGATACACAAATCCATCCTCTGAACCTCAATAATCCATCCTCACTGATGGTGAGATCTGACTGCGAACTCTGCTCAGCTTGGCTAACCATATCTATCAATCTCTGATCACTGCGCTGCCTAGTTCTAATCTGATCCATGATCCTGGGCTCTATCCGCAAGCTAGCCAAAAATCAAGTCTCTATCTCTTTAACTCTGATCCGGAGTTCGACGAACTGCTCCAGTAAATCCCATTCCCTGATCATGATAGTAGATATCATACTCTTCCTGCTCAGGGCATCAGCAACTACATTAGCCTTACCCGGATGATATAGAATCTCGCAGTCATAATCCTTAAGGAGTTCCATCCATCTCCTTTGTCTCATGTTTAACTCTTTCTGATCAAAGAGATATCTTAAACTCTTGTGATCAGTGAAGATCTGGAATCTTTCCCCATATAAGTAGTGTCGCTAGATCTTCAAAGCAAATACCACAGCGGCTAACTTGAGATCATGTGTGGGGTAATTTCGCTCTTGGTCTTTCAACTGTCGCAATCCATACGCGACCACTCTTGCATGCTGCATAAGCACACACCCTAGTCCTTGATGAGAAGCATCACTATACACCAAAAATCCTCCTGATCCCTCAGGGATAGTTAACACAGGTGCCACTGTCAATCTCCTCTTTAACTCCTGAAAACTGAGCTCACATTAATCAGTCCATATGAACGGAGTCTCCTTGCGTGTGAGTTTAGTCAAAGGGGCGGCAATCCTGAAAAATCCTTCCACAAATCTTTTGTAATACCTTGCCAAACCAAGGAAGCTTCGTACCTCAGTAACTGTCCTCGGTCTCTCCCAATTAAGCACAGCCTTCACTTTACTTGGATCACTGATACTCCTTCCTCTGAGACTATATGACCAAGGAAAGCTATCCGGTTCAGCCAAAACTCACACTTACTAAGCTTTCCATATAATTGCTTATCTCGAAGTATCTGAAGTACTAACCACAAATGCTGTGCATGCTCCTCATACGACCGAGAGTATACTAGGATATTATCAATAAAGACTATCACAAACTTATCTAGATAGTCTCTGAACACCTCGTTCATTAATCTCATAAACACTGCAGGGGCATTCGTCAATCCAAAGGACATCACCAGAAATTCATAATGGCCATACCTCGTCTTGAAGGCCGTCTTTGGAATATCTTCTTCCTTGATTCTCAATTGGTGATAGCCCGATCTCAAATCAATCTTAGAAAAGACTGATGCCCCTCTCAGCTGATCAAGTAGATCATCAATCCTGGGTAGTGGGTATTTATTCTTCACCGTGGCTTTATTCAACAGCCGGTAGTCTACACATAATCTGAGACTACCATCCTTCTTCTTGACAAATAAAATCGGTGCTCCCCACGGTGAAACACTAGGCCTAATGAACCCTTGATCCAATAGCTCCTGTAGTTGTTTCTTTAATTCCTCAAGTTCCACTAATGCCATCCTGTAGGGAGGTTTAGAGATCGGCTGAGTATCTGGTACCAAATCAATGGTAAACTCCAGCTCTCTCTCTGGTGGTAAACCTGGTAACTCATCTGGGAAAACATCCAAAAATTCGCAAACCACAGGTATATCCTCAATCCTCGGATGTTCCCACTCATCGTCTGAGATGAGTGTCTCATCACCTTCACATGAACAATCATATTTAATATTCTCCAAAATAATATTAAAATTCTCAAATTACTTACTAGAATTCCACATATTCATTTCCTCAATATCTCAATCGTACACTGTAAGGTTCAGGTAGGGAGAAAGTTACAATCCTAGTGTAGTAATCTAAGCTCACTCGATTGGCTGCCAACCAATCCATCCCCAGGATTACATCAAACCCATGTATATTCAATATGATTAGATCTGCTAACATCACTCTATCTCCCACCTTTATCTCGCATCCTTTACAGATTAACTCAGTCCTCTAGGATTCACACATAGGGGTATTTACATGTAGTATATATTCTAGAGGTTCAAACTTCAAGTTTAATCTACATGCAAAATGCTCAGAAATGAACGAATGCGTAGATCCTGGATCTATCAACACATGAGCCTTATGATTACAGACAGAGAGTGTACCTCTTATAGTTTCTGCAGAAGTGTCAGCGGTCTCCTTATCTAGGGCAAACACACATCCCTGTGTAACAGGTCTCTTTCCTTTCTCTGCAGCAGTGGCCCGTCTCTAGGGATTCACTCTCTGAGGCTGTTCTCTAGTGGGCTCCAAGACATGTGGTTTCTGACGTTGAGGGCAATCCGTCACCATGTGACCTATGTCTCCACATCTAAAACATCCATGGATCGACCCAGTACAACTTCCCTCATGCATTCGGCCATAATTTTTACAAAACCTTGTCTCAGGCCTGACATCTCGAGGGGTCTCTCTAATGTTAGGGTAACCTCTGGATCTCTCTAATCTGCCCTTCTGCACCTCAATCCTTTCTCTTCTAAAGGAACCTCTCCGAGCCTCTGTTTGAAAAATCGCTGGCGTCTTGCCCTTATCTCTATTCACCGCTCTGAGCTCATTCTGGGATTGTACCATTTCAATTCCTCTTTCAATCTCTTGTGCTCATCTCAGAGCATCTCCAAACTCAGTAATACATAGCCCTATCAATCTATCTCTGATGATGGGCTTTAATCCATATACGAATTTCTCTGTGCGGAGCTCTTCATTCTTAAAGGTCTCTGGGTCATATCTCAATAGTGCGGTGAATTGGCTCTCATAGTCATCCACAGACATGTCAGCCTGTACCAAACTCAAAAACTCGACCTGTTTCTTTCTCTGGGCGGCTCGTGGTACATATTGGGTCCTAAAGGCTGTCTGAAACTCTTCCCAACCAATCACATCCTAGCGGGACATCAGAATACCCTGGGTAGTACCTCACCAATCTCGAGCTCTCCCCTTCAACATATAGATACTCATACTGACCCTCTTAGCATCGGTGCACCCCAGATAATCAAATATAATTCTCAACTCCGTCAGCCACTCCTCAGCCTCTGTAGGATCTTTCTTTCCCTTAAATGCGGGTGGATTCATCTTCAGAAAATCCTTCAGTCGGACCATACTTCTGTCCTCAGGCTGGGTGACGGGAGGCACTGGGGGTATGGGAGGTCCTTGTGGTTGTGTAGGAGTAGTACCCGAGTCATTAACTCCAAAGTGTTGCGCGAATAACGCTACCATTTGCTCAAAACCTTACCTCACATCGGTCTCAATCCGATTAAATTGAGAGTTAGGACTCTCTGGTTGTGGGACAGGTGACGGAGGGGACTCTGCCTGCCTCCTCGAACGACCTCGTTGTCCACCCATTCCCTATCTCAACTCGTCCCCTGCGCATACATATCAGAATTTATTGAAATCTCAATCCTCAATTTCAGTTTATGACCAGACTATTACAGACACTTGGGATGTATTCTATTTTACTTAACCGACACTGACAGTACTAGACATCCTAAGCTCTGATACCAAGAAAGCTCTGTCACGCCCCGGAAATGCAAAAAATATGGCAAATTTAAAACTTTTTACTCATCAATTCTCAATTAAGAGTGCATTCCTGTGCAGTGTCATACATCGTCACACTTATCATACCTCAGGATCTCGTCATTAAACATTATATACCACATCATATACATTACTCGATCTCAAGTTAATTAATCCTAATACATCCCATACAATGTTATACATCAAGTGTCTGCAATTACGATAATTGTCTTGGTACATGAAAAGATAAAAGATACCTCAAAATATAATATATGGCCTGGAGCTCAAGTCCTCCACTAGCCACTACTCCGTACGTAGCAGGGAAACCCTTTTCACTTGAAGAAATCTGGGGGGGAAAAGAAAACAGGGTGAGCTTCTCAATCGCTCAGTAAAGGGGGTAAGGGACTCATTTTATAAACCAAAATGCACATCACAAAATATTTATTTGTATGTGAAACTCATTATACTCATTTAAAAAAAACCATAGCATGAAGGTACTCAAAACGACATTCTCATATCTCAAATCATGTGAAAACATGAAGTAAAATGCTCAGTATAGAGCAGTAACAAAGCATGTGAAAATAATGCGATAATCGCGTTCTCAATAAATGTGATAAAATCACTGTAATAGTAATGCACGTGACGCAGCCACTAAACACACGTGGCATAGCCACTGATTTAAATTTACACGTGGCACAGCCACTAAACACACGTGGCATAGCCACTGATTTAAATTCACACGTGGCACAGCCACTAAACACAAGTGGCATAGCCACTGATTTAAATTCACACGTGGCACAGCCACAAGATAGGGTTTCACGTGGCAACGGCCACCAATTAGGGTTCTCACGTGGCAACGGCCACCAAATATACGTGGCATAGCCACAGAATGGGGTTTCTCACGTCACCAGAACGGAGAAGAATCGGGCTTACATGCTACCAGAGCAATGCCCGGTGTGTACTCAGAATTACACACCTAAGTCTTAATCACATAAGACTAGTTTACCTTCACGTAGAACTCATAGTGGTTTTTCTTTTGTAAAACTCATTTAAAAATCGTTTTGTACTCAACACAAAACATATTGAAATCGAGTCTTAACTGGCAAAACATGCACACATTTCTCAAATCTCAAGATCGCCTTAACGTAGAGCCCAATTCATTACTCACACAAATTCAACGGTTTATAAAGCAATTTCACACTCAGCTTATAAACTCATAAAAGAATGGGCTCCAATCGGCTATAAAAACCGTGTGCAATTATATTACAAATTATGCTATAATAGTTCAAAATCACATACACAATTGGTTTAATTTTCCTTACCTCTTTGCACCTCGTATAGTGCAATCGTTTCCCCCTTAACACGGACTAGTCTCGCATTCCACTCTGGAACTCCCGAGCTGTCCAAACGATGTTAAAACATCAATATTCATCATCACAGTAACCTCAATTCTCAAAATCGAGCATAATTGCTGATAACAACTCAAATCTCTCGATTCTCGTAAGTCTACCCTAAACTACAATCTGATTCACCACATCTCAATGTCTTACATTTCTCATGTCAAATTATCTACGCTAATTCACCACATTGTCTAAATTTCCATTTATAGCTCAAAATTCCCAAAATTACCAAAATTGCTAAATATCAACATCACTCCAACTACATTGTAATTTCATCAATCCCTAATCATTTTCCATCTACTTCAACACAATACCAACAACCATTATCACCAAAATCATCTCAAATATCAAGATCGAGGTTTAAAAATTACCCAAAACTTGTGGAGAGCTTATCTCTTACCTCGATTCGATCCGTCTTACGATTTCCAAGTATGTTGTTCTCCCTTTGATGAGGAATAACTTTCCTTCTTGCCACAGCCTCTGATTTGGACGGAAATGGGTGCCTTGGATGAGTGAGAAAGCTAGGGCTCAGTGAAAATGGGGTTGGAAGAGAGAGAAAAATGAAATTACAAGAGAAAGCAGGGGTTCCTTATATAGACTGAGGGTAGGAGATCGATCTGGCTCTTGATGAGATCGATCTGCATTTGAATTTGGGAACGATTTGGGAAATTTTATGCCTAGGAGATCGATTTGTCGAGGGGTGAGATCGATCTCTTTATGGCTTTATGAGATCGATCTGCTCCTTGAGGAGATCGATCTTCTCCCAAACATAAACGTTTGGAGATCGATCTCTTCCTCATGAGATCGATCTTCTTTCAAACAGAATCATAAGGAGATCGATTCTCTTCCATTGGAGATCGATCTGCTCCTTAAATGCCTCATTCCTTGTCATTTTTAACTCACCAGATCGATCTTTCCTTCTCCCAGATCGATCTGTCCTCATAGCTTCACACTTATTTTAAACACTTAACATATAAATCTCCAAATATAATTTTCACAATTCACTTAGCTCAATAAATTACACTTCAAGTTCTTATTACATCATTAAAATATATCTAAAATTCTCAGATCTCACAATGAAACAGGGGTTGAAACCGAGATCTTGGCTGCAAGGGGGAAGAAACCTCTTTTCAGGAACGAGTGATCAAAAAATCAAGACTTGGACGAGGAATGTGATCGAAACCGAGACATAAGGATGATGATAGTGGTGTCGAGATATAAGGAAACAGTGGTGAAGATGGTGATGCCAAGAGGGGGAGGCGATGAACAGTGAAGTCGTGAAGAAGGAAAAGAAGAAGAAAAAAATTTTAGAGGGAAATAAAAAAATAATAATTCAAAATAAGAAAAAACATATATATATATATTATAATATATATGTGTGTGTGTGTATATATATATATATTAGAAAATAGATGAAAATTGAGGAAAAAATAGAGAAGTGTACAAAAATTTAGAAACTCGAGGGAAAGGGTGTGAGACCCCATATATGTATAAGGGTATATATGTACATAGAAGTGTAAATAGAGTTGTACTATGAATTCATGAGTGAAGTATATGTGATGTAAGTCCATAAGTAATGTACACACTTGTAATGAGAGTGGTAATCATACATACAAGTTTCATTATGTATGAATGTGTAGAAATGGACTTAAACATGTGGAGAATGTGTGTAGAATGGATTATGAATAGTTTGGTAAAATGGAAGCAGAATTGCATAAGATGTGCACTTCCATTTTTGTTTATATTAAGTACCATTGATAATACAAAGATCCTACACAAGTTTTAATGTGTATGAAGTGAGGATGGATGCCATTTTCAAGCCTCAAAGATGAATAAATGAGGAAAAGATCATGGTAGCAAATTAAGGATGTTTGGTAAGTGTTGTTGCAGAGGAACTGCAGGAAATCTGGAAATTTTGAAGGGCAGATCGATCTCATGGGATGAGAGATCGATCTGGAAGAGCCAGAATGCTCTTATTTGGGCAAAAGAATAGAGCAGATCGATCTCCAATGGACCAGATCGATCTCCTTAGCTCTCTGTTTGGGAGCAGATCGATCTCATGCCTCGACAAATCGATCTCATGCCTCAACAGATCGATCTCATGCTTCGACAGATCGATCTCAGGCTTAAAAATGCCGTGAAAAAGAGGGATTTTAAGGGACCAGATCGATCTCCTCTTGGACCAGATCGATCTTTTCAAGCTAATTCTATATAAGGAGTGCTGAAAATCAGAAAATTTCGAGAAAAACACAAATCTTCCACTTTCAACCCAAAAACCTAACTTTCTCTCTCTAAAATTAGCCATTTTCAGTGAGGTTTAAAGAGAAACCATTAGAGGCAAAGTTGTTCCTATCAAAGAGAAGAACAACATAGTTGGAAGGCATTTTCCTATTGTTGATATTGAAGAAGTTAAGGGCATTGCCATTTGGAGCAAGAGGAGAAATCAATTGGGTAAGATTCTAACACTCCAACTATGGTACATTATTTATTTAATTGATTTTGGAGTTGTTTGGCATGTATGGATGGTTAGAAACTATCTAAATACATTGGAATGATTATGACCTAGAAATGGTCTAGAGTGAGAAAGTGGAATGTATGGAGATTAATGATGAATGAGATATGTAAAAGTTATTTATAGTGTTGTGGTATGATTTTAAGATGTGGTTAGTGGATAAATTGTGAGATTTACCTAAAGGAGGTAAAATGTGGATTAAGGCATTTGTAAAATGCATAAGTGGATAATATTGACTAGTGAGGTCAATTATGGGATAAATACATTAACTCAATCGATTTAATGAATGAATCGCAGCTTCCGAGGATACGCCGAGGCGAGTTGAGCCAAGAGCGTGAGAAGCTAAAAGGAAAGGAGTCACACCAAGTAAATCGAGGTAAGGGAATTGTGTGGACTCTTAGAGATATCTGTGCGCGATTTGGGCGCTTAAATGTTTTGATAGAATGCATGAGACTAGGAAATGTTGTTGGGTGACTGAAGGGTAAAAGTTGGGAGATTGAGAAATGTGCATGAAAACAAAAGCATATTGCTTTGAAAATCATGTTTTATTGCTTTTTAGCAAATGATTGGTAGGTTGGCTAACATTGAAATGATTTACAAAAGAGATGAGTGTGTTTTGGTTTTGTTAATCATACTTTGCAAGTTTTGAGCCACCTACATGATTTCGTGAGTATGAAAGAGTGCAAAAGGCACTAGTTTTCACATGGATTTTATAATTGTTTTGGCATTGTGCTCGAGTTTGTCTCGCACTGGATGCCCACCTTGTATGTTGCTGTGTTTGGAGCTTCGAGTAGACTGGGTGTCACATCGATTAAATAGGCTCACACGTGCATTATTTTGACATGATTAATTAGCCGTGTTAGGAGCTTCGGATAGACAGAGGTCACCCCGATTAAATAGGCTCACACGTGCGTTTGAGATGTGGCATGATATGATGTGTTGATTGGGTCCACGGAGTATGTCGTACCGTGCATGTAGCATGGAGTACGTTGTACCGTGTTGAGTTGTGATGTGCCGTCTTCGGACGAGATCTGCTATGGACCGACGGGTAGGATTTGACCCACCTCCCGTGTGGAAGCAGATAGTGGTGATATCCCGCACACCTGATCCGTGTAGCCGGTATCACAGGTTATGTACATAGGCCTTGAGGTTATTACCTACTGTTGAACTGCCTATCTCACATGTCTACTGCTATTTGAGATTAAATCCATGTTTGAAATGATTGTGGGTCAGGAAAGCCCGAGGGATAGGCCGAGACCTGACCAGTGATGAATTGATTTGTTAATGGTTTTTAAAGTGCACGAATGCATGATGTTTAATGCCATGCTTTATTGTGAAAATGCATGATGTTTAATGCCATGCTTTTATTGTGAATTATGCATGATGATATATACCATGCTTTGAGTTGAAATGTGCACTGAATTTTAATAGCATGAATGCTTTACATACCATTAACACAATCATACACTCATGTTTTGAGATAAACAATGAATTAAATGCTTTTGAGCATGGCATCACGATCACGTAGATAGTGCAGTATCTACCTGTTCGCATGATTGCCTTACTGAGCGTGTGGTTTGCTCACCCCCCTTATTTTCCCCTCTCTACAGAAATTTGAGTATAGATTGGACGTGACTGGAGGCGTTCCCTTTTTGGTAATCCGCTACATCCCATCGCTAAAGGTATACACACTTGGATTATTTTGTATCTAAACTAGACATAGCACAGTAGCATTTTGTATGTAACCACTGGGGATGTAAAACAATGTAAACACATGTAACAACTCTGATATATATACATTTATATAAGTGTTTACTCATAATAATGTTTCAAATTGAATTGGTATGGTGGAGTGAGTTAGACGTCGACACACAGCCCAACTGTTAAGTGTGTGGTTGTTCACGATTGAGGAAGGATGATTAAGGATTGATGCATGAAAATGAGAAAAATTTGTACGTATTTTGGTAAGTTGAGGGTCGTGACAGAAGTTGGTATCAGAGCTCGAGTTGGTCTGACGTGTGTCGTGTCTAAAATACTTAATAAGTGAAAAATTACATCCCCAAGTTACTGTGCTTGTTTAGATACAAATAGTGTATGTCGATGGGTTGACTAAGTATTTGGTTGTGAATGTAGGGAACTGAGTAAGTATGCCTAATACCAGTCGCGGTAGAGGGATGAGAGCACAGGCTCGAGGCCATAGAGGCAGGCCTGGGGGTCGTGTTGAGCTAGAAACACACGAGGCTCAGGAGAATGTTGAGGTGGAGGCTGATGTTGAGCACGCTCCACAGGGTCCAGAGGAGAGACCCGAGAGTATTGAGGCTCGCTTCGCGAGGATTGAGAGGAGCATTGAGATGATTGTGGAGTTGGTCACCCAATCTTTATCTGGAGTTGGCGGTAGACAGAGTCCCGCTACACAGGATGATGCCGAGCAGGCAGCAGCTCCCGAGGCACGGGCAAGGCAAGCCCAAGGACCTCAGACGACAGATACCCCACCCACACAGGATGTGCCTACGTCGGTTGCTATGCCAGGCAGTAGAGGTTGGGGATATGGATGTGATTTGGATAGACTGCGGCAGTTCCAGAAGTTTGGACCGCCGTCTTTCAGTGGAGCAAAGGACCCAGTAGCGGCTGAAGATTGGATCAATGAGATCGAGAAATTATATGGGTTCTTTGAGTGCACTACTACCGAGATGGTAGCATTTGCCGCTTTTATGCTGAAGGGATCAGCAGAACATTGGTGGAAATCCACCAGGCCTATTTTGAGAGCCCGGCATACTGAGATCAGCTGGGATGTGTTTCTAGAGGCCTTTCAGAGACAGTATGTCTCGGATACCGCACAGTCGAAGCTAAAGATGGCATTTTTGGGATTGACCCACGGGAGCAGGACTGTGGATGAGTATGAGACTGCTTTTATATCCCTGGGCAGGTATGATCCCAACACGATGGGTAATGAGGTCGAGAAGATCCAGAAGTTTGTGGATGGATTGAGACCAACCATCAGGTCTAGATTGGTTCCCCTGGATATACCGGCCTATGAGGAGGCAGTGCGCAGGGCGCAATTATGTGAACAAGATGTTGATAGAATCGCCTCGGAGTTTGGAAAGGTTGGTAAGATGAAGGACAGAGATAAGAAGAGACCTATGATGGATAGAGGCTTCAGCTATAAAGGAAGCAAGAGATTCTCTGGAAAGAGGCCGAGAATTGATGAGATCCGAGAGAGGACAGTTGATACTCCCATGTATCCGACCATCGCTCCAGCTAAGGGAATCGTGATTGGAGGACCACGGCCTACTACAGAACAGTGTGGCAAGTGTGGTAGGTACCATGGTACTCGACCATGTTATGGACCTCAGGTTGTATGCTTCAGATGTGGGAAGCCAGGGCACGTAATCAGAGACTGCCCAGAGATGATAGAGAGAGCCCCACAGAAGGGCAAGGAGCCAGAGAGAGCTCCAGTTGGTACAGCTGCTCCGAGGAGGAGGGCTACAGCTGAGGAAAAGGGGAAGCAAGCAGTGGGTGTAAGCAGAGGACGAGTGCACGCACTGGATCAGGATACTGCAGATCAGTCATCAGATGTGGTAAAAGGTACCATCCAAATCTTTGATTTAGAAGCTTATGTACTGTTTGATCCTGGTGCCACGCATTCCTTTATTTCGCCATCCTTTGCATGTAAATTGATGAAGCATGTAAAACCCACGCTGCTTGATAAGATGTTGTTGATATCTACCCCTATGAATGATAGTCAGTTGACTGAGCATACATATAGGGATTGTAAAATGAAGATAGAAGGTAAAGAGATGGCAGCCGATTTAATTTTATTAAATATGAGTGATTTTGATGTTATCCTAGGAATGGATTGGTTGGCTGCCAATCATATTATTATGGATTGTCATGCTAAAACCTTGATGTTTCCAAAGATAGACAATCTTGTAGTTAATTTTGTGAAATGAAATTAAAGAACATGATTATTATAAGTGTGATGAGTACAATCTTGATACATGATGTATGAAAGATAAATTTGATTTCATTTATGTATGTGATGTGATGATTTATGATACTAATGGTAGAAAGAATAATGTGAAGGATTCATCGCTTTTGTGATTGAGACGGATAAGGCACGTCTGGAATTGGAAGACATACCAGTGGTTAGGGAATTTCCAGATGTCTTTCCGGATGAGTTACCAGGGTTACCTCTAGATAGGGAGATGGAGTTTGGTATAGATTTGGCACCTGGTACAGAGCCGATGTCCAAGCCACCATACAGAATGGCTCAAGTTGAGTTAGAGGAATTAAGGAAACAATTACAAGAATTGCTGGAGAAGGGGTTCATCAGGCCGAGCGTCTCACCTTGGGGAGCACCGATTCTGTTTGTAAGGAAGAAGGATGGAAGCCTCCGACTGTGTATAGACTACCGGTTGTTGAATAAGGCCACCATCAAGAATAAGTATCCCCTTCCACGCATCGATGATTTGTTGGATCAGCTTAAGGGAGCGCAGGTCTTTTTCAAGATAGATCTGAGATCAGGGTACCATCAGTTGAAGATACGAGGTGGAGATGTACCCAAGACAGCTTTTCGCACCCGGTATGGACATTATGAGTTCATGGTTATGCCATTCGGGTTGACGAATGCTCCCGTAGCTTTTATGTCTTTGATGAATGAGGTATTCCACCAGTACTTGGATCGATTTGTTATTGTGTTTATTGATGATATACTGGTGTATTCAAGGTCTAGAGAGGAACATGAAAGGCATTTAAGGATAGTGCTACAAACCCTCCGAGAGAAGAAGTTGTACGCTAAACTCAGTAAGTGCGACTTTTGGTTGGAACAGATCTCTTTTCTGGGTCACATAGTATCAAAGGATGGAGTATCAGTGGATCCATCTAAGATTGAGGCCGTAGTTCAGTGGCAGAGACCCCAGACAGTGACAGAGATCAGAAGTTTCCTGGGTTTAGCTGGGTATTATCGAAGGTTTGTAGAGGGATTTTCGAGGTTGGCTGCTCCTTTGACACGTCTCACGAGGAAAAATGTAGAGTTTGTGTGGGACAAAAAGTGTGAAGACAGTTTTGAGGAGTTGAAAAGGAGATTAACTACAGCTCTAATACTCACCATTCCTACCAGCTCAGGAGGTTTCTCGGTGTATGCGGATGCTTCACACCTAGGATTGGGCTATGTATTGATGCAGGATGGGAAGGTAGTAGCCTATGGATCAAGACAGTTAAAGGATCATGAGAGGAACTACCCGACCCATGACTTGGAATTGGCAGCGGTGGTGTTTGCGCTGAAGATATGGCGCCACTACCTCTATGGTGAGAGATTTCCGGTTTATACAGATCATAAGAGCCTTAAGTACCTGTTCTCACAGAAAAAGTTGAACATGAGACAGAGGAGATGGCTCGAGCTGATAAAGGATTATGATTGTGAAATCCTATACCACCCGGGTAAAGCAAATGTGGTTGCTGATGCATTGAGTAGGAAGCATCTCGGGATGGTATCATTTATGATGATCAGGGAACACGAGCTGTTGGAACAGTTCATGAACCTCAGTTTGGATATGACCCCGCCTGACGCTGATAGTGGATTTATGATAGCTAGCCTGCAGTTGGAACCGGATCTGGTAGATCGAATCCGACAAGCTCAGCGAGTTGATCAGCAGTGTAGTGATATTGTCGGGCAGATACAGAGGGGTATAGAGATGGACTTTGGGTTGAGTTCGGATGGATTGTTGAGGTTCAGAGGTAGGATATGTGTTCCTGATGACACAGAGATCAGAAGGTTGATCCTGACAGAGGCTCACTCATCGAAGTATACGATACATCCAGGGGGTACCAAAATGTATCAAAACCTTCGAAAGGTTTATTGGTGATCGGGAATGAAAAAGCACATTGCTGAATATGTTGCTAAGTGTCTCGTTTGTCAGCAGGTGAAGGTAGAGCATCAGAAGCCTGCAGGGTTATTGCAGCCTCTACCAATACCGACATGGAAGTGGGAGCATGTCACCATGGATTTTGTGATGGGATTACCGAGGACCCGGAGAGGTCATGATGCCATATGGGTGATTGTGGATCGGTTGACGAAATCAGCCCATTTCCTAGCTATGAGAGCTACCGATACTCTGAGCCAGTTAGCGAACCTATATGTGCGTGAGATAGTGAGGCTACATGGAATTCCAGTGAGCGTTGTTTCTGATAGGGATGCCCGCTTCACTTCCCACTTTTGGGAACATTTTCAGGAAGCGATGGGGACCCAGTTGAATTTTAGCACCGCATTTCATCCTCAGACAGATGGTCAGTCAGAGAGGACTATACAGACCCTGGAGGACATGTTGAGAGCATGTGCATTGGATTTTGGAGGCTCCTGGGATGACCATTTGCCACTCGCAGAGTTCGCGTATAATAACAGTTTTCATGCGAGTATCGGGATGGCACCATATGAGGCATTGTATGGGCGTAGATGTCGTTCCCCTATTGGATGGGAAGAGGTTGGTGACAGACAGATCTTTGCTCCCGACTTGGTTAGACAAGCCTCTGAGGACGTCCAATTGATATGTGAGAGGTTACGGACAGCTCAGAGCAGGCAAAAGAGTTATGCTGACAAGAGACGGAGACCACTAGAGTTTGAGGTGGGTGAGTCAGTGTTTCTGAAAGTTTCCCCTTTGAAGGGAATTATGAGATTTGGGAAGAAGGGAAAGTTGAGCCCTCGATATATAGGGCCATTTGAGATACTTGATAAGGTGGGAGACAAGGCTTATAGGTTGGAATTGCCACCAGAGTTGGCAAGTGTGCACAACGTCTTCCACGTATCCATGTTGAGGAAGTATCACCCGGACCCGGCACATGTGATAAGATATGAGCCTTTGGAGCTCAATGAAGGTATGACCTATGTTGAGAAGCCAGTTCGGGTATTGGACAGAAAAGAGAAAGTGCTGAGGACAAAGACAATTCCCTTGGTGAAGATACTTTGGCAACATCACACTGTGGAAGAAGCCACATGGGAATTGGAGAGTTTGATGCGGGAGAGGTATCCCGAGTTGTTCACAGAATAATTGGTTCCAATTTGGAGGACCAAATTTTCTAAGTGGGGGAGAATGTGAGACCCCGTATATGTATAAGGGTATATATGTACATAGAAGTGTAAATAGAGTTGTACTATGAATTCATGAGTGAAGTATATGTGATGTAAGTCCATAAGTAATGTACACACTTGTAATGAGAGTGGTAATCATACATACAAGTTTCATTATGTATGAATGTATAGAAATGGACTTAAACATGTGGAGAATGTGTGTAGAATGGATTATGAATAGTTTGGTAAAATGGAAGTAGAATTGCATAAGATGTGCACTTCCATTTTTGTTTATATTAAGTACCATTGATAATACAAAGATCCTACACAAGTTTTAATGTGTATGAAGTGAGGATGGATGCCATTTTCAAGCCTCAAAGATGAATAAATGAGGAAAAGATCATGGTAGCAAATTAAGGATGTTTGGTAAGTGTTGTTGCAGAGGAACTGCAGGAAATCTGGAAATTTTGAAGGGCAGATCGATCTCATGGGATGAGAGATCGATCTGGAAGAGCCAGAATGCTCTTATTTGGGCAAAAGAATAGAGCAGATCGATCTCCAATGGACCAGATCGATCTCCTTAGCTCTCTGTTTGGGAGCAGATCGATCTCATGCCTCGACAGATCGATCTCATGCCTCAACAGATCGATCTCATGCTTCGACAGATCGATCTCAGGCTTAAAAATGCCGTGAAAAAGAGAGATTTTAAGGGACCAGATCGATCTCCTCTTGGACCAGATCGATCTCCTCAAGCTAATTCTATATAAGGAGTGCTGAAAATCAGAAAATTTTGGGAAAAACACAAATCTTCCACTTTCAACCCAAAAACCTAACTTTCTCTCTCTAAAATCAACCATTTTCAGTGAGGTTTGAAGAGAGACCATTAGAGGTAAAGTTGTTCCTATCAACGAGAAGAACAACATAGTTGGAAGGCATTTTCCCATTGTTGATATTGAAGAAGTTAAGGGCATTGCCATTTGGAGCAAGAGGAGAAATCAATTGGGTAAGATTCTAACACTCCAACTATGGTACATTGTTTATTTAATTGATTTTGGAGTTGTTTGGCATGTATGGATGGTTAGAAACTATCTAAATACATTGGAATGATTATGACCTAGAAATGGTCTAGAGTGAGAAAGTGGAATGTATGGAGATTAATGATGAATGAGATATGTAAAAGTTATTTATAGTGTTGTGGTATGATTTTAAGATGTGGTTAGTGGATAAATTGTGAGATTTACCTAAAGGAGGTAAAATGTGGATTAAGGCATTTGTAAAATGCATAAGTGGATAATATTGACTAGTGAGGTCAATTATGGGGTAAATACATTAACTCAATCGATTTAATGAATGAATCGCAGCTTCCGAGGATACGCCGAGGCGAGTTGAGCCAAGAGCGTGAAAGCTAAAAGGAAAGGAGTCACACCCAGTAAATCGAGGTAAGGGAATTGTGTGGACTCTTAGAGATATCTGTGCGCGATTTGGGCGCTTAAATGTTTTGCTAGAATGCATGAGACTAGGAAATGTTGTTCGGTGACTGAAGGGTAAAAGTTGGGAGTTTGAGAAATGTGGATGAAAACAAAAGCATATTGCTTTGAAAATCATGTTTTATTGCTTTTTAGCAAATGATTGGTAGGTTGGCTAACATTGAAATGATTTGCAAAAGAGATGAGTGTGTTTTGGTTTTGTTAATCATACTTTGCAAGTTTTGAGCCACCTACATGATTTCGTGAGTATGAAAGAGTGCAAAAGGCACTAGTTTTCACATGGATTTTATAATTGTTTTGGCATTGTGCTCGAGTTTGTCTCGCACTGGATGCCCACCTTGTATGTTGCAGTGTTTGGAGCTTCGAGTAGACTGGGTGTCACATCGATTAAATAGGCTCACACGTGCATTGTTTTGACATGATTAATTAGCCGTGTTAGGAGCTTCGGATAGACAGAGGTCGCCCCGATTAAATAGGCTCACACGTGCGTTTGAGATGTGGTGTGATATGATGTGTTGATTGGGTCCACGGAGTACGTCGTACCGTGCATGTGGCATGGAGTACGTGGTACCATGTTGAGTTGTGATGTGCCGTCTTCGGACGAGATCTGCTATGGACCGGCGGGTAGGATTTGACCCACCTCCCGTGTGGAAGCAGATAGTGGTGATATCCCGCACACCTGATCCGTGTAGCCGGTATCACAGGTTATGTACATAGGCCTTGAGGTTATTACCTACTGTTGATCTGCCTATCTCACATGTCTACTGCTATTTGAGATTAAATCCATGTTTGAAATGATTGTGGGTCAGGAAAGCCCGAGGGATAGGCCGAGACCTGACCAGTGATGAATTGATTTGTTAATGGTTTTTAAAGTGCACGAATGCATGATGTTTAATGCCATGCTTTATTGTGAAAATGCATGATTTTTAATGCCATGCTTTTATTGTGAATTATGCATGATGATATATACCATGCTTTGAGTTGAAATGTGCACTGAATTTTAATAGCATGAATGCTTTACATACCATTAACACAATCATACACTCATGTTTTGAGATAAACAATGAATTAAATGCTTTCGAGCATGGCATCACGATCACGTAGATAGTGCAGTATCTACCTGTTCGCATGATTGCCTTACTGAGCGTGTGGTTTGCTCACCCCCCTTATTTTCCCCTCTCTACAGAAATTTGAGTATAGATTGGGCGTGACTGGAGGCGTTCCCTTTTTGGTAATCCGTTGCATCCCATCGCTAAAGGTATACACACTTGGTTTATTTTGTATCTAAACTAGACATAGCACAGTAGCATTTTGTATGTAACCACTGGGGATGTAAAACAATGTAAACACATGTAACAACTCTGATATATATACATTTATACAAGTGTTTACTCATAATAATGTTTCAAATTGAATTGGTATGGTAGAGTGAGTTAGACGTCGACACACAGCCCAACTGTTAAGTGTGTGGTTGTTCACGATCGAGGAAGGATGATTAAGGATTGATGCATGAAAATGCAAAAAAATTGTACGTATTTTGGTAAGTTGAGGGTCGTGACAAAGGCCTCCAACAGAAATAACCAGAGTGGATCAAACCCGCCAACTCGCTAAGTCATGACAATCGAGGACTACGGACAAACATTGAGGTAAGAAATTTATGCAAGTTTTTAGAGATAACTGTACATACTTTATGACCTCTGATAGCTAAATAAATACTATAAAGATTATAGAAAATGAAAAATAAAATCTAGGTAACCACCTAGAGATGGAAAACCATATATTACCCCTACGTATAGACTAAATTGAACTGAAAAGTGTTAAAAAATTCATAATTGCATAAATTACATGTTTTAGTGTTTTTATCGTTGAAATACTATTTCCAATGGAATATGGATAGGTTTGCTATTGTTTCACTATTTGCATAAAATAGCACGTTTTACGAAGTTAAGTGTGCTTAAGTAGGAGAAATTCCATGATAGGTGACCTCCAGGGAAGTCTCCACTCACATATCATTTATACACTGTTTTTATACTGAACATTGATTTTTATATCATTTTTGAAAGAATTGAACTACCTATCTGATTTTTGACATGAAACAGTGCGAGAGCCATCGTGTAGACTGTGTGTCACATTGAATTGCTCGCACTAGATTTTTATATGATTTATGAGAAAAATTGTACCAGAGCCATCGTGTATTGCTGTATGATCTTGCACTGACCTGCTCGTGCTGGATTTTAAGGCTAAAGTGCTAGTTAATATTGATGTAGAGGGGTAAATCCTTGAGACTGCTCGGTACCCTCAGTCATATTGTATTGTATCGGGGTCCACAGAATACGTTATACCATGTGGACTCACATGGAGTATGTTACATTGTGTATTGAGTTTTCAGACTATTGAACTTAACTGAACTAAACTAAACTATATTGATCGACTGACGGGCTGGACTAACCCATCCCCCCTGAGGCGTTATGACACTTGCTCACACTTGGCCCGTGAGGCGCAGGGTCACTGATGATGGCCATATGTCGACTGTACTATTATTGATTGAATCCCATCCTAGTCTTAGCGAACTGAATTATTTATTGATAGAAAGAAAAGTGAATTGAACTATTTACTGATTGAATGAAACATTTTAAGGAAACGATTCAAGTGTTTTACTGCATTGATTGAATAGTAAATGGTTTCATCGTACCAACTTTATTGAATGCATATGCTTTACATATGTCAAAGTATTGTATTGAAAATGGAGTATGATTGAAAATTCTTTTCAAAGAAAGTGCATCGATTGTGAATCGTTTTTAGTATTAACAAATTGAATTATATGCAAGTGTTTTACAGTGTTTTATAACTGATCATGGCATACATTCTAAGCATGTAGATAGTATGGTTGTCTACTGCTTACATAAGTTTCTTACTGAGTGTGTTAAGCTCACTCCTTACTTTCCTCCACAGAGTCCTAACAGTAACTTGGACCACTTCCGTTAGTAAGGCATGTTGCACAACTATGATTCTGCAGAGCATTTTTCTACGTCAAAGGTATACCAAGTTGTAAGAAATTATTTTCTATCTAAAATTTTTATAAGTATAGTAATGCAAACGAGATGTGCATGGGGAATGTGAATACATTTTGTTTGAATTTGTTACTAAGAAAGAAAATTAATCACACTGATTATTCTTCTGACCTAATAACGACTTGTAGTACAACAAAAATGTGTGTGAATTGGGTCATTACAGAGTTTGTATCAGAGCAAGGTTGGCCTGATACGATTCGTTGTTAAAAGTGAAAAAGACTTAGAAAGTTCACATCCCCAGCACTATTGTACATTAATTAGATACAAACGGGTATAACTAGCTGTGTTTTATTGAAAATTTATGTCAGTGAATGAAGAGAAACTGATAGATATAACTGATTGGTATTACAATCACTCTAGTAGACGTAAATGAACTGTTCCTCGAGTCCATAGAGATAAGCCTGAGAGGTGTAGTGAACTCTCATCTGAGTGTAGACCTTATAGTTTCACTGGAAAATTTTTGGAGTCTGCTTCATAAAAATTGAACGGGACATGGAAATAATGATGACATTGTTGGGTCAAGTGATAATGGCCCTGTGATAATAATAACGATTGAGGTGTGACTGGGAGCAAGACTGAGACAATTTTTGAAAATATTACACTATTATATACTGGAGTCAAGAATCTCATTGTAATGGAAAACTGGAATGAATGAATTGGAAAACCCCTATGGATTCGTAGGGTATGACAGTGAACTTATTACACTGAGGTAATTTCGGAGATTTAAGCCTCTATTTTTCAGTGGAGTTAAGAAATCCAATGATTGTGGAAGATTGGATAAATGAGATGGAAAAAAAAAAACTAAGGAATTTTATAGTAACTTTACCGAGAAAGTTACTCTTGCAGCTTTTGTGTTAAAGAATTAGAGAAACTACACTAATTTTTAGAGTGCACTACTATAGAGAAAGTAGCCTTGTAGCATCAGTATCGAAATGGAAAGTAGAGCTCCGAGGGAAAACCCTCGATTTAATCTGAAAGCCAATATCAAAAAATTAAATGGGATTTGTTTCTGAAGGCTCTGAGACAGCAACACTTTTCGAATGAAACAAAGGGGCAAGAATGGATGAAATGATTGCAATCGGACATAAAGTAACGAATCCGTAGATGATTATGAAATTAAATTTATAGCTTTGGAAGAAGAATAATTCAGATAAGTAGAGATGTGAAACGGATGAAGTCCAAAAAACTCATAGGAGGTACTGGGATCCTCAATCGAGCTAAGTTAGCTCCACTAGATGTTATTTTGAGACAGTAATAAGCGAGGTGTAACTATGAGAATATGAG
Organism: Firmiana major; assembly: GCA_033439115.1. Taxonomy (NCBI): domain Eukaryota; kingdom Viridiplantae; phylum Streptophyta; class Magnoliopsida; order Malvales; family Malvaceae; genus Firmiana; species Firmiana major. Next base: position 63,416,643 of record CM065904.1, read on the forward strand.
ATATATACTCTCGAGGTTACCAAGAAAGTGGAAGGATCAAGAGACTGACAGAAGATAGGTCTACTGAAGAAAGACTGATAGTGAAAGAGCGAAGTCATTGTGTCTGAAAGGACGAATTAAGGAACAAACTGTATAAATGAAACTTAAAGGTCACATTTCTTACATAATTGATAAAGTTAGGGCGTGTTCGTGGTAAAAAGACACCCAGTAGACAAAGGTTTTTTCGACACATATTTAGATGATCTACCAAAATTACATCAAATAGAAAGATGAAGTTTCAAATTGATTTAGTATCTGGTACTGAGCTGATTGTCAACCACTATACTGAATGGCTCTATTTAATTAGCAAAGCTAAGGAAATAATTACAGGGATTGTAGAATAAGAGGATTATCGGATCGAGTGATCTACTTTGGAGTGTACTGGCGTTAATTTTTAGGGAGACCCAGAGTCTTCTTGGTCACGTTTTATTAGGAATAAGTGTTAGTAAGATTCTCAACACAAAGGTTATAGATCAGTGAGAAAGACCCAAGATTGTCAGGAAGATTCAAAGTTTTGGGGGTATAAAAAGACTTTGGAAGTTTTGATTCATAGGATTATAATTTATGTGTGCTCATGTTTTGAATGTGAGACTTAAATTGAATTAAGAAAGAGTTTCGTTATAGTTGGTATACGAAATGAGACAAGTTTTGAAGAGCGATGAACTATGGATACAAATTATAATTTGAATAAGAAATGTTTCCGACCGATGAATATTTTGGGTATGTGAAATGATTCAGATCATGTGATGTGAACGGGGAATGAGTTTTGACTAAAGGATAAATATGAAATTGCGATAAGCTTTGGTATCCTACTTTCTATTGAGATTGAACTTTGAACCATTATATCCATAACTAGTTCATATGGTTAAGTCTGATAGCTAACAAAGGTATTTCAAAATACCAACCCGCTTGAGAGACTTGACAGCATCTAGAAGTACCCATAACCCATAATTGAATTTGACAGTCGTAATATTCGCGTTGGAAGTCAGGATACCATTACTTGTGTGGTGAAGAATTATAGAATCCTATTGATCAAGAAGATTTAAATATTAAATTTCATAAAAGTTGTCTAATACAAGAAAATGGGAATAACTTGGGAAAGAAGGAAGAAGGAAGAAATGTGAGACGCCATATATGTATGACTTTATTATATGTTAATGGAATTATAAGATAGATGATTTATTGATCATATAAATGCGAATGGATTGCAAATGAGAATGAATGAGTATCATGGATGCATGTAGAGGCTAAATAAGGGCTGAAGTGGCCATAAACTAAATGAATAGAACTTAAAGTATTCGGACTAGAGATAAGGATTTAAAACACGAAATGATAATGCATGGATTGTGAATTCTGTGTATCCTTTCTGATTCCAAGCAATACGCACAAGTTCCATACCATGGAAATCATAAGGAATGAACCATTTCATGCTCAAAGTGTGAATAGATTGCAATTTGACTAGTGAAGCAATCAAGCATAAATTTTTCCCTTGAAAAATTGGAAAATTTGCAGTAGGAAACCTGTAGATGGAGGCCAGATTGATCTCCTATTCAAGGCTGATCGATCCCCCATTTGAGCAGATCGATCTCCCCAATGACCAGATCGATCTGCATTTACTTATGCAAAACAGAGATCGATCCCTTCCTAAGTGCAGATCGATCTCCATTCGATTCTATTAAGAGAAGATCGATCTCTCCCTAAGAGCAGATTGATCTCCTCAAGCTTCTTCCAAGAAAGGATCGAGCTCTTCCCCAAAGAGCATATCGATCCCACCCTTTCGTGCTAGAACATTTCGATAATTTCAAAACTAAAGGTAAATCGATCTTCACCCTAGCAGATTGATCTCCTCCCTCTCATCCTATAAAAACTCGACTCCAAAACCCCTCTTCTTCACCAAATCAACACGTCTCTCCATTTTTACCTAAAATATCAAGCTTTCTCTCTCTAGAATATACTCCCATCCAAAAGAATTTGAGAAACGCTATTAGAGCCAAAGTTGTTCATTGTGAGCCGAAGAACAGCATAGCTTGGAGCCAACATTTAACTTGTTAGATTGAAGGAGCTAAGGAGTGTTCCAAATTTAGACAAGAGGAAAGTCAAGCTAGGTGAGTTTTCTATACACGAACTCTAAGTATGTTTATCTAGATGTTGTTATGAGTAGATTGGTGTATGAATTGTTGATAGAAACTACCTATAATGTGATGAATGAAGCATGACCTAAAATGGGTTTAGTGTGAGAAAATATGATATGGTTGATTAGATGATGAATGGATTATACTTAGGTGTCAACAAGGTTATATGCACGATTTTGAGATAGTTTTGTGAAATAAATTTATGAAATATGGTGAGATGAGGAAATGTGCATACATGGTGTTTGTAGAAATGCATAAATGAATGAGAAATGATGTGTAAAACACCTATGCCAAGTGTTTGATAAGGTACTAAGTGAGTTGTAAGCTAAATTGACTAGGAATGGTAAAATGAATGCCAAAAGTAATAATGGGCCAAACTTGATGAAATAGGCTCGATAAGATATACTGATTGGTTGAAGTCAGAACATAATTTATCGATAGTAACTGATATGGCTGATGAACGTTTGTACCTCCTGAGGATATATCGGAAGCAAGTTGAGTCCAATCGCGAAAAGCGTGAAAAGAGGAAGGAGATTACTTCACTGAGGATTGAGGTAAGGGAATTGTGTTTGTCTTAAAGGTATCTGTACGCGTTTTTTGGTGCATGGGTGAATTCTTTAAGTGTCTAAGGGTCTTAGAATGAAATGGATATTGATGGTAAAAGAAATTGGGTAACTTTGAGAAATGTTCATGAAAAAAAGCAAGAACAGGATGTTCTTGGGATTTTACTGCTTTTTAGCATGCGAATTGGTAGGTTGGCTAGCATTTTAAATGATTTGGATGAAAAATAGCTTGATTTGGTTTTATAACATTGCTTTGCAAAGAATGAGCCACCTACATGAGTTTGTGGAAATGAAACGTGCTAGAGCATTGCTCGCACAAGATTTGACATGTTTACACATGCATTAGTGCTGGAGAATAGCTCGCAATAGAATTTTACATGCTTGAGTGCTAGAGCCTAGCTCGCCCTGGTTTTCATACTGGTTTTGACATTGTGTTGGAGCGTTGCTCGCACTAGATGTCCATTGTACTTGTTGTCATGCTTGAGACTACTCGCACGTGGTTTTATGACATGTTTAGGAGTCTTGCTAGGAGCTTCGAGTAGGCTGTGTGTCACGCTGATTAAATAGGCTTGCACATTCGTATTGAGATGTGGCGTGATATGATGTGATGATATGGGTCCACGGAGTACGTTATACCATGGAAGTAGCATGGAGTACGTTGTACCATATATGGATATGATATATATACCTTCTTCGGATGATGGATATTCTGCTATAGACCAACAGTTTGGACGTGACCCACCTCCTGTGCGGAAGCAGATAGAGGTGATAGCCCGCACACTAGGATCCGTGTAGCCTAAGATCACAGAGAATATAGTCATAGTCCAAGTTATTACCCTTATTAATATGGTATGCCTATCTCACATGTCTATTGTTTTATGAAATATCCATGTTTTGAAATGTGTTTGTGGGTCAGGATATTCCATAGGAGGGGCTGAGTCCTGACGAATGGTGATTATGTATCGGTTTGTGTTGAGATTTAAAATGCTTTTAAGTGCACCTTGCATGATGATTTTCCATGCTTTAATTACTACTCGCACATGATGATTTTCCATCCTTTGTTTAAGAATTGTACACTGATTTGAATAGTATGAACTGCTTTACATATCATGAACACGAGCATGAACTGTTATGTTTTGAGTATGATAAATAACTGTGTGGTTTAAACATGGCATCATGATCACGTAGATAGTACAGTTATCTACCTGCTCGCATGATTGCTTTACTGAGCACGTGGTTTGCTCACCCTCTTTATTTTCCCCCTCTATAGAGCATTTTCAATAAATAGAGAGCGACTGAGGATTGGATTTTGGTGTCCGCTGCATCCCATCACACAAGGTATACACATTTGTATAGTTTTGTATCTAGACATGTCAAAGCATAGTAATATCTTTGAATGTAAATTTTGGGAATGTAAAGGATTGTGAACACATGTAAACAACAACTCTGAGTTAGAAATACAAGTGTTTACGTTTAAATGAAATATAAACTGAAATAATTTGATTAGATGAGATTGACATCAATACACAGCCTAATTGTTGGTGATGTAGCTGTTCACGATCAGGTAAGGTAAAGGTAAAGGACGAACAATAAGAAATGGATCAAATAATAAATGAAAAATGAAAAACAATTTGTAGTGAATTTTCAGCGGATTGAGGGTCGTGACAAATTTATTTGGTATCAGAGCTGAGTTGGTCTAATGTGTGTCAGTGTCAAAAATTAGAAAATTACATCCTTATGTTACTGTGCTTGTCTAGTTACAACTGTGTATATCGAGATGGGTTTGACTGAGAAATGGCTGTGAATGTAGGAATCTTGGCATAATGCCTAATACTAGTCACAGTAGAGGGGTAAGAGCACGAGCGAAAGGCCATAAGGGTAGGCTTGGGGGCCGTGCTGAGTCGATACCAGAAGAGACTCACGAGGAGGTAGAGGTAGAGGCTAATATTGAGCATGCTCCACACGGTCCAACAAAGAGACTGAAGAGTACTGAGGCATCCTTCGCGAGGATAGAACGGAGCTTAGAGGTGATTTTGGAATTGATTACCCAGACGTTGCCTAGAGTTGGAGGCGGGCAGGGGCAAGCTACACAAGGTGATGCTGAACAAGCGGTTGCTCCTGAGAGGCCTGCACAGCCAACCCAAGAACCTCAGACTACAGATACTCCCACACCCCCACCAGTACAGGATACACCATCTACTATTGCTCCACCACAAGGTAGTAGAGATTAGGGTTATGGATATGACCTAGATAGGTTACGGCAGTTTCAAAAATTTAACCCGCCATCTTTAGTAGAGTTAAGGACCCAGTAGCTATAGAAGACTGGGTGAATAAGATTGAGAAACTATATGGGTTCTTCGAGCGCACTACTACGGAGATGGTTGCTTTTTCCGCATTCATGCTGAAAGGATCAACAGAGCATTGGTAGAATTCCACCAAACCTATTTTGAGAGTCCGACATATACATAACAGCTGGAATGTATTTTTGGAGGTCTTCTGAAAGCAACATGTTCTAGATACTACGCAGCCGAGGCTGCAAATGGAGTTCTTGGATTTGATCCATGGGAGCAGATCGGTGGATGAGTATAACACTAAATTTATCTCTCTAGGCAGGTATGATCCTGATACGATGGACAGTGAGGTCAAGAAGGTCCAAAAGTTTATGGATGGACTGAGACCATCCATCAGGTCCTAATTAGTTTTCTTTGACATACCGACCTATGAGGAGGTAGTGCACAGGGCATAGTTTTTTGAACAAGACATCGAGCGGGTTACCTCAGAGTTTGGAAAGGTTGGTAGAGTGAGGGATAAAGATAGAAAGAGACTGACGGTAGATAGATGCTTCAGTTATAGAGGAAGTAATAGATTTTTTGGGAAGAGGTCGAAGATTGAGGAGATTCTGGAGAGGACGGTTAAGCCCCCCGTGTACGTGACCATAGCTCCAGCAAAAGGTATAATGATTGGAGGGCCACGACCTACTATAGAACAGTGCAGTAAGTGTGGTAGGTACCATGGAACTCGATTGTGTTATGGACCTCCTGTAGTATGTTTTTGATGTGGGAAACCAGGGCATGTGATCCAAAATTACCTAGAGATGACTGAGAGTGCCCCCAAGAAGGGCAAGGAGTTGGAGAGAGCTCCAGCTGATACTCCTACTCCGAGACGAAGGGCGACAACTAAAGAGAAGGGGAAGCAGGTAGTTGGTAGAGGACGAGTGCACACCTTGGACCAGGATACTACAGATCAGTCATCAAATGTGGTGAAAGGTACCATCTTGATCTTTGATCATGAAGCATATGTTTTAATAGATCCTAGTGCCACGCATTCATTTATATCGCCTGCATTTACATATAAATTGTTTAAGCATGTGAAATTTACCCCGTTAAGTAGAAAGATGCTGATACAAACTCCCATGAATAATAGTCAGCTAGTAGAATATGAGTTTAGGGATTGTAAGTTGAAAATAAGGAAAAGGAAATGTCAATCGACCTCATTTTGATGTACATGAGAGACTTTGATGTGATCCTAGGAATGGATTGGTTGGCTGCAAATCGTATTGTAGTTGATTGTTTTTCTAAGACGGTAACTTTTTCAGGGATAGATAGTGTTACCGTCAGTTTCCCCAAACAATGTAATGTAAATCCTATTGAAAAGTAATGAAAACAGTAAGTGCTGTAAGCAAAATAGATGCATTTCTATACTGACTAAGTGATTAATCTTTTGAAAGGTTATATTGCGTACGTGGTTGAGACGGATAAGGCACGTCCGAAATTGAGAGATATCTCAGTGGTTAGGGAATTACCAGACGACTTTCTGGATGATTTACCAAGGTTACCGCCTGATAGAGAGATAGAGTTTTGTATAGATTTAGCACCTACTACAGAGTCGATATCCAAGCCACCGTACAGAATGGCTTCGATTGAGCTAGAGGAACTGAAGAAGCAGTTACAGGAGTTATTGGATAAGAGGTTCATCAGACCGAGTGTATCGCCTTGGGGAGCACCGGTACTGTTTGTAAAGAAGAAGGATGAGAGCCTCCGATTGTGTATTGACTATAGGTTGTTGAATAAGGCAACCATCAAGAATAAGTACCCCCTTCCACACATCGATGACTTGTTGGATTAGCTTCAGGGAGCGCATGTCTTTTTTAAGATAAATCCAAGATCTGGGTACCATCAGTTGAGAATTCGAGATGGAGACATACCTAAAATAGCTTTTCGCAGCCGGTATGGTCATTTTGAGTTTAAGGTAATGCCATTTGTGTTGATGAATGCTCCTGCAGCTTTTATGTCATTGGTGAATAAGGTGTTTCACTAGCATTTGGATAGATTAGTTATTGTGTTCATCGATGACATTTTGCTGTATTCAAGATCTAGAGAGGAGTATGAGCAGCATCTAAGGATAGTGCTACAGACCCTCCGAGGGAAGAAGTTATATGCTAAACTCAGTAAGTGTGATTTTTGGCTAGAGCAGATCTCTTTTCTGGGTCATATTGTATCGATGGATGGTTTGTCAGTAGACCCATCTAAGACTGAAGCAGTGGTTCAGTGGCAGAGACCCTAAACTGTTGCAGAGATCAGACATTTCCTAGGTTTAGTTGGATATTATCGTCGATTTATGGAGGGATTCTCCAGATTAGCTGCTCCACTGACACGTCTCATGAGAAAGAATGTTGAGTTCATGTGGGACGATAGATGTGAGAAGAGTTTTCAAGAGTTGAAGAAGAGATTAACTACGGCTCCGATTCTCACCATTCCTACCAGCTCAAGAGATTTTTCTGTATATAAAGATGCTTCGTACCAAGGACTGGGCTGTGTGCTGATGCAAGATGGGAAGGTAGTCCCCTATGGATCGAGACAGTTGAAGAATAATGAGAGAAACTACGTGACCAACGATCTAGAATTGGCAACCGTGGTATTTACCTTGAAAATATGGCCCCATTAACTCTATGGTGTGAAATTTCAAGTATTTACTGACCATAAGAGACTTAAGTATCTATTCTCACAAAAGGAATGGAACATGAGATAGAAGAGGTGGCTTGAGCTTTTGAAAGATTATGATTACGAGATCTTGTACCACCCGGGTAAGGCGGATGTAGTAGCCAATGCACTGAATAGGAAACATCTCAGGTTGGTATCATATAGGTTGATCAGGGAGCATGAGCTATGAGAACAGTTCCCGAGCCTCAGTTTGGATGTTACCCCACCTGATACTGATAGTGGCTTTATGGTAGCTAGCCTGTGATTGGAACCAGATATGGTAGATTGTATCCGATAGGCTCAGCATATTGATCAGTAGTGCAGTGATATTATCAGGCAGATACAGAGGGGTATAAAGACTGATTTTGAGAAGAGTTCAGATGACTTGCTAAGGTTCAGAGGTAGGATATGTGTTTCTAATGATCCAGAGCTCAGGAGGTTTATCTTGACAGAAGCTCATTCAATGAAGTATACACTGCATCCAGGAAGTAACAAGATGTATCAGAACCTCCAGAGAGTGTATTGGTGGTTAGGGATGAAAAGAGATGTAGCAGAGTATGTAGCAAAGTGTTTCATCTATTAGCAAGTGAAGGAAGAGCATTAGAAGCCTACAGGGCTATTACAACCTCTACCTATATCGACTTGGAAATGGGAGCATGTCACTATGGACTTCGTGATGGGTTTACCCAGGACCCGTAGGAATCACGATGCTATTTGGGTGATAGTGGACATATTAACGAAGTCAGCACACTTCCTAGCTATGAGAGCCACCGATACTTTAAGTACGCTGACGGAACTATATGTGTGTGAGATAGCGAGGTTGCATGGTATTCCAGGGAGCATTATTTCCAGTAGGGATGCCGGTTTCACTTCCCACTTCTGGTAACATTTTCAAGAAGCGATGGAGACCTAACTGAGTTTTAGCACAGCGTTCCATCCTCAGACAGATGGTTAGTCAAAGAGGACTATATAGACCCTGGAAGATATGTTGAAAGCGTGTGCATTGGATTTTGGAGGCTCCTGGGATAACCATTGTCCAGTCGTAGAGTTCGCCTATAATAATAGCTATCATTCGAGTATCGGGATGGAACCATATGAGGCTTTATATGGTCAAAGATACCGATCCCCTATTGGATGGGAAGAGGCTGGTGACCGATTGATATTTGCTCCCGACTTAGTGAGACAAGCCTCTGAGTATGTCCAATTGATTTATGAGAGGTTATAGACAGCTCAAAGCAGACAAAAGAGTTATGCTGGGAGGACACGGAGACCATTGGAGTTCAGAGTGGGTGAACGGTACTTTTACGAGTTTCTCCTTCCAATGGTACAACAAGGTTCGAAAAGAAAGAGAAATTAAGTCCTTATTACATTGGACCCTTTGAGATTCCTGATAGAGTGGGAGATAAGGCATATAGGCTAGCATTGCCACCTGAGCTAACGGGCATTCACAACGTCTTCCACATCTCTATGTTACGGAAGTACCACCCAGGCCCAGCACATGTAATTAGATATGAGCCATTGGAGCTCAAGAAAAGCATGTCATGTTAAGAAACTAGTTCGAATATTGGATAGGAAGGATAAGGTGCCCTTTAGTGAAAGTCCTTTGGCAGCACCACACTACAGAAGAAGCTACATGGGAATTGAAGAGTTTGATAGGGGGAAAGTACCTCGAGTTTTTCACGAACTGATTTGGTTCAAATTTAGAGGACACAATTTTCTTAGTGGGGGAGATTGTGAGACCCCATGTATGTATGACGTTATTATATGTTAATGGAATTATAAGATAGATGATTTGTGGATCATATAAATGCGAATGGATTGCAAATGAGAATGAATAAGTATCATGGATGAATGTAGAGGCTAAATAAGGGCTGAAGTGGCCATAAATTAAACAAATAGTACTTAAAGCATCTGGATTGGAGATAATGATTTAAAACACGAAATGATAATGCATGGATTGTGAATTCTGTATATCTTTTCTGACTCCAATCAATACACACAAGTTCCATAACATGAAAATCATAAAGAATGAATCTTTTCATGCTTAAAGTGTGAATAGATTGCAAAATGACTAGTGAAGCAATCAAGCATAAATTTTTCCCTTGAAAATTTATAGCAAGAAGCCTCCAGATGAAGGCCAGATCGATACCCTATTCAAGGCAGTTCAATCCCTTGTGCAAGCAGAACAATTTCAAGTGAATCTGCCAAGGCCAGATCGATCCCCCCTTTGAGTAGATTGATCTCCCCAATTAGCAGATCGATATGAATTTACTTTTACCAAATAGAGATCAATCCCTTCCTAAGTGTAGATCAATCTTCATTTGATTCTGTCAAGAGTAGATCGATCTCTCCTTAAGAGCAGATTCATCTCCTCAAGCTTCTGCCAAGAAAATATCGATCTTTTCCCCAAAGAGCAGATCGATACCACCCTTTCATGCTGGAACATTTTGATAGTTCAAAAACCAAAGACAAATCGATCTTCACCCTAGCAGATCGATCTCCTCCCTCTCATCCTATAAAAACTCGATGCCAAAACCCCTCTTCTAGACCAAATCAACACATCTCTCCATTTTTACCCAAAATACCAAGCTTTCTCTTTTTAGAATACACCCCCTTCAAAAAAGATTTGAGAAAAAGCTATTAGAGCCAAAGTTGTTTATTGTGAGGAGGAGAACAACAGAGCTTGGAGCCAACATTTAACTTGTTGGATTAAAAGAGCTAAGGAGTCTTCCAAATTTGGACAAGAGGAAAGTCAAGCTAGGTGAGTTTCCTATACACCAACTCTAAGTATGTATATCTAGATGTTGTTGTGAATAGATTAGTGTATGAATTGTTAATAGAAACTATGAATCAAGCATGACCTAGAATGGGTTTAGTGTGAGAAAATATGATATGGTTGATTAGATGATGAATGGATTATACTAAGGTGTCAACAAGGTTATATGCATGATTTTGAGATAGTTTTGTGAAATGAGTTTATAAAATATGGTGAGATGAGGAAATATGCATACATGGTGTTTGTAAAAATGCATAAATGAATGGGAAATCATGGGTAAAACACCTATGCCAAGTGTTTAATAAGTTACTAAGTGAGTTGCAAGCTAAATTGACTAGGAATGGAAAAATGAAGGCCAAATGTAACAATGGGCCAAACTTGATGAAATAGGCTCGGTAATATATACTGACTGGTTGAAGTCAGAACATGAGTTATCGATAGTAACTCATATGATTGATGAACGTTTGCAGCTCCCGAGGATATATCCAGAGCAAGTTGAGTCCAATCGCGAAAAGCGGGAAAAAAGGAAGGAGATTACTTCACCGAGGATTGAGATAAGGGAATTGTGTTAGCCTTAGAGGTATCTGTACGCGTTTTCATGCGTATGGGTGAATTCTTTAAGTGTCTAAGGGTATTAGAATGAAATGGATGTTAAAAGGCAAAAGAAATTGGGGAACTTTGAGAAATGGTCATGAAAAAAACAAGAACAGGATGGTCTTGGGTTTTTACTGCTTTTTAGCGTGCGAATTGCTAGGTTGGCTAGTATATTAAATGATTTGTATGAAAAATAGCTTGATTTGGTTTTATGACCATGCTTTGCAAAGAATGAGCCACCTACATTAGTTTGTGGAAATGAAACGTGCTAGAGTATTGCTCGCACAAGATTTGACATGTTTACACATGCATTAGTGCTGGATCATAGCTCACAATAGAATGGCTCGATTTAATTAGCAGAGCTAAGGAAATAATTACAGGGATTGTATAATAAGAGGATTATCAGACTGAGTGATCTATTTTGGAGTGTACTGGCGTTAATTTTTAAGGAGACCACAGAGTATGTTGTACCGTGTGGACACACATGGAGTACGTTACACTATGTATTGAGTCTTCAGACTATTGAACTTAACTGAACTAAGCTAAACTATATTATTCGACCGACGGGCTGGACTGTAAGACCCGAATTTAATAAAAATACGAAAACTAAATAAGAAAAGATAGAGGAAGTATGAAGGAAGTCGGGTTAAATTAATCCCGAACACGTGTAAGGGCAAAACGGTCAAAGGACCGAAAGCCGGAGTAAATTCGATAAGGAAATTTAATTAAAAATAAGGATTTAAGAAATCTTGGTCAATAAAGATGAAATAAAATTATTTCGGATTAAATTGATCAAGATATTAATTTATGAAAATTAATCGGGATTAATCGAGATTTTTAGTTCGGAAAAATAATCCCGAAAATAATCGAAAAATATGCCGAAAGGTCACCCGGGACAATATCCCGAAAATACGGAGCAATTATACCCGAAAAAGGATTAAAAATAAATTAAATAAAATTAAATTAGTTAAATTAGAATAAAATAATAATTTTGTAGATGTTTTGAGGTATTTAATATATTTTAAATGAATAGTAAAATAATTAAAATAAATAAAAATAAAAATAATAAAATTGATAAAATAGAAGAAAAAAAAAAAGTAATTGAAACAAAAAAAAAAAAAAAAAAAAGAAACAGAATTGGAAAACCATCGGGGAGAGAGAAAGAAGCAGAGAAGCTGAAGACGAAGCAAAACGGAAGCAGAGGCCCGACCCCGTCGGCGGCCAGGGACCCCAGGCGAGGGCCGGCGAGGATGGCCCGACCTCAGGCAACTTATCAGCGGCGACGACGCGCCGTGGGGACGCCGAAATCCGGCGGAAATCGGAGGAGAAGCCCGCGGGAAAGAGAGGGCTACCGGCGGCGAACGGCGGCGATCCAGGCGAAACCAAGGCCCGATTTGGAGAGCCCAGTCGACGGCGGTGCTTTTGGCACCGGTGGCACTCAGCGAGACGGCCGGAATCGGCGGCGACGGCCAAGGGAAGAGAATGGGTCCGACGGCGAGGAGAGAAGAGGCCGGACCGGCGGCATTCCGGCGGCCTTGGGCGAATCCGAGCCCAGATTCGAGATGCGGACGGCCTTGCGGAGCTGTTGGCGGTGGAAGCCGACGGAGAACCGGCCGGCAAGGCAGTGAACCGGCAGTGAACCGGCCGAACCGGAGAAAAACCGGCGGTCTGACCGGTCCGAACCGGACTGAACCGGTTCAGCCAAAAAGAGGGGAAAAAAGGGAGAAAAAGGGAAAAGGAAAAAGAGGAAAAAAATTGGGGAAAATTCCGGTGATGCAATCGAGCTTCGGCTCGACGATTGGCATCCACCGAGGGCTCGAGACAGCCTCGATTTGCGGACTAGCATGGAATCTCGGGTAAGTGACCCCTATTTACGACAATTTCCTCGTTATGCGTGATATTGATTAAATTTACGCATAAATTGAATTAATTTATGGAAATTTAGATTAATTGTCGTAAATATTAAATTTAGCTATTCGAGAATTAGAACGAGGCTCAATAAATTATTGATGGGCCCAATGAGCCCAATAGGCCTCGATAAAGAGAAAATTAAGTGGAAAACGGGCTTAAGGCCGATTAAGGCCCATTAAGGTGCAATCGGGCCCAATAGGGGTAAACGGGCCCAATGATTTAAATTAAGCCCAGAAAAGATTAAGTACAATTAAATCATAATATCTGACCTGAGGAATATTAATACGCAGTTCCGGGCATTGGATTGGAAACATATCGGACTGCGCGATGGGACTACATTGGAAAAGAGAAAGGTCAGACTCGACGAGAATCGAGGTAAGGGAATTCTGCGGACTGCTAGAGGTAACAGTACGCAATTTTAAATTCATATGCAGTCCTTTAAAATATCCTGAAGGGTCTAGAGGTCAAATAATAATTTTAGTGCCCCGAATGGGCAAATTACTAAAATACTCTTGTTAAGGGTAAAATTCTAAAAATCTAGGAAAAATTGGGAGGAGCAAGGACAAGAGGTTCCTGCTCGTTCTGGAGATATTTCAACGCATGCATGAGTAGGCTGGCTCGCCTTGAAAGAAAGTGCACCGCATTGCATACTTTCAACGTGAAATTGATTTGAAAACTGTTTTGAGTAAATAGAGCCGCCTACGTGTTTTATTGACATATGACGTGCTAGAGCTCAGCTCGCACGGTAATTTCGATTTGTGTGATGCATGCATTAGTGCTGGAGCGAGAGCTCGCACTAGAGTTTTACATGCATAGGTGTTAGAGTATAACTCGCACCAGATTTCACATGCTCTTTCGTGACACGGTGCTAGAGTCTGACTCGCACCATATTTTTACATGATTTTCGAGACAGGGTGCTGGAGTTTAACCCGCACCAGTATTTATAAAATTTTCATGTGATTTATAATATACAGAGTGCTGAGCTTAGCTCGCACTAGTTTTACCGGATTTGTGGAGTACCGCTGTCTGCCCTTGGAGTCAGCCAAAAGGCCCAACAGGCTCAAGAGACCTCTTAGGTGGGGGTGTGAGTGAGGGATGAGGTTGGCGGCCTTGTGGGGATGTAAGCGGGCTCTGCCAGTTGACGTGTTTTGATGAGAGTGCTGAGCATCGCTCACACAGATTTTATGAGAACATGCGATGAGCCGTGCTTGGAGCATCGGGTAGACTGTGTGTCACCGATTTAATAGGCTCGCACGTACGTTTTGAGACATGGCATGAGTATTGAGAAACAAACCTCTGTGGGAAGCAGGCCAATTGGGCCGGAGTACCTAGAGATATTTCATGGGTTCATGGAGTACGATGTACCGTGCAAGTAGCATGGAGTACGATGTACCGTGTTGTATCTTCGGATACGGCATCTCCGGATGCAGCATCTTCGGATGCCGGGGATCGGATAAGACTGACGGGATGGACTGACCCACCTCCCGGGCGGTTCCCGATCATGGTGAGAACCCGCACACTAGGATCCGTGTAGCTGAGGAACTCACGAGGACAGATGTGGCCATAGTCCTAGTTATTTACCTATATACAGACGTTGCCTAGTCTCGCATGTTGATGATTTCTATGATGATTTAAACTGGGTTTTAAAACTAAATTGCATGATGGTATTTCCATGCTTTTCAAAACCCACGTGTGATGTAAATGTTTTCATGATTTTGTGTGAGTCAGGATCACCCGCAGAAGGGGTCGAGTCCTGACTTTATTGTCAAAATCTTAATTGAGAAAGAAATGATTTATGATAATTGCATGTTGATTTTCCGTGCAAATGTATTTTACATATCATCATAATGCATAGCATTGTTTTAAAATGTGTGGAGAAAGGGTGGTTTATGCATGGCACTACGTTCATGTAGGTAGTATGGTTACCTACTTGTTCGTAGGATTGCCTTACTGAGCTTGATGTGCTCACCCCTTTCATTTTCTCCCACAGATGATCTCCAATTGAAGTTGAGGCGACTCAGTACTGCATTCCGGATATCCGCTGCTGCCCATCAACATAAGGTATATACACTTGTACTTATTGTATCTACATAAGCATAGCACAGTAACATGATTGTAAGTAACTTTAGGGGATGTATAAATAATATAACAATTATAAATGACTGGAGAAGAAATAAGTACTAGGGTAGATGTATGGTGGGACTGGCATTGACGCACAGCCCAATTAGTAGTGGAGTGTTGGTCACGATTCGAGGACAGGTAAGAATTAAGTAAGAAAATAAACAAAAACGCGAAAAAAATTCACTCTGATTTTTGGATAGTTGGGTCGTGACAATTATTTTGGTATCAGAGCATAATTGGTCTGATGTGTGTCAGTGTCAGTAATTGAGAAATTACATCCCCGTGTTACTGTGCTTAGTTAGATACAATAGTGTATATCGAGATGGGCTTGACCAAGAAATGGTTGAGAATGCAAGAATGCTTAATATGAGTCGCGTTAGATGAGATAGTGCACGAGGCAGAGGTCGTAGAGTTAGACCCGAGTCTGCTAAGTCGTGCTGAGTTTGACTATGAGAAGCATGATGAGATTGAAATAGAGGCTAATGTTGAGCATGCCTCACAGAGTCCGACAGAGTGATCGGACAGTATTGAGAGACGCTTCGCGAGATTGAAGCGGAGTGTGGAGATTACTTGAGGAGCTAATTGCTCAGATTATGAATAAGATCAGAGGGCGCAGCGGAGCATTGGTGGAAACCTGCTTGACCCATCTTAAGTGTTAAACATCCAGAGTTAAGATGAGAAATCTTTTTGGATGTATTCCGGTGACAGGATATCCCGGACATGATTTAAAGGAAATTTTGGATTAAAGTCCTTACTCTGACCCAGAGGATTTAATTTATTGACGAGTATGGAGACTCGATTATATTCTGGGCAGATATTACCTCGACACTATGAAAAGTGACAGTCGAGATGTCTAAAAGTTTATGGAAGGGCTCAGATTTTCAATTAGAGTCCGATTGGCCCGTGAGATATTACCTATACCGAGGCAGTGCACAGATTTACAGTTGGGTAAATAAGAACATGAATTGCACGCCTCTGAGACTTGGAAAGGTAGTGAGGGCCGAGATAGAGACAGAAAGAAAAGCGAGAAATGACAAGGATGTCAAAAATGGGAAAATTGGTAATTGGTAAAAGATCTGATGTAACGAGTTATGGGCTAAGATAATTGGTAAGGCCCTAGTGCATCTAATTTTGGGCACTCTTGTGGGCATTGTGATTGGAGGACCCCGACCTGCTACGAAGCAGAGTAGCAGTGTCATTACTGTGGAATGTGTGGTGGATACCACAGAAGGAGCGTCTATACCTACACGGTATTGATGAAAATGGTCGTTAAGTGTGGTATGATGGACCATTGATTTTGATTACACAGAGTTGGGCGAAATCGCCCCACAAAAAGGTAAAGAGACAGAGAAAAATTTCGTTGTTATAGCTGAAAACGAAAAGGGAGGCCATAGCCGAAGAGAAAAAGGAAAGTAGGCTATTGGACGAAGGCGAGTGGATGTCTTGGACCAGGATGCTATTGATGTTTCATGGATGTGGTGTAAGATACCACACTTGTTATGAATAACGAAGTACATATGTTCATTAATCCTGGTGCCACATATTTATTCATACCGCCTTCATTCGCATATAAGTGAGTAAAAGGCATGAATGCCTACGTCATCGGTTACAATATGGGTAAATGAGTACCCCAATAGAGGAGGATGAATTAACGGAATATAGATATAGAGATTTTAAGTTGATAAACAGGGGTGTAACGGTTGAAATTACAGGAGTAAAGGATGTACTCACAGAATGAATAAAGACAAGAGTTTCATTATAATTGATACGCAAAGGAGAAAATCTTCGAGATAAGATAGATCCTAAGTACAAGATGTATTGGAGTAGAGATATATGCTAGATAAGGAATACCTTTAATATGCGAAGTAATTGAGGTTAAACAATTAGTAGCGAATACAAATTATAACCAAGGACAAAGATGGGTATAACCATAACCGGTAGTTGTGGTTAAGTCTGAAGGCTAATAAAGGTATTTCAAAATACCTCCCCGCCTGAAGACTTGACAGCATCTAGATATATATATATATATATAATCTATAACGGGAAATCGATCATCGTAATAAATACCTTTAGCATTAGGTTACCTTACTAAGACGATAAGAACATTAAAATTCGACAAATTATAAAGGTTAACGTAGTAAAATTTGATAAGAGCCGTTAAGATAAGAAAAGGAAATAGCGCAGGTTAGCACCTGGAAAAATCTTATACGCTTATGCGTAAATAAGTCAAGGGTTGGACCGAATTGTAATCAGCAGTATCGGTGATATGCTGGGTGTAGTTAAAGCCTAGGGCGAATTATAAGCAACAATTGGAAGATGGCTTTTACAATGGATTGTTGCGAGATTCTCAATGTGGTCTATTTGGTTGACACGTTTAATTAAGAAAACGTGATCTTGGAATAAGATGATAAATAAGATGGTAGATGTGACATGGATTTCGGTGTAGTGAAGTATGAACTGACCACCATGATTAATTTCACCATGCCCAACAGCTCAAGAGGTTTTTCAGTGAGTATGAATACCTCAAAGTTATGATGGAGCTGTGTAATGATGTATAATGGGAAGATAGTCAATTTTGGAGTCAGACAACTCTTCGATCACGAAATAAACTATCTGACCCATGATTTAAAGTTGGCAACAGTATTTGTACCGAGGATATGGTACTATTATGTACAGGGTGAGGAATTATGGATATGCACTGATCATAGAGCCCGAGTATCTGTTTTCACAGAAAGGGGCGAATATGAAAATACATATTGGGTTAGAGCTTCTGAGAGACTTTGATTTATGAGAATTGTACCACCCAGGAAAGGCTAATGTGATGACTGATGCTTTGAGCAGAAAGAGCCTCGGGATAGTACCACATATGATGGTCAGGGAGCGTGAGCTGCTAGATGCAGTTGTGGACCTCAGTATTGATGTGATCCCTTCTGATGATGACAGTGATTGTGTGACAGCTAGCCTGATGATTAGAACCGGATGAGAGTGCCCGGACTTGCCAGGCTTAGCGTGATGATCGGCAGGATGTCGATGGTTTGGGTCAGATTCAGAAGGGTACAGTGACAGAGATCACAAAGAGTGTGATAATGAGTTACTGAGGATTCCGAGACAGTATAAGTGCTCCCCAGGGCCACAGTTGATGGGATAGTAATATTGACAGAAGCTCACTCTTCGGGATATACAGTGCATACGGAAGTAAAGAATATATTGAAATCTCGAAAAAGGGTATGGGTGGTCAGATGTGAAAAGAGATATTGGAGAGGTTGTGAAAAGTGCCTAGTATGTCAGCAGAATAAGGTAGAGTATTGAAAGTCTGCAGAGTTATTGCAGCACCTACCTATATCGACACGGCACGAAAAACGAGAGCAAGTCTCCATGAATTTTATGATGGGTTACAGAGGACCCAGGTGAATTATGAGGCTATTTGGATGATAGCCGACAGAATGACTAAGTCTACCCACCTTCTGGTTATGAAATCCCCAGATACTCAGAGTGTGTATGAGGATTCAGGTATAAGGAAGATTGTGGAACATTAAGTAGCGTTCCAGTGAGCATGGTATCATATAGGGATTCCCGCTTCACTTCTTACTTCAGGGAATATTTTCAGGAAGCTATGGGAACCCGACTGAGTATTAGCACAGCTTTCCATCCACAGACAGATGGTCAGTCAGAGAGGACTGTACAAGTTCTGGAGGATCCGATGAAAGCGTGTGCCATTGATTTATAAGCTCCTGGAATGATCAGTTGATTTCTAATTGAAGTCGCCAATAACGACAATTGGCAATTGAGTATCGGGATAACGAGATATGAGGCAGTGTATAGCTGTAGGGGCTGTTCCCCAAATTGGATAAGAAAGAGTGGGTGACAGGTAGAAATTATTTCTGACTTTGGATAATAAGTCTCTGAGGATGTTTAGTTAAGGATGAGAGATTAAGAACACCTCAGAACAGATAGAAAATATTGGAATTCACCCTTGGTGAATTATTATGGTTGAAAGTTACACGTCCTAAGAGAATAAGGACATAGCGGAACTTTTGGAAGAAGTAAATTGAGTTGAGCTGGATCGGATTCTTGAGAGATTGGACAAGTGGGAGATAAGACCTGTAGGTTGTTGTTAATCACTTGGATTAACAGGCACCCACAATGTGTCCCAGCTTATGATGCTTCGGTACTACTATCCAGATCCAGCAGAAGTGATAGGATATGAACTCCAAAAGTTCAGTTTAATGAAAATATGAGTATATTGAAGAAGTTGATTCGGGCATTGAACAGGAAAGAGACAGTATTGGGGTTTAAGATAATCTCCCTAATTAAAGTCCTTTGGTAGTAATACACTCCGAAGAAGGTCGCATAAATTTTAAGAGTATGATATGATCGATATACCCGGAGTTGTATATGGACTCATATGACTTGGTTCTAATTTGGAGGACCAAATTCCTTAAGTGGGGGAGAATTGTAAGACCCGAATTTAATAAAAATACGAAAACTAAATAAGAAAAGATAGAGGAAGTATGAAGGAAGTCGGGTTAAATTAATCCCGAACACGTGTAAGGGCAAAACGGTCAAAGGACCGAAAGCCGGAGTAAATTCGATAAGGAAATTTAATTAAAAATAAGGATTTAAGAAATCTTGGTCAATAAAGATGAAATAAAATTATTTCGGATTAAATTGATCAAGATATTAATTTATGAAAATTAATCGGGATTAATCGAGATTTTTAGTTCGGAAAAATAATCCCGAAAATAATCGAAAAATATGCCGAAAGGTCACCCGGGACAATATCCCGAAAATACGGAGCAATTATACCCGAAAAAGGATTAAAAATAAATTAAATAAAATTAAATTAGTTAAATTAGAATAAAATAATAATTTTGTAGATGTTTTGAGGTATTTAATATATTTTAAATGAATAGTAAAATAATTAAAATAAATAAAAATAAAAATAATAAAATTGATAAAATAGAAGGAAAAAAAAAAGTAATTGAAACAAAAAAAAAAAAAAAAAAAAAAGAAACAGAATTGGAAAACCATCGGGGAGAGAGAAAGAAGCAGAGAAGCTGAAGACGAAGCAAAACGGAAGCAGAGGCCCGACCCCGTCGGCGGCCAGGGACCCCAGGCGAGGGCCGGCGAGGATGGCCCGACCTCAGGCAACTTATCAGCGGCGACGACGCGCCGTGGGGACGCCGAAATCCGGCGGAAATCGGAGGAGAAGCCCGCGGGAAAGAGAGGGCTACCGGCGGCGAACGGCGGCGATCCAGGCGAAACCAAGGCCCGATTTGGAGAGCCCAGTCGACGGCGGTGCTTTTGGCACCGGTGGCACTCAGCGAGACGGCCGGAATCGGCGGCGACGGCCAAGGGAAGAGAATGGGTCCGACGGCGAGGAGAGAAGAGGCCGGACCGGCGGCATTCCGGCGGCCTTGGGCGAATCCGAGCCCAGATTCGAGATGCGGACGGCCTTGCGGAGCTGTTGGCGGTGGAAGCCGACGGAGAACCGGCCGGCAAGGCAGTGAACCGGCAGTGAACCGGCCGAACCGGAGAAAAACCGGCGGTCTGACCGGTCCGAACCGGACTGAACCGGTTCAGCCAAAAAGAGGGGAAAAAAGGGAGAAAAAGGGAAAAGGAAAAAGAGGAAAAAAATTGGGGAAAATTCCGGTGATGCAATCGAGCTTCGGCTCGACGATTGGCATCCACCGAGGGCTCGAGACAGCCTCGATTTGCGGACTAGCATGGAATCTCGGGTAAGTGACCCCTATTTACGACAATTTCCTCGTTATGCGTGATATTGATTAAATTTACGCATAAATTGAATTAATTTATGGAAATTTAGATTAATTGTCGTAAATATTAAATTTAGCTATTCGAGAATTAGAACGAGGCTCAATAAATTATTGATGGGCCCAATGAGCCCAATAGGCCTCGATAAAGAGAAAATTAAGTGGAAAACGGGCTTAAGGCCGATTAAGGCCCATTAAGGTGCAATCGGGCCCAATAGGGGTAAACGGGCCCAATGATTTAAATTAAGCCCAGAAAAGATTAAGTACAATTAAATCATAATATCTGACCTGAGGAATATTAATACGCAGTTCCGGGCATTGGATTGGAAACATATCGGACTGCGCGATGGGACTACATTGGAAAAGAGAAAGGTCAGACTCGACGAGAATCGAGGTAAGGGAATTCTGCGGACTGCTAGAGGTAACAGTACGCAATTTTAAATTCATATGCAGCCCTTTAAAATATCCTGAAGGGTCTAGAGGTCAAATAATAATTTTAGTGCCCCGAATGGGCAAATTACTAAAATACCCTTGTTAAGGGTAAAATTCTAAAAATCTAGGAAAAATTGGGAGGAGCAAGGACAAGAGGTTCCTGCTCGTTCTGGAGATATTTCAACGCATGCATGAGTAGGCTGGCTCGCCTTGAAAGAAAGTGCACCGCATTGCATACTTTCAACGTGAAATTGATTTGAAAACTGTTTTGAGTAAATAGAGCCGCCTACGTGTTTTATTGACATATGACGTGCTAGAGCTCAGCTCGCACGGTAATTTCGATTTGTGTGATGCATGCATTAGTGCTGGAGCGAGAGCTCGCACTAGAGTTTTACATGCATAGGTGCTAGAGTATAACTCGCACCAGATTTCACATGCTCTTTCGTGACACGGTGCTAGAGTCTGACTCGCACCATATTTTTACATGATTTTCGAGACAGGGTGCTGGAGTTTAACCCGCACCAGTATTTATAAAATTTTCATGTGATTTATAATATACAGAGTGCTGAGCTTAGCTCGCACTAGTTTTACCGGATTTGTGGAGTACCGCTGTCTGCCCTTGGAGTCAGCCAAAAGGCCCAACAGGCTCAAGAGACCTCTTAGGTGGGGGTGTGAGTGAGGGATGAGGTTGGCGGCCTTGTGGGGATGTAAGCGGGCTCTGCCAGTTGACGTGTTTTGATGAGAGTGCTGAGCATCGCTCACACAGATTTTATGAGAACATGCGATGAGCCGTGCTTGGAGCATCGGGTAGACTGTGTGTCACCGATTTAATAGGCTCGCACGTGCGTTTTGAGACATGGCATGAGTATTGAGAAACAAACCTCTGTGGGAAGCAGGCCAATTGGGCCGGAGTACCTAGAGATATTACATGGGTTCATGGAGTACGATGTACCGTGCAAGTAGCATGGAGTACGATGTACCGTGTTGTATCTTCGGATACGGCATCTCCGGATGCAGCATCTTCGGATGCCGGGGATCGGATAAGACTGACGGGATGGACTGACCCACCTCCCGGGCGGTTCCCGATCATGGTGAGAACCCGCACACTAGGATCCGTGTAGCTGAGGAACTCACGAGGACAGATGTGGCCATAGTCCTAGTTATTTACCTATATACAGACGTTGCCTAGTCTCGCATGTTGATGATTTCTATGATGATTTAAACTGGGTTTTAAAACTAAATTGCATGATGGTATTTCCATGCTTTTCAAAACCCACGTGTGATGTAAATGTTTTCATGATTTTGTGTGAGTCAGGATCACCCGCAGGAGGGGTCGAGTCCTGACTTTATTGTCAAAATCTTAATTGAGAAAGAAATGATTTATGATAATTGCATGTTGATTTTCCGTGCAAATGTATTTTACATATCATCATAATGCATAGCATTGTTTTAAAATGTGTGGAGAAAGGGTGGTTTATGCATGGCACTACGTTCATGTAGGTAGTATGGTTACCTACTTGTTCGTAGGATTGCCTTACTGAGCTTGATGTGCTCACCCCTTTCATTTTCTCCCACAGATGATCTCCAATTGAAGTTGAGGCGACTCAGTACTGCATTCCGGATATCCGCTGCTGCCCATCAACATAAGGTATATACACTTGTACTTATTGTATCTACATAAGCATAGCACAGTAACATGATTGTAAGTAACTTTAGGGGATGTATAAATAATATAACAATTATAAATGACTGGAGAAGAAATAAGTACTAGGGTAGATGTATGGTGGGACTGGCATTGACGCACAGCCCAATTAGTAGTGGAGTGTTGGTCACGATTCGAGGACAGGTAAGAATTAAGTAAGAAAATAAACAAAAACGCGAAAAAAATTCACTCTGATTTTTGGATAGTTGGGTCGTGACAATTATTTTGGTATCAGAGCATAATTGGTCTGATGTGTGTCAGTGTCAGTAATTGAGAAATTACATCCCCGTGTTACTGTGCTTAGTTAGATACAATAGTGTATATCGAGATGGGCTTGACCAAGAAATGGTTGAGAATGCAAGAATGCTTAATATGAGTCGCGTTAGATGAGATAGTGCACGAGGCAGAGGTCGTAGAGTTAGACCCGAGTCTGCTAAGTCGTGCTGAGTTTGACTATGAGAAGCATGATGAGATTGAAATAGAGGCTAATGTTGAGCATGCCTCACAGAGTCCGACAGAGTGATCGGACAGTATTGAGAGACGCTTCGCGAGATTGAAGCGGAGTGTGGAGATTACTTGAGGAGCTAATTGCTCAGATTATGAATAAGATCAGAGGGCGCAGCGGAGCATTGGTGGAAACCTGCTTGACCCATCTTAAGTGTTAAACATCCAGAGTTAAGATGAGAAATCTTTTTGGATGTATTCCGGTGACAGGATATCCCGGACATGATTTAAAGGAAATTTTGGATTAAAGTCCTTACTCTGACCCAGAGGATTTAATTTATTGACGAGTATGGAGACTCGATTATATTCTGGGCAGATATTACCTCGACACTATGAAAAGTGACAGTCGAGATGTCTAAAAGTTTATGGAAGGGCTCAGATTTTCAATTAGAGTCCGATTGGCCCGTGAGATATTACCTATACCGAGGCAGTGCACAGATTTACAGTTGGGTAAATAAGAACATGAATTGCACGCCTCTGAGACTTGGAAAGGTAGTGAGGGCCGAGATAGAGACAGAAAGAAAAGCGAGAAATGACAAGGATGTCAAAAATGGGAAAATTGGTAATTGGTAAAAGATCTGATGTAACGAGTTATGGGCTAAGATAATTGGTAAGGCCCTAGTGCATCTAATTTTGGGCACTCTTGTGGGCATTGTGATTGGAGGACCCCGACCTGCTACGAAGCAGAGTAGCAGTGTCATTACTGTGGAATGTGTGGTGGATACCACAGAAGGAGCGTCTATACCTACACGGTATTGATGAAAATGGTCGTTAAGTGTGGTATGATGGACCATTGATTTTGATTACACAGAGTTGGGCGAAATCGCCCCACAAAAAGGTAAAGAGACAGAGAAAAATTTCGTTGTTATAGCTGAAAACGAAAAGGGAGGCCATAGCCGAAGAGAAAAAGGAAAGTAGGCTATTGGACGAAGGCGAGTGGATGTCTTGGACCAGGATGCTATTGATGTTTCATGGATGTGGTGTAAGATACCACACTTGTTATGAATAACGAAGTACATATGTTCATTAATCCTGGTGCCACATATTTATTCATACCGCCTTCATTCGCATATAAGTGAGTAAAAGGCATGAATGCCTACGTCATCGGTTACAATATGGGTAAATGAGTACCCCAATAGAGGAGGATGAATTAACGGAATATAGATATAGAGATTTTAAGTTGATAAACAGGGGTGTAACGGTTGAAATTACAGGAGTAAAGGATGTACTCACAGAATGAATAAAGACAAGAGTTTCATTATAATTGATACGCAAAGGAGAAAATCTTCGAGATAAGATAGATCCTAAGTACAAGATGTATTGGAGTAGAGATATATGCTAGATAAGGAATACCTTTAATATGCGAAGTAATTGAGGTTAAACAATTAGTAGCGAATACAAATTATAACCAAGGACAAAGATGGGTATAACCATAACCGGTAGTTGTGGTTAAGTCTGAAGGCTAATAAAGGTATTTCAAAATACCTCCCCGCCTGAAGACTTGACAGCATCTAGATATATATATATATATATAATCTATAACGGGAAATCGATCATCGTAATAAATACCTTTAGCATTAGGTTACCTTACTAAGACGATAAGAACATTAAAATTCGACAAATTATAAAGGTTAACGTAGTAAAATTTGATAAGAGCCGTTAAGATAAGAAAAGGAAATAGCGCAGGTTAGCACCTGGAAAAATCTTATACGCTTATGCGTAAATAAGTCAAGGGTTGGACCGAATTGTAATCAGCAGTATCGGTGATATGCTGGGTGTAGTTAAAGCCTAGGGCGAATTATAAGCAACAATTGGAAGATGGCTTTTACAATGGATTGTTGCGAGATTCTCAATGTGGTCTATTTGGTTGACACGTTTAATTAAGAAAACGTGATCTTGGAATAAGATGATAAATAAGATGGTAGATGTGACATGGATTTCGGTGTAGTGAAGTATGAACTGACCACCATGATTAATTTCACCATGCCCAACAGCTCAAGAGGTTTTTCAGTGAGTATGAATACCTCAAAGTTATGATGGAGCTGTGTAATGATGTATAATGGGAAGATAGTCAATTTTGGAGTCAGACAACTCTTCGATCACGAAATAAACTATCTGACCCATGATTTAAAGTTGGCAACAGTATTTGTACCGAGGATATGGTACTATTATGTACAGGGTGAGGAATTATGGATATGCACTGATCATAGAGCCCGAGTATCTGTTTTCACAGAAAGGGGCGAATATGAAAATACATATTGGGTTAGAGCTTCTGAGAGACTTTGATTTATGAGAATTGTACCACCCAGGAAAGGCTAATGTGATGACTGATGCTTTGAGCAGAAAGAGCCTCGGGATAGTACCACATATGATGGTCAGGGAGCGTGAGCTGCTAGATGCAGTTGTGGACCTCAGTATTGATGTGATCCCTTCTGATGATGACAGTGATTGTGTGACAGCTAGCCTGATGATTAGAACCGGATGAGAGTGCCCGGACTTGCCAGGCTTAGCGTGATGATCGGCAGGATGTCGATGGTTTGGGTCAGATTCAGAAGGGTACAGTGACAGAGATCACAAAGAGTGTGATAATGAGTTACTGAGGATTCCGAGACAGTATAAGTGCTCCCCAGGGCCACAGTTGATGGGATAGTAATATTGACAGAAGCTCACTCTTCGGGATATACAGTGCATACGGAAGTAAAGAATATATTGAAATCTCGAAAAAGGGTATGGGTGGTCAGATGTGAAAAGAGATATTGGAGAGGTTGTGAAAAGTGCCTAGTATGTCAGCAGAATAAGGTAGAGTATTGAAAGTCTGCAGAGTTATTGCAGCACCTACCTATATCGACACGGCACGAAAAACGAGAGCAAGTCTCCATGAATTTTATGATGGGTTACAGAGGACCCAGGTGAATTATGAGGCTATTTGGATGATAGCCGACAGAATGACTAAGTCTACCCACCTTCTGGTTATGAAATCCCCAGATACTCAGAGTGTGTATGAGGATTCAGGTATAAGGAAGATTGTGGAACATTAAGTAGCGTTCCAGTGAGCATGGTATCATATAGGGATTCCCGCTTCACTTCTTACTTCAGGGAATATTTTCAGGAAGCTATGGGAACCCGACTGAGTATTAGCACAGCTTTCCATCCACAGACAGATGGTCAGTCAGAGAGGACTGTACAAGTTCTGGAGGATCCGATGAAAGCGTGTGCCATTGATTTATAAGCTCCTGGAATGATCAGTTGATTTCTAATTGAAGTCGCCAATAACGACAATTGGCAATTGAGTATCGGGATAACGAGATATGAGGCAGTGTATAGCTGTAGGGGCTGTTCCCCAAATTGGATAAGAAAGAGTGGGTGACAGGTAGAAATTATTTCTGACTTTGGATAATAAGTCTCTGAGGATGTTTAGTTAAGGATGAGAGATTAAGAACACCTCAGAACAGATAGAAAATATTGGAATTCACCCTTGGTGAATTATTATGGTTGAAAGTTACACGTCCTAAGAGAATAAGGACATAGCGGAACTTTTGGAAGAAGTAAATTGAGTTGAGCTGGATCGGATTCTTGAGAGATTGGACAAGTGGGAGATAAGACCTGTAGGTTGTTGTTAATCACTTGGATTAACAGGCACCCACAATGTGTCCCAGCTTATGATGCTTCGGTACTACTATCCAGATCCAGCAGAAGTGATAGGATATGAACTCCAAAAGTTCAGTTTAATGAAAATATGAGTATATTGAAGAAGTTGATTCGGGCATTGAACAGGAAAGAGACAGTATTGGGGTTTAAGATAATCTCCCTAATTAAAGTCCTTTGGTAGTAATACACTCCGAAGAAGGTCGCATAAATTTTAAGAGTATGATATGATCGATATACCCGGAGTTGTATATGGACTCATATGACTTGGTTCTAATTTGGAGGACCAAATTCCTTAAGTGGGGGAGAATTGTAAGACCCGAATTTAATAAAAATACGAAAACTAAATAAGAAAAGATAGAGGAAGTATGAAGGAAGTCGGGTTAAATTAATCCCGAACACGTGTAAGGGCAAAACGGTCAAAGGACCGAAAGCCGGAGTAAATTCGATAAGGAAATTTAATTAAAAATAAGGATTTAAGAAATCTTGGTCAATAAAGATGAAATAAAATTATTTCGGATTAAATTGATCAAGATATTAATTTATGAAAATTAATCGGGATTAATCGAGATTTTTAGTTCGGAAAAATAATCCCGAAAATAATCGAAAAATATGCCGAAAGGTCACCCGGGACAATATCCCGAAAATACGGAGCAATTATACCCGAAAAAGGATTAAAAATAAATTAAATAAAATTAAATTAGTTAAATTAGAATAAAATAATAATTTTGTAGATGTTTTGAGGTATTTAATATATTTTAAATGAATAGTAAAATAATTAAAATAAATAAAAATAAAAATAATAAAATTGATAAAATAGAAGGAAAAAAAAAAGTAATTGAAACAAAAAAAAAAAAAAAAAAAAGAAACAGAATTGGAAAACCATCGGGGAGAGAGAAAGAAGCAGAGAAGCTGAAGACGAAGCAAAACGGAAGCAGAGGCCCGACCCCGTCGGCGGCCAGGGACCCCAGGCGAGGGCCGGCGAGGATGGCCCGACCTCAGGCAACTTATCAGCGGCGACGACGCGCCGTGGGGACGCCGAAATCCGGCGGAAATCGGAGGAGAAGCCCGCGGGAAAGAGAGGGCTACCGGCGGCGAACGGCGGCGATCCAGGCGAAACCAAGGCCCGATTTGGAGAGCCCAGTCGACGGCGGTGCTTTTGGCACCGGTGGCACTCAGCGAGACGGCCGGAATCGGCGGCGACGGCCAAGGGAAGAGAATGGGTCCGACGGCGAGGAGAGAAGAGGCCGGACCGGCGGCATTCCGGCGGCCTTGGGCGAATCCGAGCCCAGATTCGAGATGCGGACGGCCTTGCGGAGCTGTTGGCGGTGGAAGCCGACGGAGAACCGGCCGGCAAGGCAGTGAACCGGCAGTGAACCGGCCGAACCGGAGAAAAACCGGCGGTCTGACCGGTCCGAACCGGACTGAACCGGTTCAGCCAAAAAGAGGGGAAAAAAGGGAGAAAAAGGGAAAAGGAAAAAGAGGAAAAAAATTGGGGAAAATTCCGGTGATGCAATCGAGCTTCGGCTCGACGATTGGCATCCACCGAGGGCTCGAGACAGCCTCGATTTACGGACTAGCATGGAATCTCGGGTAAGTGACCCCTATTTACGACAATTTCCTCGTTATGCGTGATATTGATTAAATTTACGCATAAATTGAATTAATTTATGGAAATTTAGATTAATTGTCGTAAATATTAAATTTAGCTATTCGAGAATTAGAACGAGGCTCAATAAATTATTGATGGGCCCAATGAGCCCAATAGGCCTCGATAAAGAGAAAATTAAGTGGAAAACGGGCTTAAGGCCGATTAAGGCCCATTAAGGTGCAATCGGGCCCAATAGGGGTAAACGGGCCCAATGATTTAAATTAAGCCCAGAAAAGATTAAGTACAATTAAATCATAATATCTGACCTGAGGAATATTAATACGCAGTTCCGGGCATTGGATTGGAAACATATCGGACTGCGCGATGGGACTACATTGGAAAAGAGAAAGGTCAGACTCGACGAGAATCGAGGTAAGGGAATTCTGCGGACTGCTAGAGGTAACAGTACGCAATTTTAAATTCATATGCAGTCCTTTAAAATATCCTGAAGGGTCTAGAGGTCAAATAATAATTTTAGTGCCCCGAATGGGCAAATTACTAAAATACCCTTGTTAAGGGTAAAATTCTAAAAATCTAGGAAAAATTGGGAGGAGCAAGGACAAGAGGTTCCTGCTCGTTCTGGAGATATTTCAACGCATGCATGAGTAGGCTGGCTCGCCTTGAAAGAAAGTGCACCGCATTGCATACTTTCAACGTGAAATTGATTTGAAAACTGTTTTGAGTAAATAGAGCCGCCTACGTGTTTTATTGACATATGACGTGCTAGAGCTCAGCTCGCACGGTAATTTCGATTTGTGTGATGCATGCATTAGTGCTGGAGCGAGAGCTCGCACTAGAGTTTTACATGCATAGGTGCTAGAGTATAACTCGCACCAGATTTCACATGCTCTTTCGTGACACGGTGCTAGAGTCTGACTCGCACCATATTTTTACATGATTTTCGAGACAGGGTGCTGGAGTTTAACCCGCACCAGTATTTATAAAATTTTCATGTGATTTATAATATACAGAGTGCTGAGCTTAGCTCGCACTAGTTTTACCGGATTTGTGGAGTACCGCTGTCTGCCCTTGGAGTCAGCCAAAAGGCCCAACAGGCTCAAGAGACCTCTTAGGTGGGGGTGTGAGTGAGGGATGAGGTTGGCGGCCTTGTGGGGATGTAAGCGGGCTCTGCCAGTTGACGTGTTTTGATGAGAGTGCTGAGCATCGCTCACACAGATTTTATGAGAACATGCGATGAGCCGTGCTTGGAGCATCGGGTAGACTGTGTGTCACCGATTTAATAGGCTCGCACGTGCGTTTTGAGACATGGCATGAGTATTGAGAAACAAACCTCTGTGGGAAGCAGGCCAATTGGGCCGGAGTACCTAGAGATATTACATGGGTTCATGGAGTACGATGTACCGTGCAAGTAGCATGGAGTACGATGTACCGTGTTGTATCTTCGGATACGGCATCTCCGGATGCAGCATCTTCGGATGCCGGGGATCGGATAAGACTGACGGGATGGACTGACCCACCTCCCGGGTGGTTCCCGATCATGGTGAGAACCCGCACACTAGGATCCGTGTAGCTGAGGAACTCACGAGGACAGATGTGGCCATAGTCCTAGTTATTTACCTATATACAGACGTTGCCTAGTCTCGCATGTTGATGATTTCTATGATGATTTAAACTGGGTTTTAAAACTAAATTGCATGATGGTATTTCCATGCTTTTCAAAACCCACGTGTGATGTAAATGTTTTCATGATTTTGTGTGAGTCAGGATCACCCGCAGGAGGGGTCGAGTCCTGACTTTATTGTCAAAATCTTAATTGAGAAAGAAATGATTTATGATAATTGCATGTTGATTTTCCGTGCAAATGTATTTTACATATCATCATAATGCATAGCATTGTTTTAAAATGTGTGGAGAAAGGGTGGTTTATGCATGGCACTACGTTCATGTAGGTAGTATGGTTACCTACTTGTTCGTAGGATTGCCTTACTGAGCTTGATGTGCTCACCCCTTTCATTTTCTCCCACAGATGATCTCCAATTGAAGTTGAGGCGACTCAGTACTGCATTCCGGATATCCGCTGCTGCCCATCAACATAAGGTATATACACTTGTACTTATTGTATCTACATAAGCATAGCACAGTAACATGATTGTAAGTAACTTTAGGGGATGTATAAATAATATAACAATTATAAATGACTGGAGAAGAAATAAGTACTAGGGTAGATGTATGGTGGGACTGGCATTGACGCACAGCCCAATTAGTAGTGGAGTGTTGGTCACGATTCGAGGACAGGTAAGAATTAAGTAAGAAAATAAACAAAAACGCGAAAAAAATTCACTCTGATTTTTGGATAGTTGGGTCGTGACATGGACTGGCCAATCCCCCTTGAGGCGTTATGACACTCGCTCACACTTGGCCCGTGAGGCGCAGGGTCACTGACTATGGCCATATGTCGACTGTACTAGTATTGATTGAATCTTATTGTTATTGATTGAATCCCATCCTAGTCTCAGCTGTCACGACCCAAATTACCTAAAAATCCCTACAAATTTTTTTGCATTTTCATTTCCTCACCCGTCGTGAACAGTTACACTTCTAAACAGTTGGGCTATGATTCGGTATTAGTAACCTCTCACCTATTTACCATTCCATTTTCATATTCACATTCACATATCAATTTATTTAAACAAAATACATCCCCAATATTAAATCCTTATACAGTACTGTACATCTATTTGTTCAGATACAAAAATTATATAAATGTGTATACCTGATCTTAATAAGAAGCAGCGGATAACCGAGATGCGAGACTATTGTCGCTCTCTTCTACTGAATATACCCTGTGGGGTGGAAAATGAAAGGGTGAGCGAAACGTGCTCAGTAAGGCAATAATGTAAGCAGGTAGATAACTATACTATCTACGTGCTGATAATGTCATGATGTAAAAATCGTTTACTTTCGGAGCATGAGGTAAGATTAAAACAATGCCACATGTATGTATATATCATATACAAGAAATCATGAAATCGACATATCAAGCACACATGGAAAATCATCATGTATGACATCTCATGCTCGTCACATTAAAACTCATTTATTTCATCGTAAACTCTTCACTTTAAAACTCATTTGTTTAATCACAAAACTCATCACTTTGAAACTTATTTGTTTCATCATAAATTCATCACATTTAAAACTCATTTGTTTCATTATAAAACAACTTCATCAAGGTTAAACCCATCTCTTGGGAATACCTTGATTCATCAAATCACATCTCTTTTAAAAACACAAATCGGGACTACCCCTCCATCGGGTTTGTCCTGGTCTATCCAGACCGTATGATATCATGTGAGGCATGTAGGTTACTGTATGAAAAATCGAGGACTATGGCCATACTTTGTCCCTGTGATCCCAGGCATACGGATCCCGGTGTGCGGGGTATCACAATTGCAACGGGAGGTGGGGTCAAGTCCTACCCGCCAGAATATTGAGTAACATCGTAGAGTCATCATGACTGCACGGTACAGCGTACTCCGTGTGACATACACGGTACATCGTACTCCGTGGACACATATCATAGTCTGGGGGTGCCTGCCGTAGGTCTTATCCAGCCCAATACTATGTCGATAACCAACCCATGTCTCAAAGTATATGTGCGAGCATCTCAACTCTCTGTGACACACAGTCTACAGGAGGCTTCCGCACGACTATATGCATGTCAACTCGCGTCTAGTGCGTTTATGTGAGCATCCTGCTGCCCGCCCCACACCAGGTCACAGGCTTACGGAGCTCCAGCACCACGCTATGCATATCATGATATCTAAAATCTCGTGCGAGCGAAGCTTCAGCACGGTTTTGTGCACACACAAATTTCTCGTACGAGCAATGCTCCAGTATGGCTTTTCATGAGAAATAATTCAGTAAACTTGAGTGCGAGAAAGACTCTAGCACTCATTTAGTCACGTAAATACGATAGGTGGCTCACTTTAATAAAACATCTTTTAAAATAGTAACCGGTACAAACCGGTACCCTTTCGTAATATTCACGAAATCAACAGCCCACCTATGTGTATATTTGCTTAAATCAAAGCAATATGTCCATATAAAGCAGTAAATATATAAAATCATGCAATTTACCTGCCTTACTACCCTTTTTGCAAATTTTACTCTCAGGGGCAAAATCGTCCTTTTTCTCTATTTATCTAAGCCCCGGTTTTCGTAAAAATTATTACTTTATTTCTAGATGCTTTAAGAAATTTCTAAGCCCTATAAATCCCCTCTCAAAATACGCATAATTATCTCTATGCACCTACAAAATTCTCTTACCTCGATTCTCGTCGAGTCTGACCTTTCCTTTTCCACTGTTGTCACGTCGCGCAGTCCGATCTGCTCCCAATCAAATCTCCGGAACTGCGTAATAATATTCCTCAGGTCAGATATTATACAACTTAATTGTATTTAATACTTTCTGGGCTTAATTTAAATCATTGGGCCCATTTATCCCTATTGGGCCTGATTACACTTTAATGGGCCTCGACCCATTTTCAGCCCGTTTATACTGTTTAAATCCCTTCTTCGGGTTTACTGGGCTCATTCAGCTTACCAATAATTATCGGGCTTCGTTCCAAACTCATTGGATAGCCCGTATACCATTTACGGTAATTACGTTGTAATTTCGATTAATATTCCTTTTATACAGAATTAATCCGTAAATTCTGTAAAATAATTGAAACTCTGTATTAAAGGACTCTAATTGCTGAAATTAAACTGTACTTACCCGATACGATGCGGAATACGAAAATTGGAGCTCAATCGGCTCTCGTTCGGGCTTTATCGTCGAACTGCACAATTATTATATTTAATCCCGGGTTACTCTTCGATTAAATATAATTTAAATAAATTTCCTGGAAATCAATTCTGTCACTTTTGACCTCATATTGACTTACCCGAAGTCCGGTGTATCCCCAAAAATCCTTTCCCTTTTTCCTTTTCCTCTTTTTCTCCTTTTTTCCTCTCTTTTTGGCTGAACCGGTTCAGTCCGGTTCAGATCGGTTCAGACTGCTGGTTCAGCTCGATCCGGTTCGGTTCAGTTTTGACCGGTTCAGGCCGGTTCGACCGGTTCAATCCCCATTTGCTCATTCCGACGCCGTCCGACCGGTTCCCGGTGCGATTTCGGTGCCGTTCGGCTCGGCTACACCTGGGCATTCAGAATCAGGCCTCGGTTGGGGTCGAAACGCGACCATCGTCGGTGAATTCCTCCTTCTCCACCGTGGCTGTCTCCTCCCGATCCGACGGATTCCGACAGTTTCGCCGGTCGGTACTGGTCTCAAAAGGACCGGCTCCTCCTCCTGATCACGCTGGTACCCGCCGTTCGCCCCCAGCTGCCGTGGATCGCCGGTACCGACTCCGTTTTCCTCGCGGCCTTCTCGTCCTCCGTTCGCCGGACACGGCCATTGTCAGCGCGCGTCACCGGTGCCAATGGATTCACCGGCCTCTCCTCTTGCTGTTCGACCCTTCGTCGGAGGCCGTCGGTGCCCAGTGGCCGTCGGTCGGACGAGCCACGCGCGTCTCCCTCTCCGTTTTCTTGGTTCTTCTCTCTCCCCGATAGTTTTCATTTTTCTGTTTTTTTTAATTATTATTTTATTTAACAATTTATTTTATTATTAAAATATTCATTAAAATAGTCTAAAAAATCTGAAAATATCTACAAAATTAATATTTTATTCCAAACAATTTAACTTAATTTAATTTATTTTATATTATATTTTTAACCATTTTTCGGGTATAATTTCTCCGTATTTTCGGGACATTGTCCCGGGTGACTTTTCGGTATTTCTAAAAATTTCGGATCTTGATCAGTTTGACTCAAAATTATATAATTTCCTCATTATTGATCAAGATATTCTAAATCCTTATTTTAAATTAAATTTTCTTATCGAATTTATCCCGACTTTCGATCTTTTGACCGTTTTGCCCTTGCGCGTGTTCGGGATTAATTTAATCAAACTTTCCTTCACGAACACTCATTCATTTTATGATTTGAATTCTTATTTTCAGTCCGAATCCCATTCCTTTAAATTTGTGAGCATTTTTCTACCTCATAAAATTTACGATTTAATTTCGGGTCTTACAAATCTCCCCCACTTAAGGAATTTGGTCCTCCAAATTAGAACCAAGTCATATGAGTCCAGATACAACTCCGGGTACATCGATCGTATCATACTCTTAAATTCTTATGTGACCTTCTCCGGAGTGTATTACTACCAAAGGACTTTAATTAGGGAGATCATCTTAAACCTCAATACTTTCTCTTTCCTGTTTAATGCCCGAATCAACTTCTTCAATATACTTATATTTGTATTACGCTGAACTGTTGGATCTCATATCCTATCACCTATGCTGGATCTGGATAGTATTTTCGAAGCATCAAAAAGTTGAGACACATTGTGGGTGCCTGTTAATTCAGGTGATAACACCAACCTATAGGTCTTATCTCCCACTTGTCCAATCTCTCAAAATATTCTATCCAGCACAACTCAATTTACCTTCTTCCAAAAGTTCGCTTTGTCCTTATTCTCTTAGGACAAGAATTTTTCAACCATACTAATTCACCCCCTGTGAATTCCAATACTTGTCTATCTGCTCTGGGGTGTTCTTAATCTCTCATCCTTAACTAAAACATCCTCAGAGACTTATTATCCAAAGTCAAAAATGATTATATCTGTAACCCACTTTTTCTTATCCAATTTGGGGAACAACCCCTACAGCCATACACTGCTTCATATCTTGTTATCCCAATACTCAACTGCCAACTGTCGTTATTGGCGACTTCAATTTGTGACAATTGATCATTCCAGGAGCTTATAAATCAAGGACACGCTTTCATCGGATCCTCCAGAACTTGTACAGTCCTCTCTGACTGACCATCTGTCTGAGGACGAAAAGCTGTGCTAATACTCAGTCGGGTTCCCATAGCTTCCTTAAATATCCTCAGAGGTAGGAAGTGGAGCGGGAATCCCTTTATAATACAATGCTCACTGGAACGTTACATAATGTTCCACAATCTTCCTTATACATAAATCCTCATATACACTCTGAGTATTTTGGGATTTCATAACCCAGAAGGTGGGTAGACTTAGTTACTCTACCGATTATCATCCAAATAGTCTTCTGATTTATCCGGGTCCTCTATAACCCATCACGACATTCATGGAGACTTGCTCTCGTTTTCGTGCCGTGTCAATATAGGTAGGTGCTGCAATAACTCTGCAGGCTTTTAATACTCTACTTTATTCTGTTGACATACTAGGCACTTCTCCATAATCTCCACAATATCTCTTTTCACATCTGACCACCCATACCCTTTTCGAGATTTTCATATATATAATCGTTACTTTTCGTATGCACTGCATATCCCGAAGAGTGAGCTTCTGACAACATCACTATCTCATCAACTGTGGTCATGGGGAGCACTTATACTGTTTCTGAACCTCTCTGTAAATCATTATCACACTCTTTGTGATCTCTGTCACTGTACCCTTCTGAATCTGACCCAAACTATCGACATCCTGCCGATCATCATGCTAAGCCTGTCAAATCCGGGCACTCTCATCCGGTTCTAGTCTCAGGCTAGCTGTCACACAATCACTGTCATCATCAGAAGGAATTACATCAATACTGAGGCTCATAACTGCTCTAGCAGCTCACGCTCCCTGACCATCATATGCAATATCATCCCAAGGCTCTTTCTACTCAAAGCATCAGCCTTTCCTGGGTGGTACAATTTTCACAAATCAAAATCTCTCAGAAGCTCTAACCCACTATGTATTTCTCATATTCGCCTCTTTCTGTGAAAACAGATACTTGAGACTTTATGATCAGTGCATATCCGTAATTTCTCACCCTGTACATAATAGTACCCTATCCTCGGTACAAGTACTACTGCTGTCATCTTTTAAATCATGGGTCAGATAGTTTCTTTCGTGATCAAGGAGTTGTCTGACTCCAAAATTGGCTATCTTCCCATTATACATCAATACACAGCTCCTTCATAATTTTGAGGTATCCATACTCACTGAGAACCTCTTGAGCTGTTGGGTATGGTGAAATTAATCACGGTGGTCAGTTCATACTTCACTACACCGAAATTCATGTCACATCTATCATCTTATTTATCATCTCATTCAAAGATCACGTTTTCTTAGTTAAACGTGTCAACCAAGTAGACCATATTGAGAACTCGCAACAATCCATATGTAAAAGCCATCTTCCAATTGTTTCTTATAAATCGCCCTAGACTTTAACTACATCCAATATATCATCGATAATGATGATTACAAATCGATCTAATCCTTAACTTATCCACGCATAAGCGTATAAGATCCTTCAAAATCGCTTACGTTTTCAGGTACTAACCTGCGTCATTTCCTTTTCTTACCCTAACGGCTCTTATTAAATTTTACTATGTTAACCTTTATGATTTGCCGAATTTTAATATTCTTATCGTCTTAGTAATGGTATCCTAATGCTAAAGATATTTATTACGATGATCGATTTCCTGTTATAGATTATATATATATACTTTTAGACGCTGTCAAGTCTTCAGGCGGGGAGGTATTTTGAAATACCTTTATTAACCTTCAGACTTAACCACAACTACGTTATATCTCAGTCTCTGTGGTCACAATTTATATTCGCTACTAATTGCTTTAATCCTAATTACTTCATATCGTAAAGATGTTCTTACCTAGCATACGCCTCTTACTCCAATACATCTTGTATTTAGGATCAATATATCTTAAAGATTATCTCCTTTCGTATATCAATCATGATAAAACTCTTTTCATTATTCATTCCGTGAGTACAATCCTTTACTCCTTTAATTTCAACTGTCGCACCCCTTTTTGTTACTTATCAACACTTACAGTATACTTCTCAGTGATGTTTTCACCACCTGTTTTCAACTTAAAATCTCTATATCCATATTCCGTTAATTAATCCTCCTCTATTGGGGTACTCATTTATCAGTATTGTGCCCAATGATGTAGGCATTCATGCCTTTACTCACTTATATGCGAATGAAGGCAGTATAAATAAATATGTGGCATCAGGATCAATAAACATATGTACTTCATTATTCATAACAAGTGTGGTATCTTACACCACATCCATGAAACATCAATAGTGTCCTGGTCCAAGACATCCTCTTGCCTTCGTCCAACAACCTACTTTCCTTTTTCCTTTCGGCTATTGCCTCCCTTCTCGTTGCAGCTATACCAACGAAGTTTTCCTCTGTCTCTTTACTTTTCTGTGGGGCGATCTCGCCCAACTCTGTGCAACCAAAATCAATGGTCCATCTTACCGTACTTAACGACCATTTTCATCGATACCGTGTAGGTATAGACCCTCCTTCCGTGGTATCCACCACACATTCTACAGCGATTACACTGCTACTCTGCTTACACTGCTACACTGCTTCGTAGCAGGTCGGGGTTTTCCAATCACAATGCCCCTCAAGAGTGCCAAAATTGGATGCACTGGGGCTTTACCAATTATCTTACTCCATATCTCGTCAACTCCAATCTCTTACCAACTGGTCTCTTTCCTGCTCTGACATCTCTGTCATTCTCTATTCTCTTCTGTCTCTATTTCGACCCTTACTACCTTTCCCAATCTCATAGGCGTGCAACACATGACGTTTTTCATGCAACAGTATTCTGTGCACTGCCTCGACATAGGTAGTGAGCCATTTCATGAACTTTTAGACATCTCGACTGTCACCTGTTCATAGTGTCGAGGTAATATCTGCCAAAGAATATAACTGAGTTTCATACTCATAATCAATTTAGTATTCCTGGGCAGTGTAAGAAATTTTATCAATAAATTCCTTTAAGTAGTGCCCGAAATATTCAGTCACCAGAATACATCCAGAAATATTTCTCATGTCGACTCCGGATGTCTAACTCTTAAGTTGGGTCGAGCGAACTTCCACCAATGCTCCGCTGCGCCCTCATATTTCATTCATAATCTGAACAATTAGCTCCTCAAAATAATCTTCACACTCCGCTCCAATCTCGCGAAGCGTGTCTCAATACTATCCGATCACTCTGTCGGACTCTGAGAGGCATGTTTAACATTAGCCTCCATTTCAATTTCATCCTGATTCTCACAAATCAACTCAGCACGACTTAGCAGACTCAGGTCTACCTCTATGACCTCTGCCTCGTGCACTATCTCATCTTGAGTCTCATATCATGACTCATTTGATTCTCAGACCGATCTCTACGGTCTCGAGCATGTGTACTCGCCACTCTACCATAGCGGCTATCAGTTATAAAAACTATATTCTTTCATTCGAAACAAAATTCTTAGCTGCAATTCCATCTTGATATACACAATTGTATCTAAACAATGCACAGTACATGGGGATGTAATTTACTTAACCACTAACACCGACTCATATCAGGCCAACTCTGCTCTGATACCATTAAATTTGTCACGACCCAAATTACCTAAAAATCCCTACAAATTTTTTTGTATTTTCATTTCCTCACCCGTCGTGAACAGTTACACTTCTAAACAGTTGGGCTATGATTCGGTGTTAGTAACCTCTCACCTATTTACCATTCCATTTTCATATTCACATTCACATATCAATTTATTTAAACAAAATACATCCCCAATATTAAATCCTTATACAGTACTGTACATCTATTTGTTCAGATACAAAAATTATATAAATGTGTATACCTGATCTTAATAAGAAGCAGCGGATAACCGAGATGCGAGACTATTGTCGCTCTCTTCGACTGAATATACCCTGTGGGGTGAAAAATGAAAGGTTGAGCGAAACGTGCTCAGTAAGGCAATAATGTAAGCAGGTAGATAACTATACTATCTACGTGCTGATAATGTCATGATGTAAAAATCGTTTACTTTCAGAGCATGAGGTAAGATTAAAACAATGCCACATGTATGTATATATCATATACAAGAAATCATGAAATCGACATATCAAGCACACATGGAAAATCATCATGTATGACATCTCATGCTCGTCACATTAAAACTCATTTATTTCATCGTAAACTCTTCACTTTAAAACTCATTTGTTTAATCACAAAACTCATCACTTTGAAACTTATTTGTTTCATCATAAATTCAACACATTTAAAACTCATTTGTTTCATTATAAAACAACTTCATCAAGGTCAAACCCATCTCTCGGGAATACCTTGATTCATCAAATCACATCTCTTTTAAAAACACAAATCGGGACTACCCCTCCATCGGGTTTGTCCTGGTCTATCCAGACCGTATGATATCATGTGAGGCATGTAGGTTACTGTATGAAAAATTGAGGACTATGGCCATACTTTGTCCCTGTGATCCCAGGCACACGGATCCCGGTGTGCGGGGTATCACAACTGCAACGGGAGGTGGGGTCAAGTCCTACCCGCCAGAATATCGAGTAACATCGTAGAGTCATCATGACTGCACGGTACAGCGTACTCCGTGTGACATACACGGTACATCGTACTCCGTGGACCCATATCATAGTCTGGGGGTGCCTGCCGTAGGTCTTCTCCAGCCCAATACTATGTCGATAACCAACCCATGTCTCAAAGTATATGTGCGAGCATCTCAACTCTCTGTGACACACAGTCTACAGGAGGCTTCCGCACGACTATATGCATGTCAACTCGCGTCTAGTGCGTTTATGTGAGCATCCTGCTGCCCGCCCCACACCAGGTCACAGGCTTACGGAGCTCCAGCACCATGCTATGCATATCATGATATCTAAAATCTCGTGCGAGCGAAGCTTCAGCACGGTTTTGTGCACACACAAATTTATCGTACGAGCAATGCTCCAGTACGGCTTTTCATGAGAAATAATTCAGTAAACTTGAGTGCGAGAAAGACTCTAGCACTCATTTAGTCACGTAAATATGATAGGTGGCTCACTTTAATAAAACATCTTTTAAAATAGTAACCGGTACAAACCGGTACCCTTTCGTAATATTCACGAAATCAACAGCCCACCTATGTGTATATTTGCTTAAATCAAAGCAATATGTCCATATAAAGCAGTAAATATATAAAATCATGCAATTTACCTGCCTTACTACCCTTTTTGCAAATTTTACTCTCAGGGGCAAAATTGTCCTTTTTCTCTATTTATCTAAGCCCCGGTTTTCGTAAAAATTATTACTTTATTTCTAGATGCTTTAAGAAATTTCTAAGCCCTGTAAATCCCCTCTCAAAATACGCATAATTATCTCTATGCACCTACAAAATTCCCTTACCTCGATTCTCGTCGAGTCTGACCTTTCCTTTTCCACTGTTGTCACGTCGCGCAGTCCGATCTGCTCCCAATCAAACCTCCGAAACTGCGTAATAATATTCCTCAGGTCAGATATTATACAACTTAATTGTATTTAATACTTTTTGGGCTTAATTTAAATCATTGGGCCCATTTATCCCTATTGGGCCCGATTGCACTTTAATAGGCCTCGACCCATTTTCAGCCCGTTTATACTGTTTAAATCCCTTCTTCGGGTTTACTGGGCTCATTCAGCTTACCAATAATTATCGGGCTTCGTTCCAAACTCATTGGATAGCCCGTATACCATTTACGGTAATTACGTTGTAATTCCGATTAATATTCCTTTTATACAGAATTAATCCGTAAATTCTGTAAAATAATTGAAACTCTATATTAAAGGACTCTAATTGCTGAAATTAAACTGTACTTACCCGATACGATGCGGAATACGAAAATTGGAGCTCAATCGGCTCTCGTTCGGGCTTTATCGTCGAACTGCACAATTATTATATTTAATCTCGGGTTACTCTTCGATTAAATATAATTTAAATAAATTTCCTGGAAATCAATTCGGTCACTTTTGACCTCATATTGACTTACCCGAAGTCCGGTGTATCCCCAAAAATCCTTTCCCTTTTTCCTTTTCCTCTTTTTCTCCTTTTTTCCTCTCTTTTTGGCTGAACCGATTCAGTCCGGTTCAGACCGATTCAGACCGCCGGTTCAGCTCGGTCCGATTCGATTCAGTTTTGGCCGGTTCAGGCCGGTTCGACCGGTTCAATCCCCATTTGCTCATTCCGACGCCGTCCGGCCGGTTCCCGGTGCGATTTCGGTGCCGTTCGGCTCGGCTACACCTGGGCATTCAGAATCGGGCCTCGGTTGGGGTCGAAACGCGACCATCGTCGGTGAATTCCTCCTTCTCCCCCGCGGCTATCTCCTCCCGATCCGGCGGATTCCGACAGTTCACCGGTCGGTACTGGTCTCAAAAGGACCGGCTCCTCCTCCTGATCACGCTGGTACCCGCCGTTCGCCCCCAGCTGCCGTGGATCGCCGGTACCGACTCCGTTTTCCTCGCGGCCTTCTCGTCCTCCATTCGCCGGACACGGCCATTGTCGGTGCGCGTCACCGGTGCCAATGGATTCACCGGCCTCTCCTCTTGCTGTTCGGCCCTTCGTCGGAGGTCGTCGGTGCCCAGTGGCCATCGGTCGGACGAGCCACGCGCGTCTCCCTCTCCGTTTTCCTTGGTTCTTCTCTCTCCCCGATAGTTTTCATTTTTCTGTTTTTTTTTAATTATTATTTTATTTAACAATTTATTTTATTATTAAAATATTCATTAAAATTGTCTAAAAAATCTGAAAATATCTACAAAATTAATATTTTATTCCAAACAATTTAACTTAATTTAATTTATTTTATTTATTATATTTTTAACCATTTTTCGGGTATAATTTCTCCGTATTTTTGGGACATTATCCCGGGTGACTTTTCGGTATTTCTAAAAATTCCGAATCTTGATCAGTTTGACTCAAAATTATATAATTTCCTCATATTGATCAAGATATTCTAAATCCTTATTTTAAATTAAATTTTCTTATCGAATTTATCCCGACTTTCGGTCTTTTAACCGTTTTGCCCTTGCGCGTGTTCGGGATTAATTTAATCAAACTTTCCTTCACGAACACTCATTCATTTTATGATTTGAATTCTTATTTTCAGTCCGAATCCCATTCCTTTAAATTTGTGAGCATTTTTCTACCTCATAAAATTTATGCTTTAATTTCGGGTCTTACATCAGCGAACTGAACTGTTTATTGATAGAAAGAAAAGTGAATTGAACTATTTACTAATTGAATGAAACGTTTTAAGGAAACGAATTCAAGTGTTTTACTGAACTGATTGAACAGTAAATGGTTTCATCGTATCGACTCTATTGAATGCATATGCTTTACATATGTCAAAGTATTGTATTGAAAATGGAGTATGATTGAAAATGTTTTTCAAAGAAAGTGCATCGATTGTGAATCATTTTTAGTATTAACAAATTGAATTATATGCAAGTGTTTTACAGTGTTTTATAACTGATCATGGCATACATTCTAAGCATGTAGATAGTATGGTTGTCTACTGCTTACATAAGTTTCTTACTGAGTGTGTTAAGCTCACTCCCTACTTTCCTCCATAGAGTCCCAACAGTAACTTGGACCGCTTCCGTTAGTAAGGCATGTCGCACAGCTATGATTCTGCGGAGCACTTTTCTATGTAAAAGGTATACCCAGTTGTAAGAAATTCTTTTCTATCTAAAATTTTTATAAGTATTGTAATGCAAACGAGATGTCCATGGGGAATGTGAATACATTTTGTTTAAATTTGTTACTAAGAAAGAAAATTAATTAGACAGATTATTGTTCTAACCCACTATCGACTTGTAGCCCAACAAAAATGTGTGTAAATTGGGTCGTTACAGAGTTTGTATCAGAGCAAGGTTGGCCTGATACGATTCGTTGTTTATAAAGTTCACATCCCCAGCGCTACTGTACATTAATTAGATACAAACGAAAATACCTAGATGTGTTTTATTGAAAAATTGTGTCAGTGAATGAAGAGAAACTGATATATGACTGATTGGTATTACAGCCACACTAGTAGACATAAATGAAACGTTCCTCGAGTCCATAGAGATAGACTCGAGAGGTGTAGTGAACTCTCGTTTGAGTGTACACCATATAGTTTCACTGGAAAATTTTTGGAGTCTGCTTCGTAAAACTTGAGCGGGACATGGAAATAATGATGACATTGTTGGGTCAAGTGATAATGGCCCCGTGATAATGATAACGATTGAGGTGTGACTGGAGCAAAACTGAGACAATTTTTGAAAATATTACACAATTATATACTGGAGTCAAGAATCTCATTGTAATGAAAAACTGGAATGAA
Source organism: Firmiana major (assembly GCA_033439115.1). Classification (NCBI taxonomy): domain Eukaryota; kingdom Viridiplantae; phylum Streptophyta; class Magnoliopsida; order Malvales; family Malvaceae; genus Firmiana; species Firmiana major. Next base: position 63,460,686 of record CM065904.1, read on the forward strand.
TGAATTGGAAAACCCCTACGGATTCATAGGGTATGACTGTGAACTTATTACACTGAGGTAATTTCGGAGATTTAAGCCTCTGTTTTTCAGTGGAGTTAAGAAATACAATGATTGTGGAAGATTGGATAAATGAGATGGAAAAAAAAATTAAGGAATTTTATAGTAACTCTACTGAGAAAGTTGCTCTTGCAGCTTTTGTGTTAAAGAATTGGAGAAACTACACTGATTTTTAGAGTGCACTACTATAGAGAAAGTAAGCTTGTAGCATTAGTATCGAAATGGAAAGTCGAGCTCGGAAGGAAAACCCCCGATTTAATCCGAGAGCTAACATCAAAAAATTAAAAGGGATATGTTTATGAAGGCCCTTAGACAACAACACATTTTGAATGAAACAAAGTGGTAATTATGGATGAAATGATTGCAATCGGACATAAAGTAACGAATCTGTATATGATTATGAAATTCAATTTATAGCTTTGGAAGAAGAATAATTCGGATAAGTAGAGATGTGAAAGAGAGGAAGTCCAGAAAACTCATAGGAGGTACCGGGATCCTCAATCGAGCTAAGTTAGCTCTACTGGATGTTATTTTGAGAGAGCAATACGCGAGGTGTAACTATAAGAATATGAGATATATACTCTCGAGGTTACCAAAAAAGAGGAAGGGTAAAGAGAGTGACATAAGAGAGGTCTACTGAAGAAAGACTGATAGTGAAATAACGAAGTCATTGTGTCTGAAAGGACGAATTAAGGAACGAACTATATAAATGAAACTTAAAGGTCACATTTCTTACATAATTGATAAAGTTAGGGCGTGTTTGGGGTAAAAAGACACCAGTAGACAAAGGGTTTCCAGACACATTCAGATGATCTACTAAAATTACATCAGATAGAAAGATAAAGTTGTAAATTGATTTAGTATCTGGTACTGAGCTGATTGTCAACCACTACACTAAATAGCTCGATTTAATTAGCAAAGCTAAGGAAATAATTATAGGGATTGTATAATAAGAGGATTATCGGACCGAGTGATCTACTTTGGAGTTTACTGGCATTAATTTTTAAGGAGACCGAGAGTCTTCTAGGTCACGTTTTATTAGGAATAAGTGTCAGTAGGATTCCCAACACAAAGGTTATAGATCAGTGGGAAAGACCCAAGATTGTTAAGAAGATTCAAAGTTTTGGGGGTATAAAAAGACTTTGGAATATGAATTACGTTTTGATTCAAAGGATTATAATTTATGTGTGCTCATGTTTTGAATGCGAAACTTAAATTAATTAAGAAAGAGTTTCGTTATAGTTGGTATACGAAATGAGACAACTTTTAAAGAGCGATGAACTATGGATGCAAAGTATAATTTGAATAAGAAATGTTTCCAACCCATGAATATTTTGGGTATGTGAAATGATTTGGATCAAGTGATGTGAACAGGGAATGAGCTGTGACTAAAGGATAAATATGGAATTGCGATAAGCTTTGGTATCCTACTTTCTATTGAGATTGAAGCTTGAACCCTCATATCCATAACTAGTTCATATGGTCAAGTCTGATGGCTAACAAAGGTATTTCAAAATACCAACCCGCCTGAGAGACTTGACAGCATCTAGAAGTACCCATAACCCATAAATTGAATTTGACAGTCGTAATATTCGCATTGGAAGTCAGGATACCATTACTTGTGTGGTGAAGAATTATAGAATCCTATTGATCAAGAAGATTTAAATATTAAATTTCACAAAGGTCGTCTAATACAAGAAAATGGGAATGACTTGGGAAAAAAGGAAGAAGGAAAAAATGTGAGACCCCATATATGTATGACTTTATTATATGTTAATGAAATTATATGATAGATGATTTATTGATCATATAAATGCGAATGGATTGCAAATGAGAATGAATGAGTATCATGGATGCATGTAGAGGCTAAATAAGGGCTGAAGTGGCCATAAACTACACAAATAGAACTTAAAGCATTCAGACTGGAGATAAGGATTTAAAACATGAAATGATAATGCATGGATTGTGAATTCTGTCTATCCTTTCTGATTCCAAGCAATACGCACAAGTTTCATAACATGGAAATCATAAGGAATGAACCATTTCATGCTCAAAGTGTGAATAGATTGCAATTTGACTAGTGAAGCAATCAAGCACAAATTTTTCCCTTGAAAAATTGGAAAATTTACAATAGGAAGCCTGCAGATGAAGGCCAGATTAATCTCCTATTCAAGGTAGATCGATCCCTCTTTTGAGCAGATCGATCTCCCCAATGAGCAGATCGATCTGCATTTACTTCTGCTAAACAGAGATTGATCCTTTCCTAAGTGCAAATCGATCTCCATTCGATTCTGTCAAGAGAAGATCGATCTACATTTACTTCTTCCAAACAGAGATTGATCCCTTCCTAAGTGCATATCGATCTTCATTCGATTCTGTTAAGAGAAGATCGATCTCTCCCTAAGAGCAGATCGATCTCCTCAAGCTTCTGCCAAAAAAGGATCGATCTCTTCCCCAAAGAGCATATCGATCCCACCCTTTCATGCTGGAACATTTTGATAATTTCAAAACCAAAGGCAAATCGATATTCACCCTAGCAGATCGATCTCCTCCCTCTCATCTTATAAAAACTCAACGCCAAAACCCCTCTATTTCACCAAATCAAAACATCTCTCCATTTTTACCTAAAATATCAAGCTTTCTCTCTCTAGAATACACCCTTTTTCCACAAAAATTTGAGAAAAAGCTATTAGAGCCAAAGTTGTTCATTGTGAGGAGGAGAACAACATAGCTCGGAGCCAACATTTAACTTGTTAGATTCAAGGAGCTAAGGAATCTTCCAAATTTGGACAAGAGGAAAGTCAAGCTAGGTGAGTTTTCTATACACCAAGTCTAAGTATGTATATCTAGATGTTCTTATGAGTAGATTGGTGTATGAATTGTTGATAGAAACTACCTATAATGTGATGAATCAAGCATGACCTAAAATGGGTTTGGTGTGAGAAAATATGATATGGTTGATTAGATGATGAATAGATTATACTAAGGTGTCAACAAGGTTATATGCATGATTTTGAGATAGTTTTGTGAAATGAGTTTATGAAATATGGTGAGATGAGGAAATGTGCATACATGGTTTTGTAGAAATGCATAAATGAATGAGAAATGATGGGTAAAACACCTATGCCAAGTGTTTGATAAGTTACTAAGTGAGTTGCAAGCTAAATTGATTAGGAATGGAAAATTTAAGGCCAAAAGTAATGATGGGCCAAACTTGATGAAATAGGCTCGATAAGATATATTGACTAGTTGAAGTCAGAACATGAGTTATCGGTAGTAACTCATATGATTGATGAACGTTTGCAGCTCCTGAGGATATATCCGGAGCAAGTTGAGTCCAATCGCAAAAAGCGTGAAAAGAGGAAGGAGATTACTTCACTGAGGATTGAGGTAAGGGAATTGTATTTACCTTAAAGGTATCTGTACGCATTTTTGGGTGCATGGGTGAATTCTTTAAGTGTCTAAGGGTCTTAGAATGAAATGGATATTGAAGGGCAAAAGAAATTGGGGAACTTTGAGAAATGTTCATCAAAAAAAGCAAGAACAGGATGCTCTTGGGTTTTTACTGCTTTTTAGCGTGCGAATTGGTAGGTTGACTAGCATTTAAATGATTTGTATGAAAAATAGCTTGATTTGGTTTTATAACCATGCTTTGCAAAGAATGTGCCACCTATATGAGTTTGTGGAAATGAAACGTGCTAGAGCGTTGCTCACACGAGATTTGACATTTTTACACGTGCATTAGTGCTGGAGCATTGTTCGCACTAGAATTTTACATGCATGAGTGCTGGAGCCTAGCTTGCACTAGTTTTCACATGGTTTTTTATGATATTGTGCTGGAGCCTAGCTCACACTGATTTTCATACTGGTTTTGATGTTGTGCTGGAATGTTGCTCGCACTAGATGTCCACTGTACTTGTTGTCGTGCTTGAGACTACTCGCACGTTGTTTTACGACATGCCAGGAGCCGTGGTAGGAGCTTCGGGCCACGCCGATTAAATAGGCTCGCACGTGTGTTTTGAGATGTAACGTGATATGATGTGATGACATGAGTCCATAGCGTACGTTGTACCGTGCAAGTAGCATGGAGTACGATGTACCGTGTATGGATATGATATATATATATACCATCTTCGGATGATGGATGTTCTACTATAGACCGGTGGGTTGGATGTGACCCACCTCCCATGCGGAAGTAGATAGAGTGATACCCCACACACTAGGTTCCATATAGCCTGGGATCATAGAAGATATGGCCATAGTCCTAGTTATTACCCTTATTAATATGGTATGCCTATCTCACATGTCTATTGTTTCATGAAGAATCCATGTTTTGAAATGTGTTTGTGGGTCAGGACAGTCCATGGGAGGGGCTGACTCCTGACGAATGATGATTGTGTATCGATTTGTGTTGAGATTTGAAATGCTTTTAAATGCACCTTGCATGATGATTTTCCATGGTTTGTTTAAGAATTGTGCACTGATTTGAATAGCATGAACTACTTTGTCTATCATGAACACGAGCATGACCTGTTATGTTTTGAGTATGACAAATAACTGTGTGGTTTAAACATGACATCACGATCACATAGATAGTGTAGTTATCTACCTGCTCGCATGATTGCCTTACTAAGCGCGTGGTTTGCTCACCCCCATTGTTTTCCCCCTTCTACAGAGCATTTTCAATATATAGAGAGCGGCTGAGGATTGAATTTTGGTATCCGCTGCATCCCAACACATAAGGTATACAAATTTGTATAGTTTTGTATCTAGACATGTCAAAGCACAGTAATATATTTGAATGTAATTTTTGGGGATGTAAAGGATTGTGAACACATGTAAACAGCAACTCTAATTTAGAAATACAAGTCTTTACTTTTAAATGAAATATAAATTGAAATGATTTGATTAGATGAGATTGACACTGATACACAGCCCAACTGTTGGTGGTGTAGCTATTCACGATCAGGTAAGGTAAAGGTAAAGGAAAAATAATAAGAAATGGATCAAATAATAAATGAAAAAAAAAATTTGTAGTGAATTTTCGGTAGATTGAGGGTCATGACAAAGAAAATTATGGCGGGATAGAAAAAATAATAATTCAAAAAAAATGGAAAAATATGTATTTATATATATATATATGTGTGTGTGTGTGTGTATGTGTGTATATATATATATATTAGAAAATAGAGGAAAATTAAGGGAAAAAATGAGAGAAGTGTACAAAAATTTGGAAATCGGGGGAAAGGGCTCCGACAGAAATAACCCGAGTGGACCGGACCCACCAACTCGCTAAGTTGAGACAATCGAGGACTACAGACAAATGTTGAGGTAATGAATTTATGCAAGTTTTTAGAGATAACTTTACGTATTTTATGACCCTTGGTAGCTAAATAAATACTATAAAGATTATAGAAAATGAAAAAAAAAATCTAAGTAAACACCTAGAGATAGAAAACCCGATATTACCCCTACGTATTGACAAAATTGATCTGAAAAGTGTTGAAAAATTCATAATTACATAAATTATATGTTTCAGTATTTTCATTGTTGAAATACTATTTTCAACGGCATATGGATAGGTTGGCTATTGTTTTACTGTCTGCATAAAATAGCATGTTTTACGAAGTTAAGTGTGCTTAAGTGGGAGAAATTCCATAATGGGTGACCTCCCGAGAAGTCTCCACTCACATATCATTTATGCATTGTTTTTGTACTGAACATTTTTATATCATTTTTGAAAGAATTGAACCACCTGTCTATTTTTCGACACGAAACAGTGCGAGAGCCCTCGTGTAGACTGTGTCTATCATGACCCATTTTTACCTAAAATCACTATAAATTTTTCGCTTTTTCATTTCCTTTCTCAGTCGTGAACATTCTCACCACCAAACTATTGGGCTATGAGTCAGTGTTAGTTACCCTTTACCATCTACCATGCCATCTATCTTTTAATTTATTCAAAAGCAAACATATATACTTTATAATTAAGGTTCTATACTTGTACGTGTTTACTAATATTTACATCTTCCATATTACATTCCAAAATGATTACTGTGCTATTACATGTTTAGATACAAAATGATACCAGTGTGTATACCTCTTGGTGATGGGAAGCAACGGATACCAGGATGCAAGTCCTCAGCCACTTACTCACTACTATGTGTGCTCTGGAGAGGGGGAAAATGATAGGGATGAGCTCACTAGCTCAGTAAGGTAATAATGCGAGCTGGTAGATAACTACACTATCTACGTGCTTATAATGTCATGATATAAAATCGTTTACTTTTAGAGCATGAGGAAATAGATAAAACTATGCCGCATGTGTATAAATATATCATATACTGTAAAACATGAAAACAGACATAAAACCATGGAAAGTCATCATGTAAAACGTCTCATGCTCAGCATGTCAACTTATCATAAAACAATACATCATCCTTTAAAAACATCCCATAAGGTTCGACCCCTCCCTCGAGTCTACCCTGGATAACACAAATCATGTTTAGTGCATATAAAATCATGTGATATTGTCACGCCCCGAATATGCGGAAAATAGGGCAAATTTAAAACTTTTTACTCGTTAATTCACAAATAAAGAGTGCATTCCTGTGCAGTGTCATACATCATCATAATTATCATGCCTCAGGATCTCATCATGATATAACAAATATTGTATTATACCCATTACTCGATTACAACTTAATTAATCCTAATACATCCCATATAATGTCATACATCAAGTGTCTGTAATTACAATAATAGTCTGGGTACATGAAAAGATAAATATACCTCAAAGTACAAAAATATATAGCCTGGAGCTCGGATCCTCCACTAGCCACTACTCCGTACGTCGCAGGGAAGTCCTTATTCACTTGAAGAACTCTGGGGGGGAAAGAAAAATAGGGTGAGCTTCTAAATCGCTCAGTAAGGGGTTAGGGGACTCATTTCATAAACCAAAATGCACATCACAAAGCATTTATTTGTATGTGAAACTCATTTGAAAACCATAGCATGAAAATACTTAAAACGACACTCTCATGTGTCAAGTCATGTGAAAACATGAAGTAAAAAGGCTCACTCTAGAGAAAAACAAAGCATGTGAAAACAACGCGATAAACGCTTTCTCAAATAACGTGGCATAGCCACTGATTTAAAATCACACGTGGCGTAGCCACAATACACACGTGGCAAAGCCACTGAATTATTTTCTCACGTGGCATAGCCACTGAATAGGGTTTCTCAACGTGGCACTGCCACCAATGGGGTATACGTGGCACAGCCACCAATGGGTTTCTCAACGTGGCACAGCCACCAATGGGGTTTTCTCAACGTGGCACAGCCACCAATGGGGTATACGTGGCACAGCCACCAAGGAGGTATCTCAACGTGGCACAGCCACCAATGGGGTTTTCTCAACGTGGCACAGCCACCAATGGGGTATACGTGGCACCGCCACCAAGGGGGTATCTCAACGTGGCACAGCCACCAATGGGGTTTTCTCAACGTGGCACAGCCACCAATGGGGTATACGTGGCACAGCCACCAAGGGGGTATCTCAACGTGGCACAGCCACCAATGGGGTTTTCTCAACGTGGCACAGCCACCAATGGGGTATACGTGGCACAGCCACCGATGGGTCATTCTCACGTTACCAGAACGGAGAAGAAATCGGGCTTACATGCTACCAGAGCAATGCCCGGTGTGTACTCACAACTACACACCTAAGTCTTATCACATAAGACGGGTTTGCCTTCACGTAGAACTCGTAATGGTTTTCTCTCATAAAACTCATTTGAAATCGTTTTGTACTCAACACAAAATGTAGTAAAACCGAGTTCCAACCGGCAAAGCACACGCACACATTTCTCAAATCACAATATTGCCTTAACGTAGAGCCCAGTTATAAACTCATAAAACATTGGGCTCCAACCGGCTATAAAATCGTGTGCAGTTTAATCTCAACACAAAACACTCAACATGCTTGTTTATAAATCATAAATCATGCTAAAACAGTTTGCAATTCACATACACAAATGGTTTAGATTTCCCTTACCTCTTTGCACCTCGTATAGTGCAATCGTTTCCCCCGTATCACGGACTAGTCTCGCATTCCACTCTGGAACTCCCGAGCTGTCCAAACGATGTTAAAACATCAATACTCCACATCACATAAGCCTCAATTCTTAAAATCGAGCATAATTGCTCATAACACCTCAATTCTCTTGATTTCTCGTAACTCAATCCTAAACTACAACTCTATTCACAATATCCCAATGTTCGATATCTCTAATACCAATTATCTACGCTAATTCTCCACATTGTCCAATTTTCCATTTATAGCTCACAATTTCCTAAATTCACCAAAATTCTCAATATGCATATCACTCCTACCACATTGAAATTTAATCAATCCCTAGTCATCTTTCAGCCATTTCAACACAAATTCAACCACCAATAACATCAAAATCAACTCAAATATCAAGATCGAGGTTTAGAAATTACCCAAAGCTTGTGAGACACACAACTCACGCCTCGATTCGATTCGTCCTTCGATTTCCAAGTATGTTGTTCTCCCTTCGATGAGGAACAACTTTCCTTCTTACCACAATAGCTGATTCGGCCAGAAATGGGGGATTTGGAGGAGTGAGAAACTAGGTTTTCGAAAAAATGGAGGTTTGGAAGAGAGAGAAAGTGAGATTTCAGGAGAAAACACGGGTCCCTTATATAGACTGGAGGTAGGAGATCGATCTGCCTCTTGATGAGATCGATCTGCGTTTGAATTTTGGGGACGATCTGGGCAATTTTATGCCTAGGAGATCGATCTGTCGAGGGGTGAGATCGATCTCTTTATGGCTTTATGAGATCGATCTGTGCCTTGAGGAGATCGATCTTCTCCCAAACAGAAGCATTTGGAGATCGATCTCCTCCTCATGAGATCGATCTTCTCTCAAACAGATTCATTTGGAGATCGATCTCTTCCTCATGAGATCGATCCCTTCTCAAACCGATTCATAAGGAGATCGATCTCTTCCATTGGAGATCGATATGCTCTTCAAATTTCCCCTTCCTCGTCATTTTTAATTCACCAGATCAATCTCTCCTTCTCCCAGATCGATCTGTCCTCATGGATCAAGCTTATTTTACACACTTAACACATAAATCTCCAATTATAATTCCCACAATTCATTTAGCTCAATAAATTATACTTCAATTTATTATTACATCATTAAATATGTCTGAAATTCTCAGATCTCACATCCTCCCCACCTTAAAAGAATTTGGTCCTCCAAATTCAACTCAACTAATCAAAATAGATGGGGGTATTTCTCCTTCATGAGACTCTCTAATTCCCACGTTGCCTCTTCCCTTGAGTGATGCTTCCACAAAACTTTCACTAATGGGATGCTCTTGGTTCACAGTACCTTCTCCTTTCTATCGAGAATCCGGACGGGTTCCTCAGTGTAGCTCATGTCCTCCTGTATGTCCATCTCATCATACTCTATGACCTGAGAAGGGTCCGGGTGGTACTTCCTCAACATAGATACATGAAAAACGTTGTGTATTCCGGACATCTGTGGGGGTAATGCTAATCTGTAAGCTACCTCACCCACTTTCTCAAGAATCTCAAATGGTCCTATGTATCGAGGACTCAATTTCCCTTTCTTTCCAAATCGCATGATACCCTTGCTTGGTGATACTCTCAGAAATACTGCATCACCAACATCAAACTCGAGTGGCCGTCTACGCACATCCGCGTAGCTTTTCTGTCTACTCTGTGCAGCCCGTAACCTCTCACATATGAGTTTCACACTCTGTACGGCTTGCTCAACAAGCTCGGGGGCATTTATCTTTCTGTCACCGACTTCTTCCCAAGCTACAGGGGATCTACACCTCCTACCATATAGAGCCTCAAAAGGTGCCATTCCAATACTCGCATGATAGCTGTTATTGTACGCAAACTCTGCTAGGGGCAGGTGATCATCCCATGATCCCTTAAAATCCATCGTACACGCCCTCAACATATCCTCCAGGGTCTGAATAGTCCTCTCTGACTGACCATCTGTCTGAGGATGATAGGCGGTACTAAAACTCAATCGAGATCTCATGGACTCCTGAAACTGGGTCCAGAATCTGGAAGTAAATCGGGAATCTCTATCAGAAGTAATACTCACTGGAGCCCCATGTAATCTAGCTATCTCGCTGACATATAGCTCAGCTAAGGCATCCACAGTATCTGTGCTCTTGATGGCAAGGAAGTGGGCACTCTTGGTCAATCTATCCACAATGACCCATATCGCGTCACGACCTCTTCGGGTCCTCGGTAAACCCATAATAAAGTCCATAGTGACATGCTCCCATTTCCATGTAGGTACAGGTAAGGGCTGTAGTAGCCCTCCGGGCTTCCGATGCTTAGCTTTCACTTGCTGGCATACTAAACACCTGGCCACGTACTCTGCCACATCTCGCTTCATACCACTCCACCAATACACCTTTCTCAAGTCTCGGTACATCTTAGTACTTCCTGGGTGCATGGTGTATCGCGAGCAGTGGGATTCTCTCAATATCTGTCTCTTTATGGTATCATCGTCCGGTACACAAATCCGTCCTCTGAATCTCAACAATCCATCCTTACTGATGGTGAGATCCGACTGCGAACTCTGCTCAGCTTGGCTAACCATGTCAATCAATCTCTGATCACTGCGCTGTCCAATTCTAATCTGATCCATGATCCTGGGCTCTATCCGCAGGCTAGCCAAAAATCTAGTCTCTACCTCTTTAACTCTGATCCGAAGTTCGGCGAACTGCTCTAACAAATCCCATTCCCTGATCATCATAGCAGATATCATACTCTTCCTGCTCAGGGCATCAGCAACTACATTCGCCTTACCCGGATGGTATAGAATCTCGCAGTCATAATCCTTAAGGAGTTCCATCCATCTCCTTTGTCTCATGTTTAACTCTTTCTGATCAAAGAGATATCTCAAACTCTTGTGATCAGTGAAGATCTGGAATCTTTCCCCATATAAGTAATGTCGCCAGATCTTCAAAGCAAATACCACAGCGGCTAACTCCAAATCATGCGTGGGATAATTCCGCTCATGGTCTTTCAGTTGTCGCGATCCATATGCGACCACTCTTCCGTGCTGCATAAGCACACACCCCAATCCTTGATGAGATGCATCACTATACACTGAGAATCCTCCTGATCCCTCGGGAATAGTTAACATAGGTGCCGCTGTCAATCTCCTCTTTAACTCTTGAAAACTGAGCTCACATTGATCAGTCCATATGAACGGAGTCTCCTTACGTGTGAGCTTAGTCAAAGGAGCGGCAATCCTCGAGAATCCTTCCACAAATCTCCTGTAATACCCTGCCAAACCAAGGAAGCTTCGTATCTCAGTCACTGTCCTCGGTCTTTCCCAATTAAGCACAGCTGCTATTTTACTCGGATCTACTGATACTCCTTCCTCTGAGACTACATGCCCAAGGAAAGCTATCCGGTTCAGCCAAAATTCACACTTACTAAGCTTTCCGTATAATTGCTTATCTTGGAGTATCTGAAGTACTAACCACAAATGCTGTGCATGCTCCTCATACGACCGAGAGTACACCAGGATATCATCGATAAAGACTATCGCAAACTTATCCAGATAGTCTCTGAACACCTCGTTCATCAACCTCATAAATGCTGCAGGGGCGTTCGTTAATCCAAAGGACATCACCAGAAATTCGTAATGGCCATACCTTGTCCTAAAGGCCGTCTTTGGAATATCTTCCTCCTTGATCCTCAATTGGTGATAGCCCGATCTCAAATCAATCTTAGAAAAGACTGATGCCCCTCTTAGCTGATCAAGTAGATCGTCAATCCTGGGCAGTGGGTATTTATTCTTCACCGTGGCTTTATTCAATAGCCGGTAGTCCACACATAATCTGAGACTACCATCCTTCTTCTTAACAAACAGTACTGGCGCTCCCCACGGCGGAACACTGGGTCTAATAAACCCTTGATCCAATAACTCCTGTAGTTGTTTCTTCAATTCCTCAAGTTCCACTAATGCCATCCTGTAGGGAGGTTTAGAGATCGGCTGAGTATCCGGTACCAAATCAATGGTAAACTCCAGCTCTCTCTCTGGTGGTAAACCTGGCAATTCATCTGGGAAAACATCCAGAAATTCGCAAACCACAGGTATATCCTCAATCCTCGGATGTTCCCGCTCATCGTCTGAGATGAGTGTCTCATAACCTTCACATGAATAATCATATTTAATAATCTCCAAAATAATGTTAAAATTCTCAAATGACTTACTAGAATTCCATATATACATTTCCTCAATATCTCAACCGTACACTGTAAGGTTCAGGTAGGGAGAAAGTTACAATCTTAGTGTAGCAGTCTAAACTCACTCGATTGGTCGCCAACCAATCCATTCCCAGAATTACATCAAACCCATGTATACTCAACATGATTAGATCTGCTAACATCACTCTATCTCCCACCTTAATTTCACACCCTCTACAGATTAACTCAGTTCTCTGGGATTCACGCATAGGGGTATTTACATGTAGTATATATTCTAGAGGTTCAAACTTCAAGTTTAATATACATGCAAAATGCTCAGAAATAAACGAATGCGTGGATCCTGAATCAATCAACACATGAGCCTCATAATTACAGACAGAGAGTGTACCTCTTATAGTTTCCGCTGACGCGTCTGCGGTCTCCTTATCCAGGGCAAACACACGTCCCTGTGCCACAGGTTTCTTCCCTTTCTCTGCCGCAGTGGCCCGTCTCCGGGGATCCACTCTCTGAGGCTGTTGTCTAGCGGGCTCCGGAGCATGTGGTATCTGAGGTTGGGGACAGTCTTTCACTCTGTGACCCATGTCACCACATCTGAAACATCCATGGATCGACCCAGTACAACTTCCCTCATGCGATCGGCCACAATCTCTACAAATCCTCATCCCCGGCCTGACATATCGGGGGGCCTCCTTGATAATAGGATAGGCTCTGGGTCTCTCCAATCTGTCCTTCTGCACTTCAATCCTTCCTCTTCTGAAGGAACCTCTCCGAGCCTCTGACTGGAAAAGTGCTGGCCTCTTGCCCTTATCTCTATTCACCGCTCTGAGCTCATTCTGGGATTGTACCATCTCAATCCCTCTTTCAACCTCTTGTGCTCGTCTCAGAGCATCTCCAAACTCAGTAATACATAGCCCCATCAGTCTATCTCTAATGACGGGCTTCAACCCATACACAAACTTCTCTATGCGGAGCTCTTCACTCTTGAAGGTCTCTGGGTCATATCTCAGTAGTACGGTGAACTGGCTCTCATAGTCATCCACCGACATGTCACCCTGTACCAAACTCAAAAACTCGGCCTGTTTCCTTCTCTGGGCGGCTCGTGGTACATATTGGGTTCTAAAAGCTGTCTGGAACTCTTCCCAACCAATCACATCCTGGTGGGACATCAAGATACCCTGGGTAGTACTCCACCAATCTCGAGCTCTCCCCTTCAGCATATAGGCACTCATACTGACTCTCTCAGCATCGGTGCACCCCAGTAAATCAAATATAACTCTCAACTCCGTCAACCACTCCTCAGCCTCTGTAGGATCCTTCTTTCCCTTAAATGCGGGTGGATCCATCTTCAGAAATTCCTTTAGTCGGACCTTACTTCTGTCCTCAGGCTGAGTGACAGGAGGCACTGGGGGTATGGGAGGTCCTGGTGGTGGTGTAGGGGTAGTATCCGAGGCATTAACTCCAAAGTGTTGCGCGAATAACACTGCCATCTGCTCAAAACCTTGCCTCACATCGGTCTCAATCCGATTAAATCGAGAGTTAGGACTCTCTGGCTGTGGGACAGGTGGCGGAGGGGACTCTGCCTGCCTCCTCGAACGACCTCGTCGTTTACTCATTCTCAATCTCAACTCGTCTCCTGCGCGTACATATCACAATCGATTGAAATCTCAATCCTCAATTTCAGTTCATGACCAGACTATTACAGACACTTGGGATGTATTCTATTTCACTTAACCGACACTGACAGTACTAGACACCCTAAGCTCTGATACCAAGAAAACTCTGTCACGCCCCGAATATGCGAAAAATAGGGCAAATTTAAAACTTTTTACTCGTTAATTCACAAATAAAGAGTGCATTCCTGTGCAGTGTCATACATCATCATAATTATCATGCCTCAGGATCTCATCATGATATAACAAATATTGTATTATACCCATTACTCGATTACAAGTTAATTAATCCTAATACATCCCATATAATGTCATACATCAAGTGTCTGTAATTACAATAATAGTCTGGGTACATGAAAAGATAAATATACCTCAAAGTACAAAAATATATAGCCTGGAGCTCGGATCCTCCACTAGCCACTACTCCGTACGTCGCAGGGAAGTCCTTATTCACTTGAAGAACTCTGGGGGGGAAAGAAAAAAAGGGTGAGCTTCTAAATCGCTCAGTAAGGGGGGTAGGGGACTCATTTCATAAACCAAAATGCACATCACAAAGCATTTATTTGTATGTGAAACTCATTTGAAAACCATAGCATGAAAATACTTAAAACGACACTCTCATGTGTCAAGTCATGTGAAAACATGAAGTAAAAAGGCTCACTCTAGAGCAAAACAAAGCATGTGAAAACAACGCGATAAACGCTTTCTCAAATAACGTGGCATAGCCACTGATTTAAAATCACACGTGGCATAGCCACAATACACACGTGGCAAAGCCACTGAATTATTTTCTCACGTGGCATAGCCACAGAATAGGGTTTCTCAACGTGGCACTGCCACCAATGGGGTATACGTGGCACAGCCACCAATGGGTTTCTCAACGTGGCACAGCCACCAATGGGGTTTTCTCAACGTGGCACAGCCACCAATGGGGTATACGTGGCACAACCACCAAGGGGGTATCTCAACGTGGCACAGCCACCAATGGGGTATACGTGGCACAGCCACCAAGGGGGTATCTCAACGTGGCACAGCCACCAATGGGGTTTTCT
Source organism: Firmiana major (assembly GCA_033439115.1). Classification (NCBI taxonomy): domain Eukaryota; kingdom Viridiplantae; phylum Streptophyta; class Magnoliopsida; order Malvales; family Malvaceae; genus Firmiana; species Firmiana major. Next base: position 63,475,769 of record CM065904.1, read on the forward strand.
CAACGTGGCACAGCCACCAATGGGGTATACGTGGCACAGCCACTAAGGGGGTATCTCAACGTGGCACAGCCACCAATGGGGTTTTCTCAACGTGGCACAACCACCAATGGGGTATACGTGGCACAGCCACCGATGGGTCATTCTCACGTTACCAGAACGGAGAAGAAATCGGGCTTACATGCTACCAGAGCAATGCCCGGTGTGTACTCACAACTACACACCTAAGTCTTATCACATAAGACGGGTTTGCCTTCACGTAGAACTCGTAATGGTTTTCTCTCATAAAACTCATTTGAAATCGTTTTGTACTCAACACAAAACGTAGTAAAACCGAGTTCCAACCGGCAAAGCACACGCACACATTTCTCAAATCACAATATTGCCTTAACGTAGAGCCCAGTTATAAACTCATAAAACATTGGGCTCCAACTGGCTATAAAATCGTGTGCAGTTTAATCTCAACACAAAACACTCAACATGCTTGTTTATAAATCATAAATCATGCTAAAACAGTTTGCAATTCACATACACAAATGGTTTAGATTTCCCTTACCTTTTACACCTCGTATAGTGCAATCGTTTCCCCCGTATCACGGACTAGTCTCGCATTCCACTCTGGAACTCCCGAGCTGTCCAAACGATGTTAAAACATCAATACTCCACATCACATAAGCCTCAATTCTTAAAATCGAGCATAATTGCTCATAACACCTCAATTCTCTTGATTTCTCGTAACTCAACCCTAAACTACAACTCTATTCACAATATCCCAATGTTCGATATCTCTAATACCAATTATCTACGCTAATTCTCCACATTGTCCAATTTTCCATTTATAGCTCACAATTTCCTAAATTCACCAAAATTCTCAATATGCATATCACTCCTACCACATTGAAATTTAATCAATCCCTAGTCATCTTTCAGCCATTTCAACACAAATTCAACCACCAATAACATCAAAATCAACTCAAATATCAAGATCGAGGTTTAGAAATTACCCAAAGCTTGTGAGACGCACAACTCACGCCTCGATTCGATTCGTCCTTCGATTTCCAAGTATGTTGTTCTCCCTTCGATGAGGAACAACTTTCCTTCTTACCACAATAGCTGATTCGGCCGGAAATGGGGGATTTAGAGGAGTGAGAAACTAAGTTTTCGAAAAAATAGAGGTTTGGAAGAGAGAGAAAGTGAGATTTCAGGAGAAAACACGGGTCCCTTATATAGACTGGAGGTAGGAGATCGATCTGCCTCTTGATGAGATCGATCTGCGTTTGAATTTTGGGGACGATCTGGGCAATTTTATGCCTAGGAGATCGATCTGTCGAGGGGTGAGATCGATCTCTTTATGGCTTTATGAGATCGATCTGTGCCTTGAGGAGATCGATCTTCTCCCAAACAGAAGCATTTGGAGATCGATCTCCTCCTCATGAGATCGATCTTCTCTCAAACAGATTCATTTGGAGATCGATCTCTTCCTCATGAGATCGATCCCTTCTCAAATCGATTCATAAGGAGATCGATCTCTTCCATTGGAGATCGATCTGCTCTTCAAATTTCCCCTTCCTCGTCATTTTTAATTCACCAGATCGATCTCTCCTTCTCCCAGATCGATCTGTCCTCATGGATCAAGCTTATTTTACACACTTAACACATAAATCTCCAATTATAATTCCCACAATTCATTTAGCTCAATAAATTACACTTCAATTTATTATTACATCATTAAATATGTCTGAAATTCTCAGATCTCACAGATATCATGTGGGACAGGTGGTCATTGTCTACAATTAAGGACTCTACTAGCCAACTATATCCCTACCATCCCAGTACACACGGATCTCGGTGTGCGGGGCATCACACTATAACAGGAGGTGGGTCAAATCCTAACCGCCAGAATATAAATCAATATCATCACCATACGGTACAATGTACTCCATGTGATATACACAGTACAATGTACTCCATGGACCCATATCACGGTCGGGGGTGCCTACCGTAAGTCTTATAACCCCATGCCATTTATAACCGACTCAGTCTCAAGTGCACGTGTGAGCATCTCATCCGTCTGACACACAGTCTACAGGAGGCATCCAACACGACTCATTACATATCACAGTGTGAAAAGTCCAATGCGAATAAGGCTCTAGCACGATTTCATGCACAATCAGTAAAAATCCTCGTACGAGCAAAGCTCCAGTACGGCTTTATGCAAAATAAATAATGGTAAAATCATGTACGAGCAAAGCTCCAGTACGGTTATATGCATAAGAAATAAATGAAACCCACGTACGAGCAAAAACTCTAATATGACTTGCATGCATCTGTGATAATTCTATATTTTTAGAATTATTTGTGCTTAATTTCCTAATTAATTATTTAAATCCCCAATTTATTTTGTTAATTATCCCCTTTATTTAATTAAAATTTTCATGTTTGCAGATAAATTAAATCTAGATGAATTTTGAATATTTGGTAGAAAATGGACCGAAATTGGGCTAAAATCGGGATTGGACCACGCGGACAACACGAGCCTAGCACATCCAATTGGACAAGAAGACCGCTGACATGGAAATATCTTTTCAAGGAGCCAATGGTGTGAAGACAAGTGGCCAAATAATGCCAACTCATCTAGGATGGAAATTTACAATTTTACCCCTAAGTGTGTATAAATAGGAAAGGATGACAATTGAAAGAGAATGTAAGGTAGCTTAGAGTAGTTTAGTTTGAGATTACATTTTCAAGATTTACTTTCTTATTTTTTTTAGTCTTCTGTTGGCTTCCAACTCCACTTTTAATTTGCATTCCATTTTTATGTTATCAATTTTCTAGTCTTGGAACTTTTCTCGTCAATGGAAATTAGCATTATTTGTTCTTCTCGGTTTTGCTTAATTGATTACTCTTATTTTTCTGTTCAGTCCACTACATAGTTTACATAGCTTTCACTTCCCAGGGAGCTCTCGGTTTTCCTAAAAGCATTGCCTATGTTGTCTTTTTCTATTTGAAAAAACTAGTTTATTTAGTTAGCTCTCGGGTTACTTTTGTTGTGCATTTGGTACCCTAACTCTTCCTTCATCTATGCTATTTGGATTTGGTGCTTTGATGTGGGCAAATGTTAGGCATTGTTCCACATCAAATGCAATGTGGAACCGTGGCATTAAGGGCTGGAATTAAGAGCAAGCTGATGATAATAGTTTCTTCACGTTGATGAAGCTACGAGTTAGAGAGTGTAACTTCAAGTGTTGTTTTTTTCGTTTTATTTATTTCCTCTCGGTTTCAATCTTACATTGCATCATGTTTCTTTGTCTCGTTTCCATTTTTCTGCATTGCATGGATTCATTTTTTAAATTCTGCATTTAGAGTGTAAGTTCCCGCCACTTTCATATCTTGATTCAATTCGGGTTTTCTCCTGCATTTGTCTTCTTGGTTGGCTTAATTGTCGTTGGATGGTATGTTAAATATTTATTTAGGCAGCAGCTGGATTGCTCTCATCAGTAGACAAAGAACAACAAAGAAGAAAATCTTTCCTCTGTTCTCCCCCTGCTTTATGAATTCATTACTATTTATCTTTTTCATTTGGTTTAGTTTATAGTTTCAGTATTTTAAGCTTTCTTTTGTTCTTCATTTACTGCTGTAACCTGTACTCCAACAATGTTTGTTGATCTACTTAGTTGAGCATAGTAGGAAATGGATTGATGTGTTGTTCGGTAGTTGATGCATGATGGAGTGGCAGCAACGCAGGAGCAGGACGTGTGAGGGCTGCTGTCCGAGGATGCATGAGAACGTTAATGCTAACGGTTAGGCAGAGAATAACACATGAAGCCGGAGCAGCACCTGAAGCAGATAGCTGGGACGTGCAATGGTGGAAGTAACGGTTGGGCAGAGGACAACGTTTGGAGTTGTGCAGGGAATGGAGGTTGCAGAAGACTGAAATGCAAACTGTACACAGAATGCAACTGTACACGAAATGCAAACTTGCACAGTTAGCCATATTGCAAAAAAACCGACTAAGGCCTTGTTTGGCCATCTTACTCCTTTGTTTAATTTCATGTTTAATGCATTTTTATTATTTTGATTAGTTGTTAGTTTAGGATAGTTGTTAGTTGTCAATTTAGATTAGTTCTAGTGTTTTAATTTGTTAATTTAATTTTTAATCTTAATTTTTAGTTAATAGTTAATTTTATATTTTATGTTTTAGGATTTAATTTTAGTTTAGCATTTTACAAGTTACCTTTAGATTTAATCTAGATTAAATGTGTTTCATGCATTTTTAATTTTAATTTAGTCTTTATTTTCATTAAGTTTTAGTTTAGTTTAAATTTCATTTTAATTAAGTAGTTTAATTGCATTTTAGGTTAGTTTAATTGTAGTTTAATTAATTTTGCTTTGTTATTTTCATATTTGCATTTTATTGGCGTTAATTAGTTTTAATTGTTTTAATTTCTTTTATAGGTTTTTTATTTTAATTGCGTGGAGCACTGTAAGTAATTTTACTCGGTTTTATTTAGCTTTTATTATTTTATTGCTTTCCAGTAATTTTAATTTTAGACTTTGTAGATCACCACTTAAAATTTCATAATTTGCTAGGACATACTTAGGGTAAGATTAACCGGTAGTTAATTAGGCTAACCAACTTCTCTGAGGGACGATAACTCGGGACTCAAAATCCCATTATTACTTGTATGACCCGTGCACTTGCGGACATTACCTTCAGGGTGTGTCAATCTGAACTCAAAATATGGTGCGAGCTAGGCTCCAACACATTTCGTGCATGTTAAAAAATCAAAATCAAGTACGAGCAAGGTTCTAGCATGATTTATACTCATATAAATCTGATAGGTGGCTCTATTTAGGTAAAACCCCTTTCAAAACTCAAAATCAGTACCGACACATGCTATGTCATGCAAATCATGAAACAATTAGCCGACCTATCTTAAACAAATCAAGGCATCACATCACATTAAAACATCAAAATCATGATATTCTTGCAGTTTACTAGCCTTACTACCCTTTTCATAAAATTTACTCCTAGGGGTAAAATCATCTTTTTACACTGATACCCTGATTTTCATAAAAAATATTATTTTATTTCTAGATACCTTAAGGAATTTCATGCTTCGTAAATACCCTAAAAAATACGTGTAGATACCTCTAGGAACTTACAAAATCCACTTACTTCAAAATAGGTTGACTACGAACTTAAATTCTTGATCTCTTCGGATCAATAGTCTATTTGGCTCCAGACGTATCCTCGAGAGCTGTAAATATTTACTAATCACATCAGTATAATTTAATATACTTAATTCTCACTTGAATTAAATTCAAATCAATGTATTAGGCCCATTTACACCTATTGGGCCTCGTTACATCTTATTGGGCCTTACTTTCTCTTAAGTCCATTTCTATATATTATTCATTTCTCTAGAATCTATTGGGCCCATCAAGCCTACTGATTCATATCGGGCCGACCTTAGGCCCACAATGCCTTATTGAGCCAAATGCTCAACGCTTGGCCCACTTAACCATTCGATCACGCATGGTGCGCCATGCCTAGCCATGGTCGACACCGTGGTTGCCTAGCTCTCATGGGCATTTCGACAAACACTTGGTGTGCTTGCCTTAAGTTCATCACTGTCCTTCACTAAGGCATTTCATCATACACCTCTTATGCCTACTTTAAATCATCATCTATTCCAACATATTGGTTTCACAAAACCATCTTAGAATCATGTATACATGCTTAATAACATCAATACATGTTTAAATCATCATTAAATCCATGTAAAATCAACTTTCTCTCACTTTCTCACATTAAACCCATATTCGGTCATGGATGATTGAGCATGCCCAAGGATGTTTCAGGTAACAATACATACACCAATCAACTCATAAAAATGTTTAGATTAACATAATTGAGGATGGTGTATTAAAAACTCACCTAGCTTGACTTTTCTCTTTTGGCCGAAATTGGGAAACACTTTGCTTCTTCAATCCAGTAATTCAACTACTAGTTTTTTTTTACTATGTTGTTCTCCTTATCACAAGGAACAACTTTGCTAAAAGCAACCTTTCTCAAATCTGTTTGAAAGGTGATGATATTTTAGAGTGAGAAAACTTGTTCACTTTGCTATAATGGAGAGGTATTTGCTATTTGGGGAAGAAGACTCGACTGTCAGGCTTATAAATAGAAATGGGTATTGTGAGATCGATCTCTAATGGTGAGAGATCGATCTTCCTTTGGTTGAACTATACAAGTATTCAGTAAGTAAGCTGTGGGATCGATATGCTCTTGGGAAGGGATCGATCCATTCTAGCCAGAAACCATTCGAGATCAATCTGTTTTTGGGAAGGGATCGATCCTTTCTAGGTAGAATAAAATCGAGATCGATTTGCTTATAGGAAAGGATCGATCCTTTCTATGTAGAATTACATCGAGATTGATCTGCTTGCCTATAGAACCTTTGTGATTTCATTCTAGAATTACAAGATCGATCTTATCGTGAAAAAAAAAAGATTGATCTGGCATTTATCTGCAAAATTTCAGCTACTAATTTTTCCAAAATTTCAAAGGAAATATTGCATTTAAATGCTTCAGTAATCATTTTGCATTATTTTCACACTTAGAGCATAAAAAGGTCCATTTCTTATGATTCACATATTATGTAACTTGTGTGTACAGTATAGAATCATAAATGGTACATAGAATTCATGGGTCTTACATCTTTTATGATTCATATAGCATGTAACAAGTGTGTATATCATGGAATCATAAGGAATACATATAAAAGTATGAGCCTTACAGTGTCACACTGAATTACTTGCACTGGATTTTTATATGATTTACGAGAAAAATCGTGTTGGAGTCGTCGTGTATTGCTGTGTGATTTTGTATTGACCTGCTTGCACTGAATTTTGATACTAAGGTGCTGGTTGATATTGATGCTGGGGGGTAAATCCTTGAGACTAGTTGGTACCCTCAGTCATATTGTACTGTATCGGGGCCCATGGAGTACGTTGTACCGTGTGGACACACATGGAGTACATTACACCGTGTATTGACTCTTCGAACTATTGAACTGAATTGAACTGAACTGTATTGGTTGGCCGACGGGCTAGACTAACCTACCCCCTGAGGCGTTATGACACTCATGGACACCTAGCCCATTAGGCATGGGGTCACTGACTATGGCCATATGTCGACTGTACTATTATTGATTGAATCCTACTGCTATTGACCGAATCCCAACCTAGTCTCAGTGAACTAATTTGTTTACCGATAGAAAGAAAAGTGAATTAAACTGTTTATTGATTGAATGAAACATTTTAAAGAAATAAATTCAAGTGTTTTACTGCATTAATTGAACAGTATATGATTTCATCGTATCGACTCTATTGAATGCATATGATTTACATATGTCAAAGTATTGTATTGAAAATGGAGTGTGATTGAAAGTGTTTTTTAAAGAAAGTGCATCGATTGTGAATCATTTTCAGTATTAACAAATTGAATTATATGCAACTGTTTTACAGTGTTTTATAACTGATCGTGACATACATTCTAGGCATGTAGATAGTATGGTTGTCTACTGTTTACATAAGTTTCTTACTGAGCGCGTTAAGCTCACGCCCTACTTTCCTCCACAGAGTCCCAACAGTAACTTGGACTGCTTCCGTTAGTAAGGCATGTCATATAGCTATGATTCTGGAGAGCATTTTTCTGCATCAAAAGGTATACCCAATTGCAAGAAGTTCTTTTGTATCTAAAATTTTTATAAGCACAGTGATGCAAACGAGATGTGCATGGGGAATGTGAACATATTTTGTTTAAATGTTTTACTAAGAAAGAAAAGTAATCTGACTAAGTATAGTTCTGACCTAATATCGACTTTTAACCCAACCAAAATGTGTGTAAATCAGGTCGTTACAGTGTATAACGCTAGTTGCTTTTATAGCGATTTAAGGATGGAAGCCCTCCGAAGAAAAATCCTTTCGATTTGAATTTTGAAATAGTTTCGTAGGATTTTCTTAGTTTTCGAATTAGTTGATAGCCAGATTCCTCAAATCTGATATCCAAATTTTCCCAAGTTCGAAATTTGAGCTTTTTGTTTCATTTGTTGAATCTGCAAGATTATCTACATTCTCTATTTATTTATTTATTTATTTATTTGAAGTGAAAGAACCTATAATAGGACGGGCGACAGCTCATCAGTATTCTTTATTTTTTATTTTTTTAGAAGGAAAATTACAAAATATATAATGCAAATGAAAAAAATAGTATAATAAAAAAAATCTGGACTAATTTTGATTTGGACTTAAACTTTAGAGTACAAATCATTCAGAGACCAATTTAAACCAAAGTGCTATTATTTTAAGCCTAAGACCAACTTTTAGTTCGTTCAACTATTCAAAAGGCCCAACATTATATAAATATGGGAATTCCTTGTCTGTCCCTTATCATATATTTGTTGTGAAACAACAATGTATAAAGATATAGATGTATAATTTTTTCGAATAATTTTTTTTTGAAAAAATTCCTTTGAAATAGGTCTTAAAATTATAAAATTCTCAATTTCAAGATGCTCCTTATGAAAGGAGGTCTTAAAACTTTAAAATTTTCCACTTGAAAAGCTCTTTAATGGGACTTTGTGTCACGGCCCTATTTATCCAATTTGTCTAAAAATCACTAGAAATTTTTCACTTTAACCATTACCTTACCCGGTCGTGAACAACCCTCACCAATAACAGTTAGGCCGTGAGTCAATATTAATCATCATTTCTCATTCATTTCCAATTAATCAAAAGTAATGATATACATTTGAAAGTTAAGTCGTATATTTAAATATAACATATTTCTAACACTTACATTCCCCATATCACAATTCAAAATGGTTACTGTGTCTTTACATGTTTAGATACAAAAAGAATCCCTGTGAGTATACCTCTTAGCGATGGAGAGCAGTGGATGTCCCAATACTACGCCTCAGTCCTCATTGGGCTACTATGTGTGCTCTGCAGAGGGGGAAAATATAGGGATGAGCAACCACATGCTCAGTAAGGCAATAATGCAAGCATGGTAGATAACTACACTATCTACATACTTATAATGTCAGGGCATAAACCATTTATATTCAGAGCATGAGGAAATAATAAAAACTATGCCATATGCATATACATATATCATGTACTGAAAACATGGAAATAGACATGTAAAACATGGTAAAATCATCGTGTAAAACCTCTCATGTTCATCGTTATTAAAACTCATCATGAAAAGGGAAATTAAATATGAAACATCCTTTAAGATTTTCACTTTCTCAAAACACATCAAATCTCATCACAAACAGAATATCATTTCTTTAAACAAAATCCCACAAGGCTCGACCCCTCCCTCGGGTCTACCCTAGACAACAAAATCATACTCAGTGAACAAAACCATGTGGTGTCAAGTGATGTTATGTGAGACAAGCGGTCACTATATCTTAAGGACTATGTTGGCCAACTATGTCATAATCATCCCAGACCACACGGATCCCGGTGTGCGGGGCATCATGCTTGAACGAAGGTGGGTTAGTTCTTCGCTAGACTTTTAATCATTATCACAACCACGCGGTACATCGTACTCCGTGTGATCTATACGGTACAACGTACTCCACGGACCTATACCATGGTTGGGGGTGCCAACCGTAGGTCTTATCTACCCCATGCCATGCATAACCTACTCAGTCTCAAGTGTACGTGGAGCTTTTCATTTTCATGTAAGAGAACCTCCCAGCCAAACAGAGCCTCTCTGCCCTAACGGGCTTAAGGATGTAGGGTTTAAGGATCCTACCGATTCCGTTTTAGGGTAAGAGAGCCTCCCCGCCTAACAGAGCCTCCCTGCCCTAACAGGCTTAAGGATGTAGGGCTCAAGGATCTTACCAGCTCCACGGCTCATACATACCACAGGGTAAAAATCCAGTGCGAGCGAAGCTCTAGCACTAATTCATGCATCGTCAATAAATCTCCTTGTACGAGCAACGCTCTAGTACGACTTTATGCATAACAAACAATGAGGAAATCCATGTACAAGCTTAGCTCCAGTACGGTTATATGCATAAGGAAGTCAATCGAAATCCACATACGAGCAGAAGCTCCAGTACGGTTTATAAAACATCATCACAATTCAAATTAAGGTGCGAGCTAAGCTCCAACAATTTTTCATGCATGTCAAAACATCAAAATCCAGTGCGAGCGAAGCTCCAGCACGATTTAACTCACGTAAATACGATAGACGGCTCCATTTCAACATAATACATTTCAAATCAAAGTAAGCACATGCCTCATGCTGTTTCATGAAGTTACAAAAATCAAATAGCCAGCCTATCCATCAATTAGCTTAAACCAAGGAAATATGTTTCATAAAACATCAAAATTTGTGATTTATGCAATTATTAGCCTTAATATCCCCTTTTGCATGTTTCACTTCAAAAATCAAATCATATATACTCGTAGTTGCTCACACAATCATAAATCCTTTTCTAGATAACCAAGTATTTGTAAAGCCCTATATACACCCACAAAATGCGTGCAGCTATCTCTATATACTCATAGAATTCTCTTACCTGGAATCACGTCGAGTGATTCCACTTCATTAGAGCTGCTTTTTGTGCAGTTCGATTCGCCTCCAACGAAGTCTCCGGGACTGCACAAAATCATATACCACATCAATTGGGTCCAATATAACACAATCCTTACGTTTACTATAGTTGACTCGACTTATAGTTTCCATTAACACCTATAAGGGTTTGTTTGATCGCTCTACCCATATCTCGAGAGCCTATTGATTCACACTAAATCAATATTAAGCTCATAGTGTTTTCTAGTTTATCATTTACTTCACTATGGCAATTTATCAAACTCCCCATATACTCATCCTCATAACTTGACAAATTTTACAATATAGCTTCATTCAATCATCTCAACACCTTGCATATTACTTTACTAACACCTTAGCATAATCCATTCATCCTTAACTCACCCATAACACATTTTCTCACACTAGCCTCATTTTAGGTTTTACTTGTTCCATTACATTCTAAGTAGTTTCTATCAATAATATACACACCAATCAACTCAAAATCAATAACTAAACAAATGTACTTGGGTTGGTGCATTAGAAACTCACCTAGCTTGATTTCCTTCTTGCTCCAAATAAGAACACTCCTTGCTCCTTCAATCCAACCAATGGGGTATTGATCCAAAGCTATGTTGTTCTTCTCTTTAAAATGAACAACTTTGCTTTAATGATCTTTCCTCAAATCTTTATGAAAATGGGTGATTTTAGAGTGAGAAAGCTAGATTTAAGATTAAAAATGAAAGGAAATGGTTTGTTCCCGTGAAAATACAGATCCAACTGCTCCCTTTTAACAGGAACGACTTGATGAGATCGATCTAGCCTTGCTTGAACTCCTCAGTTTCTCGACGTTTTGCAGGCATGAGATCGATTTATTGAATGCATGAGATCGATCTGTCATGTTGCATGGGATTGATTAACTCAATGAAACAGGATCAATTTCTTTCAGGTCGAGAGTTTAGGAGATCGATCTGGCCTTAAAGGGAGATCGATCTAGTCTAGCCCGAGTCTAATGGAGATCGATCTGCTAGAGTGAGGGATCGATCTCCCTCTTGCAGAATGCTTGGCATTGTATTTTCCAGGCCATGATATTGATCTCTCCTTACATGGGATCGATCTGGCCTTTATCCTATACCCTTTTCGCTACAAATTTCTCATTTAAACTCATACGCAATCACTTCAACACTCATTTATCAATCCACTCACACTTAGAACTAAAAACATTTATTTCTTGTAATTCATATGTAATGTAACTCGTCTGTACATCCAATAATTATATACATTACATCAAAATTTATAGGTCTTACAATCCTCCCCTCCTTCAAGGAATTTGGTCTCCAAATTAGAACCAAGTTAATATGAAAATAACGCCGGGTAGTTCTCTTGGATCATACTTTCTAACTCCCATGTAGCTTCCTCCAGAGTGTGGTATTGCTAAAGAACTTTCACTAAGGGAATCGTCTTCGACCTCAGAACCTTCTCCTTCATATCCAATATCTGAACCGGCTTCTCAACATACGTCATACTCTCATTAAGCTCTAATGGTTCATATCTTATCACATGTGTCGGGTTCGGGTGAAACTTCTGAAGCATAGAGACGTGGAAGATGTTATGAACACTTGCTAAGTCTGGTGGCAACGCCAACCTATAAGCCTTATCTCCCTCTCTCTCCAAAATCTCGAAGGGTCCGATATACCGAGGGCTTAACTTCCTCTTTTTACCAAACCTCATAATCCCTTTTGAGGGAGAAACTCTCAAATATACCGACTCACCCACAGCAAACTCTAGTGGTCTTCATCTCCTGTCAGCATAACTATTTTGCTGACTCTGAGCTGTCTGTACTCTCTCACATATTAGTTGGACGTTCTCAAAGGCTTGCTACACTAAGTCGAGAGCAAAAATCTGTCTGTCACTAACCTCTTCCCATCCAATAGGGGATCGACATCTGCGTCCATACAGTGACTCATATGGTGCTATTCCAATACTCGCATGATAGCTGTTATTATAGGCGAACTCGACTAACTACAGGTGATCATCCCAAGAGCATACAAAATCTAGCACACATGCTCACAACATATCCTCCAGGGTCTATATTGTCCTCTCTAACTAACCATCTGTCTGAGGATGAAAAGCGGTGCTAAAACTCAATTGGGTTCCCATCACTTCCTGAAAATGTTCCCAAAAATGAGAAGTGAAGTGAGCATCCCGATCAGAAGCAACGCTCACTAGTACACCATGTAGCCTAACTATATCTCAAACATACAAGTTCACCAATTGACTTAGAGTATCAGTAGCTCTCATGGCCAAGAAATGGGTTGACTTCTTCAATCGATCCATAATAACCCAAATGGTATCGTGACCTCTACGGGTCCTCGGTAATCCCATCACAAAATCCATGGTGACGTGCTCCCACTTCCATGTTGGTATTGGTAGAGGCTGTAATAACCCTGTAGGCTTCTGATGCTCTACTTCACTTACTGACAGATGAGACATCTAACAACATATTCAGTAATGTCTCGTTTCAGTCCAGACCACCAATAAACTTTTCGAAGGTTTTAATACATCTTAGTACTCCCCGGATGTATCGTGTACTTCGATGAGTGAGCCTCTGTTAAAATTAACCTCCTGATCTCTGAATCCTTGAGAACACATACTCTGCCCCTGAACCTCAATAATCCATCTGTACCCAGCTCAAAATCAGTACCCACACCTGTATGTATTTGACTTAACCAATCGATACACTGTCAATCGCTCTGCTGAGCCTGTCAAATACGACAAATCAACTCTGGCTCCAATCTCACAATCATAATCTTTCAAGAGTTCGAGCCATCTTCTCTGTCTCATATTTAACTCTTTCTACAAAAACATATACTTAAGGCTCTTATGATCTGTATATACCTAAAATTTCTCACCATAGAGATAGTGGCGCCATATCTTCAATGCAAACACTACGGTCGCTAACTCTAAATCGTGAGTCAGATAGTTCCTTTTGTGATCCTTCAACTGCTTGGATCCATAGGCAACTACCTTTCCATCTTGCATGAGCACATAGCCCAATCCCTGGTATGATGCATTCGTATGCACAGAGAAACCTCCTGAGCTGGTAGGAATAGTGAGAATCAGAGCAGTGGTCAACCGATACTTAAGCTCCTGAAAACTCCTCTCACATGCCTCATCCTATACGAACTTAACATCTTTTCTTTTGAGGCGTGTCAACGAAACAGTTAGTCTAGAGAAACTCTCAACAAATTTTCGATAATAACCTGTCAATCCCAAAAAACTTCTGATCTCAGAAACTGTCTTGGGCTGTTCCCACTGCACAACTACCTCAATCTTAGATGGATCTACTGATACCCCATCCTTCGACACAACATGGTCCAGAAATGAGATTTGCTCTAACCAAAAGTTATACTTACTGAGTTTGGCATATAATTCCTTCTCTTAGAGGGTCTGCATAACTATCCTCAAGTGCTGCTCACGATCTTCCCTGTACTTGGAGTAAAATAATTTATCGTCGATGAACACTATCACAAACTAGTCCAGGTATGGCTTAAATACATCATTCATCAATGCCATAAATCCCACAGAGGCATTCGTCAATCCAATGGCATAACCGAAAACTTGTAATGGCCATAACGGGTACAAAATGCTGTCTTAAGTACATTTCCACTCCGTATCTTCAATTGATGGTACCCAAATCTATCTTAGAAAAGACCTGTGCTCCCTGAAGCTGATCCAACAGATCATTCATGCATGGAAGGGGGTACTTGTTCTTAATGGTGGCCTTATTTAACAATCGATAATCTATACACAGTCAGAGGCTTCCATCCTTCTTCCTTATAAACAAAACCGGAGCTCCCCAAGGTGAGACGCTGGGTCTAATAAACCCCTTCTCTAACAACTCTTGTAATTGCTTCCTTAACTCTTCCAGCTCTATCAGGGCCATTCTATACGATGGCTTAGATATCGACTCTGTACCAGGAACTAACTCTATGTAAAACTCCATTTCCTTATCAGGTGGTAGCCTTGGTAATTCGTCTGGAAAGACATCGGAAAATTCTACCACTACTGGAATGTCTCTCAATTCCGGGTTTGCCTTATTTGTGTCAACCACGTAGGCAATGAACCCTTCACATTATCCTTTCCACCGTTAGCAACACAAGTCACCACTTTAACATTCATAAATAATAAGTAAATTCATCTCTCAAATATGATGGATTAATTTATACTTTTTTCATTTATAATAGTCATGTTTTTCATTTCTTTTCAACAAAGCTTACAATAAGATTATCTATCTCTGAAAACATCAATGTCTTAGCATGACAATCCATAACAGCATGACTTGTAGCTAACCAATCCATTCCTAGACTTACATCACAATTGCTCATACTCAATAAAATTAAATCGGCTGCCATTTCCTTTCCTCCTATCCTCAACTTACAGTTCCTATATACATACTCAGTCAATTGACTATCATTCATCGGTGTGTAAATCATTAACATCCTATCTAACAGTGTGGGTTTTGCATGCTTCAACAATTTATGTGTAAAGGAAGGCGATATGAAGGAATTCGTGGCACTAAGATCAAACAATGCAAATGATTCTAAATCAAAATTTTGGATGGTACCTTTAATCACATCTGTCGATGCATCCGCTGTGTCCTGGTCCAGTGCGTGCACTCACCCTCTGCCAACGCCAATCGCCTGTTTCTTTTTTCCCTCAGCTGTAACCCTCCTCCTCGAAGCAGCTATCTGAACTAGAGCTCTCTCTAGCTCCTTGCCCTTCTGTGGGGCAGTCTCAATCATCTCAGGATAATACCTCACGATATGCCCTGGCTTCCCACATCTATAACATGTAATAGGGGGAGTTTGGCAAGGCCTAGTTCCATGAAATCTGCCACATCTCCTACACTTCTCAGTAGTAGGTCATGGTCCTCCAATAACCATACCCCTCGGTGCAGTCAAAACTAGGTCCACGGGAGGTTTAGGAACTCTCTCATGCACCTCCTCAATCTTGGGTCTCTTCTCGTAAAATCCCTGACCTTCTCTATTGGCCACTCTATCAAACCCGAATCTCTTCTGATCTCTGTCTCTTTTGACAGTAACCTTTCCAAGCTCGGAGGCATTCCGCTCAAAGTCCTGCTCACATAACTGTGCCCTGTGCACTACCTCATCGTAAGTATGAACGTCAAATGGAGCTAAATTAGTCTGGATAGCTAATCTCAATCCATCCATGAACTTCTAGACCTTCCGAGTCTCACTGCTCATCGTATTCGGGTCGTACCTTTCCACGACCCATACTCATCCACAGAAGGGTTCCCCTGAACCAAGTTAATAAACTTCATCCGTAATTTTCTCTATGCGATGGCCAAAATATATTTACTTCTAAAGGCCTCCAAGAATATCTTTTATGTGATCTCAGGGTGTCGGGCCCTTAGAATAGATTCGGTGGATCTTCCCCAATGCTCTACCTTGCCTTTCAGCATAAATACGACAAAGGCCACTTTCTCAGCTGATGTACATCTGAAGAACTTGTATAATTTCTCCATCTCATACACCCAATCCTCAGTAATAATTGGGTCCTTCACCCCTCTAAGTACTGGAGTTTTCAACTCCTAGAATTGCCTCAACCTACCCAGTTCACAGTCATAACCAAGGTCACTCTCACTCGGCAGTAGAGAGATAAGAGAAGTGGTATCTTGAACTGGGGGTGTAACAGTGGCAGTCTCTACAATCTGAGGTCTTTCTGCCTCTGCAACTTCCTGTCCAGTCGTAGTAGGCTGCGCTGCGGGACCTCATCCATCACCGGCACCCAATGCCTATGTGACTATCTCCATGAGTCTTTCAATACTCCGCTCTATCCTAGCGAAGCGTGCCTCTATATCACCTGATCTCTCAGTAGGGTCCTGTGGAACCTGATCAGTCTGTGGCTCCGCATGGCACTCAGGCCTACCTCTACGGCCTTTAGCACGTGCACCTGCCCCTCTACCTTGACGTTTAATAGGCATAATGCCTAACTTCCTGTATTCAAAACCATTTATTAATCTCCTTGTACGAGCAACACTCTAGTACGACTTTATGCATAATAAACAATGAGAAAATCCACGTACAAACATAGCTCCAGTACGGTTATATGCATAAGGAAGTCAATCAAAATCCACGTACGAGTAGAAGCTCCAGTACGATTTATAAAACATCATCACAATTCAAATCAAGATGCGAGCTAAGCTCTACCACTTTTTCATAATTGTCAAGACATCAAAATCCAGTGCGAGCTAAGCTCCAGCATGATTTAACTCACGTAAATATGATAGGCGGCTCCATTTTAACACAACATATTTCAAATCAAATTCAGCATATGCCTCATACTATTTCATGAAGTTACAGAAATCAAATAGCTAGTCTATCCATCAATTACCTTAAACCAAGGAAATGTGTTTCATAAAACATCAAAACTTGTGATTTATGCAATTATTAGTCGTACTATCCCCTTTTGTAAGTTTCACTTCAAAAATCAAATCATATATGCTCATAGTTGCTCACACAATCATAAATCCTTTTTTAGATATCCAAGCATTTGTAAAGCCCTATATACACCCATAAAATACGTGCAACTATCTCTATATACTCACAGAATTCCCTTACCTGGAATCGAGTTGAGTGATTCCACTTCCTTAGAGCTACTTGTTTGTACAGTTCGATTCGCCTCCAACGAAGTCCCCAGGTGTAGACAAAATCATATACCACATCAATTGGGTCCAATATAACAAAATCCTTGCATTTACTATAGTCGACTCGACCTATAGTTTCCATTAATGCCTATAAGGCTTCGTTTGATCACTCTACGTATATCTCGAGAGCCTATTGATTCACACTAAATCAATATTAAGCTTATAGTGTTTTCTAGTTTATCATTTACTTCACTATGGCAATTTATCAAACACCCCATATACTCATCCTCATAACTTGATAAATTTTACAATGTAGCTTCATTCAATCATCTCAACACTTTGCATATTACTTTACTAACACCTTAGCATAATCCATTCATCCTCAACTCACCGATAACACTTTTTCTCACACTAGCCTCATTTTAGGTTTTACTTGTTCCATTACATTCTAAGTAGTTTCTATCATAAATAAACATACCAATCAACTCAAAATCAATAACTAAACAAATGTACTTGGGTTGGTGGATTAGAAACTCACCTAACTTGATTTCCTTCTTGCTCCAAATAAGAACACTTCTTGCTCCTTCAATCCAACCAATGGGGTATTGATCCAAAGCTATGTTGTTCTTCTTTTTAAAATAAACAACTTTGCTCTAATGATTTTTCCTCAAATCTCTATGAAAATGGGGTGATTTTAGAGTGAGAAAGCTAGGTTTAAGATTAAAAATGGAAGGAAATGGTTTGTTACCATGAAAATGCAGATCCAACTGCTCCCTTTTTATTGGAACAACTTGATAAGATCGATCTATATATGGTGGAGATCGATCTGGCCTTGCTTGAATTCCTTAGTTTCTCTACATTTTGCTGGTATGAGATCGATTTATTGAATGTATGAGATCGATCTGTCATGTTGCATGGGATCGATTTGCTCAATGAAACAGGATCGATTTCTTTTAGGTCGAGAGTTTAGGAGATTGATCTGGCCTTAAGGGGTGATCGATCTGCTCGAGTGAGGGATCGATCTCCCTATTGCAGAATGCTTGGCATTGTGTTTTCCACGCCATGAGATCGATCTCTCCTTGCATAGGATCGATCTCTCTTTGCATGGGATCGATCTGGCCTTCATCTTGCACCCTTTTTGCTACAAATTTCTCATTTAAACTCATACTCAATCACTTCAACACTCACTTATCAATCCACTCACACTTAGAACTAAAAACATTTATTTCTTGTAATTCGTATGTAATATAACTCATCTGTACATCCAATAATTATATACATTACATCAAAATTTACGGGTCTTAGACTTTGAAACTTTAAAATTATCCATTTTGAAATGGTCCTCATGAAATTGAGACCTTAAAACTCTAAAAAATTTCTATTTTGAAATGTTCTTCATGAATTGAGGCCTTGAAACTATAAAATTATCAATTTTGAAATGCTCCTACTATTTTGAAATGCTCTTCATGAATTGAGACCTTGAAACTTTGTAATTCTCCATTTTGAAATGTTCCTCGTGAAATGAGACCTTAAAACTTTAAAATTCTCCACTTGAAAAGTTCCTCCTAAAATGAGGCATTGAAACTTTAAAAATTATCTATTTTGAAATGTTCCTCATGAAAATGTGGCTTTGAAACTTTACAATTCTCCATTTTAAAAATCATGTGATTATGCTTGAAGGTCTTCTAAATCATGCTTGGTGAACTTGAAAATTATGTGATTATGCCTAGAGATCTTACAAATCACACCCAAAGAACTTTGAATCTCATTTTAAAAATGCTTCTCATCATTCAGAGTCCTTGAAACTTTAAATTTTTTGCTCAGAGGACTTGGAAATTATGCCTGAAAGTCGTAGAATTCACAAAAAATCCACTCTTCGAAAATTTACTCTTAAGAAAGTCTCATCCGAAAAATCTCATCCTTAAAATCATTTAAAAAATCTGATCTTAAAAATCTTTCAACAAATCTCATATTTGACAATATTATTTCATCTTTAAAAGTTTTTGTCTTATGTGATAAATCTATGTTATGAATCCAATGAATACCATAAAAATCCTAAAATTTTAATTGGGGTAATAAAGAGCTTCAATATCATCTTTTTTGTTCTTTATTCTTTCTTTCTCAACCCTTGATCTGAAACTATTAATCGTTCATCTAGTTTCATGAACCCCATTAATTCTTCTTTCACTTGCAAGTTTCTTTCATTGTTCTCATTCTTTCTCAGATTACATCTTCAATTATTCTTTTAAACATACAATTTTAGAACTGACCATGAACCTTACTGAATCTTCTTCCTTTTTATCATTTTCTAATTTCTTTTGGCCTATGTTTTTCTCAAATAAATGCAATGACATTTCATGGATATCATTATTCATTTATCCATCTCCAGTTCAAGTTCATAGTTAATGTAATTCCTTTCATTTTTCATTGATTATGGGTATGCAAAGAAATAAGGACAAATTATCAAAGAATAATATGTCAGAGGACAATTTCAGAAAATGAAATGGGAGGATAGCAGTTTTCAGACTTTGAATATTCAGTTAATCTTATACAAATTACTTAAGAATTTTCTTTTTCAAAAATTTATTCAATTGACATTCTCAATTTTTCGGAGTTAAGCTTTTGCCCTTATTCAGTGAAATCTTCAAATCATAATGATCTTGATCTTCCATATGCTGAAGTCATCTTTAACTTGTCATCTTTCTTGGACTCAAATAGCCTTTGCAAGTTTTCAATTTGAGCCTTCCTTCCTTCTTTCTTTTTCTTTTTCCTCGTTTTTTTTTCAACTTCATTCCTTTTTCCTTCTTTCTTACATTTTTATTCATTACGAGCATTCTCATGAATTTTTTTTTTTTTAAAAGTAAGAAAGAATCGCAATCTTATTATCCCTAGATGATATTACGATTATGCCTAAACTTCATGCATGTTCATTCAACTCAAGTACTCATATTTGATTAAAATGGATTTTTTAAGCACGTAATGTAGGTTAGGTTGAGGGATAGAGAAAAAAATGGATAACAAGGTCGAAAATAAGCGTTTAAAGTGTAAGACCCGTAAATTTCTATGTAATGTATGTGATTATTTGATGTACTGACAAGTTACATTACATATGAAATACAAGAAATAAATGTTGTAAGTTCTAAGTGTGAATGAATTGATAAATGAATGTTGAAGTGATTGAGTATGAGTTTAAATGGGAAAATTTGCAGTAAAAGGGTGCAAGATGAAGGCCAGATTGATCCCATGTCAGGAGAGATTGATCTCATGTCTTGAAAAACATAATGCCAAGCATACTGCAAGAGGGAGATCGATCCCTCACTTAAGCAGATCGATCTCCATTGGCCTCGGGTTGGACCAGATCGATCTCCTCTTAAGGGCCAGATCGATCTCCTAACTCTTGACCTGAAACAAGTCGATCCTATTCCATTGACTAGATCGGTCTCCTGCAACATGGCAGATCGATCTCATACATCCAATAGATCAATCTCCTGCCTATAAAATGGATGAAATTCTAAGGATTCAAGTAAGGCTAGATCGATCTCCACCGTATGTAGATCGATCTCCTAGTGCCATCTCTATAAAAGCAAAGCAGCTGGATCTACATTTTCGCGAGAACAAACCATTTCCTTCCATTTTTAACTTTAAACCTAATTTTCTCTCTCTAAAACCATCCCATTTCTATAAAGATTTAAGAAAAAACTATTAGAGTAAAGTTGTTCATTATAAAGAGAAGAACAACATAGTTTGGAATCAATACTTCATTGATTGGATTGAAGGAGCAAAGGAGTGTTCTCATTTAGAGCAAGAAGAAAATCAAGCTAGGTGAGTTTCTAATACACCAACCCAAAGTACATTTATCTAGTTATTTTTGTGAGTAGATGGGTGTATGTATTGATGATAGAAACTACCTAGAAGGTAATGGAATAAGTGAAACCTAGAGTGAGTCTAGTGTGAGAAAATGTGATGTGGTTGAGTTGATGATAAATGGATTGAATTAAAGTGATAATAAGGTGATATGTATGACTTTAAGGTGGTAGAATGAAGTTACATTTGAGATTAGTCAAGTTAAGGAAATAAGTCTATGAGGTGTTTGATAAATTACCATAGTGAAGTAAATGGTGGACTAAAGGTACTATGAGCTTAATATCGATTTAATGTGAATCAATGAGCCTAAAAGAGTTCAATAGACTCTCAAGAAATTTATAAAACAATCAAAACGGGCTTAAGAGGAAGTGAGGCCTTATAAATGTTAATGGAAACTATAGGTCGAGTCGATTATAGTAGATGCAAGAATTGTGTCGTTTTAGACCGACTTGACGTGAAATATGATTTCGTGCAGTCCCGGAGATTTCGTTGGAGGTGAATTCTGAATCAAACTTCACAAACGAGCAACTTTAAAGAAGAAGAAAACATTCGACGCTATTTTTAGGTAAGGGAATTCTATGAGTACTTAGAGATAACTGCTCATATTTTGTAGGCGAATCTAGGGCTTTGTAAATGCATGGTTATCTAGAAAAGTGATTGATGGCATACGTAAATGTCTACGAATATATATATATATGATTTGGTTTTGAAGTGAAATTTTACAAAGGGATAGTAAGGCTAATAATTGCATAAATCACATCTTTTGATAGCCTTACGAAATAATTTGCTTCGGTTTAAGCAAACTTGACGGATAGGCTGGTTAGTGATTTCATGATTTCTGAAATAACACAAGTGAGGTGCTAACGTTGGGTTTTGAGTATGTTTTGCTGAAATAGAGTTGCCTATCGTACTTATATGAGCTAAATCGTGCTAGAGCCTTGCTCGCACTAGATTTTGATGTTTCAATATACATGAAACGTGGTAGAGCCTAGCTCGCACCATATTTTGAGTCAACGATGTTGTATAAGCCATGCTGGAGCTAATAGCTCGTACGTGGGTATCCTTGACTTACTTATGCATATAACTATACTGGAACTATGCTCGTACATGATTTCTTCATTATTTGTTATGCATAAAATCGTACTGAAGCGTTGCTCGTACGAGGATATTTATTGATGATGCATGAAATCGTGCTAGAGCTTCGCTCGCACTGGATTTTCACACTGTGGTATGTATGAGCCATAGAGATGGTAAGATCCTCAAGCTCAACATCCTCAAGCCCATTGGGGTGGGGAGGTTCTCTTATAAGAAAATGTAATGCTCGCACGTGCACTTGAGACTGTGTAGGTTACATAGGGTATGGGGTAGATAAGTCCTATGGCAGGCACCTCTGACCATGATATGGGTCCGCGGAGTACGTTGTACCGTGTAGATCACATGGAGTACGATGTACCACGTGGTTGTGATGATGATTTGAAGTCTGGCGAAGAACTAAACCACCTTCGTTCCATCATGATACCCAGCACATCGGGATCCGTGTGGTCTGGGATGATTATGACATAGTTGGCTAACGTAGTCCATTGATATATATATATTGACCACCTATCTCACACGATATCACAAGGTTTTGTATAATGAGTATGATTTGAGTTGTCTAGGGTAGACCCGAGGGAGGGGTCGTGCCTTGTGGGATTGTGTTGTAAAGATATGGTTTTGCTATTTATGGTGGATTTTAACGTGTTTTGAGAAAGTGATAAATCCTGAGGGATGTGTATGATGAGTTTTAAATGATTATAAGCATGAGAGGTTTTACATGACGATCTTTCCATGTTTTACATGCCTATTTTTCATGTTTTCAGTACATGATATATATATATATACATGTGACATAGTTTTATTATTTCCTCATGCTCGGAATATAAATGATTTATGCCACGACATTATAAGCATGTAGATAGTGCAGTTATCTATCATGCTTGCATTATTGCCTTACTAAGCGTGTGGTTGCTCATCCCTTCATTTTCCCCCACTACAGAGCGAGCACAATAGCCTAGTGAAGGACTGAGGCATTATTTTTGGATATACGCAGCTCTCCATCGCCCAGAGGTATACACACATGAATTACTTTTGTATATAAACATGTAATAGCACAGTAATCATTTTGAAATGTAATATGGGGGATGTAAATGTTTGAAAACATGTCATGTATAAGTATGTGACTTAACTTTCAAATGTATGAAATTGCTTTTGTTTAATTGAAAAATGGATGGTAAATGATGATTGCTACTGACTCACAGCCTAATTGTATTTGTGAAGGTTGTTCACGACCGGGTGAGTTAACGAGTAAAAGCGAAAAATAAATGGTGATTTTTAGATGGAATGGATGAAAAGGGTCGTGACATAAAGGGTCACAAAAACAATTAAGGATCACTTTTTATCAAGGGAAAAAATTTGGCATTTTGTACTTTGTTTTTTTTTTCATTCACTCTTTAATTTCACATACTTTTTCTTTCTTTTTATTTTCTTCCTCTTTTCTTTTCATTTTTTTCTTTCCAAAAAGAACTCAAATACAAGGGTTTTTCCTTTCTTTCTTTTTTTTTTTTCTAGAGATCTTGCAACATCACTTTCTTTTTCTATGAACACATTCCTTTTTTTCTTTCTTTTTGATTTTGCCCCCTTGTGTAGAGGGTTATCTTTTGATGGCTTATTTTCAAAGAATTATCATAAGCTCAAAAGGGGTGGCTAATTGATAATTTTACTTATGCATGAAGGATATATGAAACATGGCCATTTCTTATATCAGATGAGAGTACTTTTATTAAAGAATATTTATTAAACAAAAATAATCTTGAGGATAAAAAGATTTCCTATCCTATCTTTTAATGCTTGAAAATTAAATGTAATTTTAACTTTTATCTTCTTCTCATTTCAATAAACTCAACATATTAGGAAACCGGGTAATCCTTTATTTGGTCAAAATGAATAAAATTTTCAAAATTAAATCTGAATTATTGACATGATTGACTTCATATTCATTGTTTGGAGTTTGGGTATTAATGAACTGTGGAAGAATAAAGATAAAGAAAATGCATCAGTTGATTTTATTAAAATGAACTATGTAAAAAGAGATAAAAACAAAGATAATGGTTCAAAAAGAAGAAAGAAAGAAAAATGTAATGGAATATTATCAACCAATTCTTTGAAATGAAAATAAATAAAATGAAATCTCATTCAACAAATTTGGGTAAATTCCATTTTAGTTCCTAAGGTTTGACCTTAACCTAACTTTAATTCATTAGTATAAAATATGGACACTTCGCCCCAATCTTTTCTATTTCAGAGGACAAGTTAGTCTTTAAGTTAGTCAACCATTAAAAGCTTAATTTTGATACCATTTTACCCCTTAAACCATTTGGAGTACTTTAAATATTCAAGCCAATCAATAATGAATAAGGAAATACTAAGAGCTACTAGGCTTTGAAGGTTAGTTTTCTTATTTCTTTTTAATTAATTTTTTGCTTATTTCTTTACTTATTATTTATTGTTTATTATTTTTATTTATTTACTTACTAGGTAAATAAAAATAATAAACAATAAATAATAAGTAAATAAATAAATAAAAAATTAATTAAAAAGAAAACTAACCTTTCAAAGCCTAGTAGCTCTTAGTATTTCTTTATTCATTATTGATTGGCATAAGTATTTAAAGCATTCCATATGGTTTAAGGGGTAAAATAGTCTCAAAATTAAGCTTTTAACGGTTAACTAATAAAAGGCCTAACTAGTCCTGCGAAATAGAAAAGTTTTGGGTGAAGTGTCCATTTTTTATGTTAATGGACTAAAGTTGGATTAAGGTCAAACTTTAAGGACCTATAGCTCAAAATTTAAAAGAAAAAAAAACAAACTTCTTCTGATCATGCCCTTGTAGTGTAAGGTAAAGGATTCCCACTTAACCCTTCCTTTTTATCAAAATTCAGTAAGCTTGTCTTGACTAGACTTTGCACCTTATACTTCAAGGCTATGTAGTTTTTAGTTGAATGGTATGGATTTCCTACATGGTAGTGGTATCGAGCATTTCCATCATACCATTTACAGAATAAAGGTTTCATCAACTCCATATAAATGTTAATGTATGCTCTAAAGCCAACTCACCTAGTGAGAGGCATGGTATTATAGCAAAACATGTTCACTTGGGGAAGTGATATGAAAGGTTTCCCTTCACCATCTTAGTCGATTGTACACTATGATCTAATGACTTGAAGATAAGGTGAAGCCCAATGAACAACATAAGCCTAACAAAGGACATTACAAAGCTTAGAATTATTGGAATTCTTATGTATCAAAGCTTAGTTCCTAAAAGTTATTCTTGGTCATTGTTGTAAGACCCGAAATTCGGTGTCATTTCTTAAGAAGTTGACATTGTAAATATGGATTCATTTAATTTTGATCAATAAAGAAGAAATAATTGAATTCCAAGTCCAATTGATCAAGATATGAATTTATGGTGATAACTCGAAATTTTTCACCTCGAGATTTTATCTCGAAAATATAGAAAAATATTCCTGAAATAATAATAATAATAAATAAAAATATTTTTAGAGAAAAAAATAAAATATGACGTATATATATATTTGTTGAAATAAATTAAATAATTTTATATGTACATGTGTGTGGATATTAAGGTATAAAATACTTTGTTTTAGTATTAATATTATTATAATAATATTATAAAATATAAGATATTTTCTTATATATGTGTATTTTATTATAAGATATTTCTAAATATATATTATATTATATTAGAATATAATATATATATATAATAATAAAATAAAATAAAATAGAAAAAAAAGGAAACCAGAATCGTGTGCGTGAACAGGGGGAGGCAAAACTCGACCTTTCTTTGGATTCTTCACCGACGGCAACGGGCTGCGAAGGAGGGCGCAAGGACACCGGCGAAGGACGACCGACATGGTGGGAGTACCCCGAGCACCTCCACGCTTCGAGATCCGTCGTCGATGAGGAGATCGAAGGGAGAGGAGCCGAAAAGGGGAGAAGAGAAATCAATGGCAACGACGTCGATTTACCCTGCACCACTGCCAACCGAACGTTCCCTAGACGAAGAGGAAACGAGGGGTGGTGGAATTAGCCAGAGAACCGACCGACGGCGCCAGCAATGACGAAATGGAGAAAAAATCAATAACGAAATCGAAGAGAGAAAGGCTCGAACTGACCATTTTCTGACAAGCTGAGGCTTGTTCACCACCAGATACCTGAACTGTGAGTCCCCGCGGATCTGTCGGAAGTGGAAACTAGCGAAGAACCGACCGACAAAGCTCCAAATGGCAACGAGGGGGACTGAACCAGTCCGAAACCGGTTTAGCCAGAAAAAAAAGAAGAAAAAGAGAGAAAAAGAAAAAGGAAAAAAATTCGGTGATGCCTCGAGTTAAGGATAAACCGGTAAGCGATCGAAATTGATCAATTTAATATTTGTAAAAATTATTTAATTTATATTGGACTGAAATTGATCCGGTTTAAATGCATAATTATGTAGCGCGACGATAGGCGACTAACATGGGTTCGATCGAGCCTCAATTTACAAGCCATCACGAAATCACGAGTAAGTGAATCTCACTTACTATAACTTGTATATTTATACATGTTAGAAATTCATCGAATAAGTTACGAATTAATTCTGTATAAAATACTTAATGTTTGGAATTGAGAATAGACGGTCGTAAATGATTGTGTAAGCTGTCCAAAGAGACTAGAAAAGGCTTAAGACGACCCAATAAGTTTTAATGAGCTTAATGAGCCCAATGGGCTTTAAAGGAATGAATAGTAAAGTGAAAACGGGCTTAAGACAGAGTTAGGCCCAATTAAAGTGATTAAGGCCCAATAAAAGTAAATGAGCCCATTAAGTGAAATAGACTGTTTTAAATGTGTAATACAATAGGAAAAGTGAAATTAATCGGATGAATAATTATATGCAGCTCCAGAGTTTATATCGGGAGCTGATCGGACTGTGAGATTAAGCAGCACCGAGGAAGTGAGGTCACGTGACGTGATTCAAGGTAAGGGACTTTTGCGGGTAGTTAGAGATATCTGCACGTATTTTCGTCTGCTTTTACATTCACTTAAAAAGTCTAAGGGTCAGAGAAAGTAAATAATATTTATAGCGACCTGATAGTTGCAAATTACGATTTTACCCCCAATTAGTTTAAAAAAGTCAACTTTTGGGAAAAGTTACAAAAATCTTAGAAAGCATTTTTTCGACTGATTTAAATGTTAATTGATAATTGCATGGATAAACTGGCTGATGTTTTCATGTTATATGCGAATACAGCACATTATAGTGCCGATTTGATTTAATTGAGTGAATTCAATTGAAATAAGCCATCTATCGATTTGTGTGAAAACAAATCTTACTGGAACACAACTCGCACTATATTTTATATGTTTTCCACCTTCATTAGTGCTGGAGTGATACTCATATTAGATTTTACATGATATGCATCACATAGTACTTGAGCATTTCTCATACTTAATTTTAATGCGATTTGTGCATGATAGAGTACTGGAGCATTGCTCGTACTCAGTTTTATTGATTGATGCATGATAGAGTACTGGAGCATTGCTCATACTCAGCTTTACATGACATAGTGTTGAGAGCATTGCTCGTATTAGATTTATATGACTTATGCATGAGGTCGTGCTGGAGTTTACTCGCACGTATCGATTTTGAAAGTAATAGCATGAAACAGTCGTACTGGAAGCCTGTGCAGACTATGTGTCGCACCGATTATATGATCGTATGTGCATTTTGAGATATGGCCAAGGGCTATCGAAATTATTATCCATGGTATGAGGGCTAAGACCTATGACAGACACCCCGACTATGAGGATTAGGTTCATAGATTACTTTGTACCGTCTATGTCACATGGAGTACAATTTACCGTGAGTACACAGTGATATAGAGTTGTTGGCTGACGGTTGAGGATTTGACCCACCTCCTATTATAGCAAATGTGAGGCCCCATACACCTAGATCTGTGTAGCCTGGGATCACGAAAATATGGGATATGATCATAATCCTCGAACAAGTAGTCACCTATCTCACCTCACCTGATATTTCTTGTTTGAATTGTCACATGATTTTTATAAATTAGGTAGACTCGAGGGATGGGTTGAGCCTCGACATGTGACCTTGTGTGTGATATGGGTAACCCGAGAGATGGGTGAAGCTCGAATTTCCATGTTTTTACATGATGATATGCCATATTTGTTTTGATTTAATTGATACGGCATAATGAAATGTGATTTACAGTATTTACATGACAATGCAATGTTTTGCATAAATTGCTAAGGTTATTAAACCATCATGTTTTCAGTTTATACTGACAATTTGTATCTATATATACATACTTACATAAATGTTTCAAAGAAAGATACATGTTTTAGATGTGAACCGAAAAGGTGTAAGACCTATAATTTAACAAGTAATCTTAATGATTTTGTGATGTATAGACAAGTCACAATTTATATAAATCATGAGGAATGGATGTTTTGAAGTTGTAAATGTGGATTAAATGTAAAATGAATGGTTAAGTAAATCAAACACCAATGTAACAGTGATTTTGGGATGAAAGTTGCAGCAGAACTGCTTCTGGAGAGGAGCAGATCAATCTCATTGGCAATATAAATCGATCTCATAGGTTTAATATGCGAAAATAAGGTTTCTGTAAGAGGCAGATCGATCCCTTAGCAAGAAAAGATCGATCCCTCAATGATGCAGATCGATCTTGCGCAAGCTTTGGCTGAAGAAGATCGATTTCCATAAGGCTCGGGTTGCGACATATCGATCTCATCGCAAGGCCAGATCGATCTCCTTAAGGTTTTGAGTACTACAGATCGATCTCATGCTTAGGGGCAGATCGATCTCATAAGCTTGAAAGGTCGATTTCTAAGGAGAAAAGTACAGGGAAGATCGATCTCATGTAGTTAGCACATCGATCTCCTAGAGCCAATTCTATAAATACAAGGTTCTACACTTCAGTTTTTCTTGAGAAACACTATTCTATTCAAGAAACTAAGCCAAACCTAATCTTTCAACACTAGAAAACTTCAGTTTGCAATTAGTTTTGAGTGAGATATAGTTAAGCAAAGTTGTTTTTAGTGAAAAGGAGAACAACATACTGGGAAGTAAAAAGTTGGAATCAAAGATTGGAAGAGCAAGGAGGATTTTGCCAATTTTGGAGAAAAAGAGAAAAATCTCAGCTAGGTAAGATTCAATACACGACTTTGACATATGTTAAACTAGGTGTATTGGTAAGTTAATTGGTATAAGTATAAATTGTTGGAAATGAAAGGCTCGTGAAAAATGAGCATGGCCAAGCTATTGGCATGAAAGTGAGAAAATGATGAGAAAGTTGTGTTGGCATGAATTAAATGATGGAATATGCATATATGGAAGATTATAAGGTTGTTTTATGAAATATATAAAATGGAAATGAGAAGAAATGAAGATAGATATATGAAAAATATGGTATAACACCATAATGGGAGAAAGTGATGAGAGCTATGTATTGAATTGAGATTTTTGCAAATGAAACAAGTATATTACGGTATACTAATGTAGATAATTATAACAGCTTCAAAAATCACAGAGGAAGCTGATCGGACTGCGAGAGTGAGCAGCACCGAGGAAGAGAGGTCACGTGATGTGATCTGAGGTAAGGGAATTTCGTGAGTAGCTAGAGATGGCTACATGTAAATTTAATAAAATTTTGATTATTATATCATATATGAAATTCTCGTAAATAGAAATATTGCGAATAGGGACTGAATGAGATGACTTGTGATTTTATCCAGAAATTAGGATAAAAAGCCTTAGAAGCATGTTGTGACTAAAATTCATAGTTGCATGATAGAATGGCTAATGTTTTCATGTATATGCGAAAACAGCACATTTGAGTGCCGATTTGATTTACTTGGGTAAATTATGATTTGAAAAACCATCTATCAAGGTTTGTGCGAAAACCAAAAGTGCTAGAGAATACTCGCACTATATTTTAAGATATACATCATATAGTACTTGAGTGTATACTCGTACTAAGTTTTACATGCGATTTATGCATGTTAGAGTACTAGGAGCATTGCTCGTACTCAGATTTCATTGATTGATGCATTATAGAGTATTGGGAGCTTTGCTCATACTCAGTTTTACATGATAGAGTACTAAGAGCTTAGCTTGTACTCAGCTTTATTGATTATACATTATAGAGTATTAAGAGCTTTACTCATACTCAAGTTTTTACATTACATAGTGCTGGGAGTATTGCTCGCACTAGAGTTATGTCATTGTGATACGGTCGTGTTGGGAGTTTACTCGCACGTACCATTTTTGAAAGAGCATGAAACAGCCGTGTTCGGAGCCTGTGCTGACTGTGTGTCGCACTGATATTATATGCTTACACATGCATTATTTTGAGATATGGCCAAAGGCTATCGAAAATAGAACCTATGGTATGAGGACTAAGACTCATGACGAGCATCCCGACTATGAGGTATATCTAAGGTATGAGGACTAAGACTCATGGCGAGCATCCCACCTTGAGATAGGGTTTATGGAGTACTGTGTACCGTGTATGTCACATGGAGTACGATGTACCGTGAGTACTTGAATGTAGTTGGATAGGACTGGTTAGCAGTGGGAGCAGGATCCAGTGGAATCTGGTGTGCTCCGAGATAAGGTCCTCAGTTGAGAGCTGAGGGTAGAGATTTGACCCACCTCCCGTTACAGCAATTGTGAGACCCCGCACATCAAGTACTGTGTAGCCTAGGATCACGAAAAATAAGTTATGATCATAATCTCGGAACATGTAGTTGCCTATCTCGATTTTCTTTTCATGCAATGTAAATTAAGATTTCTTGAATGAACTGTCACATGGTTTTATGATATGAACATGTGAATTTATGAATTGTGAAAAGGGTAACCCGAAGGATGGGTGAGACCTAGTTTTCCATGTTTTTAAACCTGATGATATGCCATGTTTTTTATTTAACTGAATGGAATGATAAAATGTGATTTGAGTGAAATTACATGAGAAATGCAATATTTTGCATGAACTGCTGAGGTTGTTAAACCAGCATATTACCAGTTTTATAACTGATGTTTTGTATCTATATATATATATATATTTCATAAAGGCTTTGAGTAAGATGCATGCTTTAGATACGAATGAATAAGGAAATGATTTCGAGGCATAAGCATTGTATTTTGTAGATAGTGCGGTTATCTACTTGTTTACTTGATTTTCTTACTGAGCTGTGAGCTCACCCCCTTATTATTTCCTTCTTTACAGAGCATCCATAGTAGGTGGAGACGGCTGAGGATTTGTAGACTTTGCTCTGCTGCATATCCATTTTACACAAGGTATACACAAGTTGGAACATTTTGTACTGAACATTGTAACAGCACAGTTATGTAAACAATTGTACGATCGGGAATGTATATGTAAAATGAATTGTAATAATGTATAAGTGCTTACATGAATGGGTGACTAATATCGAATCACAGCCCAACTAATAGGTGTGAAGTGATGATAGAAGAAGAGATAAGTAAATTGCGAAAAAAATTTGTGGTGATTTTGGTAGATCGCCTGTGGGAGAAGGGCGTGATAGAATGGTATCAGAGCGGTGTTGGTCTGATGTGAATTGATATTAGTAATTAGGAAAGTATACATCCTTATAGTACTGTGCTTGTTCAATTACAATAGTGTATACGAGATGAAAATCAGACTAATTAATAGTTATAAATGCAAGGATTTAGCTGTTATGGTTAATACTCGCCATGGTAGAGGGGCTATAGATAGGGCTCGAGGCTATAGAGGTAGGCCAAAGACCCGAGATGAGACTACAGGTCCCACTGAGGTATCCGTGAGTATCGAGGTACATTTTGAGAGACTAGAGCATCGCCTAGAGACCATAGTTGAGATACTGGCACAAATTATGCTAGGAGGACAGGGACAGGATGTAGAGACTGCACCAGGAGAGGCAGGTGCACCTGATACACCTACACCCCCACCAGTTCAAGAGACGCCGTCTTATGTTACTCCACGACATGGCGGTAATTGTTTGGGGTATGGTTGCGACCTTGACAGACTCCAACAATTCCAAACACTTGGACCTCGAACTTTTCGTGGGATTAAGGACCCAGTTTTAGCGGAGCAGTGGATAAGAGAGATGGAGAAGTTGTACGGATTCTTTAATTGTACAACTTCAGAGATGGTCACATTTACTGCGTTCCTACTGAAGGGGATGGCAGAGCATTGGTGGAAGTCTACCCAACCCATATTGAGAGTTTGACATACAGAGATCAGTTGGGAGATATTTCTAGATGCCTTAAGGAGGCAGTTTGTTCCAGATACGGCTCAGTGGAGGCTACAGGTTAAATTTTTAGGGTTAAGCTAGGGGAGCCATTCAGTAGATGAGTATGAGAACAGATTTCTATCCATGGGAAGGTATAACCCTGACACCATAAGTAGCGAGACCAAGAAGATCCGCAGATTCATAGACGAATTGAGACCAGTATTACGGTCTAAAATGGTTCTATTTGATATCTCTACCTATGATGAGGCAGTGCGCAGGGCACAACTCTGTGAGCAAGATTATGAGAGGAATGTCTCAGAGATCAGAACAGTCGAAAAGGGTAGAGACAGAGATAGAAAGAGGTCGGTGAGTGACAGTGCCTGAGGTTTCAGATATCAAGGAGGGAGGAGTCTCTTCGGTAAGAGTCCAAGGATCAAGGAAGTACAGGAGAAGACTATTAGATCTCCTGCATACCCGGTTATAGCTCCAGCTATAGGAGTAGTGATTGGAGGATCGAGGCCTACCACTGATCAGTACAGTAGATGTGGTAGATTCCATAGAGGTAGACCTTGTCCTGTTTCTAGAGATTAAGGCTGTAGTTCAGTGGGAACAGCCGAGGATAATCACTGAGATCAAAATTTTCTTGCGTTTAGCAGGATACTATCGAAGGTTTGTAGAAGGACTTTTTAAGTTGGCTGCTCTGTTGACACGTCTCACTCGAAAGAGTGTAGCTTTTGTATGGGATGAAGAGTGTGAGAAGAGTTTTCAGGAGTTGAAGAGTCGATTGACCACTGCTCCGATTCTCACTATCCCTACCAGCTCAATAGGATTTTCAGTGTATACTGATGCTTCGCATTAGGAACTGGGCTGTGTATTGATGCAGGATGTGAGGGTAGTTGTTTATGGATCCAGATAATTGAAGGATCATGAGAAGAACTATCCGACTAATGATTTGGAATTAGCAACAGTAGTGTTTGCGTTGAAGGTATGGTGCCACTAGTTGTATGGAGAGAAATTCCAAATATTTACCGACCACAAGAGCCTTAAGTATTTGTTCTCGCAGAAAGAATTGAATATGAGACAGAGAAGATGGCTAGAGCTTCTAAAGGACTATGATTGTGAGATACTTTATCATCCGGGTAAGGCTAATGTTGTAGCTGATGCTTTGAGCTGGAAGAGCCTTGGGATGGTATCGTATATAATAGTCAGGGAACATGAGTTGCTAGAGCAGTTGGCTAGCCTCAGTTTGGGAGTCGTGCCTTCTGACATGGATACAGACTATATGATTGCTAGTCTACGCTTGGATTTGGATCTGTTGGACAGTATTAGACAGGCTCAGTAGACTGATCTATATTACATTGACATGATTGGTCAGATACAGAAGGACACAGTGACTGATTTTAAGATGAGTTCTGATGGACTTCTGAGGTTTAGAGGCAGATTGTGTGTTCCCAAGGACCCAAAACTTAAGAGATTGATATTGACGAAAGCTCAATTGTCGAGGTACATGTAACATCCAGAAAGTAATAAGATGTATCAGAATCTCTGGATGGTGTACTGGTGGTCAGGTATGAAGAGAGATGTGGCAAAATTTGTGGCAAGATGTCTCGTATGTCAACAAGTGAAGGTAGAGCATCAAAAACCTATAGGGTTATTGCAGCCTCTACCTATACCAATATGGAAATAGGAGCATATCACCATGCATTTCGTGATGGGTTTACCGAGGACCTGGAGGAATCACAATGCTATATGGGTAATTATTGATAGTCTGATAAAGTTAGCCCACTTTCTAGCTTTGAGAGCTACTGATACTCTGAGTTCATTGGCGGAGTTGTATGTACGCGAAATAGTGAGGTTACATGGTGTTCTAATGAGCATTGTTTCGGATAGGGATTCCTGCTTCACTTCCCACTTTTGGGAACATTTTTAGGAAGCCATAGGAACCCAGTTAAGTTTGAGCACCACTTTTCATCCTCTAAAAGATGGTCAGTCAGAGAGGACTGTACAGACTCTAGAAGATATATTGAGAGCATGTGTGCTGGATTTTAGAGGCTCCTAGGATGATCAGTTGCCACTAGCCGAAGTCGCCTACAACAATAGTTATCAAGCGAGTATCGAGATGGCACCGTATGAGGCTTTGTATTGCCATAGATGTTGTTCCCCTATCGGTTGGGAAGAAGTGGGTGACAGGAAAATATTTGCTCCTGATTTGGTTACACAAGCCTCTGAGGATGTCCAATTAATTGTTGAGAGATTGAGGACAGCTCAGAGTAGACAGAAAAGCTATGCTGACAAGAGACGAAGGCCACTAGAGTTCGTTGTTGGTGATTCAGTATTTCTAAAAGTTTCTCCTTCCAATGGTATAGCAAGATTTGGGAAGAGAGGTAAGTTGAGTCCTCGTTACATTGGACCCTTTGAAATACTGGACAAAGTGGGAGACAAGGCATATAGATTGGCTTTGCCACCGGATTTATCGAGAGTGCATAATGTCTTCCACATTTCGATGCTAAGGAAATATCATCCAAATCCAAATCATGTAATTCGGTATGAGCCAATGGAGCTCAAGAATGATTTAACCTATGTAAAGAAACCAATAGAGATACTAGATAGAAAGGAGAAAGTCTTGAGAAATAAGACTATCGGGTTAGTAAAGATTCTCTGGCCGTATCACACTTCAGAGAAAGCTACTTGGGAGCTAGAGAGTCTGATACGAGAAAGATATCCCTAATTGTTTATAAAGTAACTTGGTTCTAATTTGGAGGACCAAATTCATAAGGTGGGGAGGATTGTAAGACCCGTAATTTAACAAGTAATCTTTATGATTTTGTGATGTATAGACAAGTCACAATTGATTTAAATCATGAGGAGTGGATGTTTTGAAGTTGTAAATGTGGACGAAATGTACAATGAATGGTTAAGTAAATCAAATACCAATGTAACAGTGATTTTGGGATGAAAGTTGCAGTAGACTGCTTCTAGAGAGGAGCAGATCGATCTCATTGGCAAAATAGATCGATCTCATAGGTTTAATATGAGAAAATAAGGTTTCTGCAAGAGGCAGATCGATCCCTTAGCAAGAGCAGATCGATCCCTCAATGATGCAGATTAATCTTGAGCAAGATTTGGCTAAAGCAGATCAATTTCCATAAGGCTCGGGTTACGAAAGATCAATCTCATTGCAAGGCCAGATCGATCTCCTTAAGGTTCTGAGTAATGCAGATCGATCTCATGCTTTAGGGCAGATCGATCTCATGCTTTGGGGCAGATCGATCTCATAAGCTTGAAAGGTCGATTTTTGAGGAGAAAAGTGAAAGGAAGATCGATCTCATGTAGTTAGCAGATCGATCTCCTAGAGCCAATTCTATAAATACATGGTTATACACTTCAGTTTTGCTCGAGAAACACTATTCCATTCAAGAAACTAAGCTAAACCTAACCTTTCAACACTAGAAAACTTCAGTTTGCAATCAGTTTTGAGTGAGATATAGTTAAGCAAAGTTGTTTTTAGTGAAGAGTAGAACAACGTACTTGGAAGCAAGAAGTTGGAATCAAAGATTGGAAGAGCAATGAGGATTTTGCCAATTATGGAGAAAAAGAGGAAAGTCTCAGCTAGGTAAGATTCAATACACCACTTAGACATATGTTAAACTAGGTGTATTGGTAAGTTAATTGGTATAAGTATAGATTATTGAAAATGAAAGGATCATGAAAAATTAGCATGACCTAGCTACTGGTATGAAAGTGAGAAAATGATGAGAAAGTTGTGTTGGCATGAATTAAATGATGGAATATGCATGTATGGAAAATTATAAGTTGGTTTTATGAAATATATAAATTGGAAATGAGGAGAAATGAAGATAGATAAATGAAAAATATGGTATAACACCATAATGGGAGAAAGTGATGAGAGTTATGCATTGAATTGTGATTTTTACAAAGGAAACAAGTATATTACGGTATACTAATGTAGATAATTATAACAGCTTCGAAAATCACAGAGGAAGCTGATCGGACTGCGAGAGTGAGTAGCACTGAGGAAGAGAGGTCACGTGACGTGATCCGAGATAAGAGAATTTCGTGAGTAGCTAGAGATGGCTATACGTAAA
This sequence comes from Firmiana major, assembly GCA_033439115.1. Taxonomy (NCBI): domain Eukaryota; kingdom Viridiplantae; phylum Streptophyta; class Magnoliopsida; order Malvales; family Malvaceae; genus Firmiana; species Firmiana major. Next base: position 63,512,391 of record CM065904.1, read on the forward strand.
TTTAATAGAATTTCGATTATTATATCATATATGAAATTCTCGTAAATAGAAATATTGCGAATAAGGACTGAATGAGATGACTTGTGATTTTATCCAGAAATTAGGATAAAAAGCCTTAGAAGCATGTTGTCACTAAAATTCATAGTTGCATGATAGAATGGCTAATGCTCGTGAAATTCTATTAAATTTAATAGATAGAATGGCTAATGATATAAATGTAATCTATGAAATGTATATAGTTGCATGATAGAATGGCTAATGCTTTTCAAATTTAATAATATATGGCTTTTCAAATCACAATTCACTCAAGTAAATCAAATCGACACTCAAATTTAATAGATTCAGCACATTTGAGTGTCGATTTGATTTACTTGAGTGAATTGTGATTTGAAAAGCCATTTATCAAGTTTTGTGTGAAAACCATAAGTGCTAGAGAATACTCGCACAATATTTTAAGATATGCATCATATAGTACTTGAGTGTATACTCATACTAAGTTTTAAATGTGATTTATGCATGTTAGAGTACTGAGAGCATTGTCATACTCAGATTTCATTGCTTGATGCATTATGGAGTATTGGGAGCTTTGCTCATACTCAATTTTACATGATAGAGTACTGGGAGCTTAGCTCGTACTCAGCTTTATTGATTATACATTATAGAGTATTAAAAGCTTTTCTCATACTCGAGTTTTAACATTACATAGTGCTACGAGCATTGCTCTCACTAGAGTTATGTCATTGTGATACAGTCGTGTTGGGAATTTACTCACACGTACCAATTTTGAAAGAGCATGAAACAACCGTGTTGGGAGCCTGTGCTGACTATGTGTCGCACCGATATTATATGCTCACACGTGCATTATTTTGAGATACAGCTGAGGGCTATCGAAAATAGAACTCATGGTATGAGGACTAAGACTGATGGTGAGCATCCCGACTATGAGGTATTTCCAAGGTATGAGGACTAAGACTCATGGCGAGCATCCCACCTTGAGATAAGGTTCATGGAGTACTGTGTATCGTGTATGTCACATGGAGTACGTTGTACAGTGAGTACTTGAATGTAGTTGGATAGGACTGGTTAGCAGTGGGAGCGAGATCCAGTAGGATCTGGTGTGGTTCGGGATCAGGTCCTCAGTTGAGAGCTGAGGGTAGAGATTTGACCCACCTCCCGTTACAGCAATTTTGAGATCCCGCACACCGAGTACTGTGTAGCCTAGGATCACGAAAAATGAGTTATGATCATAATCTCAAAACATGTAGTCGCCTATCTCATTTTTCTTTTCATGCAATGTAAATTAAGACTTCTTGAATAAACTATCACATGGTTTTATGATATGAACATGTGAATTTGTGAATTGTGAAAAGGATAACCTAAGGGTTAGGTGAGGCCCAATTTTCCATGTTTTTAAACATGATGATATGCCATATTTTTAATTTAATTGAATGACATGATAAAATGTGATTTGAGTGAAATTACATGAGAAATGCAGTGTTTTGCATAAACTGCTGAGGTTGTTAAGCCAGCATATTACCAGTTTTATAACTGATGTTTTGTATCTATATATATTGCATAAAGGCTTTGAGCAAGATGTATGCATTAGATACGATTGAATAAGGAAATGATTTCAAGGCATATGCATTGTATTTTGTAGATAGTGCGGTTATCTACTTGCTTGCCTGATTTCCTTTTTGAGCTATGATCTCACCCCCTTATTATTTCCCTCTTTACAGAGCATCCACAGTAGATAGAGACGGCTGAGGATTTGTAGACTTTGCTCCGCTGCATATACATCTTACACAAGGTATACACAAGTTGAAACATTTTGTACTGAACATTGTAACAGCACAGTTATGTAAACGATTGTACGATCGGGGATGTATATGTAAAAGTAATTGCAATAATGTATAAGAGCTTACATTATAGAAAAGAATATTAAATTGTATGCATGTTATGAATGAATTGGAATGGGTGACTAATATCGAATCATAGCCCAACTAATTGGTGTGGAGTGATGACAGAAGAAGAGGTAAGTGAATTGCGAAAAGAGTTATGGTGATTTGGTAGGTCGCGTGTGGGAGAAGGGAGTGACAAAAGGAAATTATTTTAAGGCACGAGCATTATATTTTATAGATAGTGTGGTTATCTACTTGCTTGCCTTATCTCCTTACTGAGCTAGTGAGCTCACCTCCTTTATTTTTCCCCTCTCTACAGAGCATCCACAGTAGATAGAGTACGGCTGAGGTCTGGTATTCCTTTATCCGCTGCACTCCCATCGAGCGAAAGGTATACATACACACGTACAATTTTGTATCTGAACATATAAATAGCACAGTGATGTAAACATATTTAATATGGGGGAGGTATTTGTATTTAATATATGTGAGCTCACTATGAGACAAAAGTAATTACAGTCTATAGATACTTATATAGACATGTATGAATGATAAGATAATGTGGAAGAGGTGACTAATACCAAATTACAGCCTAACGGTTTGGTGGTTGAATTATGACAAAAGGAAAGGTAAGTAAAATGCAAAAAAAATTGTAATGGTTTTTGGTAAGTTACGGACGGTCATGACAATTGTACTATCAGAACAGGGCATTAAAAGTACTTAAAGACTGGTACATGCTAAGCCTCCTTACATATGAAGTATTCAATCGTTCTCACAAACTGAAATACGGAGATATTTGAAGATAACATAAGTATGATTATTAAAGAATAAGTTCACTTAACATGACCCGAATTGGGAGTTCCATTTAGTGGTGTCACTTGAGTGTCTATGGAATACACTCCCAAGTGCGGAGTAGTGTAAGTGATCCTTTGACTTGACATGCTAAGTCATCTTATCTCTTTCCAGCATACTTTAATTTCATCTTTACGAGTTTGCAAGAACAAATGCCTAAAACATATCCCTTTCAGTATGATGTGAAGCATATGAAGATAGATAAGTAGTCAAGATAAGGATTCATCACCATGAGTGACATTAAGGGATAATATCTCCTAACTTGTATTAACTTATAAAGTCTTTGGATAAAGAACTTATTAAAAAGAGTTAATATTTGAAACTTGAGGATAAATATGGAAATATATTTAAAGCGGACACTGAATCAAGCTTTAGTTATTTTTGAGTTATTGTGATGAAAGGATTGAATTAAACTGAGATACTACACACTGAAAGGTTGGTCAATCCATCTATACCTTTTTAACATTTTTGTGATCATGCTGCACTGCTAGATATCACTCATGATCTATGAATTTAAGTTTAAATTTATTATCAACATGTTGGAAACCTAATGGATCACACACAAACAACAATATATGAATTAAATTAAATCATGGATAGTAAAATTGGAAAATTTTCATTTGCACTTATTGAGAAAAAGCTACGATCATGTGAACTTAATTAAATGTGTTTAACTAAGTGAATTTAACTAAATAGTTTAATTAAATCATAAAAGCCTACATTAAATTATAATTGATTTAATTTAGTGATTTAATTAAATTCATTGGTCCAATAATTAATTAAAAGAATAAAAGGGCTTGAAAAATTAAGTTTAATTAAGAAAATTTAATAAAAGGTTTAATTAAAATATTAAAGCCTATTTTTTTAATTAATAGAGCATACATTGGGCCAATCCAATTAAAAAGATTTTTACTTAATAGAGCATACTCGTGGTCATGGAACATGAGTTAATTAAATGGTTAATAAAGGCTTGAGCCTTAAGAAAATGATTATAATTAAGTCTGAAACCTAGTAGGATTAAAATTAGAAATCCTTAGGGTATACAATCCTTGTTATGGTTGGTCATTTGTGTGGGAATGAAACTTTAGAAATTGGCAGCCCATGCACTCCTTTTTCCCTGAGAAGTGCGGCAAGAAGAAAGAGAAACACTGTGAAGGTGTGGCAACTATATCTTGCAAAACCCTGTGATTTTCAATAATAAAAGGGAAGAAGAAGGTCTTTTGGTGTTTGTGATACCCTGCATAATCAATTGTTATAGGAATGTTTTGGTATTACCCTACAAAAGTATTATAGTTTATGCAGAAACCCTTTACTTACTTCCCCACTCTCTTCCTGTGTGAATCAAGAATTGTTCTTGACATTCATTTGTGGTGAGTTATAAAAAACTCAGGCTACTAGTATTATCTGAGACCATAACCCGATTTAACCTTACCAAAGGTTCATGTATTGCTTATGTGGATCACTGTTAGAGGCTAGGCTGTTGAATGACTTTGGTTTGGCATAACCAAGAAAGTATGTGGAATCATCTTAGAGCAAGATTCTTAGATTTAAAGATTTAATAATCAAGTTATGAAAATCATGATTGCTATGATTATGACAAAATCGATTCTTTTTAGCTATTAAGTATGTTCTTCCTATTCTAAATGAGCACACAACTCATACCCTTATGGGAAAGGTCACTGTAGACAACAAAGCCTCTAGATCCACTAGGAATGGTGAGAATCGGTGTTGTAGTCAATCTATGCTTTATATCTTAGAAGCTATGCACACACATGTCACTCCATTCAAACTTAACACTTTTAAGAGTGAGTGTTGGATCAATAGAGTAGCAAACTTAGAGAAACCCTCAACAAATCTTCTATAATATCCTATTAACCCCAAAATGCTATGGATCTCTATCACTGTCTTAGGCCTTTCTTAATTCACAATGGCCTCTATCTTAGTTGGATCCACTGGGACACCATCTTTGGTTACCACATGCCCTAGAAAGGCAATTTGTTCGAACTAGAATTCACATTTACTGAGTTTTACATACAGTTTCCTCTCACAGAAGGTCTATAGAATAATATGCAGATGTTGCTCATGTTCCTCCCAGGGTCAAGAATATACTAGTATATCATTACTGAAAATGATTATGAACTTGTTCAAGTAAGGCTTAAACACTTCATCATCGAACCCATGAAAGCTAAGGAAGCATTAGTTAGGCCAAAATGGATGATCAAAAATTCATAGTGGCCATAGTGGGTTTTGAAAGCTGTCTTCGGAATATCTTTAACTCAATCCTTTATTGATGGTACCCCGATCTCATATCTATCTTAGAAAACACTTGAGCACCCTTTAACTATTCCAACAAAACACTAATCCGAGGCATTAGGTATTTATTCTTCTATGCACCTTGTTCTGATGCCTTTAATCTATACATAATCTCAAACTGCCATCTTTTTCATCACAAACAATGCCCATGGTCCTAAAGTAACACACTATGGCATATAAACCTTTGTCTAACAAGTCCTACAATTGCTTTTTTAGCTCTTCTAACTCAACCAAGGTTATTTTATACTAAGGCTTCAAGATAGGCTCAGTGCCTGGAAAAGGTTTGGTAAACTCAGTCTCTCACTCAAGTTACAACTCGATAATTCATCTAGAAATATATTAGAGAAGTCTTTGACATTAGGTATGTTTGACAACTCCGGATGGCTCTTATTGGCATCCTTGGCAAATGCGAGATCGCCTTTATAACAAATTTATTTAATATCAGTGAGTTTTCAAACGAAACATTATTATTTTTATTTCATTCACATGGTCAAAACATAATAGATACTTTAGGTAGGGAAAAAGTTGCAACTTTACTATTACAGTCTAAACTAGAAATTGTGGGCAGCTAACCAATCCATGCCCAGAATTACATGAAAATCATACATGTTCAATAAAATCAAATTTGTTCATAGGTCCTTATCTCCCATCTTCACTTTATATGCTTTGCATACTAAATCTGCCATCTTAGATTCCTTTAAAGGAGTACTAACTTGGAACAAAAATCCTAAGAGTTCAGGCTCTAAATTTAACTTCCTAACAAACAGACAAATATGAATAAGTATGTAGAGCTAGAATCAATTAAAATAAAAGCCTAAAAAACATTAAGCAATAACTTGCCTTTAATGACTAAAGCAAATGCATCAGCTACATTTAGTCTATGGGAAACACATGCCCTGAGTTACTGATTTCTTACCCTTATCTACTAGTTTCTGCTTCTCAATACTCCTTATCTCAGGTTGCCTCTCAAGAGCTTTCAATGTCAAGCAATCTTTGATCCTATGCCTAATCTTACCACAATTAAAAGGATGCTCCTGTAATCTAATAACATGGCATGGTGCCATGATCCTTACCAAACTTAGAGCAAGTTTGTTGTCGTAGGCCTAGCAACCTGTGTACAATGCACAATAGTCTTTTACCTCTTGTTTTGAACCTTATCCTGATCAAGCCTCCTTGTATCGACCATTTTACTCTTTCTCTTCCACTTACTATCATATTAGGCCTATGTCTTTTTAATGTCTTGCTCCATGAATTGGGCCTTCCTTATGGCATCAACATTGGACATTACACGAAAAAGATGCTACCTTGCCCCTAATTGAGGGCTTCAGACCATCTATAAACTTCATGGTCTTCCTCACCTTATTCATGGCGAAATCGAGATATAGCAGCATAATGTGATGAATCTGGAGTTATACTGATCCGACGTCATATTACCCTAGATCAGATTTAGGAACTCTATCTGTTTCTTTTATTGTACATACTCTGAGAAGTATTACTCATTGAATACCTCTAAGAAGGCCTCCTAGGTGATGATAAGGCCTCAAGACAATATTGGTCGAATTCCACTAGTGTTCAACCTCTTCTCTAAACATATATATGGCTAGTGTCAGCCTCTCCTCCAAGTTATAACCCATGTACCCAAATAGGTTTTTCATCTTTATTAGCTATGCCTCAGGGTATGTCTGTGTCCTTGACCCTCTTAAACACTGGAGGATTTATCTTCTGATATTGCTTAAGTTGGGTCATGTTCTTATCACATCAAACACTAGTAACAAAGGTACTACTTGTTGTGGAGGTGCGACTTATGACTGAGGGGTCGGTGGCTACTGATGAATCAATGGTGGTGAAGTAGTATGTGGGTTGTTGGGGAGCCTGTTCCTACGATGAGCTTTGATTATTACCAAACATCCTCTCAAATAAGGTAACAAGATTGGCCAAGTTCTACTCTAAGCACTCAAACTGAGTGTTCGCGCTCGAAGGATTTGGAAGAGGCAAAGGTAGAGGCGATTGATCCTATCTCGTTTGTGGGGGTCATTCTCTTCCCCTCCTCATTCTAATTTTCAAGTTCTTAGATAGCAAAATACATATAATTAAAACATTTTACAAACTCAATTCGAAATTATAGTTAGGCATACACAATACTATGGGATGTAACACTCATTTACTTATCTACACTGACAAGTACCATACGAATTTTACTCTGATATCAATAAATTGTCACGACTAGAAGGTCGCAACTTAACACTTAACTACTGTGGATATATAGAATCGTAGACTTTTTTTTTCTTTTTTCCAAATTGTTCGCCAATATGTACTGTAATTCTAAATGGTTAAGCAGTTTAACTACATGACCTATTTTAGGCTCTTAGTTCAAGGCCCTAGCCCAATTACCTATATATGAATTAAAGTTCTCTAAAAGCTTTTACTTATTTTATAATAAATGAACAATCTAAATCTCTACCATTTCATCTCAATACCCACAACATGCATTTAAAGATGTTTATCTTAACTAAACGCTTCCTGAAAATATAATCATATACAAGAGAATATATATATATATATATATATATATATATATATATATATATATATACTAAAAATGTCAAAATGTAGGCCTCAGAGAAAGCTGAGAAATCGCTTAAGCCTATGAAGCTCAAAAACTAATCAAAAGGGGTGCCTCCTAACTTAAGCTCAGCCTGGAAGAGAAAATCATCAAATTAAGTGAGCTAGGGCTCATTAAGTTACTTATATAAGAGTAGAGTTAGAATTATATTGTTCAAACTGCAAATGCATAAATCATGCATGTGTAAGTTCTATCATAAAATCGTGAGCCTATCTCTAATTATCAAACTTCCACAATCGTCCTAGATGACTCTAAGTGGGTCAAGGCCTTTTGGGGTATTAAATGGGAGTGTGCTTTTAAGCACCTCATTTCCCCATTATGTCATGACCCATTTTTCCTAAAACCCCTACAAATTTTTTGCTTTTTCATTTCATTACCCGTTGTGAACAGTTTCATTACTAACAGTTGGGCTATGAGTCGATGTTAGTCCCTCCTATCATGTTACTTATCTTAACATCTATTTTCCATATTTCATTTACATATCAATTTATCTTAACTAAATACATCCCCAATATTACAATCCGTATACAATACTATGCCTCTATATGTTCATATACAAAATTATATGAATGTGTATATTTGGTCTTGATAAGAAGCAGCGGATAACCAAAATGCAAGACTACTGTCACTCTCTTCTACTGAATGTACCCTGTAGGGTGAAAAATGAAAGGGTGAACGAAACTTGCTCAGTAAGGCAATAATGTAAGTAGGTAGATAACTACACTATCTAAATACTGGTAAAGGCATGACATGTAAAACATTTATATCTTAAGCATGAGGCAATTAAAACCATGCCATGTATGAGTATATCATATATCGTAAAACATGAATCGGCATGTAAAACATGAAAAACGTCTCATATAAAACCTCTCATGCTCGGTACAGTAAAACTCTTCAAAACAATCCCAAATGGATTCAACACATCTTTAAAATCATTAATATCATCATAAAAACACATTAGTTTCTCATTTAATACCACATTTCATGAAAATCATCACAAATCGGGGCTCGACCCCTCCCTCGGGTCTACCCTGGTCTAACAAGACCAATTAAATATATATCATGTGAGACATGCAGGTTACTGTATGGAAATAATCAAGGACTATGTCCCTGTGATCCCAGGCTACACGGATCCCGGTGTGCTGGGTATCACAACTTCAACGGGAGGTGGGTCAAATCCTACCCGCCAGAATATCAAGTAACATGAAACAATAGTTATGACTACACGGTATAGCGTACTCCGTGTGACATACATGGTACAACGTACTCCATGAACCCAATATCACAGTCTGGGGATGCCTGCCATAGGTCTTATCCCACTCCAGACCATGTCGAAAACCAACCCATGTCTCAATCTACATGTACGAGCACATCTTCCTACTGTGACACGCAGTCTACAGGAGGCTCCAGCACGGTCATATGCATGTCATAAAATTCTTGTGCGAGCGAAGCTCCAGCACGGCTCCATGCATATTCATGATATCATAAAAATCCTCATGCGAGCGAAGCTCCAACACGGTTTCATAAAAATCAATGAAATCTGCATACGAGCAGTACTCCAGTACGACTTGAAAATAATTATAAATCCAATTTAAATTTACGTATGAGAAATGCTCTAGTACGGATGCATAAAACCAAGTAAAATCCATGTACAAGCACAGCTCCAGTACGGTAGTCATGTAAAGCAAGTTTATAAAACTCAGTGCAAGTAGTGCTCTAGCACTCGTATATGAGTTAAAATATAAAATCCAGTGCGAGCAGTGCTCCAGCACGATTTAAAACTCATAAAAACATGATAGGCTGCTCAATTTCACTAAAACAAATCAAAATTCACAACTGGCACCTAACTCGTGCCCTTTCATGTAAAAACATGAAATAAACAGCCAGCCTATCCATAATTTGCTTAAGTTAAAGCAAAATAATCATAGGAATATCATAATGAAACTCATGCAATTTCACAGCCTTACTACCCTTTTTGAAATTTTTCTAACTAGGGGTAAAATCATAATTTTTACATATACATCGATTTTCGTAAAAATTATTATTCTATTTCTAGATACGTTACGAAATTTTGCATAATGTAAATAACCCCTAAAATACGCACAGGTATCTCTAAGTGCTTACAAAATTCCCTTACCTTGAATCACGTCGAGCGCGTATCTAAATTCCACTGTCGGAGGCTCGTCCAATCCGATTGGTTGCTAATCCAGTCTCTAGGGCTGCAGATAATTATTTATCACCCAGTAAATATAATTCTCGTATTTACTACAGTTGATTTTAACTAATTGGGCCAATTTACTCTTATTGGGCCTGATCGCACCTTAATGGGCCTCGACCCATTTTCAGCCCATTTCTACTTATTAAATCCTTTCTTCAAGTCTATTGGGCTCTCAATACCTATTGGGCTTCGTTCCAAACTCTTTGGATAGCCTGTATATCATTTACGACAATTAATTTAAAAATACGAATATAATTTATTTTTATGCAAAAATTAATCCAAAATCTGCAAAATAAATTTCAATTGCGTAATAATCATATTGTTGTCGTAAATGAGCTTTACTTACCTGAGATTATGCGATGGAGAGCAAATCGAAGTTCGATCGTCTCACGTATACGATTTATCATCGAATTGCACAATTTTATATTTAATTTTGGGTTAATTTTTGATCAATTATAACTTAAATAAATTTCACAAAAATCAAATCATTCACTTTTGACCTCATATCGACTTACCCGAAGTCTAGTGTATCCCCGAAAATTCTTCCCCTTTTTTCCTTTTTCTCTTTTTTTCCCTTTTTCCTCTCTTTCTTGGCTGAACCAGTTCGGTCTGGTTCAACCCGGTTCAGACTGGTTCTGTCCAGTCGGTTTAGACCGGTTCAGGGCCTCGCCGTCGGTTCTCCGTCGGTTTTCACCGCCAGCAGCTCCGCGAGATCGTCTGATGGACTGATCTGGTCTCGGTTTCGCATGAGGTGGCCGAAAAGTGGCCGATCCGGCCTGTTCTCTCCTTGCCGTCGGTGACTTTTCTCTTTTTTGCCGTTTTCGGCCCCGTCCATTGGTTTCGCCAGTCCTGGCCACCACCGATCGCCTCGCCTATGCCTGGGGAACCCTCGACTATGGTCGGTTGGGCTAAATCGGCGTCGTTCGTCGAAAATTTCTTTTCCCCTCTCGGTTTCTCTGTTTCTCGTCGTTCCTCTCTCTTTCACCACCGATCGTTGGCTTGTTGGTGCCGGTGGTGGCTCGGCTGGGCTTCCTTAGCCTGGGCTCACCGCCGGTCACCTCCCTCGGTACCGCAGATGTCGGCTTCTGCTTCGTTTTCTCCCTTCAGAATCGCAACTCGCGATTCTTTCTCTTTTTTTTGAATTTATTTATTTATTTATTTTTATAAATTATTATTTTATTATTTTATTCATTATTTTATTCTAAAAATCTCAAAAATATCTAAAAAATTATATTTTATTCTAATTAATTTAATTTATTTAATCTATTTTTTACTTTTTCGGTATATTTTCTTCGATTTTTCGGGATATTGTCTCGAGTGAAAATTCTGATTAATTCTAATAAATTCATATCTTGATCAATTTAATCCGAAATTTAATTATTTCTTCGTTATTGATCAAGATTCTCAAATCCATTATTTTTAATTAAACTTTCTTATCAAATTTTTACCGCTTTTTGATCTTTTGACCATTTTACCCTTCACGTGTTCGAGAATTTCATTTCAGTTCTTTTGCATTCAAAAACTTTTATTCATTCCCTTTGCTCTTACGATAAAAATCGGGTCTTACATAATCTCCCCCACTTAAGAAATTTGGTCCTCCAAATTAGAACCAAGTCAAATGGATCCATATACAACTCCGGGTACGTCTATCGTATCACATACTATCATTCTCAACTGACTTTTTCCGGAGTGTAATACTACCAAAGGACTTTAATTAGGGATATCATCTTAAACCTCAACACTTTCTCCTTCCGTCTAATATCCTAATCAAGTTTTCAACATATGTTATACTTTCATTGAGCTAAGTTGTTAGAGCTCATATCCAATCACATATGCTAGGTCCGGATAGTATTTCCAAAGCATCAAAAGATGGGACACATCATCCAATCTCAGAGGATTCAATCTAACGAAACTCAATTTGCCTTCTTTTTGAATCTCGCTATATCCTTCGGACAAGTAATTTTTTGACAATATTGATTCACCATCGGTGAATTCGAATGGTTTCTGTCTCTTGTCAGCATAGCTTTTCTATCTGCTCTGAGGTGTTCTTAATCTCTCACAAATCAACTGAACATCCTCAGAGGTTTGTCTTACCAATTCGGGAACAATTTTCTATCTGTCACCCACTTCTTCTTATCCAAATCGGGGACAACCCCTACGACCATACAATGCCTCATATATAAAGTCATCCCGATACTCAAGTGACAACTGTCATTATTGGCGAATTCGATTAGTAACAACTGATCATTCCAGGAGCTTATAAAATCAATGACACACGCTCTCATCATATCCTCTAGAACCTATATAGTCTTCTCTGACTGACCATCTGTCTGAGGATGGAAAGCTGTGCTAACACTCAATCAGGTTCCCATAGCTTCTTGAAAATGTTCCCAGAAGTGGGAAGTCTGATATCATGCTCACTGGAACGCGACATAACATTTCACAATGTTTTGTACACATAAATTCGCCTACGCACTTAGAGTATCTGGGGATTTCCTAACCAGAAGGTGGTTAGACTTTGTCAATCTATCGACTATCACCTAGATAGCCTCATGATTCATTCGGGTGCTCTGTAACCCATCACAAAATTCATGGTAACTTACTCCCATTTTCGTGTTGATATAGGTAGAAACTGCAATAACCCTACAACTTCTTTTGCTCTACCTTAATCTGCTGACATACGAGACACTTTTTCACAATCTCTATAATGTCTTTTTTCATATCTGACCACTAATACCATTTTCTAAGATTTTGATATATTTATTACTTCTCGGATGCACTGTATATCCCGAAGAGTGAGCTTCTGACAATAACTATCTCATCACTGTGGTCCTGGGGAGCACTTATACTATCTCTGAACCTTAGTAAGTCATTATCACTCTTTATGAACTCTGTCACTGTACCCATCTGAATCTGACCCACACTATCGACACCATGCCGATCATCATGCTAAGCCTGTCAAATTCGGTAACTCAAATCCGGTTCTAATCTCAGGCTAGCTGTCACACAATCACTGTCATCATCAAAGGGGATCACATCACTACTGAGGCTTACAAACGGCTTTACAATTCACGCTCCCTGACCATTACCATCCCGAGGCTCTTTCTGCTCAAGGCATTAGTCATCTCATTAGTCTTTCCTGGGTGGTACAATTTCTACAATCATAATCCCTCAGAAGCTCTAACCCACTTTGTTCTCATATCCGACTCTTTCTGTGAAAACAAATACTCGAGACTTTTATGATCAGTGCATACCTGAAATTTCTCACTGTGTACATAGTAGTGTCATATACTCAGTACAACCACTATCGTTGTCAACTTTAAATCATGGGTCAGATAGTTTCTTTCATGATCCTTGAGTTGTCTGGATCCATATGTGACTATCATCTCATTTTGCTTCAACATACAGCCAAATCTTGGTTTTAAGACATCCATATACCCTGAGAAACCTCTTTAGCTATTGGGTATAATGAAAATAACTGCGGTGGTCAGTTCATACTTCAGTACACTAAAACTCCTGTCACGTCTACCATCCCATTCAAATACCACTTTTTCTAAGTTAGACATGTCAACAAAGTAGTCCATTTCAAGAATTCTCAACAAATCATCTGTAAACACAATTTTCAATTGTTACTTATGATTTTCCCTGGACTTTAAATGCACCTTAAATATCATCAATAAGGATGATAACAAATCGGTCCAGGTAAAGTTTAAATACCTCATCGTAGTTGAGTTCCATTAAATATTTCAACCACTCATATCCTTGACCTATGTACGCATAAACATATAATGTCATTTCGAAATCGCTTCCGTTCAAGATACTAAACCGCGTCATTTTCTTTTCTTATATTAATGGCTTTTATAAAATTTTAATTTTTTCAAACCTTCATGATTAACCGAATTCTATATTTCTTTATTGTACAAGTAAAGATGCCCTAATTTTTAATCGTATTTATTACAACTGTTGATTTCAATTTATAGGTTGTATATACTTTTAGAAGCTGTCAAGTCTTTTGACGAGGAGGTATATTTTGAAATACCTTTATTAACCCTCAGACTTAACCACATGGACTGGTTATGGATATATCCACCCCTTATCCTTAGTCGCAATACATATCCACTACATATCGCTTATTCCAATTTACTACACATATCAGAGATATTCTTACCTTGCATACGCCTCTTATTCCAATAGATCTTGTATTCAGGATCTATCACATCTTAAAGCTTATCTCCTTTCGTATATCACTTATAACAAACTATGTCTCTTTGCTCTTCTGTGGGGCAGTCTCACCCAACTCTAAGCCATTATTAAACAATTGGCCAGTCTTACCACACTTAACCCCTATTTTAGTCAATAAAGTGTAGGTGTAGGCCCTACTTTCGTGGTATCTACCACACCTCCTACACTGTTTACACTGCTACAGTGTTACACTGCTACACTGCTACGGAGCAGGTCGGGGTCCTCTAATCACAATACCCCTCAAAAGTGTTGAAATTGGATACACTGGGGCCATACCACTCATTTCACCCCGTGACTCATCAAATATAATCTCTTACCAATTGGTCTCTTTCCCGCTCTGACATCTCTGTCATTCTCTATTCTCTTCTGTCTCTATTTCGGCCCTTACTACCTTTTTCAATCTCAGAGGCGTGCAATTCTTAATCTTATTCATGCATTTGTATTCTGTGCACTACCTCGACATAGGTAGTGATATCTAACGGGGCCAATCAACTCTAATCGACAATTTGAGCCCTTCCTTGAACTTTTGGGCTTTTCGACTCTTACTGCCCATAGTGTCGAGGTAATACCTGGGTAGGTATATAAATTTAGTTTCATACTCGTCAATCAACCATTGCCTCTGGGTTAGTGTAAGAAATTTTACCTGTAATTTCCTTTAAGCAGTGTTCAGGATATTCGATCACCGGAATACATCTAGAAATATTTCTCATGTTGGCTCTGGACGTCTAACTCTTCAGATGGGTCGAGCGGACTTCCACCAATGCTCCGCCTCGCCCTCCAACATAAACATATTTAAAAGCCACTTTCTCAGTTGACATACACCGAAAGAATCCATACAACTTGCTATCTCATTCACCCAGTCCTCAGTAAGTATTGGTTTCTTTACTTCGCTAAATACCAGAGGGGTGTGGGAATCTCTATAGTCTGGGGCATCTATTTAGGCTTGACCCTGCCTATCCTCAACTACTACATAGATTGAGTAAACAACTCTAAAATATTTTCTACACTCCACTTCATCCTCTTGGAATGTGTCTCAATACTGTTTGGTCTCTTTAGAGGACCCTGTGGAGTATGCTCAACATCAGCCTCCACCTCACTCTCATCTTGAGTCTCATGTGATGACTCATTCGACTCTTAGGCCTATCTCTACGGCCTCGAGCATGTGTACTCACCCCTCTACCATAGCGGCTATCAGTTATAAAAACTATATTCTTGCATTCGAAACTAAATTCTTAGCTGCACTTCCACCTTCATATACACAATTGTATCTAAACAATGCATAGTACATAGGGATGTAAATTTACTTAACCATTAATACCGACTCATATCAGGCCAACACAGCTATGATACCACCTCTTGTCAAGAACCACTTTTCCTAAACCCCTACAAATTTTTTGCTTTTTCATTTCCTTACCCGTCGTGAACAATTTCACTACTAACAGTTGGGCTATGAGTCGATGTTAGTCCCTCTTGTCATGTTGCTTACCTTAACATCTATTTTCCATATTTCATTTACATATCAATTTATTTCAAATAAATACATCCCCAATATTACAATATGTGTATAGTACTGTGCCTCTATATGTTCAGATACAAAATTATACGAATGTGTATACCTGATCTTGATAGGAAGCAGCGGATAATCAAAATGCAACACTACTGTCACTCTCTTCTACTGAATGTACCCTGTAGGGTGGAAAATGAAAAGGTGAGCGAAACTTGCTCAGTAAGGCAATAATGCAAGCAGGTAGATAACTACACTATCTACATGCTGTTAAAGGCATGACATGTAAAACATTTATATCTCAAGCATGAGGCAATTAAAACCATGCCATGTATGAGTATATCATATATCGTAAAACATGAATCGGCATGTAAAACGTCTCATGTAAAACCTCTCATGCTCGGTACAGTAAAACTCTTCAAAATAATCCCAGAGGGATTCAACACATCTTTAAAATCATTAATATCATCATAAAAACACATCAATTTCTCATTTAATACCACATTTCATGAAAATCATCAAAAGTCGGGGCTCGACCCCTCCCTCGGGTCTACCCTGGTCTAACAAGACCAATTAAATATATATCATGTGAGACATGCAGGTTATTGTATGCAAACAATCGACGACTATGTCCCTGTGATCCCAGGCTACACGGATCCCAGTGTGCGGGGTATCACAACAGCAATGGGAGGTGGGTCAAATCCTACCCGCCAGAATATCAAGTAACGTGAATACAATAGTCATGACTACATGGTACAGTGTACTTCGTGTGACATATACGGTACAACGTACTCCATGAACCCAATATCACAGTCTGGGGATGCCTGCCATAGGTCTTATCCCACTCCAGACCATGTCGATAACCAACCCATGTCTCAATCTACATGTGCGAGCATGTTTTCTCATTGTGACACACAGTCTACATGAGGCTCCAGCATGATCATATGCATGTCATAAAATTCCTGTGCGAGCGAAGCTCCAGCATAGCTCCATGCATATTCATGATATCAGAAAAGTCCTCAAGCGAGCGAAGCTCCAACATGGTTTCATAAAAATTAATGAAATATACGTATGAGCAGTGCTCCAGTATGACTTGAAAATAATTATAAATCCAATTTAAATTTACGTATGAGAAATGCTCTAATACGGATGCATAAAACCAAGTAAAATCCACGTACGAGCACAGCTCCAGTACGGTAGTCATGTAAAGTAAGTTTGTAAAACTCAGTGCAAGTAGTGCTCTAGCACTCTGTATATGAGTTAAAATATAAAATCCAGTGCGAGCAGTGCTCAAGCACGATTTAAAATTCATAAAAAAATGATATGCTGCTCAATTTCACTAAAACAAATCAAAATTCACAACTGGCCCCTAACTCGTGCCCTTTCATGTTAAAACATGAAATAAACAGCCAACATATCCATAATTTGCTTAAGTTAAAGCAATAAAATCATAGGACAATCAAAAACATGAAAATCATGCAATTTCATAGCCTTACTACCCTTTTTGAAATTTTCCTAACTAGGGACAAAATCATAATTTTTACATATACATCGATTTTCGTAAAAATTATTATTCTATTTCCAGATACCTAAGGAAATTTTACGTAACGTAAATAACCCCAAAAATACACGCAAGTATCTCTAAGTGCTTACAAAATTCTCTTACCTTGAATCACGTCGAGCGCGTATCTAAATTCCAGTGTCGGAGGCTCGTCCAATCTGATTTGCTGCTAATCCAGTCTTTGGGGCTACAGAAAATTATTTATCATGTTAATTTAACCCAACAAATATAATTCTTATGTTTACTACAGTCGATTTTATCTAATTGGGCCAATTTACTCTTATTGGGCCTGATTGCACCTTAATGGGTCTCGACCCATTTCCAGCTTGTTTCTACTTATTAAATCCTTTCTCTGGGTCTATTGGGCTCTCAATACCTATTGGGCTTCATTCCAAACTCTTTGGATAGCCCGTATATCATTTACGATAACTAATTCAAAAATACGAATATAATTTATTTTTATGCAGCAATTAATCCGAAATCTGCAAAATAAATTCCAATTGCGTAATAATCATATTGTTGTCGTAAATGAGCTTTACTTACCTGAGATTATGCGATGGTGCGTAAATCAAAGTTTGATCGTCTCACGTATACGATTTATCATCGAACTGCACAATTTTATATTTAATTTCAGGTTAATTTTCGATCAATTATAATTTAAATAAATTTCTCAAAAATCAAATCTGTCACTTTTGACCTCGTATGACTTACACGGTGTCCCGTGTATCCCCAAAAATTCTTCCCCTTTTTCCCTCTCTTTCTTGGCTAAACCGGTTCGGTCCGGTTCAACCCGGTTCAGACCGATTTGGTCAAGCTGATTCAGTTCGGTTCGATCGGTTTAGGGCCTCGTCGATCGGTTCTCCATCGATTTTCGTCGCCATCAGCTCCGCGGGATTGTTCGATGCATGGATCTGGTCTCGGTTTCGCACGAGGTGACCGAAAAGTGGTCGGTTCGGCCTGTTCTCTCCTTACCATCGGTGACTTTTCTCTTTTCTGTCGTTTTCGGCGCCGTCCGTCGATTTCGTCGGCCTTGGCCACCAACGATCGCATAGCCTGTGCCTAGGGAACCCTCGGCTATGGTCGGTTGGGGCTAGATCGGCGTCGTTCGCCAAAAATTTCTCTTCCCCCTCTCGATTTCTCTGTTTCTCGTCTTCCTCTCTCTTTCATCGTCGATCGTCGGCTTGTTAGTGCCGGTGGTGGCTCGGCTGGGCTTCCTACGCCTGGGCTCGCCGCCGGTCGCCTCCGTCAATTCCGCAGTGTCGGCTTCTGCTTCGTTTTCTTCCTTCAGAAACGCGACTCACGATTCTTTCTCTTTTTAAAAAAAAAATTATTTATTTATTTATTTATTTTTATAATTTATTCTATTATTATTTTATTCTAAAAATCCCAAAAATATATAAAAATTATATTTTTTTCTAATTAATTAATTTAATTTAATTAATCTATTTTTTCACTTTTTTGGTATATTTTCTCTGATTTTTCAGGATATTGTCCTAAGTGAAAATTTCGATTAATTCCAATAAATTCATATCTTAATCGATTTAATCCGAAATTTAATTATTTCTTCGTTATTGATCAAGATTCTCAAATCCATTATTTTTAATTAAATTTTCTTGTCGAATTTATACCGACTTTCGGTCTTTTGATCGTTTTACCCTTCACATGTTCGGGAATTCCATTTCAATCCTTTTGCATTTTTAATTGCATTCGAAAATTTTTATTCATTCCCTTTGCTCTTATGATATAAATCGGGTCTTACACATTACCCTAACACATGTAAACAAAATCTGACATATACCAATCCGAATGTCCTTACATCTCAATATGGCATGCTATGAGTACATGAACGCATAAATATTTCACTGTTCTAAATAGTTAAAACATATGGAGGTTTATAGGTTTAAATATCCAAAAACACATATGATATCAAAATGTTTAAAATTCTTTCATATAAAGCATATGTACTTTTCAAAATTTCAAGTTTTGATATCTCAAAGTTCTAAGTTATGAAACAATCTTTTGAACGATGTCCATAGTTTTAAAAAATATTCTGATATTTCTAAAGCAATATTATAACTATTATCCAAAGTTCTAAAATAGTATCTTCATAGTTTTAAAACAATACTTTGACTATTGTCCAAAATTCAATATTCGATAAAAACATTGTTCTAACAGAGACTAATCAAGTTCCTAATACTTTATCAATAAAAGCTTAATCCCATTGTTGCTATCAGTGAGCTCGAAAACGTCCATAGGAATATAAGGCACTTTCTCTTGGTACAAATGTGATAACTGAAAAATTCCTAACTCTATGTAAGTTAACTAATACCTGATATGTATTTGAAAATCAAATAATAACAGTTTGAATTTCTGTGTAGGGATGCAAGTACGCGAACACATAAATGCGCAGACCTCCTAGTATATTACATTCACTTTGGAGTCATGTACTTCTTCTATTCCAAACACGAGTAATATTAGGTAAGACATTTTAACCTGAGTAGTTAAATTTTTTGTATGCATGAGAATAGTCAAACCCTATATTGTTAAGTCAAACCCTAGTTTACTTACATTGGGCAGACCACATCACACACTTAGAGGATGTGAGTTGTCTTTCATATTCTTAAGGAGGTGTAATATTATATATAAAGTCCATAATTTCCTAGCAATACAAATTAATTAATTCATAGCCAAGTAAAATATGAGCGAATAAATATTACATTTTCTAACCAATAGGAAAATAAAAGTTTTGGAAATATTATGAGGCTTCATGAGGAAACCAAACAAGTGTAAAATTTTTATAAATGTGGCAGCAAGATTCAGCCACTCAAGGGAAGGGAGAAAAAAATATTTCCAAATTTCCCATTTGACATAACATTTAAGTTAGTAAATTCAAATTTAATAAAACAAAAAATGGATAAAACCAAAATATCTTAGAATGGTTTCTTGAGGAAGCCAAGTAAATGGGAAAATACCCTTAAGTATGGGGCAACCCTTTGACTAACAACAGAAAAGCGAGAAACCGAAAGGGGAAGGAATGAGAAATGGAAAGAAAAAGAAAATGGTTAGGAAAGAGAAGAAAATAGTGAAATCACCTAAACCACACCTTAATTCTTTACCTTTTTATAATTTAGAACCTTGTTTTCTTAGATTTTGGAAGAGTTTTGCATGAAGCAAAGTTATAAAGAAGTTTAGGTGATATATTCGGCCAAGGTGAGATTTTTGGGTAAAGATGGTTCTTTTGTTTTAACCTTTATATATATGGTTTATCTAATCATATTAAAACATGTGATTATGTTTTATTGCACAAAATTCATAAAGAGAAAAAGTTAATATTTTCGACCTAAGTGGAAGATAAGACTAAGTAGCGAAACCCGAATTTTTGTACTAATGTGCATTTAAAAGTTAAGTCAAGAAGTCTAAGACTCATGTAAATGTTCATGTAGGGCCCAGAGAAATTGAGATGCCTGGTATAGTGGCACAAAGTCCAATGCACACATTTCGAGGTAAGAATACAAATTTAAGTATTCTTTAATAAAGTATGACTACAAGTATGTTTTCATGATTAGAAAGTGAAAATAAGGTGTCGGAAGTGAAAACGTTAGTATAACACAGGTTTACCCTAAACCGAGCAAATGAGCCTACTAAGAGAAATAAATTCAGAATAAATTCTAAAAATTCACGAAAATTATTCTGAGGCCATAGTAAATTAGTATAAGGCATAATTTACATGGGGAATGAAAATTGAGTGGAAATATGGAGGTTTCGATGATCAAATGAATTTTTAAAGTAAACCAAAAACCTTGAGCCATTTTAATTGATAATGACCAAATCGCTCAAAATAGGCCCAATCGAGAAACTTTTCTTAAACAAGTGGGCCCCAAATTTTTATGGGAAACACTAGGGACATATTAGTACACTTGGAAAATGTAAAATTGGAGGAAAATGAGCCAAACCTAATTTTTATGGATTTTTTAAAACAGGGCAGTAGGCTGCCCTATTTCAGGAATCTATGGACCCATCAGAGTTAGCCCAATTTGAAGCCTATCCAAAAATTTTAAAAAAAATCTAAGCCTCTCTAAAATTAAACTAGACTTAATCAGCTTTCCATAGCCGATTAGAACACCTAGAACCGACTTACCAAATGAAAGAACTCACCTGGAGAAGTTGTCACAGGCATCCTTGGGGAGTTCAGAGTTCGTAAATATTTGGCCATCTTTCGGCCGTTTTTAGGCATTGTTCAAGAAGGATAAAATATTCCTCCTTAACCCCTCTACAAACATATAAAAAATTCAACCCCAAATAATGTCATTTACTAGGTGAAAATCTAGTGAGAAGAACAAGGGCATAAGCTACCCTATTTCGAGGTGAGAGAAAGCTTTGATTTTGGAAGTTTTTAGTTGGTTTTTCTTGTTATTTTTTATGATTTCAAGATATATACATGTTGAATTATAGCTTACAGTTCTTGATGCAGCAAAAATGTTGAGTCAAAGTTGGCAAGAAGTTAGAGGAAGATTATGTTCATATATGTGATTGTTTGATGATGTAGGATAATTTTTAGTTAAGCAAGAATTGTTGAAATAATTTCTAGGAACCCACATAATTTTGGCCAGAATATGTAGGTTGAAGAAGTGAGAAATTTTAACTGTGATGGATGTTATAGACAGTTAAATTTATACCGAAAAACTTGGTTTATAGCTCAGTTAAGTGGAAAACCGTAAAAGAGTGAAGACTTGACAACTAGTGTATTGTGTATTGTTAAGTAGAGCTTAGAATAAATGTTTAAGTTATTAGTGTGATAAGTTAGAAATTTGATGGAATGAAACTAATGAAATAGCTTAAACCGAGGTTTTATCGGTAAAACTGAGAAAACAGGGAAAATAACTAAAAAAGGGTCCGATTAACCCCGTTCAAATTTCAAATGCATATAAATATAAAGTAAAGATGAAATTGAGCATCGATGGATCATTTTGAAATTTTGTTGGGCAGCACGAGAAGTTGGCACGTAAAATGAGGCGAACCCGGCACCAGGCGATTCATGGCTACCTCGGCCTCATTTAGGTAAGGGATGCAACCAATTTCAATACTTGAATTCTTTATCTACAAATAAGCATTAGGTGGCATGAAAATATTTTGTGAAATAAGCATAAATCCCGAGAAAGACTTATAACCCGTGTTTTCTTACTCTGAGTGCATGTTTTGTTGTAAATTGAGCTCGATTGCATGATTTTAAAGTTTTACAGACAAAATATATATATATATGTATGAGATTCATGAAACAAAACTATTGTGAGCTCTGTGATGAACGCAAAACTATTTTCTGTATAATAGTGGTACGTTTTGAGACTAAATGCTCAAAGCATGTGAGTCAAGGAAACCTGAGGGTCGATTGAGTGAGACCCAAGTGGATTCTAGTCGACAGCCTGGGATCGAGCTAGACCTTGACCATATTATGCATATTCTACATGTCTGTCATGATACTTTCCCAAACATTTGTGACTATGCTTAGGTAGCGTTGAGATGATGTTGTACAATCCTGATCCAGTCTGCAGCCTACCATGGCCATAGGTAGTTTATTCCCTCTTCGGAGGATGCCCTTGTTTGAGGATAGAGTGATGATTTTTTTCTCATGATAGTAATAGTAATGCCTAATCTCCATATCATTATGAGCTATGATTTATTGTGATAAAGAGCAAATGTTTTGAGTGTGTATACTCGTGTGATTTTAATCACGTGGTTTAAAATGTGAGTTGGTACCATTATTTTAATAAATGCTTTGATTATGGTTTCTCATTTTAAATGCACTTCCTACTGGGCTAGTTAAAGTTCACTCACCCTTTTTCTTCTCACTCCGAGATTATTTATAGTAAGTGCTCAGTACTTGCCACGTACTTGGCATAGGTTGGTGGACGAGACTCTCCCCAGGATATTTCTTGTACACGCTTAAGATATAATTCATTTTACATCCAGACAACTTATGTAGTATAAATACTTATATGTAAGTAAACATTTGGGATGTAATCACGTTTGTACATGTATGTAAATTTGGGAAAAGTGAGTCATTTTGATACTATGGAGTATAATGGATTTAAATGTTGATGTTTGAGAAAATCCTTGAATGTATTGAGGATGAATATAAGTAAAATCAACTGGTTGTGGATTATAATGTTGTTTGAAACTTGCAGGAGGATAGGGATATATATATATATATAAAGGTTATGCTATTGGATTTTTGTTAAAAGTGATATAAGTATAATCGAATATGCGAAGTTTAATATTGGGAAGATAAGATGTGAACTAACAATGAGTAGGAATACACCTTGCATAGAAAATTATATTATAATAAAATTTTTGAATTAGCCATAAATTCAAAATTTTTGGGGCGTTACAGTTTACGTGGTATCAAATCAAAAGGTGTCTAGTACTGTCAGTGTCAGTCAGTTGAAAATAGATTACATCTCAAGTATCTGTACTTGTCTGGTTATAAATTGAAAATATATGTTAAAATAATGACCAAATTTATTGTGTACGTGCAGGTATATTAGACTTACGTTATGAAGGGGAGACGATGTCGTCCCCGGAGGCGAGCACATCCACCTCCGCCACCTGTACTACAGCCAGAGAGTCCTAACTCTCAGATAAATCGATTGGAGCAGGATGTGAGACAAGGGTTTGACCAGATGGTAGCATTATTCACTTAGCACTTCGAGGCTAATGCCTCAAGAACAACACCTACCTTGGCCCCTACACCCACACCACCACAGGATCCGCCCTCACCTCCTCCACAGACTGACCAAATGCCACCTGTCACTCAGCCTTTGGCACAGAACAGGCCCGATGATAGGGACAAGGGACATTTATGAGATTTTCTTAAGATGAATCCGCTATCATTTAAGGGGGTGAAGGACCCCGTAGAGGTAGATAAGTAGTTAGCAAAGATGGGGATAATTTTTTATTTTTTGGGGTGCACTGATACAGAGAGGATCAGCATGAGTGCTTATATGCTTAAGGGGCAAGCCTGATACTGGTGGAGTGCCACTCAGAGCTTACTGACTATCAGTCATTCAGTGACCAGTTGAGATACTTTTTTCGTCTGCTTTTTGAACCCAGTATGTCCCTCAAGCTGCCTAAAGGAAAATGCAAGCTAATTTTTTGAATTTAATGTTGGGCAGTATGACAGTCGATAAATACGAGAACTGGTTCACCACTTTACTGAGATACAATTCGGAGACTGTTAGGGTCTACGAACATCGTACAGAGCAATTCATATACTGATTGAGACCAGTCATCCGAGTTCGATTGTTGGGACTCTATATCACTGAATATAATGAAGCTCTACATCGTGCGCAGGAAATCTAGAAGGGGCTAAATTTGACACAATCCTAGTATGGGTTAGAGTAAAGGCCAAAGATAAGGACAATATGCCTAAAGCATCTCGATCAGATTTTAGAAGGGGTCCGCCTAAGAGGAAGGGATCAAAGAGTTTAGGGCGAGAACTGATAGGCCCAAGATTCCTCTCGATACTTCAAAGACCCCTCAAGGCGTAAGACCAAATTTTAAGATTTGTAGAGAATGTGGTTGGCAACATGATGGTGCTTGTTACCAGATGATACATGGATGTTTTAGATGTGGAGACATGGGTCACAGGGTTAAGGATTGCCCACAGCTTCAGATGCCACATCCTCAAGAGCCTCCTCGGTAATAGCCTCAAAGAACGATTCCCTAGAGATAGGCCATCACTAATGGTAAGTGTAAGAAGCCTGTCACAAAGGCCGTGTATTCGCTATTGACAAGAAGACTGCAGATACCTCGTCCGAGGCTATTCGAGGTACACTTCTTGTCTATAATTATGAAATTCATGTGCTATTTGACCTAGATCTACACATTCTTTTTATTTCACCATAATTTGCATATAAACTACACTTAGAGTCTGAACCTTTAAATCATATATTGCATCTAAATACACCTCTGCGTGAGTGTCAAAGAATAGATAAAGTATATAGAAATTGTGAAATTAAGGTGGGAGACAAGGTAATCTTAGCAGATCTAATTTTATTAAATATGTATGGTTTTGACATAATTTTAGGTATGGATTGGCTAGCTGCCAATCGCGTGAGTCTAGACTGCTATACTAAGACTGTAACTTTCTCCCTACCTGAAAAGTTCAGTGTATGTTTGGCTGTTAAGAAATAAAATGTGTGAAGTTCAGCGTAAGAAATCTTATAATAAATTATAATTTCCTGAAATTACTAATGAATGCATTGATGTGAAGGTTATATCGCATTCATCTCTGATATCAATCACGAACAGCCGAGGATAAAAGATATACTAGTGGTATGTGAGTTTTCAGATGTGTTCCCAGATGAGTTGCTAGGCTTATCACCGAGAGGGAGCTAGAGTTCACTATCGATTTAGTGTCAGATACCCAGCCGATCTCTAAATCTCCCTATAGTATGGCATTGGTTCAATTGGAAGAGCTAAAGAAACAGTTGCTAAAGTTGCTCTACAAGGGTTTTATTAGACCTAGTGTGTCACCCTAGGGAGCTCCAGTTTTATTTGTTAAGAGGAAGCATAGTAGTCTCAGATTCTGTATAGATTACGGACTACTGAACAAGGCTACCGTGAAAGCAAATATCCCCTGCCAAGAATAGATGATTTGTTTGATCAGCTGAGAGGGGCTTCTGTCTTTTCTAAGATTGATTAGAGAATTTTTAGTGATGCCCTCTGGTTTAACTAATGCCCCTGCTGCTTTCATGAATCTGATGAATAGGGTATTTCAAGATTACCTAGATCGATTTGTGATAGTCTTCATCCATGACATTCTCATATATTCTCATCTCGAAAGGAGCACGAGCAGCATTTAAGGACGATGCTGTAGAAACTTTGAGACAAGCAGTTGTATGAGAAGTTTAGTAAATGTGAATTCTAGTTAGATCAGATAGCTTTCCTTGGTCATATCTTATTTGAGGATGGAGTGTCAGTTGATCCGTACAAGGTCGAGATTGTACTTCAGTAGAAGAGACCGAGGACAGTTACTGAGATTCAGAGTTTTCTGAGAGTGACAATGTATTACAGGAGATTTGTTGAGGGGTTCTCCAACATTACAGCTCCTTTGGCTAAGCTTACATGTAAGGACGTCCCGTTTGTATGGTCTGAGCCAAGAGCTTAAACGGAGATTAACTACAACACCCATTTTGACCATCCCAAGTGGGTCTAGAGGCTTCATAGTGTATAGTGATGCTTCCCATCAGGGTCTGAGGTGTGTACTCATGTAGCACGAGAGAGTAGTCATTTATGGTTCACACCAACCTAAGGACCATTAGTGAAATTACCCCACGTATGATTTAGAATTAGCCATTTTGATGTTTGCTTTGAAGATATGGTGGCATTATCTATATGGGGAAAGGTTTCAAATCTTCACTGACCATAAGAGTCTGAAGTACATCTTTGATCAGAAGGAGCTTAATATGATACAGAGACAATGGATAAAGCTCTTTAAGGACTACGACTGTGAGATTTTGTATCATCTAGGGAAGGTGAATGTAGTTGCGAATGCCCTGAGTAGGAAAAGCATGGTTTCTACTATAATGGTGAGGGAATAGGATTTATTGGAACAGTTCACCGGACTCAGGATTTATGTTGAGGAAGCAAAGATCATATATATGGCTAGCATACAGATAAAGCTCAGTATTTTGGATCTGATCAGGGCAGGGCAAAGAAATGATCAGAGGTTATTAGACATGGTTAGCTAAGCTAAACAAACCTTGCAGTCAGATTTTGAGGTCAGTGATGATGGGTTACTGAGATTCAAGGGTCGCATCTATATTCCGAGTGATAATACCCTGAAATAGCAAATTTTGAATGAGTCTCATTATTCTTGTTACACTATACACCCAGTCAGTTCCAAGATGTACTATGATCTGCGAAAGGTGTATTAGTGAAGTGGTTGAAACGGGATGTGGCAGAATTTGTCGTCAGATGTTTGGTGTGTCAGCAAGTGAAAGCTAAGCATCAGAAGCCCAGAGGATTACTTAAGTCTTTGCTCGTACATACGTGGAAATGAGAGCATATAATGATAGACTTTATCATGGGATTGTCGAGGACCTGGAGAGGTCTTGATACAATCTGGGTGATAGTAGGCAGATTAACGAAGAGTACCCACTTCCTTGCCATCAAGAGCATGAATTCCTTGAGTACCTTGGCAGAGTTATATGTCAGAGAGGTAGCTCGGTTGCATGGAACCCCTGTGAGTATTACATCTGATAGAGATTCCAAATTCACCTCTCGATTTTGGACCCATTTTTAGGAAGTTATGGGGTCTCAATTGAATTTCAGTACCGCTTATTATCCTCAGACTGACTATAAGTTCGAGCGGACCATTCAAACCTTGGAGGATATGTTAAGGGCTTGTACATTGTACTTTAAAGGTTTATGGGATGATCATTTGCCCCTTGTCGAGTTCGTCTACAACAATAGTTATCATGCCAGTATTGGTATGGCACCCTATGAGGCTCTATATGGTAAAAGAAGTAAGTCCCTGATAGCTTGGGAAGAAATGGGTAACATGAAAGTATTTGTTCCCAATCTTGTTGACCAAATAGCTAAGGGCATACAGGTTATTGGTGACAGATTATGGATTAGTCAGAGTCGACAGAAGATCTACGTCGATGTGCGTAGAGGGCCACTTGAATTTCAGGTTAGGGACTTTGTATTCCTTAAAGTGTCTCCAAGCAAGGCTATCATGCACTTCGGGAAAAATAAAAAGTTGAGTCCTCATTTTATTAGTCTGTTTGAGTTATTAGAGAGAGTGAGAGATGTTTCTTACAGGTTAGCCTTGGCTCCACAGCTTTCTGGGATACATAATGTATTCCACGTGTCCATGTTGAGGAAATATAATCTGAATCCCTCTCATGTCATCGAGTATGAAGCTTTAGACATTCAAGGAGATATGAGCTATGTAGAAGAACCGATCTAGATCCTTGACAAGAAAGAAAAGGTACTTTGAATGAAGAGAATTTCGATGGAAAAGGTTCATTAGAAGCATCACTGGACAGAATAAGAACCTTGGAAACTAGAGAGCCTGATGAAAGAGAAGTACCCTCGTTTATTTGACAAACCTGATTGAATTTGGGGGACTAAACTCCTAAAAGGTGGGAAGCAAAGTGAAACCTGAGTTTTCGTACTAATATGCATTTAAAAGTTAAGTCAAGAAGTTTAAGACTCACGTAAATGTTCATGTAGGGCCCAGAGAAATTGAGATGCCCGAAATAGTGGCACGAAGCATGAGGCACACATTTCGAGTGTAAGAATGCAAATTGAAGTATTCTTCAATAAAGTATGTCTATAAGTACATTTTGATGATTAGAAAGTGAAACTAAGGTGTCAAAAGTGAAAACGTTAGTAAAACTCGAGTTTACACTAAATTGAGCAAATGGGCCTAGTAAGAGAAATAAATTTAGAATAAATTCTAGAAATTCACAAAACTTATTCTAAGGCCATAGGAATTTAGTATAAGGCATAATTTACATGGGGAATGAAAATTGAGTGTAAATATGGAGGTTTTAGTGATCGAATGAATTTTTAAAATAAACTGAAAACCTTAAGTCATTTTAATCGATAATGACCAAATCATGCAAAATAGGCCCAATCGGGAAAAATTTCTTAAACAAGTACACTAGGGATAAATTAGAACACTTGGAAAATAGAAAATTGGAGGAAAATGGGCCAAACCTAATTTTTATGGATTTTTCAAAATAGGGCAGTGGGCTGCCCTGCTTTAGGAATTTGTGGACCCATCAAAGTTGGACCAATTTGAAACCTATCCAAAAATCAAAAAACTCTGAGCCTCTTCAAAATTAAAATAGACTTAATAAGCTTTCCATAGCCTATTAGAACACCTGGAACTGACTTACCAAATGAGAGAACTCACTTGGAGAAGTTGTCGCAGGCGTCCTTGGGGAGTTCAGAGTGCGTGAATTTTTCAGCCATCTTTCGGTAATATTTATGTGAGACCCCGTATATGTATAGTTGTAATGTGTGTAATTGGATCAAATAAATGTGAATGGACTTGAAATGTGAAGTATAAGTGATGTAAAGTCCATAAACTTAATGTACACACTTGTAATAAGAGAATGTGATGTACGTATAAGTTTCATTATGTACGAATATGAAGAATTGGACTTTTGTATGGGATGAAGTGAGTGGAATGAGAAATGAGTAGTGTGATAAATGGAAGGAAGTTGCATGAATCTAAATACTTCCATTTGGCTTTATATTGCATACCTTTGGATATATAATGAATGCACACAAGTTTCAATGTGTATAAGGTATGAATGGATGCCATTTTCAAGTCATAAAGGTGGTTGGATGAGAAAATGACTATGGCAGCAAATTAAGGATGTTTTGGTGTAAGTTTTTGCAGAAAAACTGCAGTAAAATCTGGAAATATGAAGGTTAGATCGATCTCCTATTCAAGGTAGATCGATCTCATGTGCAAAACAACGTAATTTAGAGTGAAATGTGCAGGGAAGATCGATCTCCTTGATTGCCAGATCGATCTGCATTTGCCTCTGCCAAGCCTAGATCGATTCCCCCTTAAGACCAGATCGATCTCCCTAACCTTCTGTAAGAGACAGATCGATCTCCCTCATAGTCAGATCGATCTCCTTAAGTTTCTGCCAAAGAGAGATTGATCTCCCCTACTCGATAGATCGATCTCATGACTTAAAATGCCATGGAAAATAGGGCTTTTAAGAGGACCAGATCGATCTCCTTCTCTTGTAGATTGATCTCATCAAGCAATTCTATATATAGGAGCAGTGAAATCTGCCATTTACGGAAAACACACTTCACCCTTTCCATTTTCAACCCAAAACCTAGATTTCTCTCTCTAAAATCCACCCATTCCAGTAAGATTTGAAGGGAGGCCATTAGACACAAAGTTGTTCATCTTGAGGAAGAGAACAACATAGTTGAAACTCAAAACCTCACTGTTGGTATTGAAGGAGCAATGAGCATTTCCCTTTGGAGCAAGAAGAGAAACTAGATTTAGTAAGTTTCTAACGCTTTATCCCAAGTACATTGTCTATTGAATGGTTTTGGGGTTGATTTGCATGTGTGTTGATAGTCAAAACTACCTAGGTTATGATAGAACTAAGGTAACCTAGGAAATGGGATGAATCTAGTGTGAGAAAGTGTGATTTTGATAAGTTAGTGGTTTGTGGATTGTGATAAGTTGTTATTGAAGTAATACGAATGATTTGTAGTGGTTGAACGAAGCCACATTGGGAGTTTAGAGAATTTGTGGGGAATGAGGTTGTAAATGCTTGATAAATGCCATAGTGAAGAAATCAATGAAATATGGACACTATGGACTTAGTATCGATCTAATATCGATTTGGAATTAGTTAATAGGCCTAAGAGGATCCATAGACTCG
This sequence comes from Firmiana major, assembly GCA_033439115.1. Lineage (NCBI taxonomy): Eukaryota > Viridiplantae > Streptophyta > Magnoliopsida > Malvales > Malvaceae > Firmiana > Firmiana major. The sequence continues at coordinate 63,543,035 of CM065904.1, forward strand.
AGTTATGGGTAGAGTAATGAAACGAGGCCTCATAAGCGTTAATAGAGACTATAGGTTAAATCGAATATAGTAAACGCAAGTGTTGGACGAATCAGACCGCACAAGTACGCAGCTTTAAGGAAGTGGAATCACGCATCGCGATTTCAAGTAAGGGAATTCTATAAGTTTATAGAGGTAGCCGCTCGTATTTTATGGGTATATAGGGCTTTGGAAATATGCATGAGTTTATGAAAATGTGGTTGACAATGTATGGAGATTACTACGAGTATTGTGTGAGGTCTGGTTGTTTGAAATCGTATTATAAAGAAATGGGATAGTAAGGCTAATAACTGCATAAATCAAATGTTTTGAATGTTTTCACAAAACATATTACTTGTTTTAAGCGAATTGATGGATAGGTTGGCTAGTGTTTGAATGATGTTGTGTGATAGCACATGTGTGGTGCTAAATATGTTTTGAAATTTAGTTTTGAAAGCTCCTTAGCCGTCTAATATATTTATGTGAATTAAACTGTGCTGGAGCCTAGCTCACACTGTATATTGATGTTTTTCACATGTTTGAAATGTGTTGGAGCTTAGCTCGCACTTGAATTTGAATTGTGGTGATGTTTTATAAACCGTACTAGAACTTTTGCTCGTACGTGGATTTCTAGTAGATTTCTTATGCATATAATTGTACTGGAGCTACGCTCGTACGTGGTTTTCTTCATGTTTTATGCATAAGTGTCATACTAGAGCGTTGCTTGTACCAGGTGATTTGTTTATGATGCATGAATTCGCGCTAGAGCATAGCGCGCGTAGGTTTTCACACTGTGGTATGTACGATGCCGTGGTAAGAGTAATACAAATTGGTGTTCGGGGAACCCAACAGGCCTAACAGACCTCTTGAATGGGGTAAGGGTCAGAGGCTAGGACCTGACACTAATCCATTCAGGGAACCCAATAGGCCTAATAGACCTCTTGAGTGGGGTGAGGGTGAGGGTGAGGGGCTAGGACATGGATCAGGGAACCCAAAAGGGGCGAGCAAGGCCATGAGGGGCGAGGACCTGGTATTAAGAGTACTCCCACGTGCACTTGAGACTAGAGGTTTCACTCGGTATGGGGTATATAAGACCTACTGCAGGCACCCCCAATCCACATTATGGGTCCGCGGAGTACGATGTACCGTGTATATCACATGGAGTACGATGTACCGTGTGGTTGAGATACTGATGAGAAAGTCTGGTGGAGAACTAACCCACCTTTGTTTTAGTATGATACACAGCACACCGAAATCTGTGTGGTATGGGATGAATTACATCATAGTGGGCTAACATAGTCAGATGAGATATAGTGACCTGTCTCACTTGATTTACATAGTACCACATGTTTTGATACTTGAGTGTGATTTTGACTGTCCAGGGTAGACTCGAATGAGGGGTCGAGCCTTGTGAGAATTTTGATTGAGAAATTATAATGATGTTTGTGATTGTGAAATGATCTTGATGGGACGTTGATGTATTAAGAATCAGGTAAATTAAAAAAAAAAAGATGTTTCAAATTGAATTACCCTTTTTCTATGAGATTTGACGATTGATGAGCATGAGATGATTTGTACATGATGAGTTTACCATGTTTTATATGCCAATTTCCACGATTTAAATACATAATTTATGTATATGCATATGACATAACTTTGTTTTCCTCATGCTCTGATTATAAATGATTTATACAAAACATTATCAACATGTAGATAGAGTAGTTATCTAGCATGCTTGTACTATTGCCTTACTGAGCATGTGGTTGCTCACCCCTCTCTATTTTCCCCCTCCTACAGAGCGTACATAGTAGCCCAGTGATGACTGATGCATTGTATTTTGGGTATTCGCTGCCATCCATCGCTAAGAGGTATACACATGAAGATTCTTTTTGTATCTAAACAATTGTAAAAGCACAGTGGTCATTTGAATTGTAATTATGGGGGATGTAGATGTCAGTAAACATGTTCTGTATAAGTGAATAATTTAACTTTAAATGTATGACATGGCTTTTATTAACTGGGAATGAATGTTAAGAGTGGATTATTATTGACTCACAGCCCAACTGTGTGGTGATGAGTTGTTCACGACCGGGTAAGGAAAGAAAAACGCAAAAAATTTATAGTGATTTTTGATAAATATAGGATAAAATGGGTCGTGACAATTTAGGCATTGGTCAAGAAGGATCAAATCTTCCTCCTTAACCCCTCTACAACATAGAAAAAATTCAGCCCTAAATACGGTCATTTGCTAGGTGAAAATCTAGTAAGAAGAATAGGGACAGAAGCTGCTTTGTTTCAAGGTGAGAGAAAGCTTTATTTTGGAAGTGTTTGGTTGGTTTTTCTTGTTGTTTTTTATGATTTCAAGATATATAAATGTTAGCTTAGGGTTCTTGATAGAGCAAAAATGTTAAGTCAAAGTTGGTAAAAGTTGGCAAGAAGTTGGAGGAAGATGATGATGTTCATATGTGTGATTGTTTGATGTTGTAGGATAATTTTAGTTTAGCAAGAATTGTTGAAATAATTTCTAAGAACCCAAGTAATTTCGGCCAGCATATTTAGGTTAAAGAAGTGAGAAATTTTGATTGTGTTGGATGTTATAGACAATTAAATTTATATTAAAACACTTGGTTTATAACTCGGTTAAGTGGAAAACCATAAAAGAGTGCAGACTTGACAACTGTTGTATTGTGAATTATTAATTAGTGCTTAGAATAAATCTTTAAGTTATTAGTGTGATAAATTAGAAATTTTATAGAAAGAAACTAATGAAATAGCTTAAATCGAGGCTTTATCAGTAAAATCGAGAAAGCAGGGAAAATGACTGAAAAAGCGTCTGATTGACCCCGTTCAAGTATCAAATGCATATAAATATAAAGTAAAGATGAAATTGAGCATCGATTGCTGATTTTGAAATTGTGTTGGACAAATCAAGAAGTTAGAACGCAAAACGAGGTGAACTCGGCACCCGACGATTCAGGGCTACCTCGACCTTATTTAGGTAAGGGATGCAACCGATTTCAATACTTGAATTCCTTATCTAAAAATAAGCATTTGGTGGCATGAAAATATTTTATGAAATAAGCATAAATCCAGAGAAAGACTTATATCCCTTGTTTTCTTACTCTGAGTCCATGTTTTGCTGTAAATTAAGCTCGATTGCATGATTTTAAAGTTCTGCGGACAAACTATATATTTGTGTATGAGATTTATGAAACAAAACTATTATGAGTTCTGTGATAAATGCAAAACTATTTTCTGTATAATAACGGTACGTTTTGAGACTGAAGGCTCAAAGCATGCGAGTCAAGGAAACTTGGGGGTCGATTGAGTGAAGGGGATTCTAGCAGACGGTTTGGGATCAAGCTAGACCTTGACCATATTATGCATATTCTACATGTCTGTCATGATACTTTCCCATACATTTGTGACTCTGCTTGGGTAGCGTTGAGATGATGATGATGAACGACCCTGATCCAGTCTACAGCCTACCATGGCCATAGGTAGTTTATTCCCTCTTCAGAGGATGCCCTTGTTTGAGGATGGAGTGATGATTTTTTTTCTCATGATAGTAATAGTAATGCCTAGTCTCCATATCATTATGAGCTATGATTTGTTGTGATAAAGAGTAGATGTTTTGTGTATGTAAACTCGTGTGATTTTAATCACGTGGTTTGAAATGTGAGTTGGTACCATTATTTTACTAAATGTTTTGATTATGGTTTCTCATTTTAAATGCACTCCTTATTGGGCTAGTTGAAGCTCACCCCATTTTTCTTCTCCCTCCTAGATTATTTATAGTAAGCGATCAGTACCTGTCGCGTACCTGACATAGGTTGTGGTTGAGACTCTCTCTAGGCTATTTCTTGTACACGCTTTAGGTATAATTCATTTGTATCCCGACAACTTATGTAGTATAGATACCAATATGTAAGTAAGCGTTTAGGATGTAATCACGTTTGAACATGTATGTAAATTTGGGAAAAGTGAGTTTTTTTTATACTATGAAGTATAATGGATTTAAATGTTGATGTTTAAGAAAATCCTTGAATGTATTGAGGATGAATATAAGTAAAATCAACTAGTTGGGGATTATTATGTTGTTTGAAACTTGTAGAAGGATAGGAATATATATATATAAAAGGTTATTGTGAGACCCCGTATATGTATAATGGTATATATGTACATAGAAATATAAATAGAGTTGTACTATGAATTCATAAGTGAAGTGTATGTGATATAAGTCCATAAGTTAATGTACACACTTGTAATGAGAGTTGTGATTGTACATACAAGTTACATTATGTATGAATGTAAAGAAATGGACTTAAACATGTGGAGAATGTGAATAGAATGGATTATGAGTAATGTGGTAAATGGAATGAAGATTTGCATGAGTATGCACTTCCATTTGGTTTATATTAAGTACCCTTGGTCATACAAAGGTTCTACACAAGTTTTAATGTGTATAAGGTATGTATGGATGTCATTGTCAAGCCTCAAAGATGAATGAATGAGAAAATGATCATAGTAGCAAATTAAGGAGGTTTGAGTATGAGTTGCTGTAGAAGAACTACAAAAAATATGGAAACTATGAAGGGCAGATCGATCTCATGGGATGAGAGATCGATCTGGAAGAGCCAGAATGCTCTTATTTGGGCAATGGAATAGAGCAGATCGATCTCTAATGGAGCCAGATCGATCTCTTGAGCATTCTGTAGTGAAAAGATCGATCCTCAAGCACCCAGATCGATCTCCTTAGCTCTCTGTTTGGGAGCAGATCGATCTCATGCTTAAAATGCCGTGAAAAAGAGGAATTTAAGGGGACCAGATCGATCTCCTCATGGACCAAATCGATCTCCTCAAGCTATTTCTATAAAAAAGAGTGCTGAAAATCAGGAAATTTTAGGAAAAACACCATTCTTCCACTTTCAACCCAAAAACCTAACTTTCACTCTCTAAAATCAGCCATTTTCAGTAAGATTTGAAGAGAGACCATTATAGGCAAAGTTGTTCCTATCAAAGAGAAGAACAACATAGTTGGAAGGCATTTTCCCATTGTTGGTATTGAAGGAGTTAAGGGCATTGCCATTTGGAGCAAGAAGAGAAATCAAATTTGGTAAGATTCTAACACTTCAACTATGGTACATTGTTTATTTAAGTGATTTTGGAGTTTGTTGGCATGAGTATGGATAGTTAGAGACTATCTAAAATACATTGGAATGATTATGACCTAGAAATGGTTTAGTGTGAGAAAGTGGAATTGATGGAGATTAATGAGAAATGGGATGTCTAGAGGTGACAATAGTGTTATGGGTATGATTTTAAATGTTGTTGGTGGATAAATTGTAAGATTTACCTAAAAGGGGTAAAATGTGGATTAAGGCATTGGTTAAATGCATAAGTGAATAATATTGACTAGTAAGGTCAATTATGGGTTAAAAACATTAACTTAATTGATTGACTAAATGAATCGCAGCTTTCGAGGATACGTCGAGGCGAGTTGAGCCAAGAGCGTGAGAAGCTAAGAGGAAAGGAGTCACACCAAGTAAATTGAGGTAAGGGAATTGTGTGAACTCTTAGAGATATCTGTGCGTAACTTGGGCGCATTAAATGCTTTGCTAGAATGCATGAGACATTAGGAAATGATGTTAGGTGATTGAAGGGCAAAAGTTGGGTGTTTGAGAAATGTGCATGAAAACAAAAGCATATTACTTTGAAAATCATGTTTTATTACTTTTTAGCAAATGATTGGTAGGTTGGCTGACATTGAAATGATTCGCAAAAGAAATGAGTGTGTTTTGGTTTTGTTAACCATACTTTGCAAAGTTTTGAGCCACCTACATGATTTCATGAGTATGAAAGCGTGCTAGAGTATGACTCGCACGAGATTTGACGTATTTTATACACATGAGTGCTAGAGGCAGTAGTTTTCACATGAATTTCATATTTGTTTTGGCATTGTACTTGGAGTCTGTCTCGCACTAGATGCCCACCTTGCATGTTGTCATGTTTGGAACTTCGAGTAGACTGGGTGTCACATCAATTAAATGGGCTCACACGTGCATTGTTTTGACATGATTAATTAGCCGTGTTAGGAGCTTCGGGTAGACAAGAGGTCGTATCGATTAAATAGGCTCACACGTGCATTTGAGATATGGCATGATATTATGTGTTGATTGGGTCCATGGAGTACGTTGTACCATGCATGTAGCATGGAGTACGTTGTACCGTGCATGTAGCATGGAGTACGTTGTACTGTGTTGAGTTGTGATGTGCCATCTTCGGACGAGATCTGCTATGGACCGGTGGGTAGGATTTGACCCACCTCCTATGTGGAAGCAGATAGTGGTGATATCCCGCACACCTGATCCGTGTAGTCGGTATCACAAGTTATATACATAGGCCTTGAGGTTATTACCTGTTGTTGAACTGCCTATCTCACATGTCTACTGCTAGTTGAGAATAAATCCATGTTTGAAAATGATTTGTGGGTCAGGAAAGTCCGAGGGATGGGCTGAAACCTGACGTTGGATTGATTTTTTAATGTTTTTTTTAAGTGCACGGATGCATGATGTTTGATGTCATGCTTTATTGTGAAAATGCATGATGTTTAATGCCATGCTTTATTGTGAAAATGCATGATGGTTAATGCCATGCTATTTGAGAAAATACATGATGGGTAATGCCATGCTTTTATTGTGAATTATGCATGATGATTTATATCATGCTTTGAGTTGAAATGTGCACTGGATTTTATAGCATGAATGCTTTACATACCATTAACACAATCATACACTCATGTTTTGAGATAAATGATGAATTAAATGCTTTTAGCATGGCATCACGATCACGTAGATAGTGCAGTATCTACCTGTTCGCATGATTGCCTTACTGAGCGTGTGGTTTGCTCACCCCTCTTATTTTCCCCCTCTCTACAGATATTTGAGTATAGATTGAGCGTGACTGCAGGCGTTTCCCTTTTGGTAATCCGCTGCATCCCATCGCTAATGGTATACACACTTGGATTATTTTGTATCTAAACTAGACATAGCACAGTAGCATTTTGTATGTAACTACTGGGGATGTAAAACAATGTAAACACATGTAACAACTCTGATATATATACAATTATACAAGTGTTTGCTCATAAATAATGTTTCAAATTGAATTGGTATGGTGGAGTGAGTTAGACGTCGACACACAGCCCAACTGTTGAGAGTGTGGTTGTTCACGATCAAGAAAGGATGATTAATAATTGAAGCATGAAAATATGAAAAATTTACACGTATTTTGGTAAGTTGAGGGTCGTGACAGAAGTTGGTATCAGAGCTCGAGTTGGTTTGACGTGTGTCGTGTCTAAAATACTTAATAAGTTGAAAATTTTCATCCCCAAGTTACTGTGCTTGTTTAGATACAAATTGTGTGTGTCGATGGGTTGACTAAGTAATTGGTTGTGAATGTAGGGAATTTAGTAAGTATGCCTAATACCAGTCGCGGTAGAGGGATGAGAGCACAGGCTCGAGGTCGTAGAGGTAAGCCTGGGGGTCGTGTTGAGCTGGAAACACACGAGGCTTAGGAGGATGCTGAGGTGGAGGCTGATGTTGAGCAAGCTCCACAGGGTCCAGAGGAGAGGCCCGATAGTACTGAGGCTCGCTTCGTTAGGATTGAACAAAGCATTGAGATGATTGTGGAGTTGGTCACCCAAACTTTATCTGGAGTGGCGGTAGACAGAGTCCCGCTACACAGGGTGATGCCGAGCAGGCGGCAGCTCCTGAGGCACGGGCAAGGGAAGCCCAGAGGCCACAGTCGACAGATACCCCACCCACACAGGATGTGCCTATGCCGTTGCTACGCCAGGCTATAGAGGTTGGGGATATGGATACGATTTGGATAGACTGCAGCAGTTTCAGAAGTTTGGACCGCCGTCTTTCAGTGGAGTAAAGGACCCAGTAGCGGCTGAGGATCGGATCAATGAGATCAAGAAATTATATGGGTTCTTTGAGTGCACTACTACCGAGATGGTAGCATTTGCCGCTTTTATGCTGAAGGGATCAGCAGAATATTGGTGGAAGTCCACCAGGCCTATTTTGAGAGCCCGGCATACTGAGATCAGCTGGGATGTATTTCTAGAGGCCTTCCGGAGACAGTACGTTTCGGATACCACACAGTAGAAGCTAAAGATGGCATTTTTGGGACTGACCTAAAGGAGCAGGACTGTGGATGAGTATGAGACAACTTTTATATCTTAGGGCAAATATGATCCCCACACCATGAGTAATGAGGTCGAGAAAATCTAAAAGTTTGTGGATGGATTGAGACTGACCATCAGGTCCAGATTGGTTCCTCTGGACATACCGACCTATGAGGAGGCAATGCGCAGGGCGCAATTATGTGAACAAGATGTTGATAGAATCGCCTCAGAGTTTGGAAAGGTTGGTAAGATAAGGGACAGAGATAAGAAAAAACCAATGATGGATAGAGGCTTCAGTTATAAAGGAAGCAAGAGATTCTCTGGAAAGAGGCCAAAGATTGATGAGATCCGAGAGAGGACAATTGATACTCCCATGTATCCGGCCATTGCTCCAGCTAAGGGAATCGTGATTGGAGGACCACGGCCTACTACAAAACAGTGTGGCAAGTGTGGTAGGTACCATGGAACTCGACCATGCTATGGATCTCCTGTAATATGCTTCAGATGTGGGAAGCCAGGGCATATAATCAGAGATTGCCCAAAGATGATAGAGAGAGCCCCACAGAAGGGCAAGGAGCCAGAGGATAGTTGGTACAGTTGGTACAGCTGCTCCGAGGAGGTGGGCTACAGTCGAGGAAAAGAGGAAGCAAGCAGTAGGTGTAAGCAGAGGACGAGTGCACACACTGGACCAGGACACTGCAGATCAGTCATCGGATGTGGTAAAAGGTACCATCCAAATCTTTGATTTAGAAGCTTATGTACTGTTTGATCCTGGTGCCACGTATTCTTTTGTATCACCATCCTTTGCATGTAAATTGTTGAAGCATGTAAAACCCACACTGCTTGATAAGATGTTGTTAATATCTACCCCTAAGAATGATAGTCAGTTGACTGAGCATGTATATAGGGATTGTAAGATGAGGATAGGAGGTAAAGAGATGGCAGCCGATTTAATTTTTATTAAATATGAATGATTTTGATGTAATCCTATGGATGGATTAGCTGGCTGCAAATCATGTTGTTATGGATTGTCATGCAAAAATTTTGATGTTTCCAAAGATAGACAATCTTATAGTAAATTTTGTGAAATGAAGTTAAAGAACATGATTTTTATTAAGTGTGATGAGTACAATCTCGATACATGATGTATGAAAGATAAATTTGATTTTCATGTATGCATGGATGTGATGAATTATGATACTAATGGTGGAAAGAATAATGTGAAGGATTCATCGCTTTTGTGATTGAGACGGATAAGGCACGTCCAGAATTGGGAGACATTCCAGTGGTTAGGGAATTTCCAGATGTCTTTCCAGATGAGTTACCAGGGTTACCTCCAGATAGGGAGATGGAGTTTGGTATAGATTTGGCAGCTTTTACAGAGCCGATGTCCAAGCCACCATACAGAATGGCTCAAGTTGAGTTGGATGAGTTAAGGAAACAGTTACAGGAGTTGCTGGAGAAGGGGTTCATCAGGCCGAGCGTCTCACCTTGGGGAGTACTGGTTTTGTTTGTAAGGAAGAAGGATGGAAGCCTTCGACTGTGTATAGACTACCGGTTGTTGAATAAGGCCACCATCAAGAATAAGTATCCCCTCCCACGTATCGATGATTTGTTGGATCAGCTTAAGGGAGCGCAGGTCTTTTCCAAGATAGATCTGAGATCAGGGTACCATCAGTTGAAGATACGAGATGGAGATGTACCCAAGATAACTTTTTGCACCCGGTATGGACATTATGAGTTTATGGTTATGCCATTTGGGTTGACGAATGCTCCTGCAGCTTTTATGTCGTTGATGGATGAGGTATTCCACCAGTACTTGGATTGGTTTGTTATTGTGTTTATTGATGATATACTAGTGTACTCAAGGTCTAGAGAGGAGCATGAGAGGCATCTAAGGATAGTGCTACAGACCCTTCGAGAGAAGAAGTTATACGCTAAACTCAGTAAGTGCGACTTTTGGTTGGAACAGATCTCTTTTCTGGGTCACATAGTATCGAAGGATAGAGTATCAGTGGATCCATCTAAGATTGAGGCCGTAGTTTAGTGGCAGAGACCCCAGACAGTGACAAAGATCAGGAGTTTCTTGGGTTTAGCTGGATATTATCGAAGGTTTGTAGAGGGATTTTTGAGGTTAGCTGCTCCTTTGACACGTCTCACGAGAAAAAATGTAGAGTTTGTGTGGGACGATAAGTGTGAGGAAAGCTTTGAGGAGTTGAAAAGGAGATTAACTACAGCTCCAATACTCACCATTCCTACCAGCTCAGGAGGTTTCTCGGTGTATGTGGATGCTTCACATCTGGGACTGGGCTGCGTATTGATGCAGGATGGGAAGGTAGTAGCCTATGGATCGAGGCAGTTAAAGGATCATGAGAGAAACTACTCGACCCATGACTTGGAGTTGGCAGCGGTGGTGTTTGCGCTGAAGATATGGCGCCACTACCTTTATGGTGAGAGATTTCAGGTTTATACAGATCATAAGAGCCTTAAATACCTGTTCTCACAGAAAGAGTTGAACATGAGACACAGGAGATGGCTCGAGCTGTTAAAGGATTATGATTGTGAAATCCTATACCACTCAGGTAAAGCAAATGTGGTTGCTGATGGATTGAGTAGGAAGCATCTCAAGATGGTATCACTTATGATGATCAGGGAACACGAGATGTTGGAACAGTTCACGAACCTCAGTTTGGATATGACCCCGCCTGACGCTGATAGTGGATTTATGATAGCTAGCCTGCAGTTGGAACCGGATCTGGTAGATCGAATCCGACAGGCCCAGCGAGTTGATCAGCAGTGTAGTGATATTGTCGAGCAGATACACAGGGGTATAGACACGGACTTTCAGTTGAGTTCAGATAGGCTGTTGAGGTTCAGAGGTAGGATATGTGTTCCTGATGATGTAGAGATCAGAAGGTTGATCTTGACAGAGGCTCACTCATCAAAGTATACGATACATCCAGGGAGCACTAAGATGTATCAAAACCTTCGAAAGGTTTATTGGTGGTCTGGAATGAAAAAGCACATTGCTGAATATGTTGCTAAGTGTCTCGTTTGTCAGCAAGTGAAGGTAGAGCATCAGAAGCCTGCAGGGTTATTACAGCCTCTACCGATACCGACATGGAAGTGGGAGCATGTCACCATGGATTTTGTGATGAGATTGTCGAGGACCCGGAGAGGTCATGATGCCATATGGGTGATTGTGGATTGATTGACGAAATCAGCCCATTTTCTAGCTATGAGAGCTGCCGATACTCTGAGCCAGTTAGCGAACCTATATGTACACTAGATAGTGAGGCTACATGGAATTCCAGTGAGCGTTGTTTCTGATAGGGATGCCCGCTTCACTTCCCACTTTTGGGAATGTTTTCAGGAAGCGATGGGGACCCAGTTGAGTTTTAGCACCGCATTTCATCCTCAGACAGATGGTCAGTCAGAGAGGACTATACAGACCCTGGAGGATATGTTGAGAGCGTGTGCATTGGATTTTGGAGGCTCCCGGGATGACCATTTGCCACTCGCAGAGTTCGCCTATAATAACAGTTTTCATGCGAGTATCGGGATGGCACCATATGAGGCATTATATGGGCGTAGATGCCGTTCCCCTATTGGATGGGAAGAGGTTAGTGACAGACAGATCTTTGCTCCCGACTTGGTTGGACAAGCCTTTGAGGACGTCCAATTGATATGTGAGAGGTTACGGACAGCTCAAAGCAGGCAAAAGAGTTATGCTGACAGGAGACGAAAACCACTAGAGTTTGAGGTGGGTGAGTCAGTGTTTTTGAAAGTTTCTCCTTCGAAGGGAATTATGAGATTCGGGAAGAAGGGAAATTTGAGCCCTCGATATATAGGGCCATTTGAGATACTTGATAGAGTGGAGATAAGGCGTATGGGTTGGCATTGCCACCAGAGTTGGAACGTCTTCCACGTATCCATGTTGAGGAAGTATCACCCGGACCCGGCACATGTGATAAGATATGAGCCTTTGGAGCTCAGTGAAGGTATGACCTATGTTGAGAAGCCAGTTCGGGTATTGGACAGAAAAGAGAAAATGTTGAGGACAAAGACAATTCCCTTGGTGAAAATACTTTGGCAACATCACACTGTGGAAGAATCCACATGGGAATTGGAGAGTTTGATGCGGGAGGAGTATCCCGAGTTGTTCACCGAATAATTGGTTCTAATTTGGAGGACCAAATTTTCTAAGTGGGAGAGAATGTGAGACCCCGTATATGTATAATGGTATATATGTACATAGAAATGTAAATAGAGTTGTACTATGAATTCATAAGTGAAGTATATGTGATATAAGTCCATAAGTTAATGTACACACTTGTAATGAGAGTTGTGATTGTACATACAAGTTACATTATGTATGAATGTAAAGAAATGGACTTAAACATGTGGAGAATGTGAATAGAATGGATTATGAGTAATATGGTAAATGGAATGAAGATTTGCATGAGTATGCACTTCCATTTGGTTTATATTAAGTACCCTTGGTCATACAAAGGTTCTACACAAGTTTTAATTGTATAAGGTATGTATGGATGTCATTGTCAAGCCTCAAAGATGAATGAATGAGAAAATGATCATAGTAGCAAATTAAGGAGGTTTGAGTATGAGTTGCTGCAGAAGAACTGCAGAAAATTTGGAAACTATGAAGGGCAGATCGATCTTATAGGATGAGAGATCGATCTGGAAGAGCCAGAATGCTCTTATTTGGGCAATGGAATAGAGCAGATCGATCTCCAATGGAGCCAGATCGATCTCCTAAGCATTCTGTAGTGAAAAGATCGATCCTCAAGCACCCAGATCGATCTCCTTAGCTCTCTGTTTGGGAGCAGATCGATCTCATGCTTCGACAGATCGATCTCATGCTTCGACAGATCGATCTCATGCTTAAAATGCCGTGAAAAAGAGGGATTTAAGGGGACCAGATCGATCTCCTCATGGACCAGATCGATCTCCTCAAGCTATTTCTATAAAAAGGAGTGCAAAAAATCAAAAAATTTTAGGAAAAACACCATTCTTCCACTTTCAACCCAAAAACCTAACTTTCTCTATCTAAAATCAGTCATTTTTAGTAAGATTTGAAGAGAGACCATTAGAGGCAAAGTTGTTCCTATCAAAGAGAAGAACAACATAGTTGGAAGGCATTTTTCCATTATTGGTATTGAAGGAGTTAAGGGCATTGCCATTTGGAGCAAGAAGAGAAATCAAATTTGGTAAGATTCTAACACTCCAACTATGGTACATTGTTTATTTAAGTGATTTTGGAGTTGTTGGCATGAGTATGGATGGTTAGAAACTATCTAAAATACATTGGAATGATTATGACCTAGAAATGGTTTAGTGTGAGAAAGTGGAATTGATGGAGATTAATGAGAAATGGGATGTCTAGAGGTGACAATAGTGTTATGGGTATGATTTTAAGATGTTGTTGGTGGATAAATTGTAAGATTTACCTAAAAGGGGTAAAATGTGGATTAAGGCATTGGTTAAATGCATAAGTGAATAATATTGACTAGTAAGGTCAATTATGGGTTAAAAACATTAACTCAATTGATTGAATGAATGAATCGCAGCTTCCGAGGATACGCCAAGGCGAGTTGAGCCAAGAGCGTGAGAAGCTAAGAGGAAAGGAGTCACACCAAGTAAATCGAGGTAAGGGAATTGTGTGAACTCTTAGAGATATCTGTGCGCAACTTGGGCGCATTAAATGCTTTGCTAGAATGCATGAGACATTAGGAAATGATGTTAGGTGATTGAAGGGCAAAAGTTGGGTGTTTGAGAAATGTGCATGAAAACAAAAGCATATTGCTTTGAAAATCATGTTTTATTGCTTTTTAGCAAATGATTGGTAGGTTGGCTAACATTGAAATGATTTGCAAAAGAAATGAGTGTGTTTTGGTGTTGTTAACCATGCTTTGCAAAGTTTTGAGCCACCTACATGATTTCGTGAGTATGAAAGCGTGCTAGAGTATGACTCGCATGAGATTTGACGCGTTTTATACACATGAGTGCTAGAGGCACTAGTTTTCACATGGATTTCATATTTGTTTTGGCATTGTGCTGGGAGTTTGTCTCGCATTAGATGCCCACCTTGCATGTTGTCGTGTTTGGAGCTTCGAGTAGACTGGGTGTCACATCGATTAAATAGGCTCACACGTGCATTGTTTTGACATGATTAATTAGTCGTGTTAGGAGCTTCAGGTAGACAAGAGGTCGTACCGATTAAATAGGCTCACACGTGCGTTTGAGATGTGGCGTGATATGATGTGTTGATTGGGTCCACGAAGTACGTTGTACCGTGCATGTAGCATGGAGTACGTTGTACCGTGTTGAGTTATGATGTGCCGTCTTCGGACGAGATCTGCTATGGACCGGCGGGTAGGATTTGACCCACCTCCCGTGTGGAAGCAGATAGTGGTGATATCCCGCACACCTAATCCGTGTAGCCGGTATCACAGGTTATGTACATAGGCCTTGAGGTTATTACCTGTTGTTGAACTGCCTATCTCACATGTCTATTGCTATTTGAGAATAAATCCATGTTTAAAAATGATTTGTGGGTCAGGAAAGTCCGAGGGATGGGCTGAAACCTGACGTTGGATTGATTTGTTAATGTTTTTTTTAAAGTAAACGGATGCATGATGTTTAATGTCATGCTTTATTATGAAAATGCATGATGTTTAATGCCATGCTTTATTGTGAAAATGCATGATGGTTAATGCCATGCTATTTGAGAAAATGCATGATGGGTAATGCCATGCTTTTATTGTGAATTATGCATGATGATTTATACCATGCTTTGAGTTGAAATGTGCACTGGATTTTATAGCATGAATGCTTTACATACCATTAACACAATCATACACTCATGTTTTGAGATAAACGATGAATTAAATGCTTTTGAGCATGGCATCACGATCACGTAGATAGTGCAGTATCTACCTGTTCGCATGATTGCCTTACTGAGCGTGTGGTTTGCTCACCCCCCTTATTTTCCCCCTCTCTATAGAGATTTGAGTATAGATTGAGCGTGACTGGAGGCGTTTCCCTTTTGGTAATCCGCTGCATCCCATCGCTAAAGGTATACACACTTGGATTATTTTGTATCTAAACTAGACATAGCACAGTAGCATTTTGTATGTAACTACTGGGGATGTAAAACAATGTAAACACATGTAACAACTCTGATATATATATACAATTATACAAGTGTTTGCTCATAAATAATGTTTCAAATTGCATTGGTATGGTGGAGTGAGTTAGACATCAACACACAGCCCAACTGTTGAGAATGTGGTTGTTCACGATCAAGGAAGGATGATTAATAATTGAAGCATGAAAATGCAAAAAATTTACACGTATTTTGGTAAGTTGAGGGTCGTGATAGTTATGCTGTCGAATTTTCGTTAAAAGTGATATAAGTATAATCGAATATGAGAAGTTTAATACTGGGAAGATAAGATGTGAATTGACACTGAGCAGGAATACACCTTGCATAGAAAATTATATTTTAAAAAATTTTTAAATTAGCCTTAAATTCCACATTTCTGGGGCGTTACATAAGTATTAAGCTTTAATGAAATTGATGAAATCTTGGTTATATACTTAAGGGATTGAAGGGTTAACGTGATTAGTATGTAGGAAAGCTTAAGGAAATCTTTGTGGAGGCTCACGGCTTAGAAGGATTTATATGGTGAGTTGATTCCATTTAGTTAATTTCTATTAAATATGGCATTATTCTTAGATGTTATGTATGTTGGAAATCATAGAAAAGTGACAGGGAAGTTGAACTGTACATTTTGGCCAAGGTGTGCGTTGGTGTGCTAGGTGACAAACTTTGGTAAATTTGGGTAAGGAATATATATAAAGTATTGTTAGTATGATATTGTTAAGTGATGCGTATTTAATTGATGAATTATGTAACACGATGGAATATGGTCAATGATGAATATATATATATATTGAAATATTGGAATTGAAAACATGTTATACATGATGATGATATATTCGTCTTGACGATATTTATGATGGAAATGTGTAGCTTGAGGAATATATATTATGTATGTTATTGGTAATGTGTATGGGAAAGTGAGGTTGACATGATATGGAATAATGGTTATATATATTTGTGTGATCTATTTCCTATGACTTAGCCATTGGTGGCCACCAGCCAAATGGCTCACTTAGTCGCTGGTGGTTAGTTAGCCCAACCAATTCAGCCTATTCGGCTAGCCTTAATTTAGAGGCCTTGAGCACTTGGAACTTCGGGCCCTAACCCATCTCATAAGATCCAAAGGATACTTATAGAGTGAAGACAGCATGTGGGACCCTTGTGGATCTAGTCCAATTAATCCTTAATTAATTAGGTGATTATACTTATATTAGTCTATCTAAATACCCAACAAGTATGTTCTAAGAATTAATTAATCTATTTTTGTCTTACTAAAACTCTGTAGAATTTTTTACTGACTTAAGTATCGGAGTACACACGTAAGGAAGAACCCCTGCATCTTTCTGACTTATTTTTCTTACAGAGCTTTTTGTAACTCAAAGGTACGAAGATCAAGGTTCTTACGTCAATATTACATCATTGTTGTTTTGAGCGACAACAAGATGAAATCATGAACCAAATTGTTAGTACTGAAAAAAAAGTTGAAACATTGTAAGAATAAGACCTAGAGCTTTTCTAGATTTATGTGCAATGCTAAAAGAATATGGTGGTCTAGAACCAACAAGATGAGTTACTGGGGAAAAACAAATTCTAAGACCCTTTTTATATTATCACATCATAAAAAAATAGAGAAATACAATTTTGGTTCAAGCGTTCTGAAGAAAAAATTAGTCTCATATTCATCATGTTTTAACATCTATATAAAAGTTACAAGAGAAATTCCTTAAACAACCAAATGGCTTACAAATTCCAGCCGAGATACTTGAAAGCAATAGGTTCACCCTACTTTAAGGTAAAAAAATTATTAGTCACTTTAATTTGATCACAAGTTTGTTTAATTTCAAATAAATATTAATATTTAAAATCAATATCAGGATTGTGTAGGAGCCATTGTTGGAACACATATTAGAATTAAGACATCAAACATAAATGCTCTGAAATATCGTGGTAGAAAAAAGTACCCAACACAAAATGTATTGACAGCATACTCATTTGATTTAAAATTCATTTATGTCTTAGCTGGATGGGAAGGTATTGCATTTGACTCAAGAATATTAAAAATGCATTGTCAAGCAATATAGGCTTAGTATTCCAGAAGGTAATGGATATAATATATTATATTTGATTTAATTACTCATAAATCCATAATAGTGATATGAGGTTTAATTCTGAAGAGGTAACTATTATCTTGTTGATGCTGGAATTATATTGAGAAGTGGATTGATGCACCATATAGAGGACTACGCTATCAATTAAAAGAATACTCAAATAATCCGCAAACAAATTGTCAAGAATTATTCAATTTTTGTTGTGACCCATTTTTTCTCAAAACCACTAAAAACTTTTCGCTTTTTCACGACCTTCCTTTTCATTTCATATACATATTAGATGTTACGCTATGAGTCAATGCTAGTCCTATCATATTACATATTTTACCATCCATTTTCATATTACGCTATCATATCAGGATCTCATGTCATATAACTTTTACGAAAGCATTTCATAACTGTATTTACATACGTTTACATCCCCAATATTACATCCATGTACATTATTGTGCTATTACATGTTCAGATACAAAATCAATATAAATGTCTATACCAAAAAACCATGGGAAGCTGCGAGCGATAGGAATGTAGACTGACGCCGACTCTCTATCAATGAAAAGTGCTCTATAGAGAGGGGGAAAAATGAAAGGATGAACACAACTAGCTCAGTAAGGAAAATATGCAAGCAAGTAGATAACTACACTATCTACATGCTCACAATGTCATGCTGTAAAACAACCACTTTCATTTAAAGCAATAGCATGAGTTTGTGCATGTAATCTATGCAATATCATTTAAAACTCATTCATTTGGCAATCATGCTCTATTCAACAAACCATATAATGTCATTATCTTTCAATCATTTAAACCATGTATCAAAGCCCCAACCCGTCCCTATGGTGTACATCGATTCCATATAAATCATGTGACTCTATATAAACATGTAAGATCGTGTGAGATTATGTGAGACTCCATATACCTATGTGAGTCCATATAAATCATGTGAGAAACATGTGAGTCCATATAAACATATGACTCCATATAAACATGTGAGATCAGGTAGGGATCGGTAATCATATAGGAAATATGACCATATCCTATGATCCTAGGCAACATGGATCTTGTGTGCAGGGTATCACTCTGCCTAGGGAGGTAGGTCAAATCCTACCTGTCGACCTATCATGTCATATAGCCCGAAGACTCATATAGTTCGAAGACTGAACACGATACAATGTATTTCATGTTATGTACACGGTACATCGTACTCCGTAGACCCCAGTACCAATCATATATCCAGTGTCATGTCTCAAAATCCAATGCGAGCAAGTCAGTGTGACACACAGTCTACACGATGGCTCCAGCACTGTTTTACTCATATCATCATATCAAAATCCTATGCGAGCAGGTCTGTGTAACCCCCAGTTAACACGACAACTCCAGTACAATTTCATTCATTTATCATATCAAAATCAAGTGCGAGCATATCTATGTAACTTACAGTTAACACGACAGCTCCAGCATGATTTTACACAGAAAATAAACAAATGGCTCGATTTTGATGAAAACGATACTCACAATCGAGTTCAGCACTCAAAATGGTGTACAAAAGAGCAAGAGGGGCAATCTTTTCGAATGGTCATCCATCTATGGGATTTCTCGCACTTATGCTCGTTTAACTTTGAAAAATGTGCAATTTAATGCAGACAGTAAAAATCATGAGCCAATCTACCATGTCACACATATAAAACCACTTTTTAGACAGAAAACATTGAAATCATGCACTTTATGCATTTTTTTTCACAATTTCCCGTGGCATTTTTATAATTTTTCCCATATTTGGGTACTATCTACATAATCCTATATCTATACTCTATACAGAATTTAAGTGCATGCAAACGACAATAAAAATACGTATAGACAGTCTCTAACAGCTTGTACAAATCCCTTACCTAAATTTCAATCGATATGCACTTATTTCCCAACGAGGAAATTCACTCGGTCTGTTTAGCTCCAAATTACGTCTTCAAAGCTACAGATAGTTATCAATCACATCAATCCATCTTTATAACACGTATTCCACTTTCACTACGGTATATTTAAACTATTGGGTTAAATTACTCTTATTGGGCCTTGTTGATCCTTAATTGGCCCAACTCTATCTTAAGCCCATTTCAAAATTTTCATTAAGGCCCATTTGGCATTTTAGGCCCATTAACACTTCTTGGGCCGACCATAAGGCCCATTAACTCAATTGGGCCGATTGCACATTGAGCTTGGCCCATGATCCAATTCGGCTAATGTATAGTGTGCCACGCACCATCATATCGACCCATCATCACCATCACGCCTAGCCATGACCGAGAGGCTATCACTCTTGCATGCCTTCCATGCCTAGTTATCATGACCCAAAACTACCCAAAAATCAGAGTAAATTTTTTTCATTTTTATTTCATACATATCTATCCTCCGAATCGTGACCACACTCCACTAATAATTGGGCTGTGCATCAATGCCAGTCCCACCATTTAATCATCATATAACTTAATTTCTTATTACAGAAAAACGTATACACATTCGTTTTTCGTTTATTCTTTTCCATTTATTTACAAGTGTTTACATTATCTATACATCCCTGACAGTTACTTACAAACATGTTACTACGCTATGCTTATTTAGATATAATATGTATAAGTGTATATACCTTAACACAATGGGTAGCAGCGGATATCAGGAATGCAGTACTCAGTCGCCTCAATGTCTACTGGAGGGAATCTGTGTTGAAAAATGAAAGGGGTGAGCACATCAAGCTCAGTAAGGCAATCCTACGAACAAGTAGGTAACCATACTACCTACATGAACGTGGTGCCATGCATAAACCACCCTTTCTCCGCACATTTCAAAACAGATGTTATAATTCGTGATGTCATGATGTCATGTAAAACAAGTTCATATATGGATTCAAAAGCATGGAAAACTCGACATGCATATCCATTTAAAACATTTCATCATCGTTAAAATTTTACAACATAGTCAAGACTCAGCCCTTCCCTCGGGTGTTCCTGACTCACACAAAACCATGAAATCAAATGCTTTTTAAAGCAACAGTACCATGCGATATACTGAATGTCATGTAAAACCAGTTGACATCATTCATGGGTTTAAATAGCATGGAAAATAACATCATGCAAGTTTTCGTTTAAAACCCAGTTTAATTTCCATCAAAACCATGTCTCAGTCAAGATCCAACCCCTCCCTCGGGTGATCCAGACTCACATAAAAATCCACAAATAAGTTTCTCAAAACATCAACAGGCGAGACTAGGCAATATATGTATATCTCAGGGAAATAACCAAGACTATGGCCATGTGTCCTCGTGAGCCCCTCTGCTACATGGATCCTAGTGTGCGGGGTCTCACCACGATCGGGAACCGCCAGGGAGGTGGGTCAATGTCAATAATTAGGAAATTACATCCCTGTGTTACTGTGCTTGGTTAGATACAATAGTGTATATCGAGATGGGTTTTAACTAAGAAATGGTTGAGAATGCAGGACTATATGCACTATGCCTAATATTAGTCACGATAGAGGAGGTAGAGTACGAGGCAGAGGTCGTAGAGGTAAGCCTGCTAGTCGTACTGTGTTAACCTATGAGAACCAGGATGAGATTGAAATAGAGGTTAATGTTGAGCAAGCCCCACAAAGTCTGACAGAGAGATCGAACAGTATTGAGACACGCTTCGCGAGATTAGAGCGGAGTGTGAAGAATATTTGGGAGCTAATTGCTCAGTGTTTGCATGGGATTTGAGGGCAAGTCGGAGCATTGGTGGAAGTCTGCTCGACCCATCTTAAGAGTTGACATGAGATATATTTTTGGATGTATTCCGGTGAACAGAATATCCCAAACACCGTTTAAAGGAAATTACAGATAAAATTCCTTATCTGACCCAAGGACACTGGTTGATTGACGAGTATAAATCTCAGTTTATAAACCTGCCCAGGTATGACCTTGACACTATGGGCAATGAGAGTCGAAAAGCCCAAAAGTTCAATGAAGGGCTCAAATTGTCAATTAGAGTTCAATTGGCCCTGTTAGATATCACTACCTATGCTGAGGCAGTGCGCAGACCATAGTTGTGTGAATAAGATCATATGTTGCACACTTCTGAGATTGGGAAAGGTAGTAAAGGCCGAAATAGAGACATAAGAGAATAGCGAATGACAAAGATGTCAGAACAGGAAAGAAAAGGTAATTGGTAAAAGATTAAAATTGATGAGTTATGGAGTAAGATGATTGGTAAGGCCCCAGCGTATTCAATTTGAATACTTTTGAGGGGTATTGTGATTGGAAGACCCCGACCTGCTCCGAAGCAGTGTAGCAGTGTAATAGTGTAAACAGTGTAGGATGTGTGGTAGATACCATGGATGTAAGGCCTACACCTACACCTTATTGACTAAAATAGGCGTTAAGTGTGGTAAGACGGGCCACTTAATTAATGATTGCTCAGAGTTGGGTAGGATTACCTACAAAAGAGCAAAGAGACAGAGAAAACCCTGTTGATATCTCTACACCAAAAAGGGAGGCCACAGTTGAAGAGAAAGAGAAAATAGGTTGTTGGACGAGGGCGAGTGTATGCCTTGGACCAAGACACTATTGATGTTTCGTATGATGTGGTGAAAGATACCACACTGGTTATGAATAGTGAAGTAATTATTTTAATTGATCCTGGTGCCACGTATTTAGTCATACCGCCTTCATTTGTATATAAGTTAGTAAAAGACATGAATGCCTACACATTTGGGGACAATACCGATAGTTAGTACCCCAATGAAGGAGGGTTAACTAACGAAATAATTATGAAGAAATTATAAGTTGAAAACGGAGGAAGAAGTATAAGTCAGCCGATTTTATTCAATGGACTATGAATAATTTGAAGTAATATTTGAGAATACATTGAGTTGGCTGCAAATTATGATGTGTAGAGTTCTATTCTAAGATAGTTCTGTTTTACCCCTGAAAAGTATACTGTAAGTTTTGACAAATAATAAAAAGGGAGTAGCGATTGAAATTAAAGGAGTAAATGATTGTACTCACGGAATGAGTAATGACAGAATTTGTTATAAGTGATATACGAAAGGAGATAAGCTTTGAGATATGATAAATCCTGAATACAAGATATATTGGAATAAGAGACGTATGCAAGGTAAGAATATCTATGATACGTGAAGTAATTTGGAATAAAGCAATTACTGGCGAATATGAATTGTGACCACATGGACTGATATGTAAACTAATTGTGGTCAAGTCTAAGGGTTAATAAAGGTATTTCAAAATACCTCCCCGCCTGAAGACTTGACAGCGTCTAAAAGTATAGACAACCTATAAATTGAAATGCGATAGTCATAATATATACATTTAAAATTAGGGTACCTTTAAAGGTACGATAAAATATATATATATACATATATAGTATTCGATTTAATCAAGAAGGCTTAAAAATTTAAAATTTTATAAAAGCCGTTGACGCAAGTTAGTAGCTTGAACGAAAGCGATTTCGACATGAGATTATCCGTTTACGCGTACCGAGGTCAAGGATATGGGTAATTAAAATATTCAGTGGAACTCAACTACGATGAGGTAATTAAACTTACCTGGACCGATTTGTTATCCTCCTTATTGATGATATTTTGGTTAAAAGTCCAGGGAAAATTATAAGCAACAATTGGAGATTGTTTGTACAATAGTTTGTAGAGAGTTTATAGAAACGAGCTGCTTAGTTGACACATCTCATTCGAAAAAAGATTGCATACAAGTGGGATGATAAATATGAAAGTATTTTCAATGAGTTTCGGTGTATTGAAGTATAAACTGACCACCGTGATTATTTGCACCATACCCAATAGCTTAAGAGGTTATTCAGTGTATATGGATACCTCAAAATAATGAATGAGCTGTGTAATGATGCAAAATGGGAACATAGTTGATTATGGATCTAGACAACTCAAGGATCATGACAGAAACTATCTGACCCATGGTTTAATGTTGGCAATGATTGTGATTATACTGAATATGTCGAACCACTATTTACACGATTAAAAATTTTTGTTGCGTATGCACTGATCATAAAATCTCGAGTATCTGTTTTCACAGAAAGAGTCGGATATGAGAATAAAGAGGGTTAGAGCTTCTAAGAAATTATGATTGTGAAAATTGTACCACCCAGGAAAGGCTAATGAAATGGCTGATGTTTTGAGTAGAAAGAGCCTCGGAATGGTATTACATAAGATGGTCAATGAGCGTGAGCTGCTAGAGCAGTTGTAAGCCTCAGTCATGATGTGATCCCTTCTGATGATGACAATGATTGTGTGATAGCTAGCCTGAGATTAGAATCGAATTTGAGTGACCGGATTTGACAGGCTTAGTATGATGATCGGCATGATGTCGACAGTATGGGTCAGATTCAGAGGGGTACAGTGATAGAGTTCACAAAGAGAGATGATGGCTTCTTTCAGAGATAGTATAATAATATAAGTGCTCTCTAGGACCATAGTTGATGAGACAGTGATATAGTCAGAAGCTCACTCTTCGGGATTACAGTGCATCCGAGAGGTAACAAATATATCGAATTCTCAAAAAAGGGTATTGGTGGTCAGATTTGGAAAGAGACATTGTGGAGATTATGAAGAAGTGTCTCGTATGTCAGTAGAGTAAGGTAGAGCAATAGAAGTTTGCAAGATTATTGCAATCTCTACCTATATCAACATGAAAAATGGGAACAAGTTACCATGAATTTCGTGATGGGTTACACAGTACCCGGATGAATCACGAGGCTATCTGGGTGATAGTCGATAGATTGACTAAGTCTGCCCACCTTTTGGTTTTTAAATTCCCAGATACTCTGAGTGTGTAGGCAGATTTATGTATAAGGAAAATTGTGGAACATCATGTAGCGTTCCAGTAAGCATGGTATCATATAGGGATTCCCGCTTCACTTCCCACTTCGAGGAATATTTTTCAGGAAGTTATGGGAACCCGACTGAGTGTTAGGACAGCTTTTTGTCCTCAGACAGGTGATCAGTCAAAGAGGACTGTTCAAGTTCTGGAGGATATGATGAGAGTGTGTGCAGTGATTTTATAAGCTCTTAGGATGATCAGTTGCTACAAATCGAATTCGCCAATAATAACAGTTGTCACTTGAGTATCGGTATAACATTATATGAGGCATTGTATGACCATAGGGGTTATTCCCCGGTTTGGATAAGAAGTGTGTAATAGATATAGAGTTGCTCTCGAATTGGTAAGATAAACCTCTGAGGATGTTCAGTTGATTTGTGAGAGATTAAGAACACCTCAGAGCAGACAGAAAAGCTATGCTGACAAGAGACAGAAAAACCATTGGAACTCACTGAGAGTGAATCAATATTGAGTTTCGTTAGATTGAATCTTTTGAGTGATTGGACAAGTGGGAGATAAGTCCTATAGGTTGGTGTTACCACCTGAATTAGTAAGCATCCACAATATGTCCCATCTTTTGATGTTTCGAAAATATTTTTCAGACCCAGCGTATGTGACCAGATATGAGCTCCAATAGCTTAGCTCCATGAAAGTATAACATATGATAAGAACTTGATTCGGGTATTAAAACAGGAAGGAGAAAGTGTTGAGATTTAAGACGATCTCCCTAATTAAAGTCCTTCGGTAGTAATACACTCCAGAAAAGACACATAAGAGTTAAGAGTATGATATGTTTGAAATATCAGGAGTGATTTACAAACTAACTTGGTTCTAATTTGGAGGACCAATTTTCTTAAGTGGGGGAGATTATGTAAGACCCGAAATTAAATCGTAAATTTTTATGAGTGATGAAAATGGTCACAAATTTAAATGAATGGGATTCGGACTAGAAATAAGGATTTAAAATACAAAATGAATGAGTATTCGTGAAGAAAAGTCGGGTTAAATTAATCCCGAACACGTGCAAGGGCAAAACAGTCAAAAGATCGAAAGCCGATATAAATTCGACAGGAAAATTTAATTAAAAATATGGGATTGAGAAATCTTGATCAATAACGAAGAAATAATTATGAATTTATGAGAATTAATCAGGATTTTCACTTCGGAAAATAATCCCGAAAATAATCGAAAAATATACCGAAAAGTCAAAATAATACCGAAAAAATTATTTATTCATTAAATGAATTAAATAATAATTTTCTTAGATATTTTTACCAAATAATAATAAAATAATTGAATATAATAATAATAAAAATAAATTAATTAAAAAAACTCAAATTGAAATCGGGAAAGAACCCGAAAACGACCCACGCTACACCCGTGGAAACCGAAACCCACAGACGAACCACCGATGGCCGATGACCCCCGACAAAGAGCCGAGGAGGAAGAGGAGAGGCCGACGATCTTCAGGATACTAGAGACACGCCGTTTGGAGGTCGAAAGACGCCGATCGGAGGAAGGAAAAACCGAGGGAGAAACGGTTTGATTCCCCTGCGATCTAGGTGGCTGGGGGCGAACGGTGGGCACCGACGCGATCGGGTGGAGGAGCCGATCATTTTGAGACCAGTAGCGATCAGCAAAACGGTCAGAATCGTCGGTGACGACCAAGACCAGAAATGGGTACTGACGGTCGAGGGAGAACAGCCGGACCGGCCACTTTTCGGCTGTCTCGGACGAAACCGAGGCCAGATTCAAGAATCGGACGACCCAGTGGAGCTGCTGGCGACGAAAATCGATGGAGAACCGATCGATAAGGCACCGAACCGATCGAACTGGACTGAACCGGGTTGAACCGGACCAAACCGATTCAGCCAAGAAAGAGAGGAAAAAAAGGAGAAAAAGAGAAAAAAAAAGAAAAAAGGGAAGAATTTTTGGGGATACACCGAACTTCGGGTAAGTCGGTAAGCAATCAAAATTGACCGATTTGATTTTCTAGAAATTTATTTAAATTATATTCGATCGAAAAAATAACCCGAAATTAAATATAAATTGTGCAGTTCGATGATAAATTCCGAACGTGAGCGAATTGAACTTCGATTTGCACAACATCGCATAATCTCAGGTAAGTAAAGCTCATTTATGGCAATTTATATGATTATTCGCGTATTAGAAATGTAATTTTTACGTATTACGGATTTAATTTCGCATTTAATAGATAATATTGGAATTTTAAGTAAAATGTTGTAAATGATATACGGGCTATCTAAAGAGTTTGGAAGGAAGCCCAATGGGTATTGAGAGCCCAATAGGCCCGATGAAGGGATTAAATAAATGGAAACGAGCTGAAAATGGGTCGAGGCCCATTAAGATGCAATCGGGCCCAATAAAGTAAAACGGGCCCAGTATTTTAGATTCGATCAGTATAAGTGAACTATTGATAAGTATAATTGAATTAACCCAAATATATGGTTATATGCAGTTCCATAGACTTGGTTTGGAGCAAATTGGACTGAGAGACCTGGTACGGGCTAAACGGGATAAGCTCGCACGTGATTCCAGGTAAGGGAATTTTACGGACTACTAGAGGTAACTTTACAAAATTTCAACTTCATTTACAGTCTTTTAAATGGTCTGAAGAGTCTAGATTACAGATAAAACTTTTAGTGCCTCGGATGGGTAAATTACCAAAATACCCTTGTGAAGGGTAAAATTTCCATCCTTAGGAAAAATGTGGGAGGAGCAAGGACAAGAGGTTCCTGCTCGTTTCTTGAGATGTTTGAACACATGCATGAGTAGGCTGGCTAACTTTTAAATAAAAATGCACAGCATTTCATATTTTCAAAAGATGTTGATTTTCTTTGAAAATGATTTGAGAAATGTAGCTGCCGACATGATTTTATGAAAATGTGATGTGCTAGAGCTCAGCTCACACGAGTTTTGATTTGTGTGATGCATACCTTAGTGCTGGAGTGAGAGCTCGCACTAGAGTTTTACATGTATTGGTGCTGGAGTCTAACTTGCACCAGATTTTTTTATATATGATTTTCGTGACACAGTGCTCGAGTCTAACTCGCACCAGATTTCCACATGAAATGTGTATAGAGTGCTAGAGCTCAGCTCGCACTAGTTTTACTTGATTTTTATGAGAGTGCTGGAGCATTACTCACACTGGTTTTCTGAGAACATACGAAGAGCTGTGCTTAAAGCGTCGGGTAGACTGTGTCACACAGATTAAATAGGCTCACACGTGCGTTTTGAGATAGGGTATAAGCATCGAGATATGATATGAGTCCGCGGAGTACGTTGTACCGTGCAAGTAGCATAGAGTACATTGTACAGTGTGGCATCTTCGGATGCGTGGTATCTTCGGATACGTGGTATCTTCGGATACGAGTGGCATCTTCAGATGCGTGGGATCAGAAAAGACTGACGGGTTAGACTGACCCACCTCCCGGGCGATTCTCAATCGTGGTGAGACCCCGCACACTAGGATCTGTGTAGCAGAGGGGCTCACGAGGCTACATGGCCATAGTCCTGGTTATTTTCCTGAGATATACATATATTGCCTAGTCTCGCCTGTTGATGTTTTGAGACACTTATTTGCGGATTTTTATGTGAGTCTGGATCACCCGAAGGAGGGGTTGGATCTCGACTGAGACATAGTTTTGATGAAAATTAAACTGGGTTTTAAACGGAAACTTGCATGATGTTATTTTCCATGCTATTTAAACCTATGAATGATGTCAACTGGTTTTACATCACATTCAGTATATCGCATGGTACTGTTGCTTTAAAAAGCATTTGATTTCATGGTTTTTTGTGAGTCAGGAACACCCGAGGGAAGGGTTGAGTCCTGACTGTGTTGTAAAATTTTAACGATGATGAAATGTTTTAAATGGATATGCTTGTCGAGTTTTCCATGCTTTTAAATCCATATATGAACTTGTTTTACATGACATCATGACATCACGAATTATAATATCTGTTTTAAAATGTGCGGAGAAAGGGTGGTTTATACATGGCACCACGTTCATGTAGGTAGTATGGTTACCTACTTGTTCATAGGATTGTCTTACTGAGCTTGATGTGCTCACCCTTTTCATTTTCTCACACAGATTTCTTTCAGTAGATCGGGAGGCGACTGAGACTGCATTCCAGATATCCGCTGCTGCCCATTTTTGAGGTATATACACGTTGTATATATTTATTGTATCTAAATAACATAAGCACATTATTATATTTTGTATTGACACTGGGATGTATAGACTGGGTACATATTGTAAAGAATGAAAAGAAATTAGTGCATAACGTATAAATTAATATTTAATTTAAATTGTGCACTATCTATAAAATGTATGGTGATGGTATGGGCATTAACACACAACCCAATTATTGGTTGTGGTTGGTCACGATTCGGAGGATAGATAAGTATGAAAGAAAAACAAAAAAAAAAATTTACTCTGATTTTTGGGCAGTTTTGGGTCGTGACACTAGTTCACTTAGGCATTTAGACAAACACATGGTGTGCTTGCCTTAAGCCTTTCATAAGGTTCATTACAACATTTTATCAAACACTTGGCATGCTTGTCTTAAGGCATAAACTAGTTCATTCATGCATTTTATCAAACACCTTATATGCATGCCTTAGATACCTATCCAATCTTACAAATTGATGGCACCCAATTACACCATCATCATTTACATATCATAACCAACTTATACATGCCATTAAACATCACGCATGTTCATTATAAACAAATACCCATTTTTGGCCAACATGGATCAATACCTTAGGTGATGTTTTATCATGCAATTCATACACCAATCAATTCCATAAAATCCCTAGATCAACATATGTAAGATTAGTGGATTGAAAACTCACCTAGCTTGGAGTATTCAACTTGGTTGAAACTTGTGGGACTGTTCAACCCTTTCAAATCAGCTTGTTGGGTGCTGGTTTAAGAATTTGTTAATCTCCTCTCAATTTGGAACAACTTTCATGAAGATCACTTGTTCCAAATATGCTTGTAGATTGGTGAAATCTAGTGAGAGAAAGTTTGATGGTTATGGTTTTAATGGTGGCCGAAAATTACTTAATGAAGAAGACTTCCACACTTAGCAAAAATTTGATTTTTCCTTCTTAATTTCAGCCAACATATCCTTAAAAATCAGCCTATGTATTAGGCTTCCAAATTGGTTTGGGCTTGGTTAAGTTTTGGGCCTTAATTTGGACTTGAACTATTCATAATGGACTTGTCTTGAATTTCCTATTGGGCTTTCGGTTTGTGCCTAGATTTTCATATTTTAGGCTTTAATTTTCTTGGTAATTAGGCTTGTATTTATACAATTAAATGAGCCCACATTCGGCCTAATAGCTTAGCCCAATTTTCGGCCAACTTCATCCATGCATAGTGGGCTTTAACCATTTTAACTATTTGGCCCAATATCTTCTCTTTATTTTTAGCACATTTTAATTTAACCCTATATTTCATTTATTTTTCTAAGTCCTTGGCCAAATTCCTAAGTGTTCTTAGCCCGGGATAATTTTCTAATTGAGTTAAGTTAACCATGCTTTGGTTAACTAGTCAAAGCTTATTCTTCTATCATTGACTTTTCTCTTAGCTTTGACCATTGACCACGTTTAACTAAAGTCAACTAACCCAAATTCATGTATTTCAATGCATGGTTAGTCCATCTTGACGTTTTGGTCACCCGTGAAGGTGAAGTGTCAAAAACACCTCAAACAATCCATTTTAAGCTCATTTGGGCCCTTTTTGGAATTTTCACCACTTTAGCCTTATCGAGACCAAACCAAACCGACTTTCCTTCTTGACCTACCCTTAATTTGATGTTTTAAGTTTTTATCTTCAGTCAGAATGGTTGGAATCCGTTTGGTTTAACCTGAGCTCACTATAGCTCACAATTAGCATTTTCGTGCATTCATGTCGTTTTCTTCTTTCACTTGGACTTGGCATTGAATGAGCTTAATTGCGCCTAACTCTGTCTTAAGCCCGTTTTCCACATATTATTTCCCTTCATCGGGGTCTATTGGCTCATTGGGCCTATCACTACCCATTGGGCTTTGTTCCAAACTCTTTGGATAGCCCGTATATCATTTACGACAGTTAACTCAAAATTTTGGATATAATTCACTAAATGCGAAATTTAATCCGTAACTCGTAAAATAAATCTTAAATATGCAATAATCACATAAATTGTTGTAAATGAGCTTTACTTACCCGAGATTATGTGATGGTGCGCAAATCAAAGTTTGATTGGGCTCACGTTCGGAAGTTATCATCAAACTGCATAATTTTGTATATTTCATTCCGGGTCAATTTCTGATTAAATATAATTTAAATAAATTTCTCGAAAATCAAATCAGTCACTTTTGACCTCGTATCGACTTACCCGAAGTCCAATGTAATCCCAAAAAATTTTCCTTTTTCTTTTTCTTTCTTTTTCCCCTTTTTTTCTCCTTTTTCCCTTTCCTCTTTGGCTGAATCGGTCCGGTCCAGTTCAGCGCAGAAGCTTCTTCACTAAATCGCCGACTGGTTCTAGGCTTCCTTGGTCGTGTCGACGTCATCCGGCCTGTTCCCGACGCTCCACTGCTGCCGTTCGATGTGTCTCTAGCTGGGGAACACTCGGCTGGCCTCGATCGGGACCAATCACCACCGGTGGCCGTCGGATTCGCTTCTCCTCTCTGGGCTTCCCCTCTTCGATTCGACGGCTTCCGACGTCGGTGGAGCGCGTTGCAGGTGCCGATGAGTTCACGCCAACCTCCTCTTCCTTTTGAGGCCCCTTGCCTGGCCGTTGGGTCGACGGATGCTCACCGATGACGGGATCGGTCTTCCTCTTTCCTTTTTGTTCTCTCTCCCCGATTTTCAATTCAGATTTCTTTTTTTTTTAATAATAGATTTTTATTATTATTGTAATCATTAAAATAATATTAAAATTCCCAAAATATCCCAAAAAATCATATTAAATTCATTTAATCCATAAATGAATTTATCAGTCCGATTTTATCTTTTCGGTATATTTTTTCACTATTTTCGGGATCATTTTTCGAGGTAAAAATTTTGATAATTTCAAATAAATTCATATCTTGAACAATTGGACTCAAAATTCGATATTTTCCTCGTTATTGATCAAGATTTCTAAATTTCATATTTTTAATGAAATTTTCTCATCGAATTTATACAGGATTTCGGTCATTTGATCATTTAACCCCTGCACTCGTTCAAAAATCACTTTAACCCTTATCTCGCTGTTATGTAGCTTACATGCATTTTTAATTTCTTAAATAGTCGATTGCATGATAGTAAATACTCTTCTTATGATTCAATTATGAAATAAAGTGTTCGTACACATAGGAATCTTAGGGAAAAAGCTACATACGTAAATCGAAAACACGAGTCTGGCAAACTCTGCCACATTCTTCTTCATAACTGACCACCAATACACTTTTTGAAGATTTTGATACATCTTACTACTCCCCGGATGTCATGTGTATCTCAAAGAATGAGCTTCTGTCAAAATCAACCTCTTTAGCTGTGGATCTTTAGGAACACAAATTCTACCTCTAAACCTCAACAAGCCATCATCACTAACTATAAAATCAGTCACACTGCCCATCTGAATCTGACTTACCCAATCCATACAGTGTTAGTCAATATAGTGTTGGTCAATAAGCTGAGTCTGTCGTATCCGATCAATCAAATTCAATTCCAATCGCAGGCTAGCTACCATACAATCATTATCAGTATCAGAAAGGGCTATATCCATACTGAGGCTTGTAAACTGTTCAAATAATTCATGTTCCCTAACTATCATATATGATACCATCCCGAGGCCTTTCCTGCTCAAGGCATCAGCTACTAAATTCGTTTTACCCGAATGATAAAGTATCTCACAATCATAGTCCTTCATAAGCTCTGTCCATCTTCGTTGCCTCATAATCAATTCATTATGTGAAAACAAGTACTTTAGGCTTTTATGATTAGTAAAGATCTGAAATTTCTCATCGTATAAGTAGTGTGTCACGACCCTCCATGACTTAACCAAAACCACTACAATTTTTTTGTATTTTAACTTTCCTTTCTCCTTATTAATGGTTGGGTTGTGATTCGAGGTCAGCATCCTTGCTTACCATATCATTCATCCATTTTCATACATACAAGTCAATACACTATCCACTGACTGTAATTTATTTTATAATACATGTGAGCTCATATAAAATCTGATACAAATACATTCCCCATAATATATATCGTATACATCACTGTGTTGTTTATAAGTTTAGATACAGAACCGTATAAAATATGTATACCTGTCGATCGATAGGAAATAACAGTGGACAACAGGAATACTATCCCTAAAATGCTCTCACTCTACTGCTGATGCTCTGTAGAGAGATGTAAAAGAAAAAGGGGGTGAGCAAACAACTCGCTCAGTAAGCAAATCAGGCAAGCAAGTAGACATCTACACTATCTACTCAAAATAATGCTATGCCTCAAAATATCATTTCCTTAACTCACTTTCAAAGCATGTCTTTAAAATATATGCATATACTTGTATAGATTAAATCTCATGTACAGAAATCATGATTTCGTTCTCAAATGTAGGCATGTATTGCAAAATAATGCATCTTTAAAATATCACAATGCCTTTAGATAAATCGTGCCATTAATATTCAAATCAAAGTAAATATGGCATTTAATCATTCATAACACAATAATCGGATTCTGACCCATCCCTCAGGTCTATTTGTATCATAAATAAATTAGTCAGGTGATATATCATGTGAGACTCTATGGTGAAATGTAATAATATCCTGGACTATGGCCATATCCTATAATGGTGATCCCA
This sequence comes from Firmiana major, assembly GCA_033439115.1. Lineage (NCBI taxonomy): Eukaryota > Viridiplantae > Streptophyta > Magnoliopsida > Malvales > Malvaceae > Firmiana > Firmiana major. The sequence goes on from CM065904.1 coordinate 63,576,298, forward strand.
GGCAACAAAGATCTCGGTGTACGGGGCATCACTGCTGTAACGGGAGGGGGTCAGTCTATCACAACCGCCAGCTATAACCTCCTCAACTCCACAACACCACACGGTACAATGTACCCCATGCTACTCGCACGGTACAACATACTCTGAGGACCCTACATCACAATCGGGGTGCCTGTCATAGGTCTTAGGCCTCATACCATGGAATATAAATACCACGTCTCTAAATTCACATGCTAACATCTCATAGTGTAACACTCAGTCTACACGAGGAAATTAAGCATGGTTTTTCAACATGTCTTATATATCACATAAAATAGAGTGCGTGCCTTTGAGCGCGACTCACAGTCCACACTCCGCTCAAACACTGTTTCATATCACAAACTTAAACTCTAGTGCGAGTAAACCTCCAGCAACTAGGTTAATAAATAGTTCATGTTTCAAATCAAGTACGAGCAATAGCTCTAGTACCATGCTATGCACAAAACTCATCAAATCAAGTATGAGTAATAGCTCCAGTACTATGTCATGTATAAATCATGAAGAATCGAGTACGAGTAATAACTCTAGCACTCTTTCATGCATCTCATGTAAAATTCAAGTATGAGCAATGCTCCAGTACTCTATCATGCATAAATCATATAAAACTGAGTACGAGTAATAACTCCAGCACTCTATCATGCATTTCATGGAAATCTAGTGCGAATCACACATCAGCACTAATATATGTAGAAAATATATAAATCAAGTGCGAGCTGTGCACTAGCATGATTTATTCTCACATAATTCGATAGATGGCTCTTTAAAAAGGGATAATTTTCAAAACATCAAAATGAGCACTATAAAGTGTGCTTAATTCACATCAACCATAAAAACATTAGCCCATCTATTTATTCTTCTGCTAAACAGCAGTAAAACACTCAAAATGGTGGTTTCCATGCTTTTTACAACATTTCCCAAAAGTTGACTTTTTTTCTAAGGGTAAAATCGTAATTTGTCACTATTGGGTCACAATAATTATTAATCACTTTCTCTGACCCTCAAAGTTTTTGACTGAATGTAAAAGTAGACGAAAATATATGCAGGTATCTCTAACTACTCATAAAAGTCCCTTACCTGCAATCACTCAAGAAATTTTACTTTCTCAATGCTGCTCGATCTAGCAGTCCAATTCGCTCCTCCACTAATCTCTGGAGCTTCATATAACCATTTATCGGTTAATTACACTTTTCCTACTGTATTTCACATTAAATACAGTCTATTTCACTTAATGGGCTTTAATAAACCTTAATAGGCCTAACTATGCCTTAAGCCCATTTCTATTTTACTATTCATTTTCGTTGGGCCTATTGAGCTTGTGGGGCTCACCAACTCTTATTGGGCTTATCCGAGACCCATTACATCACATTGGACTGAAACCAATTGGGCTTGTCCCATTGGACCTCTCGACCACATGCCATGGTCGAGAACATCCCATGCTGTCGGTCATACCATGGCATGTCGTCCATGTCCATTTGTTTAGCTAATTCACTTAGGCATTTTCACAAACATTTGGTTTGCAATGTTCTTAAGCTTCAGTCAGTTCATTTAGGCATTTTATCAAACACCTTGATTGCCAACTAATTCATGTATCAATTAATCAAATTGATTAATTTTAACTATATCATAATCATGAACACATGTATATCAACTCATTTATGCCTTAAAACCATATGGGCATTCATCAATATATCACTACTCACTCTCGGCCTAACCATGTTCATAGTGATTTCATATGTTTCAATGCTTAAAACATATACCAATATACTTAAAATCATTCATACATTAACATATATGAATTTAAAAGCTTGAAATTATACCTAGAATACATGTTCACACTTGGTCGAAACTTTGGAGCCTCATGGTTTGCACACTATGGCTTCTTGATATCCAATTCCAACATATGTCACTCTCCTCTCAATTTGGAACAACTTTCATGAAGAATACAAGTTCTAAATATGCCTAAATCCTAGTGTTTTCTAGTGAGAGAAAGCTTGGATAAATGTATTTCAATGGTTTCTTCTTCTAGCCAAGAATGGTACGGTGAAGATGACAATGGTGTGGCTGATTTTATAAGCCATTTACTTAGCCATTAAGCCTTACTTTCCAGCCATTATAATTGACTTCCTAAGGTTTAGTTATGAGTCACCTAATGAGTCATAGTTAACTTTAACTAAAGGGTTAGATATTTAATCCAATTGGGCATCTCGGTTTGGGCCTTCCTAATGGGCTTTCAGGCTGAAATATTTACTATACCTCGAGCCTTTAATTGTCTAAATATTTAGCCTTTCAATCAGTCCAACAATTCAGTCTAAGGGACCTAAGAAATTCGATCTACATTTAGTATACCTTAATTGGCTTTAAAATCTTTACTTTGGCCCATTACGTTTTTAACCATTAAATTTAATCCGAAATCCGTCCGAATAAATTTTCCTTACTTCCGAGGATGATTATCTTGTATTCTGACCAAAAATATTTTTCCTCAAATATTTCTCCATACTTAGGTTAATTTTTAACCATGGTTAGTCAACTATGGTAAAAGTCCATTTTCTTAACTATAGTTGACTTTTTCCTTAATCATTGACCAAGTTGACTTTTTCTCAAAATTTCAAAAGTGTCATATCTTATGTTTTACACTCTCGTCTTTACGTTTTAGCCATTTCCAGTAGGTAAGTACACCCGAAATACCTTAAATACCTTAACTCGCTAAAAAGGTCTATTTTACCCTTTTTAGCTTTTACTCTCGTTCTTTGTGTTCGGGACTAAATCAAACTGACTTTCCTTCATGAGCTCTCTATATTTTCTCATTTTAAGTTCTTCTCTCCATTCAAAATGATTCAGATCCATTCGGTTTAACCTGTGACTCTTATAGCTCACATTAGTCTTTTATGTAGCTTTTAAGTGTTAAAGCATTTCACTAACATTTAAATCTAGTAAATACTTTTCTTATGATTTAAATAACTTAATACATGTATGTACATATATAAATCATAAGGAACAAGCTACATAAAAATACGGGTCTGACAATCCTCCCCAACTAAGAAAATTTGGTCATCTAAATTAGAACCAAGTTAGTCATCAAACTGATGGGGGTGCTTCTCTCGCATCAGACTCTCCACCTCCTAAGTAGCCTCCTCTGAAGTATGATGCTGCCAGAGAACTTTCACTAATCCGATAGTCTTTGATCTCAAGACCTTCTCCTTCCTATCCAGTACCTAAATCGGTCTCTCAACATATGACATGTCCTCTCTGAGATCCAACGGCTCATAACTAATCACATGTGCCGGATCCGGGTGATAGTTCCAAAGCATCGATATATGGAAGACGTTATGGACTCCTAATAAGTCAGGTGGCAATGCCAACCTATACGCCTTATCTCCCACTCGATCAAGTATCTCAAAGGGTCCAATATAGCAAGGATTCAGCTTCCCTCTCTTTCCAAATCTCGCTATGCCCTTGGAAGGAGAAACTTTCAGAAACACTGATTCACCGACTACAAACTTTAGTGGCCTTCGTCTCTTGTCAGTGTAACTCTTCTGTCTACTCTGAGCTATCCTCAATCTCTCTACAATCAAACGGACATCCTCAGATGCTTGTGTAACCAAGTCAGGAGTGAAAATCTTATAGTCGCCCACTTCTTCCCATCCAATAGGGGAACGACATCTACGGCCATATAAAGCCTCATACGGTGCCATCCCGATACTCGAATGATAGCTGTTGTTGTAGGCGAACTCGGCTAGTGGCAAGTGATCATCCCAGGAGCCTCTAAAATCTAGCACACATGCTCTCAACATGTCCTCCAGAGTCTGTATAGTACTCTCTGACTGACCATCTGTTTGAGGATGGAAAGCAGTGCTTAAACTCAACTGGGTTCCCATGGCTTCCTGAAAATGTTCCCAAAAGTGAGGAGTGAAGCGAGAATCCCTATCAGAGACTATGCTTACTGGTACACCATGTAACCTCACTACCTCTCGTACATACAGCTCTGCCAATGAACTCAGATTATCGATAGCTCTCATAGCTAGGAAGTGGGCTAACTTCTTTAGTCTATCGACGATCACCCATATTACATCGTGATTCCTGCAAGTTCTCGGTAAACCCATCACAAAATCCATGGTGATATGCTCTCATTTCTATGTTGGTATTGGTAGAGGCTGCATTAACCCTGCAGGCTTCTAATGCTCTACCTTCACCTGCTGACATACGAGAAATTTCATCAAAAAATCTGCTACATCTCTCTTCATACCCAACCACCAGTACACCTTCCGGAGGTTCTGATACATCTTGTTACTCCCCGGATGTAACGTGTACCTCGACGAATGAGCTTCAGCCAATATTAATCTCCTGAGTCCTGGATCCTTGGGAACACACAATCTGCCTCTGAATCTCAGTAGTCTTTCAGAACTCAACTCAAAGTCAGTCACTGTGCCCATCTGCATCTGACAACTCACATCAATGCAAAACAGATAAGTCTGCTGAGCCACTCTGATCTTGTCCAACAGATCTAGCTCCAAACGTAGACTAGCTATCACATAGCCTGTATCCATCTCAAAAGGCACAACTCCCAGACTGAGGCTAGCAAACTGCTCTAGTAACTGATGTTCCCTAACCATCATGTACGATACCATCCCTAGGCTCTTCCTACTCAAAGCATCAGCTACAACGTTAGCCTTTCCCGAATGATAAAGTATCTCCCAATTGTAGTCCTTCAGAAGCTCTAGCCATCTTCTCTGTCTCATGTTCAATTCTTTTTGTGAGAACAGATACTTGAGGCTCTTGTGATCGGTAAATATTTGGAACTTCTCACCATACAAGTAGTGGCGCCATACCTTCAATGCAAACACTACTATTACTAACTCCAAATCATGGGTGGGATAGTTCTTCTCATGATCTTTCAGCTGTTTGGATCCATAAGCAACTACCCTTTCATCCTGTATCAATACACAGCCCAGTCTCTAATGCGAAGCATCGGTATACACTGCAAATCCTCTTGAGCTGGTAGGGATAGTGAGAATCAGATCGGTGGTCAATCGATGCTTCAACTCCTGAAAAATCTTCTCACAATCCTCATTCCATATGAACGGTACACTCTTCCAAGTGAGACGTGTCAACGAAGCAGCCAACTTCGAAAATCCCTCAACGAATCTTCGATAACATCCAGCTAAACCCAAAAAACTCTTGATCTCAGTGACTGTCCTCGTCTGTTCCCACTGAACTACAGCCTCTATCTTGGATGGATCAACCGATACACCATCCTTCGATATAACATGTCCCAAAAATGAGATCTGTGACAACCAAAAGTCACACTTACTAAGCTTAGCATATAACTTCTACTCTCGTAGAGTCTACAATACAATTCTGAGGTACTCACCAATATGTCATCGATAAAGACGATAACAAACTGATCCAAATATGGCTTGAACACATCGTTCATCAAAGCCATGAAAGCCACGGGAGCATTCGTCAATCCGAATGGCATAACCAAGAACTCATAATGGCCATATCAGGTACGATTTGGGTACATCTCCACTCTGAACCCTCAGCTGATGATACCCAGACCTCAGATCAATCTTGGAAAAGTCCTGAGCTCCCCGAAGCTGATCCAACAAGTCGTCAATGCGTGGAAGGAGATACCTATTCTTGATAGTGGCCTTATTCAACAATCGGTAATCTATACATAATCGGAGGCTCCCATCCTTCTTCCTTCCGAATAAAATCGATGCTCCCCAAGGTGAAACACTCGGTCTAATAAAACCCATATCCAATAACTCCTGCAACTGTCTCTTGAGCTCTTGCAGCTCAACTAAGGCCATGTAATAAGGTGGTCTCGAAATATGCTCCGTACCAGGCACCAAGTCTATACAGAACTCCATCTCTCTGTCTGGTGGTAACCCTAACAACTCATCCAGAAAAACATCTGGGTACTCACTGACCACAGGAATATCTAATAACTCCGGATGTGTCTTATCAGTATCTACCACGTACGCAATGAAACCTTAATATGTTGAAGGTTTTCTAAGTCAGCATATCATATTATAATCATAACTACTACTTTCATTTCTTTTCATTAAACTTTACAACATATCTAGTAGGGTTAGGAAACATAACTATCTTAGCATAACAGTCTAAAACAGCATGGTTTATATATAACCAATCCATTCCTAAGATTACATCAAAGTCGCTCATACTTAGCAATATTAGATTGGCTGTCATATCCTTATTCCCTACTCTCAACTTGCAATCATTAAATACATACTCTACAAGCTGACTACTATTCATAGGCGTACTATTCAGCATTATCATACATAACGGTGTACGCGCTACATGTCTTACTAATTTACAAGCAAATGAAGGCGATACAAATGAATGTGTGGCACCAGGATCAATTAAAACATATGCTTCAATATCATAAATCAGGATGTTACCTCATATCACATCCGATGAAGCATCCACTATGCCCTAGTCCAAAACATGTATGCGCCCTCGACCGATCACTTGCTTCCCCTTCTATTCTGTTGTTGCTCTCCTCCTCGAAGCAGAAGGATCAACTGGAGCTCTCTCTGGCTCCCTGCCCTTCAGTGGAGTAGTCTTAACCATCTCTGTGCAAGCTCTAGCAATATGCCCTGATTTCTCGTATCAGAAGCACACTATAGGAGTCAGAGGACAAGGTCTACCTCCATGCTGTCTACCGCATCTACTGCACTGATCGGTAGCAGGTCTCTGTCCTCCAATGATAATACCCTTCGTTGGAGCTACGGTCAAATAAGTAGAAGATCTAGTAGGTCTCTCTCGTGCTTCCTCAATCCATGGTCTCTTACCGAAGAGTCTCCTCCCTCTTCGATAACTGAAACCTCTATCTCTAGTCGGTCTCTTCCTCTCTCTATCACGGCTCCGACTAAACTTCCCGAACTCGGAAGCATTCCTCCCATAATCCTGCTCACACAGTTGCACTCTGCGCACTGCTTTCTCATATATGTGGCTATATCAAATAGGACTAGTCTGAATCGCAGAACCGGTCTTAATCTATCAATGAACCTGTGGACCTTCTTGGTCTCACTATACATGGTGTCTGGGTTATATCTCCCCAGGGATAAGAATCTAGTCTCATATTCGTCCACGGATAAACTCCCCTAGTTCAGTCCCAAAACCTCAGCCAGTAGTTTCCGTTGTGCGGTATCGGGAACAAATTGCCTCTTAAAAGTATCCCGAAATATCTCCCAACTAATATTTATATGTCGGGCTCTCAATATGGGTTTGGTGGACTTCCACCAATGCTCTGCAGCTCCCTTCAATAGGAACCTAGTAAATGCGACCATCTCCAATGTCGTACACTCGAAGAATTCATAAAGTTTCTCCATCTCTCCAACCTACTCCTCAGCGGCAACAGGATCCTTGACCTCGCTAAAACATAGAGGTCTAAACTTCTGGAACTATCGCAACCGATCCAGATCACATCCATACCCTAATCCACTACTACCCGAAACTGGTGGGGGTGTAGGAGTATCTTTAGTCTGCGGTGCATGAGCTGTCTCAGTAAGTGTATCAGGAGCAACTGCCTCTCTTGTCGCAGTTCCTGCCTCCTGTCCCTGCCTACATGGCATCGTCTATGCCAATATCTCAACTATCGTCACTAGGCTACGCTCTAACCTCGTAAAACGCACCTCAGCACACTCTGGTACCTCAGTAGCACCTGGAGTCTCATGGGTAGGTAATGACTTAGTAGCAGCTCATCTCTCAGGCCTATCTCTACGGCCTCGAGCCCTACCTCTTGTCCCTCTACCACTATGAGTATTCACCATATAGGAACTTAGCCTATATTCCTGCATTCAAAATCATAAATTAGTCTGTTTCCCATCTGGTATACACAGTTGTATCTAAACATAGCACAATACTATGGGGATGTACACTTTTCTATTTTTCTAACACCGACTCACATTAGACCAACCTCTGCTCTGATACCATTCTGTCATGACCCTCCATGACTTAACCAAAACCACTACAAATTCTTCGCATTTTAACTTACCTTTCTCCTTATTAATTGTTGGGCTGTGATTCAATGTCAGCATCCTTGCTTACCATATCATTCATCCATTTTCATACATACAAGTCAATACACTATCTACTGACTGTAATTTCTTTTATAATACATGTGAGCTCATATAAAATCTGATACAAATACATTCCTCATAATATATATTGTATACATCACTGTGTTATTTATATGTTTAGATACAAAACCGCATAAAATAAGTATACTTGTCGATCGATAGGAAATAACAGTGGACAACAGGAATACTATCCCTCAAATTCTCTCACTCTGCTGTTGATGCTCTATAGAGAGATGTAAAAGAAAAAGGGGGGTGAGCAAACAACTCACTCAGTAAGGAAATCAGGAAAGCAAGTAGATATCTATACTATCTACTTAAAATAATGCTATGCCTCAAAATATCATTTCCTTAACTCACTTTCAAAGCATGTCTTTAAAATATATACATATACTTATACAGATTAAATCTCATGTACAGAAATCATGATTTCGTTCTCAAATGTAGGCTTGTAGTGCAAAACAATGCATCTTTAAAATATCACACTACCTTTACATAAATCATGCCATTGATATTCAAATCAAAGTAAATATGGCATTTAATCATTCACAACACAATAATCGGATTTCGACCCATCCCTCAGGTCTATCCGTATCATAAATAAATCAGTCAGGTGATATATCATGTGAGACTCTATGGTGAAATGCAATAATATCATGGACTATGACCATATCCTATAATGGTGATCCCAGGAAACACAAATCTCGGTGTGTAGGGCATCACTGCTGCAACGGGAGGGGGTCAGTCCATCACAACCACCAGCTATAACCTCCTCAACTCCACAACACCACACGGTACAGTGCACCCCATGCCACTCGCATGGTACAACGTACTCTATGGACCCTACATCACAGTCGGGGTGCCTACCATAGGTCTTAGCCCTCATACCATGGAATATAAATACCACGTCTCTAAATCCTGATATGCCCTAAAGGTATTGTTCACAACTGCACGGGTCGTACAAGTAATAATGGGATTTGAGTCCCGAGTTATCGTCCATCAGAGAAGTTGATCAGCCTAATTAAGTACCGGTTAATTTTACCCTATGTATATTCTAGCAAATTATGAATTTTAAGGGAGTGATCTACATGGCTAACAATACTGAAAATAATAAAAACTATAAAATAAAGAAAATAAAACCGAGATAAAATTGCTTACAGTGCTCTGAGCAATTGAAAGCAAAAACCTACAGAAATAATTAAAACAGTTAAAAATTTATTAACGCAATTAAAATAAAGTGCAAATATCAAAACAAGATAAATTAAACTACAATTAAACTAACCTAAAATAAAATATGCATGTAATTAAACTAATTAATAAAAATGCAAATTAAACTAAACTAAAACTTAATGAAAATAAAATCCTAGGAAATTAAGAGAATAACTATAAAACTACATGTCTAACATATTAACTCTAAACTAATCCTAACTATATCTAATTACTAACTTAACAATAGAATCTAACTAATGCATGTACCAATTTTAATCTAACTTAATTCTAAATGTAACCCTTAAAACACTTAACTAAAAATTAAATCCTAAAACATAAAATATAAAATTAACTACTAACTAAAAAAATTAAAACTAAAAAATAAATTGACATGCAATGATATTAATCTAACCTACCATTCTAATTGATTGAATTAACTAACTAACAACTAACAAATGCATAAAAATAGAAAAAATGCATTAAACTATAGCAAAATGATTAAAATGACATGGCCAAACATGGCCTTAAGCTACTTTGCCATAAGAGTGGTCCCGATTTGCACTGCTACTGTGCATGATCTTCTCGGTTTCATCTTCATTTTGCTTCGGTCTGTCCAGACGTGTCCAGCTACATGTTCTCGAGTTTGTCCTGATCTGCTATCCTCATCAACTCTGCTCGGTTCCATGTGCAGCATCCATTCTTGCAACAGCCCAGCACGTTACCAACCACTTCATCTTCATTTTCTACCCATGCCGCTGCCTGCCAGACATGCTCTACACGTCTTCAGCTCCTGCTCCTGCTTCTTACTCTTGATTTTGTCCAACTACTGCTGATCATGCTCACTGGTCAGACAGCCCAGTTGTACCTATGGTACCAGCTTTCTTTATCACCAAACATCAGTAGTCACCAAGGTTCCAGCATCCTTCCTGCTAGTGATACTCGAGGATGTCCAACAGCTGGAGCAGCAGGGATCAAGCACCCATGAAGTGACATTGAGCAAACTTGCAACAGAATGGGGTGCTCCAGTAACTGTCTATCAACTAAAACCAGCAACTGTGGCAACCGATTCCTCTACACGCAGCAGCTACTCCACTTTCCTGCTAACCAATGAAAATCTGGAAAATGACAATGAACAGTAAATGACAAATGAAACAGGGGAGAGCAGAGAGTGATTAGTGGTTCTCGGTTATGGCTACTTCTGTTGCTATGGGTTCCTGGTCTACTGGTTTGCTGCCGGGTTTCTTTCATGGTTCATGACATCAAATCAGCTCCCCACAATCTTGAGTAACAATGACAGCTAACGAAAAGGAAAAAAATAAAACTAACATGGGAAGCAAACCTAGAATCATTGAACAAAAAAATAAAAAAAAAAAACTACAAATGGGAAGCAAAAACCGAGAGCTATATAAACAACATAGAGGGTCTTCAAATAAAAACATAAGCAGTTAGATCAAACCGAGAGATACCACTAGGAATTATCAGCTATGTATGTTAAAACTAGAAAAACAAAGGGCCGATTATAACCAAACCGAGAACATGAAATGAGCAAATGAAGCTGCAAATAAAACATGAAACGCTTTTCATAAATGATAACAATTAAAGATTAACATGAATAGTAAAATAAGAAATGATTTTTGGGAAAAGCTTCTAAAAAAATAAAAACTAAACTAATCTAACTATGCTACTCTAACTACATCTACACTAAAAACTACCCCTAACTTACATCTACTCCTACTTACATTACATAGTTTTTTCAATTGTCATCCTTTCCTATTTATACACACACTTAGGGGTAAAATTGTAATTCTTCATCCTAGATGAGTTGGCATTGTTTGGCCACTTGTCTTCACACCATTGGCTCCTTGAAAAAAAATATTTCCATGTCATCTATCTTCTTGTCCAATTGGATGTGCAAGGTGGCATGGCTCGTGTTGTCCGTGTGGTCCAATCTCGATTTTAACCCAATTTCGATCCATTTTCTATCGAAATTTTTAAAATTCATCCAGATTTGATTTATCTGCAAACATGAGAATTTTAATTAAATAAAGGGAATAATTAACAGAATAAATTGGGGCTTTAAATAATTAATTAGAAAATTAAGCACAAATAATTCTATTTTCATAGAATTATCAGATCCACATGCGAAGATCTCATAGTGTGACACTCAGTCTACCCGAGAAAATCAAGCATGGTTTTTCAACATGTCTTATATATCACATAAAATACAGTACACGCCTTTGAGCGCGACTCACAGTCGACACTCCGTTCAAACACTGTTTCACATCACAAACTCAAACTCTAGTGCAAGTAAACCTCCAGCAACTAGGTCAATGCATAGTTCATGTTTCAAATCAAGTTCGAGCAATAGCTCCAGTACCATGCTATGCACAAAACTCATCAAATCAAGTACGACCAATAGCTCCAGTACTAAGTCATGTATAAATCACGAAGAATCGAGTACGAGTAATAACTCTAGCACTCTATCATGCATCTCATGTAAAATTTAAGTACGAGCAATGCTCCAGTACTCTATCATGCATAAATCATATAAAACTGAGTACGAGTAATAACTCCAGCACTCTATCATGCATGTCATGGAAATCTAGTGCGAATCACACATCAGCACTAATATATGTGGAAAATATATGAAATCAAGTGTGAGTTGTGCTCTAGCACGATTTATTCTCACATAATTTGATAGATGGCTCTTTAAAAAGGGATGATTTTCAAAACATCAAAATCAGCACTATAAAGTATGCTTAATTCACATCAACCTTAAAAATATTAGCCCATATATTTATTCTTCTGCTAAACAGCAGTAAAACACTCAAAATGGTGGATGCCATGCTTTTTACAACTTTTTCCAAAAGTTGACTTTTTTTCCTAACTAAGGGTAAAATCGTAATTTGCCACTTTCGGGTCACAAAAATTATTATTCACTTTCTCTGACCCTCTAAGTTTTTATGTGAATGTAAAAGCAGATGAAAATACGTGCAGGTATCTCTAACTACTCAAAAAAGTCCCTTACCTGCAATCACTCGAGAAATTTTACTTTCTCAACGCTGCTCGATCCAGTAGTCCAATTCGCTCCTCCACTAATCTTTGGAGCTGCATTTAACCATTTATCAAGTTAATTACACTTTTCCTACTGTATTTCACATTAAATACAATCTATTTCACTTAATGGGCTTTAATAAACCTTAATGGGTCTAACTATGCCTTAAGCCCATTTCCATTTTACTATTCATTTTCGTTGGGCCTATTGGGCTTGTGGGGCCCACCAACTCTTATTGGGCTTATTCGAGACCCATTACATCACATTGGGCTGAAACCAATTGGGCTTGGCCCATTGGACCTCTCGGCCACATGCCATGGTCGAGAGCATCCCATGCCGTCAATCACACCATGGCATATCGTCCATGTCCATTTGTTTAGCCAACTCACTTAGGCATTTTCACAAACACTTGGTTGGCAATGTTCTTAAGCTTCACTTAGTTCATTTAGGCATTTTATCAAACACCTTGATTGCCAACTAATTCATGTATCAATTAATCAAATTGATTAATTTTAACTATACCATAATCATGAACACATGTATATCAACTCATTTGTGCCTTAAAATTATATGGTTATTCATCAATATATCACTTCTCACTCTCGGCCTAACCATGTTCATAGTGATTTCATATGTTTCAATGCTTAAAACATATACCAATATACTTAAAATCATTCATACATTAACATATATGAATTTAAAAAGCTTGAAATTATACCTAGAATTCATGTTCACACTTAGCCAAAACTTTGGAGCCTCACGATTTGCACACTATGGCTTCTTGATAGCCAATTCCAACATATGTCACTCTCCTCTCAATTTGGAACAACTTTCATGAAGAATGCAAGTTCCAAATATGCCTAAATCCTAATGATTTCTAGTGAGAGAAAGCTTGGATAAATGTATTTCAATGGTTTCTTCTTCTAGCCGAGAATGGTATGGTGAAGATGAAAATGGTGTGGCTGATTTTATAAGCCATTTACTTAGCCATTAAGCCTTACTTTCCAGCCATTATAATTGACTTCCTAAGGTTTAGTTATGAGTCACCTAATGAGTCATAGTTAACTTTAACTAAAGGGTTAGATATTTAATCCAATTGGGCCTCTCGGTTTACGCCTTCCTAACGGGCTTTCGGGCTGAAATTTTCACTATACCTCAGGCCTTTAATTTTATAAATATTTGGCCTTTCAATCGGTCCAACAATTCGGTTTAAGGGACCTAAGAAATTCGATCTACGTTTAGTATATCTTAATGGGCTTTAAAATCTTTACTTTGGACCATTACGTTTTTAACCATTAAATTTAATTTGAAATCCATCCGAATAAATTTTCCTTACTTTCGGGGATGATTATCTTGTATTCTAACTAAAAATATTTTTTCCCAAATTTTTCTCCATACTTAGGTTAATTTTTAACCAAGGTAAGTCAACTATGGTAAAAGTCCACTTTTCTTAACTATAGTTGATTTTTTCCTTAATCATTGACCAAGTTCACTTTTTCTCAAAATTTTGAAAGTGTCATATCTTATGTTTTACACTCTCGTCTTTACGTTTTAGCCATTTTTGGTAGGTAAATACACCTGAAATACCTTAAATACCTTAACTCGCTAAAAAGGTCTGTTTTACCCTTTTTAGCTTTTACTCTCGTTCTTTGTGTTCGGGACTAAATCAAACTAACTTTCATTCATGAGCTCTCTATATTTTCTCATTTTAAGTTCTTCTCTTCAGTCAGAATGATTCAGATCCACTCGGTTTAACCTGTGGCTCTTATAGCTCACATTAGTCTTTTATGTAGCTTTTAAGTGTTAAAACATTTCACTAACACTTAAATCTAGTAAATACTCTTCTTATGATTTAAATAACTTAATACATTTATGTACATATATAAATCATAAGGAACAAGCTACATAAAAATATGGGTCTGACATAGTGGCGCCATATCTTCTGTGCGAATACTACGACAGTCAACTCCAAATCACGGGTCGGATAGTTCTTCTCATGGTCCTTGAGTTGTCTGGATCCATAAGCAATTACCTTCTCATTCTGCATCAGTACACAGCCTAGTCTCTGTCCCAATGCATCCGTATATACAGAGAAACCTCTTGAGCTTTTCAGTATGGTGAGAATAGGTACGGTGTCAATTGATGCTTAAGTTTTTTTTATAAAAAAAAAAACTCTTTTCACAAGCATCATTCCACTCAAACGCAACATCCTTCCGAGTGAGACGAGTCAATAGAGCAACCAATTTAGAGAAACTCTCTACAAATCGATGGTAATATCCAGCTAAACCCAAAACGTTCTGAATCTCTTTGATTGTTTTGGGCTTGTCCCACTAAACTACAGCTTCAATTTTGGACGGATCAACAGACACCCCTTCCTTCGATACAACATAGCCCAAAAATGATATATGTTCCAACAGAAATCACACTTATTGAGCTTCGCATATAGCTTCCTCTCTCTGAGGGTCTGTAAGAAAATGCTCAAATGTTGCTCGTGTTCTTCCCTAGACTTCGAATACACCAAAATGTCATCAATGAACACTATGACAAATCGGTCCAGGTATAGCTTGAACACCCCATTCATCAATGCCATAAAAGCTACAGGAGCATTCGTTAACCCGAAAGGTATAACCAAGAACTCATAATAGCCATATCGAGTGCGAAAAGCTATCCTGGGTACATCCTCTCTCCAAATCTTCAATTGATGGTACCCATATCTCATATCTTTATTAGAAAAGATTTGTGCTCCCCAAAGTTGATCCAACAGATCATCAATATGTGGAAGGGGGTACTTGTTCTTAGTGGTAGCTTTATTCAACAATTTGTTATCAATGCACAACCGGAGGCTTCCATCATTCTTCGCAACGAACAAAACCGGTGCTCCCCAAGGTGAAACACTTGGTGTAATAAACCACTTTGTCCAGTAATTCTTGTAATTGCTTCTTTAGCTCCTCCAATTCCACTAGAGCTATTTTATATGGTGGTTTGGATATCAGCTCAGTACCAGGCACCAAATCGATACAAAACTTCATATCTCTATCTGGTGGCAACCCTGGTGGGTCATCCGAAAAGACATCAGGAAACTCCCTGACCATTAGAATGTCTATCAATTTTGGATATGCCTTATCCGTATCAACCACATATGTGATATACCCTTCATAGTATTATCCACATAGTTAGTACCACAATTTATATTCCTTCAATGGCAATAACTAAAATCTTTCATTACTTCTTATCGAACTTTACAATATATTTTTCAGGTGTAAAAAACATTAGTGTCTTAAAATAACAATCTAAGATAACATGGTTTGCAGCGAACCAATCCATTCCCAGTATTACATCAAAATCACACATGTTTAACATGATAAGGTTAGCTGACATATCCTTATTTCCTACTCTTAACTTACAATTCTTATACACACACTCTATCAATTGACTATCCCTCATTGGTGTGCTAAAAAGCAACGCCCTACCTAAAGGTACAGGCTTTACATACGGAAGTAGTTTATATGTAAATTCAGGCGATATGAATGAATGCATGGCACCAAGGTCAATTAAAACAAATGTTTCAACATCAAAAACCAAAATGGTACCTTTAACAACTCTGCTGAAGCATCTGCGGCCTCCTGGTCAAAGGTAAACACTCGATCGCGTTCCGTAACTTGCTTCCCTTTCTCTTCACTTGTAGCCCTCCTTCTCGAGGCAGAAGTACTAGATGTATCTTTCCCTGACTCCTTGCCATTCACTTGAGCTGTCTCAGAATTCTCTAGGCAATCTCTCATTAGATGCCCTGTCTTATCGCATCTATAACATGCTCCAATAGTCACATAGCAAATCTTGTTACTATGATACCTACTACACAATCTGCATTGTTCTATAGTAGGCCAGGGTTCTCTAATAACTATACCCATGGTTAGAGTTGGGGCCGGTAACATAGCTGGCTTCATCGTCCTATCCCGGATCTCCTCAATCCTCAATCTCTTACGGAATTGCCTTCTCCCTACTCTGAAGCCTCTATCATCCCTGTTCTCTTTCTATCTCTATCTCTATCTCTACCCCTACCTGCCTTAGCGAACTCGGAGGCATGTAGCTCATAATCCTATTCTTATAGCTACGCTCTACGCACTGCCTCCTCATATGTAGAGATGTCCAATAGGGCCAGTTGGGACCTAATAGATGGTCTCAGCCCATCAGTAAACCTTTCAGACCTCACTACTCATGGTATCGGGATCATATCTACCTAGGGATGTAAATCTTGACTCATACTTATCCACAGATCTATTTCCTTGGATCAAACTCATGAACTCTATCTGTAACTTCCTCCTAGCAGTGTCCAGAACATACTATCTTTAGAAAGCCTCTAAAAATATCTTCCAAGTAACGACTATATGTCGAGCCCTCAATAAAGGTCTGGTGGACTTACACCATCGTTCTACCTCTCCCTTCAGCATGAAGATAGCAAAGGCAACCTTATCGGTCATGGAACACCTGAAGAACTCATAAAGTTTCTTGATCTCGTTCACTCGGTCCTCAATAATCAATAGGTTCTTTACCCTGCTAAACGACGGTGGTCGAAACTTCTGAAACTACTTTAACCTATCTAACTAGCAGTCATACCCCAACTCATTACCAGACTACTGTAGGGCCACTAAGGAAGGTGTAGGCTGAATGGGAGGGTTCTATGTAGGTACAGTAGGTGTAGACGATCCTACTGTCGATGGCATAGGTGCAGGTTCTGCGGGTGCAGGTGTCTCAGGTGCGGCTACAGGCGTAGCTGAAGCAACTTGGCCAGTTGTGCCCTGCATACTATCAAACCTCACCATAGCCTAACTCAACAGTGCCATTATGTTATCCATACTCCGCTAAAAACTAGCAAAGCAGGCATTAGCAATCTTTGTGGGACCCTGTGGGACATGGTTAGATAAGGACTCAGTCTGGCTCACAGGCTTACATCTACGACCTCTAGCACGTGACCTCGCCCCTTTACCACGGCGTCTATCAGTCATAGTGACAAATTCTTGCATTCACAATCATTCTTTATTATAACCACAGCCCGGTATACACAATTGTATCTAAACAATGCACAGTAACATGGGGATGTAAACTTTCCTGATCACTAGCACCGATTCATATCAGACAAACTAGGCTCTAATACTTCTGTCGTGACACTTTTTTTCTCAAAACCACTACAATTTTTTCACTTTTTCATGACCTTCCTTTTTCATTTCATATACATATTAGATGTTGGGCTATGAGTCAATGCTAGTCTTGTCATATTACATATTTTACCATCCATTTTTGTATTATGCTATCATACCGGGATGTCATGTCATATAACTTTTATGGAAACATTTCATAACTGTATTTACATACGTTTACATCCCAAATATTACATCCATGTATATTACTGAGCTGTTACATGTTCAGATACAAAAATTATATAAATGTGTTTACCTTCTCGCACGATGGGAAGCTGCAAGCGATTGGAATGCAGACTGGTGCTGACTCTCTATCTATGATAGGTGC
Source organism: Firmiana major (assembly GCA_033439115.1). Classification (NCBI taxonomy): domain Eukaryota; kingdom Viridiplantae; phylum Streptophyta; class Magnoliopsida; order Malvales; family Malvaceae; genus Firmiana; species Firmiana major. The sequence goes on from CM065904.1 coordinate 63,594,226, forward strand.
TCTGTAGAGAGGGGAAAATGAAAGGATGAGCACAACTAGCTCAATAAGGCAAATATGCAAGCAAGTAGATAACTACACTATCTACATGCTCATAATGCCATGTTGTAAAACAACCACTTTCTTTTAAAACAATAGCATAAGTTCCTGAATGTAATCTATGCAGTATCATTTAAAACTCGTTCGTATAGCAATCATGCTCTATTCAATAAACCATATCATTCATTTTCATTCAATTATTTAAACCATGTATCAAGGATCCAACCTATCCCTGGGGTGTACCTCGATTCCATATAAATCATGTGACTCTATATAAACATGTAAGATCGTATGAGATCATGTCAGATTCCACATACCCATATGAGTCCATATAAATCATGTGAGAAACATATGAGTCCATATAAACACATGACTCCATATAAACATGTGAGATCAAGCAGGGATCGGTAATCATAGAAGAAGTATGGTCATATCTTATGATCCCAAGCAACACAGATCCTATGTGCGAGGTATCACTCTGCTTAGAGAGGTGGGTCATATCCTACCCGTCGGTCGATCATGTCATATAGTCTAAAGACTCATATAGTTCGAAGACTGAACACGGTACAACGTACTCCATGTTATGTACACGGTACAACATACTCTGTGGACCCCAATATCAATCATACATCAAGTGTCATGTCTAAAAATCCAATGCGAGTAAGTCAGTGTGACAAACAGTCTACATGAGGGCTCCAGCACAGTTTTAATCATATCATCATATCAAAATCCTGTACGAACAGGTCTGTGTAACCCTCGATTAACACAACAACTCCAACATGATCTGATTCACTTATCATATCAAAACCAGTGCGAGCATATCTGTGTAACTTACAGTTAACACGACAGCTCCAGCATTATTTCACACAGAAAATAGACAGATAGCTCAATTCTGATTAAAACGGTACTCACAATCGAGTTCAACACTTAAAACGGTGCACAACATAGAAAAAGGGCTAATCTTCCCGAGTGGTCATCCATCCATAGGATTTCTCCCACTCAAGCCCGTTTAACTTTGAAAAATGTATAATTTAATGCAGACAGTAAAAAGCATGAGCCAATCTATCATTTCACACTTACAAAACCAATTTTCAGACAGAAAACATTGAAATCATGCATTTTATGCATTTATGATTTTCCACAATTCTGAGTGGCATTTTTGTAATTTTTTCAATATTTGGGTATTGTCTAGATAATCCTATATCTATACTCTATACGAAATTTAAGTGCATGAAAACGACGATAAAAATACGTATATGTATCTCTAACAACTCGTATAAATCCCTTACTTGAATTTCAGTCGTTATGCACTTATTTCCCAACAATGAAATTCACTTGGTCCATGTAGCTCCAAATTATGTCTCCGGAGTTGCATATAGTTATCAATCAAATCAATCCATATTTATAACCCACATTCCACTTTCACTACGGTATATTTAAATTATTGGGCATAATTACTCTTATTGGGCCTCGTTGATCCTTAATGGGCCTAACTCTATCTTAAGCCCATTTTAACTTTTTCATTAAGGCCCATTTGACATTTTAGGCCCATTAACACTTATTGGGCTGGCCATAAGGCCCATTAACTCAATTGGGTCGATTACACATTAAGATTGGCCCATGATCCATTTCGGCCAATGCATGGTGTGCCATGCACCATCATGTCGACCCATTATCACCATCAAGCCTAGCCATGGCTGAGAGGCCATCACTCTTGCATGTCTTCCATGCCTAGTTCACTTAGGCATTTCGGCAAACACATGGTGTGCTTGCCTCAAGCCTTTCATAAGGTTCATCAAGGCATTTTATCAAACACTTAGCATGTTTGTCTTAAGGTATAAACTAGCTCATTCATGCATTTCATCAAACACCTTATATGCATGCCTTAGAAACCTATCCAATCTTACAAATTGATGGCACCCAATTACACCATCATCATCTACACATCATAACCAACCTATACATGTCATTAAACATCATGCATGTTCATCGTAAAACAAATACCCATTTTCAACCAAACATGGATCTATACCTTAGGTGATGTTTTATCATGCAATTCATACACCAATCAACTCCATAAAATCCCTAGATCAACATATGTAAGATTGGTGAATTGAAAACTCACCCAGCTTGAAGTATTAAACTTGGCCGAAACTTATGGGATTGTTCAACCCTTCCAAATCAGCTTGTTGGGTGCTGGTTTTAGTGTATGTTAATCTTCTCTCAATTTAGAACAACTTTCATACAGATCACTTGTTTCAAATATGCTTGTAGATTGGTGAAATCTAGTGAGAGAAAGCTTGGTGGTTATGGTTTTAATGGTGGTCAAAAATTACTTAATGAAAAAGACTTCCACACTTAGCAAAAATCTAATTTTTCCTTCTTAATTTCAGCCAACATATCCTTAAAAATCAGCCCATGGATTGGGCTTGCAAATTGGTTTGGGCTTGGTTAAGTTTTAGGCTTGAACTATTCATATTGGGCTTGTCTTAAATTTCCTATTGGGCTTTTAGTTTGGGCCTAAAATTTTCAGATTTTGGGCTTTAATTTTCTTAGTAATTTGGCTTGTATTTATACATTTAAATGGGCCCACATTTTGCCTAATAGCTTGGCCTAATTTTTGGCCCACTTCATCCATGCTTAATGGGCTTTAACCATTTTAACTATTTGGCTCAATATATTTTCTTCAATTTCAGCCCATTTTAATTTAACTCAATTGTATTTCATTTATTTTTCTAAGTCCTTGGCTGAATTCCTAAGTGTTCTTTGCTCGGGATAATTTTCTCAAACCTTAACCATAGTTGAGTTAAGTTAACCATGCTTTGGTTAACTAGCCAAAGCTTATTCTTCTATCATTGACTTTTCTCTTAGCTTTGACCATTGACCACATTTGACTAAAGTCAACTAACCCAAATTTATGCATTTCAATGCATGGTTAGTCCATCTTGACGTTTTGGTCACCCGTGGTAGGTGAATGTGTCAAAAACACCTCAAATGATCCATTTTGAGCTCGTTTAGGCCCTTTTTGGCATTTTCACCACTTCAGCCTTATCGAGACCAAACCAAACCGACTTTCCTACTTGACCTACCATTAATTTGATGTTTTAAGTTCTTATCTTCAGTCAAAATTATTGGAATCCCTTCAGTTTAGCCTGAGCTCACAATAGCTCACAATTAGCATTTTCGTGCATTCATGGCGTTTTCTTCTTTCACTTGGACTTGGCATTAAAATACAACATTTCTTATGATTCCAATAACATATATTAATGTTTACATTGATGGATCATAAGTCATACAAGTGCAAAATTTGGGTCTTACAATTTTAGGCATGCATCTTTGCATAATGCTAATGAGAAAGCATTCAGTGGTTTGAAAAAAAAGATTTTTTATTATGGCAAGCGCAAATATACCAACAAATGGAACTCAAACTCAAAAAGTAATAATTTTAGCATGTCGTATTCTACATAATTACTTAATGATTGTAGATCCAAATGATTCTCTTATTGATGAGGTTGATCGTGAACTAAATGTTAGACCCACTTAATAAGAGTACTATGCTCCTAGAAACGAGAACGAAGATGCTGCTAGAGAAGCACAATTAAGAGATTCTATAGCTAATAATATGTGGATAGATTATAGAAATTGAATGGTTATTATTATTTGTAGATTTTTTTGAATTTATATTTGTTATATTATATATTTCATGAACTTATTTGATTAATTAAATATTATTATTTCATTTATATTTGTTTTATTTGAAAGACTTTATGAATTTCTTTGATTAATTAAATAGCTATTTGATTTTAATAATTAAAGTACTTATTTTCGGTGATTATATATTTGTTATTACAACTTTTGCATGTTTCTTGTGAAAGTGTGGATATATCTATGGCAAGTAAGAAAAAGTGATTATTACTGATGAAAGTAACAAAGGGACAAATAAGAATGATGTTTTAATATGGACACCAACAATGGATGATGCTCTTATTGATGCATTTTTACATCAACACAATATGGGAAATCGGGTAAATGGAACATTTACTAAGCATGCCTAATATAATCATTGAGCTAAAAGAAATTTTTTAGAAAGAAAAAGAAAAGGAAAAAGTGAAAAATCATTGGAAGACCATAAAAACAAATTTCTCAAAGTGTTATGACTTATTCAAGCAAGGGATGAGAGGATTTTCTTGGAATCCAGTTACCAAATTATGGGGTGTCGAATTTGATGTTTAGTAAAGATTGATTGAGGTAAATTTTAGCAAATTTAAATTTTAATAATTATAAATTTGACTTTTAAATTTTAATACTTATATTCTTACAATACATTACTTATAAATTTTTTAGGCATATCCTAATACCCAGGAGGGGATGACTAAACCTATTCCAAATTATGACAAGATGGTGATTCTTTATGGCAATGATCAAGCCATTGAGAGCATGCTGAGACTGCAATAGAAATGAGAAAATGAAAACAATCTTTTGGAATAGATGATGAGCTAAGAGAGAATATTAATGATATTAACAATTTAATCTCCCGAAATGAGGCAATATTAGAGAATATCGATGCTTTAGGTGATGAGTACTTTGATATCATGACATCCCCTAGGGCTCTTTCTAGAACTCCTATCGATATTCCGAACAGTTCAATGAATAAAAGAGCTAAAAAATCAAAACAATGACAAAGATGGTGAACTTATTCGAGAGGGGTTTGAAATGGTTGCTAAGGCACTTATTGTAGGAAATGCTACTTACAAAAAGATCAACACTCGTGTTACTCCAATTTTAGAAAATGAAATTTGGAATCTTTTGGATGAGATAGGAATTTACTCACAATTAATCACCACATGTTAAGCTTACTTTATTGATAATCCTAAGAAAGTAAAAGTAGTACTTAGATGCCCATGGGAGAAAAGAATGGAAGTAGTTGAAAAGTTGGTGTTTGGTTCATTAAGCCATTGAAGATGTTAAGAACTTTTTGCTAGTTTAGTTTTTAATTTATTGAAATAAAATTATTTTATTAGGATGTATATTTATTTACTTTTATTTTGATAGAATAAATTTGTGTTGCACAATATATATGGATTTGATATTCGTCCACGTACATTACTTTTTATGAATCATAACTGATAACTTACATTGAATGCATTCTGTTCTAAAGGCTCTTTATTAGTGACATATTGGCAATTGTAGTTTTCATGAGTCTAGACTGAGAATTTTATTATTTCTTGTGGAAGACTGAAAGAAAATTTTTGCTTTGTGTATGAAATTCAATTCTAATCAATCTTTATAGTTGAAATCAACCAAGTTAATCCAATTGTCCCTTTTTCTATCAATACATCGACCAAACATGCAAATAGTTGTTTTATAAATTATAGTATTAGACCAAAAGGAACGTTAAAAAACTTACCATCACATGAAGCATGATTCAAGATCAATGTACTGAATACCATACCCTCATAAAAAAAGAAAATCAAATATGATTAAGTTTAATTAACCTTGAAATTAAATTCTTTTTCTTAAGAAAATCCATTAATTATTAGGACATTATAAGTATTCAAGCGTCTCATAAACGCTAACATCACACTCTCCATTTTTTTAGCTTTAATAACGTTAAGAGTACTAGCTTAGCTATCATTAATGTATAAAATCGAGTTGTATGAGTGAGTGAGTGAGTGAGTGAGGAATAAATATGTGTGAGAGAAACATAATTAGTTTAATAAACAAAAGATATTTAAAAAAAAAAAGAAGATAATTTAATATGTCATGCAGATTAAAGCCTGATGATCAGGTGGATTTCAACATATTAATAACCATAATTATGGAAATAGGGAATATAATTGAAATCAAAACTTTCTCTTTTTTTTTTTTTTGGTTTTGTCTTCCTTGAATGCAATAAAAATTAAAAAAAAAGTTATAATTGAAAAAAAAATTATAATGAATCATTTCTTTCACTTTCCACTATTTAACCAAACAAAGGTTGTTAAAATTACTTTTATTTCCTCTCCTTTATGAATAATAGCAATCCCAACAAGGGTACATGTACCATTTCTTTTCCTTTCTTTTCTTTTCCTTTCTTAATCTCCATCCAAACACAGGATTAAGTAGTAAGACAGAAAATGTTTATTGAAGAAACAAAAGATGTAAAAATATTTTCATACCTAAAATCAGAATGAATGGTTGTTTTTGCTTTGCCTTACATTGAAAATGTAGAGGTTTGGAGAAACATAGAAGTGATAGAGTTTTAAAGTGAAATGATTTTCGGTTAATAATGAGATAATTTAAATTTTAAGATGGATTAGATTTGTGATAATTTTTTTAGAAAATATTAAGAGGATTGTGGTTTTAGATAAAATTTTATTTAAATTGATTAGATTATAAAGAATTTAAAATGTATTTCTATTAGAGTTTAGATAAAAATTATTAATTTTATTATCTAATTATTTTTAAACATATTAGATATTATATAAATATTTTGGTTAAAGGGTCAAAAAAGCCTTTAAGAAAAAAAGGTTTAACAATTGAGTTCCTATATTTTTTCGCAATCAATTAAGCACTTACATTTCAATTTCGCACTCAATTGAGTCCTTACATTTCAATATTTAATAATGATTTCCGTTAAAGAAATGGTCCAATTAAGTGAAAATTGAAATATAATGGCTCAATTGAATGCGAAAAAAACATAAGGGCTCAATTGTTAAATCTTTTTTTTATCAAGGGCTTTTTTTTACCTTTTTGCCAAATATTTTTAAATTTAAATAGATTAAATAATAAAGAAGATATATTGCTAACCTCTAACTCATTAAGTTGCACTTTTAAAAAAAATTAAAAAGTTTTAAATTTAAGATTCTAAGTTATATGTTTTTTTGCAACTTCTTCAACAACTAACGAAGACCGATTATTGTTGAGAAGAAAGAAATGGTAAATTGAGGAGAGAGAAAAGCCAACTATCAAATTTGCTTAAATATCATTATTTTAGATAGTACACATAGGCATCACATAAGCAAAAAACTGTTGTACATATACCTTGTAATAATATATATATATATATAGATATATATATATATATATTGGATTTTAGCTTTAAATAAGAATGAGTGGAGGAGAATTTACATTAACAACTCGGCATAAATTCGTATATTAGTTCATATAATCTATTTCAATATGAGATAAAAACTCTGATAATAATTAAATTTTGAATTAAAATAAAAATCAATTAACAAAAAACGCTATCGAGACCCAAGATAAAATAGTGTCTACTTTCTACAAGCAGTACTGGAGATACAGAGAAATTGATAGATTTAGCAAATTATAAATGGATCCTATACAGAGCCCACACAAAGCATAGCCTACTCTCGAACGTTTTCTCGTAGGACCCATGACAACGGTCGACTACCATCTACTCTCATTCCATCAAATTGACTTATACCTCAACTTTCCTCATTCCTAAATGTAAGACCTGTAAATTTCTATGTAATGCTTACGATTTTAGAATGTACAGACAAGTTGTATTACATATGAATCACAAGTAATGGATGTTTTTAAGTGTTAAGTATGGATAGAATGTTAAATGAGTAGTGAAGCAATTGAATGCAACAATTCCCTTAAGAATTTTGGGAAAAAAATTGTAGTAGGAAGCCTATAGATGAAGGCCAGATCGATCTCATGTGGTGACAGGATCGATCTTGCCATTACAGAATGAAAACACCATGGTTTTTAGGCAAGAAGATCGATCCTTATTCAAGCCAGATCGATCCCCTGATGAAAAGCAGATCGATCTCCTCCCCAAGAAGATTGATCCCAAAGTGGCTGTGCTTGGAAGAGATCGATCTCATCCCTATGGCGGATCAATCTCTAAAGCCTTCTGCTTGAACCAGATCGATCCTATCCCCTTGAGCAGATTGATCTCATACTATAGGTAGATCGATCTTCTACTTGCAATTGTCAAAATTTTGAGGAGTTTAAGTAAAGGGACATCTATCTCCACCCCTTGGAGATCAATCTCATAATGTAAAATCTATAAAAAGCCAACCAATATGTGCCTTCTTCCCCAGACCTTCACAACTTTTTTCATTTTTGACAAGAAAACCTAGTTTCTCACTCTAGAATACCACCCTTTCCAAAGAGATTTGAGAAAAATGAATTGGTGCAAAGTTGTTGCTTAAGAGGAGGAGAGCAATATAGTTGAAGACTAGAGGTTGAATCAAAGGATTGGAGGAGAAAAAGAATCTCTCCTCACATTTGGCAAAAAGGAGAAAAGTCAAGATAGGTAAGATTTCCATGCACCAACTTCTGGTATGATAATCTAAACATTTAGATGAGTTGATTTAGTATATACATTGTTGGCATGAATGTTCATATACATGCTTAAGTGACCATGACATAAAATGAGTTTAGTGAGAGAAAGTTGAAATGGCTCAGAGTTAATGATGATTTACGTATATAGAGATGTTGATAAGCATGTATATATGATTTTAAAATACCTTTGTGGAATCCACATGTTGGATTTGATGATGATTGAAAATGGGTATAAGAAGTGTTTGATAAAATGTCATAGAGAACAAAAATGGATTAGACTAAGAATAATGGATGTTTAATTGATACCGAAGGAACTCGGTTTATAACCGGATAAGTGAAAATTCGAAAAAAATAGAGGAAGTAATCGAGTAAGGGTCCGAGTGACCCCATTTTAGAGTTGAATGAGTAGAAGTATGAAGTAGTGGTATAATGAGTAATCATTGATGTTTTGTTGTTATTTGGACAGCTCAAGAATTTGACTCGTGAGTCAGAGCTAGTCCGTGAGATGGGAATATTGTACCACCCAAGGTGCAAGAGGTAAGGGATGCAACCATTTGTGCTTATGTATTTCCTTACCGATGAAAATGCTTTGGTAGCATAAAATGAGTTTACAAATGAGCATACTTATTGAGAAAAGTGTTTGGTTTGAGATTTATCACTTGAGTGTGTATTTTATCGATTTGAGCTCCATTTTGGGATTTGAGTTATTGTGAGCAAATATATCTTTTTATTTAAAAGAGATTTATGAGCAAAACTATCATGAGCTCTACATGAAGGCAAAACTATTTTCTGCATAATAATGGCATGTGAGACAAAAGGCTTGTCATGAAACTTAAACATCAGTGGATACCTCCACTTCGATTAACGCCGAGGCTTTGCTAGGCCCTGGTCTTACCATGCTTCCGTTTTGATAACGTGAGATGCCTCCATTTTGGTAATATGAGATGCCTCCATTTTGGTAACGCGAGATGCAATCGTTGAGGATGACATTATATGATGCGATGCGATGATTGCTTTCATGACTACTAAACTATCCCTAGTCTCCATAATTATTTTGAGATATGATGTATTTGTAAAATAAGATAAAGATGTTTTGACGACCTGTGATTTTAATCACGTATTGTAATCATGTGAATTATGCCATTATTATTATTATACTTATGCTTTAAATGATGATTTTTAAAGCTCATACGCACTTCTTACTAAGCGAAGTTGAAAGTTCAACCCCTCTTTTCCTCCCCCCACAGATTACTTACAGTGAACGCTGGTACCTGCGGCGTATATGACATAGGTTGGTGGACAAGACTCTCCCCAGGCTATTGCTTGTACACGCGAGAGGTATAATTCAATTCATTTTGTAACCCAGACAATTATATAATACAGACACTTGTATTTGATCAATATTGGGATGTAATCTGATTGATATTAGTAAATGAATGGAGAAGTAGACTTCTTTTGATGTTAGGATATTTTATTTAAGTGGATATTGAGAGATCCTTGGGAAAATGATTAATGAAATGGAAATAAATTAACTGACACTATACAGGAATGCAACCCGAGTAAGAACATTAATCTAAGAAAAATTTTAAATTACTCCGATTTTTCACGCTTTTGGACTGTCACAGATTTGGTGGTATCAAAGCAGAGGTTGCCTAGTACTGTTAGTTCATAATTCTATTTCTTATAGAATTATTTGTGCTTAAATTCCTAATTATTTATTTAATCCCCATATTATTTTATTAATAATCCCCTTTATTTAATTAAAATTCTTTAATGTGCAGATAAATTAAATTCGGATGAAACTCAGTCGTTTCATACGAAATTGGGCTGAAAACGAGCTAAAGGAGACTGGATCACTTCCAATTTGCAGACCAAGTCATCAGTCGTCTGGACCCGCGTGATGCCAGGTGTCCGTATTTTATTTGCTTCGAAACGATAAGATCGAAGGACACCGTGCCAACCCTCTGGAAGACACACGTCGGGCCACATCGCACAGCTAATTGGACAAAAAGACTGATGACGTGGAAATATCTACTCTGCAGCAAATCAAATGAAGACAAGTGGCCAAACAATTCCAACTCATCTAGGATGGAATAAGTACCATTGTACCCCTATGTTTGTGTATAAATAGAACATGATGGCAATTGAAGAAGAGAAGTAGAAAGTAGGAAGTAGGAGTAGGGTAAGTAGTGTAGTCTAGGTGAGGAGTAGTGTAGAGTAATTTAGGAGTAGTTTTAATTTAGTTTTATTCTAGATTAAATTTTTCATTACTATGTTTTATTTTCTTGTTTTCTTTTAGAATTTTCGTTAGTTTATTTTAAGCATCATTGTTCTAGTAAGCTTTAAACACTTTTACTTTGTCATTTTCAAATTTTTTATGAAGCAAGTTCTTTTCGGTTACTATGTTTTCTTCTACTGTTCATCTAGCTACATTTTTCTTTTTCTTTTCTTGATCTCACGGTGCAATCGGCTAGATTTAGGGGAGCTTGAGCTGGTGAACAACATCCATTTCTTCATCCCGATGCCCCTATTTCATGTTTATTGCCTGCTTTTATTCTTTTTTATTTTTTTCTTTTACATTTTCTAGCTTAAGTGCTTTATCATTCTGTTCCTTTTTATTTCCTATTTACTGTTGATCGGGTTGTGAAGGGGTTGGTGACAGCAGTGCATCCTTCAATTCTTCCCATGCTCTTCTTTATTTATGTCCTTTAGTTTTGATTTTAGTTTGCTTAAATTTTAACCCTTAGCATAATCCGGATTAATTAGCTCCATTTGTTATTCTGTTTTCCCTTTTTTTTGCACTGAATCGTGTTGAGCTTGAGGTGTTGCCATGCTTTGCTGATCTCTATTTCACTGCTCCCTTATTTTTGGTTTAGCTTTTGGTTCTATATTAGATACTGTGTGATGCGCGATGATGCTGGAAGTCGGAGTTGAAGGATAGATGGCGGCAGTATTTCCAAGAGGTGGCAATGAGGCAGCAGCTAGACGGCTACTGTCAGTGCAGAACAGGTTCGAAACTGTGAGTGGCAGCAGACCGGGACCAACTCTACTTCTCTATTTTAAGTTTCATTTACTGTTCACTTATATTTTTCTGGTTATGTTACATTCTTATATATTGTTGACACTTTGATTCTGCTGGTGAGTTATAATTTGTTCATGATCTGTTTTCTTCTTCCTTCCTTTAGCTTACTGCATTTCATTCAATTTATCTTTTTGTTTATTTAACCTGAAGTAATTAGTTAGTTTCTGCTGGTTGTTTGTGTGAGTTACAAGTTGCAGTAGCTGCAGCTGTGCTTGCTTTGCTTTGGTAACCAGTCGTGAGCTGGGCATGCCGAGCCTGGAGCAGCAGACAGCAGTGAATGGACAGACCTGCAGCAGGCATCAGCGGGAATGAAGCTGGGAAAAACCCGAGAGTAGTACCTGGATCGTGCGGGAGAGAGAGAAGGATAACAAACCTGGTCAGAAGCTGAAGCAGAGGTTGCGTGCAGACTGGAGACAGCATGAGCATGCAGCTGGAGTACCTTTGCATCACTTGGAGACAACCGAAATCTGGAGCAGAAAATCGTGAGTAACACCTGGAGGGGCAAGACGCGGTGAATGATCATGTCAGGGCAGAGTTGCTGATACTGCAATGGAGTACAGACACGGGAGTGAACTGGGCATACCGAGGAAAGAGCAGCCATAACAGTGTAGGGCAGTACTAGTAGTTGAAGCACAGCAGACTGGAGCAGCAGACAGAGATGCAATACAGCAGATAGTGCAGGTAACAGAGGCAGTGCAATGCAGCAGAAAAGCATACTGGAGCAGCAGCTACTGGTGGCTATTGCGATTTGGGCTGGTGCAGAACCTGAGCAGAACGTAGCAAGGAGCCTAGAGCACGACAGGAGCAGAGGCACAAAACGCAGCAGTGCCAGGACAGCAAACCAAGCAACCCGAGAGCAGTACCTGGAAATGAAAATTGTTGAAGAAACAAGCACAGTACCAGCAGCTTGTCGGGACCAATTTGGTGGTTTTGCAATTCACTTAAGGCCATGTTTGGCACATTTGCATTGTAGCAATTAATCAATTTTCATGCATTTGTTAGTTATTAGTTAGTTAGTTTAGTCAATTAAAATGGTAGGTTAGTTTTATTATTTTTGCATGGTAATTTGTAGTGTTAATTTTTAGTTAGTAGTTAATTTTATATTAAATGTTTTAGGATTTTATTTTAGTTTAGATGCATTTAGAGTTAATTTAAATTAAATATGTTTCATGCATTTTTAATTTAGTCTTTATTTTCATAAAGTTTTAGTTTAGTTTAAATTGCATTTTGATTAAGTAGTTTAAAATTGCATTTTAGGTTAGTTTAATTGTAGTTTAATTTTATTGCTTTATTTTCATCATTGCATTTTATTTTAATTGCGTTAATTAGTTTTAACTGTTTTAATTTCTTTTGTAGGTTTTTATTTTAATTACTCGGAGCTTTGTAAGTAATTTTTGCTCGATTTTATTTCCTTTATTTTATAGTTTTATTATTTTCTTGCTTTCAGTATTTTAATTCTAGCCATGTAGACCACCCATTGCAACTTTATAATTTGCTAGGATATACATAGGGTAAGATTAACCGGTAGTTAATTAGGCTAGTCAACTTCTCTGTGGGACGATAATTCCGGGACTCAAATCTCATTATTACTTGTACGACCAGTGCACTTGCGGTAATACCCTTTGGGCGTGTCATTAGTGTCGATTCAGTGGAAATAGACTACATCCCAAGTGTCTGTAATTGTCTGGTTATGAATTAAATTTAATGGTTAAAATTATAACTGATGTTTAATGTGTATGCGCAGGTACGTAAAAGATAAGATGTGATGGGAAAACGAGGCCGTTCTCGGAGGCAGGCACAGCCACCTCCACCACCTGAGCCACAGCCGGAGAGTCCTAACTCTCAAATTAAACGGCTTGAGCAGGATGTACGGCAGGGGTTTGAGCAGATGGCAGCACTATTTGTGCAACATTTCAAGGCTAATGCCTCAGGTACCACGCCTACCTCGGCTCCTACACCACCATAGGATCTGCCCCCAGCTCCTATACAAATTGACCCAGTGCCACCTGTCGTTCAGCCTTCGGCACAAACCAAGCCCGATGATGGAGGTAAGGGTCGGTTGAAGGATTTTCTTAAGATGAATCCGTCAGTATTTAAATGGGTGAAGGGTCCACCAGAGGCAGAGGAATGGTTGATCGAGATGAGGGTAATCTATGACTTTCTGGGATGCACTGATGCGGAAGGGTTAGTATGGGTACCTACATGCTTAAGGAAAAAGCAAAGTGTTGATGGAACACCACCCAGAGTATATTAACCGCCATCCATCCCGTGATCAGCTGAGAGACTTTTCAATCAACTTTTAGGACCTCGTACATCCCTCGCGCTGCTTAGAGGAAGATGCAGGCAGAATTTTTGAATCTAGTACAGGGCAGTATGACAGTCGATGAATATGAAAATCGGTTCACTGCTTTGTTGAGATATGACCCGGATACTGTCAAATATGAAAAGTGTCGGACAGAGTGTTTTGTTTATGGGCTGAGACCAGCAATTCGAGATAGACTGATGGGGCTCTGCATTACGGAGTTTAATGATGCTCAGAGACTGGCACAGGAAGTTGAGAGGGGACTAGAGTTGATACAGTCCCAGTCTGAGTCCTGAGTGATAACCAGGGATAAGGGTAAAAGACCTACAACTTCCCACACCGACTTAAGGATGGGTTCTTTTAAGAGACAAATGGTCAAAGGACCTAGAGGGAGAGTTGATAGACCCAGAGTTCCTCCAATTACTATGGAGACCCTCGAGGTGCCAGACCCGACACTAAGATCTACAGAGACTGTGGTCGATCACATGAGGGTGCTTGTTTTCGGATACTACGAGGATGTTTCAAGTGCGGGGACATGGATCACAGGGTGAATGATTGCCCGCAGCCACAGAGACCACATCCTCAAGAGCCTCCTCGACAACAGCCTCAGAGGGTGATTCCCCAGAATCGGGCTATGGCTGCTGATAAGGGAAAGAAGCCTGTCACTGAGTGGTGTGTATTTGCTTTGGATAAGGAGGCTGCAGACACTTCATCTGAGGCTATACAAGGTACACTTCTTGTCTGTAATCATGAGGCTCATGTATTTTTTTTACCTATGGTCCACACATTCTTTTATCTCTGTACACTTTTCATGTAAATTAAATTTAGAGCCTGAACCCCTAGCTCATATTTTGCATGTAAATACACCTATGCATGAATCGTAGAAGACTGATATGGTTTGTAAAAAGTGTGAGATTAAGGTGGGAGATAAAGTGATGTTAGCAGATCTAGCTTTACTAAATGTGTGGTTTTGATGTGATTCTAGGGATGGATTGGTTAGCGGTCAATCGTGTGAGTTTAGATTGTGTCATGACCCAAAACTACCCAAAAATTAGAGTAAATTTTTCGTTTTTCTTTCATACTTACCTGACCTCTGATCGTGACCAACCACAACCAATAATTGGGTTGTATGTCAGTGCCCATATCATCACCATACATTTTACAGATAGTGCACAATTTAAATTAAATATAAACTCATATGTTATGCACTAATTTTCTTTCATTTCTTTACCATATGTACTCAGTCTATACATCCCAGTGTCAATACAAAATATAGTACCGTGCTTATGGTATTTAGATACAATATTTATACAACGTGTATATACCTCAAAAGATGGGCAGTAGCGGATGTCTGGAATGCAGTACTCAGTCCCCTCAAGGTCTACTGAAAGAAATCTGTGTGAGAAAATGAAAGGGATGAGCACATCAAGCTCAGTAAGGCAATCCTACGAACAAGTAGATAACCATACAACCTACATGAACGTAGTGCCATGCATAAACCACCCCTTCTCCACACATTTCAAAACAGACGCTATGATTCATGATGTCATGTAAAAACAAGTTCTTATATGGATTTCAAAGAGCATAAAAATTCATCATGCATATCCATTTAAATCATTTCATTCTCGTTAAAATTTCACAACAAAGTCAGAACTTAACCCATCCCTCGGGTGTTCCTAACTCACATAAAATCATGAAATAAAATACTTTTCAAAGCAATGGTAATATGTAAGAGTTTAAATCCCAATTTTATTCTCATCACAATCACATCTCAGTCAGGACTCAACTCCTCCCTCGGGTGATCCAGACTCACACAAAAATCCACAAAATGTGTTTCTCAAAATCATCAACATGCGAGACTAGGAAATATATGTATATCTCAGGCAAATAACTAGGAGTATGGCCATATGTCCTCGTAATCCCACTGCTACACGGATCTTAGTGTGCGGGGTCTCACCACTATCGAGAACTGCCCCGGGAGGTGGGTCAGTCCATCCGTCGGTCCTGCCCGATCACTCGCATCTGAAGATACCACTCACATCCGAAGATGCCACTCGCATTCGAAGACGCCACGCATCCGAAGATGCCACATAATCAATCCCAGCACGGTACAATGTACTCCATGCTACTTGCACTGTACAACGTACTTCGTGGATCCATATCTCAAATCCATACTGATACCCTGTCTCAAAATGCACGTGCGAGCCTATTTAATCAGTGTGACACACAGTCCACCTAACGCTCCAAGCACGGCTCATCGCATGTTCTCAGAAAACTAGTGCGAGCGATGCTCCAGCACTCTCATAAAATCAAGTAAAACTAGTGCGAGCTAAGCTCTAACACTCTGTATACAAATCATGTGAAAATCTAGTGCGAGTTAGACTCCAGCACCGTGTCACGAAAATCATGTAACAATCTGGTGCGAGTTAGACTCCAGCACCGTGTCACAAAATCATGTAAATATCTGGTATGAGTTAGACTCCAACACCGTGTCACAAAAATCATGTACAAATCTGGTGCGAGTTAGACTCCAGCACCAATGCATGTAAAACTCTAATGCGAGCTCTCGCTCCAGCACTAATGCATGCATCACACAAATCAAAACTCGTACGCGCTGAGCTCTAGCGCGTCACATGTCTATAAAATCACGTAGGCGGCTCTATTATCTCAAAACAATTTTCAACAGAAATCACATTGTTGAAAATATGCAATGCTGTGCATTTTTATTTAAAAGTTAGCCAGCCTACTCATGCACGTGCCAAAACACCTCAAGAACAAGCAGGAAAATCTTGTTCTTGCTCCTCCCAATTTTTCCTAAATTTGAAAATTTTACCCTTAACAAGGGTATTTTGGTAATTTGCCCATCCGAGACACTAAATTTTTTATCTTAAATCTAGACCCTTCAAACAATTTTAGGGAATGTAAATGATGTCGAAATTGCGAAAAGTTACCTCTAGCAGCCCGTAAAATTCCCTTACCTGGAATCACGCACAAACTTATCCCGTCTCGATAATACCAGATCTTTCAGTCCAAATTCACGCCAACCAAGTCTACGAAACTGCATATAACCACATATTTGAGGTCAATTCAATTATATTTATCAGTATGTCACACTTACTGATCGAATCTAAAGTACTTGGTCCGTTTTACTTTATTGGGTACACTTTAATAGGCCTCAACCCATTTTCAGCCCGTTTCTACTTATTAAATCCCTTCTTCGAATTTTACTGGGCTCATATGGCTTACCAATACTCATCGGGCTTCGTTTCAAACCATTGGATAGCTCGTATACTATTTACGATAATTACTTTAAAATTCTGAATAAAATTCCTTTTATGCAGAAGTAATCTGTAAAACCCGTAAAATAATCTTAACTCTGCATTAAGGACTCTAATTGTCGTAATTAAAATGTACTTACCCAATGTTATGCGGGATACTAAAATCGAAGCTCAATCGGATCTCGTTCTGGTTCTGTCGTAAAACTGCACAATTAAGTAAATCCGGGTTATTTTCCATTAAATATAATATTAAATAAATTTTTGAAATTTACCCGTAGGTCAATATCAACCCTCGATCAACTTACCGGAATCTCGAGTCGTCCCCGGTAATTTTCTTTCCTTTTTCCCTTTTCTTTCCTTTTCCTTTCTTTTCCTTTCCTTCTCTTTTTCCTTCTTTTCCTTCCTTTTCCTTCCTTTTCATTTCGGCCAAACGGTGCCGTTTTCTGGTCTTTGCCATCGCCGGTGGTTTCGACCAATTCGTCGGCCACTGCCTGTCTCAAAAGAACAACTTCTTCCACCCGATCACACTGGTGCCCTCCGTTCACGCCTAGCTGCCATGGATCGTCGAAATCGGGCCATTTTTCCTCGCGATTTTCTCCTCCTCCGTTCGCCACAGCCGTCGTCGACGCGCATCACCGGTGCCAACGTGTTTGTCGACCTCTCCTCTTGCTCCTCCGATCTTCGTCTGGGTCCGTCGATCACCGGTGGCCGTGGGTGGGTCTCGGTCTCGACTATCGTTTCCATCGATTTTCAGTTTCAGGTTTTTCCCGATTTTCGCTCTTTATTATTATTATTATTATTATTATTATTATTATTATTATTATTATTATTATTTATAATTTATTTTATTAATATTATAATCATTAAAATACTCAAAAATTTCAAAATATCTAATAATTTATATATTTTATTAATAATTAATTTATTTAATTAATTTATTGTATTTTAACCGTTTTCCGATATATTTTCTCCGTATTTTCAAGATATCGTCCCGACTGAGTTTTCGATATTTCTAAATAATTTCGGATCTTGATCAATTGGACTCGAAATTTTATAATTTCCTCATTATTGATCAAGATATCCTAAATCCTTATTTTTAATTAAAATTTTCTTATCGAATTTATATTGGATTTCAGTCTTTTGATCGTTTTACTCCTGCACTTGTTTCGAAACCAATTTAACCCGACTTTCCTTCATATATCCACTATCTTTTCTTATTTTAAATTCGTATTTTTTGTCAACTAAATTTTGATCCCTTTCGTTTGGCCTATGGCCATCTCAACCCTTATTTTGCTACTTCATACATTCACCGATATTTCATTTTATTCTATTTACAAATTTAATTCAGTCAAAGCTCTTCTTATGATTCAATCAATATGTGGAAGTGTACATCACATGAATCATAAGGAAATGCATCAACAAGTACGTATAAAATGGGTCTTACAGACTACTACACTAAAACTGTAACTTTCTCCCTACCTGAAAAATTTAGTGTACGTTTGAATGTTAAGGAATAAAAATGTGTGAGGATTTTTGTGAGAAATCTTATTGATGTAAACATGATTTCCTGAAAACATTGATTAGATTATTGATGTGAAGGTTACATCGCACTCATCTCTGATATCAGTCGGGAACCTCCGAGGATAAAGGACATACTAGTAGTATGCGAGTTTTCGGATGTGTTTTCAGATGAATTATCGGGTTTACCACTGGAGATAGAGCTGGAATTCACTATCGATTTAGTGTCGATACCCAGTCAATCTCTAAACCTCCCTATAGAATGGCATTGGTTGAATTGGAAGAGTTAAAGAAACAGTTGCAAGAACTGCTTGACCAGGGTTTTATTAGACCCAGTGTGTCACCGTGGTGAGCTTCGGTGTCATTTGTGAGGAAGAAGGATGATAACCTCAGATTGTGTATAAACTACAGACTACTGAATAAGGATACGGTGAAGAACAAATACCCCCTACCGAGGATAGACGATTAGTTTAATCAGATGAGAGGGGTTTCTATATTTTCTAAGATCGACTTAAGATTGGGCTATCACCAATTAAGAATCAGGAAATAGGATATTCCGAAAATGGCCTTCAGAACTAGGTATTGCCACAACGAATTCTTAGTGATGCCCTTTGGTTTGACAAATGCCCCTGTTGCTTTCATGAGTTTGATAAACGAGGTATTTTGAGACTATCTAGATCAATTTGTGATAGTCTTTATTGATGATATCCTTATATATTCTTAGTCCCAAGAGTAACATGCACAACATTTGAGGATTGTACTTCAAATACTCCAAGACAAACAGTTGTATGGAAAGCTCAGTAAAAGTGAGTTTTGGCTGAATCGGATAGCTTTTCTTGGTCACATTGTGTCTAGGGATGGGGTGTCAGTTGTCTCATCCAAGGTAGAGGTTGTACTTGATTGGGAGAGACAGAGGACAGTTAAAGAGATTCAAAGTTTTTTTGGGACTTACAAGATACTACAGGAGGTTTGTTGAGGGATTCTCTAAGATCGAAGCTCCTCTGACTAAGCTTACACGCAAGGACGTTCCGTTTATATGGTCGGATCGGTGTGAGCAAAGTTTCCAAGACCTTAAACGGCGATTGACCACAACACCTATTTTAACGATTCCGAGTGGATCTGGAGGCTTCACACTGTACAATGATGCTTTCCATCTGGGTTTGGGGTGCGTACTCATGCAACACGGACGAGTAGTCATTTATAGGTCACGCCAGCTCAAGGACCATGAGTGGAACTACCCCACACATGATTTGGAGTTAGCCACAGTGGTGTTTGCATTGAAGATATTGTGGCATTAGCTGTATAGGGAAAAGCTTCAGATTTTCACTGACCATAAGAGTTTGAAGTATATCTTCGGCCAAAAAGAGTTTAATATGAGACAAAGACGATGGATGAAGCTCCTTAAGGACTATGACTGCGAGATTTTATATCATCAGGGAAAAGCGAACGTAGTTGCGGATGTCTTGAGCAAAAAGAGCATGGTTTCTATAATGATGATCAGGGAATGGGATTTATTAGAACAGTTCGCGGGACTCAGGATAAAAGTTGAGGAAGCAGAGGTCGAATTTGTGGCTAGCCTACAAATAGAACCCAGTATTTTAGATCAGATTAGAACTGGACAAAGAAGTGATCAGACGCTATTGGATTTGGTTAGCCAAGGTGAGAAGACCCTGTAGTCAGATTTTTCGATTAGTGATGATGAATTGTTGAGGTTTAAGGGCCGTATTTGTGTCCCGAGCAATGATACCTTGAAGCAGTAAATATTAAGGGAGCCTCACTGCTCCCGTTACACCATGCACCCAAGTAGTACCAAGATGTATCAGGATCTGCATAAGGTGTATTGGTGGAGTGGTATGAAACGGGAAGTGGCAGAATTTATGGCCAAGTGTTTGGTGTGTCAACAAGTAAAAGCTGAGCATCAAAAGCCTGAAGGATTACTTAAATCCTTACCAGTCCCTAAGTGGAAATGGGAGCATATCACCATAGACTTTATCATGGGATTACCGAGGACCCAGAGAGGTCATGATGCAATCTGGGTAATAGTAGACAGATTAACTAAGAGTGTCCACTTCCTTGCCATTAAGAGTACGGATACCTTGAGTGCCTTAGCTGAGCTATATGTTAGAGAGATAGCTAGACTGCATGGGGCCCCAGCGAGTATAACATCTGATAGAGATTCCAGGTTTACCTCCAGATTTTGCTCACATTTTCAAGAAACCATGGGATCTCAGTTGAATTTTAGTACCACCTATCATCTTCAGACTGATGGTCAGTCCGAGCGGACTATACAGACCTTAGAGGATAGGTTACGGGCATGTACGATGGACTTTAAGGGATCATGGGATGATCACCTGCCCCTTGCTAAATTTGCGTACAACAATAGCTATCATTCAAGTATTGGTATAGCACCTTATGAGGCTCTGTATGGTAGGAGATGTAGATCCCCCATAGCTTGGGAAGAAGTGGGTGACAAAAAGGTAATTGCTCCCGACCTCATTGAGCAGGCAGTTCAGAGTATAAGGATTATTTATGATAGATTACGGGCTGCTCAGAGTCGACAGAAGAGTTACACCGATGTGCGTAGACGACCACTTAAGTTCCAAACTGGAGATTATGTGTTTCTTAAGGTGTCTCCAAGTAAAGGTATCATGCGATTCGGGAAGAAGAGGAAGCTGAGTCCCTGATTTATTGGTCCTTTTTAGGTATTAGAGAGAGTGGGAGATGTTGCCTATCGGTTAGCTTTGCCCCCACAGCTTTTTACGATCCATAATATCTTCCATGTCTCGATGTTGAGGAAGTATAATTCAGATCCCTCCCATGTCATTGAGTATGAAGCATTAGACATCCAGGGAGACATGAGCTATGTAGAAAACCTATCCGGATCCTTGACAGGAAAGAAAAAGTACTTCGGACAAAGAGAATTCCATTGGTAAAGATTCTCTGGAAGTACCACTCAACGAAAAAGATGACTTGGGAACTGGAGAACCTGATGTGGGAGAAGTACCCCCGACTGTTTGAAGAGTGACTTTGTCCAAATTTAGAGGACCAAATTCTTTTAAGGAGGGGAGGAATGTAAGACTTGTAAATTTTTATGTAATGCTTATGATTTTAGAATGTACATACAAGTTGCATTACATATAAATCACAAGTAATGGATGTTTTTAAGTGTTAAGTGTGAGACCCCATATATGTATAACTTTTTATATATGTGAATGGAATTGTAAAATGAATGATTTTGGATCAAGTAAATTTGAAACGAATACACGCAAATTTTTAAGTGTATAGCGAGTGTAAAAAGGATATTTCCATAAGTGGAATGTAAATATATTGAATTTTGAGTGGTGTGATAAAATGGAATGAAGATTTCATGAGTTGTACACTTCCATTTAGTTTATATTATATACCTATGGTTATATAAAGATTTCACACAAGCTTTAATGTGTATAAAGTATGAATGAATGTCATTTTTAAGTCTTAAAGGTAACTGGATGAGGAAATGACTATGGCAGCAAATTAAGGATGTTTGGGGTGTGAGTTTCTACAGAAAACTACAGCAAATTTGAAAAATATGAATGTCAGATCGATCTCATAGGATGAGAGATCGATTTGGAAGAGCCAAAATGCTCTTATTCGAGCAATAGGAATAGGGCAAATCGATCTCCAATGGAGCCAGATCAATCTGCTAAACATTCTGTAATGAGAGGACCGATTTTTAAGGCAAACAGATCGATTTCCTTAGCTCTCGGGTTGGAGCAGATCGATCTCCTCCCTAGCCAGATCGATCTCCTCAACTCTCTGCCTGAGACAGATTGATCTCACGCCTTCAAATGTCGACAAAAATGAGGGATTTAAGAGGGACCAGATCGATCTCCTTCCAATGCAGATCGATCTCATCAAGCAATTTCTATAAATAAGAGCAGTGAAATCTGCAAATCACGAGAACCACTATTTTCTTCCATCTTTCAATCCAAAAACCTAGTTTTCTCTCTCTAGATCATTCCATTTCCAGTAAGATTTGAGGGAAGGCTATTAGATACAAAGTGGTTCACATCAAAGAGAAGAACAACATAGCTAGGAGGCATTTTTCTCATTTGTTGGATTTAAGGAACAAGGGGCATTTCTATTTGGAGTAAGGAGGAAATCCAAAGAGGTGAGTTTCTAGTGCACCAATCCAAGTACATTTGTTTAGTTATTAATTTTGAAGTTGATTTGGTGTGCATATTAATGGTAGAACTACCTAGGATGCCATGAAACAATTATAACCTAGAAATGGGTTAGTGTGAGAAAGTGAAATGCAGAGGTATTAATGATGAATAGGATATTTTAAGGTGATAATGGTGTTATGGAATGAATTGTGAGACTTGTCCAAAAAAGGTAAAATGAGTATTTTAGGCATTGGGTAAAATGCATAGTTGAATGAGAGTTAGCAACACTGACTCAAGTGTTTGGATGAATGAATTGCAGCTCCTACGGATATACCGGAGCAAGTTGAGCCAAAAATGTGAGAAGATAAGAGGAAGAGAGTCGCACCCCGAGTAAATCGAGGTAAGAGAATTGTGTGGACTCTTAGAGATATCTATGCACATTTGGGCGCATAATGTTTTGCTAGAGTGAATGTGATACTAGGAAAAGAATTGGGTGATTGAAGGGTAAAGAGTTGGGCTTTGTGAAATGTGCATGGAAACAAAAGCATGATGCTTTGAAAACCTTGTTTTATTGCTTTTTAGCAAGTGATTAGTAGGTTAGCTAACATTTGAAATGATTTAAAAAAGAAATTACTTGATTTGTTTGATAACCATGTTTTGCAAAGAATTGAGCCACTTGCATAGATTTCGTGAGAATGAAAGCGTGCTAGAGTGTGACTCGCATGAGATTTGATGTGTTTTATACGCATGAGTCCTGGAGCTTAGCTCGCACTAGTTTTCACATGAATTTTCATGATATTGTGCTGGAGCTATGCTCACACAGATTTTATACTGGTTTTGACATGGTGCTGAAGCATAGCTCTCATTAGATGTCCACAATACTTGTTTTCGTGCTTGGGATTACTCACACGTGGGTTTTGACATGTTGATAGTCATGCTAGGAGCTTCGGGTAGACTGGGTGTCGCACCGATTAAATAGGCTCGCACGTGCATTTTGAGATGTGGCGTGATATGATGTGTTGATATGGGTCCACGGAGTACGTTGTACCATGCATATCGCATGGAGTACGTTGTACCGTGTTAAGATTGTGATATGCCATCTTTAGACGATGTTTAGATCTACTATGGACCGACGGGCTGAACGTGACCCACCTCCTATGTGGAAGCAAATAGAGGTGATACCCTGCACACCAGATCATTGTAGCCTAGGATCACATGATATGGCCATAGTCCTAGAGGATATTTCCCTTATTATATTACCTATCTCACATGTCTATTATTTATGAATAAATTCATGTTTGAAATGCTTTGTGGGTCAGGACAGTCCGAGGGAGGGGCTGAGTCCTGACAAGTGTTGATTTTATGAGATGAGAAAGTTTGATAATGGCTTTAAAGTGCACTGATGCATGATGGTTTTCCATGCCTTATTTATGAAATATGCATGATGGCTATTCCATGCTTTGAATTTGATTTGTGCACTAACAAATAGCATGACTTGCTTTACATGCCATTAACACAAGCATGAACTAATGCTCTTGATATGTGAATGAGAAATTGTATAGTTTTGAGCATGGCATCACGATCACGTAGATAGTGCAGTATCTACATGCTCACATGATTGCCTTACTGAGTGTGTTGTTTTCTCACCTCCCTTATTTTCCCCTCTCTACAGAGCTTTGAGTATAGATTGAGAGCGACTGGAGGCTTTCCCTTTTTGGTATCCGCTGCATCCCATCGCGTAAGGTATACACACTTATGTAATTTTGTATCTAAAATTTTCATAGCACAGTAGCATTTTAAATGTAATCATTGGGGATGTAAAGCAATGTAAACACATGTACACAGTAACTCTCATTTATTTATACAAGTGTTTACTTCTAAATTATAATACAAATTAAATTGTTATGGTTGGATGAGGTAGACACTGACACACAGGCCAACTGTTGAGAGTGTAGCTGATCACGATCGAGGTAAGGTAAGGACAACTAATAAATAATGAATGAAAAACGAAAAATTTGTGACGATTTTTGGTAAGTTGAGGGTCGTGACATTAAGTATGGATAGAATGTTAAATGAGTAGTGAAGCAATTGAATGCAACAATTCCCTTGAGAAATTTGAGAAAAAACTGCAGTAGGAAGCCTATAGATGAAGGCCAGATCGATCTCATGTGGTGATAGGATCGATCTTACCATTACGAAATGAAAACACCAAGGTTTTTAGGCAAGAAGATCGATCCTTATTCAAGCCAGATCGATCCCCTAATGAAGAGCAGATCGATCTCCTCCCCAAGAAGATCGATCCCAATGTGGCTTTACCTGGAACAGATCGATCTCATCCCTATGATGGATCGATCTCTAAAGCCTTCTGCCTGAACCAGGTCGATCTTATCCCCTTAAGTAGATCGATCTCATGCTATAGGCAAATCGATCTTCTGCCTGCAATTACCAAAATTTTGAGGAGTTTAAGCAAAGAGATATCGATCTCCACCCCTTGGAGATCGATCTCATAATGTAAAATCTATAAAAAGCCAACCAATTTGTGCCTTCTTCCCCAAACCTTCACAACTCTTTCATTTTTGACAAGAAAACCTAGTTTCTCACTCTAGAATACCACCCTTTCCAAAGAGATCTGAGAAAAATGTATTAGGGCAAAGTTGTTGCTTAAGAAGAGGAGAGCAATATAGTTGAATACTAGAGGTTGGATCAAAGGATTGAAGGAGAAAAAGAATCTCTTCTCACATTTGGCAAAAATGAGAAAAGTCAAGATAAGGAAGATTTCCATGCATCAACTTCTGGTATGATAATCTATGAGTTGATTTGGTATATACATTGTGGGCATGAATGTTCATATACATGCTTAAGTAACCATGACCTAGAATGAGTTTAGTGAGAGAAAGTTGAAATCGCTTGGAGTTGATGATGATTTGAGTATATAGAGATGTTGATAAGCATGTATAAATGATTTTAAAATACCTTTGTGGAATCCACATGTTGGATTTGATGATGATTGAAAATGGGTATAAGAAGTGTTCGATAAAATGTCATAGAGAACGAAAATAGATTAAACTAAAAATAATAGATGTTTAATTGATACCGAAGGAACTCAGTTTATAACCGGATAAGTGAAAATCCGAAAAAAAATAGAGGAAGTAATCGAGTAAGGGTCCGAGTGACCTCATTTTAGAGTTGAATGAGCAGAAGTATGAAGTAATGGTATAATGAGTAATCATTGATGTTTTGACGTTATTTGGACAGCTTGAGAATTTGACTCGTGAGTCGGAGTTAGACCGTGAGACGAAAATATTGCATCACCTAAGGTGCAAGAGTTAAGGGATGCAACCTTTTGTGCATATGTATTTCCTTACCGATGAAAATACTTTTGTAGCATAAAATGAGTTTACAAATAAGCATACTTATTGAGAAAAATGTTTGGTTTGAGATTTATCACTTGAGTGTATGTTTTGCCGATTTGAGCTCAGTTTTGTGATTTGAGTTATTGTGAGCAAATATATCTTTTTATTTAAAAGATATTTATGAGCAAAACTATCATGAGCTCTACGTGAAGGCAAAACTATTTTCTGCATAATAATGACATGTTTTAATTTGAGACTAAAGGCTTGTTATGAAACTTACACATCCGTGGATACCTCCACTTCGGTTGACGCCGAGGCTTTGCTAGGCCCGGGTCTTACCATGTCTTCGTTTTGGTAACGTGAGATGCATGTGTTTTGGTAACGTGAGATGCCTCCGTTTTGGTAATACGAGATTCCCTCGTTGAGGATGACATTATATGATGTGATGCGATGATTGCTTTCATGACGATTATACTATGCCCAGTCTATATAATTATTTTGAGATATAATGTATTTGTGAAATAAGATAAAGATGTTTTGACGAACTGTGATTTTAATCATGTATTTATAATCATGTGAATTATGTCATTATTATTATACTTATGCTTTAAATGATGATTTTTAAAGCTCATACGCACTCCTTACTGAGCGAAGTTGAAAGCTCACCCCCTCTTTTCTCCCCCCATAGATTACTTACAGTGAGCGCTGGTACCTGCGGCGTACGTGACATAGGCTGGTGGACGAGACTCTCCCCAGGCTATTGCTTGTACACGCGAGAGGTATAATTCAATTTATTTTGTAATCCAAACAATTATGTAATACAGACACTTGTATTTGATCAATATTGGGATGTAATATGATTTATATTAGTAAATGAATGGAGAAGTAGACTTCTTTTGATGTTAGATATTTGATTTAAGTGGATGTTGAGAGATCCTTGGCAAAATGATTAACGAGATGGAAATAAATTAACTAACATGATACAGGAATGAAACCCAAGTAAGAAATTTAATCTAAAAAAAAATTTAAATTAACCATATTTTCCGCGCTTCCGGGTTATCACACTAAATCATTACAAGCTATAATATAATTTGGTATCAGCAAAATTTGCAAACTCCACAAATTTTCTTGCATTCAGATATATTTATGATTAGAAAAATAATCAAATGGAATTGAAAATGTACAAGTTGGTGGAAATTGTGAAATGTGAGCATTGAAATCCAGACTCACTGATGCGTTAGAAAAAAATAAATGGTATAGATCAAAAATTAATTGAAATTATAATTTTTCAACGCGGGAGACTTGAATGAATTTAATTAATTGAATTAATTTAATTTGAAGAATAAATAATTATGAGGTGTAAAAATAATTTTCATGAGCTAGATTAATATATAAAAAAATTTTCTATGATAAGTAAGTTCAAATATTAGACTAACATTATTTTAATACTGTATAGAAAATTCATTAAGTATGTAGATATACATACATATATATAAATGTAATATTTTATTTAATCTTCTAGTCAAGTATTTAGGTATATATATATATATATACATATATGTAAAGGTATAAGTATACACATATATACATGTATACCCGTATATATAACCATACCGAGGATTGGCTTCCAAAATGAAACCAATCCCTAAAAACAATCGTGAGTCACTAAGGTTTAAGAGAAAGAAATGTGAAAATACAATGGAAGCATAAAGAAAAAAATGGAAATGAATTATGGTGACGTCCTCGGTTGATGGCAGAGAATGGTGATGATGTGATCAGACCAGTCAGGAAACGTGATGTAAGGAAGAAAAGAAAATAAATGAAATGAATGATGGAGCATGATGTTCGGGTAGCCAAAAGAAAACGTGAGAAATGGAGATGATAGTCTGACTAGTAAGGACGAGCAGAAGAAATACCAGGGATTGGCTTCCAAATGAAGCCAATCTCGAGAGGTGCAGCAGCTTGCTGCTATTGGCGGGCTACTAGAGGAAACATGGGAGCAAGCCAAACCCGAGAGCAGTTTTCTGCCTCAGAAAACTGCAGTAGGAAATATGGTGAAGAGTTGATGATGGTGATGGCATTCGGTGAATGAAAAGAAATGGAAAGGAATTGGAAAGTCAGAGTAGGAAGGAGATTGACGCAGAGAAAGTGGAATGTACATACATTGGGCAGTGCAAAACTGAATTGGAAAGGATGTGGTAGGAGAAGGTAGCGGACTGCAGCAGAGAAATGCAAGAGTGGACTAAAGTTGGCAATAAAGGAGGACAAAAACCTGACCAAAGGCTAGCCATGGCAGTGGACTAATATATATATATATATATATATATATATATAGACATACCGAGCTGCAGCAGGAAAAGAGAAAGGAAAATGGGAAAGTCTAGAAATGTGACAGGAAAGGAGAAGGGAGTGGCGAGGTCTAACCTAAAATGAATAGGGACTGATGGTTTGCGTGCTGGTTACTGGAAATCAAAATAGATGACCGAGAGAGCATGTGAGGGCAGAAAACAAAGAGATGGTCTGAAAATAGACGAGAAAGGGAGATGGTGAGCAAAAAATGAAGAAGAAATATATAAGGCTGAAATTGAGAATGGAAAGAGCATGAATGTGATACTGCTAGCTAGAACAAAACCAAGGACCAATAGAGTTCAGTGAAGCACACGCACACGTTGAAGCAAGGAAGAAAAACAGAACAGAAGGTGAAGGCTGGCTGAAAACGAAACCAGCTGTGATCGTGCAAGCTGTTGGAAACCGAGAAGGAAATAAGAGGGGACTGGGTTCATCTTGCTTGAAGGTTTCGATAAAAATGGAGGCAGTAGGAAGAAGAAAAACAGTAGAAACAAGAAGAGGAAGAGCAGAGGTGTAATGAAAATGCTAACTCTCTTCTACCTCCTGTTTCATATATAAACCGAGGCACAATTCTTGAGGCAATGTTGAAGTAGTGGTGACCGAAGCAAAAAAGAAAAACCTGAAGCAGAACGTAAACTGTGAAGTAGTGCTGATAAACGAAAAGGCAGTGGAAAGACTCGATGATAAGATAGGCAATTGATCTTGGTGGTTATTAAGGCTGGTTTTCAAGGCAGATTTTCGGTGTTGTTTGAGACAGAAACGAGGATCATCTTTACCTGTTCAGACGTGGAGCAGTGGTGGGAGCTAAAAACAACTAAATGGAAAACATGGAGCCTAGAGAATTTTCAGTCAAAAAAATAGTAACCAAAGGAAAATGAGACTGAAAGTAAATATGGAGCAACAGTATAGTTTACTTAAAGGCTCCAAAAGGTGAAGACAAGCTCATAAAAATATAGGAAATATGAAATAATAAATTTAGAGTATTGCCTAGCCTATTACGTAGTGAAATGACCTAATTAGATAAATTGAGTTCAAAACTTAAATGTGGTATAATGAAGTAGCTTTGAGTTTTCGATGACTAATTAAAGTGATTGATAATTTACTGTAGCCCTGGAGGAAGCGAACGGACTAAATCACGGTACTGAGGCATAAAGGAATTATCGTCTGCCACTGGGGTAAGAAAATTTTTGTGAGTTACTAGAGATAATTACATATATTTGTTTACTGTTAAACTGTAGATATAAATCTAGGTCGATTTTATAACTATAGAAATTATAGATTTTTAGCCTTAGTTAAATGTCCTAACCTTACCCGATAGAATTTAATTTATTTACATGGATACTGTTACAACATAATTTATTATTTTAAATTTAAACCTCTAGTTTTAATTGACATGTACTGCTTACCGAGGATTTTAACCGAAAAATGATGAGTCAGCTCCTTTTTAAATTGTTTTATGTGTTGAACCGTATTTAGAACTGTTTTGATGAAAAAGTGCTACTTATCAAACTGTACCGAATAAAATGAGCTGGAGTCGCATGCTGACTATATGTTGCACTGCCTGGTTCGCATTTACTGGAGACAATTAGCTTGGTTAAATCATGCTACATTATTACTGTTACTCTCTACTGTATTATTACCGTTACTGTGGTACACAGAGTACGATGTACCGTGCAACACTCATGAGAGTATGTTGTACTATGTATTCTGTCTTCAGACATATTGTACTGTGAGCCGTTTGGGTAGCTGACCACTCCCACAACAATTGACATCCCAGCACGCCTGATCAATAATGCTCGGAGTCACCAAAACTGGTCATTTGTCATATTGCCTATAGCATGTTTTGTCTTATCTCGTCTATTTAATTCATTGAACTGACTGTATAATTTGTATTTTTGCATGAAAATTATTATATCCTACTGTATGAAGTTTTAGAACCTGTAATTTTGGCAGCACAAGGTTTACACTGTTGATACTGATACTGTTGTTGATTTTCAACTCTGTTTTTACTGCGTGCCAATGGTTCTGTATATTCTACATGACACCCTTTTTATGCCCATATAGTTAGTGTACTTATCCACCTGACACACTTTTTTCCTTGCTAAGCATATTAAGCTCACCCTTTACTTTCCTCCATAAAGTCTCTTCAATAGCTGAGACCACCAACTGTAAGTAGGATTCTTTTGTGCAACCATGTACTGCGAAGTTTTCTTCTGTGTGAAAGGTATACCCAGAGTAGACATTCTTTTGTATCTTTTTTTTTTTGTACGTACAGTAATGTTTATGAAAATGTATATGGGGATGTAAACGTGGATATTTTGTAAATGAATTCTGATGAATTTAGAAATTTGATTAACTCAATGACGTCTCCACGCAAATTTATGATAAGCTTACATATAAAAGATAAAAAGATTCACTGTCCTGATTTAGCATCGACTCATAGCCCAACCAAAGTGTATGAAATCGGGTCGTTACAAAATCTACCACATTAGGTTTAATTCCAAAACATAATTGCGTGCATACCTAACCCAATTTTTGTTAGTATTTATGTATATAAGTCAAATGACTACACTATTTCTTTATTTTTTTTTTGTATGATATATATTTACGAAAAAAGACAAGTATCCTCACTTCAGTGAGTAATCTTTTTGAGCTAATTTATATCAATAACCCTAATAAGAATTAATATTTGAAACACAACTATTTACGTACAGTGTAAATAAAGATAATTTCTTATTTTTTACAAATAATTGAAAAAAAAATTTAGAAATACACGTATTTGTTATGGAATCAAATGTTTAGATATAACAATAATTAAGTATTTATAAAGAAGAGAGATAATTAAAAAGGATGAAAACCCTAATGCTCTATGTCGTGGAGTGTAGAGGAATTGCATATTTGAAGGGAAGGGAGAAATAAATGATACATGCTCATGCATATTTTAGACAATATATATTCTCATTGCCTTTGAAAATCACAACGAAAACAATAATGCAAATCTGAATAGCAGATCTCATTCACATCTAATCGCTCACTTATTGAATCAAATATCTAAATCAACTAAAACTAGTTGAGAATTTCTAAATATACTTATTTATTTTTAATTTTCGCATATTTTTCATATATAAATAGTATCAATATTAAAAGAAATGAAGTGCAAAGAGAAAAAATAAAGTATATTTAGAAATTTTCAAATGAGTTGGATATGAGTAAAATTAATTTGTAACTTATATAAGTAAAAATCAAATGTCAATTTTATTAATTTTTATTTAAAAAGGAATATTGTCTTAGGCACTAAGCACAATACAATAAGCAAAATGGAAGGAAGTTTATGATATTCAATTTAAAAAATAATTCATACATTTCTAACAACATTAGAAGATTACCATATATACTTTTTTAAGAGATATAGAAAAAATAAAAAAATAAAAATTTATAGCTTTAAGTAACAACTTCACCTGTGTTGAACGCAACTGGTCTCAAACCCAAATAAAAAATGAGTGTAGTGAAAAAATATACAACGGTTGCTAGGTTGTCGTCTGAAAGCGACACGCCAAATCGACGTCTGGATGTGATGTCTAATGGGCATAAGTTCCCACACCATAATGAACGAGGTAGGTAAAGAACTTAGTCCATAATTATAAACTTAGGTTAGGATCTTGGAATATAAGTACGCTTTTGTGAGGTTATATGTAGGAGGAGGTTTAATACCTTGTGTCTCTAGGAGACCAAATGGGTCGGGGAGAAGGCTAGAGAGTAGCACATTGGCAATATAAGCTTTGGTATATAGGGAATGATAAAGATCAAAATGGTGTAGGTATCATCATAGATAAAGAATATCAAAAGGATGTAATACAAGTTAAGAAACAATGGGATAAAATTATTTTGGTTTAGCTAGTTCTAAGATGGGACATTTTGAATGCTATTAGCTCATATACACAACAGATAGAACTTGATAATATTAGTAAAAGACAATTTTATGAGGATTTAGATAAGATAGTACAATAAGTACCTATAAGAAAAAACCTTTACCGTAGAAGTGATTTTAATGACCATGTAGATGCTAGTAGAAAGGGTTTTAAAAGTGTACATGAGGGTTTTAGTTACGGTGTAAGAATAAAGGTTGAGAGATTATCCTAGATATTACTTTATCTTATAACTTAACCCTAGTGAATACAATATTTAGAAAGAGAAAACATCACCTTATAACCTTTAAGAGTGGATCGAACGCAAGTTAAATGGACTTCTTTTTTACTGGAAGGAGGGACAGACGCAGTTGTCTGGATTGCAAAGTTATCTCAGGTGAGAGTGTTACCCCGCAACATGAACTGCTAGTCCTAAACTTGAAAATTCATAAACGACATCGTAAAAACCAACAACAAAAAGCTACAAGGATTAGATGGTGAAAGTTAAAAGAAGATTGCCACGTAGTATGTAGAAATAGTTAAACCCAGAAAGAAGATTGGACAATAGAGGAGAACTTGAATACAATGTGGAACAAGATGGCAAAACACATTCAGGAGGTGGGCAAGGAGATACTAGAAGTATTAAACGAAAAAAACACCAACTTAAAAAGATGCAACATGGTGAACTGAATCAGTTAAGGAAGCTATAAAGTTAACTAGGAAATAAGAAAGATTGTTATAGGGCCTTGAGATAAACAACACCGATGAAAGTTTTACATAATACAAGTTAGCTAGAAAAGATGAAAAGAGGATGTTTGTAGAAGCTAAGGTGAATGATGTGAAAGAAATTTATAACATGTTAGACACAAAAGAGGGAGAGAAAGAGATATAAATATTGGCGTGAGCAAGAGAAATGAGGAATTGAGACTTAAGAGTTGTGAAATATATCAAGGACGAGCACTAAAGAATTTTGATTAAGGATAATGATATTAAAGAAAAGTGGTGTTATTATTTCAACAAACTATTTAAGAATGGACGAAGCCAAATTGTAGAATATTTTGGTGCCTCCCAAGGATTTGAACTGATACTTTATGCGTAGAATCAAATAGATAAAGTAGGCACTAAAAATGATGAAAATATGAAAAGCTATTGGGCCTGATAACATTCTTATTGAAGTTTAAAAATGCCTTGGAAAGATAAGAGTTAGGTGATTGACAAATCTTTTTAATAAGATTTGGCCCAATAACAAGATGCCTAAAGAATGGAGAAAGAGTGTGTTGGTATCTCCCTATAAGAATAAAGGAGATGTTCAAATTTGCTTCATTTTATTGAGGTATAAAACTAATTAGTCATATGGTGAAATTATAGGAAAGAGTGATAGAACGAAAACTAAAGAAGATTAAGGACAACTATAGAGATATTGAAGAATCAATTTAGTTTTATGCATAGTCAATCAACTACAGAAACAATACACTTGCTTAGACAACTTGTGGAACGTTCTCGAGTAAAAGGTAAAGATGTTCATATGGTCTTTATAGATTTGGAGAAAATATATGATAAAATGTCAAAGGATGTGTTATGGTGGTCTTTAATAAAGAAAAGAAACCCTGTGAAATATATTTAAATAATTAAAGACATGTATGGAGAGAGAACAACGCATGTGAGGATGTGTAGAGTGCAAACAAGTGAATTTCCTATCACAGTAGGACTACATCAAGAGTCAATGTTATGTTCATTCTTATTCGCTACAGTAATAGTTGAGCTAGCAAAATCCATCTAAGATAATGTACATTGATGTATGATGTTAACAAATGATATTATCTTGTGTGTTGAGACTAGAGCAGAGGTTAATAACAAGTTAGAACTGTGGAGACAAACATTAGAGTCAAAAGAATTCCAACTTAGCAGAGTAAAGACTAAATACATCGAATGTAAATTTAGTCCAAATAAAGAAAATGGAAATATAATGATGCTAGATAAGGTGGCGATCCCTAAACGACATCATTTTAGATATTTTTAGTTTGATTGTATACTTGGATAGAGAGATTGATGGTGATGTAATCAATAGATATGAGCTAGTTGGAGCAAGTGGAAAAGCACTACAAGTGTATTGTGTGACAAAAGAATTCTTATGGGATGAAAGGTAAGTTTTACAAGACAGTTGTTACGTGGTAGACCAAAATTACTGTGTTATACCAAAATTGCTCTATGACAATGATTGTTGGGCAACTATATGATTGCATATATAGAAGATTAGTGTAAAAAAATGTGAATGTTGTGCGATGGAGGTGTGGATATATTAGAAAAGATAGAATGAAAAATGAGAACATCTGCAAAAATATTGGAATGTAACCTATCGAAGACAATGTGAGCGAAAGTCGTTTAATTACGTTGATTTGGATACATATGACGTAGACTTGTAGACACTCCAATTAAAAGAGTGAAAGTTATGACTGATGTAAAAATGGTCAAGGCCAGGAGAATACAAAAAAAAAAGATTTGGAAGAAAGTAATCTAAAAAATATGGCGGAACAAAAGTTGAAAAAACACGTTGTATTAGATAGAAATGAGTAAATGAGGAAAATTCATACTGAAAACTTAGCGTGAGATCATATATTGGTTTATATAACCTACTTTAGTATTGAGATAAAAAACTGTGATGATGATAACTTTAAGTGACGACAAATGAAATAACAAATCTAACTTGTTCGTAGAAGCAGTAGAAATAATCACAAAAGAGAATCATGGTTTAAAGGTAATTATGCTTCAAAATTAGCATGATAATGGTTTATGTTGACAAAGAACATACAATTATTGTATGGATTTACAAGGAAAATGTAGAGATAAATTTATCGTACTATTACTGAAAAGGAGAATATAAAAATAAAAGATGAAGAAAAAGAGGAAAGAAAAAAATGGAAAAGAAAGCAACTTGTTATGGCCCAATGGCATGTCTCTGTTGCCCCATGATGTGAACTTCATGTTCCTCCACTCTCTATCTTCTCCTATTCCTTTCACCTCCCTTCTCTCCCCGTCTTATAATTTCTTGCCTTATTTAGCAAAAGATAACTGATCTGCATCTATCTCAGCGATATGTCTAGTGAAAGAGGGAAGGATATAGCGGAAGGATCATCGAGGATTAATTCCGGTGATCAGCAGCAATCCCCGACACCTAGCCGCTATGAGTCACAGAAGAGAAGAGACTGGAATACTTTCGGGCAGTACTTGAAGAACCAGAGGCCCCCAGTTCCTCTTTCACAGTGCAATTGCAACCACGTGCTAGACTTCCTTCGATATCTAGATCAGTTTGGCAAGACCAAGGTCCACCTGCAGGGATGCATGTTCTATGGACAGCCTGAGCCGCCTGCTCCTTGTACTTGTCCCCTTAGGCAAGCTTGGGGCAGCCTTGATGCTCTTATTGGGAGGCTTCGAGCTGCCTATGAAGAGAATGGAGGGTCTCCTGAGACTAACCCTTTCGCAAGCGGTGCTATTCGAGTTTATCTCAGAGAGGTAAGAGAGTGTCAAGCCAAGGCAAGGGGAATCCCTTATAAGAAGAAAAAGAAGAAGCCGGTTCAAGGCAAGGGAAGTGATGAATCCAGCTCTACCATGCACTTTTCTTGATTCATTTACCTCCTTTTCAACTCTATGGTAATTATTTGCTTAATTTCCATTACTACTTTCAATTTAAAATGCTAGATCTAGAAAGCAGTGCCTTTATTTTCAATTTCATGAGATCATTAACTATGTAGTTTCCGAACTAAAACACTGCTTTCTGAATACGTCTGAAATACAGAAGACAATCAATAACTGATTTTTTACTCATTTGGTTGTATCCAAATGCAAATCAATTAATCGTAAACATGCCATTCTCCTTTTGGCTTCCACCGAAATTTTAGAACTTTCAAGAACCCTAATTTGCATATTTAGTGACATGTTGTAAGATGTTTTGAGAGTGCTTTAACTAGCTGGCTAGTTATCTTTTACTGTTTGGAGACATTCAATGCGATTGTGACAACGTAGTGTATAAGTATTTCTATATATCTCTAGAAACAACAGAGCTGTTTGCATTATGGGGAAGATTCAGACAGGCAACAAATCAAAATTATGCAAAATCTGACACTGTGTAAATAGTTGTTGAATTTAATATTTGTTACTTCATGACAACTTTTCCTCGACTTAGCCCTTTTAAGATTCTGCAGATTTTGTGCCACCATGAATGGTCAAGTAGAGGTATCATGCACTTTTCCAAGTTTGCAAATATAAAATATACAAATGATTGGAAGAAAACGACTAATCAGTGTTTAAGGTTTATTAAGAAATCACTTAATTAATATTTTAGCGTTTATCCATGCTTTTGGCGTGGCTTTTGCTCAATTCAGTTAACATAATAGCGAATCTTTATGATACAAGGAGGAGCCTAATGAATGACTAATTGAATTAACAATTGTTTTATTTAACTTTAACAATAACTACAATTTAATTAATGCCCCACTGACTTGTTTTGCTTTTCTCTTGTGCGCAAGATCTTTGCAAGGCTAGTTTTGAAATTTTGCAGTTCATTGTTCTGGTTGCCATTTGCTTTGTGCCTTCAATAAACTAGATTGCATGTTGCGCAACAGTAAGTTTATTCCATTTGCATAATATACTTTGGTTTTCTAACTAAAGATTTCGTTGGAGCCAAAGTTTTTGTTGGGTATGTTTGATCAGATGACTGAGCTCTAGGCATCAAAAGGATACATTTTATTTTTGGGAAAAAGAAAGAACATTCACTTGAACTTTTACGTTTCTATTTTATGCTTAAAAGTTGTACCACCACACGTGTTCTTGTCGCTCTTCTCCTTCAAATATATAAAAGCTTTATGTAGCACCAAAGATTTTGTGTTTCTTTAAGAAGCTGATTCGATGAATATTCTAAACGAATTCATATATATATATATATATATATATATATATATATATATATATTTCACTTCTGCTCCTGACGTCATTCGCATATCCATATCCGTATGTAAATTTTAGAATTAGTGTGCCAGCTTTAGGAGAAAGGCCTTGCATGATCAATTACCTTATGATCTATATGTGGTGCTGTAATTAGTTCTTGATATCTGTCATCTTTAACATCTTGGAATCATCCTTTCTCAACTTGGTTTTAAACATGGAAGACCTATGGTAATATTACTGATCATCTTTTAGATTACAAATGATCAGTTGAGTCAAAAGATGTGTTTATTTTTTGTTGCTTTTCTCCATGAGTCTCATTTTGAATACTTTGCAGATTAGGTACCATTAGTAATTAGGCTATTTAGCTATGTATAAAACTTTGTTAATGAGTCAGTTAATTAATCTTATCTAGCAATTTTACTTTGCAATTTTGGTAGTATTTTTTTGTTGGATGTATCCTAGCTACATGTTAATTGGTTCCTTTACTTTGTCAATTGGTGCACATATACCTATAACCAAGCATTTTGGCGTTTGAGATTAATAGGATTTTCATTTTCATTTTCATTTTCATTTTCATTTTACATAAATACACCCTCCATTCACATGCACGTGCATACATATATCTATAAATATAGTATATCAGAGGCTGCACAACATGTTGAACTGATGGAGTATAGTTTCATGCAGGATTACATGATAAAAGCATCAGCTGGAAGGTGATTGTCAAATGATAAAATCAAATGGAGATTCAGCTCAGTTTGCGGATTTCAACTTTTATTTTTATTTTTTTTGGCTTGCAATAGTTGTAGTCAAGAGAGTTGGTGTACATAACTCTCGCGGCGAAGTCGCCACTTTGTTTGGGTTTTGGTTACTTTGTAAGCTCTTATAATATAAGTTGATCACCTCTTTGCATGAATGTTCATTTTATGCCTAAACCTCCACTAATAATAATAATAATAATAATAATAATAATTGATGATATGAAGCTATTAAATTCTTTTAGGCTCAGCGTGGTAAAAAAAAGTGATAATAAAAAAAATTATTAATTCAATGATTAAACGACAAAAATAAGAAAATGATTTTAAAATCTAATCATTGAATTAAAAATATTTCATCCCCATCATTTTCCATCCTTCATATCAAGCAAAGTTTTAAATGCTCTCAGGATGGCTTTACTTTGATTAGTGTTGCTTTGCTCCACTTTCTATGTGCAAATTAATGTAATTGCTATAGCCATTTTTATTGTTATTGTTGTTGTTGTTATTATTATTGGTAAAAAAAAAAATTTGTTGACAAATTATTAAATTCTTTTAACACTAGCAATTTGTTTTAAATTCATTAATAAATAATTGATTTACAAATTGCTAATTAAGAATCAGTTATTTTTTTTATTTTTAATTAATTGTTTTTAATGTCTAATCTTAAGAAACTTGATCTAAATATGGAAATGAAGTTGTGCCTCTTCGAATATGCTTATATCGCCAAAATTCATCCTTTATTTTTAGTATTAGATACTCCAAAATTGAATATATATATATATATATATATATATATATATATATATATATATATATTTATATATATAAAATCAAGCATTTCATGTTGAGCATTCTTCAGTTCGATAAACAAATTAAAGATTAAATACAAAAGGCCTTTCTTTTCTTTTCTTTTTTAATTTGGAACAATCAAGTCATGAAGATAACTTGTTCCCTTGGCCCCACCCAATTCTTTCCTAGGGGAACCGAAGTATTATCTATACATGAAAAGAAGTATTTAAGGAAGAAAACTAGAAGTGAAAGAAGTGATGATCACTTCATAAATAGTTTTGGTATATATCTCCACCAATAATAATCATAAAAAATGTATGACAAAACTAAAACAGATGGCCGGAGTCGATACCTATTCACTTATATACTTCGTTTGCTAATAATTAAGGATCAATCCAGCCAAACAAAGAAAGGAAAAATGTGATTATGAATCACAATTATTAATTTAAAAAGTTGTCATTCATTATCAAACATATTTTTAAGTAAATTGTTTTTATTAATTTTAGGATAACTTTTCGTAATTTAAAATAAATTGGGTTTGCTACATAGTGATGGGAACTATATTTCCATTTAGTTGAAAGGGTATTTCGGTTGTTTGTTTCTTCGAGGGGGCGCAAGGTTCAGAAGTATATATTTTTCTTAATATTGCGGAAACCACGGTGAAACTGACTTGGTATCATCCCGAACAGAAACTTTCTCTTCGACCCTCGAACCCATCTCATGGCGTAGCATTATTCCTTAAAAGGAACAATTCTATACACCCTTCCATAAACCTAACTTAAACTTAGACATGAAAGTTCGTATTTATAATTTATAATTGTATCATATAAAATCGTATTAATATAATATAAAATATTAAAATTCATGTCAAAATATGTATCAATACAAAAAATAAAAAATATTATTTTTAATTTTTTTTATTTTCATATATAATTTTTACTTAAATTTTACTCTTTACTTTTGTGCTTATTATTCATTCGTTTTTTATCGTGTCATCACGTCATGTTGAATATTCTAAAATCTATTTAAACTTTATTTTATTAATTTGCCTAGTGTCCACAACAATAAATCATAACCTAATTAAAATATTTCCATGTTTTACACTATATAAAAAAAATTAATGCTCTTAATTTTAAAAAAGAAGAAGAAGAATCATTTAGGAGGAAATGTTATGACTGCATATTATTACATTCAATGAATTTTCCCTGTACTGAGGATTGAAGCTTTTGTCTTTGCACATAAATCTCGCTTTCATCGGATAAATAATCAATAAAGTAGTGTGTTTACAAATGCGGCAAACTTGACTTATAGCCACCTACTACCTGACCCATTGCATGCGGAAAATGCCTACACCCTTACTTTCATGGATGATATGACAGATACCACTATTCTTCCTTTTTTAAGTTCACGAGTTTCAATTACCGTTAATTAATTTTTTCTTTCATTAATTGTGTTGATGGAATATATATGGGGAGATTGAAGAGAATACACTTGAACATGTACGTGGGTGTAGGTAATAGCCAATTACTCAAATTTATAAGAGGAAATGTAGAGATATATCGGTGGGTCTTAATATACTGAGTAGAAATGTATATGAAATAGACGATTCTTAGTGTCTCGAACAATATGATCTTTATGCCCTTTGTAATTTTCAGATAAATTTAAATGAACGATTAAATTGGTTCAAGTGAAATTAAAAAAAATCATTAAGAATCTGTGTATTTTTAATAGAATAATAAAAAAAATTAACAAGCGGATAAATTTCTCCTCTCAAATTTTTGTCATATATGCTGACAAATTGATCCTTCTTCGATGAGGACTTATGGAGCCGGATCCACATGAGCTTAGCCTTTACCATTCCTTTATTTACTCGATCCTCCACAAATTGTCTTTCAAAAGCTTTCATAGATTTTTTTTTCTTTCTAAAATTCAGTTTGATATGTAAAGCTATTTTGGATACTTTGATAAGAACAATAAATACTAAGAATTTAGCTAAATTTTAATTCAATAATACACGATATAAATTATTTACTGAGGCCCAATGAGCCACGCCCAGCAGCCTCAACATCCTCATGAATCGGATTCAAAAGAGCTTGAGATAGGCCCATTATGGGTCTTGCCCAAAGGTTCTCTCTATGTTACTATTACTATAAGGTAATGGACATTTGTAGGCACTGTTTTTAGCGGCATTAGATTGGCAGAGGCAGTTAATTTCTGTGTTTTTTTATATTCTTACGGCATTTTCTTGATAAATACTGCTAAAATTTTAATATAGAGCTGTTTATCGTTAAAAACGTAGCGAAGATGTAAAATAACTGTGTTTACAACTACAAACTACGTCATCTTGACTATTTCTTTTCTTTAAAGGAGTTTTGGTTCATAAAAATTTAAAATTTTCTCTTAAATTTTTATTTTTTAAATGTAATTATTTATGGTTGTTTGGTTGTAAAAAGTTCCTCCTCATAAGTAATCTTACTTTTCCTACCATGTCAAAAAGGGAGAAAACACAAGTGAAAACAGTACCCTCATTGTCCTGAGATTTTTAAAATTCTTGTGGAAGAAAATTTAGTTTCTATTTCGCCCTCATATTATTGCATTTTCAAACCACTTTCCCCTAATTACATCTGAAAATTATAGTTTAATCCTTTTTGTTGTGACACCTTTCGATATCTAGTAATTATTTTGAGTTTCAATTAAATTTAAACTAAATTCGTATCCGACTTCATTCAAAGTAACTTTTTCAACAATATTTGGTCTATTAACAAAATTTCAACTTAAATTTTTTTTTTTTAAAAGATACTGAACTCTTTTTACTCGCATTCACTAAATTACAAGGTTTATTGTAAAACAATACTAAATCAAAACGTTTTTTTTTCCCATCGGCTTCCTCTCCCAAACCCGCCCGATAGCCTCCATTACCCAGGGACAAACTCACATCGCTATCGTCGTTGGCCGTCCGTTGGAAGCTTACCACCGGTTGTCATCGTTCATCTTCCTCGTCTAGATAAGCTTCATTCCTTTTTGTTCTCTCTCTATTGAAGTTTGTTTTTGGTGAAAATAGAGTTTTGTCTGGGTATATGTTACGAGATCTTACTATTTGAATATGGTTTATTGCAAATAAGGCATGGTATTTTCTGGGTTGGTTCGTCAGAAAGACAAAGACAAAAATGTGAGAGAAAAAAACTTATATTATTATTATTGGTTGATGCTTATGGGTTTGATTATTATGGGTTTGGGTTCGTTATGTAATTAATTGTGTAGCTTTCATTGTTAGTATAATATCTACTATATATTTGTGTCGGATGATAGTAACATGATCAATGAATGGAGACTTGGAGGAAATAGATATGCTTCTATAGTTTTCAGTTGGTATGCAATTCTAGAAAAAGAAAATTGAAACTGCATTTTAGAGAAGACAAGAAATGGGAAAAAAAGTAATTTTTGGTACTTTCTTTACTGAATGTTTTGAAAACATAAACCTTATGGATGGAGGTGAATATTTGACCACCCTATGTTTTTCAGTCCAGTAGTGTTAATTGAAATAGAGCTTTGAAACTCTAAATAAATAAATTGATAAACAATTCCAGATAAATAATTATATAGAGTAAGATAGCAATCTGGAAACCTTAAAAAACTAGATAGGATGGTGAGTTGCTATAAAAGAAGGTTTAAAAACATATCAGGTATTGAAGACGTTATGTGGATATATCTTCCTATGTTTCAACTTGTAAAGCACTAACTTTACGATGCTAGGCATGTTCTTAACACCAATATGTGAACAAGAGCGACTAAAAAAGTTTCTAATCCAATTTTGAGTTCATTAGCCATTAAGTTAATTGAAACAAGGCTTTGAAAATCTAGATAAACAAATCTAGATGAATCCAACCTTTATAAATCAGAATTGAAATCAGTAATTGCTTGTGTTTCATTTGGTTTGAGGATTAAAGACCAAGTTATATAGTAATTTTGTTATTTTCATTTGGTTTGGGCATAAAGGAAATTGCATGACTTCTGTATTGGTCCAGTTGATAGAAATATTTCTTGTACATTGTATATATTTGATTCTTAAGTAATGCTTTGCTTTTGAAAGTTAGTAACACATGTGCTTTGTTATATTCAAAATTAATTGTTTATTATGATCAACTTTTTTTTTAACACAGTTTATGGCGCCTTTATCAACAAGAAAGAAGATGCAACTAGTTACAATACTTATTTTGCATATCAGGCATTGGAGTCTATGTTTGAAATACTTCTGTTAATGGTTGTAACATTAGTTGCTAGAAAACTTGCCAAGAAAGGTAGAATATCATATGAAAACCCAGCACTTGAGAGGAATAATATTAGGTCAAAAAATTTACATAAAATGGTCTTTTAGAGTGATAGGCTGTGTGTCAATAATTGTAGAATGGATAGGAGAACTTTTGCAAAGTTGTCTCATTTGCTAAAAACAGACGGAAGGTTGATGGAAATAGAAATATAACTGTTGAAGAAATAGTTATCAACTTCCTTCAAATTATTGCTCACCTTACAAAAGAAAAAATAAGGTTCTTAAGCATAAAGTTGTAAGATCTGGAGAGACAATTAGTAGGCAATTTCATACGGTGTTGAAAGTTGTTTTCACTACTGATTAAAAAAAAAAAAAAACCAATACCTGATAATTCAACAGATGAACGATGGAAATGGTTCAAGGTATTGCCTTAAAATCCTTTCAAACATCATAAATAATAATCAACATTCTCAAAGTGAATTTACATACTTAATTTTGTAATCTCTTTGGTTGAGGGTTGTTTGAGTGCCTTAGATGGAACATGCATAAGAGTGAATGTGGAGTCAGTTGATAGACTTAAGTACAGGTCAAGGAAAAATGAATTTGCTACAAATATTCTTGGTGTTTGCACACTGAGCGTGCAATTTATTTATGTTTACCAAGATGGGAAGGTTTTGCAACAGATGGTATAGTATTGAGGGGTGTCATCACTAGGAGAAATGGTTTAAGGATTACACATGATAATCTTACATACATAAGTGATGTTAGATAGATCTTCATTTAGTTAATGGTTTGAGCATTATATTATTTAACTAAGTTGTGTATTGGAATAGGTTATATTATTTGTGTGATGCTAGGTACACAAATATAAGGGTTTCTAGCACCATATAGAGCGCAAAGCTACCACTTGAATGATGGGAGGCAAGAACACCAACCTACCGCACTCCAAGAATACTTCAATAAGAAGGATTCTCAAGCAAGAAATTGCATTGAGAGATGTTTTGGCATATTGAAAGCTAGATGGGTAATTTAAGAGAGAAATCATTTTATTCAGTAAAAACAGTGTAGGAATCATTTCCGCTTGTTGTCTTCTCCATAATTTTATTAGGTCTGAGATGTCTATTGACCATATTGAAAGTGATATTAGCAATTGTCTTCTCCATAATTTTATTAGGTCTGAGAAGTCTATTGACCATATTGAAAGTGATATTAGCAATATGATTAATAGCCTATCTGAAGGGGATGATGAAAAAGGGTTGATCAAGCACTGTGAGCCAAGTGATGCTTGGACTGAGTGGAGAGACTAGTTGACAGAGGAGATGTTCAATACTTGGATGGCATCGCATACTTGAGTGCAAGTGTTATGTTTTTTCATGTGTGATTTTCGATCGTTGAGTGTAGAGACAAGTATTATGTGTTCTTCTGTATAATATGGTTTCTTTTGTTTTCTATGAGATAATAAATAAATGTGTTTGAATAGTTTGACGTGATTGATACAATTTGATGTATTTGAATAATTTATGTTACATGTTTTTCATATATTTGATGTATTTGAATTGTTTTTAGGTGGTATAAAATGTTAATTTTGATATTTTATGGGTTTTTTTCCTAATTCCCTTTATTATTAGGACTTGAACCAGTCATTGCCGAATGTAGATGTGAGAAATTAAAATAAAAAAAGAAACAAACAGCTAGAAGAGCTGCTCATAGTGGATATGGTAATCACCATTTGTCTAAGAATGAAGATGATGAACTAGTTAAATTCCTACATGTTTTGGAATAGGATCCCAAGTGGAAGTGAGACAGTAGGACTTTCAGTGTAGGCTACTTAAGCTAGTGGGAGAAGATGTTGGAGGACAGACTTTCGACATCTGAACTAAAGGTCAATCCACATACTGTATCAAGAATGAAGTTACTTAAGAAACAGTATAATGCCATTTATGAGATGATTAGCAGCTGT
The DNA here is from genome assembly GCA_033439115.1 of Firmiana major. Taxonomy (NCBI): domain Eukaryota; kingdom Viridiplantae; phylum Streptophyta; class Magnoliopsida; order Malvales; family Malvaceae; genus Firmiana; species Firmiana major. The sequence continues at coordinate 63,639,204 of CM065904.1, forward strand.
AATGGGCTTGGGTAGAATGATACTGACGAATGTTTTACTGCATCAAAAGATGTCTTCAATGGTTGGATTAAGCTAAGAACTATACAAATTATTTTAAATTAATATTATTTATTAAGACTTAATTAATAAGTAAATATTCTTAATCAATATAGTATGTAATAAATAATAATTAAAATCAATAATTAATAGTTATTATTAATTAATAATTATCATTTTATTTATTTATTATAATTATTATTCTTTTATTATAAATTATAACTAATTTAATAAAAAGGCAAAATAATCTTTTTAACTTATTCCGACAATATATTTAAGGGTAAATTTTATATACCTCCTTAAAGTTTGATTTTAACTTAGTTTTAGTTTATTTGCTTTAAAAATGAACACTTAAGTTTAAATAATTTATCACCGTTAAAAATAACTAATAGAAAAATTTGTAATGATAAAAATATCTAATCTAAAAATTTTTCAAACTTATCATTCTTCATTTTCATTCATCCAAAATTATTATTTGAAGAAGGCATAATAATATTTTTTAAAACTTTTTTCGAGCTCTCATATCATCATTTTTGTCAATAAATAAAATAATAAACAATAAATAAATAAAAAATAATAAGCAATAAATAAACAAAGGATAAATTATAATGAAAAACTAACCTCTTAAAATTTAGTAGTTGTTTTTAGTATTTTCATCGTTGATTGGAGTATTTAAAAAACTTGAAGGGGTAAAATAATATTAAAATTAAGTTTTTAACTGTTGACTTAACTTTTAACTAACGAAATGATTAATTTGTCCTGTAAAATAAAAACGTATGGTGTGGAGTGGCCCATTTTTGTAGTTAATAAATTAAAGTTAGATTAATTAGAGTCAAATTTTAAGAAGGTAGATGGAATTTAGTTATATTTTTGAACTAACCAAACAAAACTATAAGGGTGTATAAAAAAAGAATATGAATGAAATTTATTATGTTTGTGTTTTTTTTTTGTTTATTTTTAAATACTATTTGCTTTTGGTTTTTGAATGATATGAAATTTTTATATTATATTCAAATTCAATTTGTTTGGATATTAGGATGCTTGTTTAACACTCATTAACGAACTCGTTTAGACTAAATTTGTAAGTTTGTGAACATTAAATGATAATGTTGATAAACACATATTTATGAATATTAAATAAAAATATTTATGAATATATTAATAAAAAATGTTCATAAAAACGTATTCATTACTATTAAGGATGTATTCTGTAAAGTGAAAAAGTGGAAGGATGGATGTCAGTGTGTGGAAAAGTAAAAAAAAAAAAAAAAAAAGATTTATAAGTATTCCGGAAAAGAGAAAAATTACGAGGAAAGAAAATAAAAAATATTGTTATTTTTTTAACAAAATTAAATTATTTCAAATTATAAGATATTACTGAAAAATAAGAGAAATATAGATCACATATGCATATTTAATTATTTATAAAATTATTTTTTATTTATAAAATTTTATTTTGTTATCTTAATTAATTAATATTTTAATAAAAAAATAATATAAATTTATTTTTTTTATTTTTTTTACTTTACCAAGATGAAAAGAATTTATATTTCCTTTTTTTTACCAAACAGGTCAATAAAAAAAATATCAACCACGAAAGGTTAATTCGAAGGACGATAAAATTGAATTCTACGAGATTAAAAAAATTATCATTAAATTTATATAGGTTTTAATAAAATAACTTAAAAATATATATATAAAAAAAGAAAAGGCTCGGTGAGTTCCAACTCACCCAAAGAGTCGTTAATTCCAGAAAGGGAAAAAATGTATACTGATATAAGCGGTTTTGTAAAAATAGAGACGCTGATCGGGAGTCTCGGAAGGGCAAAGGAAAAGCCCCAAAACGAAGAGATTAATGTCGTGTCCAAGATCTTGGTTCGCTTTTCTCAATTCGTTTCGTATCTCCCGGCGATCCCTCTGTTCATACTCTCTTCTCTCCTTTGTTCTGCTTCGTAAAATTCACTAGTAAATAAATAAACAAATTTCTCACTCCCTTTTTATCCTAATTCTCCACGCCCTTCTCTGTTTTATCATCAGTTTGATGGATCTCAATCGGTGAGTTCAATTTTCCTTTCTTTCCTTGCAAATGTATGTATATTTTTTCCTTTCTATTTTCTTTTCTTTTCTTTTCTTCGTAAACCTAAACCCTCCGAGAAAAATAGATTCCGGTTTCTTTTTTATCTAACCTTTATTGTAGAAAAATTAAGAAACGAGAAATAGTTGATATTGTTTACCAGTTATTTTTACGTTAAATGAACTACCTAGGTTTTCCCTTCCCAGTCTCGGTTTAGAATTTGTTGTATTTCCTTGCATTTCTGTTTTGGAGGGTTAGTGCAGTAAAAGTAATTATGAAATTATGCATTCAATCCTTAAAAAATGAAATATGTGAAGCTATGGTTTTTATACTCATTTAATCAATGTTTTGGTTGTGAATGAGTTAAAATTATTTACTTTGGCTTCAATACTTACCTTGTTAAATGGGGTGGTCGTAAGTGAGATTAGCAGGTAGGGATGATGAAATAATTGCCATGCAGATCTACTACCGCCGATTTAATCCGCAGATCCAGTTGTCGCCAAATTGTATCTTTCATCGTAATATCGACTAGTAAGTTACCTACAAAAAGGCGATATCAGCTTACTGATATTGAGGCTTTTGGTCCGTTCAGTTAAGTTGGTGTTGGCTTTACCAAACATGCCTTATTATATACAGAGGCTTTATAATACCTGCAGAGCGTCATTCTCGCCGAATGGCCCTGTATCTGAAGAAGCTCTTGAAAAAGTTCGAGCTATGCTAGGTACTATTCACTAATGATTCTTTCACTGTCTCATGTTTCTTCTTTGAGCTTATAGTTTAGATAAGTCTGATATGCTTTATTAGTTATTCTTATTGAGATAAAATCCTGTTGAAGGCAGCTCTTAATTTTCTGCATATTTTCAGAAGCGATTGTCATTAAATACTGTAAAAATTAATTTTGCTGCCATTTAGTTGTGATTTCATTTTTTTAATAAAAAAATACATAGTTATGTATTCTTAGATTAATTAATACCCTAGTTCAATTAAAAAGAGACTTTTGTGACCTTGGACTTCATGGGAAGATGTTAATGACTTTGATTGGTTGTTTTGGAGAGTTATGCTCATCAAAACTTGTTCATGCCTTGTAATTTCGTATAAAATGATGTAATGCTAAATTATATATTGTTTAATAAATACTGAAATTTCTACTTTTTTTTTTAATCTTACTATTAGTAATTAGGTTATTTTTGGTATTTTGTGAACTGATTTTTTTCTGTGCAATAAGAAAAATAGTGACTTAAGATCACTAGTGATTTGGAATATTCCACCAAATATGGTAATCTAAGATTACTAGTCGTTCGATGAAAATGAAATGTTGTATATAGGTCATTGATGTCTGTTGCAATTTACTTTTGATTTTTATGTGATTCATGGAGGAACTTTTTTTTCCCCTCATTTCTTCAAGGGACATTTATCATCACTTTTTCTTTGGAATTGAAGTTTTGTAGTCTATTTTTAGTATTATGATTGTTTCTGATGTCCCATCCTAATAGATGCTGTTGTTTTGCTGTACCTATGGTCACTTATTTTCTGCAACCCTTTCAATATTTGAATTGAAGTCTCAAAATGTCAGATTATTTTTGATTTCATCGTAAAATATTGATCTTTTTAGGAATTGATTGCTTTACTATTATTACTGTAAATTAGATGAGAAGGAAGTAAATGTTTGGTATGTAGGTTTGAGCAATTTGTGAAAGTTATTGCTGTTATCTTTGACCTATTTCAAGTGCAATGAGAATGTGTGCCCATTAGATAGTGTATACAGTTTGAATCTCTGAGTTAAAAGTTTGAAATAGCTTTGCTGATCATAGGATCTATTCACATTAATTAATGCTTATTTACTAGTTAGACGATCTCCAGCATTCATATTTTATGTAAATTTGATTGGTCCTTAGAACACCATTGTAATATAAGATATTTGAATTATCAGCTAAGCTAATTTAGCGTTCATGTTTTACAGAAATTTGATAGGGATATTCAACATTAAAATTGGAAAATGCTAAGTTGATGTTTGCAGGATTGACCTATTTAAAAATGTTTGTATTGGACTGTCAACATATTTAAGGTTCTATATGACCAAAAGGTATTCCACTATTGAAAATTGTGGATTGGTGGATCCCAACACCTTAAAATCATTTATATGAAGTTGGTACTTGATTTCTTCTACATGAAGTTTCTATATACTAAACTCATTTCTAATTCAACAAACGCTTAGAATCGTACTCATTCCACTCCAAGTGGAACGTACATGTTTGACTTGATATAAAAATTTTATAGTAGAAATTTTAAAATTTTGGTATTGATGTTGAATGCTTCTTAATTCAATAAAGAAAAAAAAGTGAAGAGTTAATATAAATTGCAGTAAAATATTAGTTTTATGTTTGCAAAAAGGGAAAAAAGGATTTTGTTTTGAAATGTCTGAAAAAGAAAGCTGGTTGTTCATAGCATAAAGGATGGAGTATTAAATTAGCTGTTTATAAATGATTAAATGATATGGAATTTCACCAAACTTTTTTAATCTTTAAAAAAAAATAAATAAATAAAAAAAACAAAGTGTTCAAGCTTCACATAACAACTTAACTCTTACATTTTTCCTCTCATGCAGCTTTCAATTTATTAATAATTCTTCTCCCATTTCCTCTTCCTCTTTCTTAACACTCATGTAGGTGTACTTTTCTGGTGGCTACTCTAAATTAATTCATTTTCATTTGTTTTATTGTGGAAGTTATTTTCTTTCTGGATGGTGAAAGGGTGGGTATGCTGAAGGTGGGGGAGGTTTTTACTGGTTTGAGAGAGGCTGAAGATGGTCAGTTTATAGGTATTAGAGAACTTACTTCTTACTTCGTACGCCTTTGTCTTATTCCAAGAAACACAAATTCTAAGATAACCATACTCAATATTTTTATTCAAAGACTTGATTTTCCCCCAGTTTTATCTAATAGTTTGTCATCTTGAACTACTGGATATTCAATGTACTTTTCTTAAGTTTGGATATTTTACTGTCCAACTCACTTAAATGGATGAACTAGCTGCGGTTTCCAGAAAAGGAAATAATGGCAAAGAAGCCAATATAAGCTGTAGAACAAATGTTGTAGACTTTGTTAGTCTAGATATTTACATATGGAGATTATTCATGTGGAATTTCCACTTTTTAAACTTGGCACTTTTAGCTTCAGAATTAATGGCTGTTCTTTATAAGGTTTGCTTTTGCATGAACTTCAAGTTCCATAGCATATTCACTGCTTTTTTAACCTAAATGTCATTTTATTTCAGAGAAAATGAAGCCTTCTGATGTAGGTCTGGAACAGGAGGCACAAGTGGTACGCAATTGGGCTGGTCCTGCACTTGAGCTGAATGGAAGCTGTCAGTCATTGCCACCAATTAAGTATCTGCACTTACATGAGTGTGACAGTTTCTCTGTAAGCACAATCTTTATATCACCTGTCACCTTTGTTACTGAAGATATAACATGTCATTTGAGTACAGATAACTTTTTAGAGTATTAAAGTCAGGAAGTTGCATTTAGCTGAACGTAGGTTTTATCAAAATGAACACTTCCTTGAAATTATATTTAAACTTTGAAAAACTGAAGTTGCAATAATTAAGATGATCAGGCCTTCATTTTTGTTTTTCTTTCTCTGCAGATAGGAATTTTTTGTATGCCACCTTCGTCTATCATACCTCTGCATAATCATCCAGGAATGACCGTGCTGAGCAGGCTTATCTATGGCTCATTAAATGTAACGTCATATGATTGGATTGATTCAACGGAGTCTGAAGATACACTACAAGGTGTGTTTTTAGCATTCCCATATTTCTTTGATGCCATAGAATCATAGGTACTTATGTATAAATTTGTTAATTTAGAGGTTGGTATGTAAATGACTCAGTATTGAGAACCTCTTTATATTCCTTGACCTCAGAAGTGCTATATTCAATTCTTATTATTTTTAGATTAACTATATTGCGGGAGTTTTCTCTGGCAATTCATTGTAGAATATTTAGTTTCTTTTATAAATTTTTATTAATCTTCTGATATTAGAAATACTGTGTAACACCTGTTCTTTTACCATTTCAGCTCATAGAATTAGTATTTATGTAGGACTTGAGAGTTGAGAGAGAAATGGACCTCTTTTTAAATCCATATTTGATTTATAATATGCTGTTTACTGTATAACCTGCATTGCAATTAGTTATCCATGTGCCAGTGTTTTGTTGGTTCTAAAATAACAGGGGAATATTTTGAGATTGAAGGTTTTTTTTTTTTAACAATTGAGTCGAATAGGAGGAAGAAGATTTAGGAAATGATAAATGCCGTAGGCCTTTTGATTACTGCAAATAATTCTTTAAACAGGGAAAGATGTAAAGAGCCTTTTTGCTAGCATCCAAGGAAGTGACAGGCCTGCTGAATTCCTCATCTTCTGCACATGTAGTTTACTTCCTACTTGTGGAGAATGCTTTTGACATTTTCTTTTAACTACTTTATGAGATATTTTGAGACTAGCTTTTGGGTTGCTACTATACTTAGCTAGTGGTGTGCACAGTTCAATACGAATGGAATTTTCATCAAGAAAAAGTTTCAGTTCTTACTTTTCAAACTAAACCAGACCTAATGAACAGTTTTAGAAGCTAACCAAGTATTTCATTTTGAGATTTGACGAGTTTTGTACTTCAGTTCATTTGGGTTTCTAATAACAATTTCCAATGGAAGTCAACCCCATCCAAATATTTTTGAGCCCTAACAAATTAGAATCATTAACTGAAACTGGGATACAGAGGAGTCAATGGAAAATTTAGAATCAAAGAATGTGTTATTATGGGTATATTTGTTTGACTTTATCTTGGTGCACACAGAAGAAAATGTAAGAAAGTTGATGAACAAACAGGTCATGCAAATGAAATAATTATTCAATCCAGGGGTTTTATGATGTAAGCTGACTTTTCAAGGATATGCTAAGTTGGTAGCACTGTCAGATTTTTTTTTTTTTCCCCTTCTGTGCTACATGTATGGCTAGTCTGAAGCATGCAAAATGGAAATGGAGGTTCATGAACATGTGAAATCCAAATAAATAGGACTTATTTATTTTGGGACAGTATTTTTTAAAAAAGAAAAAAATTAAATCAGATAGAAGTGATTTTTGGGTGTCTATGGCAGCAAGAACTCTCTATCTGCACCATTTGTGAATATAGCGGTTGCCTGTTCAATAGATGTTATAATATTGATCATTAATTCATAGATAAAGTGTGGGGTATCTGTCATTTTAAATAATGCATTTTCTCTTCAACCTTCTCTGAGTATAGTGTGCTTATATATTCTTGAATCTTTGAGTTCGATTTGCTTACTCTTGGTGCTATGTAGCTAGACCCGCAAAACTTGTTAGGGATACTGAGATGACAGCCCCTTGTGCAACAACAGTACTTTATCCCACAAGTGGAGGCAACATTCATTCCTTCAAGGCGCAGAGTCCCTGTGCTATTTTTGATATTTTATCCCCACCTTACTCTTCTGGGCATGGACGACATTGTACTTACTTCTGGAGGTCTCCCAGAAGGGATTTACCTGGTAACAATTATAATTGAATCTAGTTATTGATTGTAATATCTATGGTACGTTGTCTCCTGACCTTTGGGAAGACGAGTACTGCATCCATTTCTAGTCTTATTCTTTTCCTTGTTTAAATGAAGGTGAAATTGAAGTGAATGGAGTAAGGTTCTCGGAAGTGACTTGGTTAGAAGAGTTTCAGCCCCCTGACAACTTTGTGATTCGGAGAGGGCTGTACAAGGGTCCTGTTATTAGAACTTGAAATATATTCGTGTACCCTCCACTCCATTGAAATTGGGTCTTGATAACAAGAACATTGGCTGGGCTATAGAAATTAGGCATTCGGCTTGTACATATTATTAGTACACCAATGTAATCCTTTGTTTTAGTGACCTCACATTTTAGTAGTGAGATTGAGACTGAAAGTTGAGAGGAACATTCTTTTTTCCCCCCTTCCATTCCCTTTGCACAGTGACATTAGAGTGACATCCTTTCTGGCCTTGGCTTGGCTTGGTGTGGTAATTTGGCTACTTCCTATTGGAGCTTTTAAGGTCATCACTCTGGCTCTTTCCCATATTCCCATGCTATGACCAAACCTTCGGCCATACGGGCCAGCGTTGCCTTCGATTTGATCTGCCTATTCTTGTCATGACCACCACCTCAGCAACGAGTAGTGATGTATACTGGTTTATTCCAAACTAATTAGAACACGGTTGATGGTCAATGATCCGATAAAGCATGTCTCTGGAAAATTCTTTTAAACTAATCATAGATATTTATGTATCATTTTCTATTCGAGTGGAATTCTAAACCTGCTTAGAAAGAGAATTAGGCTCAAACAGGTATCATTCTTTAAAAGCTTAGGAAAAGAAATTTAGGTTCATGTGAGATGTTGGATCATAGTATTAAAAAAAATAGATATTTAGAATTATGTTGATAGCTAAATATAGAAGTTATTAAATGATTCTTTATTACCAGAATTATTAATGAGTATTGAAATAAATATTTATTGTTTAATTATTGCGTAATATAATAAATGATTAAGATTTTTTATTGATATGATTTCATCACATGATCTAAATAAAAAATATGCTGATGCGAAACAATTGTTTCATGTCATTTTTTTTTCACCTTTTAAAGTAGTGTAGAGATCATAGTATTGCTTTACTGCGATATAGCTTAGTTCCGGGAATATAATAAAACTCCATCTGCAAGTATATTCTGGCCCTAAATTCTGTGTTCCTTTTTAACCATGCAAGTGTTTTAGACATGAGAAATGGGACTGACAAGAAAAAGATTCCGGTGCTTGAAGAAGAGTTTCTATTTTCTAGCCGTTCAACCATTTTAATGTGTTTGGTAGAGTGGAAAAGTAAAAGTTTGGATGTAGATAAGTAGAAAAAGTGAAAATTTTAGTATTGCTTAAAAAATAAAAAAGGAGTGAGAAAAAATTATTTTTATTAATGTTTGATAGATTTGTCTATGAACCGAAACCCATTAAAATTTTGGAAGGATTTTGACAAATATATTAAGCTTATCGATGGAGCTTGGATAAAAAAATGACCTGATTAAAATTTAGGTCAAACTTGCATTTTGATTTTTTAAATCTAAACTCAACCTGATCCGTTGCACTAGCCAAGAATGTCTTTAACTGTGTAGCATTTTTCTGGTTCATGATGATATGCACTCTAACTTTTACCTAAAGTAAAGTTCTCTAATGAGCTAAGAACGCATGTTGCACGTAAAAACCACTCGTTAGATTCATTAATATGCTAGGAGTAGAAATTGATCTTGGTCAAGAGCTGTACATTCGTGATAAATAACTAGAGAAATCGATTCATCAAAAAAAAAAAAAAAAAGAGAAATCTAAAGAGCCCAAAGCGAAAGCTGTCAAATGATTTGAAGTGCAAATATGTGTGGACAAACGGAAAATGTGCCTTTTGCCATCTAACTCATAGCTTAAAGTTTAGACTTCTAGGGCAAAGCCACCCTGTAATTTTGTTTTTTTGGTATGTTTCAATACATTGTACAAAGATGCTGCATAATTAGGCCAAGCCTAAACATTAAAACGGGTTTTAGCATAAAATTAAGTACAAATAATCGGATCGAATTAGATTTGATCTTGTATATAGCTTGCTATTATCTTATTTAGGCTCAACCCGACCCAAGAAAGATCTAGTACTTGGGAAGGAAGAAAAGTGGACGAAAAGTATGAGGAAAAAAATTTAAATTTTTTTATTTTATTAACAAAACTAAATCATTTCAAATTGAAAAAATTAGTAAAAAAAAAAAATGAGAGAGAAGCAACTCAAGTATGTATATTCACAAAATTATCATTTTTTAAAATTTTATTTTGTTATTTTAATTAACTAGTGGTATAATGGTAAAACAATATGATTCTATTTCCTTTCTTTCTGAATTTCATGAAGCAATAGATGGAATAAAAATTATTTTTTCACTTTTCCATCTTTTCTAACAAACACATCAATAGAAAGAAAGAAAAATGTTTTCCATCTTTTCATTTTTCTTTCCTTTTAATTTATTTTATCTTTTCTTTTTTTTTTCCACTCTACCAAGAAAAGCATTAAGTTGTGCTTGGTATAGTGGAAAAGTAAAAGGATGGATACAGATGAGTGAAAAAGTGAAAGAAAATTAATTTTAGTAGTGTTTGATAAAAAAGAAAAGTGTGAAGAAAAAAAATAGAAAAAATTGTAATTTTCTTATATTATTAATAAAAACAATTCATTTGAATCGGAAAGATTAGTTGAGAGAAAATGAGATAGATGTGAGTCAAATATATATATTTACAAATTTATCCTTTAATTTTTAATTTTTTTTGTCATCTTAACTAATTAATGGTATAATGGTAAAACAATATAATTTCATTTTCTTTCTTTCATTTTTCAACTTTACCAAGTAATGGATGGAAAGAAAGTATAATTCTTTATCACTTTTTCTATCTTTCCTACCAAGTACTAGGGGTGTAATTAAGCCAAGTTACTCCTGAGTTACTCGAACTTGACTCGATGATTATTCAAGTTCGACTCGTTCATTTTAGAGTCGAGCTCGAGCTTGTGCTACTCGAGTAAAGTGTCAAGCTGAGTTCAAGTACTTAAGCACTCAGCTTAAGTGGCTTGTAACCCTTATCGAGCTTTTTATTTTCAATATATAAAATTTAATTATTAAATCACTTTGTTAACCTCATATACATATAATATAGTAAAAAAAAAACCCTTAATGTAGTTCTTAAGTTTCTAACCCTTAGTCTAAAGGTTTTGGTTCATGCTCAATTCGGCATTTATCACGCACAATGGAAAATATAAGTAAAGAGGACGATATCGAAACTACTCCTTGGACCAATCTTAATACATAAAATCAGTATACATGGAACAATAAATTTATAAACAATTTTCACATACCTTTGTAACTTAAGATTATGAAATTCCACTTGATGACGAACATCTTGTTGGGTTGCTTCAAACCAATAGTCGTTCAATTACCGGGCTCTAATAATAATTTACACAGGCAAAATTAGGAACCTTTCAGAGGATAAACCGTATAATGGAAGTCTCTATACTAGCATATTAAGATTCAAAATCTCACCATCCAATATTAATTTCTTTCTCTAATTTTTAAGACACAATTTCTTAACCTTTGAGAAACTAAGAATGTGAAAGAAACCAAAAGAAACAGCTTAAAGGGGGTGGCAATAGGAGACAATCTCACATGGAGGTGTCGTACACTTCACTAAGGTTCTTTTTCTATAATGATCGGCCATAATAAGGCTTATATTGGCTAGGATTTTGTTTCTTATTTAATTGGTGTAATTATCCTTTAGCCTTTGAACTTATTATAATTATAATTGGGACCACAATTTAATTAAATTTTTATAATTAAGCCTATCTAACTAAACTTTTTGATTAAGCCCAATCTTTTTAAATAAGTTGAATTAGGAAATTTAAAATTTCCAAGCCTATCAATTTAATTTGGTCTCATTATTACCCTTATTGTGTGTGACTTTTTGGGTTTCCAATATATTGGTAATGAATTAAATCCTCATTTAATTTATTGATCGAGAATAGCATCTAGCAATGCATCACGACCACCCAAATGTTATAAAATATCAAATGGTTTGACTAAGCTATTTAGTTACAACATCTCAATTTAATTTGATTATTTCATCTTAATATTTCTAAAATGGACAGAGCATGAAAAAATGTTTACTCTATGCACATTTCTATATTTACCTTCGAGCCACCAATATTAACTGGAATTCTTGATTTTACCTTGGCCAATGATTTTGGAGTTAATCCAAGTTAGGATACATGAGATATTATCCCCTTATGTCACTTAGGAAGATGAATCATCATCTTGACTAATCATCAACCTTCATAAGCTTCGGGATATACTCCAAAACACCTATTTTGGGCATGACAATCCAAACCCATAAAAATGAAATCAAAGTATAACGGTCCATATATATAAGATGACTTGGCATCTCAAGTCTAAAGATAACTTACACTACTGTCACATGAAAGCATTTTCCATAGACACTCAAGTGGCATTACCAAGTGAAACTCTCATAATGGGTTATGTTCAGTGAACTTATTCTTATAAGCACCCATATGCTATCCTTAAATATTATATTTCAACCATTGGATCAGTTGTATACTTCACAAGTAAAAGGCTTTGCATGTATCGATCTTTGAGCACTATCAATGCCCATTATTGAAAGTATAATCATCAGGAACAAGTTTAGAAACAAAGCTCCAATGTATAGTGATCCAATAATTATATCATGTTACAATTCACTTGTTAGGTTATTATGTTCCATGGGCTTTATCTACATGAATATACTAATCACAATTGTTCTCTAAGCTTATAGATGAAGAAATATTTCATTATTATCAAAATTCAAAGTGATAATCTATAAGGACATAAAGATTAACTATAAAGTGTTTACAACCATAACAAGTCTCAATTGGCTTGCAAGGCTTACACTAATAATCTCCCCCATCAGCACTAAATCCAATTACAAATATGTCTAAGACCACATCCCTTCAAGTGGCGATCATGATACTGTTGGGACAATACTTTATTGAGAGGATTAGCAAGATTCTCATAGTGGATATCCACTCTATACTAATATCACCTCTTGCAATGATTTCCCTAATCAGGTGATATCGTCTAAATACATGTTTGGATAATTGATAAGACCTTGGTTCCTTTACTTATGTTATAGCACCATTATTATCAGAGTACAAAGGAACTAGACCAACAATGGTTGGAATGAAACCAATCCTAGTTTAGTGATAGACTTCTTTATCCAAACGCCTTTCTTTGCAGCCTTAGAAACGAAGATGTACTTGGCTTCGATTGTAGAATCCCAGTCGTACTTTACTTAGAACTTTTCCAACTAACTGCACTACCATTTAAAGAAAATATAAACCCATCTTTGTCTGATTGAAAACTAGCATTAGTGTGACCTTTTACACCAAGCTTACTAGAAACATTTCTTTAGTTCTTCCCAAGTATATAAGGGTATTTTCATTACGGTCCAATGGTCCTCTACCAGATTACTTTGGTATCTACTTCTAACACTTAGAGCATAAGATACATCAAATCTCATGCATAGCAAGGCATACATAATGGATCCTATTGCAAAGGTATATGATATTATGTCCATTATCTTTCTCTCTTCTTGTGTTTTTAGACACTGATATTCAAAGAGAGTAATGCCATGTCTCATAGGAAGATTGCCCTTTTTTATTTTTCTATGCTAAATCTCATTAGCATCTTATCTATGTGCATAGATTGGGAGAGTCTAAGGAACCTTTTAGATATATCTCTATATATCTTAATTTTTAGTATATAAGTTGCTTATCCTAAATCTTTTAAGAAGAATTATTTGGATAGCCAAACTTTTTATAGTTTGCAGCATAGGTATGTGTTTTGCTATAAGTAATATGTCATTCACATAGTGCAATGTCTTGGAAGCGAAAATCTGGACTAACTTTTTCTTTTTGTTCTTGCAGTTGTCAACACTCAGTGTGAGGTGTTTAGCTAATTGTTACCAATTCATTAATGATTTACTTTTAGTCCATGATCCCAGTCAATTGACTAGTGATGCCCTGCTGTCACCCACATACCAACTTTAACATTCATTACTATTTATGAGATAATTGCATTCACTTTGGTAGCTAAACATCACTAACACAAAAAGGCTATACATAAATTCATTTACCTCCCACCTAGGCATCCAATGGCCAAAAGAATACATAATTGTGCTTACAAATGTCTGGGAAGTAAACCATACAAAAAGAGGTTGTATACCTCACTAGTACAATAACTAGCTTGGGGAGACTCCTTATCTACCAGCCTAAATAGTGTACTTCGCATAGATTACTATAAAAAATATGAGAGAATGTGAGTTTTGGGAAAATCCCAATAAGAAATATGTGCAGGAGCAGATAGTGAAAATATGAGGCTTATGAACAAATTATTTCATGAAAAACCAAAGGATATGCGATAAAGCCAACTTGTAAACATTTCAAAAACATCATTTCATAGATAAAAAACATAAAGCGAACATGTCTTTGAAATCATAAATCATAACTATATTTGAAAACATATGATAAAGTGGAGACTAGGCAAGGTCGCTATAGATATCATGCTACAAAGATAAGTCCTTATCAAAGGGAAAATGAATCGATGGCCATAGTCATGTTGTAGATTGGATCAAGGTCATACAGCTTCGAAAACATAGTTTGAAATCATAAAGCATACGTAGAGCTAAGCACATAGCAAAGGATTGGTATCGGCATGGGCACAACTCGGCACTCACCATGCGATAAAGCTAACTGTGGGGATGTTGCATATCACTTAGAGATGCTTACCCGCATGACTGCCTCATATGCATCAACTATGGGTGCCAGGTCTCAAAACCTAATTCCGAAAACATAGGCTAATTAGAACAAAATCATATTTCATGAATCATAAAGGTAGCCCACTCATTTCCTACCAAAATAAGGTTATAAAACATAGTATATAAGCTTTCAAAATCTTTCGTAATGATAGTAGGCCATTTTGGGTCCTTAAAATTGTAAGACCCTTAAATTCATAAGTATATACATGTACATGCTATGTGGAGCATAAGTGATGTAAAGTCCATAAATCTAATGTACACACTTGTAATATGAGTTTGTGATGTACGTATAAGTTTCATATGTATGGATAGACAGAAATGGACTTCTGTATGTGATGAATGTGAGTGGAATGCAAAATGAGTAGTACAGCAAATGGAATGAAGTTGTATGAGTTGCATAAGTCTTTATATTTCCATTTGGATTTGTATTGTATACCTTTGGTTATACAATGAATGCACACAAGTTTTAATGGATATAAAGTATGAATGAATGTCATTTTTAAGCCTTAAAGGTGATTGGATAAGAAAATAACCATGGCAGCAAAATTTAAGAGGTTTGGTGTGAGTTTCTGTAGAAAAATGTAGTAAAAATCTGGAAAATATGAATGCCAGATCGATCTCATTTGAAGGAGAGATCGATCTGTAAGAGCCAAAAATGCTCTTATTTGAGCAATGGAACATGTCAAATCGATCTCCAATGGGACCAGATCGATCTAATAAGCATTCTGTGTAGAAGGAATCGATCCCAGAAGGGCCAAATCGATCTCCAAATGCTACTGACTTGGAGAAGATCGATCTCACCCTTGGAGCAGATCGATCTCCTTAAGCTATTGACTTGGAACAGATCGATCTCATACTTAGAGGCAGATCGATCTCGTTAGGTTTGATAGGTCAGTTTCGAGAGGAAAAAGTACAGGGAAGATCGATCTCATTGGAGAGCAGATCAATCTCATGGACACAATTTTATAAATACTGGACTTTTGCACTTTAGTTTTCACGAGAGAAACTATTCCATTCAAGAGCAAAAGTGTAACCTAACCTTTCAACACTAGAAAACTTCAATTTGTGATCAGTTTTGAGTGAGATATAGTTTAGCAAAGTTGTTCTTGGCAAAGAGGAGAATAACATACTTGGAAACAAGAGATTGAAATCAAGGATTTCAAAAGTAAGGAGGATTTGTACCAAATTGATGAAAAAGGAATGAAATCTTAGCTAGGTAAGATTTAATGCACCAAGTTGATATATATTAAACTAGGTGTATTGACGAGTTTATTGGTATATATATGAATTATTAGAATGAAAGAAGCATGGAAAATGAGCATGACCTAATTTTGGCAAGAAAATGAGAAAATAATGAGATTGATGCATGGAATTGAGATTTGGCAAAGGAAATGAGTATATTACAGTATAGTAATACAGATAATTATAACAACTTCGAAAATCACAGTGGAAGCTGATTGGACTGCGAAAGTGAGTAGAACCGAGGAAGAGAGTGATCCGAGGTAAGGGAATTTCGTGAGTAACTAGAGATGGCTACATGTATTTTAAATAGCATTTTGATATTATATGCTGTATGAATTCCCATGAATAGGCATGATGTTGTGATAGAAATCAAAGAGGATAAGTGTGTTTTATCCAAAACTAGGGTGAAAATACCTCAGAGGCCTATTGTGACTAAGATTCATGATTTGCATGATAGAATGTCTAATGTTTTCATGTATATGCGAAAACAGCACATTTGAGTACTTATTTGATTTCATCGGGTGAATTGTGATTTGAATAGCCATCTATCAGGTTTTGTATGAAAACCATAAGTGCTAGAGATTACTCGCACTATATTTTGAGATATGCATCACATAGTACATGAGTGTTTACCCGTACTAGATTTTAATGCGATTTATGCATGTTAGAATACTGGAAGCATTGCTCATACTCAGATTGTGATTGATGCATTATAGAGTATTGGGAGTTATGCTCATATTCAATTTTACATGATAAAGTACTGAGAGCTTAACTCGTACTCAATTTTCATAAATTACATATTATGGAGTATTGTGAGTTTTGCTCATACTCATATTTTTATATGACATAGTGTTGGGAGCATTGCTCACACTAGAGTTATATCATTATTGATATGGTCGTGTTGGGAGTTTTACTCGCACGTACCAGATTTGAAAAGAGCATGAAACAGCCGTGTTGGGAGCCTGTGCTGATTGTGTGTCGCACAAATATTATATGCTCACACATGCAATATTTTGAGATAAGACCAAGGGCTATCGAAATAACCCATGGTATGAGAACTAAGACTCATGGCGAGCATCCCGACTATGAGGTATATCCAAGGTTTGAGGACTAAGACTCATGGCGAGCATCCTACCTTGAGATAGGGTCCATGGAGTACTGTGTACCGTGTATGTCACATAGGGAACGTTGTACCGTGAGTACTTGATATACTTGGATAGGACTGGTTAGTAGTGGGAGCGAGATCTAGTGGGATCTAGTGTGCTCCAGGATCAGGTCCGTAGTCGTGTAGAGAGTTGACGGTAGAGATTTAACCCACCTCCCGTTACAGCAATTGTGAGACCTCGCACACCAAGTACTGTGTTGCCTGAGATCATGAAAAATGAGTTATGACCATACACTCGGAACATGTAGTCGTGTAACAACCCAAATTTACAGACATTTCGATTGGGCTAGAAGTCAATATTTGTGAGACCCCGTATAGGTATAATTGTAAAATGTACATAGAAATGTAAATGGAGTTATACTATGGATTCATAAGTGAAGCATATGTGATGTAAGTCCATCAGTTTAAGGTACACACATGTAATAAGAGTTGTGATGGTACATACAAGTTACATTATGTATGAATATGAAGAAATTGACTTAAACATATGGAGAATGTGAGTAAAATGGAATATGAGTAGTGTGGTAAATAGAATGAAGATTTGCATGAGTATGCACTTCCATTTGGTTAATATTAAGTATCTTTGGTTATATAAAGATTTCACATAAGTTTCAATAGGTAGAAGGTATGAATGGATGTCATTTTCAAGTCTCAAAGATGAATGGATGAGAAAATGACCATGGCAGCAAATTAAGGATGTTTGAGTATGAGTTGCTGCAAAAAAATTACAGAAAATCTGAAAAATATGAAGGGCAGATCGATCTCATAGGATGAGAGATCGATCTGGATGAGCCAAAATACTTGTATTTGAGCAAAGGAATAGGGGCAGATCGATCTCCAATGGGGCCAGATCGATCTCCTAAACATTCTGTAACGAAAAGATCGATCCTCAAGCATACAAATCGATCTCCTTAGCTCTTTGTTTGGAGCAGATCGATCTCAAGCTTCGACAGATCGATCTCATGCTTAAAATGCCATGAAAAAGAGGAATTTAAGGGGACCAGATCGATCTCCTCCTTGTGCAGATCGATCTCCTCCTCAAGCTATTTCTATAAAAAGGGCGTTGAAAATCTGTAGATTTCGGGACAAAACCATTTCCTTCCCTTTCCAACCCAAAACCTAGTTTTCTCTCTCTAAATCCAACCATTTTCAAAGAGATTTGAGAGAAGACTATTAGAAAGCAAAGTTGTTCACATTAAGGAGAAGAACAACATAGTTTGGAGGCATTTCCCCATTTGTTGGATTGAAGGAACAAAGGGCATTTCTAATTGGAGCAAAGAGGAAATCCAAAGAGGTAAGTTTTTAGTGCACAAATCCAAGTACATTTGTCTAGTTGATGATTATGAAGTTGATTTTGTCGCGACCCAATTTTTAAAAAATCACTACAAATTTTTCGCGAACTTACCACATTTCAATTGTTGGGCTGTGAGTCAATATCCGTCACTCAGTTTCATATATTATCTATATGCATAACAGGCAATGCTTTCGTCCCAGGCACAACATTCGCGGAAGCTTATAAAGTTATCATTTTAGAATTTAAAATTTCGTTTACATTACCTAATATATGCATCCCCCATATAACGTGACTACATCACTGTACACTATTATTCAGATACAAAAAGTACATGTGTGCATACCTTGATACTGCTGGATAGCTGTGTATAAAAGATCGCAGGACGGACGCAGCTTATACACTCTACTGAAATGCTCTGTAGAGGAGGGAAAAATAATGGGATGAGCATAACGCGCTCAGTAAGAAATATATGAAAGTAGGTAGATAACCACACTATCTACGATGCTCATAATGCATGTTTTATCAACTCGTAAAATATATGCATTTACTTTTCAAAACACTCGCATTAATTTATAAAGCAAGTAGATAATCAAATTATCCACGATGCTCATAATGCATGGTTTATACCGAAAAACTCATGGCATTCACAAAACCATCATAGTAAAACACATAGCAATTTACTGCCCAAAAATCGAATATCAAAACTCATTCAGAGTAAAATATTTCTGTGTTCAGTATTGAAACTCACTTTAAAATCATATTCTCATTTCAAACGGTTTTATCACAGAAATCAAATCATAATTAGTTTCATCACCAAAACCAATAAAATAGATAAGACTAGGCAGGGATTTCAACACAAATCCAAGGGAACAGTTGGCTAAAGTCCAAGACCCACAAGCTATCACGGATCAGGTGTGCCAGGGTGTCTCTGAGTCCGAGGAGGGGATTACTCTATCCATCGGCTCCTATCTAAGAACTATCACAAATCAGAGCAATGACACAGCATGCTCGAGTCCAAAGATGCAATCCTCACATCCCATAGTTGCGTGGTACAGTGTACTCCATGTTGTCTACACGGTACGACGTACTCCGTGAACAACAGTACAATTACCACACAGTTGTAGGTGCCTGAGTCAAAAGCTCACCACCCTAACCAAATAAATTATCAACCATAGCCTGTCGTCTCAGATCTAGTGCGAGCAACTTAGTGTGACACACAGTCAACACGAGGGCTCCAGCACGATCTTAATCACAAATCACAACAGAATCCAGTGCGAGCAGTGCTCCAGCACGGTCTGTACAGATGTAATACCAAAATCAAGTGGGAGCGGATCTGGATAAATCCACAGATCGCATCATAGCTCCAACACGATTTCACACACACTAAATAGATAGCTGGCTCTATTTTCCACCACAGTGGTACTCAAAATTGAGTGTAATATGCAAAACGGTACAAAACAGAGTGAGAGTGTAACATCCCATTAAATCACTCGTCAATCAAATCACTTTTTAAAAAACGTGTAAGTTAATGCATACAGTCAAATCATGAGCTAGTCTATCATTTCAGCTTCACAAAAATCTCGTTTCATAGAGAAAACATGGATTGCATGCACTTTGTGCATTTCCAAAATTTCTGAGTCTAAGGGTATTTTCATAATTTTCTCATATTTGGGTACTATCCAGAAATTTCATATCTATACTCTATATGAAATTTAATTGACTGTAATCGACGATGAAAATACGTACAGCTATCTCTAATAGCTCTCATAGATCCCTTACCTCGGATCACGTAGTGTGACCTCTCTTCCTCTGTGCTGTCCAAATCTCGCAGTCCGATCAACTCTCAATATGACTCTGGAGCTGTATTTAATCAGTCACTAGATTAATTTCACGTTTCCTACTGTATTACACATTTAATACAGATCATTTCACTTAATTGGGCCCGTTTACTCTAAATGGGCCTAATTACTTTAATCGGGCCTGAATCCATATTAAGCTAGTTTTTCACGTATTATTTCCCTTCATCAGGGTCTATCGGCTCATTGGGTCTATCAATACCCATTGGGCTTCATTCCAAGCTCTTTGGATAGCCCGAATTTCATTTACGACTGTTTATTCGAAATTCCGAATATAATTCACTAAATCTGAAATTTAATTCGAAATGCGTAAAATAAATCTTAAATACGCGTTAATCACATAAATTGTCGTAAATGAGCTTTACTTACCCGATATTATGCGATGGTGCGCGAATCGAAGTTCGATCGGGCTTCCGTTCGGAATTAATCGTCGAACTGCACAATTTCGTATTTTTAACTCCGGGTCAATTTCTGATTAAATATAATTCAAATAAATTTATCAAAAATTAAATCGATCACTTTTGACCTCGTATCGACTTACCCGAAATTCGATGAAATCTCAAAAAAAATTTCTCTCTCTTCTTTCTCTCTCCTTCTGAACCGGTTCGGACCGGCCTCTTTTCACACTGAATCGGTCTGAATCGGTTCAGTGACCATTTGGTCGTTGTCGGCGCTGTCGGTCGGTTCCCGGCGTAATTCCACCTCCAATCGGCTCGGCTCGGGCAAGGTAGCCTTCTTTTAGCCTCGGGTGGGGTTGTTCGGTGCCGATGGCCGCCGAAATCCCCCCTCTCTTGTGGCCTCTCCCTCCTCCGATCTCCTCGTCGGCGGCGTTTCCAGGCGCGTAGTGGCTGGCGAGCGTTCCCCCGGTGCCGGTCGTAGCTTCGCCCAGCACCCCTCACGCCTTCGGCCTCTGTGTCGCCGCCGGTGAGAAACCAGGGGAGGATCGGGTTTCCCTCGCCTGTTCCTCGCGTTTCTGGTTTCTTTTTTTTTTTCAATTTGTTTTTTTTAACAGATTTTTTTATATAATATATTTTTATTATTATTTTATTCTTAAAATAATAATAAAAATCCTAAAATATTTCAAAAATATCTCAAAAATTCATATTAAATTCATTTAGTCCGTAAATGAATTTATCAGTCCGATTTTACTTTTTCAGTATATTTTCCACTATTTTCAAGCTCGTTTTTCGAGATAAAAATTCTGAAAATATTAAATAAATTCATATCTTGATCAGTTGGACCTAAAATTTAATTATTTCTTCTTTATTGATCAAGATTACATAAATTCAAGTTTACAAATAACAATTTCTTAAAAATGACACCGAATTTTCGGGTCTTACATTCTTCCCCACCTTAAGAAATTTGGTCCTCCAAATTAGAACCAAGTCAATTCTCGAATAACTGCGAATATTTCTCTCGCATCAGGCTCTCAAATTCCCACATAACTTCCTCTGAAGTGTGGTACTGCCTGAGAACCTTAACTAAAGAGATCGTCTTAGATTGTAACACTTTCTTTTTCCTATTCAGTATCCAAATCAACTTCTCTACATATGACATTTTCCCTGTAAGCTCCCACGGCTCATACTGAATCACATGTGCCTGATCCAGATGATACTTCCGAAGCATTAATGTGTGGAAGACGTTATGAATGCCTGCTAGTTCAGGTGTCAAGGCTAGCCTACAGGCCTTATCTCTCACTTGCTCCTGTATCTCATTATCCCTTTTGAGGAAAAAAACATTCAAGAATACTAATTCACCTACAGTGAATTTTCAAAGGTTTACGCCTTGTCTCAGCATAGCTTTTCTTCTTTTTGTCTGCTTTGAGCTGTCCTCAATTTCTCACATTTCAACTGAACATTCTCAGAGGCTTGTTTCACTAAATCGGGGCAAACATTTTTCGGTCAGTCACTTCTTTCCATCCAGTCGGAGATCGACACCTGCAACTATACAACGCCTCATACGGTGTCATCTCAATACTCGAGTGTAACTATTGTTATAGACAAATTCGGCTAATGGCAAATGGTCATCCCAGGAGCCTCTAAAATCCACACACAAGCTCTCAACATATACTTCAAAGTCTGGATGGTTCTCTCTAACTGATCATCGGACTGAGAATGGAAAGCTGTACTGACACTCAATCGGGTTCCCATAGCTTACTGAAAATGTTCCTAAAAGTGGAAAGTGAAGCGGGAATCCCTGTCAGACACAATACTCATTGGAACACCATGTAGCCTCACAATCTCCCGTGCACACAGATTCGCCAACGCACTCCGAGTATCCATAGCCCTCATGGCTAAGAAGTGAGCTGACTTCGTCAATCTATCCACAATCACCCAAATGGCATCATGGTTTCGTCAGGTCCTTGGTAAACCCATGATAAAATTTATGGTGATGTGCTCTCATTTCCATGTCTGTATAGGTAGAGGTTGCAATAATTCTGCATGTTTTTAATGCTCTACCTTAACCTGTTGACATGTAAGGCACTTAACCACAAACTCTGCAGTATCTCTTTTCATGTCTAACCACCAAGACACTCTCCGAAGGTTTTTATACATCTTATTACTCTTCGGATGCACTGTATACCTCGATGAATGAGTTTCTGTCAAAATCAATCTCTTTAGCTGTAGGTCATCGGGAACATAATTTCGACCTCTGAATCTCAGCAGGCCATCATCACTAACTGTGCACTTAGTCACTCTACCCATCTGTATCTGACTATGCATATCAACACAAAAGCGATCAATACGCTGAGCTTGTCTGGTCCGGTCTATCAAATTCGGTTTCAATCTCAAACTAGCTATCACACAATATGCATCAGTGTCAGAAGGGTCTATATCCAGACTGAGGCTAGTAAACTGCTCTAACAGTTTATGTTCCCTGACCATCATGTACGATGCCATCCTAAGGCTCTTTCTGCTCAAGGCATCAGTGACTACATTCGCTTTACCCGGATGATAAAGTATCTCACAATCATCGTCTTTCAGAAGCTCTACCCATCGTCACTGCCTCATATTCAATTCTTTATGTTAAAAACAGATACTTTAGGCTCTTATGATTAGTGAATACTTGAAATTTCTCACCGTACAATTAGTGGCACCATATCTTCAGTGCAAACACTACGACTGCCAATTCTAAATCATGGGTCAGATAGTTCTTCTCATGGTCCTTAAGTTGTCTGGATCCATAAGCAACTATCTTCCCGTTCTGCATCAATACACAACTCAGTCTTTGTCCCGAGGTGTCTGTATATACAGAGAAACCTCCTGAGCTAGTAGGAATGGTGAAAATCGGCGCAGTGGTCAGTTACTACTTTAGTTCCTGAAAATTCTTCTCACATGCACTATCTCACTCAATGCAACATTCTTTCGAGTGAGACGTGTCAATAAAGCAACCAATTTAGAGAAACTTTTTACAAATTGGCGGTAATATCTAGCAAACACAAAAATGATATCTGTTCCAACAAGAAATCACACTTACTAAGCTTCGTATATGGCTTCCTCTCTCTGAGGGTCTGTAGCACAATGCTCAGATGTTGTTCGTGTTCTTCCCTGGACGTCGAATTCACAAGAATGTCATCTATGAACACTATGACAACTGATTCAGGTATGGATTGAACACTTCATTCATCAATGTCATAAAAGCTGTAGGAGCATTCGTTAGCCCAAAAGGCATAACTAAGAACTCATAATGTCCATAACGGGTATGAAAAACTGTCTTGGGTACATCTCCACTCCGGATTCTCAACTGATGGTACCCAGACCTCATATCGATCTTGAAAAAGATCTGTGCTCCTCTAAGCTAATCCAACAGATCATCAATACTTGGAATAGGGAACTTGTTCTTAATGGTCACCTTATTCAACAACCGGTAATTTATTCACATCGGAGGCTTCCATCATTCTTTTCAGCTGTAGCCCTCCTCTTCAAGGCAGAAGTACTAGTTGTATCCTTATCTGACTCTTTGCCCTTCTGTGGGGCTATCTCAGCCAACTCTGGGTAATCTCTTATCATATGCCTCGTCTTGTCACATCTACAACATATTCCAATCAATACGTGGCATGACCTACTACCGTGGTATCTACCACATGCTTTACATTGATTTGTAGTCGATCGGGGTCTTCCAATCACTATACCCCTAGCTGGAGTCGAGACCTGATACACCGGGGGCTTAATCATCCTACCCCGTGACTCATCGACCCTTGGTCGTCTAACAAACGACCTCCTCCCCACTCGAACATTATAGTCCTCTGTTGATCTCTATTCATCTCTATTCCTGCCCTTCATGACCTTACCAAACTCAAGGACGTACATCTCATAGTCTTGCTCACACAACTAAGTTCTACGCACGGTCTCCTCGTATGTTGTGACGTCAAATGGGGCTAATCTGACTCTGATGGAAGGTCTCAATCCTTCCATAAACTTGTGGATCTTTCGCATCTCACTGCTCATGGTATCGGGGTCATATCTTCCCAGGGATGTAAATCGAGACTCATATTCATCTACCGATCTGTTCCCCTGGATCAGACCAAGAAATTTTATTTGTAATCTCCGTTGAGCAGTGGCTGGGACATACTGTCTTTTGAAGGCATCCAAAAAATTTCTCAGTCAATCATCTGATATACATAGCTTTCATGATGGGTCGGGTGAATTTCACCAATACTCTGCTTCGCCCTCTAATATGAATGTAGCAAATGCCACTCTTTTAGTGGTCGAACATCGAAGAAAGCCAAATAGCTTCTCCAACCGGTTGATCCACTCCTATGCTACTAAAGGGTTCTTGATCCCACTGAACGATAGAGGCTTGAGCTTTTGAAACTGCCTCAATCGGTCAAGTTCACAATCATACCCTGAATCCTTACCAGTTTGTCGTGGTACTACAGGTGGTACAAGGGTCTCAATAGTACGTGGCATAGGTGCAAGCTATGTAGGCGTAGGTGTCTCAAGAGCAGCTGCCAGCTCAGTATAAGTCGTCTGAGCAGCCGGACCTTGCCTACTCTCTAACCTAGCCATAGTCAAGTTAGCCTGAGTGAACAACTCCATAATTATGTTCCAACTCCGCTCTAATCTCGTAATGCGGGCATCAATAGTCTCAACTGGACCTGATGGGACATAATCACATAACGATTCACAAGGTTTCTCAAACTTATCACTGCATCTCTCGGACCTCTCTTTATGGCTCCGAGAACGCGAACTCTCTCCTCTCCTGCGATGTCTATCAGACATCCAAATCGTCCCGCATACACAGTAATTTCTCAGTTTAACCACAGCTTAGTACACACAATTGTATCTAATAATGTACAGTGACATGGGGATTTATACTTTCTAA
Source organism: Firmiana major (assembly GCA_033439115.1). Lineage (NCBI taxonomy): Eukaryota > Viridiplantae > Streptophyta > Magnoliopsida > Malvales > Malvaceae > Firmiana > Firmiana major. The sequence continues at coordinate 63,664,660 of CM065904.1, forward strand.
CTACTGACACTGACTCACATCAGATCAACACTGCTCTGATACCACTCCTGTCGCGACCTAATTTTTAAAAAATCACTACAAATTTTTCGCGAACTTACCACATTTCAATTGTTGGGCTGTGAGTCAATATCCATCACTCAGTTTCATATATTATCTATATGCATAACAGGCAATGCTTTCGTCCCAAGCACAACATTCGCGGAAGCTTATAAAGTTATCATTTTAGAATTTAAAATTTCGTTTACATTGCCTAATATATACATCCCCCATATAACGTGACTATATCATTGTACACTATTATTCAGATATAAAAAGTACATGTGTGCATACCTTGATACTGCTGAATAGCTGTGTATAAAAGATTGCAGGACGGACGCAGCTTATACACTCTACTGAAATGCTCTGTAGAGGTGGAAAAAATAATGGGATGAGCATAACGCGCTCAGTAAGAAATATATGAAAGCAGGTAGATAACCACACTATCTACGATGCTCATAATGCATGTTTTATCAACTCGTAAAACATATGCATTTACTTTTCAAAACACTCGCATTAATTTATAAAGCAAGTAGATAATCAAATTATCCACGATGCTCATGATGCATAGTTTATGCCGAAAAACTCATGGCATTCACAAAACCATCATAATAAAACACATAGCAATTTACTGCCCAAAAACCGAATATCAAAACTCATTCAGAGTAAAATATTTATGTGTTCAGTATTGAAACTCACTTTAAAATCATATTCTCATTTCAAACGGTTTTATCACAGAAATCAAATCACAATTAGTTTCATCACCGAAACTAATAAAATAGATGAGACTAGGTAGGGATTTCAACACAAATCCAAGGGAACAATTGGCCAAAGTCTGAGACCCACAAGCTATCACGGATCAGGTGTGCAGGGTGTCTATGAGTCTGATGAGGGGATTAGTCTATCCATCGGCTCCTATCTAAGGGCTATCACAAATCAGAGCAATGACACAGCATGCCCGAGTCCAAAGATGCAATCCTCACATCCCATAGTTGCACGGTACAGTGTACTCCATGTTGTCTACACGGTACGACGTACTCCGTGAACCACAGTGCAATTACCACACAGTTGTTGGTGCCTGAGTCAAAAGCTCATCACCCCAACCAAATAAATTATCAACCATAGCCTGTCGTCTCAGATCTAGTGCGAGCAAGTCAGTGTGACACACATCAACACAAGGGCTCCAGCATGATCTCAATCACAAATCACAACAGAATCCAGTGCGAGCAGTGCTCCAGTACGGTCTGTATAGATGTAATACCAAAATCAAGTGGGAGCGGATCTGGATAAATCCACAGATCTTATCATATCTCCAGCATGATTTCACACACATAAAATAGATAGCTGGCTCTATTTTCCACCACAGTGGTACTCAAAATCGAGTGTAATATGCAAAACGGTACAAAACAGAGTGAGAGGGTAACATCCCATTAAATCACTCGTCAATCAAATCACGTTTTAGAAAAACATGCCAAGTTAATGCATACAGTCAAATCATGAGCCAGTCTATCATTTTAGCTTCACAAAAATCTCTTTTTCATAGAGAAAACATGGATTGTATGCACTTTATGCATTTTCAAAATTTTTGAGTCTAAGGGTATTTTCATAATTTTTTCATATTTAGGTACTATCCAGAAATTTCATATCTATACTCTATATGAAATTTAATTGACTGTAAACGATGATGAAAATACGTATAACTATCTCTAATAGCTCCCATAGATCCCTTACCTCAGATCACGTAGTGTGACCTCTCTTCCTCTGTGCTGTCCAAATCTCGCAGTCCGGTCAACTCTCAATATGACTCTAGAGCAGCATTTAATCTGTCACTAGATTAATTTCACGTTTCCTACTATATTACACATTTAATACAGTTCATTTCACTTAATTGGGCCCGTTTACTCTAAATGGGCCTAATTACTTTAATCGGGCCTTAATCCGTATTAAGCCCATTTTTAACATATTATTTCCCTTCATCGGGGTCTATCGGCTCATTGGGTCTATTAATACCCATTGGGCTTCGTTCCAAGCTCTTTGGATAGCCCGAATTTCATTTACGACTTTTTATTTGAAATTTCGAATATAATTCACTAAATCCAAAATTTAATCCGAAATGCGTAAAATAAATCTTAAATATGCGTTAATCACATAAATTGTCGTAAATGAGCTTTACTTACCCGATATTATGCGATGGTGCGCGAATCGAAGTTCGATCGGGCTTCCGTTCGGAATTAATCGTCGAACTGTACAATTTCGTATTTTTAACTCTGGGTCAATTTTCGATTAAATATAATTCAAATAAATTTATCAAAAATTAAATCGGCCACTTTTGACCTCGTATCGACTTACCCGAAGTCTGATGAAATCTCAAATTTTTTTCTTTCTCTCTTCTTTCTCTTTCCTCCTAAACCGGTTCGGACTGGTTTGCTCCTTTTCACACTGAACCGATCCGAACCGATTCAGCGACCATTTCGTCATTGTCGGTGCTGGCGGTCGGTTTCTGATGCGATTTCACCGCCAATCGGCTCGGCTCGGGCTGAGTAGCCTTCTTTTGGCCTCGGGTGGGGTCGATCGGTGCCGGTGGCCGTCGAAATCCCCCCTCTCTCCTGTGGCCTCTCCCTCCTCCGATCTCCTCGCCGACGGCCTTTCCAGGCGCATAGTGGCTGGCGAGCATTCCCCCGGTGCCGGTCGTCGCTTCGCCCAGCACCCCTCACGTCGTCGGCCTCTGTGTCGTCGCCGGTGAGAAACCATGGGAGGATTGGGTTTCCCTCCCCTGTTCCTCACGTTTCTGGTTTGTTTTTTTTTCAATTTATTTTGTTAACAGATTTTTTTATATAATATATTTTTTTATTATTTTATTCTTAAAATAATAATAAAAATCCTAAAATATCTCAAAAATTCATATTAAATTCATTTAGTCCGTAAATGAACTTATCAGTTCGATTTTACTTTTTCAGTATATTTTTCCACTATTTTTAAGCTCGTTTCTCGAGATGAAAATTTTAAAAATATTAAATAAATTCATATCTTGATCAATTAGACCTGAAATTTAATTATTTCTTCTTTATTGATCAAGATTACATAAATTCAAGTTTACAAATAATAATTTCTTAAAAATGACACCGAATTTTGGGTCTTACAGATTTAGGTGTGCACATTGTGGGTAGAACTACATAGAATGCCATGGAATGAATATAACCTAGAAATGGGTTAGTGTGAGAAGTGAAATGTGGTGAAACGTATGATGAATAAATTGCAGCTTTCGAGTTGAGCTAAGAGCTTGAGAAGCTAAGAGGAAAAGAGTCACACCAAGTAAATCGAGGTAGGGGAATTTTGTGGACTCTTAGAGATATCTGTACGCAATTTGGGCACTTAAATACTTTGCTAGATTGCATGAGATGTTAGGAAATGAAATTGGGTGATTGAAGGGCAAAAGTTGGGTGTTTGAGAAATGTACATGAAAACAAAAGCATATTACTTTGAAAATCATGTTTTATTGCTTTTTAGCAAATGATTTGGTAGGTTGGCCAATATTTGAAATGATTTGCAAAAGAGATGAGTTGTTTTGGTTTGTTAACCATACTTTGCAAAGAATTGAGCCACCTACATGATTTCGTGAGAATGAAAGTGTGCTAGAGTAGGACTCGCACGAGATTTGATGTGTTTTATACGTATGAGTGCTGGAGCTTAGCTCGTACTAGTTTTCACATGGATTTTTATACTGGTTTTGGCATGGTGCTTGGAGCTTAGCTCTTACTAGATGCCCACCTTATTTGTTGTCGTGCTTAGAGCTTCGAGCAGACTGGGTGTCTCACCGATTAAATAGGTTCGCACGTGCATTTGTGATATTTTGACATGTTGATAGCCGTGTTAGGAGCTTCGGGTAGACAAGAGGTCGTACCGATTAAATAGGCTCACACATGCGTTTTGAGATATGGCATGATATGATGTGTTGATTGCATCCACGGAGTACGTTGTACCGTGCATGTAGCATGGAGTACGTTGTACCATGTTGAGATTGTGATATGCCGTCTTCGAACAAGATCTGCTATGGATCGACGGGCAGGATTTGACCCACCTCCCGTGTGGAAGCAGATAGTGGTGATATCTCGCACATCTAATCCGTGTAGCCGGTATCACAGGTTATGGCCATAGACCTAGAGGTTATTACCTTTTATTGAATTGCCTATCTCACATGTCTAATGCTTTGAGAATAAATCCATGTTTGAAATTATTTGTGGGTCAGGACAGTCCGAGGGAGGGGCTGAGACCTGACAAGTGTTGGATGGTTTTGAGATGTTGATTTGTTAATGGTTTTAAAGTGTACCGAAGCATGATGATTAATGCCATGTTTTATTGTGAAAAATGCATGATGATTAATGCCATGCATTATTGTGAAAAACGCATGATGGTTAATGTCATGCTTTATTGTGAAATATGCATGATGATTTATGCCATGCTTGGAATTGAATTATGCACTGAATTTTAATAGCATGAATGCTTTACATACCATTAACACAAGCATGAACTCATATTTTGAGAAACGATGAAAAATATGATTTGAGCATGGCATCACGATCACGTAAATAGTACAGTATCTACCTGTTCGCATGATTGCCTTACTGAGCGTGTGGTTTGCTCACCCCCTTTATCTTCCCCCTCTCTACAGAGTGTTGAGTATAGATTGAGTGTGACTGGAGGCGTTCTCTTTTTGGTAATCCACTGCATCCCATCGCGTAAGTTATAAACACTGTCGAAATTTTGTATCTAAACTTACGATAGCACAGTAGCATTTTGTATGTAACTATTGAGGATGTAAAATAATGTAAACACATGTAACAACTCTGATATGTGTATATTTATACAAGTGTTTACTCATAAATAATATACAAATTGAATTGGTATGCTAGAGTGAGTTAGACGTAGACACAGCGCCCAACTATTGAGAAGAGTAGTTGTTCACGATCGGGAAAGGACGAATAATAAATGATGCATAAAAATGCAAAAAATTTGCATGTATTTTGGTAAGTTGAGGGTCGTGACAGAGCTTTAGTTAGTCTGACGTGTGTCGTGTCTAAAATATCTAATAAGTTGAAAAATTGTATCCCCATGTTATTGTGCTTATTTAGATACAAATTATGTGTGTTGATGGGTTAACTAAGAAATTGAGATGTATGCAGGAAAGTGAAACATTATGCCTAATACCAGTCGCGGTAGAGGGATAAGAGCACATGCTCGAGGCCGTAGAGGTAGGCCTAAAGGTAATGTTGAGCTAGAAACACACGAGGTTCAGGATGATATTGAAGTAGAGGCTGAGGTTGAGCACGCTCCACAGGGTCCAGGGGAGAGGCCCGAGAGTACTGAGGCTCGCTTCGCGAAGATTGAGCGGAGCATTGAGATGATAGTGGAGTTGGTCACCCAATCCTTACCTGGAGTTGGCGGTAGACAGAGTCCCGCTACACAGGGTGATGTCGAGCAGGCGGCAGCTCCTGAGGCATAGGCAAAAGAAGCCCAGAGGCCACAGACGACAGATACCCCACCCACACAGGATATGCCTACACATGTTGCTACACCACGAGCTAGTAGAGGCTGGGGTTAAGGTTGTGATTTGGATAGACTGCGGTAGTTCCAAAAGTTTAGACCACCATCTTTCAGTGGAATTGAGGACCCAGTGGTAGTTGAGGATTGGATTAGTGAAATCGAGAAGTTGTATGGGTTCTTCGAGTGCACTACTACCGAGATGGTAGCGTTTGCCGCTTTTATGCTGAAGGGGTCAACAGAACATTGGTAGAAATCCACCAAGCCTATTTTGAGAGCCTGGCATACAGAGATCAGTTGGGATATATTTTTGGAGGCATTTTGGAGATAGTACGTTCTGGATACCGCACAGCGAAAGATGAAAATGACATTTTTGGGACTGACCCAAGGGAGTAGGACTATGGATGAGTACGAGAAGACCTTTATCTCCCTAGGCAGGTATGATCCCAACAGTATGAGTAATGAGTAATGAGGTCGAGAAGATCTAGAAGTTTGTGGATGGATTGAGACCGACCATCAGGTCTAGACTGGTTCCCGAGGATATACTAACCTATAAGGAGGCAGTGTGCATGGCACAATTATGTGAACAAGATGTTGATAGAATTACCTCAGAGTTTGGAAAGGCTGATAAGATTAGGGATAGAGATAAGAAGAGACCAATGATAGATAGAGACTTCAGCTATAAGGGAAGTAAGAGATTTTCTGGAAAGAGATCGAGGATCGAAGAGATCCAAGAAAGGACAATTAATACTCCCATGTATCCGGCCATTGCTGCAGCTAAGGGAATTGTGATTGGAGGGCCACAGCCTACGACAGAGCAGTGCGACAAGTGTGGCAGGTACCATGGTACTCAACCCTGCTATGGACAGCCTGCAGTATGCTTCAGATGTGGGAAGCCAGGGCACATAATCAGAGATTGCCCAGAAATGACAGATAGAGCCCCACAAAAGGGCAATGAGCCATAAAGAGCTCCAATTAGGATGACTGCTCCGAGGAAGAGGGCTACAGCTGAGGAAAAGGGGAAGCAAGCAGTGGGGGTAAGCAGAGGCCGAGTGCACGTGCTGGACCAGGGCACTGCGGATCAATCTTCGGATGTGGTTAAAGGTACCATCCAAATCTTTGATTTAGAAGCATTTGTATTATTTGATCCTGGTGCCACGCATTCCTTTATATCACCATCCTTTGCATGTAAATTGTTGAAGCATGAAACACCCACACTGCTTGATAAGATGTTGTTGATATCTACTCCTATGAATGATAGTCAGTTGACTAAGCATGTATGTAGAGATTGTAAGATGAGGATAGGAGGTAAAGAAATGGCAGCCGATTTGATCTTATTAAATATGAGTGACTTTGATGTAATCCTAGGGATGGATTGGCTGACTGCAAATCATGTTGTTATGGATTGTCATGCAAAAACTTTGATGTTTTCAAAAATCGACAACCTTGTAGTAAATTTTATAAAATGAAATTAAAGAACATAATTATTATAAGTGTGATGAGTACAATCTTGATGCATAATGTATGAAAGATAAATCTGTTTATCAATCTTGTGTGAGAATATGACGATTTATGATTACTAATGGTGGAAAGAATAATGTGAAGGGTTCGTCGCTTATGTGATTGAGATGGATAAGGCATGTTCGGAATTGGGAGACATACCAATGGTTAAGGAGTTTCCAGGTGTCTTTCCGGATGAGTTACCAGGGTTACTTCCAGATAGGGAGATGGAGTTTGGTATAGACTTGACACCTAGTATAAAGCCAATATCCAAGTCACCTTACAGAATGGCTCAGGTTGAGTTGGAAGAATTAAGGAAACAGTTACAAGAGTTGCTAGAGAAGGGATTCATCAGACCGAGCGTCTCACCTTGGGGAGCACTGGTTCTATTTGTAAGGAAGAAGGATGGAAGCCTCCGACTGTGTATAGATTACCAATTGTTGAATAAGGCCACCATCAAGAATAAGTATCCCCTTCCACGCATCGATGACTTGTTGGATCAGCTTAAGAGAGCGCAGGTCTTTTCCAAGATAGATCTGAAAGCAGGGTACCATCAGTTAAAGATACGAGGTGGAGATGTACCCAAGACAGCTTTTCGCACCCGGTATGGACATTATGAGTTTATGGTTATGCCATTCGAGTTGACGAATGCTCCCACAGCTTTTATGTCGTTGATGAATGAGGTATTCCACCAATATTTGGAATCGATTTTTGATCGTGTTCATTGATGATATACTGGTATACTCAAGGTCTAGAGAGGAGCATGAGAGGCATCTAAGGATAGTGCTACAGACCCTCCGAAAGAAGAAGTTGTATGCTAAACTTAGTAAGTACGACTCTTGGTTCGAACAGATCTCTTTTCTGGGTCACATAGTATCGAAGGATGGAGTATCAGTGGATCCATCTAAGATTGAGGTCGTGGTTCAGTGGCAGAGACCCCAGATAGTGACAGAGATCAAGAGTTTCTTGGGTTTAGCTGGGTATTACCGAAGGTTTGTAGAGGGATTTTCGAGATTAGTTGCTCCTTTGACACGTCTCACGAGAAAGAATGTTGAGTTTGTGTGGGACGATAAGTGTAAGGAAAATTTTGAAGAGTTAAAAAGGAGATTAACCACAGATTCGATCCTCACCATTCCTACCAGCTTAGGAGGTTTCTCGGTGTATACAGATGCTTTACACCTAGGACTAGGCTTGGGAAGGTAGTAGCCTTTGGGTCTCGACAGTTGAAGGATCATGAGAGGAACTACCTGACCTATGACTTGGAGTTAGCGACCGTAGTGTTTGCGTTGAAAATATGGCGCCACTATCTTTATGGTGAGAGATTTCAAATCTACACAGATCATAAGAGCCTTAAGTACATGTTCTCGTAGAAAGAGTTGAACATAAGACATAGGAGATGGCTCGAGCTCTTAAAGGATTATGATTGTGAGATCCTGTACCACCCGGATAAAGCAAATGTGGTTGCTAATGCATTGAGTATGAAGCATCTCGGGATGGTATCATTTATGATGATCAAGGAACATGAGCTGTTGGAATAGTTCATGAACCTCAGTTTGGATATGACCCCACCTAACGCTGATAGTGGATTTATGATAGCTAGCCTGCAGTTGGAATCGGATCTGGTAGATCGAATTCGATAGGCTCAGCGAGTTGATCAGCAGTGCAGTGATATAGTCGGGCAGATATAGAGGGGTACATAGACGAACTTTGGGTTGAGTTCAGATGGATTGTTGAGGTTCAGAGGTAGGATATGTCTTCCTGATGATGCAAAGATCAGACGGTTGATCTTGACAGAGGCTCACTCATCAAAGTATACGATACATCCAGGGAGTACCAAGATGTATCAAAACTTTTGAAAGGTTTATTAGTGGTCTGGGATGAAAAAGCACATTGCTGAATATGTTGCTAAGTGTCTCGTTTGTCAGCAGGTCAAGGTAGAGCATCAGAAGCCTGCGGGATTATTGCAGCCTCTACCGATACCGACTTGAAAGTGGGAGCATGTCACCATGAATTTTGTGATGGGGTTACCGAGGACCCGTAGAGGTCATGATGCCATATGGGTTATTGTGGACCGGTTGACTAAGTCTGCCCATTTCTTAGCTATGAGAGCTACAGATACTCTGAGCCAATTAGCGAACCTATATGTGCGTGAGATAGTGAGGCTACATGGAATTCCAGTGAGCGTTGTTTCTGATAGGGATGCCCGCTTCACTTCCCATTTTTGAGAACATTTTCAGGAAGCAATGGGGACCCAGTTGAGTTTTAGCACCGCGTTTCATCTTCAGACAGATAGTCAGTCAAAGAGGACTATACAGACCCTGGAGGATATGTTGAGAGCACGTACATTGGATTTTAGAGGCTCTTGGGATGACCATTTGCCACTCGCAGAGTTCGCCTATAATAATAGCTATCATGCGAGTATCGGGATGACACCCTATGAGGTATTGTATGGATGCAGATGTCGATCCTCCATAGGATGGGAAGAGGTTGGTGACAGACAAATCTTTGCTTCGGACTTAGTGTAGTAGGCATCTGAGGACGTCCAGTTGATATGTGAGAGATTACGGACAGCTCAGAGCCAGCAAAAGAGTTACGCTGATAAGAGACGGAGATCACTAGAGTTTGATGTGGGTGAGTCAGTGTTCTTGAAAGTTTCTCCTTCGAAGGGAATTATGAGATTTGGTAAGAAGGGCAAGCTGAGCCCTAGATACATCGGACCCTTCGAGATTTTGGAGAGAGTGGGAGATAAGGCTTATAGGTTGGCATTGCCATCGGAGTTGGCAAGTGTTCACAATGTATTCCACATATCCATGTTAAGGAAGTACTACCCGGACCTGGCATATGTAATAAGGTACGAGCCTTTGGAGCTCAATGAAAGTATGACATATGTTGAGAAGCCAGTTCAACTATTGGACAGAAAAGATAAAGTGTTGAGGACAAAGATAATTCCCTTTGTGAAAGTTCTTTGGCAACATCACACTGTGGAAGAAGCCACATGGGAATTGGAAATTTTGATGCGGGAGAAGTATCTCGAGTTATTCACGGTTTAAATTGGTTCTAATTTGGAGGACCAAATTTTCTAAGTTGGGGAGAATGTGAGACCCCGTATAGGTATAATTGTAATATGTACATAGAAATGTAAATGGAGTTATACTATGGATTCATAAGTGAAGTATATGTGATGTAAGTCCATCAGTTTAAGGTACACACATGTAATAAGAGTTGTGATGGTACATACAAGTTACATTATGTATGAATGTGAAGAAATGGACTTAAATATGTGGAGAATGTGAGTAAAATGGAATATGAGTAGTGTGGTAAATAGAATGAAGATTTGCATGAGTATGCACTTCCATTTGGTTAATATTAAGTATCTTTGGTTATACAAAGATTCCACACAAGTTTCAATAGGTATAAGGTATGAATGGATATCATTTTCAAGTCTCAAAGATGAATGGATGAGAAAATGACCATGGCAGCAAATTAAGGATGTTTGAGTATGAGTTGCTGCAGAAAAATTACAAAAAATTTGGGAAATATGAAGGGCAGATCGATCTCATAGGATGAGAGATCGATCTGGATGAGCCAAAATGCTTGTATTTGAGCAAAGGAATAGGGCAGATAGATCTCCAATAGGGCCAGATCGATCTCCTAAACATTCTGTAACGAAAAGATCTATCCTCAAGCATACAAATCGATCTCCTTAGCTCTCTGTTTGGAGCAGATCGATCTCAAGCTTCGACAAATCAATCTCATGCTTAAAATACCGTGGAAAAGAGGAATTTAAGGGGACCAGATCGATCTCCTCCTCAAGCTATTTCTATAAAAAGGGTGTTGAAAATCTGTAGATTTCAGGACAAAATCATTTCCTTCCCTTTCCAACCCAAAACCTAGTTTTCTCTCTCTAAATCCAACCATTTTCAAGGAGATTTGAGGGAAGACTATTAGAAGCAAAGTTGTTCACATGAAGGAGAAAAACAACATAGTTTGGAGGCATTTCCCCATTTTTTGGATTGAAGGAACAAATGGCATTTCTAATTGGAGCAAAGAGGAAATCCAAAGAGGTAAGTTTCTAGTGCACAAATCCAAGTACAATTGTCTAGTTGATGATTATGAAGTTGATTTGGGTGTGCACATTGTGGGTTGAACTACATAGAATGCCATGAAATTATTATAACTTAGAAATGGGTTAGTGTGATAAGTGAAATGTGGTGGAACGTATGATGAATAAATTACAGCTTCCGAGGATACATCGGAGCGAGTTGAGCTAAGAGTGTGAGAAGCTAAGAGGAAAAGAGTCACACCAAGTAAATCGAGGTAAGGGAATTGTGTGGACTCTTAGAGATATCTGTGTGCAATTTGGGCGCTTAAATGCTTTGCTAGATTGCATGAGATATTAGGAAATGAAATTGGGTGATTAAAGGGCAAAAGTTAGATGTTTGAAAAATGTGCATGAAAACAAAAGCATATTGCTTTGAAAATCATGTTTTATTGCTTTTTAGCAAATGATTTGGTAGGTTGGCCAATATTTGAAATGATTTACAAAAGAGATGAGTTGTTTTGATTTGTTAACCATACTTTGCAAAGAATTAAGCCACCTACATGATTTCGTGAGAATGAAAGCGTGCTAGAGCAGGACTCGCACGAGATTTGATGTGTTTTATACGCATGAGTGCTGGAGCTTAGCTCGCACTAGTTTTCACATGAATTTTTAGACTGGTTTTGGCATGGTGCTTGGAGCTTAGCTCGCATTAGATGCCCACCTTATTTGTTGTCGTGCTTGGAGCTTCGGGCAGACTGGGTGTTGCACCGATTAAATAGGCTCCCATGTACATTTGTGATATTTTGACATGTTGATAGCCATGTTAGGAGCTTCAGGTAGACAAGAGGTCGTACCGATTAAATAGGCTCACACGTGCATTTTGAGATGTGGCGTGATATGATGTGTTGATTGGGTCCACAGAGTACGTTGTACCATGCATATAGCATGGAGTACTTTGTACCATGTTGAGATTGTGATATACCATCTTCAGACGAGATCTGCTATGGACCGACGGGCAGGATTTGACCCACCTCCCGTGTGGAAGCAGATAGTGGTGATATCCCGCACACCTGATCCGTGTAGCCGGTATCACAGGTTATGGCCATAGACCTAGAGGTTATTACCTTTTCTTGAATTGCCTATCTCACATGTCGAATGCTTTGTGAATAAATCCATGTTTGAAATGATTTATGGGTCAGGACAATCCGAGGGAGGGGTTGAGACCTGACAAGTGTTGGATGGTTTTGAGATGTTGATTTGTTAATGGTTTTAAAGTGCACCGAAGCATGATGATTAATGCCATGTTTTATTGTGAAAAATGCATGATGATTAATGCCATGCTTTATTGTGAAAAACACATGATGGTTAATGCCATGATTTATTGTGAAAATTGCATGATGATTAATGCAATGCTTTATTGTGAAAAACGCATGATGGTTAATGCCATGCTTTATTGTGAAATATGCATGATGATTTATACCATGCTTTGAATTGAATTGTGCATTGGATTTTAATAGCATGAATGCTTTACATACTATTAACACAAGCATGAACTCATATTTTGAGAAACGATGAAAAGTATGATTCGAGCATGGCATCACGATCACGTCGATAGTGCAATATCTACCTGTTCGCATGATTGCCTTACTGAGCGTGTGGTTTGCTCACCCCCCTTATTTTCCCCCTTTACATAGTGTTGAGTATAGATTGAGCGTGACTGGAGGCGTTCCCTTTTTGGTAATCCGCTGCATCCCATCGCGTAAGTTATACACACTTTTGAAATTTTGTATCTAAACTTACGATAGCACAGTAGCATTTTGTATGCAACTATTGGGGATGTAAAACAATGTAAACACATGTAACAACTCTGATATGTGTATATTTATACAAGTGTTTACTCATAAATAATATACAAATTGAATTGGAATGGCTCATAAATAATATACAAATTGAATTGGTATGGTGGAGTGAGTTAGACGTCGACACACAGCCCAACTATTGAGAAGAGTAGTTGTTCACAATCAGGAAAGGATGAATAATAAATGATGCATGAAAATGCAAAAAATTTGCACGTATTTTGGTAAGTTAAGGGTCGTGACAATATTATGTCAGAATAATACTCAGTCTGATTAATTTTCTTACTTAGTAACAAATTTAAATAAAATATGTTCACATTCCCCAGACACATCTTGTATTGCATTACTATAATTACAAAAATTTTAGACACAACAGAACTTCTTTAAACCTGGGTATACCTTCGGTGCAATAATATGCTCCGCGAAATCATAACAATGCGGAATGCCTTACTAACGGAAGAGATCTATGGAGGAAAGTAAGGGGGTGGGTCTCACGACCCAATTCCATTCTCTTTAACCGAAATCACTGAAAATTTTTCGCGTTTTACTGTTACCTTACCCAGTCGTGAACTAAGCTCACCACACACTGTTGGGCTGTGAGTCAATAATAAACACCACATCTCATTCATTCTCAATTAATTAAAACGATGTCATACATGTGCATTTAATTGTGTACTTATACAAATACATGTTTTACTGACATCTACATCCCCCATAAGTACAACTCAAAAGAATACTGTGCTTTTACATTGTTTAGATACAAAAAGAATCACTGTGTATATACCTTTTAGCGATGGAGATGCAGCGGAGTCCAAAATAATACGCCTCAGTCCTCACTGGGCTACTATGCACGCTCTGTAGGGGGGGAAAATAGAGTGGGATGAGCAACCACACGCTCAGTAAGGCAATAATGCAAGCATGGTAGATAACTACTCTATCTACATGCTGATAGTGTTATGCATAAATCGTTTATAGTACGAGCATGAGGAATAAAACTATGCCATGTGAATATACATATATATATCATGTATCAAATCATGTACATTGGCATATAAAACATGGTAGAGACATCATGTATAAAACATCTCATGCTTAATCTCATTTAAATTCATAAAAGGGCAATTCATTTAGAAACTTCCTTTTTGAACCAACGTCATAACACCACCAAATCAACTCACAAACCACAACCACATTTACATTCCACAATTCACGCATGTGTATAAATCTAGGTCACTATATCAGAAGTGCCTATGTGAATCATTACATCATAAATCATCCCAGACCACACGCATCCAGGTGTGCGGGGTATCATGCTGGCATGAAGATGAATTATCCCTCGCCAGACTTTCTCATCACATAACCATCATGCGGTACATCGTACTCCATGTGATATACACGGTACATCGTACTCCGCAACTCATATCATGATTGGGGGTGCCATTCCTAGGTCTTATCTACCCCATACCAAGAGTTTTCCATATTCCGTGAAGGAGAGCCTTCCTGCCGAACAGAGCCTCCCCGCCTAACAGAGCCTCCCTGCCTCCTCGGGCTTAAGGATGTTAGCTTAAGGATGTAGGGCTTAAGGGTCCTTTCCGTAAGAGAGCCTCCCCACCGAACAGAGCCTCCTCGCCTAACAGAGCCTCCCTGCCTCCTCGGGCTTAAGGATGTTAGCTTAAGGATGTAGGGCTTAAGGATCTTACCTTCACCATACCCATGTAGGAGAGCCTCCCTGCCTAACAGAGCCTCCCCGCCTCTTTGGGCTTAAGGATGTTGGCTTAAGGATCCCACCGTAAGAGAGCCTCCCTACCAAACAGAGCCTCCCCGCCTAACAGAGCCTCCCTGCCTCCTCGGGCTTAAGGATGTTAGCTTAAGGATGTAAGGCTTAAGGATCTTACCCACTTTCACAACCCTATACGAATCCCATTATATAAGCTTGTGCGAGTAAAACTCTAGCACGACTCATGCATCATGCATCTTCTCATAAAGAGGCGCGTACGAGCATAGCTCTAGTACGGTTATACTCATAAGATAACCATTCACAATCCACGTATGAGCAGAAGCTCCAGTACGGTTTATAAACATCATCACAATTCAATTTCAAGGTGCGAGCTAAGCTCAAGCACGTTTCACACAAGTGAAAACATAGAAATCTCGCGCGAGCGAGGCTCTAACGCGAATTATATCACATACACGCGATAGGCGGCTTATGTGCATTCAACACATCACATAATATGCTTAGTGCCTCATATGGGCTATTTCACAACATCATTCAAGTACCAGCCAGCCTATCCTTTTATTTGCTCAAATCAAAGCATTGTGTTTTGTAAAAGCATTCAAAACACATGATTTATGCAATTATTAGCCTTACTATCCCTTTTTCATAACATCCACTTCAAAACCAAAACCACGCATATACCCATCATCTTTCACAAATACCATCAACATTTATTTGAGCAATTCATGCATTTCATACAACACCCAATATTCACCCAGTTCAAAATACGAGCAGCTATCTCTATATACTCACAAAATTCCCTTACCTGGAATCGCGATGCGTGATTCCACTTCCTTAAGCTGCTTACTCGTACTATTTGGTTCGCCTTCAACGAACTCTTCGGGACTGCACAAAATCGTATCCCGCATTATATTCGACCCATATATTGCAACCCTTGTGCTTGCTATAGTCACTTTAATCTATAGCCTCTATTAAAGCTTATTTGGCCTCGTTTCATTACTTTATCCATAACTCGAGTCTATGGATTTTCTTAGGCCTATTAACTCATTCAAAGTCGATATCAAATCGACATTAAACTCATAGTGTTCATACTTCATGAATTCCCTCACTATGGCATTTATCAAGCATATTCATACCCATTTCCACAATTCTTCCAAACTCACAATGTAATCTCATTTAACCATCTAAAATCATAAACAATACCCCAATAACAACTTTAGCATGCCGCAAATCATAAACTCATTCAATCCCACATATCCTCACACTATACCCATTTTAGATTTCTAGGTCACACCACTTCCACTACATTCTTAGGTAGTTTATCCATCAATACTCACACCAATCAACTCCAAAATCAATTAAATAGCTAATGCATTTAGATTGGAGTGTTAGAATCTTACCAATATGATTTCTCTTCTTGCTCCAATTGGTAAAGCCCTTAACTCCTTCAACTCTAAGAATGGGAAATTGCCCTCCCACTATGTTGTTCTCCTCTTTGATAGGAACAACTTTGCCTCTAATGATCTCTCTTCAAATCTCACTGAAAATGGTTGATTTTTAGAGAGGGAAAATTAGGTTTTTGGGGTTGAAGTTTTAGGGTTAAGTGTTTTCCGAGATTTCCAGATTTTTTCAGCTCTCCTTATATAGAAATGACTTGAGGAGATCGATCTGGTCCAAGAGGAGATCGATCTGGTCCCTTAAAATCTCTCTTTTTCACGGTATTTTTTAAGCCTGAGATCGATCTGTCGAAGTAATGAGATCGATCTGTTGAGGCATGAGATCGATCTGTCGAAGCATGAGATCGATCTGGTCCCAAACAGAGAGCTAAGGAGATCGATCTGGCTGCTTGAGGATCGATCTTTTCACTTACAGGATGCTTGGCAGATCGATCTGGCTCCATTGGAGATCGATCTGCTCCATTCGTTCACCCAAATAAGAGCATTCTGGCTCTTCCAGATTGATCTCTCATCCTATGGGATCGATCTGGACCTCATGTTTTCCAGATTTCCTGCAGTTTCATTACTGCAACTCATACCAACACACCCTCAATCTATTGCCATGGCCATTTCCTCATCCATCCACCTCTATAACTTGAAAATGGCATCCATTCATACCTTATGCACATTGAAACTTGTGTGCATTCATTGTATGTTCAAAGGTATGCTACATACAACCAAATGGAAGCATAACTCCATTCCATTTTACCACACTACTCATTTTGAGTCTCAATCACATCCATCACTTGCCATATCTCATTTCTTCGCATTCATACTCAATGAAACTTGTATGTGCGTTACAATTTATATTACACATACATACATTAAATCCATGGACTTACATCAATCATACTTTACATCACAAGTCCATTCATATTATTTAATCCAAGTACACACATTACCCTTATACATATACGGGGTCTTACATTCTCCCCTCCTTCAAGGAATTTGGTCCTCCAAATTAGAACCAAGTCACTCTTCAAACAGTTAGGGGTACTTCTCCCGTATTAAGTTCTCCAATTCCCACGTGGCCTCTTCCGCCGTGTGGTGTTGCCAAAGCACTTTCACCAAGGGAATTGTCTTATTCCGCAACACTTTCTCTTTTCTGTCCAATATCCGAACCGGCTTCTCAACATACGTCATACTCTCGTAGAGCTCCAACGGCTCATATTTTATCACGTGTGCCGGGTCCGGGTGATACTTCCGAAGCATCGAGACGTGGAAGACATTGTGGACATTTGCCAAGTCCGGGGGCAATGCCAATCTATACGCCTTTTCTCCCACTCTCTCTAAAATCTCGAAGGGTCCGATATACCTAGGGCTCAGCTTGCCCTTCTTACCGAATCTCATAATACCCTTCGATGGTGATACCCTCAGAAATACCGACTCACCCTCATCAAACTCCAGTGGTCTTCGTCTCTTGTCAGCATAACTCTTTTGCCGGCTCTGAGCTATCCGTAATCTCTCACATATCAACTGGACGTCCTCAGATGCCTGCTGCACTAAGTCCGGAGCAAAAATTTGTCTGTCACCAACCTCTTCCCATCCAATAGGGGAACGGCATCTACGCCCGTATAATGCCTCATAGGGTGCCATCCCGATACTAGCATGATAGCTATTATTATAAGCGAACTCGGCTAACTGCAGGTGGTCATCCCAGGAGCCTCTATAATCCAGCACACATGCTCTCAACATATCCTCGAGGGTCTGTATAGTCCTCTCTGACTGCCCATCTGTCTGAGGATGAAAAGCGGTGCTAAAACTCAGTCGGGTCCCCAGCGCTTCCTGAAAGTGTTCCCAGAAATGGGAAGTGAAGCGGGCATCCCTATCAGAAACAACGCTCACTGGTACACCATGTAGCCGTACTATCTCTCGGATATACAGGTTCGCCAACTGACTCAGTGTATCGGTAGCTCTCATAGCCAAGAAATGGGCGGACTTAGTCAACCGGTCCACAATAACCCATATGGCATCATGACCTCTACGGGTCCTCGGCAATCCCATCACAAAGTCCATGGTGACATGCTCCCACTTCCATGTCGGTATCGGTAGAGGCTGCAATAATCCTGCAGGCTTCTGATGCTCTACCTTCACTTGCTGACAAACGAGACACTTAGCGACATATTCCGCAATGTCTCTTTTCATTCCAGACCACCAATAAACCTTCCGAAGGTTTTGATACATCTTGGTACTTCCCGGATGTATCGTATACTTCGATGAGTGAGCCTCTGATAAAATCGTTCTCCTGATCTCAGGATCCCTGGGAACGCATACTCTGCCTCTGAACCTCAATAAGCCATCAGCACTCTACTCAAAATCACTACCTACACCTGTCTGTATCTGCCTCAGCCAATCGATACACCGTCGATCGCTCTGCTGGGCTTGCCGAATACGGCCAATCAACTCTGGCTCTAGTCTCAAACTAGCCATGATCTCAAGTCTCTCAGATCCAGGTGGGGTTACATCCAAACTGAGGTTCGCAAAGTGTTCTAACAATTCATGTTCCCGTACCATCATATAAGACACCAACCCAAGGTTCTTTCTACTCAAAGCATCGGCAACTACATTTGCCTTACCCGGGTGGTACATGATTTCACAATCATAGTCTTTCAGGAGTTCGAGCCATCTCCTCTGTCTCATATTCAGCTCTTTCTGCGAGAACAGGTACTTAAGGCTCTTATGATCTGTGAACACCTGAAATTTCTCACCATAGAGATAGTGGCGCCATATTTTCAATGCAAATACCACAGCCGCCAACTCCAAATCATGTGTCGGGTAGTTCCTCTCATGATCTTTCAACTGTCTAGATCCATAGGCAACTACCTTCCCATCCTGCATAAGCACACAGCCCAGTCCCTGGTGTGATGCATCCGTATACACCGAGAATCCTCCTGAGCTGGTAGGAATGGTGAGAACTGGAGCAGTCGTCAATCGACGCTTAAGCTCCTCAAAACTCCTCTCACATGCCTCATCCCATGTAAACTTAACATCTTTACGCGTGAGGCGCGTCAACGGAGCAGCTAGTCTGGAGAAACCCTCTACAAATCTCCGATAATACCCTGCCAATCCCAGGAAACTCCTGATCTCAGTTACTGTCTTGGGCTGTTCCCACTGCACAACTGCCTCTATCTTGGATGGATCCACTGATACCCCATCCTTAGACACAACATGCCCCAGAAATGAGATCTGTTCCAACCAAAAGTTACACTTGCTGAGTTTGGCATACAATTCTCTCTCTCGGAGGGTCTGCAGAACTATCCTCAAGTGCTCCTCATGATCTTCCCTGGACTTGGAATACACCAAAATGTCATCTATGAAAACAATCACAAACTTGTCCAGGTATGGCTTGAATATATCATTCATCAATGCCATAAATGCTGCGGGAGCATTCGTCAATCCGAATGGCATCACTAAAAACTCATAGTGACCATAACGGGTACGAAATGCTGTCTTGGGTACATCTCCACTCCTGATCCTCAACTGATGGTACCCTGACCGCAGATCTATCTTAGAAAATACCTCGGCTCCCTGGAGCTGATCCAACAAATCATCGATTCTTGGAAGGGGGTACTTGTTCTTAATGGTGGCCTTATTCAACAACCGGTAATCTATACACAGTCGGAGGCTTCCATCCTTCTTCCTTACAAATAGAACCGGTGCTCCCCAAGGTGAGACACTCGGTCTAACAAACCCCTTCTCCAACAACTCTTGCAGTTGTTTCTTCAGCTCTTCCAACTCTATCGGAGCCATTCTATAGGGTGGTTTCGATATCGACTCTGTACCAGGCACTAACTCAATGCAAAATTCCATTTCCCTTTCAGGTGGTAGTCCTGGTAATTCATCCGGAAAGACATCAGGGTAATCCGTAATTACGGGTATGTCCTTCAATTCCGGGGGTGTCTCATCTATATCGACCACATAGGCAATGAACCCTTCACAATATCCTCTCCATCATTAGTAAAATAAACCACTACACCACATTCAATATTTATCAAAATAAATGATTTATTTCTCAAGCATTATGCATTTAAAATCATACTCCTTTACTTACCACAAGTATACAAGTTTTCATATCATTTCTTTTCATCAAAATTTACAATAAGATTGTCTAGTCCTGAAAACATTAACGTTTTGGCATGACAATCCATCACAACACGATTGGTAGCCAACCAATCCATTCCCAAAATTACATCAAAATCATTCATATTTAATAAAATCAGATTGGCTATCATTTCCTTCCCCTCTATCTTTAATTTACAATCCCTACATACATGCTCAGTCAATTGACTATCATTCATGGGTGTGGAAATCATCAACATTTTATCCAACAATGTTGGTTTCACATATTTCAACAATTTATGTGCAAAGGAAGGTGATATGAAAGAATGTGTGGCACCAGGATCAAATAATACTAATGCTTCTAAATCAAAGATTCGGATGGTACCTTTTATCACATCCGTCGAAGCATCTGCGGTGTCCTGATCCAGTGCATGAACTCTTCCTCTGCTCACACCCGCAATCTGTTTCCCTTTTTCCTCAGCTGTAGCCCTCCTCCTCGGGGCTGCTGTCTCAACTGGAGCTCCCTCAGGCTCCTTGCCCTTCTGTGGGGCAATCTCCATCTTCTCGGGACAATACTTAGCCATATGTCCTGGTCTCTCGCATCTAAAACACACCATAGGGGTCATCGGACAGGGCCTATTCCCATGGAATCTCCCACATCTCCTACACTGATCAGTAGTAGGTCGTGGTCCCCCAATAGTCATGCCCCTCGGCGCAGTCAAGGCTGGGTATACGGGAGGTCTAGCAGCTCTCTCCCGCACCTCCTCAATCTTTGGCCTCTTCTCGAAAAATCTTTGGCCATCTCTCTTGGCCACTATTCCAAACCCGGATCTCTTCCGATCCTTGTCCTTTTTAACACTGACTCTCCCAAGCTCGGAGGCATTTCGCTCAAAGTCTTGTTCACATAACTGAGCCTTGTGTACCGCCTCCTCATAAGTCACAATATCGAAGGGAGCTAGCTTAGTCCGGATGGCCAATCTCAATCCATCCATGAACTTCTGAATCTTTCGGGTCTCACTACCCATCGTGTCCGGGTCATATCTCCCCAATGACATAAACTTGGACTCATACTCGTCCACAGTTCGGTTCCCCTGAACCAAATTCATAAATTCCATCCGCAGTCTCCTCTGTGCGGTAGCTGGGACATATTGTCTCCTGAAGGCCTCTAGAAATATCTCCCATGAGATCTCAGAGTGTCTGGCCCTCAAAATAACCTCGGTGGACCTCCACCAATGCTCGGCCTCGCCTTTCAGCATAAACACGGCAAAGGCAACCTTCTCACTTGAAGTGCATCGGAAAAACCTATACAGTTTCTCCATCTCATACACCCAATCCTCCGTAATCACTGGGTCCTTCACCCCTCTGAACACTGGGGGTTTCAGCGCTTGAAACTCTCGCAACCTGCTCAAGTCGCAATCATAACCCACATCACTACCGCTCTGCTGTGGAGCGATAGGAGAATCTGTATCCTGGGCTGGAGGTGGTGTAACTGTAACTGTCTCAGCAGTCTGAGGTCTCTCCGCCTCTGCAGCTGCCTGTTCAGTAGTAGGCTGTGCCGCGGGACCTCGTCTGTCACCGGCGCCCAAGGCCTGCGTGACTATCTCCACTAGACTCTCAATACTCTGCTCTAATCTAGCGAAGCGAGCCTCAGTATCACCCGCTCTCTCAGCAGGGTTCTGTGGAGCCTGCTCAGTCTGTGGCTCCGCACGGCTCTCAGGCCTACCTCTACGGCCTCTAGCACGCGCTCTCGCCCCTCTACCTTTGCGTGTAACTGGCATAATGCCTAACTCCCTGTATTATAATAATTTATTAAGCTCAATCCATCACAGTATACACAGTTATATCTAAACAAAAGCACAGTACTATGGGGATGTACTTTCCTACATTTTATTAATGACTCACATCAGGCCAACACAGCTCTGATACCAATCTCTGTCACGACCCAATTCCATTCTCTTTAACCGAAATCACTGAAAATTTTTCGCGTTTTACTGTTACCTTACCCAGTCGTGAACTAAGCTCACCACACACTGTTGGGCTGTGAGTCAATAATAAACACCACATCTCATTCATTCTCAATTAATTAAAACGATGTCATACATGTGCATTTAATTGTGTACTTATACGAATACATGTTTTACTGACATCTACATCCCCCATAAGTACAACTCAAAAGAATACTGTGCTTTTACATTGTTTAGATACAAAAAGAATCACTGTGTATATACCTTTTAGCGATGGAGATGCAGCGGAGTCCAAAATAATACGCCTCAGTCCTCACTGGGCTACTATGCACGCTCTGTAGGGGGGAAAATAGAGTGGGATGAGCAACCACACGCTCAGTAAGGCAATAATGCAAGCATGGTAGATAACTACTCTATCTACATGCTGATAGTGTTATGCATAAATCGTTTATAGTACGAGCATGAG
Organism: Firmiana major; assembly: GCA_033439115.1. Classification (NCBI taxonomy): domain Eukaryota; kingdom Viridiplantae; phylum Streptophyta; class Magnoliopsida; order Malvales; family Malvaceae; genus Firmiana; species Firmiana major. The sequence continues at coordinate 63,687,352 of CM065904.1, forward strand.
GAATAAAACTATGCCATGTGAATATACATATATATATCATGTATCAAATCATGTACATTGGCATATAAAACATGGTAGAGACATCATGTATAAAACATCTCATGCTTAATCTCATTTAAATTCATAAAAGGGCAATTCATTTAGAAACTTCCTTTTTGAACCAACGTCATAACACCACCAAATCAACTCACAAACCACAACCACATTTACATTCCACAATTCACGCATGTGTATAAATCTAGGTCACTATATCAGAAGTGCCTATGTGAATCATTACATCATAAATCATCCCAGACCACACGCATCCAGGTGTGCGGGGTATCATGCTGGCATGAAGATGAATTATCCCTCGCCAGACTTTCTCATCACATAACCATCATGCGGTACATCGTACTCCATGTGATATACACGGTACATCGTACTCCGCAACTCATATCATGATTGGGGGTGCCATTCCTAGGTCTTATCTACCCCATACCAAGAGTTTTCCATATTCCGTGAAGGAGAGCCTTCCTGCCGAACAGAGCCTCCCCGCCTAACAGAGCCTCCCTGCCTCCTCGGGCTTAAGGATGTTAGCTTAAGGATGTAGGGCTTAAGGGTCCTTTCCGTAAGAGAGCCTCCCCACCGAACAGAGCCTCCCCGCCTAACAGAGCCTCCCTGCCTCCTCGGGCTTAAGGATGTTAGCTTAAGGATGTAGGGCTTAAGGATCTTACCTTCACCATACCCATGTAGGAGAGCCTCCCTGCCTAACAGAGCCTCCCCGCCTTTTTGGGCTTAAGGATGTTGGCTTAAGGATCCCACCGTAAGAGAGCCTCCCCACCAAACAGAGCCTCCCCGCCTAACAGAGCCTCCCTGCCTCCTCGGGCTTAAGGATGTTAGCTTAAGGATGTAAGGCTTAAGGATCTTACCCACTTTCACAACCCTATACGAATCCCATTATATAAGCTTGTGCGAGTAAAACTCTAGCACGACTCATGCATCATGCATCTTCTCATAAAGAGGCGCGTACGAGCATAGCTCTAGTACGGTTATACTCATAAGATAACCATTCACAATCCACGTACGAGCAGAAGCTCCAGTACGGTTTATAAACATCATCACAATTCAATTTCAAGGTGCGAGCTAAGCTCAAGCACGTTTCACACAAGTGAAAACATAGAAATCTCGCGCGAGCGAGGCTCTAACGCGAATTATATCACATACACGCGATAGGCGGCTTATGTGCATTCAACACATCACATAATATGCTTAGTGCCTCATATGGGCTATTTCACAACATCATTCAAGTACCAGCCAGCCTATCCTTTTATTTGCTCAAATCAAAGCATTGTGTTTTGTAAAAGCATTCAAAACACATGATTTATGCAATTATTAGCCTTACTATCCCTTTTTCATAACATCCACTTCAAAACCAAAACCACGCATATACCCATCATCTTTCACAAATACCATCAACATTTATTTGAGCAATTCATGCATTTCATACAACACCCAATATTCACCCAGTTCAAAATACGAGCAGCTATCTCTATATACTCACAAAATTCCCTTACCTGGAATCGCGATGCGTGATTCCACTTCCTTAAGCTGCTTACTCGTACTATTTGGTTCGCCTTCAACGAACTCTTCGGGACTGCACAAAATCGTATCCCGCATTATATTCGACCCATATATTGCAACCCTTGTGCTTGCTATAGTCACTTTAATCTATAGCCTCTATTAAAGCTTATTTGGCCTCGTTTCATTACTTTATCCATAACTCGAGTCTATGGATTTTCTTAGGCCTATTAACTCATTCAAAGTCGATATCAAATCGACATTAAACTCATAGTGTTCATACTTCATGAATTCCCTCACTATGGCATTTATCAAGCATATTCATACCCATTTCCACAATTCTTCCAAACTCACAATGTAATCTCATTTAACCATCTAAAATCATAAACAATACCCCAATAACAACTTTAGCATGCCGCAAATCATAAACTCATTCAATCCCACATATCCTCACACTATACCCATTTTAGATTTCTAGGTCACACCACTTCCACTACATTCTTAGGTAGTTTATCCATCAATACTCACACCAATCAACTCCAAAATCAATTAAATAGCTAATGCATTTAGATTGGAGTGTTAGAATCTTACCAATATGATTTCTCTTCTTGCTCCAATTGGTAAAGCCCTTAACTCCTTCAACTCTAAGAATGGGAAATTGCCCTCCCACTATGTTGTTCTCCTCTTTGATAGGAACAACTTTGCCTCTAATGATCTCTCTTCAAATCTCACTGAAAATGGTTGATTTTTAGAGAGGGAAAATTAGGTTTTTGGGGTTGAAGTTTTAGGGTTAAGTGTTTTCCGAGATTTCCAGATTTTTTCAGCTCTCCTTATATAGAAATGACTTGAGGAGATCGATCTGGTCCAAGAGGAGATCGATCTGGTCCCTTAAAATCCCTCTTTTTCACGGCATTTTTTAAGCCTGAGATCGATCTGTCGAAGCAATGAGATCGATCTGTTGAGGCATGAGATCGATCTGTCGAAGCATGAGATCGATCTGGTCCCAAACAGAGAGCTAAGGAGATCGATCTGGCTGCTTGAGGATCGATCTTTTCACTTACAGGATGCTTGGCAGATCGATCTGGCTCCATTGGAGATCGATCTGCTCCATTCGTTCACCCAAATAAGAGCATTCTGGCTCTTCCAGATTGATCTCTCATCCTATGGGATCGATCTGGACCTCATGTTTTCCAGATTTCCTGCAGTTTCATTGCTGCAACTCATACCAACACACCCTCAATCTATTGCCATGGCCATTTCCTCATCCATCCACCTCTATAACTTGAAAATGGCATCCATTCATACCTTATGCACATTGAAACTTGTGTGCATTCATTGTATGTTCAAAGGTATGCTACATACAACCAAATGGAAGCATAACTCCATTCCATTTTACCACACTACTCATTTTGAGTCTCAATCACATCCATCACTTGCCATATCTCATTTCTTCGCATTCATACTCAATGAAACTTGTATGTGCGTTACAATTTATATTACACATACATACATTAAATCCATGGACTTACATCAATCATACTTTACATCACAAGTCCATTCATATTATTTAATCCAAGTACACACATTACCCTTATACATATACGGGGTCTTACAGTGGGCTCAACATGCTCAGTAAGAAAAACCTCATAGCAAGTAGATAAATACACTGCCTATAATATATATATATATATATTAGCATTTACCAAATCTGAAATATTTTCACAAAGTATACAGATGATTTGGTAATTTCTCAGATACCAGAGTCAGAATTCGAAAAACAGATTTAGTATCGACAAAAGCACAAATGCCAAGAATAAAATTTCAAAAACAGAACATGTAGCAGTAATAAATTTAGCTACCGTTGTAAATCCAGAAAGTTTAGAGTTTTCTAGTAGTAAAACAAACAGATTTCCAGATTTCTCAGTTCATACGGATAATTCAGAAAAATATTTCCAATAGACGCAGAAGCACTGCCTGTTCCGAAAAATTCAAAGTCGAAAAATAGTATGAAAATGGAACTAAAATCAATACCGTTTTTTAAACTTTAAATAACTTTTAAAAACGATAACGGTGTGGTACTTTGCTCCTGCAGGATTCATGAGGTAGCCCCCACGATCTTTTGTGCATTAAAAGAATCAGTTCCATACGATATAAAATCATGAGCCAATTCAGAAGTTCAAATAGACGAGACAAGACAGCCATGCTATATTAGATATAAAAAATGACTATTGGCCAATGTCGGTGACTCCGAGCAATTCACCTGCCAGGTGTGTCGGGATGTCAATCGTCGTGGGAGTGGTCAGCTACCCAAACGGCTCACAGATCAAAACATCTGAAGACCAAAAATAGAATCAGAAACACGATACGTCGTACTCGTGGACCACAGATACAGATCAGATACAGAAATAGATAGAAATGCAGCATGATCTCACCAACGCCTTTATCTCAAAATAGTGCGAGACGGACCGTACGACACACGGTCAGTACGCGCCCAAATACATATCATCAAACTAACTTTATAATAGATCATTTTTTCCTTAAATCATATATAAATTCAATTGTTTCATGAAACCGCTCAAAACAGGCTGACTAGCCCTTTTTTAGATAAAATCCCAAAAAAACAGTCTATGAAAATTTAAAATTTAGAATTTTTGATATTTAAAACAGAATTCAAACCATATCATAATTTATGCAAACCATTTAAATTCAATCTGTAAAATTTGATTGTTCAACTAGGCTAAAATCTCTAATTTCCAGAGTCATAAAATTTGATCTAGATTTTTCATTAATTTCGGTACTACGAAATTCAACCTAAATTTTATATCTACAAATGTACGAAAATTACGCCTATTTATCTCTAGCAGTGACGAGAATTTTTTTTACCTCGGTGTCTGTCCGCTGTCCTCAATTGCCCTGACGCTACGAGTCAGCGAGTCCGGTCTACTCGTTTATTTCCCCAAAATTTTATACTAGTATTTTCGAAATTTCGAACCGACATTTTCGACTGTCTTTTCTCTAGATTTGTTCTCAAATTCTTTGCGTCATTTTTTTCTCTATTCCAAATATATATTTAATTCTATATATATATATATATATATATATATAAATTTCTTCTTCTTCTTTTTTTCGTTTGAATTCTTTCTCTTTCTTTCCCGCCATTTTTTTCTTCCTTTCCTTTCTTCTTCGTACCCACTGTTCATCCATTTCCTTCCTACTCTGTTTCCTCTGGTTTTTCCGACTCCACCATCATCACGTTATATCCTCTTCTTCCAGCACCCCAACATCCTTTCCAGCTCCCTTCTCCCGATTCATCGTCGCATTAGCTTGCCCCCAACTCTCTCCCGATCACGCCCCCATTTTTTGGCTTTTCAATTTTGTTTTCAGCGTCGAGGAGTGACCGAACACAGTGGTCGACTACCTTCGACTCCCGTACTAGCCTCTTAGCAGCCTGTGGTACGCCCTCTTCCCTGCACACAGTGGAGTCCGTTCTCAGCGCAATGAACACAGAGTAAGTTCTCTGTTTCCCAACTCCCCTCCAATACTATGCTCACCTAACTAGTCACCCCCTCCTTCTGCGCTTTCACCTTTACCAGCTCGTGTTCCCCCCTCGTTCACGCTTCTGTTTCTACGTTTCGTGGTCGCCATCAGCTCCGAGTGCTAAGTTAATATTTTTATTCGCTCCTTTTCCTGCTTTCCATCAGTAAGAAGGCTCGATTTCACCCTGTCACAACCTCCTATTGTTTTTCATTTCCAGTCCTCACTTCCTCTCCTGACATTCCTCATTTTCTTTCCTTCAACAGACGCTCACAAAATGCCCCATTCAGCCCCATCAATTTGGTTTGACAACCCAGCTAGTGCTTCAGCACTTCTGCCCAGTTTTTTTTCTTTTCTCAATCTTTCTGTCCTAGCTCCCTTTCTTTTCTTCTTGTTTATGTTTTCTGTTTCACCAATTCTCTCTCTCTCTCTCTCTCTCTTAATAAGCTTCTTTCTATTCTTAACAACTCTTATTTTCTTTCACGTTTCCATCTCTATTGTAGCTTTATGTTCCCTTACTTATATGTGTAATTAGCTATTTGTCTGTTTCCCTTACCTGCTTTGGTCTGTTTCCTGTTTTGTTTAGCTTCAGTTTCTTCTATTTTGTTTCAGTTTCCCAGTCGGCTATTCTCAGTTGCTTCTCCATTTTGCCAAGCTTCATTCATGTTTCCTTTTGCCATCCCTGTTTTCGCTTCAGTCTTCCTCTGTTCTCGCCTTACGCATGTACATGACATGAGGCTGAACACGTATGGTGGGGAGACGTGATGGAGATGAAATTTGATGTCGTGTGAGTGGAGTGGAAATGGGGTGGTTCGGCTACTGTCCTCCTCTCTTTCCAACCTTGTATAATATGTATATGTATGTATATATATATATATATATATATATATATATATATATATATATATATATATATATATATATATATATATATAATGGTGCAATTCCATCAAATTTTATTAAACATCAATACCATTACCCACTTCCATCACTTACCTGTCTCCATCATCTCCCTATTTGTTTATTTATTCATTTATTTATTTGTTTACATGTATATAATTTATTTTAATCTAAAAAAAGTTCTAATATTTTAGTTTACATCTCAAAGTTATTAAACCTTCAAATTATAATATTTTAGTTAAATTATTTTTGTCCCAATCCCCCATATTAAAATAAAAATATAACCTAAGTTAATTATTCACAATTAAGCATAATTTTAATCCAAATCGCTATCGCTTAGATCCAAGTTCCGATAAAAGGAAATTTCATGGGGTTTACAAGTCGCCTATCTCCGTTTTCTTTTCATGCTATATATATTGAGATTTCTTGAATGAATCATCACATGGTTTTATGATATAAACATGTAGTTTGTGAATTGTAAAAAGGGTAACTTGAAGGATGGGTGAGGCCCAGATTCCAATGTTTTTAAACATGATGAACGACATATTGTTTTAATTTAAGTATATGGCATGATAAATGTGATTTGTGTGAAATTACATGAGAAATGCATTGTTTTGTATAAAATGCTGAAGTTGTTACCATCATATTACCAGTTTTATAACTGACGTTTTGTATATATGTATATATATATATATATATATATATATATATATATATATTGCATAATGATTTGAGAGAGATGCATGTTGTAGATACAGATAGGGTAAGGAAATGATTTCGAGGCATAAGCATGATATTTTGTATGTGATAAATGTGGAGAGTTCGATGCGGGAGAGGTATCCCGAGTTATTCACAGATTGAATTGGTTCCAATTTAGAGGATCAAATTTTCTAAGTGGGGGAGAATGTGAGACCCAATATATGTATAACTTTGTATATGTGTAAATGGTGATGCATTTGTAATGTGAAGCATAAATGATGTAGAGTCCATAAGTTAAATGTGCACACTTGTAATAAGAGTTGTGATGTACGTACAACTTTCATTATGTATGAATATGAAGAAATGGACTTTTGTATGTGATAAATGTGGGTGGAATGGAATATGAGTAGTGTGGTAAAATGGAATGAAGTTGTATAAGAGGTGTAAATCTTTATGCTTCCATTTGGTTATGTATTGTATACCTTTGGTTATATAATGAATGCACACAAGTTTTAATGTGTATAAAGTATGAATGGATGTCATTTTCGAGTCTTAACGGTGGCAGGATGAGAAAATGACTATGACAGCAAATTAAGGATGTTTGGGTGTAAGTTATTGCAGCAAATCTGAAAAATATGAAGGCCAGATCGATCTCATAGGATGAGAGATCGATCTGGAAGAGCAAAAAAGCTCTTATTTGAGCAATAGGAACAGTGCAGATCGATCTCCAATGGAGCTATATCGATATCCTAAACATTTTGTAAAATGAAGATCGATTCTTAAGGCAAACAGGTTGATTTCCTTAGCTCTTAGGTTGGAATAGATCGATCTCCTCCCTATCCAAATCGATCTCTTTAAGCTACTGCCTGAGATAGATCGATCTCAAGGTTTTGACAGATCAATCTCCTGCCTTCAAATATCGAGAAAAAGAGGGATTTTAAGGGGACCAGATCGATTGTAAACCCCACAAATTTCCTACGTTTAATTAGATTATATTTTAATGGAAGTGTGGATGTTCATTGTAGGGCTCGAGAATATAGGAGCCGAGGAACCCGTGAATGATCGGGAACCCAAAGATGCAAGAAGTGATAAAGCAAATGCAAGTACGGAAGGATTGAAAAATTTTAAATTATTAGTTGAGAATCGATGATGTAAAAAAAAAAAAAACTGTATCGAGAATTCGTGAGGAGTGATGGAATCCCGATAATATTTCATATTCGAAATAATGAAAATTTCATGGAAGGCATGATATTAGGTTTTTGGATAAATTATATAAGAAAATGTATATATGTAGATATATACATAAGTGAATATGTGTATATATATATATATATATATATATACATATATATACTAGACATTTAAATAAATGAATAATAATATATATAGCATATATATATTATTTAATGTATAGTATTTAATAAATAAGAGTTAATAAATAAATAAAGCATGAGACAATAAAAATAAAAATAGTAACAACAGTAACAATAAACAAACAACTAATGTATAGGTATATTAATATAATGTATAAACATATATTAATATAATGTATGGGTGTTAATATAAAATATAAAATATATATATATAATATATTATTATAATATATAAATTAAATGGTGTACGGAATTGGCTTAAAAGTGAAGCCAATCCCGCACACCTGAAAAGGGGGAAAGAAATTGGATAGTGATATTCGAAACAGAGGAGGCTCGGGCGGGAAAAAGGAAGAGGAGAAAAGGAGGAGGTGCTCGGCTGGAGAAGAAGGGAAGAAGAGAGAAAGAAGAGAAGAAAAGAAAAAGAAGGGAGAAGGAGAGGGCTGGTCGGGAGAAGAAAAGAAAAGAAAGAAGGGAAGAGGAGAAAAAGGGAACCAGGAAAACAAATCAGGAGCAGGAGAGCTGATCGGGGAAGGGGGAAGGAAGAAAGAAAAGAGAAAAAGAAAGAAGAGGAAGAAGGAGACTGAAGCAGAAAATGAAGCTGGAAGGAGAAGAAGCATGAACCGAGGAAGAAGAAGGAAATAGGAGCAGCTGGAAAATTTACAGCAAACCGAGATCGAGGAGTGAAGCAGAACTCGAAAAGAAAATCTGGAGCAGGAGAGCCGACCAGGGGGAAAAAAAAAAGAAAGAGAGAAAGGAAGGTGTAGACTGAGGAAGAGGGAGTTGTTGCTGGAGGTGGAACCGAGAGGCAGGGGATGACTGACTGGAGCAAACCGAGGCTTGATTGAATCGATGTAAAACCTGGAACGGAAACAAAGCAGGAACGTAGCGAGCTGAAGCAGGGAATCGTGAGGGAGCTGAGCTGAGGCAGACCGGGAGCTGAGGAAGAAAGGAAATCAAAGCTCCATTGAGGCAGACCGAGAGCTGCAGTAAAACGGTAGCATGGGGCTGCAGACCTTCACCCCTCAGCTGGAGTTGGACGAAACAGGGGAAGGGGTCGGCTGAAGCCTTGGACCCCTGGAACAGTGGCAGCCTCTTGGTGGCAGAACGGTGGTTCCACCTTGCGGACTGCATTGGAACAGCAACAATTGCTGCCGGTTTCTTCATTTTTTTCATCCGATGAGATTGGAAGAAAAGCAAAAAAAAGAGGAAGAGAAAAGAGGTAAGATACATACATGTATATATGTGTATTAATGTACATGAATATATATGTGTGATACATGTATAAGCATGCTAGTATAGTTTGAATTAGATTAAAAAAAATGGAATGATGAGAAGTAGGCAAAAATATATATATATATATATATATTTGTGATATTGAAATATGGAGACAAGTGATAATATATATGTAATTATGTGAATAAAAATATATATATATACATATATATATTTGGGTATGTACATATAGGTATGTATAATGAAAGGGAATGTTAGTATATGTACATATATTTGATAATGAATAAGGAAAGCCAATGATAAAATAAATATGAGTATATACTTAGGTGTATATACATACAGGAGTATATGAAAAATGTGTATATACTTGGGTGTATATACAAATGATTGTATAAAATAAATGTGTTTTTAGTATATGTACAAACAAGGACATATTTATATATATGTGATAAGAAAAAAAAAAAAAATAGAAGACAATAATATATATATATAGGAGTGTATATATATATGTATATATATATTAGATACATATACATATGGGTGTATATAGGATGAATTTGTGCTAGTATATATATATACAAAGAATGTATATATGAGATAGGAAAAGAGTGAAAACAAATAAATATATATATATATACATATGGGAGTGTATATATATGTATTTATGTGTACATACATGTAGAGGTATATAATAAGGTGTATGTCAATAATTGTACATACAAAATAATATGTGGTAGAGGAAAATATATAAACGTGCGTGTTGACTTAGGTACGTACAATAATACGTACACACGCAGTAGTAACGAATAGGTTACGATTTTAACGCAATTCGGGCAATTCGCACGAATAAGGTGCTAAGTGTACGATTTCGTTGTAGGTGATCGTAAAAGGAATTAAGAGAGGTACTAAGAGACGTCACCACTCGAGCACGGAGATTTCGATAGATCGAGGTAAGGGAATATAATTTAAAACGGTAATAGTTACTTACCCAAAACTTGATAAAGAAAGCTTGCAAAGACATGAAATATGATTTTCATGCATGTTTCTAAATTATATTTCTGATCAAGACTATGCTCTTTGTATTTATGTTTTCGAATAATTGTATATAACTGAATTTGATTTTGGAATATGAGCATGTCTTTTAAAATGATCATTCGAATAAGATGAATTTATTCCGATATTTTTGTATATGAAAATTTTAGTTGTTATGAGACTAAGGGCCATTTATGTTGCATGTTTACGTTTATCAACTTCGCCTGTGTGGCGTCTGACTCGCCTGTGTGGCATTTGAACTCGCCTGTGTGGCGCTTGTATTTCGCCTGTGTGGCGCCTGTAATTCGCCTGTGTGGCGCCTGTAATTCGCCTGTGTGGCGCCTGTAATTCGCCTGTGTGGCGCCTGTAATTCGCCTTCGTGGCGCCTGTATTTCGCCTGTGTGGCGCCTGTATTTCGCCTGTGTGGCGCCTGTAATTCGCCTTCGTGGCGCCTGTATTTCGCCTTCGTGGCGCCTGTATTTCGCCTTCGTGGCGCCTGAAATTCGCCTTCGTGGCGCCTGTATTTCGCCTTCGTGGCGCCTGTATTTCGCCTATGTGGCGCCTATATTTCGCCTTCGTGGCGCCTATACCCTGCCTTTGTGGCGTCTGAAATTACCCTTGGGTCCTGAATTCCCTCTACGGAGGATGATCGGGTTATTTTGCCGCGTGATAAATTGGTTATTGCCACATGATAATTTTATGGCCGATGTAGTCTCAATTTGAAAATTTAAACTCTGTTTTCAGAACCGGATTTGTAGTATGTGATTTGATATGTATTCCTGTTTGAAATTCTGAATGTACGACTAGTTTTACATAATATCTGTTAAGTTCAAATACCTAAAGATTTACGTTTTGAATATCGATGTTTCTAATTTTCCTTAATCTTTGAATTTTATTATCAGTTTCAGAAAGTATCATCATACGCATTATTATGTTTTATACATATTTAAATTGCTAGAATCGTTTTAAATACATCTTCTTACTGGGCTTTTTCCCGAAAGCTCACCCCTCTACCTCCCAGATTACTTGCAGTGATCCGTAGGCACTGTCTGCTGCGTACACGACGTAGGCTGGCGGGGAGAGCTCCTTAGGCTACTTTTTGTACACGCAGAAAGGTATACATTTATATTCCTGTACCAGACATAATTGTATGCACAGACACATTGGAAATATCAGTTGGGATGTAATTTTGTAAGGGACGATGTAAACATTACTACTTTGGTATAATGTTTTGAGATGACTAGTATTAAATTGAAATGGATGTGTTGAGTGGTAAAGATGAATTTGGAAAGTATGCTTGGTAGTGGTGGATATCTAGGATTGCAAAAAAAAAAAACAACTGATTTGCAGGTGGGTAGGCTCATATATAAGTCGTTGTGCTGCCGAAATTTTTATCAGCCACATAAGTTAAAATATAGAAATTAATTATGATTACGAGTAAAGTATTAGGAAAAGTATTTTGACACTGCACAGGAATACAACCTAAGTGAATAAGAAAATAAGTGGTTAAATTTAAAAAAAAAAAAAAATTTCCCCGATTTTCAAGGGTCAAGGGTCGTTACATCGATCTTCACCCAAGGCAGATCGATCTCATCAAGTTAAATCTATAATAGGAGCAGTGAAATCTGCAAATCACGGAACCAATCCCATTTCTTCCATTTTCAACCCCAAAACCTAGTTTTCTCTCTCTAAATCCGACCATTTTCAAGAACATTTGAGGAGTGCTATTAGACACAAAGTTGTTCACATCAAGGAGAAGAACAACATAGCTTGGAGGCATTTCCCCATTTGTTGGATTTAAAGAACAGTGAGAATTTCTATTTGGAGCAAGGAGAAAATCCAAAGAGGTGAGTTTTTAATGTACAAAACTAAGTACATTTGTTTAGTTATTGATATTGAAGTTGATTTGGTGTGCATATTTATGGTAGAACTACCTAGAATGTCATGGAATGATTATAACCTAGAAATGGGTTAGTGTGAGAAAGTGAAATGTAGTGGAATAAATGATTAATAGGATATCTTTAGGTGATAATGGTGTTGTAGGTATGGATTTAATATGGTGTTATGGAATGAATTATGAGACTTACCCAAAAAAGGGTAAAATGAGTATTTAAGGCATTGGGTAAAATGCATAGTGAATGAGAGTTAGTAACACTAACTCGAGCGTTTAATGAATGAATTGCAGCTCCCGAGAATATATCGGAGCAAGTTGAGCCTAAAACACGAGAAGCGTAAAGGAAGAGAGTCGTACCCCAAGTAAATCGAGGTAAGGGAATTATGTGGACTCTTAGAGATATCTGTGCGCAATTTGGGCATTTAAATGTTTTGCTAGAGTGCATGTGATACTAGAAAATGATATAGGGTGATTGAAGGGCAAAGAGTTGGGTTTTGAGAAAGGTGCATGAAAATAAAAGCATGATGCTTTGAAAACCTTGTTTTGTTACTTTTTAGCAAGTGATTAGTGGGTTGGCTAATATTTGAAATGATTTGCAAAAGAAATGATTTGATTTGGTTGATAACCATGTTTTGTAAAGAATTGAGCCACCCACATGGATTTCATGAGAATGAAAGTGAGCTAGATTATAACTCGCACGAGATTTGATGTGTCTTCATACACATGAGTGCTGGAGCGTAGCTCGCACTAGTTTTCACATGAATTTTTATGATGTTGTGCTAGAGTTTAGCTCGCACAGATTTTAAACTGGTTTTGGCATGGTGCTGGAGCATGACTCGCATTAGATGCCCATCATACTTGTTGTCGTGCTAGAAGCTTCGGGTAGACTGGGTGTCACACCGATTAAATAGGCTCGCACGTGCATTTTTTAGAATTGATATGTTGATAGCCATGCTAGAAGTTTCGGGTAGACAAGATGTCGTACCGATTAAATAGGCTCACACGTGCATTTGTTTTAGATGTCGCGTGATATGATGTGTTGATATGGGTCCACGAAGTACGCTGTACCATGCAGGTAGTATGGAGTACGTTGTACCATGTTGAGATTGTGATATGCTGTCTTCGGACGATGTTTAGATCTGCTATGGACCGACGGGCTGGACGTAACCCACCTCTCGTGTGGAAGCAGATAGTGGTGATACCCTGCACACCTGATCTGTGTAGCCTGGGATCACAGGATATGGCCATAGTCTTAGAGGAGATTTTCCTTATTATATTGCCTATCTCATATGTCTATTGTTTTATGAAATGTTTTGAAAAGATTTGTGGGTCAGGATAGTCCGAGAGAGGGGCTGATGTCCTGGCAAGTGTTGATTTGTTTGATATGAGAAAGTATGTTAATGGTTTTAAAGTGCACTGATGCATGATAATTAATGTCAAGCTTTACTTATGAAATATACATGATAATTAATGTCATGCTTTACTTATGAAATATACATGATGATTAATGTTATGCTTTGAATTTGATTTGTGCACTAACAAATAGCATGAATTGCTTTACATGTCATTAACACAAGCATGAACTCATATTTTGATATGAAACGATGAAATGAATGGATTTGAGCATGGCATCACGATCACATAGATAGTACAGTATCTACTTGTTCACATGATTGCCTTACTGAGCATGTGGTTTGCTCACCCCCTTATTTTCCCCTCTCTACATAGATTTGAGTATAGATTGAGAGCGATTGGAGGCTTTCCCTTTTAGTATCTGTTGGATCTCATCGCTTAAGGTATACACACTGATATAATTTTGTATCTAAACTTTCTATAGCACAATAGCATTTTGTATGTAACTATTAGGGATGTAAAGCAATGTAAACACATGTAAACAACATTCTGATTTATGTATACAAGTGTTTACTTCTAAATTTTAATGCAAATGAAATTGTTATGGTTGGGTGAAGTAGACATTGACACACAGCCCAATTGTCGAGAGGGTGGCTGATCACGATCGAGATAAGGTAAGGAAAATAAATAATGTATGAAAAGCGAAAAATTTGCGACGATTTTTGGTAAGTTGAGGGTCGTGACACCATAAGCTCAACACAAGTATGATCCATATAGTAACACTTACAATCAAGGATGAAGGGATCATCTTTATCCGCAATATAGGAATAGGCCTGCCTCATATATTCCACCACAAAATAAGCCCAACTTCAACCCTCAACCAAGGCCCCAAGCCCAATTTCTAGAAAGGCCTCAAACCCCACCTCAAGTATGTCTATTGAGGATATGATTAAGTCTCTTATTGACAACTCTCTTAAATTTCAACAAGAAGCAAGGATGAACATGCAAGAGACACGAGCTAGCATCAAAAATCTTGAAAATCAAATGGGACAATTGGCCACACGCTTGAGTAATATTGAGGCTCAAAATTCTGGTAAGTTACTTTCTCAAGTTATGGTGAACCCAAGGGAGAATGCTAATGCAATTATTCTTAGAAGTGGGAAGGAAGTCGAAACAAAGGAACCTTGTAACGACCCGAATTTACGGTCATTTCGGTTGGGTTACAAGTCGATATTAGGTCAGAACAATAACTTAATCTGATTAATTTTCTTTCTTAGTAATAAATTTTAAACAAAATATATTCACATTCCCCATACACATCTTGTATTGCATTACTGTACTTACAAAAATTTTAGATACAATAGAACTTCTTCAAACCTGGGTATACCTTCGATGTAGAAAAATATGCTATGCGGAATCATAACTGTGCAGAATGCCTTACTAACGGAAGCGAACCAAGCTACAGAGGGACTCTGTGGAGGAAAGTAAGCGGGTGAGCTCAACATGCTCAATAAGAAAAACTCATAGCAGGTAGATAAATATACTACTAAAGATATATATATATATATGTACTTGCCAAAATTCGAAACATTTTCACAAAGTATACAAGTAGTTCGACAAATTCACTAATACCAAAAATAGATTTCAGAAACCAGAACATATATCGGTAGTAAAATTAGCTACTGTGGTAAATACAGAAAATTTCAAAGCTTCTAGTATCAAATTATACAGATTTCTAGAATATCTCAATCTATGCAGACAGTTCAAAAAATATTTCAAATAAACACAGAGGCACTGCCAGTTCCAAACAATCAAAGTCGAAAGAATTCATGGCAATTTCAGTATGAAAATGGAACTGAAATCAATATTGTTTTCTAAAACTTTTAAAAGCTCTTAAAAGCGATGATGGTGTGGCACTTTGGTCCTGCAGGATTCAAGAGGGGCCCCCACGGTCTTTTATGCTTTAAAATATTCAGTTCCATACGAAATAAAATCACACAGTCAATTCAAAAGTTCAAATAGACGAGGCAAGGCAGACATGTTATATCATATATCAAAAACGACAATTGGCCAATGTCGGTGATTTCGGGCAATCACGGGTCAGGTGTGTCAGGGTGTCAATCGCCGTGAGAGTGGTCAGCTACCCAAACGGCTCAAAGATTAAAATTTTCGAAGACCAGAATCAGAATAAGAAACACGGTACATCCTACTCGTTGACCACAGAAACAGAAACAGATTATCACCGATGTAATGGACCAGCCCAACCGGGCATGGCCACCCCTGTGGGCCCACAAACAATGACTATTGTGATATCGTTATACGGTAACATTAATAGTGTAGCATAATCTTACAAACGCCTTTGTATCAAAATCAGTGCGAGTCAGACCGTGCGACACACAGTCAGTACTCGCTCAAGTACATCGCATCAGTATTTCTTTATAATCAAGTCATTTTTCTTTAAACCACGTATAAATTCAATTATTTCATGAAACCGTTCAAAACAAGCTGACTAGCTCTTTTTTGGATAAAATTCTAGAAAACAGTCTATGAAAATTTTAAAAATTTAAGATTTTCGGTTTTAAACAGAATTCATGCCATATCAGAATCCATGCAAACAACTTAAATTCGATCAGTAAAATTAGGTTGATCAACCAGGTTAAAACCTCTAATTTTGAGAGTCATAAAATTTACCCTAGATTTTTTGGTAATTTTGGTACTGTGAAATTCAACCTAAAATTTTATATCTACAAATATACAAAAATTACACAAATTTATCTCTAGCAGCAAAGAGAATTTTTCTTACCTCGATGTCTACCCGTTGTCCTCAATTGCCACAACCCCGCGAGTCAGCAGGTCCGGTCCACTCGATTTATTTCCCCGAAATTTTGTACTAGTATTTTTGAAATTTTGAACCGATATTTTTGATTGTCTTTTCCCCAGGTTTTTTCCAAATTCTCGGAGCAATTTCTTTTCTCTTCAATATTTATTCTCTTCTCTAATATATATATATATATATACACACACTTTACTCCCTTCTTCTTCTTTTTTTAAAAAAATTATTTTTCCTTTTCCCGTCAATTTCTATTTCTTTCTCTTTTCTTCTTTGTCTGGCTATTGTTCATCATTCCCATTGCTTTCTTCTTCACTGAGAGGTAGTGTGCCTCACCACCGTCTTTTCATCGTTTCCGACCACCCCCTCACCGTTCTTCTCATCCTATTGCCATCCACATTTTTTGTCATCTCTTATGCTTCCTCCCTTGCCACCGTCGTCCCAGTGCCATTTCCCAACTCCCCTATTTTAGTGTCTTGCTTTTTAGTTTTTCTTCAGCCTTCACCGTTCACCACTACTTTTACCCCTCTATTATATTTTAGCTTCTTCTCTTCTTTCTTTTATTTCGTTTTCAGGCCATGGCACATCTCCCTTGCCAGTCACATGAGAAGACTGTTCCCGATCTCCTTCATTCTTCTCAACATTTCTTCCTCATCTACCAGTCACGTGCTGCAGTTTCCTTCTCTATGGGGTCACTTCTGTTCCAGTTTCCTTTCCCTCGTTTCTTGACCTCTCTTACTCAGTTCTCTTCCTCGCATACTCTTGCTTCTCTACTGCTCTGTTTTTGCCCGGTTCACTCCTCCATTTCCTCTGTTTTCCTTCTTCTGCTGCCTCTGCTCTCAAGTCTCCTCAAGAAAGGCCAACTTATCTCATTTTCTAGCTTTCCCTCGCATCTGCCTCCTCCTTTGTTCACCTTCCTCAGCTTTTTCCTCCTCTTTACGACTGTTTATAGGGAAATAAAATAAAAAACAGAGGTGTTTTCGGTCTCCTCTTGCCCCGCCAACTCTGTTTCAATTTACCTAGCTCTCTCACTCGTCTTTTTTGCTAAGCTCTCAATCCTTCTCGACTTCTATTTCTCTGTCTACACATCAATTTTCCTATGGCTCTCATCTTCTCCTCGTCAGGTTTCCTTCAGTCCAGTACCTAGAGTTTCCAAAATACTGCATGTCTTCTCTACTTCAGTTCATGCTTCACATTCTCTCCTCTCTTCTTTGTTTCGATCAAGGTGCCTCCCCTACGTAGTCTGTTTCTCTTTCTGTTGTGGTTATTTTCTTGTTTCTGCAGTAGGGGTGGTGCCAGGGTATGGGGGAGATGAACGATGGAGTCTGGCGATGAAGACTGATGGATACGATCTACCAGATCTGGTTTCAACCGCATGCTAGCTATCATGCAACCACTATCAGCATCAGGCAAGGTCACATCCAAATTGAGGCTCGCGAACTGTTCCAATAGCTCGTGTTCCCTGATCATCATATACGATACCAACCCGAGATGCTTTCTACTCAATGCATTGGCTACCACATTTACTTTACCTGGGTGGTACAAGATCTCGTAATTATAGTCTTTCAGAAGCTCGAGCCACCTCTGTTGTCTCATATTTAACTCTTTCTGTGAGAACAGATACTTGAGGCTCTTGTGGTCTTTAAATACTTAGAATTTCTCACCATAAAGATAATGGTGTCATATTTTCAAGGCAAATACTACGATCACCAAATCTAGATCATAGGTCAGGTAGTTCCTCTCATGATCCTTCAGCTGTCTCGATCCATAGGCTACTACCTTCTCATATTGCATTAGTACGCATCTCAGTCCTTGGTACAAAACATCTGTACATACAGAAAAACCTCCTGAGCTGGTAGGAATGGTGAGAATCGGAGCTGTAGTCAATCTCCGCTTCAACTCCTGAAAACTTTTCTCACATTTATCGTCCCACATAAATTTAACATTCTTTTTTGCGAGACGTGTTAATAAAGTAGCCAATCTTGAAAATCCCTCTACAAATCGTCGATAATATCCAGCTAAACCTAGGAAACTTTTGATCTCCGTAACTGTCTGGGGTCTCTGCCACTGAACCACTTCTTCAATCTTGGATGGGTCCACTAACACATCATCCTTCGATACAATATGTCCCAGAAAAGATATATCTTCTAGCCAAAAGTCACACTTACTGAGTTTAGTATATAATTTCTTCTCTCGGAGGGTCTGTAGCACTATCCTTAGGTATTGCTCATGCTCCTCTCTAGATCCCGAATACACTAGGATATCATCGATGAACACGATAACAAATCTATCCAAATATTGATAAAACACCTCATTCATCAACGACATAAAAGTTACGGGAGCATTCATAAATCCGAAAGGCATAACCATAAACTCAAAGTAATCATACCGGGTGCAAAAAGCTATCTTGGGTACATTTCCTTCCCGAGTTCTCAACTAGTGGTACCCAGATCTCATATCTATCTTTAAAAAGACCTATGCTCCCTGAAGCTGATCTAACAAATCATCGATGCATGGAAGGGGGTATTTATTCTTAATACACAGTCGGATGCTTCCATCCTTCTTCTTTACAAACAGAACCGGTGCTCCCCAAGGCGATACACTCAGTCTGATGAACCCCTTATCCAACAACTCTTGTAATTATTTCTTCAGTTCCTCCAACTCAATCGGAGCCATTCTGTGCGGTGGCTTGGATATCAGCTCTGTACCAGGTGCCAAATCTATACAAAACTCCATTTCTCTATCTGGCGATAACCCTGGTAAATCATCCAAAAATACATCTGGAAATTCCCTGACCATTGGGATGTCTCGCAATTCTGAGCATGCCTTATCCGCCACCATTTTTAGCGCATTAGTTCATCATATCAGCCACCATTTTTGACATACTCCTTGTATTCCGGACATCATCTGTTTTAGCGCATTAGTTCATCATATCAGCCACCATTTTTTTTATCTCATGAATCATGGTTGTAGCCTTCATTTTATAAAGGTTTTAATTTTTTTTATATAGATGCAACTTTTAATCCCCCTAAAAGGGTGCGAGGTCCAACTCGAGGGATTGGACTAGAAAAATTCATCAAAGGGAATAATAAGATGGTAATAGATATAGCAGCAAATAAAGGTAGACCTATTTGTGAAGTTCAGTCAGCTAAATTATCTTCTGAAATTGGAGTCATTACCCGACAATTCATCCCAATCCCAACAAAATGGAGAGACTTGAAGGATACAGATAAAATTCATGCCTTTGAAAGACTTAATGTAAGTGCAAAAAATTGACAATCTTTTATGTAGTTATTTTTGCAGTTGTGTTAACCCTTAATTTTTTTTCTTTTAGACAAAGTTTCAGATGAAATTGGATGATGAGTATGTCAAAAATTCTGTATTGGCGATTTTGTCAAAATTGTCAAGGAATGAACGGTACAAGCTACACTTGCACTATAAAAAATTTTCGAACGATGAAGTAGCACGCCAAAATAACCCACCAAAATATAACTTGACTCAAGAAAACTGGGAAGAACTTTGTGATTTGTTTAGTTCACCTCAATACCAGGTTCATTTCTTATTCACATTTCAATTTCTTATTTGTTAGATTTCTATCCATATTTATGCATGACAACATTTATATACTATGAGTATATTTATTTATTTATATATATATATATATATATATATATATATTTGATTATCTTTTCAAATGAAGAGGAGGTGTGAGACAAATGCAAGAGTTCGAAAAAATGTCAAGTTAACTCATAACCAAGGATCGAAGGCCTTTGTAGCTAGTCGCTATGCCATGGTAAATTTTTACGTTTCAAAATTTATTAGCCATTATCTGTTTTCTATTTGATTACTTCTAATTAACAGAATATTATTGTATTTATAATTATGTAGTGCAATGATGAAAAAGAACCTAATAGGATAGAATTCTTTAAGGCGACTCACTACTCAGAGAATAAAGGATGGTTATCACCTGAGGCTCAGACAGCTTATGTGAGAATTTTCAAATTACAAGTTACGATTTTATCTTTTTAGTATGATTCTTGAAGCTAGTAATATTTCTTTTTATTGTTAGGAGAAAATGGTGGAGTTACAATCAACTCCTACAGAAGAAGGAATGGAACCTAAGACTGTTGATGCCATAGTAGATGAAGTGCTTGGTACTCAATCAGGATATATCAAAGGACTTGGATATGGGCCTAAGGTTACAAATAAGACTTCAAATGCAAATGCTGCAAGTTTAAAAGAAAGTCTTAAAAAAACACAAGATGAACTTGAGCAATATAAGTCCACATTTGCAAATTTTCAAACTCAAATTCAGGCTATGACAAATGCTTTAATAGCTGCGGGAATCCAAGTACCTATGCCCCCATTTGCAGGTATATACTTTTACACCTCCATTTACAAGTAAAAACTTGTTTTTGTTTCGTTTTGAAAAGGTTATTTGTCATACTTCTCCAATTCAGTGTTGCAAATTTGTTTCTATGTTGAATGTTATCTATTTATTTACTGACTAATATTGGTGGATCTATTCTTTGATTTTTTATTGAATCTATCTTAATTAAAACAAATATTCGTGAGAGCTTTGTTTGTTTTTCGTGCTATTATGTATGTAATTGTCATAGGTTAAGCTGTAGTTTTAGATTATATGTTCACCATGGTGGTTGATGTTAAGCCGTGTTTTAGTGGTTGGCTTCTACGTAGAGCACTGTTGTTAGGTTGGTGATGGGTCAAATCACCATTATTGATTTCTCCTGACAATGGGTAATGTCCTGAACAAATATCTTTTACTTGGTAGGGGCTGCATTATAAGGTAAAATGCTGCAGATATGTTACTTACATAAATTGTTGGGTTCTTGTGATGACTGCAGTATGCAATAATGGACTGAAATCTAGAAAGGAAAGGAACTTGAAAATTTACATTTGACCCTCTATATATTTTTTCCTTTACACCTAGTTGAGAGATATTAATCAAACTACATCAATTGCATGCCACTTACTTTAAGCTTTGACACATTAAATATTTAGATTGGTTCCTCTCATTTCTTATTACTTTTTGGTCTATCAGTCTATCCTCCCTAAACTCAGAGCTTAACTTGGGATAGTTGATTGAAGAGGCTGAATTGAATATTGATTTATAACTTATAAACGTAATGAGCCACTTGCATGTGCCTGTTTATGCAAATATTAATGCAATCTGAGTTGCTTCTTCCTTGTTGAAAGTCACGCAAATATTAATGCAATCTGAGTTGCTTCTTCCTTGTTGAAAGTCACTATGAAATCCCATTACTGTATATATGAAATCCCATTACTGTATATGGAGGTTAATTCCTTGTTTAATTACTGTATATACTTGATTGAAAGTCACTATTACTGTATATATGAAATCCCATTGTGTTGAAAAGAACACAATATGAGATTTACACCGAGGATAGTTTTTTATTTTTTTAAGTTTTCTTCTTGGATGAAGCACATTTTTGAGGAAGAGATGGATGACATTTTAGCTAAAGCCCTTTTCTTTTTTTGCTTAATTGTTTTTGTTTCGTTTTGAAAAGGTTATTTTCCACACTTCTCCAATTCTGTGTTGCATATTTGTTTTTACGTTGAATATGCATCTATTCATTTACAGATTAATGTTGGTGGATCTCTTCTTTGATTTTTTGATTGAGGCTATCTTAATTAAATTATTTTCTTGTGAGAGCTTTGTTTCTTTTTCGTGAAAATGGGTAATGTCCTGAACAAACTTCTTTTACTTGGTAGGGGCTGCATTATAAGGTAAAATGCTGCAGATATGTTACTTATATAAATTGTTGGGTTCTTGTGATGACTGCAGTATGTAATCATCGACTATATTGGAGCTATGCTTTAATCACTTGTAAATGTTTATAGAAGATATTGGAGCTTGTCCATTTGTCTCTTATCACTTGTAATGCTGATTGTAGAAGCCATTGACACCATCAATGATAAGCCAAATGTTGCATCTGTTACTATTTGTCTTTATGATCAGCCAAATTTTATTTATTATTTAATATATTATATTTATCATTTGTTATTAATTGTTTATTGCAGCTTCAAGTGACTCAAACTCACCATCAACACAAACACCCTCTACATAAGATTTGGATTGAGAGCTATGAGATGAACTTGTACCAGTGATTTCCTATATCTGGTATATTTTGTTTCAAAAATTCAAATGTGACCATCGTACTTTTTTTAAGCTTTTGGATTTAGACAATGTGGATTATATTAGTTTTATTACATTTGGAACAGTAGTATTATTGGATTATGATTACATACTTTATTCAAGGTATTACATTTGAGATTCATTGCAAATTATCTTAGATCAATTATTTACTTTGCAATACTAGTTAAACTGGATTTTGCATGAGCAATATTATTTATATTTGATTATTTAAGAAAAATATAAAAATTATTTAAATTTAAAGAAATTTGTCAATATTATTGCAACATTAAATATTTTATGACGTATTATTGTCATAGGTAACAATAACTTATGTCACCAATAGTGTGACAATTTATATATCGTCACCTAAAATTAAATTTTTAACCATCTTTAGTGACATTTAAAAGTTTTTATGACGTTAGTTATATGGTAACAAATTGATGTTTCGTCACCTTAAAATAAATTTTAATTTTTTTTGTGACGTTTGAGAAGTTTTTTACTAGCATATGTGACGAAAATATGTCACTTATAATTTGACGATTTAACATTTCGTCACGTAAAATTAAAATTATCACCATCTTTAGTGACATTTGAGAGATTTTTTTACGTTACCTTACTATCACAGGTGACGATAATATATGTCACCTAAAGTGTGACGTCACTAATACTTATAATTTTATCACATATTCTGTGACGTTATCGGTATTTAGTGACGAATATTTGTATTAATTTATGACTTATTCGAACGTCATAAAAAAGTAATCATACCGTGACGTTGTTTATTATTGTCACGTTAGATTCGTGAATACGTGACGAAATAATAATATCGTCACATTTGATCTTTAGCGACGTGGCAAAGGTGACGAACGTCGTGACAACATAATTTTCGTCATAAAAAAATATTGGTTACGAAAAATTAATATATTGTGACATTAGTTCATGCGTCACAAATTGCTAAATTTGTTGTAGTGTACACAATATAACCTTTCAAAATATCAATCACTAATCAGTACAAAAATTCATATATTTCACTCACAACCACATCTGCTTTCATTACTTCTCAAGGGGATTTTACATTACATTTCTCGGAGAAACTTACGATAACACTATCTACCCCTGGAAATGTTACCGTCTTAGAAAAAGAATCTACTACAACACAGTTTGCAGCCAACCAATCCATTCCTATGATTACATCAAAGTCTCTCATATACGTTAAAATGAGGTCGGCTAACATTTCCTTTTCCCCTACTTTCAACTTATAATCTCTAAATACATACTCCACTAGTTGACTATTATTCATGGGAGTGCTTATTAGCATCTTCCTACTCAACAGGGCAAGTTTTACATAAACAATTTACATGCAAATGCAAGCGATATAAATGAATGTGTGGCACCAAGATCTATCAAAACATAAGCTTCAATATCAAAGATTAAGATGGTACCTTTCACCACATCTGATGACTGATCTACAGTATCCTGGTCCAAAGTGTGTACTCGCCCTCTACCAACTACCTGCTTTCCTTTCTCTTCAGCTGTCACCCTCCGTCTCAGAGTAGGAGTATTAGTATGAGCTCTCTCTTACTCTTTG
The DNA here is from genome assembly GCA_033439115.1 of Firmiana major. Lineage (NCBI taxonomy): Eukaryota > Viridiplantae > Streptophyta > Magnoliopsida > Malvales > Malvaceae > Firmiana > Firmiana major. The sequence continues at coordinate 63,711,523 of CM065904.1, forward strand.
TCCTTCTGTGGAGCACTCTCAGTCATCCTTAGGCAGTTTCAGATCACATGCCTTGGTTTCCCACATCGAAAACATATTGCAGGAGATCCATAACATGGTCGAGTTCTATGGTACCTACCGCACTTATTGTACTGTTCTGTAGTAGGTAGTGGCCCTCCAATCACTATACCTTTTGCTGGAGCTATGGCTGGATACACGAGAGGCTTAACTGCCCTTTCTTATATCTCCTCAATCTTCGACCCCTTCCTAGAAAATCTCATGTTCCCTCTGTAACTGGAGCCTTTATCCACTGTGGGTCTCTTCCTATCTCTATCCCTCACTCTACCAACCTTTCCAAACTCTGAGGCAGCCCTCTCAATATCTTGCTCACATAACTGTACCCTGTGCACTACCTCATCGTAGGTCAGTATGTCAAAAAGGACCAATCGAGATCTGATGGCTGGTCTCAGTCCATCCATAAACTTTCGAACCTTCTTAACCTCACGGTCTATCGTATCATGGTCATACCTGCCTAGGGAGATAAACTTAGTCTCATACTCATCCACTGATCATTTCCCCTGGGTCAGATCCAAGAATTCCATTTGTAGTCTCCGTTGTGCAGTATCCGGAACATATTACTTTCGAAAGGCCTCCAAAAATACATCATAGCTGATCTCTGTATGTTGGGCTCTCAAAATAGGTTTGGTAGACTTCCACTAATGCTCTATTGATCCCTTCAGCATGAATGTGGAAAACGCTACCATCTCAGTAGTAGTGCACTCGAAAAACCCATATAGTTTCTTAATCTCATTCACCTAATCCTCGCAGCTACTGGTCTTTAACTCTACTGAAAGATGACGGGTTAAATTTTGAAACTGTCGTAACTTATCCAGGTCACATCCATAACCCCAATCTCTACTACTTTGTTGTGGAGCAATAGTAGATGATGAATCCTGTACTGGTGGGGGTGTGAGAGTATCTGTAGTTTGAGATTCTTAGGCTGGCTATGCAGGCACCTCAGGATCAGCCGCCTGTTCAGTATCACTTCGTGTAGCTGGACCTTGTCTGCCCCCAACTCCAAGCAATGACTAGGCTTTCAATTTCAAAATTGCCTTTAAGCTTCACTCTATCTTCGTGAAGCGCGCCTCAGTACTCTCCGATCTCTCAGTTGGACCTTGTGGAGCATGCTCAACATCAGCCTCCACCTCTACCTCCTCGTGAGCCTTATGTGGTATCGGCTCAACACAGCCCTCAAGCCTACCTCTACGGCCTCTAGTTCATGCTCTCACCCATCTACCGCGACTGGTGTTAGGTATTATGCCAAGATTTCTACATTCACAGTCATTTCTTAGTCAAATTCATCTCAATATACACAGTTGTATCTAGACAAGCACAGTAACATGAGAAAGTAATTTTTTTCCTAAATTTTGATACTGACACACATCAGACCAACTCGACTCTAATACCACCTGTGTCACGGCCCTCAATCCACCGAAAATCCACTGAAAATTTTTCATTTATTATTTAATTCAATTCTTATTGTTAGTTCTTTACCTTTACCTTACTTAATCGTGAACAACTACACCACCAATAGTTGGGCTGTGTATCAGTGTCAATCTCATCCAATCAAATCATTTCGATATACAATTCATTTAAACGTAAACGCTTGTATTTCTAAATCAGAGTTGTTGTTTACATTTGTTTACAATCTTTTACATCCCCAAAAATTACATTTAAAGATATTAATGTGCTTTGACATATCTAGATACAAAAACTATACAAATGTATATACCTCGTGTGATGGGATGCAGCGGACACCAAAATTCAATCCTTAGTCGCTCACTACCTACTGAAAGTGCTCTGTAGAGGGGGAAAATAAGGTGGGTGAGCAAACCACGCGCTCAGTAAGACAATCATGCGAGCAGGTAGATAACTGTACTATCTACGTGGTCATGATGCCATGCTTAAATCTCACATTTACTTGTCATACTCCAAAACGTATGTTCATGCTTATGTTCATGACATGTAAAGCAATCCATGCTATTTAAATCAGTGCACAGTTCTTAAAACATAGTATGAAAAATCATCATGCGTAAAATGAAATCAAGGCATGGTAAATCATCATGCAAAGTGCACTTATAAAGCATTTCAAATCTCAGCACAAATTATCACAAAATTCACCATTCGTCAGGACTCAGCCCCTCTCATGAACTGTCCTGACCCAAAAACACATTTCAACATGGATTATCATAAAACCAGTGACATGTGATATAGGCATATAATATCAATCAAGGTAATAACTAGGACTATGACCATATCCTCTGTGATCTCAGGCTACACGGATCCTAGTGCACGGGGTATCACCTCTATTTGCTTCCGCACAGGAGATGGGTCACGTCCAACCCGCCGGTCTATAGCAGAATATTCATCGTCCGAAGACGGCATATATATAACATCACACACGGTACAGTGTACTCCATGCTACTGGCACGGTACAACGTACTCTATGGACCCATATCATCACAACATATCCTGCCACATCTCAATACGCACGTGCGAGCCTATTTAATCGTGTGGCACACAGCCTACCTGAAGCTCCTAGCATGGCTCCCAACATGTCATAAAACCACATGCGAGTAATCTTTAGCACGACAACAAGTATAGTGGACATCTAGTGCAAGCTATGCTCCAGCACCATGTCAAAACTCATATGAAAACTAGTGCGAGCTAAGCCCAACACTCATGCATGTAAAACTTTAGTGCGAGCATCGCTCCAGTACTAATGCACGTATAAAACACATCAAATCTCATGCGAGCAATGCTCTAGCATGTTTTTTTTTTATTCCACAAAACTCATGTAGGTGGCTCATTCTTTGTAAAACATGGTTATAAAACCAGATCAAGCTATTTTTTATGCAAACATTTTCAAATGCTAGCCAACCTAACAATCATATGCTAAAAAGCAATAAAAAGATTCAAAAGCATCATGCTCTTGCTTTTCATGCACGTTTCTCAAAAACTCAATTCTTTGCCCTTCAAAGAACCATTTCATTCTAAGACCCTTAGCTACATTAAAATTTTCAAAGTCATAAAATTTACCCTAGATTTTTTGGTAATTTCGGTACTGCGAAATTCAACCTAAAATTTTATATTTATAAATATATGAAAATTACGCATATTTATCTCTAGCAGCAACGAGAATTTTTCTTACCTCGATGTCTGCCCGCTGTCCTCAATTGCATCGATGCTGCAAGTCAACGGGTTCAGTCCACTCGGTTTATTTTCCCAAAATTTTGTACCAGTATTTTCAAAATTTCGAACCGATATTTTCGATTGTCTTTTCCCGTGGTTTTTCCTAGATTCTCGGAGCACTTTCTTTTCTCTTCAATATTTATTCTCTTCTCTAATATATACATATATATATACATATATTTTACTCCCCTCTTCTTCTTTTTTTAAATCATTTTTCCTTTTCCTGCCAATTTCTATTTCATTCTCCTTTCTTCTTTGCCCTGCTACTGTTCATCATTCCCATTGCTTTCTTCATCACCGAGAGGTAGTGTGCCTCACCACCGTCTTCTCATCGTTTTCGACCACCCCCTCACCATTCTTCTCTTCCTATTGCCATCCACATTTTTTGGCATCTCATATGCTTCATCCCTTGCCACTGCCGTCCCAATGCCACTTCTCGACTCCCCTGTTTCAGTGTCTTGCTTTTCGGTTTATCTTTAGCCTTCACTATTCACCACTGTTAATGTTTCCGTACAACATTGTCACAATATTCGTTGTTTTTGGGCCCACAGGGGTATCTATGGCCGACTGGGCTAGTCCTTTACATCAGTGGTGAACTATTTCTTTTTTTTTGTCCATGGAGTACGATGTACTGTGCAGCACGCACGCGAGTATGATGTACCGTGTTTTTTATTTTGGTCTTTGAACATTTTGGTGTGTGAGTCTTTTGGGTAGCTAACCACTCCCATGGCAATTGACATCTCGACACACCTGATCAATGATTGCCCGGACTCACCGACATTGGCCAATAGTCATTCTGATATCAGATATAACATATACTACCTTATCTCGTCTATTTTATTTTTCTAAATTATCTGTATGTATTGTGTTAACTGTTTATCCTACTACTGAAAGTTTTGGGATTTCTACATTTACCACTGAAAATTTATTACACTACCGAAGTTTGTTCTGTTTCCGACTTCCGATTTTGATATTTTTTTATTTGCCAAGTTATCTGTAGACCTTTATAAAATTTTTTTACTTTTGGCAAATATATGTATATTTTAGGTAGTATATTTATCTACCTGCTACGAGGTTTTTTTTACTGAGCACGTTAAGCTCACCCCTTATTCTCCTCCACAGATCCTCATTAGTAGCGGGACCGCCTCATTAAGTTGAATTATTTTGCACAGCTACATGTCAGTGAAGTGCTCTTCTGCGTTAAAGGTATACCCAAGATAAACATTTATTTTATATCTAACATTTTGCTAGTATAGTAATGTATACAAGATGTGACTAGGGATTGTGAACAAGATTATTTTGTATATGAATAATTACGCTGATTAAATGGAAAAGGTATTACCATTGTTAAATTTGTCACCTAGAAATGGAATTGAGTACTCGTATTTATTGTTTCTAATCTATTATCGACTCATAGTCCAACCAAATGTGTGGTAAAAAGGGTCGTTATATAGAGTGACTAACATCGACTCATAGCCCAGCCAATCATACAGAGTCAGGCCCTAATTGAGATAATTGCATGTTAAATATAAGTAAAGTAAGCGAAAAAGGGTTGCAACACCCTGTCTAACAATTTGAAGTCCTTGTGAGGGCTTTGGGACTCATTAGATATTACAGGAAGTTTATATATCGTTATGGCATGATCAGCAAGCACTCACCAATATGCTAACAAAGGATGCATTTCATTGGACTCTTAAGGCAAAATCAATTCTTGAATCCCTCAAATATGCTATGAGCAATGCTCTTGTGCTAGCTTTACCAGATTTCAGTAAGCATTTTTTATTAGAAATGATACATGCAGCAAGGGCATAGGGTAACATTATCTCAAAAGGGAAGACTCATAACCTACTTAAGCAAGATATTGGGACCTAAACACATGGAACTATTCATATATGAGAATGAATACATAGCCATTTTAAAGGCAGTAAACAAATGAAGTCACTACTGGGAAGGTGGTTCTTTTATTATATAAATAGACCACGAAGCATTGAAGTACTTATTGGAGCAGAAATTAACCACCACCTTTCAAAACAAGGGCTTAAGTAAGCTTTAAAGGATGAATTACACTATCCAATATAGGAAGGGCAAGACAAATTTGGTGGTGATACACTGTCCAAACAACATGAAGATAAGGGTTTCTGTCAAGGCCTGGCTGCAACTATTATCATACTAGCATGGGTATAGGAGATAGAAGGTAATTATGTTTAGAAACCAAAGTGTGTATGATAAAATTGTAGCCTTAACTATTGATCCAACCACTAATGAGAATTATTCATTCAGTAATGGTATCCTGAGATACCAAGGTAGAGTTTATGTTGGTAGTAATGGCACACTTAGAAAGAAATTCATATTGGTTTTGCATGATTATCCCTAAAGTGGGCACTCAGGAATACGAGCTATATATCATAGGGCGAGACTTTATTTTTTTGGCCAAGAATGAAGAAGCAATCACAAGATTTTGTGCAATAGTGTGATAATTGCAAAAGAAACAAAACTGAGCATGTCCTATATCCAAGGCTATTTTGACCCATACACATTCCTAAGCAAGCTTGGGAGGTAGTTACTATAAATTTCATAGAAGAACTACCACATTCACGAAAGCTGAACATACTAGTAGTAATTGATAAACTCATTAAGTTTGCTCATTTTGTAACCTTAACCCATCCTTACACAGCTCTAGATGTAGCCAAAGCTTACTTGAACCAAATCCATAAGCTGCATGGTGCTCATGAGGTTGTTATTTCTGATAGAGACGTAGTCTCACTAGCTTAGTTTGGTAAAAGCTAATGAAGTTAATGAGGACTACTATGCAACTTAGTTCAGCATATCATCTTGAGTCTGATAGTCAATCTGAGAAATTGAACTAGTGTGTGGAAGTATTTGAGAGGTATATGTTCCTAAAACCAAGGACATGGGTTTTATAGCTTTCCCAAGCTAAATGGTGGTACCAAACCAACCACCACACTGCCCTAAAAGTTAACCCTTTCTTAGGCTTTATATGGCTATACACCTCTTAATTTTAGTGGGGATGTCAATGTACATGCTAAGGTTTCAATTGTGTAAACTCTTCTGAAGGAAAGAGAGCAAATGAAAAGGTTAATGGTAGACCAATTGGTAAAGGCTCAATATAGGATGAAGTTTTATGCTAATAAGAAAAGAAGAGAAATAGTGTTTCACATTGATGATGAGGTTTATTTAAACCTCCAACCATATAACAGACCTCACTAGCACTCAAGAAAATTTTGAAATTGTCCTCTCAATACTATGGTCCTTACATTATCCTAGAGAAGGTAGGATCAGTAACCTACAATCTTAGACTCCCTTTAGAGTCCATGCTTCAGCTAGCTTTTCATGTCAGTTTGCTGAAAAGGAAGATAGGAAACAAGATAGTGCCCAAATAGCCCTTCCTGAGGAAGGTGATAATGGTGTCATTGGTATATCCTACAGCAGTGTTATATAAATGAATGGTTAAAAGAAACAATAAGGCAGTGACTCAATTATTGGTGGTATGGTCAAACTTCAACCCTAAAAATGCTACTTGAGAAGATTTTTCTGTGCTACAATCATAATTTCTTTCATTTGATCCTTGGGGACAAGGATCGTTTGGAGGGGAGGGTCATGTCATTGAAAGAGCAAAGTAGGTGATGACCCTAAAATGGTATCTACGTGCAAGTATACACGGTCATACATGTAACACAGAGGTGAATCCGGAATATCATCCCATAGAAATTTTTGTAACTTAATTGATTATAAAAAAATACATTCTAAAGTATATTCTAGCTAATTATAAACATGGGTGGTCTATAAGTTTGCTAAATCATGGCAAACAAAAATATAAAATAAAAATAAAATAATAAACTAATAAACTAAAAATAAAATGAAAATAATAAGAAAAATGAGAAAAAGAGATACTTAAAAAGCCCAAACAAGAAATAAAAAGCAACTGCAAAAAAATATCAAAATTAAAATTAATAATGAAAATGTGTCAAAATGCAAATAATAGAAAATATAGGCCAAAAATGTAAATAATGAAAATTAAATTAAAAAATCCTAATAAGAAAATAAAAATGCATGTATGTAATCTAATTAAATGAAATAAAAATGCAAAATATCCTAAACTAATGAATGATGGAATAAAATTCTAATAAAAACACTAAAAATCCCTAAATGTAACTTGAACCCTAAAATGTCATATAATACAAACCCTAAAAATAATTCTAACTATAAATGACTTCTAAAATAATGGAAAGCATGTAAGACCCCATGTATGTATAACTTTGTAATATATGTTAATGGAAATATAAGACAAATGATTTCGGATAATGTAAATTTGAATGAATTGCAATGGGATGAATGAGTCTCAAGATACAAATAAAGGATAAATAAGGGTCAAGTGGCCACAAATTAAACAAATGGAACTTTAAGAATTTGAATTGAAGATAAGGAATGAAAACACAAAATATTAATGCATGGACTATGAATTCTAAGTATTCTTTCTGAATTCAAGCAATACATACAAGTTCCATAACACGAAAATCATAGGAAATGAACCTTTCCATGCTCGAAGTGTGAATAGATTGCAAAATGACTAGCGAAGTAATCGAATGCAAGTTCTCTCTTGGAAATTCTGGAAAAATTACAGCAAAATGGCTGCAGATGAAGGCCAGATCGATCTCTCATTCAAGGCAGATCGATCCCTTGTGCAAAACAGAGTCATTCCAAGTGAATTTACCATGGCAGATCGATCTCACCACTAAGCAAATCGATCTCCCCAATGAGGAGATCGATCTGCATTAGCCTCTGCCAAGCCCAGATCGATCCCCCTTTAAGTGCAGATGATCTCTATTGTATTCTGTAAAGAGCATATCGATCCCTCCCCATGAGCAGATCGATCTCCTCAAACTTCTGCCAAGCCAAGATCGATATCTCCCCAATGAGCAGATCGATCTCCCCATTTTAAAACCTGAGAATTCGATAGCAAAAACCAAAGGAAGATTGATCTCCTCACCTAGCAGATCGATCTCATCACTCTCAATCTATAAATACCCCACGACAAAACCTTTTTCTTCAACAAACCAACACTCCTCTTCCATTTTCACCCAAAATATCAAGCTTTCTCTCTCTATAATGCACCCTCTTCCAAAAAGAATTGAGAAAAAGCTATTAGAGCCAAAGTTGTTCATTTTGAGAAGGAGAGAAACATACCTTGGAGCCAACATTCAACTCATTAGATTGAAGGAGCTAAGGAGTCTTCCAAACTTAGAAAAGAAGAAAGACAAGCTAGGTGAGCTTCCAATACACCAACTCTAAGTATATTTATCTAGTGGTTGTTGTGAGTAGATTGGAGTATGTATTGATGAATTAAACTCCCTAGAATGTAATGAAACAAGTATAACCTAGAATGAGTTTAGTGTGAGAGAATAGAATGTGGTTGATTTGATGATAAAAAGGATTATAGCAAGTTGTCGTGAGGTAATGTGCATGATTTTGAGATGATTGGATGAAGTCACATTGTGAGATTAGTCAAGTGATAAAAATGTGCATAAATGATGTTGTAGAGAATGCATAAATGATGGAAGGTTATGGATAAACACTCATGCCAAGTCTTTGATAAGTAACCAAGTATGTTACTAGATAAATTAACTAGAAATAACATAATGATGGCCAAAGGTGAAAATGGGTTAAACTTAATGAAATAGGCTCGATGGAATATATCGATTAGTTGAAGTGAGAATATGAGTTATTGGTATTGACTCATATGATTGATGTATATTTGCAGCTCCCGAGGATAAAACCGGAGCAAGTTGAGCCAAATTGCGAAAAGCGAGAAAGGAAGGAAGGAATTGCTTCCAAGAGAATCGAGGTAAGGGAATTATGTTATCCCTAGGGATATCTATACGCCTTTCGGGCGCATGGACGATTTTTAACGTATCTAAGAGTCATAGGATGAAATGAATTTTTGAAGGGTAAAGAGTTAGGTTTATGGAGAAATGTGCATTAAAAGCAAGAGCATGATGCTTTGAAATCTTTTCATTGCTTTTTAGCATATGATTGGTAGGTTGGCTAGCATTTGAAATGAATTGCACAAAAAGTAGCTTGATTTGGTTTCATAACCATGCTTTGCAAAGAATGAGCCACCTACATGAGTTTTGTGGAAATGAAACGTGCTAGAGCGCTGCTCACACGAGATTTGACGTGTTTTATACGTGCATTAGTGTTGGAGCGATGCTCGCACTAGAGTTTTACATGCATGAGTGCTGAAGCTTAGCTCGCACTAGTTTTCACATGGATTTTATGACATTGTGCTGGAGCCTAACTCGTACTAGTTTTCATACGAGTTTTGACATGGTGTTGGAGCATAGCTCGCACTAGATGTCCATTACACTTATTGCCCTACTAGAGATTACTCGCACATGGTTTTATGACATGTTGGGAGCCGTGATGGGAGCTTCGGGTAAGTTGTGTGCCACGTCGATTAAATAGGCTCGCATGTGCGTATTGAGATGCGACAAGATATATTGTGGTGATATAAGTCCACGAAATACGTTGTACCGTGCAAGTAGCATGGAGTACGTTGTACCGTGTGTGATATTATATATATGCCGTCTTCGGATGATGGATTCTGCTATGGACCGGAAGGTTGGACGTGACCCACCTCTCATGAGGAAGCAAATAGTGGTGATACCCCGCACACTAGGATCCGTGTAGCCTAGGATCACAGAGGATATGACCATAGTCCTAGTTATTACCCTTATTGATATTATATGCCTATCTCACATGTCTATTGTTAAATGAAAAATCCATGTTTTAAAATGTGTTTTGTGGGTCAGGATAGTCCATGGGAGGGGCTAAGTCCTGACGAGTGATGATTTTATGTCGGCTTGTGTTGAGAATTGGAAATGCTTTTAAGTGCACTTTGCATGATGATTTTCCATGCTTTGATTTTGATTACGCATGATGATTTTTCCATACTATGTTTTAAGAATTGTGCACTGATTTATATAGCATGATTTGCTCTACATGGCATAAACACAAGCATAAGCATACGTTTTGGAGTATGAAATATAAATGTGTGATTTAAGTATGACATCACGATCACGTAGATAGTACAATTATCTACTGCTCGCATGATTGCCTTACTGAGCACGTGGTTTGCTCACCCCCTTATTTTCCCCCTCTACAGAGCACTTACAGTAGATATTGGGCGACTGAGGATTGGATTTTGGAGTCCGCTGCATCCCATCACATGAGGTATACACATTTGTATAATTTTTATATCTAGACCTGTCAAAGCACAGTAATGCCTTAAAATGTAATTTTGGGGATGTAGAAGATTATAAACACATGTAAACAGTAAATCTAATTTAGAAATGCAAGTGTTTACATTTAAATGAATTGTAATTCGAAATGATATGAGTGGATTAGGTTGACACCGATACACAGCTCAACTGTTGGAGGTGTAGCTGTTCACAATCAGGTAAGGTAAAGGTAAAGAACAAACAATAAGAACTGGATTAAATAATAATCGATAAATGAAAAACGAAAACGAAAAATTTGTAGTGGCTTTTCGGTGGATTGAGGGTCGTGACAATGCATAATTAATTACTAACACTAACTAAAACGATGCATGAGAATTAAAATATTTTGGGAATTTTTGAAATTGGAATGAAAACTAACCTAAAAATGTATAAAATAGAACCTAACCCTATATTAGCCCTAAATGCATGACTCAAACCCTAAACTAATACTAACCTAACACTAAAACTTTAATTAAAATCTTACTAAAACATCTAATAAACATTCTCCATTGCAATTACAACTAACTCAAAATTAATGCATGAAAATGATAGAAAAAATGAAATGAAACCTTATTCTACCTTACCCCTAACTTTAACCCCATATGAAAACAACCTAAATGACCATCCCTAACCCCAAAACATCCTCTAAACTAACCCCAAACAGTTAGCAAAATGAACTTGGATAGCATGCAAAAACAATGATGAAATGCAATTAAATGCAACTAAAATGCCATGATAATTTGCTTAATTACTTCCTAAGAATGCACTAATTAATACCTAACATAAACATGATTAAAACCTTAAGAAAACTTACACTACAAATGCAACAAATCGAGACTGAACTAAGGTTGGACTATGATCGAAAACAACATTTGAAGACTGAAAAAAAATTACCACATGAAAATATCAATGCACTGAACATCAATTATGCTAAAATGTCGTAACCTGCTTAGCTTAATGCAACTATATGCTATAATCTTGTGAGCTATTTACTTGCTAAATCATCCTACAACCAACAACCATAATATTTAAATGCATCTATCAAAAATCGAAGCTTAAACCAAATCTGATACAAATACAACCGAAATAGTGGAGGGGAAACATCGAATATGAGAAAGCTTACACTGAATCAACAATAAAAAAAACCACAAAATCATCACATTATGAAGCAATAACCGAGCTGACTTCATAAACTGATTTTACGTAAGTTCACAAAAGAAAAATAAATGAAAAAGGAACTTAATGAATTCATGTAACGAAAACAAAACTAGTGGTACTAGGTAAATATATTAAATTTTAACATGCAAATGGGTTTTTACTACTTAAAGCTTTATAACCATGACCTATTTTTCTAATATTAAACACTAAATACAAGTGAAACAGCTCCCAAACAGTATTTAAAACTAAAAAAAAAATAGCTAAGAAAATTTATTTGGATCAAGCTTAATCACAAAGACTATGAAGGTGTTTTTCAACCTCTTCAAGTATCCATGACCATAGAACTAAATCATAAACCATAAATGAAAATGGAAAAAAGAATAGAAGAAGAGAAAACCTAATAACATAATTGAAATTGTGAGATTAAAATAAAGTTTAAACTTGAAATATAGAGAAATAAAGTGAATTAACAAAAGAAATATAAAAGTTCTAAAACAAGTAAATTGGTGGCTACATTCGAGAATTAAAGAATATAAAAAAGAAACTTAAAAGAAATGAATGAAAGACCTAAGGTAGCCTACCTCCTCGAATTCCCTCTTCATTTTGTTTATATATGTAGGTAAATTGGGGGGTAAATAGGTAAAATGACAATTTAGGTGAGTTGGCAATTAATGCCACTTGTACTAATTGTATTGGGTCTTCAAGGAAGATATTTTCACATCACCAAAGCTTCATAACCACCATTTTTTCTTCTTGTCCATCCAAGGTGGCCATCCTATGTGAAGTCCATGTGAAAACTTGTCATCATATTTAAAGAGTGAATGAAATCAAGCCATGTGGCATGCTAGGTGGCAGTGAGTGAGTTGTACTAAAAGACAAATTTGGTTGTTATGAAAGATGTCTTCTAGTACACTTAATCTTATTCTACATAGGTGAGCTTAAATGTTATCAAATTAACTCAATTTCTTCTAAAATTTATTTATCTAACAATTAGAGAAAATTAATCAAATTAATGGGGAAATTAACATTTTTACAAGAGAATTAAACAATAATCAAGGAAAATAAGCACATAAATAATCCTATAAAATAGAGTTATCAGTAGGAAGGAAAATTCAGAGGTGATCATAACAACAAAGAAATGGAAGCGGAGTTGGAGGTTAATGATGCGTTAGAGGTAAGCCACAAAAAGATGAATGTTGAGCTGATAGCTAAGAGCAGCTTAAGGAGGAACCAAAAGAAGCTAGAAGTTAGCCAAGGGAAATATTGGTCTTGACCAATCAGAAAACAATATGAGCTCACGTGAAAAGAATTTTCCTTGAATTTATTGTTTCTTTTATTATGCCAATAATTATACACAGCACTTGCGTGTGCTAAAGAAAAAGAGGCAAAATGTAACTTTAAGAGTTAGTTAATAAATTGCAACATTTTCTCCCGGGTACGTTGATAAGCTCACATTTGACCCTGATAAAGTTAGTTACTTTAAGTTACTAAACCCATGTGAGGAAGCTTACTATGTAAACATTAGGAGAATATTTTATTTAAAGCCTAGGAAAACACTTGATAGTAGGCCTTGGTTAGTTTGGGATGATGATAGATATATGGTAGATAATGGAATTGTAGATGTATATATAGATCATGGTGTAAATGAGGCTGTTGAGGTAGTTAGCTTGCCACCACCTAGCCAGTTTGATAAGGCAGGAAATGAAGAAGCAGTAGGCGCTGAAGAAGTAGTTAGCCCTAATAGGGCTACTGATGCTGATGTTAAAGAAGAAGATAAAGTTCATTGTACCCATTTTGATACTCAACTCCTCACCTTCACCAACAAAGGTTCCATCATAATGCCTTATTATATTTAATTCAAAAGCCATCCCTATTAAAAAGAAAAAAATGTATATAATATAGATTAAAGAGAATGGAGAATGGTATAAAACATAAAATATATTCATCACTGTTAAAGAAATTAAAATTGCAATTTACATAAACACATTTTGCAATTTAACTAAACATAACAGCAAATAAGCCCATATGTAAATTCCACACCAATTTTGATATTTCACTGCATACAACAACAACAACTAAACAAAGAAATTACACACTTATTTTGCAATTATATATACACAACAACAATATGTATAAATTAATCACATATTTTGTAGTTACACTATATATAACAACAATATACAATTTGACTATACTGGACAACAAATAGACCGAGAAATTACACACGTTCCCGATGGTGACTACATAAAACAACAAAGATGTAGAGAACAATAATATGCCCAAAAATTACATATACAAAAACAATAAAATGCATTAAAATCACCCACTCATATCACAACAATAATGAATGTCAAAGGAAAACAATTTACCTTACTTCATATCCAAAAACCCTTAACCTTATCGGACATCGCAACTCCTTCAGAGAAAAATTTTCAAAAAATCAAATAGAGAGAGGATCGTAATCCGCAAATGTTTGATTTCTTAACCCTCAAAACGAAAACCCCGTTAAATCTGTGTAGATTTCAATATGGAAACCTTAATCTCCAAAATCCCCAAATCTATTATTTTCTTTTTCTTATTCGATAAGAAGACCTTTTTTAAAAAAAAAATATTTTGCAATAAGTTCACTAAAAAGTTTAGCTTTATGTCCACTAATGCCATGTCAGCTGTCATGTAAGCAACTTTTATGACACATAAGTATAATAAAAGGAAATTGGTTACCTACAACGCTCGTGTACAACAACTATCATTTTTCGTCCAAAAAATCCTATAATTAATAACGCTTGAAAACGTTAGGTCTTTATCTATTACAATTAAAAAATTGAGGTCCTAAATTGATCAATCCTGCAAATGTTGAGACTAAATTGAGCATTTAGCCTAAAATAGTTGAATTTAATGTTTCAAATAAAGTGAAAATCAACTTAATAAAAAATTTATTCAAAAATCATATAATAAAATAAAATATAAATATTATTAAGAGAAAGCGAGTTACATTTTGGATAGCATGAACAAGTTATGATTGATACTTATAAATAACTAACTTTAAATCCATACGATGCACGATAACGATTTTAATTTATAATAAGTTTTAAAAAATATAATAAAATTATAAAAAAAAGTTATTTTGAAATACAAGTTGAATAATTTATTAAAAGGCTTGATGCATATATAGAATATATAAATTAATAAAATAATTTAAAATCAAATACTAATTAGAAAGATTATAAAAAAATCAAATATAACAAAGCTTAAATATTAAATAAATTAATTAAATAGCTTCAATTCTAATGAAACAATTATTAATACATTAACCATTAATAGATAATTGACTAATGTTTCATATTTGGAACTAATTTACTTTTAAAATGTGAATTTAAATGACTCCAAATTAATCTTATAAAATTAATTAGAGTTGAAAACTCTATTTTTTAGGATTTCAAAAAAAGTTTTATTTAGAATAACAGGTAGCATAAAATGTAAGTAAAATAGAAAGGTAAATAAAAATTAAAATAATTTATTATTTGAGTTTTTAAAAATTAAATTAATTCAAAAATAATTAAATACAATATTTAAGAAGAAACAAATTTCAAAAGAATAGATAATCCATATAAATATTTTTTTTAACAGAAAAAGGATTGAACAAATAAATAAATAAATAAAATAATTGAACAAATAAATCTGAAGAAAAAATAAAATGAAATGAATATATATATATATATATATATATATATATATATATATATATATATATATATATATATTGAAGTTTAACTCAATGCTAAAATATATAAACTTAAACACCCAATTTTAATTTTTTTTTTTATAAAAGATTTAAAACTTTAGCATAATTCTGATAAAATATATGGATAATTTTTTAATTTAAAAATAATGTAATGAGTAGTAAAAGAAAAATCAAATTGTAAGATAAATTTTAGTTCATTTAAATGAAGATAAAATGATTGAAATCGATTATTTTAATTTCAAAAAATTTACAATTAAATAATTAATTTAATAAGATTATTTTATAGAAAATTAAATTAAATTTATTATTCTAAGTATCAATGATTAGGTGACTCTTGTTGAGCATTTTATACTTTAATGTTGAAAAAGAAAATTTATCTTAGGTGACTCTTGATGGGCATTTTATATTTTAATGTTGAAAAAGAAAATTTATCTCAATACATATGTCACATGCTCAAATGAAATACGTATGTTTTTTCTTTAAAAAAAATGCATCCATGTAAAAATTTTATACCGAAATTAATTTTTTCTATAAATATATTTTTAATGTAAATAGAGAGAGACAATATATTTATATTAATCAAAGATGTGTAAACAAATTGTTAAATTATATTCGAATTTTTTAAATTTTAATATACATATATATAGATATATAAATGTTTATATTTAATAAATTAAAATAAATAACTGATTTAAAGAGATAATTGATTTATTTTTTAAGTTTAATGTATATAAATTTCTATCTTTTAGAAAGTTAAAAAATATTATTTTTTATTTTAAGTTATTATATATGTCAAAAATTTAAATTATCCATATAAAATATTTTACTGTAACCAAGAATTTTTAATTTTATATTTCTATATAAGATAATTTATTTATACTAATAATAAAATGTTTGATTTAATTTGATGTTAGGAATAAATTAAAATCAACTTAATTGGAAAAATTATTCAAAAATCATATAGTAATAAAATAAAAGATATATTATTAAGAGAATATAGTATTTTAGAGTTTTTTAATTTTTAAATAATCATACATACATTTATATTTTTTAATAAATAAATAATAAATCATTTGTTATTTCATTTATTTTCACATGGTAAATATGCATAATATAATTAGATTAAAAGAGTTTATCTTTCAAAGGTTGTTGTTATGTCCTGATCTTTTGAAAATTGTTTAAAACACAGAAAAAAAAGAAAAAAAAAAACAAAAAAGGAGGGGTGATTCACGCGGATGAAGTTGTGGATGTTGGTGAGCCAACCCCATTGCCAGCTGGCTGTCGGGGAGAGGTCCCCAGATCACCCTTGCACGTGACACACCACCCCTTCCCTTCCTCCTAAAAACTCAAAAGGAAAAGCCCATCGCTTTCTTTATCGATCAATCAAAAGCTACTACTACACTTATTTAACATTAAATCCAAAATCCAATCTCTCTTTCATTTGTCTCCCTCCTCGTTCCCTTCTCCTTTTGGTTTGCATTTGTATTTTTGTTTAAAATTCTCTTTTCCTACCCTATTTTTATCAACCTTTTTATATCTATAAATATAAAAAAAAAAAAAATTAAGTTAGTAGCTTAATTTTTTGCTGCTGAGTTTGCGTGGAAGAGCTTTGATGTAGAAAAGATGGGGTTAGTTCACAAAAGGAGGAGTTGAGATTCAAATGCTATCAAATGCGCGGATCTGCTGGTGGTAAAATCGTCTTTTCTCTTTTTTTTTTTAGTTTAATCTTTTAAAGATTAAAGAAAGGAGCCATACTTGATTTGGTATTGGATTTTGTCGTTGATTAGGGAAAGACTAATCGTTTGGGATTATCGATTGTCTGTGTCAAAATAGAGTCGAATTAAAGTGTAATTTTTTGAGAATGCGTTGCTGATTTTGCTTCGTTTCGAGTATGTCTACTTGGGTTTTCTATTCGTACATGTTCTAATCTAAATTTGCTTTTTCTTTGTGCATTTTTATTTATACTTCTTTCGTCAGATTATTAATCACTTGAGAGAACTCTGGTTACTTTCCTAATTGGAATAAATATTTTTTTTAGTGGATAAGAATTTTGCTAGAGATGAATTAATTCTTTTTAAGGTTCTTTGGTTGCTACTTTCTATTGTCATTTGAGAATGCCCATCCATCTTCTAGATAATTTTGCTAATTTTACAAATGGGGATTGAGTTTCCTGCTAATGTTTTGCTGGCGATGTTCTTTATCTCGGTGGAAAAATGGTGTATGGGATAGTCTGGCCGATGTACTTGTGAAATAATGATATGCGAAAATTCTGTATGTAAGCATGTTTTTAGATTTTAATTGGGGCAAAGGCTTTTTAAATGAAGTTTGAGGATATTTTCATTGTACATTACTTTCCCATTTAATTGTCTTGGTTTGTGCACTTTCCTAATTTCCTGTTAGGGGTATCACCTTTGTTAATGGGTGCTAGGGTCTTGCATTCTTACTGAATTCAGAAGTAAAGAATTTACCCATTTTGTCTAATGGTCTTTGCTCTACAGGTCTGATGGCCTCCAGCTTGGGCAAGTCAGTACAAACAAGCTTGTCATCAAATATTTTGTTGCCTGAGAACTATTCCTAGATTGAAAAGATCTTTTATGGGGTGAGTAGTAGGGGTGAATATGGTTTTGCATTTCAAATACATAAGGATATGGATGAGACACGAGATGATGTTGGGCCTGCAGAGCAAGGGCCTTCTAATGCAACATGGTGGTCTTCAGATTTTATTGAAAAATTTGGTTATGTTTCTTTGGGTTCTCCTGAAGAGAGTTTGAGTAATAGGGAATCACCTAGAAATTTTGGGCAAGATGGGTTGTCATCTCGGACAGCATCACAGATTTTGTGGAGCAGTGGAATACTTTCTGAGCCAATTCCAAATGGTTTCTATTCTGTCATTCCGGTAAGGATTGGGTTATCTTGTTTGTGATTAATTATACTGTACTTGCAGTTTAACTCTTCTTCTTTGGTTGAAACTAAGTTTCTTAAGATAACGGGTTCTTTCTTTCTTCCCCATCTTTCTATGTATTTTCATCTTATTTATACTGATTTTTAATAGTTATTGCTTCGTAGCTATTTTTGCTTTACCCTTATTGTTAGTTTGAAAGTGCTTTCTATTTCTTTTCACCTTCCTTTTCAAAGATAAATATTCATCTGCATTTTGTATCTTTTCTTCATTTTGAATCTTAAATTTATCTTTAAATCATTAATCATAGTAATTGCTATGTCCTTAACTTATCCGAAAACATAGAACTGTTAAATATTTCTGATTTTGCAAGCCATTTGTGGTTAGCTAATCTGTACTCACATGACAGTTGCATAACTTTTGGCTTAAAACTGCAAAAAATACTCAGGAGATCAAGACTCCAACGGGGATCTAGTTATGGACTCATTGATGTTAAGGTGATATGGTAGCTTCATTTGGTTAAAAATGTGAGTAATATTTAGAAGGTGTTGGATATATCATATTGTTGAAGAGAAAGTGGGGTAAGTTGGTATTATAACATTATAGTTATATCTGGTTAACATCTAGTAAATTCATTCACTGTATTGCCTTATATCCTATGCTGTAACGGTGATGCCTGAGTTGTATCCAAAGCCCCAATGCGACAAGTGGTCTGGGGTGAAGGCAGAAAACCTTCTTTAGAGTATACATAAGCTTCTGTGTCCGATGACTTAGATAAGGTCCTGCACTTTGAAGTTCTGTTGGTATGAGAAGTTTATTGCTGAGCATACATAGCTGCTTATAACCATATATAGGCTATTATTCATCTCTAAGTTTGGAAAACTTGGTTTTTCTTGTTGGTTTATGTTTCAAGAAGTAGTAGAAATTCTTGAGGTGCTGTCACAAAACTAACTAGAATTATTGAAAAAGATAAAAGATTTTCTTTTATTTTTGTGATGGATGTATTCATTGAGTGGCATTGTTTACAAGAGAAGGAATGGACTTTATGATATTTTAAGGTAATACTAAAATGTCTTGAAAGTTTGCGGAAAACCATATCTCCCTCATTGCTGAGATTGTCTTGTGGAGTTTCTTTTTGACAAAAGGTAAATGCATAAGATGAGATATGAATATATCAGACAAGGTTTGAATTCCATGTTTGTTAATTTAACGGGCTTCAGTTAGAGAACTATTGACTTTTCTTTGAACATATTTCAGCCTCTTTAACGGCAGATAATGTAAAAATTTGGGATGAAAACAATGTCTGGAATTCGTATGGTTCTGTTCTGGTGGGCATTTTACTGGGATAATATTTTTGAGCCGAAACTTATTCTAAAATAACCTTTTAATAGGAAATGGATTATTATCTGTTAGTTCTAAATTCACAAAGGTAACGGATGATGCAGAATTTTTTCCACTTGAGTGTTTTGTGGAAAGGTCTTGCAGTCTTTTATTTGTAAACTTTTATTGCAATTTAATTTATGCCAAAAATTATAACTATGTATTGACTGCATGGAGAGGTTTTTCTTACAAGACAAAGCATTTTAGATGTATGTTTGGCTATCTGTAATGAGTGAATAAGTCATTATTTTTCCATATGGAGTCTGAAGGAATACTATTACATTTGGTAGCATTCACTAGATTGAAGCTAATTTATTAAAGTTTTTTTTTCATTTTATTTATTTAATTTTGTCTGTGCCTTTTTACTTTTTTAAAGGGCAGTGAGCCCTTGCTTTCAATTCATCCTTCATTGCCTTGTAATATCTAAAGAAATGAAAAAAGAAAGTAATTTTCCATACATAGTTGTTGTTGCTACTATCTCCTCTCTTGTTTGATAGGTTCTTAAGGGATCACATAGTACTATGAGTAAATTCCACATAAGTCCCTAAAGTTTGACCCCTAATCTAACTTTAGTCCATTAGTATAAAAAATGGACACTCCGCCCTAAACTTTTCTATTTTACAGGACAAGTTAGTCCTTCCGTTAGTCAATCGTTAAGTCAACCGTTAAAAACTTAATTCTCCAACTTTGAGACTATTTTACCCTTTAAACCATTTGGAGTACTTTAAATACTAATGGACTAAAGTTGGATTATAGTCAAACTTTAAGAACCTAGATGGAATTTACCCTAGTATCATTAATTTTGTTTGGATTATGAAGAAGGTAAATTGTGGGAGTTACTTTTGTATATTTCTATTTTTGTTTCTGCATGTATGTATATTATGTATATATATGCAGGTAGGCATGCATGTTTGTATCATATAAGTTTAGGTGTTGTTGCCACTATCTCCTCTCTTGTTTGATAGTTTCTTAAGGAATCATATAGTATTATTTATTTGTTTGAATTATGCAAGAAGATAAATTGTGGGAGTTACTTTTGTATATTTGTGTTTTTATTTGTGCATGTATATGTGTGTGTGTGTATGTTTGTATCATATAAGTTGGTGCTTTTGTTATATTTCAATTTTCTATGTGTTTTTTAACATTATTAGTAACCATTTATTTTGAAGTTTTTCTTTCCTAACATTAAGATATTATTATCACTATAATTCCCAAAATTGGGTTCTAAATAAAGCTTTTAATATTCTTGTAATTTCATGAACTCTAATTGCCTTCACTCTACAATTATCGGATTAATCTATTTATTTACCAATGATTTTATCACTTACTATTCTAACAACAAAATTGTTAAGGGAGACTTATAACTTGGATAATAGTTGGAATTATAGAACCTTGTGTGACGCTTGTTTACTAATAATTGCTTCTTGATGGGTTTATATGGAAATCCTTTTTCAGGTATGTAGGTGATAAATTTATAATCATCATAATTTAGAATAACTGATACGAAGAACAAAGTTGTCACAAGGAAAGAAAACACTAGACTTTAAAGTTACTTTCAAAGTTGGAGAATTTATTAGACATCTAAATGAAAGTTTAGGGACTTCCCCTGTCTTAAGGAATCTCTGTCATGTTTATTACTTGAGTGAGACATGATATTTGAGAGGCTTATTGAGGAGATCTGTCATTGGACTCAACAAATTACTTCAAAGATGTTAGGATGAGATCAGTGATACTGTAAAAGATGAACTTATTTTTCCTATTGATAGATTCATTAAGGTCTTTACCGTTTGTTTATGGAGATGCTAATTGATTTTTGCTACTGATAGATTTATTAAGGTCTTTACTACTTGTTTATGGAGATGCCACAGTTTGATTCACTGGCATAGAGTAGCAATGTGTTCAGTGTTAAAATGACGGAAATGATCTAAAGATTTGCCACTTTTTTATGGAGATGCTAACCGATTTTTGCTATTGATAGATTTATTAAGGTCTTTACCTCTTGTTTGTGGAGATGCCACAGTTTGATTCATTGGTTGTTTGCTGATGTTATACAGTAGGATATGTTCTGTGTTAAAATCGCAGCGCAATGGGTTTTGGGTTAAGCAAGATGTAAGAGAGTGTGACTTAACTAAGGTTTGAGACTTTTAGTTAGAGGTGGCTAAAATTCATTCTTTAGTGAATAAAGCTTTCACTGCAAGTTGCCTCACTCCCTTTGGCGGATGGTGTTTCTATTGTAAGGAAGTTTGGTTGTCTTGTTTTCGCCAAAGAAGAAACAAATGGGGATGGGTGATCTATTACTTCTGGTAAGGGGGATTGAGGTGAAATTTGTAGCAAAGTTAATGAAGAGTCATCTTGATAAGTAATCTTTAAAGAATTCCAAAAAAGGAAAAAAATTTCTATAGCTTTTGGAATATTATTATGGTACCTTTCATGTCAAGGATCTTTCATGTATAAGGAATTAAGTTCTATAACTCTTTATGGGGAAGATATGTATGATGAAGTTTTTCACATGATTTAATCTGGTTGGATTACTATTTTTTCTTTGAGAAAAATAAGGTGGTTCCTTTTGTTCTAATTCATTATTGATGTTTGAGCACTACCTAAGTGTTTCAAAAAAGGGTTATCTTAATGTAGCTCCGCTTATAGCCTATATCAACCTAAGTTTAATGGAGTCTCTATCATCCCAATTAAAAAATCAAACATGAAATGTCAGACACCTTAAGATCGATAGAATGAAAAGAGAATTTTTGAAGTCCTAATACTCGTTACTCCCAACATTGAATAGACTAGAATTTGGAATTGCAGGGAGCTCGTAAGCAATTGAGGTACGTTGTTAATATCAAAATCTTATTTGTTTCTAATGATAGTAGAATTCAAGATTTTGTTTCTTCAAGAATCAAAGAGTAGTGCATGTTTGACACTATTTATGAAAAAACTTATCTATTGTAGAAGTAGAAGCCGGGTTTAGCTTTTAAAATTTTAAAATTTTTAGCCCATGTGGGAAGCAAATTCGAGTTTTTTAATGAAGCTATAAATCAAAGTTTCTTCAAGAAGTTCTAATTTTTATAACATATATTTAGTGAATTTTTTTACTTTGTCACTTTTCAATAATTCACTAAATTTTAAAGAGTATTATATTATTTCGCATTAATTTATTTATTCTATTCAATTTTATATTAACTTTGTTTACTAATTTAAATTAGCAAAAATATTTTTATTCTATTTATTTGTTTCACTTAAAAACTTGTGATTTAATTTAATAAAGTTTGTTATTTTATTTTTTTCATTTATTAAAAATGCGAAAATTCTATTAAATAATTTTCTACATTTTGTAACATTTTTGTATTAAGTTTGCCAAACTTCATTTTAACTTCTCTTAATAACACTTTTAGAACAGCTCTACTTGACCAACACCTTTTATAAAAGCTCTAGCCAGACCAAATAGACCCTTAATATTATCAAAAAGATTTAGGCCACGTGCGATGCATTTTCTTCGAACCAATTGAATTGTTATTTTTTTAACATACGCTTTAATTTATAGATCTAGAACTTTTCATTTGGTTATGTAGCTTCCCTAGCATATGTGCTCTAACACCCCATATCAATACGACTTCCAAAGTGCATAATGATATTTGATCAAACCTAAAATTGAATTTTAGGAAGTACCATTTGGTCTACCTGCTATAAGATTTTTATTGTGATTGACAGGATTGCAATTCTGAGTGATA
Organism: Firmiana major; assembly: GCA_033439115.1. NCBI lineage: Eukaryota > Viridiplantae > Streptophyta > Magnoliopsida > Malvales > Malvaceae > Firmiana > Firmiana major. Next base: position 63,734,959 of record CM065904.1, read on the forward strand.
ATTTTCCCTAAAGTTTACTTGAGACAGGGTGTGCATGAAAAATATGCTTTAAAAAATTGATTTCTTGACTGGTGTGCTGAGAAAATGTAATGGAAATTTAAAGAGAGAAAATATTGCCCTATGAAAATTTGATGTTTCCTAAATTGTAAGAACTTTCTGAATTATATGTTTAGAAGGTTTTTATAATTGTCTTCTCTTCTTGGAAAAGGAAATGGTATAAAGAGATGAAATTAATTGCAGTTGGAAGAGTTGGTGGTTGCCATTTTGTAAGAACTTTTTGAAATTAAAGATTAGAAGTTGATTATTGGGTAACTCTTCCTCTTCATGATCATCATTAGAGCCTTCATCGTAATATTGGTGTAGGTTATATAAATCAACATATGAACTCACACTAAGTCGTTAGCATGAATAGGTACATATAAATGTGGGACAAAAATACTCACTTCATAATCATCATCTTCATCATAAAGGCCTTTATTCTAATAGATTAAGGTAGGCTACATGAACTAATATATGAATTCACGTTAAGTCGTAAACATTCATTCTTCTCCTTCACTCATTCCTATCAAAGGTAATGTGTTCTTCCAACTCTAGTACCGTCATATCTTTCCGAATGACTTCCTTCTAAGTTTTTTCCGCTCTTCTTCTAACATTGACCCTTTTTTCAATATTCATAACCTCCACTCTCCTAATTGGAGCATTTACGTGTCTACGTCGTATTGGGTAAACTTCTATTTCAATTTTTTAAGGAAAAACAAAAGCTACCTCCTTGTCTTTTATTGTTCCATCATTAGATATTTTATTCACACTATTCATTCAGGAATGCATTTTACCCTTGCCTAAGAAATCTGGCTATTAATGTTCATGAAGGATTCTGTAGATTCCTTGAAATGTGAAATCAGAATGGTATTTTTGTGCCTGTTAAATAATGAAATTTGGATGATACATGTTTCATATGTCTGCCGATAAACTAACACTAACACGTGCATGATTTATGCACTTAGATTTCCATTAGTCTTGTTTTGTATTATTATTCTTAAAGTATTACTATTAACAGGACAAAAGGCTGAAGGAGCTATTTGATACTATTCCTACCTTGGAAGAGCTTCATGCTTTGGGTGGAGAAGGTTATAGAGCTGATATCATTCTTGTGGATGCTGAGAAAGATAAAAAACTATCTATGCTGAAGCAGTTGATTGTGACACTGGTCAGAGGATTGAACTCAAATCCTGCAGCCATGATTAAAAAGATTGCCGGATTGGTGAGAATAGTTTGATATTTGTTTTCTTTTATAGTTCATCTCATCCTTGTCTCCCACTGTTCTCATTGTCTCTATTGAAGATTGTTGACGACTTGATGGTTTTGTTTTCATGTCATTAAGAACATACGGATAGATACATATACTTGTCATTAAGAACATACAGCTAGATGCATCTATTTATTTTGTTCTTGTTATCGTATGTATTCAATAATATTCTTTTCTTTTCTATTCTCTCTTTCTGAAAACCAAGTTTATTTTTATGCAAGCACAGTATGTCAGTCCTTCATGCATGGGCTTCCATTGGTGGACTCTTTGAGGTGCATGCTATTTGGCCTATTATATGAAAATACTTTCCTACCGTACCACTTTTAACAAATTTCAGTTTCTTCTAGTGATATATTGGCAATGGTGAAATAAAACAAAGTGTTTATTTCCCTTTCAGTTCAGGCAGTTTGCTACTGATATTCGCCAAAACGTTAAGCAGTATTTGTGTCCATAGAATGCAGGCAATTTAAGAAAATCTGCCTGAAATTAAATCTGGCCTGTAACAGAGATGAAAAGATTTGTTTAGAGAATTTTGGGGATAAGAAGGTTCATAACAAAATGCTGGTGTTTATGTTTGGGTGGCCATGGAGGGTCGTTAGATTTCTTGAATAAAATTTATAAATTTGGAAACGTTGATAGAGTAAATTCTTAGGTGTTAACATGAATAAATGAATAGAACTTAAAACCCATAGTCAAAGCTGGCTACTTTAATCCTTGAACATGGGACAAGACTATAACTTCTTATTCTTCATCATTTCTCTTTCATTCTCGTATTCGTGTTGGAAGCCCATTATAAGCATTTATTTGATCTTTTAAATCAAAGTTCTAAATTTATTGTTGATAGATGCTTTGTTTGTTTGTGTGTTTTTCATCTTGGAACTCCTGCTTTATTTGCCTAGGTTTCTGATTTTTATAAACGTCCTACTGCGGAAAGTCCAGCAAAACCTTTACAAGAAGAAACCTCCCACATGTTTGAGAATCGAAGTGTCCAGTTGCTGGGGCAAATAAAGCATGGTTCATGTTGTCCCCGAGCAATTTTGTTTAAAGTTTTAGCAGACACTGTAGGGCTTGAAAGTAGGCTCATGGTGGTAAGCTCTTCTTAGGTTCCCACTCTCTTCAATTGTTTGGTTAGATTAAATGATTTATTTCTTCTTTCATATATACCATATATAAGTTTCAAGTTTCAGAACCTTGTGAAATTAAGTTGAATGAAATAGAATATTTTCCTAGAGATTTTTTATTTCTGATTGTCAAATCTGTAACTAAAAGACGCGGCTATTTTCCTACTTCATGCTTTCAGGGTTTGCCAAATGATGGGGCTCTTGAGTGTGCAGATTCATATAAGCATATGTCTGTAATAGTTGTGTTAAATTCTGTGGAGCTACTGGTTGATCTTATGCGGTTTCCGGGTCAGTTGATACCACGATCAACAAAGGCTATTTTTATGACCCATATTTCAGCAGCAGGGGAGAGTGATTCGGCTGAAAATGACTCCTGTGATTCACCATTGGAGCCAAATAGTCCTCTCTATGGATTTTCTGAGAGAGTTGATCCTGACAGGTTAGCAGATGGCTTTTGATACATTCCAAAATTGCATATAAGTTTCCTTTTGAGCTTCTTTAACAAAATGTACTTGGTCAAAGTGCTTGTCGGATGTTTAGAAGATTATTTTTGTCTTTTCCTTTTTTCTTTTTTTCTTTGCCTAAGTAGAATGTTATAATTCTCATTTGGTTTGCTTCAGTGCTGAAAAAGATGAGAACCTTCAGTTCCATCGAAAATTTGATGGGTCTGCCAATACTGGTGCTTCATTGCGGAATATGATGCTAAGATCTTCCACCTCTATTGATGGGAAGTTAAGGTAATAGTTTTCATGACATCTCACAAGATATAAAAGACCTGCTTGATTAATAATTATACATGCTAAAGCATGTTTGATATTATAAAGTTCTAATTTATTTATCTATCTATTCTTTGTTTTGCCCCCATAGTCTGTCACATAGTGAACCCAACATTGCTACTACTTTCTGGCGTCGTAGCCGAAGAAAGGTTATTGCTGAACAGCGAACTGCCAGTTCCAGGTTCCTCTCCTGCCCTTTTGTGTTTTAGATTTATATATGCTAAAAGTTTTGAGTAGTGTAATCCTATTATTGTTGGGTTTGGGTTTTGTGCTATGTTCATGTTGGTCTCTGCTCTCATTTCTAAATAGTTGTAGATGAGATACGATAGTGATGTAGCGATGTCGAACAATTAGGGAGAAACAGAGGAAGTAGGGAGAGCAAACTAAAAAAGATAATAATAATAGGACCTAAACCTAATCAAAACCAAAATAACTTAGATATTTGTAATCTAAACCCTAAACCATATTAAAATGCAAAATGCCAAATATCACCCTAAAACTCGAATACTTGGAAAATAAGCAAAACTAATAACTATATAAAATCTGTATAAAGAGGACAATTGAACTAAAAGTATATAATAAATTTACAGGCTAAAATCTATACTTCAAATATCTCTTCCCATTCTCCACCATTTAGGCATGAAGTTTTATGAAAGTACACATCTCTAAAAAGAAAACGAAAATTATTAAATCTGCAAATTTTATATTCTGTTTTTTGTTCCTTTCAAAATTTTAATGTCTTTGCAGTCCAGAGCTTCCATCTTTTCAAGCACGTGCAAGGTCCATGCTAAGTGATGATAGGAATTCCCTTAGAGATTATGCTGATGATGTTTCTACATCAAGGTTCTTGTTCATTTGATCCTTTATCAGTTACTAGAACCCATTTTTTTCATTCAAAAATCATGATTTTGGTTCATTTGTTTACAGAAAGCATTTGGTTTTTTTATGAGTACAATGAATGTAACATTGTACGCTCTGATAATAAAAGTTGCTTTGTTCCTGTGGCTTTCATGTCAAAACCTGCAAGTCTCCATCCCCTTTCCCCAAAATCTTCTTGTGTTGCTGCAGAATTTTTTTTCTTTAGGTCTTCAAGTTGGGTGAGGAGCAGTGTTTGGATTTTTGCAAAGCATACCTCTGTATTATAACCAAGTTTTTCATGACACCATTTTCACCATTGTCCTTGAAATATAGATTATGGTGCTCTGTGTTTAGGCATTTGTTCATGTATCTGGTAGCATTCTCTTGCTTCTCATGCTGATGATGTTCTGAATTGGAATGTCTGCTTTTAGTTTAATATATTAACCTTGGCTTAATAAAAAAATGTACTTGTCTTTATTAATCTGTTTTCTGTTCCCTTTTTCACTGTTCGTAAAACTGACTTTATAATGAAGTGCCAAATTATGCACTAATTGTTATTGTTATCTTAAACTTTAATTCTAGCTATAGATCAGATGGTACATCAACAACAGAAGCTCGTAGAATAAGAAGAAGAAGCATTAGCATGACTCCAGAGATCGGTGATGATATCGTAAGGTTGATTTTTTTTCTTATTAAGAGTTATGACATGCTTTTATCTGATGCTTGACTAGTCTAGCTTTCTTTTTCTCTCACTCCTTATCTTTTTTTCCTCCTAGCAATTTGTTTTTTGTTTTGGATCTAGTAATTTGGTTTTCATTATATGTGTTGAAATATATACACATGTACAAGACTCCTACAATAGAAAACACTCCTACATCCTTATTTATAATACCAAAATCTTCTAAAAGCACCTTTAACCATATTAGCTCTCATGTGGTTTGAGCCGCGGCATGATATTCGGCTTTGGCATTGGATCTGGATACAATGTCTACTTCTTACTCTTCCAAGTTATTAGGCTTCCTCCCACAAAAGTACAATAACCTGATGTGGATTTTCTGTCACCATTGTCACCATAATTGGCATCTGAAAAACCAACTAAATCAGGATGTATATTCTTTTCAAACTACAATTCTGTTCTTGGTGACTTTTTAACATATCTCAAAATACTACAAGCAGCTTCCCAATGACACTTCTTAGGTTTTTCCATAAATTGACTAACCAACCCTACAACCTGAACAATGTTTGGTCTAGTCACTGTAAGATAAAGAAGCTTACCGACAAGCCTTCTGAACTGAGTACTGTCCTCAAAGTCTTCATCATCTTTCCGTAAGTCTGGATTAGGTTCTGTTGAGACATTGTTGGTTTTCTACCTAATAGACCTATTTCGTATAGAAGATCCAGGGCATACTTCCTTTGAGACAGTACCACATGTTGTTTACTATGAGCAATCTCAATACCAATAAAGTATCTTAAATTTCCAAGGTCTTTTGTAACAAATTTTTGCTGTAAGTATCTATTGGTTTCTTCAATGGCTGTAACTCCTTGATAATAGTATATCATTAACTTATACAAACAGTAGTACAATACCCGTTGAATTATGTTGCACAAAGACTGAATGATCAGATTGACTTCATTTAAATCCTGTGACAAAGACTACTTGACTGAATTTGTCAACCAAGCTCTTGGACTTTGCTTCAAACCATAAATAGCTTTCTTCAGTTTACACACAAGATAAGTCTCCCCTTGGGCAACAAATCCAGGTGGTTGCTCCATATAGACCTCTTCAGTTAGATCCCCATAAAGAAACACATTCTGGACATCTAGTTGATAAACGGGCCAATCTTTATTGACAGTTATTGATACAGATACAGGAACATAGCTAAGTCGAGCAATAGGAGAGAATGTTTCAAAAAAGCCAATATCTAGTGTTTAAGTGTATCCATTAGCAACCAGTTGTACTTTGCACCTCTCAATTGACCCATCAAGGTGATAGCTCACAGTAAAAACCCATTTGCTTGCAACTAGATAAATTCCTTTAGGTAATGGTACCAAATCCCATGTATTTCGTGCAGGAAGTGTTGACATTTCGTCTTCCATTACCTACTGCCAATCAAGACTTTGCATAGCTTCTTGATAATTCTAGGAATAGATACAGATGACAAAGACAAAGGAAAAGAGTGAATTAAAGGACCAAGGTGATCAAAGGAGACAACATTTGTAATGGGATGTTGAGTACAAGAATGTTTACCTTTGCGAATAGCAATGGGTAGATTAGGAGAATCACCAACTGAATACAATGGAGCAAGAGACAGCTTTGGAGCATTGGGAGTTTGCAAAGGTTGTCGACTATAAACTTGCAAGGGTTTGGAAGGCGGAATAGATGTATACGTAGGTGTAGAAAGAGGGATAGTTTGTTTATCAACTCAAACTCAAAAAAGGTCACATCTGCAAAAACAAACTTCTTTTTAGTCATAGGATCATAACATATGTAGCCTTTTTGAGTTTGAGAATATCCTAAGAAAATACAATGGATAGCTCTAGGAAAAAACTTATCCATACCAATTTCAAACAAATGAACAAAGCATACACACCCAAAAATATGAGCAACCCCAAACAAAGGAGAATTAGGAAAAAGACATTTGAAAGGAATCACTCTAGCAAGAGTAGAAGAGGGCATTTTATTGATAAGAAACCCTGTAGTAAGTATTGCATGACTCCAAAAATATTTAGGTACATTGATTTGAAGCATAATGGTGAGGTTAACCTCAAGGTGTATGTTTTTTCTTTCAGTCACACCATTCTGTTGTGGAGTACGAGCTCAAGATGTCTGATGAATAATGCCATTGGAAGAACAAAAATTAGAGAAATCAAACTTCATATATTTTAAAGTGTTGTTAATCTTGAACACACGAATGTTAGAAGAAAATTGAGTCTCTATTTCACTATGAAAGGTTAGAAATACATAAAAACGAATGACCTATCTCTTAAAAAATAAATCCAAGTCATCCTAGAATAATCATCTACAATGGTAATAAAATACCTATAACCTGACATGGTAGGATGGTTACAAGGACCCCACACATCTTAATGTACTAAATCAAAAGAACGTAAACTTTGATTCTCTAAAAGGAAAAGAGGTTTTGTGATGTTTTCCCAATTGACATGCATCACAATTTATTGCAAAAATACTCACTAAAAGACACCTTTTTAAACTAGAAAGAGAGGGATGACCCAAACGACAGTGCCAATTATAAGGAGATTTTGCCAACAGTGGTAACAAGAGGTGCAGAACTAGGATTAAGGTAATAAACTCCCCCGATTCAGAGTCGTGTCCGCTCATTTTATTCATCTGAAGATCCTGAATGAATAGAACGAGTCGGGAAGAAAGTTAAAGAGCAATTCAAGGATTTGGTAAGTTGAGTGTTAACGCACCTGGTCTCAAGCCTAGATATAGGAAGGTGGCGGTGGGTTTGGACAACCAATCGTAAAACTAATTCAATTTCATGAAATGAACCAACATGTGAACATTAGAGGGGCGTCCCCTACCGGGTGACTTGCTGCACCAAAGCTCAGGTGTTGTAAAAGTATGAAAGGTTTGTTAAGTTGTTGCCTGGAAGTGACGTTCCACATTGACACTTGGATGTGGTGTCAAATAGGCAAAAGTTTCCTCACCACAATGGACGAGGGTGGGCAAAGAAGTAGTCCATAACCATAAGCTTAGGTTAAGATATTGGAATATTGGTACACTTAATGGTAAGTTGGTTAAGATTGGTGAGGTTATGAGTAGGAGGGTTAACATCCTGTGTCTTTAAGAGATTAAATGGTTTGGGGAGAAGGCTAGTGAGATAACACCTTGGCAGTATAAGCTTTGGTACATAGGGAAAGAGATCGAAATGGTATAGGTATATCATAGATAATGCATGTCATAGGGATGTTATTCAGATTAGGAGACTAGGGGATAGAATTATTTTGGTTTAGCTAGTTCTATGAGGAGAGTTTTTGAATGTTATTAGTGCCATTAGGACTTCTTGAGGCTAGTAAATGACAGTTTTGGGAGGATTTTGATAAGGTAATACAAGAAGTGCCTGTAGGAGAAAACCATTTTATTGGTGGTGACCTTAATGGTCATGTAGGTACTAGTAGAGAGGGCTTTGAGAGCGTACATGGGGAGTTTTAGTTGTGTAAAAAATGAGGGGGTGGATGCTATCCTAAATTTTGCTTTATCTTATGATCTAATCCTAGTGAATACATTGTTTAGGAAGAGAGATTTTCACCTTATAACCTTTAGAAGTGGACGTTAGATTTCTTTTTAACTAGGAGGAGAGATAGACATAAATGTCTGGACTATAATGATACCTCAGGTAAGAGTGTTACCACGCAACGTAGACTCTTAGTCTTAGATATGAAGATTCATAGATGACATCAAAGTGACCAACAAAAAGGAATTGAAAGGATTTGATGGTGGAAGCTAAAAGTAGATTGTCATGCAGTATGTAGAGATGGTTGGATCCAGAAAGAGGACTGGACAATAGAAGAGTACCAAAATGTATTTTGGAACAATATGAGAAAATGCATTCGGGAGGTGGGCAAGGAGACACTAGGAGTATCAAACTAAAGAGCGTTGATTGGAAAGGATGCAACACGGTGGATTGCATCAGTCAAAGAAGCTACAAAGATTAAGCAAGAGTGTTATAAGGCTTTGAAGAAGAACAAAACTGAAGAGAGTTTTACAAAATAGAATTGAGCTGGAAAAAAGGCAAAGAAGGCGGTGGCATAAGTTAAAGCAAAGGTTGTGAAAGAGATTTACGACAGGTTGGACACAAAGGAGGGACAGAAAAAGAACAAGGAGTTGTGACCTAGGAGTTGTGAAATGTATCAAGGACGAGCATTAAAGAACTTTCATTAAGGACAATAACATTAAGGAAAGATGGCGAGGTTATTTTGACAAATTATTTTACGACGGACAAGATCAAAATTTGGATGATATCTCGGTGCCTCTCAAGGATCTGAATCAGTGTTTTATGTTCAGAATCAGAGAGATAGAGGTAAAAGGAGGCGCTAAAGAAGACGAAAACTGAGAAAGCTGTTGGGCTAACAATATTCCAATTGAAGTTTGGAAATGTATTGGAGAGGTAGGAGTTTTGTGGTTGACAAATCTTTTAACAAGATTTGGCGTATTAACAAAATGCTTGAAAAATGGAGGAAGAGTGTCTTGATATCTCTCATCAGAACACGGGGAGTCAAAGTTGCTACAATTGTCGAAGCATAAAACTGATAACTCTCATGATAAAATTATGGGAGAGAATGATAGAATGGAGATTAAGAAAGATTGTAGAGATATTGGAGAATCAATTTGGTTATATGCCTAGTCGATCAACTATGGAGGCAATACATTTGCATAGACAACTTATGGATCGTTCTGGAGGATTTGGGTAAAGATCTTCAGTCTTTATAAACCTAGAGAAAGCATATGATAAAGTGACTAGGAAGGTACTATGGTGGTCCTTAAGTAAGAAGAGTTCCTATGAATATATTATTAAAGACATGTATAGAGATGTTAGGACACATGTGAGGACATATGGATGGCAAACGAGTGAATTTCCTATCACTGTTGGATTACGTCAAGGGTCAACGCTAAGTCCATTCTTGTTTGTGGTAGTAATGGACGAACTGATAAAATCTATCCAAGATAAGCTGCCTTGGTGTATGATATTTGTAGATGATATTGTCTTGCACTAAGACTAGAATAGAAATTAACACAAAGTTGGAACTGTGGAGACAAACATTAGAGAATCAAGATGGTTTTAGACTAGGCAAAGTGAAGATTGAATACGTGGAATGTTACATAAAAAAAAAAAAAAAGAATATATGGAATGTAAATCAATTCAAACAAAGAGGAAGATCATAATGTAGTGATGTTAGATGGAGTGACGATACATCAGCGAGATCATTTTCGATATCTGGGGTCAATAATATAGATGGATGGAGAAATTGATAGTGATGTGACCCAGAGGAACTAGGTTGGAAGGGGTAAGTGGAGAAAAGCTACAGTTGTGTTGTGCGATACAGAAATTCCTATATTGTTGAGAGGCAAATTTTCAGGGAAGTTGTTAGACCAACAATGCTATATGGTAGTGAATGTTGGACAACTCAAAGATTGCATACACAAAAGATAAGTGTATTTGAAATGCAAATGTTGCAGTGGATATGCGGGTATACAAGAAAGGATAGAATGAGAAAGGAAGACATTCGTAAGAAGTTTGGAGTGGTTCCTATCGAAGACAAGTTGTGTGAGTCATTTAATTTGGTTTGGACACATACAACGTGGACTATAGATGTTCCAATTAGGAGAGTGGAGGTTATGAATGATGACAAAAGGGGTGAAGGCTAGAGGAAGATCGAAAAAGATTTGAAATGAAGTTTTTTGGAAAGATATGGAAGCATTAGAGTTAGATGAACACATTGCCTTAAATAGGAATGTATGAAGGAGAATTCATATGGACGACTTAACTTGAGTTCAGATATTGATTTATGTAGGCTACCCCAATCTATTGGGATAAAAGCTTTGATGATGATGGTAAGTTGATTAACAAAAGGGAGGTTAAATGACAATTTTTGAACGTGTCAAACTTGATGGAGTACAAGAGAGGAGGCATGAACGGTACCATAACCAGATAAATTGGAAACAAAACCATCGGCAACAGTAATAGGGGATAGAGACTGTCAAGGTGTAAACTTTTTGATTGACGTGGGTTACCTATCATATGAATTGATGCACTTGAATAAACCAACTGGGAATTATAATAGACAGCGACAAGTGCACCAGTACCTGACTGAAAGATAGAAGTAATAGGTTTCTGTTGAGAGTGAAGTGGTCTATTATACTCTTCCTAAGAGATCTGAATAACATCCTTGGGATTAGGCCCAATAGTCTCAATATTAGGCGCACCAGAAGAAAGAGTACCAACTGCAACGTTAGGGACATTGGATGATTAGCACCTTCGGTAGCCTAGTCAAACTTTCCATGCTTATCCCAACATCGATGCGTAGTGTGCCTTTTTTGCCACAAAAATCACATAATTGATCATGGCCTTTAACCTTGTCATTGTCACGTTGACTACCACAAACAACCGTAGTGGTATGTTCAAGATTCATGCTAGAAGAAGACAAGGTTAAAGATGCAAACTATAGAAAAGAGAATGCAGACGGAAGAGTGGGCATGGTACTTTCCCCAAGCAGTTGACTCTTGAGAGTATTATTGCTACTCATCCAGATTCATCAAAACACCACATGCAAATAGGTTTTCCTAGTGCTTCTTTAAGTCTCTAAATTTGTAGAGAGAGGCTGAAGTTGACGAAATTCATTAATGATCCCCCTAGAATCAGGCATGTTATCAAAGAGATGATGTCCACAACCTTGGGAGCCCAAGAAAGTATGGAAAGCTTGGGACCAAAGTGAATAATTTTTTCCATTACACTTCACGGTTGTGCCAAAGGCACGAAGATTTGAAGTGGACATGTTATCTACATTTTTAATCACAAAAATGGGAAAATACCCAAATGCACACAACGTCAAACAGAGGCACAAGTGGCGAATCACACGAGGGGATCCATTTACACTCAAAATAAACAAACTAGGTAAGGAAAAGAGCAATTACCAAAACGGCAGCCTAGAGAGAAAAATACAGTAAGTAGCTAGGGTTAGGGTTGAACCTGCTCTGATGCCATGTTAATTTAGAAAACAGTGTTCCTACCTTTTCATTTTATGATCTAAAATGCACACAACCTCAAACCCAGAGGCACAAGTGATCAATCACACAAGAGGGGATCCATTTACCCTCACAATAAACAAACTAGGTAAGGAAAATGCAATTACCAAAACAGCAGCCTAGAGAGAAAAATACAGCAAGAGTAGCTAGGGTTAGGGTTGAACCTGCTCTGATGCCATGTTAATTTAGAAAACAGTGTTCCTACCTTTTCTTATATGTGCTGAAATAGACACACACACACATGTACAAGACTCCTACAATAGGAAACTAATGTATAAAATAAGCTATAAAGTGGGCAATAATAGTGCATCCCTGAATTATAGTAATATAGAATTAATTATAATCCTAAAATATATTATTAACAGAGGTGTGTCTACATATGATGATTGATGTACGATCCCTTTTGATAAAAAGAGGTGACGAAAACTGATTGAACCTCAAATTGATTTTGAATTATTTACAGAAATTTGGGAAAAATTATACTAATATCAGATTCATTTTTCATGAGAAACAACCAAGTAACACGAGTGCAACAATCAGTGAAAGAGAAATCAGTGAGCTGCGGTAATGTTTGGAATCCTAGAAGGTCCCTAGGCATCAATATGAATCTAAGAAAATGGATATAAAGATTTATTATCACTCAAAGAAGAAATGCAATGGTGTTTGGCAAACTGACTTACTTCACAATTAAAAGATTTATCATCCACTCTTGAACAAAATAGGAAGCATCTTCTTAATTAAGACTGAGAGAGATGGATGGTTTAAACAAAAATGATGAAGCCAAATAGAGGTAGTTGACTTCCATTTTTGACACCACTAGTATCCAATAAATAGTCCTTCCCTTTCCTTAGCAAGTCCAATTGTCTTCCCCATAATTGGTTCTTGAAAAACACAATAGTTGGGGCAGAATACCGCTTTGCAGTTTAAATTTTTTTTTATCAATTTATGAGTGGATAACAGATTACTAAAAAGTTTAGGCACAACAAATAGAGACTTTAGTGGGAGAGAAGCTGTGAGGGGAATGGTCCCTTTTCCTGCAATTGATGCCATTGTACCATCAGCAATCTTTTGGTTTCTGGGACACGGTATGTATGCATGTAGTAAAGTGGAGTGACGTGTTGGTCATGTGATCAGTAGCATCTGAATCAACAACCCAGATTTCATTTGTTTTACAGTGCTTGAGACGCTAAGAGCATGGAATAAGGAATGGTCACCTGAATGTGAAAATGAACATGAAACAATGGTTTTTCTGCTGAAGTAAGAAGACTTCCGAAGTTCTCAACCTCCTCTCTGTTTACCATACTTATCTCTGGTTCATTGTTGGTAAGATGTTGTTCAGGATTGAAATCTATAACAGCGGCAATTGCCTGGCTGTTCCATGGGATATACTGCTGCTGGCTGTTTTTTCCAAGTGGTGGTTTCCCCTTCAGCTTCCAGCATATCTCTTTAGTATGTCTCAGCTTCTTGCAATAGTTGCACCAAAGGTCATTGTTACTAACTGTTGGCTTGCAATAGTTGCACCAAAGGTCATTGTTACTAACTGTTGGCTTGTATGATTCTTTGAAGTCTCGATTTTGCTTTGGACCACCAAAACTATTTAATGATGGCTCCCTTGTTGTGGCCTTCGTGGATCCTTCAGAAGCCGGGGAGTCAACAAGCATCACACTCCGCCTCCCCTCTTCATCACAAATGATGGAGAAATGCCTCACTCAAAGAGAACCTCTTCCTTTCCGGTACTTGCACGCGAACTTGATTGAATATAGCGTCAAGTCCTGCCAAACACTCATCGATCCTTTCTCTTTGCACAATCTCAAGAATGCGGCAGTATCCTCATAGAACTTCATTTTAATGCTTTGATAATAATCAAGTTCAAGCCATAAACCATTCAAGATATTATAGTACAGACTGATAGACATTGTACCTTTTTCTTAGTTGAACAAGGCTGTTCTTATTTGAATTTTCAATGGCTTAGGGGGCACCGAGACCCCTTCCAGTCTCCCCCTAGATTTTCCCCAGATTGTGGTTCTAACATGTAGACTAGCAGTCAAGCATGTTTCTAGGTCATAGCTGACTGAACTTCAAATCTCTTGCACAGATATTTTACAGCCAAAAAAGGGAGGATAAGGGTAAAAAAAATGTGGATATACAATTCTTTTTTCAATGGCAGTGTGATTTTCCCCGTCTGTGTTGTGTTTGTGCAAACAACTGTGAGTGATGGCTCTGTGATAAATATTAAAAATATAATCTATCCTCTGTAGTTTTTTTTCCTCTCAAAAATGGAGAAAAAAGTAACAAATTTTTTATCCATTTGTGGAAATAAAAACTGGAGTTTAATGGCTGATTTGCTAGCTTGAAGTCTTAGGCCAGTTTATTGTGAACAGATCTGCCTTGCCTGCTACTGCTGCACTTGCTCAGGCTTATAATACAAGCAAAAGCAACAGTATGAATGAGGCATATGTTTTGCCCTTTTAATGGTCCAAATAGTTGTTACGCAAGTTACTCAATTTCTGTTTATACATGGTCCACTAAGTGTTAAATATGGACTTTTTAATTTGCATAATCCTTTCTTTCTCCATCAAGGACTGCCATTCAGTCTCAGGCATATTGACTCAGTAGTTTAATCTGCATAATCTTTACTTTCTCTAGCTAGCATTTCTATTTACTTTGTTTTAAATTGTGGCGGTTAAACAAGTTGTTCTCCAACTTTTGAGTCCTCAAAAGTATTCAATGAATTTGATGCCATAAACTTGGAAAACTGGAGATGGAAAAGGAAAAACATTTTCTGAACTGACTCTAATCTTTCCTGTTCTTTCTGCTTCATTCTGTTTCTTATCTTTGAACCCTATGTCATGGATGGAAAATTCTAGTTCATTTTTTTTTTAATTATTTTAGGTAATAGCTTATTTATCATTACCCTCCCAACTTGTGTCTTACAATTTGGGTTGCATATGAAGTTGTCTTCTGGCTTTGCTCCTTGTTAATTTGAGATATTGAACTGAACAAAGAATGTTTAAAATGAAGTAGTCTAGGAGTTCATCTTAGAATTTCAGGTTCAGTCCACTGATATGTTTGGATCATGCATACAAGTTGATGCCTATATTTCATTTGTTTGTCCTTTGGGGTTATCTTAACATTTTTAGTTTTATTTCTGAATTGTCAGGGCTGTCAGAGCTATGAATGAAACATTGAAGCAAAATCGTCTTTTACAAGAGCATGGGGAAGATAGGTCTTTTGCCCATTCTTCAACTGATAGGAATGAGAGTCCGGATCTTCAGAAAAATGTATGTTTTATTATTATTGTTATTATTATTATTATTATTATTATTATTATTATTATTATTTGTGTTTTTCATTTTTAACTATATCTTGTTAGGATGTTCTGCAATATAGCGAGTCTTTCTCTCTAGCCCTTCTTGTAGGCAAACAGGTCTTTCTCTTGTTGCTTCTATGCTGATCTATTTATTTGGCATAATTTCCAATCATTTCAGGAGAGATTGGTTAATGGTAATGATATGAGTGTAACTGGTAATCGTAATTCTGATTTTGTTTTTAATAAATATCCTTTATTTTATATTTTTGGGATGGTTTTATCTGTTGTTTCATAGCATCTGTCCTTATTTTCTTAAATGATTGTTGTGGATTTTTGAATTCCATTGTAACTAATTATTTAAAAAAAATATGAAATTGGTTATATAGCTGAGACCTCTAATCAGCTTGGGAGTCACAAGTCATAGGAAGCTTTCAGAATGGTGCAGTTATCTTTGCTGGTATTAATGTTGGAAAGTTCCTTTGGACATAAGTTATATTGCCTTGAAATAAGGCGAGCAACAAGATGTTCTTTTTATCTTTTTCTGTTAGAATCACTTTTTGATGGTTGTTATCCTGATGACCCATATAATTTATTTTTGTTTCTCATCTCTTTTTAATGTTAGGAGATCAATTTATGGGATTTTTTCCTCTTGCACACGGTTTTTTACTTCTCTGTAGATGCACCGTGTTTGTAAATTTATTCATAGACTGTGCTTTGTTGCCACATTTTTTCTTTTTTTTTCCTTTTTCTGTAGATAGTTTTGCTGTGATTTGCAAAGTGCAAATAATCCTAAAAAATGTGATAACATTAGTTGCACAATTAATCTATGCAGATTATTGCAATTTGCCATCAAATGGTTACACTATCTTCTGTTGTTATATTCTTCATTTTAGTTTTAATTTCCCCGAATCTTTGCTTATAGTGGCTTGGCCTTAGAAAATAAAACTAGGAGATGCTTTCCTTTTGAGAGGGTTTAGTTACCTAATGCAATTAATAGGTCACTAAAACTTCTGTTCGTTCTTTCAGGTATCAAATTTCCATGTTGATGGCCATGATAAAATTGCTGGTGGGAGGTCTGCATTATATAACCTTTCCAGAGACCAAATAAATTCTCAGAAAGCAACATCATTGCCATCATCTCCACATGACTATAGGAGCCAAGCTTCAGAAAGAAGTGGAGTTTCAGGCTATGTAGCAAATGATGAAATGGTTGCCACATGGAACAAAATTCTTGAATCTCCAATGTTCAATAATAATCCTTTATTACCTTATCCTGAATGGAATATTGAGTTCTCTGAATTAACCGTTCAAACTCGTGTTGGGATAGGTAAGCACTCTTAGTTTAACTTCTGAAATGAGTAGCAACTTTGATTTGAAGCCTTTACAAAATTAGACTTAGAAGATACAGAGTATTAGGATCAATCTCACAAAAGTTGAGTCCACAAATAAATTTATAATGACTAGGTACTTAAATTGGATCATAAGAAGTATTAGAGAAACCACTAAAATTATGTGTTTAATCATGTTTCTCACTAATAGGTTCTAAATGGTATTATCTCACATTAATGAAGATTACATTTTCTTTGTGGCCTTATATATATCTATATATCTATATATATCGGGCCTCTCTGCTCCTTGTTAATTGTTGAAGTTGGAGGCCTAATATGGTATTACAATCCTTGGTGTGTGTTAACCTCTCTATTGTTTGGTATGTAATTCGTTTTGTTTTTTCACTTGTTAGGCTTGTTGTTCAATTGGTATTGGACTTGTACTTGAGGAATCGTATGTAGTGTTATCCCACATCTTTTCTTTTCATAGATTTTCATTGCCTTTATATATAAGTTGGATGTTTTCACCAACTATTAATTGGTTTTCTTACTCGAATGCTTACAAGAGGTTAGTCTTATACATCATTGATTTTCTAATTGGTTTTTCTTTTTTCCTTTATCTATTTATCTTTCTAAATAAGTATATATTATATATAATATACTTATGTATGCATGCAGTGTTTATTTATGCTTCAATGTGTATGTAATTTGGTTTGGACAAAATAGAGAAAAATGTCATGTAAAGTTTTTCTGTTCATTATGTTTACCATCTTTTATGAGGTGTCATTTGTGAGGATTATAAAATGAGACTGGTATGAAACAGCACACCCTGTGTCTATAGAAGGCAATGGTAACAAAATGCCTTTCAAATAGTGTCAAAGTATAAAGCCCCATAACTGATGAGATATGATTTCATGGTGCTGGATCTTTTTCTCCTTATCTCTGCAAGGAACTAAGACAAATCTCGCTTAAAAGGGGGTAAGAATCTCAAAATGCTAGATGTGTTTAATTATGCTTAGGTAGCCCCTTGCAAATTATGTTTGGTCAATCTGGTGTTTACTCATTTCATCCTTGGCTTGGTTCTTATGAGATTTCTATATTGGAAAGGATGAAGAGCAATTGGGCACTGCTTCTACCGATTTGCTAGAGAAGGGATAATGCATTATCTTTTTGTGCTCAATTATACATTGAAATTTCATTACTCTAGAATTTCACTGAGCAGGTTGTATGTATTTTTTCAAAATCTTGTTGTGTGTTTATTGCCCAGGGTTTTTTGGAGAAGTTTTCCGCGGTGTATGGAATGGAACAGATGTTGCAATCAAGGTGTTTTTGGAGCAAGATCTTACTGCAGAAAACATGGAAGACTTCTGCAATGAGATATCTATTCTTAGGTATCTTTCTGTTGATGCATCAAGAGTTTTTGATATCTTGTCTAAATATCTTTCTGACATAATCCTCTTTTTTTTTTTTTTGTGTTTCTACGTGTTTGTACTTACAGCCGCCTTCGACATCCCAATGGTACTCAATCTCTTCTAAATTCGTACTTTCTTTGGTTTGTCTAGGATCAGTTCATCTGGCAAGCCAACCAGAAATAAGACAAAAAAAATGAAGTAAATTAAATAAAATAAACACTGACAGTGTGCCTGTATGAAGTAATCTCATATGTACATTTTTCCTGTATCACCAGAAGAAAGCAAGTTTGCTTTGTTTCATTATTTAGTGAACCAAGGTGTGCTGTTTTTTGCAGTTATCTTGTTTTTGGGTGCATGCACAAAGCCACCACAGTTGTCAATGATTACCGAATACATGGAAATGGGATCCTTGTACTTTTTAATCCATTTGAGTGGCCAGAAAAAGAGATTGAATTGGCGGAGGAAACTGAAAATGTTACGTGATATCTGCAGGTGTGTTATGCCTGTATGTCACTTACAACATACATTCTTCTTTCTTTGCCTTAATATATAAAAGCAATATAGAGCAATGCAGAATATTATACTTTTGAGAAGTTAGTATTTACTCCTGGAGCCCATCAGTTGGTACTTTAGGGAGGAACAAGTACAGTAGGTTTATTTTCTCTATCAATATCCGTCTTTCCTCAAGTTTTACATTCCCTTCTGATTTTTTTTCTTGATCTCTTTTCTTTTGGAAAACATGTGGGACACTTGATATATATAAAATTTGAGAACTCATGCTTGTTCAGGCTGTTGCGTAAGAATTAAGCTTATGGGAAAAGGAATTTCTAGACTTGTAGGTGTTTGGTAGATTTTAGTGTGATTACTTCTTTATTATTATTATTATTATTATTATTATTATTATTAGGGGCAGATGAACTTGCAAGTTAAATTTTGATGTTTGATGTTCACAAGTTTCTAATTACAGATGTATATAGTTGTATCCTGTGATCCGATATTACGAAGTGTCTTTGTTTAGCATAGTTTCTGTCAGAATAGGATATTTCTGTTTAAATCTACAAGTCATTATTGCTTAGGTTTTATGTGAAAGTCAAATCTTTCGTCATCTGTGTGCCTGCATTGTACAAGCTTATTGGCGTCTGTGGTAAAGATTCTTTTCTGGGATTATGAATGAAGTGGAGGAAATATTACCTTTTCGGGCAAATGATTTGATTTTAAAGAAAAACCTTTTGTACAAGTGACGTTAGAAACTCTAAACCTTCATCATGTTCAAGGTTAACACCCAATTAATCTGAAAATTCTATTTATTTCTATTTTTATTTGGCAGAAGCATATGCATACGTGTTGTGTGTCTGGGTACATGCACCCATGGTATGTGAATGAATGATGGTTTTAGTAAAATAAAGTGTCATGCTGACTAGATTTCCTCTTGTTTATACAGGGGGCTGATGTGCTTACACAGGATGAAAATAATTCATCGTGACCTAAAAAGTGCAAATTGCCTTGTGAATAAGCACTGGACTGTGAAGATATGTGATTTTGGGCTTTCGAGAATAATGACCAGCCGGCCCATGAGAGATTCAGCATCTGCAGGAACACCTGAATGGATGGCTCCTGAACTCATTCGCAATAAACCTTTCACTGAAAAATGTGATATTTTTAGCCTTGGGGTGATAATGTGGGAGCTCTGCACTTTAAATAGACCATGGGAAGGTGTGCCACCGGAAAGGGTATGCACTATTCCAACTTGATCTTTCTCAAGTCACTTGTTTATCGTTTTTTTTTTTATGCCTAAGTTAACCTGTGAAACAATCCAGTTTCTGATACTTCCTTTATTTTATATATATATATATATGGTCCTTTTCTACATGGGTTCAGGTTGTTTATGCTGTTGCAAATGAAGGATCACGATTAGAGATTCCTGAAGGTCCCCTAGGCAGGCTAATTTCAGGTCTACCGTGCAAAATTTTCATATATTTTCCAGGATGTCATGAGATTTTTACTTCTTGATTCATGGTAATAATGTTCGGACCACATTTGAGGTAATTTAATTTCTCATCATGTTTGTTGGCTACAGATTGTTGGGCAGAACCGGAAGAGCGGCCAAGTTGTGAGGAGATACTTTCTCGCTTACTCGATTGCGAGTACTCTCCCTGCTGATACATTCTGTTTGTACAGAAAACCTGGTAGAGGTGTTAACACTCTATTTTCGGCTTTTCAGGTTGTACAACTGTAATAATTTACAAAGGAGTTTTTTTTTTTCTCTTTTTGTTATTATTGAATGTCCTTTTTTTTTTTTTTTTTTTTTTTTTTTTGAGTTTTCAATGGCAAAACCTGTTGATCTTTTTGTTCAAATTGCATCAGGGTTCGTTTCTGGCCCATGACCATCAAAAATAGAAAGCCTTGAACTCGAAATTTTTTTCCCCATGCTGCACGCAGCTCTCTCAATATAAATTTGTGTGAAGAAAGGAGAAGGCTGCTGCGTATAAAGACGAAATCCTGACCATGTATGAACCTTTGCGCTGCTTTTTCTTTAAAAAAGGGAAAAACTCATACATACGTCACTTAGTGGAAAATAAAAAGACCCTCGTGTATGTGTTCAGCAGATTTTGGGTTTGGTTTCTCATCATTATCCTCATCTAAGATTTTTTATTCCAATATTGGATATACAACATGAATTAATATAAATTTTTTAAAATCATTTTTATATTTTTTTCACTTATTTTTAAAGTAATATATTCTTTTAATTTTTATGCTTTTAAATCTTTATAAATGATTTTTTTCAATTTTTTTGGGTTTTTTTTCAAACTGTAACTATTTTTGATTGAGACAGCTTTTTTTTTTTTCTTCTAATTGAAACATTTATAAATTTATATTATATTATATGTATTTAAATCAATGTAAATAATTTTTTATAGATATCACTTAAATTTTTTTACTAATACATTTATTTCTCATTATATCTTTCTTTGTACATTTGTATATTTATCGTAACATTTGTATTTTTGTTACACATTTTACGTGTATATGATCTGTTAGTTGCTTAATACTTAATATCATAGAATAATCTTGACTTAGCAATTATCATGTAAATTTTGTTTTTTAACCATATAAATATCTTTTTTATTGTATAATATATTTTCACTTACTTCACTCAATTAGAATTTTATGAGTCACGTCAATATTAATTTTTTCATCTATTTGTATAGTCAACAACAAATATAAAAAATAACCCCATTTAAAAATTACCACCTACTACTACCGCTTTATGAGGAAATGAAAAATCAAATTTGACCCTATAAGTACTTCTCTTTCATCTTATACCTAAAAAGCAAACGATGAGTAAGACCCACGACAAATCACAAATAATCAAAGGCATTTTTGTGTTTTATTTCAACTCTCAATATCTTCTTAAATGGTCTATTAAAAAATTAAAAAATTAAAAAAAAAAATTAACACGTGTAAATTCGTTCCGTTCTTTTTCTTTCAAAATTTATTCATTGGATCTCGAATCTTTTCAATTAAAACTTGCATTTTATTTAATTATATAATAATATTATTAAGATTCTAGAAAATCATATTTTTGTATTTTTATAAAAGATAATAATTAATATTTTATAATTTTTTTTAATAAATGACCGATATTAACGAAAAATGATGACCGGCTTGAGAGTGGCTTGGACTAATGTAGTCCAAGAGTCCGTCCATCCGATTGGAATAGCATGATCAACATCAAACTTACCAAGGCAATGAAACATTCTACAATATAATATACCATTCCATGCTTATTATATTGCTCATTATCTGTCCCCTGGCTGTGTTTTTCATATTTTTTTTCTCACGTTTTTCTATACATCTAAAATAGAAAATTAAAAAATTAAAACAAAAGGAAGAGGAGGAAATCACTTCTACTTCACCTGTCCACACTTCCCAATTTCTACTCGAAACCAACAAAATAAATAAAATAAATAAATAAAATACCAAAAAAATTAATCTCTTAGAAAGATTAAATCAACTGCACTCTCAAATGATGAGGTGAATGAGATTATGACCAAGGATTCCAGGTCTTAGTTTAACTGCCCTCCTCTTTTAACTTTTATTCAACAACAACCCAGTCTTTTCCCATTACGTGGGATAGGATTGCTTCGGCAACAATAAATGAAATTTCAGAATGCTACCCTATTGTTTTATCCAAAGAAATAAAAGAAAAAGGTAAAGATTGAATCAAGACAAGCATGGTTGCCATTCAAGTGTTTCACCTGCAAACATAGGAATGATATCACCAAGAGAAAACGAGAAAGACTCTGGAACCTTCCATGAAGTCTTCTTCAATTTAATCTTTGAGGTGTTTCTTGGGAGACCGTAGAAATCTGGTCCATTGAAGCTTGTAAATGCTTCTAGTTTATCGAGTGCACCCGCCTATAATAAGCAAAAAAGTGTCTTTATGGTAAATGAATTGAAATGAAAATCTTAGCTATATGAGAATCCAATCATCCACAAAAGCAGTCTATTATTATAACAACATAGACAAGTAGAATTGCAATGGAAAACAACTGCATTATCAACAGTTGACATCCTGACTAATTGATTACAAAAAACGATTTAAAGAACAGGAAAGGGCTTATATCAACGAGGATCTAGAAGCTATTATAAATTACTATTTTGAAAGAAACAAGTATAAGCAACAACATTTTATAGTTGTCCTTTGGGTCTCCTCACCCACATTCGAGATGAGAAAGAGGTTGTCTACATATATCTTTAGTCCTTGTTATATGCCAAATTCTATGCTTAAAACCTAATCCCTTCCGGGTAGATGAAGTGGATCAAATGGAATTCTAAAAATGGCAGCATTTAACCTACAATTACTTCTATGATGCTACGAATACCAAATAACCATAATCTATTATATGGAGGTTAACCACTTAATAAGTGTGAGCTCCATGCAGTTCATGATTGTGATTAGACAATCGTGGTGGACTAATTATAGGGGATATGCTCCCTCTACAAATAGGTAAAATGTGCAAGATCAGCAAACATTATTTCCTACAAATTCCCATCAAGTCAGTTGTTTCCTATGCACACAAATAACTATCCATAAATAGCCAATCCATTTACTATTTCATTGAGAAGCATAATATATCCCTCACATGTTTTAAGCACAAAACTTGATGCCAACCCATATGAGATTCTTTTTTTTTTTTTTTTTTTTGATACGAGAGACATGATAACTTTCACAAGTTTATAAACTAGCTACAGATGTACATGTTCCTTTTTGGAGCAGGAAATATCAAAATTCAGAATCCCTTATAAACCTCCCTTAATCCTTAATAATGGCTTATCTCTGAGTCAATCCAATGCAGCATTCAAGAAAATGATAAGAAGAAACTTATGATTAAATAATGAAGAAAATTACCTCTTCAAAGACCTTAGCATATAGTGATAATGCAACAGGGGCATTGTAAATGCCAGCACAGCCACAAGGACATTCTTTTGTTTGTCTCTCATGGGGAGCACTATCAGTTCCAAGGAAAAATCTTTTGCTTCCACTAGTTACAGCTGAAACAATAGCCTGTCCTGGGTAAAAGAAGCACACATAGGAGTCTGTTAAGACACAATTATTATAAGAACTACTATTGAATTTATATAATATGAATTTTAAAACCATAAACAACAGAAGTGTACTCCCAATTCATAGTTACATCATGTTATTCACAAAAGCAGGAATTAGTAAAAATTAATTCTAATGCATAAGAGAAGGAAGTTCAGCAATCCATTTATAGATAGCAATGCATATTTGCAGCATTACGGAAAATGTTGAATGGAACATACTGTGGACTTCTCTTTTGAGTACTGGAAGACAGTAATTATGTGGCTGCAATCCTCCTTGGAAAAGAGCATTTCTATTGAGAAGAAGATGTTGTGGCGTAACAGTTGCAGCCAAAAATCCTAAAGGGGAAAACAAAAACTTGTTAGCTAAATGAGAAAGCAAGGAAGAAATAAAAAGGACATAAATGATTTCTAAAACTAAAACAAGAGAATGAAAAGTAAATGGCAAAATTTATCCCTTAAAGCAATTAAGTTTACCCTCTTCACCAGACTCAACAAATCTAACAGCATCCATAGTGGTGATATGCTCCATCACAACCTTTAATCTAGGAAGTTTTTGAATTAAAGGTTGCAAAACAGTGTCAATGAAAACTTTCTCACGATCAAAGACATCAACATTAGAATCTGTGACCTCTCCATGAACCTATAACAAGATCAAATTTCACACAGTTATCAATATACGTAAGTTGTAAGCAACAAAAGTAAAAAAACAATGTTTTTGATATATTGGCAAGGTAATTTGGCTGCATTTTCCTTTCTCATATTATCTCATAAATAACCTTTTTTGAGAAAGCAACCTTTAAAAAATTTAGAATATAAGTTTGATAGAGAAGGCCC
Organism: Firmiana major; assembly: GCA_033439115.1. NCBI lineage: Eukaryota > Viridiplantae > Streptophyta > Magnoliopsida > Malvales > Malvaceae > Firmiana > Firmiana major. Next base: position 63,759,282 of record CM065904.1, read on the forward strand.
GCTTATAAAAGCCTTTTGTTATTTTAAAATAGAGGAACACTGTTGTATAAAGTGTTAAGGTGCTATATTCATGAGTTCTTTCATATGCATTGAGATAGTGTTCCTTCAAACATTCTAGTTTCTAAACAAGCTAACTCATGATCTTAGCCAATGTACAAGAGCCTTGTAGTTAACCAACAAATAATTGTGAGGTTAATATAGTTCAAATTACCAGTAATGGCATGTTTTGCTCAACCATCTCTTCGAGAACTGGTAGACATTTCCCAAACAGATCTGTAACACCATCTTGAGAGTTTGTGGTTGCGCCAGCAGGGTACAACTTAACAGCAAAAACAACTCCACTTCTTCCTGTCAAGACGTCAGTCCAATGTGTCAGCAAAACAGCAAGATTCAAGTCAGAAGAAAAGAGGACAATTACAAATGAGAGAAGCCACTTGTTAAAATGCAGTTGCTTTATTATTCTAAATGGATGACTAATAAAAAAAGGCCATAAGTGCAAAAGCTACAAATTGCAAAGAGAAAGATAGAGGAACTAGGTAGTGGTTTGGACTCCTAGATACCATATTAAACATGAGATAGACTTACTGGCGAGCTTGATCTCATCGGGACTGGTCTTATCTGTTAAATATAGTGTCATTAGCGGAGTGAAGTTGCTATCAGCAGGCACTGCTTTCAAGATGGATTCTCTATAAGAAATAGCCGCAGCAGTGGTGGTAATGGGAGGCTTCAAATTTGGCATCACTATTGCCCTTCCAAAGTGATTTGCACTAAATATATAATACTAATTAGATGAAAAAATAAAAATCACAATCATCCAGAATGTACTCAACAGATAATTTCCCCATAAATTGAAGACATAATTCAAGTCAACTAGGGTGCAAATCATCGGTTTCGTTAAGTCGATCAAAGATTAGTTAAAACTGAATTAATTGAACATTTAACTTTTTGGAACAGAAACTGACCAACTGATTACGAGAAGTGCTTAACCAAGAAAGTCAAATGTGTCAGTTCAAAGAACGAAATATTAAAAAGTAGATTCTTAAGCCTAAACCTGATATAGAAAGCTTGAATGAATTTTCTTAGACTGAGCTTAGATCAAAGCAAGACATTATTAATCTTTTATCTTTTTTGTTTAAGCATAAAATAAAATAGTTTACATTTAAAATGGCTAGCAATGTTGATGCTTAATAAAGATTCAGAAAACAGGAAAAACTACAAGGCAGCAAGGGGACTGAACATTCTCATCTGAAAAAGGGGAATTGTAGTGTTTTGACAAAAAGAAGCAAAATCCAAAAAGCGAGCTTTTAAATCCATTGAAATAGAAGGAAATGGGGAAAAGAATGGTGATTTTAATGGAATAGATAAGTAGGTGTTTAAATGAACAAAAAAAGTTGGTGTTTAAGAAAAATAAATCAAAAGTTTACAATTAGTTGTGTAATTAAATTAGGAATTCATATAAAGCCTTTCATAGAAATGAGAGCTGGAAAATCCAACCAAATTAAAAGCATTTATGATTGAGGATTGAAAAAAGAAAAGAGAAGAAAGAAAATGAAAAAAATAAATAAATAAAGAATTATATTCTCAATCTTAGATAACAGGAGACTCTAAGATCCATAAGAAATGAAGAATAGAAACAAAGTACAATCATGCCCACGAGCAGGCATTGATGTGGGAGAGACAAGAGTTGAGAGAGAAACAGAACGATGAGGTTAGAATCTGCGGATATAATGCGGAGATAGTTTCAATCGGTATAAAAATTCATTGTATATTTCAAATGATAGTTATTGAATATGAATTGGCTATCAGTTGGGTCCAAGCAGATAAATTTGGAAACAATAACTGATTGAAAAACTCCATAAAACTTTGATTATTTAAGACATTAACCAAAATACCAGTTTAACTAACTTGCAACAAAGATTTCAGTCATTTTGGTTATTACCAAAACTTTGATAACAAATGTTGCTATTAAAGTAAAACAAACCTGTGAGGGACAACAGCTTGAAGAAGGTCACCTTCACGGAGGTGAAGATGCCAATCATCAGGTTGAGTTAGGGTTAATTCCATCTTTGGTCTCCAGTATTTTGATTTTGTTGACACGTCAAATATTGTAGAGGAGAACTTCAATGCCTGTAACAAAAGAAAGAGTAGCAAGCATAAGCATAAAGGCAAAGCAAAACCACGAACATCAAAGAACAGTGAATGATGAAACCATGTTACCTTGTTATTAATTAATAAGAAGCTTCATCAAAAAGATTCTCCTATTTTGCAAAGCTAGGAGTTAATTATATCATTTTGTTGCATTATATGGAGGAAGAAATGTAGAATAAGAGACAAATTGCAGCAATGAGCACTGTTTTTTATTCTTTTTTTCAATTGAAATAAGTATACCAGGTTATAGCAGCAAATAAAGGTTAGAATAGAATCTGATTCAGATAAATACAACTCCTTTCCTCTAAAAACTAATAAGAGGTAGTATTATATTGCAAAAGCATTGATTCTTAAAGTTACAAAAAGTAGACAATAGCAAAATGAAAGTTGAAAGCTGATAATAATGAAGATTATACATACTTTGCTAGGCCTAGGTAGAACCAATGTATTTATCATTTTAGTACAAGCAGGGCAGCCTAGATTCACTCTCAAAATTTGTCTGTTCAAGTAGAAAGCGATAGCCATAGCATTAGGAAACAAGTACTTCATTCCTTTACCAAAAAAAAAAAAAATCCTATCAGTAAGCTGATAACGACATTGTTGCAGGTAACTTACTAGTTGATAGTGCGATAAAAGATACAATTCCTTGACAACTGGATCTGCAAATTAAACCAACGGTAAGAGAATTAAAAGCAATACCAGAAGAAAAAAAGAATTGAGATCCATCAAACTGATAATAAAATTGTTTGGAAGAGAAGGGCGTGGAGATTTAGGATAGATGGCGAAGGAGAAATTTATTTATTTGTGAATTTTAAGAAGCAGAAGAGAGGAGAGAAGAAAGTATGAAGAGAAAGGCACCGTGAGAGCAAGGAAACTGTATATTATTACCAAGTTCCTGCTTCCTCCTGTACACTATAACCTTGTTTTCGGCTTTCCTTCGTCCTTCCTGGACTACGGATTCAAGGGAGTCAAGCTGACTCCATAAAGTGAGAAGCCCGAATTCGAGCTTCACTCCAAACTCATGTTTTTTATAAATATTTTATACCAATTAAACCTAATAAATAATGATATTATCTTATATATATTATTATTATTATTATTATTAGCTTTTATACATATAAAAGCCAAAATATTTGGGTACAAATAAAAAATATTATGTTGATAATTTATGTCTTATACTTATAATATCTTACAAAAATTATTTTTTTTAATTTTCTAAAAAGATATGAATCTTTTTAAATCAATTTAAATTTTAAATATAAACATATGTATATATATATAAGTTAAAGAAAAATAAAATATTATTTATGAATTTCCTCACACATTTTATATATATATATATATATATATATATATATATATATATGTGTGTGTGTGTGTGTGTATTTTTATCCTTTATATACATTAAAAACATATTAATAGTCTTAATTAATTTTAGTGTAAATTTTTACTTGGATACACTTTTTAAAGAAAAATATGTATTTCATATGAACAGTGATATGTGGAGTAAGATAATTTTTTTGGTAAATATTTTCTTAAATAAATTAAAATTGTGTATTTAAGTCTATAAATTCTGTCATTGAATTAAACTTTCATGTTTTTTTTTTCAATTTTCATTTCATCTTTTATTCAAATTTATTTATTCAATTATTTTGTTTACTTATTTGTTGAATAATTTTCTTCGAAAAAAAGAAAAAAAATTATTCATGTGAAATATATTTTCTTTGAAATGTGTATTATCTTAAATATTTTATTTAAGTATTTTGAATGAATTTAAATTTTAAAAATTTAAATAATAAATTATTTGTATTTTTACTTACATTTTTACTTTTGATGTTTGAGACTATTACATTGTACTGAACAACAATGATTGAATGTTGTTGATGTGGTTTGTCTTCTTCACGTGTCTTGAAGATTCTGCAAGAACAGTAAAGGTCAGAGAGGTGCAGGGATCTGTCCCTGCGCGCGCACTCCGATGCTTAAGTCAGAAAGCTGTTTAAGCAGAATCTCAATTAGCAAAATAGAATTTAGGGTTTTTTGATCATATCTGAGGTATTAATAGATATTTTGGACGGGCTTTATATTTTTTCAGGGCTTATGAATATTTCGACCCAAAACTGTATTGTTTTGGGCAATCCGGATCTGAGACCCAGACGCGCGACTGGGCAGCGACAGAGCTCTGAGGAACTTTGTCGCAGGACTCAGAAGTCTACATCTATGTGGATACGCACTTCAAGCGGCAGAGGTCTGAAGACCTCTACCGCAGACTCAATGGCGCAGAGGTCTGTCGCAAGACACACTCTGTGGCTAGACTCAAGGGCGAAGAGGTCTGTCGCAAGGCATACTCTGTCACACAACCTCTGCCGCTAGACTCAAGGTTGCGAGAGGTCTGTCGCGATGCACACTCTGCCACCAATATACTCTGTCGCTGGTAGACTATGTCGCCACCTTTCAGTGTTTGCCACGTGGCGTATGCCTCGTGATGCTTATAATCTGACATGTGGCTCGCTAGACTCAAGGGCGAAGAGGTCTGTCGCAAGGCATACTCTGTCGCACGACCTTTACCGCTAGACTCAAGGTTGCGAGAGGTCTGTCGCGATGCACACTCTGTCGACAATATACTCTGACGCTGGTAGACTCTGTCGCCACCTTTCAGTGTTTGCCACATGGCGTATGTCTCGTGATGCTTATAATCTGACACGTGACTGTCCTCTGTTGGCCAATGTTTGTCTATGTGGACTTTGATGTGTATGACCTCTATCAACAAGTAAAGTTTTTTTTTTTTCAAAATCCAAAAAATAAAGTTTTTAATAGAGTCATTTAAATTCAAATTTTGAAAATAAATCGATTTCAAATATGAAACATTGACTAATATTTTTTTTTAATAACTAATATAGTACGAATTATTTTTACTAAGGTTGTAATCATTCAATTTATTTATTTAATATTTAAGATTTGTTTTATTTATTTTTTTCTATAATTCTTCTAATTGGCATTTGATTTCAAATTATTATTCTCTATTTATGTACTCTATATATGCAACAAGTTTTTTAATACATTATTCAACATGTAATTAAAATATTTTTTATAATTTTATTCTATATTATAAAAAATTATTATAAATTAAAATTATCATCATGCATCGCATGGGTTTAAATTTAGTATAAATAGAAGTCAAAATATTTTTTGAGTATAACCATAGGTATTCTCATTCGTTTTACTATCTAATACACATTCGGGTTAGGAGTGGTATGCAGGTAAAACCTTCCCAACAGTGACAACTTCAGGATTCGAACCCTATCCAAATATCTGAGGAAGAAGTAATTATCATTTTTCAAGTTTCAAAAAGATAAAAATTTTTGAATCTAGAAAAGTGTTAAAAGTACTATTTTAATTTTGGAGAATTGACACATAGCCAACAAAATCAAATAATCAAGTCAGTTATATCCCAACGGCGTCAAAATTTGAGCAATGTCTAATTCACCAAAAATAAATTTACTCTAAATCCACTAATTTGTGGAGATATACCCACAAAATCTTTTACTTAGACTCAATCTTAATAACTTATTAAGAAGATCATGAATAATCTTCAATTTTCTAACTTTCAATTCATAACCCAGCAAAATTAAATAATCAAATTAATCATATTTTAACTAATTTGATAAAAAAGATAGATATCTATATTTATATATAGATTAAAATTAAATAAAAATCATATATAATTTATTTATACCTCTATTAATATTAAAAAATATAACTTCTATATCTATAGTTTTTATTAATTATTAACATTTAACGTAAATAAATATACTATTAATAAAATATCACATTTTAAAGAATGCGACACGACACTAACTTATGCATATTGTTAATTTTGTAGGCTAACTTTTTTTTTGTTTTTAATAGTGGTTTGTAATCGGTCAGTGTAGACTAATAAGATCAAGCAGTTGACTACCTAATACAGTTCAAGGGATCTTGCCTAAGGTTTCAATCAATTCACACTCAAAAGATCTTATATTTACCAATAACAATTTCTACAACAATCAATAACTTATTGGTAACGGGCAGTTTAAAATTAATAAATTCATTCCCCTGTAAGAAGCAGTCCAACTCACTTTCCAACTTTTTATCTTTCTAGTTAACACTTCAATCTCTTATTCTATCAAGAAATTGCTGAAAAATGAATCCGTTTAACCTTCCAAAATATATACTTACTTTCCAAAATATATACTTACGATATATTTCAATATTTTATCAATAAAGACAAATTAGCCGAAATAATTTATTTTACATCTCAGACTTAATCACTTTTGTAATGTAAGGGTACGTTAAACTTCTATACATCTCAAACTATAAAATTGTCAAAAAAAACTGCTTGAAAGAAAAATCATTTACGCGATTAAAATATATACCAAAGCAGAACAACGAATGCCTCGAAGGTCAAAAATTGTAAAGCTCGACTTTATGATCGAAACTAAATAATTCTACTCAACCCGTGATGGAAAACAATGGAGGGGAGTGAGCTAAAACTCAGTAGGCTAACCATACAAGAGTAAAGTTAGAATCATACAATGTGATATGCATGCATACAAATCACTTGTATAGATTAACAATAACAATATCGATAATTCAATAACATATAACACTTCCTATAATTTTATATTCAATCACTTCAATAATATCACTTAAACACTAGGACTTCTAGACGTTGTCAATATCTTTTTAGGAGTATTAGTTAGAAGGATACTTTGAAATACCTCATAACTCGGTAGAGCAGACATTAAGACAATGCAATCCATATAAAAATTATCACTCTCTTACGTCATTACATGATATATACTAAATGTAAGAATATGCAATCACATCATGAATGTCGGTTTTTTAAACAATGAGGTATTCGATAAATCGATGCACTTTTCGATAAAACACTATTCAATAAATCAATACACTTTTCGATAATAAAACAAAATTCAATAAAATAAACAATGTTCGATAAAACGATGTTTGATGCTATAAACACTGTTCAATAAATCAATACTCGATACAATAAAAATTATTATGATAAATCGATAATCTTTACGATAAATACTATTTGATATTGAGATTAGGCAAGATTGCCCCACTTAATCAATAAAGACTTAGCCCACTGAAGCTATCAGTGAGCCAATAAATACCCTGGGATAAGGGTGATATCTATGGTCATAGATCTTCCTAATATAGGGAAATAGGTTCACAGCGATTATTGGACTTATACAGTTATAGTAATAAGTCTACGGCTATCTCGAATCTTAATAGTAAAGAGTAGCACTAGGTTTACGATTATTGTTGGACCTATACAATACAATACAACATTAAGTCTACAATTGTTGTCGGACCTATACAGTACAAAGCAGTACATGGTTTATGACTGTTGTCGAACCTGTACAATGAAGTGCAATATGAGGTCTACAAATGTTGTCGAACCTGTACAGTTTAATGCAGTACGATGAGATCATCATGAGATGTTCGTTGTCCCATGTTTTGAAATTCGATAACGATAATAGTTATAAAAGCTATTGTAAACTTTCATACAAGTAATGTTGATATATGTCATTATATCTTAAAACATGTTTCAAGTGAGATTTCAAAAGCTTTATATACATAAGTAAAAACCGACGCAAGCTTCGCCTCACTACCAAGCCAATGCACAAATATACAAAATGTAATAAAACATGATTCAATGTGTTCGATAGATTCTAATAAAACATGTCACATGCAGAACATGTCCAATAGCTACATACACTAAGGTTTCACTACACTAAATATTATTTGATCACCTTAATAGTTATCTATATATCACAAGCACCACTAGGTTAATAGGCTCTTATTAGGCAATAGTTGCACTCCATGAATATATATAGCGTTCACATGAGAAATTTAATAACTATAACATTCAACTTAACCCGTATGATGCCAACTTGCATACTGTAGATTAACTTACCAAAGCAACAATGTTTAAGCTATAATTCCAAGCTTGGCCGAATGCGCAATCATCACCAAATTGTTCTCTCTACAATTCAATACATCAAATAAGTTCAATATCATGTTATAAACACCATAGGAATGATATGGGATTACATTATAATTCATTTACCGAAGACACTCCCTTTGACCGAATGGTATTGTCACCATTCTAATAGGCTTTTCTACATGCAAAACACATCATCACTTAGTTTATGACATAAAATCAATCACCAATCACTAATTTTTTTAAACTGTATTTAAGATTTTAAATTATATATTTTACTTTTCAAATTTTAATTTTTTTTAAAATTTATCATTAATTTAATATATTTAAAAATATTTTTAAATATTTAATAACAAATTTATTTTTGATATAAAATAATTCTAAGAGTTTTAAATTTATTAAAAATTATTTATGTAAAATAATTTTTAATTGCTTATTAATTTAAAAAATATCAAATATATACTATAAATTCTATTATATATAATTTTTAATTTAATATCCTTAATATTTTTTTTCTTCTCTACAATTCACTTTATCTTTATCGTTGTATTTGCATCCTAAAAATATATTTCAGATTTTAATTTCACAATTATCATAATTAAACTTATTTCAATTTTATTTAAATTAATTTGATTGTCTATTCAAACAACGAAACAAATCAAGACAAGCCATAACCTTAAAACACGTACACATGTGACTTGACTTGCGAGTTGCGAGTCGCTTTTGAGTTGTGATAGTGAGTCATGACTCGTCGCTCGTAGAACAAACTCAGCGGACATCAGATTTGTGATATTATAGTCGGAAACAAAAAGAGAAAAAATCCCGACGAAAATAAAAGCAAAGTCAGAGGTATGGAGGGGGGTATGTAGGAGCTTAGGCCGCTGATATGCTTTCAACAAGCTAACATTTGTACAACATTTCATTCGAGGTAAGTTTAAAAAGTGACTCCAAAATTCGTTAAGTTTGGTTGCTCGGGATTAAAATTGCACGAAAACCTGTTAATTTCAATCAATTATTGATTGGGTTTCGAAAATGGAGATGAATATTAATAATGTTTTATCACTCTTAGATGCTGTTTGTAAAGAATGTTTTTTTTCTGATTCTGATTTATCTGACGGAATTTTTTTTTTTTTTTTGGGTTAGAGATCTGATGGCTTCGATTGATTTGACCAAATCTTGCCTTGATTCCATTTGCCAAGTAAGTTCATAATTTAATGGTCTTAATCGTCCTTTTCATTATTGAACTAAACATTTCTGTGTATATCAATTGTGTTTTGGCAATTCTATTTTTATTATCAAGAGAATTGTTATTTTATCGACTGCCAGTAGCTTGGTTGAAACTTAAAGATGCTTACCATAGGTATAATTTTCAGTCTTAATTAGATACGTTAAGTTTAAGTTGATAGTTCTCTGTCATGGTTTTTGATTGCTATGTTCATCACTTGGCAACAAGGTGAAAAGTTCTGTTGCTGCTGGATTTTTGTTGGCATTTCCTACCTTATCTATAAATTGGATCTGAATGCTTTGTTATGCCAATATTTGATATCTAATATGGATGAATGATCAGACAATGAATCTTCCCTTCCTCCCCCTATCTTTCTTATGGTGTTAATAAGAAATCCTTCTTTAGGTGTAATGTTAAAGATGCATATATCTGGTATCAATTGGACAATGATTGTCTTTATGTCATTTGGATTAAGTTCTGTTCTGGTCTTTCTGTTTTGTCTTGTTTAGATATCGGAACACGCTGAAGGTGCAGTTATTTACCTAGATGCTGGATGCACAGAAAGTTTCCAGCTTATGGGAGCATTTCCTATGTTGTTGGACCTTGGAGTACGTGTTATTTGTAGCTTGGAAAACATGTGTTCTCTTGACGTGGTAAGCTAGTTGTGACATGTGAATGAAGCCGCAACCGTTTTTAGTGTTTCTTGTCTTGTATGAGCTTTGCAAATAAATTTACTGGTTTCCTCCCCTCCCTCGTTACAGAGAAAGGCAGAAAATATCTTGCATTTTATTAACAAGAAAGTTGTAATTTTAAAATCAATCATATATGGAAAAAGAAAGGTTGTTGTAAAGAATCAAATATTCCAGGATGTTAAAAACTGGGCAAGAAATGGTGTGCCTTGACCTCAAAGCATAAATGTACCATATCATCTTTTAATTAATTACTAATGTTCTCTAGATAATATTCCTAGCCATTAATTAATACTTTCTGTAGATATAATTTGTGCACCTGAATGTTTCTGTTGTTTGAGTTGGGCCATGTTGTTCTACATCTAGACTAAGAGTAAAAGGTGGCTGAATATAATGACATACAGCAGCTAGAATCCATTTGTTATCTAGAAAATTGTCAACTCCTGTTTGTTTTGCTAGCAAATGCTTATAAGATTTAACTTGATTATATTCATTTCTTGTCTCAATTGCTGCATGTCTTTTTCCTCTAGGTAGCTGACTGGAACGGAAATTTTGACCCAGCAAGGAAAATTGTAATTATGACTTGTCGTTTATTAAGTGACGCACACCGTTATATTCTACGTTGTCTGAACACACATCAAGGGGTTCATTTTTGTTCGATATTTACATCTATCTCGGAGGTAATTCCTTCTGTTTGGGCATTACTACTTTCACCTATTAGGTGTTATCAAATTGATGATTGCAGTCTCCTGTTTTCATCTCTACAAAGATGCAATTGATGGAATACTGTGCCATGTTTTTATGTATTTTAGAAATTTCTGTTTGCATTCACTTCAGACACTTGTTTTCTCTTCATCTCATCTGTTTACTGTTGTTGAATCTTATTGAATATTGCCATTGTAGGTAGCTCATTCGGTATATCCTGATTCACCTCTTGGACCTGATGCATTCCGTGAGTATCAATCTTTGCTTCTCCAAGATTATGAGGAGCTTGTTAAAAAATCTGATTCAACGTCTGGACTGTCAGTTGATAGTAATACTCAGGAAAATTTGACTGTTGAATATGAAGGATGGTCCAGACTCACCTCCAGTGAAGAAGCTGTCCCTTCCCATGAGGCTAGTTCCACTGGAAATAACCTATATGGGGTTAGTCCAAGAGCAAAAAGGATAGATTTAGGGCAAAAATTGATTGTTTCTGTCCATCACTTCCCCATGATTTTATGTCCCTTTTCACCTAGAGTATTTGTCTTACCTTCTGAGGGATCAGTTGCCGAAGCCTGCTTATCAGCTGAACAGGAGGATTCTCTTAGTGCTGGGTTGCCTTCCTTGAGTACCGGATTTCCTTCTGATAGTGATGAGGTTCCTCCGGCTGCAACTCTTACTGCACATTTTCTGTATCATCTGGCTGCCAAGGTAAGTTCTATTGCAGGTTTAAACCCAAAATTTACTTTCGTATGTCATTCTGTATATTTTTCCAAATCCCTTTTATCTGTCTGCATATGTTTATCATCTAATACATTTCATATTTTCTAAATGTTAGCTTACTGTTGAAAAAGCTCAAAACACAGATATCTGTGAAAGCTGTACAACAATAACTGCAAAATTCTTTTTATTTCCTATGGCAAATTGATATCCATTTGGTACGAAATGGATGAAATATTTAAGAACCATTATTTTCACAGCATTCATGGTGTCTGATGGCTGTATGCTCTTGATAATACTGTTCTGTACTGTTTAGCTCCAAGGGTTAATTTGGATTAATTTGAAACAAGAAAGGTATTATAGGAAATATTTGGTACCATACTACAGTATCTTCTGCAATTTGTTATTTGCACTATTGCTTGCTGTGCCTCTTTTCAGAATCATGACCATTTTATCTTCTTTTAAAAACATGTAGATGGACTTGAAAATGGAAATTTTTTCCCTTGGTGATTTGTCAAAAACTATTGGGAAGATTTTGACAGACATGTCAAGTCTCTATGATGTAGGACGCCGGAAACGAACAGTGGGGTTATTACTTATCGATCGCACCCTGGATCTTCTTACTCCATGCTGTCACGGGGATTCGCTTGTGGATCGTATCTTTTCAGCTTTGCCCCGTAAGGAAAGAACATCGTCCTCTGCAAGTATCAAAGGCTCACAAGCCCAACTTAAACCTGGCCCTTCCTGCCTAGAGCGTGCCTCCCTCGAGGTTCAGATACCAATTGGGAAAATTTTAACTGAAGAAGATTTTGAAACAGATGATTCTAGTCTTTCAAATAGCATTGAAGCTTTTCTGTGTGGATGGGATTCCTATAACTCTGCTTCTCAAATGGTAGATTTGATTAATATCAGCAAGAAAGCTACTGATGGAAAGTCTTGTACTGCTGACCTACTAAAGGGGTCCCTGGTCTCTACCAAAAGTTTCCATGGAGCACCATATCTGGAAGCCATACTAGAAAGGAGGACAAAAGATGGGGCTATCCTGGTGAAGAAGTGGCTTCAGGAAACTCTGCGTCGAGAAAATATGACTATTAATGTGAAAACTCGCCCTGGTTTTGCTACAAAATCAGAATTAAAACCCATGATTAAAGCATTAGCTAAAAGCCAGTCATCTTTAGTAAGAAATAGAGGAATTATTCAGTTAGCAACAGCTGCATTATATGCCCTTGATGAATCATGTAGTGCCAGATGGGATGCATTTATCAGTGCAGAGAAAATATTGAGTGTTAATGCTGGGGACACAAGCCAGAGTCTTGCTGCTCAAATAGGTGATCTTATCAATAAGAGTGTTTTTGCTGGATCAGATGGCAAGAAGAGTGGAAAAATGGAACACTCAAAGCGGCTACTTTCTTTTCAAGATGCTTTGCTCCTCACAGTTACTGGTTATATATTGGCTGGTGAGAACTTCCCGACTTCTGGATCTGGTGGCCCTTTTTCTTGGCAAGAGGAGCATTTTCTTAAAGAAGCTATTGTGGATGCTATTCTTGAAAACCCATCGGTGGCTAGGTTGAAGTTTCTTCGTGGTCTAACTCAAGAACTTGAGGCCAATGTAAATAAAACCGAATATGATGAAACTAAAGAAAGATCAACAGATCAATTACACATTGATGATTTTGATGATGATCAGTGGGGTCAATGGGGGGATGAAGATGAAGATAATGATAATAAAGAGCAAACATATGATGACATGCAGCTTAAGTTGGAGTTGCGTGATAGAGTGGACAACCTTTTCAAACATCTTCACAAGTTATCTAGTTTGAAGAGCAAGAATGTGCCCTTAAGAGAAGGGCCATTGGCTTTTGAAAGCAATTTAAGTAGTGATCCTTACACAAATAAAGGATTACTGTATAAGCTTCTAACAAAGATTTTGGGCAAGTTTGATGTACCAGGTTTGGAGTACCATTCCTCTACAGTAGGGCGGCTGTTTAAAAGTGGGTTCGGAAGATTTGGCCTTGGACAGGTAACTTTAATTTCCACGGATCTTTTAACTTACCTATGGTGCTTTTTTTAATAATTCTAATGTATTCAACTTTGTTTTTGAATAATACTCCAGGCAAGACCAAGTCTTGCAGACCAAAATCTCATACTGGTTTTTGTTGTGGGAGGCATCAATGGTGTTGAGGTCTGAATTCTTTTCATCTTTCTACAACTTTTCCTTTTCTTTTGTTGTTTGTTCTTTCCAACTCGAATAAAAATGAAAGTATCTTCTGTTGTTTGTTTGTTTTTTCAAAGGTACGGGAAGCACAAGAGGCGTTATCGGAAAGTGGAAGACCCGATGTTGAATTAATTATTGGTGGAACTACTTTTCTAACTCCTGATGACATGCTTGATTTGCTGTTGGGGCAATCTAGTTACATTTGACTTCTCTCTAACATACGTATGGTTTTAGTTTTCCAATTTACTACCATTCCCAACCCCAAAGAAAGAATGCATGGTTAAGCAAAGTTTAGTCTTGAATGATGTTTGATAATGCATCGTGTAGCATAGGTGATTCTGATTTTTGATTTATTCATAAACAATGATAATATCGAAGGATGGGAATTGGCACTCTTAACTGTAACAGACAAGATATAGCCTGCATGTTTTCTTCTTTTCTTGAGAAAAACCCTTGCAAAAAATTTTGGTGTTTGAAATTAGTATTTAATCTAAGCATTACATCATAATAATCATGTTTGATTTCGCTATTGTTATCCTTTTTTTTAAAGAGAAGTTGAATTTAAAGATTGATTTTTTTTTTTTAATCTCACTTTGAATTTTTTTTAAAAAAAGAACTAAACATTACATGCCAAATCATGATTGTGCCACGTTAAGATAATGTCGATTTTGACTTTTCATTTTACTGATTTGGTTTCGTTTGATTTATCAAAAATTTTTCATATAATTAAATTATAATAATAAATTATTACTTTATAATATATAAATAAATAAAAATTATTTCAAATACTTAAAGTAAGTAAATTTGAATTTTTTTTATAAAAGTTTAATAGACATTAAATTGATTTAAAAATGTATAATTGTTTCTCAACTACGAAACTATGTTATTTTTCATTTAATAATACATTTTGATCAAATTTACAATCATAATTTGATAAATTGATAAATACAAATAATAATAATAATAATAAATCAAAATTAATCTCACACTCGATAAGATTCGAATTTAAGATTTCAAAACTTCAATTCCTCATCTTCATCACTAAGCCAAAACCTTAGTATGATATTTTAATTTATTTAATCTATGTTAAAACATTCAACTTTCATTGTTCTCAATTTATCGATTAGCGGGAAGAACATACACTGCATTTATAGAGTCTAGTTGTGATAACTAACTGCCAGCTCAGCTTAACAGAATGCAAAAGTTGTTACGGAATTTGTTTTATTTCTAACTTCCTATACTAAAGTATAATATTCCCCCACAAGAAGGTTAGTGTATGTTGTGTACTCCCATCTTGCTGAGCAGTGCATTGAATTGTGAAGGAAGCTGAGGTTTTGTTAGCAGATCTATAACTTGATGTTGAGGAGAAATGTGAAGTCTTCACTTGTCCTTTCATCCCTTTCTCACTTACCAAATGACAGTCTATTTCGATGTGCTTGGTGCGTTCATGAAACACTGGATTTGCAGCTATATGAAAGGCTACCTGATTATCACAGAATAGCAACACATGACCTTGGTGGGCTATGTGCAGGTCTTAAAGAAGGAAGAAAAACCACGTTAACTCACATATAGCATTAGCCATTGCCTTGTAATCGATTTCTGCAGAAGATCTAGACATAGTGTGTTGCTTCTTGGATTTCCATGAAACCAAAGGTTCACCAACAAAAACGCAAAATCCAATGATGGAGCATCTACTGTCAGGAAAAGATCCTTAATCAGAGTCTACAAAGGCCTTGAGTTGAATGTTTGATGGTGAAGA
Source organism: Firmiana major (assembly GCA_033439115.1). Lineage (NCBI taxonomy): Eukaryota > Viridiplantae > Streptophyta > Magnoliopsida > Malvales > Malvaceae > Firmiana > Firmiana major. Next base: position 63,774,747 of record CM065904.1, read on the forward strand.
GAAGAAAGCACCTTGGCCAACAATGCCTTTGATATATTCCAATATGTGACAGGCAACTTGTAGATGAGGTACTCTAGGTTAAGCCAAAACTCACTTAGTCGATTGACTGAGTAAGATATGTCTAGTCTAGTTATAGTGAGGAATCATCAAGAACCTTCTTTTCTTCTTGTGAAAGTTTAATGTTGGGATCATAGCAGTTCTTTTGGTTTTACAACTTAAATAACCTGTATCTTCAAGACTTTGTAATGCATAATGCCGTAAAGAAATTCCTTTTAATGGAAAAGGCCACCTCAAGCTCTAAGAAATACTTCAGAGCTCCAAGATCCTTAAGCTTAAAAGGAGCATCCATGAACTCTATAAGCTTTGTAACCTCAACTTCATCATTGGAAGCATTAACGCTATCATCTACAAATAGTAACAAAACAAGAAAGGTGCTACCATTTATCTTGGTAAATAGTGAGCTATCTGCAACTGACTGAGTAAATCCAATATCAATCAAAGCAGTAGAAAACTTTGAAAACCATTGCCTTGATGCTTGCTTCAAGCCATACAACGACTTATGTAGCCTGTCATAGGACTAGGTGGCAAAGACTTCTCATTACGGTGAAAACCTTGTGGTAATAACATACAAACTTCTTCCACAAGATCACCGTGAAGAAAAGCATTATTAACATTAAGTTGGGTGAATGTCCAACCATGAATAGCAGCTAAAGCAAGATTAGTTTTGATAGTAGTAAGCTTAGCCACGGAAGAAAAAGTGTTTAGAAAATCAACACCTTCTTGTTGCGCATACCTTTTAGCCACGAGTCGAGCTTTATATCTTTCCAAGGTACCATCTACATGGAATTTGAGTTTGTACAGCTATTTACAACCAACAAGGTGTTTCCCTTCAAGCAATGACACTACAGTCCAAGAGCCATTGTGTTCTAGAGCTTGAAACTCAGCTTGCATGACTTTTTACCATTATGGATCAAGAACAGCCTCATAGTAGGAGGAAGGTTTAGTTTTGGAAAAGATGGAACATATAAAGGCATGATGGGATAGATAAATTTTGTTATGACTAAGTACCTCTGATATTGGATAAGCAGTGGTGCAAGGAAAAAAACTAGTAGTATAACAGTCATAGTCATTGAGATAAGAAGGAGATCGTGTTTGTCACATGGATCAAGAGTGGGAAGATGATGAACTATAAGTTGGAACAAATTGAAAACAAAGACTAGGAGAGTCATTATCGAGATATATGAAGGAAAATATAGAGGATAAAAACTCTCCTCAATATATTAATAATCTGAATTACATCAGTTTTTAAATAGAAAGGAGCACAAGATTTAGTTCCTAGAATTAAGGAGCAGAAATAGTAACAGAAGAAAATTCTAATTTCCTAATTTTATGGGATCAGATTTCCTGATTCTATGTGATCAGATTTCCTAACTTTCCTACACTCCCCCTCAAGTTGGTGCATAGATGTCAATCATGCCTAACTTGCTTATTAGATGTTCAAAGTTAGGTCTTGCAAGTCCCTTAGTCAAAATATCAACTGTTTGCTGACTAGAAGGTACAAACAATAAGCAAATAGTTCCAGTTTCAAGTTTTTCCTTAATGAAGTGTCAATCAATTTCAATATGTTTCGTCCTATCATGCTGGACAGGATTGTGAGCAATACTTATTGCAGCCTTGCTGTCACAGTACAACTTTAGAGGAAGTTCCACGGTCTTCTTGAGTTCTCTAAGGATTCTATATATCCACAATACCTCGCAAATTCCTTGAGCCATTGCTCTAAATTCAGCCTCTGCACTACTTCTGGCTACAACACTTTGCTTCTTGCTTCGCCAGGTAACCAAGTTTCCCCACACAAATGTGCAATACCCTGAAGTAGATCTCCTGTCAGTTACTGAACCTGCCCAATCTGCATCAGTAAATACCTCAACACCCCTGTGATTAGTCTTTTTGAAAAATAGACCTTTCCCAGGAGTAGACTTCAAATATCTCAAAATTTGATAAACTGCCTAAGATGTTCTTTATAAGGTGCGTGCATGAATTGGCTTACAACACTGATTGAGAAGGCAATATCTGGTCGAGTATGGGATAAATAGATTAGTTTACCAACCAATCTCTAGTATCTACCAGTATCAACAAGAACATTTCCCTCTTCCCAAAGCTTCATATTGGGATCCATTGGAGTTTCAGCTGGTCTGTAACTACTCATCCCGATTTCCTTTAAAAGATCAAGAATATATTTTCGTTGAGAGACAACAATTCCTTTCTTTGAACAAGCAACTTCCATGCCAAGAAAATATCTTAACACTCCTAAATCCTTGATCTCGAATTCTAATGCAAGGCTCTTCTTCATTCTCTCCATCTCAATCACATCATCACCTGTGAAAATAATATCATCAACATAAACTATTAGCACAACTACCTTTCTTTCAGAAGAGTACTTAAAAAACAAGGTATGATCAGCTTGTCCCTAAGAATATCCTTGTTTTTTGACAGATTGTGTAAACTTTTCAAACTAAGCCCTCGGAGACTGTTTGAGGTCATACAAAGATTTTTTTAGTTTGCACACTCTTGAGCCAAAATTCTCCTCAAAGCCCGGTGGACTATCCATGTACACCTCTTCCTCCAAGTCACCATTGAGAAAATCAACTTTCACATCTAGTTGTTGCAATGGCCAATCCAAATTAGCAGCAATAGATAAAAGTACTCTTACTATGTTCAATTTTGCAACAGGAGCAAAGGTCTCAGAGTAATCAATGACATATGTTTGGGTGAATCCTTTAGCCACCAATCTAGCTTTGTCTCTCCACTGAACCGTTAGAGTTATACTTTACAGTGAAGGCCCATTTACAGCCCATAGTAGTCTTCCCAGCTGGTAAAGCCTCAACACTCCAAGTATTATTTTTCTCAAGAGCTCTCATCTTTTCAAGTACTGCTTCCTTCCACTTCAAAATTTTTAGAGCCTCCTGTACATTGTTAGGAATTTCTACACTAGACAATTGAGAGGTAAAAGCAACAAAGGATTGAGACAATTTTGAGTATGACACAAATTTAAACAACGAATGACTAGTACAAGATCTAACCCCTTTACGAAGAGCTATAGGAATGTCAAGATGGAAGACTCAAATTGATTGTTAGGAAGAGAAAGATAAGTACCTGAAACAGGCTCAAATTGTTGATTTGTCCTTGGTTCAAAATCATGGTTGTGTTGTAGAGACAATTCATCATTCCTTTTCTTATGATTCTTCTTCAAGTAAACAATTCCTTTCCAAGTTTGATCACCTTCCTTGAATCTATTGCCTGTTGCTTTAGCAGAATTATCATGTTGAGGCAATTAGTAGGTTGTCCCTTATTTTCAGTTTCCAAAAAATGTTTTTCAGAATTCTGATTTTCAGATTGCTTTTCCAATGTAGGCCTAGTCTCAAAAGAAACATCGCTCATAGTGAGAGGAGTTTCAAAGAATGAATCTTGGCCATTTGTTATAGGTGCAGAGGTACTAGACTTATAATCATGTGTGAGAAACATATTATCTAAAAGAAAGACATCACATATGTTAACCAATGAATCTTCCTTAAAATTCTCCCCCTGAATATGAATATCCTTAAAAAATGGTTGTTTTTCAAAAAAAGTGACATCCATTGTGACAAAGAAATTTTTTGATAACGGGTCAAAACATTTATAGTCTTTCTGAGTTGGAGAATAACCAATGAAGACACATTTTATAGCTCTGGGTTCAAGTTTTTCAATTTTTTTATGTTCATGAAAAAAAGCTGTACAACCAAATATTTTCAGAGGTAGATCAACAACGAGTCTCACAGTTGAAAAATAATTTTTGAGAACTTGAAAAGGAGTTTGAAATTGTAAAACCTTGGAGGGGCATTCTGTTTATTAAGTATGCAGCAGTTAAAACAGAATCTCCCCACAAATACTTAGGAACTTTAGTTGTAAAGAGTAATGCACGAGCAACTTCCAACATATGTTTATTTTTTCTTTCAGCGACACCATTCTGTTGGGGTGCATCGATGCAAGAACTATGAGGAATTATCCCTTTTTCAATAAAAAAAATTTCCCAAGATCATGTTAAAAAACTCCTTCCCATTATCACTATGTTTGTCTGAAATTGAGTCTGCACCATATTGTAAAAATTTTTAAAAACTCGTTTAACCTCTGATTTTTCTTTCAATCAATACACTCAACAAAGTCGAGTATGATCATCCGTAAATGTGATGAACCATCTCTTGTTAGAAGGTGTACTTATCTTATTAGGACCCCAAACATCACTGTGGATAATAGTGAAAGGTTTCAATGGTTTATATGGTTGTGAACAGAAAGATGTACGGTGGTGTTTTGCAAATTCACATATTTCACAATGAAAAAAGGATGGGTCTTTATTGCCAAACAACTTAGGAAACAAATGTTTTAAATATTTAAAACTTGGGTGGCCTAATCTTAAATGCCATAACATAATATTATTATTAATCGAAACAGAAATAGATTCAAATCAGGAACTTATTGGTTGAGATTGTTCCCTTGATTCAAATCCATCATCAAAGAAGTAGAGTCCTCCACTTTGTTTAGCACTGCCAATCATCCTCCCCGAGGTCAAATCCTGAAACACACAATGAGTTGGAAAAAAATTAGTTTGACAGTTTTGATCACGGGTTAGCTTACTGACAGACAAAAGATTACAAGAAAGTTTAGGGACGTGAAGAACATCGTGAAGAGTGAGTGATGGAGACACTACAATAGAACCTTTTCCTGCAATAACTGAAATAGAGCAATCTGCAATCTTAATTTTTTGGTTACCTGCACAAGGACTATATGAAGAAAAAAGGTTTGACAACCTTGTCATATGATCGGTTGCACCTGAATCGATGATCCAGGTGCAATTGGAGTTGACACTAGGGGGAGCTGCTTTTAGGTAATTACCTTTTTGAGCTAATGAGTAAGAAGGAATTTTTTTAGACTCGAGAAGCTTGCACTGTTGGTCTATCTGCTCCTTGGTAAAAGGAAACGAACTTGAAGAAGATTGCTGCTCTTGATCTGAGATACTTGCTTGAAGTGCACGCCCCTCTCCACTAGATGTCTTCTTTCGATTTTGAGGCTTGCCATGAATTTTTCAGCATGTTTCCCGTATGTGCCATGGGCGTTTGCAATGGTCACACCATGGTCATACAAAGTGCTTACCATCCTTCTTTACTCCCTCCTGAAAACTCCTAGTTACAAGAGCAGAACTTTCTACTTCTGAGTTTGTAGTAATAGGAGCAGATTTGTTGTTAAGCATCCACTCTGCCTTGTTTCTTCTCTCTGAACCTCTGAGAAGGCCTCACGAATTGTTGGAAGAGGATTTTTCCCTAAAATTTGACCCTGCATTTCATCTAACTCCTTGTTATGACCCACCAAAAATATGAAGACACGATCATTCTCCTGTCGTTTTATAAATCGGATGCTATCATTCGCGCACTCCTAGACATCATCATAACAAAGATCTAACTCCTGCCACAAGGTCATAATTTCGTTGTAGTAGGAGGTTACATCTCGATCACCTTGTTTTGCATGCCAAAGTTTGGTTTTTAAATAAAAAATCTGTGAAGAATTCTCCATACCAGAATATGTATCCCTGACTGCTTCCCAAACATCTTTGGTTGTCGGTAAGTACATGATGGGCTTGCCAATTGCGTGTTTCATCGAATTCACCAACCACGCAATAATCAAAGAATTTTTTGCTTTCCAAGTCTTGAGAGTCGAATCTCCATCTGCAGGTTTTTTCACTTCTCCTGTCATATATCCAAGCTTCCTCTTGCCTTCCAAGATCAAACGAACGGTTTACGACCATTCCGTGTAATTTTTTCCATTTAAACGATGAATATTTAATTGAAGCGAATTAGTGGATCCCTTCGAACCATTGAACAAGATGGACGAGTTCAGATTTGAACTTACGGTGCTTTCTCCTGATGCCGCTGAGTCCTTGTTGGTCACACCGGTTAAAGCCGTCTTCCATGAATTCTGGTTCGCCATAGATAATCCTTAGATCGGAACCTAGAGCTCTGACACCATGAAGGAAAACATAGAGGATAAAAACTCTCCTCAATATATTAATAATCTGAATTACATCAGTTTTTAAATAGAAAACAGCACAAGATTTAGTTCCTAGAATTAAGGAGCAGAAATAGTAACAGAAGAAAATTCTAATTTCCTAATTTTATGAGATCAGATTTCCTGATTCTATGTGATCAGATTTCCTAACTTTCCTACAATATAATTGAGATAGTAAGACTGTGTTAGAAAATAAGGATGATGAATCATTATTTAGTTGTGACTTAAAAGGATAAATGTGCTCATGAAACACCACATCTCTAGAAATGAATATGACATTGGTTGATAAATCGAGAAGTTTATATCCTTTATAGCTAGCAAGATACTCGAGGAATATGGCAGGAAAAGCTTGTTGAGAGAATTTGGTACGGTGTTTTAGGAGTACAGAGGCATAACAAAGACAACCAATAGCTCTAAGATAACTATAAAAAGAAAGTTTCTTTCTTAAGAGTTCAAAAGGAATGTTAGACTGAAAATGTAATACTCAAGCCACGTTGAGGATATGTTGATGTTTAGGTTCAAATACTGAGTTTTGTTGAGGTCTATCTACACAAGAATAATGAAACACAAGTCCTTTGGCACAGAAAAAATTAGTAAAAGCTAGTTTAGGTGCATTATTAGATCTCATGGTTTTGATAGATTGGTTAATTGGTTATGAAGAATGATATAAGATTATGGAAACACAATGGTGACATCAAATTTATTTCGTAAGAAATTAATCCAAGTATATCAGGTGTTATCATCAACAATTGTAAAAAAGTACCTATAACCTTCAATGGAAACAGGACTGAAAGGTCCCCAAATGTATAAATGTATCAAATCAAATGGTGACTAAGCAAGCTATTTTGAGAAAGAAAGGGTAATCTATGCTGCTTAGCTAAAGGACAGACCACACAATAAGAGTCAATATATTTATCAATGTTCAACATAGATTTCAAAACATGTAGTTTTTCATGAGAAGGATGACAAAGATGATAGTGCCAAAGTTCATTTGTACGTGAATTGACATTATTATTACAAATTGGAAAGAGATTTTGCAAATCCAAAACATATAGGTTTCCAATTCTTCTACCTATCCCAATCTTCTTGGCATGAGAAAGATCCTGAATATCACAGTAAGTTGAAAAAAATTAACAGAGTAATGAACTTATTGAGTTAAAGCACTAACGGATGGTAATAGATAAAACATTACTTAAAGTTAGACCAGGAAACAAAGTAATAGAGCCAATGCTTACAATAAGGACAAAACAACCGTTAGGAAGTGTAACATGAGAGTTAGACACAACCTTAGAATTAATGAGCATACTAGAAAAACAGCATACATGATGCATGGCTTTTGTATCAAGTACTCAAAAAGTAGAAGGTAAACTTGTATGATTAACATAAGAAGAGAGAGGATTTATCATTGAAACTAGCAACTGAAATAATGAACGTTGGATCTGAATTAGAAGAAGATGTAGGATTGTGCTATAGATGAATTTGAAGCATGGCTAAGAGTTGTTGACACTGGTTTTAAGACAGAGATGACAATGGAGAGTCATTGGTAGGAGGCAAAAGTGTTTCAAGAATTTGTGCAAAGGCCCGATGTACTTGAGCCTTGGATGAATTTGATCTATGTCACGACCTGTTTTTCCTAAAAACCCCTACAAATTTTTCGCTTTTTCATTTCCTTACTCGTCGTGAACAGTTTCACTACTAACAGTTGGACTATGAGTCGATGTTAGTCCCTCCTGTCATGTTACTTACATTAACATCTATTTTTCATATTTCATTTACATATCAATTTATTTGAACTAAATACATCCCCAATATTACATCCGTGTACAATACTGTGCCTCTATATTTTTAGATACAAAATTATACGAATGTGTATACCTAGTCTTGATAGGAAGCAGCGGATAACCGAAATGCAAGACTAGTGTCACTCTCTTCTACTGAATGTACCCTGTAGGGTGGAAAATGAAAGGGTGAGCGCAACTTGCTCAGTAAGGCAATAATGCAAGCATGTAGATAACTACACTATCTACATGCTGATAAAGGCATGACATGTAAAACATTTATATCTCGAGCATGAGGCAATTAAAACCATGCCATGTATGAGTATATCATATATCGTAAAACATGAATCGGCATGTAAAATATGAAAAACATCTCATATAAAACTTCTCATGCTCGATAGAGTAAAACCCATCAAAACAATCCCAGAGGGATTTAATACATCTTTAAAATCATTAATATCCTCATAAAACCCATAAATTTCTCATTTAATACCACATTTCATGAAAATCGTCACAAATCGGGGCTCGACCCCTCTCTCGGGTCTACCCTGGTCTAACAAGACCAATCCAAAATATATCATGTGAGACATGCTGGTTACTGTATGAAAATAATCGAGGACTATGTCCCTGTGATCCCAGGCTACACGGATCCCAGTGTGCTGGGTATCACAACTGTAACGGGAGGTGGGTCAAATCCTACCTGCTAGAATATCAAGTAACGTGAATACAATAGTCATGACTACATGGTACAGCGTACTCCGTGTGATATACACGGTACAACGTACTCCATGAACCTAATATCACAGTCTGGGGATGTCTGCCATAGGTCTTATCCCACTCAAAACTGTGAAACCCGAGAATTTCTTAAGAATTTCATGTATGATCATGAAATGATGTTTAGAAATAAAAAATTAAGGTATTGGAAGTGAAAAAGTTAGTAAGGTTCGAGTTTTGTACTAAACCGAGCAAATGAGCTCGGAATTAGAAATAAATTCGGATTAAATTCATAAAATTCACAAAAATTATTCCGAGACCATAGAAAATTTATATAAGTTGAAATTAAATTGAAAAATCAAAATCAAGTGGAAATATAGAGGTTTCGGGGATCAAATTAATTTTTAAGGTAAATTGAAAACTTTAAGCCATTTTGCTCGGTATTGACCAAATCGCGCAAAATGGACTCAATCGGGAAATTTTTCTTAAACAAGTGACCCCCAAATTTTTATGAAACATACTAGGGACATATTATAACACTTGAGAAGTGGAAATTTGGAGAAAATAAGACTAGAATGAGTTTTTTGGAATTTTCTAAAGGAGAACAAAAATCTGTCCTGCTTCAGATTTCTGACCAACTCCCACATTTTGTCAACTTTGAAGACCTTCCGTTATTCAATTTGAGCCAAGTTTTTCAAGTCTGAAATTAGACTTATATAACTTCAAATGGGCATAAAAATCAACCCCATCAGACTTCTAGGCCGAGAGCAATCAATCCTCCAAGTTGCTCCAGGCGTCCTCCCTTTACCCTCCTTGTGAGATTTTTCTGGCCACTTTCCGGACAGATTCAGGTGTCGGCCAAGAAGGATAAAATCTTCCTCTACAAGTACTCTATAACGTATAAAAAATTCAGCCATAAATAAGTTCATTTGCTAGGTGAAAAACGCAAAATAAAAACGGTCGACGAATCTGCCCTGTTTTTGGTAAGTGAGGAATTTAAGATTTTTCATTCTTTGATCGGTTTTTGAGCTAGTTTTTCATGGTTTTGAGCTATGTACATGTTTAATTTCAGTTGAGGATCAATTTTGTGGAAGAAAAACGTGGTCAACCTTGGTCAAACCCGAGGTAAAATTGATGGATGATGATAAAATTCATATATGTTGTTATTTGATGTTTTTAGAAGGTTTTTAGTTAAGTGAAATTATATGATTTAATTTATATGAAGGATTTGAGATCTGGACAGAATAGTGTTGATGTGTTTGTGGTGAAATTTGATGGATCTAAGGTTGTTAACGGTTAAATTTATACCGAGAAAGCCTGATTTATAGCTTAACTCAGTGTAAAACCGAAAAGTGAAAGAATTGAAAATTTGGCAAAGTGATCAACATGATTTATGGACTTGAATGAGTCATAAGGTTAATGAAGTAATGAAATGAGAAATTAAAATAATGAAATTGGTCAAAAAACGGGACTTAAATCGGTAAAACCGAGAAAATCGAAAAGTTGATCGAAAAGTCAAAATTGATCAAACTTCGAGAAGATAAATTAAAATTGAGTATGTTAAGATGAAATTGATCAATATATGATGAATTGGGATCGTTTTGGGCAGCTCGAGAATTTGGCACGCAAATCGAGATAATCCCGAGACCTGACGATTTTGCACTGCCCTAAGGTTTATGAGGTAAGGGGTGTAATTTAGCTTAATTCTGACCTATTTACATTCATGAAATGAATTATAAAATATAATTATGTTCATGAAATGATTTATAAAGCATAATTATATTTATGAAATGATTTATGAAGCATATTCAGATTTATGAATGATTTACAAAGCATATTTATGCTCATGAAACAATTTGATGAAGTATGTTTCGTTTTATGAAATGATTTATAGAGTATGAAACACATGAATATTTTATAGTTTTCTATATGACTTTATATTCATGTTTCAACGGAAACTTTGATGTTTTCCAAAAGTATTTAAGAAAAGAAAAAGAGATTTTGAGACTAGAAGGCTATTTATATGCATGGCAACTACTCGTGGCGCTCCGGCTCCGCCACTTGAGATGCCGATACGTAGGACCCTTATAGCGCTTGTCTTCACCTGTGTGGTGGTTGACTCGCTACTCGTGGTCTATGATGATGATTTCTGGTAGTATCTCGTGCCCGCGCAGCACGCAAGAATGTTTCCCGCACGGCGAGTGCCATCGGTGCCCGTGCCCTAGCTATGTGCTAGTATATGATAAGGAAGAGAAGATACTACCCATGTTTATGATTATGATTGCTGTACGACCCTGATCCAGTCTACAGCCCCCACCATGGCCATCGGTATGATTATGACCCTCTACGGAAGATGACGTATATTGCATGACTCAGATATAGCCTAGTCTCCATCTTTTGATAATGAGTCTTTATGAAAGAAAGTATGATGATGATTATGAAAGAAAGAATGATGATGTTCTTATGAAAGAAAGTATGATGATGATTATGAAAGAAAGAATTATGATGTTCTTATGAACGAAAGTATGATGATGTTTTCATGAAAGAAAACATGTTTTACATTTTCAGATGAAAAGATCTATATGATGATTTTACGAAATGAATTATGTATGATGAATATTTCATGAAAGAAAACTATGCATGATGATGTTTTCATGAAAGAAAGTATGATTTATGCTTTCAGATAAAGATTTGCATGATGATTTAGTGAAAGAAAACATGTTTTATGTTTTCAGATGAAAAGACATTCATGGTATTAAAAAGGAAAGTATACGCATTTATGATATTTTCCTGTATTAATGTTTTACGTACGAAATAGAATTTATACGTCCGATTGAATGATTATTTTTCAAGTAAGTTTATGATTTGATTTTCAGAAGTAAAGTATGAAAGTATACTTGCATGATTTTCACATGCTTTTTATAGTCAGAATTATTCTAAACATATTCCTTACAGAGCTTTTCCCCAGAAGCTCACCCCCTTTTTCTCCATCTCAGATATCCTGCAGTAAGTGTTACGCAGCTATCTACGAAGTACTTGTTCAGGTATAATAACAGATGTTTATTTCCAGACATGTATAATGTACAGATATGTGGGTGTATAATTATTACGGGATGTAATCATTATTTTTATGGATTAGTATGTAAACGTTCAAGAAACAATTAATATGTAGATGCTACTTACTATTTAACGCATGAGGTGGTTGGAATATACAAAAACTAGAAAATAAATAAAGAAAGAAAGAAGTGTCCTACACTGTACAGGAATACAACCTAAGTAGAGATTTAAAGTAGAAAAAAAAATTTTTTTGCCCTATTTTTCGCGCTTCCGGGGCGTTACAATTTAGTGGTATCAGAGCGAAGGTTGTCTAGTACTGTCAGTGTCGGTTAGGACAAGTGTGATTACATCCCAAGTATCTGTACTTGTCTGGTTATAAATTGTATATACCTGTGATAGCTGTAACTAAAATTATTGGTATCGTTGCAGGAAATTCATATCAGTGAAAATGAAATGAAATATAAGATACTTTGAAATATGATATTGTGTGAACTTTTTTATCCTATTGTGGTGAAGGTCATATGGCCTCTATTTTGAATACGAAATGGGAACACTCAAGTATTCAAGACATACCAATAGTATGTGAATTTCCAGATGTGTTTCCTGAAGAATTACCAGGATTACCACAAGAGAGAGAGCTAGAGTTCACTATTGATTTACCAACGGATACCCAGCCAATCTCTAAGACTCCCTATAGAATGACACTAGTAAAATTAGAGGAGTTGAGAAGAAAAAGCAGTTGTAAGAATTGCTGGACAAAGATTTTGTAAGACCCACAGTGTCGCCTTGGGGAGCTCCGATTTTATTTGTCAGGAAGAAAGATGGTAGCCTCCGGTTGTGTATAGATTATAGATTATTGAATAAGGCTACAGTAAAGAACAAGTAACCTCTACCCAGAATTGATGACTTATTTGATCAGTTGAGAGGGGCTTCAGTATTTTTCGAATATTGATCTGAGGTCTGGCTATCACCAGTTGAGGATTAGGAAGGATGATGTGGCTAAGACAGCATTCAGGACAAGATATGGCCACTATGAGTTCTTGGTGATACCTTTAGGTTTGACCAATGCCCCTGCTGCTTTCATGAGTTTGATGAATGAAGTATTCTGAGATTATTTAGATCAATTTGTAATTGTTTTTATTGATGACATCTTGGTGTACTCTAAGTCCTGAGAGAAACATGAACAGCATTTGAGGATAGTGCTCTAGACCCTTCGGGAGAAACAATTATATGGGAAACTAAGTAAATGTGAATTCTGGCTGGAGCAGATATCTTTCCTCGATCACATTATATCCAAAGACGGAGTGTCAGTTGATCCGTCTAAGGTTCAAGCAGTACTCCAATAGGAGAGACCAAAGACTGTGACTGAGATTCGGAGTTTTTTTTTTTTTTTTTTGGGGCTGACGGGTTACTATCGAAGATTTGTAGAAGGATTTTCCAAAATAGCAGCTCCATTGACTAAGCTCACGCGTAAGGGAGTTCCTTTTTTTTGGTCTGAAGCATGTGACCAGAGTTTTCAGGAGCTCAAACAGAGATTAACTACCGCACCCGTCCTGACAATTTCGAGTAGTTCAGGGGGATTTGCGGTATATTGTGATGCTTCTCACCAGGGTCTGGGATGTGTACTTATGCAGAATGGTCGAGTAATAGCTTACGGTTTTAGACAATTAAAGGACCATGAGCGAAATTATCTCACCCATGCCCTGGAGTTAGCTGCTGTAGTTTTTGCCTTGAAGATTTAGCGGCATTACCAGTATGGTGAGAAATTTTAGGTATTCACTGACCACAAAAGCTTAAAGTATATATTTGATCAAAAGGAGCTTAATATGAGACAGAGACGGTGGATAGAGCTCCTTAAGGATTATGACTGCGAGATTTTGTATCATCTGGGTAAGGCGAACATGGTGGCAGATGCTCTTAACAGGAAAAGTATGGTGTCGTATATGATGGTTAGAGAATGGGAGCTAATAGAACAGTTCGCTGGACTTAGGATTAATGTTGAAGAAGCAGAGGTTGGATTTGTGGCTAACATACAGATTGAACCTAGTATCTTAGATCAGATCAGAACAGGGCAGAGAATTGATCAGAGGTTACTAGACATGGTTAGCCAGGCAGAACAAACTTCGCAGTCAGATTTTACGGTCAGTGAGGATGGACTGTTGAGGTTCAGATGCCGAATTTGTGTTCCAAATGATGATGCCCTGAGACAGCAGATTTTGAAAGAGTCTTATTATTCCCGTTACACCATGCACCTAGGCAGTACCAAGATATACCATGATCTGCGAAAAGGTGTACTGGTGGACTGGTATGAAGCGGGATGTAGCAAAATTTGTGGCCAGGTGCTTGGTATGTCAACAGGTTAAGATTGAGTATCAGAAGCCCGCAGGTCTTCTTAAGCCCTTACCAGTACCTACATGGAAATGGGAGCACATAACAATAGATTTTATTATAGGGTTACCCAGGACCCAGAGAGGCTATGATACAGTCTGGGTGATTATGGACAGACTGACAAAGAGTGCCCACTTCCTTGCAATTAAGAGCACTGATTCTCTAGATAAGCTAGCAGAACTGTATGTCAGAGAGGTGGCACGATTACATGGAGCTCCTGTGAGCATTACTTCTGATAGAGATTCAATGTTCACTTCGAAATTTTGGACTCTTTTTCAGGAAGCTATGGGATCTCGACTAAATTTGAGCACCGCCTATCATCCTCAGACTGATGGTCAGTCCGAGCGGACTATTCAGACCTTAGAGGATATGTTAAGGGCGTGTGTGCTAGATTTTAAGGGCTCATGGGATGATCATCTGCCCCTCGCTGAATTTGCCTATAATAACAGTTATCATGCTAGCATTGGTATGGCTCCTTATGAAGCTTTATATGGCAGGAGATGTAGATCCCCGATTGCTTGGGAAGAAGTGGATGACCGAAAAATTATGGCTCCTGATTTAGTGGAACAAGCAGCTAAAGACGTTCAGATTATTTGTGATAGACTTCGGGCTGCTCAGAGTAGACAAAAGAGTTACGCTGATGTGCGTAGACGGCCACTTGAATTTCAGATTGGGGACTCTGTATTTTTGAAGGTATCTCCGAGTAAGGGCATCATGCGATTTGGAAAGAAAGGGAAGTTGAGCCCTCGCTTTATCGGTCCGTTTGAGATACTAGAAAGAGTGAGAGATGTTGCTTACCGGTTAGCTTTACCTCCACAGCTTGCTGGGATACATAATGTCTTCCACATTTCTATGTTGAGCAGATATAATCCGGATCCCTCCCATATCATTGAATATGAAGTTTTGGACATTCAAGGAGACATGAGTTATATGGAAGAACCTATCTGGATTCTTGATAGGAAGGAAAAAGGTACTTCGAACGAAGAGAATTCCATTGGTAAAGGTTCTCTGGAAGCATCACTCGACAGAAGAAGCAACTTGGGAACTAGAGAGCCTGATGAAAGAGAAGTACCCTCGCTTATTTGATGGACTCGAGTGAATTTGGAGGACCAAATTCCTAAAAGGTGGGGAGAAATGTGAAACCCGAGAATTTCTTAAGAATTTCATGTATGATCATGAAATGATGTTTAGAAATAAAAAATTAAGGTATTGGAAGTGAAAAAGTTAGTAAGGTTCGAGTTTTGTACTAAACCGAGCAAATGAGCTCGGAATTAGAAATAAATTCGGATTAAATTCATAAAATTCACAAAAATTATTCCGAGACCATAGAAAATTTATATAAGTTGAAATTAAATTGAAAAATCAAAATCAAGTGGAAATATAGAGGTTTCGGGGATCAAATTAATTTTTAAGGTAAATTGAAAACTTTAAGCCATTTTGCTCGGTATTGACCAAATCGCGCAAAATGGACTCAATCGGGAAATTTTTCTTAAACAAGTGACCCCTAAATTTTTATGAAACATACTAGGGACATATTATAACACTTGAGAAGTGGAAATTTGGAGAAAATAAGACTAGAATGAGTTTTTTGGAATTTTCTAAAGGAGAACAAAAATCTGTCCTGCTTCAGATTTCTGACCAACTCCCACATTTTGTCAACTTTGAAGACCTTCCGTTATTCAATTTGAGCCAAGTTTTTCAAGTCTGAAATTAGACTTATATAACTTCAAATGGGCATAAAAATCAACCCCATCAGACTTCTAGGCCGAGAGCAATCAATCCTCCAAGTTGCTCCAGGCGTCCTCCCTTTACCCTCCTTGTGAGATTTTTCTGGCCACTTTCCGGACAGATTCAGGTGTCGGCCAAGAAGGATAAAATCTTCCTCTACAAGTAATCTATAACGTATAAAAAATTCAGCCATAAATAAGTTCATTTGCTAGGTGAAAAACGCAAAATAAAAACGGTTGACGAATCTGCCCTGTTTTTGGTAAGTGAGGAATTTAAGATTTTTCATTCTTTGATCGGTTTTTGAGCTAGTTTTTCATGGTTTTGAGCTATATACATGTTTAATTTCAGTTGAGGATCAATTTTGTGGAAGAAAAACGTGGTCAACCTTGGTCAAACCCGAGGTAAAATTGATGGATGATGATAAAATTCATATATGTTGTTATTTGATGTTTTTAGAAGGTTTTTAGTTAAGTGAAATTATATGATTTAATTTATATGAAGGATTTGAGATCTGGACAGAATAGTGTTGATGTGTTTGTGGTGAAATTTGATGGATCTAAGGTTGTTAACGGTTAAATTTATACCGAGAAAGCCTGATTTATAGCTTAACTCAGTGTAAAACCGAAAAGTGAAAGAATTGAAAATTTGGCAAAGTGATCAACATGATTTATGGACTTGAATGAGTCATAAGGTTAATGAAGTAATGAAATGAGAAATTAAAATAATGAAATTGGTCAAAAAACGGGACTTAAATCGGTAAAACCGAGAAAATCGAAAAGTTGATCGAAAAGTCAAAATTGATCAAACTTCGAGAAGATAAATTAAAATTGAGTATGTTAAGATGAAATTGATCAATATATGATGAATTGGGATCGTTTTGGGCAGCTCGAGAATTTGGCACGCAAATCGAGATAATCCCGAGACCTGACGATTTTGCACTGCCCTAAGGTTTATGAGGTAAGGGGTGTAATTTAGCTTAATTCTGACCTATTTACATTCATGAAATGAATTATAAAATATAATTATGTTCATGAAATGATTTATAAAGCATAATTATATTTATGAAATGATTTATGAAGCATATTCAGATTTATGAATGATTTACAAAGCATATTTATGCTCATGAAACAATTTGATGAAGTATGTTTCGTTTTATGAAATGATTTATAGAGTATGAAACACATGAATATTTTATAGTTTTCTATATGACTTTATATTCATGTTTCAACGGAAACTTTGATGTTTTCCAAAAGTATTTAAGAAAAGAAAAAGAGATTTTGAGACTAGAAGGCTATTTATATGCATGGCAACTACTCGTGGCGCTCCGGCTCCGCCACTTGAGATGCCGATACGTAGGACCCTTATAGCGCTTGTCTTCACCTGTGTGGTGGTTGACTCGCTACTCGTGGTCTATGATGATGATTTCTGGTAGTATCTCGTGCCTGCGCAGTACGCAAGAATGTTTCCCGCACGGCGAGTGCCATCGGTGCCCGTGCCCTAGCTATGTGCTAGTATATGATAAGGAAGAGAAGATACTACCCATGTTTATGATTATGATTGCTGTACGACCCTGATCCAGTCTACAGCCCCCACCATGGCCATCGGTATGATTATGACCCTCTACGGAAGATGACGTATATTGCATGACTCAGATATAGCCTAGTCTCCATCTTTTGATAATGAGTCTTTATGAAAGAAAGTATGATGATGATTATGAAAGAAAGAATGATGATGTTCTTATGAAAGAAAGTATGATGATGATTATGAAAGAAAGAATTATGATGTTCTTATGAACGAAAGTATGATGATGTTTTCATGAAAGAAAACATGTTTTACATTTTCAGATGAAAAGATCTATATGATGATTTTACGAAATGAATTATGTATGATGAATATTTCATGAAAGAAAACTATGCATGATGATGTTTTCATGAAAGAAAGTATGATTTATGCTTTCAGATAAAGATTTGCATGATGATTTAGTGAAAGAAAACATGTTTTATGTTTTCAGATGAAAAGACATTCATGGTATTAAAAAGGAAAGTATACGCATTTATGATATTTTCCTGTATTAATGTTTTATGTACGAAATAGAATTTATACGTCCGATTGAATGATTATTTTTCAAGTAAGTTTATGATTTGATTTTCAGAAGTAAAGTATGAAAGTATACTTGCATGATTTTCACATGCTTTTTATAGTCAGAATTATTCTAAACATATTCCTTACAGAGCTTTTCCCCAGAAGCTCACCCCCTTTTTCTCCATCTCAGATATCCTGCAGTAAGTGTTACGCAGCTATCTACGAAGTACTTGTTCAGGTATAATAACAGATGTTTATTTCCAGACATGTATAATGTACAGATATGTGGGTGTATAATTATTACGGGATGTAATCATTATTTTTATGGATTAGTATGTAAACGTTCAAGAAACAATTAATATGTAGATGCTACTTACTATTTAACGCATGAGGTGGTTGGAATATACAAAAACTAGAAAATAAATAAAGAAAGAAAGAAGTGTCCTACACTGTACAGGAATACAACCTAAGTAGAGATTTAAAGTAGAAAAAAAAATTTTTTTGCCCTATTTTTCGCGCTTCCGGGGCGTTACAAAAACCATGTCGATAACCAACCCATGTCTCAATCTACACGTGCAAGCATAACTTCTCACTGTGACACACAGTCTACAGGAGGCTCCAGCACTGTCATATGCATGTCATAAAATTCTTGTGCCAGCGAAGCTCCAGCACAGCTCCATGCATATTCATGATATCAGAAAAACCCTCGTGTGAGCGAAGCTCCAGCATAGTTTCATAAAAATCAATGAAATCTGCATACAGCAACACTCCAGTATGACTTAAAATAATTATAAATCTAATTTAAATTCACATACGAGAAATGCTCTAGTACGGATGCATAAAACCAAGTAAAATCCACGTACAAGCACAGCTTCAGTACGGTAGTCATGTAAAGCAAGTTTGTAAAACTCAATGCGAGTAGTGCTCCAGCATGATTTAAAACTCATCAAAACATGATATGCTGCTCAATTTCACTAAAACAAATCAAAAATTACAACTGGCACCTAATTCGTGTCTTTTCATGTAAAAACATGAAATAAATAGTCAGCGTATCCATAATTTGCTTAAATTAAAGTAATATAATCATAGGAATATCAAAAACATGAAAATCATGCAATTTCATAGCCTTACTACCCTTTTTGAAATTTTCCTAACTAGGGGTAAAATCGTAATTTTCACATATACCTCGATTTTCGTAAAAATTATTTTTCTATTTATAGATACCTTAGGGAATTTTGTGTAATGTAAATAACCCCAAAAATACGCGCAGATATCTCTAAGCACTTACAAAATTCCCTTACCTCATTTTTCTGTATGGTCTGACTTTCCCAACTCTACCGATCACTCGATCCGTTTAGCTCCCAATATGTACTCCGGAGCTGTAGATAATCATTTATAGGGTTAAATCCAAGCATAATTATTCATATTTCACTTTTACTGGGTTTAATTTAAATCATTGGACCCGTTTTACTTTATTGGGCCTGATTTCATCTTAATGGGCATCGACCCATTCTCAGCCCGTTTCCACTTATTAAATCATTTCTTCGGATCTATTGGGCTCTCAATACCTATTAGGTTTCATTCCAAACTCTTTGGATAGCCCGTATATCATTTACGACCATTAATTCAAAAATACGAATATAATTTATTTTTATGCAGAAATTAATCTAAAATCTGCAAAATAAATTTCAATTGCGTAATAATCATATTATTGTCGTAAATGGGTTTTACTTACTTGAAATTATGTGATGGTGCGTAAATCGAAGTTCGATCGGCTCATGTTCAGAATTTATCGCCAAACTGCACAATTTATATTTAATTCCGGGTTATTTTTTCAATCAAATATAATTTAAATAAATTTTTTGAAAATCAAATCGGTTACTTTTGACCTCTTACCGACTTACCCGAAGTCCGGTGTATCCCTGAAAATTTTCCCCTTTTTTCCTTTTTCTCTTTTTTCTCCCTTTTTCCTCTCTTTCTTGGCTGAACCGATTTTGCCCGGTTCAGACCTGTTCGATCCAGCCGGTTCAGTCCAATTCGATCGGTTCAGGGCCTCGTGATCGGTTCTCCGCCGGTTTTCACCGCCAGAAGCTCCGTGGGGTCGTCCGATGCACGGATCTGGGGTCGGTTTCGTCCAAGGTCACCGAAAAGTGGTCGATCCGGCCTGTTCTCCCTTCCGGCGTCGGTGCCTTCCTCGTTTCTCGTCGTTGCTGGCGCTGACCGCCATTTTCCCGGCTGTTTTCGCCCCCATTCGGCTTGGCATCATGTGGGGGTCCTTCGGTGGCTGGTGGCTGGGGCCGAATCGGCGTCGATGGTCGCAAAATTCCCTTTCCTCTCTCGGCTTCTCTCTCCCTTCGCCGTTCGCCGCCGTTCGTAGTTCCTTTAGGCCGGTGGTGGCTCGGCTCTCGTCGGGCATTCCTTTCTTGGCCTCCATCGGTCGTCGGTCACCGGCAAGGGCTTGGCTCCTCATTCGTTTTCTGCTTCGTTTTCTATTTCTCTTCAGAAAATCGCGAAACGTGATTTTCTGTTTTTTTTAAAAAAAATATTTATTATTTATTTTTATTATTATTTTATTATAAAATCCAAAAATATCCAAAAATATCCAAAAATATCTAAAAAATTATATTTAATTCATTTAATCAACAAATGGATTTTTCGGTATTTTTTCGGCTTTTCGGTATATTTTTTGATTATTTTCGCAATTATTTTTTGAAGTGAAAATTTCAGTTTATTCCAATAAATTCATATCTTGATCAATTTAATCCGAAATTTAATTATTTCTTCGTTATTTATTAAGATTTCTCAATCCCATATTTTTAATTAAATTTTCTTGTCCCGATAAATACCGAGTTTTGATCTTTTGACCGTTTTACCCTTGCATGTGTTCGAGAATACCATTTCAATCCTTTTGCATTTTTCATTTCGTGTTTTGAATAAAATCGGGTCTTACAATCTAGACTTGACCTTGTATCCAGGTGGATAAACATGAAGCTGATAGCAACGATCTCTAGTTTGGCCTTGTGCATTGCACTATAGGGTATCAAATAGCGACCGCTATTTAGTGATAACGGGAGTGGGCGCTATCGCTATTTTTTAAATAGCGAGTGTGAAATTTTTTCACATCCGCAACGGTGGCAATTATCCGTTATGACCGTTATTGAGAGCCGTTATTACTGCTATCGAGAATCGTTATTACCGCTATCGACCGTTATTACCGTTATCGTTGGTTAAAAAAGTTATACGAAATAAAAAAAAAAATTACGATCACGATGACCGTAATGACTGCAATAATCTTCGTTATGTTCGAAACCATAATAAACACAACACAATCGAAAATATGACCACAACTGCAATTTAAATCTCTGCATTGCAGTGTGTACAAAAGGGACGATCACATTTAGCTTTAAATCCAAATGAAGAAGCATAAGCTAGACCAAAATTCGAGGCATTCACAAGAGAACCTTCAATAGAAGGCAAATTGCTATTGATGTTACTGTACTGTCACTTTTCTTGAACCACAAGAGCAAAAACTTTGGTGATGGAAGAGAGAGGCTCCATTATCAAAATCTAAGCACGAATATGTGCATAAGATTCATTTAATCCCATTAAAAACTGCATCACATATTCTTGCTATTGAAAATGCATCCACGCCTAGAAGCCAGCTGGAATTGCCTTAAAATCTTTAAGCTTATCCCACGAGATCTTCAGTTGTGTATAATAAGAAGTGACATTAAAACAATCTTGTGTGAAAGTAGATAAACGCTTCTTGATCTAGAAAATGCGAGGACCAATGCTATAATGAAACCACTCATGCAGATCTAACCAGATCTCAGCATCAGAAGCAATATAGATCAAGCTATCAGCAATATCACGAGACATAGAATTGAGAAGCCAAGAAACTACCATGTTGTTGCATCTTGTCCAAGCACCATAGAGCAAAATAATCTGATGAAGGTCGTGGAATGCTACCGTCAATGACTTTAATGGAAGTTATGTTTAATATATTTATTTATATATTTATTTGTTTATTATTTAATTTTATTCATTTAACAAATGTTAATTAATTTATTTAACACAAATTAATTAAATTATTTAATATGTAATTATTTTGATTTATTTAATTAGTTAAACTATTCATTTGCCTAAAATGTCAAGTTCATTTGTGGAGGTAAATAAATGTGCATTGCTTTAACTAAAAATACATAGGAGTCATGATTATGTTAAAAATATGCATTTTAAATTAGAAATGTTATTAAGTTTATACTCATGTTAAGAATATGTGATTTATTAATGAAATTTAAATTAGAAATATGATTAAGTTTATGATCATGTTGAGATATGTGATTTATTAGATATATGTTTAAGTTTGTACTATTATATTGGTTTAAAGGTAAATTAGTCAACAAAACAATTAATAAAGGGGAAAAATAGGAAAAAAATATTTTCCCCTTGAATTCTAAAATATATTAGAATGCGAAGGAAATCATTTTACCTCTTATTTCCTTTCATTTTGGTACTGTTTGTAATATTAGATTACTGATGTGAGAGAAAATATGTGAACCAAATGAGGTAATTGTATTACGGAAAAAAATTTTGGGGGAATCTAAAATTCCCTGAACTAAACTTCCTTAAAGGATTGATTCAATTGTGTAAAGTTCTATTTGGTTTCTAAGTAAGAACAAACCATGACGAGAAGTATTGTATTCAAATCCTCGTCAAAATAAATTCTATTAAGACAGATGTAACAAAGAAATTCGAGCGATGATTAGTCTCATACTTAATGTGATATGAAGATATTCTATAATTTTTTTTAAATGTACCAATATTTTTATGTGAATTATGTTTATGAGACATGTACGTATATTATAATTTTATGTACATATCTGCAGGCTTCTTTGTGTATAAACCATGAAAAGTACTTGGGTACAAAATTTCCTAGTTTCAATAGTATTAATTTATGGTTTAAGCCAAGGGATTGTAGTTTAAGTTTTTTTTTTTTATTTAAATGTTCGGCATAATTACTTTCTATAGTCGAATTGTACAGGTTCTCCTTTAAATATTTGTTTATATAATTAATTCAGTTGTGACTAAATACATTGCTCTTAACATGTCTATTAACCTTCAATGGCTTGAACCCTGCATGAAACTGATGTTCATGTGTTGACAATTGAAAACTAATTATTCAAGTGCCATATTGATGGCGAGCTTGTCGTTAATAATGATGACAAGTCCATTGGCGTAAGAATAGTTGATGTGATGTTGAATGAAATTATTACGTTAAAAGAACCATTGTGAAAGGTTGGGGAGAAATTAGGAAAGAAAGTATAGTGAAAAGTGTTGAAGTATACATTGATTTCGAAAGAAAAAAAATGAGTGATTTGGTTAATGATGTTAATTTGAAAGATTTATTCAATTTTAATGATTGATTCTCAAATTTGGCTTTTCAGTTGAAGAAATTGAATCTTCCAATCAAAATAATTGACATTTTTTATTTTGAGAAATAATGTATTAATTTTTGACCACCTTACGTAATAAAATTCATTTTGCCTATAAAGAAAAGAATAGTTAATTTATGTAATTTTATTATTTTTTATTGATTATTAAAAATATATATTTTTAATAAAATAATAATAAAAAATGATTTTACCCTTTTATTTATTTATTTATTTTTACCCATCACACTGGACTCCCTGCGCCGAAATCCAAACGAGGCCTTATTCTACTCAAGATGCTATAATTAGTTTAGGATGGTCTCAAATTGGCAACCTACCAATTTAATATGGCAAATGAATTTAACTACAAATTTCAGAAGAATAGCAAAATTTTATTAGTGTTGATTGTAAAGCATAATGATGTCTTTGACATTTAACAATGTAAAAAATGCTGTCATTGTTGAAAATTTTGTCAATGTCACAACCTCTCAACTCAAGATGCAATGGAATGTAGACTGGTTGCCAAGTCTAAATTTATTACTTCAATAGTTTTTGAGAAATTAAAGCTGCAACAAACAATCAATCAGCACAAGCCATCAAATTCGAGATGGCATTTCTTTTTCTTTTCTTTTTTTAATTTTTCAAATAAATATTAACTATTAATATATATTAAAAGAAAAAAATAAGAAAAATAAAAAATTGAAGAGAAAAATAAAGAAAATAATAATAATTAAACTTTTAGGATTAATATATTATATACTGTCAATAAAATTTTTTGACTCTATAAATAAGATTAGAATGATAATATATGTTTTATTTTATTTATTTTTTATTTTGTTAATATATTTAAATAACACATGTTATCATCCTAAACTCACTTGTGAAATCAAAAAAATTTTACTAAAAGTGTATAAAATAATTATCCAAACTTTTATTGAGCTAAAACCCCAATAAAAATAATATTAATATCTAATACACCGTCGTGGAGTTTTTTAACTTCACAAGTGAGGTTAGAATGATAACACATGTTTTATTTTATTTATTTTTTATTTTCTTAATATATTTGAAAGGCATGTATTATCATCCTAATAAAAAAACTTCACTAACAACTTATAGAATAATTATCCATAAAAATAATCCAATTGATTAATTTATAATTTAATAAGATTCAAAGGTTGAAACAAATTCCAAACAATGATCCAAAAACTCAAGCAAAAATTGAACTATAAACTCAGCTTAATCAAACCGAATCATTTTTATTCCCGAACTTCAACTAAAATATATGTGACTTGAGTAGAAATAGCCTTAAAAGAATTAACACAATTGAATTCATCTTATTCCAAATAATAATTTGAAAAAAAAAAAACCATAAATTTGCTAATTAAATTTGAATAATTCAAATATTGACATTTTCTTCTAAAAGAGAGCTGATTGAGCCAGTGATCATCGAGAAAAAACTCAGCTCTCAACACCAACGTGCATTTTTTAGGATATTGGACATTGCATTGAAAATGAATCACCTAACTCCACTTATAGAGTCAGAAAACTTCATATATATGTATAGAGAGAGATTATATATAATGCATTGACAGTGTATCAAAACTATCCACTATCAATTAACAATATACTGTTATATCATTAATGAATAAAACTTAAAAATGCATGAACCCTTAAAAGTAAATATTAATGAAGTTTTCAAATTTATTTTTAAAAATCTATACATTTTAAAGTTTTGCTCATTAATGATGTGATATTATATGATTGACTGACAGTATATAGCCTTTTAATACACTGTCAGTGAATATATACACATACACACGCATATATATATTTTTAAAGACTGATGCCTGACTCAATACCTGTAACTCAAGATTTTAACCTGATAGCATTCAACCAGTTGAGTAACTAACACTACCAAAGTCTTGCCACCTCTTTAATTAGTTTTTAAGATTGAATACTGCTCACCCAAAGCTTTAATACATACACTAGACATGTCATTGGGGCTTTCTACTATTATAGCAGTCTAGTTTCATCTCCAAGTAGTTGTCTGAATGCTACAAACCTCAATAGCAGCTTAGCATCTGCGTTCAGCTAAAGACAATTGCACTTTTGGTTATTTTTATAAACTTACCCTCCTGGGATCCTGGCATGTGGGAGACTTAGCAAAGCTCGAGCAGCTACCAACCTTGGCAGTCGATCTGTGTGTTTTCACCAATGGAACCAGTGACTGGACAACATCTGCCATCAACGGCCTGTAGTCAGCCTCTGGTTGCACACACATTGCAGCAATAGCGGCAACCTGAATAACTTCTTTCATTGAGTATTGACCTTCCAGTGCCGGATCCATAATATGTACAACCTTTTCCCTATCTGTTAACCGAGGCAAAGCCTTTGACACAAACAGCAGACAAGCACTGAAGAATGAGGAGAGAAACAGATGCAAGGATTTGCTACTAAAGAGGTAACTAGAAAAGAGAAGAACTTAAACAATTATTCAGGAAAAACAGAACAATGTTAAATCATTAGCAAAAAGGATGAACTTAACCATCATAGAATAAGATACCACATTGCACAGGCTTTAGCTCAAGAAAGAAATGAAACTCACCCATGATACAAGAACACCTTCCCCATGAGGTCTCTTTGCATCAACTGGTACTCTGCCCGTAAGCAACTCCAAAAGAACAACACCGTAACTATACACATCTGATTTTGTAGTTAGATGACCCGTTAAAGCATATCTGCACAGCATGAAAACCAAATCTAATATCAAAATGAGGCAGTTATAATGTAATAACAGAACTGTCAAGTATTAAATTAACAACAATTGCCCCTCCACTTGGGAGTAAGAGTATATGTTAATTCACATACTCAGGAGCAACATATCCCTGGGTGCCCAATACTCGAGTTGAAACATGTTCTCCTGCTTTGTCAGATCCAAGCTTGGCCAATCCAAAATCAGAAACTTTGGCATGAAAGTTTTTGTCCAAAAGGATGTTACTGCTCTTAAAATCTCTGTGAATCACTGGAGGGCTAACATGTTCATGGAGACATTCCAATCCCTTAGCAGCTTCCAGAGCTATTCTCAAACGGGTTTCCCAATCCAACTTTAAGGTTGCATTTTTAGAGCCTGCATTTTATGGAATACATACAACCAGTAAAATCATTTTTTAACAATACGATTCTCCTGCATCAATCAATCATCTCAAATTGGGCTAAGCCAGATCTTTTTCCAGAAAAGATGATAAGAGCTTGGACAACATTATGTAACTCAGCTTTAATTTAGCCAAAGATAGAGTTAAAGTTAAGCTCGTAAATGATCTTGATTGGATAAACTGAGATTAGGTATATTACAATTGAATCAACTCAAATGATTCAAGGGAAGAATACCTAGCTAAGCTCTAAAGCATTTCTGAAAATTAAAGATCATCATTGTAGATTGATAAAAAGAGGACTAATGAAATTTTTTTTTAAAAATGTAATTTATATATCAATCCTTCTAAACTTCTATTTGCACCCCATTTTTACCTTTTGGGACTCCCAAAAAGTGCATGAACATTTTATCAATTTAGAGGAAGTGGAAAGAAAAAACTGCAGACATACAGTGCAAAAAAGCAACCCTGTTTTAATATTCTTGATAATAAATTGTCAGTCTGAATAACGAAAAAACCCAATTAACGGTTCATGGACATCAAAGTTTTAATAGCTAAACATTACTAACTTACCACTAATGTGATACAAATGTTCCTGCAGACCACCATTTGCCATAAACTCATAAACAAGCAATTTACGACTACTATCTGAGCAATACCCAATCAAAGCAAGCAAATATGGAGAGCGCAGCTGACTTAGCAGTTCCACCTACAATTAGATATGGTCAATCAATTGATATAAACCACTCCTTAAAATGACAAAATCATTTCCTGCCTAAACTAGTTAAGCAGAAGCAGAAGCAGAAGCAGTAGCAGTAGCAGTAGCAGAGTGAAACTTAATGCAAAAGAGATCATATCTTTCATAACTTTTTTCGTACATTTTTTCCCTTGCATAAATATAAATAATGAAGTAAGCTGAATCATGTATCGTTCATTGGTTACTTTGACACATCTCAATTACAGGTTATAAGACATTGGAAAAGAGAAATTAGAATGATAGTCAGTGTACCTCCATTTTAAATTCCTCTTCTCCCTGTTTTCCTGCTTGATCCATTAACTTGATGGCAACTTTCCTGCCATTACTAAGTACTCCCCTATATACCGACCCAAATCCACCATGGCCAACAACATTAGACTTGCTGAAACCACCAGTTGCAGAATGTAACTGCTTAAAAGTAAAGACGCGAAACCCTTTGTCCATAACAACTTCAAGATCGGTAGAGCTAGCTTTGTCCTTACAATCAACCACTGTAAACAAAAAAATCACCATCCATCACGTTGCATAAAAAGGAATATTAGGACTGAATCATACAGCTCAATCAAAGCAACGATTTCATTTTTGATGATTACTTATATTTTGTCCCTTACTTCATACCATCATAAATCCAAAGTCCCAAAAGACCCCAGTTAATAATATTAAAATGGTAATAATAAACTTCTGATCATTAAAAAATTAACAAAATTAAATTTACAAAAATAAGATTGAAAGATGATTAAATACTGCAGAACAAGAAAAATAAAGGGCTATATCATAAACTGAACAAGATAAACCAAATATCTATAGTTCTCTCTGGTCCTTTTTCCAAATATTTTGAAAGAAAAATAAACTCATTTTTGAATGCAATCAAAATGGAGTACAATTATTTTAAAAACAGAGAATGCATTTTTTTTCCCAAGTATCTTGCTATACTCATATCTGCTACATTGTTGACAAATCCAACTTTAAAAAGAAAAAAAGAAAAAAGTGTAGTTTATTAAGTAAGCATTGGAGCAATGGAAGCAAAGAAACTTACTGGTAATTTGGGATTTGGAGCGCTTAGAGAGGACCTTGTTTCGAATATAACAATAGTAACTAAAAGCCACTAAAAGCGAAGCGACAGCCACTGAAGCTAGCACTACAATGGCTACCAACGTAATGCGCTCTTTCCTCCTATAATATGAATATGAATACTCTTCCTCCCTCTCCATTTTCCCTTTCTTTTCTCTACCTTGTTTTAAAACCCTAGCTGAAAGAAGAAAGACTTTCAGCCTCAACTTTGAGAGATTCTCTCTCTCGCTGTGTCAGTGTGGGCTTTGCCGTTTTCTTCATCTCTGGCGCGGACAGAGAGAAGTTGAAGTGGTTTAGTCTTTTTCTTTTTTGCATTTGAGTACCTCAACTTCATAACATTTCTTATTTATGATTTTTAATTTTATAATTTATAATTTCATTTATTCAATTAAATTTTAAATACGTACATAATCTAAACTAAAGTTCTCATTAATTAAAAATATTTATTATTTATTTGATAATAATAAAAAATTAATTTTACACTTTATACAATTTGATTTTTTTTTTATCTCCAATATTTTAATTTAACTACTTAATTATTAATTTACACTTCATTCTTATATTTTAAGAAGAAAAATAATGGTATGTGATCCTTTGAGAGATTTAACTTACTAAAACATAAGAAAAGAAAAGGAGATAAATAACGAACATTCTTGAATCCCAAATCTCATGCCAACTTAAGTCCAACGTAAATAGCTACAATTTGTTGTATTTGAAATACAAATACTACACACACAAAGAGATGATGTAATTTCCTCTTGCACCCATTATAGG
Source organism: Firmiana major (assembly GCA_033439115.1). NCBI lineage: Eukaryota > Viridiplantae > Streptophyta > Magnoliopsida > Malvales > Malvaceae > Firmiana > Firmiana major. The sequence goes on from CM065904.1 coordinate 63,803,770, forward strand.
ACTTTAACCTAATTAAGACAAGACTGTCCAATAAAGCCTCAAATTTAGCAGCCTTAAGTTTTGGGGAAAAGATAAGAGTAGCTAAGCTAGGCTGGGCTTGCTAAATGTACGAAATTTTATTTGATTTTAAAATATAATAAAATATTTTATATATAAACACACATGTGTGATAAATTTATTATTACAAATAGTTATATATATATATATATATATATATATATATATATATATATATATACTAATATTTGTGCTAGAATGATTTTGTTAAGTATCAGTTTTTTCTTTAAATTGTAATTTATTAAGTTGTTGAAAGAATCTTTTAAATGTATTTATATTAATGCTTAAATAAATATCAAAAATCACTTTCTTCTTTAAAATTAGTGACATATTAAGCTGTTTGGAGAATAAATCATTTTTTATTTATATACTATATAATTATAATTTATTTAAAATATCACATATATATCAATCAAATATCAAACAACAATTTCATAAAACTTTTCATAACAACAAAAAGCATAAGAAAATCATAAAAAAATAATGGTATTTGTAAAAGATTAAATATTACAATTAGAATTAATGGTATTTGTAAAAAAATAAAAATAAAAATAAAAAACTGCTAATGCTGAATTGGAAAATATTAAATATTACAAATAGAATTAATGGTATTTGTAAATGCTAAATTGATAAATAGTTATGTTAAAATGATAAGATTTTGGATAGTATATCAAGGGTCTATTTGGCCTAAGCTTGAACTTTTATAAAAATGTACTATTTGAGTAGAGCTTTTTTAAAAGTAATGTTAAAAAAAATTAAATTAGCATTTGACAAATTTAATATAAAATTACTGTAGTATGTTAAAAACTATTTAATAGAATTTTTGTATATTTTTAATAAATGTAAAAATAAAATAATAAACTATATTAAATTAAATCACAAGTTTTAATTGACACAAATAAATAAAATAAAAATAATTTACTAATTAAAATAAAAAATTAAATAAATATAAAAATTGCACAAAATAAATCAATTAATATAAAATAATATAATCCATTTTATAATTTGTGAATTATTGAAATGCAAAGTGAAAATGTTAAAATTTTAACTAAATAAATGTTATTATGTCACACCCCAAACTTATTGATTCAAATTCGGAAGCCAGAAATTTTGAGTCAGTTTCGCGCTTTCACTTTTCCTATCGTTTGTATGTGTTTGTGGTAGACTACCTACGCGTCGATTATCCCTTTCGACTCTCTATAGGTCCCCACTAAACTAAAAGTGGTTTTCAATTATTTATACCTAAAATTCCACAAGTTCGAAAACTTTCATATTTCATTACATTATAATAAATTTCATCAGACGCAATAATGATCATAAAAAACTGAATATATATCAACTTCAACAAAATTACAGTCCACAACATGTCTATATCCCAACCCTCTCACGAGTGTACACCATGAAACTTACATACTGTGTCAACATATAAATATATATATCCACCGTACAAAATATACCTCGGTGGAAACCCGGTTGTCTCAAAAATGTGACAAAATCCGCTGAATCTCGCACTGCCTTAATCTGGGGGAGGAAGGAGGGGGGTGAGTTTTATGGAAAACTCAGTAAGCAATTATGCAGCTACTGAAAACAAAAATTAGTTTCATACAGACCCTCATGCCTTACATTCAAATCAAATCCAAACCGACAAACATACAGCTTTTATAAAACAGGAGCTAAGTAAAACAATGTCATCGAAAAGTAATTTCCTTTGGAAAAAGTATTCATATCACAAAATTAAAATCCATCATAGAATTCGAGTGCAAATTTCAGATTTTCGGATACAGAAATCAAATTTCAAATAGATATCACTTATACATACATATATCACAAAATCAAATACGAACACAGAAATTAGATATTTATACAAAAGTTGTATACGGATGCTGAAGTGTAAATGCATTAGGTACAACCTTATCAAATGGCACTGTAGCTATCAGTGCAACGAACTCCCTATTTTCTAGGGCGCTATCTATGACCATAGACCTGAGCCAGTCTCGTGGGCCAGACGACACTGGCACCTATCGCCTCAGGATAGGCCAAACTGTTCCCGATTTCTTTTCAGGGGAACCCTTACAGTAGGTGTACCAAAATGATTTAGTCTTACAACAAATACACGTGTAGCACTTAGTTCCCATCAAGGATTCTAGAGATGGCTCCCACGGTTTTTAAAACAAAATTTTAATATACTTTTCTCAAATCGAATTTATTTGGCATGAGGTTTAAATCTAAATGCGGAGTTTTTTGTACAAATGAACTAAATATATATTTTTAAATATCTCAACGAAAAACTTATTGTATTATTTATTTACTTATATATATATATATATATATATATATATTTAAACAGAATTTACAAAGATCAAACATAATTTCATATCACTGCAAAATATTTCAGAACAAAATAGTTAATTAAATTTATAGACTGTATAATTACTTACCTGTACTTGACACCAATAACGAAGCTAGTTTACTTCTCTCGATTCTTCTAAACGGTTCCCAATTTCATCTACCTAAAATTTTGTATCATATAAATCATTAAATAAACTTGATAATTTCCAGAACAGAAAATTTGCCATCACTGCCAAGCTATTTCATTTATCTATTTATTTCTTTGTTACCTCTCCGCATCACAGTCACGCCAGTTGCAGTGTGGCAAGACGCCCTTCTGCTGTAGTTTTACTTCTCCTCGGTTCCAAGGTTTCGTCCTTTGTTTCCAGTTGTTTCTACTTCCTCTCGGTTCACTCTTCCTTTGGTTCAATCAGTCATCATCACTGCCAGCACCGGTCCTCCTCTAACTTTGCTGCAGTCGGCTACTCTCCCTGCTCTCTTGCTCCCCGATTCAGTCTCCTTCTGGTTTCACTCTCTCTCACTTCTTTTCTCTCAGTCCCGTTTATGTTTTCTGTTTATATACAGAAAATTGGGCAAAACAAGTTTGGTGATTTTTTTTTTTTGCTTGTCATTCAGCCCCTGCCAGACCTCCTGCCACACGCTACCCCTCTTCTTTCTTTCTATTTCATTTCCGTTTACCTGCCTTTCTGTTCATCATCATCATCAATTAAATTTTTTTTTTTACTATTATTATTTTATTAAGAAAAAGCTGAACGTTACATATTAAAATTAGTACTTCTTGAAAAAGTTTTAATTTATAACTTCATCAAAAAACTAAAATTTGCTTCTTATATAAGTTAAAAAATTTTAAAATTTGAGAGTCAGATGTCTGATTTCTGCTTCTGCAATAGACAAATTTTTTCATAAGTTAGGTCAAACATACACTAAAAACTTAAAGAAATCTAAATTAAAAATTACTTGAATTGAAAAATAATTGATGTGTGTTGTTGAATTAAAAAAAATTAAATATCACAATTACTGATAACACATGTCCACAACTTAGAAAGAGACTAACAATAAACTTCTTGATTGGGATACTAATCAAATAAACAAAAATTGAAGGTTAAAATGTTGCTTATGTGTCAAAAAAATAGTATACGCATATAAGCAATGTTTTGACATGTGTGCATTTATATTGTAATATAATATATATGATTTTATTTATTTGAGAAAGTAATAATTTTAAATATTTAAATAATATATATGATATTGACAATTTATTTTTATACTTTTTCAATTTAGTTCATACAAGTATTTTCTAAAATGAATTAAAATTATTTATTTATAATATAAATATATAGATATCAATTTATATTTTATTTATTTTTCTAAATAGATAATACTAAAATTATTTATATTTTAAATATTTTTGGATTAGATAATATTTTAATTTATTTTAAAAAATTTTGTTTTAAAAAATTGAGAAATTTTAAGGATTAAAAAAATTTTAGGAAAGTGAAAAAGTTCGATATTTAATGTTAGTTGGCTTAGGTGTACTAGTTGGCTTAAGTGCACAAGAAGTTAGTGGATGTTTACATGTCATTCAAAAAATATGTCTATGTAAGCATCATTACCAATTTTTATGTATCTTGTAATATATTATTATTATTATTATATTTTCAATTTCCATTATATATATTAAACTAATAAAACTTTGTTTTCATTTTCGAATATGTTTATTAATTGCATTTGGGTTTTATTATTTTTGACACTTGTCCATTTATTGTAGGTATGTATCTTTAATTCATAAATCTTGTGGAGATTCAACCAAATATGTGTATATCCTAGTTAGAAATAAATCATATATTATGAGTCAATATTGAATTTTGATATTATATTTCAATTTCATTGAATTTCGTCACTATAATTTTAATTTTATTGACAATTTTATTATTATATTTTTAATTTCATTTATTAAACGAAAATGACATTGTCAAAATAGGTTGGCCTAAGGTAGGCCCACGAAGGGTTGGGTGAAAAAGGTCTCTTCTTAAATAGACTAAAAAATTATAAATCCAAATCCGACCTTCATGATTAATGAGTTAAATGGATTGATTCAGCTTGTATAATTAAAAAATAAATAAAATAAAAATTATAAATTTATATTGATCATCTCATTTTTTAGTAAGTAAACAAAATAAAATTTTAAAATAGACATCAAACAATAACATCAATTAAATTCATATTAAATCCATAATCATATTCATTAATTAACAATCATAATATAAATTATCTTAATAAACTTAAAAACTAAAAAACATAACAACAAATCTCAACAATAATAGAAATCAAAAACATAATATAATAAAGATGGTAGATTTCATGTCCTCTAATGTCATCAAGTCGTTATTTCTCGTTGACATTCAATTTATTTTCAACTTCATCATCTATCAATATAAGTAAAGAACAATATAAAAATTCATAAGAATTAAACTTATAAATAAATTATAAAATATAAATTTTAAATATAATTAGAAAAACTAAAAGAGATAAAAGAATAGACTCGTTTAGGCTTGACTAAAATCTATTAAGGTCTTGTTGTGCATGATAAAAGAATAATAAAAGAAATGCATCACGTGGCACACAAATAAAAGATGTGAGAAATGATACAAACCCTGAGTAAGATAAAAAGGGCAAAAATGTAATTAGTGACAGAGAAATCCCTATAAATAGGGGTCAGGTACGATTCGTTAACCTAAGTCTCTATTTCCCCTACAGAAACTCTGTCAAATTCTGGGTCTGACTTAAGCATCGGAGTGCAAACGCAGGGAAAGCCCTGCGTCCCTCTGATCTTTATTTTTCTTGCAGAGATTTCGACAACACGTGGCACGAAGGACGTCAGCAATTCGTCATTGTTGTTTCAGGCAACAACAATTGGCGCCGTCTGTGGGAAATGGAAGAAAAGCTTTTGACAGCGATGGTACAGATACGTTCAACAGCAATCAGAAGTGAAGAAAGTGAGGACATGGCGAGCTCCCCAATGGCGGACTTAGGTGATGGAGTTCAGACCGAGAGAGGGTCGGAGATGATGACGATTCCCGTAGCTGAATTCGAAGCCATGCAGAAGCAGGGGGAAGAAACCGTCGAAGCCCTGCGGACTATGGTTGATTTGTTCAAAGGAGCTTTTCCGCAAGTGAACCTGCTGCAGACTGTCCGAAATTTGGTAGGAGAAGGGCGAATTGGGCGGAATCCTGGCGCGCAAGACCCTCACGGCAGGGGAGCGCGAGACCCTGCGCAAGACTCTCGCGGCATGGCTGCTGGAGACCCTCACGGCAGGGGAGCGCGAGACCCTGCGCAAGACTCTCGCGGCATGGCTGCTGGAGACCCTCACGGCAGGGGAGCGCGAGACCCTACGCGAGACTCTCGCGGCACGACTGCAGGAGACCCTCATGGCAGGGGAGCGCGAGACCCTGTGAGAGACTCTCGTTGCATGGCTGCTGGAGACCCTCACGGCAGGGGTGTACGAGACCCTCGCGGCATGGCTGCTGGAGACCATCACGGCAGGGGTGCGCGAGACCCTCACGGCAGGGCTACAGGAGACCCTCGCGGCACTCTGGCGGCAAACCCTCGCGGCACTCTCGCGACAGATACTCGCGGCACTCTGGTGACAGGGGCACACCCGCGATGGACCCTCGCGGCACAGTTCCGACAGACCCTCGCAGTACACGCGCGACAGACCCTGGCGGCAGACCCTCGCGGCACGCTCGCGACAGACCCTCGCGGCACTCCCACGGTAGACCCTCGCGGTGCTCCTGCGCCAGACCTTCGAGGTAGGGGTGCACGAAACTCTCACGGCATGGCCGCGCAAGACCCAACGCTGGGATGCCAGCTCACGCGGGACCCTTCTGAGCGAGACACTCACGGCAGGGGTGCACGAGACCCTATGTGTGAGACTGAGGAAGATATGAGGCGTCAGGGTATGAGAGACCCTGTGCGTGAGACCTCGAAAGGCTTGCGGCGTCAAGTTACAGAAGACCCCATGCATGAGACTCCAATGAACTGGAGATATCAGAAAGTCAAAAAACTGCGGCGTCATGGTACAAGAAATTCAACACGGGAGATTGTTGATGGTCGGAGACGCCAAAGTACTAGAAACCTTGAGGGTCCGGCTCGAGTAGATTTTGGATATTTAGGCGTCGAAGATCCTTGGCCCCAGAACACAAACGACCCGCCAAACAACGGAATCAAAGATGCGGGAATGATAGGGTCTCATGTTGAGAGAGACTCAGAAATAGATCCAACAGAAATCTTGAAACTGGAATGACAAACTTTCAATCTCAGACTCGTCAAAAACGAACTCAGGGTAACAGGAAAGAAACTATGGATTACGGCCAAGCTGATGCATACGATGCTAAGAAAGTGCAAAACAAACCTGTGTCCAAGGCACAAGTTGCCACAAATATGAAAAGAATGGTGGAACAAATCTTAGAAGAGAAAAAGTTGGTTCCAACTGAAGAAAACCAGAGGAGGAGAATCCAATTCAGTACAACGATCATGAGAAAACCACTGCCCCCAAAATTCAAAATGCCACAAATGACGACGTATGCTGGAAAAACTGACCCTTATGACCACATTCAGAACTATGAGTCATTGATGCTATTACATGGATGGGAGGATGAGATCATGAGTAGAGCATTCCCCTTAACTTTAACTGACCATGCACTAAAATGGTTTAACAGTTTGCCGGAGGGGTCTATTTCATCTTTCAATCAATTAAGAAGCAAATTCCTGAAGGCCTTTATGATAAAAAGCCAGAAAAGGAAGGAGACCACCTATCTGCTTACCTTAAGGCAGGAGAGCAAGGAATCACTCAAAAGCTATGTGGATCGATTCCGTAATGCTACTCTTGAAGTACATGATCTACAAGTTGGAGTAGCTGTAACAGCTATGCTATAAGGGACAAGGTCTGAAAAGTGGCAAGAGTCGCTATCTTTAGATCAGCTGACGACGATCTCAGACTTGTTCTCTAGAGCAGATAAATATATCACTCAAGAGGAAGTGATGAAAATGATACCGACGCTGAACTACATATAAGGGAGTTCAAAGAAAAGAAACCCTTACCATCGTCGGGCTACCTAAGCCATCACCAATGCCTTGAAAGAAGATGGAAAGGTCACAAGGCAAGAGGATAGCAAAAACGCGGAATATCAACCACTTGCAACTACACTGGCAGCGAGACTTTATGACATTTAATATTATTTTTTGTTAATTCAACTATGGGTTGAAATTTAATTTGTTGAACTATTATTTATGCCATATTGATATTTTATTAGCTGTTGAGATTCGCACATAATTGATAAATGACTGATCGCACCAGCTACACATGTGCAGGGCCTTGAAACGAAAAATGCGCGAGGTAAGCCACACACTCAACCAACCAAAGGGCTTGAAGCGAAAAATGCGCGAGGTAAGCCACGAAGAAAATGTGCGAGAGCTTGAAGCGAAAAGTGCGCGATGTAAGCTAAGCACACAACCAAAGGGCTTGAAGCGAAAAATACGCGAGGTAAGCCACGAAGACAATGTGCGAGAGCTTGAAGCGAAAAGTGCGCGATGTAAGCTAAGCACACAACCAAAGGGCTTGAAGTGAAAAATGCGCGAGGTAAGCCATGACGAAAATGTACGAGAGCTTGAAGCGAAAAGTGCGCGAGGTAAGCTAAGCACTCAATCAAGGGCTTGAAGCGAAAAGTGCGCGATGTAAGCCATGAAGAAAATGTGCGAGAGCTTGAAGCGAAAAGTGCGCGATGTAAGCTAAGCACACAACCAAAGGGCTTGAAGCGAAAAATGCGCGAGGTAAGCCACGAAGACAATGTGCGAGAGCTTGAAGCGAAAAGTGCGCGATGTAAGCTAAGCACACAACCAAAGGGCTTGAAGCGAAAAATGCGCGAGGTAAGCCATGAAGAAAATGTGCAAGAGCTTGAAACGAAAAATGCGCGAGGTAAGCTAAGCACTCAACCAAGGGCTTGAAGCGAAAAGTGCGCGAGGTAAGCCACGAAGAAAACGAGCAAGGGCTTGAAGCGAAAAATGCGTGAGGTAAGCCACGCACCCAAACAAAGGGCTTGGAGCGAAAAATGCGCGAGGTAAGTCACGCACTCAAACAAGAGCTTGAGAATTATACGACCAGAGAATTTGACTTCAGAATCTAATGTAAGGACTTGACCTGAGGCTACAATGAGAACATATGTACTCTTCCGTAAGGTTATACCTAGCGAAAGAGTGGGGAGCAATTGTTGTGCATGATAAAAGAATAATAAAAGAATGCATCACGTGGCACACAAATAAAAGATGTGAGAAATGATACAAACCCTGAGTAAGATAAAAAGGGCAAAAATGTAATTAGTGACAGAGAAATCCCTATAAATAGGGGTCAGGTACGATTCGTTAACCTAAGTCTCTATTTTCCCTACAGAAACTCTGCCAAATTCTGGGTCTGACTTAAGCATCGGAGTGCAAACGCAGGGAAAGCCCTGCGTCCCTCTGATCTTTATTTTTCTTACAGAGATTTCGACAACACGTGGCACGAAGGACGTTAGCAATTCATCATTATTGTTTCAGGCAACAACAAACTTATTTAGACTAGGGTAAAAAGATTTCTTTTCTAAATGGACAAAAATGTAGTAAGCCTCTATTAAATGAGCAAGGTCGGGTCGACCTAATGGACCTAGCTCGTTTTGATAGTGCTTGTGACAAATCATAATATTTCACAAAACATTGGATTAATTTAAATGAGAAATTTTATCATTGTACTTTTAATTTTATCGATTTTTTACTATACATAATATCTTTATAATATTTCAGATAATATTGAAATGTGATTTTAAACTTCGATTTCGTTATATTTTTTTCAGTTTACTTTTGATTGTATTAAATTTTATTATTTTACTTTAATTTCATTTATTATTGAAATAAAATAAAAATCCAAATATTTCACAAATATTTTGTTAATTTAAATGGCAAATCTTATTGTTTTAGTTTCAATTTCATTAAATTTTGGAAAAAATAATTAAATTAGAATATTTCAAATAATATTTTGTTAATTGAAATGGTAAATTTTATATTTTAATTATTTAATCTTTAAAAATAATAAAATCGAAAGTACAATGAAAAAATTTAAGGACATTGAAAATATAGTGGAAAAATTCATTGTGTTGTGGCGTCCTAGCTCAACCGGTAGCGACCCACTCAACCATATTGTTCGCTTTGAGCCCCGCCTTTATGGTCTTGCCCTCACGGCTTTATCGCGTCCTTAGAGGTTCAAACCTAAGACCTTAAAGTCTTTGTTCTGACAAAGATGATACCAATTGATCTACTAGAACAATTAGTATTATCTTTGTCAGAACAAAGACTTGTCTTGGGTTCGAACCTCGGGACTCAAAGCAGACAATACAGTTGAGTGGGTCGTTACCGGCTGAGTTAGACGTCACAACACATTGAAAAAAATTAAAACGATAATTTTGATCTTATTATAGAATTCCTTGACCGTGAAGTATAATGATACATTTTACTCTTTATCCTTGAAATTTACAATTGATATTAGTGTTACATTCGTCATTTTAAGAAATTTAACATTGACCGAAAAATGTTATTAACAATGAGTATGTTTCAATTAATTTATGAATAAATTAAAGAGCAATTAGTGTCTTCAACTATCAATTAAAGACATGCTAATATTCTTGGAATTAATAAAGTAGACTTGCTTAATCGTATAAACTATAAATTTGGTTAATTAATAAAATTTAAGTAAAGTTACACAAACTTAGTCTTAAAAGAATTTTGTTAATAAATGTTTGAACAATACTCCTTTTTATTACATTAAGAAATATTTTTTGAACGCATCGAAAATAAACATATTAGTTATATAAGCAGTATCATATTTATTATAAATAATAAAATATTAATTAATTTTAAAGTATTATTTTAAACCAAAAAAATGAAATGAAACATGCGTTGTTGGGGAGGAAGTTGAATAAAAAGAAAAAGTTCGGGACAAAATCAATAAAACATGAAATGTGAGGGGTGATAAATAGAGTAATAGAAAATAATTTTAAATTACGGAAAAATGCGAGAGAGACAAAAATCTCCATTCACCGGACTGCTATTGCCTTTGTTTGAAACATAATTTGTTTTTCTCTCTTCTATTATTCACATCATTGCAAATTCAATTCTTCAAATCATTCGTCACCCCTTTCTACCACTCAAATTTGACGCTTCAGGTCCTCTTTTGCCGACAATTTTTTGATTGAAGGATTAAAGGGGTATTATAGTATATTACAAATTTTGAATTTAAATTTAAATAAAAAATTTTATATTTTTATTTTAATTAATTTAATTTATTAAATTCATTTAAGTTTTAATACAATTAAGTTTTTTAATCATTTAAATTAGTTTAGATCAACTATTAAAATTATTTTAAAAATTTAATTTTTTGATTAATTTATTTCTATAAATCATATTAATTGAATTAATCAAAATTTTATAAATTTTATATTTTAAAATTTAAAAATATTGAAATGTCTAAAATACTAAAATGTAAAGCTAAAAATAGTAAAGAGCACACCATTTTGATAAATTACTCACTTTACACCCAATTGAGGGTAAGATATTAATTTCTTATGATATAATTGGTTATCATTATTTGATTAATAGCTTAATTTACGAATACAATTTTGGCTTTATTGCTAACTGATCCTTTTTTTTTTTTTGGTAAATCACAAACAAACACTGAAGCTCTTGTCACATTTGGTCGCAGCAAATGAAACAGCTTAAAGGACTTTTATTTATTTATTTTTATATTAAGGCTTCAATGGACCGACTCTTGTTTTCAATGGAAGTAGAGAAGATAACCACCAAAGTTTTTCTTTGGATGGAGAGAATGAATACTAAGTTTGTGGATGGAACCTTTGGATGATGATTATGTTTTATAAAATATGATATGTTTTAATGTTTTAAGCTTAGATGATGCTATAAATTTAATGAAGACACTTAATGTTATCTAGATTTCTTTTAAGATCTCAATATCATGTAAGTTTTTATAAGAGAGACTGAAAATTTAATTTTATTTATATGCAAAAAAAGATTCAAAATTTAAAAGTCTTAAATAGTTCAATAAGTAATTTGCTGAATTAATTTAAAACAAATTATAATGAGTCCATTTTAATAGTAGAATTAATTTTCAATTCTCGAGTTAAGAAAACCGAGTCCAGCTCAAGTCAATTATTTCTCATCTAAACCCCAAATCCTATCTTTTAACACTAAAACAAACTTAACCTTAAACCCTAAAAGCCACAAAAACCCTAAAATCTATCCTTAGTCGTAAACTTGGCCTAACAAAAAGCCTACCCTAAAACACCCATGCCAATCCCATGCAAACCTCATGCAAACCTTCCTAAAATCCATGCAAACCCATACAAATCCTATGCACAACATCACATTGTGCCACGAGTTGACTAAAAGGAGCTAAAATGGAAGGATAAAAAAAAGGGAAAATAAAGGAAAAAAATCAATGGTTCGAGACATACCCAAAAACACACATTTTGAGCATTTGGAAATCCAAACCCAACAAGATGAAATCAAAGCATGATGGTCTATATATAAGATAACTTAGCGTTTCAAGTCCAAGTATTGCTTACATTGTTGTCACATGAGAGTATATTTTATAGACACTCAAGTGACGCTATCAGATGAAACTCTCATTATAGGTTAAGTTCAATGAACTTATTCTCTAGTAAGCACATGCATGCTATCTTCAAATATCTTCATATTTCTACCTATTGGATCAGTTGCATGCTTCACAAATATGAGATTTAGCATGTACCAATCTTTGAGCATTATCAATGCCATTCTTGATAGTATAATGACCAAAACATGTTTAAGAACAAAGTTTTGATACGTAGTGATCCAATAATCATAACACATTACAATTCACTTACAAGCTTATTATGTTTCATGGGCTTTCATCTACATAAGAATAATAATGAAAAATTATTCTCTAGACTTTTGGATCATAGTGATAATGTTTAAATGACATAAAGAATAATTGTAAAAGTGTTTACAATCATAACAAGTCTTGATTGGCTCCCAAGGCTTACACTAACATATACTTGACTTAGGAGTATAGATTATTGGTGGAAGCACGCCATTAAGACTGGGCGAAAGCCTAAAGTCATGCACTTTCTCTTCTATAACATGGTTAGGGTCATTTGAGGAACAAACCAATCCATAGTCTCGAGTATCCTCTTACTCATTACCTTTTTACCTTAGCTTTGATGTTAGGTGTGAGTCACCCTATGTACCACCTTTTACTACTTACATTAACAAATCCACTTTCAAACGGGATGGATTTATATTCGATGTCACTATGAATTGGTTTTGACCCATGGAGACACCATCGCTTAAGAAGCATGATGAAGAGGAGTGTGCTACCACACATAATGAGAAGCCCAACTTATCGTCCTAGCCACTTCATAAAGATCCATCTCTTACATCCATTGGTTGCCAGATTTACTTTGTGTGATCAACCATGGATTCTAATCGTGATGAAGTGATGTCTCGTCTCATAACCAAGATACACAGGTAAATGATATGTTTGATGAAAGTAAAAAATGCGCATCCTGCTTCATGATTTTAGAGATATTCTTCAAAATTTCCATGGCCCATCAGAGATTCGACTCTCATGATTTAGACATAATCTTATGGGTCTTAAACATGACTAAACTTTATTGATTTCTTTTTGGTTTTGGTTTACTTTGTGTCATGTTTTGTTATTGCTATGTAACTCTTGATATATTTATGCTCATTGAATTTGGATTTATATGTTAAATATTTTGGATGATGATATTTTTCTTATTGAATTGATTAATAAAATGATGGGTTAAAGTCAAATTGTATGGATTATATGGACATACTTGTTGGATTTTATGTTTTGAGAAATTTGATGAATGACGTTGGAATTTTGTATGGATTATTATGTGCCAACATCTAAAGAATTTGTGATTGATCATGATTTAACTAGTACTTGAGCTTGATGTTGTAAATATATTCATGCACTTGAATAGATTATATGCTTACAAACAATCTAAAAGCCTATGATTTTCATGTCCTTGAACATTGTTTGTGAAATGATTTTGGAAATTAAGCATTTAATTGCGCAAAACATTTGGAAAATGTCTTTTATTTATATGTTGAAATTATGCGTGCATAATGAAATTACTTGAAAAATATCACACATATAATAATCCCTCTAGGCATTCCTTGTCATCATGTTGATTTGAAACGCATATCAATTTATTGCTATGACAAAAAAGGGAGAGACATAGGATGAATTAACCCTCATGCAAAGCCTTGTTTGAAATTAATGCATATATTTAGGGAGAGATAATGATTTTACAAATTTTAAAAAGATTATCAAATTGTAAGGGATAGAGTTAATTAAAATTAATTCGTATTAAGTTTTGTCATATCAAAAAGGGTGAGCTTGTTAGCTTTGAAATACTTTAGGATTTTAATATGACTTTGCAAACTTGAGAGATTTAAATATTAATCACACTAGCATATTTATAACTTGATTTGAATTGTGAAATTATGTGTAGAAATCGTGCTAAGTGTTTTAAGAATTGATTGAAACTCAAAGATGAACATGCTAGAATGATTAAATTATTAATATGCATGTCTGATACTTGATTGATTGCTTTATTGAAGTGATTCCATGTTAAATTTGCCATATATGTGCCTTGACTATTCAAGGTACCGATATACTTATTAAATATTGACGAGTTTAATATCCCCTATCATTACCTTTGGATAAATGACAATACTCTGTTCAGATATCGATATTCTATGGTTATGGTATCGTTGACTATTTTGTAAAAATTTTTCATAAGGTATCGATAACTTAAAGGAAGGTATTAATACCCCTCGCACCTGGTAGTTTTTAACGTCTAGTTTATATTTTTTACAATAAGAAAAGATTTAAATCAATCACACCAACAATCATATTTCATAAAAGGGGTAAAAAAGGAAGCTCAAAAAAGTTGAAGACTCAAGATCCAAAGTTCTAAATCAATTATCATTCAACTATCAAACTTCTCTTTGGTTTTGAGACAAAGATTCATTGTAAAATTCTTTAATCTCTTTGTAATTCCTTTTAGTACTTAACTTGTAATCACCCGAACTTGTTAGAGGTCTTTGGATTACACAACTTGTAATCCACCATTTGTAAAAAGGGAGTGAAAACGCTTGAGCAATAAATTGTAAGGTGAGATTGGAAAGTCTTTAAGGTTTTCTCTTTGAGCCTTCAAAATGGAGATTGTGACCTTGAAAGAGGAAGAGGTAAAGGTTTCACCTTAAGCCTAAGGAAAAAGAAAGGTGTAAAGGTTAATTTTGAACCTTGAAAAAAAATGTTGTAAAGTCCAATTTCAAGAGTGAATTTGGCAAAACCTTGAGGGAGTTCAAGGGAAAAGACATAAGTAAAGGAAACTGAAACTTTATAAAAATATGTATATACAATTTCTCTATCTCTACTCTCTTGCTTTTGTTATTTACTTTTTCAGTTGGTTGTATTGTGATTGTGGTAGGATAGAGATTGTTGTGAATTTAGAATTAGAAAAATGGACATAGTTTGTTTAAAAAAACTGATTCACCCCCTCTTGGTTTAATATTTGAGTCAATATACTTTTGATTTATATTAAATAGACTATAGTTATATTATTCACCGTAGTTTAATATTTATGTACAAGGGGAAAATTCTAAACTGTTTAGTTAGTATAAAGACTATTCTTTCTTAAAGAAACTATGGTGTTTAACATATATAGGCCAAGTTTAATAATAGAAATTGTAGTCATTTTTAGCCTAAATGACTATGGTTTTTATTGATTATTAGACTAGATTTATTTTTACAAAATTGTAGTCTTTATAAATTCAAGGGAAGACTTTCAAGAACATCATGAATGATACAACTTTGATTAAGCAAGACTCTAGTATCCTATTATGCAAGAAATTACACCAACAATCCAAGAACTTCAACCTTTCATTCCATTGATAGTGGTATAATTACACATTTGTATTACAAGATCATAAAGCGAGAATAATACAACTTTGAAGTTTCTCAATCTTCTTGTCTTATTCATTTTTTCTTCCTTTTGCTTTTATTCTATAAACGGTAAGAGTTGCTCTTCTCAAAACACAAGTTTCATGCAAGTGATCCCTTCTATTATTATTATTATTAAAAAAAAAAAAAAAAAAAACACTTTGAAACATTGATGCTAAGAAACATATATCTAGTCAACAATCTTAAAAAGCACGGCAAATTTATTTGGAGTTATCATTACGGTGAACCCTCTTAATAATGATAAATTAAAAGTTTAAAAACATAATATAATTTAAATGTATTAATTTACTATTTAATTAATCTCAAAATTAATCAAATTAATTTCAATTGAATTGATATTTGACATTAATAAATTTAATTCGTTAAATAAAAATAAAATAATTCAATTATTAGATAATTTGATTTGAAATCGAGGAATGAACCCTTTATCATTTATTACAACATACAGAATTAAAGGTGGTAAAAAAAATTGAGTTCGAATTTTTGAATTATTTGATGTATGGGTAAATTGTTGGATTTTTATTTTTAGCATTTGAATTTTTAATCTCAAATGTATAAAAGAAAAAAGATAAAGGATTTAGATTGAAAAATTTTGGGCATGAATCACACCATGATGGAAATTGGAATACATCAGGCTTGGATTGTGTTCGGGTCATCATAACCTAACAAGAGACACTGACAAGCTTATTGAGCATGTCGAATCGCTAATGCATTATATAGTCGAGAAAACTCATTCAAATCACTCGAATGAAGTAATTAGCGCGGTAGAGATTCCTGGTTGGTTAACAAACTTTATCAAGAAGGTTGACAAATAAAAAATCAGCATGTTATCATCTTCAGCACACTCAATGCATTTGTAAAAATGTTCAAGAAAAAAGGGGTAAACAAAAAGAGAAACCAACAAGGCACTGGCCTTGGGCATATTAAAAAAGAAATCTAAGGGGAAAAAAAATTGAAAACATTCCAGGCAGATTCTGACCATTCATCATCTATCTTGGCATTGGATAGAATCTTAATCCATCCATCTTGGCATTCGTGAATGCACTTTAGTTGCCAAGGGGCTATCAACTCAGGAATTAAAATACATCTTGCTGCAGTGCTCTGCTGCTCTGGCTAGATGATGACTCAGGCATTTAGATACACTTTGGTATAGTGATCTGCAGCTCTGGATAATGACTGTATAGAGACACAAAAACCCGGACCCATCTGCATACAACCATTGAAATTTGAAATGGCTTTCTGTAAAGGCAGAAGATAAAGCAAGGCAAGCCCAAAAATACTGATATTTTAGGAAATTGAGGGACAGTTAACACAGCTTTTAGTGTCTGATAATACACAAGTGCATCTCATTGATATCATCCAAGTGAAAGATTCTTTCTAAAGAGTGTTTTTGATTATGGGCTACTTGTGTTCCAAGCTAAATATTGTCACACCCAGATTCCAGGTGAACAAGGGAATAAATGTAAGTGCCTAAAAGTTACATGACAATCCCATTTCACACTACCTCATTCCAGGTGAATAAGGGAATAAATGCAAGTGCCTAAAAGTTACATGACAATCCCATTTCACACTACCTCCAGATAGTAACCATCTGGTTCAACTAAATTAGACTATTTACTGCAAGAGAAAAAGGAAACATTCCCTTATGTCAATGCAAATTATGTTGACTCTCGACCCAATAAGGGATGATGATGATGATGATGATGATGATGATGATGATGATAAAATCACCGTCATGTTTTATTAGTGATCCCTCTAGTATTCCCCTGACACTAAGCTGCATTTTAATATTTGCCAATTTAAGTTAACTAAAAATTAGCATATTGACAAATTTAAGGGAAGATAGACAACTACAAGATTAAACTGCTAGATTCTGAAATAAGTGCAATCATTTGTTTATTTATTAGTTCAAGATCAGTTTGGAAGGCTCTCTCACTAAATAAAAAGGGAAATTAGAGCATGAGCAGGTTGATGTTATAGTTCTTTATCCAATCACTGGACAAAGTATTTTGGTATTAAATACTTCTATAGTTGCAACTTGATACAGTCTAAGTATACACAGTATGCCACAGTATAGATTAGTTAAATCTTGTAATATAAAATACTTTTGTTTTCATTTCGAAGTAGAGCATTTATAATCAACATCTGAAAGAGGTTAAATATCAAAACATTCAAACATGCAATAGAAAATTGCTTAAGCTGATTAGCTTAGCTATGTTTCCTAGAGTGTAAATATTTCTGAATTTTGGCCAAATTTGACAAGAATGACATGCATAGAAGGTAAAATGCGAGTAATGTTACTAGTTTATAAAAAAAGAAAAAAGAAAATGAAAGGCAAGATTCTAAATGCTATAGGTATCAATTAGAAGCACTCAAAAGTAACATAAAATAAAGATGAACTTACCGTGCTGCATATATGGAAGGAGTTCACATATCCAGCATATTTGGAAGCTGTAAAAAAACAAATTTACTTATACAGAACAAAGAATCTGTCCAACAACAGGATCTATGATAGAAAGATACTGATGCAGGACTGTTTCAGAAGTTTACTCAATTGGTTATTTGTGTTTTTCACTATGTCTGATGTTTTACTTCAGTTTACAGTTAGTATATATGCTTTTAAGCTTACAAGTTTTTGTTGTACGTGCCTTGCATATGATGTCTTTTATATAGTGTACTGAATTTTAACTAGTTATAATACATTCCCAGTTGAAATTATTTATATCAAAAAGTTAATATAAATGATTATATTTATGTTTATATTGCTTATTTACATGCATACATATAAATGATATTTATCACATTCCCAAAATTTTATGAGTAATTTTTATTTCAATTGTGTTAATATGTAATTAAGAGTAATAAATAATGTTTTCATAGTTTTTTATTTTTGGATATGAAGATGTTAAGATTATACTTATTTCATATGAATTACTATTAAGTTAAGAGTAAATCATTCTCTCGTGAAAGTAATTTAACATAATTATACTAACTCTTTTACATAATTGCAATTAACTAAAAATAACAATTTAAAAATAGGGTAAACTCCATATAACTCCCTACTGTATACGCCTTTCCCATATTCACCTCTTGAACAATTATTTTTCCAACTTATGACCTTAAGATTGCTATTGTTACCAAAAGGGGTAATGGTGTCAAAATTGCTACAAAAAAAAATTTACCATTTACAATTAAAAGTGTGTCCATGCTTACCCAAACCATTTTCTCTTCATCTTTCTCTCTCTAATTCTCTCCTTCCCCAATTAACTACCTTCACCAATTCAAAAATATCTAAGTCATGAAATTTTCATCATTGGCAATCTTTGTGCCGAGCAACAATTTTAACATGGTAATTTCATGTATTAAGCTTCACCGAGAAAAATCATGAATTGAGGGGAAACTTGTAATACTTCACCGAGAAAAATCATGAATTGAGGGGAAACTTGTTTCCCTTGCTAACTGGTGGCATACTAAGGGTAATCTAACTCTTAAATTAACTATGAAGATATGAAGTTTTATGGTTAATATTGTTATATTGCATTCTTTTTTCATCTGAACAAGACAGAGCAATGGTTTCATACATAACATACCATGATCTCAAACCCACTTTTATGAGTTCAGTTTCAAACAGCTAGAAAATATCAATACCATTAAAGGGAACAGATGAATGCAGGCTGCATCTTGCCTATCATCTTTATCTCCCCCTATTTTTGTTCATAGTTTCAATGTCAAAAACAGAGTAATGTGACAGTGTCACAACCTGGTATGTACTACATTCCTCATGTTGGTGAAATCCCAGATTTATAGTGGAAATGTTTATTTACTTTTTGAGGGTTAAATGGCCATCAACAATCTTTTAGGACTAGAATTTGAGCTTGGGAAAACAGAGATGAGCCTTGATTGTAGCACAAACTGTTTACCCTAATTAATTTATATGATCTGTCAAAAACTAATGAAATCATAATTTGAGACTAGATTAAATCAGCAAAAATAAAATAAAATGTGCAGCTCTCTTACTCTTCTTTAACCCTGCAGGCTTTGCTTGCAAAAGAGAATTCATAAATGCACCAACGTTGTCACGCAAAAGCTCCTCCGACAAGCTCACCTATATCACGAATGTGGAGTTCAATGACCTAACTTTCAGCACAGATATTCTTAAACTGCAAGATTATGTTCTTAAGTCAGATATGTAACCTTTCCAAGTCCAACATGCACAATTGATGTTTTGTCCATTCTGAATTTTACTTGACCCTGTTTTGCTTCGTTGACTGCTTTGGTAACATCTTTGGTTACAGTACCTTGCTATAGAAGAATTTAATTATGAGGGTATTACAAGTCCAATATTGGTGTGTGCATTAATGAAAAATAAATATTAGAGAATAAACTTACTTTGGGGTTTGGCATCAGACCATGCTGATTCAGAATCTTTGATATCTGCAGGATGTAAAGGCAGAAATCCTTTGAACCAAATGGTACTATAAACTAGAGACACTATTTACAAAAGCATCTGAAATCAAGAACCTTATAAAGTCGTTTCATGAAACTATGAGTTGAGAAACATCGGTCAAAGTCAATCTTGCCAGTGCCTGCATGGATACAAGCTCAGGTTCAGAGCCAAATCATAGATTAGTTAAAAGATAGATCAATGGAAGTATGACTCCACCTTCCTTATGTACAAACCAAAGAAAACAACAGATATGAGAAAGCAAATTATAGGCTAAACCTAAGGGGAATAAACCCTGACAGAGGTGATTAAACATTAATTAATTTAGGCAAGGCAGCATTGGAATTAAGTAGATATAGGCAATAAGTATTAAAAGGAGTGGTTTAGTACTTGCAATTTCCTCAATAAGTTCAGCACCACCAACAATATCTGCTCCAGCAGCTCTAGCTTCATCAGCATCTACTCCTTCAGCAAAGACGGCCACCCTAACTTCCTGAAAACTCAAATGGTAGTGCTGTTAACAGACTAGAAAACAGGTACTATAACCTATTCGCATAGTCTATCAAAAGTTCTGAATACCTTCTTAGCACCGTGAGGAAGAGCCATTGTACCACGAACAATCTGCATTTAGTTGAAAGAGCATTAAGTGTACAAATAAAACCTATTACAAATAAATATAGAAACCAAATGTTGTAACCCCTTCAGTAGAATGTGGGAACAAAAAATCGGCAACAGAGAAGGAGAGGCCACATTCCTCCCATAGTCCCCACCCCTCCCTGGCCACAGTCAATCTTTATTGAAGCTGAGATTTGATCCCAAGTGCTTATTCTAATCACTGAAGTACTTTATCAAGAGAATCTAGCAGGCATATTCAGAAAAGCTTCAACATTGCATTCTAAGAAGTTGATATCAAGGATAGCAATTTAAGGTCGAAAAAATGATGAGAAAAGAAGATAAGTGATCCCTCTTGTATTCCCCTGATACCAAACTGCATTTTAAGAAAAGAAGATAAGTAATTCAAAGAGGAATTTTGCTAAATTGAACTGTTTGGTTTTGGAAAAGGTGGTAAGTAGAGAAGAAGAGTGAATTTACATTTAATGGTTTTATATAAATCTTGCATTCATGATTTTGAAGGGCGCATATAGTTAACAATAAAAGAAAAATTCCTGGTGCTGCTGATTTTCTACAAACCTTTCTATTTTTAAGGAGAATTTAACAATTCATTAACAGCCGATTTTCACTCATAATATCTCTTGTTCACATTTCTGTCTTTAGTCTTAATTGCAAGCAAGAAAGTGTTTCAATGCTCTTCTTTGTCACTCACATTTTTCTTTACTTCTTTCCTAATCCAACAAAGGAAATTGTTTCATTTCTCTGAGCTTCAATTCTCTTCCACCCACTTCTCTAAATCTAAACAAACTGTATATAAAGTTTTGGAACGATGCAATAAACAGCATTAACCATATGTATGGTTTAAGAAAAAAATAGAGGATAAAGGAAAGAAAAAAAATGAAAAATCGGTTGGTCTGTTGCCCTCTAAAAAGACCTAAATTGCTTAAATCTGTATACCACCGACTATGAGATCTACCTAGAGCTCATATAAACCCCTTAACATAAAAAAAAGTATCAAGAACCGCCAAACAATAGACTGGATATAAATAAATGTTTATCACATTTGCCTTTATTTTAGAAAAGCATATCGGCAGCATTGTAATTTATAAAACAAGGATAATTCATATAAGGAAAACCCATACCAAACATCTTCAAAGCTTTTCCACAAGATTCATCATAATAAAGATAGATTACAAGATGAAACATAAAATGAAAAGAAAGAATCCAGACAGACTGATACATACCAGCTCAGATCGCTTTTGGTCTATACCCAACCGCACATGTGCTTCAATAGTTTCGTCCAACTTCGCCTTGGCACTAGCCTGAACAATTTACTAGAAATAGTATGCAGTAATCAGCAATGACGACAAATGAAAACGAGATATAACTAAACAGTGAAGAAATTTACATCAAACAATTATGCACGGAAATTACGTGCATGCAGTACTGAAACTTCAATTACAATAATCAGAGAATTTGCTACGCGAAATATGAAGAAGAGTTTACATACTACTATAGGAGTAGAGGTTAAGTGAAAAGAGTAAAATTGTTTCGAAAGAAGAAGCATTTACACTGACCTTGACTTCCCTAATGGCATCCATCAAATCAAAAACAGGCCGCTTCTCATTCTTCTTCTCAGGCTTAATCAGCATAGGAAAAGGAATCGCAACTTTCTCCTCCTCAGCCGAAATCCTAAAAGGTCTTCTCAAAACTCGACTATCCGCCTGAATTCTTCTGCTCTCTCTCACCATCTCCTCGCTTTCTTCCTTCCTCACCTCCCCATCTTCTTCAGACTCCCTCAGGCGATCCTCGGGAAGCGGGGCCACGCGTGCAGGATACGACACGGGTGAGATGTTGGGTACATTTTTGACATAGCGAAGGTCCTCCCGGCTCCACGTGGATCGAGGGCCTTCGGGGGCTGCTGGTTTATATTGAGGGGGTTGGTCAGGCTGTGTTTGTAGCTGTTGTTGTTGTGGGTGAGGGGGGTTTGGGTCTTTGGGCTTCGGGGCGTAGGAGACTGGTTGAACGGGGACGGATTGCGAATGCTTGTCGTCAGAGGATTCAGAGTCAGTTTGGGGAGGAAAGAAGGAAGACGAGGAAGAGAGGGATCTGAGAAGAGGGGGGAAAGGAGAAGAGGAGAATTGGGGGCGGGAAAGGGAGTGGCGGCGTGCTTGAGAGAGAAGGAGCTTCACGCCTGTCATTTTTGGTTTATTCAACTGGATGTCTCAGTGGACAGGAGATAATGCAGAATGGGGAGGAGCCAAGCAGGAGGGTTTTGGCCTTTGGGGTTTTAGGTAGAGGTGATGAACGGGTGGGTTCTAACGGGTTTGGTTTGGGTTTTTTTAGGTTTTAGATTTTTCGAGTTTGGATTTTTGTTAGGTTTGAGTTCTTTTGAATTTGAATTTTTTTGGGTTTGAGTTTTTTTGATTTTTGATATTTTCGAGTTTTGATTTTTTCAGTTTCGGGTTTTTTCGGTTCGGTCTCAGTTCTAGTCGTGTAGATTTAGTAGGCTGACTTGAAATATTTCGAAATTTTATTAGTTATGATTTTTTTTTTAAATTTTGAATGTGATAATTAATTTAATTTTTATATGATTTTATATTTTAATAAATATTTGTATAAAAACAAATTTCTATATTTTAATATTTGTTATTTGACAAAAATTATTTACTCTTTTTTAATTTCCTACAATATTTACTATAAAATAGTAGATATAATTATATTCATTAAATGCAAAAGAAATATTATATATAAATATTATAGGAAGAAAAGTATCAATTAATATTATCATTTACAAAAAAAAAAAGCTTAATATGAATAAATGGTCATTAATTATCTCTATTTTATTTCTAATTTTTATTTTATTTGTACATAAATCATAATTAACATTATTGAATTAAATATAATCGTTTACATTAATTAATCAAATGTCTCATTAAAAATTTAGATTATTGAATTAAAAAAATTATATATTTTTAACATTTGATATAATTATATCATATACAATTATACACTACCATATGAGTGATATTTTGTAGTTGATATAATATACTAAAAAAATATATTTATACAATAAAACTTTGTGAGTTTAAAAAAATAGAGCATAATATAAATAATTATGAAATTAAATTAGATAATTAGGATTAAAATAATAAGTTTTTAAATTTTAAACATAAGTCACTAAAATTAGATTAATAAAAGTTTCATAGTCGCCGCTTCTCACTCAATCTCTCTGCTCTGCTGCCTCACTCAGCCGCTCCTCACTCAGTCTGTCTGCATTGTTCCCTCACTCAACCGCTCATTGCCACTCCTCACGCAGTCTCTCACTCAGGCGTCACCGTCCCTCACTCAGTTAATTTAGGTAAATGATTATATTTCTGAAAAGTAGCGTCGATGATTTCACCTAGTAGCATTTATGTTTAACAATGAGACAAATGAAGTATTCTCTAATAATATGTTTACATAATTACATCACCAACTTTGGTCGATTTTTTGTTACATGAAGTGTGCATTTTAAGCGGTTAGAATTGTTCGATGTTGGTAGAATCATAGAATGTGAAGGGCATGTCCATGCCCATGTATATCTTTTCCTGTCTTGTTTGATGTTTTGCTTGGTGTTTTTTTATTTTCATTTTGTGCAGAATCTAGTTTAAGATTTTCAATGTTTTCTCATTTATTTAAAGAAAAGAAACTCATATTCTGGTAAAATTATCAGATTTGATTATTAAATTTTATCAAGTAAAAGCTCTTATTATTTGTTTTTTTTTTAAATTGTTCTTATTTACTATGTGTAAGACCGCTAGTTAAATACTAAGTCATTTTTAATATTGATGCGTAAATTAGTTCATTTAGTTAAATTGAAAATTTGACTTTATAACTTAGAAACAAAATTTGAATTATATACATGTATTTGAGTATATTTATTTAGGGTAAATTAGGAAATATAATTAAATAGGAAAATTATATAATTTAGTAATAAAATTTATAGAAGAAATAAAACATAGTTAAAATTGAAATTTTCTAACTAGAAAAAAAATTTTGAAATATATATTTTTCTAGGTTAATTTGAAAATTATTGAATTTTTTTTCTTACAAATGTGCTTTACAAATGTGTAACATTTTCGACTTTTGAGACTCGTTAGCATTTAAAGTTTTGTGAATATATATACAGAAAAATAATTTAGAATACAACAATTATTGACTTGTTAATGACATGAGAACTTTGATGTAAACATGTCATAGTTGAGTCTAAATTTTTTTTACAGTGAAAAAGTTATTACAGCTTTTATAGTTATAAGAGTCAGAATTTAAATTCTAATTTTGTTAATAATGTATTCAATGTTTTATACGAAATATCAAATTTAAATAAATGTTACAATTATATAATGATTTATATATATATTTGATTTATTATTGTATTAAAATTATAATTTTAATATGAAATAAATATAATAAAATAATATAATAATTGTTTTTATAATAAAATCAAATGTTATATTTAATAATATATTTATTATTTATTATTACAAATATAATAAGCATAATATTGAAAACTATTTGATATTGAATATTATATTGTGTTTTAAAATAATTTTATTTAATAATTGAATTAAATATTCAATATTTATTTTGTTGATAATAAATTATTGATATAATTATGTAATAAATAAATAATAATTATTTTAAAATTTTATAAATTTTAATTAGAAAAAGTGTATTATTATTTATTTATTTATTAATATAATAATTATATAATTATAATTCGGGTTTTTCGGGTTATAAATTTGAGTTTTCTCGAGTTTCGGATCGCGTCGGTTTTGGGTTCGGGTTATATCGGGTTCGGGTTTTTTAGGGCTCGATTTTTTTCGAGCTCGGTCTTTATCGAGTTCAGGTTTTTTCGGGTCGGAGTTTTCTCAGGCTCGGGCCTTTGACTTTTTGGTCAATTCAGTTTGGTCTCAGGATTCGATCTCGGGTAGGCTCGGATGAGTTTTCGGACTCGGGCCAACTTTTGTCAGCTCTAGTTTTAGGCCTCAAGAATTTTTCTTTAGAACCATAAAATTTATCCTATCAATTTAATTATTAAGGCTTAGCTCAAATGGAGGATGAGATTGATTATGAGATTAAAAGATAAAATAATTATTAAAAATATTTGTTTTTAATAAAATAATAAAAAATTAAAATTAAAACTAAAATCAAAATTACAAGTGAAAGGTAATTTTATCTTTTAATTTTTTAGTTTATGTATTGAAATTTTACCACACCAAACTTGCCATGGAATCCAAATTACCAATTAAATAACCAACCCAAGATCTTTGTCATCTTCTCTTTTCTCTCAATTTTGTCCGACTCTTCTAAACTTAAACCAAAACAGTCATCTCTTACCCCAACTTTTTATCCTACCCTTTTTATCCAACCTTTTTAATTTCTTCAAAATAAATATGGGATAAGTTGTTTGGTTTGTGTTACCAACACCATCCTCTCAAAGAAAGGAAAAAAAACATACATAAAAAAATTAACATAAAAAATATATATAAAAAAAAAAAGCCTCTATGCTTTGGGGTTTGAGGTTTTTTAAAGAGTTTTGAATCTCAAAAATCTGAAAAATGGAAAAGAGGAAATGGTGAATAGCATAATCAAACTTGAAAGCAGATAAGTTTTTGGTGTAAAAGCCATGACCTTTCCAGCTAGATTTAGAAGTTTTAGGTCCTTTTTGAAGAAACTAAGGTTAGAAATGAAAAAATGGAGAAAAAAATGATTTTGGGAGATTTTTGCTGTAGCTGAGCAACGGTAAGCGATAAAAGAGTGGTGGTTGGCCGATTGTCGGCCAAAGGATTCTAGGCAGGCATGAATAAATCGACCTACCTCTTAGAGAGAAGAGAGTGGGAAACGGTAGAGAGAGAAAGTTGTTAGTTTTAAAATACTTAGGATTTTGATATGATTTAGGAATACTTAAGAGAATTAGATTTTAATCACATTTGAGCATATTTTTATTTTTAACTTAATTGAGTAATTAATTGTAGAAATATTATTAAATGAGTTAGGAATTAATTAAGGTTAAAATGTGCACATTCCCATGACTTGGAATCATAAAAAGACTATAAAGGAATATCCAAAAGCTTGAAGAGTTTTATTGCAAAATCATCTATCATTAAAAGATTCAAGTCCTTTTAATTTGTTCTAAAAAAGTATGTATATTCTTTTAATCTCATTATTGTGATTTACCTTTAGCCAAAATTTCTAATCATCCCACCTTTTGCAGAGATATTAAAGATTACACAAATTGATACCCATAATCATATCTTTATATAAGGGAAGAGTTACCCTTGTGAGCTTATTTTTGTGAGAATTGGGTAGCCACTTGTAAGTAAGGTTAAAGGTTTCTCCTTAGCCTAAGAAAACAGAAAGGTGAAAAGGTTACTCCTAATTTTAAGAAAAAAAGGGTTGTAAAGGTACTTTTAAGCCTTGAAAAAGATAGTGTAAAGTCTAACTCATAGTGAATTTGACAATTCTCTTTGAAAAGAAGCTCAAGGAAAAGAATGCAAGCACAAGAAAGGCCAAACTTTAATAAAACTTGTTGAGTATATCTCTTTTTCCTTATCTCTTTTATTTAAAGTTCATTTTATATTTACTTTGATTGAATTGAAATTGTAGTAGGTTTTGAAGCTAGTTGTTAAATTAATTTAGAAAATCCGAATTATATTAGAGAATCGATCCACCCCCTCTAAATTTATTTTGAACCAATAATTGGTAACAGAGCAATATAAGTTGATCTTAAAACTTAATAACCTAAAAGTGTAAACGACCCTTATGGCTTAAATAAATGTAGAAACCCTTAGACTAGAAGGTCACTCCACCGTTAGAAAATATTGTTTAACGGTGATGATGCTCTACATACAAGTCAATGATTATGAGATGTAGAGAATGATAATTAAGACAATAGGTAAAGTAGAGTTTATTAAAAATGAGGAAGAGTGAGATGCAAATGACATCAAGATGGCATAATTAAATGCAAAAGGAATACATACTTTATTTTGTGCCTAGTGGGTTTATGGGTTTCTTTATGTGCTAATACCAAGGAGATTTAGGATAAATTAGCAATTACACATGAAGAGACAAATTAAGTTAAGGAAACTAAAATTGGAATGCTTACTCAAGATTATAAGTTTTTTAGGATGAAATCAGAAGAGTCTATAGTCAATATGGCCAATAAATTTATCGATATTATCAACGAATTCAAAGGTTTGAGAAAAACCTACTTTAACGTGGAGATGGTAAAAATAGAAAAGAAGTTAGTGATAGAGATAAGGACCTAGAAAAAAAAAACAATGTTTTCCTAAAGGTTTCATAGGTTTATGAAAGATTAGGTCCAGAGAATATGCTAAGATACCAAATATGAAAAATGAAATTAGAAAAGAGGCTGGTGGAATGGATAAAGATCTCATTACATGCTATGAATGTAAAAAGCCAAGAAACATTATACTAGATTGGCCAATGTTAAATAGGCAAAATGAAAACAATGTAAAGGGGTAACAAGAAGTTACCTCACCATGCTTCGGCTTATACTAACATAATCAAATTATAAAGCATACAATGCAATGAAAATTAAAATATTCATATCGTAATTCTTGAATCTTGTAATAAAATTTTTTTGCCCCAAGTTGATTCCATACACGTTCTTAGTTATTATCACACCATAGTCTTTCAAGTGCTTGGTCTTTTATTATGATCCACACGAGCAATACATGAACTTTCGATATGGTTGAATTGGATTATGGATGCAACTATGCTGGTAGCTTGAGTTTCTTTAAACTCACCACCAAGGAATATCAAGAACACTTCTTAATGTTGCATAAGGAGAGAGGGAAAATAAGCACAGAGTTTCTTATAAGGTTTCTTGGAGGGATGCTTTATAACAATTACTCCAACACCAGTTATACCAGTAAAATGTATCAAATACCAAAGGACCTTCCACTTCATTTGATTGTCAAAAATCAAAGGGATTAACAAGGTATAATTGTCGTATTTCACATGCTATCCTTAGGGTACGATGCTGCACCTTACACAAGGTTTTTGTCTCTATGTGCTGCCAACTACTAGGGAGGCAGAGTTCTTCATTTGGCTGACCATAACAAAAGATTTTATATGCCATGGATTTCTAATTCTAGTTTCTCTAGGCTTCAAACTTTAATTAGAATTATATTTTTCTTAAGACCTAAGTCATTATTAAACCATTTAATTAACATGTGGTCCATAACCTAATTAAGCTCCTTTTAATTAGATTGACTTAATGTATGCTTTATTAATTAAAAGATGGATTTCATAATT
Organism: Firmiana major; assembly: GCA_033439115.1. Classification (NCBI taxonomy): domain Eukaryota; kingdom Viridiplantae; phylum Streptophyta; class Magnoliopsida; order Malvales; family Malvaceae; genus Firmiana; species Firmiana major. The sequence goes on from CM065904.1 coordinate 63,832,698, forward strand.
GAATTAAACCTTTTAATTAAAGTTCCTTGACTAAAATTATTTTAGTCAAACCCACTAATTCATTTAATTAATTAATGGACCAATGAATTCAACTAAACCTTTAAATTAAATCCATTATAATTAAATATGGGTTTTTATGACTTAATTAAACTAATTAATTAAATCCACTTAATTAAATACATTTAATCAAGTCCAAATAATTATAATTCTATCTTAATAAGTCCAAATGATTCTCTCTTAATAAGTCCAAATAGAAAATTCCAAAATTTTCAATTTACAATTCAATTTAATTCATATATTACTCTTTATGTGTGACCTATTAGGTTTACAACGTATTGGTAATGAATTTAAAGTTTCATTTAAATTCATAGATCATGAGTAATATAAGTAATGCATCATGGCCACCCAAATGTTAGAAAGGTCAAGATGGTTTGGCCAACCTTTTAGTACGCAATATCTCTGTATAATTCAATCCTTTCATCATAATATTTCATAAATGAACAAAGCTTGGTTCATAGTATATTTTAAGTACATTTCCATATTTATCTTCGAGTTTCAAATATTAACATTTTTTCTGTAAATGCCTTAGTCAAAGACTTTATAAGCTAATACAAGTTAAGATACACGGGATATTAAACACTTAAGTCACTAGGAGTGATGAATCCTCATCTTGACTACTCATCCATCTTTATATGCTTCATACCATACCTAAAAGCACTCGTTTTAGACATTTGGTTATCCAAACTCATAAAAATAAAATCAAATTATGACCAAACACATATAAGATGACTTGGAATCTCAAGTCATAGGATCACTAACAATACTGATGTCACGACCCATTTCATCTAAAAATCACCATAAATTTTTCGCTTTATTCATTAACTTACCAGGTCGTGAACAACCCTCACAAACACAGTTGAACTATGAGTCAGTATTAATCATCATTTACCATACCTCTTTCAATTAATCAAAAGGTAACACATACATTTGCAAGTTTAAGTCATGTACTTATACATGACATGGTTGCTAACATTTACATCCCCCATATTACAATTCAAAATGATTACTGTGCTGTTACATGTTTAGATACAAAAAGAATTTCTGAGTGTATACCTCTTGGCAATGGAGAGCAGTGGATATCCAAATACAGTGCCTCAGTCCTTCGCTGGGCTACTATGTGCGCTTTATAGAGGGGGAAAGTGAATGGGATGAGCAACCACACGCTCAATAAGGCAATAATGCAAGCATGATAGATAACTACACTATCTACATGCTTATAATGTCATACATAAAATCATTAATGTCTAGAGCATGTGAAAATATTAAAACTATGCCACATGTATATACATATATCATGTACTGAAAACATGAAAAACAAACATGTAAAACATGGAAAGATCATCATGTAAAACCTCTCATGCTCATCATCATTAAAACTCATCATAAAAAGAGAAACTCATCACAAAACATCCTTCAGGATTTATCACTTTCTCAAAACACGTCAAAATTCATCACAAATAGGAATACCATCTCTTTAAAACACAATCCCATAAGGCTCGACCCCTCCATCGGGTCTACCCTGGACAACACAAATCATTCAGTATACAAAACCATGTGATATCATGTGAGACAGGTGGTCACTATATATATATATCAAGGACTATGTTGGCTAACTATGTCATTATCATCCCAGACCACACGGATCCTGGTGTGCGGGATATCATGCTGGAATGGAGGTGGGTTAGTCCTTCGCCAGACTTTCAAATCAACATCATAAACTCGCGGTACAACGTACTCCGTGGACTCATATCATGGTTGGGGGTGTCAGCCGTAGGTCTTATCTACCCCATGCCATGTATAACCTACTCAGTTTCAAATACATGTGTGAGCATCTCATCCGTGTGACTAACAGTCTACATGAGGCATCCGGCATGGCTCATGTAAGCATCTCATCCGTCTGACACACAATCTACACGAGGCATCCAGCACGACTCATGCCCTATCACAGTGTGAAAACCAGTGCGAGCTAAGCTCTAGCACGATTCATGCATCATCAATAAATTCTCTCGTACGAGCAACACTCTAGTACGACTTTATGCATAATAAACAATGAGGAAAGTACGTATGAGCATAGCTCCAGTACGGTTATATGCATAAAAAAATCGATGGAAAACCTCGTACGAGCTAAAGCTCCAATACGACTCGTAAAACATCATCAACTCAAAATATAGTGCGAGCTAGGCTCCAGCACATTTCATGCATATTAAAAACATCGAAATTCAGTGTGAGCGAAGCTCCAGCACGATTTAACTCATACAAATATGATAGGCGGCTCCATTTTAGCAAAACGCATTCAAAATCACAATTTGCACCTGACTCGTGCTATTTCATGAAATCATGGAAATCAAATAGCCAGCCTATCCGTAAGTTTGCTTAAATCAAAGCAATGTATTTCATAAAAATACAAAAAACATGATAATTATGCAATTATTAGCATTACTATCCTTTTTTGTAAGAATCACTTCAAAACTAAATCATACACATTCGTAGTCGTTCACATAAACCATTAATTCTTTTCTAGGTAACCAAGCATTTACAAAGCCCTATATACACCCACAAAATACGTGCAGCTATCTTTAAGTACTTACAGAATTTTCTTACCTGAAAACACCTCAAGTGATTCCAATTCCTTAGAGTTGCTCATTTGTACTGTTCGATTTGCCTCCAACAAAATCTTCAGGATTGTACGAAATTATGTATCACATCAACTTAATCTAATGAAATAAAACTCTTGTGTTTACTATAGTCGATTCTACTTATAGTTTTTATTAACACTTATATGGCCCCATTTCCTTTTAAGTCCATTTTGATTGCTCTATTAATTTCTCAAGCATCTATGGAACCCTTTAGACCTATTGATTCACACTAAATTGGTATTAAGCTCATAGTGCCTCTAGTTCATCATTTACTTTACTATGACAATTTATCAAACACCTCATATGCTTATTTTCATAACTTGACTAATCTCACAATGTAGATTCATTCAATCATCTCAAAATCATACATATCACCTCACTAACACCTTTGTATAAGTCATTTATCATCAACTTAACCATATCACATTTTCTCACACTAACTCATTCTAGGTTATACTTGTTCCATTACATTCTAGGTAGTTTCAATCATCAATACTGTGAGACCCCGTATAGGTTTAACCTTGTACATATGTAAATGAATTAATGAGGTATTGTAATGTACTAGTAATGTGAAGGATATGTGATGTATAGTCCATAAGATTAATGTACAGACTTGTAATAAGATTTGTGATGTACGTACAAGTTGTATTAAGTATGAATATGAAGAAATGAACTTTTATGTATGATGAATGTGAATGGAATGAAATATGAGTAGTGGAGTAAAATAGAAAGAAATTGCATAAGTGGTGCAAATCTTTATGTTTCCATTTAGTTATATATTGTATACATTTGGTTATACAAGGATTACACACAAGTTTTAATATGTATAAAGTATGAATGAAAGTCATTTTCAAGTCTCAAAGGTGGACGAATGAGAAAATGACTATGGTAGCAAATTAAGGATGTTTTGAGTGAAGTTGCTGCAGAAAATTACAGTAAAATCTAGAAATATGAATGATAGATCGATCTCATAGGATGGGAGATCGATCTGGAAGAGTCAAGAATGCTCTTATTTGAGTAATGGAGCAGTGCAGATTGATCTCCAATGGAGCCAGATCGATCTGCTAAGCATTCTGTAATGAAAAGATCAATTCTTAAGATAAGTATATCGATCTCCTTAACTCTCTATTTGAGACAAATTGATCTCAAGACTCGACAGATCGATCTCCTTAAGGGTTCTGTAAAGAGCAGATCGATCTCCTACAAGGGACAGATCGATCTCCATGAAGGAATTTGCCTAAAAACAGATCGATCTCATCATGGAAGAAGATCGATCTTGTAGTGGTTGTGTTTGATAAAAAGGACTACCAAACCGTGCAGAGATCGATCTCCACAAGGGTCGAATTGATCTCATGTCTCTGCATCTATAAAAAAGGGCACGAGATTTGACTGAAAACTCAGATTTTTCCTTCCACCAAACCTCACCTGCCATTTTCTCTCAAGATCTAAGCTTTCTCACTCTAAAGATCACTACATTCCAGCCAGTTTTGGAAGGAGCTCAAGAAGGAAAAGTTATTCCTTGAAGCAAGGAGAACAACATACCCAAAAATCTCACATTAGTGTGACCAAGAGAAGGAGTTATGGCTACCACAAGTTTGACTAAGTAAGGGGGTAAGCTCTTCAACCTTCAAGCTTCTAAATATGGTTTCTAGATAATTGTGGGTTGAATGATATGTGAAATGTTGATAAGAATGATAAATGTAGTGATGGGTGAGTAATGTTAAGGGAGATTCATGAAGAAAGAACCCATGAAAAAGTGATGGAAAGCTTAAGAGATGGTAAAATGATATTTGTGGAAGAGTGAAATGTGACTTAAGGGTTTGAGGAGTATGAATAGAAAAATAAATGAAATGTGTATGTTTAGAAGATGAAATAGAAAATAACTTGATGATTTATATGTGTAGCTAGGAATACGTGAGACACGACTAACCCGGATCTCGAACGGAGCAAACGTGACAGAGGAGATACGAGCGCGATTCGAGGTAAGAGACTGTGTGTTAGCGATAGAGGTATTTGTACGTATTTTACTGCAGTTTGAGTAGTTACGATGCTAGAAATAGCATGTTTAGCTATTGAGCTATGAAATCTATATGAAGGTATGAAAAGTATTAGATATACATATATATTCTGAAAATGGGATGTGAGAAGGAAAAATAGCTTGACATGCATGTTTTTAATGATTTTACATCTATGTATGATGTATTGATGTTTTCTCATCCATATACTAATTTTAAGATTGAGAAATGAAAATAGGTAGGTCAGCTAATTTTACATGTTTAGCATGGGACGACATGCTACGTAAATATATATGTTTTGAGTTTTTAAAAGAGAAAATAGCCACCTATCGGATTTGAGGTTGAAGCTCTAACTCACACCGTTTTAATGACTTTGACTATGCTGGAGTTTCACTCGCACACATCTACATGTTTTGATAAACCGTACTGGAGCGTGACTCGCACATGGTTTTATAATGATAATGTGATGTAGTGTTAGCTCTCACATGATCCTATGCTTTCGATGCACCGTGCTGGAGTTTAACTCGCACGATAGTTTTGAGAAAAGTGCTGGAGCATTGCTCGCACCCATTTTTATTGAGTTGAGGTAAACCTGGGGGTTTGGGACCCAAGAGGATGCCAGCTGACGGCCTTGAAACGGGCTGAGCCTTAACAATAAATCGTACAGCGCTGGAGCCTTGCGATGACTGTGTGTCACGCTGATTGCTCGCCTGGTATATGAGACATGGTTCAGGATGAAAAGTCCATTGGAGTTGGTAGATGGACTGGGTCCACCATCGTACGTAGAACTGTGTAGTTGTCCGTTGGTATACTTTGTACCATGCTGGGTGCACGCGAATACGAGTATCGCGTAGATGACACATGGCGTACCTTATATCGTGAGTATATGAGAAGATGAGGTTGATTGAGATGAGTCGGAGGGTAGGACTGACCCATCCCCCTTCTAGCGAAGTGATGCCCTGTGCACACCTGATTAGTGAGGCTTGGAATCACTGACTATGGCCATATGTCGTGGATATTAGATTACCAAGAATTTCATGCCTGTCTCAGAGATATAAGAAATTGAGAAACTCAGAAAAGAAAGAGTTTGATGAAAAGAAATGATTTAAGAAAAGCAAAGAGAGTTGTGATTTGATAAATCTCTCGATTTAAATGCTCATGCTATGATAACGCTGTTTTGACATGTTTTCAAATGGGAATATCGTATACATGTTTTCATGAAAATGCTTATATGAGAAATGAATGTTGAATGCATTTTCTAGTAATATTTTCATTTATATCGAAACATGATTTTGGTTATGCATGCATGGGCTATGTAGATAGTACAGTATCTACCTGTTAGCATCCATTTCCTTATTGAGCTGTGGTTTGCTCATCCCACTACTTTTTCCCCTCCAGATACTGAGAAGTAAGGCAGTACGATGGTCTCCGGATATCTTTTTGTATTGGACAGCTCCCACCAGTTACAAAGGTATAAGATTTGTATACACACGAGTATTTTGTATCTAATATATTGTATCGCACAGTTACAAATCGAGAATGTAAACAATAGTATGGGAGATGTTTTGTAAATATATTATTATACAATTAATATGTATATTTACACACACCTGGGAGTGTGAATTAAAGTTTAATTATTTTCGCTGTAAATAAATGAAATTTTAGTAATTGCATCGTCTCACAACCCAACCGTAGTAGCGTAAGTATGGATAAAGAGCACCCGAAAGTGAGGTGTGACAAATACATACATCAATCTACTTACAACAACAACTAGATAAACACACTTTGAGTTGGTGTATTGGAAACTTACCTAGTTTGACTTTCCTCTTGCTCCAAATAAGAACACTTCTTTGCTCCTTCAATCCAACAAATGAAATGTTGGCTCCAAGCTATGTTGTTCTTCTCTTCAAAATGAACAACTTTACTCTAATAGTTTTTTCTCAAATCTTTATGGAAATGTGATGGCTTTTAGAGTGAAAAAGCTAGGTTGATATTGAAAATGAAGAAATTTGGGTTGTCTCGTGAAATGCAGATCCAACTGCCTAGTTTTTATAGGAAAAGCCTTAGGAGATCGATATTCATAGGGTGGAGATCGATCTGGCCTTGCTTAAATCCTTCAGAATTTTGACATTTTGCAGGTAGGGGATCGATCTGTTGAAGTGCATGAGATCGATCTATTCAATGTAATGAGATCGATCTGTTTCAAGTAGAAGGCTTTGGAGATCGACCTAGCCTTAAGAGGAGATCAATCTGGCCTATCTAGAGACCAATGGAGATCGATCTGCCTAAGCGAGGAGATCAATCTGGTCCAACTCGAGACAACATGAGATCGATCTCTCCTTGCATGGGATCGATTTGCCCTGTTTCCTACAGCATTCTAGCTGTAAATTTTCCCAGATTTTCCAAGTTAAACTCTCATTCAATCCATTTAATATCCATTTTGCATTTCATTCACACTTAACACTCAAAAACATCCAATTCTTATGATTCATGTATAATTTAACTTGTCTGTACATCATGAAAATCATAAGATTACATCAAAATTTACAGGTCTTACAACTGACACGTGAGAGTATATTCCATAAATATTCAAGTGACACTACCAAATAGAACTCTCATTTTGGGTCATGTTCGACAAACTTATTCTTTATTAAGCACTCACATGCTATCCTCAAATATTTCAATGCTTCGATTTATATGAAAGATTGCTTACTTCATAAGTTAAGAGGCTTAACATATACAGATCGTTAAGCATTGTTAATATTCTATCTCAACAATACAATGACTAGGAAAAGTTTTTAGGAACTAAGTTTTGATGCATAAAGATTCTCATAATTTTAACTATATTACAAATCCCTTGTAAGGTTTTTATTGTTCTATCGGCTTCACCTCATCATGAAGTCAATATAATTCACTGAGATGGCAAAGGGAAACCTTTCATGTAACTTCTCTAAGCGAACATGTATTGCTATGGTATCATGCCTTTCACCAAGTGAGTTGGCTCTAAGGCATATACAAATAATCTCCAACTTAGACTAATACCAACATTAACGTATCCTATTTGAACCATTCACTTAGTAATTGTGTCTTTAATTGGACTGTACTGTCTGCTCACTCAAGAGAATGCTATGTATTTGATAATCTATATTATCATTGATCACAATACATAGTCAAATTTTTAATGAGATTGAAACTCTTCCTGGCTCTATTGTTATTTTATATAACAATAACATGATTCTTTTATTACTCCATAAGCAAAAAGATTAAATCATATTCTTTGTTGCCCTCAAAATAAAAGATTTTGTATTTGATCGACATAGATAAAAAATTTTCCATTATTTGAAACTCTTTTCAAATAATTGCTCTTAGTGTTTTATTAATAAAAAATAAGTAAATAAATGTTTAAAAAGCCAATAAAAATAAATTAGTTAAGAAAGAGACAAAAAAGCTAAAACAAAGAGGAAAAATTAGGGTTTTAGATCTAGGTTTTTTGAAAAAATAGAAAAGAAAAAAATAAAGAAGAAAAACATTAAAATAAAGAGATTTATGCAATGGGGAGTTGAGAGGAAGAAGTGAAAAATTTAAAGAAGAATAACCACTTAGGAGACAAACGAGTGGAGACGATTTTCAACAATTAAGTTTTGAGTAAGAACAGTGGTTAGTTTTTAAGGGGCAAAAGGGATAACATTAGATGTTAGTATAAGAAGTTAGAAATAAAACAAATTTTGTAACAACTTTTGCTTTCTGTTTAGCTGAGCTGGCAGTTAGTTATCCAAACTCTATAAATATAATGCATATTCCTACTAATATGGTATCAGAGCAAATGTTTTCGTATGCCAATTTTCTTTGATTCAAACCTCTAATGGCTCGAAGGTAATCAAAATAATAATCATGCAGTTGTTAGTTTTTTTAAACACTGTATCAATTGATAATACTACGAGTCCCTACTATCTTCACAATGAAGACCATCCTTGTCACATCTTAATCACGCATCCATTGAATGGACCTAATTATAATTCAAGAAGCCGTGCGATGATGATGGCTCTCACTGCCAAGAATAAACTCAGTTTCGTTATTCACTCTAAATCAACTATTTATTTACTTTAATACTAAAATGTAATATAGTAAAATATGTCATTTAGTAATTTTAAATTCCTTAAGCCAAACATAGAAATCAGACATTCCCCTAATGCAACCAAACACAGGAATTCAATATTTTTCGAAATTCATCAAGTAAAATGATTGAGGATAAATTTTTTACAAAAGGGAATTTTTTTCCGTGAACCAAAAACCCCATTTGAGTTAAATATTTGTTTATTTTACCAATAGTGTATTTAACAAAAACACTTGACTACATTTGATACAACAACATGCATTTTTATGTTTTTTTTTTTTAATTCAACATCCAATTAAGCACCAAGGTACATTTGACAGAAACAAAAATATATGTACATTGAGGAAAAACTTATAAGAAAAAGGTTTTTGTTCTTAAAATAAACAACATATTACATGTATATATTGATTTACAGGAGTTAATAAATATATAAATTTTAACAGAGTGTGTGTATATATATTGACAGAAGCAAAAATAGAACCCATTAGTTCTATGTACATTACAATAACTATATGTACATCTCACAAAATCAATGCATACATTTTACCATAACAATATGTGGATTTTACAATAATTAGATGTACATTTTACTAACAGTAAAAAAAAAAAAAGCTATATTTTGTATCCCATTGTGGATAAAAAAACTAAAAAAAAATTTAAATGTATTTAAACCTTTTCTCTTTGCACCCATTTTCTTTACATTAAATAGTTTCATAATAATATGATGTAACAAGGTATATAATAGTTAGTAATGTTTCGATTTCTATTGACAAGGAATATAATAGTTGACAATTTCGGGCCTAGCTAACGGGTTATAATAGTTAGCAATGGTCATATATTTCGAGATTATGATATTTTCCTGATCACGAGTTAAAATAATGATAATATGAAATGTGCTTCAGATTTTGAAATATACATTGAAATGTGTTTTGAAATGTGAAATGTATTTCAAAATGTGAAAAATGTTTTGAAGTATGAAATATATTTTTGGAAATGTTTTACAAACATGAGTATAGTTCACAGAACATATCCTAACAATATGAAATAAATGTGTTGTGGTCTCTTTGCTAACAGGGATGATAATAGTTAGTGATGTAGTCTCAACTGATGGGATATAATAGTCAGTGATGTCTCTGCTAATGTGTTAGAATAGTTAGTAAAGATAGTATGAAATACAGTGCGAATTGTGAAGTATGTTTTGGAATAAGAACTACGTTTTGAACTTTGAAGAGAGTTTCAGAATATGAAATACGATTCGAATATAGGAATATAGTTTGATGTGATATATTTCGGATAAGAAATATGTTTCGAATATGAAATGTATTCTAGATAATAAATATGTTTCAAATATGAATATATTTTAGATATGAGACATGTTCTGAATAAGGAAGATGTTTCGATATAAGATTATGTTTCGAAATAAGATATGTTCGATGTGTGATAAGTTTCGAATACAAGTTATGTTTTGAATAAGAGATGTTTTAAAAATGTAAATATTTTTCGATATGTGATATGAGTCGGATTATGTGATATGATTTCGAGAATGGTTGTGTTTTAAGGATGAATGTAGATTGCATTAAACTTTGGTTTTCTGCATGCAACTATATTTCGAATATTAAACCCCCATGGGTATATTCAGTTCGGGTGGCCCAGTTTGATGATCAATTAAGGTATTTCAAAATACCTCTTTGCTTGAAAAACTTGACAGCGTCTCGATAATATTCTAACTCGTAAACCCAGAAAAAGTGTAACTTTCGATAAGTTTTGAAATGTGATTCGGATAAGTTATAAGAAAGAAGGATCGAATGTGAATGCGTTAGATATGCATTAGAAATTTAGTCTCTTGTATGTTATTACCTCTGTGCATATGTGATTTGCTTACTGAGTTTTTCCCAAAGCTCATCCCATTCTATTTTCCATCACAGGTTCAGATTAGAGGTGCATTGACATCGATATCAGTATCGACTTCGAAGTAAATGCTTCGAGATCTTGCAGCTTGTATCGGTATATTTATTTATACTGTTTAATTGTATTTATTTTAGACAGTTATCCTTCAGTGCATATATCTAGATGTATATTGAATTAAGACATGATTATGAAAGTTAGTAAGAAATTAGACTGTGACCTTAGGTCCAAAACCTTAAACCAAACTAAGTAGTTTGAGATCTAGAAACATTGTAAGACTGCACTCATATGACAAACAAGTGTTAAAAGAAAACGAAAAATGAAAAATTTAGCCCAAATTTTTATACTTCCGCAATAAATTATTGAAAATTCACATCCTTCGGATCGTGACAAAAATGATTGGTGATATTTTTTTTTTTCGTGAACCAAAAGCCCTCTTTGAGTTAAATATTTGTATATTTTACCAATAGTGTCTTTGACCAAAAAACACCTAACTGCATTTGACACAACTACATGCATTTTAATGTTTTTTTTTTAATTCAACATCCAATTAAGCACCAAACATTTGACAAAAGAAAAATATATGTACATTGAGGAAAAACTTATGAGCAAAGGTTTTTGTTCTTAAAATGAACAAGGTATTACATATATCTTGATTTATAAGAGTTAATAAATATATAAATTTTAACAGTGTGTATATATATATATGCTGATAGAAGCAAAAATGGAACCTATTGGTTCTATGTACATTACAATAACGATATGCACATCTTACTATGTCAATATTGTCACGACCCAAATTCCTAAAAATCACTACAAATTTTTCGCGAACTTACCTCACTTCACTTGTTGGGCTTTGAGTCAATATCCATCACTCAGTTTCATATGTTATATATATACATATCAAGCAATGCTTTCGTCTCAGGCACTAACATTTGTGGAAACTCATAAAGTTATCATTTTAGAAATTGAAAATCGTTTACATTGCCTTACATATACATCCCCCATATAATGTGACTACATCACTGTACACTATTTGTACCGACTCGAATTTCTTACTATTTCCTTAGTTGGGCTATGAGCCGATGATTATTTCCCATAGTAAATTATCATTCTTATGTATTTTATGGTAAGAAATTGAATATAAAATCTGAGTTTTTTTTTTTTGTAATTAAACAGAATAAATATTTGTTACACATGATTAAGTTCACATATTTCCCCTAGACTCAGATACAATACTGCATTACTGCACTTACAAAATTAGACACCAAATACATGTCTAAACAGGGTATACCTTTGTGCATAGAAGGGTGTCCCTCTGACGTATGACCGCAGATTAAAATCTACTTATCAACCTCTGTTACTAAGGGAACTCTGTGGATGTAAAATAAGGGATGAGCTCAACATGCTCAGTAAGAAAAATCAAGCGGCAGGTAGATAAATACACTATCTACAAAAGACAGGCTTGGAGTAATACTATACAGTTCAGTGTAGTATAGTGAAAATTACCATTTTCTCACAATATCGGTATCACAAAATTACCATTTTCTCATAGTATCGGTATCATAGAAAACATTACTGCAAAATATCATTTAAATCAGATGCAGTAAAATAAAACTCATTTCATATCAGAAATTCACTTCATCAAAACTCAGTTCAGATAAATCAAATAAGTGAGGCATGACAGAATATTCATCATCAATAATCAATCAATCAACACGACAATTGGCCAATGTCAGTAACTCCGACCAATCACGGGCCAGGTGTGCCGGGATGTCAGGTGTCGTAGGAGTGGTCAGCTACCCAATTGGCTTACTCATTTCTCTATTTCTCAATAATACTGTACATTGTACTCACGTGCACACAGCACGATACATCGTACTCCATGGACCGAGCATCATTCTCAATTCACATTTCCATATAATTTCATTTCCAGTCACACGATACATCATAGTCACGTGCACACAGCACGGTACATCGTACTCCATGGACCTCGACATCATTCACATTTCCATATAATTTCCATCGTCTTCTTTGCCTCTAATCACGTGCGAGCAGATATGTGCAAGATCACACAACAATACACGCCTGACAGGCACAATTTTACTTCATGTCTTAGATCAAAATCCAGTGCGAGTCGGTCCGTGTGACACAGTCTGCACGCACTCAAGCACGTCTAGTCAGTGCGAGTCAAGCCGTGCAACACATAGTCAGCACGCGTTCAAGCACATCTCATCAGTGCGAGTTGGTCCGTGCAATACAATCAGCACGCACTCAAGCACGTCTCGTCAGTGCGAGTCAGGTCGCGCGACACACAGTCAGCACGCACTCAAGTACATCTCGTCAGTGCGAGTCAGTCCGTGCGATACAGTCAGCACGCGCTTCAGCACATCTCATTTAAATTTTTTCTTAAAATACATATAAAATTTCATTTATTTCACAAAATGGTTCAAAATAGGTTGTCTAATATAATTTTAACTTTAGAACACTTAAATCTCATTTTCAGTATTTCAAATAGATTAAAAAGGGTTGATGTTGCCTTTTTCAGCTAAAAATCCATAAAACATTGTCTCATTGCAAAATCAAAAATTTTGAGTTTTTCCGCAATAATTTTAAAAGTACTCAATATTTATTTAAATACACTAAATATGGTTATTTCGTAAATCGGACAGATTTCAAGGTTCCTTAAAACTTATTTTTAAATTTCGGGTAGTAAAATTTGCCTAGGGATTTTTTACGTTCAGCGTAACAAAATTTCGTTCTAAGGTTCGCAGTCTCCAAATACGCAGTATAATTTTGATAATTTACAAGTAATTTTTCGACATCATAAATAAATATATAATTTCCTAAATTCGTATCTACAAAAATCATCAGAGAATACGTGCATTCATCTCTATAGCACACTGTAATTTTTTTTACATCGGTGTTCGTGCGTAGATCGAGGCATTTTACTTCCGGAGTTGGTAAGTCCTAGTTCGCTCAGTAAATTTTCCTCTCGGGATTCTTTTCTCCCTAATTTCTAAATTTCTTCCAGTGCCATTTTCACTATTTTCCAATATATATATTTTAGTATATATATATAAATTAAACTCTCTCTTCTTTCTTATTCTTCTTTTTTTTTTTTTCCGCGGGTTCAAACTTTCCCGCCTTTTTCCTATTTTCTTTTCCTTCCTTCTTTCTTCTTCCTCCTTCTCGCATCACTCTCGGCTTCCTCTTCCCTTCTCGGCCACCTTCATCTTCTCCACCTCTCGGCACCACCATCACCACCTCTTTCCTTCCCTTTCGGCCGGCCATCTTCCTCATCACCACCATGTTTGCTTCGGCCAACATCATCATCTCTGTTTCCAGCACCATCTTCATCATCATTCCTGTTTTTCACCTACTGCCTCCTTCCTCACTTTCGGTTTCACACTTCTGTTTCCAGCTCCATGCATTGACAGGATATAGTGGTGGCCCCTCTTGCTCGCACAGCCTCCTTCAGTCTCGGAGAACAGCCCCTTCCCAGCCCGTGGTTAAACGCCCCCCTCCTCTGTTTTCCCCTGTTACTCCACCTTTCTATCTCTTTCTCTCTCTCGTTTCAGGTGGTCGGGTCATGCAGGTATATATATATATACAAGGGTGGTGGCGTGCTGGGCTGGCGCGTAGGGGGTGCAGAGCCGGTACAGCAGGGGCCTAGCGTGGAGCTTGTGTGTGTGTGCAGACTGGTGGTGCAGGCAGGGCGCAACAGGGTGCAGGGTTTGGCGCGACTTGGTGTGCGGATGGTGCAGGCTCAGTGCAGGTGCAGACTGGGCGCTGGGCGCCTGGCGTGGTCGGGAGCACAGAGGGGGCAGGCGAGGCGTGTCTGGTGCTGCAGCAGAGGATGCAGGCGCGCAGGGCTGAGGCTGGGCAGGACGCCTGGGTGCTGGCTGGTGTGCGCAGAGGGGGCAGGCGCGGGGTGCAGCGAGCGCGCAGGTACAGGTCGCAGGGGCGCCTCTGGCGCACTCGGGCGCAGGAGGTACCGGTTGGTGCAGAGAGGCTATCCTCCCAAAACGCACCGTTTCTTTTTTTTTTAATTTAAATTTTAAATTTTTATTTTTATATTAATATATATATATATATATATATATATGTATATTTATATAATCAATACAAATATATGTATTTCAAAATTAGAGTATAATTTCAAAATATTTATATTTTATATTTATATATACATTTATATATAAAATCAAAATAATTCATTTATATAATTGAAAATAAATTTATATTAATATAATCAAAATATTTATAGATTTATGTATACGTTTATATACTCAAAATAAATATTATATATACATTTATATATTCATTTAAATAATCAAAGTGTATATTTATATACACATATTGTGTATTCCAATCATTACTATCATTATTATTATTATTCGTTTATTTTCATAAATCGAATTTTAACAGAATTTTCGATCAAACCTAATCTTTCTTTTTTGACATAATTAATTTAATTCTTCGCACGCAAATTGTGAATTGATTTAAATCAAATAACATCGAGTTGAATTCTAAAAAAAATCGGAGGTTTACATTTTCCCAATCTTAGAAAATTTGGTCCCCAAATTTAAGAGTACATTAGTTTTCAAACAAATGCGGATATTTCTCTCCCATTAAACTTTCTAATTCTCACGTGGCCTCTTCCGACGTGTGATATTGCCACATAACCTTGACCAATGAATCGTATTAGATCGCAACCATTTTTCCTTTCTGCTCAAAATTCGAATCTGTTTCTCCACATATGTCATGTCCTCCTTCAACTCCAATGGCTTGTATTTGATTACATGTGTGGAATTCGGGTGATATTTACATAGCATCGACACGTGAACAATGTTGTGGATACTTGACAATTCTGGCGATAATGTTAATCGGTAGGCTTTGTCTCTTACTCGATCTAATATTTTGAAAGGTTCAATATAAAGGAGATTCAACTTCCCTTTCTTCTTGAATCTCATTATACCCTTGGACATAGAGACTTTTAGAAATACTGAATCTCCTACCGAGAATTCTAGGGGCCTTCGTCTTTGGTCAGAATAACTTTTTTGTTTGTTCTGAGCTATTCTCAGCCTCTCACAGATCCACTGTACATCCTCAGAAACTTGTTTGACCAAATTGGGATTGAACATCTTTCTTTCACCTACTTTTTCCCATCCTATTGCCGAACGACATCTTTGACCATAAAACGCTTTGTATGGCGCCATTTCGATTCTTGAATGGTAACCGTTGTTATATGCAAACTCTGCTAGCGGTAAATGGTTGTCTCAGGAGCCTTTAAAATCTTGAACATAGGTTCTCAACATGTCCTCTAATGTTTGAATGGTCCTCTTCCGATTGTCCATCAGTTTGAGGATGAAAGGTCATGCTAAAATTCAATTGGGTTCCCATGGCTTCTTGGAATTATTCCCAGAAGTGTGAAATGAGCTGGGAATCCCTTGTCAGATACAATGCTTACCGGTACGCCGTGTAGCTTTACAATTTCCCGTACATACAACTCCGTTAGCGCACTCAAGGTATCCGTAGCCTTCATGGGCAAGAAATGAGCGTTCTTCGTCAATCTATCTACTACTACCTAAATCGCGTCATGGTTTCTACGCATCCGTGGCAATTTCATGATAAAGTTCATCGTGACGAGTTCTCATTTCCTGATCGGTATCGGTAAAGGTTGTAATAACCTCGTAGATTTCTGACGCTCTACTTTAATTTGCTGACTACAAGGTGTCGGCCACGAATTTGGTCACATCTTCCTTTATTCCTGACCATTAATATATCTTTCGTAAATTTTAATACATCTTGTCATTTCTTGGTGTAGGGTGTACCTCGTAGAAAGAGCTTTAACTTCCTTAATTGTGCATCCTCGAAAATGCCAATTCTACCTCTAAACCTAAACAGTCATCGGAGCTCATTTCATAATCTGTCACAAAGCCCAACTAGGTCTGACTAACTGTATCTATGCAATGCTTAGCCTTACGCTGCCTGTCGGATCTTGTCATTCAGATCTGGTTCTAATCACAGGCTAGCTACCATGATATACATGTCGATATGGGTAAGGAACCACCTCTAGTTGGGGTTCACTAAATATTTCAGTAACTCATGTCCTTGTCCTAAGTATAAAATGTCATCCCGAATCACTTCTACTCAAAGCACTAACCCTAGTCACTTTTTTTTTGCATTAGACGACCTTTGTGAAATTTAATATTTAAGCCTTCATGAGCAGTAGAATTCCATAATTCTTCACCGCACAAGAATTACTACGCTGACTTCAAGCGCACATATTACGACTGTTAATTTCAATTCATTGGTTATGGGTACTTATAGACGTTGCTAAGTCCCTCAACCGGAGAAGTATTTTGAAATACCCTTATTAGTTATCAGACCTGAACACATAACTAATTATGGGTGTAAGGGTTCAAAGTTCAGTCCATATAGAGAGTATGAAACCATAATTTATTGCAATTTCATATTTATCATTTAGTCACCATTCATTCATCATTGTTCACCTCGCTCGATTTCGAATCATTTCACATTCACAAAAATATTCATACGTTATGTACATCTCTCGTTCCAATTATAATCTTGTAGTTAGAATTTATCATACTTCAAAACTTGCTTTCATTCTATACATCAATTATGACAAAACTCTTTCCTTATTCTAATTAAGTCTCACATTCGGAACACAAGCATATACAATTTACAATCCTTAGATTTGATACGTGATTCATATTCCAAACTCTCCTTATACCTCAAACTTCAAATCATCTTAACAGTTTGGGTCTTTCCCATTATTCTACAATCTCTAGTTTCGAAGAATCTAATTGACTTCCGTTTCCTTACACATCGTAACCTAGAAAATTCGAAACTCCTTAACAATTTAGGACCGTACACTCCAAATGGATCACTTGGTCAGATATCTCCCATTATCATATAAATTTTATAATCCTTTAATCACTTCTTCCGTTCTTATAATTAAACCGAAGCCATTCAGTATAGGCTTTAAATTAATTCAATACTAAATCACCTCAAAAATTCATCCTTTTTATCTAGAGGTAACTTTGATGGATCATCCGAACATGTATCAGAAAACTTTCTGTTTACAAAGGTGTCTCTTTTACTCCGAACACGCTCTATCCTTATAAATCATGTAAGCAGTGTAACCTTAAATCCATCTATACAATGCATTCAATAATTCATACTCCAGCTACAATGACTTCACTTTTCCACTACTTTCCTATCTTCAGTAAAGTGGTCTTTTCCTATCTCGCTCTTTACCTTTCTCTTTTCGAATAACCTCAAAACTATTCATCTTATATGCACACTGCTTCCTCACAAGTAACATCAATGGAGCTAACCTAGCTCAGATTAAGATTCTCAGTTTCTCTCATGAGGTTCCAGACTTTCTTCATTTCGTAACTCTACATATTCGGATTTTACTTCTCCAAAACCATGAATTCAGTTTCATATTCATTCTCGGACTTGTTACCTTAAGTCCAATTCAATCTTCTCATCTATAATTGTCATTATACTTTATCCGGGATGTGTTGTCATCTCAAGACATCTAGAATGTATCTCATGTGGCCCTCTAATGTCGAGTCCTTAGAAAATATCAAGGAAAATTTTCATCAAGGCTTGGCTTCCCGTTTTAATATCAATGCTACAAAAACTACCTTCTTTATGGTAGTATTCCTTAAGGATCCACATAGCCTTTTTAATTCTTTTACTCAATTTTTCATTATACTTGGGTTCCTTCCCTGGTAACTGATGGTGCACTATCTTGCGAAACTATCTCAATCATTTTCTAAGTTACGATCTTACTTTAATTATCACCATTATTATTATGCTGCTATCATTGACTAAACAATGTCATTATTGTTTCCATGTTCGCTCAAATCTTATAATGCAGACTTAAAACATTTCGGTTAAGCTAAAAGATGTACATTCAAATGAGGGTTCACTAAATCTTTCGAGCCTATTTCTATGGCCTCGAAAAACAGTTCCTTTTCGTCTACTAGTATGGTTGTAATACCAACCAAACATATCTATCAGTTTCCTACATTCAATGACGCAATTTTCACTAGGACACAGTCATGTGTACCAGTTTATATCTAAACCAAGTACAGTAATGCTGGGGATGTGAACTTTTTTGCTTTTCTCTTACTCCAATCATCGACTCATATCAGGCAAACTCAGCTCTGATACCACTTTATGTAACGACTCGAATTTCCTACTATTTCCTTAGTTGGGCTATGAGTCGATGATTATTTCTCATAGTAAATTATCATTCTTATGTATTTTATGGTAACAATTTGAATATAAAATTTGAGTAATTTTTTTTGGTAATTAAACAGAATAAATGTTTGTTACACATGATTAAGTTCACATATTTCCCCCAGACTCAGATACAATACTGCATTACTGAACTTACAAAATTAGACACCAATTACATGCCTAAACAAGGTATACCTTTGTGCATAGAAGGGTGTCCCTCTGACGTATGGCCGCAGATTAAAATCTACTCAACCTCTGTTACTAAGAGAACTCTGTGGATATAAAATAAGGGATGAGCTCAACATGCTTAGTAAGAAAAATCAAGCGGCAGGTAGATAAATACACTATCTACAAAAGACAGGCTTAGAGTAATACTATACAGTTCAGTGTAGTATAGTGAAAATTACCATTTTCTCACAATATCGGTATCACAAAATTACCATTTTCCCATAGTATCGGTATCATAGAAAACATTACTGCAAAATATCATTTAAATCAGATGCAGTAAAATAAAACTCATTTCATATCAGAAATTCACTTCATCAAAACTCAGTTCAGATAAATCAAATAAGTGAGGCATGGTAGAATAATCATCATCAATAATCAATCAATCAATACGACAATTGGCCAATATCAGTGACTCCGAGCAATCACGGGCCAGGTGTGCCGGGATGTCAAGTGCCGTGGGAGTGGTCAGCTACCCAATCGACTTACTCATTTCTCTATTTCTCAATAATATTGTACATCGTACTCACGTGACACAACACGATATATCGTACTCCATGGACCGAGCATCATTCTCAATTCACATTTCTATATAATTTCATTTTCAGTCACACGGTACATCGTACTCACGTGCACACAGCACGGTACATCGTACTCCATGGACCTCGGCATCATTCACATTTCCAAATAATTTTCATCGCCTTCTTTGCCTCTAATCACGTGAGAGTAAATACGTGCAAGATCACACAACAATATACTTCTGACAGGCACAGTTTATCAAAACACTTTAAAATCACGTGCGAGTAGGTCAGTGCAAGATCACACAGCAATACACGACAGTTAGCACGATTTTACTTCATGACTTAGATCAAAATCCAGTGCGAGTCGGTCCGTGTGACACAGTCTGCACGCACTCAAGCACGTCTCGTCAGTGCGAGTCAAGCCGTGCGACACACAGTCAGCATGCGCTCAAGCACATTTCATCAGTGCGAGTCGGTCTGTGCAATACAATCAGCACACGCTCAAGCATATCTCATCAGTGCGAGTCAGGCCGTGCGACACACAGTCAGCATGCGCTCAAGCACATCTCGTCAGTGCGAGTCGGTCCGTGCGATACAGTCAACATGCGCTTCAGCACATCTCATTTAAATTTTTTCTTAAAATACATATAATTCCATTTATTTCACGAAATGGTTCAAAATAGATTGTCTAATACAATTTTAACTTTAGAACACTCAAATCTCATTTTCAGTGTTTCAAATAGATTAAAAGGGGCTGATGTTGCCATTTTCAGCTAAAAATCCATAAAACATAGTCTCATTGCAAAATCCAAAATTTTGAGTTTTTCCGCAATAATTTTAAAAGTACTCAATATTTATTTAAATACACTAAATATGGTTATTTCGTAAATCGGGCAGATTTCAAGGTTCCTTAAAACTTATTTCTAAATTTCGGGCAGTAAAATTTGCCTAGGGATTTTCTACGTTTAGCGTAACAGAATTTCGTCTTAAGATTCGCAGTCTCCAAATAGGCAATAAATATACGCAGTATAATTTTGATAATTTACAGGTAATTTTTTTACAGCATAAATAAATATATAATTTTCTAAATTCGTATCTACAAAAATCATCGAAAAATACATGCATTTATCTCTATAGCACACTGTAATTTTTTTTACCTCGATGTCCGCGCATAAATCGAGGCATGTTACTTTCAGAGTTGGTAGGTCCTGATTCGCTCGGTAAATTTTCCTCTCAAGATTCTTTTCTCCCCAGTTTTTAAATTCCTTCCCGTGCCATTTTCACTATTTTCCAACATATATATATATATATATATATATAAAAATTAAAATCTCTCTTCTTTCTTATTCTTCTTCTTCTATATTTTTTTTTTCGCGGGTTCAAACTTTCCCGCCTTTTTCCTATTTTCTTTTCCTTCCTTCTTTCTTCTTCCTCCTTCTCGCATCACTCTCGGCTTCCTCTTCCCTTCTCGGCCACCTTCATCTTCTCCACCTCTCGGCACCACCATCACCACCTACTTCCTTCCCTTTCGGTCGGCCATCTTCCTCATCACCACCATGTTTGCTTCGGCCAACACCATCATCTCTGTTTCCGGCACCATCTTCATCATCATTCCTGTTTTTCGCCTACTGCCTCCCTCCTCACTTTCTGTTTCACACTTCTGTTTCCAGCTCCATGCATTGACAGTATAGTGGTGGCCCCTCTTGCTCGCACAGCCTCCTTCAGTCTCGGAGAACAGCCCCTTCCCAGCCCGTGGTTACACGCCCCCCCTCCTCTGTTTTCCCCTGTTACTCCACCTTTCTATAAATTTCTCTCTCTCGTTCCTGGTGGCCGGGTCATGCAGGTATATATATATACAAGGGAGGTGGCGTGCTGGGCTGGTGCGTAGGGTGTGCAGAGCCGGTACAGCAGGGGCCTAGCGTGGAGCTTGTGTGTGTGTGTGCAGACTGGTGGTGCAGGCAGGGCGCAACAGGGTGCAGGGTTTGGCGCGACTTGGTGTGCGGATGGTGCAGGCTCAGTGCAGGTGCAGACTGGGCGCTGGGCGCCTGGCGTGGTCGGGAGCACAGAGGGGGCAGGCGAGGCGTGTCTGGTGCTGCAGCAGAGGATGCAGGCGCGCAGGGCTGAGGCTGGGCAGGACGCCTGGGTGCTGGCTGGTGAGCAGGCTGGTGTGCGCAGAGGGGGCAGGCGCGGGGTGCAGCGAGCGCGCAGGTACAGGTCGCAGGGGCGCCTCTGGCGCACGCGGGCGCAGGAGGAACCGGTTGGTGCAGAGAGGCTATCCTCCCAAAACGCACCGTTTTTTTTTTTTAAATTTAAAATTTAAAATTTTATTTTTATATTAATATATATATATATATATATATATATATAGATATATATATATATGTATATTATATAGTCAATACAAATATATGTATTTCAAAATTAGAGTATAATTTCAAAATATTTATATTTTATATTTATATATACATTTATATATAAAATCAAAATAATTCATTTATATAATTCAAAATAAATGTATATTAATATAATCAAAATATTTATAGATTTATGTATACATTTATAAACTCAAATTAAATATTATATATACATTTATATATTCATTTATATAATCAAAGTAAGTGTATATTTATATACACATATTGTTTATTCCTATCATTACTATCATTATTATTATTATTCGTTTATTTTCATAAATCGAATTTTAACAGAATTTTTGGTCAAACCTAATCTCTTTTTTTTGACATAATTAATTTAATTATCCGCACGCAAATTGTGAATTGATTTAAATCAAATAACGTCGAGTTGAATTCTAAAAAAAATCGAGGGTTTACACTATTATTCAGATACAAAAAGTACATATGTGTATACCTTGATTAGGGGTGTAAACGATACAGTGGTGCTCGCAAGCTATTCGGGCTCGACTCGAGCAAAACTCGAATTCGGCTCGATTTTAGTCGAGTCGAGCTCGAGCTCGAGCTACTCGAGCTATCGAGCGAGCCGAATTCGAGCACTTAAATACCCTACTCGAGTAGCTCGCGAGCCTAATCGAGCATCGAGTTTTTATATATTTTAATAATATAATAATATTTATATAATGATTCGAGCCTAATCGAGCCTAATCGAGCTTAATCGAGCTTAATCGAGCCTAATTAAGCCTAATCGAGTTCGAGCAAAATATCGAGCTTATATAATCGAGCCTAATCGAGCCTAATCGAGTAGCTCGAATTCGATCTCGAGCCGAGCTCGAGCTTAAAAAATAAGACTCGATCGAGCTCGAGCCGAGTATCGAGCACCGAGTTTCGATTCGAGCTCGAGCTCGAGCACCTCACTGTATCGACTCGACTCGACTCGATTACACCCCTAACCTTGATGCTGCTGGATAGCTGTGTGTAAAAGATCGCAAGACGGACGCAACTTATACACTCTATTGAAATGCTCTGTAGAGGGGCAAAAATAAAGGGATGAGCACAACACGTTCAGTAAGAAATATATGAAAACAAGTAAATAACCACATTATCTACGATACTTATAATGCATGGTTTATGCTGAAAAACCCATGACATTCACAAAATCATAGTAAAACACATAGCAATTTACTGCCAAAAACTGAATATCAAAACTCATTCGGAGTAAAATATTTATGTGTTCAGTATTGAAACTCACATTTAAATCATATTTTCATTTCAAACGGTTTCATCACAGAAAACAAGTCACAGATAGTTTCGTTATAGAAACCAATAAAACATGTGAGACTAGGCAGTGATCCACACAAATCCAAGGGACAATTGTCCAAAATCCGAGACCCACCAGCTATCATGGATCAGGTGTGCCAGGGTGTCTCTGAGTCCGAGGAGGGGAGTAGTCTATCCATCGGCTCCTATCTAAGGACTATCACAAATCAGAGCAATGACACAGCATGCCTGAGTCCAAAGACGCAATCCTCACATCCCATAGCTACACGGTACAGTGTACTCTATGTTGTCTACACGGTACAATGTACTCCGTGAACCACAGTACAATTACCACACAGTTGTAGGTGCTTGAGTCACAAGCTCACCACCCCAACCAAATAAATTATCAACCATAGCCTGTCGTCTCAGATCTAGTGCGAGCAAGTCAGTACACACAGTCAACATGAGAGCTCCAGCACGATCTCAATCACAAATCACAACATAATCTAGTACGAGCAGTGCTCCAGCACGGTCTATACATATGTCATACCGAAATCAAGTGCGAGCGGATTTGGATAAATCCACAGATCTTATCATAGCTCTAACACGATTTCACACACAAAAAATAGACAGCTGGTTCTATTTCCCACCACAGTTATACTCAAAATTGAGTGTGATACGTAAAACGGTGCAAAACAGAGTGAGAGGGTAACATCCCATTAAATCACTCGTCAATCAAATCACACTTTAGAAAAACGTGCAAGTTAATGCATATAGTCAAATCATGAGCCAATATATCATTTCAGCTTCACAAAATCTCTTTTTCACAGAGAAAACATGGATTTCATGCACTTTATGCATTTTCAAAAATTTTCGAGTCTAAGGGTATTTTCATAATTTTTTCATATTTAGCTACTATCCAGAAATTTCATATCAATACTCTATACGAAATTTAAGTGAATGTAAACGACGATGAAAATACGTATAGCTATCTCTAAGAGCTCGCATAGATCCCTTACCTGGAATCCAGTCGAATGCACTTTTTCACATTTTTTCACTTTTCGTAATCAGTTTATTCGGCTCCGAATATATCTTCTGGAGCTGCAGATAGTTATCAATCACATTAATTAAGTCGGATAACTCATTTATCATTTTCTATGTAGTCTATTCAATCAAATGGGCCCAATTGCTCTTATTGGGCCTCGTTGCCTCTTATTAGACCTAACTCTAGTTTAAGCCCATTTCGACTTTACTATTTATTCTGTCATGGCCCATTGGGCTCCTTAGGCCTATTAACAATTATTGGGTCAACCGTGGAGCCCATTAACACTTCCATCACGTTATTTTAAGCTTTTTCTAACATAAAGCATTTTATACGGAGTAAATCCGTAACTTATGCGATTAATTCATAACTCGTATGACTACACAAGTTATAGTAAGTAAGATTCACTTACCCGAGTTTTTGTGATGGCTCGAGATTCGAGACTCGATTGAATTCACATTTGTCGCCTATTGTCGCGCTACACATTTATATATTTAACCCAGATCAATTTTAGTCAAATATAATTTCAAATAAATTTTTCGAAAGTTAAATCGGTTAATTTCGACCGCTTACCGGCTTATCCGTAAACCCGAGGCATCATCAAATTTTTCTCTAAATTTTTTTTCCTTTCTCCTCTTTCTCTCTCATGCTGATCCGGTTCGGATCGGTTCAGCCCTTTTCACACTGAACAGGTCTGAACTGGTTTAGTGGCGATTTGGCCGTTGCCGGCGTTTTCGGTCGGTTCTCCGGCAGTCTTGGCCACCAATCAGCTCGAATTGCCCTGAGGAGTGTTCGACTGGCGGTGGTGCAGGGCAAATCGACGCCAACGCCGACGAACTTCCCTTCTCCCCCATTCGGCTTCTCCCTCGGCGATCTCCTCACCGCTGACGATTTGGGGCGCGTGGGGGCGTTGAGAAGGTCCCTCGGTGTCGGTCGACCCTTCGTCGGTCACCCCTCACGTCGTCTCCCGCCGTGTCGTTGTCGGTGGAAAACGAGGGAAGGATCGGTTTTCCAACCCTTCCTTCCCCTGTTTTCGCGTGATTTTCGCTTTTTTATTTTCTTCATTTTGTTTATATATATATATATTATATTATATTTTCAATATAATATAATATGTATACAAATATCTTAGACTTATTTTTATATTAATATTATAATAATATTTATAAAATATCACTTATTTATTTATTTTTTATTTTATTTTTTCGAAAATATTTTTTCATATTTTCACAATAATTCCCGATATAGAAAATTGTCGGTTTTATCGCAATAAATTGATATCTTGATCGTTGGACTTAAAATTTAATTATTTCTTCTTTATTTATTAAGATTACCTGAATCCATATTTATAATATCAATTTTTAAAAGAAATAACACCGAATTTTCGGGTCTTACAAATAGATATAGATATTTTACCATAACAATATGTAGATTTTATAATAATTATATGTACATTTTACTAATAGCCAAAAAAAGGTATATTTTGTATCCCATTGTGGATAAAAGAAACTAAAAAAGATTTTAAATGTATCCAAACTTTTTCTTTTTACACCCATTTTTTTAACATTAAATAGTTTCACAATAATGAGAAAATTGTGATGTAAAGAGAAAAACTTTTGAAACATCAAGAATTTTTCAAAAACCAATGTACATTGAACTATAAATTGTCAACTGCCTCTCTTGTCGTAGTCTCTGCATCCTGTCCCTGTCTACCTGGCCTAGTCTGTGCCAGTATCTCCACTATCATCTCCAGGCTACGCTCAATCCTCGTGAAACGTGCCTCTGCAGTCTCTGGTACCTCATTAGTACCCACGTTCTCATCTCGGGTCTCTGGCCTACCTCTACGGCCTTGAGCTCTACCTCTCGCCCCTTTACCTCGGCTGGTATTAACCATATAGACAAAATTTCTGCATTCATAATCATTAATTAGTCCGATTCCCATCTTGTGTACACAATTGTAACTGAACAAAGCACAGTACTAAGGGGATGTACATTTTTCAAATTACCAATATCGATTCACATCAGACCAACACTGCTCTGATACCATTCTGTCACGACCTCAATCCGTGACTTACTAAAACCCACTACAAATTTTTAGCTTTTTACTTTACTTACCTTTCTCTCCTCAACTGTTGGGCTGTGATTTGATATTAGTCACTCACTCACATTTATTCATAATACACATAGAAATTTATTATTCTTTTTGAAAACATAAACTGTGATACAATATTTGTACATATACATCCCGACCGTACAATAGTTTATATAACTGTGCTTATATATTGTTCAGTACAAAATGTTCAAGTGTGTATATATCTTGTAAGATGGATAGGCAGCAGATACAATGAATGATGTACCTCAGCCGGACTCAATCTATTGCGGATGATCTGTAGAGAGTGAAAAATAAAAGGGGATCAGCAAACAACGCCCTCAGTAAGGAAATCAAGCAAGCAAGTAGATAACCGCACTATCTACTAAAAATAAGGCTTTGCCTTTCCTTCTCTCATCTCAAAGCATGTATCAAAATGATATAGTAATAGTACAGAATAAATTCATATACTTAAAATCATGCTGAGTTATCAAATATGGGCATTCATGCAAAATAATGCATCTTTATAAAATTAGGAATGCCTTTATCTCAATCATGCCATTTACACATAAATCATAGAAAATATGGCAGTTCACAGCACAACACAAACCGATTTTCGACCTATCTCTCTCTCAAGTCTAACCGTATCATGAAAACAAGTGATATAACATGCGAGACTCAGTGGCTAAATGCAATACTCTCCTGGACTATAGCCATATCCTAAAATGTGAAATCTCAGGCAACACAGATCTCAGTGTGCGGGTAATCACTGTTGCAACGGGAGGGGGGTCAGTCCATCACAACCGCCAGCTATAAACTCCTCAACTCCACAACTCCACACAACACACGGTACAATGTACTCCATGCCACTCGCACGGTACAACGTACACCCGTGGACCCTTCGTCATGATCGGGATGCTTGCCATAGGTCTTAGTCCTCACACCACAAAAATACATCATAGTCATGGTGTTTGCCATAAGTCTTAGTCCTCATACTATGAAAATAATGCCACGTTTCTAAATCCACGTGCGAACATCTCAACAGTGTGACACTCAGCCTACACAGAGGAAATCGTCACAGTTTTTTTCCTTAACATGTATTATATATCACATAAAAACTACAGTGCATGTCTTGCGTGTGACTCTCAATCAATACTCCGCTTCTTAAACACTGTATATGCATCTCAAAATATCAAACACTAGTGCGAGTATCCTCTAGCACTAGGTTAATGCATAATTCTCTTTTTAAATCAAGTACGAGTTATTACTCAAGTACTATATCATGTATAAATCATGAAAACTCGAGTACGAGCAACGCTCCCAATACTCTATCATGTAAAACTGAGTATGAGTAAAGCTCTCAATACGATATATGCATCAATCACAAACTGAGTACGAGCAGTACTCCCATTACTCTAATATGCATAAAATAGCATTAAAATATAGTACTATGTGATGCATATCTCAAAATATAGTGTGAGTATTCTCTAGCACTTATGGTTTTCACACAAAACCAGATAGATGGCTTATTCAAATCACAACTCTCTCATTTCATATCAAATTAGCACTTAAATGTGTTGTTTCCGCATATACATGAAAACATTAGCCATTCTGTCATGCAACTCATGAATTTTGGTTTACAACATGCTTCTCAGGCTTTTTATCCTATCTTTGGATAAAACACACTTTATCTCATTTGTCTCTATCACACATTAGGCCTATTCATGGGAATTCATATAGAGTATAATATCAAAACTCTATTTAAAATACGTGTAGCCATCTCTAGCTACTCACGAAATTCTCTTACCTCGGATCACGTCAAGTGATCTCTCTTCCTCGGTGCAACTCACTTTCGCAGTCTGAGCAGTTTCCACAATGATTTTCGAAGCTGTTATTATTTATTCACATTAGTATACCATAATATACTCATCTCATTTATCAATCTCAACTTAACACATCATTACACCATTTTCTCATAATATGGGATTATACCATATTTTCATATAACTATATTCATCACTCCTTATTTCCAATATATGCATTTCATAAGATTAACTTAGAGTCTTCCATACATGCATATTCTATCATTAAATCCATGTTAACATCATTTCCTCATCACTTTCTCACTTTCATGCCAAAACTAGGTTATGGTGATTTTTCATGATCCTTTCATTTCCAACAAGTCATACATACACCAATAATCTCATTAACACATTTAGTTTAACATATATCAACTTGGTGCATTAAATCTTACCTAGTTGAACTTTCCTTCCTTTTTCACAAAGATGATAAAATTCTTCTTGCTCCTTCAACTCTTGATTTCTATCCTTTGTTTCCAAGTATGTTGCTCTCTTCTTGCTAAGAACAACTTTACTCAACTGTATCTCACTCAAAACTGATCACAAACTGAAGTTTTCTAGTGTTTCTTGACTAGGTTTAGGTTTAGTTCATAAATGGAATAGTAACTCTCGAGAAAATGATATGCAGAAGTTCAGTATTTATAGAATTGTCTTGATGAGATCGATCTGCTACCCTAGGAGATCGATCTGCTATGCATTTTTCCTCTTGAAATTGACCTTCTAGACCACATGAGATCGATCTACTCCCAAGCATGAGATCGATCTGTTGCAACGCAGAACCTTAAGGAGATCTATCTGCTCTTGCATGAGATCGATCTGTTGCAAGTCAGTAGCTTAAGGAAATCGATCTGGCCCTTTTGAGATTGATTCCTTCAACATAGAATGCTCAGCAGATTGATCTGCTCTCCAATGAGATCGATCTGACCTGTTTCTTCTCTCAAATAAGAGCATTTTTTGCTCTTCTAGATCGATCTCTCATCCCATGAGATCGATCTCTCATTCATATTTTTTAGATTTTACTGCAGTTTTCTGCAGTAACTTACACCAAACTTTATATATTTTGCTACCATTGTCATTTTATCATCCATCAATCTTTAAGGCTTGAAAATGACTTCCATTCATACCTTATACACATTAAAACTTGTGTGCATTCTTTGTATATTCAAAGGTATTCAATATAAACCCAAATGGAAGTATAAACTTATGCAACTTATGCATACTTTAATCCATTTTACCACACTACTCAAATTTCCATATATTCACATTCATCACATATTAAAGTTCATTTCTTATTATTTATATATAACGTAACTTGTACGTACATCACCAACTCATATTACAAGTATGTACTTTCAATCTATGGACTTTACATCATTCATGCTTCACATAGCATGTACATGTATGTACTTATGAATTTGATAGTCTTACAATCCTCCCCTCCTTAAAAGAATTTGGTCCTCCAAATTAGAACTAAGTTAGTCTCTAAACAATTAGGGATATTTTTCTTACATTAGACTCTCTTGCTCCCATGTAGCTTTCTCTGAAGTGTGATGCTGCCAGAGAATCTTCACTAACCTGATAGTCTTATTCCTCAAGACTTTCTCCTTTCTATCTAATATCCGGATCGATTTCTCTACATAAGTTAGATCATCTTTGAGCTCCAATGGCTCATACCGAATCACATGATTTAGATCTGGATGATACTTCCTCAACATCGAAATGTGGAAGACATTATGCACTCCCGATAAATCTGGTGGCAAAGCCAATCTATATGCCTTATCTCTCACTCTGTCCAGTATCTTAAAGGGTCTAATGTAGCAAGGACTCAGCTTACCTCTCTTCCCAAATCTCACTATACCCTTCGAAGGGGAAACCTTCAGAAATACTGACTCACCAACTGCGAACTCGAGTGGCCTACATCTTGTCAGCATAGCTCTTTTGTCTACTCTGAGCTGTCCTCAATCTCTCAACAATCAATCGGACATCCTCAGAGGCCTGTGTAAGCAAATCAGGAGCAAAAATCTTTCTGTCACCCACTTCTTCCCAACCGATAGGGGAACGACATCTACGACCATATAAAGCTTCATACGGTGCCATCCCGATACTCGCATGATAACTGTTGTTGTAGGCGAACTCGACTAATGGCAATGATCATCCCAGGAGCTTCTAAAATCCAGCACACAAGCTCTCAACATATCCTCCAGGGTCTGTATAGTCCTCTTTGACTGCCCATCTGTCTGAGGATGATAAGCGGTGCTCAATCTCAATTAGGTTCCCATGGCTTCCTGAAAATGTTCCCAAAAGTGGGAAGTGAAGCGAGAATCCCTATCCGAAATAATGCTCACTGGAATACCATGTAACCTCACTACCTCATGTACATACAGTTCTGCCAATGTACTCAGAGTATCGGTAGCTCTCATAGCTAGAAAGTGGGCTGACTTCGTCAGTCTATCAACTATCACCCATATGGAATCGTGATTCCTCCGAGTTCTCGGTAAACCCATCACGAAGTCCATGGTGATATGCTCCCATTTTCATGTCGGTATAGGTAGAGGCTGCAATAACCCTGCAGGTTTCTGATGTTCTATCTTCACTTGCTGACATACAAGACATTTTACCATAAAATTCGCAACATCCTTCTTCATACCTGACTACCAGTAAACCTTCCGGAGGTTTTAGTACATCTTATTACTCCCCAGATGTAGTGTGTACTTCGATGAATGAGCTTCTGCCAATATCAATCTTCTGAGCTCTGGGTCCTTGGAAACACACAATCTGTCTCTAAACCTCAGGAGTTCATCTGAACTTATCTCAAAGTCAGTCACTATGCCCTTCTGTATCTCACCTCTCATGTCAATACAATACGAATCAGTCTACTGAGCCACTCAGATTCTCTCTACCAGGTTTGGCTCCAAGCGTAGACTAGTAATCATATAGTCCGTATCCATGTCAGAAAGCACAACTCCCAAATTGAGGCCAGCAAACTGCTCTAGCAACTCATGTTCCCTGACCATCATATACGATACCATCCCAAGGCTCTTTCTGCTCAATGCATCCGCTACAACATTAACCTTGCCCGAATGATAAAGTATCTCACAATCATAGTCCTTCAGAAGCTCTAGCCATCTTCTCTGTCTCATGTTCAGTTCCTTCTGTGAGAACAGATACTTAAGGCTCTTGTGGTCGGTAAAGATCTGAAATTTTTCTCCATACAAGTAGTGGCGCCATACCTTCAACGCAAACACTACTGCTGCTAACTCCAAATCGTGGGTCGGATAGTTCTTATCATGATCCTTCAACTGTCTGAATCCATAAGCAACTACCCTCCTATCCTGCATCAATACATAGCCCAGTCTCTGATGCGAAGCATCGGTATACACTAAAAATCCTCCTGAGCTAATAGGGATAGTGAGAATTGGAGCGGTGGTCAATCGACTCTTCAACTCCTGAAAACTCTTCTCACAATCCTCGTTCCACACAAATGCTACACCCTTCCTAGTGAGACGTGTCAATGGAGCAGCTAACTTCGAAAATCCCTTAACGAATCTTCGATAATATTCTGCTAAACCCAAGAAACTCCTGATCTCGATAACTGTCATTGGCTGTTTCTACTGAATTATAGCCTCAATCTTGGATGGATCTACTAATACATCATCCTTTGACACTATATGTCCCAAAAACGAGATCTGTGACAACAAAAAATTACACTTATTGAGTTTAGCATATAGCTTCTGCTCTCGTAACTTCTGTAATACAATCCTGAGGTGTCTCTCATGCTCTTCCTCAAATTTAGAGTATACCAAAATGTCATCGATGAAGACAATAACAAATTGATCCAAATATGGCTTGAACACATCGTTCATCAAAGCCATGAAAGCTGCGGGAGCATTCGTCAATCCGAATGGCATAACCAAGAACTCATAATGGCCATATCAGGTCCTAAATGCTGTCTTGGGTACATCTCCATTCCTTACTCTCAGCTGATGATACCCAAACCTCAGATCAATCTTAGAAAAGACCTGCGCTCCCCGAAGCTGATCCAATAAATCATCAATACGTGGAAGGGGATATCTATTCTTGATGGTTGTCTTATTCAACAATCTGCAATCAATACACAATCAGAGGCTCCCATCCTTCTTCCTTACGAATAAAATCGGTGCTCCCCAAGGTGAAACACTCAGTCTAATGAAACCCCTGTCCAACAGCTCCTGCAACTGTCTCTTGAGCTCCTCTAGCTCAACTAAGGCTATGTGATACGGTGGTTTCGATATAGTTTATGTACCAAGCACCAAGTCTATACAGAATTTCATCTCTCTGTTTGGTGGCAACCCTGTCAATTCATCCAGAAAGACATCTAAGAATTCACTAACCACAGGAATATCTTTAAACTCTGGATGTACCTTATCCGTATCAACCACGTACACAATGAAATCTTCAACATATTCATCTCTCAGTCAGCATAGTACATTCTTAATCACAAATCATAACTACTACTTTTATTTCTTTGCATCAAACTTTACAACATAACTTGTAGGGTTAAGAAACATAACTGTCTTAGCGTAACAATCTAAAACAGCATGGTTTGACGATAACCAATTCGTTCCTAATATTACATCAAAATCACTCATACTTAACAGTATTAGATTGGTTGTCATGTCCTTTTCCCCTACTTTTAGCTTACAATCATTCAACACATACTCCACTAGCTGACTATTATCCATAGGCGTACTAATCAACATTATCTTATTTAAAGGAGTACGTTCTACATGCTTTGCTAATTTGCATGCAAATAAAGGCGATACAAATGAATGCATGTCACCAGGATTAATCAAAATATGTGCTTCCAAATCATAAATCAGGATGTTACCTCTAATCACATTCGATAAAGCATCAACTATCCCCTGGTCCAAGGTATGTACTCACCCTCGTCCCATAACTTGTTTCCCTTTCTCTTCTGCCATCGCTCTCCTTCTCTGAGCAGACGTATCACCTGGAGCTCTCTTTGGCTTCCTGCCTTTCTGTACGGCAGTCTCAACCATCTCTGGATAAACTCTAGTAATATGTCCTCGTTTCCCACATCGAAAACACATAATAAGACTCATCGAACAAGGTCTACCTCTGTGATATCTACCACATCTATTGCACTGATCAATAGTAGGCCTCGATCCTCCAATCATAATGCCCTTTGATGGAGATATAGCCGGGTGTGTAGAAAATCTCACAATCTTTTCTTGTACTTTCTCAAGCTTTGGTTTCTTACCGAAGAGTCTCCTCCCTCCTCGATAACTGAAAACTCGAGCACTATCACTTACCGGCCTCTTTCTGTCTCTGTCTCTACCTTTTCCCACTACTCTGAACTCTGAGGCATTCCTCTCATAATCTTGTTCACATAATTGCGCCCTGCGCACTGCCTCATCATATGTAGAGATATCAAATGGAACTAGTTTAGACCTCAATACTGGTCTCAATCCATCGACGAACCTGCGGACCTTCCTAGTCTCGCTGTACATGGTATCGGGCTCATACCTTCCCAGGGCTAAAAATCTAGTCTCATACTCATCCACTGATAGACTCCCCTAGCTTAACCCCAAGAATTCAAACTGCAGCCTCCATTGTGCCGTATCTGGAACAAACTGCCTCTTGAAGGCGTCCAGAAATAGCTCCCAACTAATCTCAACATGTCGAGCTCTCACTATAGGCCTGGTGGACTTCCACCAATGCTCTGTTGTTCCCTTCAGTAGGAATCCAGCAAATGGGACCCTCTCTGAAGTCGTACACTCAAAGAATCCATACAACTTCTCCATCTCTCTAATCCATTCCTCAGCAACAACTGGGTTCTTGACCCCACGAAAAGATGGTGGTCCAAGCTTCTGGAATTGTCGCAATCTATCTAAATCGTACCCATATCCCAATCTACTACTCTCTTGAACTGGTGGGGGTGTAGGAGTATCTGTAACCTGTGGCATCTCAGGTGCAGACTGTACAGGTGTGTCAGGTGCAACTGCCTCTCCTGTCGCAGTCTCTGCATCCTGTCGTTGTCTACCTGGCCTAGTCTGTGCCAGTATCTCCACTATCATCTCTAAGCTATGCTCAATCCTCGTGAAACGTGCCTCTGTAGTCTCTGGTACCTCATTAGTACCCACATTCTCATCTCGGGTCTCTGGCCTACCTCTACAACCTCGAGCCCTACCTCTCGCCCCTTTACCTCGGCTGGTATTAGCAATATAGACTAAATTCCTGCATTCATAATCATTAATTAGTCCGATTCTCATCTTGTATACACAATTGTAACTGAACAAAGCACGATATTAATGGGATGTACATTTTTCAAATTACTAATATCAATTCACATCAGACTAACACTGCTCTGATACCATTCTGTCATGACCTCAATCCAGGACTTACTAAAACCCATTACAAATTTTTTGTTTTTTACTTTACTTACCTTCTCCTCAACTGTTGGGCTGCGATTCGATATTAGTCACTCACTTACATTTATTCACAATACACATAGAAATTTAGTATTCTTTTTGATAACATAAATTGTTATACAATATTTGTACATATACATCCCGACCGTACAATAGTTTACATAACTGTGCTTATTCATTGTTCAGTACAAAATGTTCGAGTGTGTATACCTCTTGTAAGATGGATAGGCAGCGGATGCAATCAATGCTATACCTCAGCCGGACTCAATCTACTGCGGATGATCTGTAGAGAGTGAAAAATAAAGGGGGATGAGCAAACAACGCGCTTAGTAAGGAAATCAGGCAAGCAAGTAGACAACCACACTATCTACTGAAAATAAGGCTTTGTCTTTCCTTCTCTCATCTCAAAACATGTATCAAAATGATATAGTAATTGTATAGAATAAATTCCATGTACTTAAAATCATGCTGAGTTATCAAATGTAGGCATTCATGCAAAACAGTGCATCTTTATAAAATCAGGAATGCCTTTATCTCAATCATGTCATTTACACATAAATCACAGTAAATATGACAGTTCACAACACAACACAAACCGATTTTCGACCTATCTCTCTCTCAAGTCTAACCGTATCATGAAAACAAGTGATATAACATGTGAGACTCAGTGGCTAAATGCAATACTCTCATGGACTATGGCCATATCCTAAAATGTGAAATCCCAGGCAACAGAGATCTCGGTGTGTGGGTAATCACTGTTGCAATAGGAGTGGGGGTCAATCCATCACAACCGCCAGCTATAAACTCCTAAACTCCATAACTCCACACAACACACGGTATAATGTACTCCATGCCACTTGCACGGTACAACGTACACCCGTGGACCCTCTCTTCATGGTCGGGATGCTTGCCATAGGTCTTAGTCCACACACCACGGATATACATCATAGTCGGGGTGTTTGCCATAAGTCTTAGCCCTCATCCTATGGAAATAATGCCACGTTTTTAAATCCACGTGCGAACATCTCAACAGTGTGACACTCAGTCTACACGGAGGAAATCGTCATGGTTTTTCTCTTTAACATGTATTATATATCATATAAAAACTACAGTGTATGTCTTGAGTGTGACTTTCAATCAACACTCCACCTCTTAAACACTGTATATGCATCTTAAAATATCTAATACTAGTGCGAGTAACCTCTAGCACTAGGTTAATGTATAATTCTCCTTTTAAATCAAGTACGAGTTATTACTCAAGTACTATATCATGTATAAATCATGAAAACTCGAGTACGAGCAATGCTCCTAGTACTCTATCATGTAAAACTAAGTATGAGCAAAGCTCCTAATACTCTATATGCATCAATCATAAACTGAATATGAGCAATGCTCCCAATACTCTAATATGCATAAAATAACATTAAAATATAGTACGAGTATATCCCCCAATACTATGTGATGCATATATCAAAATATAATGCGAGTATTCTCTAGCACTTATGGTTTTCACACAAAACCAGATAGATGGCTTATTTAAATCACAACTCTCTCATTTCAAATCAAATTAGCACTTAAATGTGTTGTTTTCGCATATACATGAAAACATTAGCCATTCTATCATGCAACTCATGAATTTTGGTTTACAACATGCTTCTTAGGCTTTTTATCCTATCCTTGGATAAAACACACTTTATCTCATTTGTCTCTATCACACATTAGGCCTATTCATGGGAATTTATATAGAGTATAATATCAAAACTCTATTTAAAATACGTGTAGCAATCTCTAGTTACTCACGAAATTCCCTTACTTCGAATCATGTCAAGTGACCTCTCTTCCTCGGTGCAACTCACATTCGCAGTCTGAGCAGTTTCCACAATGATTTTCGAAGTTGTTATTATTTATTCACATTCGTATACCATAATATACTCATCTCATTTATCAACTCAACTTAACACATCATTACACCATTTTCTCATAATATGGGATTATACCATATTTTCATATAACTATATTCATCACTCCTTATTTCCAATATATGCATTTCATAAGATTAACTTAGAGTCTTCCATACATGCATATTCTATCATTAAATTCATGTTAACATCATTTCCTTATCACTTTCTCAGTTTCATGCCAAAACTAGGTCATGGTGATTTTTCATGATCCTCTTATTTCCAACAAGTCATACATACACCAATAATCTCATTAACACATCTAGTTTAACATATATCAACTTGGTGCATTAAATTTTACCTAGTTGAACTTTCCTTCCTTTTTCACTAAGATGGTAAAATCCTTCTTGCTCCTTCAACTCTTGATTTCAATCCTTTGTTTCCAAGTATGTTGCTCTCTTCTTGCTAGGAACAGCTTTGCTCAACTATATCTCACTTAAAACTGATCACAAACTGAAGTTTTCTAGTGTTTTTTGGCTAGGTTTAGGTTTAGTTCTTAAATGGAATAGTAACTCTCGAGAAAATGAAATGCAGAAGTCCAGTATTTATAGAATTGTCTTGATGAGATCGATCTGCTACCCTAGGAGATCGATCTGCTCTGCATTTTTTCTCTTGAAATCGACCTTCTAGACCACATGAGATCGATCTGCTCCCAAGCATGAGATCGATCTGTTGCGACGCAGAACCTTAAGGAGATCGATCTGCTCTTGCATGAGATCGATCTGTTGCAAGTCAGTAGCTTAAGGAAATCACTCTGGCCCTTCTGAGATCGATTCCTTCAACACAGAACGCTCAGCAGATCGATCTGCTCTCCAATGAGATCGATCTGACTTGTTCCATCTCTCAAATAAGAGCATTTTTTGCTCTTCCAGATCGATCTCTCATCCCATGAGAGTATAAACTTCATATATTTTTCATATTTTCCAGATTTTACTGCAGTTTTCTGTAGTAACTTACACCAAACTTCATATATTTTGCTACCATTGTCATTTTCTCATCCATCTATCTTTAAGGCTTGAAAATGATTTCCATTCATACTTTATACGCATTAAAACTTGTGTGCATTCTTTGTATATTCAAAGGTATTCAATATAAACCCAAATGGAAGTATAAACTTATGCAACTTATGCATACTTAAATCCATTTTACCACACTACTCAATTTTTCATATATTCCCATTCATCACATACTAAATTTCATTTCTTATTATTCATACATAACATAACTTGTACGTACATCACCAACTCATATTGCAAGTATGTACATTCAATCTATTGACTTTACATCATTCATGCTTCACATAGCATGCACATGTATGTACTTATGAATTTGAGGGTCTTAAATCCTCCACTCCTTAAAAGAATTTGGTCCTCTAAATTAGAACCAAGTTAGTCTCTAAACAATTAGGGATATTTACCAATGCCTTATTTCACATTTTACCCATTTTAGGTAAATCTCACAATTTATTCACTAATAACAACTTAAAATCATACCCATAACACTATTATCACCTTAAGATATCCCATTCATCATCTAATCCTCTATATTTCACTTTCTCACACTAACCCATTTCTAGGTTATAATCATTCCATGCATTTTAGATAGCTTCTAACATTACTAAGCACCCCAATCAACTCCAACATCAATAACTTAACAATGTACTTGAGTTGGTGCTTACCTCTTTGGATTTCCTCATTGCTCCAAATAGAAATGCCCCTTGTTCCTTAAATCCAACAAATGGAGAAAATGCCTCCAAGCTAAGTGGTTCTTCTCTTCGATGTGAACGACTTTGTGTCTAATAGCCTTCCCTCAAATCTTCTTGAAAATGACCGGATTTAGAGAGTAAAATCTAAGCTTTTGGATTGGAAATGGAAATGTTTGTTCTCGAAATCTGCAGATCCAACTACTCCTATTTATAGATTCAACTTGATGAGATCAATCTGCCTTGGTTGGAGATCGACCTGGTCCTCTTAAAATCCCTCTTTTCACGATAATTTGAAGGCATGAGATCGATCTGTCGAAACTTTAAGATCGATCTGTTTCAGACAGTAGCTTAAGGAGATCAGTTTGGCTTGGGAGGAGATCGATCTGCTCCAACCCGAGAGCTAAGGAAATCAATCTGTTTGCCTTAAGAATCGATCCTCATTTTACAGAATGTTTTAGGAGATCGATCTGGCTCCATTGGAGATCGATCTGCACTATTCTTATTACTCGAATAAGAGTAATTTGGCTCTTCCAGATCAATCTCTCATCTTATGAGATCGATCTGACCTTCATATTTTCAGATTTTACTGTAGTTTTCTACAGGTACTTACACCAAAACAACTTCAATTTGCTGCCATAGTCATTTTCTCATCCGATCATCTTTGAGACTTGAAAATGGCATCCATTTCTACTTAGTACTTATTAAAACTTGTGTGCAATCTTTGTATATCCAAAGGTACATGATATAGACCAAATGGAAGTGCATAACTTATAAAATCTTCCTTCCATTTTACCACACTACTCATTTTCCATTCTACTCCCATTCTTCACATGTTTAAGTCCATTTCTTCATATTCATATATAATGCAACTTGTACGTACAATCACAACTCTTATTACATGTGTGAACATTAAACTTATGGACTAACATGTCATATACTTCACATTACAAGTATATCACCATACTTATGAATTCATTTACATATATATACAAGGTTTAACCTATACGGGGTCTCACATTCTCCCCCACTTAGAAAATTTGGTCTTTCAAATTGGAACCAATCAGTCTGTGAACAACTTGGGATACTTCTCTCGCATCAAACTCTCCAATTCCCATGTGGCCTCTCCCACCGTGTGATGTTGCCAAAGAACCTTCACCAAGGGAATTGTCTTTGTCCTCAACACTTTCTCTTTTCTATCCAATATCCGAACTGGCCTCTCAACGTATGTCATACCCTCATTGAGCTCCAATGGCTCATATCTTATCACATGCGTCGAGTCCGGGTGGTAGTTCCATAACATGGATACGTGGAAGATGTTATGCACACTTGCCAACTCTAGTGGTAATGCCAACCTATATGCCTTATCTCCCACCTTATTAAGTATCTCAAATGGCCCTATATATCGAGGGTTCAACTTTCCCTTCTTCCCGAATCTCATAATTCCTTCCGAGGGAGAAACCTTCAAAAACACTGACTCACCCACATTAAATTCAAGTGGTCTCCGTCTCTTGTCAGCATAACTCTTTTGTTTGCTCTGAGCTGTCCGTAACCTCTCACAAATCCATTGGACATCCTCAGAGGCTTGTAACCAAGTCCAAAGCAAAGATCTGTCTGTCACCAACCTCTTCCCATTCAATAAGGGAACGCCATCTACGCCCATACAATGGCTCATATGGTGCCATCCTGATACTCGCATGAAAACTGTTATTATAAGTGAACTCTGCGAGTGGCAAATGGTCATCCCAGGAGCCTCCAAAATCCAATACACACGCTCTCAACATATCTTCCAGGGTTTGTATAGTCCTCTCTGACTGATTATCTATCTGAGGATGAAACGTAGTGCTAAAACTCAACTGGTTCCCCATCATTTCCTGAAAACGTTCCCAAAAGTGGGAAGTGAAACGGGCATCCCTATCAGAAACAACGCTCACTGGAATTCCATGTAGCCTTACTATCTCGCGCACATACAAGTTCGCTAACTGGCTCAGAGTATCGGTAGCTCTCATAACTAGAAAATGGGTCGATTTCGTCAACCGATCCACAATCATCCATATAGCATCATGACCTTTGCGGGTCCTCGGTAATCTCATCACAAAATCCATGGTGACATGCTCCCACTTCCAAGTCGGTATCGGTAGAGGCTGCAATAACCCTGTAGGCTTCTGATGCTCTACCGTCACCTGCTGACAAACGAGACACTTAACAACATATTCAACAACATCTTTCTTCACCCCAGACCACCAATAAACTTTTCATAGGTTTTGATACATCTTTGTACTCCCTAGATGTATCGTATACCTCGATGAGTGAGCCTCTATCAAGATCAATCTTCTGATCTCTGTATCATTAGGAACACATATCTTACCTCTGAACCTCAACAATCTATCTGAACTCAACTCAAAGTCCGTCTCTGTACCCCTCTGTATCTGCCCGACAATATCACTGCATTGTTGATCAACTCGCTGAGCCTGTCAGATTCGATCTACCAGATTCGGTTCTAACTACAGGCTAGCTATCATAAATCCACTATCAGCGTCAGGCGAGGTCATATCCAAACTGAGGTTCGTGAACTGTTCCAATAGCTCATGTTCCCTGACCATCATGAATGACACCAACCCGAGATGTTTCCTACTCAATGTATCAACAACTACATTTGCCTTACCCGTGTGGTACAAGATCTCATAATCATAATCCTTTAACAGCTCGAGCCATCTCCTCTGTCTCATGTTCAACTCTTTCTGTGAGAACAGGTACTTAAGACTCTTATGATCAGTGTAAATCTGGAATCTCTCACCATAGAGATAGTGGCGCCATGGTTTCAATGCAAACACTACGACCGCCAACTCTAAATCGTGGGTTAGGTAGTTTCTCTCATGATCCTTCAACTACCTTGATCCATAGGCTACTACCTTCCCATCCTGCATCAACACAGCCTAGTCCTTGGTGTGAAGCATCCGCATACATCGAGAAACCTCCTGAGCTAGTAGGAATTATAAGTATCGAAGCTGTAGTTAACCTCCTCTTCAACTCCTCAAAACTTTCCTCGCACTTATCGTCCCACACAAATTTAACATTATTTCTCGTGAGACGTGTCAAAGGAGCAACTAACCTCAAAAATTCCTCTATAAACCTTCGATAATATCCAGCTAAACCCAAGAAACTTCTGACCTCTGTCACTGTCTGAGGTCTCTGCCACTGTCACCGTCTCAATTTTTGATGGATCCATTGACACTCTATCTTTTGATACTATATGACCCAGAAAAGAGATATGT
This sequence comes from Firmiana major, assembly GCA_033439115.1. Taxonomy (NCBI): domain Eukaryota; kingdom Viridiplantae; phylum Streptophyta; class Magnoliopsida; order Malvales; family Malvaceae; genus Firmiana; species Firmiana major. The sequence continues at coordinate 63,874,484 of CM065904.1, forward strand.
TCCAACCAAAAATTGCACTTACTGAGTTTAGCGCACAACTTCTTCTCCCTGAGGGTCTGTAGCACTATCCTTAGATGCCTTTCATGCTCATCTCTAGACTTTGAGTACACCAGTATATCATCAATAAACACGATTACAAATCGATCCAAATACTGGTGGAATACCTCATTCATCAACGACATAAAAGCTGCAGGAGTATTCGTCAACCCGAATGACATAACCATAAATTCATAATGTTCATACCGGGTGCGAAAAGCTGTCTTGGGTACATCTCCCCTCTGTATCTTCAACTGATGGTACCCAGATCTCAGATCTATCTTGAAAAAGACCTGTGCTCCAATAAGCTGATCCAACAAGTCATCGATACGTGGAAGGGGATACTTATTCTTGATGGTGGCCTTGTTCAATAACCGGTAATCTATACACAGTCAGAGGCTTCCATCCTTCTTCCTTACAAACAGAACTGGTGCCCCCCAAGGTGAAACGCTCGGCCTGATGAACCCCTTCTCCAGCAACTCTTGCAACTGCTTCCTTAATTCTTCCAACTCAACTTGAGCTATTATGTACAGTGGCTTAGATATCGGCTCTGTACCAGGTGCCAAATCTATACCAAATTCCATCTCTCTATCTGGAGGTAACCCTGGTAATTCCTTCGGAAAGACATTTGGATATTTCCTGACCACTGGGATGTCTATCAACTCCAGACGTGCCTTATCCGTCTCAACCACATAAGCAATGTATCCTTCACATTATCCTTTCCATCGTTAGTAACACAATTCATCACATACACATATGTAATTGATAAACAAATTCATCTCTTGAATATCATGTATTTAAATCATACTTTTCTCACTTATAAAGATCATGTCATTTTATTTCTTTTCATCAAAATTTATAATAAGATTGTCAAATCCTGAAAACATCAAGTTCTAGCACAACAATCCATAACAACATGGTTTGCAGCCAGCTAATCCATACCTAGGATTACATCAAAATCACTCATATTTAATAAAATTAAATCGACTGCCATCTCTTTACCTCCTATCCTTATCTTACAATTTCTATATACATGTTCAATCAACTGACTATCATTCATGGGGGTAGTTATCATCAACATCTTATTTAACAGTGTGGGTTGTACATGCTTCAACAATTTACATGCAAATGATAACGAAATAAAAGAATGAGTGGCACCAGGATCAAACAATACAAATGCTTCTAAATCAAAGATTTGGATGATATCTTTAACCACATCCGAAGATTGATCCATAATGTCTTGGTCCAGTGCGTGCACTCGTCCTCTGCTCGTACCCACTGCCTGCTTCCCCTTTTCCTCAGCTGTAGCCCTCCTCCTCGAAGCAGCTATCCCAACTGGAGCTCTCTCTGGCTCCCTGTCCTTCTGTGGGGCTCTCTCTGTCATCTCTAGGCAATCCCTGATCATGTGCTCCGATTTTCCATATCTGAAACATACCGCAAGATGTCCAAAGCATGGTCGAGTACCATGGTACCTGCCACACTTGCCGCATTGTTCTGTCGTAGGCCGTGACCCTCTAATCATAATTCCCTTAGCTGGTGCTATGACCGGATACATGGGAGGATTAAATGTCCTCTCCTAGATCTCCTCGATCCTCGACCTCTTCCTAGTAAACCTCTTGCTTCCCCTATAACTGAAGCCTCTATCCATCACTGGTCTCTTCTTATCTCTATCCCTCATCTTAACAACCTTCCCAAACTCTGAGGTAATCCTATCAATATCTTGCCCGCACAATTGCGCCCTGCGCACTACCTCCTCGTAGGTCAGTATATCCAGGGGAACCAGTCTAGACCTGATGGTTGATCTCAATCTATCCACAAACTTCTGGATCTTTTCAACCTCATTACCCATCGTGTAAGGATCATATCTGCCCAGGGAGATAAAGGTCATATCGTACTCATCCACAGTCCTGCTCCCTTGGGTTAGTCCCAAAAAATGCCATCTTCATCTTTCGCTGGGTGGTATCCGGTACGTACTGTCTCCGAAAAGCTTCCAAAAATACATCCCAGCTGATCTCAGTATGTCGGGCTCTCAAAATAGGCCTAGTGGATTTTTACCAATGTTCTGCTGATCCCTTCAGCATAAAAGCGGCAAATACTACCATCTCGATAGTAGTGGGAGTGTAGGTGTATTTGTCGTCCGAGGTCTCTGGGCTGGCCGTGCCCATACCTCAGGAACTGCCACTTGCTCGGCATCACCCTATGTAGTGGGACTCTGTCTGCCCCTAACTCTAGGTAATGACTGAGTGACCAACTCCAAGATCATCTCAATGCTCCGTTCAATCCTCGCGAAGCGTACCTCAGTAGTCTCGGGCCTCTCCTCTGGACCCTGTGGAGCATGCTCAACCTCAGCCTCCACCTCAATCTTTTCCTGAGCCTCGTGTGTTTCTGGCTCAAGACGACCCCCAAGCCTACCTCTACGGCCTCTAGCTTGCGCACTCGCCCCTCTACCGCGACTGGTATTAGGCATAATTGCTCAACTCCCTACATTCACATCAAATTCTTAGTCAACTCATCGACATACACACAATTTGTATCTAAACAAGCACAATAACATGGGGATGTAATTTTTCAACTTATTAAGTATTTTAGACATCGACACACGTCAGACCAACTCAGCTCTGATACCAACTTCTGTCACGACCCTCAACTTACCAAAATACGTACAAATTTTTTGCGTTTTCATGCATTATATAGTATTCGTCCTTCCTCGATCGTGAACAGCTACTCTCCTCAACAGTTGGACTGTGTGTCAATATCTATCTCATTCCGCCATACCAATTGAAATTGCATATTATTTATAAGTAAACACTTGTATAACTAAATCAGAGTTGTTGTTTACATGTGTTTACATTGCTTTACATCCCCAATAGTTACATACAAAATGCTATTGTGCTATGGAAAGTTTAGATACAAAAAATCTCATCAGTGTGTATACCTTATGCGATGGGATGCTGTGGATACCAAAAAGGAACGCCTCCAGTCACGCTCAATCTATACTCAAAGCTCTGTAGAGAGAGGGAAAATAAGGAGGGTGAGCAAACCACACGCTCAGTAAGGCAATCATGCGAACATGTAGATACTGCACTATCTACGTGATCGTGATGCCATGCTCAAAGCATACATTTCATCATTTTCTCAAAATATGAGTTCATGCTTGTGTTAATGGTATGTAAAGCATTCATGCTATTAAAATCCAGTGCACAGTTCAATTCAAAGCATGAAACATCTATCATGCATATTTCACAAATAAGGCATGGAAAAACATATCATGCGTACGTGCACTTTAAAACCATTAACAAACTGTCATCATAAAACAATCCAACACCTGTCAGGACTTGACCCCTCCCTCGGACTGTCCTGACCTACAAATCATTTCAAATATGGATTTATTCAGAAAGTAATAAACATGTGAGATAGGCAATACAATAAGGGAAATAACCTCTAGGACTATGACCATATCCTGTGATACCAGCTACACGGATTAGGTGTGCGGGATATCACTACTATCTGCTTCCACAAGGGAGGTGGGTCAAGTCCAACCTCCCTGTCCATAGCAGATCTCGTCCGAAGACGGCATAACACAATCTCAATACGATATAATGTACTCCATGCTACATGCACGGTACAACGTACTCCGTGGACCCATATCAACACATCATATCATGCCACATCTCAAAACGCACGTGTAAGCCTATTTAATCGGTACAACTACTTGTCTACCCGAAGCTCCTAACACGACTATCAACATGTCAAGTATAAAAAATGCATGTGCGAGCCTATTTAATCGGTGCGACACCAAGTCTACCCGAAACTCCAAGCACGATAACAAATAAGGTGGGCATCTAGTGCGAGCTATGCTTCAACACCATGCCAAAACCAATATATAATCCATGTGAAAATTAGTGCGAGCTAAGCTCCAGCACTCATGCGTATAAAACACCTCAAATCTCGTGCGAGTCATACTCTAGCACGCTTTCATTCTCACGAAAACTGTGTAGGTGGCTCAATTCTTTGCAAAGTATGGTTAACAAACCAAAACAACTCATTTCTTTTGCAAATCATTTCAAATGTTAGCCAACCTACCAATCATTTGCTAAAAAGCAACAAAACCAGATTTTTAAAGTATCATGCTTTTGTTTTTCATGCACTTTTCTCAAACACCCAACTTTTACCCTTCAATCACCCAATTTCGTTTCCTATTTTTTCATGCATTCTAGCAAAATATTTAAGGGCCCAAATTGCACACAGATATCTCTAAGAGTCCACACAATTCCCTTACCTCAATTTACTTGAGTACGACTCTCTCTTCCTCTTAGCTTCTTGTGCTCTTGGCTCGCCTTGCTCTGGTGTATCCTCGGGAGCTGCAATTCATTCATCCAAATCACTAGAGTTAATGTTGTTAACTCACATTTTGACTTCACTAGTCAATATAATTCATTTATGCATTTTACCAATGCCTTATTCCACATTTTACCCCTTTTAGGTAAATCTCACAATTTATTCACTAACAACAACTTAAAATCATACCCATAACACTATTATCACCTCAAGATATCCCATTCATCATCTAATCCTCTATATTTCACTTTCTCACATTAACCAATTTCTAGGTTATAATCATTCCATGCATTTTAGATAGCTTCTAACATTACTAAGCACCCTAATCAACTCCAACATCAATAGCTTAACAATGTACTTAAGTTGGTGCTTTAAAACTCACCTCTTTGGATTTCTTCCTTACTCCAAATAGAAATGCCCCTTGTTCCTTAAATCCAACAAATGGAAAAAATGCCACCAAGCTAAGTGGTTCTTCTCTTCGATGTGAACGACTTTGGTCTAATAGTCTTCCCTCAAATTTTCTTGAAAATGGTCGGATTTAGAGAGTAAAATCTAGGTTTTTGGATTGAAAATGGAAATGGAAATGTTTGTTCTCAAAATCTGTAGATCCAACTGCTCCTATTTATAGATTCAGTTTGATGAAATCGATCTGCCCTGGTTGGAGATCGATCTGACCCTCTTAAAATCCATCTTTTCACGATAATTTGAAGGCATGAGATCGATCTGTCGAAACCTTAAGATCGATCTGTTTCAGACAGTAGCTTAAGGAGATCGGTCTGGCTTGGGAGGAGATCGATCTGCTCCAACTCGAGAGCTAAGAAAATTGATCTGTTTGCCTTAATATCGATCCTCATTTTACAGAATGTTTTAGGAGATCGATCTGGTTCTATTGGAGATCGATCTGCACTATTCCTATTGCTCGAATAAGAGCAATTTAGCTTTTTCAGATCGATCTTTCATCCTATGAGATCGATCTGACCTTCATATTTTTAGATTTTACTGCAGTTTTCTGCAGGTACTTACACCAAAACAACTTTAATTTGCTGCCATAGTCATTTTCTCATTTGATCATCTTTGAGACTTGAAAATGACATCCATTCCTACTTATTACCTATTAAAACTTGTGTGCAATCTTTGCATATCCAAAGGTACATGATATAGACCAAATGGAAGTGCATAACTTATAAAATCTTCCTTCCATTTTACCACACTACTCATTTTCCATTCTACTCCAATTCTTCACATGTCTAAGTCCATTTCTTCATATTCATACATAATGCAACTTGTACGTACAATCATAACTCTTATTACATGTGTGAACATTAAACTTATGGACTTACATGTCATATACTTCACATTACAAGTATATCACCATACTTATGAATTCATTTACATATATATATATATATATATATATATATATATATATATATATATACAAGGTTTAACTTATACGGGGTCTCACACCCACGTAATCTGCCTCATTCTCCTCAATAATCTCCAAACTATCATTAGTTAAAATTTGAAATCTAGATCCATGACTAGAGGATTTTCTTGATTTATCGGTCTTTCCCTTTTCAAACTGTTGTCTCCTTTGTGGTTGTGCTAACATCTAAGGGCCGAAGTCCCCTCACTGTGCCTTCCTCCATGTTGTACATCTTTTGAGTATCCTTATAATGTTCGACTGACCATTATTCCCAACATGAGTAGGATCCAAATTCTCATCTACACAAAAAAGGATAACTCCCTTATGTCTCGTTCTCCCACACTCAAAGCAAATTATGTTCAGCCCATCGTATTCAATCTGCTGCCAATGGCCATTCACACAAATCTTCGTTATTAACGGTTTATTTAAATCAAATTCAACACAAAATCGAACGAATTTACCCCTTTGAAGCATAACCGACATTTTTTGATCCACCTTAATTGTTGAACCAATTGCATTACCCATAGCAAGCAAATCTTTTCATCATAATATTCGATAGGTAATTACAGGAAATGAATCCATACTGTAGTAGAATCAATTGTTGAATCATTGGGGCGAAACTCTAATTGCCATTTGTGGATAGTTAGCTAATGTCCAAAAATGAGCCAAGGACCTTCCTCAACAATAAATTGCAAGTCCACAAAGGACGCGAACTTTACTAATCATAATCCCCTCTAGTATTCCACAACCTCTTCAATTTCTCATCAAGGGTTTTATGACCAATAAACCACCTTAACAATTTTATAGTTAGATAATCCTTCCATGGCTTTTGAAGGAATGGTCGATACTGATCGAAAATAGATAAACATGGCCAAGACTCTAGAACTGAAATCGAATTTATATCCTCATCCACTAGATCAAAACCTACATCATCCTTATTCCACAAAGAATTCCAACCTAGAGAACCAACAAATGTATCGATAAAGGAAGGCCGAGCAATTGCTCCAACCTCTATAGTCGATTCCTTTCACGGTAATCAACTTTATCCTCTTAATAGGCCTTGCCAATAAATCATCTTCCTCATTAGTCGTATCATGTTGTGTGCTCTCATTGAGAGAATTTTTCATCGTTTTCTTTTATATTAAAAAAAAGATATATTTAAAGAACTATTATTTAATACACTATTAATGAAATTTAGACTCTATAATGAAATTAAGATAGTAACATAAATCCTTTAAGAATATTAAAAAAATAAAAAAATAAAATATCTCTCAATATCTTAATTTCATTTATAAAATCTATAAATTTCATTAATAATATATCAAATAATACTCTTATCTTTGTTTATAAAAAACACATTAAGACTTTAAAAATAACATACTAATTGCCATATCTGTTTTGCCGATTAAATCATTTTTTATTTATCAACAATTTATTTATCAAATTGAATAATCAAAGAAAATTTACAGCAATACCATAAAATTTGAATTTGAATTCGCGGAATTCTACCCCTTACTCACAGCTATAACAAAATTCATTTCTCAAATTTTTTTTAAGATTAATTTTTTATGATATCAAATGATAAAAATTAATAACATATACTCCCATTTTCAATTCTCTTAGCAGATTATTGATTTATTTTATTAAAAAAAGAGAGAAGCTGTAAAGCACTGGCTTCAAAGCCCTTGGGTCCTCAGCTTCGCCATTAACAACCAGCAGCTTACAATGACTCTCTGAAACTACGCCGTTCTGATATGGACTCCGATAAGGTTTTTTTTCATATTTATATTGCTAAAAATAGATTTGCATTACCTTGTTTTGCTTGATCTTCTCTGGTCTAGCTTTCTTTCTTTTCTTTTTTGTTAGTTTCTCTAGCTTTTAGAACTTTTTTTTTTTTAAGCTAGAAGTTTTTGTAATCTTAGTGTTTTTTTTTTTCTTTTTTAAATTTAATATAATGGTTGATCTCTTTTGATTATTTTTTCATTGTTTAGAGATACTGTTTATATGATTTTTTTTGGTTCAAATGTTTGGTTGGTGAAGATCTTAATCTTGAAAGTTGAAAGTCGAAACTGAGTTTGTTTCTTCTGGTTCAGTCACTTCACTTCATTTCTGAGAAAGGTAAAATAAAAATTGAAGTTTTTCTTTACTTTTTTTTGGGGGTTTCATTTTTAAAGTTGCATTTGCTTAGTTCAACTGTAATGATGAAAAAATAAGTTAAAATTAGCTTAGATTTAGAATCTTCATTATCTTTTACTGTTCTCTGCATTTTCTCCCAGCTGCAAAACATAGGATTAGGGTTTTTTCCCTAATTATTTTATTATATAAACTCTCTTACTAGTTATTAGCTTATTTTCTCTCTGTTTTGTAAATTTATATATGTTTTAAGTGCACTTTGTTGCTAGATCTTTGATTCCTTGCCAAAATTGGGTGTGATTTAATTTATAGGACTTTCCTTTGTATTGTGAAAAACTGCTGTGGTTTCTGAAAGCTTTTTGTAGCTCTTCTTTTTTAATCTTCAGGTAGGTTGTTGTTCAATCTCTTGTGGCTTACTTCTGGAAGTGAATGTCCTTTGATTCTCTTATAACAGTCTTTTGTTTACAATGGTTTCCTTTATTTATTTATTTATTTGGGGCATGTGATTCTTTCTTGTGAAATGTGGTCATTTTATATTATGCTTTCCTTTGCCTATACATAGCTGACAAGATCTTTGTGCTTTTTCTCTTCTTCAATTTTGCACTTTTGAGATGCCTTTTAGTTCTATGCAATAATACCCGTTCGTCTTGTAGTAGTTCAATATTTTTCTCCATTGTATGTATTTGTTTGTTATTGTTGATTTACAGTTCATGGCCTTAATTGGTGTTCCCTGTGTGAGATATTTTGCTATACGTAGATTGGCCTTTTTTCACATACACCTGGTTCCAGAAATGGCACATGGGTTACAGTTTACAGAAGTAATTATTAATGTCAAGAATTGATTTTTCTATGTAAAGGTATTTTACAGTGTGTTTATGTATGATCTGTTGTCAAGTTTGAGATGTGTTCTAGTACCAGCTGGTTACAACTGTGCATTAGTGTTGCATCAACAAGTGTCAGTAATAACCATAGATAGGAGAAAAAAAGTGTTATAAGAAGTAAAGTAGGCTATAGTTTATGCCTTAAGTTGATCCTGTTTGTTGCTACCACTTCAGGAAATGTCTGCCCCTGTTATTGAGGGCAATGATCAAGTCACTGGCCACATCATTTCCACCACTATAGGAGGCAAAAATGGTGAACCAAAACAGGTTGGCACCTGATCTGTTTTCAATTTTATACCTCTGTTTTCTTTTTTATGCTATAAGTTCATATTACATTCTCTTATTTCAAGTTAAAGAATTAATTGTTTATTTTCATTGAAAAATGATGATTTCCATGTAATTGTTGTTGTTTTATGATGATTTCCCATTTTTCTTCTTTTGTTCTATCTAAGCATTGTATGTAAGCCAATTGAGAACCAAGACTCAAAATTTTTGCTGATGTTTGTTTTCTTCTGTTTATTTGATAGTAGTTTCTTTCACAATTGCGTGCAGACCATCAGTTACATGGCAGAACGGGTTGTTGGCACTGGTTCATTTGGAATTGTTTTTCAGGTGCAAACATATATTCCTGGGGCCTAGTTGAAATGAAGCAATTTCTAATCTTATTGTCAATAATAATGAGTTCCTTATCTCACCCATATACAGGCAAAATGCTTGGAAACCGGTGGGAGCGTGGCAATAAAGAAAGTCTTGCAAGATAGGCGGTATAAAAACCGTGAATTGCAATTGATGCGCTTAATGGATCATCCAAATGTGGTGTCCCTGAGGCACTGTTTTTTCTCCACCACTAGTAAAGATGAGCTTTTTCTAAATTTGGTTATGGAGTATGTTCCTGAGACTATGTACCGGGTTCTCAAGCACTACAACAGTATGAACCATAGAATGCCCCTCTTCTATGTGAAACTCTACACGTATCAAGTATGATTGATTTTTCTGGACATTTTATTTGCTAGCTTCTCAAATCATGATAATAATTGGAAAACATGAATCAGATTTTTAGAGGGCTGGCGTATATCCATGCTGTTCCAGGGGTTTGCCATAGAGATGTGAAGCCTCAAAATCTTTTGGTATACTTTCTTCTTGTTCTTGTTCTTTTTTTTTTTCTTCCAACTTTTCCAAACCTAATGCATGTGCATTCTTTAGGTTGATCCTCTTACCCACCAGGTTAAGCTTTGTGATTTTGGCAGTGCAAAAGTCCTGGTATGTTTATTCCCTTATTATTGTTCACCTGTGTCTCTCAATTAATGATATACACTGTAAAGATAACTATTTCCTGACATTTTCTAGGAAATTACAATTTATTTTGTTGAACTTGTTTGCTTGTGACAGAAGTTGCTTCTCCTGTTTGTATCATGAATGTGCTCTATCTCACTTTTCCGAGTTTGCATTGCAGGCATGTGGGCTATATATTTTTCTCCTATGTTGAGAAATGTGTTTTGTGATTAATGTTTACTTATGCTGTTGCTTAGCTGAAGCTAATGCATCATGCATTGTAGTCTTGGTTATGCTTTACCTTTGGAACTTGTTTATTATGCCTGCTTGATTGGATGTTCTTGGCATTTTCATTCTACATAAACGCATCTCTTAAGTTTACACGCATTTAAAATATGCTTAGGCTGTTTGCTGCTAACTATATTTTCAGTGAGGCCATGTGCATAAGCAACTCTTCCTGAGAGTGACATCTGTGAAATCTTTTGTTAACTGAAGTAGCATTTTTTTGTTTCAAGTTCATATCTTCTTAGATAGTCATCAATGTGTCCCTAATTGAGGTGTTGTATTTTGTCTTCTGTTTCCTGTTTCACTGACTTCTCACTAATACATTTTCATGGTTTTCATCAGGTAAAGGGTGAAGCAAACATATCGTATATATGTTCTCGTTACTATCGAGCTCCAGAACTCATATTTGGTGCTACAGAATATACAACGTCAATTGATATTTGGTCTGCTGGTTGTGTTCTTGCCGAGCTTCTTTTGGGCCAGGTTAATAACTTCCATGGTGATCTTCAAGTAGCAATTATTAACAATTTTCTGTATGCTACTCAGAGCCATCTTCAACAATATCTTGTTTGCTTTTTTATTTTTTATTTTTTCCTTTTTTTCCCCCCTCTTTTTTCTTTAGCCTTTGTTTCCAGGAGAAAATGCAGTTGATCAACTTGTAGAGATTATCAAGGTGAAGGCCTGTCACTAGTGTTTTATGTTATTGAGGTTTTTGCAAATTAATTAGTCTTATAATCACGTTATAGTTGCCCTCATGTAGGTCCTTGGTACTCCAACTCGAGAGGAAATTCGATGCATGAATCCCAACTATACAGATTTCAGATTCCCTCAGATTAAAGCCCACCCGTGGCATAAGGTATCCCTTTTACTATTTGCATTCCTGATCACGGAAGTTGCTCAAATAGTTTTGAATATGTATTTAGAGCCGGCACAAAATGTCTATTACCTTTTTTAAATAAATAAATAAACAAATAAAAGAACTGTTCCTCTGCTAAAGTATGTATTAGAAATGGATAATACTGGCATATGGTCTTGATCCCATTACAACATAAGGTATTACTTTGGACTGGGATTTCTTTTTCAATATTTTATATTTGATTTCATGTATAACACTGTCCTTGGTTTAGGTTTTCCACAAGCGCATGCCTCCTGAAGCAATTGACCTTGCATCACGCCTTCTTCAATATTCACCAAGTCTTCGATGTACTGCGGTGAGTTAATTCTCTTTTTATTTCAATAGATAAGATGGAGTTAACTTCCCCCTTGTTTTGATAAAATTTATCACCATGCTCCAAAGTTAGAAGGCTATTTTTGCACATTTAATTACACTATACCAAATGAGATCTCAGGTCTGGATTGCAATATATACTGTGTTTCAATATGAAGATTTTTGCTTGTCTTCTAATTATTTTCATTTAATGATGTGAATGCTTAATGTATTTTTTACAAGCCTATTCTATTTTTTGTTATTACAGCTAGAAGCATTAGCGCATCCTTTCTTTGATGAACTCCGTGAACCTAATGCTCGCCTTCCAAATGGCCATCCTTTACCCCTACTTTTCAACTTCAAACAAGAAGTATGTCTCTCGTTATCTATTTTATTTTTTTATTTTTTCATGTACTTTTGAATAAGTATGTTTGGCACCTGTATTGTTGACTGTGCATGCCTACTGGATTGTTTGGATCACTGGGAGCCAACCAATTTGTGCACTTTAAATGAGAGAAGTGCATTGATACTGTTGATTGAAGAGATTTTTGGTCCTCAACTTTCTTAGTTCAGTGACTGTAATTCTAGTAACATAAGCCCCTCACTGTCATAGAAGTTGGCTTTATCTCTTTGGCCTTTTATGATCCTCTGTTTGCAACTTCTCATGCAATTTGGAATGAAACATCAATAGGATTGCATGCATTCAACAAGGCGTGATGTTTTTATGGATTATTCTTTGCTTTATTCCATTCTTATTGAGCGTATTCTTATTGTATTCTTATTTTCTTGTTCCCAATGATGGATTATCCACTTGACTTTTCATGTCTAATTCATTTATAGTTAGCTGGAGCTTCCCCTGAGCTAATTAACCGGCTGATACCTGAGCATGTAAGGCGGCAGGTAGGTCTTAGTTTTCCACATCCACCTGGGACGTAAATAATAAAATGCAATACAGGGAATCAACTTTCTATTGGTGGATGGATTCAAAGCAAAGCATGGACCTCCTGGTCACTAAACCAAGCTTTTTGGCCTATTCAGTGGATTTCTTGCCCCACAAAGGTGCATGCATATACTGCCTTTATCAGCTTAACATGGAAGTCGGCGACCTCTGTCTAGAATGTAAATTTAGCTAATAACATACTGCTCTTGTACTTTTGTACATTGTTTGATCTGTAAATTTCAGGAAGCTAGGTGTATAGAAAGGTGATGGAATCCATGTCTAGCTAGGTAAGGGTTTGAAATATGCCTGCAGAGGCTGAAGGTAGTTTGGCCTGGTTCTTAAACGTCATTCTATTTCTCTTTATGTTTGTTGTGGCATGTGAACATAAACTAGATTTCATCAATTTACGGTCATCTTCTATTGTCCATTGTTTTAGTTGCCTGCATTCGCCTAGTTTTTTTAAGTTTGCTTCGAAGTTGAACCATATAAATTGTATCAATGAAGCATGTTCGACACTGATTACATTTGTTTCTGGGGCAGCTGTACAGGAAGAAGACATGAGGTTGTGCTGTATAGCTTTACTAAGTTTGTACTAAGAAATTCCTTTTAAAGTTGGAAGATCAGCTACGTTAAATTTTCCATCCTTTTCACTTATAATTTCTTATGCTGTTAATTTGCCAACCTCTAATGAATTAACTATAATATCATAAAAATTAAAAGTTACTTTGAATGAGTGATGCAATGGATTTTTAATAAAATAATAATAAAAATATATAAAATCAAATGCGCAAAAGTAATTTTGCCTCTCATACTTTTACCTTAATGTGAGATTCTACCGCATGAATCCTACCGGGTTCTAAGTCATCTGTAAATTAGTAGACTTTATATCATTGAGATTAGACCGCCTTAGTTTCAATTTAGCTGCCCTGCCATGAATTCATTACATTGTTTTGTTTCTCCTAAAATTAGCAAAGCAGGATGCATGAATACAGTATTCGATGTTCTAACTATGCTTTCAAAAATGAGAGAATCTACAAGGATTTCTCAACGATATTGGATAGCACCACCGATGTCAGTTGTCTTTTCTTGACAATCAGATGCTATCCAGCGATTACCTCTTTCAGTTTTATTCTAGTAATAATTCATTGGTCATGTACCATGCTCGTTTAATGTCCCTCCAAAACTACAAAAACCTGTAGAGTCCCTTATTTGTCACATGTATATGAGATTACTTGTTTACCAATTCTGGGCGCATTTTGAGACTTCATGAATTGCATTGGCCAAATACTCAACATTGCCTGTTGTAACGCCAGCCATACTGTATTTGTTTGCAACATCAGCAAAAATTCAGTTCTAAATCAGGCACGATATGGTCCAGAAAGAAAACGAACTGAGTTTCGAAGATATTACCTGATCCTACCATTGCGAGTCATATAGATGTGAAATTCATTTGTCAACCGATCCACCTGTTCTGGTGTCAGCCCACTATAGCAGAACATTCCTATCTGCTTGAAATTACAAGAATTTATATTGTAAACCATATGACTTAACTTAAAGAAGTCGGCTTATACTCACGAAGCATTTGGCAAACTTAATGCACCTGATTAGTGATGTGTTGCCATGATAATTGAGAGCCTAGCTTTTCCAGGTTCCCTCGTAGAGCAGTTCGCATTCCAATTATGCGATCTGCCATGACCTGGAAGAGAATTTGAAGTTTAATACATTTCAGATGATCTTAAAAGAAAATTGAGCCGATGATTAGTTTATTACATTCAACTATATTCACTTTGTCAGAAGATCATAACACCCTAAGAAAGCGTAAAAGGATTCAGTTTCTTTGCGGCCCTCCCAAGGAAAGCCCTGAAGGGTCAAATTTCAAAGTATGTGCTTCCATGGGTTTCAATTTATATGATCATTCTTACTCACATATATTAAGCTCGTCCTTTTTTTTTTTTAATAATTATTCTTAGCACAAAAGTTTTTTTAAAAGAAGCCATGTGATTACCTTAACTTCTTCGAGCCATAGTTTCTTCAAGTCTGGATCACTAAGAATCGTCGAAACTATGAGAGCACCATGAACAGGTGGGTTGCTGTACATGGGTCTTGCAAGCTGCTGCAGTTGACTTTTCACAGCTACCGCTTGTTTTTCCTCTTTGCAAAGCACACTGCAGTGGTCATTACAGAACTAGTATCAGAAAGCAAAACTTTGATAAGCAAAATCTAATGCATTCATTGACTATGAAAAGAGATAATTACCTAAGGCATCCTACCCTCTGGCCATAGAGTCCCATATTCTTTGCATATGATTGCGCAATTCCAATATAATGACCATCCTCGAGAAAAATCCTGATGGACTTTGCATCTCTCTCTGGATCACCACTAGCAAAACCTTGATATGCCATGTCAAAGAAGGCAAAATGACCTTTCACCTAAAAAATGAATATAATGTTTAAACAAGGAAAAGTAGTGACAATTGGGAAGGGAAAAAACAGAAAAAGTGGACACAAGGGTACAAATTGTCTCAAGGAGTGAGCTCAGGGTGAAGAAGTATTTACCTTGAACTGGTGTGAGATTTCTCTCCATTGCTCCTCTGAAGGATCCACACCAGTGGGGTTATGAGCACAAGCATGAAGTAGGAAGAATGAACCATTTGGAGCATTCTGTGCAGAAAGAGGGACATAACCTTAACAGCGATGATACACATATAAAATCAAGGGGAGTCGAACAACTACAAGAAATGAATAATGAGGGAATATTAATTAAGATGTTCAGATTGAAAGAATGATCCTTGCACACCTTAATGTCGTCCATCATTGCCGCAAAATCTAAACCTCTAGACTCTGGGTGATAATAATGGTAGGTTTTCTGAGGGACCTGGGCATCTCTCCAAATGTTGTGGTGGCTGTTGGAATCTCATATCGTAAGTAATGTAAATTGTGAGAAAGAGACAGAAGGCAAAATAATAACTTCTAAATATTATAACTGAACTCGTACAGGTCCTAAAAAACGAGGCAAGATAGTAAGGATTTAGTGTCTAAAAGACAAATATAGCAGGAACACTCACTTGGCCCAAGTTGGGACTGGAATATAGATTTGGGAATCTGGACGAAAACGCTTTTGAAAGTCTGCAAAAAGTCGGCATGCACCAGTCCCAGACAGAGCTTGCACCGCAGCTATCCTTTTGTCTTTTATCAACTCAGAATTCTCTCCGTAGGCCAACTTCAGTGTTTCTTCCACCATCTTCACACTTCCCCCCATAGGAAGATATTCCCTGATCAAAAGAAAACATATTGAAAACATTTCCGTAAATTCCATAGAAATTAAAAAAAAAAGAATAAAAAAGTGATTGAATAGATAACATCTGAAATAACTGTTGAAAGAATTAAATATCCATGAGGCCCAACATAATCCTCTTATAAGGAGTAAATAACATGCAGAGGAGGTTACATAAGTACAGGCAAACAAATAATGTGCTACATGCACCATGCTCTCATAGGAATAGAATAAAGGTGACTGATGAATGGAGCTTTTGCTTGTCCTTATATAAGTTGCTCAAGAATAGAAATCACATACAAATACTTGAGCACGGATAGAAAGAAGAAGATTTTCCTATTTTTGGGACTTTAATATACCAACTTCAACATGAAAAATCATGGTCCTATGTTACCACCATTAATAATTATATTAGGATCTCAGATGTAGCAGCAGCAACGACATAGCAGTCACGGTAACATAAAGCTACTGAATTTGTTTTTCTTTCCTTTTTCCTCTTGGTATTATATTCAGCAAAAGAAGGGCAGATTCACAGATAAGATGTAATTCACAGGATACAAATTTAAGAATAATATTAAAGTGATTATATATACTACTAGATGCTTCAATTCTAATTCTGGGTGAGATCTAATAAAGAAAATATATTTCTTTTTTAACATTTTTTCTAGTTTGTACACTGTTAAATCATTTTGATATAGGTTGCATTTAGTTAAAATGAATGGCATTTCCACAAGAGTGGACTACGACCGGATTCCATAAAAATGCATCATTTTGAAATCCATACTGGCAGCCATGAGTACCAGTTAGTCGAGAATATGTTTACAATGTCAAAGCTTCCTGTACCTCAACTTCAGGAGTCAAACTGCATAGTTCATCAGTTTCTCATCCTATAATTCCACCAAACCAACTCTCACAATTTAGAAATACTATCAAGAAGTCATACAACTACCTTTTTTGTAAAAGAAGAAGAAGCCAAAAGCCAAGGGCCTCAAAAGAATATTCTATAAGACTTATCACAACCATCATCTCAACCATTAAATGTCAACATCGCGAAGGGAATCAAACGAAAAGTGGAAGATAAAAAGGTCAAAGCCAAGGGACCACAAATATAGTTACCAACCATCAATATGAAATCCAATAAAACTTCAACAGGACTTGATAGTAGTATTTAGAAATAATAGAAATGTACTTAATTAACTATAGAAATCTAAGTATTCATTTAGTTGTTACTTTAGGATTGGCTTTTTGCTTCCCTTGCAAAAAACGCAAGCCAAAATATGACCCTAACATGCATTCAGGTTACAGTTAATTTAAATAGACGATGGATTGATTCCGGATTTAAAAAGAAAACATAATCATTAAAAATATATGTTTTATAATAAAATAATTAAAAAAAAATTAAAACTAAGGATAAAATCGACATTTTACCACAAATTATGCTTTGTCTTTATGTCCGGCAAGCACACCAGCCGCACCTCACTGGTGCCCACGCCAAACTACACCTTATAGATTTTGATTTAAACGCACTGTTTATATATTTTTTTAATACGCACTGTTTATTTCTTATTTACAAAGAATTGGTAAAAATAACAAAAAAACAAAGCCTAACTAGTTGAGTTTTGCGCTATAGGTATGACATAACTTACATGTTCAAACGCCCAGCAATCCTTCGCTCGGCTTCCCTAACGCATTCCAAAACAACCGGCTTTCCATTATCATCACGGTAGGCACCCTGAAAACAAATCCTCAACATCAACAACTCTGCTGCTGTGACATTTTCTGAAACAAATAGAAAATTGCCTGTATTTGTTAACAGGTTTTATTGTTCCGTTTCATCTGATTCAAGCTCTTTAATTCCTTAATTACTATTGAATTTTCCATACTTCAATCCTGAAACCAGAATTCTACTCAAATGAGAAAAAAAAATTGACTTTTATCGGTTTAAAACAAATTTTACTGAAGCAATTAGAAGAAAAATCAAATGTGAAGACAAACAATAAGAATTGAACATAGTTTGGTTAATATATATATATATATATATATATATATATATATATATATATATATATTTACCATTAACAGTTTACTTTAAAATGTAAAAGATAAGCTACCAAATAAGAAGATAAAGCATTCAATTTGCGTAATAATTATGTAAAAAATAGAAAAACTATGTTATGAATAATTTAATATAAAACTATTTTTGCTTTTCTTTATACAAAATAATTTGCATTAGAAATTTTATACTACAAAAAAGAAATTATTTCTTTACTTTTAATTAAATAATCATGATTTTACTTCTCCCTTTATATTTTAAGGGACTTTTGACAAAAGTAAAAGAGTACATAAACAGCAAAGAGATATAGCGACGGATTTTTTTGTTTGGTAGCTGAGAAACTTACGGAGACAAATCCAAACAAAAGAGATTTACGCAATTAGCTCAAAACAAAGTAGTTTAAAATTTCGCTTTCGTAAGAGAAGTCAAACTAGGAGAGTCAAAGAACAAGTCCGTTGGAGAAGGAAGGAAAGAATGAAAAAAAGAAAGAAAAACATACAACTCCAACATTGACTTTATCGGGATTTGGATCGGCCAAAAAAGCCTCGGTAACACCAAGAATCGGATCCTTGGGAGCAGGCTCCACGCTACGCCACCACGACGACAAGGATCGGGCTCCGA
The DNA here is from genome assembly GCA_033439115.1 of Firmiana major. NCBI lineage: Eukaryota > Viridiplantae > Streptophyta > Magnoliopsida > Malvales > Malvaceae > Firmiana > Firmiana major. The sequence continues at coordinate 63,892,949 of CM065904.1, forward strand.
CGACGGCCGGCCGCCTCAGGAGGCGCCCTGACATCGCTCTTCGGATCGCCATCTCCCAACAACAAAGAAGCTCGAACTAGAAACAGAGATTCAGAGCCAGAAAAGTGAGAGCTTTTTTTTATGCTTTATCACCGGAATGAAATAAATAAAAAATAACAAATAGACTGATAGCAACGTAGGAAAGTTTTACTTATATAAGTTAGATGTAGCCGGCCAATTTGTTGTAACCACGTTGAAATGAGTGAGGACTTGAGATGCTCTAAATGGAGAAGCGATTTTGTTAATAAACAATAAAACCATCTATTAACACCCCATCAAAACCCATTTATCATAAAAAATCATAACCTTAAAATTTAAAATATTAAATTTATTTCTCATAACCTATGAAACTAAAAGTTTTTCTTATTTTCTTTTTCGCGAAGATAAAAATTATATTTACTCGACCTTAATTTAAATATATTGAATTATAAAATAATAATAATAATAATAAAATTTTATTATTAATATTTTTGAATATATCTTTTTCAATATACACAATTATTATTGATGTCTCAATTTGATTATACAAATAAATCTTTAAAATGTTTATTGTTGAAATGCTTTGTATATTATAATAGTGGCAATTGATATAATCAATACTAATATCAACATCAAATAAATTAAAAAATATATTATCAAATAGATGCATTTTGAAATGCATTCATATTAAAATTCTTTAATATTTCAAAATTTATCATCCAAATATACTCTTAAAATTAAGAATATTTAAACAATAGCTAAATGTTTAAATTGAAATTTAAAATTTTGAAATAAAATAATGTGGTATTAGCTAAAAATCTATTAATAAATCTGAATTAACGTTGTTAGTAAATGAGTACTTAAAAAAAAAAAGAATTAATTTCCATCCAGTAGAAAGTGCAATGTCAACTGTGAAATTAGTTTTAATACGTGAAAAAAATTGTACGTCATCATATACGTTGCTTACGATCATTGACCTAAAATTTTGAACAATTTTCTTGCTAAAGAAAAAAAAAAAAGAACTTGAAAGAATTTGACCAAAAGAAAGTAAAATCCCTTCGTAGAGAAAGAGGAAAAAAAAAATCTTCTCTCTCTTAAATGTAGAAAATGATTCTTTGCACGCTAAAACCGATGTTTGTTAAAGAAATTGATCAATAATACAAAAGAAAAATACAAAATTATTTATACAAAATAAACCAAACATAATGATAAACCCTAGTAAATATAAGTTCTTAGAGTAAAAAATTTTTAGGGTTAATTTTTTTTAAGAAAAAAATTTAATTTTTGTTTTACCAAAGATAATTGTGGCCCGAAATTGTTCGGGCAATGATGGTATGTCTGGTGTGTTTTAATGTGCAACTTTTTTCATTAATCATAGATTAATTTCATGTGTCATTACATATGTCATCTTTCTATCGAATAGAAGTCAGTGCATCTGTAACAAAAAAAGAAAAGAAAAAAGGAACACATCAATTTTGACTACCGGTTCACAGACTTACAGTACTAATCCAAGTGCCAAAGTCGTCAACGATTTGTTAGGTCGAGTACCATGTTACTCATTTCCGAAGTCCAAGTACAAATTTCAACATTTGATTATAGTTCAAATGTTCAAGTACCCTTTTGTCATCTATTCTTTTTTTTTTTTTTTTTTTATATTTCTAGGTCTTTTTTTATCGGTGCTTTGAAATCTAAAATATTTTTTGAAAAACATTTTATTTATTCCACTTCATTGGAATAAAATTTCAAAATAAAATGAACATAATTTCAAAAAAATATAAAAAATTAAATAACAGTCAATTTGAAGAAAAAGACGAATTAACCTTATAATTATTGCCCTTTTTTTTTCATAGGGATGTAATGTTGGAAATTTTCAACCATGGTGAAAGAATAATTAAATTTGATGTCTAATGGAAAAATGAAACTAGGGTTAAGGAAGCAATAATTAGTTTTGAAAAGTTCCCAAATTAAAGAAGTGCAATTGTGATTATATACCTATTTAAAAAGTATTTTTCCACTCCTGAATAGCTAAGAAATATAGCTATTGGATTCCAGAAATTAAGATTATATTAAATAATTGTATTTGTTGAATCAAACAACACAATTGAATGATCACAATTTATCAAAGGATTGCAATTCTTGGAATGGATCTCCGTAAATAGACATGTCTAGTTTAGACTTAATAAACTAATAACATTTGAGAATTACTTGAATTATCAAGAATTTTGGTAGTCTCTCTTTCCTCTCATTCTTAGAATAGCAATAATCTCTTAGGTATTATTTATTTCATAAAATAATAGTTAAGACAAATTACTTTTTTACTTGTCCAAGGTGTTTAGTGGTTTGATTTTTCACAAATTCAATTTGATTTCAAATGATGATTTCATTTGTATCCTAAGCCTATTCGGAAAACCTCTATTGCATACCGTAATTGGTGGGGATGATATAACTCTAAGTATGTGAGAACTATAAATTTTATGAGATTTGCTAAGTGAGAATTGTAATTTGGTGAATGTAATTATGATATGTTGACGTACACGCAAGTTTTAAATTTAAAGAAGTATAAGGAGATGAAGTTTTTCAGTCTTAAATGTGTGTGGATTGAAATATGACCTATGGAGTAGATTATGGTGAGTTTTGCATTGAGTTTCTTGCAATTGATGCAGCAGCAGTAGAATCTGTGAAGGCCAGATCAATCCCATAGCTCCAGAATACAGAAAACGTGCAAAAGCAAACATGCAGATTGATCTCATAAGGAAGAAGATCGATCTCCTAATGCCTCTGCCTATCAAGGATCGATCTTGTCACAAGAACATATCGATCTCCTTAACTCTCGGCCTGGAAGAGATCGATCCCTAATTTAAGACCAGATCGATCTCCTCTTAGAAGAACAGATCGATCTTCACCCTTAACCAGATCGATCTTGTAGTTGTCAAGGGAGTAGTTTGGAGTAGTTGAATCAAGCAAAGATCGATCTCCTTCAAATACTAGATCGATCTCATAGCCTCTGTCTGTATAAGGACCACGGGATTTTGCCTGGAAATCGAGTCCCCTCACCTCCAAAACCCCAACCTTCACCATTTTCACCCAAACCAAGCTTTCTCTCTCTAAGATTCACCATATTCTAGACAAAATTGGAGAAAGGGGCAAGAGATAAAGTTGTTCCTCTTGGCAAGGAGAACAACATACTAGAAAATTAAAGGTTAGCTTGAACAAAGGGAAGAGACAAGCATTCTACAAGCTTGGTCAAGAGAGGAGACAATCTATGTAAGCTTACAAGACCTTTGTTCTTAAGCATTACCATTTTATATATGGGTGAATAAACATATATGTTTATATATTGGTTAGAAATGTTTAAGGCATGATAGACCCAACAAATGAGTTTGGTTAGGAGATTTAATGTAGAGGTCTTGTGATGGTTATGAGTTAACTAAAGTGTTGATAAAGATGTAGAAAGAGTTTTGAGATAATGTTGAGTTAGAATGAGTATGAGAAAGAAAAGAGAAATGAGAATGATGTATACAGATGGGTTAATGATGTGTATGGATAGCTCGAGACTCCGATACGGGAAACGAGTCTAGTTCGAGAGGATAGTGTACCACTCAAGGTGCAAGAGGTAAGGGAAATAAACCATTTGTGCTTGTGAGTTTTCGAATGAATGAAAACGTTTTAATAGATGAAAAAGGTTTAATGAAATGAGCATATTTATGAGAAATGAGATGATTTAATGTGTTGATGAATGTGTGAGTGTTTTGTCGGTTTGAGCTCGGTTTTGATGAGATTTGTGTAATTGTGAACAAATATGATTTATAACCATTATGAGTTTTGTGATAACCACTATGAGCTCTACATTAAGGCAAAACAATTTTTATAGAAAAATGACAAGTTTTTACTGAGACTATGGTTTGTCATGAGATGCACATCAGGCTTTACTCTGGTAGCATGTAAGGCTAGACCGTGCTCTGGTAGCATGTAAGGCCAGACCGTGCTCTGGTAGCATGTAAGACCGATTCCTTCGTTCTAGTAACATGAGATGACTTCGCTCCGGTAGCGATGAGTGGCCTTGATTTGATAGCATGTAAGACCGGGCTGTGCTGTGATAGCATGTAAGACCGACGGCTATACGACTCTGATCAAGTCTACAGCGAATCATGGCCATGTGTATTATTATCGACGAAATCCCTCGATTGGGGATGTCCGCCTAGGGGACGAATTCAATTGATGTGATGTGCCTATGACGTTGATTTCATATGAGTTTTTATAAATGCCTAGTCTCGATTTCTTTGATGATGATGTGATTTTACATCTGTGATTTATATCACGCATTGAGATTTGATGTAATGCGATTTGTGATTTTTTTCACGTGATTTATGCTGATGTCAATGTTTATACAGTTATTTCTATAATGATTTGCATGCTTAATATTTTCCATCATATTGTGTTTGTGATGATAATTTTTTTATATAACTTTTCTTATCCTCCTTACTGAGTGTCACGACCTCATTCTGTGACTTACCAAAAATCACTACTAGTTTTTCGCTTTTTACTTTACTTACCTTTCTCTCCTCGACAATTGGGCTGTTTAGTCACCCACTCACATTCATTTACAATAAACATAAATTGTTATACAATATTTGTACATATACATCTCGACTGTACAATAGTTTACATAACTGTGCTTATACATTGTTCAGTACAAAATGTTCGAGTGTGTATACCTCTCGTAAGATGGATAGGCAGTGGATGCAATGAATGCTATACCTCAACCGGACTCAATCTACTGCGGATGATCTATAGAGAGTGAAAAATAAAGGGGGATGAGCAAACAACGCGCTCAGTAAGGAAATTAGGCAAGCAAGTAGACAACCGCACTATCTACTGAAAATAAGGCTTTACCTTTCCTTCTCTCATCTCAAAGCATGTATCAAAATGATATAGTAATAGTACAGAATAAATTCTATGTACTTAAAATCATGCTGAGTTATCAAATGTAGGCATTCATGCAAAACAATGTATCTTTATAAAATTAGGAATGCCTTTATCTCAATCATGCCATTTACATTTAAATCATAATAAATATGGCAGTTCACAACACAACACAAATTAGTTTCCCGACCTATCTCTCTCAGGTCTAACCGTATCATGAAAATAAGTGATATATCATGTGAGACTTAGTGGCTAAATACAATACTCTCCTGGACTATGACCATATCCTATAGTGTGAAATCTCAGGAATGTATATGTGAAGTTTGTAAATGTGTATGGAATGAATACATGCAAGTTTATAAGTATAGAACAAGTGTAAGAGGGATATTTCCATGAGTGAAATGGGAATATCTTGAGTTTTGAGTACTTAAGTAAAACGGAATGAGTTGTATACTTTCAATTGGGTTATATTGTATACCTTTGGCTGTACAATGAATGCACACAAGTTTTAAGGTGTGTGAAGTATGAATGGATGTCATTTTCAAGCCTTAAATGTGGTTAGATGAGAAAATGACCATAGCAGCAGAATTGAGAGTGTTTGAGATAAGTTACTGCAGAAAACTGCAGTAAAATCTGAAAAATATGAATGAGAGATTGATTTCATGGGATGAGAGATCGATCTGGAAGAGCAAAAAATGCTCTTATTTGAGCGATGGAACAGGTCAGATCGATCTCCAATGAGGCCAGATCGATCTATAAAACATTCTGTGTTGAAGGAATCGATCTTTGAAGGGTCAGATCGATTTCCTTAAACTACTGACTTGCAACAGATCGATCTCATGTAAGAGCAGATCTATCTCCTTAAGGTTCTGTGTTGCAACAGATCGATCTCAGGCAAGAGCAGATCGATCTCATGTGGTCTGGAAAGGTCGATTTCAAGAGGAAAAATGCAGAGTAGATCGATCTCCTAGGGTAGCAGATCAATCTCATCAAGACAGTTCTATAAATACTGGACTTCTGCACTTCATTTTCCTGAGAGTTACTATTCTATTTGAGAACTAAACCTAAACCTAGCCAAGAAACACTAAAAAACTTCAGTTTATGATCAGTTTTGAGTGAGATACAGTTGAGCAAAGATGTTCTTAGCGAGAAGAGAGCAACATACTTGGTAACAAAGGATTGGAATCAAGAATTCAAGGAGCATGAAGGATTTTACCATTTTGGTGAAAAAGGAAGAAAATCTCTATTAGGTAAGATTTAATGCACTAAGTTGATATATGTTAAACTAGGTGTATTGATGAGTTGATTGGTATATATATGAGATGTTGTAAATGAAAGGAACATGAAAAATCACCATAACCTAGATATTGGTGAGAAAATGAGAAAGTGATGAGGAAATGGTATTAACATTGATTTAATGATGAAATATGCATGTATGGAAGATTATAAGGTAATCTTATGAAATGCATAAATTGGAAATAAGGAGAAATGAAAGTAGCTATGTGAAAATGTGGTTTTATACCATAATTTGGAGAAAGTGATGAAACTTATGTGTTAAATTGAGATTTGGCAAATGAAATGAGTATATAGTGATATATTAATGCCAATAATTATAATAGTTTTAAAAATTACCTTGAAAGCTGATCGGACTGCAAGAGTGAGCAGAATCGAGGAAGTGAGGTCACTTGATGTGATTCGAGGTAAGGGAATTTCGTGAGTAGCTAGAGATGGCTACACGTATTTTAAATAGCATTTCGATATTATATGCTATATGAATTCCCATGAATAGGCCTAATGTGTGTGATAAAGATTACTGAGATAAAGTATAATTTTATCCAAAAATAGGATAAAAAAACCTGAGAAGCATGTTGTAACCCTTCATTCATGATGTTGCATGATAGAATGGCTAATGTTTTAATGTATATGCGAAAACAGCACATTTAAATGCTAATTTGATTTGAACTGAGAGAGTTGTGATTTGAATGAGCCATCTATCTGGTTTTGTGTGAAAACCATAAGTGCTAGAGAATACTCGCACTATATTTTGAGATATGCATCATAAAGTACTGGAGTAAATACTCTACTAGATTTAAATACGATTTTATGCATGTGAGAGTACTGGGAGCATAGCTCGTACTCAATTTTGTGATTGATGCATATAGAGTATTGGGAGCTTTGCTAATACTCAGTTTTACATGATAGAGTACTAGGAGCATTGCTCGTACTCAGTTTACATGATTTATACATGATATAGTACTTGAGAAATAACTCGTACTTGATTTGAAAAGAGAATTATGCATTAACCTAGTGCTAGATATTACTCGCACTAGTGTTTGATATTTTGAGATGCATACACAGTGTTTAAGAGGTGGAATGTTGATTGTGAGTCACACTCAAGATGCACACTGTAGTTTTTATGTGATATATAAGACATGTTAAAGAGAAAAATCGTGACGATTTCCTCCGTGTAGACTGTGTGTCACACTATTGAGATGTTCGCACGTGGATTTAGAGACATGACATTTATTCCATAGTATGAGGGTTAAGACCTATGACAGGCACCCCGACTATGATGTATTTCCATAGTGTGAGGACTAAGACCTATGGTAGGCATCCCGACCATGAGGAGAGGGTCCATGGGTATACATTGTACCGTGCGAATGGCATGGAGTACACTGTACCGTGTGGTGGAGTTGTGGAGTTGAGGAGTTTATAGCTGACGATTGTGATGGACTGACCCCCTCCCGTTACAGCAGTGATAACCCGCACACCGAGATCTCTGTTGCCTGGGATTTCACATTATAGGATATGGCCATAGTCCAGGAGAGTATTGCATTTAGCCACTGAGTCTCACATGATATATCACTTGTTTTCATGATATGGTTAGACCTGAGAGAGAGATAGGTCAGAAGCCGATTTGTGTTGTGTTGTGAACTGCCATATTTACTGTGATTTACGTGTAAATGGCAATGATTTCTATAATGGCATTCCGAAATTATAAATATGCACCGTTTTGCATGAATGCCTACATTTGATAACTCAACATGATTTTAAGTACATGAGATTTTATTCTGTACTATTATTATATCCTTTTGATACATGCTTTGAGATGAGAGAATGAAAGGCAAAGCCTTATTTTCAATAGATAGTGCGGCTGTCTACTTGCTTGCATGATTTCCTTACTAAGTGCGTTGTTTGCTTATCCCCTTTTATTTTTCGCTCTCTACAGATCATCCGCAGTAGATTGAGTTCGGCTGAGGTATAACATTCATTGTATCCGTTACCTATCCACCTTACGAGAGGTATACACACTCGAACATTTTGTATTGAACTATGTATAAGCACAGTTACGTAAACTATTGTACGGCCGGGATGTATATGTATAAATACTGTATTACAGTTTATGTTATAAAAAAGAATACAAAATTATATGTATATTGTGAATAAATGTGAGTGGGTGACTAATATCGAATCACAGCCCAACTGTCGAGGAGAGAAAGGTAAGTAAAGTAAAAAGCGAAAAATTTGTAGTGGTTTTTGGTAAGTCACGTATTGAGGTCGTGACAATGAATAGTCAGAATTGCTTCTTATTTTTTTTTTCTAAATTTTTCCTCCATATCATATATAAAAGATGATAAAGTATCATCATTCATAAATTTTAAAAATTTAACAAACATTGTAAAAACCATAGGAATAAAAAAAGGTGTAGTTAAATAATATTGAGTTAAAAACTTTCAGTTGTGTCTTTAAAAGTAGATAACAAATTAACACAACTTTCAATAAAATTTCAATCATTATCATAAATTGTTAAGGTTGGGTCACTTGTAAAATTGTTATAAAAAGGAGTAATAATACCTTTATAAGGTAAAATAGAAGAAAACAAATGATGGAGTGAGTTCCATCTTGTTTCCATGGGAGGTGGAAATGCTTTAGCCCTTGTGTTATTCGCTTGACAAATTCGCTTTCATTCACGTTTGTGACTTGTGTTGTGGATCCATTTTGTTTAAGTTTTATTTTTTTTTCAATTGGACCTATGCCATAAACATTAAAACTATTTTGAACACACAAATTTATAATATGACATGTACATCTAACATGAAAAAAGACACCTTACATAATTGGGTTTCAATTTCTAATTAACATAGGAATAATTAAGGTATTATTCGAAGCATTATCTAAAGTAATAAGAAAACTTTATTTTCAATTCCCTACAATTCGTACACATTAGTAATATATTGAGCAATAGTCTATTCATTATGTGTCACGACCCCTTTTCACCTAAAATCGCTACAAATTTTTTGCATTTTCCTTTCTTATCCCGGTCGTGAACATTCTCACCACCAAACAGTTGGGCTATAAGTCAGTATTAGTCACCCTTTACCATCCACAATGCCATCCATATTTTAATTTATTCAAAAGCAAACACGTACACTTTATAATTGAGGTTCTATACTTGTACATGTTTACTACTATTTACATCCCTCATATTACATTCCAAAATGGTTACTGTGCTATTACATGTTTAGATACAAAAAGATACTAGTGTGTATACCTCTTGGCAATGGAGAGCAGCGGATATCAGGATGCAACTCCTCAGCCCCTCACTAGACTACTGTGTGCGCCTTGTAGAGGGGGAAAATGAAAGGGAAGAGTTCACTACTTAGTAAGGCAATAATGCAAGCTGGTAGATAACTACACTATCTACATGTTTATAATGTCATGGCATAAAAATCATTTATATCAAGAGCATGAGGTACTATTAAAACTATGCCACATGTATATACATATATCACGTACTGAAAACATGAAAATAGGCATGTAAACATGAAAATCATCATGTCAATGTCTCATGATCAACACATTGGAAAAAAATCATCATAACACAATCCCTCAAGGTTTAACACATTGTCAAACTTAGTAAAACTCATCATAAAATAATGTATCATCCTTTAACAACATCCCACAAGATTCGACCCCTCCCTCGGGTCTACCCTGGATAACAAAAAGAATGTTTAGTATATATAAAACCATGTGATATCATGTGAGACAGGTGGTCACTGTATATAATCGAGGACTCTGTTGGTCAACTATTTCACTATTATCCCAGACCACATTGATCCTGGTGTGTGAGGAATCATGCTGTAACAGGAGGTGGGTCAATCCTACCTACTAGAATATAAATCAATATCATCACCACACGGGATAACGTACTCCATGTGATATACTGTGAGATCTGAGAATTTCAGGCATATTTTATTGATGTAATAATAATTTGAAGTGTAATTTATTGAGCTAAGTGAATTGTGGGAATGATAATTAGATATTTATATGTTAAGTGTGTAAAATAAGCATGAAGTATGAGGATAGATCGATCTGGAAGAAGGAGAGATCGATCTGGTGAGTTAAAAATGACGAGGAAGGAGGAATTTGAAGAGCAGATCGATCTCCAAATGATTCTGTTTGAGAAAGGATCAATCTCATGAGGAAGAGATCGATCTCCAAATGATTTTGTTTGGGAGAAGATCGATCTCCTTAGGAGCAGATCGATCTCATAAAGCCATAAAGAGATCGATCTCACCCCTCGACAGATCGATCTCCTAGGCATAAAATTGCCCAAATCGTCCCCAAATTTCAAACGCAGATCGATCTCATCAAGAGGCAGATCGATCTCCTACCTCCAGTCTATATAAGGAACCCGTGTTTTTCTCCTGCAAACTCACTTTCTCTCTCTTCCAAACCCATTTCCACCGAAAACTTAACTTTCTCACTCATCCAAATCCCCCATTTTTGGTCGAATCAGCTGTTGTGGCAAGAAGGAAAGTTGTTCCTCATCAAAGGGAGAACAACATATTTGGAAATCGAAAGACAGATCGAATCGAGGCAAGAGATAAGCTCTCCACAAGCTTTGGGTAATTTCTAAACCTCGATCTTGATATTTGAGATGATTTTGATGTTATTGGTGGTTGTCATTGCGTTGAAATAGTTGAGAAAGGATTAGGGAATTGATGAAATTGCAATGTAGTTGGAGTAATGTAGATATTTGGTGATTTTGGTAATTTTGAGAATTTGTGCTATAAATGGAAATATAGACAAATGTGGTGAATTAACATAGATAATTGGCATGAGAAATGTAGGACGTTGAGATATTGTGAATGAGGTTGTAGTTTAGGGTAGAGTTATGAGAGTCGAGAGAATTGAGGTGTTATGAGCAATTATGCTCGATTTTGAGAATTGAGATTGATGAGATAATTGAGTATTGATGTTTTAACATCGTTTGGACAGCTCGGGAGTTCCAGAGTGGAATGCGAGACTAGTCCGTGATGCGGGGGAAACGATTGCACTATACGAGGTGCAAAGAGGTAAGGGAAATCTAAACCATTTGTGTATGTGAATTGTAAACTATTTTAGCATGAATTGTGGTTTATAAAACAAGCATGTTGGGTTTTGTGTTGAGATTTAATTGCACACGATTTTTATAGCCGGTTGGAGCCCAATGTTTTTATGAGTTTATAACTGGGCTCTACGTTAAGGCAATATTGAGATTTGAGAAATGTGTGCGTGTGCTTTGCCGGTTGGAACTCGATGTTTATTATGTTTTGTGTTGAGTACAAAACGATTTCAAATGAGTTTTATGAGAGAAAAACCATTACGAGTTCTACGTGAAGGCAAACCAGTCTTATGTGATAAGACTTAGGTGTGTAGTTGTGAGTACACACCGGGCATTGCTCTGGTAGCATGTAAGCCCGATTTCTTCTCCGTTCTGGTAACGTGAGAACAACCCATTCTGTGGCTGTGCCATATTGAGAAACCCCATTGGTGGCTGTGCCACGTTATACCCCATTGGTGGCTGTGCCACGTTGAGAAACCCCATTGGTGGCTGTGCCACGTTATACCCCATTGGTGGCTGTGCCACGTTATACCCCATTGGTGGCCGTTGCCACGTTGAGAAACCCTATTCTGTGGCTATGCCATGCGAGAAATTAAATCAGTGGCTATGCCACGTGTGTTTAGTGGCTATGCCACGAGAGAAATTAAATCAGTGGCTTTGCCACGTGTGTTTTGTGGCTATGCCACGTGAGAAATTAAATCAGTGGCTATGCCACGTGTGTTTAGTGGCTGTGCCACGTGCATTACTATTTCAGTGATTTTATCACGTATTTGAGAAAGCGTTTAACGCGTTATTTTCACATGCTCTGTTATTGCTCTAGAGTGAGCCTTTTACTTCATGTTTTTACATGACTTGAGACATGAGAATGTCGTTTTGAGTATTTTCATGCTATGGTTTTCAAATGAGTTTCACATACAAATAAACCTTTTGTGATGTGTATTTTGGTTTATGAAATGAGTTCCTTACCCCCTTTACTGAGCGATTTAGAAGCTCACCCTGTTTTCCTTTCCCCCTAGAGTTCTTCAAGTGAAAAAGGATCTCCCTGCGACGTACGGAGTAGTGGCTAGTGGAGGATTCGAGCTCCAGGCCATATATATTGTATCTTGAGGTATATTTTATCTTTTCATGTACCCAGACTATTAATGTAATTGCAGACACTTGATGTATAACAGTCTATGGGATGTATTAGGATTAATTTACTTGGAATTGAGTAAGGTGGATAATACCGTATTTATTGTATCATGATGAGATCCTGAGGCATGATAATTATGATGATGTATGACACTGCACAGGAATGCACTCTTAATTGTGAATTAACTAGTAAAAAGTTTTAAATTAGCCATATTTTTCGCACTCCCGGGGCGTGACAGAGTTTTCTTGGTATCAGAGCTCAGGGTGTCTAGTACTGTCAGTGTCGGTTAAGTGAAATAGAATACATCCCAAGTGTCTGTAATAGTCTAGTCATGAACTGAAATTGAGGATTGAGATTTCAATCAATTTTGATATGTACGCGCAGGAGACGAGTTGAGATAGAGAATGAGTAAACGACGAGGTCGTTCGAGGAGGTAGGCAGAGTCCCCTCCGCCACCTGTCCCACAACCAGAGAGTCCTAACTCTCGATTTAATCAGATTGAGACCGATGTGAGGCAAGGTTTTGAGCAGATGACAGCGTTATTCGCGCAACACTTTGGAGTTAATGCCTCGGATACTACCCCTACACCACCACAAGGACCTCCCATACCCCCAGTGCCTCCCGTCACTCATCCTGAGGATAGAAGTATGGTCCGACTAAGGGATTTTTGAAGATGAATCCACCCGCATTTAGGGGAAAGAAGGATCCTACAGAGGCTGAGGAGTGGTTGACGGAATTAAGAATTATATTTGATTTCCTGGGGTGCACCGATGCTGAGAGGGTCAGTATGAGTGCCTATATGCTGAAGGGGAGAGCTCGAGATTGGTGGGGTACTACCCAGGGTATTCTGATGTCCCACCATGATGTGATTGGTTGGGAAGAGTTTCAGACAGCCTTTAGGACCCAATATGTACCACGAGCCGCCCAGAGAAAGAAACAAGCTGAGTTTTTGAGTTTGGTACAGGGTGACATGTCTGTGGATGACTATGAGAGCCAATTCACAGCGCTATTGAGATATGACCCAGAGACCTTCAAGAGTGAAGAGCTCAGCACAGAGAAGTTTGTGTATGGATTGAAGCCTGTCATCAGAGATAGATTGATAGGGCTATGTATTACGGAGTTTGGAGATGCTCTGAGATGAGCACAAGAGATTGAAAGAGGAATTGAGATGGTACAATCCCAGAATGAGCTCAGAGCAGTGAATAGAGATAAGGGCAAGAGGCCAGCACTTTTCCAAGCAGAGACTCGGAGAGGTTCCTTCAGAAGAGGAAGGATTGAGGTACAGAAGGACAGATTGGAGAGACCCAGAGCCTATCCTATTATCAAGGAGACCCCTCGATATGTCAGGCCGGAGATAAGGTTTTACAGAGATTGTGGCCGAATGCATGAGGGAAGTTGTACTGGGTCGATCCATGGATGTTTTAGATGTGGTGACATGGGTCACAGAGTGAAGGACTGTCCCCAACCTCAGATACCACATGCTCCGGAGCCCACTAGACAACAGCCTCAGAGAGTGGATCCCCGGAGATGGGCCACTGCGGCAGAGAAAGGGAAGAAACCTGTGGCACAGGGACGTGTGTTTGCCCTGGATAAGGAGACCGCAGACACTTCGGCAGAAACTATAAGAGGTACACTCTCTGTCTGTAATCATAAGGCTCATGTGTTGATTGATTCAGGATCCACGCATTCGTTTATTTCTGAGCATTTTGCATGTAGATTAAACTTGAAGTTTGAACCTCTAGAATATATTCTACATGTAAATACCCTTATGCGTGAATCTCAGAGAACTGAGTTAATCTGTAGAGGATGTGAAATAAAGGTGGGAGATAGAGTGATGTTAGCAGATCTAATCATGTTGAATATACATGGGTTTGATGTAATTCTGGGGATGGATTGGTTGGCAACCAATCGAGTGAGTTTAGACTACTACACTAAGATTATAACTTTCTCCCTACCTGAGCCTTACAGTGTACGATTGAGATATTGAGGAAATGGTTATGTAGATTTCTAGTAAGTAAATTGAGAATTTTGATATTATTTTGGAGAATATTAAATATGATTATTCATGTGAAGGTTATGAGACACTCATCTCAGACGATGAGCAGGAACATCCGAGGATTGAGGATATACATGTGGTGTGTGAATTTCTGGATGTTTTCCCAGATGAATTGTCAGGTTTACCACCAGAGAGAGAGCTGGAGTTTACCATTGATTTGGTACCAGATACGCAGCCGATCTCTAAACCTCCTTACAGGATGGCATTAGTGGAACTTGAGGAATTGAAGAGACAACTACAGGAGTTATTGGATCAAGGGTTCATTAGACCTAGTGTTTAGCCGTGGGGAGCACCAGTACTATTTGTTAAGAAGAAGGATGGTAGTCTCAGATTATGTGTAGACTACCGGTTGTTGAATAAAGCCACGGTGAAGAATAAATACCCATTGCCTAGGATTGATGATCTACTTGATCAGCTAAGAGGGGCATCAGTCTTTTCTAAGATTGACTTGAGATCGGGCTATCACCAATTGAGGATCAAGGAAGAAGATATTCCAAAGACGGCCTTCAGGACGAGGTATGGCCATTACAAATTTCTGGTGATGTCCTTTGGATTGACGAACGCCCCTGCAGCATTTATGAGATTGATGAACGAGGTGTTCAGAGACTATCTAGATAAATTTGTGATAGTCTTTATTGATGATATCCTGGTATACTCTCGGTCGTATGAGGAGCATGTACAGCATTTGTGGTTAGTACTTCAGATACTCCGAGATAAGCAATTATACGGAAAGCTTAGTAAGTGTGAGTTTTGGCTTAACCGGATAGCTTTCCTTGGTCATATAGTCTCAGAGGAAGGAGTATCAGTGGATCCAAGTAAACTAGCAGCTGTGCTTAATTGGGAGAGACCGAGGACAGTCACTGAGGTGCGAAGCTTCCTTGGTTTGGCAGGGTATTACAGAAGATTTGTGGAAGGATTCTCAAGGATTGCCGCCCCTTTGACTAAGCTCACACGCAAAGAGACTCCATTTATATGGACTGATCAATGTGAGCTCAGTTTTCAAGAATTAAAAAGGAGGTTGAGAGCGGCACCTGTGTTAACTATTCCTGAGGGATCAGGAGGATTCTCGGTGTATAGCGATGCATCTCACCAAGGATTGGGGTGTGTGCTGATGCAGCACGGAAGAGTGGTCGCATATGGATCGCGACAACTGAAGGACCATGAGCGGAATTACCCCACGCATGATTTGGAGTTAGCCGCTGTGGTATTTGCCTTGAAGATCTGGCGACACTACTTATATGGGGAAAGATTCCAGATCTTCACTGATCACAAGAGTTTGAGATATCTCTTTGATCAGAAAGAGTTAAACATGAGACAAAGGAGATGGATGGAACTCCTTAAGGATTATGACTGCGAGATTCTATATCATCCGGGTAAGGCGAATATAGTTGCTGATGCCCTGAGCAGGAAGAGTATGATATCTGCTATGATGATCAGGGAATGGGATTTACTGGAGCAGTTCGCCGAACTTCGGATCAGAGTTAAAGAGGTAGAGACTGGATTTTTGGCTAGCCTGCGGATAGAGCCCAGGATCATGGATCAGATTAGAACTGGGCAGCGCGGTGATCAGAGATTGATAGATATGGTTAGCCAAGCTGAGCAGAGTTCGCAGTCGGATCTCACCATCAGTGAGGATGGATTGTTGAGATTCAGAGGACGGATTTGTGTACCGGACGATGATACCCTAAAGAGACAGATACTGAGAGAATCCCACTGCTCGCGATACACCATGCACCCAGGGAGTACGAAGATGTACCGAGACTTGAGAAAGGTGTATTGGTGGAGTGGTATGAAGCGAGACGTGGCAGAGTATGTGGCCAGGTGTTTAGTATGCCAGCAAGTGAAAGCTGAGCATCGGAAGCCCCGAGGACTACTACAGCCCTTACCTGTACCTACATGGAAATAGGAGCATGTCACTATGGACTTTATTATGGGTTTACCGAGGACCCGAAGAGGTCATGACGCGATATGGGTCATTGTGGATAGATTGACCAAGAGTGCCCACTTCCTTGCCATCAAGAGCACAAATACTGTGGATGCCTTAGCTGAACTGTATGTCAGCGAGATAGCTAGATTACATGGGGCTCCAGTGAGTATTACTTCTGATAGAGATTCTCGGTTCACTTCCAGATTTTGGACCCAGTTTCAGGAGTCCATGGGATCTCGATTGAGTTTCAGTACCGCCTATCATCCTCAGACAGATGGTCAGTCAGAGAGGACTATTCAGGCCCTGGAGGATATGCTGAGGGCGTGTACGATGGATTTTAAGGGATCATTGGATGATCACCTGCCCCTAGCAGAGTTTGCGTACAATAACAGCTATCATGCGAGTATTGGAATGCCACCTTTTGAGGCTCTATATGGTAGGAGGTGTAGATCCCCTGTAGCTTGGGAAGAAGTCGGTGACAGAAAGATAAATGCTCCCGAGCTTGTTGAGCAAGCCGTACAGAGTGTGAAACTCATATGTGAGAGGTTACGGGCTGCACAAAGTAGACAGAAAAGCTATGCGGATGTGCGTAGACGGCCACTCGAGTTTGATGTTGGTGATGCAGTATTTCTAAGAGTATCACCGAGTAAGGGTATCATGCGATTTGGGAAGAAAGGAAAATTGAGTCCTCGATACATAGGACCATTCGAGATTCTTGAGAGAGTGGGAGAGGTAGCTTACAGATTAGCATTACCCTCACAGATGTCCGGAATACACAATATTTTTCATGTGTCTATGTTGAGGAAGTACCACCCGGACCCTTCTCATGTTATAGAGTATGATGAGATGGACATACAGGAGGACATGAGCTATACTGAGGAACCCGTCCGGATTCTCGATAGAAAGGAGAAGGTACTGAGAACCAAGAGCATCCCATTAGTGAAAGTTTTGTGGAAACATCACTCAATGGAAGAGGCAACGTGGGAACTAGAGAGTCTCATGAAGGAGAAATACCCCCATCTATTTTGACTAGTTGAGTTGAATTTGGATGACCAAATTCTTTTTAAGGTGGGGAGGATGTGAGATCTGAGAATTTCAGGCATATTTTATTGATGTAATAATAATTTGAAGTGTAATTTATTGAGCTAAGTGAATTGTGGGAATGATAATTAGAGATTTATATGTTAAGTGTGTAAAATAAGAATGAAGTATGAGGACAGATCGATCTGGAAGAAGGAGAGATCGATCTGGTGAGTTAAAAATGACGAGGAAGGAGGAATTTGAGGAGCAGATCGATCTCCAATGGAAGAGATCGATCTCCAAATGATTCTGTTTGAGAAAGGATCGATCTCATGAGGAAGAGATCGATCTCCAAATGATTCTGTTTGGGAGAAGATCGATCTCCTTAGGAGCAGATCGATCTCATAAAGCCATAAAGAGATCGATCTCACCCCTCGACAGATCGATCTCCTAGGCATAAAATTGCCCAGATCGTCCCCAAATTTCAAACGCAGATCGATCTCATCAAGAGGCAGATCGATCTCCTACCTCCAGTCTATATAAGGAACCCGTGTTTTTCTCCTGCAAACTCACTTTCTCTCTCTTCCAAACCCATTTCCACCGAAAACCTAACTTTCTCACTCATCCAAATCCCCCATTTCCGATTGAATCAGCTGTTGTGGCAAGAAGGAAAGTTGTTCCTCATCAAAGGGAGAACAACATACTTGGAAATCGAAAGACGGATCGAATCGAGGCAAGAGATAAGCTCTCCACAAGCTTTGGGTAATTTCTAAACCTCGATCTTGATATTTGAGATGATTTTGATGTTATTGGTGGTTGTCATTGCGTTGAAATAGTTGAGAAAGGATTAGGGAATTGATGAAATTGCAATGTAGTTGGAGTAATGTAGATATTTGGTGATTTTGGTAATTTTGAGAATTTGTGCTATAAATGGAAATATAGACAAATGTGGTGAATTAGCATAGATAATTGGCATGAGAAATGTAGGACGTTGAGATATTGTGAATAAGGTTGTAGTTTAGGGTAGAGTTATGAGAGTCGAGAGAATTGAGGTGTTATGAGCAATTATGCTCGATTTTGAGAATTGAGATTGATGAGATAATTGAGTATTGATGTTTTAACATCGTTTGGACAGCTCGGGAGTTCCAGAGTGGAATGCGAGACTAGTCCGTGATGCGGGGGAAACGATTGCACTATACGAGGTGCAAAGAGGTAAGAGAAATCTAAACCATTTGTGTATGTGAATTGTAAACTATTTTAGCATGAATTGTGGTTTATAAAACAAGCATGTTGGGTTTTGTGTTGAGATTTAATTGCACACGATTTTTATAGCCGGTTGGAGCCCAATGTTTTTATGAGTTTATAACTGGGCTCTACGCTAAGGCAATATTGAGATTTGAGAAATATGTGCGTGTGCTTTGCCGGTTGGAACTCGATGTTTATTATGTTTTGTGTTGAGTACAAAACGATTTCAAATGAGTTTTATGAGAGAAAAACCATTACGAGTTCTACGTGAAGGCAAACCAGTCTTATGTGATAAGACTTAGGCGTGTAGATGTGAGTACACACCGGGCATTGCTCTGGTAGCATGTAAGCCCGATTTCTTCTCCATTCTGGTAACGTGAGAACAACCCATTCTGTGGCTGTGCCACATTGAGAAACCCCATTGGTGGCTGTGCCACGTTATACCCCATTGGTGGCTGTGCCACGTTGAGAAACCCCATTGGTGGCTGTGCCACGTTATACCCCATTGGTGGCTGTGCCACGTTGAGAAACCCCATTGGTAGCTGTGCCACGTTATACCCCATTGGTGGCTGTGCCACGTTGAGAAACCCCATTGGTGGCTGTGCCACGTTATACCCCATTGGTGGCTGTGCCACGTTATACCCCAAATTGGTGGCCGTTGCCACGTTGAGAAACCCTATTCTGTGGCTATGCCACGCGAGAAATTAAATCAGTGGCTATGCCACGTGTGTTTAGTGGCTATGCCACGAGAGAAATTAAATCAGTGGCTTTGCCACTTGTGTTTTGTGGCTATGCCACGTGAGAAATTAAATCAGTGGCTATGCCACGTGTGTTTAGTGGCTGTGCCACGTGCATTACTATTTCAGTGATTTTATCACGTATTTGAGAAAGCGTTTAACGCGTTATTTTCACATGCTCTGTTATTGCTCTAGAGTGAGCCTTTTACTTCATGTTTTTACATGACTTGAGACATGAGAATGTCATTTTGAGTATTTTCATGCTATGGTTTTCAAATGAGTTTCACATACAAATAAACCTTTTGTGATGTGTATTTTGGTTTATGAAATGAGTTCCTTACCCCCTTTACTGAGCGATTTAGAAGCTCACCCTGTTTTCCTTTCCCCCTAGAGTTCTTCAAGTGAAAAAGGATCTCCCTGCGACGTACGGAGTAGTGGCTAGTGGAGGATTCGAGCTCCAGGCCATATATATTGTATCTTGAGGTATATTTTATCTTTTCATGTACCCAGACTATTAATGTAATTGCAGACACTTGATGTATAACAGTATATGGGATGTATTAGGATTAATTTACTTGGAATTGAGTAAGGTGGATAATACCGTATTTATTGTATCATGATGAGATCCTGAGGCATGATAATTATGATGATGTATGACACTGCACAGGAATGCACTCTTAATTGTGAATTAACTAGTAAAAAGTTTTAAATTAGCCCTATTTTTCGCACTCCCGGGGCGTGACATATACACGGTACAACATACTCCATGGAACCATATCACGGTCGGGGTGTTTGCCGTAGGTCTTATCTACCCCATACCATGTATAACCTACTCAGTCTCAAGTGCACGTGCGAGCATCTCATTCGTGTGACTAATAGTCTACACGAGGCATCCAGCATGGCTTGTGCGAGCATCTCATCCGTGTGACACACAATCTACATGAGGCATCCAACATGACTCATTACATATCACAGTGTGAAAAGTCCAGTGCGAGCAAGGCTCTAGCACGATTTCATGCATAATCAGTACAAATCCTCATACGAGCAATGCTCCAGTACGACTTTATGCAAGATAAATAATGATAAAATCATGTACGAGCAAAGCTCCAATACGGTTATATGCATAAGAAATAAATGAAACCCATGTATGAGCAAAAGCTCCAGTACAGCTTACATGCATCTCAACTCAAAATATGGTGCGAGCTAGGCTCCAGCATGTTTCATGCATGTTAAAATATTAAAGTCCGGTGCGAGCAAAGCTCCAGCATGATTAAACTCATAAATTTGATAGGCGGCTCTATTTCAACAAACACGCTAAAAATCAAAGTTAGCACCTGACTTGTGCTATTTCATGAAATTATGAAATCAAATAGCCAGCCTATTTGTAAATTTGCTTAAATTGAAGCAATGTATTTCATAAGAATATCAAGACATGACAGTCATGCAATTTATTAGCCTTACTACCCTTTTTGTAAACTTTGCTCCTAGGGGCAAAATCATCTTTTCCAGGTAACCTAACAAATATAATGCACTGTAAATACCCTCAAAATATGTGCAGCTACCTCTAAATACTCATAAAATTCCCTTACATAGAATCGCGTTGAGTAATTCCACTTCCTTAGAGCTGCTCGATTGCGCAGTCCGATTCGTTCCCAATATAATCTCCGAAGCTGCACGAAATTATTTATCATATTAAATACAATTTATTTATCTATATTCCACTTTCACTACAATCGATTTAATGTGTTGGATCCCTTTTTCTCTTATTGGGCCCTACTTTCTTTTAGGTCTATTTCGATTGTACTAATCATTTCTCGAGAATCTATTGGGTCCATCAAGCCTATTGATTCATATTGGGCCGTCCTTAGGCTCACAATGCCTTATCGAGCCAAATACTTAACGCTTGGCCCACTTGACCATTCGATCACGCATGGTGCGCCACGCCTAGCCATGGTCGACACCATGGTTGTCTAGCTCTCATGGTTATTTCGGCAAACACTTGGTATGCTTGCCTTAAGTTCATCACTTCCCTACTCTAAGGCATTTCATCATACACCTCTTATGCCTACTTTAAATCATCATCTATCCCAACATATTGGTTTCACAAAACCATCTCAAAATCATACATATAGCATTACCAACACCATAGTATAATCAATTCATAGTTAAATCAACTATGGCTCTCTTTCTCACACTAAACCCATACTAGGTCATGGATGATTCATCATGCTTTAGGTAGTTTTCAGCCAACAACACATACACCCAACAGCTTATAATAATGTCTAGATTAACATACATGAAGTTGGTGTATAGAAAACTCACCTAACTTGTCTTTTCTCTGGTCCGAAATTAAAAAACCCTTTTGCTCCTTCAATCCAGGGATTTGAATGCTGATTCCTAACTATGTTGTTCTCCTCCTCATAATGAACAACTTTGCTCAAAGCAACTTTTCTCAATTTTGTTTGGAAGATGATGATATTTGATAATTCATTTTTTAATAGAATTATTTGTGCTTAATTTCCTAATTAATTATTTAAATCTCCAATTTATTTTATTAATTATGCCCTTTATTTAATTAAAACTTTTTATTGTGTAGGTAAATTAAATCCAGATGAAACTCAATCGTTTCAGTAAAAAATGGGCTTAAAATGGGCTAAAGGAAACTGGACCACTTCCAATTTGCAGACAGAGTCACCAGTCGTCTGAAAACGTGGGATGCCGGGTGTTAGTATTTTATTCTCTCCGAAATGATAAGATCGACGGACATCGTGCCACATCGCACAGCTAAGTGTACTAGAAGACGGGTGACATGGAAATATCTACTCTATAGCAAATAAAATGAAGACAAGTGCCCAAACAATGACAACTCATCTAGGATGAAAAATTACCATTGTACCCCTAAGTATGTGTATAAATAGAACATGATAGCAATTGAAAGAAAGGAAGTAGTGTAGGTAGAAAAGTTTTAGTTTTATTTTCCTTGTTTTTAGAAGCTTTTCACGAATAGCTTTAGCCTCCATTTTGTTTTCCATAGCTACTGTTCAAGTTATTTTTCATTTGTTCTTTTGTATGAAAAGCTCCATTATTTCAAATTATTTAGTATTTTCACGTTATTTTCATCCACTATGTTTTGTATTCTCGGTTTCACAAGTTCATTGTTGTCTATGTTTAAGATTTTGACAATTTATTTTTCTGCAAAGTTCCCTCTTCGCAATTAGTTTATATTTCCCTTTTTCCTTAATTTTTCTTATTGTTAAGCTCTTGGGTTTGCATTTTTTGGTAGTGCCAAGAGGTTGATTAGCTGCTGGTGTAACATGGTTATGCAGGAGTCTAGTAGAGTGCATAAAAGAATCTAGCTCATTCTTGCTCGTTACTGCTTGTTTTATTCTTCCTTTTTCTTTTGGTTTTGACTGCACATTCACAAATCCTATGCAGAGTTCATACATGCTTGCTGCTGTTTGGAAGAATAATTGGTGGGTGTGGTTCTCAATGTTATTTTGCTCTGACCGAAGCTTGAGATTACAACCAGAAACCATGTCCTCAGCTCCTAGTCCATTCCATCTTGCATATTCAGTTCACATTTTACAATTTTCATTTTTTTTTAGCTTCAGTTCTTCCATTTCTTAAGGTTTATAATGGTTAGTTTTACTGATTCTTTATCTCCCATTAATGACCTCTGTTTTGCTCTGTTATATTATTTTTGTACTGTTCACTAGTTTTCCTATTTTCTGCATGTTGCCATTCGGTTCTAACTAGTTAAATATAGCTATGATTTGTATTTCCATCTTCGTCATGCTCTGTTTTTAAGTGACTGCATCTTTTTTGTTTTCCACTTCAATTTTTTTTACGTTTCTATTCCCTCTCGGTTTTGCTTAGTTTCATTTAAACTTCACTGTTTGCATGATGATAAATATTCTTTAAAGTTGTATTTGCTTATGATTCTACTACTGTTTGCTATTGTTCAAGCAGGAGTTGGCTTGAAGGCATAATCGGTGCTGGCTGTGTACTGGAGATGGTGCACGATGCAGAGAGGGGCCAAGCCGAATGCTTGACATGCGAAGCAGAGCAGCAGGACGCGGTACAAGGAGCCACCCGTGTAGCCGAGGAATGGTACCAGGAGCTAAGCAGGACGTTGTGCTGAGCTTAATCGGAAGAAGGCAGTGTTTGGTTGAAGCTTGAAGCAGAAGGTGGCGTGTGTGCTGGGCTGTGCAGAATACGCTAGAGCAGACGTGCGCTGCAGAAAAATCAGGAATGAAGCAGATGTGCAGAACAGTGAGCAGCAAAAGGACGTGGTGGTTGAAGCAACATCGGCTCGGGAGGACTGTCGCGGAGTAGCTGGGATTGCAGAAACAATGCAGTGCGGCTTATTGGTGGACGGTGTTGCCTGCTGTATTGTGGCCGACTTGCAGGAGCAAGTACACGGACATGAAGGTAGCTGGCGTACCATGTTTGTTAGTAGAAGGAGGCGAAAGCGTGGCAACCCATGGCTTGAAGGAGTAGTCACAGTTTCATAATTTACCAAGTTTTGCTTTGCTATTTCTTTTTTTATTTATTTATTCTAATTTCATGATGATTAATTAGCATAGTATATTAGTATATTAATAGGTTAGTTTATTGATTGGTATGTTACTATAGTACTCTACTTTATTGTTTTAAGATGTTATTTTAGTTTAGATAATTAGTTTTTAGTTATAAATATATAGTTATCATTTAAATTTTATTTTTTATTTATCTAGACATTTTATTAGGTTAGTAATTAGCTATAGTTACATTTAATTAGATCCACCATCTTAGACATTTAGATTTAGAGTTATAATTAGGAATTTCTTTAGGTTAATAGAATTAGACCTTAGGTTAGATTAATTTGCATTTTTATTTTTATATTAAGTAGTTTAATTACATGCATATTTTATTTTAAGTTTGTTTAATTTTGGTCTAATTAATTTTGTTTTTTATTTTCATATTTTTCATTTTAGTTTATTTGCATTATTTAATTTTAACTGTTTTAATTATCTTTTGTAGGTATTTGCTTTTAATTGCTCGGAGCTTTGTAAGTAATTTTTGCTCTGTTTAATTTTCTTTATTTTATAGTTTTTATTTTCAATACTTTTTAATTCTAGCCTTGTAGATCACCCATTAAAAATTCATAATTTTCTAGGATATACTTAGGGTAAGATTAATCGGTACTTAATTAGGCAATTTAACTTCTCTATGGGACGATAATCCGGGACTCAAATCCCATTATTACTTGTACGAACCATGCACTTGCGGATACACGTTTAGGTCACTTAGAGTAGGCGTAGGCGTATCAAGTGTTTGGCATCGTTGCCGGGGAAGATAATTAGCTAATAATTGATATCAGTGATTATGCTTAGGTGTAATTCTAGCTTGTAAATATTTAGGTTGTAATAAATATTTAGAAGTTTAATCTAAATTAATTAATTTTCTCTCTTATATTGAAAAAAAAATTTCTTGAGGATTTGTTAAAGTTTACATGCATAGAGCCAAGAGTTATGATTGCTTTCCTTTAGAACCTGAAATTGAAAGAACCCTTCGGAAAATTCGAAAGGATTCTAGAAAATTAATAGCTCCGCTGCACAACACCATGACAGAAAATAGAGAAATTAAGATCGTTGAAGATTATGCAGTACTGACTATTAGAGGATATTATACCGGCATTAGGCCACTAGCTGTCCCTGCAAACAACTTCGAAATTAAGCCTTCCATCCTCCAGATGATCTAGACCTCTTTACAGTTCAGTAGGCTCCCTCATGACGACCCACATGCTCACCTCAGGCAATTTCTGGACCTGTGCAACACATTCAAGAACAATGTATTATCTGATGATACGCTTAGGCTTAGATTATTCCCCTTCTCGCTTAGGGATAGGGCACGACACAAGTTAACCTCCTTACCTCCAAGATCCATTTCTACATAGGACGAGTTAGCCCATCAATTTCTAGCTAAGTTTTTCCCTCCCTCTAAAATGGCCAAACTCTTTAGCGACATATCTTCCTTTACCCAGTTCGATTTTGAATCTCTTTACGAAGCTTGGGAACGATATAAGGAGCTTCTTAGGAAGTGCCCTCATCATGGCCTACCTTTGTGGCAGCAAGTCCAGACCTTCTACAACGAACTTACGAGCTAAAATAAGACCATCGTTGACACTGCTGCGGGTGGAGCCCTGATGTACAAAATAGATGAGGAAGCTTACGAGCTGTTAGACAAGATGGCTGCTAGCAACTATCAATGGTCTTTGGAGAGGCAACTGCCTAAGAAGTTGACAGGTATCTATGAGCTAGACACGCTATCTACCTTGACCTCTCAAACAACTAACCTTATGAAAAAGGTAGAGTCGCTCAGTACCCAGCATAATCCTTCCACCAGTCCTAATCCTATGTATTTTGTTTAAAGTCCTTTTCTTTCCTATGATTTGTGTAGTGGTACACACTCTGTAGATAGGTGTCCGCTTAACTTAGAATCAGTTCATTACATTGCCCCATCTTAGAAGCAACAGAATAACCCCTTGTCAAACACCTGCAATCAAGGGTGGAAGAACCATCCAAACTTTTCCTAGAGCTAAAACCAATGGCAATCTTCTAATTCTAGACCTGTAGGACCCCCTGATTTTCAAGCTCCATCGGTTCATGTACCACCACAACATCAATTTCCACACCATCCATCACATTAGTCATATCCAAATCATCCACCTAATCACTCCCATCCATCTCACTTCCATCAACCACCAACACCACCACCACCACCACCACAACCCCATCACTTACCAGCAGCTGAAAAGAAGCCCTCGTTTGAGGAAATGTTTGCAACGATCTTGCAAAATAGCTTCAATTAAGAACTTAGAGGTTCAGGTGGGACAAATAGCGAATCCTCTTAGTCAACGTCCTCAAGGGACCTTTCCTTGTAACACTGAAGCCAATCCTGTTAGGCAAAGGGAGAGTAAATAACATGTTAAAGCCATCACCCTTAAGAGTGGCAAAGAGTCGATCCACCAATTAAGTCCAGACCTGAAAATCCTATAGTTGAAAAACCCATAGGTTCTAAAGAAGCAGCTAAGAAATAGCAAAAACCAATTGATAAAGCTGCATAGGAAACAAAGCTAGGCGTTTCTTTGTCTATACTTGTTTCTTTGTCACAACTTTCCTTATCCTCTGATGCTACACATGTTTCCACTATATCTTCCCATGTTAGACCACTAGTACCTTTTCCTCAGAGGTTCCAAAATCAAAAACTCGATCAATAATTTGCCAAATTCTTTAAGGTTTTTAAGAAACTTCACATCAACATTCCCATCGCAGATGCCTTAGAGCAAATGCCAAGCTATGTGAAGTTTATGAAGGATATCCTCTCTAGGAAAAGAAGATTGGAAGATTATAAGACGGTGGCCTTAACTGAGGAATGTAGTGTAATTATTCAGAGAAAATTATCCTCCAAGCTCAAGGATCCCGGGAGCTTTACCATACCCTACAATATAGGAAATATGTTCTTCGCTAGAGCCCTGTGTGATTTAAGAGCCAGTATAAATCTGATGCCTTTGTCTATTTATCAGAAGTTAGGAATAGGGGATTCCAAGCCCACTACAGTAACCCTTCAGCTGGCTGATCGATCCATTAAATATTCAAAGGGGGTCATTAATGATGTTTTAGTAAAGGTGGATAAATTTATTTTCCCTGTGGATTTTATCGTGTTAGACATGGAGGAAGATAGGGAAGTCCCCATTATACTAGGCAGACCTTTCCTAGCAACTAGTAGAACTTTAATTGATGCACAAAAGGGGAGCTAACAATGAGAGTTCAAGATCAGGAAATGGAGTTTAATATTTTCAAATCTCTAAGATTCCTTGATGACTCTCATGATTGTTTTAGGATGGATTTAGTAGAGAAGGACATCACCAAAGAGTTTGCTAAGACTCATCCTTTGAACACTCGAAGCCTCCTTAGTGAAATCTGTTGAGCTTAAAGAATATAGTGAAGATGATGATGAGGTCTATGAAGCTTTACAATTATTAGAGGTCACTCCTTTTGAGGAAATTACCCAATTTGAGACTCTAGACCCTTCATCTATTCCAACTTCAAATATCTTTCCATCCACTAGTGATCCTCCAGCATTAGAGCTCAAACCTTTACCCTTACACCTTAGGTATGCTTACTTAGGTGAATCCTCCACACGACCGATAATAGTATCTGCTACTCTCTCTAGTGATCAGGAAGCAAAATTACTACAAGTTTTAAGAGAGCATCAGAAGGCTATAGAATGGTCTATCTCTGATCTTAAGGGTATTAGTCCCTCTATCTGTATGCATAAGATACTACTGGAGGAAGGGTATAGTTCATCAGTAGAGCACCAGCATCGATTGAACCCTGTAATGAAAAAAGTTGTCAAGAAGGAAATCATTAAGTGGTTAGATGCATGAATCATCTATTCCATTTCTGACAGTTCCTGGGTGAGCCCAGTACCATGTGTCCCTAAGAAGGGAGGGATGACAGTAATTGAAAATGAGAATAACGAGCTCATCCCCACTAGGACTGTCACTGGTTGGCGAGTATGCATGGATTATAGAAAACTCAACAAAGCCACCAGGAAAGACCACTTCCTTTTACCCTTCATTGACCAAATGTTATATCGATTAGCTGGTCAGAAATTTTATTGCTTGCTGGATGGATATTCTGGGTACAATCAGACAGCTATAGCCCCAGAAGACCAAGAGAATACTACCTTCACCTGTCCCTATGGGACATTTGCTTTTAAGAGAATGTCTTTTGGCATATGCAATGCACCCGTTACCTTCCAGAGTTGCATGATGGCCATATTTCATGATATGGTGGAGGATTTTCTTAAGGTTTTCATAGATGAATTTTCTGTATTCAGGGATAGCTTTGATTTGTGTTTGCATAATTTAGCATTAGTACTGAGGAGGTGTGAAGAAACGAATTTAGTGCTTAATTGGGAGAAATGCCACTTTATGGTGAAAGAAGGTATAGTGCTTAGGCACAAGATTTCTGCTAGGGGGATAGAAGTGGATAAAGCTAAAGTGAAAATTATTGAGAAGTTACCTCCCCTTACCTCTGTTAAAGGAATTAGAAGTTTCCTAGGCCATGCAGGATTTTATAGAAGGTTCATTAAGGATTTTTCTCAGATATCTAAGCCTTTATGTAATCTCTTGGAAAAAGACACTACATTTTGCTTTGATGAACGATGCTTAGGAGCATTTAAGACTTTGAAGGAAAAATTAGTTACAGCCCCTATAATCATAGCTCCGGATTGGAGTTTACACTTTGAGCTTATGTGTGATGCAAGTGATTATGCTATTGGGGCTGTACTAGGACAAAGAAAAGGAAGAGTCTTTTATGCTATCTACTATGCAAGCAAAACTCTAAATGAGGCCCAGTTGAACTATGCTACTACCTAGAAGGAGTTGTTAGCTGTAGTATTTACTTTTGATAAGTTTCGCTCTTATCTCATTGGAACTAAGGTAATAGTTTATACTGATCATGCTGCCATTAAGTACTTAGTCTCCAAAAAGGATGCAAAGCCTCGGCTGATTAGATGGATCCTCCTACTACAGGAGTTTGACTTGGAGATTAGGGGCAAGAAAGGAACGGAGAATCAGGTTGCTGACTATATATCTAGATTGGAGAGTGGACTTAAAGAAGATGGTACAACTATTAATGAGTCCTTTCCTGATGAACAGTTATTTACTTTCGGGCATTCCAAATTGCCCTAGTACGCTGATTTTGTGAATTACCTGGTGAGCAATGTGATGCCACCTAATTTGAATGCCCAGCAAAAGAAAAAGTTTTTGAGTGATGTTAAGTATTATGTTAGGGATGAACCCTTCCTGTACAAACAATGTAAACACTAGATTTTAAGGAGGTGTGTCCCCATTGAAGAAGTAGAAGATATACTTAGACATTGCCATTCTTTTGATTATGGAGGGCACTTTGGAGGAGAAAGGACAATTGCCAAGGTTTTGCAATCTGGATATTATTGGCCCACATTATTTAAGGATGCCCACTGCTTTGTATTGAAATGTGATAGATGTCAAAGGGTAGGTAATATTTTCAAAAGAAATAAGATGCCTCTGACTAATATTTTAAAAGTAGAGCTCTTTGATGTGTGGGGAATTGACTTCATGGGACCTTTTGTTCCTTCATATGGCAATCTCTATATTCTAATGGCTGTAGACTATGTGTCGAAATGGGTTGAAGCGATGGCTTTATCGACTAATGATGCCAAGGTGGTGATAAGGTTTTTGAAGAAGAATATTTTCACAAGATTTGGCACCCTTAGGGCTATCATTAGTGATGGAGGATCCCATTTTTGCAATCGAAGTTTTGATGGGCTTTTAAAGAAATATGGGGTCAAACATAAGGTAGCCACTGCTTATCACCCATAGACGAGTGGCCAAGTACAGTTGTCCAATAGGAAAATTAAGGGGATATTAGAAAAAACAGTGAACCCAAGTAGGAAGGACTGGTCCATTAGGTTAGATGATGCACTTGGAGCCTATAGGACAACCTTCAAAACACCTTTAGGAATGTCCCCTTATTATCTTGTTTATGGTAAGGCCTGTCATTTACCAGTGGAGCTTGAGCACAAGGCCTATTGAGGCCTTAAAAACCTGAATTTCAATTTAGATGCAGCAGGAGAGAAAAGGCTGCTACAGCTCAATCAGTTAGATGAGCTTAGGTTGCAGGCTTATGAGAATGCTAAGCTCTACAAGGAAAAGACTAAGCGATGACATGATAGGAAAATCAAGGGGAGACACTTCGAGCCAGGCCAACAAGTTCTGTTATTTAATTCACGCTTGAAGTTATTTCTAGGAAAGCTCAAGTCTAGATGGTCAGAACCCTTTACCATTACACAAGTATTCCCTCATGGAGCTATTGAAATTATGGATGAGACTCTGAAGCAACCCTTTAAGGTTAATGGGGGCAGACTGAAACATTATTTCGGGGGAAGATTTGATCGACAGCACTCAGTGACCACTTTAGCTGACCCTCCTACTTTTGATCCTGCTACTTAGCTTCATTTTTCTTTGCACTTTTTGTACTATTCTTTTCTCTTTTCTGTTGTTTCTTCTTTATTTATTTTGCAAATTGCTTTTACAGCATTACGTTTTCAATCCAGCTTCAATTGTTCATCATCATCAGATAGGGGAGTACTCTGTTCTTGAGCTTAAATTCTTACATAATTTGCATAATGAGGACACTGTGCATTTTAAGTTTGGGAGAGGGGATATCACTTGAGCATTTTTTTAAATTTTAAGCAAAATTGAAAAAAATTTCAATATTTTTTCAAAAATCTGAGCTTATATTGTTTGATTTTGGGATGATTTAGTGCTTAGCATGTAGTTTTCCCATATTTCGATGATATGACCCCATGATTAAGTCTGACTTTGATTGACTGAGAAGCATGATTATAGGAAAAGCATGAAATAGAATTCTTAAATTTGTCTTGATTCTGATTGTGATTTCCTCATTTTATGCACATGTCATGTCATGAATCAATATATTTATTCAGAGAAAGCTTATGTGGACATAAGATTGCATTTGCTCAGTTGATTTTGTGCATCATATTCTAGAATTTGTCCGATCTGATCTCGAGGTGAAATATTAGATCACACTTAATTAGGGAGATGATTTAGGCCATCTTTGGATCGTTTAAGCCTTTCTAGCCATCCCTATACATATTTTACCCCTAGTCACCCATTTGAGCCAAATAAGCTTTTCTCTATAAATACATCTGCATATTTTACCTTAGCTTAAACACTCTGTTCCTATCCCTTACCCCAAAATCATGAAAATTCATGAGGATATATCTTGAGCTTTGTACATATGGGTATTAATTGATAGTGAAGGAGTATATATTAAAAAAAATGAAAGAAAAAGAAAAGAAGAAAGAAGAAAAATACAAAAATAGAATAAAAAGTTTAGTGAAATAAATAAGTTTGGGGGAAATAAATTTGAGCTCTTACATTGAAGATCCTAGAAGTAATGCATGTTAAGAGGTAATTAAACCTAAATCGACTTTCTCATACCTTAGCCCCAACCTTACATTACAAGCTTAAAGAAGTCCTATTGATCTTTGGTTAAATGTGACTACATTAGTGGAGAGATAAGTGAAAAGAAACTTATAGGAATGATCACATGTTATTGACTTTGCATTCACTGTGTTTGCATAATCTGATCTGGGTAATGTACTGTGAAGTGGCTTTGACATTTTCACACACACACGAGGAGTCCAATTTGGGTTAGGACTTATGATTGAATGATTCTGAGTGTTGGACCTATAATTGTGAGTCTTTGAGATTATAGTCTGTACTTTTTCTTTGAGGATAATATTAGAGAAATTATTATGTTGCTACTTGTCATTCCTGCATGATTTTGTTTTGCTTGAGGATAAGCAAAAGCTCAAGTTCGGGGTGTGATAATTCTATTTTTAATAGAATTATTTGCGCTTAATTTTCTAATTAATTATTTAAATCCCCAATTTATTTTATTAATTATCCCCTTTATTTAATTAAAATTCTTTAATGTGCAGGTAAATTAAATCCAGATGAAACTAAGTTGTTTTAGTAAAAAATGGGCTAAAAATCGGCTAAAGGAAACTGGACCACTTCCAATTTGCAGACCGAGTCACCAGTCGTTTGGACACGTGGGATGCCAGGTGTTAGTATTTTATTCACTACGAAACGATAAGATTGATGGACACTGTGCCAACCCTTTGGAAGACACCCCCTGGGCCACATCGCACAGCTAAGTGTACTAGAAGACGGGTGACGTGGAAATATCTACTCTGCAGCAAATAAAATGAAGACAAGTGGCCAAACAATGCCAACTCATTTAGGATGAAAAATTACCATTGTACCCCTAAGTGTGTATGTATAAATAGAACATGATAGCAATTGAAAGAAAGGAAGTAGTGTGGGTAGAATAGTTTTAGTTTTATTTTCCTTGTTTTTAGAAGCTTTTCCCGAATAGCTTTAGCCTCCATTTTGTTTTCCATAGCTACTGTTCATGTTAATTTTCATTTGTTCTTTTGTATGAAAAGCTCCATTATTTCAAATCATTTAGTATTTTCACGTTATTTTCATCCACTATGTTTTGCATTCTCGGTTTCACAAGTTCATTATTGTCCATGTTTAAGTTTTTGAGAATTTATTTTTTGCAAAGTTCCCTCTTCACAATTAGTTTATATTTCCCTTTTTCCTTCGTTTTTCTTATTATTAAGCTCTCGGGTTTGCATTTTTTGGGTAGTACCGAGAGGTTGATTAGCTGCTGGTCTGACATGGTTATGTAGGAGGCATTTAGAGTGCATAAAAGAATCTAGCTTATTCTTGCTCGTTACTGCTTGTTTTATTCTTCCTTTTGCTTTTGGATTTAAGTGCACATTCACAAATCCTGTGCAGAGTTCATACGTGCTTGCTGCTGTTTGGAAGAATGACTGGTGGGTGTGGTTCTTAATGTTATTTTGCTGCAGATCGAAGCTTGAGATTACTACCAGAAATCGTGTCCTCAGCTCCTAGTCCATTCCATCTTGCATATTCAGTTTACATTTTACTGTTTTCATTTTTTTAAATTCAGTTCTTCCATTTCTTAAGGTTTATAATGGTTAGTTTTACTGATTCTTCATCTCCCATTAATTACCTCTATTTTGCTCTATTATATTATTTTTGTACTGTTCGCCAGTTTTCCCATTTTCTGCATGTTGCCATTCGGTTCTAACTAGTTAAATATAGCTATGATTTGTATTTCCCTCCTCGTCATGCTCTGTTTCTAAGTGACTGCATCTTTTTTGTTTTCTGCTTCAATTTTTTTTACGTTTCTATTCCCTCTCGATTTTGCTTAGTTTCATTTAAACTTCACTGTTTGCATGATGATAAATATTCTTTAAAGTTGTATTTGCTTATGATTTTGTTGTTGTGTGCTATTGTTCAAGCAGGAGTTGGCTTGAAGGCATAATCGGTGCTGGCTGTGTACTGGAGATGGTGCATGATGCAGAGAGGGGCCAAGCCGAATGCTGGACATGTGAAGCAGAGCAGGAGGACGCGGGACGGGGAGCCACCTCTGTAGCAGAGGAATGGTACCAGGAGCTGAGTAGGACGTTGTGCTGAGCTTAATCGAAAGAAGGCAGTGTTTGGTTGAAGCAGAAGGTGGCACGTGTGCTGGGCTGTGCAGAATAAGCTTAAGCAGACGAGCGCTGTAGAAAAATAAAAAATGAAGCAGATGTGCAGAACAGTGAGCAGCAAAAGGACGTGGTGGTTGAAGTAACATCGGCTCGGGAGGACTGTCGCGGAGTAGCTGGGATTGCAGAAACAATGCAATGCGGCTTACTGGAGGACGGTGTTGCCTGCTATATTGTGGCTGACTTGCACGCGCAGGTACATGGACATGAAGGTAGCTGGCGTACCATGTTTGTTAGCAGAAGGAGGCGAAAGCGTGGCAACCCATGGCTTGAAGGAGTTGTCACAATTTCATAATTTACCAAGTTTTGCTTTGCTATTTCTTTTTTTATTTATTTATTCTAATTTCATGATGATTAATTAGCATAGTATATTAGTATATTAATAGGTTAGTTTATTAATTGGTATGTTACTATAGTACTCTACTTTATTGTTTTAAGATGTTATTTTAGTTTAGATAATTAGTTTTTAGTTATAAATATATAGTTATCATTTAAATTTTATTTTATTATTTATCTAGACATTTTATTAGGTTAGTAATTAGCTATAGTTACATTTAATTGGATCCACCATCTTAGACATTTAGATTTAGAGTTAAAATTAGGAATTTCTTTAGGTTAATAGAATTAGACCTTAGGTTAGATTAATTTGCATTTTTATTTTTATATTAAGTAGTTTAATTACATACATATTTTATTTTAAGTTTGTTTAATTTTAGTCTAATTAATTTTGTTTCTTTATTTTCATATTTTGCATTTTAGTTTATTTGCATTAATTAATTTTAACTGTGTTAAGTATCTTTTGTAGGTATTTGCTTTTAATTGCTCGGAGCTTTGTAAGTAATTTTTGCTCTGTTTAATTTTCTTTATTTTATAGTTTTTATTTTCAGTACTTTTTAATTCTAGCTTGTAGATCACCCATTAAAAATTCATAATTTGCTAGGATATACTTAGGGTAAGATTAATCGATACTTAATTAGGCAATTAAACTTCTCTGTGGGATGATAATCTAGGACTCAAATCCTATTATTACTTGTATGACCCGTGCACTTGCGGATACACGTCTAGGTCACTTAGAGTGGGCGTAGTCGAACATCAATATTCTAGAGTGAGAAAACTTACTCACTTAGTTAAAATAGAGAGGAATTTGTTAATCTGAGGAAGAAGGCTCGTCCGTCGGGCTTTTATATTGAATTGTCATTGTGAGATCGATCTCCTAGGGTGAGAGATCGATCTTCCTTCAGTTGAACTTACACAAACATTCAGTAAATAAGCTGTGGGATCGATCTGCTCTTTGGGAAGGGATCGAACCTTTCTAGCCAGAAACCATTGGAGATCGATCTGTGTTTGGGAAGAGATCAATCCTTTCTAAGCAGAAGCAAATTGAGATCGATCTGGTTTGAATGGGGGATTGATCTCCCCTTTACAGAACATTTTGGCACTAACATTTTGAGAGGATAAGATCGATCTCCTTTGCACTGAGATCGATTTGGCATTTATCTGCAGGTTTTCAATTGTAGGTTTTCCCAAAATTTCAAAGGAAACCTTACATTCAATTTCTTCACTAACCATTTTACATTATATTCACACTTAAAGTATAAAAAGATCCATTTCTTATGATTCACATGTTATGTAACTTGTGTGTACATCGTGAAAACATAAAAGGTAAATGAAATTTGCGGGCCTTACATTCCTCCCTTCCTTAAAAAAATTACTCCTTCAAATTAGAACCTAGTCACTGCTCAAAAAGTTGAGGGTACTTTTCCCGCATCAGGCTCTCAAACTCCTAAGTAGCTTCCTCTGAAGTGTGGTGCTGCCAGAGTACCTTAACAAGCGGAATCGTCTTGGTTCGTAGTACCTTCGCCTTCCTATCTAGTATCCAGATCGATCTCTCTACATACGACAGATCATCTTTGAGCTCCAATGGCTCATACCGAATCATATGGGCCAGATCTGGATGGTACTTCTGAAGCATTGATACGTGGAAGACGTTATGAATGGCTGTTAGCTCCGATGGCAATGCGAGCTTGTAGGCCTTATCTCCCACTCGCTCTAGTATCTCAAATGACCCGATATATCGAGGGCTCAACTTACCCTTTTTACTGTACCTCGTAATCCCTTTCAAGGGAGAAACTCTTAAGAATACTGAATCACCTACAAGGAACTCTAATGGCCTCTGTCTCGTGTCAGCATAACTCTTCTGCCTGCTCTTAGCTGTCCTCAATCTCTCACATATTAGCTGGACAATCTCAAAGGCTTGTTGCACTAAATCGGGAGCAAAAATCTATCTGTCACCAACCTCCTCCCATCCAATAGAGGATTGACATCTGCGTCCATACAGTGCCTCATATGGTGTCATCCCGATACTCGCATGATAGCTGTTATTATAGGCGAACTCGGGTAGTGGTAAATGATCGTCCCATAAGCCTCTAAAATCCAGCACACATGCTCCCAACATATCTTCCAGAGTCTGTATAGTCCTTTTTGACAAACCATCTGTCTGAGGATGGAAAGCGGTGTTAAAACTCAACTAGGTCCCCATCACTTCCTGAAAGTGTTCCCAAAAGTGGGAAGTGAAGCGGGCATCCCGATCAGAAATAATCCTCACTAGAACACCATGTAGCCAAACTATCTCTTGAACATATAAGTTCGCCAACTGACACAGAGTATCGATAGCTCTTATAGCTAAGAAATAAGCTGACTTCATCAACCGATCCACAATTACCCAGATGGCATCATGACCCCTATGGGTCCTCGATAAATCCATCATAAAATCCATGGTGACGTGCTCCCAGTTCCATATTGGTATTGGTAGAGGCTACAATAACCCTGTAAGCTTCTGATACTCTACCTTCACCTGCTGATAGATGGGAGGTCTAGCGACATACTTAGGGATGTCGCTCTTCATCCTAGACCACCAATAAACCTTTCGAAGGTTTTGATACATCTTGGTACTCCCCGGATGTATCGTATACCTCGATGAGTGAGCCTATGATAAAATCAATCTCTTGATCTCTTGATTCTCGAGAACACATACTCTGCCTCTGAACCTCAGTAATCCATCTGTACTCAGCTCAAAATCAGTATCCACACTTGTCTATACCTGACTCAACTAATCGATACACCGTTGATCACTCTGCTAAGCCTGTCGAATACGACTAATCAGCTCTGGCTCTAATCTTAAAATAGCCATAATATTAAATCTTTCTGTATCAGGTGGAGTTACATCCAAACTGAGGTTCGTGAACTGCTCCAACAACTCGTGTTCCCGAACCATCATATAAGACACCAACCAGAGGTTATTCCTGCTCAAGGCATCGACAACTACATTTACCTTACCCGAGTGGTACAGGATTTCACAATCGTAATCCTTCAGGAGCTCGAGCCATCATCTCTGTCTCATATTCAGCTCCTTCTGCGAGAATAGATACTTAAAGCTCTTGTGGTCCGTAAATACCTAAAACTTCTCACTATAGAGATAGTGGCATCATATCTTCAACATAAACACTATGACCGCTAACTCTTAATCGTGAGTCAGATAGTTCCTCTCGTGATCCTTCAACTGTCTGGATCCATAGGCAACTACCTTCCCATCTTGCATAAGTACATAGCTAAGTTCCTATTGTGATGCATTCGTACTCCTGAGCTGGTAGGAATGGTAAGAATCGGAGCAGTGGTCAACCGACGTTTAAGCTCCTGAAAACTCTTCTCACATGCCTCGTCCCACACAAACTCAACATCATTCCGTGTGAGACGTGTCAACGGAGTAGCTAGTCTAGAGAAACCCTCTACGAATCTCCGATAATAACCTACTAATCCTAGAAAA
Organism: Firmiana major; assembly: GCA_033439115.1. Classification (NCBI taxonomy): domain Eukaryota; kingdom Viridiplantae; phylum Streptophyta; class Magnoliopsida; order Malvales; family Malvaceae; genus Firmiana; species Firmiana major. The sequence goes on from CM065904.1 coordinate 63,930,423, forward strand.
CTTCTAATCTCAGTGATTGTCCTAAGTTGTTCCCACTAAACAACTGCCTCAATCTTGGATAGATCCACTGATACTCCATCCCTCGATACAACATGGCCTAGGAATGAGATCTGCTCCAACCAAAAGTCAAACTTACGAAGTTTGGCATATAACTCCTTCTCTCGGAGGGTCTGTAGAACTATCCTCAAGTGCTGCTCATGATCTTCCTAGACTTAGAATAAACCAATATATCATCAATAAACACAATCACAAACTGGTCCAGGTATGGTTTAAACACATCATTCATCAAAGCCATAAATGTTGCGGGGGCATTCGTCAATTTGAATAGCATAACCAAGAACTCATAGTGGCCATAATGGGTATGAAATGTTGTCTTGGGTACAACTCCACTCCGTATCCTTAACTGATGGTACCCAGATCGCAGATCTATCTTAGAAAAGACCTGTACTCCCCGAAGCTAATCCAATAGATCGTCAATGCGTGGAAGGGGGTACTTATTCTTGACTGTAGCCTTATTCAACATTTGGTAATCTATGCACCATCGGAGGCTCCCATCCTTCTTCCTCACAAGCAAGATCAGAGATCCCTAGGGTGAGATGCTCAGTCTAATAAACCCCTTCTCTAGTAACTCCTGCAATTGCTTCTTAAGCTCCTCCAAGTCAATCAGAGCCATTCTATACGATGGTCTAGATATCAGCTCTGTACCAGATACCGACTTTATATAAAACTCCATCTCCCTATCGGGTGTAACCCTGGTAAATCATCTGAAAAAACATCAGGAAACTCTGTAACCACTGGAATGTCTCTTAATTCTGAACGTGCCTTATCTGTATCAACCACGTATGCAATAAACCCTTCAAATTATCATTTTTCACCATTAGTAAGATAGGCCATCATAGTAACATTCATGATTAACAAGTAAATTCATCTCTTAAGTATGATGAATTAAAATTATACTCTTCCCATTTGCAATAATCATGTCCCTTCATTTCTTTTCAGCAAAACTTACAATATACTTTTCAGGAAAACTTACAGTAATGCTATATATTCCTGAAAACATTACTGTCTTAGCATAACAATCTAAAACAACATGATTCATAGCCAACCAATCCATTCCCAAAATTACATCAAAATCACTCATATTCTATAAGATAAGATCGACTGACGTATCCCTTCCCCCTATTTTCAACTTACAGTCCTTATATACATACTCAGTCAACTGACTATCATTCATGGTGTAGAAATCAACAACATTCTAACGATGTAGGCTTTACATGCTTCGACAATTTATGTGCAAATAAAGGCGATGTAAAGGAATGCGTGACACCAGGATCAAATAATAAAAATGCTTCTAAATAAAAAATTAGGATGGTACCTTTAATCACATCCGCTGAAGCGTCTGCGGTGTCATGGTCTAATGCATGTACTCGCCATCTTCCAACCACCTGTTTCCCTTTCTCCTTAGCTGTAGCTTTTCTCCTCAGAGCAGAAGTCTCAACAGGAGCTCTCTCCTACTCTTTGCCCTTCTGTAGGGTAGTCTCAATCATTTCTGGATAATACCTCATGATATCCCCTGGCTTCCCACATCTGTAACACACTCCAAGGGTCATCGGACAAGGCATGGTACCATGATATCTGCCATATCTCCTACATTGGTCGGTAGTAGGTTGAGGTCCCCCAATGCCTATACCTCTCGAAAGTGCTAAAGCCAGATATACATAAGGTTTAGCAGTCCTCTCCTGTACCTCCTCAATCTGAGGTCTCTTCCCAAACAGTCTTCGACCTCCTCTCCTGATTTCTCTATCACCTCTGGATCTCTTTCGATCTTTGTTTGTCCTATTACTAACCTTTCTAAACTCAGAGGCATTTCGTTCAAAGTCTTGCTCACATAACTATGCCATGTGCACTGCCTCCTCATAAATGGGGATGTCAAACGGAGCTATTCTAGATCTGATGGTTGGACTCAATCCATCTATGAACTTCTGGACCTTTCGAGTCTCACTGCTTAACGTATTCGGGTCATACCTCCCTAAGGATATGAACCTCGACATATGAACCTCGACTCATACTCATCAACGGAGTGTTTCCTTTAAACCAAACTCATAAACTCTATCCTCAACTTTCGCTGTGCAGTGGCCGGAATGTACTGCCTCCTAAAGGCTTCCAAAAATATCTCCCATGTAATCTCTGGGTGTTGGGCTCTCAAGATAGACACTGTGGATCTCCACCAGTGCTCTGTCTCATCTTTCAACATAAATACAACAAAGGCAACCCACTCAATTGATGTACACTTGAAGAACCCATATAACTTCTCCATCTCATATATGCAATCCTCTACAACAACCAGGTCTTTCACTCCTCTAAAGACTGGAGGTCTGAATTTTTGGAACTATTGTAACTTGTTAAACTCACAGTCATAACCCAGATCATTATTGCTCGGCTGTGGAGCGACAGGAGAAGCAGTATCCTGAATCGGTGGTGGTGTAACAGTCTCTGTAGTTTGAGGTCTCTCTGCAGCTGTCTGTCAAGTAGTAGGTTACCTGGTTGGACCTCGTCTATCACCAGCCCCGAATGTCTGCGTGACTATCTCAACAAGGCTCTCAATACTCCACTCTATCCTAGCGAAGCATGCCTCACTATCCCTTGGTCTCACAATAGGGTCCTGTGGAGCCTGACCAGTCTGTGGCTCCGCACGATTCTCAGGCTTGCCCCTACGGCCTCTAGCACGTGAACTCGCCCCTCTACCATGGCAAGTGATAGGCATAATGTCTTAATTCCTGTATCCATAACCATTTATTAGTCTTATTTCATCTCGATATACACAATTATATCTAAACAAAGGCACAAAAATATAGGGATGTAACTTTCCTACTTACTAATACCGACTCATATCGGGTCAACTTAACTCTGATACCAACTCTGTCACGATCGCTTTTCACAATCTTGAAGTGCACAGTGTCCTCAGTGTACAGATAATATAAATATTGAAGTTCAGGAATAGAGTACTCCCTTTTTTGATGATAATGATGAACAACTGAAGCTTGATTGAAAACATAAAACTAGAAAAGCAGTCTGCAAAATAAACATAAAAAGAAACAACGAAAAAGAAAATAAACTATATACAAAGTGAAAAAGAAAAATAAATCCACTTCAAATGCAGTTAAAGAACACAACACTCAACAGCAGTGCGAAGAGTAGGAGGATCATCCAGAGTGGTGACAAAATGTTGACTGTTAACTCCTCCTTAGCTCTATCTACTTCCCTCATTCTTTCGAATTTCTTATGCTCAAGCCTTATATCCTCCATCCTAAAACAGTCATGAGAGTCATCAGGGAACTTCAAAGGTTTGAAAACATGAAATGACACCTCCTGATCTAGGACTCTCATAGTTAACTCCCCCTTTTGTACATTAATTAAAGTTCTACCAGTTGCTAGGAAAGGTCTGCCTAGTATAATGGGGACCTCCCTGTCTTCCTCCATGTCTAAAACAATAAAATCAACAGGCAAAATAAACTTGTCCACATTTACTAACACATCTTCAATGACCCCCTTCGGATATTTAATGGATCGGTCAGCTAGCTGAAGGGTCATTGTGGTGGGCTTGACATCCCCTATTCCTAACTTCTGATAGAGAGACAAAGGCATTAGAGTGATACTGGCTCCTAAATCACACAGGGCTCTACCAAAGAATAGATTTCCAATAGTGCAGGGTATGGTAAAACTCCTGAGATCCTTCAGCTTGGGGGGTAATTTCCTTTGGATAATTGCACTACATTCCTCAGTTAAAGCCACTGTCTCATAATCTTTCAGTCTTTTCTTTCTCGAGATGATATCCTTTAAAAAATTCATATAAGTTGGCATTTTCTCTAAAGCATATGCGAAAGGAATTGTTGGCTCTACCGAGAGGGGGGTGAATCGGTTTTCTAACGTTACTGGCAAATTTTAATTTAATCCTATTTCAATCAGCAAATGATAATGAGCAATATAATAAAATTAAACAATTTAATGCAAGATAGGGAAGAGAGAAACAAACACAATCGTTTATAGAGGTTCGGCCAAACTCTTGCCTACGTCCTCTCTCCTTGACCTTCTTGTCAAGTGCTTTCTTACTCTCCTTCAACAGAAGTTACAATGTTCCTTTTTCAGGTTAAGGAATAACCTCTCTACCCTTTGCAATACAAAAATGTATTCACCCTTTTACAATTTTATCTCACTGAGGAACAATCCTCTTCTCTCTTAAGGTAAGGATGAATACAAAATGAAGCTTTAATGTGGGTAGGACAAATACAGCTTTTACACTTAAGCTTATACAATAAATCTCAATAAATGAGGAATGAAGACACAAGGAATGAAAGTATTGAAAGCTTGAGAATGTAAGAAATGTGCAGCAATAGTGTCTCAATTCTCATTGTCTTCAATGCTTGGTTAAATACTGAAGGATTGATAGTTGGAGCATTAAATGCTATTTTTCCTGTTGAGATTTTGCAGAAACTAGCCGTTGGGTACTTCCAGTAGAGTGCCAGATCGATCTGCCATCTTGGCCAGATCGATCTCTTAGTTATAAATCCTACAAGATTAAAGCACAATAACACAAGGAGATCGATCTCATAGGTTAGCAGATCGATCTGTTAATTTGAAAATGATAGGGGAGATCGATCTGTCAAATAGGCAGATCGATCTTCCAATCTCTCTGTTAAAGGCAAGATCGATCTACAGATCGATCTGCCATGCAATCTCGTAGTGGGGAGATCGATCTCTCAATAACCCAGATCGATCTCCTTAGCTCTCTGACTTTGAGGAGATCGATCTCTTTCTTATCAGATCGATCTCATAAGCTCTCTGTTTGAGTGTAGATCGATCTTACAGATCGATCTACTATCTTTGCATTAAGGGAGATCGATCTCTTCATAGATCAGATCGATTCCTCAACTCCAGTATTGGGCAGATCGATCTCTTAACCCTTATAGATCGATCTTACTCTTCCTTAATACCTTTGTACAGGTTCAAGGCTTGGCAGATCGATCTCATGTCTTCCTGAGATTGATCTCTCATCTAAGATAAACCCAGGAGATCGATCTCTCATAACCCAGATCGATCTCTTATCTATAGAAAACCCAGGAGATCGATCTCTCATCAACAGAACTTTAAGTTCTGGTACTGATAACCTCTAAACATGTTTTTGTATCATCTTTATATTATTGAATTTACTTGTTTTGTCATTTCAAAATACATTAACTCAACAATCTCCCCCTTTTTGATATGACAAAACTTATTCAATCAACATGTTTAGTTAATTTGCAGAAGCTCCCCCTTTTTGTGAGCTCCCCCTTTCTTTTAGCTTTTGACCTTGTTACTATCTTAACTCCCCCTCATTTTAATCATTCTTTTAAAACTTTAGAGATGTTTCTTAAAGCCATTTACACATCTTTTAATTAACCATATGTTCTCTTTTCTTCTCCCCCTTTTTGTCATATCAATGGCAAGAAAGAAATACTATTCATGTCATTTCAAATTAACATTTTCATTAAAACTCAGTCAACAAGAAGACAAATGGCAGTTCATTCAAGCAAATTGAGTTCAAATAACAAAGAGTAATGAAAACATATAACTAAACTAGATCTAGCAACTAAGTCCTATGGTGGAGGAGGAAATCGATCCAAGAGATCCTCAACGTGAGTGCGAGTGTCTTGAAGCTCATCAAACATCGCCTCTTGAGCCTCATGAAGATTTGCAAGACCGTCATCCACTTTGCGGTTCAGTTCCTCGAACATCCGCTGCTGACTTGCATGAAGGTTTGCAAAGCCTTTATCGATTTTTCTGTTGAGGTCACTGATCATCGTCATAATGAGCTCCATGCCAGCAGATGAGGGTGCAGTGGGCTTAGCAGGTGGAGATGGTGGACGCGCAGTCGATGCAGCCGGTGGATCGACAGGCTCATCGAAGGGATCTTCCTCCATAGCTACTACAGAAGGCTGTTCCCGTTTCTTCTTCCAGTCGCCCTGAAAGTCTTTGTAGTAGCCCATGTGATGGAGTGTCCCAATGTTGAGGATGCTCTTCGGAGAGGGCATTTCGTAGGTTTCGTAACTGCTATCTATTCCAAGTTGGTGGAGAAAGTACGCCAGTGGTTGCGGAAACACGATTGTTGTGGCTTGACCTCGTACGATCTTCAACCAGTCTTGATAGATAAAGTGGATGGGGTTGGGTTTTTGACTGGTGGAATGAATGTGGTGAAGCTAGAACCTATCTAACCGTCTAACAGTGGAGTGACAGGTACCAAAAGGATGAAGATTCCAAGAAATGATGAGGTGGAGTAATCGGGGGTGCATTGGGAGGTCACTCGCCTTATCCCCGAGAATATCAAACTCCAAAGGAACTTTCTCATCTTCGTTTGTCAAGCCTTCATCACGTATGTTAAACGCTTTGGCAAGGACTTCAGTGTCGACGACAATGGATTTACCCATGACATACGTAGTAAATCCGAGAATGTTACAAGTGTCGTTGGGATCATAGTTGAGTTCGACATTGGAAAAGAATGCGCGAACGATATTTGGAGGTATGAGAGTATTGATTTTTAGGAAAGACATCCATCCAAAATCTTCAAATTTGGACATATACGGGAAATCAATGCGATTTAGGAAAGAGAAATCGATTGTGCGCCAATGTTTAATTGGCATGGTTGAAAAGTATTCTTCATATCGCTTCCTTTTGGCAGGTGTTTTAAAACACCTGTTGAAGGTAGCAACGGAAGAGGGACGAATGGATTGAGAGGATGACCCGGGTTCTACATTAGATCGGGGAGGTTTTTGGCCTACTCTCTTAAGCCTAGGTATGGTTCTAGACACTAGATTGAATCTTAAGGCTAGTTCTCTAGACACCTATCCAATGGAACAGTAAAAAAAATTGCCCTAACTAAGATTACACAAAAACTAGACAAATTTTGAAGAAAAATTTACCAATGTAGGTTACTTGACCCTGATTGATGAGAGGATTTGGCAAGATTCTTATCGAGGATCGATCTGGAGGGAGAATTGAGAGAGGATGTGCGACAGAAGCTTTAGGGATTTGAGAATTGGAGTTTTAAAATTTGGGGATTTTTCGCCAGATTTTATAGTGCAGGGCATAGGAGATCGATCTATCGAGACGACAGATCGATCTGTCATTTCCAAAAGCCCAAGGAGATCGATCTGTCGTATGCACAGATCGATCTGTTTCGAACAGAGGCGTAAGGAGATTGATCTGCCAAATGCATAGATCGATCTTCAGAGGACAGAGACTTGAGGAGATCGATCTGTCGTATGCACAGATCGATCTTCAGGATACAGAGGCTAGAGGAGATCGATCTGTCGTATGCACAGATCGATTTGTTATCTAACAGAGGCTTATGGAGATCGATCTTATGGATAGAAGATCGATCTTCCTAGCTTAACCTTAATGCTTTAGGCTTATTTGAGGTATGGAGATCGATCTATATGAATGGGAGATCGATCTCTCATACTTGTTGCCCAGAAAAATCATTGAAAATCACTTTTAAGACAATTTGAAATCAAGATTTTGAAGCACAAACATCTTAGGGAACATTCATAAGTCTTAATTCACCTCTAAGAATGCAAAACCTATCTCTATCAAGGGGTTTGGTGAATATATCAGCTATTTGATGTAAAGTGTCAATATACTCTAGATATCCCCCTTTTGCACATGGTCTCTAAGGAAATGATGCCTAATCTCAATGTGCTTGGTTCTAGAGTGTTGAATAGGATTTTTAGATAGATTAATGGCACTGGTATTATCACATTTAATAGAGACTTGTTTCATGTCAATACCATAATATTTCATTTGTTGTTTAATCCACAACACTTGAGCACTACAACTACCAGCTGCTATGTATTCAGCTTCAGTTGTGGACTGAGCCACATTGTTTTGTTTCTTAGAGAACCAAGAAATTAGTCTATTTCTTAAGAATTGGCAAGTACCTGAAGTACTTTTCCTATCTATTTTGCATCCTCCAAAATCTGCATCTGAAAATGCATGAAGGGTAAAAGTGGAGTCCTTGGGGTACCAAAGTCCTAGTAAGGGAGTGTCCTTAAGGTATCTAAAAATTCTTTTAGTTTCTAATAGATGTGATTCCCTAGGAGAGGATTGAAATCTAGCATAAAGGCATACACTAAACAAAATATCTGGTCTACTTGCAGTTAAATAAAGCAATGAGCCAATCATAGACCTATAGAGTTTTGTGTCTACACACTTACCACTTTCATCTTTATTAAGCTTGATGTTGGTGCCCATAGGAGTTGCTTGAGGTTTGCAATTGTCCATTCCAAATCGCTTGAGCAAATCCTTAGTATACTTTGCTTGATTGATGAAGGTTCCATCCTTTGTTTGCTTCACTTGAAGTCCCAAGAAGAAAGTGAGTTCTCCCATCATGCTCATTTCAAACTCACCTTGCATGATCTTAGCAAACTCTTGACATAAAGACTCATTAGTTGATCCAAAAATAATATCATCTACATACACTTGTACAACTAATAAATCCTTATTTTTATTTTTGATGAATAAAGTGGTATCCACTTTTCCTCTTGAAAATCCGTTTTCTATTAAAAATTTTGACAACCTTTCATACCAAGCTCTAGGAGCTTGTTTCAAGCCATAGAGTGCCTTAGATAATTTGAAAACATGTTCAGGGAATTCATGATTTTCAAACCCGGGAGGTTGCTCAACATAGACTTCTTCATTAATGAAACCATTTAAGAATGCACTCTTTACATCCATTTGATGCAATTTGAAGTTTTTATAACATGCAAAGGCAAGTAACATTCTTATTGCCTCTAGTCTAGCTACCGGTGCATAGGTTTCATCATAATCTATACCTTCTTCTTGTCTATAGCCTTGTGCAACTAACCTAGCCTTATTCCTTATGATCACACTATTTTCATCCATTTTGTTCTTGAATATCCATTTAGTTCCAATTATAGAGTGATCACTAGGCCTAGGAACTAGTTTCCATACTTTGCTTCTCTCAAATTGATTTAATTCTTCTTGCATTGCTAGGAACTAATTATTGTCATCTAAGGCTTCATTGACATTCCTAGGCTCTATTTGAGATACAAAGGCTGTATATTGACACATATTCCTTAGAGGTGATCTAGTTCTAACTCCAAGAGTTGGATCTCCCACTATTTCACAATCTTTTACATATCCTAACTCTCTTGGTGCTCTAGATTCTCTCTCCAATATCTCTATTTCATCTTTATCTTCTTTATTCAAGTCAAGTTTTTCTAATAAATCATCTTCTAATTTTGAGTTTTCCTCCAAGTTTTCATCAAATATTCCAACATCCTCATTATTTGTTGAATCTTTAGATAAATTATTTGACTCATCAAATATCACATGAATTGATTCTTCAACCATCAATGTTCTTTTGTTATATACTCTATAAGCCTTTGAATTCAAAGCATATCCTAGAAAGATTCCCTCATCACTTTTGGCATCAAATTTTCCTAAATTATCTTTCCCATTATTTAAGACAAAACATTTGCAGCCAAAGGGATGGAAGTAACTAATGTTAGGCTTTTTACCCTTGTAGAGCTCATAAGGAGTTTTCTTAAGCATGGGTCTAATCATAGCTCTATTAATTATATAGCAAGATGTGTTATAGCTTCAGCCCAAAAATACTTTGGCAAATTATTCTCACACAACATGGTTCTAGCCATTTCTTCCAAGGTTCTATTTCTTCTTTCAACTACTCCATTTTGTTGTAGTGTCCTAGGGGCTGAGAAGTTATGACTAATTCCTTGATCATTGTAATACTCATCAAATCCTATGTTTTCAAATTCCTTCCCATGATCACTTCTAATGCTAGTTATTGTATACCCTTTTTCATTTTGAGTAATTTTTGTATAGGCTATGAATTTTTCTAAGGCTTCATTTTTTACTCTTAAAAAGAACACCCATGTGAACCTAGTGTAATCATCAACTATTACAAATCCATAGTGTTTCCCACCTAGGCTAGTTGTTCTAGTTGGTCCAAATAAATCTAAGTGAAGTAATTGAAGAGGCCTAGTGGTGGATACAATATTCTTAGGCTTAAATGTTGTCCTTTTATGTTTTCCTTCAACACAAGCTTCACATATTTCTTCATGATCAAAGGATAGCTTGGGTAAACCTATGACTAGATCCTTTCTAGCTAACTTAGATAGCACATGCATGCTAGCATGACCTAGTCTTCTATGCCATAACCAAGATTCCTTTTTACTATCTACCATTAAGCATATATTTTCATTTTTGAGTTCATTAAGATAGACAATATATATATATATATATATATATATATATATATTACCTTGCCTATGGCCTAGAAAAAGAACTTTGTTTGACTTAGGATCTACCACATTACATTTCATGCAATCAAAAAGTACTTTGTAACTTTTATCACAAAGTTGACTTATGCTTAGTAAGTTATGCTTTAGACCCCTAACAAGTAATACTTGTTCTAAAGAGAAGTAATCATTACCTATTGAGCCACTTCCTTCTACTTGGCCTTTGGAGTTGTCCCCAAATGTGACCTCTCCACCAACCTTTGATTTAAAAGAGTTGAAGTGGCTTCTATCTCCCGTCATGTGCCTTGAGCATCCACTATCCAAGTACCATGCTTCCTTTGTTTTAGCTTTGTGGCCATGCTCAATCACCTACAAGAAGATTTAAACTCAAGTCTTAGGTACCCAAATTTTCTTAGGTCCTTTGAGGTTAGTGAATGCAATTCTTGATCCCTTTGGGATCCATTTTGCTAATGCATTACAATCCTTTGAGTCAATGACTTCTTTTGGAACCCATATTCTTTTTACTGTTATTCCTTTTAGAGTCCTCATCTTTATATTGCAATTATGTGATGCATGTCCCTTTCTATTACAATATGAACAAGTAATTGAAGGTTTATTCATGCTCTTCCTAGTAATAAAACTTTTAAGATGAGTCTCTCAACTCTTTACATTATATCCTAAGCCGTTTTTGTCAAAGAATGCCCTTTGGGTCTCTAGCATGCTATCTAACTTTTGTTGACCCATGTGAAACCTATTAAAAGAACTATGTAGATTGCTATTTTTCTCTTTAAGGTCACAAATTTCTAGATTTGAAATCTCTAGTTTCTTTTCACATTCTAATTTATCCCTTTGCATTATCTCATTTTCTTTTCTCAATTTGGATATTATCTTTTTATATTTCATACTCATGCATTCATACTCTAATGCAAGATCATCAAAGGCATCTTGCAATTCATCAAAAGAATATTCATTGAGGCTTGAAGTTACCTTTTCATCCTCAATAGCCATGAAGCACAAGTTAGCAATGTCCTCATTTGATTCATCATTGGAGCAGTCACTGTCGCTCCATGTTGCCACCATTACCTTCTTTTTATGGAACCTATCATTGGACCTTTTAAGAAGAGGGCAGTTAAATTTTATGTGTCCTGGTTTTTTACATTCATAACACACAATTGAATCTTTTCTACCTACTTCTTCTTGATCTCTCTTATTGTTTCTCCTATTACTACCACTAGCTCTCATCCTCATGAACTTGTTAAATCTTTTGGCAAACATTGCCATCTCAAGGTCCTCTTCACTACCACTCTCATTCTTAATCTCCTCTTGAGCAGTGGATTTTAGAGCAACTCCCACTTTCTTGGGTGGCTTTTCATTTCTTCTTAATTTCATCTCATAAGTGAGTAGAGATCCTATTAATTCATCTAAAGACAATGTGTGAGGATCTTTAGATTCCTCAATTGTAGTCACTTTAGCTTCCCATGATTTAGGTAAGCTATTTAATATTTTCTTGACCATTTCAATATTAGAATATATTTTTTCTAAGGACTTTAGTCCATTAATTACATCGTGAATCTAGTGAACATATCACTAATTGATTCTCCTTCCTTTATCCTAAAAAGCTCATAATCATGTGTGAGCATTCCTACCTTAGTCTCCTTCACTTGGGTTGTACCCTCATGAGTTATTGCCAATTTGTCCCAAATTTGTTTGGCATTATCACACCCAGAGACTCTATTATATTCATTTGGACCTAAGGCACAAAATAATGTGTGCATAGCTTTAGCATTTAGCTAAGCACATTTAATATCATTTGAATCCCATTCATCTTCTTCTTTAGGGATATCTCTTCCCTCTATTCTCTTTGTAGGGATTTGAGGTCCTTTAATTATAATTCTCCACACTTCATAATCATTTGTTTGAATGAATAACATCATCCTAGTCTTCCAATACGCATAATGTTCTCCATTGAACATAGGAGGTCTAACCGTAGAGTGCCCCTTTCCTACCAAACTAGTTGCTACATTGTTATGAGCCATTTGATCGTTTCTAACTCTTAGGAAGTTGTTCCTATGTGATTAAAGAGTCCTAGCTCTGATACCAATTGTTGGCTCTACCGAGAGGGGGGGTGAATCGGTTTTCTAACGTTACTGGCAAATTTTAATTTAATCCTATTTCAATCAGCAAATGATAATGAGCAATATAATAAAATTAAACAATTTAATGCAAGATAGGGAAGAGAGAAACAAACACAATCGTTTATAGAGGTTCGGCCAAACTCTTGCCTACGTCCTCTCTCCTTAACCTTCTTGTCAAGTGCTTACTTACTCTCCTTCAACAGAAGTTACAATGTTCCTTTTTCAGGTTAAGGAATAACCTCTCTACCCTTTGCAATACAAAAATGTATTCACCCTATTACAATTTTATCTCACGGAGGAACAATCCTCTTCTCTCTTAAGGTAAGGATGAATACAAAATGAAGCTTTAATGTGGGTAGGACAAATACAGCTTTTGCACTTAAGCTTATACAATAAATCTCAATAAATGAGGAATGAAGACACAAGGAATGAAAGTATTGAAAGCTTGAGAATGTAAGAAATGTGCAGCAATAGTGTCTCAATTCTCATTGTCTTCAATGCTTGGTTAAATACTGAAGGATTGGTAGTTGGAGCATTAAATGCTATTTTTCTCGTTGAGATTTTGCAGAAACTAGCCGTTGGGTACTTCCAGTAGAGTGCCAGATCGATCTGCCATCTTGGCCAGATCGATCTCTTAGTTATAAATCCTGCAAGATTAAAGCACAATAACACAAGGAGATCGATCTCATAGGTTAGCAGATCGATCTGTTAATTTGAAAATGATAGGGGAGATCGATCTGTCGAATAGGCAGATCGATCTTCCAATCTCTCTGTTAAAGGCAAGATCGATTTACAGATCGATCTGCCATGCAATCTCGTAGTGGGGAGATCGATCTCTCAATAACCCAGATCGATCTCCTTAGCTCTCTGACTTTGAGGAGATCGATCTCTTTCTTATTAGATCGATCTCATAAGCTCTCTGTTTGAGTGTAGATCGATCTTACAGATCGATCTACTGTCTTTGCATTAAGGGAGATCGATCTCTTCATAGATCAGATCGATCCCTCAACTCCAGTATTGGGCAGATCGATCTCTTAACCCTTATAGATCGATCTTACTCTTCCTTAATACCTTTGTACAGGTTCAAGGCTTGGCAGATCGATCTCATGTCTTCCTGAGATCGATCTCTCATCCAAGATAAACTCAGGAGATCGATCTCTCATAACCTAGATCGATCTCTTATCTATAGAAAACCCAGGAGATCGATCTCTCATCAACAGAACTTTAAGTTCTGGTACTGATAACCTCTAAACATGTTTTTGTATCATCTTTATATTATTGAATTTACTTGTTTTGTCATTTCAAAATACATTAACTCAACAGGAATGTTGATGTGAAGCTTCTTAAAAACCTCAAGGAATTTAGTAAATTGTCGTTCCAACTTTTGATATTGGAACCTCTGAGAAAAAGGTACTGGTGGTCTAACTAGAAGGGATGTAGTGATAATAGGTATGGCATCAGAGTACGAGGAAGGCTGTGAAGTAGAAGAAGGTATAGATGAAGAAGTACTTAACTTGGATTCCTTTGCAGCATGATCTTTAGGTTCCTGCTCTTTCTGAGCTGCTTCTTTAGAACTTAAAGATTCTTCAACTATGTGTTGTTCAGGTCCAGACTTAACTTATGGCTCATCTAGCTCTCTGTCGCTCCTAAGGGTGATGGATTTCACATGTTCTTTACGCTCCCTTTGCCTAATAGGATTAGCTTCAATGTTAATAGGAAGGGTCCCTTGAGGACGTTGGCTAAGAGCATTTGTTATTTGTCCCACCTGAACCTCTAAGTTCTTAATTGAAGCAGTTTGATTTTGTAGGATCGTTGAGAACATCTCCTCTAATGTAGGCTTCTTCTCAGCTGCTGGTGCATGGTAGAGTTAGGGCTGCATAAGTTGCGGTGGTGGTGGTTGATGAAAGTTAGGTGGATGGTGTGGAAATGGATGATGTGGTGGATGGTGTGGAAATTGATGCTATAGTGGTACCTGAACCGGTGGAGCTTAAAAACTAGGGGGTCCTACAGGTCTAGAGCTAGAAGTTTGCCCTTGGTTTTGGCTCCAGGAGAAGTTAGGATGGTTCTTCCGCCCTAGATTATAGGTGTTTGAAAAAGGGTTATTCTGTTGCTTAAGGGTGGCAACATACTGAACCGATTCTAAGTTGAGCGGACACCTATCTACAGAGTGGGTACCACTACACAGCTCACAGGAAAGAAAAGGACTTTAGACAGAATAAATAGGATTAGGACTAGAGGAAGGATTATGCTGGGTACTGAGCGACTCTACCTTTTTTGTGAGATTAACGATTTGAGAGGTCAAGGTAGACAGCGTGTTGAGCTCATAAATACCCACCGACTTCTTTGGCAAATGCCTCTCCGAGGACCATAGATAGTTGTTAGCCGTCATCTTGTCCAAGAGCTCGTAAGCTTCCTCATTTGTTTTGCACATCAAGGCTCCACCCGTAACAACATCCACGATGGTCCTATTTTGGCTTGTAAGTCCGTTGTAGAAAGTTTGGACTTGCATCCATAAAGGTAGGCCATGGTGAGGGCACTTCCTAAGAAGCTCCTTATATCGTTCCCATGCTTCGTAAAGAGATTCAGAGTCGAACTGGGCAAAGGAAGATATATCGCTATGGAGTCTGGCCATTTTAGAGGGAGGGAAAAACTTATATAAAAATTGATGGGCTAACTCGTCCCATGTAGAAATGGATCTTGGAGGCAAAGAGGTTAACCATTGTCAAGCCCTATCCCTAAGTGATAACGGGAATAATCTAAGCCTAAGCGCATCATCAGATAATCCATTATGTTTGAATGTGTTGCACAAGTCTAGGAATTACCCAAGGTGAGCATGTGGGTCATCGTGTGGAAGCCCACTAAACTGTAAAGAGGTTTGGATCATCTGGAGGATGGAAGGCTTAATTTCAAAATTGTTCACAGGGACAGCTGGTGGCCTAATGCCGGTATAATAACCTCTAATAGTCGGCACCGCATAATCTCCAAGGGTCCTGATTTTCCTATTTTTTGCTATGGTGTATTGCAGCGGAGCTATAAATTTCCCAGAATCCTTTCGAATTTGCCCAAGAGTGCGTTCAATTTCAGGATCTAGAGGAAAGCAATCATAACTCCTGACTGTACGCATGCAAACATCACAATGTCCTCAGGATTTTTTTTTATTTTTTATTTAATTATGAGAAAATTAACTAAACTAAACTAAGGATCTAAATATTTACAACCTAAATATTTACAGGCTAGAATTACACCTAAGCATAATTTCACATATATCAATTAAGGACTAATTAAAACTTCCCTGGCAACGGCGCCAAGAACTTGATACGCCCTAAATGTATTGTTCGCAAGTGCACGGGTCGTACAAGTAATAATGAGATTTGAGTCCCGAGTTATCGTCCCACAGAGAAGTTGACTAGCCTAATTAACTACCGATTAATCTTACTCTAAGTATATTCTAGCAAATTATGAAATTTAATGTGGGTGGCCTACTAAGTCTGAAAATTAAAAGTACTGAAAATAATAACAATTATAAACTAAAGCAAAAATAAAACCGAGCTAAAGATTACTTACAATACTCCACGCAAGTAAATACCTACAAAAGATGATTAAAACAGTTAAAAAGTAATTAACGCAACTAAAATAAAATGCAAATAAGAAAATAAATTAATTAAACTAAAATTTAAACTATCCTAGAAATAAAATATGCATGAAATTAAACTACTTAATAAAAACACAAATTAAGATAATTTCAAATATAATGAAATAAAATCCTAGAAAAATTAAGAAATTAACTACAAGTCTAAATGTCTAAAATATTAAATCTAAATTAATCATAATTATCACTAATTACTAAGTTAACAATAGAATCTAACTAATGCATGATAAAAACTATTTTTTGATTTTTCAAATGAAAATTTAACAATACATAAAATGATTTTAATCTAGGTGAATCCTAAATGCAACTCATACAATAATAAACTAAAATTAAGTCCTAAAACATATATTATAAAATTAACTATTAACTAAGACTTAAAACTAAAGATTAAATTAACAACTTAAAACATTAAATTTAACCTACAATTATCAACTAACACTATACTAAACTAACAACTAATGAGACAATCAAAATAATAAAAATGCAATCAACATTAAATTGAACAAAGGATTAATGTGGCCAAACAAGGGCTTAAGCTAAAATTAACTAAGTGGTCCCGAACATGACACTGTACACGTCTTCTTCAAGTTGCTCTCAAATGCTATCCTGTTGTTCTCGGGTTGGTTGTCTCCAAGTGTTGTCCTGCTGCTCTCAGTTAAGTGCATGTGTCCTGCTGCTCCAGGCTATTGTGCATCTACTACCAGTGCTGTCCTACACTGTTGTGGCTACTCTTTCCTTGGCATGCAAAGCTCACTCCCGGTTTAGTGTACTACACGCTGTGCACAGGACTGGCTGCTATCCTCTGTAATTTGTCTTCTTTCCTAGCTGCTGTCCAGGTGATTGAAGAAAAGTGGGATGCAACAGCTGGGGCTAAACCTCCAAGCACGATACCAACTAATCGTGCACCAATTATCCAGGCGTCAGTTCCTGCTACCAGTTTCTGCACTATTCTTCTACAATGGCTTTGATTCACAACTAGCATGTCCTTTGCCCAGCTAACGTCTACTGCAGTATGCTCGTTCCTCGCATGCCCAACTTCACCTCAGCGACCTTAACAACAAGGCAACAAAAACCAGTTAGCACAACATTTATAGAAATAGTAACCATAAATCGAAACAGAAAAGAACATGGGTGATTATGGATGCTCTCCACTGCTCCCACATCATCTGCTCCTCACTACATGGTAATGAGTTTACCCAACATAAAACTGAAAATGAATCAAGTGGTAGTAACCAGAAACTGTCGAGGTAACAATGGAGCAATTAAAATGGATTTCAGAAGTAAGAAAATGCAAGAACTATTAATATGGATGCTAATGATTAAATGCAAGTAAGAATCAAATCATGAATTGCATACAACTAAAAATGAAATAAGGAAAAGGAAGAACAATGTTGCATAGCTGAATACAAACTTAACACCGAAAGGAAATAAAAATAATAACTAAACACCACTCGTATGCTTCTTCCATTGACAAGGAACTCAACTCTCTCTCGGATTACTTCATGTTCTTCTCCAACCATGTTCCACTTTGCTCTTGATGTGGACAAATGCTCAGCATCAATCCACATCTAGGCAACAGAACCACAAGGTAGAAGAATGAATGAACCATTCATGTCACCCGAATACACCAAAGAAGCTCAAGCCGAGAGCTAACTAAATATATTGGTTTATCAAATAAAAAAATATATAAGCAATGTTTCTAGGAAAATCGAGAGCTACACTAGGAAATAAGCTATGTAAATGAAACTTGACAAATGAAAGAACTGATGTTTACCAAACCGAGAGTATAAAAAAAAAATTGATTTCCACTGAAATAAAATTATACAAGACTAATGAAGAACATCAAAAATGGAATGAACAGTAAAATTTTTGGCTAAACAAAAAAACTATGCGGAAATTTTTAAACAAGGAAAGCTTTAAAATTAACCTAAAAGCTATTCTACCCTACATTACTCT
Organism: Firmiana major; assembly: GCA_033439115.1. Taxonomy (NCBI): domain Eukaryota; kingdom Viridiplantae; phylum Streptophyta; class Magnoliopsida; order Malvales; family Malvaceae; genus Firmiana; species Firmiana major. The sequence goes on from CM065904.1 coordinate 63,948,476, forward strand.
AAAAACTACTCCTAAATTACTCTACACTACTCTTACCCTAGGCTACTTCCTAATTCATCGATATTTTCAATTGCCATCATATTCTATTTATATACACACTTAAGTGTACAATGGTAATTTTTCCATCCTAGATGAGTTGGTATTGTTTGGCCACTTGTCTTCCTTTGATTTGCTGTAGAGTAGATATTTCCACATCATTAGTCTTTTTATCCAATTTGCTGTGTGATGTGGCCTGGCGTGTGTCTTCCAGAAGGTTGGCACGGTGTCCTTCAATCTTATCATTTCAGAGCAAATAAAATACGGACACCTGGCATCACGTGTGTTCGGACGACAGGTGACTCGGTCTGTAATTTTGAAGTGGTCCAGTCTCTTTTAGCTCGTTTTTAGCCCAATTTCGACTGAAACGACTGAGTTTCATCTGGATTTAATTTATCTGCACATTAAAGAATTTTAATTAAATAAAGGGGATTATTAATAAAATAATATGAAGGTTAAATAAATAATTAAAAAATTAAGCACAAATAATTCTATTAAAAATAGAATTATCAGTAGGAGAGGGGCACTCCACTGTTAGACCTCCCTTGTTCAATGGTGAAAATTATGCTTGGAAGAATAGGATGATGCTATTCATTCAAGCGAATGATTATGAAGTATGAAGAGTTATTGTCAAAGGCCTACAAATCCTTACAAAGAAAGTTGAAGGAAACAAAATTCCTAAGGAAGAAGATGAATGGGATGCCAATGACATAAAATCTACTCAATTGAACGCTAAGGCAATGCACACTTTATTTTGTGCTCAATTGAACGCTAAGTCTCCACCCGTGAGAATGTAAAACAAATTTGGGATAAGTTGACAATTACTCATAAAGGTACAACTCAAGTTAAAGAGACAAAATTAGGCATGCTCACACATGATTATGAATTGTTTAGAATGAAACAGGATGAATCTATTAGTGACATGTTTACTAGGTTTACCGATATAATAAATGGACTTAAATCTCTAGGAAAAACATATTCCAACATAAAGATGGTAAAGAAAATTCTAAATAGCCTACAAAAATCTTGGGAAGCCAAAGTGACTGCTATTGAGGAATCTAAGGATCCTCACTCATTATCACTAGATGTACTAATAGGGTCACTACTTACTTATGAGATGAAGATAAAAAGAAATGAAGAGCTTCCTAAGAAAGTAGGACTAGCACTAAAGTCTACTACTCATGAAGAACTAAAAGATGATAAAATGAGAGTTGTGATAAGGAGGATATTAAGATGGCAATGTTTACTGAAAGATTTAATAAATTTGTGAGAATGAGAGGTAATGATAGTACTAGGAGAATGCATAGGAGAGAACAAAATAGAGGAAAGTCAAGCATAAAAGATAAGGATTCTATTGTGTGCTATGAATATAAAAAACTTGGTCATATTAAATTTGATTGTCCACTACTAAAGAAAACAAATGACAGGAAAGCAAATAAGAAAGCAATAATGGCAACTTGGAGTGATAGTGACAGCTTCGATAATGACAATGGAGAAGAAGAAGTTGCCAATCTTTGTTTCATGGCATTAGAAGATGAAAAGGTAATATCTATTTCTAATGATTATTCTTTTGATGAGTTACAAGATGCTTTTTATGATCTTGCCATGGTATTTGAGTGTATGAATTTGAAATACAAGAAGATGATCTCCAAATTAAAGAAAGAAAATGAAGTGCTCTTAAATGCTAAGTTAGAATGGAAAAAGAAATTGGAAAATGTAAATCTAGAAATTCATGATTTAAAGGAAAAGAATAATAGCTTGCATAATTCATTTTCTAGATTCTACATGGGTTAACAAAAGCTAGATCATATGTTAGAGACTCAAAAAGCTTTATTTGATAGAAATGGATTAGGATATAATGACAAAAATAAAGAAACTCATCTCAAGAACTTCTTGGTTAGTAAACATAATATACATGATCTATCTCTTATTTGCTCACTATGTAATAAAATAAGACATCCATCACATGAATGCAATGCTAGAAAAACCACTTTTAGGGGGAAAGTAGTTAGAAAAATTTGGGTGCCTAAGAATGCTATAAATTCAAAAGACATTGAATTGATAATGAAATGGATCCCTAAAGGATCAAAACTTTTGTCTACTAACTCTAAAGGACCCAAAAAAATTTGGGTACCTAAAACAAAGGTTTAATGATGATTGTAGAAACTTGAGCATTGTTTCAAAGCAAAGTCAAAGGAAGCTTGGTACTTGGATAGTGGATACTCAAGACATAAGATCGGTGATAAGAGTTATTTCAACACCTTAAAATCAAAAATTGGTGGAGAAGTCACTTTTTTTATAACTCCAGAGGCCAAATTGAAGGAAGTGGGTCTATTGGTAATCATTCCTTTCCTATAGATAATGTGTTACTTGTTAGAGGATTAAAATATAATTTACTTAGCATTAGTCAGCTTCGTGACAAGGGATACAAAGTAGTTTTTGATTGCTTAAATTGTCATGTAATTGATGCTAAAACAAATAAAGTTTTTTTCTTAGGACATAGAAAAGGTAACATATGTATTGTACATTTGAATGAACTTAGAGATGAAAATGTGTGTTTTATGGTTGCTAAAGAAATGAACCTTGGTTATGGCATAGAATAGTATGCATGTATTATCTAAACTAGCTAAAAGAGATCTTGTTGTAGGACTGTCACGATCCAAAATCAGAGTAAATTTTTTGTTTTTCTTTTATACTTACCTGTCCTCTGATCGTGACCACACTCCACTAACAATTGGGCTGTGCGTCAATGCCATTCCCAACATTCTTTCACCGTATAACTTAATTCCTTATTAAAAGAGAGGTAAACATATGAGTTTTTAACTAATGCTTTCTCATTCATTTACACGTGTTTACAGTGTCTATACATCCTTGAAAGTTTCTTACAAACGTTGTTACTGTGCTATTCTTATTTAGATACAATATGTACAAGTGTATATACCTCCAAATGATGGATAGTAGTGGATATCAGGAATGCAGCACTCAGTCGCCTCAAAGTCTATTGAAAGAAATCTATGTAGGAAAATGAAAGGGGTGAGCACATCAAGCTCAGTAAGGCAATCCTACAAACAAGTAGGTAACCATACTACCTACATGAACGTGGTGCATGCACACCCTTTCTCCACACATTTTAAAATAGATGCTACAATTCATGATGTCATGTAAAACAAGTTCACATATGGATTTCAAAGAGCATGGAAAAACTCAACATGCAAATCCATTGAAATCATTCCATTCATATTAAAATTTCATAACACAGCCAGGACTCCACCCATCTTTCGGGTGTTCCTGACTCACACAAAATCATGAAATCATATGCTTTTCAAAGCAATAATAACAAGCGACACAATGAATGTCATGTAAAACTAGTTTACATCAAGTCTGGGTTTAAATAGCATGAAAATAATGTCATGCAAATTTCAGTTTAAATCCCAGTTTCATTCTAGTCAAAATCACATCTTAGTCAGGATTCAACCCCTCCCTTGGGTGATCCAAACTCACATAAAAGTTCACAAACATGATTTTCAAAACATCAAGTAACAACATGCGAGACTTGGCACTATATATATATATCTTAGGCATATAACAAGGAGTATTGGCCATATACTCGTGATCCCACTGCTACACGGATCCTATGTGCGGGGTCTCACTAGTATCGAGAACCGTCCCGGGAATGGGTCAGTCCATCCCGTCGGCCCTGTTTGATACCTCGCATCCAAAAATGCCACTCACATTTGAAGATGCCACTCGCATCCGAAGATGCCCATAATCAATCCTAGCATGGTACAATGTACTTCATGCTACTTGCACGGTACAACATACTCCATGGACCCATATCTCATATCCACAATCGTGTCTGTCCCAAAATGCACGTGCAAGCATATTTGATCAGCGTAACATATAGTCTACCCAACACTCCAAGCACGGCTCATCGCATGTCTCATAAAATCAGTGTGAGCGATGCTCCAGTACTCTCATAAAATCAAGGAAAATCTCGTGCGAGCAAAGCTCAAGCACGCGTTTCAAAAAATCTCATAAGATCTAGTGCGAGCTAAGCTCTAGCACTCTGTCAAAATTATGTAAAACTAGTACGAGCTAGGCTCCAGCACTGTGTCATAAAAATCAAGTGAAAATCTGGTGGGAGTTAGACTCCAGCACTGTGTCATAAAAATCATATGAAAATCTGGTGCGAGTTATACTCCAGCACCTATGCATGTAAAACTCTAGTGCAAGCCCTTGCTCTAGCACTAATGCATGCATCACACAAATTAAAACTCGTGCGAGCTGAGCTCTAGCACGTCACACTTCCATAAAATCATGTAGGCGACTCTGTTATCTCAAAACAATTTTCACAAGAAATCACATTGTTAAAAATATGCAATGTTGTGCATTTTTATTTAAAAGTTAGCTAGCCTACTCATGCACATGTCAAAACACCTCAAAAACAAGCAGGAACCTCTTATTCTTTCTTCTCCCAACTTTTCTTAAATTTGGAAATTTTACCCTTCACAAGGGTATTTTGGTCATTTGCCCGTCCGGGGCACTAAAATTCTTATTTTAAATCTAGACCCTTCAGACAATTTTAGGGAATGTAAATGATGTCGAAATTGCATAAAGTTACCTCTTGCAGTCCGTAAAATTCCCTTACCTAGAATCACGTGCGGTTTATCCTGTCTCGATCATACCAGGTCTCTCGTCCAATTCGCTCCAAACCAAGTCTACAGAGCTGCATATAACCACATCTTTGGGTCAATTCTAATATACTTATCAGTATTTCATTCTTACTGATCGAATCTAAAACACTGGGCTCGTTTTACTTTATTAGGCCCGATTGTACATTAAAGGGCCTTAGTCCGTATTAAGCCCGTTTCCACTTATTAATTCTTTCATCAAGTCCTATTGGGCTCACTAGGCCCATCAGTACTTATTGGGCCATTTTCTAGACTCTTTGTATAGCCTGTATATCATTTACGACAATTTAACTAAAAATCCCAATATAATCTACGAAATACGGAATTTAATCCGTAATTCGTAAAATAAATCTTTAATACGCGATAATTACCTAAATTGTCATAAATGAACTTTACTTACTCGAGATTATGCGATGGTGCGCAATTCGAAGCTCGATCGGCTCACGTTCAAAATTTATCGTCAAACTACACAATTTTATATTTAATTCTGAGTAAATTTTCGATCAAATATAATTTAAATAAATTTTTTAAAAATCAAATTGGTCACTTTTGACCTCTTACTGACTTACCCAAAGTTCGGTGTATCCCCAAAAATCTTTCCCTTTTTTTCCTTTTTCTCTTTTTCTTTCTTGTTCTCCCTTTTTCTTCTCTTTCTTGGTTGAACTGGTTCAGTTCGGTTCAGACTGGTTTAGATCGGTTCGATTTTTCTCCTTCGCTGTTCAGAGCTCCGCCAGCTGGTTCTTCGTCGGCTTGCACCTCCAGCAGGTCCGCGGGACCTTTTGGTGCAAGGATCTGGTGTCGGCTTAGTCTTGGCTGGCCGAAAAGTGGTCGATTTGGCCTCTTCTCTCCTCGGTCTCGCTACTCGTTCTCCTTTCTCGCTGTTGCTGGCGCTTTCGGCCATTTCCCGGCACGTTGCTGCTGTCGTTCGGCTCGTCTCGGTAGAGGAAGCTTCAACTGGCCTTGGATCGGGCTGATCGACGGTGGAATGGCCAGAATCTTCCTCTTCTCCCTTCGGCAGGTTCCTTTGCCGATCTCCCTTTTTCGACGCCGTCTGTGCCCGTCGCGACTCCTGGAGCCTCCCGCGATGATCCTCACCCCTCGCCGGTCATTCTCTGGCCGTCCAAGTTACCGGTGGTCGTCGGTGCAGAGGGGGCTCTCAGCTTCTCTATTTTCCTCTTTCTAGATTCGCGTTTTTCGCTATTCTCCAATTCTTTTTTTTAATTTTATTATTATATTTATAATTTATTTTATTATTATTTTATTCATTAAAATATCATTAAAAATTTCAAAATATCAACAAAAATTATATTTTATTCTAATTAATTGATTTAATTTATTTATTGTATTTTAACCATTTTGCGGTATATTTTCTTCGTATTTTCGGGATATTGTCCAGAGTGAATTTTCAGTAAATCTTAATAATTTTGGATCTTGATCAATTGGACTCGGAATTTAATAATTTCCACATTATTGATCAAGATTTCTCAATTCCATTTTTTTTAATGAAATTTTCTTATCGAATTTATACCGAATTTTGATCTTTTGACCGTTTTACCCTTATACACGTTCAGGACCAATTTATGCCGACTTTTCTTCTTGAACCCACTATAATTTCTCATTTAAAATTCGTATCTCTGTCCAAACAATTCAAATCCCATAAATTTAATTTGAAATTCCTTAACTATCCGTTTTCAAATTTTAACATACGTTCGACTACTTCATTTATATTTATATGATCAAAATCATCCGTCTTCTGATTCCATTAACATATAACAACATCCATAAAATGTGTGAATCATAAGAAAATACAATAAAAATTGGGTCTTACATAATCTCCCCCACTTAAGAAATTTGGTCCTCCAAATTAGAACCAAGTTAGTTTGTAAATCACTCCGGATACTTCACACATATCATACTCTTACTCTCCAGCTCCTATTTAAATTTTTCCGAAATGTAATACTACTGAATGACTTTTATTTAGGGAGATCATCTTAAACATCAACACCTTCTCCTTCCTGTTTAATACTCGAATCTCATTATACCTTTAGAAAGAGAAACTTCCAAACACATTGATTCACACTTGATGAATCCTCATGATCCCCGTCTCTTGTCAGCATAGCTTTTCTATCTGTTCTAAGGTGTTCTCATTCTCTCACAATTAGCTGAACACCCTCAGAGGCTTATTATACTAGATCGGGAGCAATTTTCTATCTATCACCCACTTCTTTCTATTCATTCGTAAAAGCAACCCTTACGGCCAAACAATGCTTCACACAATGCCATATCGATACTCGAGTGATAGCTATCACTGTGGGCAATTTAACTAATAACAAATGATCATTCTAGAAGCTTCTAACATCAATTGCACACGTTCTCATCATATCCTCCAGAACCCGTACATTCCTCTCTGACTGACCATCTGTCTGAGGACGGAACGTTGTGCTCACACTTAACTGGATTCCCATGGCTTCCTGAAACATGTTCCCAGAAGTGGGAAGTGAAGCAGAAATCCCTATATGATACAATACTCCCTGGAATGCTACTTATTGTTCCACAATCTTCTTACTTATATAAATCTGCTCACGCACTCAGAGTATTTATGGCTTTCATAACCAGAAAGTGGGTAGACTCAATCAATCTATCGACCATCACTCAAATAGCCTCGTGATTCCTACGGTCCTCTGTAACCTGTCACACAATCCATGGTAACCTGCTCCCACTTCCATGTCAGAATTGGTAGAGGCTGCAATAATCTTGCAGAATTCTAGTGCTCTACCTTAATCTACTGACATACGAGACACTTCTCCACAATCTCTACAATGTCTCTTTCATGTCTAACCACCAATACCCTTTTTCAGAGATTTTAATATATTTATTACTTCCCGGATGCACTGTATATCCCGAAGAGTGAGCTTCTGACAATAACACTATCTCATCAACTCTGGTCATGGGGAGCACTTATACTATCTTTGAACCTCAGTAAGCCATCATCACTCACTGTGAACTCTGTCACTGTACCCTTCTGAATTTGACCCACACTATCAACACCCTGCCAATCATCACTCTAAGCCTGTCAAATTCTGTCACTCAAATCCGGTTCTAATCTCAGGCTAGTTGTCACACAATCACTTTCATCATTAGAAAGGATCACATCACTACTGAGGCTCACAATTGCTCTAGCAGCTCACGCTCCTTGACCATCATCTGTGATACCATCCCGAGGCTCTTTCTGCTTAATGCATTAGCCATTACATTAGCCTTTCCTGGGTGGTACAATTTCCACAATCATAATCCTTCAGAAGCTCTAACCCTTTATGTTATCTCATATTCTACTCATTCTAAAAAAAAAACAGATACTCGGGGCTTTTATGACCAGTGCATACCTAAAATTTTTCACCGTAAAAATAGTGGTGCCATACCATCAGTGTATTACTATGGCTACCAACTTTAAATCATGGGCCGGATAGTCCTTTCATGGTCCTTGAACTGTCTGGATCCATACTTGACTATCATCTCATTTTTTTCAACACATAGCCCAATCTTGGTTTCAAGACATCCATATACCCTGAGAAACCTCTTAATCTGTTGGGTATGGTGAGAATAAATACGATGGTCAGTTCATACTTTAATACATCAAAACTCTTATCACGTCTATGATCCCATTCAAATACCACTTTTTTTAAAGTTAAACGTGTCAATAAAGTAGTCCATTTCAAGAACTCTCAACAAATCATCTGTAAAAACAATTTCCAATTGTTGCTTATGATTTTTCTTGGACTTTAAATACACCCAAAATATCATCAATAAGGATAATAACAAATCGGTCTAGGTAAAGTTTAAATACCTCATTCAGTAATGCCCTAACGAGTACAAAGATTTGTCTTGGGCACATCCACATTCCACTAAATATTTCAATCACCCATATCCTTGACCTATGTACGCATAAACGTATAATGTCATTTCAAAATCACTTCTGTTCAAGATACTAACCCGTGTCATTTCCTTTTTCTTATATTAACGGCTTTTATAAAATTGTAATTTTTTAAACTATCTTGATTAATCGAATTCTATATTTCTTTATCGTACAAGTAAAGATACCCTTATTTTAAATGTATATATTACGACTGTCGATTTCAATTTATAGGTTGTGTATACTTTTAGAAGCTGTCAAGTCTTCAGGGGGGAGGTATTTTGAAATATCTTTATTAACCCTCAAACTTGACCATATGGACTGGTTATGGATATATCCACCCCTTATCCTTGGTCGCAATTCATATCTACTACATATCGTTTAATCCAAATTACTTCACATATCAGAGATATTCTTACCTTTCATACACCTCTTATTCCAATATATCTTGTATTTAGGATCTATCACTTCTCAAAACTTATCTCATTTCATATATCAACTATAACAAAACTCTTTCATTACTTGTTAAAACTTACTGTACACTTTTCTAGGGTGAAACATCGCTATCTTAGAATAGCAATTTCAACAACATAGTTTGCAGCCAATCAATTTATTCCCCATATTACATCAAAACACTCATATTTCATAGAATGAGATTGGTTCGCATGTTCTTTTCCCCCACTTTCAACTTACAATCTCTACCAACATATTCAATTAGCAGACTATCCTTCATTGGGGTGCTAACTATCAGCAATTTGCCTCATGATATAGACTTCACATATTTCACTAACTTATATGCAATTAACGACGATATGAATAAATGTGTAGTACCAGGATCAATTAAAATACTTGCTTCAATATTAACAATCAAAATGGTACCTTGCACCACATCAAATGAAGCATCAATAATGTCTTGGTCCAAAGCATACACTCGCCCTAATTCAACCGCCTATTTCCATGGTAACTACCACACATCCAATACTACCCATTAGCAGTTGGGGTCCTCCAATCACAATATCCGTGTAAGTGCTGAAACTGGATACATTGGGGCTTACTAATCATCTTACCCCATAACTCACTAACTCTAAATTTCCTACCAAACTACCTCTTTCCCGCTTTGGCATCTCTGTTATCCACTATTTCCTTTTTGTCTCTATTTCAGCCCTTATTGCTTTTCTCAAACTCAGAGGCATGTAATTCCTAATCTTATTCACGCATTGTGATCTGCGCACTGCCTCGTTGTATGTAGTGATATCTAACTAGGCCAATCATACTCTAATTAACGGTCTGAGTTTTTTCATGAACTTTCGGACCTTCCGACTCTCACTGTCCACAATGTCGGATCATACCAGCCCAGGGGTGTAAATTGACATTCATACTGGTCGATTGACCTGTTCTTCTAGGTCAGAGTAGGAACTCTATCCATAAATTCCTCTGAACAATGTCCGAAATATACTATCTCTGTGCATCAAGAATTATCTCTCATATCAACTCTGGATGTCTAAATTTTAAGATAGGTTGAGTGGACTTTCACCCATGCTTCGCCTCGCCTTCTAACATAAACGCATCAAGTCACTTTCTCGGTCAACATACACCGATTGAACCCATACAACTTCGCTATCTCATTCATACAGTCCTCAGTAACTATTGGCTTTTTTACTTCGCTAAATACCAACGGGGTGTGGGAATCTCTATAGTCTGAGGTATCTGTTCAAGCTTTACCCTGCCTATCCTTAACTACCTGCATAGACTGAGTAAACAACACCAAAATATTTTCTACACTCCACTCCATCTTTGTGAAGCGTGTCTCAATACTGTCTGGTCTCTTTATAGGACCCTGTGGAGTATACTCAACATCAGTCTCCACCTCAACCTCCTCATAGGTCTCATGGGTTGACTCAACACGACTAGCAGGCTCAGGCCTATCTCTACAACCTCTGTCTCGTGCTCTACCTCCTCTACCGCGAGTGGTATTCGACATAATGCCTATATTCTTGCATTCATAACCATTTCTTAGTTAAAACCCATCTCAATATACACAATTGTATCTAACCAAGCATAGTAACACGAGGATATAATTTCTTAATTACTGACACTGACACACATTAGACCAATCTCGTTCTGATACCACCAATGTAACGACCCAAAATCAGAGTAAATTTTTTGTTTTTCTTTTATACTTACTTGTCCTCTGATCATGACCACACTCCATTAACAATTGGGCTGTGCGTCAATGCCAGTCCCACCATTCATTCACCATATAACTTAATCTTTATTAAAGGAAAGGTAAACACATGAGTTTTTCACTAATTCATTCTCATTCATTTACAAGTGTTTACAGTGACTATACATCCCCGAAAGTTACTTACAAACAAGTTACTGTGTCATTCTTATTTAGATATAATATGTACAAGTGTATATACCTCAAAATGATGGGCAGTAGTGGATATCAGGAATGCAGTACTCAGTCGCCTCAAACTCTATTGAAAGAAATCTGTGTAGGAAAATGAAAAGGGTGAGCACATTAAGCTCAGTAAGGCAATCCTACGAACAAGTAGGTAACCATACTACCTACATGAACGTGGTGCCGAGCATAAACCACCCTTTCTCTGCACATTTAGAAATATATGTTACAGTTCATGATGTCATGTAAAACAAGTTCACATATGGATTTCAAAGAGCATGGAAAAACTCAACATGCAAATCCATTTAAATTATTTCATTCTCGTTAAAATTTCACAACATAGCAAGGACTCCACCCATCCCTCGGGTGTTCCTGACTCACACAAAATTATGAAATCAGATGCTTTTTAAGGCAATAATAACATGCGACATAATGAATGTCATGTAAAACCAGTTTACATCACGTCTGGGTTTAAATAGCATGGAAATAACGTTATGCAAATTTCAGTTTAAATCCCAGTTTCATTCTTATCAAAATCACATCTCAGTCAGGATTCAACCCCTCCCTCGGGTGATCTAGACTCACACAAAAGTTCACAAATATGATTTTCAAAACATCAAGTAACATCATGCGAGACTTGGCACTATATATATATCTCAGGCAAATAACCAGGAGTATTGGCCAAATACTTATGATCCAACTGCTACACGGATCTTGTGTGCGGGGTCTCACCACTATCGGGAATTGTCCCGAGAGGTGGGTCAATCCATCCCGTCGGTCCTGTCTGATATCTCGCATCTGATGATGCCACTCGCATCCGAAGATGCCACATAATCAATCTTAGCACGGTACAGCATACTCCATGCTACTTGCACGGTACAACGTACTCTGTTGACCCATATCTCAAATCCACAATCGTGCCTGTCTCAAAACGCACGTGCGAGCATATTTAATCTGCATGACACACAGTCTACCCGACGCTCCAAGCACGGCTCATCGCATGTCTCATAAAATCAGTGCGAGCGATGCTCCAGCACTCTTATAAAATCAAGGAAAATCTCGTGTGAGCAAAGCTCCAGCACGTGTTACATAAAATCTCATAATATCCAGTGTGAGCTAAGCTCCAGCACTCTGTAAAAATCATGTAAAACTAGTGAAAGCTAGGCTCCAGCACTGTGTCATAAAAATCAAGTGAAAATCTTGTGGGAGTTAGACTCTAGCACCCTGTCACGAAAATCATATGAAAATATGGTGCGAGTTAGACTCCAGCACCTATGCATGTAAGACTCTAGTGCGAACCCTTACTCCAGCACTAATGCATGCATCACACAAATCAAAACTCATGCAACTGAGCTCTAGCATGTCACACTTCAATAAAATCACGTAGGCGGCTCTGTTATCTCAAAACAATTTCACAAGAAATCACATTGTTGAAAATATGCAATGCTTTGCATTTTTATTTAAAAGTTAGCCTGCCTACTCATGCACATGTCAAAACACCTCAAAAACAAGCAGGAACCTCTTGTTCTTGCTTCTCCCAACTTTTCCTAAATTTGGAAATTTTACCCTTCACAAGGGTATTTTGGTCATTTGCCCATCCGGGGCACTAAAATTCTTATTTTAAATCTAGACCTTTCAGACAATTTTAGGGAATGTAAATGATATCAAAATTACGTAAAGTTACCTCTAGCAGTCCATAAAATTCCTTTACCTGAAATCATGTACGAGTTTATCCTGTCTCGACCGTACCAGGTCTCTCAGTCCAATTCGCTACAAACCAAGTCTACAGAGCTGCATTGTCATGACCCAAAAATTAGAGTAAATTTTTCGTTTTTCTTTTATACTTACCTGTCCTCTGATCGTGACCACACTCCACTAATAATTCGGCTGTGCGTCAATGCTAATCCCACCATTCATTCACCATATAACTTAATTCCTTATTAAAGGAAAGGTAAACACATGAGTTTTTCACAAATTCATTCTCATTCATATACAAGTGTTTACAGTGTCTATACATCCCCGAAAGTTACTTACAAACAAGTTACTATGCTATTCTTATTTAGATATAACATGTACAAGCGTATATACCTCAAAATGATGGGCTGCAGCGGATATCAGGAATGCAGTACTCAGTTGCCTCAAAGTCTACTGAAAGAAATCTGTGTAGGAAAATCAAAGGGGTGAGCACATCAAGCTCAGTAAGGAAATCCTACGAACAAATAGGTAACCATACTAACTACATGAACGTGGTGCCGTGCATAAACCACCATTTCTCCACACATTTTAAAATAGATGCTACAATTCATGATGTCATGTAAAACAAGTTCACATATGGATTCCAAAATGCATGGAAAACTCAACATGCAAATCCATTTAAATGATTTCATTCTCGTTAAAATTTCACAACACAGCCAGGACTCCACCCATCCCTCGGGTGTTCCTGACTGACACAAAATCATGAAATCAAATGCTTTTCAAAGCAATAATAACATGCGACACAATGAATGTCATGTAAAACTAGTTTACATCACGTCTGGGTTTAAATAACATGAAAATAACGTCATGCAAATTTCAGTTTAAATCTCAGTGTCATTCTTATCAAAATCACATCTCAGTCAGGATTCAAACCCTCCTTCGGGTGATCCAGACTCACACAAAAGTTCAAAAACATGATTTTCAAAACATCAAGTAACAACATGTGAGACTAGGCAAAATATATATCTCAGGCAAATAACCAGGAGTATTGGCCATATACTCGTGATCTCATTGCTACACAGATCCTGTGTGCGGGGTCTCACCACTATCAGGAACCGCCCCGAGAGGTGGGTCAGTCCATCCCATCGATCCTGTCCGATATCTCACATCCGAAGATGCCACTCGCATTCAAAAATGCCACTCGCATCCGAAGATGCCACATAATCAATCTCAGCACGGTACAACGTACTCCATGCTACGTGCACGGTACAACATACTTCATGGACCCATATCTCATATCAACAATCGTGCCTGTCTCAAAATGTACGTGCGAGTATATTTAATCGACGTGACACACAGTCTACCTGACGCTCCAAGCATGGCTCATCGCATGTCCCATAAAATTAGTGCAAGCGATGCTCTAGCACTCTCATAAAATCAAGGAAAATCTCGTACGAGCAAAGCTCCAGCACGCGTTTCATAAAATCTCATAAGATCTAATGCGAGCTAAGCTCCAGCACTCTGTAAAAATCATGTAAACCTAGTGCGAGCTAGCTCCAGCACTTTATCATAAAAATCAAGTGAAAATCTGGTGCGAGTTAAACTCCAGCACCCTGTCATGAAAATCATATGAAAATCTGGTGCGAGTTAGACTCCAGCACCTATGCATGTAAAAATCTAGTGCGTCCTTTTCTCCAGCACTAATGCATGCATCACACAAATCAAAACTCATCCGACCTGAGCTCTAGCACGTCACATTTTCATAAAATCACGTAGGCGGCTCTGTTATCTCAAAACAATTTTCACAAGAAATCACATTGTTGAAAATATGCAATATTGTGCATTTTTATTTAAAAGATAGCCAGCCTACCCATGCACGTGTCAAAACACCTCAAGAACAAACAAGAATCTATTGTTCTTGCTCCTCCCAATTTTTCCTAATTTTGGAAATTTTACCCTTCACAAGGGTATTTTGGTCATTTGCCCATCCGGGGCACTAAAATTCTTATTTTCAATCTAGACCCTTCAGACAATTTTAGGGAATGTAAATGATGTCGAAATTACGTAAAGTTACCTCTAGCAGTCCGTAAAATTCCCTTATCTGAAATTACGCGCAAGCTTATCCCGTCTCGCCAATACCAGGTCTCTATGTCCAAATTCGTTCCAACTAAGTCTACGGAGCTGCATATAACCACATATTTGGGTCAATTTTAATATATGTATTAGTATTTCACTCTTACTGATCAAATCTAAAATACTGTGCCCGTTTTACTTTATTAGGCCCGATTACACCTTAATGTGTCTCGACCGATTTTCAGCTCGTTTCCACTTATTAAATCCCTTCTTTGGGTCTACTGGGCTCATTTGGCTTACCAATACTCATCGAGCTTCGTTTCAAACTAATTGGATAGCCCGTATATCATTTACGACAATTTCTTCAAAAATCTGAGTATAATTTATTTTATGCATAATTTAATTCGTAAAACCCGTAAAATAATCTTAACTCTGCATTAATGACTCAAATTGTCATAATTAAAGTTTACTTACCCAATACTATGTGAAGTACGAAAATTGGAGCTCAATCGGCTCTCGTTCGGGCTCTGTCGTAGAACTGCACAATTGGATTACTCTGGGTTATTTTCCATTAATATAATATTAAATTAATTCTCGAAATTTATCCACAGGTCAATCTCGACCCTCGGTCAACTTACCCGAATCTCGAGTCATCCTCGATAAATTTTATTTCCTTTTCTTTCTTTTTCTTTTCTTTTCCTTTCCTCCCTTTTCCTTCCCTTTTCCTTCCTTTTTCGTCCCCCTTCCTCTCGGCCAAACGGTGCCGCTTTCGGTTCCTCGCTGTCGTTGGTGTTCTCGACCGTTTTGTCGGTCGCTACCAGTACCAAAAGGACTGGCTCATCCTCCCGATCATGTCGATGGCCACCGATCACGCCCAGCTACCGTGGATCGCTAGAACCGACTCGATTTTTTCCTCGAATTTTCGTTCGTCGATTCACCGGAATCCTGTGTCGTCGGCGTGCGTTACCAGTACCGATGGGTTCGCCAGGCTATCCTCTATCTTCTCTGACCCTCGTCTGGGTTAGTCGGTCGTCGGTGGCTCATCGGGGTGCGCGGGCTTCCTCTCGGGTTTTAGCTTCGATTTTTGTATTTCTCTCTCCTTGCGATTTCTCAGATTTTCCATTTTTTTATTAATTTATTTTATTATTATTTTAATCATTAAAATCCATTAAAAAAATCAAAATATCCAAAAAAAATCTTATTTTATTCATTTATTCAATAAATGAATTTATCTATCTTATTTCATCTTTCTAGCATATTTTTTTATTATTTTCGAGATAATTTTTCGAAGTAAAAATTTCGATTAATTCCAATAAATTCATATCATGATCAATTGGACTCGAAATTCAATATTTTTCTCGTTATTGATCAAGATTTCTCAATTCCATATTTTTAATGAAAATTTTCTTATCGAATTTATATCGGATTTTGATCTTTTGACCGTTTTACCCTTCTACATGTTCGGGACCAATTTAGGTCAACTTTCCTTCTTGGACCCACTATAATTTCTCGTTTAAAATTCGTATCTCTGTCCGGACAATTCAAATCTCATAAATTTAATCTAAAATTCCTTAACTGTTCGTTTTCAGATTTTACGTACATTCGACTACTTCATTCATATTTATATGATCAAAATCATCCGTCCTATGATTCCATTAACATATAACGATATCCATACAATGTGTGAATCATAAGGAAATACAATAAAAATCTGGTCTTACATGCATATAACCACATCTTTGGGTCAATTCTAATATACTTATCAGTATTTCACTCTTACTGATCGAATCTAAAACACTGGGCCCGTTTTACTTTATTGGGTCCGATTGCACATTAATGGGCCTTAGTCCGTATTAAGCCCGTTTCCACTTATTAATTCTTTCATCTAGGCCAATTGGGCTCACTAGGTCCATCAGTACTTAGTGGGCCTTTTTCTAGACTCTGTGAATAGCCCGTATATCATTTACGACAATTTAATTAAAAATCCCAATATAATCCACTAAATGCGAAATTTAATTCGTAATTCGTAAAATAAATCTTTAATATGCGATAATTACATAAATTGTCGTAAATGAGCTTTACTTACCCGAGATTATGCGATGGTGCGCAATTCGAAGTTCGATCGGCTCACGTTCAGAATTTATCGTCGAACTGCACAATTTTATATTTAATTCTAGGTAAATTTTCGATCAAACATAATTTAAATAAATTTTTCAAAAATCAAATCGGTCACTTTTGACCTCTTACCGACTTACCCGAAGTCCGGTGTATCCCCGAAAATCTTCCCCCTTTTTCTTTTTTCTCTTTTCTTTCTTTTTCTCCCTTTTTCCTCTCTTTCTTGGCTAAATTGGTTCAGTCCGGTTCAGCCCAATTTAGATCGGTTTAGATCGATTTAGATCGGTTTAGATCGGTTTGATTTTTCTCCTTCATCATTCGGAGCTCTACTGGCCAGTTCTTCGTCGGCTTCCACCTCCGGTAGGTCCGCGAGACCTCATGGCGCAAGGATTTGGTGTCGACTTGGCCTTGGCTGGTCAAAAAGTGGTCGGTTCGACCTCTTCTCTCCTGGGTCTTGCTACCTGTTCTCCTTTCTCGCTGTTGCCAACGCTTCCGGCCATTTCCCGACGCGTTGCTGCAGCCGTTCGGCTCGTCTCGGGCAGAGGAAACTTGGACTGGCCTAGGATCGGGCTGATCGACGGTGGAACAGTCAGAATCTTCCTCTTCTCCCCTCGGTAGGTTCCTTCGCCGATCTCCCTTTTCCAGCGCCATCCGTGCCTGTCGCGACTCCTGGAGCCTCCCACGATGATTGTTGACACACCCTGAAGGTATTTATCCGCAAGTGCACGGGTCGTACAAGTAATAATGAGATTTGAGTCCTGAGTTATCGTCCCACAGAGAAGTTGACTAGCCTAATTAACTACCGGTTAATTTTACCCTAAGTATATCCTAGCAAATTATGAAATTTAAGGATGGTGATCTACTAAGTCTGAAAATTAAAATTACTGAAAATAATAACAGCTATAAACTAAAGAAATTAAAATCGAGCTAAAAATTACTTACAATGCTCCAAGCAATTAAAAGCAAATACCTACAAAAGAAAATTAAAACAGTTAAAATGAATTAACGCAACTAAAATAGAATGCAAATATGAAAATAAAGCAATAAAATTAATTAAACTAAAATTTAAACAAACTTAAAATAAAAATGCATGTAATTAAACTAATGAAAATTGCGAATTAAACTAACATGAAATCTAATAAAAATGATAGCTAAATTTAAAATGCATGAAACATAATTAATCTAAATTAATTCTAAATGGAAAACCTTAATTCCTATTGTAAAAAGAAAATTAACTATTAATGAAATTAAACTAAACCTTAAACTAATAAACTAAGAAAATATAACTAATAAGCAAATTGATAAATAACTAAGCTACAAGTAACAAAAGACATAATCGCACTCAAACAAAATAAAAATAATTGCATGAGACTATCATTAAGGACTAGCCAAACGTGGCCTTAGACAACATCAAAACCAAATGGTCTTGATACTGTCACTGTACTCATTTCTTCTCCAATTTTTGTTCTGCCTGTGTCCTGCTTTTCCAGGAGATGGCCTCGGTTTGTCCAGTCCTCTGCATTTTGTCTTCTGCCTCCAGGTGTCCACGATTTGCCCAGTTAACTGCTCCTATCGTGCTGCTGCTCCAGGAGTTGCTGTTCGCTCCCTGAACTGTCCGTTTCTGCCTCATGGTGATCACGGTGCAGTACTGCTATGCTCGACCTGCCAAGGTAGTAGGAAATGTCATTCTCCACGAAATGGTCCTGCACTCTTAGTCTATCCAGGTGCTCTCGGTGTGCCCAGCTTCATTCCAGCTGCTGTCTGCTGTGCTTCTAGGTGCTGCATGTGCAAACTAGCTGCTGTCCTGCTTCTTCCTCTTGAAAATGCCACTCGACAGACTACATCTAAGAATGGAATCAACAATTAACAATAAAAAATACAAAAACTGGAAAAGCTAAGGAAATTTGATGCAACTATAAAGTAAAACATGAAACCGAACCTGTCTAAGTAACTAGGAATAAAGCAACAAAATAGAAAATAAAATAAACACAAAACGTAAATTTAAACAAAGCTGGAATAAGATTAAACACAAATCTATAAATTCTAAACAACTTCAGCCACCACTCACACTTCAATAATCACAATAGCTCGGTCAAGACACATCCTGTCACACTTACAGCCATTACACTTAGATTAATGCAAAATACAGTCATGAAACAAGAATGAACAGTATCCCATTCACAAAACAAGGCAGAACAGAGATGTAGCATTTTCCCGAGCTATTTCCAAACCACATTCCATGACCGGTCTACAATCTGTCAGTTATCCTAAAACGAATCACAGCATTGCAAAGTGGTAGTGCACGTCTAATGGTCTAAGGCATCAACTACAAATGGATGATTAACGTGGACTGAAACCGAGAACAACTAAGAACACAACAGAAAAAAATAAAAAAATAAAAAATAATAGCAACGCAGTAAAACATGGGAGAAGCTTTAACGGAGTAATGCTCCTTCCTCAAGTCTGCCAATGTCGTTCCACTATGCCAACAAAGCTAGAACAATACCCTGTAAGACCCAAAATTAAATCGTAAATTTTATGAGGTAGAAAAATGTTCACAAATTTAAAGGAATGGGATTCAGACTAAAAATAAGGATTCAAATCATAAATTGAATGAGTGTTTGTGAAGGAAAGTTTGATTGAATTAATCCCGAACACGTACAAGGGCAAAACGGTCAAAAGATCGAAAGCCGATATAATTTAACAAGAAATAATTATTAAAAATAATGGATTGAGAAAGTTCGATCAATAACGAAGAATTACATATGTTTTGGGTTAAAATTGATCAAAATATTAATTTTTAAAATTAACCAAAATTTTTGCTGTGAAAAACAATCCCGAAAAATAATAAAAAATTATACCGGGAAGCCGAAATAATACCGAGAAATTAATTTATAGACTAAATGAATAAAATATAATTTTTTAAAGATATTTTGAATATTTTAGACTAATTTAATCAATTAAATAATATTAAAATAAATTATAAATATAAATAAATAAATTAAAAAAAAAGGAAAAGAGAAATCTGAAACAATCGGGGAGAGAGAAGAAGAATGGGAAACCGAGGGAGCTGCCCGCGTGTGGCCCGACTGATCCACGGCCACCGACAACCGACGGCTCCGACGAAGGGTCGAGGAGGAAGAGGAGAGGCCGGCGAAGCCTTGGGCATCGGTGACGCGCGCCAAGGACGCCGGAAAATGGAGGAGAAGGCCGCGAGAAAGAAATGGTCACCGGCGGCGAACAGCGGCGATTCGGGCGAAACTAAGGCTCGATTCTGAAAGCCCAGGCGACGGCGGTTCTTTCTACACCAGTAGCAGCCAACGAAACGGCGGGAATCGCCGGCGATGGCCAAGGGAAGTAATGGGTTCCGACGGCCGAGGGAGAAGAGCCAGATCGGCGACCTTTCGGTGACCTCGACCGAAGTTGAGGCCAGATTCGAGCTGTGGACGACCTTACGGAGCCACTGGCGACGGAAGCCGGTAGAGAATCGACTGGCAAGGTGGTGAACCGGAGCGAACCGGGGTGAACCGACGGTCTGAACAGGACCGAACCGGTTCAGCCAAAAAGAGAAGGAAAGAAGGAGAAAAAGGGGAAAAGAAAAACAGGAAAAATTGGGGAAAAATTTCGACGATGTAATCGAGCTACGGGTAAGTCGATAAGCGGTCAAAATTGACTGATGTGAATTTTGAAATATTTAATTTGATAAATAATCGACTGGAAAACTTACCCGAAAATTATGAAATTGTGTAGCTCGACAATTGGCATCCAACGAGAGCTCGAGACAGCCTTGATTTGCGGACTAGCATGGAATCACGGGTAAGTAACCCTTATTTACGATAATTTACATCGTTATGCGTGTTTCAGATTTAATTATCGCATAAATAAATTAAATTTTTGGAAATTTAGATAAATTATCGTAAATAATAAAATTTAGCTATTCGAGAGTTAGAACGAGGCCCAATAAATTGTCGGAGGGCCCAATGAGCCCAATAGGCCTCGATAATGTGAAAATTAAGTGAAAAACGGGCTTAAGACCGATTAAGGCCTATTAAGGTGCAATCGGGCCCAATAGGGGTAAATGAGCCCAATGATTTAAATTAAGCCCAGAAAGTATTAAATACAATTAAGTTGTATAATATCTGAAATGAGGAATATTTATACGCAGTTCTGGACATTGGATTGAGAGCAGATCGGACTGCGCGACGTGACATCAGAGGAAAGGTCAGATTCGACAGGAAAATCAAGGTAAAGAAATTTTGTAAGTGCATAGAGATTTCTATACGTATTTATTGAGGGGATTTACAGGGTTTAGAATTCCTTAAAGTATCTAAAAAATGAAAGTATAATTTTTACGAAAACCGGGGCTTAGATAAATGAAGAAAAAAGATGATTTTTACCCCTAGGAGTAAAATTTACAAAAAGGGTAATAAAGCAGGTAAATTGCATGATTTCATGTTTTTAACGTGTTATATGAATGTATTGCTTTGATTTAAGCAAATATGCACATAGGTTGGCTGTTGAATTCGTGAATTTTACGAAAGGGTACCGATTTGTACCGATTATGATTTTAAAAGATGTTTTTATCAAGATTGAGCCACCTATTGTATTTACACGAATAAAAAGAGTGCTAGAGTCTTTCTCGCACTCAAGTTTACTGATTTATTTTCATGAAAAGCCGTACTAGAGCATTGCTCGTATGAGAAATTGTGTGTGCACAAAACCGTGTTGGAGCTTCGCTCGCACGAGATTTTAGATATCATGATATGCATAGCGTGGTGCTGGAGCTTCGCTCGCACTAGACATGAGTTGACATGCATATAGTCGTGCGAAAGCCTCCTGTAGACTGTGTGTCACAGAGAGTTGAGATGCTCGCACGTATATTTTGAGACATGGGTTGGTTATCGACATAGTATTGGGGTGGATAAGACCTACGGCAGGCACCCCCAGACTATGATATGGGTCCACGAAGTACGATGTATCGTGTATGTCACACGGAGTACGCTATATCGTGTAGTCATGATGACTCAATGATGTTACTTGATATTCTGACGGGTAGGACTTGACCCCACCTCCCGTTGCAGTTGTGATACCCCGCACACCGAGATCCGTGTAGCCTGGGATCACAGGGACAAAGTATGGCCATAGTCCTTGATTTTCATACAGTAACCTACATGCCTCACATGATATCATACGGTCTAGATAGACCAGGACAAACCCGAGGGATGGGTAATGTCTCGATTTATGTTTTTAAAAGAGATGTGATTTAGTGAATCGAGGTATTCCCGAGAGATGGGTTTAGCCTTGATGTGGTTGTTTTATAATGAAACAAATGAGTTTTAAAGTGATGAGTTTTGTGATTAAACAAATGAGTTTTAAAGTGATGAGTTTATGATGTAACAAATAAGTTTTAATGTGTGACGAGCATGAGATGACATGCATGAGGATTTTCCCATGTTTGTTATATATATCGATTTCATGATTTCCCTTATATGATATATGTACATGTGGCATCGTTTTAGTCATACCTCATGCTCTAAATATAAACGATTTTATATCATGACATTATCAGCACGTAGATAGTATAGTTATCTACCTGCTTACATTATTGCCTTACTGAGCACATTTCGCTCACCCTTTCATTTTCCACCCCACAGGGTACATTCAATAGAAGAGAACGACAGTAGTCATATCCGCTGCTTCTTATCAGGACCAGGTATACACATTTGTAAAATTTGGTATCTGAACATATAGATGCACAGTACTGTACATGGATGTAATATTGGGGATGTATTTATTTAAAATAAATTGATATTTAAATGAAATATGAAAATGGAATGGTAAATAGGTGAGAGGTGACTAACACCGAATCATAGCCCAACTGTTTAGTAGTGTAACTGTTCACGACGGGTAAGGAAATTAAAAAAGCAAAAAAATTTACTCTGATTTTTAGGTAATTTGGGTCGTGACAGAAAAGGTGGTATCAGAGCTGAGTTGGCCTGATATGAGTCGGTGTTAGTAGTTAAGTAAAATTACATCCCCATGTACTTGCATTATTTAGATACAATTGTGTATATCAAGATGGAACAGCAGCTAAGATTTTAGTTTCGAATGCAAGAATCTAGTTTTATAATTGATAGCCGCTATAGTTGAGGGACGAGTACACATGCTCGAGGTCATAGAGATCAGCTTAAGAGTCGAATGAGTCGTCACATGAGACTCAAGATGAGAGTGAGGTGGAGGTTGATGTTGAGCATACTCCACAGGGTCCTATAAAGAGACCAAACAGTATTGAGATACACTCCGAGAGGATGGAGTGAAGTGTAGAAAATATTTCAGAGTTATTTACTCAGTCTATGCAGGTAGTTGAGGATAGGCAGGATAAAGCATAAACAGATGCCTCAGGCTATAGAGATTTTCACACCCCTCCGATATATAGCGAAGTAAAGAAACCTATAGTTGTTGAGGACTGGGTGTATGAGATAGCGAAGTTGTATGATTTTTTTCAGTGTATATCGACTAAGAAAGTGACTTTTAAAATACATTTATGTTAGAGAGTCGAGGCGAAACATTGGTGGAAGTCCGCTCGACCTATCTGAAGAGTTAGATGTCCATAGTCGACATGAGAAATATTTCTGAATGTATTCCGATGACAGAATATCCCGGACATTGCTTAAGAAAAATTACAGGTAAAAATTTCTTACACTGCCCATATTCATTGGTTGATTGATGAGTATGAATCTCAGATTACATCCCTGAGCAAGTATGAACCCGATATTGTGGGCAGTGAGAGTTGGGAAGCCCAAAAGTTCATGAAATGACTCAAATTGTCGATTAGAGTCCGATTGGCTCATTACCTATGTCGAGGCAGTGCGCAGAATATAGTTGTGTGAATAATATCATGTGTTGCACGTCTCTGAGATTGGGAAAGGTAGTGAGGGCTGAAATAGAGACAGAAAAGAGAATCGAGAAATGACAAAGATGTTAAAATGGGAAAATGGTAATTGGTAAAAGATTTAATTTGATGAGTCATGGAGTAAGATGATTGGTAAAGCCCTAATGTATTCAATTTCAACACTTATGAGGGGTATTATGATTGGAGAACCCCGACCTGCTACGAAGCAGTGTAGCAGTGTAAGCACTGTAAGCAGTGTGGGATGTATGGTAGATACCACGGAAGTAGGGTCTATACCTACACTGTATATTGATGAAAATGGCTGTTAAGTGTGGTAAGACGGACCATTGATTTTGATTGCACAGAGTTGGGTGAGACTGCCCTACAAAAGAGTAAGAGACAGAGAAAATCATGGTGATATCTCTGCACCGAAAAAGGGAGGCCACAGCCGAAGAGAAAAAGGAAGGTAAGCTATTGGACGAAGGTGAGAGGATGTCTTGGACCAGGACACTATTGATGTTTCATGGATGTGGTGTAAGATACCACACTTGTTATGAATAATGAAGTACATATGTTCATTAATCCTGGTGCCACACATTTATTCATACCGCCTTCATTCGCATATAAGTGAGTAAAAGGCATGAATGCCTACATCATTGGGCACAATACTGATAAATGAGTATCCCAATAGAGGAGGATTAATTAACGAAATATGGATATAGAGATTTTAAGTTGAAAACAGGGGTGAAAACATCGTTGAAAAGTATATTGTAAGTGTTGACAAGTGATAAAAAGGGGTGCAATAGTTGAAATTAAAGGAGTAAAGGATTGTACTCACGGAATGAATAATGAAAGAGTTTTGTCATGAAGGATATACGAAAGGAGATAATCTTTAAGATAAGATAGATCCTAAATACAAGATGTATTGGAGTAAGAGACATATTCTAGGTAAGGAATACCCTTAATATGCGAAGTAATGGGGATTAAGTGATAAGTAGGGAATATAAATTATAACCAAGAATAAAGATGGATATAACCATAACCAGTCTATGTGGTTAAGTCTGAAGGTTAATAAAGGTATTTCAAAATACATCCCCGCCTGAAGACTTGACAGCGTCTAAAAGTATATATATAACCTATAACGTGAAATCGATCGTCGTAATAAATACCTTTAGTATTAGGATACCTTTACTAAGACGATAAGAATATTAAAATTCGACAAATCATAAAGGTTAACATAGTAAAAATTTAATAAGAGCCGTTCAGATAAGAAAAGGAAATGACGCAGGTTGGTACCTGAAAACGTAAGCGATTTTGAAGGATCTAATACGCTTATGCATAAATAAGTCAAGGATTGGACCGATTTGTAATCATCATTATTGATGATATGTTGGGTGTAGTTAAAGTCTAGGGCAAATTGTAAGTAATAATTGAAAAATGGCTTTTACAAATGGGTTGTTGCGAGTTCTCAATATGGTCTACTTGGTTAACACGTTTAACTAAGAAAACATGGTCTTTGAATGAGATGATAAATAAGATGATAGATGTGACATGAATTTCGATGTAGTGGAGTATGAACTGACCACCGTGATTATTTTCACCATACCCAACAGCTCAAGAGGTTTCTCAGTGTGTATGGATACCTCAAAATCATGAATGAGCTGTGTATTGATGCAAAAGGGAAGATAGTCGATTGTGGATCCAGACAACTCAAGGATCATTAGATAAACTATCTGACCCATGATTTAAAGTTAGCAGCGGTAGTATTTGTACCGAGGATATGGTACTATTATGTACAGGGTGAGAAATTTTGGATATGCACTGATCATAAAAGTCTCAAGAATCTGTTTTCACAGAAAGAGGCGAATATGAGAGTACATAGTGGGTTAGAGCTTCTGAGAGATTTTGATTGTGAAAATTATACCACCCAGGAAAGGCTAATGTGATAGCTGATGCCTTGAGCAGAAAGAGCCTCGGGATGGTATTACATATGATGGTCAGGGAGCGTGAGCTGCTAGAGCAGTTGTGAGCCTCGGTAGTGATGTGATCCCTTCTGATGATGATAGTGATTATGTGATGTCACGCCCCGAAAATGCGGAAAATAGGGCAAATTTAAAACTTTTTACTCATTAATTCACATTTAAGGGTGCATTCCTGTGCAGTGTCATACATTATCGTATTTATCGTACCTCAGGATCTCATCACTAGAAATTATATAACATATCAAATACATTAATCCATCTCAAGTTAATTAATCCTAATACATCCCATACAATGATCTACATCAAGTGTCTGCAATTACAATAATTGTCTGCGTACATGAAAAGATAAAATATACCTCAAATACAATATATATATGGCCTGGAGCTCGAGTCCCCCACTAGCCACTACTCCGTACGTCGCAGGGAGATCCTTTTTCACTTGAAGAACTCTGGGGGGGGGGGGGGAAGAAAACAGGGTGAGCTTCTAAATCACTCAGTAAGGGGGGTAAGGGACTCATTTCATAAACCAAAATGCACATCACAAAATATTTATTTGTATGTGAAACTTGTTTGAAAACCGTAGCATGAAAGTACTCAAAACGACATTCTCATGTCTCAAGTCATGTGAAAACATGAAGTAAAAAGGCTCACTCTAGAGCAATAACAAAGCATGTGGAAATAACGTGATAAACGCTTTCTCAATGAACGTGATAAAATCACTGAAATAGTAATGCACGTGGCACAGCCACTAAACACACGTGGCATAGCCACTGATTTAAATTCACACGTGGCATAGCCACTGATTTAAATTCTCACATGGCATAGCCACTAAACACACGTGGCATGGCCACTGATTTAATTTCACACGTGGCATAGCCACTGGATAGGGTTTCACGTGGCAACGGCCACTAATTAGGGGTTCTCACGTGGCAACGGCCACCAATAGGGTTTCTCACGTGGCAACGGCCACCAAATGGGGTTTCTCACGTGGCAACGGCCACCAAATGGGGTATCACGTGGCAACGGCCACCAATAGGGTTTCTCACGTGGCAACGGCCACCAATAGGGTTTCTCACGTGGCAACGGCCACCAAATGGGGTATCACGTGGCAACGGCCACCAATAGGGTTTCTCACGTGGCAACGGCCACCAATAGGGTTTCTCACGTGGTAACGGCCACTAAGTATACTTGGCACAGCCACAGAATGGGTTATTCTCACGTTACCAGAACGGAGAAGAAATTGGGCTTACATGCTACCAGAGCAATGCCCGGTGTGTACTCAAAATTACACACCTAAGTCTTATCACACAAGACTGGTTTGCCTTCACGTAGAACTCATAATGGTTTTTCTCTCATAAAACTCATTTGAAAATCGTTTTGTACTCAACACAAAACATAATAAAACCGAGTTCCAACCGGCAAAGCACGCACACATTTCTCAAATCTCGATATTGCCTTAACGTAGAGCCCAGTTATAAACTCATAAAAACATTGGGCTCCAACCGGCTATAAAAATCATGTGCAATTGTATCTCAACATAACACTCAACATGCTTGTTTTATAAACCACAAATCATGCTATAATAGTTTACAAATCACATACACAAATGGTTTAGATTTCCCTTACCTCTTTGCACCTCGTATAGTGCAATCATTTCCCCCGTATCACAGACTAGCCTCGCATTCCACTCTGGAACTCCCGAGCTGTCCAAACGATGTTAAAACATCAATACTCAATTATCTCATAAACCTCAATTCTCAAAAATCGAGCATAATTGCTCATAACACCACAAATCTCTCGATTCTCGTAACTCTACCCCAAACTACACTCTCATTCACAACATCTCAACGTTCTACATTTCTCATGCCAATTATCTATGCTAATTCACCACATTGTCTAAATTTCCATTTATAGCACAAATTCTCAAAATTGCCAAAATTTCCAAATATCATTACCACTCCAACCACATTGCAATTTCATCAATCCCTAATCATTTTTCAGCTATCTCAACGCAATGCTAATAACTAACATCACCAAAATCACCTCAAATAGAAGGATCGAAGTTTAGAAATTACCCAAAACTTGTGGAGAGCTTATCTCTTGCCTCGATTCGATCCGTCTTTCGATTTCCAAGTATGTTGTTCTCCCTTTGATGAGGAACAACTTTCCTTCCTGCCACAACTTCTGATTTGGCCGAAAATGGGTGCTTTGGATGAGTGAGAAAGTTAGGTTTCGGTAAAAATGGGGGTTGGAAGAGAGAGAAAGTGAAATTGCAGGAGAAAAACAGGGGTTCCTTATATAGACTGGAGGTAGGAGATCGATCTGGCTCTTGAGGAGATCGATCTGCATTTGAATTTTTGGGACGATTTGGGGCAATTTATGCCTAGGAGATCGATCTGTCGAGGGGTGAGATCGATCTCTTTACGGCTTTATGAGATCGATCTGCTCCTTGAGGAGATCGATCTTCTCCCAAACAAAATTATTTGGAGATCGATCTCTTCCTCATGAGATCGATCTTCTCTCAAACAGAATCATAAGGAGATCGATCCTCTTCCATTGGAGATCGATCTGCTCCTCAAATTCTTCCTTCCTTCTCATTTTTAACTCACCAGATCGATCTCGCCTTCTCCCAGATCGATCTGCTCCTTAAATTCCTTCTTCCTTGTCATTTTTAACTCACCAGATCGATCTCTCCTTCTCCCAAATCGATCTGTCCTCATAGTTTCACATTTATTTTAACACTTAACATATAAATCTCCAATTATCATTCCCACAATTCATTTAGCTCAATAAATTACACTTCAAATTATTATTACATCAATAAAATATGTCTGAAATTCTCAGATCTCACATGTGATAGCTAGCATGAGATTAGAACCGGATGAGAGTGCCCGAATTTGACAGGCTTAACGTGATGATCGGCATGGTGTCGATGGTTTGGGTCAGATTCAGAAGGGTACAATGATAGAGTTCACATAGTGTGATGATGATTTACAGAGACGTTCAAAGACAGTATAAGTGCTCCCCAAGATCACAGTTGATGGGATAGTAATATTGTCAGAAGCTCACTCTTCGGGATATACGGTGCATACGGAAAGTAATGAATATATGTATCAAAATCTCGAAAAGGGTATTGGTGGTCAGATATGAAAAGAGACATGGTAGAGATTGTGGAAAAGTGCCTAGTCTGTCAGCAGAATAAGGTAGAGTGTTAAAAGTCTGCAGAGTTATAGCAGCCTCTACCTATATCGACACGGCACGAAAATGGGAGCAAGTCTAAATGAATTTCGTGATGGGTTATAGAGGACTCAGATGAATCACGAGGCTATTTAGATGATAGTCGCTAAGTTGACTAAGTCTACCCACCTTCTGGTTAGAAAAAAAGTCTGCAGAGTTATAGCAGCCTCTACCTATATCGACACGGCACGAAAATGGGAGCAAGTCTAAATGAATTTCGTGATGGGGTATAGAGGACTCAGATGAATCACGAGGCTATTTAGATGATAGTCGCTAAGTTGACTAAGTCTACACACCTTCTGGTTAGGAAATCCCTAAATACTCAGAGTGTATATGAGGATTCAGGTATAAGAAAGATTGTGGAACATTATGTAGCGTTCCAGTGAGCATGGTATCATATAGGGATTCCCGCTTCACTTCCTACCTTTGAGAATATTTTCAGGAAGCTATGGGAACCCGACTGAGTATTAGCACAGCTTTCCATCCTCAGACAGATGGTCAGTCAGAGAGGACTGTACAAGTTCTGGAGGATCCGATGAAAGCTTGTGCCCTTGATTTTTATGCTCCTGGGATGATCAGTTATTACAAATAGAATTCGCCAATAGTGACAGTTGCCATTTGAGTATCGGGATAACAAGATATGAGGCAGTGTATGGTTGTAGGGGTTGTTCTCCAAATTGGATAAGAAAAAGTGGGTGACCGATAGAATTATTTTCGACTTTGGATAATAAGTCTCTGAGGATGTTTAGTTCAGGATGAGAGATTAAGAACACCTCAGAGCAGATAGAAAAGTATTGAAATTCACCGAGGGTGAATTAGTATGGTTGAAATGTTTCTTGTCCTAAGAGAATAAAGACATAGCGAGCTTTTGGAAGAAGGTAAATTGAGTTGCGCTGGATGAAATATTTTGAGAGATTGGACAAGTGGAAGATAAGACCTGTAGGTGGCATTTCCACTTGAATAAGCAGGCACCCACAATGTGTCCCATCTTTTGATGCTTCAGAAATACTATCCAGATCCAGCATAGGTGATAGGATATGAGATCCAACAGTTCAGCTTAATGCAAATATAAGTATATTGAAGAAGTTGATACGGGCATTGAACAGGAAAGAGAAAGTATTGAGGTTTAAGACGATCTCCCTAATTAAAGTCCTTTGGTAGTAATACACTCCGAAAAAAGGTCACATGAGAATTAAAGAAGTATGATACGATCGATGTACCCGGAGTTGTATATGGACTCATATGACTTGGTTCTAATTTAGAGGACCAAATTCCTTAAGTGGGGGAGATTTGTAAGACCGAAATTAAATCGTAAATTTTATGAGGTAGAAAAATGTTCACAAATTTAAAGGAATGGGATTCAGACTGAAAATAATGATTCAAATCATAAAATGAATGAGTGTTCATGAAAGAAAGTTTGACTGAATTAATCCCGAACATGTACAAGGGTAAAACGGTCAAAAGATCGAAAGCCGGTATAATTTAACAAGAAATAATTATTAAAAATAATGGATTGAGAAAGTTCGATCAATAACGAAGAATTACATATGTTTTGGGTTAAAATTGATCAAAATATTAATTTTAAAAATTAACCGAAATTTTTGCTGTGAAAAACAATCTCGAAAAATAATCAAAAATTATACCGGGAAGCCGAAATAATACCGAGAAATTAATTTATAGACTAAATGAATAAAATATAATTTTTTTAAGATATTTTGAATATTTTAGACTAATTTAATCAATTAAATAATATTAAAATAAATTATAAATATAAATAAATAAATTAAAAAAAAGGAAAAGAGAAATCTGAAACAATCGGGGAGAGAGAAGAAGAATGGGAAACCGAGGGAGCTGCCCGTGCGTGGCTCGACCGATCCACGGCCACCGACGACCGACGGCTCCGACGAAGGGTCGAGGAGGAAGAGGAGAGGTCGGCGAAGCCTTGGGCACCGGTGACGCGCGCCAAGGACGCCGGAGAACGTCGAAAAACGGAGGAGAAGGCCGCGGGAAAGAAATGGTCACCGACGACGAACGTCGACGATCCGGGCGGAACTAAGGCTCGATTCTGAAAGCCCAGGCAACGGCAGTTCTTTCTGCACCAGTAGCAGCCAACGAAACGGTGGGAATCGCCGACGACGGCCAAGGGAAGTAATGGGTTCTGACGGCCGAGGGAGAAGAGCCGGACCGGCGACCTTTCGGCGACCTTGACCGAAGCTGAGGCCAGATTTGAGCTGCGGACGACCTTGTGGAGCCACTGGCGACGGAAGTCGGCAGAGAACCGGCAGGCAAGGCGGTGAACCAGAGTGAATCGGAGTGAACCGGGGTGAACCGGCAGTCTGAACCGGTCTGAACCGGACCGAACCGATTCAGCCAAAAAGAGAAGGAAAGAAGGAGAAAAAGGGGAAAAGAAAAAGAGAAAAAATTGGGAAAAAATTTCGATGATGTAATCAAGCTACGGGTAAGTCGATAAGCGGTCAAAATTGACCGATGTGAATTTTAAAATATTTAATTTGATAAATAATCGACTGGAAAACTTACCCGAAAATTATGAAATTGTGTAGCTCGACAATTAGCATCCAACGAGAGCTCGAGATAGCCTCGATTTGCGGACTAGCATGGAATCTCGAGTAAGTAATCCTTATTTACGATAATTTACATCGTTATGCGTGTTTCAGATTTAATTACCGCATAAATAAATTAAATTTTTGGAAATTTAGATAAATTATCGTAAATAATAAAATTTAGCTATTCGAGAGTTAGAACGAGGCCCAATAAATTGTCGGAGGGCCCAATGAACCCAATAGGCCTCGATAATGTGAAAATTAAGTAGAAAACGGGCTTAAGGCCGATTAAGGCCCATTAAGGTGCAATTGGGCCCAATAGGGGTAAATGGGCCCAATGATTTAAATTAAGCCCAAAAAGTATTAAATACAATTAAGTTGTATAATATCTGACCTGAGGAATATTTATACGCAGTTTCGAACATTGGATTGAGAGCAGATCGGACTGCGCAATGTGACATCAGAGGAAAGGTCAGATTCGACAGGAAAATCGAGGTAAGGGAATTTTGTAAGTGCATAGAGATTTCTATACGTATTTATTGAGGGATTTATAGGGTTTAGAATTCCTTAAAGTATCTAGAAAATGAAAGTATAATTTTTACGAAAACCGAGGCTTAGATAAATGAAGAAAAAAGACAATTTTTGACCCTAGGAGTAAAATTTACAAAAAGGGTAGTAAGGCAGGTAAATTGCATGATTTCATGTTTTTAACGTGTTATATGAATGTATTGCTTTGATTTAAGCAATATGCACATAGGTTGGCTGTTGAATTCGTGAATTTTACGAAAGGGTACCGGTTTGTACCGGTTATGATTTTAAAAGATGTTTTATCAAGATTGAGCCACCTATTGTATTTACACAAATAAAAAGAGTGCTAGAGTCTTTCTCGCACTCAAATTTACTGATTTATTTTCATGAAAAGCCGTACTGGAGCATTGCTCGTACGAGAAATTGTGTGTGCACAAAACCGTGTTGGAGCTTCGCTCACACGAGATTTTAGATATCATGATATGCATAGCGTGGTGCTGGAGCTTCGCTCACACTAGACGTGAGTTGACATGCATATAGTCGTGCGGAAGCCTCCTGTAGACTGTGTGTCACAGAGAGTTGAGATGCTCGCACGTATACTTTGAGACATGGGTTGGTTATCGACATAGTATTGGGGTGGATAAGACCTACGGCAGGCACCCCCAGACTATGATATGGGTCTATGGAGTACGATGTACCGTGTATGTTACACGGAGTACACTGTACCGTGCAGTCATGATGACTCTATGATGTTACTTGATATTCTGGCGGGTAGGACTTGACCCCACCTCCCGTTGCAGTTGTGATACCCCGCACACCGGGATCCGTGTAGCCTGGGATCACAGGGACAAAGTATGGCCATAGTCCTCGATTTTCATACAGTAACCTACATGCCTCACATGATATCATACGGTCTAGATAGACCAGGACAAACCCGAGGGATGGGTAATGTCCCGATTTATGTTTTTAAAAGAGATGTGATTTAATGAATCGAGGTATTCCCGAGAGATGGGTTTAGCCTTGATGTGGTTGTTTTATAATGAAACAAATGAGTTTTAAAGTGATGAGTTTTATGATTAAACAAATGAGTTTTAAAGTGATGAGTTTATGATGTAACAAATAAGTTTTAATGTGTGACGAGCATGAGATGACATGTATGAGGATTTTTCCATGTTTGTTATATATATCGATTTCATGATTTCCCTTATATGATATATGTACATGTGGCATCGTTTTAGTCATACCTCATGCTCTAAATATAAACGATTTTATATCATGACATTATCAGCACGTAGATAGTATAGTTATCTACCTGCTTACATTATTGCCTTACTGAGCACGTTTCGCTCACCCTTTCATTTTCCACCCCACAGGGTACATTCAGTAGAAGAGAACGACAGTAGTTATATCCGCTGCTTCTTATCAGGACCAGGTATACACATTTGTAAAATTTGGTATCTGAACATATAGATGCACAGTACTATACATGGATGTAATATTGGGGATGTATTTATTTAAAATAAATTGATATTTAAATGAAATATGAAAATGGAATGGTAAATAGGTGAGAGGTGACTAACACCGAATCATAGCCCAACTGTTTAGTAGTGTAACTGTTCACGCCAGTGGCTCATTGGCGTTAGGGAGTGCAAGAACAAGGGTGAAGACCCAAGTTCGAGCCTCCTGTGACGCGTCTCCTGAGAGATGGGCTTGCCCCCCCAGTGGAGCAAAACCTTGAGTGGGCCGAGGCCTGCAAAGAGGACAATACGGGTTTGTGATGAGTTCGCCGTAAGCCTGTGACCTGGTGTGGGGCGGGCAGCAGGGTTCTCACATACCCAGCATCAATCTTGCATCAAGGCATCAGAATAGGACAATGACAATAACAATTGAAGCATAATCGGGCTGTTCAAGCTATAATTGCATGAACAGTATACAAAACAAAACAAACATTAATGAAAACAGAATATTGAAGCAACCCGAATGCACAAAATGGAGCAAACCAAAAGCTAACAACTGGGAAATAGAAGCAATGCAGTGAAACTAAAAATTAAAGGAGACAACTTAAACAGAACCGAGAAGCATGAAATTAAATTGATTGCCATGAACAGTAAAAACAAATTGTTTGTTGGAAAAAGAAAACATTCAAAAATTTAAAACAAGGAAAGCTTTAAAATTAACCTAAGAACTACTCTACCCTAAATTACAACTACTCCTACTCCTAAATTACTTCTATTCTAACCTAGGCTACCCTTTTTTCAATTGCCATCTTTTTCTATTTATATACACACTTAGGGTACAATTGTAATTTTTCCATCCTAGATGAGTTGGCATTGTTTGGCCACTTGTCTTTACACCATTGGCTCCTTGAAAAATAATATTTCCATGTCATCTGTCTTTTTGTCCAATTGGATGTGCTAGGCTCGTGTTGTCCGCGTGGTCCAATCTCGATTTTAGCTCAATTTCGATCAATTTTCTATCAAAATATTCAAAATTCATCCGGATTTAATTTATCTGCAAACATGAGAATTTTAATTAAATAAAGGGGATAATTAACCAAATAAATTGGGGATTTAAATAATTAATTAGGAAATTAAGCACAAATAATTCTAAAAATATAGAATTATCAATCGTCGCCCCTCGTCGGTGCAGAGGGGGCTCTCGACTTCTTTGTTTTCTTCTTTCCAGAATCGTGTTTTTCGCGATTCTGCAATTCCCTTTTTTTATTTTTTATTATATTTATAATTTATTTTATTCATTAAAATATCATTAAAAATTCTAAAATATCAACAAAAATTATATGTTATTCAAATTAATTGATTTAATTTATTTATTGTATTTTAACCCTTTTTCGGTATATTTTCTCTGTATTTTCGGGATATTATCCTGAGTGAATTTTTGGTAAATCTTAATAATTTTGGATCTTGATCAATTGGACTCGAAATTTAATAATTTCCTCGTTATTGATCAAGACTTTTCAATTCCATATTTTTTATGAAATTTTCTTATCGAATTTATATCGAATTTCAGTCTTTTGATCGTTTTACCCTTCTACACGTTCAGGACCAATTTAGACCGACTTTCCTTCTTGAACCCACTATAATTTATCATTTAAAATTCGTATCTCTGTCTAGACAATTCAAATCTCATAAATTTAATTTGAAATTCCTTAACTGTCCGTTTTCAAATTTTAACGTACGTTCGACTACTTCATTCATATTTATATGATCAAAATCATCCGTCTTATGATTCCATTAACACATAACAACATCCATAAAATGTGTGAATCATAAGAAAATACAATAAAAATTGGTCTTACAAGGACTACCTAAGTTATCATATGAAAATGACAAAATATGTGAAGCATGTGTGAAAGGAAAACATAAAAGAATATCATTTAAACCAAAGAATTATGTGTCAACATCTAGGCCACTACAACTACTTCACTTAGATCTCTTTGGTCTAACTAGAACCACAAGTCTAGGAGGTAAGCACTATGGATTTGTGACTGTAGATGACTATACGAGATTTACATGGGTATTATTCTTAAATGTAAAGAATTAAGCCTTAGAAAAATTCATTACATATTCGAAAATAGCTCAAAATGAAAAAAAGTTATACTATAACTAATATTAGAAGTGATTATGGCAAAGAATTCAAAAATCTTGGTTTTGATGAATATTAGAATGTTGAAGGGATCAGCCATAATTTTTCAGCTTCTAGGACACCACAACAAAATAGGTTTTTGAGAGGAGAAATAGAACTTTAGAGGAAATGGCTAGAACAATGCTTTGTGAAAATAATTTACGTAAGTATTTTTGGGCTGAAGCTATCAATACTTCATGTTATATTATAAATAGAGCAATGGTTAGATCAATTCTAAAGAAAACTCCATATGAGCTCTACAAGGAAAAGAAATCAAACATTAGTTATTTTCATCCTTTAAGTTGCAAATGCTTTATCTTAAATAATGGAAAAGATAATTTAGGAAAATTTGATGCTAAAAGTGATGAAGGTTTTTTCTTAGGTTATTCCTTAAATTCTAAAGCCTATAGAGTCTTCAACAAAAGAACATTAATAGTGGAAGAGTCCATCCATGTAATATTTGATGAATCAAATTCCACACCTAGAATCCATAGTAAAGATGAGGATATAGAAATATTTGATAAAATTTTAGAAGAATCCTCAAATATGAAAGATAATAATAACTTATAGGATCTTGACATTAGCAACAAGGAAGCGTCAATTGAATAAGAAATTGTAAAAAGAGAACATAGATGCTTAAGAGAGCTTAAATATGTTAAAGATTGTGAAATAGTTGGTGATCCAAATCTTGGAGTTAAAACGAGGTCTTCATTTAGAAATGTATGCCAATATATAGCTTTTGTATAACAAATTGAACCTAAAAATGTTAATGAAGCCTTAAAAGATGACAACTGGATCTTAGCTATGCAAGAAGAACTAAATCAATTTGAAAGGAGTAAAGTATGAAATTTAGTTCCTAGACCTAGTGATTACCCCATCATTGGAACTAAATGGATATTTAAAAATAAGATGGATGAAAATAGTGTTATTATTAGAAACAAAGCTAGATTGGTTACTCTAGGATATAGATAAGAAGAAGGTATAGATTATTATTAGACTTATGCTCCGGTAGCTAGACTAGAAGCTATTAGAATGTTACTTGCTTTTGCATGTTTTAAGAACTTTAAACTATATCAAATGGATGTGAAAAGTACATTCTTGAATGGTTTTATAAATGAAGAAGTATATGTTGAACAACCTCCCGATTTTGAAGATCCTAATTATCCTAATCATGTTTACAAACTTTCAAAGGCATTGTGTCACGACCCAAATTACCTAAAAATCATAGTAAATTTTTTCGCTTTTTCATTTATTATTTAATTCTTATCTTTCTCTCATCGTGACCATCCTACAAACAGTTGGGCTATGATTCGGTGTTAGTCACTTCACACCATTTACCATTCCATTTCCATATTCACATTCATATATCAGAGTTTACTATTCTTTGACTTTAAATAAATACATACCCAATGGTATTAATACTCTACATCCCCGACATCAATGTCTGTTTACAGTACTGTGCATTCCATATTTAGATATAAAACCATACAAATGTGTATACCTGTCTCTCGATGGGAAGCAGCGGATACCAAGCATGCAAGTCCTCAGCCGCTCAATAACTATTTCAAGTGCTCTGAAAAGATGGGAAAATAAGGGGGGTGAGCAAACCACACGCTCAGTAAGGCAATTATGCAAGTAAGTAGATAGCTCCACTATCTACATGCTCATAATGCCATCCCCTTAAATCCATTTCTTTTCATTAAAATCAT
This sequence comes from Firmiana major, assembly GCA_033439115.1. Taxonomy (NCBI): domain Eukaryota; kingdom Viridiplantae; phylum Streptophyta; class Magnoliopsida; order Malvales; family Malvaceae; genus Firmiana; species Firmiana major. The sequence continues at coordinate 63,985,951 of CM065904.1, forward strand.
TAAGCACAAAGTCATGCAAACATCAATGACTTAGTTTATCAAAACTGTTCGTGCATATATAAATCATACTACTTATGCATCAAAGCGTTTTATGTGACATCATTAAATCATACTTAGCATGAATTAAATCAAAATCATGCATTCTTTCATGTCATGTAAGACAATTCATGAATTCGAAATGAAAGCATGGAAAACATCATCATGCTGCTGCATTTAAATCAATTCATTAAAACTTCATTAAAAACTAACCCTTCTAGGTCAATCATCTCATAAATCAATCTCATAATTCCATTTCAAACTCATAAAACAATTCGTTGAAATTCATTATAAAACTTCGGTTATAAAACCACCCTTCTTTCAGGGTCACAAATCAAAAAATCATCTTAAATCTTATATCACAGTATAAAATCAAAAAATCGGGGGCCTGACCCCTCCTTCAGGTCTACCCTGGTCTATCGACCAATAATTTTATCATGTGAGACATGTAATTGATTATTTCAGTAACATCGAGGACTATGGCCATATCCTAGTGATCCCTGACAACACAGTACCTAGTGTGCGGGGTATCACACCTAAAACGGGAGGTGGGTCGTCCTACTCTCCAGAACAGCATAACACTAGGATTGCGAGGGCAAGGCTTGCTGCCTCGTGGCTAATGCCACTCCACTCTAACAATCCCCACGGTACAGCGTACTCCGCGTGACATACACGGTACAACGTATTCTGTGAACCCAAGCTCAATCAGGGGTGCCTGTAATAGGTCTTATCCACCCATATCATCTCTGTCTCAGTATGCACGTGTGAGCATATCATCTCACTGTGATACACAGTCTACAGGAGGCTCTAACACAGCTATATGCATGTAATACAATTCCCTGTGCGAGCAAAGCTCTAGCACGGCTCCATGCATATTCATGATATCAGAAAACCTCATGCGAGTGAAGCTCTAGCACGGTGTTATAGAAATCAATGAAATCTGTGTACGAGCAGCGCTCTAGTACGACTTAAACTGATTATAAATTCAAGTAAAATCCACGTACGAGCAATGCTCTAGTACGGATATGTATAAAAACTCAGTGAAAACCTCGTACGAGAAAAACTCCAGTACGACATTCAAATGAATTATTAAAACCATATAAAACTTTGTGCGAGCAACGCTCCAGCACAAATGAATGCTCAAGTAAATCAAATCTTGTGCGAGTTACACTCTAGCACGGCTTTATGCAATATCAAATCAAAACAGGATGTGAGCTAAGCTCCAGCATTTCTCATGCATATTAAATCAGTAAAACTAGTGCAAGCAATCGCTCCAGCACCATTTTATGCATACCACGTCTAAACAAATCAAAACATGTCAAAACAGAGTGCGAGCTAGGCTCCAGCACTTCTCATGCATTTCACAATAATAAAATTAGTCCGAGCACCATGCTCTAGCACATTTCATGCATATGATGTCACACAAGTCGGTGCGAGCAACCGCTCAAGCACATTTATGCACATTCACAAACGCAGATATAGTGCGAACTACATGTCGGCACTATCTGTTTCCATATAAACTTGATAGTTGGCCCATTTTCCAAAGAAATTTCCATTTAAATACAAATAACACTTACGTAGTGTTATCATGTGAAATTCATGCAATTACTGGCCAATCTATCACTTTGCTTTGATTAAAACCAATAAAATTCCTTAATCCTAAAATTCCTTAAATCATGCATTTCATGCATGTCATGCTTTCACCATCCTTAGGTGAACTTCCCTCAATAGGGGTAAAATAGACTTTTCACCTATTTTGATCCTTAAAATCATTTAAACCACTTTTAGGATCATTATACATAATCAAGGTATACATACATATTCAGTGTACAGAAAAACTATTTAAAATACGCGTAGCTACCTCTAGCTACTCACAGAATTCCCTTACCTCATTTTTTTGTACAGTCTGACCTTTCCACTGATGTGAGACCCCGTATATGTATAAGGGTATATATGTACATAGAAGTGTAAATAGAGTTGTACTATGAATTCATGAGTGAAGTATATGTGATGTAAGTCCATAAGTAATGTACACACTTGTAATGAGAGTGGTAATCGTGCATACAAGTTTCATTATGTATGAATGTGTAGAAATGGACTTAAACATGTGGAGAATGTGTGTAGAATGGATTATGAATAGTTTGGTAAAATGGAAGTAGAATTGCATAAGATGTGCACTTCTATTTTTGTTTATATTAAGTATCATTGGTAATACAAGGATCCTACACAAGTTTTAATGTGTATGAAGTGAGGATGGATGCCATTTTCAAGCCTCAAAGATGAATAAATGAGGAAAAGATCATGGTAGCAAATTAAGGATGTTTGGTAAGTGTTGTTGCAGAGGAACTGCAGGAAATCTGGAAATTTTGAAGGGCAGATCGATCTCATGGGATGAGAGATCGATCTGGGAGAGCCAGAATGCTCTTATTTGGGCAAAAGAATAGAGCAGATCGATCTCCAATGGACCAGATCGATCTCCTTAGCTCTCTGTTTGGGAGCAGATCGATCTCATGCCTCGACAGATCGATCTCATGCCTCAACAGATCGATCTCATGCTTCGACAGATCGATCTCAGGCTTAAAAATACCGTGAAAAAGAGGGATTTTAAGGGACCAGATCGATCTCCTCTTGGACCAGATCGATCTCCTCAAGCTAATTCTATATAAGGAGTGCTGAAAATCAGAAAATTTCGAGAAAAACACAAATCTTCCACTTTCAACCCAAAAACCTAACTTTCTCTCTCTAAAATCAGCCATTTTCAGTGAGGTTTGAAGAGAGACCATTAGAGGCAAAGTTGTTCCTATCAAAGAGAAGAACAACATAGTTGGAAGGCATTTTCCCATTGTTGATATTGAAGAAGTTAAGGGCATTGCCATTTGGAGCAAGAGGAGAAATCAATTGGGTAAGATTCTAACACTCCAACTATGGTACATTGTTTATTTAATTGATTTTGGAGTTGTTTGGCATGTATGGATGGTTAGAAACTATCTAAATACATTGGAATGATTATGACCTAGAAATGGTCTAGAGTGAGAAAGTGGAATGTATGGAGATTAATGATGAATGAGATATGTAAAAGTTATTTATAGTGTTGTGGTATGATTTTAAGGTGTGGTTAGTGGATAAATTGTGAGATTTACCTAAAGGAGGTAAAATGTGGATTAAGGCATTTGTAAAATGCATAAGTGGATAATATTGACTAGTGAGGTCAATTATGGGATAAGTACATTAACTCAATCGATTTAATGAATGAATCGCAGCTTCTAAGGATACGCCGAGGCGAGTTGAGCCAAGAGCGTGAGAAGCTAAAAGGAAAGGAGTCACACCAAGTAAATCGAGGTAAGGGAATTGTGTGGACTCTTAGAGATATCTGTGCGTGATTTGGGCGCTTAAATGTTTTGCTAGAATGCATGAGACTAGGAAATGTTGTTGGGTGACTGAAGGGTAAAAGTTGGGAGTTTGAGAAATGTGCATGAAAACAAAAGCATATTGCTTTGAAAATCATGTTTTATTGCTTTTTAGCAAATGATTGGTAGGTTGGCTAACATTGAAATGATTTACAAAAGAGATGAGTGTGTTTTGGTTTTGTTAATCATACTTTGCAAGTTTTGAGCCACCTACATGATTTCGTGAGTATGAAAGAGTGCAAAAGGCACTAGTTTTCACATGGATTTTATAATTGTTTTGGCATTGTGCTCGAGTTTGTCTCGCACTGGATGCCCACCTTGTATGTTGCCGTGTTTGGAGCTTCGAGTAGACTGGGTGTCACATCGATTAAATAGGCTCACACGTGCATTGTTTTGACATGATTAATTAACCGTGTTAGGAGCTTCGGATAGACAGAGGTCGCCCCGATTAAATAGGCTCACACGTGCGTTTGAGATGTGGCGTGATATGATGTGTTGATTGGATCCACGGAGTACGTCGTACCGTGCATGTAGCATGGAGTACGTTGTACCGTGTTGAGTTGTGATGTGCCGTCTTCGGACGAGATCTGCTATGGACCGACGGGTAGGATTTGACCCACCTCCCGTGTGGAAGCAGATAGTGGTGATATCCCGCACACCTGATCCGTGTAGCCGGTATCACAGGTTATGTACATAGGCCTTGAGGTTATTACCTACTGTTGAACTGCCTATCTCACATGTCTACTGCTATTTGAGATTAAATCCATGTTTGAAATGATTGTGGGTCAGGAAAGCCCGAGGGATGGGCCGAGACCTGACCAGTGATGAATTGATTTGTTAATGGTTTTTAAAGTGCACGAATGCATGATGTTTAATGCCATGCTTTATTGTGAAAATGCATGATGTTTAATGTCATGCTTTTATTGTGAATTATGCATGATGATATATACCATGCTTTGAGTTGAAATGTGCACTGAATTTTAATAGCATGAATGCTTTACATACCATTAACACAATCATACACTCATGTTTTGAGATAAACAATGAATTAAATGCTTTTGAGCATGGCATCACGATCACGTAGATAGTGCAGTATCTACCTGTTCGCATGATTGCCTTACTGAGCGTGTGGTTTGCTCAACCCTCTTATTTTCCCTTCTCTACAGAGATTTGAGTATAGATTGGACGTGACTGGAGGCGTTCCCTTTTTGGTAATCCGCTGCATCCCATCGCTAAAGGTATACACACTTGGATTATTTTGTATCTAAACTAGACATAGCACAGTAGCATTTTGTATGTAACCACTGGAGATGTAAAACAATGTAAACACATGTAACAACTCTGATATATATACATTTATACAAGTGTTTACTCATAATAATGTTTCAAATTGAATTGGTATGGTGGAGTGAGTTAGACGTCGACACACAGCCCAACTGTTAAGTGTGTGGTTGTTCACGATCGAGGAAGGATGATTAAGGATTGATGCATGAAAATGCGAAAAATTTGTACGTATTTTGGTAAGTTGAGGGTCGTGACAACTGATGACTCGTCACGCAGTCCGATTTGCTCTCAATCCAAATCAAATCTCCGAAACTGCGGATACACATTCATCAGGTCAAATACAATACAATTTAGTTGTATTTCACAATTTTTTGGGCTTAATTTAAATTATTGGGCCCGTTTACCCATATTGGGCCCGATTGCACCATAATGGGCCTTAATCGACCTTGAGCCCGTTTACCACACTTTATCAAGGCTTATTGGGCTCATTAGGCTCATCAGTATTTATTTAGCTTCGTTCTAAATTCTCAAACAGCTTATGAATTATTTACGACAATTTATCCTAATTTTTCAGAATTTAATTCATTTATGCAAAAATTAAATTCGTAATTCATCAATACGCATAACGATGCAAATTATCGTAAACAAGGGGTACTTACCCGTGATTCCATGATAGTACACAAATCGAGGCTATCTCGAGCTCTCGGTTGATGCCAATTGTCGAGCTACACAATTTAATATATTTTCGGGTAAACTTTCAGTCGATTATTTATCAAATTAAATATTCCAAAAATTAAATCGATCAATTCGACCGCTTACCGACTTACCCGAAGCTCGATTGCATCACTGAAATTTTCCCCAATTTTTTTCTTTTTCCCTTTTCTTCCTTTTTTCCTTCTCTTTTTGGCTGAACCGGTCCGGTCCGGTTAAACCCGGTTCAGACCGTCGGTTCAGCTCGATTTGGTTCAGTCGGTTCAGTCCAGTTCGGTCTGTTCAGTCACCAATTGGTCATTCCGGGGCCGTCCGGCTGGTTCTTCAGCCGATTCCACCGCTGTTCTGTTCAGCTGCACCTGGGCTACCTAAATCGGGCCTCCCTGTCACGCCCCGAAAATCCGGAAAATAGGGCTAATTTAAAACTTTTTGTTCATTAATTCACAATTAAAGGTGCATTCCTGTGCAGTGTCATACATCATCATAATTATCATGCCTCAGGATCTCATCATGATATAATAATTATTGTGTTATACCCATTACTCGATTACAAGTTAATTAATCCTAATACATCCCCTACAATAACATACTTCAAGTGTCTGTAATCACATTAATAGTCTGGGTACATGAAAAGATAAAATATACCTCAAATACAATATATATAGGGCCTGGAGCTCAAGTCCTCCACTAGCCACTACTCCGTACGCCGCAGGGAGATTCTTCTTCACTTGAAGTACTCTGGGAGGGGGAGGAAAATAGGGTGAGCTTCTAAATCGCTCAGTAAGGGGGTAAAGGAATCAGTTATATAAACCATTTCACACATCACAATTATGTATTTGTTCATAAAGCTCATTTGAAATCGTAGCATGAAAGTTCTCAAAACATCATCTCATAACTCGTTAAATCATGTGAAAACATGAAGATAAAAGGCTCCACATCGAGCACTCACAAGCATGTGTAAAGATATGCAATAATGGCTGTTCTCAAATACGTGATAAAAATCACCTCGGTAAATCACATGTGACAAGGTCACAAAACACAACTCATGTGTAAAACGAGACTAGGCAATAAAACTCAATTAAAACTCGTCATGGCACATCAAATATATATAAGCTCCTCTGGGTGCGCATCCCAGGCATCCTCGTATAGAGGGAACGTCGACAATATGGTCGTGTGCAAAGTATATTGGACTTATATGTTACCAGAACAAGGCCCGGCCTTACTTGCTACCAGAGCAATGCCTCGCCTAATGCACACGAGACGTGGTCCCTGGGTCGGTTCCCAGGCGGCCCACTCTCTCGGTCTTACATGCTACCAGAGCAATGCCTCCCAACGCTACCAGAGCGGAGGAATAATCGGACTTATATGTTACCAGAACAATGCCTGTGGTCCCTGGGTCGGTTCCCAGGCGTCCCACAATATCGGTCTTATATGCTACCAGAGCAAGGCCCGTGGTCCCTGGGTCGGTTCCCAGGCGTCCCACTATATCGGTCTTATATGCTACCAGAGCAATGCCCGATGTGTGTTCAACATGACACGCCTAAGTCTCTATCATTAGCCATTATCTTATAAAACGTTATGCCTTCACGTAGAACTCATAATGGTTTTCTCTTAAAAACTCATTTAAAACATTTGTGTACTCAACAAAAAACACATATAAAAATCGAGTTCCAACCGGCAAAACATGCACACATTTTCTCAAATCTCAATATCGCCTTAACGTAGAGCCCAATTTACTTTTCACGCAGCTCAAAGGTTTATAAAGTAATTTCACACTTAGCTTATAAACTCATAAAATAATGGGCTCCAACCGGCTATAAAAACCGTGTGCAGTTACATTACAACACAAAACATGCTTGTATTCTCAAATCATGGTTCATGCTAACAATTCATCAAAATACATACACAAAATGGTTTAGTTTTCCCTTACCTCTTTGCACCTCGTATAGTGCAATCGTTCCCCCCGTATCACGGACTAGTCTCGCATTCCACTCTGGAACTCCCGAGCTGTCCAAACGATGTTAAAACATCAATACTCCACATCACATAACCTCAATTCTCAAAATCGAGCATAATTGCTCATAACACCTCAATTCTCTTGATTTCTCGTAACTCAACCCTAAGCTACAACCTCATTCACAATATCCCAATATCCTACATTCCTCATGCCAATTATTTAGGCTAATTCTCCATATTGTCCAATTTTCCATTTATAGCTCACAATTTCCTAAATTCACCAAAATTCTCAAATATACATATCACTCCTACCACATTGAAATTTAATCAATCCCCAGTCATTTCTCAACCATTTCAACATAATTACAACCACCAATAACATCAAAATCAACTCAAATATCAAGATCGAGGTTTAGAAATTACCCAAAGTTTGTGAGACGCACAACTCACGCCTCGATCCGATTCGTCCTTCGATTTCCAAGTATGTTGTTCTCCCTTTGATGAGGAACAACTTTCCTTCTTCCCACAATAGCTGATTCGGCCGGAAATGGGTGATTTGGAGGAGTGAGAAACTAGGTTTTTGGAAAAATGGAGGTTTAAAAGAGAGAGAAAGTGAGATTTCAGGAGAAAACACGGGTCCCTTATATAGATTGGAGGTAGGAGATCGATCTGCCTCTTGCTGAGATCGATCTGTGTTTGAAATTTGGGGGCGATCTGGGTAATTTTATGCCCAGGAGATCGATCTGTCGAGGGGTGAGATCGATCTCTTTATGGCTTTATGAGATCGATCTGCTCCTAAAGAGATCGATCTTCTCCCCAAACAGAAGCATTTGGAGATCGATCTCTTCCTCATGAGATCGATCCCTTCTCAAACAGATTCATTTGGAGATCGATCTCTTCCTCATGAGATCGATCCCTTCTCAAACAGATTCATAAAGAGATCGATCTCCTCCATTGGAGATCGATCTGCTTCTCAAATTTCCCATCCCTCGTCATTCTTAACTCACCAGATCGATCTCTCCTTCTCCCAGATCGATCTGTCCTCATGCTTCATGCCTATTTTACACACTTAACATATAAATCTCCAATTATAATTCCCACAATTCATTTAATTCAATAAATTACACTTCAAATTCTTATTACATTATTAAAATATGTCTAAAATTCTCAGATCTCACACTCCCTGTCGCTCGAATCGACGCCATTGCCGATGAATCGAGGTTTCTTCCCCGCGGCTTCCTCCTCCGTTTTCGATGATTTTCGACGACTTCCATGGCTCGTCTTGGCCGCTGGTTGTTCGCCCGGTGCTGGGCTGCGTTCACCGGCCCTCATCGGCCCCTAGGCCTTGTCGGTGGTTCGTCGGTAACGAACCTCCTCGATCTCGGCTTCCTCGCTTCTTTATTTCATTTCTGTTTCCTCTCTGTTTCAGACTTCGTTTCTTTCTCTTTTTTTTTTTTTCATTTCATCTTTTTTTATTATTTTTTATTTATAATTTATTTTTAATATTACTTTATTCAATAAAATAATATTAAAATACACAAATATCTTTAAAAATTTATATTTTATTCATTTAATCACTAAATGAATTTATCGGTATTATTTCATCTTTTCGGTATAATTTTCGATTATTTTCGGGATTATTTTTCGATACGAAAATTTTGATTTATTCCAATAAATTCATATCTTGATCAATTTAACCCGAAATTTAATTATTTCTTCGTTATTGATCAAGATTTCTCATTCTCATATTTTTAATTAAATTTTCTTATCCCAATTAATACCGAATTTCGATCTTTTGACCGTTTTGCTCTTGCACGTATTCAGGAATATCATTTCAATCCTTTTGCATTTTTAAATGCACTCGAAAATATCGGGTCTTACACATTGTATGGTTTGAAACAAGCTCCTAGAGCTTGGTATGAGAGACTTTCAAAGTTTTTAATTGAAAAAGGTTTTTCAAGGGGGAAAGTTGACACAACATTGTTTATCAAAACTAAGAATAATGATTTACTAGTTGTTCAAGTCTATGTAGATGATATTATATTTGGATCAACTAATGAATCATTGTACCAAGAGTTTGCTAAGACTATGCAAGTTGAATTTGAAATGAGCATGATGAGAGACGTACTTCTTGAGGCTTTAAGTAAAGCAAACTAAAGATGGCATCTTCATTAATCAAGCTAAATACACCAAAGACTTGCTCAAAAGATTTGAAATGTATAAATACAAACCTCAAGCAACTCCAATGGGCACTTCCATAAAGCTTGATAAGGATAATAGTGGTAAGTGTGCAGACATGAAACTCTATAGGTCTATGATTGGTTCATTATTTTATCTCACTGCAAGTAGACCTGATATTATGTTTAGTGGTTGTTTATGTGCAAGATTTCAATCCTTACCTAGAGAATCACACCTATTAGCTATAAAAAGAATCTTTAGGTATCTCAAAGATACACCATCACTAGGCTTTATGGTACCCTAGAGATTCTACCTTTGCATTTCATGCCCATTTCGATGCAGATTTCGGAGGATGTAAGATAGATAGGAAAAACACTTCAGGTACATGTCAATTTTTAGGGAATAGATTAATATCATGGTTCTCAAAGAAAAAAAATAGTGTAGCTCAATCTACAACTGAAGCAGAATACATAGCAGCCGGTAGTTGTAGTGCTCAAGTGTTATGGATTAAGCAACAAATGAGAGACTATGTCACAGTTATGAAACAAATTCCCATACAATGCGATAATACAAATGCAATTAATCTCACTGAAAATCCTATTCAACACTTTAGAACTAAACATATTGAAATTAGACATCACTTTATTAGAAATCATGTGCAAAAAGGGGATACAGTTCTAGAATATGTTGATACAGTGCATCAAGTGACTGATATTTTCACCAAACCTCTTGATAAGGAAATATTTTGTGCTATTATAGGTGAATTAGGACTAATAAATGCACCTTGATATGCTTGATGTATGAAGAAAATCTAAGTATGATTCTATATCAAATGTGTATAAATTCATTAAGTGTGACTAACAATGTAGCATACATTTGATTTATATTTTACAATATATACAATGGATGTATTTTGTTAAAAGTCATGAATATGTCTTTTTCTTCCTAATTTACGTATTTAATAAAGCACATTTTTAAACCATTTTTTTGACTTTTTTTTACCAAAATGGTAAGAAAGATCGATCTCTGTTCATTATAGATCGATCTTCTTGTCTTTGTCATGTTTTTCAAATGCATTATGGGTAATTGAGATCAATCTCTACCTTCTAGTAGATCGATCTCCTTAGGTTCCGGGCATTTAAAACGTCACAAAAATCACATTTTTTCAAAAGAACAAAACCTTCCTCTCTTGTCGCAGCTTCCTCTCTCGCCCCCCAGATAAAGTCTTTGGTAAGTTTTCACCATTTGTCTTTAATTTCTCTCAGTATTTTTGACCCAACATCTTCTGTTTTGTTCAAACTTTTCAGTTCTTCATTTTTCAGATAGATTGAGCTGGTGATCTCACTGTTCATATTTTCATCAAAATACTCGATTTTTGTTGTGTCTTGATAGTTGTAGTGAACCCATAGTTCCTTCATCTAAGGTTGAATTAAATTGGCTATTATCTATCTAGAATAGGTCTCTCTTTACAGGATTGGAAATTCCCAAATCCTACATTTCCTTAAACTGTGCCTATCAAATGTTTGTTGAAATTCCTCATAGACTTAAGAAACTATGCCACCACATACAAAATTAGTAGCATCTAAACCTTACTCCTCTAGACCATCTCAAGCATCCTCTTCTAGACTATCCACCTCACAACCATCAGCCGTCAATCAAACTCCTTCCACCATGTTTAGTCGATGTGTTCAAAACCCGGCTAAGCGTAAAAGGTTTGATGAACATTTTTCCACTATGACCATTAAGCATTGGCGAACCATAGACTTTGCTTTTCATGAGCGTATCAAGTTTCCATATCTCTCAAAATTTCAGGAGTACCAGTGGCTTCCATTTTTGAAAATTAATACCCCATTCCTCCTAACATAATTCGCGCATTCTTTTCCAATGCTAAACTTGTCACTTCACCTAATGAAACGTGTCGAACTATAGGTTTTAAAACTTTTGTCATAGCTAAATCATTATACATTGACACAAAGATTCTTGCAAGAGTTTTTGGTATATCTGATTCAGGTCTTACCTATGAAGAATCAGAGGCACCACTAGAGTTTAACATTACAAATGACCGCGCTAGTGATTTACTATGCATCTACGCTTACTTCATCTAATTATTTCTTTGAATCTCCATCCCTTTGGTACTCGACACTCAACAGTTGGGAAACTTGATTGTTTTTGGATTCATAACATCCATTCCCCTCACGGTCAAAAACCAAACTTGATTCACTTCATTTTTAAAGATTGGCTTAAAATTATTCGGGGTCAAGCTACTACCATTGTTTTTCCTCAATCACTTGCTTTCATCCTTTAAAGACTTGGTGTTGACTGTTCTTGTGAAGTTGGTGAACAACTTTCACAAAATAGTGTTATAAACATAATCTCTCTTCACCATGTTGGGTACTATCAAGATGATGATGACAATTGGCACAAAAAGACTGGACCACCTTCTCAAGATGCGGAGATCGATGCTCTCGCTGAGGCACCAACACCCCCTATTGAGGAATCAGCATCCCCTGCTGCTTCATCCGTTGTCACATTCGACTCACTTGCTATCATGATTTTGGATTTTCGTCAGCATCTTGATCAGCGTTTAGATGACGTTGTGGCAAGGCAAGCCAATCTTGAATCTCAAGTTGCAACACTTTAGGAAACTTAGCAGGCTATGTTTAACGAGTTATAGACAACTCGTGTCGGCGTCGATGAACTTTTTGATCACTTTCCTCCATCTAAATAGCCAAAGACGCCTACAGGAACTTTGAAAAGGGATAACTCTCTTGTTTTAGGTCGGATTAGGCTGTATAATACCTTTCTAGAGACTGTTTTTTGTATACTATAACTTGAAAAAAATTATCAGACTTAAACACCTTTTGGAACCCCTTCAATTTGGGCATTTTTGTTGGGCCTAAAATGTGCTGGGTTTGGGCTATCAGCTGCCTAACACTTAGAAAAATTTCAAAAATTATTTTCAGCCCATTTTCTTCTGAATATCCACCTCTCATATGTTATACCAAGTCTTTAATATGTTCCATAAAAATTTTGGGTCCACTTGTTTAAGAAAATTTTTCCAATATTGTGCCCGTTTTACCCGATTTAGTCATTATCGATAAAATTCCATAAAGTTTTTAGTTTACTTTAAAAATTTATTTAACCACCAAAACATCAATATTTCCACTAAATTAGAATTCTCCAAGTCAAATATACCTTATATTAATTTCCTATGGCCTCAGAATAATTTTTTTTTTACTAATTTATGGAATTTATTCTGAAATTATTTCACTTTTCAACCATTTTTAGAAGTCAGTCAAGAGAAAAATCTTCCTCTTGAAGTCCAATAACACATAAAAAATTCAACTTCATACCAGTTTAATTGCTGGGTGAAAAATTTGAGAGAAGAATAGGAGCAGAATCTGCCCTGTTTCAAAGGTAAGAGAAACTTGGAATTTTTTATTTCTTAGCTACTTTTTGAGCTTGTTTAAGATGATTCTAAGTTGTATACATGTATATTTACAGTTGAGGAACATTTGTGGATGAAGAAAGTGAGGTCAAAGTTGGTTAATAAGGTGAGGAAGTTGATGGAAGATGATGATTGAGATATATATTGATGTTTAATAGTTTTAGGTAATTTTTACTAAAGTAGAATTTGAAGATATATTTCCTAGAGTGAACTTTAATTTCAGCCAGCCCTTGGATAATATAGAGAAGATGAAATTTGATTGAATTAAGTGTTGTGGAATGTTAGTTTAATACCGAAAAGTTTGGTTTATAGCTCGATTTAATCGAATACTATAAAAGTGTTAAAATTTGGCAATTTCATAAGTTGTAAAGTGTTGACTAGAGACTTGAATAAGTGGTTAAACTATTAAGTTGATAAGTTTGAAGTTAAAGGAAAAGAATTGATCGAAATAGCTAACGTCGGCGCGTTTATCAGTAAAACTGAAAAAGTATGAAAAGTTGGCGAAAAGGGGTCAATTAGGAACGTTTAAGTTGTAAAATGTATGTGAATGTAAAAAAAGATGAATTGGATACCAATTGGATATAATTGGACTGCTTGTGGGAGCTAAAGGTGTAGGTATGTAAATAGAGGCGAGCCAATATCCGAGCGATACGTGCTGCCTCAATTTCATATAGGTAAGGGATGTAATTTACTGTGGAAATATTGTTCCCTACCTGTAAATGAAAAAAATTTCATGAAACCCTTTTAGTAAAATAAGTGTGAATTTCAAATGACCCTAAGCCCATATTTGCTTACTTACGAGTGCATGATTTTTGTATAATTTTATAACTATGATTATTTGTGTAACAAGCATGTATATATGTGATTTCTGAGGCATGCTTTCCATAAGCTATTGTACAAATGAGTTTAAAAATCATTTCAATATGATAATAAGCAAGATTTAAGACTAAAGGCTTTCTATAGTGTGTGAGTCAAGTTAAACCTGCGGGTCGACCCTAGGGCCCAAGGGAATGCTAGTCGATAACCTATGAACAGGTTGGGCCTTGAGAATAACATGTGTATTTCTATGTATTTGTCATGCCGCCTTCGTGGCATTTCTGTTTCTGTCTGTGTGGTGTTTTTCGTTATGTTGTAGGGCTCTGGCCTAGTCTACAACCCTACCATGGCCATAGGTATTACGTTCCCTCTTCAGAGGATGCCCTTTTTTGAGGATGATATGGTTATTACCCACATGTGACGCCCCAGAAACGTGAAAATATTGACAAATTTTAACTTTCTTAATCCTTTATTTAAGTTGCATTCCTATCAGTGCCGATTACTTAACCATTTTATTTTATAAAACATTTGCCAGCATAACGACATATTTTTATCCCTACCTTCCTACAAGGTTCAAATTACAGTTTGTATACGCAACAAGTTGATTTTAGTTTCTTTTTCTGCTCAGCAGTAAATTCATTCTCATTACATCACCTTAATATTTCTGAAATATACTTTATTATACAAATTGTATAGTTACAACTTTATTTACATTCATACTTACCTAATTTACATCCCAACATATTCTTTATAACAATTGTCTATGCTTTACGGGAAGTCTGGCAGATAAAGTAAAAGTATACCTTACTTGTACTGAAGATAGCCTGGGGAGGGTCAAGTCCACCCATCTATAACTACTATACAACATGTATAGGAAACTAATCACTGAAGGTAGTCTATAACAGTAAAAGAAAGGGGTGAGCTCTACTACAAGCCCAGTAAAACATGCGTTTAAAGTAGTTTTAGCAGTAAAACATGTAAAAGCAAATCGCTGTAATTCAAGCTTAAGAAAATAATATATACATGTGTATAGGTCTAAACATGTTTAGTATAAAAAATCAGGTTAAAACATATTTAACATCATAACTAGTAACATGTAACTTATAAATCACGTAGCTCATTACTTTTCTTTTAAAAAATATCATGTAAACGTACATATCGCGTAGCATAAATATCACGTAGCTTAACACTTTTCTTTAAAAGTCATACTGAATAATTTCATGGAGACTAGGCAGAGACATATAGTAATAGAAGTCATGTTCGTGTAGACATTTCACGTAGATAGTTTACATAGACAGAGTACCTATGGCCATGGTAAGGAGACTATAGACGGGATCAGGGTCGTACAGTACCCTACGCCACTTAAACAAATGGCAAAAATAAGGCACCGAGTTGCATAAATACCCGACGCGATTAAGCATGCACCACAAGGGACTGAGCGTACACAATGTGACATTACCAAGGATTGGGCTTTGTATTGATGTAGGATAGGAAGGTAGTAGCCTATGGATCAAGACAGTTGAAGGATCATGAGAGGAACTACCCGACCCACAATTTAGAGTTGGCGGTCGTAGTGTTTGCATTGAAAATATGGCGCCACTATCTCTATGGTGAGAGATTTCAGGTTTACATTGATCACAAGAGCCTTAAGTACCTGTTCTCGCAGAAAGAGTTAAACATGAGACAGAGGAGATGGCTCGAGCTTTTGAAGGATAATGATTGTGAGATCTTGTACCACCCAGGTAAAGCAAATGTAGTTGCTGATGTATTGAGTAGAAAGCATCTCAAGTTGGTGTCATTCATGATGATCAGGGAACACGAGCTGTTGGAACAGTTCATGAACCTCAGTTTGGATGTGACCTCGCCTGATGCTGATAGTGGCTTTATGATAGCTAGCCTGCCATTGGAATCGAATCTGGTAGATCAAATTCGACAGGCTCAACGAATTGATCAGTAGTGCAGTGATATTGTCAGACAGATACAGAGGGTCACATAGATTGATTTTGAGTTGAGTTCCGATGAATTGATAAGGTTCAGAGGTAGGATATGTGTTCCCGATAATCCAGAGATCAGGAAGTTGATCTTGATAGAGGCTCACTCATCGAGGTATAAGATTCATCCAGGGAGTACTAAGATGTATCAAAACCTTTGAAAAAGTTTATTGGTGGTCTGGGATAAAGAAAGACATTGCTGAATATGTCGCTAGATGTCTTGTCTGTCAGCGGGTAAAGGTAGAACATCAGAAGCCTGCAGGGTTATTACAGCCTCTATCGATACCGACTTGGAAGTGGGAGCATGTCACCATGGATTTTTTGATAGGATTACTGAGGACCCGCAGAGGTCATGATGCCATATGGGTAATTGTGGATCGATTGACGAAATTAGCCCATTTCCTAACTATGAGAGCTATCGATACTATGAGCTAATTAGTAAACTTGTATGTGCGCGGGATAGTGAGGCTACATAAAATTCTAGTGAGCGTTGTTTTTGATAGGGATGCCCTCTTCACTTCCTAATTCTGGGAACATTTTTAGGAAACGATGGGGACCAAATTGAGTTTTAGCACCGCTTATCATCATCAGACAGATGGTCAGTCAGACAGAACTATAAAGACCCTAGCGGATATATTGAGTGCATGTGCGTTGGATTTTGGAGGCTCATGGGATGACCATTTGCCACTCGTAGAGTTTGCCTATATAACAGCTTTCATACGAGTATCGGGATGGCACCATATGAGGCATTATATGGGCGTAGATGTCGTTCCCCTATTAGATGGGAAGAGGTTGGTGACAGATAGATCTTTGCTCCTGACTTGGTCAGACAAGCCTCTGATGATGTCCTCTTGATTTGTGAGACGTAACAGACAGCTCAGAGTAGATAAAAGAGTTATGCTGATAGGAGACGGAGACCACTAGAGTTTATGGTGGGTGAGTCAGTGTTTTTGAAGGTTTCTCTCTCGAAGGGGATTATGAGATTCTGGAAGAAAGGGAAGTTGAGCCTTCGATATATAGGGCCATTTAAGATACTCGATAAAGTGGGAAATAAGGCATATAGGCTAGTATTACCACCTGAGTTAGCGAGCGTACATAACATCTTCCATGTATCCATGTTACAGAAATACCACCTGGACCCGACACATATGATAAGGTATGAACCATTGGAGCTCAATGAAAGCATGATGTACATTAAGAAACCAGTTCAGATATTGGATAGAAAAGAGAAAGTGTTGAGGACAAAGACAATTCCCTCGATGAAAATTCTTTGGCAACATCACATGGTGGAAGAGGCCACATGGGAATTGGAGAGTTTGATGCGGGAGAGGTATCCCGAGTTATTCACAGAATGATTGGTTCTAATTAGAGGACCAAATTCCTTTAAAGAGGGGAGGAATGTAAGACCCGTATTTTCAGATGTAAACCTTATGAATCCATAAGTATGGTGATATACTTGTAATGTGAAGCATAAGTGATGTAAAGTCCATAAATTCAATGTACACACTTGTAATAAGAGTTTGTGATGTACATACAAGTTTCATTATCTATGAATATGAAGAAATGGACTTTTGTATGTGATGAATGTGAGTGGAATGAAAAATGAGTAGTGTGGTAAAATGGAATGAAGTTGCATGAGATTACATAAATCTTTGTACTTCCATTAAGTTTTGTATTGCATACCTTTGGTTATACAATGAATGCACACAAGTTTTAATGTGTATAAAGTATGAATAGATGTCATTTTCAAGTCTTAAAGGTGGTTGGATGAGAAAATGACTATGGCAATAAAATTTAGGATGTTTTGTGTGAGTTACTACAGAAAATTGCAGCAAAAACTGAAAAATATGAATGCCAGATCTATCTCATAGAATGAAAGATTGATCTGAAAGAGCAAAAAAATGCTCTTATTCGAGCAATGGAACAAGGCAGATCAATCTCCAATGAGGCTAGATCGATCTACTAAGCATTCTGTAATGAAGAGATCAATCCTTAATGCAAGCAGATCGATTTCCTTAGCTCTTGGGTTAGAGCAGATAGATCTCCTCCCTTAGCCAGATCAATCTCCTCGACTCTCTGCCTGAAGCAGATCGATCTCAAGCCTTTGACAGATCGATCTCATGCCTTCAAAATGTCGTGAAAATGAGGGATTTAAAAGGACAAAATCGATCTCCACTCTATACAGATCGATCTCATAAAGCTAATTATATAAATAGGAGCAGCTGGATCTGCAAGTTTTGGGAAACAACCTCACTCTTCCATTTTCAATTTAAAACCTAGCTTTCTCACTCCTAAATCCACCATTTTTTCATAAAGATTTGAGGGAAAGCTATTAGATACAAAGTTGTTCACATCAAAGAGAAGAACAACATAGCTTGGAGTCATTACCCCATTTGTTGTATTGAAGGAGCTAGAAGTATTTTCATTTGGAGCAAGAGGAAATTCAAAGAGGTGAGTTTCTAAAGCATAAACTCAAGTACATTTGTTTAGATATTGATTTTGGAGTAGATTGGTATGTATATTAATGGTAGAAACTACTGGTATGCCCTAGACGTATTATCCGCAAGTGCACGGGTCGTACAAGTAATAATGGAATTTGTGTCTCGAATTATCGTACCACAGAGAAGTTAATTAGCTTAATTAATACCGGTTAGTCTTACCCCAAGTATATCCTAGCAAATTATAAAGTTTAGTAATGGGTGATCTACTAGGCTAATTAAAATTACTGGAAAATAATAGAATAATAAAAACTATAAACTAAATAATGAAACCGAGCTAAAAGTTACTTACAGAGCTCCACGCAATTAAAAGCAAACACCTACAAAAATAATTAAAACAGTTAAAACTAATTAAGGCAGCTAAAATAAAATGCAAAAATGAAAATAAAGAAACAAGATTAATTAAACTAAAATTAAACAAACCTACAATGCAATTAAACTACTTAATCAAAATGCAAATTAAGCTAACTCAAGATTTAAAGAAATAGAATCCTAAAATAAATTAAGAAATTAACTACAAATCTAAAAGTCTAAAATATTAACTCTAAATTAATCCTAACTATTACTAATTACTAACTTAACAATAAAATCTAATTAATGCATGATAAATATTTTTGTGATTTTTCAAATAAAAATTCAACAATGAATAAAATGATTTTAATCTAAGGGTAAACTAAATGCAAATCATACAATACTAAACTCAAATTAAGTCCTAAAACATATAATATAAATGAACTATTAACTAAAAATTAAGACTAAAAATTAAATTAACAAATTAAAACACTAGAACTAATCTAAATTAACAACTAATAAAAGGATCAATAAAAGTGCAATAAACATCAAATTGTAAAGAGGCAATAGCCAAACGTGGCCTTAGACAACATCAAAACCAAGTGGTCCCGATACTGTCACTGTACACGTCTTCTTTGCTTCAATTTCATTTTCATTCTTTGCTGCACACGTCCTCTGCACTCAGTTCTCGGTTCTGGCCAGTCCTCTGCTCCTGCCATGCTACTGCTCCCAGCTGCTGTCCGCTTACTGCTATTGCTGCTCTGCGTTGCATGCCCAGCTCACTTCCGCGTCTGTCCTCCACTGCAGTACCAATAAAACTGTCCCGAACATGATCATTCACCGCGTCTTGCACATCCAGATGTTGCTCACAGTTTTGTCCTCATTCTCTGCTCTGCAAAATCAAGCTAGATGATAGCTTACTGCTATTCATACTTCATCATCATCTTTGCCCATTCCTAGTACCGAGAGCTTCCTTAAAGAATTTGCAAACAATACAACAAATAAAATGTGATGAGCAGTGGTAGGATATAAAAGCAGAGCTAAACAGAGGACAAATATGAATTTAACTTGCTGCCAAGAATGAAACTATGCTCCTACGAATTGCTTCTTGAGACTCTATACCGGAAAGCTTGCCCTATCTTTATCACTAACCATCGGCAAGCAATAAATAGACTATAACAATCATGCTGGAATAACTATACAGTAAATGAAATGGATTAAGGAATAAAAGAAAATGCATTAAACAAAAATTGGAAGCTACTATAAATGCAGTCAAGAACTGAGACATGAAGTTCATGCAAATAAGAATGAAATAAAGAAAAGAAAGAACAAGAAAGCATAGCAAAACATGAGATTACAACCGAGAGGAAATATATAAAACAAACAAAACAACAACTGAGGTTACACTCTCAAACCCGTAGCTTCATCAACGTGAAAAATCATCATCATCGGCTTGCTCTACTTCCAGCTCTTAATGCCATGGTTCCACATTACCTTTGATGTGGAACAATGCCTAACATTTACCCACATCAAAGCACCAAAACCAAGTAGCATAAATGAAAGAATAGTTAAGGTACCAAATGCACAAAGAAAGCAACTCGATAGCAAGAAAAAAATAAAGATTGATCAAAACAAAAACAATAACAGTTAAGGAAAACCGAGAGTTAGAAAAAATGAGGCAATTACTTTCCATTAACTTTCATTGAATCAAATGCAAAGGAAATAATCTTTGATAATGTGAAATACAAATAAACAAGCAAGGGAATGAAAAACTTCATAAAAACTTTAAGAAAGTTGCCATGAATAATAAAATTGTTTGTTGGAAAAAGAAACCATTCAGAAATTTAAAACAAGGAAAGCTTTAAAATTAACCTAAAAGCTACTCTACCCTAAATTACATCTACTCCTAAATTACTCTACACTACTCCTACCCTATACTACTTAATTTTTCAATTGCCATTATATTTTATTTATATACACACTTAGGGGTACAGTGGTAATTCTTCCATCCTAGATGAGTTAGCATTGTTTGGCCACTTGTCTTCCTTTGATTTGCTGCAAAGTAGATATTTTCACGTCATTAGTCTTTTTGTCCAATTGGTTTTTGCGATGTGGCCCGGCATGTGTCTTCCAGAGGCTTGGAACGGTGTCTGTCGATCTTATCATTTTGGAGCAATTAAAAATCGAACACCTGGCATCACGCGTGTCTAGACGACTGGTGACTTAGTCTGCAAATTGGAAGTGGTCCAGTCTCCTTTAACCCATTTTCAGCCCAATTTTGACTGAAACCACTAAGTTTCATTCGGATTTAATTTATCTGCACATTAAATAATTTTAATTAAATAAAGGGGATTATTAATAAAATAATATGGGGATTAAATAAATAATTAGAAATTTAAGCACAAATAATTCTATTAAAAATAAAATTATCACACTATCAAACTTGAGCTTTTGCTTATCCTCAAGCAAAACAAAATAAATGTAGGAATGGCAAGTACGAAACATAATAATTTCCCCAATATTATCCTCAAAGAAAAAATACAGACTATGATTTTAAAGACTCACAATTACAAGTCCAACATTCAGAATCATTCAATCATAAGTCCTAACCCAGATTGGATCCCTTGTGTATGTGTGAAAATGTCAAAGCCACTTCACAATACATTACCCGGATCAGATTATGCAAACACAGTAAATGCAAAGTCAATGACATGTGATCATTCCCATAAGTTTGCTTTTCACTTCTCTCTTCACTAATGTAGTCACACTTAACTAAAGATCAATAGGACTTCATTAAGCTTGTAATGTAAAGCTAGGGTTAAGGTATGATAAAGTCGATTTAGGTTTAATTACCCCTTAACATGCATTACTTCTAGGATCTTTATGTAAGAGCTCAAATTTATTTCCCCTAAACTTATTTATTTTATTCTATTTTTGTATTTTTGTATTTTTCATCTTTCTTCTTTTCTTTTTCTTTTTCTTTTAACACTTTTTTTTCTTCGAATTTTCACTATGACCAGATACCCATATGTACAAAGCTCACAATATATCCCAGTGACTTTTCATGCTTTTGGGGTAAGGGATAGGAACATAGTATTTAAGCTAAGGAAAATTTATGTAGGTGTATTTACAGAGAAAAGCTTATTTGGCCCAAATGGGTGACTAGGGGTAAACTATGTACAAGGTTGGCGAGAAAGGCTCAAACGATCCAAAGATGGCCTAAATCATCTCCCTAATTAAGTGTGATTCACCTCGAGATCAGATCAAACAAATTCTAGAATATGATGCACAAAATCAACTGAGCAAATGCAATCCTATGTCCACATAAGTTTTCTCTAAATAAATATATAGATTCATGACATGACATGTGCATAAAATGAAGAAATCACAATCAGAATCAAGACAAACTCAAGAATTCAACTTCATGCTTTTCCTATAATCATGATTCTCATTCAATCAAAGTCAGACTAAATCATGGGGTCATATCATCGGAATATAAAAAAACTACATGCTAAGCACTAAATCATCCCAAAATCAAACAATTTAAGCTTAGATTTTCGAAAAAATTTTAAAAGTTTTTTCAATTTTGCCCAAAGTTTTGAAAAATGCTCCAGTGATATCCCCTCCCCAAAACTTAAAGTGCACAATGTCCTCAGCGTGTAGATAATATAAACATTTAAGCTCAAGAACAGAGTACTCCCCTTTCTGATGATGATGATGAACAACAGAAACTTGATTGAAAACATAAAACTAGAAAAGTAATCTATAAAATAAACAAAGAAAGAAACAACGGAAAAGAAAAAGAACTATATAAAAGTTAAAAGAAAAATTAAGCCACTTCAAATGTAGTTAAATAACACAACACTCAGCAGCAAGGCGAAGAGTAGGAGGATCAACCAGAGTGTTGACAAAATATTGACAGTTAAATCCTCCTGACCTCTATCTACTTCGTTCTTTCTCTCAGATTTCTTATGTTTAAGCCTTATATCCTCCATCCTAAAACAGTTTTGAGAGTCATCAGGGAGCTTTAAAGGTTTGAAAACATGAAATGTTACCTCCTGATCTAGGACTCTCATAGTCAACTCCCCCTTTTGTATATCAATTAAGGTTCTACCAGTAGCTAGGAAAGGTCTGCCTAGTATAATGGGGACTTCCCTATCTTCCTCCATGTCTAAGATAATAAAATTCACAGGGAAAATAAACTTGTCCACCTTTATTAAAACATCCTCAATGATCCCCTTCAGATATTTAATGGATCAATCAACTAGCTGAAGGGTCACTATGGTAGGCTTGACATCCCCTATTCCTAACTTTTGGTAGATAGACAGAGGCATCAGATTGATACTGGCTCCTAAATCACATAGGGCTCTACCAAAGAACATATTTCCAATAGTGCATGGTATGGTAAAACTCCCGGGATCCTTGAGCTTGGGGGGTAATTTCCTCTGAATAATTGTACTACATTCCTCAGTTAAGGCCACCGTTTCATAATCTTCCAATTTTCTCTTCCTCGAGTGGATATCCTTTAAAAACTTCACATAACTTGGAATTTTCTCTAAACCATCTGCGAAAGGAATGTTGATCTGAAGTTTCTTAAAAACCTCAAGAAATTTGGCAAATTGTTTATCGAGTTTTTGATTTTGGAACCTCTGAAGAAAAGGTACTGGTGGTCTAACTAGAAGGGATGTAGTGGTAACAAGAGTAGCATCAGAGTACGATGAAGGCTGTGAAGTAGAAGAAGGTATAGATGAAGAAGCACTTAACTTGGATTCCTTTGCAGCTTGATCTTTAGGTTCTTGCTCTTTCTGAGCTGCTTCGTTAGAACTTAGGGATTCTTCAACTATGGGCTGTTCAAGTCTGGACTTAACTTGTGGATCATCTAACTCTTTACCGCTTCTAAGGGTCATGGATTTAACATGTTCCTTACCATCCCTTTGCCTAACAGGATTAGCTTCAGTGTTACTAGGAAGGGTCCCTTGAGGACATTGGCTAAGAGCATTTGCTATTTGTCCTACCTGAACCTCTAAGTTCTTAATTGAGGCAGCTTGATTTTGCAAGATCGTTGCGAACATCTCCTCTAATGTGGGCTTCTTCTCAACTGCTGATGCTGATGCAAGTACGTGCTATGATTGCATAGGTGGTGGTTGATGAAAGTGGGATGGATGAGAATGATTAGGTGGATGATGTGGATACTGAGGTGGTGGGTTGTGAGGAAATTGATGTTGTGGTGGTACCTGAACCGATGGGGTTTGAAAACCAGGGGGTCCTACTGGTCTAGAATTAGAACTTTGCCCTTGGTTTTGGCTCCAAGAAAAGTTAGGATGATTCCTCCACCCTGGATTATAGGTGTTTGAAAAAGGGTTGTTCTGTTGCTTAAGGGGAGAAACATACTGAACTGATTCTAAGTTGAGCAGACACCTATCTAGAGAGTGGGTACCAGTACACAGATTACAAAAGATAAAAGGACTTTAGACAGAAAACACAGGGTTAGCATTGGTGGAAGGATTATGTTGGGTACTGAGTGACTCTACCTTCTTTGTAAGATTGGCAATTTGAGAAGTCAAGGTAGATAGCGTGTCGAGCTCATAAATACCCACCGACTTCTTTGACAATTGCCTCATCGAGGACCATAGATAGTTGTTAGCCACCATCTTGTCCAAGAGCTCGTAAGCTTCCTCCTCTGTTTTACACATTAGTGCTCCACCCGTAACAGCGTCAACAATAGTCCTATTCTGGCTTGTAAGTCCGTTGTAGAAGGTCTGGACTTGCAACCACAAAGGTAGGCCATGGTGAGGGCAGTTCCTAAGAAGCTCCTTATATCGTTCCCATGCTTCGTAAAGAGATTCAGAGTCAAACTGGGCAAAGGAAGATATATCGTTATAGAGTCTGGCTATTTTAGAGGGAGGGAAAAACTTGGCTAGAAATTTGTGGGCTAACTCGTCCCATGTAGAAATGGATCCTAGAGGCAGGGAGTTCAACCAGTGTCTCGCCCTATCCCTAAGTGAGAAGGGGAATAATCTAAGCCTAAGCGCATCATCAGACAATCCATTGTGCTTAAACGTGTTGCACAGGTCCAAGAATTGCCCAAGGTGAGCATGTAGGTCGTCGTGCGGAAGCCCATTGAACTGCAGAGAGGTCTAGATCATCTGGAGGATGGAAGGCTTAATTTTAAAATTATTAGCAAGGACAGCTTGTGGCCTACTTCCGGTATAATATCCTCCAATCGTCGGGACCGCATAATCTCCAATGGTCCTGATTTCCCTATTTTATGCCATCGTGTTTTGCAACGGAGCTATAAATTTCCTAGAATCCTTTCGAATTTTCCTAAGAGTTCGTTTAATTTCAGGATCTAGAGGAAAGCAATCAAAACTCTTGGCTCTATGCATGCAAACATCAAAAAGTCCTTAGAAATTTTGTTTTTCAAGTTTTTAATTTTTTCAATTTTTTTAATTAATTAATTATGAGAAAATTTAACTAACCTAAATATGGCTCTAAATATTTACAACCTAAATATTTACAACCTAGAATTACACATAAGCATAATTTCACCTATATTAATTAACGACTAAATAAAACTTCCCCGAAAACGGCGCCAAAAACTTGGTACGCCCTGGACGTATTATCCGCAAGTGCACGAATCGTACAAGTAATAATGGGATTTGAGTCCCGAATTATCGTCCCACAGAGAAGTTGATTAGCTTAATTAACTACTGGTTAGTCTTACCCTAAGTATATCCCAGCAAATTATGAAGTTTAGTGATGGGTGATCTACTAGGCTAATTAAAATTACTGGAAAATAATAGAATAATAAAACCTATAAACTAAATAATGAAACCGAGCTAAAAGTTACTTACAGAGCTCCACGCAATTAGAACAGTTAAAACTAATTAAGGCAGTTAAAATAAAATGCAAAAATGAAAATAAAGAAACAAGATTAATTAAACTAAAATTAAACAAACTTACAATGCAATTAAACTACTTAATCAAAATGCAAATTAAGCTAACTCAAGATTTACAGAAATAGAATCCTAAAATAAATCAAGAAATTAACTACAAATCTAAAAGTCTAAAATATTAACTCTAAATTAATCCTAACTATTACTAATTACTAACTTAACAATAAAATCTAATTAATGCATGATAAATATTTTTGTGATTTTTCAAATGAAAATTCAACAATGAATAAAATGATTTTAATCTAAGTGAAAACTAAATACAAATCATACAATACTAAACTCAAATTAAGTCTTAAAACATATAATATAAAATGAACTATTAACTAAAAATTAAGACTAAAAATTAAATTAACAAACTAAAACACTAGAACTAATCTAAATTAACAACTAATAAAAGGAGCAATAAAAGTGCAATAAACATCAAATTGTAAAGAGGCAATAGCCAAACGTGGCCTTAGACAACATTAAAACCAAGTGGTCCCGATACGTCATTGTACATGTCTTCTTTGCTGCAATTTCATTTTCATTCTCTGCTGCACACGTCCTCTGCACTCAGCTCTCGGTTCTGGCCAGTCCTCTGCTCCTGCCGTGCTGCTGCTCCCAGCTGCTGTCCGCTTACTGCTGTTGCTGCAATGCATTGCATGCCCAGCTCACTCCCGCGTCTGTCCTCCACTGCAGTACCAACAGTATTGTCCCGAACATGATCATTCACCGCGTCTTGCCCCTCCAGATGTTGCTCACGGTTTTGTCCTCATTCTCGGCTCTGCAACATCAAGCTAGATGATAGCTTACTACTATTCATGCTTCATCGTCATCTTTTACCCATTCCTGGTACCGAGAGCTTCCTTAAAGAATTTGCAAACAATACAACAAATAAAATGTGATGAGCAGTGGTAGGGTATAGAAACGGAGCTAAACAGAGGACAAATATGAATTTAACTTGCTGCCAAGAATGAAACTATGCTCCTACGAATTACTTCTTGAGACTCTATACCGGAAAGCTTACCCTATCCTTGTCACTAACCATCGGCAAGCAACAAATGGACTACAACAATCATGCTGGAATAACTATGCAGTAAATGAAATGGATTAAGGAATAAAAGACAATGCATTAAACAAAAATTGGAAGCTACTCTAAATGCAGTCAAGAACCGAGACATGAAGTTCATGCAAATAAGAATGAAATAAAGAAAAGAAAGAACAAGAAAGCATAGCAAAACATGAGATTATAACCGAGAGAAAATATATGAAACAAACAAAACAACAATTGAAATTACACTCTCAAACCCGTAGGTTCATCAACGTGAAAAATCATCATCATCGGCTTGCTCTAATTCCAGCTCTTAATGCCATGGTTCCACATTACCTTTGATGTGGAACAATGCCTAGCATTTGCCCACATCAAAGCACCAAAACCAAGTAGCATAGATGAAGGAGTAGTTAAGGTACCGAATTTACAAAGAAAGCAACCCGAGAGCAAGAAAAAAAATAAAGATTGATCAAAACAAAAACAATAACAGTTAAGGAAAATCGAGAGTTAGAAAAAAAAAAGAGGCAATTACTTTCCATTAACTTTCATTGAATCAAATGCAAAGGAAATAATCTTTGATAATGTGAAATACAAATAAACGAGCAAGGGAATGAAAAACTTCATAAAAACATTAAGAAAGTTGCCATGAACAGTAAAATTGTTTGTTGGAAAAAGAAACCATTCGGAAATTTAAAACAAGGAAAGCTTCAAAATTAACCTAAAAGCTACTCTACCCTAAATTACATCTACTCCTAAATTACTCTACACTACTCCTACCCTATACTACTTAATTTTTCAATTGCCATCATATTCTATTTATATACACACTTAGGGGTACAATGGTAATTTTTTCATCCTAGATGAGCTGGCATTGTTTGGCTACTTGTCTTCCTTTGATTTGCTGCAGAGTAGATATTCCACATCATCAGTCTTTTTGTCCAATTGGTTGTGCGATGTGGCCCGGCGTGTGTCTTCCAGAGGGTTGGTACTGTGTCTGTCGATCTTATTATTTCGGAGCAATTAAAAATCGGACACCTGGCATCATGCGTGTCCAGATGACTGGTGATTCGGTTTGCAAATTGAAAGTGGTTCAGTCTCCTTTAGCCCATTTTCAGCCCAATTTTGACTGAAACCTCTAAGTTTCATCTGGATTTAATTTATCTGTACATTAAAGAATTTTAATTAAATGAAGGGGATTATTAATAAAATAATATGGGGATTAAATAAATAATTAGAAATTTAAGCACAAATAATTCTGTTAAAAATAGAATTGTTAACTACCTAGAATGCAAAGGAACAATTATGACCTAGAATGAGTCTAGTGTGAGAAAGTGAAATGTATTAGAATTAATGATGAATGGGATATCTTAAGGTGATCATGGTGTTGTGAGTATGATTTTAAGATGGTGTTATGGAGTGAATTGTAAGACTTACCCAAAAAAAAAGAGTAAAATGTGTATTTAAGGCATTGGGTAAAATGCGTTAATGAATGAGAGGGTACGGGTAGAGTATTTCACATCAAGTCCTAAACAAGTAACTAAGTGAGTTACTAGATAAATTGATTGGAAATGGCTTGATGTTGGCTAAATGCAAAAATGGGCCAAACTTAACGAAATATGCTCAATGAAATATATTGACTAGTTGAAGTCAAAATGTGGGTTAGCAACATTAACTCAAGTGATTGGTGAATGATTTACAGCTCCCAAGGATACACCGGAGCAAGTTAAACCAAAAGCGCGAGAAACGTAAAGGATGAGAGTCATTTCCAAGTAAATCGAGGTAAGGGAATTATGTGGACTCTTAGAGATATCTGTGCGCATTATGTTTTCTAGAATGCATGTGGTAATAGGAAATGAAATGGGAGTTTGAAGGGCAAGAGTTGGGTTTTGAAGGGCAAGAGTTGGATTTTGATGAAATGTGCAAGAAAACAAAAGCATGATGCTTTAAAAATCTTGTTTTGTTGCTTTTTAGCAAGTGATGGGTAGGTTGGCTGACATTTGAAATGATTTACAAAAGAAATGATTTGCAAAGGAAATGATTTGATTTTGTTTATAACTATGCTTTGCAAAGAATTGAGCCACCTACATGGATTTCATGAGAATGAAAGCGTGCTAGAGTATGACTCTCACGAAATTTGATGTGTTTTATACTCATGAGTGTTAGAGCTTAGCTCGCACTAGTTTTCACATGGATTTCTATAATTTTGTGTCAGAGCTTAGCTCACACAGACTTTATATTGGTTTTGACATGGTGCTGGAGCATAGCTCTCATTAGATGTCCACCATACTTGTTACTGTGCTTGAGATTACTTGTAAGACCCGATTTTAATTAAACACGAAATGAAAATGCAAAAGGATTGAAATGGAATTTTTGAACATGTACAAGGGTAAAATAGTCAAAAGATCAAAATTTGATATTTATCGTGACAAGAAAATTTAATTAAAAAATATAGGATTAAGAAATCTTAATCAATAACGAAGAAATAATTAAATTTCGGGTTAAATTGATCAAGATATGAATTTGTAAGAATTAATCAAAATTTTTGGCTCGAAAAATGACCCTGATAATATTAGAAAAATATACCGAAAAAGGTAAAATAGGACTGATAAATTCATTTAGAGATTAAATGAATTTAATATGATATTTTTAAATATTTTGAGAAACTTTAATATTATTTTAATGATTAAAATAATATTAAAATAAATTACAAATAATAAAATAAAGTAAAAAAAATGAAACGAAATTGGAAATCTGGAAAGGAATATTGGGGAGAGAGAAGTGAAATAAAACAGCTGAAACCGAGGGAACCAAATCCCTCCGATCTGAAGACCATCGGCGGGTCTGAGGGGCCGACGAGGGTCGACGAAGGCAGGCCGACATCGGGCGAACCACCATCGACCGCAATGCGCCGTGGAGACGTCGAAATCAGGAGATCGACGAAGGAATAGCCGCGGGAGAGAAGCTTCGATCGACGGCCATCGGCGCCGATTTGGCCCAACCCGAGGCTCGATTATGGAAGCCTAGGCGATGGCGTGTCGAACGGCGGTGGTGAGGCACCGGGAACCGACTGGACTGCGATGGAATGACCAAATGATGCCTAAACCAGTATGATCGGTTCAGCTCAGTGAGGGTAAGCTGAACCGGATTGGACCGGTTTAGCCAAAAAGAAAAGAAAACAAAACAAAAAAAGAAGGAAAGAAAAAGAGGAAAAGTTGAGAAAAATTTCAGTGATGCAATCGAGCTACGGGTAAGTCGGTAAGCGATCAAAATTGACCGATTTAAATTTTAGAATATTTAATTTGATTAATATCCAACCGAAAATTTACCCAAAAAAATATTTAATTATGTAGTCGACAATTGACGTCAAACGAGAGCTCGAGATAACCTCGATTTGCGTACTATCATGGAATCTCTAGTAAGTAACCCTTATTTACAGTAATTTGCATCGTTATACGTGTTAAAAATTTACCGCATAAATTACGAATTTAATTTTCGCATTAAATGAATTATATTCTGGAAATTGAGATAAATTGTCATAAATAATTAAATAAGCTATTCGAGAGTTTAGAACGAGGTCCAATAACTACTGATAGGTGAGCCCAATAGGCCTCAATGATGTGAATAGTAAGTGAAAAACAGGCTTAAGGCCGATTAAGGTCCATTATGGTACAATCGGGCTCAATATGGGTAAACGGGCCCAATGATTTAAATTAAGCCCAGAAAATATGAAATAAAGTTAATTGTATTGTATTTGACCTGATGAATATATATTCGCAGTTTCAGAGATTGGATTCGGAGTAAATTGAACTGCGTGACGAGACATCAGTGGAAAGGTCAAACTGTACAAAAAATGAGGTAAGGGAATTGTGTGAGTTGCTAGGGTAGCTATGCGTATTTTAATAGCATTTCTGTACACTGAATATGTATGTATAAACTGTTAGGTCCTAAAAATGGTTTAAAGATTTTAAGGACTCGAAATAGGTAAAGTCTATTTTACCCCTATTAAGGGAAGTCACCTAAGGATGGTGAAAGTATGACATGCATGAAATGCATGATTTAAGGAACTTTCTGAATTAAGGAATTTTATTGGTTTTAATCAAAGAAAATCGATAGATTGGCCAGTAATTGCTTAAATTTCACAAGATAACACTACGTAGGTGTTATTTATATTTAAATGAAATTTCTTTGGAAAATGGGCCAACTATCAAGTTTATATGTAAACAGATAGTGCCAGCACATAGCTCATACTATATCTGCGTTTGTGAGTGTGCATAAATGTGCTTGAGCGGTTGCTTGCACCGATTTATGTGACATCGTATGCATGAAATGTGTTAGAGAGGTTGCTCGTACTGATTTTTATTCTTGTGAAATGCATGAGAAGTGTTAAAGCTTAGCTCGCACTTTGTTTTGACATGTTTTGACCTGATATGCATAAAAAGGTGCTGGAGCGATTGCTCACACTAGTTTTTATGATTTGACATGCATGAGAGATGCTGGAGCTTAGCTCGCATCCAGTTTTGATATGAGAATAGCATAAAAGTCGTGCTGGAGTGTAACTCGCACGAGATTTGATTAAATTATGCATAAAGCCGTGCTAGAGTGTAACTTGCACGAGATTTGATTTACTTGAGCATTCATTTGTGCTGGAGCTTGCTCGCACGAAGTTTTATATGGTTTTATAACCCATTTTAAAGTCGTACTGGAGTTTTTCTCGTACGAGGTTTTAACTGAGTTTTTATGCATATCCGTACTAGAGCATTGCTCATACTTGGATTTTACTTGAATATATAATTATTTTAAGTCGTACTGGAGCACTGCTCGTACTCAGATTTCATTAATTTCTATGAAACCGTGCTAGAGCTTCGCTCGCACGAGATTTTCTGATATCATGAATATGCATGGAGCCGTGCTAGAGCTTCGTTCGTACAGGGATTTATATTACATGCATATAGCCGTGTTGGAGCCTTCTGCAGACTGTGTATCACAGTGAGATGATATGCTCACACGTGCATACTGAGACTGAGATGATATGAGTGGATAAGACCTATTGCAGGCACCCCTGACTGAGCTTGGGTTCATGGAGTACGTTGTACCGTGGGGATTGTTGGAGTGGAGTAGCATTAGCCACGAGGCAGCAAGCCTTGCCCTCGTAATCCTGATGTTATGTTGTTCTGGCGGGTAGGACCGACCCACTTCCAGATTCAGGTGTGATACCCCGCACACTAAGTACCATGTTGCCAAGGATCACGAGGTTATAGCCATAGTCCTATGTTGTTACTGATAGTCATCTACATGTCTCACATGATATAACTATTGGTCGATAGACCAGGGTGGACCCGAGGGAGGGGTCAGGCCCCCGATTTTATAATTTTATGATATGTCACCATGAAAGAAGGGTGGTTTTATAACCGAAGTTTATAATGAATTTTAATGGATTGCTTTATGAGTTTGGAATTGAATTTTGAGATGCTTAACCCTTTTGGGTTATTTTATACTGTGTTTTAAATAAAATGATTTAAATGCAGTAGCATGATGAGTTTTCCATGCTTTAATGATAAATTCATGAAATGATTGTATCTCATGATTTGTTTTATATCGCATGAAATATTGCATGATTTTGATTTAATTCATGCTAAGTATGATTTAATGATGTCACATAAAATGTTATTGATACATGATTTCGATATGCACGAATAGTTTTATAAACTAAGTCATTGATGAAATACATGATTTGTGCTTGAGATTTTAATGAAAAGAAATGGATTTTAAGGGCATGGCATTATGAGCATGTAGATTGTGGAGCTATCTACTTACTTGCACAATTGCCTTACTGAGCATGTGGTTTGCTTACCCCCTTATTTTTCATCTTTTTAGAGCACTCACAGTAATTAATAAGCGGCTGAGGACTTGCATGCTTGGTATCCGCTGCTTCCCATCGAGAGTCAAGTATACACATTTGTATGGTTTTGTATCTAAATATGTAATGCACAGTACTGTAAACGGATATGATGTCGGGGATGTAGTGTTATAAATACCATTGTGTATGTATTTAATTAAAGTCAAAGGATAGTAAACTCTTATATATGAATGTGAATGTGGAAATGGAATGGTAAATAGGTGAGAGGTGACTAACACCAAATCATAGCTCAACTGTTTGTAGGATGGTCACGATGAGAGAAATGTAAGAATTAAAAAATAAACGAAAAAGTGAAAAATTTACTCTGATTTTTAGGTTATTTGGGTCGTGACAGGTTTAATGGTATCAGAGCTTAAGTTGGCCTGATATGAGTCGGTGTTAGTGGTTAAGGAAGTTTACATACCCATGTACTGTGCATTGTTTAGATACAATTATGTATATCAAAATGGAATTGCAGCTAAGAATTTGGTTTTAAATGCAAGAATAGACTCATTTACTGATAGCCGCTATGGTAGAGGGGCAAGTACACGAGCTTGAGGCAGTAGTGGTAGGCCTGAGAGTCGTACTGAGTCGGCACATGAGACTCGAGATGAGATTGAAGTGGAGGCTGATGTTAAGTATGCCCCACAGAGTCCGACAGAGAGATCGGACAGAGTCCGACAAAGAGACCGGATAATATTGAGACACGCTTCGCGAGGTTAGAGCAGAGTGTGGAGAATATTATGCGAGCTAATTGCTCAGAGTATGCATGAGATTTAAGGGCGAGTTGGAGCATTTATGAAAGTTCGCTCGACCCATCTTAAGAGTTAGACATCCAGATTGGACATGAGAACATAATTCTAGATGTATTCTGGTGACAGAATATCCCGGACACTACTTAAAGAAAATTACAGATAAAATTCTTTACTCTGACCCAGAGGAACTGGTTGATTTACGAATATGAAACTCAGTTTATATTTCTGGGCAGATATGGCTCCGACATTATGAACAGTGAGAGTCGAAATATCTGAAAGTTCATGGAAGGGCTCAAATTGTCAATTAGAGTCCAATTGGGCCATTTGATATCACTACCTATGTCGAGGCAGTGCGCAGACTATAGTTGTGTGAATAAGATCATGAGTTGCATGCCTATGAGATTGGGAAAGGTAATAAGGGCTGAAATATAGACAAAAAGAGAATAGAGAATGACAGAGATGTCAGAACGGAAAAAAGGTAGTTTGGTAAAAACTTAGAGCTGTTGAGTCATAGGGTAAGATGTTTGATAAACCCCAGTGTATCTAATTTCAATACTTTTGAGGGGTATTATGATTTGAGGACCCGATCTGCTCCGTAGCAGTTAACCAGTGTAGCAGAGTAGCAGCATAGCAGTAAGCAGTGTGAACAGTGTAGGATGTGTGGTAGATACTACGAAAATAAGATGTTGGACGAGGGCGAGTGTATGCCTTGGATCAGGACACTACTGATGTTTCATCTGATGTGGTGGAAGATACCACACTGATTGTGAATAATGAAGTAATTATTTTAATTGATCCTGGTGCCACGTATTTATTCATACCGCCTTCAGTTGCTTATAAGCTAGTGAAAGATATGAAGCATGTACCCTTAGGCAAGATGATGATAATTAGCTGATTATCACTAACTGAATATGGGTATAGGGATTATAAGTTGAAAACGGGGGAAACAAGGGATATGTCAGCTGATTTTATTCAATGTAATATGAATAATTTTGAAGTAATATTTAAGAATTGATTGATTCGGCTGCAAACTATGATGCTAAGATAGCTATCTTAAGATAGTGATGTTTTCACCCCTGAAAAGTTTATTGTAAGTTTTAATAAGTAATGAAAGAGTTTGTTATAAGTGATATATGAAAGGAGATAAGCTTTAAGATGTGATAAATCCTGAATACGATATATATTGGAATAAGAGGCGTATGCAAGGTAAGGATATTTTTTATATGTAGTGAATATAAATTGTGACCAAGGATAAGGGGTGGATATATCTACACCCAGTCCATGTGGTCAAGTCTGAGGAATTAATAAAGGTATTTCAAAATATCTCCCCACCTGAAGATTTGACAGCATCTAGAAGCGCACACATAACCTATAAATTGAAATCGATAGTTGTAAAATATACACTTAAAATTTGGGTACCTTTATTGGTACGATAAAGAAATATAGAATTTGATTAATCATGAAGTTTTAAAAATTAAAATTTTTATAAAAGCCGTTAATATAAGAAAAAGAAAATGACGTGGGTTAGTATCTTGAACGGAAGCGATTTCGAAATGACATTATACGTTTATGCGTACGTAGGTCAAGGATATGGGTGATTGAAATATTGAGTGGAACTCAACTACGATAAGGTATTTAAACTTTACCTGGATCGATTGGTTGTCATCTTTAGCGATGATATTATGATGTATTCGAAGTCCAAGGAAGAGCATTAGTAGCAACAAGAAACTGTCTTAAAGACGAGTTGTTAAGAGTTTCTCGAAATGGGCTGCTCAGTTGATACATCTTGTTCGAAAAAGATTATATGTCAGTAGGATGATAAATATGAAAGTAGCTTTGGTGAGTTTTGGTATATTGAAGTAATAAACTGACCACCATAATTATTCTCACCATACCCAACAGCTCAAGAGGTTTCAGTGTGTATGGATACCTCAAAATAAGGATTGGGCTGTGTATTGATGTAAAATGGGAAGATAGTCGTTTATAGATCTAGTTAGTTCAAGGACTATGAGAGAAACTATCCGACCCATAATTGAGAGTTGGCAGCCGTAGCGTTTACACTAAAAGTATGGCGCCACCACTTAAATGGTAAGAAATTTCGAGTATGCACTAATTATAAAAAGCCCCGAGTATCTGTTTTCACAGAAAGAGTAGAATATGAGATAACCAAGAGGGTTAGAGCTTCTAAGGATTATGATTGTGAACATTGTACCACCCAGGAAAGGCTAATGTAATGGCTGATGTCTTAAACAGAAAGAGCCTTGGGATGGTATCACATATGATGGTTAGGGAGCGTGAGCTGCTAGAGCAGTTGTGAGCCTTAGTAGTGATGTGATCCCTTCTGATGATGACGGTGATTGTGTGATAGCTAGCCTAAGGTTAGAACCAGATTTGAGTGATCGGATTTGCCAGGCTTAGCGTGATGATAGGCATGGTGTCGATAGTGTGGGTCAGATTCAGAAGGGTATAGTGACAGAGTTCACAGTGAGTGATGATGACTTACAGAGGTTCAGAGATAGTATAAGTGCTCCCCAGGACCACAGTTGCTGAGATAGTGTTATTGTCAGAAACTCACTCTTCGAGATATAAAATGCATTCGAGAAGTAATAAATATATCGGAATCTCTAAAAAGGGTATTGTTGGTTAGGTCTAAAAAGAGACATTGTAGAGATTATGGAGAAGTGTCTCGTATGTCAGCAGATTAAGGTAGAGTACTAGAAGTTGCAGGGTTATTGCAGCCTCTACCTATATTAACATGGAAAAGAGAACAAGTTACCATGAATTTTTTGATGGGTTATAGAGGACCCGAATGAATCACGAGGCTATCTGGTGATAGTCGATAGATTGATTAACTCTACCCACCTTTTGGCTAACGAAATCCCTAGATACTCTAAGTGTGTAGGCGAAACTATGTGTATAGAATATTGTGAAACATTATTTAGCGTTCCAGTGAGCGTGATGCCAGATAGGGATTCCTGCTTCACTTCCCACTTTTGGAAACGTTTTTCAGGAAGCTATGAGAACCCGACTGAGTGTTAGCACAGCTTTCTGTCCTCAGACAGATGGTCAGTTAGAGAGGACTGTACAGGTTCTGGAGGATGTGATGAGAACGGGTGCCATTGATTTTATAAGCTCCTGGGATGATCAGTTGTTACTAATCGAATTCGCCAATAATGACAGTTGTCACTTGAGTATCGGGATGACTTTATATGAGGCATAGTATGGCCGTAGGGATTGTTCCCCGATTTGGATAAGAAGAAATGGGTGACAGATAGAGAATTGCTTTCGAAATTGGTAAGACAAACCTCTGAGGATCTTCAGTTGATTTGTGAGAGATTAAGAACACCTCAGAGCAGACAAAAAAGACTATGCTAACAAGAGACAGGAAATCATTGGAATTCACCGAGGGTGAATCAGTATTGTTGGAGTTATATGTCCTAAAGGCATAAGGACATAACAAGATTCAGAAAGAGATTGGACAAAGTGGGATACAAGGCCTGTAGGTTGACGTTACCACTTGAATTAGCAGGCATCCACAATGTGTCCCATCTGTTGATGTTTCAGAAATATTATACGGACCCAGCATATGTAATCAGATATGAGCTCCAACGGTTTAGCTCAATGAAAGTATAACGTATGAAATCGATTCGGGTATTAGACGGAAGGAGAAAGTGTTGAGGTTTAAGATGATCTCCCTAGTTAAGTCCTTTGGTAGTATTACACTCCGAAAAAAGGCATATGAGAATTAAAGAGTATGAAGCGATAGACATACCCGGAGTTGTTTATAGACGCATTTGACTTGGTTATAATTTGGAGGAGCAAATTTCTTAAGTGGGGGAGATTGTAAGACCCGATTTTAACTAAACACGAAATAAAAATGCAAAAGAATTGAAATGGAATTCCCGAACACGTGCAAGGGTAAAACAGTCAAAAGACTGAAATTCGGTATTTATCGTGACAAGAAAATTTAATTAAAAAAATGGGATTGAGAAATCTTGATCAATAATGAAGAAATAATTAAATTTCGGATTAAATTGATCAAGATATGAATTTATAGGAATTAATCAAAATTTTTACCTCAGAAAATGAGCCTGAAAATATTAGAAAAATATACCGAAAATGCTAAATCGGACTGATAAATTCATTTACGGATTAAATGAATTTAATATGATATTTTTAGATACTTTGGAAAATTTTAATATTATTTTAATGATTAAAATAATATTAAAATAAATTATAAATAATAAAATAAAGTAAAAAAACGAAACGAAATTGGAAATCTGGAAAGGAATATCGGGGACAGAGAAGAGAAACAAAGCAGCTGAAATTGAGGGAACCAAATCCCTCCGATCAGACGACCACCGGCAAGTCTGAGGGGCCGACAAGGGCCGACGAAGGCAGGCCGATATCAGGTGAACCACCATCGGCCGCAATGCACCATGGAGATACCGAAATTAGGAGTCGACGGAGGAATAGCCGCGGGAGAGAAGCTTCGATCGGTGGCCATCGAGGTCGATTTGGTCCAACCCGAGGCCCAATTGTGGAAGCCCAGGCGATGGCGCGTCGAACAGCGGTGGTGAGGCACCAGGAACTGACCGGACGGTGATGGAATGACCAAATGATGCCTGAACCGGTACGGTTGGTTCAGCGCAGTAAGGGTAAGCTGAACCGGACCGGATCGGTTTAGCCAAAAAGAAAAGGAAAAAAAAGAAAGAAAAAGGAAAGAAAAAGAGAAAAAATTGGGAAAAATTCTAGTGATACAATCGAGCTACGGATAAGTCGATAAGCGGTCGAATTGACCGATTTAAATTTTGAAATATTTAATTTGATTAATATTCGACTGGAAATTTACCCGAAAAAAATATTAAATTGTGTAGCTCGACAATTGACGTCAAACAAGAGCTCGAGACAACCTCGATTTGCATACTATCATGAAATCTCGCGTAAGTAACCCTTATTTACGACAATTTACATCGTTATGCGTGTTAAAAATTTACCGCATAAATTACGGATTTAATTTTCGCATTAAATGAATTATATTTTGGAAATTTAGATAAATTGTCGTAAATAATTAAATAAGCTATTCGAGAGTTTAGAACGAGGTCCAATAAATACTGATGGGCCTAGTGAGCCCAATAGGCCTCGATGACGTGAATAGTAAGTGAAAAACGGGCTTAAGGTCGATTAAGGCCCATTATGGTACAATCGGGCTCAATATGGGTAAACGGGCCCAATGATTTAAATTAAGCCCAGAAAATATGAAATACAGTTAATTGTATTGTATTTGACCTGATGAATATATATCCGCAGTTTCGGAGATTGGATTCGGAGCAAATCGGACTGTGTGATGAGACATCAGTGGAAAGGTCAGACTGTACAGAAAAATGAGGTAAGCGAATTGTGTGAGTAGCTAGAGGTAGCTACGCGTATTTTAATAGCTTTTCTGTACACTGAATATGTATGTTTAAATTGTTATTGTATAAAGGTCCTAAAAATGGTTTAAAGATTTTAAGGACTCGAAATAGGTAAAGTCTATTTTACCCCTATTAAGGGAAGTCACCTAAGGATGGTGAAAGTGTGACATGTATGAATTGCATGATTTAAGGAACTTTTTGAATTAAGGAATTTTATTGGTTTTAATCAAAGCAAATCGATAGATTGGCCAGTAATCGCTTAAATTTCACAAGATAACACTACGTAGGTGTTATTTATATTTAAATGAAATTTCTTTGGAAAATGGGCCAACTATCAAGTTTATATGGAAACAAATAGCGTCGGCACATAGCTCGCACTAAATCTGCGTTTTTAGTATGCATAAATGTGCTTGAGCGGTTGCTTGCACCGATTTGTGTGACATCATATGCATGAAATGTGCTAGAGCGGTTGCTCGTACTGATTTTTATTCTTGTGAAATACATGAGAAGTGCTGGAGCCTAGCTCACACTGTGTTTTGACATGTTTTGACTTCTTTTGACCTGATATGCATAAAAAGGTGCTGGAGCGATTGCTCGCACTAGTTTTTATGATTTGACATGCATGAGAGATGCTGGAGCTTAGCTCGCATCCAGTTTTGATATGATAATTGCATAAAAGTCGTGCTGGAGTGTAACTCGCACGAGATTTGATTAAATTATGCATAAAGTCGTGCTAGAGTGTAACTCACACGAGATTGGATTTACTTGAGCATTCATTTGTGCTGGAGCTTGCTCGCACGAAGTTTTATATGGTTTTATAACTCATTTTAAAGTCGTACTGGAGTTTTTCTCGTACGAGGTTTTAACTGAGTTTTTATGCACATCCGTACTAGAGCATTACTCGTACATGGATTTTACTTGAATATATAATCATTTTAAGTCATACTGGAGCGCTGCTCGTACGCAGATTTCATTAATTTCTATGAAACCGTGCTAGAGCTTAGCTCGTACGAAATTTTTTGATATCATGAATATGCATGGAGCCGTGCTAGAGCTTCGCTTGCACAGGAATTTATATTACATGCATATAGCCGTGTTGGAGCCTCCTGTAGACTGTGTGTCACAGTGAGATGATATGCTCACACATGCATACTGAGACTAAGATGATATAGGTGGATAAGACCTATTGTAAACATCCCTGACTGAGCTTGGGTTCACGGAGTACGTTGTACCGTGTATGTCACGCGGAGTACGCTAGACCGTGGGGATTATTGGAGTGGAGTGTCATTAGCCACGAGGTAGCAAACCTTGCCCTTACAATCCTGATGTTATGCTGTTCTGGCAGGTAGGACCAACCCACTTCTCATTTCAGGTGTGATACCCCGCACACTAGGTACCGTGTTGTCAGGGATCACGAGGTTATGACCATAGTCCTATGTTGTTACTGATAGTCATCTACATGTCTCACATGATATAACTATTGGTCAATATACCAGGGTAGACCCGAGAGAGGGGTGAGGCCCCCGATTTTATGATTTTATGATATGTGACCCTAAAAGAATGGTGGTTTTATAACCAAAGTTTATAATGAATTTTAATGAATTGTTTTATGAGTTTGGAATTGAATTATGAGATGCTTAACCCCTTTGGGTTATTTTATACTGCGTTTTAAATGAAATGATTTAAATGCAGTAGCATGATGAGTTTTCCATGCTTTAATGATAAATTCATGAAATGATTGTATCTCATGATTTGTTTTATATCGCATGAAATATTACATGATTTTGATTTAATTCATGGTAAGTATGATTTAATGATGTCACATAAAATGCTATTGATACATGATTTCGATATGCACTAATAGTTTTATAAACTAAGTCATTGATGAAATACATGATTTGTGCTTGAGATTTTAATGAAAAGAAACGGATTTTAAGGGCATGGCATTATGAGCATGTAGATAGTGGAGCTATCTACTTACTTGCATAATTGCCTTACTGAGCATGTGGTTTGCTTACACCCCTTATTTTCCATCTTTTCAGAGCACTCACAGTAATTAGTAAGTGGCTGAGGACTTGCATGCTTGGGATCCGCTGCTTCCCATCGAGAGTCAGGTATACACATTTGTATAGTTTTGTATCTAAATATGTAATGCACAGTACTGTAAACGGATATGATGTCGGGGATGTAGTGTTATAAATACTATTGTGTGTGTATTTAATTAAAGTCAAAGGATAGTAAACTCTTATATATGAATGTAAATATGGAAATGGAATGGTAAATAGGTGAGAGGTGACTAACACCGAATCATAGCCCAACTGTTTGTAGGATGGTCACGATGAGAGAAAGGTAAGAATTAAATAATAAACGAAAAAGTGAAAAATTTACTCTGATTTTTAGGTAATTTGGTTCGTGACATTACTCGCACACGATTTTATGACATGTTGATAGCCGTGCTAGGAGCTTTGGGTAGACTGGGTGTCGCACCGATTAAATAGGCTCGCAGGTGCTTTTTGAGATGTGGCGTGGTATGATGTGTTGATATGGGTCCACGGAGTACGCTGTACCGTGGAGGTAGCATGGAGTACATTGTACCGTGTTGAGATTGTGATATGTCCTCTTTGGACGATGTATAGATCTGCTATGGACTAGCGGGTTGGATGTGACCCACCTTCCGTGCGGAAGTAGATAGAAGTGATACCCCGCACACCTGATCAGTATAGCCTGAGATCACAGAGGATATAGCCATAGTCCTAGAGGATATTTCCCTGTTATATTGCCTATCTCACATGTCTCTTATTTTTGAATGATCCATGTTTTGAAATGTATTGTGAGTCAAGACAGTCCGAGCGAGGGGCTGAGTCTGGACAAACGTTGATTTTATTGAGATGAAATAGCATGATTTGCTTGAGAAAGTATGATAATGGCTTTAAAGTGCACTGATGCATGATGATTTTCCGTGCCTTATTTGTGAAATACGCATGATGGTTTTCCATGCTTTGAATTTGATTTGTGCACTGAATTCATTAGCATGATTTGCTTTACATGCCATTAACACACGCATGAATTAATGCTTTTGAGGTGTGAATGAGAAATTGTATGGTTTTGAGCATGGCATCACGATCACGTAGATAGTACAGTATCTACTTGTTCGCATGATTGCCTTACTAAACGTGTTGTTTACTCACCCCCCTTATTTTTCCCTCTCTACAGAGCATTGAGTATAGACTGAGGGTGATTGGAGGTTTCGTTTGTACCGCTGCATCCCATCACGAAAGGTATACACACTTGTATAATTTTGTATCTAAACTTTCCATAGCACATGAGAATTTTGAATATAATCATTGGGGATGTAAAGTAATGTAAACACATGTAAATAGCAACTCTGATTTATTTATACAAGTGTTCACTTCTAAATTTTAATGCAAATTAAATTATTATGGTTGGATGAGGTAAGCATCGACACACAACCCAACTATTGGGAGTGTGGTTGTTCATGATCGGAGTAGGGTAAGAATGAATAATAAATAATGTCTGAAAAGCGAAAAATTTACGGCGATTTTTGGCAAGTTGAGGGCCGTGACATTCGTAAACACCTATACATTATAACTCTGATTATGAAATACAAGTGTTTACTTTTAAATGAATTGAAATTTTAAATGATTTGGTTGGATGAGATTGACATCAATACACAATCCAACTGTTAGTAGTGTAGCTGTCCACGATCAGGTAAAGTAAAGGTAAAGATTAATCAATAAATAACTGGTCAAATGGTGAATTTAAAAATGGCCAAAATTTGTAGTGGTTTGAGGGCCGTGACATGGCTGAACCTACATACTCCCATAGAAATTATTCCTTTCAATTCTACTTGACTTAAAATCATTCAAAAACACCAAATAACAACATATATGAACTTTATCATCATCCATCAACTTTACCTCAAGTTTGACCAAGGTTGACGAACTCTTTTTGTTCCAGAAAAACTTCCAAGCTTTAGATCAACATATATACACCTTAGAAACATGAAAAACAAAATGAAAAACCAACTAAAAACTTTCAAACACTCATCTTTCTCTTACCTTGGAAAAAGGGCAGATTATGCCCCTGTTCTTCGCTCTAAGATTTCGCCTAGTAAATTAGATCCTTTGAGGTTGAATTTTTTATATGTTATAGAGGACTTAAGGTAGAAGATTTGATCCTTTTGACTGATGCCTGAAAGTGGTCGAAAGGATGCAGGAAAAATTGCACAAGCTTGCCCTGGAGATGACGAGTATGACAACTTTGCTGGAGAATTATCTCTCATCCAAGATCAGTTTTCAGTGTATTTTACTATTCTAGAAAGCTTATAAAGTGTATTTTATATCTAGAAAAGTTTGGGGTCAAAAGGTTTCTAGAAGGTCTTCAAATTGATCAATTTCTTCTAGTTGGTCAAAATCCTAAAGCAGGGTAATTTCGGGTTCTGTTTTAGAAATTTCATTTAGTGTATTTTACTGTTCTAGAAGTTTATCAAGTTTATTTTATATCTAGAAAAATTGGGGGTCAAAAGGTTTCTAGAAGGTCTTCAAATTGATCAATTTCTACTGGTTGGTCGAAATCCTAAAACAGGGTAATTTCGGGTTCTGTTTTAGAAATTTCATAAAAGTTATTTATAATCCAATTTCTTCCAAATTTTCACTTCTCAAGTGTTATACTAGGTCTGTAGTATATCTCATAAAAATTTTGGGGTCACTTGTTTAAGAAAAGTTCCCCAATTGAGCTCATTTTGCGCGATTTTGTCATTACAGACCAAAATGGCTTAAGGTTTTCGATCTACTTGAAAAATTAATTTGATCCCTGAAACCTCCATTTTTCCACTTGATTTTTATTCCACAAGTCAATTTCACCTTATACTAATTTCTTATGGTCTCAGAATAATTTTCATGAATTTCTATAATTTATTTCGAATTTATTCCTCTTACTTGGCCCAATTTCTCGGTTTAGTTTAAACCCGGGTTTTACTAACTTTTTCATTTCCAACACCTTAGTCTTCACTTCTAAACATCAAAACATACTATACATGTAATTCTTAAGTGATTCTTTAATTTAAAATCTTACCTTGGTTTTCATGCCACCAGGCCCCATGCCACTAACACGAGTACTTCGGTTATTCCAGCCTGCATAACATTATTCTGAGTGTCTTAATTACTTCTTAGTTTCCAAATAAGAAATAAAATGAAAAAATTTGGGATTCATATTTCTTCCCACCTTTTAGGAATTTGGTCCTCCAAATTTAGGCTGGTCAATCAAATAGCTAAGGGTACTTCTCTCTCATGTGGCTCTCTAGCTCCCACGTAGCTTCTTCTATCGAGTGGTGTTGCCAGAGAAACTTTACCAATGGAATAGTCTTAGATCAAAGTACCTTTTCCTTTCTGTCGAGAATCCAGACCGGTTGCTCAACATAGTTCATATCTTCTTGTACTTGAAATGGTTTATACTCTATCACATGAAAAGGGTTCGGATGATACTTCCTCAAGATAGAAACACAGAAGACATCATGTACCCCAGAGGTAAAGCAAGTCTATCGGCGACATCTCTCACTTTCTCTAATATCTCAAATGGACCAATGAAGTGAGGACTCAACTTCCTTTTCTT
The DNA here is from genome assembly GCA_033439115.1 of Firmiana major. Classification (NCBI taxonomy): domain Eukaryota; kingdom Viridiplantae; phylum Streptophyta; class Magnoliopsida; order Malvales; family Malvaceae; genus Firmiana; species Firmiana major. The sequence continues at coordinate 64,030,249 of CM065904.1, forward strand.
TTTAAAGCGCATGACACCCTTCATCGGAGACACATTCACAAATACAGAGTCCCCAACTTGAAATTCCAGAGGACCTCTTCGCATATCAACATAACTCTTTTTGTCTACTTTGTGTCATCCTTAATCAATCACAAATTACCTGAACATCTATAGCTACTCGTTCAACCAATATATGAGCAACTATTTTTCTATCACCCACTTCTTCCCAAACAATAAGGGATCTACATCTCCTGCCATAGAGAGTTTCGAAAGGAGCCATCCAAATGCTAGCATGGTAACTGTTATTACAGTGAAACTCTGCAAGAGGCAGCTGATCATCCCATGACCCCTTATAGTCTAATACACACGCCCTCATTATATCCTCTAAGGTCTGAATAGTCCATTCGAAAGACCGTCAGTCTGAGGATGATAAGCGGTACTGAAATTCAACCAAGATCTCATGGCTTCCTGAAAAGATCCCTATGCTCACAGGAGCCCTATGCAATCATGCCACCTCTTTAACATATAAGTCTGCTAGCTTATCCAGTGAATCAGTGACAAGGAAGTAAGCACTCTTAGTCAGTCTGTCTACAATCACCCAGACTGCGTCATGGCCCCTCTTGGTTCTCGATAATCCTATAATAAAATTCATAGTAATATGCTCTCATTTCCAAGTAGGCACCGGTAATGACTTAAGCAGCCCTGTTGGCTTCTGGTGCTCAATCTTAATCTATTGGCAGACTAAACATCTAGCCACAAAGTTTACCACATCTTTCTTTATTCTAATCCACTAATAACCTTACGGAGATCATGGTACATCTTAATGCTTCCTGGGTGCATGGTGAATCGAGAACAATAAGACTTTTTCAGGATTCTCTGTCTCAGGGTGTCATCATGTCCTGATCATTCCTCTGCCTGTCCTGATCTGATCCAATATGCTGGGCTCAATCAGTAGGCTACCCATAAACCCATCCTCAACTTCATCAACATTGATTCTAAGCTCTGTAAACTATCCCAACAATTCCCATTCTCTGATCATCATGTAAGACACCATACCCTTTCTATTGAAGGCATCTGGTACCATATTTGCCTTGCCTGGATGGTACAAAATCTCATAATCATAATCCTTCAGGAGCTCTATCCATCTTTTCTGTCTCATATTAAGCTCCTTTTGATCAAAGATATACTTGAGACTCTTATGGTTAGTGAAAATTTGGAATCTCTCACCATATAAGCAATATCGCCATATTTTCAATGCAAAAACTACTGCGGCCAATTCTAAATCATGAGTGAGATAGTTACACTCGTTGATCTTAAGCTGGTGAGAACCATAAGCGACCACTCTACCATTCTGCATCAGCACACAACCCAAACCCTAGTGGGAAGCATCACTATACACTATAAACCCTCCTGAACCACTTAAAATGGTCAAGACTAGTGTTGTAGTCAATCAATGCTTGAGCTCTTGGAAGCTCTGCTCACACTGATCAAACCACTCAAACATTACATTCTTACATGTCAATCTGGTCAGTGGAGCTGCTATACGGAAGAACCCCTCAACAAATCTTCGGTAGTACCCTGCCAATCCTACGAAACTCCTAACCTCTGTCACTGTCCTCGGTCTCTCCCATTTCGGTACTGCCTCAACCTTGGACGGATCATCAAACACCCCGTCCTTAGATACAATATATCCGAGGAATGAAATTCGATTTAACCAGAATTCACATTTACTGAATTTCCTATATAGCTTCTTCTCACGGAGTATCTAGAGCACAATCCTCAAATGATGCTCGTGCATCTCCCGGGACATAGAATAGATCAAAATATTATCAATGAACACAATAACAAATTTATCCAAATATTCTTGAAAAACATCATTCATCAAGTTCATAAAGGCAGCAGGGGCGTTAGTCAGTCCAAATGGCATCACCAAAAATTCATAGTGCTTATATCGGGTTCGAAAAGCTGTCTTCGGTACATCAACTTACTTAATCCTTAACTGATGATAACCCAATCTCAAATCTATATTAAAGAACATTGAAGCCCCTCTCAACTGATCAAACAGATCATCTATTCTTGGCAACGGGTACTTATTCTTTATCGTCGCCTTATTTAGAAGTTCGTAATCTATACACAGATTGAGACTGCCATCTTTTTTCTGATAAATAGTACTAGAGTAGCCCACAGAGATACAATCGGTCTAATAAGCCCCTTATCGAGCAACTCTTGCAACTGTTTCTTCAGTCTTTCAGTTCAACCAGTGCCATTCGATATGGTGGGTTCTAGATAGGTTGAGTGTCGGGTACTAAATCAATTGCAAATTCAATTTCCCTCTTCGGTGGTAACCCCGACAAATCATCCCAAAAGACATCGAGAAATAAGCATACAACTGAAACATCCTGAATACTTGGCTGTTTCGGACAGAGACAAAAGCAATATAACCTTCACAAAAAATGAGATCATAAAAAATTTCAAACATATAAGAACCATACAACTTTATAGAACATCATACCATATATTTCATTTCTCATTAACAAAGTATACATCAAATTTATCAGGTAAGGCGAAGGTTACAGTTTTAGTGTAGTAGTCTAAACTTGCACAATTGGCAGCTAGCCAATCCATGCCCAAAATTACATCAAAACCATGCATATTGAACAAAACTAGATCTGCTAACATTTTCCTATCTCCTACCTTGATTTCACAATTTTTACACACCATATCAGTCATCTATGATTCACGCATGGGTGTGCTTATGTGTAACATGTTATTTAAAGGTTCAGTTCTAGATGCAATTTATGTACAAATTGTGGGGAGATAAAAGAGTGTGTGGCACCTGAGTCAAATAAAAGATGTGCTTCGTAATTAAAAATAAGGAGTGTACCTTTAATAGCATCAGAGGAGGTGTCGGGTGTCTCATTATCGATAGCGTGTACATGTCCCTGTGAGACAAGCTTCTTACCCTTATCTGCAGCTGTGGCTCTCTTCTATGGGGTTTGTCTCAGAGGAATCTGTACCTACCTCTCGGTCTGTTTTGGCTGTTGCCGAGGCTCATAAAGTCTCATCAGTGGACAATCCTTAATCAGGTGTCCTATCTCTCCACATCTAAAGTAGGCACCCGTAGTCAAGCGGCAATGCCCATAATGCAATTTGCCACAATTCTTACATTTGCGTAACTTAGTGCTAGGGCCTCGGGTAGTGTCAGCACTATCAACGGGGGTCTTGGGCTTTCCAGCCCCTACTTGAGATTCTTCGATTCTCTGCCTCTTAGGCTGACCCCATCTCAGCTTAAATCGTGAGGCCTATACTCTTTTTCCCTTATCTCTACCTTTACTTCTGAACCTGTGCTCTGCTTGCATCACATCCAGGCCCTTCTCAATCTCTTGAGCCCATTTCAAGGCATCCCTAAAATCTGTGACCCCTAATTGTCACGACCCATTTTATCCTTTTTTAACCGAAAATCGCTACTAATTTTTCGTATTTTTCCTTTCTTTACCCAGTCGTGAACATACTCACCACTACACAGTTGGGTTGTGAGTCAGTAATAATCACCACTCATCATTCATTCTCAGTTAATAAAAATGATGTCATATAATTGAAAGTTAAATCATTCACTTATACAAGAAAGATTCACTAACATCTACATCCCCCATAATTACAACTCAAAATGACTACTGTGCTTTTACAATTGTTTAGATACAAAAAGAATCTTCATGTGTATACCTCTTAGCGATGGATGACAGCGAATATCCAAAATACACGTCTCAGTCCTCACTGGGCTGCTATGTACACTCTATAGAGGGGGAAGTAGAGAAGGATGAGCAACCACACGCTTAGTAAAGTAATAATACAAGCATGGTAGATAACTACTCTATCTACATGCTGATAGTGTTATGCATAAAATATTTATAGATAGAGGATGAGGAATAAATCTATGTCGTATGAATATACATATATCATGTACAGAAAACATGGAAAACAAGCATATAAAACATGGAATTTATCATCATGTATAAATCATCTCATGCTCATCATTGTCAAATCTCAAAATAAAAGGGAAATTCAATTTGAAACATCCTTTTTGATTTATCTCATTCTCAATACATCAAAATCCCATCAAAATCATTTCACAATCACAACCATTATTATTATTTCTCATTAAAAAATCCTACAAGGCTCGACCCCTCCCTCAGGTCTACCCTGGACAATCACAATCACACTTATATATCAAAACATGTGGTACCATGTAAATCAAGTGAGACAGGTCACTATATCACAAAGACTATGTTGGCCAACTATGTCTCAAATCATTCCAGACCACACGGATTCCGGTGTGTGAGGTATCATGCTGGAACAAAGGTGGGTTGGTCCTTCGCCAGACTTTCTCATCACATAACCACCACGCGATACAACGTACTCCATGTGATATACACGGTACAGCGTACTCCGCAGACCCATATCGTGTTTCTGTACCCATGTAGGAGAGCCTCACTGTCGAACAGAGCCTCCCCACCCCTCTAGGGCTTAAGGATCCTTCCATAAGAGAGCCTCCCCACCGAACAGAGCCTTTCAGGCCCCTCTAGGGCTTAAGGATGTTGGGTTTGAGGGTCTTACCGTAAGAGAGCCTTCCCACCAAACAGAGCCTACCCACCTCCTCAAGCTTAAGGATGTAGGGCTTAAGGATCTTACCAACTTCCATGACCTCATACGTACCACAGTGTGAAAACTTGTACGAGCAATGCTCTAGTATGTCATTTATGCATAAAACATGAGAAAAACCACGTACGAGCACAGCTCCAGTACGGTTATATGCATAAGAAAACCACTCAAAATCCATGTAAGAGCAGAAGCTCCAGTACAGTTTATAAAACATCATTACCAATCAAATTAAGGTGCGAGCTTAGCTCCAGCACGTTTCATACAAATAAAGGCATCAAAAATCTAGCGCGAGCGAGGCTCTAGCGCGGTTTACATCACACAAATATGATTGGCAGCTCGTATACAATCAAACATTCATAACCCATGCTTAGCACCTCACATGTGCTGTTTCACAAAACGTTCAAACATTTGCCAGCCTATCAGTCAGTTTGCTTAAAACAAAGCAAGGTGTTTTTTGAAAACATTCAAAACACGTGATTTATGCAATTATTAGCCTTACTATCCCATTTCTTTACAATACCATTTCAAACAACCAAATCTCATACGAATACTCGAAACAATTTCCATACATTGTCAAACATATTTTTATAAACTCATGCACATTTCCAAAGCCCTATATACCCACGAGTTCAAAATACGATCAGCTACCTCTATATACTCATAAAATTCTCTTACCTAAAAATCGCGTCACGTGATTCTACTTCCTTAAAACTGCTTACTCGTGTGGTTCGATTCGTCTCCAACAAACTCTCCGAGACTACACATAAACGTATTTCACAACATTTTAGCCCATTATAATCCAACTCTTGCGTTTACTATAGTCGATTCGATCTTTAGTCTCTATTAATGCTTATGAGGCCTCGTTTCATTACTCTACCCATAACTAGAGTCTATGGATCCTCTTAGGCCTATTAAATCATTTCAAATCAGTATTAAGCTCATAGTGTTCATATTTCATTGATTTCTTCATTATGGCATTTATCAAGCATTTAAATACTCAGTTTCCATAATTTCCCCAAACTCACAATGCAACTCCATTTAACTATCTCAAATTGACCACATTACTCCAATAACAACTTAACATAATCCATAAATCATCAACACACCTAAATCACACTTTCTCACACTAAACTCATTCCATTTTCTAGGTCACATTAGTTCCATTTCATCCTAGGTAGTTTCAACCATCAATATACATACCAATAAACTCCAAAATCAATAAATAGACAAATGTACTTGGGCGGGAGTATTAGAAACTTACCAATCTAGTTTCTCTTCTTGCTCCAAAGGGAAATGTTCCTTGCTCTTTCAATAGCAACAATGAGGTTTTGATTCCCAACTATGTTGTTATTCTCTTTGAAATGAACAACTTTGTATCTAATAGCTCCCCCTAAATTCTTACTAGAAATGGGCTGATTTTAGAGAGATAAAACTAGATTTTTTAAAGGTTGAAATGGAAAGAATGGTTTGTTCCCGTGATTTGCAGATTTCACTACTCCTATTTATAGAAATCATTCAATGAGATTGATCTGTCGAAGCATGAGATCGATCTTATCCTCTTAAATCCCTCATTTTCACGCCAATTTGAATGCATGAGATCGATCTGGCGAAAGCTTGGGATCGATCTGTCTCCGACAGTAGCTTAAGGAGATCAATCTGCATCCAGGGGAGATCGATCTGCTCTAACCCGAGAGCTAAGGAAATCGATCTGTTTATCTTAAGAATTTATCCTCATTTTATAAAATGTTTAGCAGATCGATCCGTCTCCATTGGAGATCGATCTGCATTGTTCCTATTGCTCGAATAGGAGTACTTTGGCTTTTCCAAATCGATCTCTCATCCTATGAGATTGATCTGGCCTTCATACTTTCCAGATTTTCTGCAGTTTTTTGCAGTAACTTCACACAAAACATACTCAATTTGCTGCCATGACCATTTTCTCATCCAACCACCTTTAAGACTTGAAAATGACATCCATTCATACTTCATACTTATTAAAACTTGTGTGCATTCATTGTATAACCAAAGATACACAATACAAAGCCAAATGGAAGTACAATTTCATTCCATTTTACCACACTACTCATTTTGAGTTCCTATCACATTCAGCACTTATAAAAGTCCATTTCTTCATATTCATACATAATGAAACTTATGTGTACATTCCCAACTCATATTACAAGTATGTACCTTGAATCCATGGACTTTACATCACTTATGTTTCACATTACATGTACATCATCATACTTATGAATTCGTAAGGTTACATGTAAAATATGGGTCTTACAGTAATCCCAGTGGTCAGTCTCAGATCCATGATCTCAAACCTGCCAAAAATCTCTCAGTTCATTGCGCGGGATCCCTAATATTTTCGGGTCATATCTCATCAGGGTAGTAATCCGATTCTCATATTCATCCATAGTCAAACTCCCCTGAACCAAATTCAGAAACTCCACCTGGATCTTTTTTTGTGTTGTTGGAGAAATATATTGGGCCCGAAATGTAGCAAGGAAAGCATCCCATATAATCTCTGATGGACATTAGCAAAAATGTAACATATAGCAGTAGAATAATCATGACATAATATTACAATTTGTCGACATTCATGTAATCACACAAAACAGAAGATCACTCAATAAAATTAACTTTTATGCAAAATTGTGATGTCGACCAAACAGGATTATCATTCTCATTAATCATCATTTATCATTAATCAACATCATCATTATTAAATCATCATTAAAATCATCATGAATTCATCATTATGATTAATCACAATCAAGACAAATACAATATATATATATATATATATTGAAATAAAAACAATACACACGTTCACATAGCATACAAACTTTAGTTAACATTATTTATACTTTAGCGTTAAACTTCTTTGAGAAAATTATAACACACACAGTTTATTTATGTTTAACATTAAACTCATCCAGAACTTAATTCAATTTCCTATTGTTCATCATAATTAGCCATTATTATTATTATTTATAATCATAGTTGTTATCATTTATACTTATTTATAATCAGAAACAGTGCCACAACTATTTAACACCAAATGGCATTCTACAGTTATCAAAATGTAATGTAAAATGGCCAAAGACTTGTTTGAAGCAATTAATGAAAGCAATAAAAATGCTTAAAAAGAATATCAATTTTAGATATATATAATTCTTAATTTTCTATTCGATTTCTTAGAATATCTCCTTAAAATCGTAAAATGGATATAAATCTTTCGCAGAGTATAACTAGTTTAGAATAACCTTGCTCGGATACCACATGTAAACAAAATTGTATATGTATTTATCACTTACACATACATCACAGGATCTTCTTAAACTAGATGTCTCATTTTTTTAAGATAATTTAAAAAACAATAATTTACATACCTTTGTCTGTGGTGGGAGTCAATGAAGAAGAAGAAGCCATTGTAGAAGCTCTTGTGAAAGCAAATAAATTTTTTCTGAAAACAAGTTTCTTTCTCTTGCTCTGATTTCTCTTTTGTATACGGAGCAAATGAAAATTACCGTATTTTTTTTTAGAGAGAGGACCTATTTTTATTTAAGCAGATAACTACCACTCCTAACCATGTCCATCATGTGGGTGGATGTGGTTCCTTAATTTTAGGAATGGTAACTCCTAAATTTTAGGGATAGTGGGTAGTGACATAACATTAACTTCCATTAGATTTAATGAGAGCCACACATCATAAGTTTATCTTACATAATTAACAATTAATTGATATATGTAGACCCACTTAAAGAATTTTTCAACAATAGTATCTATATATGATCAATAATCATAAAGTGTTGTCTCATTAATAAACAAAGTTAAAAATATGTAAATTCTTAAAAATGAATTAAAAAATCTATTAATATTTATTTTTGACTTTGTTCATTAATGACATCTCATTTTGTTATTCAACAACAATATATAATTATTATACATTAACAATGTATCGAATATTCACTCTAGGTATAAACTCTTGAAAGAAAATAACTTAAAAAGTTATCTTCTTCTTAGTTCTCTCCTACAGTCGTTGCCAATAACTTGCCTTACACTGCAAATTTAAGCATTGATGTTGAAGAGAGCTAACTAGACGGGCTTGGAGACGTGTGTGAGACCCGATATAGGTATAACTTGTATATATGTACATAGAAATGTAAATGGAATCATAAGTACGGGGATGTACTTGTAATGTGAAGCACAAGTGATGTAAGTCCATAAATTCAATGTTCACACTTGAAATAAGAGTTTGTGATGTACATACAAGTTTCATAATGTATGAATATGAAGAAATGGACTCTTGTATGTGATGAATATGAGTGGAATGGAATATGAGTAGTGTGGTAAAAATGGAATGAAGTTGCATAAGAGGTGTGAATCTGTATGCTTCCATTTGGTTTGTATTGTTTACCTTTGGTTATACAATGAATATACACAAGTTTTAATGTATATAAAGTATGAATGGATGCCATTTTCAAGTCTTAAAGGTAACTAGATGAGGAAATGACTGTGGCAGCAAATTAAGGATGTTTTTGTGTAAGTTTCAACAGAAAAATTACCGCAAAGTCTGGAAATATGAAGGCCAGATCAATCTCATAGGATGAGAGATCGATCTGGAAGAGCCAAAAGGTTCTCATTCAAGCAATAGGAACAGGGCAAATCGATCTACTAAACATTCTGTAATGAGAAGATCTATTTTAAGGCAAGCATATCGCTTTTCTTAGCTCTCGGGTTGGAGTAGATCGATCTCCTCAACTCTCTGCTTGAGACAGATCGATCTCAAGGTTTCGACAGATCGATCTCCTACTTTCAAATGTTGGATTTTAAGAGGATAGATCGATCTCCAAGACAAAACGATCTCATCAAGCTAAATCTATAAATAGGAGCAGTTGGATCTGCAGATTTTGGGAAAAACACTCTCACTCTACCATTCCAACCTAAAACCTAGCTTCTCACTCCTAAATCTACACATTTTCAGTAAGATTGGAGGGAAAACTATTAGAGACAAAGTGGTTCACATCAAAGAGAAGTACAATATAGTTGGGAGGCAATTCCTCATTTGTTGAATTGAAGGACCCAAGGTGCATTTCCATTTGGAACAAAGAGGAAGCCAAGCTAGGTGAGTTCTAATGCAATACCCAAGTACATTTGTTTGTATATTGATGTTGGAAATGATTGGTATGCATAGAAATGATAAGAACTATCTAGAATGCAAAGGAACGAATATAACCTAGACATGGTCTAGTGTGAGAACATGAAATGTATTGGAATAAATGATGAGTGGGATGTCTTAAGGTGATAATAGTACTATGAATATGATTTTAAGATGTGGTTATGGAATAAAGGGTGAGATTTACCAAAAGAGGTAAAATATGGATTAAGGCATTGGTAAAATGCAAAATAAGCCAAAATTAATGAAAGAGGCTCAAATGAATTGTATTGACTAGTGAGGTTACAATGTGAGTTAACAACATTAACTCAAGTGATTTGGTAAATGAATTGCAGCTCCCGAGGATACACCGGAGCACATTGAGCCTAAAGCACAAGAAGCTAAGAGGAAGAGAGTCGCACTCAAGTAAATCGAGGTAAGGGAATTATGTGGACTCTTAGAGATATCTGTGCGCAATTTGGGGTGCATTAGGTTTTCTAGTATACATGTGGAAATAGGAAATGAAATGAAATTGGTGATAAAAGGGTAAAGAGTTAGGTTTTGAGAAATGTGCATGAAAACAAAAGTATAATGCTTTGAAAATCATGTTTTATTGTTTTTTAGCAAGTGATTGGTAGGTTGGCTAACATTTGAAATGATTTGCAAAAGAAATGGGCTGTTTTGGTTTGTTAACCATACTTTGTAAAGAATTGAGCCACCTATATGGATTTCATGAGAATGAAAGCGTGCTAGAGTATGAATCGCACGAGATTTGATGTGTTTTATACGCATGAGTTCTGGAGCTTGGCTCGCACTAGTTTTCACATGGATTTTTACTGGTTTTGGCATGGTGCTAGAGCATAGCTCGCATTAAATGCCCACTATACTTGTTGCCGTTCTAGGAGCTTTGAGTAGACTGGGTGTCGCACCGATTAAATAGGCTCGCACGTGCATTTTGAGAATTTAACATGTTGATAGCCGTGATAGGAGTTTCGGGTAGACTTCGTGTCGCACCGATTAAATAGGCTTGCATGTGTATTTTGAGATGTGGTGTGATATGATGTGTTGACTGGGTCCACGGAGTACGTTGCACCGTGCAGGTAGCATGGAGTACGTTGTACCGTGTTGAGAATGTGTGTCACGACCCAAATTACCTAAAAATCCCTACAAATTTTTCGCTTTTTCATTTCCTTACCGTCGTGAACAGTTACACTACTAACAGTTGGGCTATGATTCGGTGTTAGTCACCTCTTCCCTATTTACCATTCAATTTTCATAATTTATTTACATATCAATTTATTTAAACTAAATACATCCCCAATATTACATCATATACAGTACTGTGCATCTATATGTTCAGATACAAAATTACATAAATGTGTATACCTGGTCTTAATAAGAAGCAGCGGATAACCGAATTGCGAAGCTATTGTCGTTCTCTTCTACTGAGTGTACCCTGTGGGGTGGAAAATGAAAGGGTGAGCGAAACGTGCTCAGTAAGGCAATAATATAAGCAGGTAGATAACTATACTATCTACGTGCTGATAATGTCATGATGTAGAAATCGTTTACTTTCGGAGCATGAGATAAGATTAAAACAATGCCACATGTATGTATATATCATATACAAGAAATCATGAAACCGTCATCTAAAACACACATGGAAAATCATCATGTATGACATCTCATGCTCGTCACATCAAAACTTCATCTCTTAAAAACTCGTCCGTTTAATCACAAAACTCATCACTTTAAATCAAAATTCATCACTTTAAAACTCATTTGTTTAATCTCAAAACAACTTCATCAAGGTCAAACCCATCTCTCGGGAATACCTTGATTCATCAAATCATATCTCTTTTAAAAACACAAATCGGGACTACCCCTCCATCGGGTTTGTCCTGGTCTATCTAGACCGTATGATATCATGTGAGGCATGTAGGTTACTGTATGAAAAACGAGGACTATGGCCATATCTTTGTCCCTGTGATCCCAGGCACACGGATCCCGGTGTGCGGGGTATCACAACTGCAACGGGAGGTGGGGTCAAGTCCTACCCGCCAGAATGTAGAGTAACATCGTAGTCATCATGACTGCACGGTACAGCGTACTCCGTGTAACATACACGGTACATCGTACTCCGTGAACCCATATCATAGTCTGGGGGTGCCTGCCGTAGGTCTTAGCCAGCCCAATACTATGTCGATAACCAACCCATGTCTCAAAGTATATGTGCGACCATCTCAACTCTCTGTGACACATAGTCTACAGGAGGCTTCCGCACGACTATATGCATGTCAACTCGCGTCTAGTGCATATGTGAGCATCCTGCTGCCCGCCCCACACCAGGTCACAGGCTTACGGATCTCATCACAACACCACGCTATGCATATCATGATATCTAAAATCTCGTGCAAGCGAAGCTTCAGCACGGTGTTATGCACACACAAATTTCTCGTACGAGCAATGCTCCAGTACGGCTTTTCATGAAAATAATTCGGTAAACTTGAGTGCGAGAAAGACTCCAGCACTCTTTTTACTTGTATCAATACGATAGGTGGCTAGATTTTGACAAAATATCTTTAAAAATGGTAATCGTACAAACTGGTACCCTTCGTATAGTTCACTAAATCAATAGCCAACCTATGTTCATATGTGCTTAAATCAGAACCATATAATCATATACAACATTAAAATCATGAAATTCATGCAATCCCATAGCCTTACTACCTTTTTTTGAAATTTTCCTAACTGGGGGCAAAATGGTCATTTTTCACTATTTCCATATTTTTATCGTAAAAATTATTATTCTATTTTTGGGTAGCCTACTGAATTTAACGTACTGTAAATCCCCTTAAAATTACGCATAGCTACCTCTAAGTGCTCATAAAATTCCCTTACCTGGAATCGCGCGTAGACTTAGCTTATCTCGAAGCTACCGAACCTCTCGGTCCAAGTGCGCGCCAAATAAAGATACGTCACTGCATATCACCACGTAATCGGGGTTAATTCACTTATCTCGATCAGTATATCGCGTCTACTGACCAACTTTAAAGTATTGGGCCCTATTTACCCTATTTGGTCTCGGCCCATTTCAGCCCTTTTATATTTATTAATTCCCTTCTTCGGGTATACCGGGCTTATGCGGTTTACTAATAATTATCGGGCTTCGATCCAAGTTCATTGGATAGCCCGTATACCATTTACGGCAATTTATTGCAATTACGAATTAATATTCCTTCCTATGTGATATTAATCCGTAATTCCATAAAATACTTAAAATCAATATTTAAAGAAACCTTAATGCCGAATTTAAATCGTACTTACCCGATACGATGCGGGGTACGAAGATCAGAGCTCGATCGGCTCTCGTTCGGTCTCCGTTGTAAAACTGCATAATTAGGTAAATCCGGATTATTTTCCATTAAAATAATATTAAATTAAATTCCGGAATTCACCCGTAGGTCAATATCGACCCTCGGTCAACTTACCCGAACCTCGAGTCGTCCCCCGATAATTTTCTTTCTCTTTTTCCCTTCTTTTCCTTTCTTTTCTTTCCTTTTCTTTCCTTTTCCTTCCCCTTTTCCTTCCTTTTTCCTTCCCTTTCCTTCCCTTTCCTTCCCTTTCCTTCCTACCAAACGGTGCCGTTTTATGTCCCCTCACTGCCCCTTGCCGTTGCCGGCGGTTCCGGCGGTCTTACCGGCCAAGACCGGTACCAAAATGACCGGCTTCCTCCCCTGAACTCACCGGTACCCTCCTTTCCGGCCCAGGTGCGGTGGTTCGCCGGCGGTTTCCTCTTCTCTCCCTCGATTTTTCGGAGCTCGGATCGGGCTCCTCCGGCCACCTCGCGGCTCGGTTCCGGTGCCTGTGGGTTCGCCGGACTCTGCTCTTGCTCCTGGAAGCTTCGTCGGACGTCGAACGGTCGCCGGTGGTCGAGATCGACGATGGTTCTTCTCGGGTGCGAAACGGGTTGCGTTTTTTTCCTGGGTCTCGGGTTTTTCGATTTTCAGCTGCCCTTTTTTTTTTTTTTTTTATTATTATTTAACTATTCATTTATTATTAAATTAATCATTAAAATACTCTAAAAATTCTGAAAATATCTACAAAAATTTTATTTTATTCACCAATTTAATTTAATTAAATTAAATTAAACTTATTTAGTTTTTAAATTATTTTTCCGGTATAATTCTTCCGTATTTTCGGGATATCGTCCCGGGTTACATTTTCGGTATTTCTAAAAATTTCGGATCTTGATCAATTTGACTCGAAATTATAAAATTTCCCATTATTGATCAAGAAATCCTAATTCCTTATTTTTAATTAAATTTTTCTTATCGTATTTATCTCGAATTTCGGTCTTTTGACCGTTTTACCCCTACACTTATTTCGGGATTAAATTAACCTCAATTTCCTTCATACCTCCACCATATTTCCTATTTAATTTTGTATTTTCGATAAATTTTATTTTTCTTCCCTTCCCATTTGGCCTGTGGCCATTTCGATCCTTATTTTTAGTCCGAGTCTCATTCCTTTACATTTGTGAATATTTTTCTACCTCGTAAAATTTATGATTAAATTTCGGGTCTTACAAATCTCCCCCACTTAAGAAATTTGGTCCTCCAAATTAGAACCAAGTCAGATGAGTCCATATACAACTCCGGATACATTAATCGTATCATACTCTTAAAGTCTTATGTGACCTTCTCCGGAGTGTATTACTACCAAAAGAACTTTAATTAGGGAGATTATCTTAATCCTCAATACTTTCTCTTTCCTGTTTAATGCCCGAATTAACTTCTTCAATATACTCATATTTTCCTTAAACTGAACTTTTGGAGTTCATATTCGATCATCTATGCTGGATCTGGATAGTATTGTCGAAGAATCAAAATCTGAGACACATTGTGGGTGCCTGCTACTTCAGGTGATAACACCAATCTACAGGTCTTATCTCCCACTTGTCTAATCTCTCAAAATCTTTCATCCAGCACAACTCAATTTACTTTTTCCAAAAGCTCACTATGTCCTTATCCTCTTAGGACGAATAGCTTTCAATCATATTAATTCACCATTAGTGAATTTCAATACTTGTCTATCTGCTCTGAGGTGTTCTTAGTCTCTCAACCTTAACTAAACATCCTCAGAGACTTATTATCCAAAGTCAGAAATGATTCTATCTGTCACCCACTCTTTCTTATCCAATTTGGGGAACAACCCCTATAACCATACACTGCCTCATATCTTGTTATCCCGATACTCAAGTGACAACTGTCACCATTGGCTACTTCAATTAGAAATCAACTGCTTATTCCAGGAGCTTATAAAATCAATGGCACACGCTTCCATCAGATCCTCCAGAACTTGTACAGTCCTCTCTGACTGACCATCTGTCTGAGGACAAAAAGCTGTGCTAATACTCAGTCGGGTTCCCATAGCTTCCTTAAAATATCCTCATAGTAGGAAGTGAAGCGGGAATCCCTATATGATACCATGCTCACTGGAACTACAATCTTCCTTATACATAAATCCTCATACACACTCTGAGTATCTGGGGAGTTCATAACCAAAAGTGGGTAGACTTAGTCGCTCTATCGACTATCATCCAACTGAAATAGTCTCATGATTCACCTGGTTTCTCTGTAACCCATCATAAAATTCATGGAGACTTGCTCCCATTTTCGTGCCATGTCGATATAGGTAGGTGCTGCAATAACTCTGCAGACTTTTAATACTCTACCTTACTCTGCTGACACACTAGGCACTTTTCTACAAGCTCCACCAATATCTCCTTCCACATCTGACCACCCATACCATTTTTGCGATTTCGATATATTTCTTTACTTCCGTATGCACTGTATATTCTGAAGAGTGAGCTTCTGACAATATCACTATCTCATCCACTGTGGTCCTGGGGAGCACTCATACTGTCTCTGAATCCTCAGTAACTCATCATCACCCACTGTGAACTCTATCACTGTACCCTTCTGAATCAGACCCAAACTATCGACATCCAGTCGATCATCACGCTAAGCCTGGCAAATCCGGGCACTCTCATCCGGCTCTAATCATCAGGCTAGCTGTCACACAATCATACCAATCACTGTCATCATCAGAAGGGATCACATCAATACTGAGGTCCACAACTGCATCTAGCAGCTCACGCTCCCTGACCATCATGTGTGGTACCATCCCGAGGCTCTTTCTACTCAAAGCATCAGCCTTTCCTGGGTGGTACAATTTTCACAAATCAAAACCTCTCAGAAGCTCTAACCCAATATGTATATTCTCATATTCGCCTCTTTCTGTAAAAACAGATACTCGGGCTTTATGATCAGTGCATATCCACAATTCTCACCCTGTACATAATAGTACCATATCCTCGGTACAAATACTGTTGCCAACTTTAAATCATGGGTCAGATAGTTTATTTCATGATCAAGGAGTTGTCTGACTCCATACTTGACTATCTTCCCATTATACATCAATACACAGCTCATTCATTATTTCGAGGTATCCATACTCACTGAGAACCTCTTGAGCTGTTGGGTATGGTGAAATTAATCACGGTGGTCAATTCATACTTTACTACACCATAATTTATATTCCTTACTAATTGCTTAATCCCAATTACTTCATATCGTAAGGATGTTCTTACCTAGCATACGCCTCTTACTCCGATACATCTTGTACTTAGGATCTATCTTATCTCGAAGATTTTCTCCTTAGTGTATCAATTATAATGAAACTCTCGTCATCATTCATTCAGTGAGTACAATCCTTTACTCCTTTAATTTCAATTGTCGCACCCCTTGTTATCACTTGTCAACACTTACAGTATACTCTTCAGTGATGTTTTCACCCCTGTTTTCAACTTAAAATCTCTATAGCCATATTCCGTTAATTAATCCTCCTCTATTAGGGTACTCATTTATCAGTATTGCCCAATGATGTAGGCATTCATGCCTTTTTACTCACTTATATGTGAATGAAGGCGGTATGAATAAATATGTGGCACCAGGATCACTGAACATATGTACTTCATTATTCATAACAAGTGTGGTATCTTACACCACATCCATGAAACATTAATAGTGTCCTGGTCCAAGACATCCTCTCGCCTTCGTCCAACAACCTACTTTCCTTTTTCTTTTCAGCTATGGCCTCCCTTTTCGTTGCAGCTATACCAACAAAGTTTTTCTCTATCTCTTTACTTTCCTGTGGGGCAATCTCGCTCAACTCTGAGCAATCAAAAATCAATGGTCCGTCTTACCACACTTAACGGCCATTTTCATCAATACAGTGTAAGTATAGACCCTCCTTCTGTGGTATCCACCACGCACCTCACACTGCTTACGGTGCTTACACTGCTACACTGCTATACTGCTTATCTTGCTTACCCTGCTACATTGCCATACTACTCTGTAGCAAGTCAGAGTCCTCAAATCACAATACCCCTCAAGAGTGCCAAAATTGGATGTACTGGGGTCTTACCAATTACCTTACTCCATGACTCGTCAAATCTAATCTCTTACCAACTGGTCTCTTTCCCGCTCTGACATCTTCGTCATTTCTCGATTCTCTTCTGTCTCTATTTCGGCCCTCACTAGCTTTCCCAATCTCAGAGGCGTGCAATTCATGTTCTTATTTACTCAACTGCAAATCTACGCACTGCCTCGGCATAGGTAATATTTCACGGGCCAATCGGACTCTAATTGAAAATTCGAGTCCTTACATGAACTTTTGGGTTTTTTTTTTACTCTCACTGTCCATAATATCGGGTTCATACTTGCCCAGGGATGTATTTGAGATTCGTACTCATCAATCAACCCATGACTATGGGCAGTGTAAGAAACTCTATCTGTAATTTTTCTTATACAGTGTCCGGGATATTCTGTCACCGGAATACATCCAGAATATTTCTCATCTTAGCTCTGTATATTTAACTCTTAAGATGGGTCGAGCGGACTTCCATCAATGCTCCGCCTCGCCCTCCAACATAAATGTATTTTAAAAGTCACTTCCTTAGTCGTCATACACCGAAAGAATTCATACATCTCTGCAATCTTATTCACCCAGTCCTCAACAAGTATTGGTTTCTTTACTTCGCTATATATCAGAAGTATGAAAATCTCTTTAGTCTGAGGCATCTGTTTAGGCTTTTCTCTGCCTATCCTCAACTATCTGCAATAGACTGTGTAAACAAGTCCGAAATATCTTCTACTATGTGACGGCCAACCCCTGCCCGGCCAACCCCTGTCATCGGCCATGGCCACCCCTCATGGGCCCACGCACAACGATGGTGGTCTAACAACGGGTGGTCCAACAACGCCACAAGTCCAACGTATTGTCCGCTTTGGGCCTCAGCCCGCACGACTTTGTCTCATATGGGGAAACTCCCCTCAGAACGCATCCTCTGTTCTCATACATAATCTGAGCAATTTGCTCCTCACAATAATCTCCACACTCCGCTCCATCATCGCGAAGCGCGTCTCAATACTGTCCGATCTCTCTGTCGGACTCTGTGGGGCATGCTCAACATCAGCTCCACGTCATTCTCATCTTGAGTCTCATGTGACAACTCATTCAACTCTCAGGCCGATTTCTATAGCCTCTAGCATGTGTACTCGCCACTCTACCATAGCGGCTATCAGTTATAACAACTATATTCTTGCAATCGAAACTAAATTCTTAGCTGCTGCTATTCCATCTTGATATACACAATTGTATCTAAACAATGCACAGTACCTGGGGATGTAAATTTACTTAACCACTAACACCGACTCATATCAGGCCAACTCTGCTCTGATACCATCTTTTCTGTCACTGACCCAAATTACCTAAAAATCCCTACAAATTTTTCGCTTTTTCATTTCCTTACCGTCGTGAACAGTTACACTACTAACAGTTGGGCTATGATTCGGTGTTAGTCACCTCTTCCCTATTTACCATTCAATTTTCATAATTTATTTACATATCAATTTACTTAAACTAAATACATCCCCAATATTACATCATATACAGTACTGTGCATCTATATGTTCAGATACGAAATTACATAAATGTGTATACCTGGTCTTAATAAGAAGCAGCGGATAACCGAATTGCGAAGCTATTGTCGCTCTCTTCTACTGAGTGTACCCTGTGGGGTGGAAAATGAAAGGGTGAGCGAAACGTGCTCAGTAAGGCAATAATATAAGCAGGTAGATAACTATACTATCTACGTGCTGATAATGTCATGATGTAGAAATCGTTTACTTTCGGAGCATGAGATAAGATTAAAACAATGCCACATGTATGTATATATCATATACAAGAAATCATGAAACCGTCATCTAAAACACACATGGAAAATCATCATGTATGACATCTCATGCTCGTCACATCAAAACTTCATCTCTTAAAAACTCGTCCGTTTAATCACAAAACTCATCACTTTAAATCAAAATTCATCACTTTAAAACTCATTTGTTTAATCTCAAAACAACTTCATCAAGGTCAAACCCATCTCTCGGGAATACCTTGATTCATCAAATCATATCTCTTTTAAAAACACAAATCGGGACTACCCCTCCATCGGGTTTGTCCTGGTCTATCTAGACCGTATGATATCATGTGAGGCATGTAGGTTACTGTATGAAAAACGAGGACTATGGCCATATCTTTGTCCCTGTGATCCCAGGCACACGGATCCCGGTGTGCGGGGTATCACAACTGCAACGGGAGGTGGGGTCAAGTCCTACCCGCCAGAATGTAGAGTAACATCGTAGTCATCATGACTGCACGGTACAGCGTACTCCGTGTAACATACACGGTACATCGTACTCCGTGAACCCATATCATAGTCTGGGGGTGCCTGCCGTAGGTCTTAGCCAGCCCAATACTATGTCGATAACCAACCCATGTCTCAAAGTATATGTGCGACCATCTCAACTCTCTGTGACACATAGTCTACAGGAGGCTTCCGCACGACTATATGCATGTCAACTCGCGTCTAGTGCATATGTGAGCATCCTGCTGCCCGCCCCACACCAGGTCACAGGCTTACGGATCTCATCACAACACCACGCTATGCATATCATGATATCTAAAATCTCGTGCAAGCGAAGCTTCAGCACGGTGTTATGCACACACAAATTTCTCGTACGAGCAATGCTCCAGTACGGCTTTTCATGAAAATAATTCGGTAAACTTGAGTGCGAGAAAGACTCCAGCACTCTTTTTACTTGTATCAATACGATAGGTGGCTAGATTTTGACAAAATATCTTTAAAAATGGTAATCGTACAAACTGGTACCCTTCGTATAGTTCACTAAATCAATAGTCAACCTATGTTCATATGTGCTTAAATCAGAACCATATAATCATATACAACATTAAAATCATGAAATTCATGCAATCCCATAGCCTTACTACCTTTTTTTGAAATTTTCCTAACTGGGGGCAAAATGGTCATTTTTCACTATTTCCATATTTTTATCGTAAAAATTATTATTCTATTTTTGGGTAGCCTACTGAATTTAACGTACTGTAAATCCCCTTAAAATTACGCATAGCTACCTCTAAGTGCTCATAAAATTCCCTTACCTGGAATCGCGCGTAGACTTAGCTTATCTCGAAGCTACCGAACCTCTCGGTCCAAGTGCGCGCCAAATAAAGATACGTCACTGCATATCACCACGTAATCGGGGTTAATTCACTTATCTCGATCAGTATATCGCGTCTACTGACCAACTTTAAAGTATTGGGCCCTATTTACCCTATTTGGTCTCGGCCCATTTCAGCCCTTTTATATTTATTAATTCCCTTCTTCGGGTATACCGGGCTTATGCGGTTTACTAATAATTATCGGGCTTCGATCCAAGTTCATTGGATAGCCCGTATACCATTTACGGCAATTTATTGCAATTACGAATTAATATTCCTTCCTATGTGATATTAATCCGTAATTCCATAAAATACTTAAAATCAATATTTAAAGAAACCTTAATGCCGAATTTAAATCGTACTTACCCGATACGATGCGGGCTACGAAGATCAGAGCTCGATCGGCTCTCGTTCGGTCTCCGTCGTAAAACTGCATAATTAGGTAAATTCGGATTATTTTCCATTAAAATAATATTAAATTAAATTCCGGAATTCACCCGTAGGTCAATATCGACCCTCGGTCAACTTACCCGAACCTCGAGTCGTCCCCCGATAATTTTCTTTCTCTTTTTCCCTTCTTTTCCTTTCTTTTCTTTCCTTTTCTTTCCTTTTCCTTCCCCTTTTCCTTCCTTTTTCCTTCCCTTTCCTTCCCTTTCCTTCCTACCAAACGGTGCCGTTTTATGTCCCCTCACTGCCCCTTGCCGTTGCCGGCGGTTCCGGCGGTCTTACCGGCCAAGACCGGTACCAAAATGACCGGCTTCCTCCCCTGAACACACCGGTACCCTTCTTTCCGGCCCAGGTGCGGTGGTTCGCCGGCGGTTTCCTCTTCTCTCCCTCGATTTTTCGGAGCTCGGATCGGGCTCCTCCGGCCACCTCGCGGCTCGGTTCCGGTGCCTGTGGGTTCGCCGGACTCTGCTCTTGCTCCTGGAAGCTTCGTCGGACGTCGAACGGTCGCCGGTGGTCGAGATCGACGATGGTTCTTCTCGGGTGCGAAACGGGTTGCGTTTTTTTCCTGGGTCTCGGGTTTTTCGATTTTCAGCTGCCCTTTTTTTTTTTTTTTTTTTATTATTATTTAACTATTCATTTATTATTAAATTAATCATTAAAATACTCTAAAAATTCTGAAAATATCTACAAAAATTTTATTTTATTCACCAATTTAATTTAATTAAATTAAATTAAACTTATTTAGTTTTTAAATTATTTTTCCGGTATAATTCTTCCGTATTTTCGGGATATCGTCCCGGGTCACATTTTCGGTATTTCTAAAAATTCCGGATCTTGATCAATTTGACTCGAAATTATAAAATTTCCCATTATTGATCAAGAAATCCTAATTCCTTATTTTTAATTAAATTTTTCTTATCGTATTTATCTCGAATTTCGGTCTTTTGACCGTTTTACCCCTACACTTATTTCGGGATTAAATTAACCTCAATTTCCTTCATACCTCCACCATATTTCCTATTTAATTTTGTATTTTCGATAAATTTTATTTTTCTTCCCTTCCCATTTGGCCTGTGGCCATTTCGATCCTTATTTTTAGTCCGAGTCTCATTCCTTTACATTTGTGAATATTTTTCTACCTCGTAAAATTTACGATTAAATTTTGGGTCTTACAATGTGTTATGCCGTCTTCGAATGATGATTAGTTCTGCTATGACCCAGCGGGTTGGACGTGACCCACCTCCCGTGCGGACGCAGATAGTGGTGATACCTCGTACACCTAATCTGTGTAGCTGGTATCACAGGATATGACCATAGTCTTTGAGGATATTCCGTTTATTGTATTGCCTATCTCACATGTCTACTGCTTGGTGGAATAAATCAATGTTTGAAATGTTTTGTGGGTCAGGATAGTCCGAGGGAGGGACTGAATTCTGGCAAGAGTTAAATTGTTTTGAGATGAAAGAATGTTAATGGTTTTAAAGTGTACTTACGCATGATGAGTCTTCCATGCCTTATTTGTGAAACACGTATAATGGTTTTTCATGCTTTGAATTTGATTTGTACACTGAATTTTAATAGCATGAATTGCTTTACACACCATTAACACAAGCATGACTCATGTTTTGAGATGAAATGATGAAATGTATGCTTTTAAGCATGGCATCACGATCATGTAGATAGTGCAGTATCTACTTGTTCATATGATTGTCTTACTGAGCGTGTGGTTTGCTCACCCCCTTATTTTCCCCTCTTTACAGAGCATTGAGTAGTGCTTAGAGTGACTAGAAGCTTTCTTTTTGGTATCCGCTACATCCTATCACTTAAGTAATACACACTTGGATTATTTTTTATCTAAACTTTCTATAGCACAGTAGCATTTTGTATGTAAACATTGGGGATGTAAAACAAATGTAAACAGTAACTGATTTATTTATAAAAGTGTTTACTTCTAAATTTTTTAATGTAAATCAAATTATTGTGGTTGGATGAGATGGGTATCGACACACAACCCAACTGTTGAGAGTGTAGTTGTTCACGATCGAAGTAAGGTAAGGGCGATTAAATAATAACGCTTGAAAAGCAAAAAATTTGTGACGATTTTTGGTAAGTTGAGGGTCGTGACAACGTGCCCATTCTTTATTAAAGATTTTGTTGATTATTCATAAATATATATATATATATGCACATAAACTTGATTGTTTATTACTAATTCTTTTATATCCAATAGCATGTTATTTTATATATTGTATACATTATATGTGACGCCCCGAAAATGCGAAAAATAAGGCAAATTTAAAACTTTTCTACATCGATACACATATCTAGGTGCATTCCTGTGCAATGTCATATATTATCATAAATCAATTATAAAGCTTTCACCTCAAGACCTCATCATCGAATATATATATATATATATCGTACCAGCTACATTCCTCAATCCAAAGCTAATTAATCTTAATACGTCCCATACATCATTGTACATCAAGTGTTTGTAAATACAACATTAGTCTGGGTACATAAAATGATAAACTATACCTAAACACAATATGTGGCCTGGAGCTCAAGTCCTCCACTAGCCACTACTCTGTACGTCGCAAGAAAACTCTCTTCACTTGAAGAAATCTGGTGGGAGATAAAACAGGGTGAGCTTCTAAATCGCTCAGTAAGGGGGTAAGGGATTTATTAACAAATAATGATTTGCACAGCACAATCATTTTGTTTTGTAGTTAAAACTCAATAGAAAACGTAGCATGAAAGTGTTAAAACATCGTTCTCATCTCATTCTCAAAAGTCATGCAGAAACATGAGTAAATGGCTCAAACCATAGTTACAATTCATAGTCACAAGCATGTGGGAATCAAGATGAGATAATGGCTTTTCTCATTAAAACGTGATAAAAATCACCTCAATAGTAATGCATGTGGCACAACCGCAAAACACAATCTCATGTGTAAAACGAGACTAGGCAAATAAAACTCATATAAATATTCGTCATGGCACATCAAAATAATCTCCTCTGGGTGCGCATCCCAGGCATCCTCAAAAGAGGGAACGTCGACAATATGGTCGTGCACATAATATATTGGACTTACGTGTTACCAGAACAAGGCCCGGCATTACATGCTACCAGAGCAAAGCCTCTCCTCATACACACTATCGATCTTACATGCTACCAAAGCAAGGCCCGGACTTACATGCTACCAAAGTAAGGCCCGGACTTACATGCTACCAAAGCAAGGTCTCTTAGCGTTACCAAAGTGGGGAAATATCGGACTTACATGCTACTAAAGCAAGGCCACCCAGCGCTACCAAAGTGGGGGTCATCTCACGTTACCAAAACGGAGGAATATCAGACTTACATGCTACCAGAGCAAGGGCCGATGTGTATTCAACATGACATGCCTAAGTCTCAGTAATAACCATTATCATATAAAATCATTTTGCCTTCACGTAGAACTCATAATGGTTTTCTCTCATAAAACTCATTTAGAAACAGTTGTGTACTCAACTTAAAACATGTTAAAACCCAGCTCAAATTGGCAAAACCACGTACACATTTCTCAAATCTCAGTACGCCTTAATGTAGAGCCCAAATCAATTTTTCACTTTTTAAACTCAAACGGTTGTAAAACAATTTCACACTTAGTTTACAACTCAATAAAATTGGGCTTCAACCGGCTATAAAATCATGTGCAATAACTCATTCGCAACTCATAAAAAAACATGCTTGTTTTCTTAAATCACATTTCATGCTACAAATATTGTCACAAATCACATACACAACCGAGTTTAAGTTTTCCCTTACCTCTTCGTACCTCGTATAGTGCAATCGTTCCCCCTTATCATGGACTAGCCTGACATTCCTCTCTAGAACTCTCGAGCTGTCCAAACGATGTTAAAACATCAATAATCTATCTCAATCGCATCATCGAGCACATATTTGCTCATATTCTCGTTAAATACTACCAACCTCATTTTCTCATAATCCTATCACAACCAACATTTTCATCCACTACATTTTCAAATCCTACCTATTTCATGCACAATATCCAAGCCAAATTCACCTCATTGTCTCAATTCCAATTTATAGCCAAAAATCTCAAAATTACCACAAATTGCATAACATCTTCACTACTCCAACAAAATTACAATTTCTTCAACCCTAATCATTTCCTAACTATTTCATCACAATACCTATAGCCACAATCGCAGAAATTTATTTCAAAATCAAAGATTAAAGTTTAGAATTTACCTAAAACTTGTGGAGTGCTCAACTCACGCCTCAATTCGATTCGTCTTTTGATTTCCAAGTATGTTGTTCTCCTTTTGATGGGGAACAACTTTTCTTCTTGCGTCTGCCTGAGATTTGGATGGAAATGGGGGTTTTAGAGGAGAGAGAAAGCTAGGGTT
The DNA here is from genome assembly GCA_033439115.1 of Firmiana major. Taxonomy (NCBI): domain Eukaryota; kingdom Viridiplantae; phylum Streptophyta; class Magnoliopsida; order Malvales; family Malvaceae; genus Firmiana; species Firmiana major. Next base: position 64,055,555 of record CM065904.1, read on the forward strand.
GTGAAAATGACGATTTGAGAGAGAGAGAGAGATCGATTTTCAAAAAAAAAAGGGATCCTTATATAGGCCCAAGGTAAGAGATCGATCTGGTCCCTGATGAGATCGATCTCTCTTTGAATTTGGGAACATTTTGGGGTTATTTTATGCCTATGAGATCGATTTGTCGTGGGGTGAGATCGATCTCATAATTGCTTCATGATATCGATCTGCTCCTTGAGGAGATTGATCTTCTGTTTACAGAATACTTCATGAGATTGATCTGCTCCTATAGGAGATCGATCTATACTTTACAGAAACATTTGGAGATCGATCTTCTTGTCTATGAGATCGATCTGCCTATCAGTTCTTGCACATTTCCTGCATTCTGGAGCCATGAGATCGATCTCTCATCCTTAGAGATCGATCTGGCCTTCACAAATTGTACTGCTGCTACGTCAATTTGCAAGAAACTCAAAGCATAACTTCCTATAATCTACCCCATAGTTCATATTTCAATCTATACACATTCAAGACTTAAAAAATCTCATCCTCTTATACTTCATCATATTTAAAACTTGTGTGGACATCAACATATCATATTAACATACACCAAATTACAATTTTCATAACTAGGGTATATAAAATTCATACTTCTCACATCCTCCCCACCTTTAAAGAATTTGGTCCTCCAAATTCAACTTGACTCATCAAACAGATGGGGGTAGTTCTCCCTCATGAAGCTTTCTAATTCCCAAGTTACCTCTTCCATTGAGTGATGTTTCCATAAAACTTTCACTAATGGGATACTTTTAGTCTGAAGTACCTTCTCTTTCCTATCGAGAATCCGGATGGGTTCTTCAGTGTAGCTCATGTCCTCTTGTATGTCAATTTCTTCATACTCTATGACATGAGAAGGGTCTGGGTGGTACTTCCTCAACATATATACATGGAAGACATTGTGTATTCTAGACATCTGTAGGGGTAATGCCAACTGTAGGCTACCTCTCTTACCCTCTCAAGAATCTCGAATGGTCCAATGTATCGAGGACTCAATTTCTCTTTCTTCCTAAACCTCATGATACCCTTACTAGGTGATATCTTCAAAAATACTGCATCACCAACATCAAACTCAAGTGGCCATCTACACACATCTGCGTAGCTTTTCTGTCTACTCTGTGTAACTCGTAATCTCTCACATATGAGTCTCACACTCTGTACAGCCTATTCAATAAGCTCGGGAGCGTTTATCTTTCTATCACCCACTTCTTCCCACGCAACGGGGGATCTACACCTCCTACCATATAGAGCCTCAAAAGGTGCCATTCCAATGCTCGCATGATAGCTATTATTGTATGCAAACTCTGCTAGGGGCAGGTGATCATTCCATGATCCCTTAAAATCCATCGTACACGCCCTCAACATATCCTCTAGGGTCTGAATAGTCCTCTATGATTGACCATTTGTCTAAGGATGATAGGCAGTACTAAAACTCAATCGAGATCCCATGGACTCCTGAAATTGGGTCCAAAATCTAGAGGTAAATCGAGAATCTCTATAAGAAGTAATACTCACTGGAGCCCTATGTAATCTAGCTATCTCGCTGACATATAACTCAGCTAAGGCATCCACAATATCTGTGCTCTTGACGGCAAGGAAGTGGGCATTTTTTGTCAGTCTATTGACTATGACCCATATAGCATCACAACCCCTTCGGGTCATCGGTAAACCCATAATAAAGTCCATTGTGACATGCTCCCATTTCCCTATAGGCACAGGTAAAGGCTGCAATAATCCTCTGAGCTTTCGATGCTCAGATTTCACTTGATGGCACACTAAACACCTGGCCACATAATCTACCATGTCTCGCTTCATACCACTCCACCAATACACGTTTCTCAAATCTCGGTACATCTTAGTAGTCCCTGGGTGCATGGTGTATCGCGAGCATTGGGACTCTCTCAGCATCTGTCTCTTCAGGGTATCATCGTTCAACACACAAATCTGTCCTCTGAATCTTAATAATCCATCCTCATTAACTATGAGTCCAACTACGAAGTTTGCTCAGCTTGGCTAACCATATCAATCAATCTCTGATCATCACACTGCCTAGTTCTAATTCGATCCATGATCCTAGGCTCTATTAGCAAGCTAGAAAAAAATCCAGTCTCTACCTCTTTAACTTTGATTTGGATTTCGACGAACTGCTCCAATAAATCACATTCCCTGACCATCATAGTAGATATCATACTTTTCCTGCACAAGGCATCAGCAACTACGTTCTCTTTTCTCGGATGGTACAAGATCTCGCAGTCATAATCCTTAAGGAGCTCCTTTGTCTCATATTTAACTCTTTCTGATCAAACAGATACCTCAAACTCTTGTGGTCAGTGAAGATCTGGAATCTTTCCCCATATAAGTAGTGTCGCCAGATCTTCAAGGCAAATACCACAGCGGCTAACTCCAAATCATGTGTGGGGTAATTTTGCTCGTGATCTTTCAACTGTCACGATCTATAAGCGACCACTCTTCCATGCTACATGAGCACACACCCCAATCCTTGATGAGAAGCATCATTGTACACTGAAAATCCTCATGACCCCTCAGGGATAGTCAACACAGGGGCCGCTGTCAATCTCTTCTTTAATTATTGAAAATTAAGCTCACATTGATCAGTCCATATGAACGGAGTCTCCTTGCGCGTAAGCTTGGTTAAAGGAGCGGCAATCCTGGAAAATCCCTCCACAAATCTTCTGTAATACACTGCCAAACCAAGGAAACTTCGTACCTTTGTAACTATCCTCGATCTTTCCCAATTAAGCACAGCCTCCACTTTACTTGGATCAATTGATACTCCTTCCTGTGAAACTATATGACCAAGGAAAGCTATTTGATCCTGCCAAAACTCACATTTATTAAGCTTTTCATATAATTGCTTATCTCAAAGTATCTATAGTACTAACCACAATTGCTGCGCGTGCTCTTCATAAGACCGAGAATACACCAAAATATCATCAATAAAGACTATCACAAACTTATCTAGATAGTCTCTGAACACCTCGTTCATTAACCTGATAAAGGCTGCAGGGGTGTTCGTCAATCCAAAAGGTATCACTAGGAATTCATAATGGCTATACCTTGTCCTGAAGGCCGTCTTCGAAATATCTTCCTTCTTAATCCTCAATTAGTGATAGCCCGATTTTAAATCAATCTTTAGAGAAGACTGAGGCCTCTCTCAACTGATCAAGTAGATCGTCAATCCTGGGTAATGGGTATTTATTCTTCACCATGGCTTTATTTAATAGTTGGTAGTCTATGCATAATCTGAGGCTACAATCCTTCTTCCTTATGAATAACACTGGTGCTCCCCACGGTGAGGCACTAGGTCTAATGAATCCTTGATTCAACAACTCCTGTAGTTGTTTCTTTAATTCCTCTAATTCCACTAATGCCATCCTATACGGAGGTCTAGAGATAGGCTGAGTATCTGGTACCAAATCAATGGTAAACTCCAGCGCTCTCTCTGGTGGTAAACCTAGCAACTCATCTGGGAAGACATCCAAAAATTCACACACCACAGGTATATCCTCAATCCTCGGATGTTTTCGATTATCATCTGAGATGGGTGTTTCATAACCTTCACATGAATACTCAAAAGCAACATCAAAAATTTCAATTTGCTTATAAAAATTCCACACACTTGTTCCCTCAATATTTCAAACATACACTGTAAGGTTCAGGTAGGGAGAAAGTTACAATCTTAGTGTAGCAATTTAAACTCACTCGATTGGTTGCCAGCCAATCCATTCCCAAAATTACATCAAACCCATATATATTTAACATTATTAGATCTGCTAACATTACTCTGCCTCCCACCTTTATTTCACATCATCTACAGATCATATCAGTTCTTTGGGACTCACGCATAAGGATATTTACATGTAGGATATACTCTAGAGGTTCAAATTTTAAATTTAATATACATGCAAAATGTTCAGAAATAAACGAATGTGTGGACCCTAGGTCAATCAACACATGAGCCGTATAATTACAGACAGAGAGTGTACCTCTTATAGTTTCTGCAGAAGTGTCTGATGTTTCTTTGTCCAGAGCAAACACACGTCCCACTGTAATGGGCTTCTTTCCTTTCTCTGCAGCAGTGGCCCGTCTCGGGGGATTCACTCTCTGAGGCCGTTGTCTAGTAGGTTTCGGAGCATGTGGTATCTGAGGTTGAGGACAGTCTTTTACCTTGTGACCCATGTCTCCACATCTAAAACATCCACAAATCAACCCAGTACAACTTCCCTCATGCGGTCGGCCACAGTCTCTGCAAACCCTTATCTCAGGCCTAACATATCGAGGGGTTTCCCTGATGATGGGATAAGCTCTGAGTTTCTCCAATCTACCATTCTGTACCTCAATTCTTCCTCTTCTGAATGAACCTCTCCGAACATCTGCTTGGAAAATCACTGGCCTCTTGCCCTTATCCCTAGTCACTGTTCTGAACTCATTCTGGGATTGTACAATTTCGATTTCCCTTTCAATCTCTTGTGCTCGTCTCAGAGCATATCCAAACTCGGTAATACACAGCCCTATCAATCGATCTCTGATGATGGGCTTCAATCCTTACACAAATCTTTTTGTGCGGAGCTCTTCATCTTTAAAGGTCTCTAGATCATATCTTAATAGAGCGGTAAATCGGCTCTCGTAATCATTAACAGACATATTGCCCTGTACCAGATTCAAAAACTCTGTCTGCTTCCTTCTCTGAGTAGCTCGTGGTACATTTTGGGCTCTAAAGGTTGTCTGAAACTCGTCCCAGCTAATCACATCCTGGCTGGACATCAGAATACCCTGGGTAGTACCCCACCAATCTCGAGCTCTCCCTTTCAACATATAAGCACCTATACTTACCCTCTCAGCATCAGTGCATCCCAAATAGTCAAATATGACTATCAACTCATTCAGCCACTCCTCAGCCTCTGCTGGATCCTTTTTCCCTTTGAACGCGAGTGGATTCATTTTCAAAAAGTCCTTCAGTCGGACCATACTCTATCGTCGGGCTAAGTGACTGGAGGCACCCGATCCATCTGTACTGGGGGCATGAGAGGTCCTTGTGGTGGTGTAGAAGTAGTACCCGAGGCATTAACTCCAAAATGTTGCGCGAATAGTGCTGCCATTTGCTCAAAACCTTGCCGCACATCTTGCTCAATCTGGTTAAATCGAGAATTAGGACTCTCCAGTTGTGGGGCAAGTGGCGAAAGGGACTCTGCCTGCTTCCTCGAACGACCTTGTCGTCCATTCATTCTCAATCTTAATACGTTTCCTGCACTTACACATCAAACTTGATTGAAATCTCAATCCTCAATTTCAGTTCATGACCAGACTTATACAGACACTTGGGATGTATTGTATTTCACTTAACCGACACTGAAAGCAATAAACACCCTAAGCTCTGATACAAAGAAAAACTCTTTAAAGCCCGAAAACGTAAAAAATAGGGCAAATTTAAAACTTTTCTACATCGATACACATATCTAGGTGCATTCCTGAGCAGTGTCATACATCATCATATATCAATTATAAAGCTTTCACCTCAGGATATCAACATTGAATATATATATATATATCATACAAGCTATATTCCTCAATCCAAAGTTAATTAATCCTAATACATCTCATACATCATTGTACATCAAGTGTCTGTAAATACAACATTAGTCTCGGTACATGAAATGATAAAATATACCTCAACACAATATGTGGCCTGGAGCTCAAGTCCTCCACTAGCCACTACTCTGTAAGTCGCAGGAAAACTCTTTTTACTTAAAGAAATCTGGGGGAGAGATAAAATAGGGTGAGCTTCTAAATCGCTCAGTAAGGGGGTAAGGGATTCATTAACAAATAATGATTTGCACAACAGAATTATTTTGTTTTGTAGTTAAAACGCAATAGAAAATGTAGTATGAAAGAGTTAAAACATCATTCTCATCTCATTCTCAAAAGTCATGCAGAAACATGAGTAAATGGCTCAACCATAGTTACAATTCATAGTCACAAACATGTGGGAATCAAGATGCGATAATGGCTTTTCTCATAAAACGTGATAAAAATCACCTTAATAGTAATGCACATGGCACAGCCGCAAAACACAATCTCATGTGTAAAATGAGACTAGGCAAATAAAACTCATATAAATATTCGTCATAGCACATCAAAATAATCTCCTCTAGGTGCGCATCCCAGGCATCCTCAAAAGAGGGAACATCGACAATATGGTCGTGCACATGGTATATTGGACTTACGCGTTACCAGAACAAGGCCCGACCTTACATGCTACCAGAGCAAAGCCTCTCCTCATGCACACTATCGATCTTACATGCTACCAAGGTAAGGCCCGGACTTGCATGCTACCAAAGCAAGGCCTCCTAGCGCTACCAAAGCGGGACATATCGAACTTACATGCTACTAGAGCAAGGCCACCGAGCGCTACCAGAGCAAGGGTCATCTCACATTACCAGAACGGAGGAACATCAGATTTACATGCTACCAGAGCAAGACCCGATGTGTATTTATCATGACACGCCTAAGTCTCAGTAATAGCCATTATCATATAAAATCGTTTTGCCTTCACGTAGAACTCATAATGGTTTTCTCTCATAAAACTCATTTAGAAACAGTTGTGTACTCAACACAAAACATGTTAAAATCGAGCTCAAACCGATAAAACCATGCACACATTTCTCAAATCTCAGTACACCTTAACGTAGAGCCCAAATCATTTTTGCACTTTTTAAACTCAAACGGTTGTAAAACAATTTCACACTTAGTTTACAACTCAATAAAATTAGGCTCCAACCGACTATAAAATCGTGTGCAATAACTCATTCGCAACTCATAAAAAAAACATGCTTGTTTTCTCAAATCACATTTCATGCTACAAATATTGTCACAAATCACATACACAACTGAGTTTAAGTTTTCCATTACCTCTTTACACCTTGTATAGTGCAATCGTTCCCCCTTATCACGGACTAGTCTCGCATTCCTCTCTAAAACTCCCGAGCTATCCAAACGATGTTAAAACATCAATAATCTATCTCAATCACATCATCGAGCACATATTTGCTCATATTCTCGTTAAATACTACTAACCTCATTTTTCTTATAATCCTATCACAACCAACATTCTCATCCACTACATTTTCAAATCCTACCTATATCATGCACAATATCCATGTCAAATTCACCTCATTGCCTCAATTTTAATTTATAGCCAAAAATCCCAAAATTACCACAAATTGCATAACATCATCATTACTCCAATAAAATTACAATTTCTTCAACCCTAATCATTTCCTAGCTATTTCATCACAAAACCTATAGCCACAATCGCAGAAATATACTTCAAAATCAAAGATCGAAGTTTAGAATTTACCCAAAACTTGTGGATGCTCAACTCATGCCTCGATTTGATTCATCCTTTGATTTCCAAGTATGTTTTTCTCCTTTTGATGGGGAACAACTTTCCTTCTTGCCTCTGCCTGAGATTTGGACGAAAATGGGGGTTTTGGAGGAGAGAGAAAGTTAGGGTTACGAAAATGGCGATTTGTGAGAGAGAGAAATCGATTTTCGGAAAAATAAAGGGATCCTTATATAGGTCGAGGGTAGGAGATCGATCTGGTCCTTGATGAGATCGATCTCTCTTTGAATTTGAAAACGTTTTGGGGCAATTTTATGCCTAGAAAATCGATTTATCGTGGGGTGAGATCGATCTCATAATTGCTTCATGAGATCGATCTGCTCCTTGAGGAGATCGATCTTCTGTTTACAGAATACTTCATGAGATCGATTTGCTCTTAAAGGAGATCGATCTACACTTTACATAAACATTTGGAGATCGATCTTCTTGCCTATGAGATCGATCTGCCTATCAGTTCTTGCACATTTCCTGCATTCTGGAGCCATGAGATCGATCTCTCATCCTTGGAGATCGATCTGACCTTCACAAATTGTATTGCTGCTGCATCAATTTGCAGAAAACTCAAAGCATAACTTCCCATAATTTACCACATAGTTCATATATCAATCTATACACATTCAAGACTTAAAAAATCTCATCCTCTTATACTTCATCATATTTAAAACTTGCGTGTACATCAACATATCATAATAATATACACCAAATTACAATTCTCATAACTGAGGTACATAAAATTCATAGTTCTCACATTATAAATTGAGCCCATTATATAAATATATATATATATATAAAAATTCTTGAAAGAAAATAACTTCTTTTTAAAAAAAAAAAATTCTCCCCTACAATTGCTATCTATGACAAATTTAAGTGTGGTTGGTTAAAAAAAAAACACTTATTTTTTATTTTCATTTTAGTAATAAAAAATATTTTGAAAGAATGTGTTTGATTGAAGAAATAAAAAATGTTTTTTTTTTTAGAATAACAAGAAAATAAGTTAAAATCAACAAAATGTTTTCTTATTATTAATGAAAATTATTTGGGAGAAATGAAAAAAAAAAAGTAAAGGCACCGTGGTTTTTTATTTTTTATTTTTAAATCTATTTATCATAAGACCCGATAACTTTTTTTTATTATTATTTAGTTTAGGTCTTTGGCATTTTTTCTTTGATTTTCTGAAACCGAAATTTCTTCTCCAAACTCCGAGCCTGCACCACCACCAACCGTCGATCTAGTCAAGTTATTGTTTATTATATAAAAGTAGTAAATATCTTCAAGATCATTGACGTTGACGATAGCTCCACCACCAGTTTGAGACGAGTAGGTATAGTCGACTCCAGTCTTCGTCTTTTTTTTTTTCTTTTTCTTTTTTGACTATTTGATTATGCAGTGGCAATTGTAATTGGCACCTGGTAATAGAAATTGTCTCTAACTAATTAATAACAAAAATTTTTGTTTGCTAAAATTACTCAATTTCTACAAAATTTATTAGAGAAAAATCAATAAATTGCACACGCTTTTTTCCGCGCAACTTATTAGTCCTTCAGTGCACAGCTGGAGCCCAGAAGAAAGCAGCAGATTGCCAATAATATTATACTCCCATGGCAGTTTCTGAATCTATATTTGAAAGAGGAACCCATGCACTAATAATGAATTATAAGTCCTTAATTTGCAGCTTGGTGCATGTTGTCAAACGGAATTCCTTTTGTCACATTTTTATAGACTACCAAGGTATTAGGGGTTTCGTTATTTTAAAGATATTGTATATATCCATGGACAGATGAATATAATCTGATCAATCGAAATAACGTGAAGGGAAATTTTGAACTATCAGAAATGCTCACCCTCTGTTGTAGAAGTAAATTTTACATATCACTAGTAAATACCCGCCCTACGCGACGAGTCGGGAAATTAAGAAAAAATGATTTTTGAATTTTTTAAAAATTTAATTATTAAAATATTTAATTTTTTTTAAGTTGATATATCATCTCATTTCGAGATTTGGATTCAAAATTTCATAAAAAAAAATAAATTGATTTGCAAAATAACTATATTCTCTCCTATTGAAATAAGTTTTAATATGATTCTTCAACTTAAAAAAATAGATTGAAATTTACTATTACAAATTCCAAAGTAATTTTCATCCATAAAAAATTTTTAAAAAATCATTATATTATTAACTTTATCTCTTTTAAAATCTTATATATATATATATATATATACACACACACATAAGTCAAAATAGTTGGGTACAAATAAAATACTTTATCTGAATAGTTTGTGTCTAACACGTATAATATGTTAAAATAAAATAATAATTATCTATTTTCAAGTATAAAAAATATAGAAATATATATTAAAAATATAAAATAAATCAATTAGCTTTTTAGATCATATAAATTATCAAATTCAATTTTTAAATAGTTTCTTATTTCATTCAAATATCAACACTATCTACTCAAATTTTATTCAAATATTATTTAAACAACAGATTCATTCATTATAACCGATGCTTCTGCTTTGTTGTTTCAGTAGTGGCAACTTTTTTCCAACTTTGAATTCCACTTTCTATTCACACTATAAAAGCGTTACCGATTAAACTTCACCATCTATCATCATGAAATCTTTTTTTGTTGGTTTTCAATCTTCTTCTTTAAGTCATTAGTTTATTAAAATTTTATATGTGGTTGAGGCCATTTTTTTATGTTTTCTTTCTTTTCCGTTGAAATTTCATTTTTATTTGTCTGTAAAAAAGGAGCTATGAAGACGATAAACAATGAACTTTAACTATACAATAAGTCGATCATTTTTCATTTTTTTTTTAGTTTTATATTTTTTAATTTTATATATGAATAGCGTAAATTTATTTATATATACTTTCAAATTAACTATAAAAAAAGATTTAAAATTATTAAAAGTGTTGGGAAGAATGCATTTAATAAGATAGAAATAAAGTAATGAAAGTGATAAAGAAAACAATAACAAACTTCAATACAGAGCTTGTCGACCAGATATCGCCATCTATTATCATGGAATCCCATTTTATTAGTTATCAATTTTCTTATTTAATTGCACATTAAGCATTTTTTTAAAATGTTTTAGTTTTATATTATTTTAATTTTATATGTGGATAGGGCTTTTCATTTTTTTTAATATTTTTTCACTTTTTTCCATTGATTTTTTTTTTTGTCGGTAAATAGGGAATCATAAAGGTGATAAACGAAATGATAATTAATTTCAACTGTACAGTAAACATTTTTTTCAATTTTTTATAGTTTTATCGTTTTTAATTTTATATATGAATATGATTTATTTCTTTATTTATTTAGTTATACTTTCAGATAAATTATAGAAGAAAGGTTTACAATTAGAGAAGTGTTGTGGAAGAATGCATTAAAAAGGATGTGCGGTTAAACCTTCTAAACACATTTGTTTCTATAATTTGATGGTTTCAAGCCTTCGAATATTACTTCTTCTAATTTATTAAATTCTTTTTAAATGTAAAAATTTAATTTTTGGATTGAATGTATTTAATTAATACATCAAAGTTAATTATGGATTAACTTTTTTTCTATTATGATATGTCTACTATGATATGTTACTTTGAAATATAATTTGATCTCCTTTTTATGTTTTCTCTCTCTTATATAGGAATTTTTTTTATTTGTATGTAAACAAGGAGTCATGAAGGCAATAATATCATACTTCTTATGAATGTAGAATAAGAATCCAAACAACATTAATATCTTGAAAGCTAAGATAAACCATATCCTTTATCTAATTTTATAAATTTTAATAAATTATTTGAAATCTAATCACTTAAAAATTATATATTTTAATAATCTTATATAAATATATGAAAGCAAAGCTTTTGGCTGCAAAATAAAATATCCTACGTAGATAATCCAAAACTTTGACTTGTTTAGCATGTTAAAATAAAAAATAATAATTATCCCTTTTTTTTTCAAGTTTCAAATATATATATATATATATTTATATATATCAAAATCACAAAATAAATCAATTATTTCTTTAAATTAATTATTCATTTCAATTAAAAAATTCTTATATCTCATCCCTGAACAAAATGTGAAAGATAGATTAGATTGCTCGAATTTTAAAAAAAAAAGTTAGACAAATTGATGAATGACTTGCAAAAAGAAAAGCACTTTTCAGATGTCTTGATATTATATCTTACATTTAATTTATTATTATTTTATATAAGATTTCATTAAAAATATAGCATATATCATCCATTAATCGTAAATAATTTTGAAGTGAAATCTATAATCATTAATTTAAAATGTTTTATATCCATGTAATAATGAGATTTCTAGAATATTACTATTATCTTTCTATGTAACATGCTCTTTTATTTTATGGTTTATTTTTTTCAAATTTTTAACTCATATATGATAAAATAAAAAATTATCCAGGCTACATTTTGTCACATCTCGAGGGATATGATGTCACACACACATATTCTGGAAACATAGTGTTTTGGGCGCATACTTTGCTAAACAAAACTTAATTGTGTTGCGAGTCTAATCCAATAGTCATAATATGCTAAAAATAAAACATTTTCAGTTTAAGACACTTTACCTAAGGCCCCAGGTGGACCTTTAAATCAAACTGTATGAGAAAAATAACGTTTTGAACTTTTAAAGCATGGGGGAATTGATCCTATAGAGGTAGAGGATCGATCATTTGAAGTTAGAATGTAAATTTCTATATAATGTGTAAGGGGATCGATCTTGGTGAAGAGGGGATCGATCCTTGTAACGACCCTTGACCATTGAAAATTGGGGGATTTTTTTTTGAACTTAATTTACCCACTTATTCCCTTATTCACTTAGGTTGTATTCCTGTTCAGTGTCAATTCACTTTTCCTAATTCTTTATCCATAATTATATTTAAATTCCATGTTTTGACATATATGGTCGATAAAACTTTCGGCAACATAATAACTTATATATGAGCCTACCCACTTGCAAATCAATTGTTTTAACAATCCTAGATATCCACAACTGTCAAACATACTTTCCAAATCCACATTTACAACCCAATACATCCATTTCGATTCAATACCAATCATCTTAAAACATAATCGCAAAAGTAATATTCTTTACATTGTTTTCCTTACAAATTACATCCCAACAAAATATTTTCAATATATGTCTGTGCATACAAATATGTCTGGTAAAGGAATGTAATTGTATACCTTTTTCTGCGTGTACAAAAAGTAGCCTAGGGTAGCTTTTTCCCACCAGCCTACGTCGTGTACGCGGTAGGTAACACCTATAGATCACTGCAACTAGTGTGAAAGGTAGAGGGGTGAGCTTTTGAGGAAAAGCCCAGTAAGACAATACGTTTAAAATAGTTCTGATATGTAAAAGCATGTAAAATCGTTCATAAAACCAATCTTTAACATGATATGTAAATTTGTCATTTCATGCATAGTTATCATACAAATTTTAAAGCATGAGTTTCTTTAAAACAAATTGCATACTTGACTATTTCACAAACTTTTCATTATTCATGGATGAGTTCTTAAAATCATCTTCTTTCATAAACATTTCATAAAACATAACTGTTCATAACCAATCATCATAATTCTCATTAAAGATCATAATCATTCATATTTCATAAAAGCACATAATCATTCATAATCAAATAGAGGATACTAGGCTATAACTAAGTCATGCGATACGTGTCATTCTCCGTAGAGAGTCAAGTATACCTATGGCCATGGTAAGGGGGCTGTAGACTGGATCAAGGTCGTACAGCACTTTCATAAAACATGGGTAGTATCTATATTTCTTACTTTCACTAGCACATAGCTAGGACACAGGCACCAAAGGCACTCTCCATGTGGGAAACATAATTGTGTGCTGCGCGGGCACGAGATACTACCGAAACATCATCATCATCATAAACCACCAGTAGCAAGATATCTTCCACACAGGTTGATCAAGTACTATAGGGGCCCTACGTACCGGCACCCAAGTGGTGGAGCCGGAACACCACAAGAAGTAACCATGTATGAAGCCTATAGTCTCAAAAACTTCTTTTCCCCTTTTCCTCTTTTTTTTTTCTATGCTTTTGAAATTGTCAAAAGTTTCTTTAAAAATATGAATATAAAATCATAAATCAATGTAAAGCTTTCATACGTTTCATACCTTGGGAAAATTCATTACATAACATGGAAGTACTCGGGGAATATTTCTTAAAACTAAAACATGCTTCGTAAACAGTTCCACAAGAATGAAAGCAGTTATAAATCATTTCAAAATATAGTGTTGCTTCATAAAATCTTTTTTTTTTCAGTGAAACAAGAATGCATTATCAGAACTAAGTTAAATGGTACCCTTTACCTCGATTTATCGGATACTCCGAGTTCAAGTGATGACGCCTTCAAGTGTCTCCCCTATCTCCTTCTATGATTTTCCTAAACCGACACTTGTATACTCAGTATCCTATTCATAAAATTGTCTGAATTGCGTCAAAATTGCAACCTATTCGTTACTACTTCGTGTGTGTGTATAATTGTACATACCTAGGCCAACACGTGCGTTTATATATTTTTATTACTACATTTTTTTTTGTATGCACCTATACTACATACACATGTATTATATACACCTATATGTATATACACATAAGTATATACACATATATATACTATTATTTGTTTTCATTATTCATTATCACATATATTTATTTATTTGTCTACTTCTCATCTTTCCCATTTTTTTTGTTTCACATCTAATTTAATTTACATTATCATGCTTATAAATACAACACATATATATACATGTATATTAAATATACATATATATATTTTTCCTTTTTTTTTTTTTCATTTTTCAGCTTTTTCCTTTTTTTTTCCTTTTCCTTTCTCCTCTCTCAGCCAACCCAGCCTCGGTTTGCTTGGTCTTCTTCCTCCTTCAGCCCTCGGGTCCTGCTTTCCTCACTCTCGGTTTGCTCCTTCAGCTCAGCTCTGCTTCAGTTTTCTGGTTCGCTTCTCTTCACCCTCGGTCTGCGCTCCCTCCAACCTTAGTTTGCTCTCCCTTAACCTCTCGGTCTTCTGCTCCAGTCCCTTGGTCTGTTTCAATTAGCTTCAATTTCTGTTCCCTCGAGTTGGCTCCAGCTTCCTCTTCTCCCTTTCTTTCCTTCTTTCCTTTCCCCCCGTCAGCTCTCTTGCCCCAGATTTTCTCTTCACAGTGCTCCTATCCACGGTGGTGCTGCAACCCACAAGGCTTCCCCTATTTTTCAGCCCCGGTTCTGCTTCAGTTTTCCCTCTTCCTCGGTTTGCTCTGCTTCTCGTCGATCTTCCTCTTCCTCTCATTCCTTCCTCTTTCTTTCTTTCTTTCTTCCTCCCCCTTTTCGGCTGACCAGCTCTCCTTCCCCTCCTCTTTTTTTTTTTCTTTCCTTTTTTCCTCTACCGGCCAGCCCTCCTCTTCTTTCCTTCTTTCTTTTGCTTTCCCGCTCAGCAGAGGTTCTCTGCTTATTCGAATCCCAAATTGTGGAATTTGCTTTCTTTGAAAGCCAATTCCGTACATACAAATATATTATATTAATATATATATTATATTAATATATGTATATGTATATATATCTTTTGTTATTTGTTGTTTTATATATATTTTTTTGTTTTTGTTTGTTTTGTTTGTTTTTGTTTATTTCCATTTTATTCATTTCTCATTTCATTTCATTTCTTTTTTTTTTCATAATTATATATTACATACTATATAGTACCTAACATATATATTTGTTATATATTTACATTATTACCTACCTATTTTTAAATTTGTCTATTTTATATATATATATATATATATATATATACATTTTCTTTTATAAATTATCCAATGTCACAATATTTATGCCTTCCATGAAATTTTCACCATTTCGAAAATGAAATAATCTTGGGATCTCATCACTCCTTATAAATCCCCAATATAAGTTTTTTTTTTTACATCAAATTTTTTTCAACTAATGAACCAAAATTTTTTGGTCCCTCCATGCTTGCATTTGCTTCATCACTTCCTGTATTTCGGGCTCTCTGTCGTTCACAGGCATCTCGGCTCCCATACTCCTCGAGCCCTACAACGAATATTCGCACTTCCATTAAAACATATTATTTTTGTTTTTATGTAGTCTAACTAAATGTAGGAAATTTGTGGTGTTTACATTCTCCCCACCTTAAAAGAATTTGGTCCTCCAAATTCATTCGGGTTCATCAGAAAAGATGTGGGTACTTGTCCTTCATAAGGCTCTCTAGCTCCCATGTAGCTTCTTCAATCGAATAGTGTTGCCAGAGAACCTTTACTAGAGGTATCGTCTTTGATTTAAGTACCTTTTTCTTTCTATCCAAAATCCGGATAGGTCGCTCAACATAGCTCATATCCTCTTGAATGCTCAAGGGCTCATTCTCAATGATGTGTGAGGGATCCAGATTATACTTCCTTAACATCGAGACATGGAAGACATTATGTACCCCAGAAAGCTGCGGTGGTAAGGCAAGTCTATAGGCTACGTCTCCCACTCTTTCTAGGATCTCAAAAGGACCAATGAAGCGAGGACTCAATTTCCACTTCTTTTCAAACTGCATGATACCCTTGCTCGGAGATACCTTAAGAAACATAAAATCCCCAATCTGAAACTCAAGTGGCTGCCTATGCTTATCCGCATAACTCTTTTGCCTACTTTGTGCAGTCTTAAGTCTATCATAGATTATCCGAACACCTTCTGCTGCCTGTTCCACCAACTCGGGAGCCAAGATCTTTCTGTCACCCACTTCTTCCCAAGCCACTGGAGACCTACATCTTCTACCATATAGGGCCTCATATGGTGCCATCCCGATACTAGCATGATAGCTATTGTTATAAGCAAACTCTACGAGAGGCAGATGATCATCCTATGAGCCCTTAAACTCCAAAATGCACGCCCTCAGCATATCCTCTAAGGTCTGAATGGTTCTCTCAGACTGACCATCGATCTGAGGATGATAGGTTGTGCTCAGATTAAGCTGAGATCCCATGGCTTCTTGAAAATGAGCCCAAAATCTAGAAGTGAATCAGGAATCTCTATCTGATGTAATGCTCACGGGAGCCCCATGCAAGCGAGCTATCTTTCTCACATACAACTCTGCTAAAGCACTCAAGGAGTTTATACTTTTGATGGCTAGGAACTGGGCACTCTTAGTTAATCTGTCTATAATCACCCAGATTGCATCATGCCCCTTTCGGGTCCTTGGTAAACCTATAATGAAATCTATAGTAATGTGCTCCCATTTCGAAGTAGGCACCGGAAGAGACTTAAGTAATCCTGCTGGCATTTGGTGTTCGACCTTAATCTGTCGACAAATAGACACTTGGCCACAAACTCAGCTACATCTCTTTTCATACCGACCCATCAATACACCCTCCGTAAATCATGGTACATTTTTGTGCTTCCGGGGTGCAGTGTACCGAGAACAATGGGACTCCTTTAAGATCCTCCGTCGTAGGGCATCATTGTTTGGGACACATATACAGCCCCTAAATCTCATCAACCCGTCCTCACCGACCACAAAGTTTGACTGTACATCCTGTTTGCCTGACTGACGATGTCCAATGACTTCTGATCACCCCTCTGTCTAATTCTGATTTGATCTAGTATACTAGGTTCAATCTTCAAACTAGCTATGAACCCAACATCTATTGTTTCCACACTAACACTGAGCTTGGTAAACTACTCTAACAATTCGCATTCTCTGACCATCATAAAAGAAATCATCCCTTTCCTGCTTAAAGGATCTGCCACTACGTTTGCCTTGCCTGGGTGATACAGAATCTCACAATCATAATCCTTGAGGAGTTCTATCCACCGTCTTTGTCTCATATTCAGCTCATTCTGGTAAAAAATGTACTTCAAGCTCTTATGATCAGTAAAAATTTGAAATCTTTCCCCATACAGATAATGTCGCCATATCTTCAAAGCAAAAACAACAGTGACTAACTCCAAGTCATGGGTGGGGTAATTCCTTTCATGGTTCTTAAGCTGGCGAGAACCATATGCAACCACTCTCCCATGCTGCATAAGTACACACCCCAAGCCCTGGTATGATGCATCACTGTATACTGCATAGCCTCCAGACCCACTAGGAATGGTTAAGACTGGGGCGGTAGTCAACCTCTTCTTAAGTTCTTCAAAATTCTGCTCACACTGATCAGTCCACTCGAATGGAACATCCTTGTGTATCAGCTTAGTCAGTGGAGCGGCAATCTTGGAGAAACCTTCTACAAACCTCCTGTAGTATCTAGCTAGTCCAAAAAAACTCCAAATTTCTGTAACAGTTTTCAGTCTTTCCTACTTGAGGACGGCCTCTACCTTAGACGGATCCATTGACACCCTGTCTTTAGAAACAATATGGCCCAAAAATGCTATTTGCTCTAACCAAAACTCACACTTATCCAACTTCCCATACAACTGCTTCTCTTTGAGAGTTTGGAGCACTACTCTTAAATGCTGCTCATGCTCCTCTCGAGACTTTGAGTAGATCAGAATATCATCGATGAAAACTATGACGAACCGATCTAGATACTCCCGAAACACCTCATTCATCAGGCTCATGAATGTAGCTGGGGCATTAGTTAGACCAAAGGGCATCACGAGGAACTTATAGTAGCCATATCTCGTTTTGAAGGCCGTTTTCGGAAAATCCTCCTTCCTAATCCTCAATTAGTGATAGCTCGATCTCAGGTCAATTTTTGAGAACACCGTAGCCCCTCTTAACTGGTCAATTAGATCATCTATTCTGGGCAAGGGATACTTGTTCTTGATTGTGACCTTGTTCAGCAGCTTATAGTCTATACATAACCTGAGACTATCATCCTTCTTCCGTACAAATAATACCGGAGCTCCCCATAGGGATACACTTGGCCTAATGAACCCTTTGTCTAGCAGGTCTTGCAATTGCTTTTTCAGTTCCTGAAGTTCAACATGGGCCATCCGGTAAGGAGACTTCGAGATTGGCTGAGTCTTTGGTGCCAAATCTATAGTGAATTCTAACTCTCTATCCGGTGGTAGTCCTGGTAGTTCATCAGGAAACACATCCAGGAACTCGCATACCACTGATATGTCCTGAATACTTGGACATTCCCGACTGGTATCGGAGATGAATGCAACATAACCTTCACATTAACACGTTCATCAAAATTTTTCATCAATAGTCAAAATCATACACTTTATTCCTTAACTGCAAAGCATACATCAAACTTACTAGGTAAGGAGAAGGTTACAGCCTTAGTGTAGCAGTCTAAACTTACACGGTTGGTGGCTAGCCAATCCATACCCAAAATTACATCAAAGCCATACATGTTCAACAAAATTAGATCTGCTAACATGATCCTATCTCCTACCTTGATTTCACAATTCCTACACACAATATCAGTCTTTTGTGATTTATACATGGGTGTACTAACGTGTATCGTGAATTCTAGAGATTCAGGCTTAATATGAAGTTTACGTGCGAAATAGGGTGATATGAAAGAGTGGGTGGAACTTGAATCAAACAATACATGTGCCTCATGATTGCAAATTAAAAGCTTACCTCGTATGGTCTCAGTGGAGGTGTCAACAGTCTCTCTATCCAAAGCAAAGACTCTCCCATGAGTGACAGGCTTTTTGCCCTTCTCTACGGCGCCAAAAACTTGACACGCCATAAACGTATTACCGCAAGTGCACGGGTCGTACAAGTAATAATGGGATTTGAGTCCCGAGTTATCATCCCTCAGAGAAGTTGGTTAGCCTAATTAACTATCGGTTAATCTTACCCTAAGTATATTCTAGAAAATTATGAAGTTTAAGGGAGTGATCTACTAAGTCTAAAATTAAAAATACTAAAAAGTAATAAAATAATAAGAACCAAATAAAACCGAGCAAAATTTAGTTACAGTGCTCCGAGCAATTAAAAGCAAATACCTACAAAAGAAATTAAAACAGTTAAAAATTCATTAATGCAATTAAGATAAAGTGCAAATATGAAATTAACGAAGCAAGATTAATTAAACTAAAATTAACAAACCTAAAATGCAATTAAACAACTTAATCAAAATGCAATTTAAACTAACCTAAAAATCTAATAAAAATGAAGACTAAATTAAAAATGCATGAAACACATTAAATCTAAATTAATTCTAAATACAACTAATAAAATACTAAACCAAAATAAAATCCTAAACATATAATATAAAATTAACTATTAACTAAAAATTAAAACTAAGATTAAATTAACAACTTAAAACATTGAATCTAACCTACAATTATCAAATAACAACTATCCTAAACTAACAACTAATCAAAACGATAAAAATGCATTAAACATGAAATTAAACAAAGAACATGACATGACCAAACATGGCTTTAAGCAAATTGCAAAACAAATGGTCCCGATACTATCATTGTACACGTCTTCAACATTCATTTTCATTTTGCTTTCGGTTCCATCTTGCTGCCATGCGTGTCCAGCTTGCCCATCTTCTGCTCTGCAATCTCTCTAACTCTACTCGGTTTTGTGTGTAGCTTCAATTTCTGCAACAAGTCCAACATCTCACGTTGCAAACCATCAGCAACCAAGCTCCAACACGCCAGCTTGCCCAGACCTGCTCTAGACGTCCTTGGTTCTGTCCTGCACTCCATATCTCGTCAAAGTTTGCTCTAGCTGTTGATACTGAAGGCATGTCCGGCTTCTACTCCCGATTTTATGCTACTGCTGGTGTGCACAACCTCTGCCCAGCTAGTAGGAAACGTGCTCGGCTTCTTCAGTTGACAGCAGCTTGCACACGTCCTGCTCCTACATTGCTGCTCCTCCATCATGCATCAACTGCCAAACAACACATCAATTCATTTCCTGCAATGCTCAACAAAGCAGACCAGCAAACATTGCTGGAATAGAGGTTACAATAGTAAATGAAGAACAAAAGAAAGCTTAAAACAACTGAAACTATAAACTAAACCAAATAAAGAAGATGAATAGTAATTAATTCACAAGAAAGAGGAGAACAGAGGAAAACTCTCGGTTATGGCTACTGCTACTCTCGGATTGCTTGCTGCTATTATCCTCTCAGATTTCTTTCTTGACTCATGAGATTAAAACAGCTCACCACAACCTTGAGTAACAATGACAGCTAACGAAAATAAAAAAAGAAAACTACATGGGAAGCAAACCAAGAATCATTGAACAAAAATAAAACTACAAATGGGAAGCAAAAATTGAGAGCTACTTAGGGGAATGGAAGTAATGCAGTAAAACTAAAAATTAAAGGATACAACTTAAACAGAACCGAGAAGAAGGATGAGCAAATGAGGCTGCAATCAAAACATGAAAAGCTATTCATCAAAGTTAACAAATGAAGATTAACAAAAAAATAGAAATTGGTTTCGGGAAAAGCTTCTAAAAATAAAAACTAAACTAATCTAACTAAGCTACTCTAACTAAGGGGGAAACGAGGTCGTCCTCGGAGATAGGCATAACCACCTCTACCACCTGATCCACAGCCCGAGAGTCATAACTCTCGAATAAATCGGCTGAAGCAGGATGTACGACAGGGGTTTGAACAGATGGCAGTGCTATTTGCGCAGCATTTCGGGGCTAATGCCTCAGGTACCACACCTACCCGTCTCCTACACCACCACAGGATCTGCCCCCACCTCCTATACAGACTGACCCAATGCCACTCGTCGCTCAGCCTCCGGCACAGACCAGGCCTGATGATAAAAATATGGGCCGATTGAAAGACTTTCTTAAGATGAATCTGCCGATATTTAAAGGGGTGCAAGGTCCAGCAGAGGCGGAGGAGTGGTTAACAGAGAAGAGGATAATCTTTAACTTTCTAGGATGCACTGATGTGGAGAGGGTTAGTATGGGTACCTACATCCTTAAGGAATAAGCCCGATGTTGGTGGAGTACCACCCAAAGTATATTGACTGCTATCCACCCAGTAATCAGTTAGGAGACTTTTTCAGTCAGCCTTCAGGACTCAGTATATCCCTCGAACTGCCTAGAGGAAAATGCAAGCAGATTTTTTGAATCTAGTACAGGGCAGCATGACAGTCGATGAATATGAGAATCGATTCATTGCTTTGTTGAGATATGATCCGGAGACTATCAAGGACAAGGAGCGCCAAATAGAGCGGTTTGTATATGGGCTGAGACTAGCCATTCGAGATAGATTGATGAGACTTTGCATTACTGAATTTAATGATGCTCTGAGATGGGCACAGGAGGTTGAAAGGAGACTAGAGTTGATACAGTCCCAGTCTGAATCCTGAGTGATAACTAGGGATAAGGGTAAGAGACCTGCAGCTTCCCACACCAACTTCAGAAGGGGTTCTTTTAAGAGACAAATGGTCGAGGGACCTAAAGGGAGATTGGATAGACCTAAGGTTCCTCCCATTACTATGGAGAGCCCTTGAGGTGTTAGGACTGACACCAAGATCTGCAGAGACTGTGGTCAACCGCATGAGGGTATTTGTTTTCAGATAATAAAGGGATGCTTCAGATGCAGGGACATGGGTCACAGGGTGAAGGATTGCCCGCAGCCTCAGAGACCATATCCTCAAGAGCCTCCTCGACAGTAGCCTCATAGAGTAATCCCCCAAAGACGGACCACGACTGCTGATAAGGGAAAGAAGCCTGTCACATAGGGACGTGCATTTGCTTTGGATAAGGAGACTGCAGACACTTCGTCTGAGGCTATACGAGGTACACTTCTTATCTGTAATCATAAAGCTCATGTGTTGTTGGACCCAGGGTCCACGCATTCTTATATTTCTATACACTTTGCATGTAAATTGAATTTAGAGCCTGAACCCCTAGCTCATATTTTACATGTAAGTACACCTATGCGTGAGTCGCAGAGGACTGATATGGTATGTAAGAAGTGTGAGATTAAGGTGGGAGACAAAGTAATGTTAGCAGATCTAGCTTTATTAAATATGTGTAGTTTCGATGTGATTCTAAGGATGGATTGGTTAGCAGCGAATCGCGTGAGTCTAGACTGCTACACTAAGACTGTAACTTTCTTCCTACCTGAAAGAATTAGTGTACCTTTGAATGCTAAGAATGAAAATGTGTGAAGATTATTGTGAGAAATCTTATTGATATAATTATGATTTTTTGGAAAACGCTGATTAGATTATTGTTGTGAAGGTTACATCGCACTCATCTTTGATATCAGTCAGGAACCTCTGAAGATAGAGGACATACCAGTAGTATGTGAGTTTTCGTATGTGTTCTCAGATGAGTTACTAGGTTTACCACCAGAGAGAGAGAGCTAAAGTTCACTATCGATTTAATGCCAGATACCTAGCTAATCTCTAAACCTCTCTATAGGATGACATTGGTTGAATTGGAAGAGTTAAAGAAACAGTTGCAAGAATAACTTGACCAAGTTTTTATTAGACCTAGTGTGTCACCATGGGGAGCTTTAATTTTATTTTTAAGGAAAACAGATGGTAGTCTCAGATTGTGCATAGATTACATACTACTGAATAAGGCTACGGTAAAGAACAAATACCTCATACTAAGAATAGACGACTTGTTTGATCAGCTGATAGGGGCTTCTATCTTTTCTAAAATTGATTTAAGATCGGGCTATCACTAGTTGAGAATCAGGAAAGAGGATATTCTGAAGACGGCCTTTAGAACTAGATATGGCCACTATGAATTCTTAGTGATGCCCTTTGGTTTGACGAATGCCTATGCTGCTTTCATGAGTCTAATGAATGAGGTATTTTGGGACTATCTAGATCAGTTTGTGTAATACCTGTAGTTTCACATGTATTTATTATTATGAAGCTAGGATGTATATGTACATTGTTACAAGTCCATAAATAATAAAGGATGTAAGGATTATGAAATTTAATAAAACATCCATGATTTCAAGTTGTGTGCACAAGTTTTATTATCTATAAACTAAATGGAATGGATGCCATTGTACGTTAATTGTACATGGATTGTAGATTGAGGCATGAAGCAAATTAGGGTGAGTATACATTGGAAAATCTATAGAAAACTACAGAGATAAGGGTGCAGAGGAAGAGAGATCGATCTCATATAAAGGAGAGATCGATCTCCTCGCATGAAATGCCAAGGATTAGTTCAATGGAACAGGGCAAATCAATCTCATGGAAAGGCAGATCGATCTCCTTAAGTCTCTGCCTAGAAGAAATCGATCTTTCATAAGGCACAGATTGATCTCCTTAAGCCTTGGCTAAGAAGAGATCGATCTCCCTTAAGTAACAGATCGATCTCGTTAAGGATTATGAGGAGCAGATCGATCTCTTCTAAGAGGCAGATCGATCTCCAAGAAGGATTTTGCTTACCACAGATTGATCTCATCATGAAAGCAGATCGATCTTGTAGTAGTTACGTTAGGTAAAAGGACTACTAAACCATGCAGAGATCGATCTCCATAAGGGCCAGATCGATCTCATGTGTTTGCATCTATATAAAGATTTGGACTGAAAAATCAGATTTCCTTCCCACCAAACCCGCACCTTTCCATTTCTCTCAAAGAACTAAGCTTTCACTCTAAATATCACTACATTCCAGCTAGAATCTGAAGAAGCTCAGGAAAGGAAAGTTGTTCCCTAGAGTGAGGAGAACAACATATCGAAAAATCACACATTAGTTTGACCAAGAGAAGGAGATTTGGCTACCACAAGTTTGGCTAAGGAAAAAGCTAAGCTAAGTAAGCTCTTCAACCCTTAAGCTTTAAATATGAATTTCTAAACATTTTATGGGTTGAATGGTATGTGAAATATGGATAAGAATGATGATTGTAGTGGTGAGTGAGTAATCTTAAGAGGGATTTATGAAGAGGAAATCCATGGAAAAGTGATGGGAAAACTTAAGAGAAGATATAATGAGATAAGTGGGAGAGGTGAAATATGATTTGAAGAAACTTGAGAAGTATGAATAGATAAGAAAATGACAATGTCACGCCCTCCTCCCACACGCAACTTTACCAAAAACTACAATAAATTTTTCACTTTTTACTTACCTTTATCTCCTCAACAGTTGGGCTGTGAATAGGCATTAGTCTCCTCATCCGGACATACCTTACCATTCTTTTTCGTATCATACATACGTGACATTTATATCATAAGTAAATTCGTATACTTAAATATAATTACATCATTACATCCCCCATATTAAAACGTGTACATCACTGTGTTTATGCATTGTTCAGATACAAAAGAGTACGCATGTGTATACCTTTCGCTAGATAGGGAGTGGCAGCGGATCAAAGGAATGCAATACCCTGATCGACTCTATCTACTGATGAGACTCTGTAGAGATGGGAGGAAAATGAATGGGATGAGCTATCAACGCGCTCAGTGAGGAAATCAGGCAAGCAAGTAGACATCCATACTATCTACAGAAAATAGTGCTTTGCCTTTCCTTCTCTCAATTCAAAAGCATGTTTAAAATATATATATAATATAGCACAGATTTAAAATCCCATGTACTAAACACATGCTGGTTTATCAATCAGAAGCATTCATGCAAAACAGTGCATATTTAATCATTTAAGAATGCCTTTATATAAAATATGCCATTTACATTCAAAACACAGTAAATATGGCATTTCTCATCACAACACAAATAAACTGGGTTTCG
Organism: Firmiana major; assembly: GCA_033439115.1. Lineage (NCBI taxonomy): Eukaryota > Viridiplantae > Streptophyta > Magnoliopsida > Malvales > Malvaceae > Firmiana > Firmiana major. The sequence continues at coordinate 64,080,682 of CM065904.1, forward strand.
ACCCATCCCTTAGGTCTACCCGTATTATAAAACACATGTGATATATCATGCGAGACTCAGTGGCTAAATGCAATCTCTCTAGACTATGTAAGAGAGCCTCCCCGCCGAACAGAGCCTCCCCGCCTACTCTAGCTTAAGGATGTTGGGCTTAAGGATCTTACTGTAAGAGAGCATCTCCGGATTATGTACATATCCTAACATGTGGTGAAATCCCAGGCAACACAGTACTCGGTGTGCGGGTTATCACTGCTGTAACGGGAGGGGGGTCAGTCCATCACAACCGCCAGCTATCAACAACTCTCCTCCACAACTCCACAATACAAAACACGGTACAGTGTACTCCATGCCACACGCACGGTACAACGTACACCCGTGGACCTATACATCATGGTCGGGGTGCCTGCCATAGGTCTTAGCCGCTCATACCATGGAAATACATCATAGTGGGGTGCCTGCCATAGGTCTTAGCCCTCATACTATGGAATAAATGCCACGTCTCTAAATCCACATGAGAACATCTCAACAGTGTGACACTCAATCTACGTGGAGGAAATTGTCATGGTTTTTCTAACATGTCTATATATCACGTAAAACTACAGTGCGCGTCTTGAGTGTGACTCACAGTCAACGCTCCGCCTCAAAACACTGTATATGCATGTAAAAATATCAACACTAGTGCGAGTAAACCTCCAGCACTAGGTCATGCATAGTTCTCATTCAAATCAAGTTCGAGCAAATCGCTCAAGTACTATGTCATGTACAAATCATGAAGAATTGAGTACGAGCAACGCTCCAGCACTCTGTCATGCATCTCATGTAAAACTCGAGCACGAGCTAATCGCTCCAGCACTCTATCATGTACAAATCACATAAAACTGAGTACGAGCAATGCTCCAGTACTCTATAATGCATGTCAAATAAATGCAGTGCGAGTAAACCTCTAGCAATAAGGTATGTGAAAAACATCTGAAATCAAGTGCGAGTTATGCTCCAACATGATTGTTTCCATATAATTCGGTAGATGGCTCTTTAAAAATAGGGATGTTTAAAATCATTAAAATCAGCACTATAAAGTGTGCTTAGTTTACATCGACCTCAAAACATTAGCCCATCTACCTACTCTTCTGCTACACAGTAGTAAAACCCATTCAAAACATCATTTCCATGCTTTTTACAACTTTTCCCAAAGTTTCACTTTTTGCCTAACTAGGGGCAAAATCGTAATTTTCCCATATCGGGTCCCTATAATATTATCGATTTTCTCTGACCCTCAAATAATTTCAGTGAATGTAAAATCCAATGAAAATATGCACAGATATCTCTAGCTACTTGCAAGAGTCCCCTACCTCGGATCACGTCGTGTGACCTCTCTTCCTTTGTGCTGTCTATCTCGCAGTCTGGTCAACTCTCAATATGACTCTGGAGCTGTATTTAATCATTCACTGAGTTAATTATACTTTTCCTAATATATTACACATTTAATACAGTTTATTTCACTTAAATTGGCCCTTTTACGCTTAATGGGCCTTAATCACGTTAATCGGGCCTTAATCCGTATTAAGCCTGTTCATCAAGGTCTATTCACTCATTGGGCTTATCAATACCCATTGGGCTTTACTCCAAGCTCTTTGGATAGCCTGTATATCATTTATGACATTTTATTCAATTTTTTGAATATAATTCACTAAATCCGAAATTTAATCCGAAATGCGTAAATTAAATATTAAATACACATAAATCACATAATTTGTTATAAATGAGCTTTACTTACCCGAGATTGTACGATGGTGCGCGAATCGGAGTTCGATCGGGCTTCCGTTTGGAATTAATTGTCGAACTGCATAATTTCATATATTTAACTCCGAGTCAATTTCTGATTAAATATAATATAAATAAATTTATCAGAAATTAAATTGGTTACTTTTGACCTCGTATCGACTTACCCAAAGTCTGGTGAAATCCCAAAAATTTTTCTTTTCCTTTCTCTTTCTTTTTCCTCTTTTTCCCCTTTTCTCCTTGGCTGAACCGGTCCGGTCCGGTTCAGCACAGTCACTTTCCACTGAACCGGCCTACCGGTTCAGGCTCCTTTCGCCGTTCCGGCGCTGTCCGATTGGTTCTCCAGATGATTCCACCGTCAAATGGTTCGGCCTCGCCTCTAGAGGCTTCTTTTGGCCTCGTCTGGGGTTTACCGGCGTCGGATTCCGTCGAATCCGTCTTTCTCTCCCGCGGCTTCAACCTCACCGATCTCCCCTTTCCGGCGCCGGTGATGCGCGTTACCGGTGGCTGGGAGGTCGTATGCTTACGCTCTTCCCTTTTCGGTCGTTCGCTGGCTACTGGGTCGCCGGATTGGTGGCCGTCCGGTGAGCTCTTCTTCCCTCAGTTTGCGTCGGCTTGGCTACGTTTCTCTCTCCCCGATTCTTTCAAATTCCAGATTTTTTTTCTTTATAATATATTTTTAATATTATTTTAATCCTTAAAATAATATTAAAAATCCTAAAATATCCCAAAAATATCCCAAAAATTCATATTAAATTCATTTAGTCCGTAAATGAATTTATCAGTCTGATTTTACTTTTTCGGTATATTTTTCCATTATTTTTGGGCTCATTTTTTGAGATAAAAATTCCAAAAATATTTAATAAATTCATATCTCGATCAATTGGATTCGAAATTCAATATTTTTCTTGTTATTGATCAAGATTTCTCGATTTCATATTTTTAATGAAATTTTCTCATTGAATTTATATCGAATTTCGGTCAATTGATCGTTTTACCCCTGCACTTGCTCAGAAATCACTTTAACCCTTATCTCGCTATTATGTAGCTTACATGCATTTTTAATTTCTTAAATAGTCGATTGCATGTTAATAAATACTCTTCTTATGATTCAACTATGAAATAAAATGTTCGTACACATAGGAATCCTAAGGTACAAGCTACATACGTAAATCGAAAACTCAGGTCTAACAATCCTCCCCAACTAAAAGAATTTGGTCCTCCAAATTAGAACCAAATCAATCCTCAAACAACTGGGGGTGCTTCTCTCGCATCAAGCTCTCTAACTCCCAAGTAGCCTCCTCGAAAGTGTGATGCTGCCATAAAACCTTCACTAACCCGATAGTCTTCGACCTCAAGACCTTCTCCTTCCTATCCAATATCCGAATCGGCCTCTCAACATATGACATATCCTCACTGAGCTCCAAAAGCTCATAACTAATCACATGTGCCGGATCTGGGTGATACTTCCGAAGCATCCAAATGTGGAAGACGTTATGCACGCCTGACAAATCTGGTGGCAAAGCCAACCTATAGGCCTTATCTCCCACTCGATCGAGTATCTCAAAGGGTCCAATGTAGCGAGGACTTAGCTTACCCCTCTTCCCAAACCTCGCTATACACTTGGAAGGAGAAACCTTCAGAAACACGGACTCACAAGCTGCGAACTCAAGTGGTCTACGTCTCCTGTCAGCATAACTCTTCTGTCGACTCTGAGCTATCCTCAATCTCTCAACTATCAACCGGACATCCTCAGAAGCCTGTGTAACCATATCAAGAGCAAAAATCTTACGGTCACCCACTTCTTCTCACCCAATAGAGGAACGACATCTACGGCCATACAAGGCCTCATACGGTGCCATCCCGATACTCGAATGATAACTGTTGTTGTAGGCAAACTCGGCTAATGGCAAATGATCATCCCAGGAGCCTTTAAAATCCAGCACACATGCTCTCAACATATCCTCTAGAGTCTGTATCGTCCTCTCTGACTGACCATCTATCTGAGGATGGAAAGCTGTGCTCAAACTCAACTGGGTTCCCATAGCTTCCTGAAAATGTTTCCAAAAGTGGGAAATGAAGCGGGAATCCCTATCCGAGACAATGCTCACTGGAACACCATGCAACTCACTACCTCGCGTACATACAACCCTGCCAATGTACTTAGAGTATCGGTAGCTGTCATAGCTAGGAAGTGGGTTGACTTCGTTAGTCTATCAACGATCACCCATATAGCATCCTGATTCCTCCGGGTCCTCGATAAACCCATCACGAAATCCATGGTGATATGCTTCCATTTCCATGTTTGTATAGGTAGAAGCTGCAGCAATCCTGCAAGTTTCTAATGCTCTACCTTCACCTGCTGACATACGAGACATCCGCCATAAAATCTGTGACATCTCTCTTCATACCCGACCACTAGTACACCTTCCGGAGGTTCTGATACATCTTGCCACTCCCCGGATGCAACGTGTACCTCGATGAATGAGATTCTGACAATATCAATCTCTGAAGCTCTGGGTCTTCGGGAACACACAATCTACCTCTGTACCTCAGTAGTCCATCAGAACTCAACTCAAAATCCATCACTGTGCCCCTCTGCATCTGACTAATCACATCGATGCAATATGGATCAGTCTGCTGAGCCTGTCTGATCCTGTCCAACAGATCTGGCTCTAAACGTAAACTCGCAATCATACAATCTATATCCATGTCCGAAGGCACAACTCCTAAACTGAGGCTAGCAAACTGCTCTAGCAGCTCGTGCTCCCTGACCATCATATACGATACCATCCCAAGGCTCTTCCGACTCAAAGCATCTGCTACAACATTAGCCTTACCCGGATGATAAAGTATCTCACAATCATAATCCTTCAGAAGCTCTAGCCATCTTTTCTGCCTCATGTTCAGCTCCTTCTGTGAGAATAGGTACTTGAGGCTCTTGTGATCGGTAAAAATCTAAAACTTCTCACCATACAAGTAGTGGTGCTATACCTTCAACGCAAACACTACCGCTGTTAACTCTAAATCGTGGGTCGGATAGTTCTTCTCATGGTCCTTCAACTGTCTGGATCCATAAGCAACTACCCTCCCATCCTGCATCAACACACAGCCCAGTCCCTGATGCGAAGCATCGGTATATACTGAAAATCCTCCTGAGCTGGTAGGAATAGTGAGAATCGGAGCGATGGTCAATCGACACTCCTCTCACAATCCTCGTCCCATATGAATACAACACTCTTTTGAGTGAGACGTGTCAACGGAGCAGCCATCTTCGAAAATCCCTCAACAAATCCTCGATAGTACCCTACTAAACCCAAAAAACTCATGATCTCGGTAACTGTCCTCGACTGTTCCCATTGAACTACAGCCTCAATCTTTGATAGATCTACTGATACACCATCCCTCGACACTACATGTCCCAAAAATGAGATCTCTGTCAACCAAAAATCACACTTGCTGAGTTTAGCATACAACTGCTGCCCTCGTAGAGTCTGCAATACAATCCTGAGGTGCTTCTTATGCTCCTCCTCGGATCTCGAATATACTAATATGTCATCGATGAATACGATAACAAACTGATCCAAATATGGCTTGAATACATCGTTCATCAAAGCTATAAAAGCTACGGGAGCATTCGTCAGTCCGAATGGCATAACTAGGAACTCATAGTGGCCATATCGAGTCCTAAATGCTGTCTTGGGTACATCTCCACTCCGAACTCTCAACTGATGATACCCAGACCTCAGATCAATCTTAAAAAAGACCTGCTCTCCCCGAAGCTGATCCAGTAAGTCGTCAATGCGTGGAAGGGGATATCTATTCTTGATGGTAGCCTTATTCAACAATCTGTAGTCTATACACAATCGAAGGCTTCCATCCTTCTTCCTCACAAACATGAACCGGTGCTCCCCACAGTGAAACACTCGGTCTGATAAAACCCCTATCCAACAGCTCCTGTAACTGTCTCTTTAGCTCCTCCAGCTCAACTAAGGCCATGCGATACGGTGGTCTCGAAATAGGCTCAGTACCAGGCACCAAATCTATACAGAACTCCATCTCTCTGTCTGGTGGTAACCCTGACAACTCATCCGGGAAAACATCTGGGTACTTACTGACCACAGGAATATCTACCAACTCCGGATGTACCTTATCTGTATCCACTATGTACGCAATGAAACCTCTAATCACATCCGTAGAAGCATCAGTTGTGTCCTGGTCCAAGGCATGTACTCGCCCTCAACCCATCACCTGCTTTCCCTTCTCCTCTGCTGTTGCTCTACCTCTCTGAGCAGATGTACCAGCTGGAGCTCTATCATGCTCCCTGCCCTTCTGTGGGGTAGTCACATATGTCTCTGGGCACTCTCTAGCAATATGCCCCTGTTTCTCACATCGAAAACACACAACAGGGCTCAACAGACAAGGTCTACCGCCATGATGTCTACCACATCGACTGCACTGATCAGTAGTAGGCCTTGATCCTCCAATCACAATGCCCTTCGCCGGAGCTATGGCCAGGTATGTAGGAAGTCTAACTGGTTGCTCTCACACCTCCTCTATCCGTGGTCCCTTATTGAAGAGTCTCCTTTCTCCTCGATAACTGAACCCTCTATCTCTAGCTGACCTTTTTCTCTCTCTATCTCGACTCCGACTGAACTTCCCAAACTCAGAGGCATTTCTCGTAATCCTGCTCACAAAACTGCGCCCTGCGCACTACCTCATCATATGTACCAATGTCTAGTGGTACCAATCTAGACCGCAACACTGGTCTCAATCTGTCTACAAATCTGCGGACCTTCCTGGTCTCGCTGTACATGGTATCGGGATCATATCTCCCCAGGGCCAAAAATCTAGTCTCGTACTCATCCACTGTGAGACTCCCCTGGCTCAATCCCAAAAACTCAGCCTGCAGTCTACGCTGCGCTGTATCAGGAACAAACTGCCTCCTGAAGGCCTCTAGAAATATCTCCCAACTAATCTCATCATGTCGGGCTCTCAATATCGGCCTAGTGGACTTTCACCAATGCTCTGCCGTTCCCTTCAGTAGGAACGCAGCAAATGCGACTCTCTCAGAAGTCGTACACTCAAAGAAATCGTACAACTTCTCCATCTCTCTAATCCACTTCTTTGCACTAGCTGGATCCTTGACCCCTCGAAAAGATGGAGGTCCAAGCTTCTGGAACTGTCGCAATCGATCAAGATCACACCCATATCCTCTACCAACCTGAACTGGTGGGGGTGTAGGAGTATCAATAGTCTGTGGCCTCTGTACAGGTTGTGCAGGTGTATCAGGTGCAACTGCCTCTCTAGTCGCAGTCTCTGCATCCTGTCTTTGTCTACCTGGCAAAGTCTGTGCCAACAGCCTTACTATCGCTTCCAGGCTACGCTCTATCCTCGGGAAGCGTGCCTCGATACTCTCTGGTACCTCAATGGGACTCTACGTCACCAAATCAAATGAGGACTCATCTCGGCTCTCAGTCCTACCTCTAGGGCGTCTAGCCCTACCTCTCGCCCCCTACAACAGCTGGTATTTACGAAAGGCTAGATTCCTGTATTCACAAACATTAATTTGTCCAACTCCCATCTTGTATACATAATTGTAAATGAACAAAACACAGTGATATGGGGATGTACATTTTCCTAATTACTAATACCTATTCACATCAGACCAATTACGCTCTGATACCACTCTGTCACGCCCTCCTCCCACACGTAACTTTACCAAAAATTACAATAAATTTTTCACCTTTTACTTAACTTTATCTCCTCAACAGTTAGGCTGTGAATAAGCATTAGTCTTCTCATCCAGACATACCTTACCATTCTTTTTCTTATCATACATACGTGACATTTATATCATAAGTAAATTCGTATACTTAAATATAATTACATCATTACATCCCCCATATTAAAACGTGTACATCACTGTGTTTATGCATTGTTCAGATACAAAAGAGTACGCATGTGTATACCTTTCGCTAGATTGGGAGTGGCAGCAGATTAAAGGAATGCAATACCCTGGTCGACTCGATCTACTGACGAGAATCTATAGAGATGGGAGGAAAATGAATGGGATGAGCTATCAACGCGCTCAGTAAGGAAATCAGGCAAGCAAGTAGACATCCATACTATCTATTGAAAATAGTGCTTTGCCTTTCCTTCTCTAAATTCAAAAGCATGTTTAAAATATATATAATATAGTACAGATTTAAAATCCCATGTACTAAACACATGCTGGTTTATCAATCAGAAGCATTCATGGAAAACAATGCATATTTAAGCAGTTAAGAATGCATTTATATAAAATATGTCATTTACATTCAAAACACAGTAAATATGGAATTTCTCATCACAACACAAATAAACTGGGTTTTGACCCATCCCTTATGTCTACCCGTATCATAAAACACATGTCATATATCATGCGAGACTCAGTGGCTAAATGCAATCTCTCTAGACTATGTAAGAGAGCCTCCCCACCGAACAGAGCCTCCCCGCCTACTCTGGCTTAAGGATGTTGGGCTTAAGGATCTTACTGTAAGAGAGCATCTCCGGACTATGTACATATCCTAACATGTGGTGAAATCCCAGGTAACGCATGTCACGACCCAAATTACCTAAAAATCAGAGTAAATTTTTTGTTTTTTCATTTATTATTTAATTCTTACCTTTCTCTCATCGTGACCATCCTACAACACAGTTGGGCTATGATTCTGTGTTAGTCACCTCACACTATTTACCATTCCATTTTCATTATCCCATTCATATATCAGAGTTTACTATTCTTTGACTTTAAATAAATACATACCCAATGGTATTTATAACTCTACATCCCCGACATCATATCCGTTTACAGTACTGTGCATTACATATTTAGATACAAAATCATACCAATGTGTATACCTGTCTCTCGATGGGAAGCAGCGGATACCAAGCATGCAAGTCCTCAGCCGCTCAATAACTATTGCAAGTGCTCTGAAAAGATGGAAAAATAAGGGGGGTGAGCAAACCATACGCTCAGTAAGGCAATTATACAAGTAAGTAGATAACTCCACTATCTACATGCTCATAATGCCATGCCCTTAAAATCCATTTCTTTTCATCTAAAATTTCACGCACAAAATCATGCATATTTCAATGCTATAGTTTATCCAAAACTATTCGTGAATATATAAATCGTACTGCTTATGCATCAAAGCATTTTATGTGACATCATTAAATCATAATAAGCATGAATTAAATCAAGATCATGCAGTCTTTCATGCCGTGTAAGACAAATCATGGATTTCAAATGAAAGCATGGAAAACATCATCATGGTACTGCATTTGAATCAATTCATTAAAATCATCAAGTAAAAACTAACCCTTCCGGGTCAATCATCTCATAAAACAATTCAGTAAAGTTCATTATAAAACTCCGGTTATAAAACCACCCTTCTTTCAGGGTCACAAATCATAAATCATGAAATCATAAAATCGTCAAATCGGGGGCCTGACCCCTCCTTCGGGTCTACCCTGGTCTAACAGACCACAAGTTATATCATATGAGACAATCAGGTAATCATCAGTAACATCGTGGACTATGGCCATATCCTAGTGATCCCTGGCAACACGGTACCTAGTGTGCGGGGTATCACACCTGAAACGGGAGGTGGGTCGTCCTACCCGCCAGAACAACATAACACCAGGATTGCGAGGGCAAGGCTTGCTACCTCGTGGCTAATGCCACTCCACTCCAACAATCCCCACGGTACAGTGTACTCCGCTTGATATACACGGTACAACATACTCCGTGAACCCAAGCTCAGTCAGGGGTGCCTGTAATAGGTCTTATCCACCCATATCATCTCTGTCTCAGAATGCACGTGTGAGTATATCATCTCACTGTGACACACAATCTACAGGAGGCTCCAACACGGCTATATGCATGTAATATAAATCTCTGTTCGAGCGAAGCTCAAGCACGGCTCCATACATATTCATGATATCAGAAAACCTCGTGTGAGCAAAGCTCTAGCACGGTGTCGTGAAAATCAGTAAAATCTGCGTACGAGCAGCCTCCAGTACGACTTAAACTGATTATAATTTCAAGTAAAATCCACGTACGAGCAATGCTCTAGTACGGATATGTATAGAAACTTAGTGAAAATCATGTACGAGAAAAACTCCAGTACGATATTCAAATGAATTATAAAAATCATATAAAACTTTGTGTGAGCAAGCTCCAGCACAAATGAATGCTCAAGTAAATCAAATCTCGTGCGAGTTACACTCCAGCATGGCTTCATGCATAATTAAATCAAAATAGGATGCGAGCTAAGCTCCAGCATCTCTCATGCATATTAAATCAGTAAAACTAGTGCAAGCAATCGCTCCAGCACCATTTTATGCATACCACGTCAAAACAAATCAAAACATGTCAAAACATGTCAAAACAGAGTGCGAGCTAGGCTTCAGCACTTCTCATGCATTTCATAGGAATAAAAATCAGTGCGAGCAATCGCTCTAGCACATGTCATGCATATGATGTCACAAGTCGGTGCAAGCAACTGCTCAAGAACATTTATGCACATTCACGAACGCAGATATAGTGCGAACTACATGTCGTCACTATCTGTTTCCATATAAACTTGATAGTTGGCCGTTTTCCAAAGAAATTTCCATTTAAATATTAATAACACCTACGTAGTGTTATTTTGGGAAACTTATGCAATTATTGGCCAATCTATCGATTTACTTTGATTAAAAGCAAGAAAATTCCTTAACCATAAAAATTCTTAAATCATGCATTTCATGCATATCATGCTTTCACAATCCTTAGGTGAACTTCCCTTAATAGGGGTAAAATAGACATTTCACCTAATCCGATCCTTAAAATCATTTAAACCACTTTTAGGATCATTATACAATAACCGTGTATACATACATAATCAGTGTACAGAAAAACTATTTAAAATACGCGTAGCTACCTCTAGCTACTCACACAGTTCCCTTACCTCATTTTTTTGTACAGTCTGACCTTTCCACTGATGACTCGTCACGCAGTCCGATTTGCTCTCAATCCAAATCAAATCTTCAGAACTGCGGATACACATTCATCAGGTCAAATACAATACAATTTAATTGTATTTCACAATTTTCTGGGCTTAATTTAAATCATTGGGCCCGTTTACCCATATTGGGCCCGATTGCACCATAATGGGCCTTAATCGGCCTTAAGCCCGTTTACCACACTTTATCGAGGCCTATTGGGCTCATTGGGCCCATCAGTAATTTATTTAGCCTCGTTCTAAATTCTTAGATATCTCAATTTAATATTTACGACAATTTATCCAATTTCCAGAATTTAATTTATTTCATGCGAAAATTAAATCCGAAATTCATCAACATGCATAACGATGTAAATTATCGTAAATAAGGGTTACTTACCCGTGATTCCATGATAGTACTCAAATCAAGGCTATCTCGAGCTCTCGGTGGATGTCAATTGTCGAGCTACACAATTAAATATATTTTCGGGTAAACTTTCAGTCGATTATTTATCAAATTAAATATTTCAAAAATTAAATCGATCAATTCGATCGCTTACCGACTTACCCGAAGCTCGATTGCATCACTGGAATTTTCTCCAATTTTTTTCTCTTTTTCTTTTTTTCTTTTTCTTCCTTTTTTCCCTCTCTTTTTGGCTGAACCAGTCTGGTCCGGTTCAACCCGATTCGGACCGTCGGTTCAGCTCGGTCCGATTCGGTCGGTTCAGTCCGATTCAATCGGTTTAGTCACCATTTAGTCATTTCGATGCCGTCCGGTCGGTTCTCGGCGTGATTCCGCCACCAATCGGCGCGCCACGGCCTGGGCTTCCTAAATCGAGCCTCGGTTGGGGTCGAATCGACGCCATCACCGGCGAATCGAGGTTTCTTCCCCGCGGCTTCCTCCTCCGTTTTCGACAATTTTCAACGACTTCCACGGTGTGTCTTTGTGAGATCTGAGAATTTCAGGCATATTTTATTGATGTAATAAGAATTTGAAGTGTAATTTATTGAGCTAAGTGAATTGTGGGAATGATAATTGGAGATTTAAATGTTAAGTGTGTAAAATAAGCATGAAGTATGAGGACAGATCGATCTGGAAGAATGAGAGATCGATCTGGTGAGTTAAAAATGACGAGGAAGGAGGAATTTGAGGAGCAGATCGATCTCCAATGGAAGAGATCGATCTCCAAATGATTCTGTTTGAGAAAGGATCGATATCATGAGGAAGAGATCGATCTCCAAATGATTCTGTTTGGGAGAAGATCGATCTCCTTAGGAGCAGATCGATCTCATAAAGCCATAAAGAGATCGATCTCACCCCTCGACAAATCGATCTCCTAGGCATAAAATTGCCCAGATCGTCCCCAAATTTCAAATGCAGATCGATCTCATCAAGAGGCAGATCGATCTCCTACCTCCAGTCTATATAAGGAACCCGTGTTTTCTCCTCCAATTTCACTTTCTCTCTCTTCCAACCCTCATTTTTCCGAAAACCTAACTTTCTCACTCATCCAAATCCCCCATTTTTGGCCGAATCAGCTATTGTGGCAAGAAGGAAAGTTATTCCTCATCAAAGGGAGAATAACATACTTGAAAATCGAAAGACGGATCGAATCGAGGCAAGAGATAAGCTCTCCACAAGCTTTGGGTAATTTCTAAACCTCGATCCTGATATTTGAGATGATTTTGATGTTATTGGTGGTTGTCATTGCGTTGAAATAGTTGAGAAAGGATTAGGGAATTGATGAAATTGCAATGTAGTTGGAGTAATGTAGATATTTGGTAATTTTGAGAATTTGTGCTATAAATGGAAATATAGACAATGTGGTGAATTAGCGTAGATGATTTAACATGAGAAATATAGGACGTTGAGCTATTGTGAATGAGGTTGTAGTTTAGGGTTGAGTTACGAGAACAAAGAGATTTGAGGAGTTAAGAGCAATTATGCTCGATTTTGAGAATTGAGGTTTATGAGATAATTGAGTATTGATGTTTTAACATCGTTGGACAGCTCGAGAGTTCCAGAGTGGAATGCGAGGCTAGTCCGTGATACGGGGGAAACGATTGCACTATACGAGGTGCAAAGAGGTAAGGGAAATCTAAACCATTTGTGTATGTGAATTGTAAACTACTTTAGCATGAATTGTGGTTTATAAAACAAGCATGTTGAGTTTTGTGTTGAGATTAAATTCCACACGATTTTATAGTCGGTTGGAGCCCAATGTTTTTATGAGTTTATAACTGGGCTCTACGTTAAGGCAATATTGAGATTTGAGAAATGTGTGTGTGTACTTTACCGGTTGGAACTCGGTTTTATTACGTTTTGTGTTGAGTACAAAACGATTTCAAATGAGTTTTATGAGAGAAAAACCATTACGAGTTCTACGTGAAGGCAAACCAGTCTTATGTGATAAGACTTAGGTGTGTAGTTGTGAGTACACACCGGGCATTGCTCTGGTAGCATGTAAGCCCGATTTCTTCTCCGTTCTGGTAACGTGAGAATAACCCATTGGTAGCTGTGCCACGTTGAGAAACCCCATTGGTGGCTGTGCCACGTTATACCCCATTGGTGGCTGTGCCACGTTGAGAAACCCCATTGGTGGCTGTGCCACGTTATACCCCATTGGTGGCTGTGCCACGTTATACCCCATTGGTGGCTGTGCCACGTTGAGAAACCCCTGTGCCACGTTATACCCCATTGGTGGCTGTGCCACGTTGAGAAACCCCATTGGTGGCTGTGCCACGTTATACCCCATTGGTGGCTGCGCCACGTTGAGAAACCCTATTCTGTGGCTATGCCACGTGAGAAATTAAATCTGTGGCTATGCCACGCGAGAAATTAAATCAGTGGCTTTGCCACGTGTGTTTTGTGGCTATGCCACGCGAGAATTTAAATCAGTGGCTTTGCCACGTGTGTTTTGTGGCTATGCCACGCGAGAATTTAAATCAGTGGCTTTGCCACGTGTGTTTTGTGGCTATGCCACGTGTGAATTTAAAACAGTGGCTATGCCACGTGTGATTAGTGGCTGTGCCACGTGCATTACTATTTCAGTGATTTTATCACGTATTTGAGAAAGCGTTTATCGCATTGTTTTCACATGCTTTGTTATTGCTCTAGAGTGAGCCTTTTACTTCATGTTTTCGCATGACTTGAGACATGAGAATGTCATTTTGAGTACTTTCATGCTATGGTTTTCAAATGAGTTTCACATACAAATAAACCTTTTGTGATGTGTATTTTGGTTTATGAAATGAGTTCCTTACCCCCTTTACTGAGCGATTTAGAAGCTCACCCTGTTTTCCTTTCCCCCCAGAGTTCTTCAAGTGAAAAAGGATCTCCCTGCGACGTACGGAGTAGTGGCTAGTGGAGGATTCGAGCTCCAGGCCATATATATTGTATCTTGAGGTATATTTTATCTTTTCATGTACCCAGACTATTATTGTAATTATAGACACTTGATGTATAGCATTATATGGGATGTATTAGGATTAATTAACTTGAGATGGATTAATGTATTTGATATGATATATAAATTCTATTGATGAGATCCTGAGGAATGATGATTATGATGATGTATGACACTGCACAGGAATGCACCTTTAATTGTGAATTAACGAGTAAAAAGTTTTAAATTAGCCCTATTTTCCGCACTTTCGGGGCGTGACAGAGTTTTCTTGGTATCAGAGCTTAGGGGTCTAGTACTGTCAGTGTCGGTTAAGTGAAATAGAATACATCCCAAGTGTCTGTAATAGTCTGGTCATGAACTGAAATTGAGGATTGAGATTTCAATCAATTTTGATATGTACGCGCAGGAGACGAGTTGAGATAGAGAATGAGTAAACGACGAGGTCGTTCGAGGAGGCAGGCAGAGTCCCCTCCGCCACCTGTCCCACAACCAGAGAGTCCTAACTCTCGATTTAATCGAATTGAGAACGATGTGAGACAAGGTTTTGAGCAGATGGCAGCGTTATTCGCGCAACACTTTGGAGTTAATGCCTCGGATACTACCCCTACACCACCACAAGGACCTCCTATACCCCCAGTACCTCCCGTCACTCAGCCTGAGGACAGAAGTATGGTCCGACTAAAGGATTCTCTGAAGATGAATCCACCCGCATTTAGGGGAAAGAAGGATCCTACAGAGGCTGAGGAGTGGTTGACGAAATTGAGAGTTATATTTGATTTTCTGGGGTGCACCGATGCTGAGAGGGTCAGTATGAGTGCCTATATGCTGAAGGGGAGAGCTCGAGATTGGTGGGGTACTACCCAGGGTATTCTGATGTCCCACCAGGATGTGATTGGTTGGGAAGAGTTTCAGACAGCCTTTAGGACCCAATATGTACCACGAGCCGCCCAGAGAAAGAAACAAACTGAGTTTTTGAGTTTGGTACACGGTGACATGTCTGTGGATGACTATGAGAGCCAATTCACAACGCTATTGAGATATGACCTAGAGACCTTCAAGAGTGAAGAGCTCCGCACAGAGAAATTTGTGTATGGGTTGAAGCCCATCATCAGAGATAGGTTGATAGGGCTATGTATTACGGAGTTTGGAAATGCTCTGAGATGAGCACATGAGATTGAAAGAGGAATTGAGATGGTACAATCCCATAATGAGCTCAGAGCAGTGAATAGAGATAAGGGCAAGAGGCCAGCACTTTTCCAAATGGAGGCTCGGAGAGGTTCCTTCAGAAGAGGAAGGATTGAGGTACAGAAGGACAGATTGGAGAGACCCAGAGCCTATCCTATTATCAAGGAGACCCCTCGATATGTCAGGCCGGAGATAAGGGTTTGTGGAGACTGTGGCCGATCGCATGAGGGAAGTTATACTGGGTCGATCCGTGGATGTTTTAGATGTGGTGACATGGGTCACAGAGTGAAGGATTGTCCCCAACCTCAGATACCACATGCTCCGGAGCCCACTAGACAACAACCTCAGAGAGTGGATCCCCGGAGACGGGCCACTGCGGCAGAGAAAGGGAAGAAACCTGTGGCACAGGGACGTGTGTTTGCCCTGGATAAGGAGACCGCAGACACTTCGGCAGAAACTATAAGAGGTACACTCTCTGTCTGTAATCATAAGGCTCATGTGTTGATTGATTCAGGATCCACGCATTCGTTTATTTCTGAGCATTTTGCATGTAGATTAAACTTGAAGTTTGAACCTCTAGAATATATACTACATGTAAATACCCCTATGCGTGAATCTCAGAGAACTGAGTTAATCTGTAGAGGATGTGAGATAAAGGTGGGAGATAGAGTGATGTTAGCAGATCTAATCCTGTTGAATATTCATAGGTTTGATGTAATTTTGGGGATGGATTGGTTGGCAACCAATCGAGTGAGTTTAGACTGCTACACTAAGATTGTAACTTTCTCCCTACCTGAACCTTACAGTGTACGATTGAGATATTGAGGGAATGATTATTTGGATTTCTAGTAAGTAATTTGAGAATTTTGATATTATTTTGGAGAATATTAAATATGATTATTCATGTGAAGGTTATGAGACACTCATCTCAGACGATGAGCGGGAACATTCGAGCATTGAGGATATACCTGTGGTTTACGAATTTCTAGATGTTTTCCCAGATGAATTGCCAGGTTTACCACCAGAGAGAGAGAGCTGGAGTTTACCATTGATTTGGTACCAGATACTCAGCCGATCTCTAAACCTCCCTACAGGATGGCATTAGTGGAACTTGAAGAATTGAAGAGACAACTACAGGAGTTATTGGATCAAGGGTTTATTAGACCCAGTGTTTCGCCGTGGGGAGCGCCAGTACTATTTGTGAAGAAGAAGGATGGTAGTCTCAGATTATGTGTAGACTACCGGTTGTTGAATAAAGCCACGGTGAAGAATAAATACCCATTGCCCAGGATTGATGATCTACTTGATCAGCTAAGAGGGGCATCAGTCTTTTCTAAGATTGATTTGAGATCGGGCTATCACCAATTGAGGATCAAGGAAGAAGATATTCCAAAGACGGCCTTCAGGACAAGGTATGGCCATTACGAATTTCTGGTGATGTCCTTTGGATTGACGAACGCCCCTGCAGCATCTATGAGATTGATGAACAAAGTGTTCAGAGACTATCTAGATAAATTTGTGATAGTCTTTATTGATGATATCCTAGTATACTCTCGGTCGTATGAGGAGCATGCACAGCATTTGTGGTTAGTACTTCAGATACTCCGAGATAAGCAATTATACGGAAAGCTTAGTAAGTGTGAGTTTTGGTTGAACCGGATAGCTTTCCTTAGTCATATAGTCTCAGAGGAAGGAGTATCAGTGGATCCAAGCAAGGTGGAGGCTGTGCTTAATTGGGAGAGGTCGAGGACAGTTACTGAGGTACGAAGCTTCCTTGGTTTGGCAGGGTATTACAGAAGATTTGTGGAAGGATTTTCAAGGATTGCCGCTCCTTTGACTAAGCTCACGCGCAAAGAGACTCCATTTATATGGACTGATCAATGTGAGCTCAGTTTTCAGGAATTAAAAAGGAGAGTGACAGCGGCACCTGTGTTAACCATTCCTGAGGGATCAGGAGGATTTTCGGTGTATAGCGATGCATCTCACCAAGGATTGGGGTGTGTGCTGATGCAGCATGGAAGAGTGGCCTCATATGGATCGCGACAACTGAAGGACCATGAGCGGAATTACCCCACGCATGACTTGGAGTTAGCCGCTGTGGTATTTGCTTTGAAGATCTGGCGACACTACTTATATGGGGAAAGATTCCAGATCTTCACTGATCACAAGAGTTTGAGATATCTCTTTGATCAGAAAGAGTTAAACATGAGACAAAGGAGATGGATGGAACTCCTTAAGGATTATGACTGCGAGATTCTATATCATCCGGGTAAGGCGAATGTAGTTGCTGATGCCCTGAGCAGGAAGAGTATGATATCTGCTATGATGATCAGGGAATGGGATTTATTGGAGCAGTTCGCCGAACTTCGGATCAGAGTTAAAGAGGTAGAGACTGGATTTTTGGCTAGCCTGCGGATAGAGCCCAGGATCATGGATCAGATTAGAACTGGGCAGCGCAGTGATCAGAGATTGATAGATATGGTTAGCCAAGCTGAGCAGAGTTCGCAGTCGGATCTCACCATCAGTGAGGATGGATTATTGAGGTTCAGAGGACGGATTTGTGTACCGGACGATGATACCCTAAAGAGACAGATACTGAGAGAATCCCACTGCTCGCGATACACCATGCACCCAGGGAGTACTAAGATGTACCGAGACTTGAGAAAGGTGTATTGGTGGAGTGGTATGAAGCGAGACGTGGCAGAGTATGTGGCCAAGTGTTTAGTATGCCAGCAAGTGAAAGCTGAGCATCGGAAGCCCGGAGGACTACTACAGCCTTTACCTGTACCTACATGGAAATGGGAGCATGTCACCATGGACTTTATTATGGGTTTACAGAGGACCCGAAGAGGTCGTGACGTGATATGGGTCATTGTGGATAGATTGAACAAGAGTGCCCACTTCCTTGCCATCAAGAGCACAGATATTGTGGATGCCTTAGCTGAACTGTATGTCAGCGAGATAGCTAGATTACATGGGGCTCCAGTGAGTATTACTTCTGATAGAGATTCCCGATTTACCTCCAGATTTTGGACCCAGTTTCAGGAGTCCATGGGATCTCGATTGAGTTTTAGTACCGCCTATCATCCTCAGACAGATGGTCAGTCAGAGAGGACTATTCAGACCCTGGAGGATATGTTGAGGGCGTGTACGATGGATTTTAAGGGATCATGGGATGATCACCTGCCCCTAGCAGAGTTTGCATACAATAACAGCTATCATGCGAGTATTGGAATGGCACCTTTTGAGGCTCTATATGGTAGGAGGTGTAGATCCCCTGTAGCTTGGGAAGAAGTCGGTGACAGAAAGATAAATGCCTCCGAGCTTGTTGAGCAAGCCGTACAGAGTGTGAAACTCATATGTGAGAGGTTACGGGCTGCACAAAGTAGACAGAAAAGCTACGCGGATGTGCGTAGATGGCCACTCGAGTTTGAGGTTGGTGATGCAGTATTTCTGAGAGTATCACCGAGCAAGGGTATCATGCGATTTGGGAAGAAAGGAAAATTGAGTCCTCGATACATAGGACCATTCGAGATTCTTGAGAGAGTGGGGGAGGTAGCTTACAGGTTGGCATTACCCTCACAGATGTCCGAAATACACAACGTTTTTCATGTGTCTATGTTTAGGAAGTACCACCCGGACCCTTCCCACGTCATAGAGTATGACGAGATGGACATTCAAGAGGATATGAGCTACACTGAGGAACCCATCCGAATTCTCGATAGAAAGGAGAAGGTACTGAGAACCAAGAGCATCCCATTAGTGAAAGTTTTGTGGAAACATCACTCAATGGAAGAGGCAACGTGGGAACTAGAGAGTCTCATGAAGGAGAAATACCCCCATCTATTTTGACTAGTTGAGTTGAATTTGGAGGACCAAATTCTTTTTAAGGTGGGGAGGATGTGAGATCTGAGAATTTCAGGCATATTTTATTGATGTTATAAGAATTTGAAGTGTAATTTATTGAGCTAAGTGAATTGTGGGAATGATAATTGGAGATTTAAATGTTAAGTGTATAAAATAAGCATGAAGTATGAGGACAGATCGATCTGGAAGAAGGAGAGATCGATCTGGTGAGTTAAAAATGACGAGGAAGGAGGAATTTGAGGAGCAGATCGATCTCCAATGGAAGAGATCGATCTCCAAATGATTCTGTTTGAGAAAGGATCGATCTCTGAGGAAGAGATCGATCTCCAAATGATTCTGTTTGGGAGAAGATCGATCTCCTTAGGAGCAGATTGATCTCATAAAGCCATAAAGAGATCGATCTCACCCCTCGACAGATCGATCTCCTAGGCATAAAATTGCCCAGATCGTCCCCAAATTTTAAACGCAGATCGATCTCATCAAGAGGCAGATCGATCTCCTACCTCCAGTCTATATAAGGAACCCATGTTTTCTCCTGCAATTTCACTTTCTCTCTCTTCTAACCCCCATTTTTTCGAAAACCTAACTTTCTCACTCATCCAAATCCCCCATTTCCGGTCGAATCAGCTGTTGTGGCAAGAAGAAAAGTTGTTACTCATCAAAGGGAGAACAACATACTTGGAAATCGAAAGACGGATCGAATCGAGGCAAGAGATAAGCTCTCCACAAGCTTTGGGTAATTTTTAAACCTCGATCTTGATATTTGAGATGATTTTGATGTTATTGGTGGTTGTCATTGCGTTGAAATAGTTGAGAAAGGATTAGGGAATTGATGAAATTGCAATGTAGTTGGAGTAATGTAGATATTTGGTAATTTTGAGAATTTGTGCTATAAATGGAAATATAGACAATGTGGTGAATTAGCGTAGATGATTTAACATGAGAAATATAGGACGTTGAGCTATTGTGAATGAGGTTGTAGTTTAGGGTTGAGTTACGAGAACAAAGAGATTTCAGGAGTTATGAGCAATTATGCTCGATTTTGAGAATTGAGGTTTATGAGATAATTGAGTATTGATGTTTTAACATCGTTGGACAGCTCGGGAGTTCCAGAGTGGAATGCGAGGCTAGTCCGTGATACGGGGGAAACGATTGCACTATACGAGGTGCAAAGAGGTAAGGGAAATCTAAACCATTTGTGTATGTGAATTGTAAACTATTTTAGCATGAATTGTGGTTTATAAAACAAGCATGTTGAGTTTTGTGTTGAGATTAAATTCCACACGATTTTATAGCCGGTCGGAGCCCAATGTTTTTATGAGTTTATAACTGGGCTCTACGTTAAGGCAATATTGAGATTTGAGAAATGTGTGCGTGTGCTTTGCCGGTTGGAACTCGGTTTTATTACGTTTTGTGTTGAGTACAAAACGATTTCAAATGAGTTTTATGAGAGAAAACCCATTACGAGTTCTACGTGAAGGCAAACCAGTCTTATGTGATAAGACTTAGGTGTGTAGTTGTGAGTACACACCGGGCATTGCTCTGGTAGCATGTAAGCCCGATTTCTTCTCCGTTCTGGTAACGTGAGAATAACCCATTGGTGGCTGTGCCACGTTGAGAAACCCCATTGGTGGCTGTGCCACGTTATACCCCATTGGTGGCTGTGCCACGTTGAGAAACCCCATTGGTGGCTGTGCCACGTTTTACCCCATTGGTGGCTGCGCCACGTTATACCCCTTTGGTGGCTGCGCCACGTTGAGAAACCCCATTGGTGGCTGTGCCACGTTATACCCCATTGGTGGCTGTGCCACATTGAGAAACCCCATTGGTGGCTGTGCCACGTTATACCCCATTGGTGGCTATGCCACGTTGAGAAACCCCATTGGTGGCTGTGCCACGTTATACCCCATTGGTGGCTGCGCCACGTTGAGAAACCCTATTCTGTGGCTATGCCACGTGAGAAATTAAATCTATGGCTATGCCACGCGAGAAATTAAATCAGTGGCTTTGCCACGTGTGTTTTATGGCTATGCCACGCGAGAATTTAAATCAGTGGCTTTGCCACGTGTGTTTTGTGGCTATGCCACGCGAGAATTTAAATCAGTGGCTTTGCTACGTGTGTTTTGTGGCTATGCCACGTGTGAATTTAAAACAGTGGCTATGCCACTTGTGATTAGTGGCTGTGCCACGTGCATTACTATTTCAGTGATTTTATCACGTATTTGAGAAAGCGTTTATCGCATTGTTTTCACATGCTTTGTTATTGCTCTAGAGTGAGCCTTTTACTTCATGTTTTCGCATGACTTGAGACATGAGAATGTCATTTTGAGTACTTTCATGCTATGGTTTTCAAATGAGTTTCACATACAAATAAACCTTTTGTGATGTGTATTTTGGTTTATGAAATGAGTTCCTTACCCCCTTTACTGAGCGATTTAGAAGCTCACCCTGTTTTCCTTTCCCCCCAGAGTTCTTCAAGTGAAAAAGGATCTCCCTGCGACGTATGGAGTAGTGGCTAGTGGAGGATTCGAGCTCCAGGCCATATATATTGTATCTTGAGGTATATTTTATCTTTTCATGTACCCAGACTATTATTGTAATTATAGACACTTGATGTATAACATTATATGGGATGTATTAGGATTAATTAACTTGAGATAGATTAATGTATTTGATATGATATATAAATTCTATTGATGAGATCCTGAGGAATGATGATTATGATGATGTATGACACTGCACAGGAATGCACCTTTAATTGTGAATTAACGAGTAAAAAGTTTTAAATTAGCCCTATTTTTCGCACTTCCGGGGCGTGACAGTCTTGGCCGCTGGTTGTTCGCCCAGTGCTGGGCTGCGCTCGTCGGCCCTTGCCGGCCTCTAAACGTCGCCGGTGGTCGTCGGCCTGAGGGATTTGGTTCCCTCGGATTCCTGCTTCACGTTTCGCCCTTTTTGCTTTCTGTTTCGTTTATTCTCTATTTTGCAATTTTCAGAATTCGTTTTTTTTTTTTACTTTATTTATTTATTTATAATTAAATTTTATTATTATTTTATTCAATAAAATAATAATAAAATTCCCAAAAATATCTATAAAATTCTATTTTATTCATTTAATCACTAAATGAATTTATCGGTATTATTTCGTCTTTTCGGTATAATTTTCGATTATTTTTGAGATTATTTTTCAATACGAAAATTTCAGTTTATTCCAATAAATTCATATCTTGATCAATTTAATCCGAAATTTAATTATTTATTCGTTATTGATCAAGATTTCTCAAATCCCTTATTTTAAATTAAATTTTCTTGTTCCAATTAATACCGAATTTTGGTCTTTTGACCGTTTTACCCTTGCACGTGTTCGGGGATACCATTTTAATCCTTTTGCATTTTTAAATGCACTCGAAAATATCAGGTCTTACAACACAGTACTCGGTGTGCGGGTTATCACTGCTGTAACAGGAGGGGGGTCAGTCCATCATAACCGCCAGCTATCAACAACTCTCCTCCATAACTCCACAACACAAAACACGGTACAGTGTACTCCATGCCACACGCACGGTACAACGTACACCCGTGGACCCATACATCATGGTCGGGGTGCCTGCCATAGGTCTTAGCCGCTCATACCATGGAAATACATCATAGTGGGGTGCCTGCCATAGGTCTTAGTCCTCATACTATAGAATAAATGTCACGTCTCTAAATCCACGTGAGGACATCTCAACAGTGTGACACTCAGTCTACACGGAGGAAATCGTCATGGTTTTTCTAACATGTCTATATATCACGTAAAACTATAGTGCGCGTCTTGAGTGTGACTCACAGTCAACGTTCCGCCTCAAAACACTGTATATGCATGTAAAAATATCAACACTAGTGCGAGTAAACCTCCAGCACTAGGTCATGCATAGTTCTCATTCAAATCAAGTACGAGCAAATCGCTCAAGTACTATGTCATGTACAAATCATGAAGAATCGAGTACGAACAACGCTCCAGCACTCTGTCATGCATCTCATGTAAAACTCGAGCACGAGCTAATCGCTCCAGCACTCTATCATGTATAAATCACATAAAACTGAGTACGAGCAATACTCCAGTACTCTATAATGCATGTCAAATAAATGCAGTGCGAGTAAACCTCTAGCACTAAGGTGTGAAAAACATCTGAAATCAAGTGCGAGTTATGCTCCAGCACGATTGTTTCCACATAATTCGGTAGATGGCTCTTTAAAAATAGGGATGTTTAAATCATTAAAATCAACACTATAAAGTGTGCTTAGTTTACATCGACCTCAAAACATTAGCCCATCCACCTACTCTTCTGCTACACAGTAGTAAAACCCATTCAAAACATCATTTCCATGCTTTTTACAACTTTTCCCAAAGTTTCACTTTTTGCTTAACTAGGGGTAAAATCGTAATTTACCCATATCGGGTCCCTATAATATTATCGATTTTCTCTGACCCTCAAACAATTTCAGTGAATGTAAAATCCAATGAAAATATGCACAGATATCTCTAGCTACTTGCAAGAGTCCCCTACCTCGAATCACGTCGTGTGACCTCTCTTCCTCTGTGCTGTCTATCTCGTAGTCCGGTCAACTATCAATATGACTCTGGAGCTGCATTTAATCATTCACTGAGTTAATTACACTTTTCCTATTGTATTACACATTTAATACAGTTTATTTCACTTAAATTGGCCCTTTTACGCTTAATGGGCCTTAATCACGTTAATCGGGCCTTAATCCGTATTAAGCCCGTTCATCAAGGTCTATTCACTCATTGGGCTTATCAATACCCATTGGGCCTTACTCCAAGCTCTTTGGATAGCCTGTATATCATTTATGACATTTTATTCAATTTTTTGAAAATAATTCACTAAATCCAAAATTTAATCCGAAATGCGTAAATTAAATATTAAATACGCATAAATCACATAATTTGTCGTAAATGAGCTTTACTTACCCGAGATTGTGCGATGGTACGCGAATCGGAGTTCGATCGGACTTTCGTTTGGAATTAATCCTCGAACTGCACAATTTCGTATATTTAACTCCGAGTCAATTTCTGATTAAATATAATATAAATAAATTTATCAGAAATTAAATTGGTTACTTTTGACCTCGTATCGATTTACCCGAAGTCCGGTGAAATCCCAAAAATTTTTCTTTTCCTTTTTCTTTCTTTTTCATCTTTTTCCCCTTTTCTCCTTGGCTGAACCGGTCCGGTCCGGTTCAGCACAGTCACTTTCCACTGAACCGGCCTATCGGTTCAGGCTCCTTTCGCCGTTTCGGCGTTGTCGGATCGGTTCTCCAGACGATTCCACCGCCAAATGGTTCGGCCTCGCCTCTAAAGGCTTCTTTTGGCCTCATCTGGGGTTTACCGGCGTCGGATTCCGTCGAATCCGTCTTTCTCTCCCGCGGCTTCAACCTCGCCGATCTCCCCTTTTCGACGCCGGTGAGGCGCGTTACCGGTGGCTGGGAGGTCGCATGCTTATGCTCTTCCCTTTCCGATCGTTCGCTGGTCGCTGGGTCGCCGGATTGGTGGCCGTCCGATGAGCTCTTCTTCCCTCGGTTTGCGTCGGCTTGGCTACGTTTCTCTCTCCCCGATTCTTTCAAATTCCAGATTTTTTTCTTTATAATATATTTTTAATATTATTTTAATCCTTAAAATAATATTAAAAATCCAAAATATCCCAAAAATTCATATTAAATTCATTTAGTCCGTAAATAAATTTATCAGTCTGATTTTACATTTTCGGTATATTTTTCCATTATTTTTGGGCTCATTTTTCGAGATAAAAATTTCAAAAATATTTAATAAATTCATATCTCGATCAATTGGATTCAAAATTCAATATTTTCCTCGTTATTGATCAAGATTTCTCGATTTCATATTTTTAATGAAATTTTCTCATTGAATTTATACTGAATTTCGATCAATTGACCGTTTTACCCCTGCATTTGCTCGGGAATCACTTTAAGCCTTATCTCGCTATTATGTAGCTTACATGCATTTTTAATTTCTTAAATAGTCGATTGCATGTTAATAAATACTCTTCTTATGATTCAACTATGAAATAAAATGTTCGTACACATAGGAATCATAAGGTACAAGCTACATACGTAAATCGAAAACTCGGGTCTGACAATCCTCCCCAACTAAAAGAATTTGGTCCTCCAAATTAGAACAAATCAATCCTCAAACAACTGGGGGTGCTTCTCTCGCATCAAGCTCTCTAACTCCCAAGTAGCCTCCTCGGAAGTGTGATGCTGCCATAAAACCTTCACTAACCCGATAGTCTTCGACCTCAAAACCTTCTCCTTCCTATTCAGTATCCGAATCGACCTCTCAACATATGACATATCCTCACTGAGCTCCAAAGGCTCATAACTAATCACATGTGCCGGATCTGGGTGATACTTCCGAAGCATCGAAATGTGGAAGACGTTATGCACGCCTGACAAATCTGGTGGCAAAGCCAACCTATAGGCCTTATCTCCCACTCGATCGAGTATCTCAAAGGGTCCAATGTAGCGAGGACTCAGCTTACCCCTCTTCCCAAACCTCGCTATACCCTTGGAAGGAGAAACCTTCAGAAACACGGACTCACCAACTGCGAACTCAAGTGGCCTACGTCTCCTGTCAGCATAACTCTTCTGTCGACTCTGAGCTGTCCTCAATCTCTCAACTATCAACCGGACATCCTCAGAAGCCTGTGTAACCATATCAGGAGCAAAAATCTTACGGTCACCCACTTATACCCACCCAATAGAGGAATGACATCTACGGCCATACAAGGCCTCATACGGTGCCATCCCGATACTCGAATGATAACTGTTGTTGTAGGCAAACTCGGCTAATGGCAAATGATCATCCCAGGAGCCTCTAAAATCCAGCACACATGCTCTCAACATATTCTCTAGAGTCTATATCGTCTTCTCTGACTGACCATCTGTCTGAGGATGGAAAGCTGTGCTCAAACTCAACTAGGTTCCCATAGCTTCCTGAAAATGTTCCCAAAAGTGAGAAATGAAGCGGGAATCCCTATCCGAGACAATGCTCACTGGAACACCATGCAACCTCACTACCTCGCGTACATACAACCTTGCCAATGTAATCAGAGTATCGGTAGCTCTCATAGCTAGGAAGCGGGCTGACTTCATCAGTCTATCAACGATCACCCATATAGCATCGTGATTCCTCCGGGTCCTCGGTAAACCCATCACGAAATCTATGGTGATATGCTTCTATTTCCATGTCGGTATAGGTAGAGACTGCAACAATCCTGCAGGTTTCTGATACTCTACCTTCACCTGCTGACATACGAGACATCTCGCCACAAAATCTGCCACATCTCTCTTCATACTCGACCACCAGTACACTTTCTGGAGGTTCTGATACATCTTGCCACTCCCTGGATGCAACGTGTACCTCGATGAATGAGATTCTGACAATATCAATCTCCAAAGCTCTGGGTCCTCGGGAACACACAATCTACCTCTGTACCTCAGTAGTCCATCAAAACTCAACTCAAAATCCATCACTCTGCCCCTCTGCATCTGACTAATCACATCGATGCAATATGGATCAGTCTGCTGAGCCTGTCTGATCCTGTCCAACAGATCTGGCTCTAAGCGTAGACTCGCAATCATACAATCTGCATCCATGTCCGAAGGCACAACTCCTAAACTGAGGCTAGCAAACTGCTCTAGCAGCTCGTGCTCCCTGACCATCATATACGATACCATCCCAAGGCTCTTCCGACTCAAAGCATCTGCTACAACATTAGCCTTACCCGGATGATAAAGTATCTCACAATCATAATCCTTCAGAAGCTCTAGCCATCTTTTCTGTCTCATGTTCAGCTCCTTCTGTGAGAATAGGTACTTAAGGTTCTTGTGATCGGTAAAAATCTGAAGCAACTACCCTCCCATCCTGCATCAACACACAGCCCAGTCCTTGATGCGAAGCATCGGTATATACTGAAAATCCTCCTGAGCTGGTAGGAATAGTGAGAATCGGAGCGGTGGTCAATCGACTCTTCAGCTCCTGAAAACTCCTCTCACAATCCTCGTCCCACACGAATACAACACTCTTCCGAGTGAGACGTGTCAACGAAGCAGCCATCTTCAAAAATCCCTTAACAAATCTTCGATAGTACCCTGCTAAACCCAAAAAACTCCTGATCTCGGTAACTGTCCTCGGCTGTTTCCACTGAACTATAGCCTCAATCTTGGATGGATCTACTGATACACCATCCCTCAACACTACATGTCCCAAAAATGAGATCTCTATCAACCAAAAATCACACTTGCTGAGTTTAGCATACAACTGCTGCCCTCGTAGAGTCTGCAATACAATCTTGAGGTGCTCCTCATGCTCCTCTTCGGATCTCGAATATACTAAAATCTCATCGATGAATACGATAACAAACTGATCCAAATATGGCTTGAATACATCGTTCATCAAAGCCATAAAAGCTGCGGGAGCATTCGTCAATCCGAATGGCATAACTAGGAACTCATAGTGGCCATATCGAGTCCTAAATGCTGTCTTGGGTACATCTCCACTCCGAACTCTCAACTGATGATACCCGGACCTCGGATCAATCTTAGAAAAGACATGCGCTCCCCGAAGCTGATCCAGTAAGTCGACAATGCGTGGAAGGGGATATCTATTCTTGATGGTAGCCTTATTCAACAATCTGTAGTCTATACACAATCGCAGGCTTCCATCTTTCTTCCTCAAAAACCGAATCGGTGCTCCCCACGGTGAAACATTTGGTCTGATAAAACCCCTATCCAACAGCTCCTGCAACTATCTCTTGAGCTCCTCCAGCTCAACTAAGGCCATGCGATACGGTGGTCTCGAAATAGGCTCAGTACCAGGCACCAAATCTATACAGAACTCCATCTCTCTGTCTGGTGGTAACCCTGGCAACTCATCCGAAAAAACATCTGGGTACTCACTGACCACAGGAATATCTACCAACTCCGGATGTACCTTATCCGTATCCACTACATACGCAATGAAACCTCTAATCACATCCGTAGAAGCATCAGTTGTGTCTTGGTCCAAGGCATGTACTCGCCCTCGACCCATCACCTGCTTTCCCTTCTCCTTTGCCGTCGCTCTACCTCTCTGAGCAGACATACCAGCTGGAGCTCTATCATGCTCCCTGCCCTTCTGTGGGGCAGTCACATATGTCTCTGGGCACTCTCTAGCAATATACCCCTGTTTCTCACATCGAAAACACATAACAGGGCTCAACGAACAAGGTTTACCGCCATGATGTCTACCACATCTGCTGCACTGATCAGTAGTAGGCCTCGATCCTCCAATCACAATGCCCTTCGTCGAAGCTATGGTCGGGTATGTAGGAGGTCTAACTGGTTGCACTCACACCTCCTTTATCTGTGGTCCCTTATCGAAGAGTCTCCTTCTTCCTCGATAACTGAACCCTCTATCTCTAGTCGGCCTCTTTCTCTCTCTATCTCGACTCCGACTGAACTTCCCAAACTCAAAGGCATTTCTCTCGTAATCCTACTCACAAAGCTGCGCCCTGCGCACTACCTCATCATATGTACCAATGTCTAGTGGTACCAATCTAGACTGCAACACCGGTCTCAATCCGTCTACAAATCTACAGATCTTCCTGGTCTCGCTGTACATGGTATCGGGATCATATCTCCCCAGGGCCAAAAATCTAGTCTCGTACTCATCCACTGTGAGACTCCCCTGGCTCAATCCCAAAAACTCAGCCTGCAGTCTACGCTGCGCTGTATCAGGAACAAACTGCCTCCTGAAGGCTACTAGAAATATCTCCCAACTAATCTCAGCATGTCGGGCTCTCAATATCGGCCTGGTGGACTTCCACCAATGCTCTGCCATTGTCTTCAGTAGGAACGGAGCAAATGCGACTCTCTCAGAAATCGTACACTCAAAGAAATCGTACAACTTCTTTATCTCGCTAATCCATTCCTCTGCACTAGCTGGGTCCTTGGCCCCTCGAAAAGATGGAGGTCCAAGCTTCTGAAACTGTTGCAATCGATCAAGATCACACCCATATCCTCTACCAACCTGAACTGGTGGGGGTGTAGGAGTATCAATAGTCTGTGGCCTCTGTACAGGTTGTGCAGGTGTATCAGGTACAACTGCCTCTCCAGTTGCAGTCTCTGCATCCTATCTCTGTCTACCTGGCAAAGTCTGTGCCAACAGCCCTACTATCGCTTCCAGGCTACGCTCTATCCTTGTGAAGCGTGCCTCGATACTCTTTGGTACCTCAATGGGACTCTACGTCACCAAATCAAATGAGGACTCATCTCGGCTCTCAGGCCTACCTCTAGGGCCTCTAGCCCTACCTCTCATCCTCTACAACGGCTGGTATTTGCGAAAGGCTAGATTCCTGTATTCACAAACATTAATTTATCCAACTCCCATCTTGTATACACAATTGTAAATGAACAAAACACAGTGATATGAGGATGTACATTTTCCTAATTACTAATACCTATTCACATCAGACCAATTACACTCTGATACCACTCTGTCACGCCCTCCTCCCACACGTAACTTTACCAAAAACTACAATAAATTTTTCACTTTTTACTTACCTTTATCTCCTCAACAGTTGGGCTGTGAATAGGCATTAGTCTCCTCATCCAGACATACCTTACCATTCTTTTTCGTATCATACATACGTGACATTTATATCATAAGTAAATTCGTATACTTAAATATAATTACATCATTACATCCCCCATATTAAAACGTGTACATCACTGTGTTTATGCATTGTTCAGATACAAAAGAGTACGCATGTGTATACCTTTCGCTAGATGGGGAGTGGTAGCGGATCAAAGGAATGCAATACCCTGGTCGACTCGATCTACTGACGAGAATCTGTAGAGATGGGAGGAAAATGAATGGGATGAGCTATCAACGCGCTCAGTAAGGAAATCATGCAAGCAAGTAGACATCCATACTATCTACTGAAAATAGTGTTTTGCCTTTCCTTCTCTCAATTCAAAAGCATGTTTAAAATATATATAATATAGTACAGATTTAAAATCCCATGTACTAAACACATGCTGGTTTATCAATCAGAAGCATTCATTCAAAACAGTGCATATTTAATCATTTAAGAATGCCTTTATATAAAATATGCCATTTACATTCAAAACACAGTAAATATGGCATTTCTCATCACAACACAAATAAACTGGGTTTCGACCCATCCCTTAGGTCTACCCGTATCATAAAACACATGTGATATATCATGCGAGACGCAGTGGCTAAATGCAATCCCTCTAGACTATGTAAGAGAGCCTCCCCGCCGAACAGAGCCTCCCCGCCTACTCTGGCTTAAGGATGTTGGGCTTAAGGATCTTACTGTAAGAGAGCATCTCCGGACTATGTACATATCCTAACATGTGGTGAAATCCCAGGCAACACAGTACTCGGTGTGCGGGTTTTCACTGCTGTAACGGGAGGGGGGTCAGTCCATCACAACCGCCAGCTATCAACAACTCTTCTCCATAACTCCACAACATAAAACACGGTACAGTGTACTCCATGCCACACGCACGATACAACGTACACCCGTGGACCCATACATCATGGTCGGGGTGCCTGCCATAGGTCTTAGCCGCTCATACCATGGAAATACATCATAGTGGGGTGCCTGCCATAGGTTTTAGCCCTTATACTATGGAATAAATGCCACGTCTCTAAATCCACGTGAGAACATCTCAACAGTGGACACTCAATCTACACGGAGGAAATCGTCACGGTTTTTCTAACATGTCTATATATCACGTAAAACTACAGTGCGCGTCTTGAGTGTGACTCACAATCAACGCTCCGCCTCAAAACACTGTATATGCATGTAAAAATATCAACACTAGTGTGAGTAAACCTCCAGCACTAGGTCATGCATAGTTCTCATTCAAATCAAGTACGAGCAAATCGCTCAAGTACTATGTCATGTACAAATCATGAAGAATCGAGTACGAGCAACGCTCCAGCACTCTGTCATGCATCTCATGTAAAACTCGAGCACGAGCTAATCGCTCCAGCACTCTATCATGTACAAATCACATAAAACTGAGTACGAGCGATGCTCCTGTACTCTATAATGCATGTCAAATAAATGCAGTGCGAGTAAACCTCTAGCACTAAGGTATGTGAAAAACATCTGAAATCAAGTGCGAGTTATGCTCCAGCACGATTGTTTCCACATAATTCGGTAGATGGCTCTTTAAAAATAGGGATGTTTAAAATCATTAAAATCAGCACTATAAAGTGTGCTTAGTTTACATCGACCTCAAAACATTAGCCCATCCACCTACTCTTCTGCTACACGCAGTAAAACCCATTCAAAACATTATTTCCATGCTTTTTACAACTTTTCCCAAAGTTTCACTTTTTGCCTAACTAGGGGTAAAATCGTAATTTAGTCGTATCGGGTCCCTATAATATTATCAATTTTCTCTGACCCTCAAACAATTTCAGTGAATGTAAAATCCAATGAAAATATGCACAGATATCTCTAGCTACTTGCAAGAGTCCCCTACCTCGGATCACGTCGTGTGACCTCTCTTCCTCTATGCTGTCTATCTCGCAGCCCGATCAACTCTCAATGTGACTCTGGAGCTGCATTTAATCATTCACTGAGTTAATTACACTTTTCCTATTGTATTAAACATTTAATACAGTTTATTTCACTTAAATTGGCCCTTTTACGCTTAATGGGCCTTAATCACGTTAATCGGGCCTTAATCCGTATTAAGCCTGTTCATCAAGGTCTATTCACTCATTGGGCTTATCAATACCCATTGGGCTTTACTCTAAGCTCTTTGGATAGCCTGTATATCATTTATGACATTTTATTTAATTTTTTGAATATAATTCACTAAATCTGAAATTTAATCCGAAATGCGTAAATTAAATCTTAAATATGCATAAATCACATAATTTGTTGTAAATGAGCTTTACTTACCCGAGATTGTGCGATGGTGCACGAATCGAAGTTCGATAGGGCTTCCGTTCGGAATTAATCGTCGAACTGCACAATTTCGTATATTTAACTCTGAGTCAATTTCTGATTAAATATAATATAAATAAATTTATCAGAAATTAAATTGGTCACTTTTGACCACGTATCGACTTACCCGAAGTCCGGTGAAATCTCAAAAAAATTTCTTTTCCTTTTTCTTTCTTTTTCCTCTTTTTCCCCTTTTCTCCTTGGCTGAACCGGTCCGGTCCGGTTTAGCACAGTCACTTTCCACTGAATCGACCGACCGGTTCAGGCTCCTTTCGCCGTTCCGGCGCCGTCCGACCGGTTCTCCAGACGATTCGGCCGCCAAATGGTTTGGCCTCGCCTCTAGAGGCTTCTTTTGGCCTCGTCTGGGGTTTACCGACGCCGGATTCCGTCGAATCCGTCTTTCTCTCCCGCGGCTTCAACCTTGTCGATCTCCCCTTTTCGGCACCGGTGAGGCGCGTTACCGGTGGCTGGGAGGTCGCATGCTTACGCTCTTCCTTTTTCGATCGTTCGCTGGCCGCTGGGTCGCCGGATTGGTGGCCGTCCGGTGAGCTCTTCTGCCCTCGGTTTGCGTCGGCTTGGCTACGTTTCTCTCTCCCCGATTCTTTCAAATTCCAAATTTTTTTTCTTTATAATAATTTTAATCCTTAAAATAATATTAAAAATTTTAAAATATCTTAAAAATTCATGTTAAATTCATTTAGTCCGTAAATGAATTTATCAGTCTGATTTTACTTTTTCGATATATTTTTTCACTATTTTTGGGCTCATTTTTCGAGATAAAAATTCCAAAAATATTTAATAAATTCATATCTCGATCAATTGGATTCGAAATTCAATATTTTCCTCGTTATTGATCAAGATTTCTCTATTTCATATTTTTAATGAAATTTTCTCATTGAATTTATATCAAATTTTGATCAATTGACCATTTTACCCCTGCACTTGCTCGGGAATCACTTTAACCCTTATCTCGCTATTATGTAGCTTACATGCATTTTTAATTTCTTAAATAGTCGATTGCATGTTAATAAATACTCTCTTATGATTCAACTATGAAATAAAATGTTCGTACACATAGGAATCATAAGGTACAAGCTACATACGTAAATCAAAAACTCGAGTCTGACAGACAATGTATATGTTTAGGAGAAGGAAAAGAAAATAACTTAACGATTTACACGTGTAGATTGAAATACATGGAACACGATTGACCCGAATCTCGAACGGAGCGAACGAGACAAAGGAAGTACAAGTGCGATTCGAGGTAAGGGACTGTATGTTAGCGATAGAGATATTCGTACGTATTTTTCAGCAATTTTAGTAGTTCTGACGCTAGTGATAGTATGTTTAACTATTGAGCTATGGAGTGATATGAGATTATGAAATGTATTATGATATATGCATATTGTGAAAAGGGGATGCGGTAAGGAAATAGCATGACATGCATGTTTTCGATGTTTTCACAACTATGTGTTGATTTTGTGATTTAGAAATGATGATGGATAGGTTGGCTAGTTTTATATGTTTAGAATGGAACGACATGCTACGTTAATAATCATGATTTGAGATTTTCAAAGAGAAAAATAGCCACCTATCGGTTTTGAGATGTGAATCGGTGTTGGAGCATTAGCTCACACCTATTTTAATGACTTTGACTATGCTGGAGTTTTACTCGCATATGTTTACATGTTTTAATAAATCGTGTTGGAGCTTGACTCGCACGTGGTTTTATGATGAAGTGTGCTGGAGTTCTAGCTCGCACATACTTCTATGGTTTTGATATGTCGTACTAGAGTCTATCTCGCACGATAATTTTGAGAAAAGTGCAGGAGCATTGCTCGCACTAGTTTTGCTGAGTTGGAAATGACACAGTGCTAGAAGCATATTTGCTCGCACTGAGAGATACCACGCTAGAACCTCACGATGATTGTGTGTCACGCTGATTCTGCTCACCTGGTATATGAGACATGGTTAAAGGATGATGAGTCCATCGGTGTAGGGTGGATGGATTAGGTCCACGGTCGTATGTTGAACTGTGTAGTTGTCCGGGGAATACTATGTACCGTGCTGGGTGCACGTGAGTACGAGTATCGCGTAAATGACACATGGCATACATTTTACCGTGAATATATGTGACATGATGAGGAAGATGATGATAATGATGATTGGGATGAGCCGAAGGGTAGGACTAACCCATCCCCCTTTAGGCAAGTGATGCCATGTGCACACCTGATTAGTGAGGCCTGGGATCACTGACTATGACCATATGTCATGGATATTAGTTTGCCTAAAATTTCATGCCTGTCTCAGAGATAAGAGAAAATTAAGGAACTCAGAAAAGAAAGAGATTTGATGGAAAGAAATGATTTGTGAAAAGAAAAGTGATGATGTGAATTGATAAATATCTTGATTTGAATACTTGTGCTATGATAGCACTGTTTTATGACATGTTTTTAAATGGAAGTATTGAACATTAGTTTTTATGAAAATGACTATGAGAGAAAAATGTTTAAATGCATTTTCTAGTAATATTTCCATCTATAATGAAACATAGTTTTGTTAATCATGCATGGGCTATGTAGGTAGTACAGTATCTACCTATTAGCATCATTTTTCTTACTGAGCTGTGGTTTACTCATCCCACGATTTCCCCCCAGATACTGAGAAGTAGGACAGTGTGGTGGTCTCCAGATCTCTTTTGTATTGGTCAGCTCCCAACAGTTGCTAAGGTATAAGAATTGTATACACAACAACATTTTGTATCTATTGTAATGTATCGCACAGTCATGAATTGAGAATGTAAGCAGTTGCATGGGGATGTTATGTAAAGATAATATATTATACAATTGATTTTGTATATCTACACACACGCCTAAGAGTGTGTGAGTTAAAGTTTTAAATGTTTTCACTATAAATGTATGGAATATAGTAATTACATCGGCTCACAGCCCAACCATTAGTAGTATATGTATGGATGAAGGGTACCTGGAGTCGGGGTGTGACAGTTTGTGATAGTCTTCGTTGATGATATCCTTATATATTCTCGATCCCAAGAAGAACATGCACAACATTTTAGGATTATGCTTTAGATACTCCGAGACAAGCAGTTGTATGGAAAGCTCAGTAAAAGTGAGTTTTAGCTGGATCAGATAGCCTTTCTTGGTCACATTGTATCAAAGGATGGGGTGTCAGTTGATCCATCCAAGGTAGAGGTTGTACTTAATTGGGTAAGACCGAGGACAGTTACAAAGATTCGAAGTTTTCTGAGACTTACAGGGTATTATAGGAGGTTTGTTGAGGGATTCTCCAAAATTGTAGCTCCTCTAACCAAACTTACATGCATAGACACTCCATTTGTTTGGTATGAGCAGTGTAAGCAGAGTTTCCAAGAGCTTAAAAGGAGATTGACTACACCACCAATTTTAACTATTCCGAGTGGATTTGGAGGCTTTACAGTGAATAGTGATGTTTCCCATCAAGGTTTAGGGTGCGTGCTCATGCAACACGAAAGAGTGGTCGCTTATGGGTCACGCCAGCTGAAGAACCATGAGCAGAACTACCCCACGCATGATTTAGAGTTAGCCGCAGTGGTGTTTTCCTTGAAGATATGGTGACATTATCTGTATGGGGAAAGATTTCAGATCTTCACTGACCATAAGAACCTGAAGTATATCTTCGACTAGAAGGAGCTCAATATGTAGCAAAGACAATGGATGGAGCTCCTTAAGGACTACGACTATGAGATTTTATATCATCCGGGGAAGCCGAACGTAGTTGCTGATGCCCTGAGCAGGAAGAGTATGGTTTCTGCTATGATGATCAGGGAATGAGATTTATTGGAACAGTTCGTCGGACTCAAGATAAGAGTTGAGGAAGCAGTGGTCAGATTTATGGCTAGCCTACAGATAGAGCCCAGTATTATGGATCAGATTAGAACTGGATAAAGAAGTGACTAAAAGTTACTAGATTTGGTTAACCAAGCTCAAAAGACCTTGCAGTCAGATTTTGCGGTCAGTGATGATGGATTGTTGAGGTTTAAGGGCCTTATTTGTGTCCCGAGAAATGATACCTTGAAGCAGTAAATTTTGAGGGAGTCTCATTGTTCCCGTGTCACGCCCTTCTCTCACATGCGACCTGCCAAATGCACCACAAATTTTTTGCATTTCACTTACCTTTTCTTCTGTCATCATGCTACACCAAATAGTTGGGCTGTGATTTGATATTAGTCACCCATTCACATTCATTCACAACATGTATAGAATTTAACATTCTTTTCTATAACATAAACTTTTATACATTAATACAATTCTTTGTACATATACATCCCGACTATACTATCGTTTACATAGTTGTGCTGTTACAATGTTCAGTACAAAATATAAAGTGTGTATACCTCTCACAAGATGGATAAGCAGCGGATCAAGTCTACCAATCTCCTTTCTATCCAGTATCCATATTGGTTTCTCTACATATGTCAAATCTTCCTTAAGCTCCAATGGCTTATACCGAATCATATGATTTGGATCTGGATGATACTTCCTTAGCATCGAAATGTGGAAGACATTGTGCACTCTCGATAATTTTGGTGGCAAAGCCAGCCTATATGCCTTATCTCCCACGTTGTCCAGTATTTCAAAGGGTCCAATGTAGCAAGGACTCAGCTTACCTCTCTTTCCAAATCTCGCTATACCCTTCGAAGGAGAAACCTTTAGAAATACTAACTCACTAACAGCGAATTCAAGTGGTCTCCGTCTCTTGTCAGCATAGCTTTTCTGTCTACTTTGAGCTGTCCTCAATCTCTCAACTATTAATCAGACATCCTCAGAATCTTGTGTAACCAAGTTAGGAGAAAAAATCTTATGGTCACCCACTTCTTCCCAACCGATAGGGGAACGACACATACAGCCATACAAAGCTTTATACGGTGCTATCCCGATACTCGCATGATAACTGTTGTTGTAGGTGAATTTGGCTAGTGGCAAATGATCATCCCAAGAGCCTTTAAAATCCAGCACACACGCTCTCAACATATCCTCCAGAGTCTGTATAGTCCCACTTCTTCCCAACCGATAGGGGAACGACACATACAGCCATACAAAGCTTTATACGGTGCTATCCCGATACTCGCATGATAACTGTTGTTATAGGTGAATTTGGCTAGTGGCAAATGATCATCCCAAGAGCCTTTAAAATCCAGTACACACGCTCTCAACATATCCTCCAGAGTCTGTATAGTCTTCTCTGACTGACCATCTATTTGAGGATGGAAAGCGATGCTCAAACTCAACTGGGTTCTCATGGCTTGCTAAAAATGTTCCCAAAAGCGGAAAGTGAAGCGAGAATCCCTATCAGAGACAATGCTCACTGGAACACCATGTAACCTCACTACCTTGTGTACATACAGTTCTGCCAATGCACTCAGAGTATCGGTAGCTTTCATAGCTAGAAAGTGGGCTGACTTCGTCAATCTATCAACTATCACCCATATCGCATCGTGATTCCTCCGGGTCCTCGGTAAATCCATCACGAAATCCATGGTGATATGTTCCTATTTCCATGTTGGTATAGGTAGAGGCTGCAATAACCCTGCAGGCTTCTGATGCTCTACCTTCACCTGCTAACATACAAGATATCTTGCCATAAAATTCGTCACATCCTTCTTCATACCTGATCACCAGTACACCTTTCGGAGGTTTGATACATCTTGTTACTCCCCGGAAGTAACGTGTACTTCTATAAATGAGCTTTCGACAATATCAATCTCTTGAGCTCTGGGTCCTCGGGAACACACAATCGCCTTTGAACCTCAAAAGTCTATCTGAACTTATCTCAAAGTCTGTCACTGTGCCTCTCTGTATCTGACTAATCACATCAATGCAATACGTATCAGTCTGCTGAGCTTGCCTGATCCTGTCCAATAGGTCTAGCTCCAAGCGTAGACTCGTAATCACATATTCCGTATCCGTGTTAGACATCACAACTCTTAAACTGAGGTTAGTAAACTGTTCTACCAACTCATGTTCCCTGACCATCATATACGATAGCATCCCAAGGTTCTTTCTGCTCAAAGAATCAGCTACAACGTTAGCCTTACCCAGATGATATAGTATCTCACAATCGTCATCCTTTAGAAGCTCTAGCCATCATCTCTGTCTCATATTTAGTTCCTTCTATGAGAAACAGATACTTAGGCTCCTGTAGTTAGTAAAAATCTGGAATCTTTCCCCATATAAGAAGTGGCACCATACCTTCAATGCAAACCCTACTACCTCTAACTCCAAATTGTAGGTCGGATAGTTCTTCTTATGATCCTTCAACTGTCTGGATCTATAAGTAACTACCATCACATTCTGTATCAATACACAGCCCAGTCCCTAATGCGAAGCATCAATATATATTGAAAATCCTCTTGAGTTGGTAGGGATAGTGAGAATCGAAGTGGTGGTCAATCGACTCTTCAACTCCTGAAAACTCTTCTCACAATCTTTATCCCATAAAAAAGCTATACTCTTTCGAGTGAGATGTGTCAATAGAGCAACTAACTTCAAAAATCCCTCAATGAATCTTCGATAATATCCTGCTAAATCCTAGAAACTCTTGATCTTAGTTACTATTTTTGGTTGTTCCCACTGAACTACAGCCTCTATCTTAGATAGATCCACTGATACACCATCTTTCGACACAACATGTCCCAAAAATGAGATATGTGACAACCAAAAGTCACACATACTAAGTTTAGCATACAATTTTTGCTCTCGTAATGTCTACAATACAATCCTGAGGTGCTTCTCATGCTCCTCCTCAGATTTCGAGTATACCAAAATATCATCAATGAAGATGATAACAAACTAATCTAAATATGGCTTGAACACATCATTCATCAAAGCCATAAAAGCTACGGGAGCATTCGTCAGCTCGAACGGTATAACCAAAAACTCATAATGGCCATATCGGGTCTTAAATGCTATCTTGGGTACATCTCCACTCCGAACTCTCAACTGATGATACCCAGACCTTAGATCAATCTTAGAAAAGACCTGCGCTTCCCGGAGCTGATCTAATAAGTCATCAATCTGTGGAAGGGGATACCTATTCTTGATGGTTGCCTTATTCAATAATCTATAATCAATACATAATCGGAGGCTTTCATCTTTCTTCTTTACAAATAAAATCGGTGCTCCCCAAGGTGAAACACTCAGTCTAATGAACCCTCTATCTAACAACTCTTGTAACTATCTCTTGAGTTCCTTCAGCTTAACTAAAGTCATACGATATAGTGGTCTCAAAATAGGTTCAGTACCAGGTACCAGATCTATACAAAACTCCATCTCTCTGTCAGGTGGTAACCCTGATAACTCATCCAAAAAGACATTTGGGAAATCATTGACCACAGGAATATCTGCCAACTCCGGATGTGCCTTATCCGTATCTACCAGGTATGCAGTAAAACCTTCAACACATTCATTTCTCAGTTAGCATAATACCTTATCAATTACAAACATAACTACTACTTTCATTTCTTTTCATTTAGCTTACAACATATTTTGTAGGGTTAGGAAACATAACTGTCTTAGCATAACAATCTAAAACAACATGGTTTACAGATAACCAATCTATTCCTAAGATTACATCAAAATCACTCATGCTTAACAACATTAGATTGGCTGTCATCTCTTTTTCCCCAACTCTTAGCTTACAATCATTTAACACATACTCCACTAGCTGACTGTTATCCATAGGCGTACTAATCAACATCATCATATTCAGAGGTGTACGCTCTACATGCTTTGCTAAATTACATGCAAATGATGGTGATACAAATGAATGCGTGGCACCAGGATCAATTAAAACATGTACTTCCAAATCATAAATTAGGATGCTACCTCTAATCACATCTGATGAAGTAAATTATGTAAGGTGTATATTGGATTGTGAAATGAATACACGCAAATTTTAAAGTGTATAGCGAGTGTAAGAAGGATATTTCCATGAGTGGAATGTGAATATATTGAGTTTTGAGTGATGTGGTAAAATGGAATGAAGTTGCAAGAGTTGTTTAAATCCTTGTACTTCCATTTGGTTTGTATTATATACGTTTGGTTATACAATGAATACACACAAGTTTTAATGTATACAAAGTATGGATAGATGTCATTTTCAAGCCTTAAAGGTGGTTGGATGAGAAAATGACTATGCCAACAAAATTGAGAATGTTTTGTGTGAGTTACTGCAGAAAATTATAGCAAAATCTGGAAAATATGAATGCCAGATCGATCTCATTGAAGGAAAGATCGACCTGGAAGAGCCAAAAATCCTCCTATTTGAGCAATGGAACAAGACAGATCGATCTGCTAAGCATTCTGTAAGTATCAGATCGATCCCTTCAATTGGCAGATCGATTTCCTTAAAGTTCTGTGTTGCGATAGATCGATCTTATTAAGGGCCAGATCGATCTCCTTAAGCTACTGTCTGGAACAGATCGATCTCGTACTTAGGAGCAGATCGATCTCATTAAGCCTGAAAGGTCAATTTCGAGAGAAAAAATGCAAGGCAAATCGATCTCATTAGTTAGCAGATCGATCTCTTATGGCCGATTCTATAAATATTGGGTTCTGCACTTCATTTTTCATGAAATCTACTATTTCATTTAAGAACTAAACCTAAACCTAACCTTTCAACACTAGGAAACTTCAATTTGCAATCAGTTTTGAGTGAGATTTAGTTGAGTAAAGTTGTTCTTAGCAAAGAGGAGAATAACATACTTGGAAACAAGAGATTGAAATCAAGAGTGGAAGGAGCAAGGAGGATTTTACCAATGTTGGTGAAAAAGGAAGAAAATCTCAGCTAGGTAAGATTTAATGCACCAAGTTGATATATGTTAAACTAGGTGTATTGATGAGT
Source organism: Firmiana major (assembly GCA_033439115.1). Classification (NCBI taxonomy): domain Eukaryota; kingdom Viridiplantae; phylum Streptophyta; class Magnoliopsida; order Malvales; family Malvaceae; genus Firmiana; species Firmiana major. Next base: position 64,121,902 of record CM065904.1, read on the forward strand.
TTATTAGTATATGTATGAATTGTTGGAAACAAAAGGATCATGAAAAAGGAGCATGACCTAGCTTTTGTACATGAAAATGAGAAAATGATGTGAAAGTTGTGTGGATATGGATTAAATGAGGGAATATGCATGTATGGAAGATTATAAGGTAGTCTTGTGAAATGCATAAAAGGGAAATGAGAAGAAATAAAGATAGTTATAAGAAAAGATGGTATATAGCCATATTTGGAGAAAATGATGAAATCTATGTATTGAATTGAGATTTGGCAAATGAAACAAGTATATTTCATTATACTAACGCCAATAATTATAACAACTTTGAAAATCACATTTGGAAGCTAATCGGACTTCGAAAGCAAGTAGCACCGAGGAAGAGAGGTCACGTGACGTGATCCGAGGTAAGGGAATTTCGTGAGTAGCTAGAGATGGCTACATGTATTTCGAATAGAATTTTGATATTATATACTATATAAATTCCCATGAATAGACATGTTGTTGTGATAGGAATAAATGAGGATAAGTGTGTTTTATCCAAAATATATGGAAAAATACCTTAGAAGCATGTTGTGGTCGAGATTCATGAATTGCATGATAGAATGGCAATTGTTTTCATGTATATGCAAAAACATGCACATTTGAGTGCTTATTTGATTTAATTGGGTGAATTGTGATTTGAATAAGCCATCTTTCTGGTTTTGTGTGAAAACCATAAGTGCTAGAGAATACTTGCACTATATTTTGAGATATGCATCACATAGTACTTGAGTGTACACTCGTACTAGATTTTAAATGCGATTTATGCATCTTAGAGTACTGGGAGCATTGCTCGTACTCAGATTTGTGATCTGATGCATTATAGAGTATTGGGAGCTATGCTCATACTCAGTTTTACATGATAGAGTACTGAGAGCTATGCTCGTACTCAGTTTTCATATATTATACATTATAGAGTATTGGGAGCTTTACTCATACTCGAGTTTTTATATGACCTAGTATTGGGAGCATTACTCACACTAGAGTTACCCTATTTTGATATGGTCGTGTTGAGAGTTTTACTCACACGTACCGAATTTGAAAAGAGCATGAAACAGTCGTGTTGGGAGCCTGTACTGACTGTGTGTCGCATTGATATTTTATGCTCACACATGCATTATTTTAAGATATGGCAGAGGGTTATCAAAAAAATCCCATAGTATGAGGACTGAGACTCATGGCGAGCATCCCACCTTGAGATAGGGTCCATGGAGTACTGTGTATCGTGTATGACACATGGGGTACGTTGCACCATGATTACTTGATGTACTTAGATAGGACTGGTTAGCAGTGGAGTGGGATCCAGTGGGATCTGGTGTATTCTGGGATCATGTCCGCAGATGTAAAGTTGACGATAGAGATCTGACCCACCTCCCGTTACAGTATATGTGAGTCCCCGCACACCGAGTACTGTGTAGCCTGGGATCACTAATCACAAAAAGTGAGTTATGATCATACACTTGGAACATGTAGTCGCCTATCTCCTTTTGTGCCAATTGAAATTTCTTGAATGAAATATCACATGATTTAATGATATGAACATGTGAATTTGTGACTTGTGAAAAAGGGTAACCCGAGGGATGGGTGAGGCCCAGATTTCCATTTTTTTAAACATGTTGAATGCCATATTGCTTTGGTTTGACTAAATGGCATGATAAATGTGATTTGTGTGAAATTACATGAGAAATTGCATAGTTATGCATAAAATGCTGAGATTGTTAAACCAGCATATTTTCAATTTTATAACTGATGTTTTGTATCTATATATATTGCATAAAGCTTTGAGAGAGATGCATACTTTAGATATAGATAGGATAAGGAAATGATTTCGAGGCATGAGCATAATATTTTGTAGATAATGCGGTTATCTACTTGCTTGCCTGATTTTCTTACTGAGCTGTGAGCTCACCCCCTTATGATTTCCCTCTTTTCAGAGCATCCACAGTAGGTGGACATGGTTGGAGATTGGTAGACTTGATCCGCTGCTTATCCATCTTGTGAGAGGTATACACACTTTATATTTTGTACTGAACATTGTAACAGCACAGCTATGTAAACGATAGTATAGTCAAGATGTATATGTACAAAGAATTGTATTAATGTATACAAGTTTATGTTATAGAAAAGAATGTTAAATTCTATACATGTTGTGAATGAATGTGAATGAGTGACTAATATCGAATCACAGCCCAACTATTTGGTGTCGCATGATGACAGAAGAAGAGGTAAGTGAAATACGAAAAATTTATGGTGCATTTGGTAGGTCACGTGAGGGAGAAAGGCGTGACAGATTGGTATCAAAGCGGTATTGGTCTGATGTGAGTCGGTATTAGTAACTAGGAAAATGTACATCTCATAGGACTGTGCTTTGTTCAATTACAATTCTGTATACGAGATGGGAATCAGCCTAATTAATGATTATGAATGCAGGAATTGAGCCATTATGGCTAATACTAAACATGGTAGAGGGGCTAGAGGTAGGGCTTGAGGCCGTAGAGGTAGGCCAGAGACTCGAGATGAGACGGTAGATCCCACTGAGGTACTAGAGAGTATCGAGGCACGTTTCACGAGATTAGAGCATCTCCTTGAGACTATAGTGGAGTTACTAGCACAGACTGTGCTAGGTGGACATGGACAGGATGCAGAGACTATGCCTGGAGAGATAGTTGCACCTGATACTCCTACACCCCCACCAGTTTCGGTTGGTAGTGGATTGGGTATGGTTGCGAGTTGGATAGATTACGATAATTTCAGAAGCTTGGACCTCTATCTTTTCGATGGGTTAAGGACCTCATGTTAGCTGAGGAGTGGATAGGAGAGATAAAGAAGTTGTACGGATTCTTTAGTGTACGACTTTAGAGATGGTCGCATTTGCTGCGTTCCTATTGAAGGGGACGACAGAGCATTGGTAGAAGTACACTCAACCCATATTTAGAGCCCGACATACAGAGATCGGTTGAGAGATATTTTTGGATGCCTTCAGGAGGCAGTTTGTTCCAGATATGGCACAACGAAGGTTGCAGGTCAAATTTTTGGGGTTGAGTCAGGGGAGTCATTCAGTGGATGAGTATGAGACCATATTTTTATTCCTGGGGAGATATGACCCTGACACTATGAGCAGCAAGACCAAGAAGGTCCATAGATTTATTGATGGACTGAGACTAGTGTTACGGTCTAGATTGGTACCACTAGACATCTCTACCTATGATGAGGCGGTGCGCAGGGCGCAACTCTATGAGCAGGATTACAAGAGGAATGCCTTCGAGTTAAGGACAGTTGGAAAGGGTAGAGACAGAGATAGAAAGAGGCCGGTGAGTGATAGTGCTTGAGGTTTTAGATATCTATGAGGGAGGAGACTCTTCGGTAAGAGACCAAGGATTAAGGAAGTGCAGGAGAAGACTATTAGATTCCCTGCATACCCCGCTATAGCTTCAGCTAAAGGAGTAGTTATTTGAGGACAGAGGCCTACCACTAAGCAGTGCAGTAGATGTGGTAGATTCCATAGCGAAAGACTTTGTCCCGTTTCTAGTAGTTTGTGCTTCAGATGTGGGAAGCTAAGGCATATGGCCAGAGTTTGCCTAGAGATTTTGGATATTACCCCACAGAAGGGCAAAGAGTCGGAGAGAGCTCCAGTTGATGTGTCTGCATCGAGGAGGAGAATGATGACAGAGGAGAAGGGGAAGTAAGTCATAAGACGAGGTCGAGTGCATGCCTTGGACCAGGGGACAGCTGATGCTTCATCAGATATAATTAGAGGTAACATCCTGATTTATGATTTGGAAGCACATGTTTTAATTGATCTTGGTGCCACGCAATCATTTGTATCGCCTTCATTTGCATGTAAGTTAGCAAAGCATGTAGAGCGTACACCTCTGAATATGATGATGTTGATTAGTACGCCTATGGATAATAGTCGGCTAGTGAAGTATGTGTTCAATGATTGTAAGCTAAGAGTAGGAGAAAAAGAGATGACAACCAATCTAATATTGTTAAGCATGAGTGATTTTGATGTAATCTTAGGAATAGATTGGTTATCTGTAAACCATGCTGTTTTAGATTGTTATGCTAAGACAATTATGTTTCCTAACCCTACAAAATATGTTGTAAAGCTAAATGAAAAGAAATGAAAGTAGTAGTTATGTTTGTAATTGATAAGGTACTATGCTAACAGAGAAATGAATGTGTTGAAGGTTTGATTGCATACGTGGTAGATATGGATAAGGCACATCCGAAGTTGGCAGATATTCCTGTGGTCAATGATTTCCTAGATGTCTTTCCGGATGAGTTGTCAAGGTTACCACCGACAGAAAGATGGAGTTCTGTATAGATCTAGTACCTGGTACTGAACCAATTTCAAGACCACTGTATCATATGGCTTTAGTTGAGCTGGAGGAGCTCAAAAGACAGTTACAGGAGCTGTTGGATAGAGGGATCATTCGACCGAGTGTTTCACCTTGGGGAGCACTGATTTTATTTGTAAGGAAGAAGAATGAAAGCCTCTAATTATGTATTGATTACAGATTGTTGAATAAGGCAACCATCAAGAATAGGTAACCTCTTCCATGGATTGATGACTTGTTGGATCAGCTCTGAGGAGCGCAGGTCTTTTCTAAGATTGATCTAAGGTCTGGGTATTATCAGTTGAGAATTCAGAGTGAAGATGTACCCAAGACAGCATTTAGGACCTGATATGGCCATTATGAGTTTTTGATTATGCCGTTCGGACTGACGAATGCTCCCCCAGCTTTTATGGCTTTGATGAACGATGTGTTTAAGCCATATTTAGATGAGTTTGTTATCGTATTCATTGATGACATTTTGGTATACTCAAAATCCAATGAGGAGCATGAGAAGCACCTCAGGATTGTACTGCAGACATTACGAGAGCAGAAATTGTATGCTAAACTTAGTAAGTGTGACTTTTGGTTGTCACAAATCTCATTTTTGGGACATGTTGTGTCGAGGGATGGTGTATTAATGGATCCATCCAAGATAGAGGCCGTAGTTCAGTGGGAACAGCCGAAAACAGTCACTGAGATCCGGAGTTTCTTGGGTTTAGCAAGATATTATCGAAGATTTGTTGAGGGATTTTCGAAGTTAGCTGCTCCATTGACACGTCTCACTCGGAAGAGTGTAGCTTTTTTATGGGATGAAGATTGTGAGAAGAGTTTTCAAGAGTTGAAGAGTCTATTGACCATCGCTCTGATTCTCACTATCCTTACCAGCTCATGAGGATTTTCAGTATATACCGATGCTTCGCATCAAAGACTGAGCTGTGTATTGATGCAGGATGGGAGGGTAGTTGCTTATGAAACCAGACAGCTGAAGGATCATGAGAAGAACTATCCGACCCACAATTTAGAGTTAGCGGTAGTAGTGTTTGCGTTGAAGGTATGGCACCACTACTTATATGGTGAAAGATTCCAGATTTTTACTGACCACAAGAGCCTTAAGTATCTGTTCTCACTGAATGAACTGAATATGAGACAGAGACGATGGCTAAAGCTTCTAAAGGATTACAATTGTGAGATACTGTATCATTCGGGTAAGGCTAATATTGTAGCTGATGCTTTGAGCAGAAAGAGCCTTGGGTTGGTATCGTATATAAAGGTCAGGGAACATGAGTTGCTAGAACAGTTTGCTAACCTCAGTTTGGGAGTTCTGCCGTCTAACATAGATACAGACTATGTGATTGCTAGTCTACGCTTGGAGCCAGACTTGTTGGACAGGATCAGATAGGCTCAGCAGATTGACCCTTATTGCATTGATATGATTAGTCAGATACAGAGGGGCACGGTGACAAGCTTTGAGATAAGTTCAGATAGACTTCTGAGATTCAGAGGCAGATTGTGTGTTCCCGAGGACCCAGAGCTCAAGAGATTGATATTGTTGGAAGCTCATTTATCGAAGTACACGTTACATCTAGGGAGTAACAAGATGTATCAGAACCTCTGGAAGGTACTGGTGGTCAGGTATGAAGAAGGATGTGGCAGATTTTATGGCAAGATGTCTTGTATGTCAGCAGGTGAAGGTAGAGCATCAGAAGCCTGCAGGGTTATTGTAGCCTCTACCTATACCAATATGAAAAAGGGAGCATATCACCATGGATTTCGTGATGGGCTTACCAAGGACCCAAAGGAATCACGATGCGATATGGGTGATAGTTGATAGACTGACGAAATTAGCCCACTTTCTAGCTATGAGAGCTACCGATACTCTGAGTGCATTGGCAGAACTGTATGTACACGAGATAGTGAGGTTACATGGTGTTCCAGTGAACATTGTCTTTGATAGGGATTCTCGCTTCACTTCCCACTTTTGGGAATATTTTTAGCAAGCCATGGGAACCCAGTTGAGTTTGAGCACCACTTTCCATCTTCAGACAGATGGTCAGTCAGAGAGGACTATACAGACTCTAGATGATATGTTGAGAGCATGTGTGCTGGATTTTAAAGGCTCCTGGGATAATCATTTGCCACTAGCCGAATTCGCCTACAACAACAGTTATCATGTGAGTATCGAGATGGCACCGTATGAGGCTTTGTATGGCCGTATGTGTCGTTCCCTTATCGGTTGGGAAGAAGTGGGTGACCGTAAGATTTTTGCACCTAACTTGGTTACACAAGCCTCTGAGGATATCCGATTAATAGTTGAGAGATTGAGGACAGCTCAGAGTAGACAGAAAAGCTATGCTGACAAGAGATGGAGACCACTTGAATTCACTGTTGGTGAGTCAGTATTTCTAAAGGTTTCTCCTTCGAAGGGTATAGCGAGATTTGGAAAGAAAGGTAAACTGAGTCCTTGCTACATTAGACCCTTTGAAATACTGCACAAATTGGGAGATAAGGCATATAGGCTGGCTTTGCCACCGAAATTATCGGGAGTGCATAATGTCTTCCATATTTCGATGCTAAGGAAGTATCATCATGTGATTCGGTATGAGCCATTGGAGCTCAAGGAAGATTTGACATATGTAGAGAAACCAATACAGATACTAGATAGAAAGGAGATTGGTAGACTTGATCTGCTGCTTATTCATCTTGTGAGAGGTATACACACTTGATATTTTGTACTGAACATTGTAATAGCACAACTATGTAAACGATAGTATAGTCGGGATGTATATGTATGAAGAATTGTATTAATGTATAAAAGCTTATGTTATAGAAAAGAATGTTAAACTCTATACATGTTGTGAATGAATGTGAATTGGTGACTAATATCAAATCACAGCCCAACTATTTGGTGTAGTGTGATGACAGAAGAAGAGGTAAGTGAAAAGCGAAAAATTTATGGTACATTTGGTAGGTCGCTTGTGAGAGAAGGGCGTGACATACCATTACACCATGCACCCAAGTAGTACTAAGATGTACCAAGACCTGTGTAAGGTGTATTGGTGGAGTGGTATGAAACGAGAAGTGGCAGAATTTGTGGCCAAGTGTTTGGTGTGTCAACAGGTAAAAGCTGAGCATCAAAAGCCCGAAAGATTACTTAAGTCCTTGTCAGTGCCTAAGTGGAAATGGGAGCATATTACCATGGACTTTATCATGAGATTATCGAGGACTCGGAGAGGTCACGATGTGATTTGGGTAATAGTAGACAGATTAACTAACAGTGCCCACTTCCTTGCCATTAAAAGCACGGATACTTTGAGTGCCTTAGTAGAGTTGTATTAAAGAGAGATAGCTCGGTTGCATGGGGCCCTAGTGAGTATTATATCTGATAGAGATTCCAGGTTTACTTCCAGATTTTGGACTCCTTTTCAAGAAGCCATGGGATCTCGGTTGAATTTTAGTATCACCTATCATCCTCAGACTGACGGTCAGTCCGAGCGGACTATACAGACCTTAGAAGATATGTTACGGGCGTGTACGATGGATTTCAAGGGATCATGGGATGATCACCTGCCCCTTGTTGAGTTTGCTTACAACAATAGCTATCATGCGAGCATTGGTATGACACCTTATGAGGCTCTGTATGGCAGGAGGTGTAGGTCTCCTATAGCTTGGGAAGAAGTGGGTGATAGGAAAGTTGATAAGTTGCATATTAAACATATTAATTGTCATATTTTCTCATGATTTAGATTATTCTATATGCTTAATTTTTGGATTTGACTTATATTTTCTATTTTGTATTGTGAATGAAGAAATATGAATAAAATGGACTAAAGTTGCAAATTCTGCTCAAGTCACAAAATCAGAAGAAATCTTAAAATTCAAGTCAAGATCTATCACTTGTAGCTGAAGTTGACTCAACCAGTCTAAAGATGACAAGTGGAAGATTTTAATTATTAAGGAAGAGATGTGCAATTATTGTCTTTGGCAAGTGGTGGAAAAATGAAAGAAGTTTAATTGTAATCAAACTCAATCAGAGAACTTTCCTTTGGAAACAGATTCTGGGGCTAGGATATTTAGTATTTATAGACTAAGAGAATGCTAGGGAAAGGCATCTTGAATCTTTAATCATCATCACAATTCTATATTTTATATTTTTCTTTAGTGTTTTTCTCTAAACTTATGGCTTGCTAAATTTTTAATCCAGCCAAAGGATAATTAAAGTTTGGGTTCTTCAAGAATTGTGAGATCTAATTAGTTTTATCTTATTCTTTTATATCTTTATTATTTGTATGTCTTCTATGCTTGTTTAAATTATTGTTTTGAAAGATTGTGTAAAAAAAAGCCCTTTGTTCAATTGTTAAGATAATATATCACCAATTAGAAACCTGAATCCGTAATTGTTTAGGCATTCTAATATAAGTGGTAAATAACATAATTGATCACAGATAAGTTTTCAATTCTATGTTAAGAAGATATATGATCTAGTTTCAATGAACCTACATGTGTTTTTGTTGGTTAGAATTGGTAGTCTCTCTAGTTTTTAATGTTGTTGGTAAATTAAATCTTAAGATCGTATCTAAGGTTGTTTAACTGATAAGAGAAATAATTAGAGATAGTATCTTAATTATCGAAGAAGTAAGGAGGGATAGGTTGTTAGGTCGTACCAATAACCATAACCAATTTGGTAAAGATTAAAAGAACTCATTTTTGCATCAATGATCAATTCCATGAACCCACTCTAAAATTATTCATTTGGTTGGATGTTTTCATCATATTAATTTTCTCCCAATATTTTTACAAAGTGATTTTTCTTCGCTACATTTTAATTTTTCTTTTCATTTTTATTACAACAAATCCTCTTATTTATTTTCTTTTTAAATATTTTGTGGAAAAATAAATCTAACCAATCTATTGGGAAATGACCTTACTCAACTATACTACAGTTTTAATTTATTTTTGAGTAGGAATTATTATTGTTGGTCTCGACAACCACCAAAAGTAATTTCTCCCGACCTTGTTGAGCAGGCAGTTCAGAGCGTACAAATTATTTATGATAGATTACAGGCTGCTCAGACCCGACAGAAAAGTTACGGTGATGTGCGTAGACGGCCACTTGAGTTTCAAACTGGAGATTTTATGTTTCTTAAGGTGTCTCCAAGTAAGGATATCATGCGTTTCAGAAAGAACGGGAAGTTGAGTCCTCGTTTTATTAGTCCATTTGAGGTATTAGAGAGGGTGAAAGATGTCGCCTATCGGTTAGCTTTGCCCTCACAGCTTTTCGCGATTCATAATGTCTTCCACATCTCGATGTTAAGGAAGTATAATCCGGATCCCTCACCTGTCATCGAGTATAAAGCATTAAATATCCAGGGAGACATGAGCTATGTAGAAGAACCTGTCCGGATCCTCGACAGGAAAGAAAAGGTACTTCAGACAAAGAGAATCCCTTTGGTAAAGTTTCTCTGGAAGCACCACTCAATAGAAGAGGTGACTTGGGAATTAGAGAGCCTGATGAAAGAGAAGTACCCTCGACTTTTTGTGGAATGACTTGGTTCTAATTTGGAGGACCAAATTTCTTTAAGGAGAGGAGGAATGTAAGACCCGTAAATTCTATGTAACGTTTATGATTTCGGATTATACAAACAAGTTATAAGGCATACGAATCATAAGAAATAGATGTTTTTAAGTTCTAAGTGTGAATGAAATGCAAAATGAGTATAGAAGCAATTGGATGGGAGTATAACTTTGAAAATTTGAGAAAATTGCAGCTGAAATGCTACAAATTGCGGGGTAGATTGATCTCATGACAGGGAGAGATCGATCTCATTGCCTTGAAATGCAATGTCAGGGCAATCTGTAAGAGGGAGATCGATCCCTCACTCAAACAGATCGATCTCTAGTTGCCTCTAGATAGGTCAGATCGATCTCTTCTTAAGGCCAGATCGATCTCTAAAGCATTCTGCCTGAACCAGATCGATCCCACCCCATGAACAAAGATCGATCTCATGCTAATAGGCAGATCGATCTCCTGCCTGCATTTTTGAAATTTTGGAGGAGTTTAAGCAAGGGGAGATTGATCTCCACCCATTGGAGATCGATCTCATAATGTGAATTCTATAAAACGTTCGACAATTCGTGCCTTCTTCCTCAGACATCTAAACCTTTACATTTTAAGTAAAGAAAAACCTAGTTTCTCGCTCTAGAATACCACCCTTTTCAAAAAGATTTGATGAAAAGCTATTTGAACAAATTTGTTCATTTTGAGGAGGAGAACAACATAATCAAAAACTAGAAGTTGAGTTGATCGATTGAAAGAGAAAAATGATTTTTCCTAAATTTGCAACAAATGAGAAAAGTCAAACTAGGTAAAATTTCAATACACCAACTTCTAGTATGATAATCTAAGCATTTAGATGAGTTGATTTGGTGTATACATTGTTAGCTTAAATGTTCATGTACATGCTTAAGTAACCATGACCTAGAATGAGCTTAGTGAGAGAAAGTTGAAATGGCATAGAATTAATGATGGTTTAAGCATGTAGAGATATTGATAAGCATGTATAGATGAATCTAAAATACTTTTGTGAAATCCATATGTTGGATTAGATGATGATTGAAAATAGGCATAAGAGGTGTTTGATAAATTGCCTTAGTGAGGGAAATGATGAGTTTGAGGCATTGTGAGTTTAAATGTCGGTTCAATATGAGTCAATAGACTTGATGAGTCTAATGGATTCTCGAGAAAATGAATAGAATAATCGAAATGGACTTAAGAGAGAGTAAAGTCCGATAAGATGTAACGAGGCCAAATTTAGTATAAAATGGCCCAATGCATTGAATTGAAATCCATGCAAATGAGAATTGAGTATATTAAAGTATGCTAATGTAAGTAGCAAATACTTGCAGCTCCTAGAGATAAAATTGAAGCCGATGAAACCGAATCACGAGTATTGGGAATCGAAGGAAAGTGATTCGAACGTGATTCGAGGTAAGGGATGCAACCTTTGTGCATATGTATTTCCTCACTGATGAAAATGCTTTGGTAGCATAAAATGAGTTTATAAACGAGCATATTACTTGAGAAAAGTGTTTTACTTGAGATTATTACTGAGTGCATGTTTTACCAGTTTGAGCTCGATTTTGTGATTTTAAATGTATTGCTAACAAATATACTTTGTATTTGAATGAGATTTATGAAGCAAAACTATTATGAGCTCTACGTGAAGGCGAAACTATTTTCTACATAATAATGGCATGTTATTTTTTAGATTAAAAAGCTTGTCATGAAACTTACACATCCGTGGATACCTCCACTTCGGTTGACGCCGAGGCTTTGCTAGGCCTGAGTCTTACCATACCTCCGTTCTGGTAACGAGAGATGCCTCCGTTTTGGTAATGAGAGATGCCTCCGTTTTGGTAACGTGAGATGCATGCCCTGGTAGCGTTGAGATACTTCTGCTTTGGTTAACGTCGAGGCTTTGCTAGGCCCGGGTCTTACCATGCCTCGGTTCTGGTAACGAGAGATGCCTCCGTTTTGGTAATGTGAGATGCATCCGTTCTGGTAATGTGAGATACATCCGTTTTGGTAATGTGAGATGCCTGCCTTGGTAGCGTTGAGATACTTCCGCTTTAGTTGACGCCGAGGCTTTGCTAGGCTCGAGTCTTACCACAGGCAGATGATTCCCTCGTTTGAGGATGCCCTCGCTGAGGATAATGAGATGTGACGATTGCTTTCATGACTTTTATATTATGCCTAGTCTCCGTAATTATTTTGAGATATGACGTATTTTTGAAATGAGATAAAGATGTTTTGATGAACTGTGAGTTTAATCACATATTTATAATCATGCGAATTATGTCATTATTACACTATGCTTTGATAATGATTGTGAAATCTCATATACACTCCTTACTGAGCGAGTTCAAAGCTCACCCCCCTTATTTTCTCCCCCCATAGATTGTTTACAGTGAGTGATAGTACCTGCAGCGTACGTGACATAGGCTGGTGGACGAGACTCTCCCCAGGCTATTGCTTGTACACACAAGAGGTATAATTCAATTCATTTTGTATCCAGACAATTATGTAACACAGATACTTATATTTAAGTAACGTTGGGATGTAATCAATATCGTATATGTATGATAAGTTGATTTCTTTTGATATCATATTATTTGGTTAAGAGATTGTGGATGTTTGAATGATCCTCGAGATAATTGGTTAAAGAGGTTAACCGACATTGTACAGAAATGCACCTCGAGTAGGAAGTTTAATTTAAGAAAAAATTTTAAATTAGCCCTATTTTTCGCGCTTCCAGGCTGTCACATCAAAACACCATATATACGAATATAGGCATAAGTAACCATATGTCCCCATAAAACTTACCTACTATAGCTATCAACGACTCGAAATTGCCCCAGAAACAAAAAGTGTTATCTATGGCCATAAACCTAACATCTCTAGTTCTAATGATAAGCTAGAACCAGAAACATGTCAAGATCGTTGTCTGATATTAAATATGCCTTCCCAGAGTATAAATACCTAAGACTGTCTCCTTATGCTCTATAGGATATGTATACAATTCATAGTGCCTAAAATTGCTAAAACATCAAAACTCAGTTCGAAATACATGTAGAACATATGCACATCAAAACATCATTTATTTATTTTGAAATATTGAGTGCCAAGCCTTCTAGCTACGTACTCCATAGGTTTTTTATAACAATAAGGTCATAAAGTTCATAGTTTACAAAAACAAACTATGCATAACTTCAAGTAGGTGGTCCTAGAACAATTTCTTATTACTCGCCTCCTAGACAAAATAAGTTTACATTAGAAAATAGTTATTTTAGCTAAATATATATAAGTTTAAGATTAAAAAAAATTATGATTTACACCAACGACAAAAACCAAGCTTTAATAAAACTCAGCATATTGATTTTTATAAACACAAAATATTGGGATTGGGGTTAACCCACAACCTGAGTAATTTAACTTACCTATAGCTTTAATAAGCTTTAGCTTATCATAGCTTTCACCTTACAGCACAAACCCTCTATGTCATTTCAATATCCTGCAATAAGGTACAATTCATTTAGTAGGCAATTTGGAATATCCTTTGACTAACTATAGGACATCATTACATTACGAGGGTAAAATTATCAAAATACCTCTGCTTAGGCCGAACCTGCTTAATAGTTCTAGGTTCATTTTTAAGCCATATAATTATTCATTTCCTGTTTCTCTACATGGTTTACACATTGCATTATCATTTCTTCATTGAATTCTCTAGAATCCTCATTTCTTTCTTAGCAATTTACACTACAGCATCACCATATCTTATTCATTACTTCAAGCTAAGTTCACATAACATTTTAATATGTCATAGAGACTAACATATCTCATTTTGAAGAATAAAACACAATCTTACCCCAAAAAGCTCAAGGGGTCGAAAATAGCAAGTAGCCTTAGAGGTTGTTTTGCTTTAATCTAAAGACATAGAAATAACCTTTGTTAATCACTTATTAACATACTATAAGCTTGTAACTTGAAACCAAAGAATTCTCTACAAATCCCTTAGTTTGAAAGTAAAGGAAAGTTAGCATGCAAGCTTTGATCTCACCAATCACTTGGATACAACTTACAAATTCAACTATGTGATAGTAGAGATGATGAGAAGCAAGTTTGTAGTAGAAAACTAAGCTGAAAATTGACTAAAAATACAGAAAGAAGTGGCGGCAAGACTTGGTGCAAGAGGGAATGGTGTTTTTCTTATTTTCTTGGAATCTTGTAAGAATTTGGTGAATTTATGAAGGTGCAGCCGGCTTCCCCTCTTAAAGTTGGCAAAAGCCATCTGGATGTGCATGTCACATGCTTTCTTAACGAATTTAATCAGTTTTATCCTATGGTATATAGTTTAAGCTACTTTCCATATTTTCCACTTATTCTTAATCTTATTGGTCCACTTGTTTAACCCAAGGAATTCTCTATTAATTTCATGTATTTTACATGTAGATAATATGACACATATGAAATTAATCAGAAGAGTTAAGCAATTTCACACTTCTAGATAAATTTTACCCAATTTTACCTAGTTAGTATTTATCAATAAATACCTTTGACATTCGAGCAATGAGGCATCGATCCTCTCCCTCATAGGATCAATCCCCAATGCATAGTTTTATCTTAAACCCCTTTTTAAATGCATGAAAATGGCCCTCTAAGGTTATAAAAAGTTTTGAAAGCTTATGTACCATGTTTCATTACCCTATTTTGATATGAAATTTGTGGGTCGCCTTTATGATCTATGAAATGAAACATAATTTCACTTGGTTTTAAGATATGTTTTCGGCATGTTTTGAGAATCTGATACCCTTAGTTCAATGTCGATATGGCAGTCATGCAGGTGTGCATGTTTGTGTGACGTGTAAAACCCCCCACGGTTAGTTTACCGCATGGTGAATGGCAAATAGTGCTTATGCTCATGCTAGGCCATTACTTCATAGTTGGTACTGTGTATGAAACCAGAAATTGAGACTATGATTTTTGAACTATGTTTTCTAAGCTGTATGACCATGATCTAGTCTACAATATGACTATGGCCATCGGTTTATTCTTCCCTCCGTTAGGGACTTATGTATGTTTCATGATTATTATAAGGACCCCGCCTAGTCTCCACCCCATGATATGATTTTGATACATGTTTTGAATCATTACAATTTATGTTTTCAAAAATTATTATTGTATGTAATGATTAACAAGTTATGTTTATGTTTTCAAAATTATTATATCTATGATTTGACTTGTAAATTAATGTTTTTGGTAGTGTTCGAAATGATTTGATCACAAGCATAATGTTTTCAGCTATCTGCTCCTACATGATTTCTTACTAGGCGTAAGCTCACCCTCCTCAGATTTCTTACAGTGACCAGAGCAGAGTACACGTCTTAAACTTGTCACTACCCAAATTTCCTAAAAATCAGAGTAAATTTTTTTTTTCACTTTTTCATTTATTAGTTAATTCTTACCTTTCTCTCGTCGGACCATCCTACAAACACGGTTGGGCTATGATTCGGTGTTAGTCACCTCACACTATTTACCATTCCATTTCCATATTCACCTTCATATATCAGAGTTTACAATTCTTTGACTTTAACTAATACATACCCAAAGGTAATACATAACCTTACATCCCCGACATCATATTCGTTTACAGTACTGTGCATTACATATTTAGATACAAAACTGTACAAATGTGTATACCTGTCTCTCGATGGGAAGCAGCGGATACCAAGCATGCAAGTCCTCAGCCGCTCAATAACTATTGCAAGTGCTCTGACAAGATGGGAAGATAAGGGGGTGAGCAAACCACACGCTCAGTAAGGAAATTATGCAAGTAAGTAGATAGCTCCACTATCTACATGCTCATAATGCCATGCCCTTAAATCCATTTCTTTTCATTAAAATCATCAAGCACAAAGTCATGCAAACATCAATGACTTAGTTTATAAAACTGTTTGTGCATATATAAATCATTCTACTTATGCATCAAAGCATTTTATGTGACATCATTAAATCATAATATGCATGAATTTAATCAAGATCATGCAGTCTTTCATGTCATGTAAGACAAATCATGGATTTCAAATGAAAGCATGGAAAACATCATCATGCTACTGCATTTAAATCAATTCATTTAAAATTCATTATAAAACTTCGGTTATAAAACCACCCTTCTTTCAGGGTCACAAATCATAAAATCATGAAATCATAAAATTGTCAAATCGGGGGCCTGCCCCTCCTTCGGGTCTACCGTGGTCTAACAGACCACAAGTTATATCATGTGAGACAAACAGCTGATTATATGAGTAACATCGAGGACTATGGCCATATCCTAGTGATCCTTGGCAACACGGTACCTAGTGTGCGGGGTATCACACCTGAAATGGGAGGTGGATCGTCCTACCCGCCAGAACAGCATAACACCAGGATTGCGAGGGCAAGGCTTGCTACCTCGTGGCTAATGCCACTCCACTCCAACAACCTCCACGGTACAGCGTACTCCGCGTGATATACACGGTACAACGTACTCCGTGAACCCAAGCTCAATCAGGGGTGCCTGCAATAGGTCTTATCCACCCAAATCATCTCTGTCTCAGAATGCACGTGTGAGCAAATCATCTCACTGTGACACACAGTCTACAGGAGGCTCCAACACGGCTATATGCATGTAATATAAATCCCTATGCGAGCGAAGCTCTAGCACGGCTTCATGCATATTCATTATATCAGAAAACCTCGTGTGAGCGAAGCTCTAGCACGGTTTCATAAAAATCAGTAAAATCTGCGTACGAGCAGCACTCCAGTACAACTTAAACTGATTATAAATTCAAGTAAAATCCACGTACGAGCAATGCTCTGGTACGGATATGTATAAAACTCAGTGAAAACCTCGTACGAGAAAAACTCCAATACGACATTCAAATGAATTATGAAAACCATGTAAAACTTTGTGCGAGCAACGCTCCAACACAAATGAATGCTTAAGTAAATCAAATCTCGTGCGAGTTACACTCCAGCACGACTTTATGCATAATTAAATCAAATCTCGTGCGAGTTACACTCCAGCACGGCTTTTATGCAATTTTTATATCAAAAATGGATGCGAGCTAGGCTCCAACACCTCTCTTGCACGTCAATCATAAAAACTAGTGCGAGCAATTGCTCCAGCACCATTTCATTCATACCACGTCAAAACAAGTCAAAACATGTCAAAACAGAATGCGAGCTAGGCTCCAGCAGCTCTCATGCATATCAAATCATAAAATCAGTGCGAGCAACCGCTCTAGCACATTTTATGCATATGATGTCACACAAATCGGTGCGAGCAACCGCTCAAGCACATTTTATGCACACTCACAAACGCAGATATAGTGCGAGCTACGTGCCGACACTATCTGATTCCATATAAACTTGATAGTTGGCCTATTTTTCAAAGAAATTTCTATTTAAATCTTAATAACACTTACGTAGTGTTATTTTGGGAAACTTATGCAATTATTGGCCAATCACCGATTTACTTTGCTTAAAACCAATAAAATTCCTTAAACCAGAAATTTCTTAAATCATGCATTTTATGCATGTCATGCTTTCACCATCCTTAGGTGAACTTCCCTCAATAGGGGTAAAATAGTCTTTTCACCTATTTCGATCCTTTAAAATCATTTAAACCACTTTTAGGATCATTATATAATAACCGTGTATACATACATAATCAGTGTATACAAAAACTATTAAAATACGCCTAGCTACCTCTAGCTACTCACACAATTCCCTTACCTCATTTTTCTCTGTACAGTCTGACCTTTCTACTGATGACTCGTCACGCAGTCCAATTTGCTACGAATCCAATCTTC
Organism: Firmiana major; assembly: GCA_033439115.1. Lineage (NCBI taxonomy): Eukaryota > Viridiplantae > Streptophyta > Magnoliopsida > Malvales > Malvaceae > Firmiana > Firmiana major. Next base: position 64,139,685 of record CM065904.1, read on the forward strand.
GGAACTGCGGATACACATTCATCAGGTCAAATACAATACAATTAATTGTATTTCACAATTTTTTGGGCTTAATTTAAATCATTGGGTCGTTTACCCATATTGGGCCCGATTATATCATAATGGGCCTTAATCGGCCTTAAGCCCGTTTACCACACTTTATCGAGGCCTATTGGGCTCATTGGGCCCAGCAGTATTTATTTAGGCTCGTTCTAAATTCTCAGACAGCTTAGGAATTATTTACGACAATTTATCCCAATTTCCAGAATTTAATTCATTTATGCGGAAAATTAAATCTGAAATTCATCAACACGCATAACGATGCAAAATTGTCGTAAATAAGGGTTACACCCGTGATCCCATGATCGTACACAAATCGAGGCTGTCTCAAGCTCTCGGTTGATGTCAATTGTCGAGCTACACAATTAAATATATTTTCGTGTAAACTTTTAGTCGATTATTTAACAAATTAAATATTTTGAAAATTAAATCGGTCAATTCGACCGCTTACTGACATACCCGAAGCTCGATTGCATCATTGAAATTTTTCCCAATTTTTTCTCTTTTTCTTTTTTCTTTTTCTTCCTTTTTTCCTCTTTTTTTTGGCTGAACCGATCCGGTCCGGTTCAACCCAGTTCAGACCACCGGTTCGGTCCGGTTCGGTCGGGTCGGTTCAGTCCGGTTTGGTCGATTCAGTCATCATCTGGTCGTTCCGTCGCCGTCCGACCGGTTCTCCGATCGATTCCACCGCCGTTCGGTTCGCCATCGCCTGGGCTTCCAAAATCGGGCCTCGTTGTCGCTCGAATCGGCGCCGATGGCCGCAGATCGACGTTTCTTCCCCGCGGCCTCTCCTTCGTTTTTCGACGTTTTTCGGCGACTTCCACGACGGGTCTTGGCCGCTGGTGGTTTGCCCAAGGTCGGCTACCTTCGTCGACCCTCGCCGGCCTCTCAGCCCCGCCGGTGGTGGCTCGTCCGACGATTCCTCCTCGGTCTCGGCTTGTTTCTGCTTCTCTCCGTTTGGTTTCTGTTTCCTCTTCAGAAAATCGCAAAACGCGATTTTCTTTTTTTTTTACATTTACTTTTTTATTTACTTATAATTAAAATTTATTATTATTTTATTGAATAAAATAATAATAAAATTTCCAAAAAATCTAAAAAAATTCTATTTTATTCATTTAATTTGTAATCAATCTGATTTTACATTTTCGGTATATTTTTCGATTACTTTCGAGATTATTTTTCGATACAAAAATTTCAGTTTATTCCAATAAATTCATATCTTGATCAATTTAATCCGAAATTTAATTATTTCTTCGTTTTTGATCAAGATTTCTCAAGCCATTTTTTTTAATTAAATTTTCTTGTCCTGATTAATATCGAATTTTAGTCTTTTGACCGTTTTACCCTTGTACATGTTCGAGAATATCATTTAAATCTTTTTTTGCATTTTTTAAATGCACTCGAAAATATCGAGTCTTACAATCTCCCCCACTTAAAAAAATTTGGTCCTCCAAATTAGAACCAATGCAAATGAGTCCATAAATAACTCCGGGTACATATATCGTATCATATACTGTCATCCTCAAGTAACTTTCTCCGGAGTGTAATACTACCATCACACTTAACTAGGGAGATCATCTTAAACCTCAACACTTTCTCCTTCCATCTAATACCCGAATCGATTTCTCAACATACGCTATACTTTCATTGAGCTAAGCTGTTGGAGCTCATATCCGATCACATATGCTGGGTCCGGATAATATTTTCGAAGCATTAAAAGAAGGGACACATTGTGGATGCTTATTCAAGTGGTAATACCAACCTACAGGTCAACCTACAGGTCTTACCTTCCACTTGGTCCAATCTCTTATCCGAATCTCGTTACGTCCTTAAGACAAGTAACTGCCAACAATAATGATTCACCATCGGTGAATTTCAATGGTTTCCTGTCTCTTGTCAGCATAGTCTTTTCTGTTTGCTCTGATGTGGTTTTTTTATCCCTCATAAAGCAATTAAACATCCTCAGAGGTTTGTCTTACCAATTTGAAAACAATTCTTTATCTGTCACCCACTTCTTCTTATCTAAGTCAGGGAATAGCCCCTACGGCCATGCAATGCCTCATATAAAATGTTATCCCGATACTCAAGTGACAACTGTCATCACTGACGAATTTGATTAGTAGCAACTGATCATTCCAGGAGCTCATAAAATCAATGGCACATGCTCTCATCACATCCTCCAGAACCTGTACAGTCCTCTCTGACTGACCATCTGTCTGAGGATGGAAGCTGTGCTAACACATAATCGGGTTCCCCTAGCTTCCTGAAAATGTTCCCAGAAGTGGAAAGTGAAGCGAGAATCCTTATCTGATACCATGCTCACTGGAACGTTACATAATGTTTCACAATTTTCCATTCACATAAATCCACCTACGCACTCAGAGTATCTGGGGATTCCCATTGCCAGAAGGTGGATAAACTTAATCCATCTATCGACTATCACCCAGATAGCCTCATGATTTATCTGGGTCCTCTGTAACCCATCACAATATCCATGGCACTTGTTTCCATTATCCGTGTCAATATAGGTAGAGGCTGCAATAACCCTACAACTTATTTTGCTCTACCTTAATCTGCTGACATACGAGACACTTTGCTACAATCTCTACATATCACTTTTCATATCTGACCACCAATACCCTTTTTCAGAGATTTCGATATATTTATTATTTCTCGGATGCCCTGTATATCCCGAAGAGTGAGCTTCTGTCAATAACACTATCTCAGTAACTATGGTCCTGGGGAGCACTTATACTGTCTCTGAACCTCTGTAAGTCATTATCACACTCTGTGAACTCTGTCACTATACCCATCTGAATCTGACCCACACTATCGACATCATGCCGATCATCACGCTAAGCCTGGCAAATCTGAACACACAAATTCGGTTCTAACCTCAGGCTAGCTGTCACACAATCACAGTCATCATCAGAAGGGATCATATCACTACTGAGGTTCACAATTGCTCTAACAGCTCATGTTTCCTGACCATCATATGTGATACCATCTCGAGGCTCTTTCTGCTCAAGGCATTAGCCATTACATTAGCCTTTCCTGGGTGGTACAATGTTCACAATCATAATCCTTAGAAGCTCTAACCCTCTTTGTTATCTCATATTCTACTCTTTCTGTGAAAACAGATACTCGAGGCTTTTACGATCAGTGCATACCCAAAATTTCTTACCATTTAAGTGGTGGCGCCATACTTTCAGTGTAAACGCTACGGCTGCCTACTCTAAATCATGGGTCGGATAGTTTCTCTCATGATCCTTGAATTATTTGGATCTATAAACGACTATCTTCCTATTTTACATCAATACACAGCTCAATCCTTATTTAGGTATCCATACATACTGAAACCTCTCGAGCTGTTGGTTATAGTGAGAATACTTACGGTGGTCAGTTCATTGCTTCAATATACCAAAACTCACCAAAGCTACTTTCATACTTATCATAACACTCGTATTTAATCTTTTTTTCGAACAAATGTGTCAACTGAGCAGCCCATTTCAAGAAACTCATAACACTCATCTGTAAGACAGTTTCCTGTTGCTACTCATGCTCTTCCCTGGACTTCGAATACATTAAAATATCATCGCTGAAGATGACAACCACTCGATCCAGGTAAGGTTTAAATACCTTATAGTAGTTGAGTTCTACTAAATATTTCAATCACTCATATCCTTGACCTATGTACGCATAAACGTACAATGTCATTTCGAAATTGTTTTCCGTTCAAGATACTAACCCACGTCATTTCTTTTTTTTTCTTATATTAACGGCTTTTATAAAATTTTAATTTTTAAACCTTCATGATTAGTCAAATTTTGTATCTCTTTATCGTACCAGTAAAGGTACCCAAATTTTAAATGCATATATTATGATTGTCGATTTCAATTTCTGGTTATGTCAGCGCTTATCGATGCTGTCAAGTCTTCAGGCGGTGAAATATTTTGAAATACCTTTATTAACCTTCAGACTTGACCACAATTACTGGGTGTAGATATATCTACCCCTTATCTTGGTCGCAATCCATATACACTACATATTGCTTAATCCTTACTTTGCATATCAATGATATCCTTAGCTTGCATACGCCTCTTATTCCAATATGTCTTGTATACAGGATTTATCACATCTCAAAGCTTATCTCCTTTCATATATCACTTATAACAAACTTTTTCATTAATTGTCAAACTTACAATCCCTATACCCATAATTAGTTAGTGATAATCAGCTAACCATCATCATCTTGCTAAGGGTATAGGTTTCACATCTTTCATTAGCTTATAAGCAACTGAAGACGGTATGAATAAATGCGTGGCACCAGGATCAATTAAAATAATTACTTCATTATTCTTAACCAGTGTGGTATCTTCCATCACATCATATGAATCATCAATGGTGTCCTGGTCCAAGGCATACACTCGCCCTCGTCCAATATCTTATTTCCGTGGTAACTACCACACATCTTACACTGTTCACACTGCTACTCTGTTATACTGTTACGTAGCAGGTCGGGGTCCTTAAATCACAATACCCCTCAAAATACTGTAATTGGATACACTGGGGCCTTACCAATCATCTTACCCCGTGACTCATCAGCCCTAAGCTTTTACCAAACTACCTTTTTTCTGTTCTGACATCTCTGTCATTCTCTATTCTCTTTTATCTCAATTTCGGCCCTTACTACCTTTCCCAATCTCAGAGGCATGCAACACATAATCTTATTCACACAAATGTAGTCTGCGCATTGTCTCGGCATAGGTAGTGATATCTAACGGCCCAATCGGACTCTAATTGACAATCTGAGCCCTTCCATGAACTTTCATACATTTCGACTCTCACTGTTCATAGTGTCGGAGTCATATCTGTCCAGGAATATAAACTAAGTTTCATACTCGTTAATCAACCAATTCCTCTTAGTAAGAGTAAATAATTTAATCTGTAAATTTCCTTTAAACACTATCCGGGATATTCAGTCACCGGAATACATATAGAAATTACTTTCCAAGTCCATTCTGGATGTCTAACTCTTAAGATAGGTCGAGCGGACTTCCACCAATACTCTGACTCGCCCTCAAATCTCATACATGCTCTGAGCAATTTGCTCTCAAAATAGTCTCCACACTCCGCTCTAATCTCGTGAAGCGTGTCTCAATACTGTCCGATCTCTCTGTCAGACTCTGTCCGATCTCTCTCTCGGACTCTGTGGGGCATGCTCAACATTAGCCTCCACTTCAATCTCATCTCGAGTCTCATGTGGCGACTCAGTACAACTCTTGGGCCTACCTCTATGGCCTCGAGCACGTGTACTCGCCCTTCAATCATAGCGGCTATCAGTTAATGAGTCTATACTTGCATTCAAAACTAAATTCTTAGCTGCACTTCCTTCTCGATATATACAATTGTATCTAAATAATGCACAGTACAAGGAGATGTAAACTTCTTTAACCACTAATACCGACTCATATCAGGCCAACTCAAGCTCTGATACCAAAAACTGTTATGACCCAAATTTCCTAAAAACCAGAGTAAATTTTTTTTCACTTTTTCATTTATTATTTAATTCTTACCTTTCTCTCGTCGTAACCATCCTACAAACACAGTTGGGTTATGATTCGGTGTTAGTCACCTCACACTATTTACCATTCCATTTTCATATTCACCTTCATATATCAGAGTTTACAATTCTTTGACTTTAACTAATACATACCCAATGGTAATACATAACCTTACATCCCTGACATCATATTCGTTTACAGTACTGTGCACTACATATTTAGAAACAAAACTGTACAAATGTGTATACCTGTCTCTCGATGGGAAGCAGCGGATACCAAGCATGCAAGTCCTCAGCCGCTCAATAACTATTGCAAGTGCTCTGAAAAGATGGGAAGATAAGGGGGTGAGCAAACCACACGCTCAGTAAGGCAATTATGCAAGTAAGTAGATAGCTCCACTATCTACATGCTCATAATGTCATGCCCTTAAATCCATTTCTTTTCATTAAAATCATCAAGCACAAAGTCATGCAAACATCAATGACTTAGTTTATAAAACTGTTCGTGCATATATAAATCATACTACTTATGCATCAAAGCATTTTATGTAACATCATTAAATCATAATAAGCATGAATTTAATCAAGATCATGCAGTCTTTCATGTCATGTACGACAAATCATGGATTTCAAATGAAAGCATGGAAAACATCATCATGCTACTGCATTTAAATCAATTCATTTAAAATTCATTATAAAACTTCGGTTATAAAACCACCCTTCTTTCAGGGTCACAAATCATAAAATCATGAAATCATAAAATTGTCAAATCGGGGGCCTGACCCCTCCTTCGGGTCTACCCTGGTCTAATAGACCACAAGTTATATCATGTGAGATAAACAGCTGATTATATCAGTAACATCGAGGACTATGACTATATCCTAGTGATCCCTGACAACACGGTACCTAGTGTGCGGGGTATCACACCTGAAACGGGAGGTGGGTCGTCCTACCCGTCAGAACAGCATAACACCAGGATTGCGAGGGCAAGGCTTGTTGCCTCGTAGCTAATGCCACTCCACTCCAACAACCCCCACGGTATAGCGTACTCCACGTGACATACACGGTACAACGTACTCTGTGAACCCAAGCTCAATCAGGGGTGCCTGCAATAAGTCTTATCCACCCAAATCATCTCTGTCTCAGAATGCACGTGTGAGCATATCATCTCACTGTGACGCACAGTCTACAGGAGGCTCCAACACGGCTATATGCATGTAATATAAATCCTTGTGCGATCGAAGCTCTAGCACGGCTCCATGCATATTCATGATATCAGAAAATCTCGTGCGAGCGAAGCTCTAGCACGGTTTCATAAAAATCAATAAAATCTACGTACGAGCAGCGCTCCAGTACGACTTAAACTGATTATAAATTCAAGTAAAATCCACGTACGAGCAATGCTCTAGTACGGATATGTATAAAACTCAGTGAAAACCTCGTACGAGAAAAACTCCAGTACGGCATTCAAATGAATTATGAAAGCCATGTAAAACTTTGTGCGAGCAACGCTCCAGCACAAATGAATGCTTAAGTAAATCAAATCTCATGCGAGTTACACTCCAGCACGGCTTTATGCATAATTAAATCAAATCTTTTGCGAGTTACACTCCAGCACGGCTTTTATGCAATTTTTATATCAAAAATGGATGCGAGCTAGGATCCAACACCTCTCATGCACGTCAATCATAAAAACTAGTGCGAGCAATCGCTCCAGCACCATTTCATGCATACCACGTCAAAACAAGTCAAAACATGTCAAAACAGAGTGCGAACTAGGCTCCAGCAGCTCTCATGCATATCAAATCATAAAATCAGTGCGAGCAACCACTCTAGCACATTTTATGCACACTCACAAACGCAGATATAATGTGAGCTACGTGCCGACACTATCTGATTCCATATAAACTTGATAGTTGGCCTATTTTTCAAAGAAATTTCTATTTAAATCTTAATAACACTTACGTAGTGTTATTTTGGAAAACTTATGCAATTATTGGCCAATCTACCGATTTACTTTGCTTAAAACCAATAAAATTCCTTAAACCAGAAATTTCTTAAATCATGCATTTTATGCATGTCATGCTTTCACTATCCTTAGGTGAACTTCCCTCAATAGGGGTAAAATAGTCTTTTCACTTATTTCGATCCTTTAAAATCATTTAAACCACTTTTAGGATCATTATATAATAACCGTGTATACATACATAATCAGTGTATACAAAAACTATTAAAATACGCGTAGCTACCTCTAGCTACTCACACAATTCCCTTACCTCATTTTTCTCTGTACAGTCTGACCTTTCTACTGATGACTCGTCACGCAGTCTGATTTGCTCCGAATCCAATCTCTGGAACAGCGGATACACATTCATCAGGTCAAATACAATACAATTAATTGTGTTTCACAATTTTCTGGGCTTAATTTAAATCATTGGGCCCGTTTACCCATATTGGGCCGGATTATACCATAATGGGCCTTAATCGGCCTTAAGCCCGTTTACCACACTTTATCGAGGCCTATTGGGTTCATTGGGTCTAGCAGTATTTATTTAGCCTCGTTCTAAACTCTCAGATAGCTTAGGAATTATTTACGACAATTTATTCCAATTTTCAGAATTTAATTCATTTATGCGAAAAATTAAATCTGAAATTCATCAACACGCATAACGATGCAAAATTGTCGTAAATAAGGGTTACTTACCCATGATCCCATGATCGTACACAAATCGAGGCTGTTTCAAGCTCTTGGTTGATGTCAATTGTCGAGCTACACAATTAAATATATTTTCTGGTAAATTTTTAGTCGATTATTTAACAAATTAAATATTTCAAAAATTAAATCGATCAATTCGACCGCTTACCGACTTACCCAAAACTCTATTGTATCACTGAAATTTTCCCCAATTTTTTCTCTTTTTCTTTTTTTTCCTTTTTCTTCCTTTTTTCCTCTTCTTTTTGGCTGAACCGGTCCGGTCCGGTTCAACCCGGTTCAGACCGCAGATTCGGTCCGGTTCGATTTGACCGGTTCAGTCCGGTTCGATCGGTTCAGTCATCATCTGGTCGTTCCGTCACCGTCCGGCCGGTTCTCCTACCGATTCCACCGCCGTTCGGTGCGCCATCGCCTAGGCTTCCAAAATCGGGCCTCGGTGTCGCTCGAATCGGCGCCGATGGCCGCCGATCGACGTTTCTTCCCCGCGGCCTCTCCTTCATTTTTCGACGACTTCCACGGCGCGTCTTGGCAGCTGGTGGTTCGCCCGAGGTCGGGCTACCTTCGTCGACCCTCGCCGGCCCCTCAGCCCTGCCGGTGGTGGCTCGTCCGACGATTCCTCCTCGGTCTCAGCTTGTTTCTGCTTCTCTCCGTTTGGTTTCTGTTTCCTCTTCAGAAAATCGCAAAACGCGATTTTCTGTTTTTTATTTTTTTACATTTACTTTTTTATTTACTTATAATTAAAATTTATTATTATTTTATTTAATAAAATAATAATAAAATTTTCTAAAAATCTAGCAAAATTCTATTTTATTCATTTAATCTGTAATCAGTCCGATTTTATCTTTTCGATATATTTTTTGATTACTTTCTGGATTATTTTTCGATACGAAAATTTCGGTTTATTCTAATAAATTCATATCTTGATCAATTTAATCCGAAATTTAATTATTTCTTCGTTATTGATCAAGATTTCTCAAGCCATTATTTTTAATTAAATTTTCTTGTCCCGATTAATACCGAATTTCGGTCTTTTGACCGTTTTACCTATGCACATGTTCGAAAATATCATTTAAATCTTTTTTTACATTTTTTAAATGCACTCGAAAATATCGAGTCTTACAAAACTAGTGGACAGAGAGTCTCTTCCGGCTAGCTTTTGTACTTTGTGAGGTATATGACCTCCCATTTTGTAATTTTTATTTCCAGACAATAGTAAGCATAGCCTATGTATTCCTTTTGGCAAATGAATGCATATGTGGGATGTAAATAGGATTCGTATAGATTTTTAAATTAGTGATGCTTTGATTACTGCAGTAAATATAATCTTATGAAAATGTTTATGGATTTGAGATTATGGTTGGTGAGTAACACTGGGACATCACTAATCAATTAATTGGGACCACAAATTAAAAGGAAACTATAAATGAATTGGTGACAATTAGCTAATTAGGCTAATCGAAACCTACATTACGCGTCATCAACTATAAGGGTGTAAAGAAAAAAATTTAGTCCAAACTTTCCGCTTTCAAAACATTACAGTTGATCATTGATTCAAAAGATTTCACCAATTAAATATTTAACCTTAGTGTAACAACAAATTTTGTTACACTACATTTCCTTACTAATTCGTTAATTGAAACAAGCTCTTCTTGGTCGAAATTTTAAAAAAAAAAAAAAAGGCAGTAAGCTCCAGTTTTGATTTGTATAATAATACAAACTTGACTCTTGCCTTTAGTTCAACAACATCTAATTGGTCCGAATGTTTGTAAAAGGTGTTTATGCCCACTTCTTGGCTATGGCTCAAGATATTTATGATTCATTGGCTGCCAAAAGTAACCTTAAATGACAAGTTCAAGGGCAAAATCTTACATGTATAGAATAAATCCATGATTCAGTTTCATCTTCTTATGATTCCGTGTGAACTAGTTGGCAGATTCGATTAATTTATAGCAAGAACCTCGTATTCAAGAAAGCAATCCAACTTCAAAGACCTCTCCTAATTTAACTAGGCACCAAGGCATAAATTATCAATGACCTACATTTTATTGGTAGGCTTGATTGGTTAATAAAAAATCATGCCTCATTCAGAAAATTAAAATAAATGAAGGATTAGAAAAACCTGTTTATTACGAAATAATGAATTATTTTATCTTCCTCAGGCCGGCAGTAGGGCGTTGGTTGTGCTTTTGCTTTCGAGTCAAAATTATACCGTTGGTCAGTGGAGGAAATAGGTTGGCCGGCCTTTTCAAAGTCATTTTAAAACCAAAGCAGATTGATTTAAACACTGATTATAATCACTTAAAATGGGAAAGTGTCTTCTCTAAATAAGAGATACTAAAACATCAAACCTCGATCGGAGTTTCAACTCTGTAGCATGTCCCAATGCAACTGGTTCAATTTATTACTCTTCTAGCGTGTTTGCAAGCTTAGCGAAGTCATCTTTAGTAGTATGATTAAAATAAGAATCGCTACGTATAAAAATTTATAAGGATCTAATTCTTTTAGCCTCAAATACAAACCCATAATATACATGAAAAGAAGATTTTTGTTTTTTTATTTTTTAATTTTTAATTTTTTATTCTTAAGTAGATGTAATTAAAGAAACAAAATCGAACTTTGATATAATTTCTGTTAAGGAAAGGCAAAATAGTTAATCATACCTCGGTTTATTAATTTTTAATAAATTTCTCTTTCATTTTTTTCAGTTAGTTTTCTTTCCAGCCTTCCTGATGAAGCAATATATTGATGAACTCAACAAAGCCCGAAGGATGCCAGTGAGGTGCCATGGATAACAGATGCTGTTATATGTGAAGCTACTGCTACACTACGAGCACTAGACTTTGCGGTAGACATTGGCATTACCGAGGCCGAACTAGGAGATGCTTTAATTGTTACCAAGATGCTTCAAGGAACTGAACCTGATCTCTTATAAAATTGAGATATAGTTGCAGAGGCCTGAGGGAAGATGATGATCTTCCATTCATGCACAGTACAACACATGTCGAGAGAAGGAAATGCAGTAGCACATGCACTAGCTAGATATGGTCTAAAGCGGTAGCGGAAAAATGTATTGGCTAGAGAATATTCCGGATCTATTTCAAAACATTGTAACTGTTGATGCTAACTTTATTCAGAGTTGAATGAAATGTTTCTATTATTCTTCAAAGAAAAAAAATGGTTTTCTAAAGAAGAAAAAGAAAGTAAACAAAACTAATTGATAAATTATAGTTGCATGTGCACATTTCATTATTTATTATGCCACATCAAGTAGATTTCATTAGTCGTAATGATAAGGAACTACTTGAAATAGCAGTGACGTGCTGTGGATCAAATCAGGAGTTCTAAAAATGACATAAAAAGTGCCTCAGACATAAAATACAAATGCGTTCAAGAAATAAAAGTCTGAAAAGTTTCACTAGTAATGATGATTTCAGAAGTAAAAGCAGCAGTAGCAGGAATGTCTATTTTGCTTGAAAATTCATATTTTACAGCAATATAATCTTCATATTTAAGCAGTTAATGAAAATTGTCTTAGTGTAGAAGAGGAACCTGAGATTGGAATTTAGTGGCACAGAGGAGCCATCATCTTCCATTATCTAAAGGCAATACTACCACATGGCTTCTTATGCTGTCATACCCACTTGAAGTATTATTACTACTGCCACCATAACTGTAACTATCAGATGGTTTTCCATTAAGCAAATACTCAGTCTCCTCAGAATTCGATTCCACAGTAACCCATGGATGCTTCTCCGTCAACCTTAGTCCTTCTAATTCCATTGCTACTTCTTTCATTGAAGGTCTCCCTTCTCCTTTAATTTCTAAGCACCTCATTGCTAACTTAGCTACTTCCATGATTTGATCTCTGTTTTCTTCATCCACTAAATGACTCTCCATTATATCAAACAAGTGATCTTTTCTCCATGAGGAAAGGAAATACATAGCTAGACTCCTTTCCTCTTCTGGCCTGTCGAAAGCAAGTGCCTTCCTTCCAGTGAGAAGTTCTACAAGAACAACGCCAAAGCTATAGACATCACTCTTCTCAGTTAGTTGGCTTGTATGCAAATATTCAGGGTCCAAATAGCCAAGAGTTCCTTGGACCATTGTCGATAACTGAGTTTGATCTATTGGAACCAATCTTGAAGCTCCAAAATCAGATACCTTTGCTGTGTAGTTGTCGTCCAAAAGTATGTTGGTAGTTTTCACATCTCTATGGATAATTGGTACAGACGCAGCAGAATGCAAATATGACAGCACTCCAGCAGTTTCTGCTGCAATTCTTAACCGTGTTGCCCAAGGAATGGTGGTTGCCCTGCCTTTGTCGTGAATGTGGTCGAAAAGGGTTCCATTAGTAACAAATTCATAGACTAGTAATGGAACTTCTTCTTCTAAGCAACAACCCAGTAGTTTGACTACATTCCTATGGTTGATTTGGGAGAGCACAACAACCTCATTTATAAACTGCTCAATTTGGCTCTGATCCACTACTTTCGATTTCTTTATAGCAACCATATTGTTACCTTCCAAGAAACCCTTGTATACTGTGCCATAGCCTCCACGACCAACAATCCTGGATTCATCATAGTTGTTTGTAGCCTTCTTAAGTTCCTCTGCAGTAAAGATTTTGGCAGTTTCAGATGATGCTTCTCTTCCAGTGAGTTGTTGCTGAAGCATCAAACCACCATTTTGTCTAAAGAACTGTTCTTTGAGCTTGATGAGCTTTCTTTTCTTGTGTACCAAATATAGCCAAGCGCTACCAGCAACTACAGCTACAGAGCATATGCTTATACCTACGTTGAAATAAGTAGGGAGGAATGTTACATAGGAGTAGAATCTCCTTGTACTGTTCTTGCAAGAAACAAAGTGAAGATTTGAAAACTTTTCCAACTTCTTGTTGCAAAGGCCATTTTCTCCGACAGTTTTTCAACTGTTTTACAAGTCAGACTATGTGCTTTCCCTTTAAAACAACTCACATACGGGCCCATGGTTTAAAATAAATCAAAACTTTTCTTTCTATCAGGAATGGTAACTCTTGGAAGAATCCAAGAAATTAATACAAGTATAGAAAATATATATTGGACTTCAAGGAATTTGTTAAATGAAAATATATTTAACTAACATATCCAAACAAGAGCCAAAAATATGTCAAAAAGAATTTCTTTTTCCTTTTTCTTTGGATTTGAATGCACATGGCCTGTTCTAATTTCGATGGTTTCCATTTCTTGCTTTCTACTAGAAACTTATTAGTACAGGGTGATCTTAAGGAAGTGAAATGTCTCGGCCAAAGAAGTTGGAGGCTGAAGTTTATCCTGCTAATCTAGTTTATCCTCTACAGCTGCTTTATATACCAACAGTTAAGCAATTGATGGTTGAACTACTTCCTCAGGCAGATCTAATGCATTGTATACCTAACTACTGAAACTAAAACTGAAACATGGTCTGCAAACAATACTAGTATATGTACTATATGCCAGGTAACTTTGGAAGAAATTAAGAATTAATTGATGCTGTAATTATTTGTATAATTCAATCAATGTACTTACCAAGGGCAATTTCAGCCAGTTGTATTTGATTGGGAATGCAGCCTTTTCCACCCTTTCTGCCATCACCATGATAACCCTTTCCACAAATGCAAGTGTAATTTCCCAAATTGTTGACACAATACTCTGGTTTTTCGCATTCATTTAGGGATGGATCGTTGCATTCATTAATATCTGAAAGATGATAACAGAGAACAGGAGTCTAAGAAATTAACAGTGAACACAAAACCAATAATTCACCTACTGATCACAAAAATAAAAGGAAAAATTACCTTGACAACCATGTAGATATGGATTCCCTTCATAACCAGCAAAGCACTTGCAACGATAACCAGGCCCATTATAGGATCCATCACAGGTGCTGTTTGCCTTGCATAGAAAGGTTGTGCTGTTTTTTGCAGCTAATTCACAACTTTCATCCCCAACTGCCCAATCAAGCACCATGGGGAGCTTTGCTTCACCTTGAAAACCTTGAAGATATTTGGAGGTGAAATTGAACTGATTTTCAACAACAAAGGCATAGCTGCAGTTGTTGAACCCCGTTATATTTATATGGTTGTTATAGCTACTCAATGCCAGACTAATATTTTTCAGGCCTTCTGGAATGGGAATTTGACAACAGCCAACACCAGAGCATGAATCATTAACATTTTTCTGGCTGTCACATATGGACATACATCCGGTTGTGTACCTATCTTCACCTTGATAACCCTGAATGATGGCATAAGTGTCACAGCCAATGGCCATAAACTTATTTTGGGTGTCAGAAATGGTGAATTTACCTAAACTTAATCTAGGTATGGTTCTTCGCACTCGTGAACCAGTTTCATTGTAACAGTCATCTGCTATCAATGATAAGAAACGCATCTCACCTTTAAGTATTGATATGTTTTTGACATCAACATCACCATAGAATGGTTGTGCAGGGTGGAAAGAATCATTGCATTTGATCTCAAAACTTCTATTTAGGTAACAACCTTCCCCTATTCCAAAGGGAAAAGGGACGCTTACCTCCCCACATTGGTCAAGGCAGCCATGCCTGCTGTCTTGAGCTGTTACCAGTGTTGCAGTGGATGCCAATAGCACCCCTGTAAGCATGAACTGCAAAAGCCTCTGATATAAGCCCATAAAAACTCCTTCAATTGGTTTTAAGAAGAAAAGCCTTACTTTGCTTGCCCTTAAATAAGTTAAACTCCTCTGGAAAGACCAATTCATCGATCACTTCGTTTTCTTGCTTTTAGTAAAAACAACTTGGTCTTGCCTTAATTTTTCCGTGAAGTCTGCGTGGAAGCAGTCCCCTCAACAAGTCAAGCTTCTACATGTACACGCGAATAATATGTATGGCATAATAGAGTATTTAAAGAGCAATAATTTTTTATTACATGCCTAATTATTGGTATATCTTTATTTTAAAGAATTATGAATTTATATTCAAGGAGCATTTAAACTTGGATGCCGTTGCATATACAGTTTGGCTGAGAAGCAGTGTTTTTATTGTTGTTATTATTCTGATGTTACATACCAACTGAAGAGGTAAATACCCCAACTTTACAACTAGCAATGGTTTTCAGTATAAACTGTTAAACAGTAGTCGACCAGAAATGTAGGTGTAATTCAGCAATGTAATTTTGAGGTTAATTCAGATGGAGCAATTTTCTCTAAATTTTTTCTCGCGTGGTCTGCAGTGGGGTTGATCTATCGAGGCACTACGTAAGCTGCAAGGATGAAAACTTTAGTATTGAATAATTAATTAATTACATTGCTGGAGCCTGTTGAAGAAGACCGCGCCTTCTAACTGCTAATGGCAATAGTAAAATATCTTTTTCAGGAATAAATTAATGCAAATTATTCCAAAACTAGAAAACAAATTTCAAATAAAGAAAGAGGCTTGACTTGGAATAGGCAATTATTTAGCAAGGATAGCTATCCCCAGACCCCACTTACGATCGGACCGCTGTAGCATTGACCGGCCTTTCACTTATATATATATATATATATATATATATTTGGTCAAGGCCTTTCACTTACATTACAGGCGCCCATGAGATAATTATTTCTTTCCCATACCACTGCTAGAAAATGAACTTGCAACGACTATAAGAACTTGTTCAAATATCATGAGGTTTTGCGGCAACGATCTTAATCGTTGTAAATTTGGGTTGCTAAAAGTCCATTTTCTAGTAGCATATCTAGATGAATGAAATTTTTATTCATCTTTTTTCTTTTTTTCCTTTTTCCACCAAAAAAAGATGAATGAAATTTTTATTCTCAATAATCAGGAACAAGAAGGATAGTCATTTTGTGGGATGCAACAGCCAATATTGGCTTTGGAATCGATAGGTGTCTCGTTATGCTTGCTTTTAGTGAATGATTAATTATTTATTTGCTGAGATTATTTTAATATATTTTAAACTAATTAATATCTAATGATCAATTAAGATTTAAGCAATTTCCGGATGTAGGATACACTTCCATATACTTTATGTTTTATTGTCCAACCCAAGTAGAAGTCCACGTTGTCATTATCAATTTTCAAGTTTGTCCGATACGTGAACACTTGTAGAAAAGTCATCCTTGGTAGGCAAATTGAAATCACCATCTCAAATACGATTTAGAAATTTATACACGTACCTTTTGCACTTCATCTCTCTTAATGCTTTTCTTTTATGATACATGAAAATTGTTAAAATTAGCTGAAAGTTCCTTGAGTTAAAACACAACAATAAACTGTAATAAAAATTGACTTAGATGTAGGAGAGAGGTCAATTCCACTGTACCTAATTATTCTTGGCTTGAAGCATGTTCTCAATGCTACCTATTGATTATTTTCGGGTCTCTATAGGAGAAAGAAAGAGATAGAAGAGTTTTATTACACTCTTCTCATTTTTCTGAGGTATGAAACTTAACGAATCAGTTTCATACACACACATATAAGCTGAATCAGTTTCATACACACTCATATAAGGTGATAGTAGCGATATAGGGTGAGAGCAGTTAGCACAAATTAACCCATTCTAGTAAAGGCCTAAACACAACAATATCGGGATTACACTTGATCAATATAATACTACTCGATTATAGTATATTATTATTCATCTCACTAAATCACGCAATAATTTAACATTAATTGAAATTAAATCAGAGTCAAAATTGATATTTTTAGTCTACTAAATGAGATAAGTCCAACAATCTTTCACTAGGACAATTAAGCCATTACTCATAAGAGAATCTAAACCACAAGAATGGTCCTGACCAAAATGTCAAATTGGAACATGTTGTGTATGCACTATTAAGGAAAAAAAACCCTCATAGGCTATGTTTTAAAAGTGTAATCGAAGACGAAAAACTATATTTTTAAAGCTGCAATATGTTCTAGCGTAACCTTTAATCAAGTAATATAAATTATGATTGTTTCTTACGTAGCCTGCACTACTAGAAAAAACTCATTGACTATGTTTAAAAAATCATAATAGACTATGTTTTTACAGCAATAATTTATTTTGTCGTAGTTTTATATATATATATATATATATATATATATATATATATATATATATCATAGATTACAATTTCTTTGAATATAGTCTTATATTTGATATTAAACTATGGTTATTAAATTAACAAAAAACCATAATTATAAATTAGACTACGTTTAAATTTGAAACCATGTTTTTTTTTTTACAAGAATAGATTACATTTCAAATTTTTAGCCGTGATCATTTTAATGAAATTGTGTATTTTATTTTGCAAAAGACCATTTATATTTGTGTTTTTTTTCTAAATAAGTTGATATATTATATCGATTTTGACTTAGTTGAAAATAATTTGGTATATTATATCAATAGACTATATTATCGTACACTAATGTCATTACGAAAATCATAACAAATAACAATTTAATTGTAGACATTGTATTTTATCCGGCTAATAATAGGCTTGAAGTGATTTGAAATTCAGAGCTAATTAAAAGTAAAGTTCTGCTATAATTGGGTTTTTATAATTGAGATTTAATTAAAATTAGATCTTAATTGAATTTAAGTTTTAATTAAAATTGAGTCTAAATTTAAAAGTCTCATTAGATAATAAGATTAACATTTGCACTTAAATTTTTCATAAAAGGCATGCCTGCCATTGATATTACTTATTTTGATTTATTTATTTTTATTATTACCATTATCATCTTTTTATTTTTTTATTTTATCTTTATCAAATAATCTCTTTCATTCTTTTAATGTTTTTATCTTCCATATTTTTAAAACATTATCTTGGAGGTGTTTTTCTGTTTTGATAAATATACATTTTTTAAGAAAGAGAAATGAAAATTAAAAAAAATAATAATAATAAAGATCGGATTACTCTGCTTGAATTTTGAAATCTCATCCTAACATTATTCAACCCTATAAATTAGTACAACCACAATACAAAATGGGGGGAAAACAATGACATAGGAAGAATTTTTAGAGTGTATATACAAATTTCGCGTGATGAAATCTTAATTTTTTTTATAAGCAATGGGTACAAATATCTTTTTTGAATTTTTTACAAAAAAATAATCTTCTAATTTGATCTCTTGAAATAAACTTGTCAATGGCTTGAAATTTAATCCCGACGAAGTGAAAATGAATAGTTATTGGGACTTGTAACGTGGACTTGTAATGGCTTAATAGATCGTTTGTAGATTTTCTGGCTTTACGGCAACTTTGATGAAGAGAAGGCTTAATAGCTTCTGACTTAGGAGAATGACTGGAATTTTGAAGGCTTCAAATTCTCTGAAAGGGCTGAGACTTCTCTTCAATGTGAATTGCTCTTCTTTTTATAGGAGCTTTCTATTAATAATACTAGGTGATAGAGAGTTTCAAAAGGAGTTAGTCATTTTAGGATCTATTTCTAATTAATTTAGTTTAATTAGAGATAATATAGATGATTCATTCATTTTAATCAATCTATTAGGAAATTATTAATCAATTAAATATTTAATTTAATTGATTAATAATATTATTATATATATTTATTATTATTATTATTATGTCTACAAATGCCCCCACTTCAAGATATGGGCGTGCACATGCTAGAAATGAAGTACGTACGAAACTTGAAGTTCATCAATGTCAACAGCATGCGACAAAATTCTTTGGAATTTTATTTTAACATATTCTTTGAATTTGTGTTTTTTTCAACACAACTTGAGACTAAAGAAATAAATCACAAATTGATCTCTTTACTTGGAATCCAACTCGAATTCTTCTGTCAAAATATATATATTGACTAATATTTGTAGTCTTCTTTCCATAAATTTCTAGCGGCTCAGATTTTGCTTTACTAACACTTTTATGCAGGAGTGTTGAAGACAAAACCAAGGTTTGGATAATTTTTTAGGAATGAATTTGGAAAGGAAATTTGTTAAAATAAATCCCTCAATGACGACCATGATTTGAGGCCTAAACTTGAGAAAAGTTGCTTTTTTTTCTCAAGCATCCAGCCATGAAACGGATATAAAAGGCAAGAGAACAGTTTACAACGGACATATAGGTGGCGTTTGGTAACTTGTAAAGAAAGTAATTGTAGGGAAAGTGATTACAGAGAAAGTGATTGTAAGGAAAGTAACTTTACAGTGTTTTGTATGACAATGTAAAATTCTGTTTAAATTGTAGGGAAAGTAACTTCGCAGCGTTTGGTATACAGTTATTTTGCTGGGAAAGTAGTGATAAATTTCAAAAATACCCCTGAATATAAAAACAATTTTTCAATGAAAATTAATTAAAATAAAAATTGTATTATTAATATTACTCATCATTTGTAATTTTAAATTGTCATGTATTATTATCAATTTAAATTTTATAGAGTATAATATTAATAATTCATATATTATTAATGTAATTCGAAATTTTAATGTATCAATTGTAAATTTTCAATTATCATGACATCAACATAGTACCTATAACATCTATGAAAATTATAATACTTCATATAAATCCATGTAAAATATTTTTCATACATGATAATACCCTTTTGTGGTAAAAGAGTAATTGGGGTAAAATGAGTAAAATTAACTTTGCAGTCAAGGCTGCAAAGTGATTGCAGTCTAAATGGACCGCAATCACTTTGCAGCTTGTAGATGTAAAGTGATTGCACATTTAACTTTTTTGATAATAAACGTTGTAATCACTTTGCGTCCAATTAAATTGCAATGCAAAGTGATTATTCTTTCAATACCAAACGACCCATAGAGAAAAAAAGAAGTTTCCAACAAAGTTTCTTAAGCCTTTCATCATTCCAAACTGCCTCTCATCATCCTGTGTTAGTTATTGCACAGCCCAAGCCTTCATCGTCTCTTATTCAACACAACCAAACTCCAGATTGTTCTGCATTCATCACTAAACCGCCGCCCCGTCCTTACTGTGTCGCCATCATCCCAGCCTTACCTAACTGTCTGCACTTCCTTATTCTTTGCTTCAAGGGTTCTGTTCTGCCCCAAGATTGATTTTGCTCCCAACTTCTACACTGGCGACGTTACTGCTCAAATGTTTTACACAGGTTCGGTTACCATTTACACATTTTCGCACTGGCTAGCAAGACACCCAGCAAGTAGCGTGATGCCTCCTTCCAGCAGCTTTTGGCTTCACGATTCTACCTTTAACTTCAGGTCACAATTGGCTTCTGCTACACACAGGTTCAAGCCTCTCGGCTACTACTCTCTTGTAAACCCCATGAAATTTCTCGTATTCGGTCAATGAAATAAACAAATGAAATTATAAATATATGTATTGATAATAAATTTCTATTACGAGAGATTTAGAAGAATTAAATTAAACAAAATGTCTAAGTCTTAAGAATTAATAATTGTGGGTATATATATATATATATATATATATATAACTGTATATTATGAGTGTGCTTTAAGGGAAAGGTATGAATTATGGCAGGAAATGGGCAGGATATGAGGATTACTGCTTGCTGCCGTCTGCCACCCTCTCCTGCCCTTTTCCACTCTGCCAGACGCTAGAAAAGACAATGAGAAAGTAGTCTGAGAGCTAGAAAAATTGGTAGTGAAAAGGAAAGAAACGGAAACTGCCATGACCTTGCTAACATTAATTGTAATAATAAAAATAATGATGGGAGTTGATGTGTTGAAGTAAACATATATATATATATATATATATATATATATATATATATATATATATATATATATATTCAGTACGTAGTGTGGCGAGGACAGAAGAGAAAGGAAGCAAAATCGTGGAAGTCTAAAACTACAGTGGGTTGGTGGAAACCAACTGTGCTCGATGTTGCAGCAAGGAAGAGATAGAGGAAGCATGAGAGTGTGAGGCCTGCAGCGATTCGGTAAGGAGAGCATGGGATAGACGAACACGAAGAGACAATTGAGAGAGTGAGTATGGCAGTAAACTGAGAGCAGAAAAGAGAGTAAGAATACAGGATGGTCTACTGAAAACTGAGCGGTTTGGTGAGGAAAAGATAATAATAAGATCAGTTTGGTAGCTGAACAAGCTGAACAGACCGAGAGCTTATATATGAAAGAAAGAGTAATGAGCAGGAAATGGAGAAAAATCAAGAGGAGAAATGGAAAGGAGGCTGTGATAGGTGGTTGGAAGGAGGAAACTAGAGCAGAGGAACGAAACAGAGGAAGACAGTGAAGTTGAGAGGACGAAAGGAAGGGTTTGAGGCTGTATGAGTATGAGAAGAAATTGAAACAACGTGAGATAGCGAAACAGAGTGTTCCCTCTCTGTTTTGCTGTGCCCGAGAGCAATCTCGGCTGTGTGCAGAGGCATAACCACGGTCTGTTAAGGGTTGGTTTCTGAGCTGAAAGTAGGTGTGTGTGCAGTAAGGCAACTGTTGTGTTCATTTCTTTTCCTCGGGAATGAAACAGAATGGAAAAGCTTGAAGCAGAGGCGTGATCAGGGAGGCGGTAGTGAGATGGAGCAGGGAAAATCGAGGGGGACAAGAGTGGTAGCCGGGGGCAGAGTTTAAAAAAGAATGATGATGACGGTGGTAGAAACGTGGAAGATTAAGGTGATGACGATGAACAGCACCGAGGAAGAGGAACACTGAGGGAACACTAAACAAAACGACGGAAGAAGAAAAAAGAAGGGAAGAAAAAAAGAAGGGCGTGAAACCGAAAGGAAATTCAAAAAAAAAAAAAAAAAAAGAGGAGGGGAACTTTGAAAAATCATTAAGAAAGGATTATTTTTTGTACACTGGATCACGTCTCTAGAGCAAACAAATGATAAAGAACGAAATGATCGGTTCTCGATATTGAGAACTACTGACAGACACCGAGGTAAGGAAAATTCTGTGTGCTGTTAGAGATAATTACATAGTTTTTATTGAACCGTAGATAAAAATATACTAGACCAATTTTATAACTCTGATAAAAAATATAGGTTTTCATCCTTAGTTAAACAGCCTAACCTTACCATTATAAATTTAAATTGTTTGCATAAATACTAATATAGCTTGAATTATTGTTTTAAATGAAAAATCTCGAATTTAATTTCCGTAAACTGTTTACTAGGATTTTTAACCGAAAAATGGCGAATTAGCCTCTTTCTGAAATGTGATATTTTTACCAAACTGAATTTACAATTGATTTTAATGAAAAATGATTTGCTTATAAGTGATACTGAGGATATGTGCTTGAGCGCATGCTGACTGTGTATCGCACGGTCCGACTCGCACTGATTTTAAGATAAAGGCGATGGTTAAATCATACTACACTACTGTCTGCAGTATTGTTTCTGTTTCTATGGTCCACGAAATATGATGTACCATGCAACATGCACGTGAGTACGATGTACCGCGTTTTCTAGTTTTCGAACATTATGTTCTGTGAGCCGTTAGGGTAGCTGACCACTCCCACATCGATTGACATCTCGGCACACCTGATCAGTGATGCCTGGAGTCACCGACATTGGCCAATTGTTATTATGATTTTTGATATCGCATGTTCTGCCTTGTCTCATCTATTTGATTTACTAGAATGACAGTATGAACTGTATCGTTGTGTGAAAATCGATTATTTTATGGTTTAAAGTTTTAGAATCTTGTATTCACTACAGTAAATTATTTATACCATCGATATTGATACTATTATCAATTTTCATCTCTGATTTTACTGGATTGCCAAATTATCTGTATATTTTCTTGAGAATTCCTATTTGGCATATAAATATAGGTAGTGTATTTATCTACCTGCCGCGTAATTTTTCTTATCGAGCACGTTGAGCTCACCCATTACTTTTATCAGTTGTTGGGACTGCTTTTATAAGTTGAATTATTTTGCACAGCCATACGTCAACAAAGTATTCTTTCGCGTTAAAGGTATACCCAGTATAGATATCTATTTTGTATTTAAATTTTGTAAGTACAATAATGTCTATGGAAATGTGTGTGGGGAATGTGAATATGAATATTTTTTAAAAGAACAATTATACTGATTTAATTGGAAAGTACTACCATTAGTTTTATTTAAATTTGTTACCAAGAAATAAAATTGAATAGGTGGATTTATTATTTTGATCTATTATCGACTCGTAGCCCAACCATATTGTACCGTAAATTAGGGCGTTACCGAAGTTGGTATCAGAGCAAGGTTGGCCTGATACGAGTCGATATTCGGAGTAAGAGAAAATTAGGAAAGTTCACATCCCCAACATTACTGTACATTGTGTAGATACAAACGAGTATACCTGACTGTGTTTTATTGAAAATTGCTTCTGCATGCAGGAGAACATTTAGATATGGTTAGTAGACTGCGTGGTTGACGGAGAGGGCGAGAGGAGAGGTTATCCCAAGCCATGAGGATAGGCCTGAAAGACAGGATGGTCCCTTAGTTGAGCAGACCCCTCGTAACCCTACTGAAAGCTTCGAAGTCCGAATTACTAGCTTGGAATGGGGCATGGAGTCGATACTGAATCTGATTAGGCAAGTGATGGTGAGATTGGATAACATACCGGGCACTGTTGCTCAGGTTGGTCCGATTACTCGAGCAGTCGCGCCTGATACACCTACGCCTACCTTAACAGCGCTTGTGCCACCTACAGAAGAACCTTCTACTTCTCCACCTGCTACATTACAGCAGACCCCACCTTTACTACATTCGTCGACACCAGTGGCCCCACAGCAGTGTAGTAACGAAATGGGGTATAACTGTGAACTGGACAGACTAAGGCAATTTCAGGAGTTCAAGCCTCCGTCTTTCAGTGGGGTTAAGGATCCAGTAGTTGTAGAAGACTGGATAAATGAGATGGAAAAGCTCTATGGATTTTTTCGATGTAACTCTACTGAGCCTTTATACTGAAAGGAGAAGCTAAACACTAGTGGAAGTTCTCCCTCCTGATCCTAAGAGCCAAACATGGGGTGATTACATGAGACTTGTTTCTGGATACTTTTCGGAGGAGATACATTTCGGAAACTTCCCATAGGAGATTACAAATAGAATTTTTGAACTTAACTCAAGGGAATAAGTCCGTAGACGAGTATGAGTCTAAGTTCACCTCACTGGGAAGATATGATCCAGACCTTATAGATAATGAGGTGAAGAAGGTCTGAAAGTTTATGGATGGATTAAGGCCTTTGATCCAAGCTCGATTAGCTTCGTTGGACCTTAGTACTTATGAGCAAGTGGTTCACTGGGCCCAGCTGTGTGAACAGGATTATGAGATACATGCCTCCAAGTTTAGCAAAGTGGGCAAAGGCAAGGATCAGGATAAAAAAAGGTCAGCTGGGGATGAGAGTGGTAGAGAGGGCAGAAGGCTATTGTTTAAGTGATAGAGGAATTATGAGGAGTCACGGGGTAAGATAGTTAAGCCTCTTATCTATCCAACCTCAACTCTTACTAAGGGGATTGTGATCAAAGGACCCCAGTCTAATTTTGAGGTGTGCAGACACTGTGAGGGGAATCATGGTAACGGGCCCTACTATTGGATGACTGGGGCTTGTTTCAGATGTGGCAAGACGAGGCACTTGATCAGAAATTATCCAGAGAATATCAGCTCAGCCCCATAGAAGAGTATAGAATAATTGAGGGCACCTGCTTCTACCTCTACTCAGAAGAGGAAGGCTACGGTGGAAGAAAATGGTAAGCATGTTGCAGGACAGGGGCGAGTATACACCCTTGAGCATGAAGCAACTGAAACTGATGCACCATCTGAAGTGTTTAAAGGTACCATTTTGATTTTTGATATTAAAGCAATAGTTTTATTGGACTCTGGTGCAACTCATTCTTTTATATCACCTATGTTTGCATATAAATTGTCTTCCTATGTACAACCTAAACCATTAGAAAGGAGGTTAATAATTAGGACACCTATGAAAGATAGTCGAATGACTGAACAACTGTATTAGGATTGTAGGCTTAAAATATGAGACAAGAATATGTTAGCATGCCTGAACCTATTAGATATGTATGATTTTGATGTGATATTGGGTATGAATTGGTTAACAGGAAATCAAGCTATTCTTAATTGTCAAAATAGGACAGTAACATTTTGTCCTGAAAAATAAGTTGTAAGAGTTTCTGAAA
The DNA here is from genome assembly GCA_033439115.1 of Firmiana major. Classification (NCBI taxonomy): domain Eukaryota; kingdom Viridiplantae; phylum Streptophyta; class Magnoliopsida; order Malvales; family Malvaceae; genus Firmiana; species Firmiana major. The sequence goes on from CM065904.1 coordinate 64,165,101, forward strand.
AGTAATGAAAAAGATTTAGAAATTTAATGACAAAATTTTTACTAACTAAATGGATAATATTTTGAAGGTTTCCTCGCCTATGTAATCGATACAGATAAGGTAAGTCCGAAATTGAGTGATATTCTCGTGGTCAAGGAGTTTTACGACATATTCCTTAACGACTTACCAGGGTTACATCCGGTTAGGGAGATGGAGTTTTGTATTGACTTAGTGCCTGGTACTGAGCTGATATCTAAACCTCTGTATAGAATAACTCCAGTTGAGTTAGAAGAATTGAGGATGCAGTTACAAGAATTGCTAGATAAAGGGTTTATTAGGCCGACTGTTTCACCATGGGGTGCACCGGTATTGTTTGTCAAGAAGAAAGCTGAGAGTCTCAGGCTGTCCATTGATTATAGAATGCTCAACAAGTCGACCATCAAGAACAAATATCCCATACCCCGTATCGATGATTTGTTGGACTAATTGCGAGGAGCACATATCGTTTCCAAGATAGATCTGAGGTCAGGGTATTATCAGTTGAAGATGAAGAGTGAGGATGTATCTAAGACAACTTTCAAAACCCGATACGGACATTATGAGTTTTTGGTTATGCCTTTCGGGTTGACGAATGCTCCTGTAACTTTCATGGTACTGATGAACAAAGTACTTAAGCCGTACTTAGACAGATTTGTCATAATCTTTATTGAGGATATTTTGGTATTTTCGAAGTCCAGAGAAGAACATGAGCAGCATTTGAGAATGGTTCTGTAAACCCTCTGGGAGAAAAAGTTGTATGCCAAGCTCAGTAAGTGTGCTTTTTGGCTAGATTAGATAGCTTTTCTGGCTCACATTGTGTCAAAGGACGAGGTGTCTGTAGATCCGTCTAAGATCGAAGCTGTAGTGCAATGGAAAATATCCAAGACTGTTATTGAGATTCAGAGTTTCTTGGATTTAGCTGGATATTACAGAAGATTTGTCAAGGGTTTCTCTAAGTTAGCTGCTCCTTTGACATAGCTTACGAGGGAGAATGTTAAGTTTTAATGGAATGACTCATGTGAAAGGAATTTTCAAGAGTTGAAGCACAAACTGACCACCGTGCCTATTTTGACTATACCCACTAGTTCGAGAGGCTTCTTAGTGTATACAGATGCATCTAGTCAAGGTCTGGGATGTGTGTTGATGCAACACGAAAAAGTAGTTACTTATGGTTCCCATCAACTAAAAGACCATGAGAAGAACTATCCGACCCACGATTTGGAATTGGTAGCCGTAGTGTTTGCACTGAAAATATGACGCATTACCTATATAGAGGGAAGTTCCAAATCTTCATAGACCATAAAAGGCTCAAGTATTTATTTTTACAAAAGGAGTTGAATATGAGGCAGAGAAGGTGGATAGAGCTTTTGAAGGACTATGACTGTGAAATCCTTTACCACCCAGGAAAGGCAAATGTAATAGTGGATGCCTTAAGGAGAAAGAATATTAGGTTGGTATCTTACATGATGATTCAAAAATACGAACTGCTGGAGCAGTTTACGAACTTCAACTTGGACATTGAGCCATTTGACACTGCCAATTATGGTGTGATAGCTAGCCTGAGAATAAAACCGAAATTGATTGACAGAATTTGACAGGCTCAGCTATTGATCGATATTGTATAGATGTGGCTAGTCAGATCAAACTGGGAACTGTGACAAATTTTGAAGTTAGCCTCGATGGTCTACTGAGGTTCAGAGGTAATGTATGTGTTCCCGATGATGCACGATTGAAGAAATTGATATTGATAGAAGCTCATTCCTCATGGTATACCTTACACCCAGGAAGTAATAAGATGTATCAGAATTTATAAAAAGTTTATTAGTGGTTAGGAATGAAGAAAGATGTGGCTGAGTTTGTATCTCGATGTCTTGTGTGTCAATAAATTAATGTAGAGCATCAGAAACCTGCAGAGTTGTTACAACCTTTACCGATACCAACATAGAAATAGGAGCATGTCACCATGGATTTCATTATGAGATTGCCAAGGACCTGTAGAAACCATGATGCGATTTGGGTAATTGTTGACAGACTAACAAAGTCCGCCCACTTCCTGGCTATGAATTCTATGGATGCTTTGAGTGCTCTAGCGGATCTATATGTGCGAGAAATTATAAGATGACATGGTGTAACAGTGAGCATCGTATCTGATAGGGATTCTCGATTCACTTCGCACTTCTAGGAACATTTTCAAGAAGTCATGGGAACCCAACTGAATTTTAGCACAGCTTTCCATCCTCAAACAGATGGGCAATCGAAGAGAACTATTCAGACATTAGAGGATATGTTGAGAGCTTGTGCTCAAGATTTTAAAGGCTCCCAGGATGACCACTTACTGCTAACAGAGTTTGGATATAATAACAGTTACCACTCAAGTATCGGAATGGCACCGTACGAAGCATTGTATGGTCGAAGGTGTCATTCGTCGATTGGATGGGAAGAAGCGGGTGAAAGAAAGATATTTACTCCCGATCTGGTTAAGCAAGCTTTTGAGGATGTTCAGTTAATTTGTGAGAGATTGAAAACAGCTCAGAGTAAACAAAAGAGTTATGTTGACTAAAGACGAAGACTTTTGGAAGTAGGAGATTCGGTATTTTTGAAAGTTTCTCCTTCCAAGGGCATAATGAGGTTTGGGAAGAAAGGAAAGCTAAGTCCCCATTATACTGGGCCTTTCGAGATCTTAGACCGAGAGATACACAAAGTTTCAGATTGGTGTTACGGCCATAATTATCAAGTATCCATAATGTCTTCCACATTTCGATGCTTCGTAAGTAATATTCGAATCCGACGAATGTGATTAAGTATGAACCACTGGAGTTGAAGAAGGATATGACCTATGTGGAGAAACCGATTTGGATACTGGATAGGAAATAAAAAGCATTATAGTCTAAGACAATTCTACTAGTTAAAGTTCTGTGGCAATACCACACACCGGAGGAGGCCACGTGAGAATTGAAAAGCCTAATGCGAGAGAAATACCTGCATTTATTTAAGGACTGATGTATTTTTAAATTTGGGGATCAAATTTTCTAAGGTGGAGAGAATGTAAACCCCATGAAATTTCTCGTATCTGGTTAATGAAATAAACAAATGAAATTATAAATGTATGTATTCATAATAAATTTCTATTATGAGAGACTTAAAAGAATTAAATTAAATAAAATATCTAAGTCATAAGAATTAATAATTATGAGTGTATGCATATACATATATATATATATGTATAGATATATAAATACACATTTATATATGTGTCCACATGGCCAAGAGCTCCTTTTTGAAATATATATATATATATAACTGTATATTATGAGTGTGCTTTAAGGGAAAGGTCTGAATTATGGTAGGAAATGGGCAGGATACGAGGACTGCTGCTTGTTGCCATTTGCCACCCTCTCCTGCCTTTTTTCGCTCTGCCAGATGCTAGAAGAGACAGTGAGAAAGTAGTCTAAGAGCTAACAAAATTGGTAGTGAAAAGGAAAGAAAAGGAAACTGCCATAGATAATATATATGAATATATATATATATATATATACACATTCAGTACGTAGTGTGGCAAAGACAGAAAAGAAAAGAAGTAAAATCGTGGAAGTCTGAAACTACAGTAGGTGGTGGAAACCAACTGTGTTCAACGTTGTAGCAAGGAAGAGATAGAGGAAGCATTAGAGACCCCATATATGTATGACTTTATTATATTAACGGAATCTTAAGATGGATGATTTTGATCATATATATGTGAATGATGTTGCAAAGGGATGCATGAGTATTCATAAATGCATGTAATGGCTAAATATAAGGACTCAAACATGAATTGATAATGCAAGGACTATGAATTCTGTGTACCTTTTATGATTCCAAGCAGTACACACAAGTTACATAACATGAGAATCATAGGAAATAAACCTTGTTATCCTCTATGTGTGAATAGAATGCAAAATGACTAGTGAAGCAATTAAAGGTAAGTTTTCCCTTGAATTTTGGGAAAAATCTGTAGTTAGAAACCTGCAGATGAAGGGCAGATCGATCTCTTATTCAAAGCAGATCGATCTCTTGTTCAATGCAGATCGATCTCAATTTGGTTCTGTCTAGCAAAGATCGATCTCTCCCTATGAGAAGATCGATCTCCATTTGCCTTTGCCTAGAAAAGATCGATCCTTTCACTAGGGCAGATCGATCTCACAGCTTCCTCACTAGAAAAATCGTGTAGTTCAACCCAAGGAAGATCGATCTTTCACCATGGTGATCAATCTCATTAAGCCAATTCTATATAAAGGCCCGACAATCGAGTCTTCTTCCTAAAAATCCAAAAATCTCTCTATTTTAACAAAGAAACCTAGCTTTCTCACTCTAAAAAATCATCACCTTCCTGCCAGATTTGAAAAAGGTTGTTTGAGTAAAGTTGTTCTTTAGGAGGAGGAAAACAACATAGTTTGGAGTCAACATTCAAGTTGTTGAATTGAAGGAGCAAAAAGGGTTTTCTCAATTTCATCCAAAAGAGAAAAGATAAGCTAGGTAAGTTTTCAATACACCAACTCCAAATATATTTATCTAGACTTTGTTAGGAGTTGATTGGTGTTTTATTATTGGTTAAAAAGACCTAGAACATGATGAGTCAACCATAACCTAAATTTGGGTTTAATGTGAGAAAATGAGATATGGTGGATTTAATGATGAATTGGTTATACTAAGGTGTTAGTAATGTTAGAAGCATGACTTTAAGATGGTTTAGTGAAATCAATATATGGAATTGGATGAAGTTGTGAAATGTGCATATAAGGTACTTGTGAAAATGCTTGAATGAATGGAAATCTAAGATTAAAGCATTTCATGCCAAGTGCTGCATAGTATAACTATGTGAGTTTGTTAGCCAAAGTGGCTAGGAATGGCATGATGGGTATTTGGCCACCATGCCATGGCTAAATGTAATCATGGGCCAAGCTTGATGCAATAAGGTCCAATAAGATATATTGATTATGATGAAGTCGTAAAACGAGTTATCAGTGTTAACTGAAGTGATTGGTGAATGTTTATAGCTCTAGAGACTGATTAGGAGCAACGTGGACTGGACGAGCTTCCAGCGGTAGAACATGTACTAAGCTTGACGTGATTCGAGGTAAGGGGGTTTTGTAAGTGCTTAAAGGTAGCTATGCGTATTTTGATGGGATTAACAGGGGTGAATTTCCCTAAACTATTTAATAATAGAATAAGAAGTTTTGAGAAAATATTTCAAAAATAAGGAAAGAAAGACGTTGATTTTATCCCTGGTAGAGGAATTTATGAAAAGGGTAGAAAGGATCCTAAAGTGCATGAGTTTTCATGATTTTGATGATCTTGTCATGATTTAATGCTTTCATATGAATGAAATGAGGATAGGCTAGCTATTGCTTTCAATTGTTGCATGAAACAACATGAATTATGTGCTAAGTTCAAATTTTGAAAATACCTTATTTAAACAGGAGCCATCTATCATACTTGTGTGAGTACAAACAGTGCTGGAGCGTAGCTCGCACTAGATTTCAATGCTCTGACTCATGCTGATAGTGTTGGAGCCCTGCTCGCACTAGGTTTTTACTGATTTTGTGCATGAAAGCCGTACTGGAGCCTTGCTCGTACGTGATTTTATATTGATTTACTGTGCATGAAAGTCATACTGGAGCGTTGCTCGTACGAGGATTTGACATGTTTTTATAGAAAATCGTATTGTAGCCTCCTGTAGACTGTGTGTCACAGTGGGATGATATATCACATGTGTGTTTTGAGACATGAGATGGTTACCAGCATGGTATAGGGTTGCTAAGACCTATGGCAGACACCCCTGAACCATGATGTGGGCTAAGTCCTATGACAGGCGCCCTAGACAAATAGTTAAGTGGGCTAAGTCCTATGACAGGCACCCCTGACAATGATGTGGGCTAAGTCCTACGATAGGCACCTTTAGACCATGTAGGTCCACGTAGTACGTTGTACCGTATATGTCACACGGAGTACGCTGTACCGTGTAGTCTTGATGACTAGTTGGTTGAGTTATTGTACAAGTAGGGATGACCTCACCTCTCATTGTAGTTGTGATACCCCGCACACCAAGATCCGCTTAGCTTGGGATCACAGGGATTTATATATGGCCATTACTCCCAATTTGTTTCCATAATGTAACCTACATGCCTCACGTTATATCATGTTTTATTGATAGACTAGGGTAGACCCGAAAGAGGGGTGACACCTGTGATTTGTTTTAAAAGGAAATGCAATTTTATGCACAAGATATTCCCGAAGGGCAGGATTAACTTTGATTTAAATAAATTGTGATGAAATTACTTTGATTTAAATAAATTGTGATGAAATTGATGAGTTTTGCTATGATGAGCATGAGATGTTTTACATGATAATTTTTCATGTGTTATCATGCCTGATTTTTATGAGTTTTCATATATTGTATACATATTCATGTGGCATGGTTTTAATTTACCTCATGCTCAAGATGTAAATGATTTTGATATCATGTCATTATAAGCATGTAGATAGTATAGCTGTCTATCTGCTTATATTATTTCCTTACTGAGCGTGTGGTTGCTCAGCCTTTCACTTTCTATCTCTACAGAGCATCCATAGTGGTTTGGAGTGAGCAGAGACTTGCACTCCCAGTGTCCGCTGCTGCCCATCGCCGAGAGGTATACACATTAATATCATTTTGTATCTAAACAAGTACAACACAGTAATACTTATGGAATGTAAATTGGGGGATGTAAATATTTGTAGACATGTACGTATTAACAAAGTTACAATGTAAATGGTTTCAATGTTCACAATTATTTTCTGAAATTGTTAATTGATATGGTACGTGATAAGAGGTGACTAACTCCGAATCATAGCTCAACTACTTGGTGTTAAAATTGTTCACGACGAGAGAATTTAAGTATAAAGCGAAAAAAATTTATAGTGATTTTGGTAGAAGGGGGACGTGACAGAGATTGGTATCAGAGCTGAGTTGACCTGTTATGAGTCGTAGTTGGTAATAAGAGAATTTACATCCCCATATTGTTGTGCTTTGTTTAGATATAAATGTGTATATGAGATGGGTTAGATTAATGAATAGTTATGGATACAGGAATTTAGGCATTATGTCTATCACACGCAGTGGTAGAGGAGCAAGTGCACATGCTAGGGGCCATAGAGGGACGCCTGAGAGCTGTGCAGAGCCACAGACTGGACATATCTCGTAGGAGCCTATTGAGAGGCCAAGGGATATTGAGGCACGCTTCGCTAGGTTGGAGCGGAGTGTGGAGACTATTTTGGAGCTAGTCACTCAGTCTATACAGGGAGCTGGGGAGAGACAGGGCTCAGCTACCCAAGCTGCTAATACTGGACAGGCAGCTGCTTCTGATACGCCTACACAGCCAGCACAGATGCCATAGGCGGTAGATACACCTACTCCTCCACCATTTCAGGATACAACATCACTTGTTGCTCCACAGCAGAGTAGCAGAGTTTGGGGTTATGGTTGTGATTTAGACAGATTACGGTAGTTTCAAAAGTTTAGACCACCGTCATTCAGTGGGGTGAAGGACCCAATAGTTGTTGAGGATTGAGTGAGTGATATCGAAAAGTTGTACGGGTTTTTCGAGTGTATGACCACAGAGATGGTCGTTTTGCCACGTTTATGCTGAAAGGAGCAACAGAGCATTGGTGGAAGTCCAACAGATTGATTTTGAGAACCAGGCACACTGAGATTACTTGAGAGGTATTTTTAGAGGCTTTTCGGAGGCAGTATGTTCTGGACACTGCTCAGAGGAAGCTACAGATGGAGTTTATGGGGTTGGCCCAGGGAACAGATCTGTAAAAGAGTATGAGACGAGGCTTATATCCCTTGGAAGGTACGACCTAGATACGATGAGTAGTGATACGAAGAAGGTTAGGAAGTTCATTGATGGATTGAGACCAGTCATCGATCTAGATTGGTTCCATTTGATATCCCGACATATGAGGACGTTGTGCACAGGGCACAGTTATATGAGTAGGATATTGAGCGGAATGCCTCTGAGTTTGGGAAGATCAATAGAGGTAGAGACAGAGACCAGAAGAGATCCAAAATTGATAGAGTGATCAGAAGAAGAGGTCAGAGATTAGCTGATAAGAGACCTCGAATTGAGGAGGTACATGAGAGGATAGTGAAACCTCCCATATATCCAGCTTTAGCACCATTGAGGGGCATAGTTATTGGAGGGACACGGTCGACTACCGAGCAATGTAAGAGATGTGGCAGATATCATGATAACAGACCTTGTCCAATGTCTACGGTAGTGTGCTATCGTTATGGGAAGCCAGGGCATATCGTACGTGATTGCCCCAAGATGATTGAGACTGCCCCACAGAAGGGCAATGAGTCAGAGAGGGCTCCTATTGAGACTTCTGCTCCGAAAAGGAGAGCCACAGCCACAGAGAAGGGGAAGTAAGTTGTTGGCAGAGGGCGAGTACATGCACTGGACCAGGACATTGCAGACATATCAGCGGATGTGATTAAAGGTACCATCCTAATTTTTGATTTAGAAGCATTTCTACTATTTGATCCTAGTGCCATGCATTCTTTCATATCGCCTTCATTTGCATGTAAGTTGTCAAACTATGTTGAGCCTACATCATTAGATGGAATGTTATTGATTTCTACTCCCATGAACGACAGTTAGTTGACTGAATATGTGTATAGGGATTGTAGGCTGAAGATAAGGGGAAAATATATGGCAGCCGATCTTATTCTATTGAATATGAGTGATTTTGATGTAATTTTAGGAATGGGTTGGTTGGCTGCAAATCGTACTGTTTTATATTATTTTTCTAAGATGGTAACGTTTACGAAGGTAGATAGTGTTATTGTAAGTTTTTCGAAAAAATGTATTGTAAAGTAACCTTGAAAAGTAATAAAAGCAGTAGTTATTGTAAGCGGAATGGATGAATTTCTATGCTAACTAAATGATTAATAGTGTGAAGGGTTCATTGCATACGTGGTTGACACAGATAAGGACCGTCCGAAATTGAGAGACATTCTAGTGGTTGCAAAGTTTCCTAATGTCTTTCCAGATGATCTACTAGGATTACCACCGGACTGAGAGATGAAGTTTTGTATAGAGTTGGTACCTGATACTGAACCGATATCTCGACCACCTATAGGATGGCTCAAATTGAGTTGGAGGAGTTGAAGAACCAGTTGCAGGAGTTGCTAGGGAAGGGGTTTATTAGACCGAGCGTCTCACCTTGGGGAGCTCCGATCTTGTTTGTGATGAAAAAGGATGAGAGCCTCTGACTGTGCATAGATTATCGGTTATTGAATAAGGTTACCATTAAGAATAAGTATCCCCTTCCACGCATTGATGATCTGTTGGATCAACTCCGGGGAGCACAGATCTTTTCTAACATAGAACTACGGTCTGGGTACTATCAGTTGAGGATACAGAGTGGAGATGTACCCAAGACAACATTTCATACCCGTTATGACCACTACGAGTTCTTGGTTATGCCATTCGGATTGGTGAATACCCCCGCAACATTTATGGTATTGATGAATGATGTGTTTAAGTCATACCTAGACCATTTTGTGATTGTGTTTATAGATGACATATTGGTTTATTCCAAGTCAAGGGAAAATCATGAGCAGAACCTAAGGATAGTCCTGTAGACCCTCCGAGAGAAGGAGTTATATGCCAAACTCAGTAAGTGTAATTTTTGGTTGGAGCAGATCTCATTTCTGAACCATGTTGTATCGAAGGATGGGGTATCAGTAGATCCATCCAAGATTGAGGCAGTTGTTCAGTAGGGACAGCCCATGACAGTTACTAAGATCAGAAGTTTTCTAGGATTGGCAGGTTATTATCGAAGATTTGTTGAGGGTTTCTCCAGACTAGCTGCTACGTTGACACGTTTCACTCGGAATGATGTTGAGTTTGTGTGGGACGAGGCATGTGAGAGGAGTTTTCAGGAGCTTAAGCGTCGGCTGACCACTGCTCCGATTCTTACCATTCCTATTAGCTCAGGACGTTTCTCTGTGTATATGGATGCATCACATCAGGGACTGGGCTATGTACTTATGCAAGATGGGAGGGTAGTTTCCTATGGATCCAAACAGTTGAAGGATCACGAGAGGAACTATCCGACTCACAATCTAGAGTTGGCGACCGTGGTGTTTAGTTTGAAGATATGGCGCCACTATCTCTATGGTGAAAAGTTTTAGGTATTTACGGATCACAAGAGACTTAAGTATCTGTTCTCGCAAAAGGAGTTGAATATGAGACAGAGAAGATGGCTCGAGCTCCTAAAGGATTACAATTGTGAGATCCTATGCCACCCGGCTAAGGTGAATGTAGTTGTTGATGCCTTGAGTAGGAAACATCTCGGGTTGGTATCGTACATGGTAATTAGGGAACAAGAGTTGTTAGAACAGTTCACGAGCCTTAGTTTGGATTTGACCCCGCCTGATACTGATAGTGGTTGTATGATAGCTAGCTTGTGGTTAGAACCAGATGTGGTGGATCGTATCTGATAGGCTTAGGGGATTGATCAGCAGTGCAGTGATGTTATCGGGCAGATACAGAGGGGTACAGAGACTGATTTTGATTTGAGTTCGGATGGATTGCTGAGGTTCAGAAGTTAGATATGTGTTCCCCAGGACCCAGAGATCAGAAAGTTGATCTTGAAAAAGGCTCACTCATCGAGGTATACGATATATCCGGGAAGTACCAAGATGTATCAGAATCTTCAAAAGGTTTATTGGTGGTCTGGGATGATGAGAGACATTGCTGAGTATGTCGCTAGATGTCTTGTCTATTAGCAGGTGAAGGTAGAGCATCAGAAGCCTACAGGGTTATTACAGCATCTATCGATACTGACATGGAAGTGGGAGCACGTCACCATGGAATTTGTGATGGGTTTACCGAGCACTCGCAGAGGTCATGATACCATCTGGGTTATTGTGGATTGGTTGATGAAGTTAGCCCATTTTTTAGCTATGAGAGCTATCGATACTCTGAGTTAGTTGGCGAACTTGTATGTTCGAGAAATAGTTCGGTTGCATAGTGTTCCAGTGAGCGTTGTTTCTGATCGGGATGCCCGCTTCACTTCCCATTTTTGAAAACATTTTCAAGAAGCGATGGGAACTCAGTTGAGTTTTAGCACCGCTTTCCATCCTCAGAAATATGGTCAGTCAGAGAGGACTATATAGACCTTAGAGGATATGTCGAGAGCGTGTGTGCTGAATTTTAGAGGCTCATGGGATGACCACTTACCACTAGCTGAGTTCGCCTATAATAACAGTTATCATGCGAGTATCGGGATGGCACCATATAAGGCACTGTATAGACGTAGATGTCGATCCCCTATTGGATGGGAGGAGGTTGGTGACAGACAGATCTTGCTCCTGACTTAGTGAGACAGGCCTCTGAGGATATCCAGTTGATATGTGAGAGGTTACGAACAGCTCAGAGTCGATAAGAGTTATGCTAACAAGAGACAGAGACCACTGGAGTTTGTCGTAGGTGAGTCAGTATTTTTACGAGTTTCTCCATCGAAAGGGATTATGAGGTTCGGTAAGAAGGGTAAGTTGAGCCTTCGGTATATCGGGCCCTTTGAGATTTTGGAGAGAGTGGGAGATAAGGCTTATAGGTTGGCATTACCGCCAGAGTTAGTAGGTGTTCATAACATCTTCCACGTCTCTATGCTTTGAAAGTACCATTCGGATCGACACATGTTATTAGATATGAGCCGTTGGAGCTCAATGAGAGCATGACATATGTCGAGAGACCGATTCGGATATTGGACAAGAAAGAGAAGGTGTTGAGGTCAAAGACAATTCCTTTAGTGAAAGTTCTTCGGCAATATCACACTCCAGAGGAAGCTACATGGGAGTTAGGGAGTATGATGCAAGAGAAGTACCCGGAGTTGTTCTCAGACTAATTTGGTTCTAATTTGGAGGATCAAATTTTTTTAGAGGGGGAGAATTGTGAGACCCCATATATGTATGACTTTATTATATTAATGGAATCTTAAGATGGATGATTTTGATCATATAAATGTGCATGATGTTGCAAAGGGAATGAATGAACATTCATGAATGCATGTAATAGCTAAATATAGAGACTCAAACACAAATTGATAATGCAAGGACTGTGAATTCTGTGTACCCTTTATGATTCCAAGCAGTACACACAAGTTACATAACATGAGAATCATAGGAAATAAACCTTTTTATCCTCTAAGTGTGAATAGAGTGCAAAATGACTAGTGAAGCAATTAAAGACAAGTATTCCCTTGAATTTTGGGAAAAATCTACAGTTGGAAACCTCTAGATGAAGGGCAAATCGATCTCTTATTTAAAACAGATCGATCTATTCTTCAATACCGATCGATCTCAGTTTGGTTCTGTCTAGCAAAGATCGATCTCTCCCCATGAGAAGGTCGATCTCCATTTGCCTCTGCTTAGAAAAGATCGATCCTTTCACTAGGGCAGATCGATCTCACAGCTTCCTTACTGGAAAAATATTGTAGTTCAACCCAAGGAAGATCGATCTCTTACCATGGAGATCGATCTCATCAAGACAATTCTATATAAAGGCCCGACAATCGAGTCTTCTTCCCAGAAATCCCAAAACATCTCCATTTTAGTAAAGAAACCTAGCTTTCTCACTCTAGAAAATTATCACCTTCCTATCATATTTGAAGAAGGTTGTTTGAGCAAAGTTGTTCTTTAGGAAGAGGTGAACAACATAGTTTGGAGTCAACATTCAAGTTGTTGAATTCAATGAGCAAAAAAGGGTTTTCTCAATTTCATCCAAAAGAGAAAAGATAAGCTAGGTAAGCTTCCAATACACCAACTCCAAGTATGTTTATCTAGACGTTGTTAGGAGTTGATTGGTGTATGTATTATTGGTTGAAAAGACCTAGAACATGATGAGTCAACCATAACCTAAATTTGGGTTTAGTGTGAGAATATGAGATATGGTGGATTTAATGATGAATTGGTTTGTAAGACCCGATTTTATTTAAAACACAAAATGAGAAAGGGTTCGTAAAGGGAAGTTGGATTGGTTTGGTCCCGAAAATGTGCAAGGGTAAATCGATCAAAAGACTAAAATTCGGTATTAATTGGACAAGAAAATTTCATTAAAAATATGAGATTGAGAAATCTTGATCAATGACAAAGAAATAATTAAATTTCAGGTTAAATTGAACAAAATATAAATTTATTGGAATTAACCGAAATTTTCACATTGGAAAATTTTCTCGAAAACATTGAAAAAATATACCGAAAATATGAAATAAGACTGATAAATTCATTTAATTGGTTAAATGAATAAAATATAATTTTTTAAGGTATTTTTGGATTTTTAATAATATTTTAATGAATAAAATAATAACAAAATAAATTATAAATAAATAAAAAAGAGAAAGAATCAGAAAACTGGAAAATCGTGAGGAGAGAGAGAAACCCGCGAAAAAACCAAAGAAGTCGAGACCGAGGAAGAGGAACTCACTGGCAAGCCACCGGTAGCCAGGAACCCCAGGCGAGGGTCGACAAAGGGCGACGATCCTCGTGGGAACCACCGGCAGCCGCGACGCGTAGTGGAGACGCCGAAAAAAGGAGATCGACGGAGGGAGTGCCGTGGGAGAGAAGACGGAATCCGGCAGCCACCAACGCCGATCGGTCCAACCTTTTCACCCAGGCGATGGTGAGCAGATTGGTACCAAAATCGCATTGGGAACCGACCGGACAGCAACTAAACGATGAAATGAGGCTTGAACTGGTACGGACCGGTTCAGTGCAGTGAGAGTATGTTGAACCGGACTGGACCGGTTCAGCCAAAAAGAAAAGAAAGAAAAGAAAAAGAAAAAGAAAAAGGGAAAAAAGAAAAAGTGAAAAAAGTAGGAAAAAATTTTGGTGATGCAATCGAGCTATGGGTAAGTCGGTAAGTGGTCGAAATTGACCGATTTAAATTTTGGAATATTTAATTTGATTAATATTCAATTGAAAATTTACTCGAAAGAATATGAAATTGTGTAGCTCGATAATTGACGTCAAATGAGAGCTTGAGTCATCCTCGATTTACGTACTATCATGGAATCTCGGGTAAGTACCCTTATTTACGACAATTTACATCGTTATGAGTGATATAGATTTAATTTTCGCATAAAATGAATAAAATTCTGGAATTTGAGATAAATTGTCGTAAATAATTAATTGAGCTATCCGAGAGTTTAGAACGAGGCTCAATAAATACTGATGGGCCCAATGAGCCCAATAGGCCTCGATAATATGAATAGTAAGTGAAAAACGGGCTTAAGGCCGATTAAGGCTCATTATGGTATAATCGGGCCCAATATGGGTAAACATGCCCAATGATTTAAATTAAGCCCAGAAAATATGAAATACAATTAAATATATTATATTTAACCTGATGAATATTTATCCGCAGTTTCGAAGATTGGATTTGGAGCAAATCGGAATGCATGATGAGATATCAGTGGAAAGGTTAGACTGTACAGAAAAATAAGGTAAGGGAATAGTGTGAGTAGCTAGAGGTAGCTACGTGTATTTTTAATAGCTTTCTTATACACTGAAAATGTATAAAGATTTTAAGGACTCAGAATAGGTAAAAGACTAGTTTACCCCTACTGAGGGAAATTTACCTAAGGATGGTGAAAGCATGACATGCATGAAATGCATGATTTGGGAAATTTTCGTAGTTTTTAATCAAAGCAAATCGATAGATTGGCCAGTATTTGCATAAATTTCACAAAATAACATTACGTAACTGTTATTAAGATTTAAATGAAATTTCTTTGAAAAATGAGCCAACTATCAAGTTTATATGAAAACAGATAGTGCTGGCGCATTGCTTGCACTATATCTGCGTTTGTGAGTGTGCAGAAAATGTGCTAGAGCAGTTGCTCGCACCGATTTGTGTGATATTATGTGCATAAAATGTGCTAGAGCGGTTGCTCGCACTGATTTTTATTATTATGAAATGAGAGGTGCTGAAGCCTAGCTCGCACCTTGTTTTGACTATTTTGACTGTTTTGACTTGATATGCATAAAAAGGTGCTGGAGCGATTGTTCGCACTAGTTTTAACGATTTAACATGAATGAGAGGTGCTGCAGCTTAACTCGCATCCTATTTTGATATGATAATTGCATAAAAGCTGTGCTGGAGTGTAACTCGCACGAGATTTGATTTATTTATGCATAAGACAGTGCTGAAGCCTTGCTCGCACTATTTTACATGACTACCGTACTGCAGTTTTTACTCGTATGAGGATTTCACTAAGTTTTTATACATATCCGTACTTGAGCATTGCTCGTACGTGGATTTTAATTGAATTTATAATTATTTTAAGTCGTACTAAAGCGCTGGTCGTACGTAGATTTCATTGATTTCTATGAAATCGTGCTAGAGCTTCGCTCGCACGAGGTTTTCAAATATCATGAATATGCATGGAGCCGTGCTAGAGCTTCGCTCGCACAGGGATTTATATGACATGCATATAGCCGTGTTAGAACCTCCTGTAGACTGTGTGTCACAGTGAGATGATATGCCCACACGTGCATACTGAGACATATTTGGTATGGATGGATAAGACCTATTGCAGGCACCCCCTGACTGAGATTGGGTTCACGAAGTACGTTGTATCGTGTCTATCACGCGGAGTAAGCTGTACCGTGGGGATTGTTGGAGTAGAGTGGCATTAGCCACGAGGCAGCAAGCCTTGCCCTCGCAATCCTGATGTTATGTTGTTCTGGCGACAGGATTTACCCACCTCCTGTTTCAGGTATGATACCCTGCACATTAGGTACCGTGTAGCCAGGGATCACTAGGTTATGGCCATAGTCCTCAATGTTACTGATATAGTCACCTACATGTCTCACATGATATAATTTTTTATCTCTATAGACCAGGGTTGACCCGAGGGAGGGGTCAGGCCCTCGATTTTATGATTTTCTATTATGATCTAGATTTTCAAAGAATTTTATGACATGTGACCCTAAAAGAATGGTGATTTTATAACAAAATTTTATAATGAATTTTTAATGAGATGATTAACCCGGAGGGGTTATTTTATACTGCGCTTTTATGAAATGATTTAAATGTAGTAGCATGAGAAGTTTTCTATGCTTTAATTTCAATTTCATGAAAAGTATTGTCTCTCATGATTTGATGTGTTTTACAAGTCATGAAATAATGCATGATCTTGATTTAATACATGCGAATTATGATTTTACATAAAATGCTATTGATGTATGAGTTACACAATTTCTATACGCATGACTAGTTGTATAAACTATGGCATAATGTATGCATAATTTTGTGCATGAGATTTTAATGAAAAGAAATGGATTTAAGGGCATGACATTATGAGCATGTAGATAGTGGAGCTATCTACTTGCATAATTGCCTTACTAAGCGTGTGGTTTGCTCACCCCCTTATTATCCCATTTTTTCAGCTCACTCATAGTAGTTAGTGAGCAGCTGCGGACTTGCATTTTTGGTATCCACTACGTCCCATCGAGAGATAGGTATACACATTTGTATAGTTTTGTATCTAAATATGTAAATGCACAGTATTGTAAACGTATATGATGTCGGGGATGTAAGGTTATGTAAATCCTAATTTGTAAATGTAACATGGAAATGGAATGGTAAATAGGTGAGAGAGGACTAACACCGAATCATAGCCCAACTGTTGGTAGGATGGTCACGATGAGAGAAAGGTAAGAATTAAAGAATAAACAAAAATACAACAAAAATTGTAGTGAAAAAAGGTAATTTGGGTTGTGATAGTTTTTGGTATCAGAGCTAAGTTGGCCTGATATGAGTCGGTGTTAGTGGTTAAGGAAGTTTACATCCACATGTATTTTGCATTGTTTAAATACAATTGTGTATATCGAGATGAAATTGCAGCTAAGAATTTGGTTTCAAATGCAAGAATATAATCATTAACTGATAGCTGCTATGGTAGAAGGGTGAGTACACGAGCTCGAGGCTGTAGAGATAGGCCTAAGAGTCGTACTGAGTCACCACATGAGACTCAAGATGAGATTGAAGTGGAGGCTGATGTTGAGCATGCCCCACAGAGTCCGACAGAGAGATCAGACAGGGTCCGACAAAGAGACTAGACAGTATTGAGACACGCTTTGCGAGGTTGGAGCGGAGTGTGGAGAATATTTTGAGAGCTAATTGCTCAGAGCATGCATGGGATTTGAGGACGAGTCGGAGCATTGGTGGAAGTCCGCTCGACTCATCTGAAGAGTTAAACATCCAGAATGGACATGGAAAGTAATTCTAGAGGTATTCCGTTGACAATATCCTGGACACTGCTTAAAGGAAATTACAGATAAAATTCTTTACTCTGACCCAGAGGAACTGGTTTATTGACGAGTATGAAACTCAGTTTATATCCCTGGGCAGGTATGACCCTGACACTATGGGCACAGAGAGTCGAAAAGCCCAAAAGTTTATGGAAGGGCTTAGATTGTCAACTAGAGTCCGATTGGCCTCGTTAGATATCACTACCTATGCCGAGGCATTGTGCAGACTACAGGTGTGTGAATAAGATCATGAGTTGCACGCCTCTTAGATTGGGAAGGTAGTAAGGTTCGAAATAGAGACAGAAGAGAATAGAGAATGACAAAGATGTCAGAATGGGAAAAAAGTAGTTTGGTAAAAGATTAGAGCTGATAAGTCATGAGGTAAGATGATTGGAGGACTCCGACCTGCTACGGTGCAGTGTTAGATATGTGGTAATTACCACGAAAATAAGATGTTGGACGAGGGCGAGTATAAACCTTGGACCAGGGCACTATTGATGTTTCATCTGATATGGTGGAAGACACCACACTGGTTGTGAATAATGAAGTAATTTTTTTAATTGATCCTGGTGCCACTCATTTTTTCATACCACCTTCAGTTGCTTATAAGCTAGTGAAAGATGTGAAGCTTGTACCCGTAGACAAGATTGTAAACTCCACGAATTTTTGTCCTCGAATCTAATGATGTACAATAATTAGATAAATGGAATTGAGGATGAGCACATTGGAGGAGAATTAATTGGAAATATATTTGAGGCATAAGAGAAATTTAGAAAAAAATAATTTAATTTAATTATATTGATTCTAAGGAAGAATATCTATGGGAAATAGAGGTAAGATTTATATACATATGAGCTAGGAAATATATATACATGTAATTTAAGTACAATTACTAGATTAAAGTCATTTTATATGTATATATATAAATAAATACTATAAGAAAAAAATTACCAAGTGTACATATATATGTATACATATATACATATGTATATGCTACTGCTAGCAGCAATAGAATGAGAAACCGAGGCTTCCTGATTATGGGGCAAGGTCGAAATATATATATATATATATGTATTGGGTACATAGGTCTGGTGATGGCAGTGGAGGGAGGAGTAAAATATAGGTAAATTGGTGAATGAAAAAGATGGGTGAATGGTTGTCAGAGATGGCAGCAACGTAAGGGAACAACTGCTGAAACCACTCCCATTTCTGTACCTATTCACGCCATCAAACCTTTTCATTTCACCATACTCCTCTGTCAAAGACAGAGCATCATACCATCTACCTGTAACACACAGGACTCCAGGAATTATTAACCCATTTTCTGGCACCGAAAACGTGAAGTGGAAGAGAGAGTGAACTGCAGCAAAAAAAAAAAATGAATGATGGGTGATGGTGGTCCTACTATCACCGTCCACGTGTACCAGGATCAACGAATCAGAGATCGCCACGTGACAAACACAGGAGAAGCCACGTAGCTCCTACCGCGCCAGAGCCTCACGCGACAGAGTAGCGTGATAGGCGACACAATATGGCGACAGATACTCTACCGCACCGGTCTGTGCCGCACAGTAGTCGCGACAGACTCCATCGCCTCTATTGCGACATAGGTCTCCCGCATTGCCCTCGCGGCAAAGGTCTCCTGCACAGCCCGCGATAGAGATCTCCAGCACAGCCTGCGTCATAGTCTCCCGCACAGACTGCGGTAGAGGTCTCCCGCACAGTCTGCGGTAGAGGTCTCCCGCACAGCCTGCGGCATAGTTCTCCTGCACAGCCCGCGGTAGAGGTCTCTCGCAAGCTGCTTTACCCGAAGCGCGACAGAGTGCTATATGACTCTGTCGCGGCCCAGACAGGCGCCTGGGCCTCAGCTCGAACCGACTTGAAGAAACCTATAAATACACAGGTGAGCTCTCTGAAGAGGGGGGATCCGAAACAAAAGAACCAAAAAGAAGGGAAAAGCCTTAAACTCTCTGATTTAAGCAATACATTCTCTTCTTCATACATTCACAACTTTTGTCGTTAGTGCAATCAGACAACGTGAAAGGTATATTCTTGTTGCTATCAGGTAGGCGACATCAATGGGAATAGTTAGAAGTGGCTGGAAAACACGAGGGCCACTGTGGAAGAAAGCATTTGATGTGTGCAGTGGCTAGACATATAGAGGAGATGGACCGAGGAAATGTAGGAATCGAGAGGGGGCGTAAAAGCAAGGGACGTTCCCCGAAGACCAAACTGTACTGCATGAAGCTTGTTCTTTTCTTACCCGAGCAGTGATATAGGCATGAAACAGAAGAAGAATAGGCGAAACAAGGGGCTCTTTCTCGGCCCTCCTGGAAAGCAAATCCTCTTTGCTGGAAAATAGAGGCAAGAGGCAGGATCGAGAGTAGGGTGGTGATGGTAGTGGTAGTAGCATGATGGTGAAGAGGAGGGGATGACCGAGACATAATGATGGTGACGAGCGAGGTTGCAGCACTGAGAAGAAAAGAGGAAACCCGAGAGCAGTACTGCAAAAAAAACTGCAGAAGAAATGATGATGGCGAGGGACGAATGACAGTGAAAAATAATAGAATGAAGGGAGAAGGACATGGTCTAAGCAGCAGTAGGAAAGAAATAAAAGTGGATAGTGAGGAGAGGCAACAGACCCGAACAGAGGTAAAACGGGCCAGTGGAGAGAGAGGAGAAGACTGGAACAGAAGAGTTGTCTCCTCTGAAACCAAAGCAAAAGAGACGAGAGAGGGACTGGCTCAATTGAAAGGACCGAGAGCTGAGGCTGAGAAGAAGAAGCAACCTAAGACTAAGGCTCCAACAGAAAAAAAATAGGGAATGACAACCGGAGAAGTTAGGAAACTCTACATGGTCTTCTGTCTTGATAAAGGAAACACAAACAGAGGTGAAAGGGAGGGGTGATCACGAGCTGCTGTCGGTGCTTGAAGAAAGACAACTTGGTTGGCTGAAAGGAAGGGATAGAATTGAGGCCAAGAAACAGAGCTAGAAGTGCAGCACTTGAAAATAGAGAGCTGGCTACTGGGGGAGAAGCTTCCTACCACTGGGAACCAAAAACAGAGGAGACTGCCAAAACAGACGATTGAAACAGGTGATCGGGAGAGGCAGAAACCATGGCAAACGGCGGAGGTCAATATGGAAACCGGTATTGGGGTGAACGGAGAAGCCATCAGCGCCTGAAGGAAACGCCAAGGGAGGAAGAAGGCGACGACGATCGTGAGCAGGGGCTTCGGCTTCTTGCGAGAAAGAAAGAATGAAAGAATGAAAGAAAAGAAGAAAAGGCGGGAAAATTAAAAAAAATGATAAATAGTGAAAAATGAACAGTAGCCGAGAGAAAAGAAAAGAAAAGAAAAGAATAATAATAAAAAAGAGGGATTTATATATATATATATATATATAATTATATATATATTTAGAATAGATGAAAAGACACAAGGAATTTGGAAACCCAAGGGAAAAGGGTTCCGACAGAAATAACCCGAGTAGATCAGACTTGCCGACTCGCTAAGTCGAAGCAATTAAGGACTGCAGACAGACACAGAGGTAAGGAATTTATGCAAGTTTTAGAGATAACTGTACGTATTTTACGATTTCAAGTATATTTTCCCTAGGTAAGCAAGGTTACAATCTCGACGCATCGTAAGTAATTCGAATAAATAGAATACTAAGAAATACAAATTTCGGTGTAGGAGAATCATAGAAGGATTTAAGGGAGATACTAGGAGGCGTCACCATTCGAATTCGGGATATCCGATAAATCGAGATAAGGGGTATTATTTAACTTAGTTCTGATAATGCATATTTGTTTCACCGATAAATGATCTTATGAAAGAGCATATGATTTGAAATGATTTATCAATGCTTTCATACTTGCGAAGCATGTTTTAAATTGTCGAAATGTTCCCCGAGTATTTTCCATGTTGTGAAATGAATTTTTCTAAGGTATGAAGTGTATGGATGTTTTGCATTTATTTATGTTTTTATATCCATATTGTTAAAGAAACTTTTCACAAATTCAAAGGTTTTTAAGAAAAGAAATTTTTTTTCAAAAGGGAATTGTAGGGCCACCTCTTGAGTCCTACGGGAACAAAGTGCCACCCATTCTTTCGATTTTATGAAAGAGTTTTCAGATTTCAAGGAAATTTGATGTTATTACTCGATATGAGTTTATGGGTTATAAAACCCAAGAAAGATTTTGAAACTCTATTTTGAGACTATAGGCTTCATGCATGGTTACTTCTTGTGGTGTTTCGGCTACACCACTTGGGGTGCCGGTACGTTGGCCCCTTTAGCACTTGACTCAACCTTTGTGGAAGATGTCGTGCTACTGGTGGTTTACGATGATGTTTTGGTAATATCTCGTGCCCGCGCAGCACGGATGAATGTTCCCCTTACGGTGAGTGCCACAGGTGCCCGTGCCCTAGCTATGTGCTAGTATATGATAAGAAATAAGAAGATACTACCCATGTTTATAATTATTATTGCTGTACGAACCTGATCCATTCTACAGCCCCCTTACCATGGCCATAGGTATGATGACTCTCCACGGAGAATGACACGTATCGCATGACTTAGTTATAGCCTAGTCTCCTCGATTTGATTATGAAAAATCGACTATGATGAATATGTGTTTTCATGATTACGAAATATTCATGAAAAGTTTACGAAATGATTATGAAATATTCATGAAATGTTTACGAAATGATTATGAATTATTCATGAAAAGTTTTCGAAATGATTATGAAATATTCATGAAATGTTTACGAAATGATTATGAATTATTCGTGAAAAGTTTACGAAATGATTATGAAATATTCATGAAATATTTACGAAATGGTTATGAAATATGCACGAGATGTTTACGAAATACTATGAAATATTCATGAAATGCTTACGAAATGATTTATGAAATGTTCATAAAAGGTTTATGAAAAGTTGTAAAATGGTTAAGCATGTGATTTGTTTTAAAGACACGCATGCTTTATGACGATTACGCATGAAATGAAAGTTTGTGTATTGCATTAAGTTTCATTCTATGAACAACTTCAAATGTTTTTATATATCAGAACTACTTTAAGAGCATTACCTTATTGGGCTTTTCCCCAAAAGCTTACCCCTCTACCTCTCAGATTTTTGCAGTGAATTACAGCTAAAAAATGCTGCGTAGATGACGTAGGCTGGCGGATATGAGCTTCCCCATACTACCTTGTGTATATGTGTGAGGTATACATTCTTATCTCTTTACCAGACTATTTGTATGCATAGACATCTATTAAAAATAATGTGTCGGGATGAAATCTGTATAAGGATAAATTAAATGAGATATTTTTAAGGATTGACACTGAACAGGAATACAGCCTAAGTGAATAATGGAATAAGTGGGTAAATTAAATTAAAAAAAAATCCCCCGATTTTTCAAGGGTCAAGGGTCGTTACAAAGATGATGATAGTTAGCTGATTATCACTAACTGAATATGGGTATAGGGATTGTAAGTTGAAAACGGGGGAAAAAAGGATATGTCAGCCAATTTTACTCAATGGAATATGAATAATTTTGAAATAATATTTGAGAGTAGATTGATTCGGCTGCAAACTATGCTGTTTAGATTGCTATCTTAAGATAGTAATGTTTTCATATTTGAAAAGTGTACTGTAAGTTTGACACGTAATTAAAGAGTTTTATTATAGTTGATATACGAAAGGAGGTAAGCTTTGAGATGTGATAGGTCTTGAATATAAGATATATTGGAATAATAGGCATATGTAAGGTAAGAATATCTCTGAAATGTGAAGTAATTTGGATTAAGCGATATGTAGTGAATATGAATTGTGACTAAGGATAAGGGGGGATATACCCACAACCAGTCCATGTGGTCAAGTCTGAGGGTTAATAAAGGTATTTCAAAATACCTACCTGCTTGAAGACTTGACAGCGTTTAGAAGTACACATAACCTATAAATTGAAATTGACAGTCGTAAAATATATACATTTAAAATTAGAATACCTTTACTGGTACGATAAAGAAATATAGAATTTGATTAATCATGAAGGTTTAAATTTTATAAAAGCCATTAATATAAGAAAAAGGAAATGACGCGGGTTAGTATCTTGAATGGAAGCGATTTTGAAATGACATACGTTTATGCGTACATAGGTTAAGGATATGGGTAATTGAAATATTTTGTGCAACTCAACTACGATGAGGTATTTAAACTTTACATGGACCGATTTGTTATCATCTTTATTGATGATATTTAAGGTGTATTTAAAGTCTAGAGTAAATTATAAGCAACAATTGGAAATTGTTCTTACAGATGAATTGTTCAGAGTTTCTTGAAATGGGATGCTCAGTTGACACATCTCATTCGAAAAAAGATTGCATACGAGTGGGATGATAAGTATGAAAGTAGTTTCGATGAGTTTTGGTATATTGAAGTAATAAACTGACCACCGTAATTATTCTCACCATAACCAACAGCTTAAGAGGTTTCAGTGTGTATGGATACCTCAAAATACGAATTGGGCTGTGTATTGATGTAAAATGGGAAGATAGTCGTTTATGGATCCAAATAGTTCAAGGACCATGAGAGAAACTATCCGACCCATGATTTAGAGTTGGCAGCCGTAGCGTTTACACTGAAGGTATGGCTTCACCACTTATACTGTCACGACCCTCAACTTACCAAAATACGTACAAATTTTTCGCATTTTCATGCATCAATCTTTAATCATCCTTCCTTAATCATGAACAACCACACTCTTAACAGTTGGACTGTGTGTCGACGTCTAACTCATTCCACCATACCCATTCAATTTGAACATTATTTATGAGTAAACACTTGTATAAATGTATATATATCAGAGTTGTTACATGTGTTTACACTGTTTTACATCCCCAGTAGTTACATATAAAATGCTACTGTGCTATGTCAAGTTTAGATACAAAATAATCTAAGTGTGTATACCTTTAGCGATGAGATGCAGCAGATTACCAAAAGGGAAACGCCTCCAGTCACGCTCAATCTATACCCAACACTTTGTAGAGAGGGGAAAATAAGGGGGTGAGCAAACCACATGCTCAGTAAGGTAATCATGTGAACAGGTAGATACTGCACTATCTACGTGATCGTGATGCCATGCTCAAAAGCATTTAGTTCATCATTTATCTCAAACATGAGTGTATGATTGTGTTAATGGTATGTAAAGCATCATGTTATTAAAATCCAGTGCACATTTCAACTCAAAGCATGGTATAAATCATCATGCATAATTCATAATAAAAGCATGGCATTACCCATCATGCATTTTTCTCAAATAGCATGGCATTAACCATCATGCATTTTCAAAATAAAGCATGGAATTAAACATCATGCATTTTCACAATAAAGCAGGGCATTAAACATCATGCATCCATGCACTTTAAAAACCATTAACAAATCAATTTAACACTGGTCAGGTCTCGGCCCATCCCTCGGACTTTCCTGACCTACAAATCATTTCAAACATGGATTTATTCTCAAAGCAATAGACATGTAAGATAGGCAGTTCAACAACAGGTAATAACCTCAAGGTCTATGTACATAACCTGTGATACCGGCTACACGGATCAGGTGTGCAGGATATCACCACTATCTGCTTCCACACTGGAGGTGGGTCAAATCCATCCTACGGGTCCATAGCAGATCTCGGCCGAAGACGGCACATCACATCTCAACATGGTACAACGTACTCCATGCTACCTGTACGATACAACATACTCTGTGGACCCAATCAACACATCATATCATGCCACATCTCAAACGCACGTGTGAGCCTATTTAATTGGAACGACCTCTTGTCTACCCGAAGCTCCTAACACGGCTAATTAATCATGTCAAAATAATGCACGTGTGAGCCTATTTAATTGATGTGACACCCAGTCTACTCGAAGCTCCAAACACGGCAACATGTAAGGTGGGCATCTAGTGCGAGACAAACTTCAAGCACAATGCCAAAACAAATATGAAATCCATGTGAAAACTAGTGCCTCTAGCACTCATGTGTATAAAACACGTCAAATCTCGTGCGAGTCATACTCTAGCACGCTTTCATACTCACGAAATCATGTAGGTGGCTCAAAACTTTGCAAAGTATGGTTAACAAAATCAAAACACACTCATTTCTTTTGTAAATCTTTTCAAAGTCAGCCAACCTACCAATCATTTGCTAAAAAACAATAAAACATGATTTCCAAAGAAATATGCTTTTGTTTTCATGCACATTTCTCAAATTCCCAATTTTTTTTACCCTTCAATTACCCAACATCATTTCCTAATATCTCATGCATTCTAGCAAATCATTTAAGCGCTCAAATTGCGCACAAATATCTTTAAGAGTTCACACAATTCCTTTACCTCGATTTACTTGGTGTGACTCCTTTCCTCTTAGATTCTCACGCTTTTGGCTCAACTCGCCCCGGCGTATCCTCGGCAGCTGCGATTCATTCATTCAAATCATTTGAGTTAATGTCACGCCCTCCTCCCACACGCGACTTTACCAAAAACCACAATAAATTTTTTGCTTTTTACTTACCTTTATCTCCTCAACAGTTGGGCTATGAATAGGCATTAGTCTCCTCATCCATACATACCTTACCATTCTTTTTCGTATCATACATACATGACATTTATATCATAAGTAAATTCGTATTCTTAAATATAATTACATCATTACATCCCCCTTATTAAAACGTGTACATCACTGTGTTTATACATTGTTCAGATACAAAAGAGTATGCGTGTGTATACCTTTCGCTAGATGGGGAGTGGAAACGGATCAAAGGAATGCAATACCCTGGCCGACTCGATCTACTGATGAGAATCTGTAGAGATGGGGGGAAAATGAATGGGATGAGCTATCAACGCGCTCAGTAAGGAAATCAGGCAAGCAAGTAGACATCCATACTATCTACTTGAAAATAGTGCTTTGCCTTTCCTTCTCTCATTTCAAAAGCATGTTTAAAATATATATAATATAGTACAGATTTAAAATCCCATGTACTAAACACATGCTGGTTTATCAATCAGAGGCATTCATGCAAAACAGTGCATATTAAATCATTTAAGAATGCCTTTATATAAAATATGCCATTTACATTCAAAACACAGTAAATATGGCATTTCTCATCACAACACAAATAAACTGGGTTTCGAACCATCCCTTAGGTCTACCCGTATCATAAAATACATGTGATATACCTTGCGAGACTCAGTGGCTAAATGCAATCTCTCTAGACTATGTAAGAGAGCCTCTCCGCCGAACAGAGCCTCCCCGCCTATTCTGGCTTAAGGATGTTGGGCTTAAGGATCTTACTGTTAGAGAGTATCTCCGGACTATGTACATATCCTAACATATGGTGAAATCCCAGGTAACACAGTACTCGGTGTGCGGGTTATCACTGCTGTAACGGGAGGGGGGTCAGTCCATCACAACCGTCAGCTATCAACAACTCTCCTCCACAACTCCACAACACAAAACACGGTACAAAGTACTCCATGCCACACGCACGATACATTGTACACTCGTGGACCCATACATCATGGTCGGGGTGCCTGCCATAGGTCTTAGCCGCTCATACCATGGAAATACATCATAGTGGGGTGCCTGCCATAGGTCTTAGCCCTCATACTATGGAATAAATGCCACGTCTCTAAATTCACGTGAGAACATCTCAACAATGTGACACTCAGTCTACAAGGAGGAAATCGTCACGGTTTTTCTAACATGTGTGTATATCACGAAAAACTACAGTGCGCGTCTTGAGTGTGACACACAGTCAACACTCCGCCTCAAAACACTGTATATGCATGTCAAAATATCAACACTAGTGCGAGTGAACCTCCAGCACCAGGTCATGCATCTCATGTAAAACTCGAGTACGAGCTAAACGCTCCAGCACTCTATCATGCACAAATCACATAAAAACTGAGTACGAGCAATGCTCCAATACTCTATCATGCATGTCAAATAAATGTAGTGCGAGTCAACCTCCAGCACTAATGTATGTGAAAAACATCTGAAATCAAGTGCGAGTTATGCTCTAGCACGATTGTTCCACATAATTCGGTAGATGACTCTTTAAAAATAGGGATGTTAAAAATCACTAAAATCAGCACTATAAAGTGTGCTTAATTTACATCGACCTAAAAACATTAGCCCATCCACCTACTCTTCTGCTACACAGCAGTAAAAACCACTCAAAACATCATTTCCATGCTTTTTACTACTTTTCCCAAAATTTCACTTTTTGCCTAACTAGGGGCAAAATCGTAATTTACCCATATCGGGTCCCTATAATTATTATAGATTTTCTCTGACCCTCAAACAATTTCAGTGAATGTAAAATCCAACGAAAATATGCACAGATATCTCTAGCTACTTGCAAGAGTCCCCTACCTCGGATCACGTCGTGTGACCTCTCTTCCTCTGTGCTGTCTAATCTCGCAGTCCGGTCAACTCTCAATATGACTCTGGAACTGCATTTAATCATTCACTGAGTTAATTACACTTTTCTTACTGTATTACACATTTAATACAGTTTATTTCACTTAAATTGGCCCTTTTACGCTTAATGGGCCTTAATCACGTTAATCGGGCCTTAATCCGTATTAAGCCCGTTCATCAAGGTCTATCGACTCATTGGGCCTATCAATACCCATTGGGCTTTATTCCAAGCTCTTTGGATAGCCCGTATATCATTTACGACATTTTATTCAATTTTCTGAATATAATTCACTAAATCCAAAATTTAATCCGAAATGCGTAAATTAAATCTTAAATATGCATAAATCACATAAATTGTTGTAAATGAGCTTTACTTACCCGAGATTGTGCGATGGTGCGTGAATCGGAGTTCGATCGGGCTTCCGTTCGAAATTAATCGTCGAACTGCACAATTTCGTATATTTAACTCCGGGTCAATTTCTGATTAAATATAATTTAAATAAATTTATCAGAAATTAAATTGGTCACTTTTGACCTCGTATCGACTTACCCGAAGTCCGGTGAAATCCCAAAAATTTTTCTTTTCCTTTTTCTTTCTTTTTTCCTCTTTTTCCCCTTTTCTCCTTGGCTGAACCGGTCCGGTCCAGTTCAGCACAGTCACTTTTCACTGAACCGATCGATCGGTTCAGTACCTTTTTAGTCGTGCCGACGTCGTCTGACCGGTTCCCGGTGTGCCGTTGCCGCCGTTCGACGCGTATTGGACAGGGGACCTCTCGGTTGGCCTCGATCGGAGCCAACTCCGGTCAGTGGCCATCGAATGCCCGTTTTTCTTCCGCGGCTTTCTCCCTTCGATTCGCCGGATTCCGGCGCCGGTGGCGCGAGTCCTGGTGGCTGGGAGGTCGCACGGTGCCGGCCTTCCTTTTTCGGTCGCGTGCCTGGCCGCTGGTCACCGGAGGTGACTGGTCCGGCAAGCTCTTCTTCCCTCGGTTTTGCGTCGGTTTCATGCGGGTTTCTCTCTCCCCGAAATTCCTCTCCAGATTTCGTTTTCTGTTTCAAAATTTTTTTTTTATAAAGAATTTTTTATTATTATTTTATTCATTAAAATAATAATAAAAATCCCAAAAATATCCCAAAAATTCTCAAAAATTTCAATTAAATTCATTTAGTCCGTAAATGAATTTATCAGTCCGATTTTACTTTTTCGGTATATTTTTTCACTATTTTGAGCTCGTTTTTTGAGATAAAAATTTCAAAAATATTAATTAAATTCAAATCTCGATCAATTGGACTCGAAATTCAATATTTTCCTCGTTATTGATCAAGATCTCTCGATTTCATATTTTTAATGAAATTTTCTCATCGAATTTATATCGAATTTTGGTCATTTGACCGTCTTACCCCTGTACTTGCTCGAAAATCACTTTAACCCTTATCTTGCTGTTATGTAGCTTACATGCATTTTAAATTCTCAATAAATCGATTGCACGATAGTAAATATTCTTCTTATGATTCAACTATGAAATATAAAGTTCGTACACATAGGAATCATAAGGTACAAGCTACATACGTAAATCAAAAACTCGGGTCTGACAGTTAATGTTTTTTTAACCCATATTTGACCTCATTACTCAATATAATTCACTTATGCATTTTTACCAATGCCTTAATCCACATTTTACCCATTTTAGGTAAATCTTACAATTTATTCACCAACAACATCTTAAAATCATAGCCATAACACTATTGTCACCTCTAGACATCCCATTTCTCATTAATCTCCATACATTCCACTTTCTCACACTAGACCATTTTTAGGTCATAATCATTCCAATGCATTTTAAATAGTTTCTAACCATCCATACTCATGCCAAACAACTCCAAAATCAATTAAATAGACAATGTACCATAGTTGGAGTGTTAGAATCTTACCAAATCTGATTTCTCTCCTTGCTCCAAATGATAATGCCCTTAACTCCTTCAATACCAACAATGGGAAAATGCCTTTCAACTATGTTGTTCTTCTCTTTGATAGGAACAGCTTTGCCTTTAATGGTCTCTCTTCAAATCTTACTGAAAATGGCTGATTTTAGAGAGAGAAAGTTAGGTTTTTGGGTTGAAAATGGAAGAATGATGTTTTTCTTGAAATTTTCAGATTGTCAGCCCTCTTTTTATAGAATTAGCTTGAGGAGATCGATCTGGTCCAAGAGGAGATCGATCTGGTCCCCTTAAATCCCTCTTTTTCACGGCATTTTAAGCATGAGATCGATCTGGTCCAAGAGGAGATCGATCTGATCCCCTTAAATCCCTCTTTTTCACGGTATTTTAAGCATGAGATCGATCTGTCGAAGCATGAGATCGATCTGCTCCCAAAAAGAGAGCTAAGGAGATCGATCTGGGTGCTTGAGGATCGATCTTTTCACTACAGAATGCTTAGGAGATCGATCTGATCTATTCCATTGCCCAAATAAGAGCAGTCTGGCTCTTCCAGATCGATCTCTTATCCCATGAGATCGATATGCCCTTCACAATTTCCAGATTTTCTGCAGTTCTTTTGCAGCAACACTTACCAAACTTCATACATTTTGTTGCCATGATCATTTTCTCATCCAATCATCTTTGAGACTTGAAAATGGCATCCATCCACACTTCATACACATTAAAACTTGTGTAGAACCTTTGTATGACCAATGGTACTTAATATAAACCAAATGGAAGTGCATACTCATGCAAATCTTCATTCCATTTACCACATTACTTATAATCCATTCTATTCACATTCTCCACATGTTTAAGTCCATTTCTTTACATTGACACATAATGTAACTTGTATGTACAATCACAACTCTTATTACATGTGTGTACATTAACTTATGGACTTACATCACATATACTTCACATTACAATTGTATCATCAAACTTATGACTCCATAATACAACTTCATTTACATTTCTCTGTACATATATACCATTATACATATACGGGGTCTCACATATACGGTGAGAAATTTTGGGTATGCACTGATCATAACATCCTCAGTATCTATTTTCACAGAAAGAGTGGAATATAAAATAACAAAGAGGGTTAGAGTTTCTGAGGGATTATGATTGTGAAAATTGATCACACAGGAAAGACTAATGTAATGGTTGATGCCTTGAGCAAAAAGAGCCTCAGGATGGTATTGCATATGATGGTCAGGGAGCGTGAGCTGCTAGAGCAATTATGAGCCTCAGTAGTGATGTGATTCTTTCTGATGATGACAGTGATTTTGTGACAGCTAGCCTGAGATTAGAACTAGATTTGAGTGACCATATTTGATAGGCTTAGCGTGATGATCAGCATGGTGTCGATAGTATGAGTCAGATTTAGATAGGTACAGTGACAGAGTTCACAGTGAGTGCTGATGACTTACAGAGATTCAGAGACAGTATAAGTGCTTCCCAGGACCACAGTTGATGAGATAGTGTTATTGTCAAAAGCTCACTCTTCGGGATATACAGTGCATCCGAGAAGTAATAAATATATCAAAATCTCTGAAAAGAGTATTGGTGGTCAGG
Source organism: Firmiana major (assembly GCA_033439115.1). NCBI lineage: Eukaryota > Viridiplantae > Streptophyta > Magnoliopsida > Malvales > Malvaceae > Firmiana > Firmiana major. Next base: position 64,196,504 of record CM065904.1, read on the forward strand.
TATGAAAAGAGACATTGTAGAGTTGTAGTAAAGTGTCTCATATGTCAACAGAGTAAGGTAGAGTACTAGAAGTCTGTAAGGTTGTTGCAGCCTCTACTGATAGCGACACGAAAAAGAGAACAAGTTACCATGAATTTCGCAATGGGTTAAAGAGGACACGGATGAATCACGAGCTATCTGGGTGATAGTCGATAGATTGACTAAGTCTACCCACCTTCTGGCTATGGAAAATCTCCAAATACTCTAAGTGCATAGGCGAAGTGATGTGTAAGAAAGATTGTGGAACATTATATAGCGTTCCAGTGAGCATGGTATCAAATAGGGATTCCCGCTTCACTTTCCACATATGGGAATATTTTTTTCAGGAAGCTATGGGAACTCGACTGAGTGTTAGCATAGCTTTTTATCCTCAGACAGATGGTCAGTCAGAGGGGATTGTACAGGTTCTGGAGGATATGATGAGAGTGTGTGCCATTGATTTTATAAGCTCCTGGGATGATCAGTTGTTACTAATTGAATTCACCAATATTGACTGTTGTCACTTGAGTATCGGGATGGCTTTATATGAGACATGGTATAGATTTAGGGGTTGTTCCTCGACTTGGATAAGAAGAAGTGGGTGACAGATAGAGAATTACCCTCGAATTGGTAAGATAAACCTCTAAGGATGTTTAGTTAATTTGTGAGAGATTAAAAACACTTCAGAGCAGACAGAAAAGCTATGCTGACAAGAGATAGAATGTGTAGCCCTCCACTAGAACTTGGCCTGACCTCTCAGTATATAACTGGCCATGGTCACTCTCTCTGTGTCTGTGCATCGAAGATACTGGAATACTGTCTCAAGGTCTGATAACCATTCCTTAGCCTTAATCGGATCTTTCATATTTGTATACTTCGGGGGATTCATTCTTAGAAAGTCTCGCAAGCTCTGTGTACCTCTATCATCTCTAGGCTGTGGGACTACAGGTTGAGGAACTAGGGCTAGCAGAGTGACTTGTGGTGTAGGAGGTGGGGGAGTAGGTGCAAGCATAGTAGTAGCACCGGTGCTAGAGGTATTTGGCCCAAATTGTTAGGCGAACATAGCTGTGAGTGCATTCAGCCCTTCTCTCATGCTGTGCATGCCTTGTTCAAGCATTGACATTTGATTATTTAGGCTCTCAAGATGAGGGGGAGATGGCGGAGTGGGCTGTGCCTATCTCCGTGGACGGCCTCGCCTACCGCTCATGGTTTAGTGATCGATTACCTGCTTGTAACCAAAGTTTTAGTCATAACTTTAACAAATATACTTACTTTATAACCAAACAAGCTGTAAGACCCACACTTTTGTATTATATTCCTTATGACTCCTTTGTGTAAACATTTGATTATGTTAGTTGAATCATAAGAAGAGTATTTACTCTAACGAAAATACAAACGAAGTGAATAAATGTATATAATTTATGAAAAGGCCAAATAAGGATATAAGGACCACAAGCTAAACTGAAGGGATACCAACTATTCTGACTAAAGATAAGGATTTAAAACATGAAAACAAGGGTAGTTCAAGAAGGGAAGTTAGTTTGGTTTGGTCCCAAATATGTTGAAGTAGTGGAAAACGCCAAAAGGGACATAAACAAGCTCAAAATGGTCCGTTTGAGGTGTTTTTTTGACACATTTACCTCCTGGAAGCGACCAAAACGCAGAGATGAGTGTGTAAACCATGAGAATCTAGACTTTTAAATTTTTGAACAAATGTCAAACGTGGACAATGGTCAAGGAAAGTCAAAGTTAGCTAAGAAATGTTGACTTTGACCAAAAGAGTTAACCATGGTTAAAATTTAACCCAACCAAGGTTAAAAAGTGAGGAAGAATTATTTTTGGCTAAAACACTCAATCTCTAACTTCTTAAGTAGGAAAAATTTATTTAATCAAATTTTGAATTAAATTAATGGATAGCAATTGATGGGCCAACTAATGGAATTTTCAAAGCCCATTAAAGTTAATCGAGCATGGGATGAAATTGTGCAAGCTATTGGACTGAATTGTTGGGCCATTTTATGAACCTAAAATGAGGCAAATTATAGGCCCAATTACCTATGAAAATCCAGCCCAATAACACCAAGGAAAAGCCCAAAATCTAGAGCCCAATAGGAAAGTCCAAAACCTAGCCCAATAGGAAATGTTAAAGCCCAAAACCCATTACCCAAGCCCAAAACCGTTAAGCCCACTTCATGGGCTGAAATTTTAAGACCAAATTAACATTTAAATCAAGCCTTAAAGGCTAAGGTAATTGGCACTTCATCATCCTCACCAAACCGAGAGCTATCACCATTAAAGCTTAAGTTTTCAAGCTTTCTCACACTAGAAATCACTATCCTAAAGGTATATTTAGAACAAGTGAACTTCATGAAAGTTGTTCCAAATTGAGAGAGGAATAACATATCTTAGAATCAGTCATCAAGGAGTCATATTAAGCAACCCAAAATCCTTGGAAGTTTTGGCCAAAGTAAGAACACCAAGCTAGGTGAGTTTTCAAGCTTCCAACTTCTAGTACGTTTATCTAGGGATTATTCTAAGTTGATTGGTATATGTTTTATGGATCAAAACACACAGAATCACCATGAACAAGTGATGACCAAAAATGGGTATTTGTGTTTTGTCACGACCCACTTTTCACTAAAAACCACTACAAATTTTTTATTTTTCATTCATTATTTAATTCTTACCTTCCTCTTCTCGTGACCATCCTACCAACAGTTGGACTGTGATTCGGTGTTTGTCCCCTTACACTATTTACCATTCCATTTCCATTTCCATATCACATTTACATGTCAGGATTTACTATTCTTTGACTTTAACTAAATAAAATCATGAATGTATTTACATAACCTTACATCCCCGATATCATACCCATGTACAGCACAGTGTATTTATATGTTCAGATATAAAAACTACATAAGAGTGTATACCTTTTTCCTTGATATGAAACAACGGATAACAGGAATGCAAGACCACTGCCGCTCTCGTTCTACTGAAAGTACTCTGTAGAGGGGGAAAATGAAAGGGTGAGTAACCACACGCTCAGTAAGATAATTATGCAAGCAAGTTGATAACTACACTATCTATATGAACATAATGCCATGCCTTAAAATCATTCTTTCTCAATATCATGTCGAAAACCCGAGCTCATGCAGACACCTATGCAACATACATGTGGAAATCATGCTCGAAATCGTAAACACAGGCATTTCATATAAAACATTTCATTTCATGAATTTATAGTTAAAAGCAAGGAAAACACATCATGCGAATTCATTTCAATCACATCATGTAAAAACATGGTCACTTCAGTTCAATTCAAACCAACTCACAAATCTATCAAGACTCAACCCCTCCCTTGGGCTATCCTAATCCACTTGAAACCATTTTAATCATGTAATTATATAAATCAGGTAACATGCAAGACTAGGCAGGAAATCATGGTAACTGTACAAGACTATAGCCATATCCGAGTGATCCTAGGCTACACAGTACCTAGTGTGTGGGGCATCACATATCTGCTTTCTCACGGGAGGTGGGTCACGTCCTACTCGCTAGTCCATAGCAGATCATACCTCGTCAGAAGATGATATATCATATATCATTGCACAATACAACATACTCCATGCTAAATGCACGGTATGACGTACTTCGTGGACCCATATCATCTCAACAACTCATGCCACGTCTTAAAATGCATGTGCGAGCCTATTTAATCGGTGTGACACAAAGTCTACCTGAAGCTCCCAGCACGGCTCCAAGCATGTCATAAAAATCACATGCAAGCAAGGTCCAGCACGACTGTAAATATCTCATGAAAATCTAGTGTGAGCAATGCTCGAGCACTGTCATGGAAACCATTGAAAAATCTAGTGCGAACTAAGCTCTAGCACTATGCTATGCATAAATTCATGGAAAAACGGGGTGTGAGCTAGGCTACAGCCCTCATGCATGTGTAAATCGTGTCAAATCCCGTGCGAGCAAAGCTCCAGCATGACACTGTGTATAAAACATGGGAAAAATCTAGTGCGAGCGAGGCTCCAGCACTGGTCATGCATAATTATGAAAATCCTGTGCGAGCAAAGCTCCAGCGCAATGTCATGTATAAATCATGTAAAATATAGTTCGAGCAAGGCTCCAACACCATGTCATGCATGTATTGTAAAATATAGTGCGAGCGAAGCTCCAGCACTAATACATGTACAATCAAACCAATTCCCGTGCGAGCAAAGCTCCAGCATGGTTTTGTTTTCACATAAATCTGATACGTGGCTTACTTTCAGTGAAATGCTTTAGAATCAAAGCTCAGCACATAAACGTGTTATTTAATGCAATTCATGCAAACACTAGCCAACCTATCCGTATACTTGCTAAAAAGCATGATTTCATAGTGAAAACACTCAAAACATGCAGTTTATGCCTGTTCCAATCCTATTCCAACTTTTTTTGAAATTTCCTTTAGTAGGGGTAAAATAGTAATTTTCCCATACCAGGTCCTTACGAAAATTTTTTCATTTTTGAAATCCTCATAAAATTTAAATACTTGAGAATTTTCCCAAAACTACGTATAGCTACCTCTAGCTACTTACAAAATTCTCTTACCTCAAATCATTCTGATCACTATGCCTTTTCCATCGCTATCGATTACCCGGTCCATTTAGCTCCCAGTATGTTCTCCGAAGCTGTAGGTAATCATTTATTGGGTGAAATACAATACATTTTACTCGTATTTCACTTTTACTAGGCTTAATTTACAGCTGTTGGCTCTACCGAGAGGTGGGTGAATCGGTTTTCTAATGTTAATGAAAAATTTTAACTTAATTCAGATTTAATCAACAAATGATAAATGAACAATATAATAAAATGAATCAAATTAAAGCCAGATAGGGATGAGAGAAACAAACACAATCGTTTATAGAGGTTCAGCCAATCTCTTGCCTACATCCTCTCTCCTTGACCTTCTTGTCAAGTGCTTTCTTTCTCACTTTCAACAGAAGTTACAACGTTCCTTTTTCAGGTTAAGGAATAACCTCTCTACCATTTCAAATACAAAGAAGTATTCACCCTTTTACAATGTTTATCTCACTGAGGAACAATTCTCTTCTCTCTTAAGGTAAGGATGAATACTATATCAAGCTTTTAATGTGGGTAGGATAATTACAGCTTTTGCACTTAAGCTTATACAACAAACTCAATAAATGAGGAATGAAGACACAAGGAATGAAAGAATTAAACTCTTGAGAATGTAAGAAATGTGCAGTAATAGTGTCTCAGTTCTCATTGTCTTCAATGCTTGGTTAAATACTGTTGGTAGTTGGAGCATTAAATGCTGTTTTTCCCTTTGAGATTTTTGCAGAACTAGCCGTTGGGTACCTCTAGTGGGATGCAGATCGATCTTCCATCTTGACCAGATCGATCTCTTAGTTATAAATCCTGTAAGATCAAAGCAAAATAACACAAGGAGATCGATCTCATATATGAGCAGATCGATCTTATAATTTGAAAATGTTAGGGGAGATCGATCTGTCGAATAGGCAGATCGATCTTCCAATCTCTCTGTTTAAGGCAAGATCGATCTAGAGATCGATCTGTCATGTATTCTCGTAGTGGGGAGATCGATCTCTCATTAACCCAGATCGATCTCCTTAGCTCTCCGACTTTGAGGAGATCGATCTCTTCCTATACCAGATCGATCTCATGAGTTCTCTGTTTGAGTATAGATCGATCTTATAGATCGATCTACTGTCTTTACTTTAGGGGAGATCGATCTCATCCTAGATCAGATCGATCTCCTCAACTCTAGTTTTAGGCAGATCGATCTCATAACCCTTATAGATCGATCTCAATCTTCCTAAATACCTTTGTACAGGTTCAAGGCTTAGCAGATCGATCTCATGTCTTCATGAGATCGATCTCTCATCCAATAAAACCCAGGAGATCGATCTCTCATAACCCAGATCGATCTCTCATCTACAGAAACTCAAGTTCTGGTACTAATAACCTCTAAACATGTTTTTATATCATCTTTATATTATTGAATTTACTTGTTTTGTCATTTCAAAATATATTATCACAACAATCTCCCCCTTTTTGATATGACAAAGCCTATTCAATCAGCATGTTTAGTTAATTTGCACAAGCTCCCCCTTTTTATAAGCTCCCCCTTTCTTTTAGCTTTTGACCTCATGACTTTCTTAACTCCCCCTCATTTTAATCATTCCTTTAAACCTTTAGACATGTTTCTTAAAGCCATTTTCACATCTTTTAATTAACCCACATGTTCGCTTTTCTTCTCCCCCTTTTTGTCATATCAATGACGCTAAAGGTTAAGGAAACATTCCAACTGTAAACACATTGTGCATTTCAAAATAGTAAATCATTTGAGCATATGGCAACAATAACTGATATATCAGTTCATTCAAGCAAATGCAGCATCAATAACAACAAGAAGTACACATGAAAAACTAACTAATCGTATCCTAATATGCATATCCTACGGTGGAGGGACTCGATCCATAAGATCCTCAATGTGAGTGCGAGCGACCTAAAGCTCATCATACATCGCCTCCTAAGTAGCATGAAGATTTGCAAAGCCTTCATCGACTTTGCGGTTCAGCTCCACGAACAGCCGCTGCTGGGTTGCATGAAGGTTTGCAAAACCCTCATCGATCTTCTGATTGAGCTCACTTATCATTGTCACTATGGACTCCATGCCAGTAGGTGAGGGAACCGGTGCAGTGGGTGGAGGAGTCGAGGACGATGGACCCGCAGTCGGTGCAGCAGGTGGATCTATAGGCTCATCGGAGGGATCTTGCTCCATAGCTACTGCAGATTACTATTCCCACTTCTTCTTCCAGTTGCCCCGAAAGTCCTTGTAGTAGCCCATGTGGTGGAGTGTCCCGATGTTGAGGACGCTCTTTGGAGAAGGCACTTCACACGTTTTGTAACTGCTGTCAACTCCAAGTCGTTGGAGAAAATACGCCAATGGTTGCAAAAACACTATCGTTGTGGCTTAGCCGCAGACAATCTTCAATCAGTCTTGATAGATAAAGTGAACAAGGTTGGGTTTTTGACTGGTGGAGTGAATGTGATAGATCCAAAAGCGATCTAATCTCCTAACGGTGGAATGATGGGTACCGAAAGGACGAAGGTTCCATGAAATAATGAGGTGGAGTAATCGTGGGTGCATTGGGAGGTCACTGGTCTTATCCCCGGGAAGGTCAAACTCCAAGGGGACTTCCTCATCTTCATTTGTCAAGCCTTCATTGCTTATGTGAAAAGCTTTGGCTAAGACTTCAGGGTCTATGGCAATTGACTTACCCATGACATAGGTTATGAACCCTAGAATTTTGCAGGTATCAGTGGGGTCATAGGTGAGTTCGGCATTGGAAAAGAATGCCCTGATGATATTTAGGGGTATGGGAGTGTTTATTTTAAGAAACGGAATCCAACCAAATTCTTCAAATTTGGTAAGATAGGGAAAGTCAATTCGATTTAGGAAGGAAAAATCGAGAGTTCGCCAATGTTTAATTGGCATGGTAGAAAAATATTCTTCATCTCGCTTCCTTTTCGTAGGTGTTTTAAAACACCTGTTGAAGGTAGCGACGGAAGAGGAAGGGATGGTTTGAGACGACGATCCTTGTTCTACACTAGATCGAGGAGGTTTTTGGCCTGCTCTCTTAAGTCTAGGCATGGTTCTAGACACAAGAATTACTCTAACACTGGTTTACAAACAAAAATCAATGGAACAGTAACTAGATTTGCCCTAGAGAGAAATTGAGCACTTATCTAAGAATTTTGTGAAAAAAAAAATTTGCAATGTAGGTTACTAGAACAAGAATCGAAGAGAAGATATGACAGAACTCTTACCGAAGATCAATCTGGAGGGAGAATCGGGGGATGAGGTGCGACAGGAGGTTAGGGATTTGGATTTTGGAATTTTGAAATTTTGGGGATTTTTTGCCAGTTTTTATAGTTCAGGGCACAGGAGATCGATCTGTCGAGTCGACAGATCGATCTGTCATTTCTAGAGGCTCAAAGAGATCGATCTGTGGTTTCATAAGATCGATCTTCAAAATACAGAATCTTAAGGAGATCGATCTGTCGTATGCACAGATCGATCTGCTGTTTGACAGAGGCTTAGGGAGATCGATCTGCCAAATGCATAGATCGATCTTCAGAATACAGAGGCTTGAAGAGATCGATCTGTCGTATGCACAGATCGATCTGCTGTTTAACAGAGCCTTAAGGAGATCGATCTTATGGATAGAAGATCGATCTGCTTAGCTTAACCTTAATGCTTTAGGCTTATTTGAAGTATGGAGATCGATCTATATTGAAAGGAGATCGATCTCTCATACTCTTTGCCCAGAAAAATCATTGAAAAACACTTTTAAGACCAATTTGAAATCAAGATTTTGAAGCACAAACATCTTAGGGAACATTCATGAGCCCTAATTCACCTATAAGAGCACAAAACCTATCTCTATCAAGAGGTTTGGTGAATATATCAGCTATTTGATGTAAAGTGTCAATATACTCTAGAATTATATCCCCCTTTTGCACATGGTCTCTAAGGAAATGATGCCTAATCTCAATGTGCTTAGTTCTAGAGTATTTAATAGGATTTTTAGATAGGTTGATAGCACTGGTATTGTCACATTTAATCGAGACTTGTTTCATGTCAATACCATAGTCTTTCATTTGTTGTTTAATCCACAACACTTGAGCACTACAACTACCTGCTGCTATGTATTCAGCTTCAGTTGTGGACTGAGCCACACTGTTTTGTTTCTTAGAGAACTAAGAGATTAATCTATTTCCTAAGAATTGGCAAGTACCTGAAGTACTTTTCCTATCAATTTGCATCCCCCAAAGTCTGCATCTGAAAATGCATGAAGTGTAAAGGTGGAGTCCTTGGGGTACCAAAGTCCTAGAGAGGGAGTGTCCTTAAGGTATCTAAAGATCCTTTTAGTTGCTAATAAGTGTGATTCCCTAGGATAGGATTGAAATCTAGCACAAAGGCATACACTAAATAAAATATCTGGTCTACTTGCAGTTAAATAGAGCAATGAGCCAATCATAGACCTATAGAGTTTAGTGTCTACACACTTACCACTTTCATCTTTATCAAGCTTGATGTTGGTGCCCATTGGAGTTGCTTGAGGTTTGCTATTGTCCATTTCAAATCGCTTGAGCAAGTCCTTAGTATATTTTGCTTGATTGATGAAGGTTCCATCTTTTGTTTGCTTCACTTGAAGTCCCAAGAAGAAAGTGAGTTCTCCCATCATGCTCATTTCAAATTCACCTTGCATGATCTTAGCAAACTCTTGGTATAAAGATTCATTAGTTGATCCAAAGATAATATCATCTACATACACTTGTACAACTAGTAAATCCTTATTTTTATTTTTGATGAATAAAGTGGTATCCACTTTTCCTCTTGAAAATCCCTTTTCTATTAAGAATTTTAACAACCTTTCATACCAAGCTCTAGGAGCTTGTTTCAAACCATAGAGTGCCTTAGATAGTTTGAAAACATGTTCAAGAAATTCATGATTTTCAAAGCTGGGAGATTGCTCAACATAGACTTCTTCATTAATGAAACCATTTAAGAATGCACTCTTTACATCCATTTGATATAATTTGAAGTTTTTATAACATGCAAAGGCAAGTAACATTCTTATTGCCTCTAGTCTAGCTACTGGTGCATAGGTTTCATCATAGTTTATACATTCTTCTTGTCTATAGCCTTGTGCAACTAACCTAGCCTTGTTTCTTATGATCACACTATTTTCATCCATCTTGTTCTTGAATATCCATTTAGTTCCAATTATAGAGTGATCACTAGGCCTAGGAACTAGTTTCCATACTTTGCTTCTCTCAAATTGATTTAATTCTTCTTGCATTGCTAGGAACCAATTATTATCATCTAAGGCTTCATTGATATTTCTAGGTTCTATTTGAGATACAAAGGCTATATATTGACACATATTCCTTAGAGATGATCTAGTTCTAACTCCAAGAGTTAGATCTCCTACTATTTCACAATCCTTTACATCTCCTAACTCTCTTGGTGCTCTAGATTCTCTCTCTAATATCTCTATTTCTTCTTCATCTTCTTTATTCAAATCAAGTTTTTCTAATAAATCATCTTCTAAGTTTGGAATTTCCTCCAAGTTTTCATCAAATATTCTAACATCCTCATCATTGGTTGAATCTTTAGATACATCATTTGATTCATCAAATATTACATGAATTGATTCTTCAACCATCAATGTTCTTTTGTTATAGACTCTATAAGCTTTTGAATTTAAAGAGTACCCTAGAAAGTTTCCCTCATCACTCTTGGCATCAAATTTTCCTAAGTTATCTTCTCATTATTTAAGACAAAACATTTGCAGCCAAAAGGATGAAAGTAACTAATGTTAGGCTTCTTACCTTTGTAAAGCTCATAAGGAGTTTTCTTTAGCATGAGTCTAATCATAGCTCTATTAATTATATAGCAAGATGTGTTTATAGCTTCAGCCCAAAAATACTTTGGTAAATTATTCTCACACAACATGGTTCTAGCTATTTCTTCCAATGTTCTATTTCTTCTCTCAACTACACCATTTTGTTGTGGTGTCCTAGGGGCTGAAAAATTATGGCTAATTCCTTGATCATTGCAATACTCATCAAATCCTATATTTTCAAATTCCTTTCCATGATCACTTCTAATACTAGTTATTGTGTATCCCTTTTCATTTTGAGTCACTTTTGTATAGGTTATGAATTTTTCTAAGGCTTCATTTTTTACTCTAAAAAAGAACACCCAAGTGAACCTAGTGTAATCATCAACTATTACAAATCTATAGTGTTTCCCACCAAGGCTTGTTGTCCTAGTTGGTCCAAATAAATCTAGGTAGAGTAATTGAAGAGGCCTAGAGGTGGATACACTATTCTTAGGCTTAAATGTTGTCCTTTTATGTTTTCCTTTAACACACGCTTCACATATTTTTTCATAATCAAAGGTCATCTTAGGCAATCCTATAACTAGATCCTTTCTAGCTAACTTAGAAAGTACATGCATGCTAGTATGACCTAGTCTTCTATGCCATAACCAAGATTCTTTTTCTTTGTCTACCATTAGACATATGTTTTCATTCTTAAGTTCATTAAGATAGACAATGTATATATTACCTTGTCTATGGCCTAAGAAAAGAACTCTATTTGACTTAGGATCTATAACATGACATTTCATACAATCAAAAGTTACTTTGTAACCTTTGTCACAAAGTTGACTTATGCTTAGTAAGTTATGCTTTAGGCCCCTAACTAACAATACTTTTTCTAAAGAAAAGTAGTCATTAGCTATTGAGCCACTCCCTTCAACTTGGCCTTTGGAGTTGTCCCCAAATGTGACTTCTCCACCAACCTTTGATTTAAATGAATTGAAGTGGCTTCTATCACCCGTCATGTGCCTTGAGCATCCACTATCTAAGTACCAAGCTTCCTTTATCTTAGCTTTGTGGCACTGCTCAATCACCTACAAAAAGATTCAAACTCAAGTCTTAGGTACCCAAATTCTCTTGGGTCCTTTGAGGTTAGTGAATGCAATTCTTGATCCCTTTGGGATCCATTTTGCTAATGCATTAACATCCTTTGAGTTAATTACTTCTTTTGGAACCCATATCCTTTTTACTATTTTTCCTTTAAGAGTGGTCATCTTCATATTGTAATTATGTGATGCATGTCCCTTTCTATCACAATATGAGCAAATAATTGAAGGTTTATGCAAACGCTTTCTAGCAATGAAGCTCTTGAGATGAGTCTCTCTACTTTCTCCATTATATCCTAACCCATTTTTATCAAAGAATGCCCTTTGGGTTTCTAGCATGTTATCTAACTTTTGTTGCCCCATATAAAATCTATTAAAGGAATTATGTAAATTACTATTCTTTTCTTTTATATCATAAATTTCAAGATTAGTAATTTCTAGTTTCTTTTCACATTCTAATTTGTCCTCTAGAATTAACTCATTTTCTTTCTTCAATTTAGATATTATCTTCTATATTTCATACTCATGCATTCATATTCCAATGCAAGATCATCAAATGCATCTTGCAATTCATCAAAAGAATATTCATTGAGGTTTGAAGTTACCTTTTCATCCTAAATAGCCATGAAGCACAAGTTGACAATGTCCTCATTTGAGTCATCATCGGAGCAGTCACTGTCGCTCCATGTAGCTACCATTGCCTCTTTTTGTGAAACCTATCATTGGACCTTTTAAGAAGAGGGCAGTTAAACTTTATGTGTCCTGATTTTTTACATTCATAACACACAATTGTATCTTTTCTACCTACCTCTTCTTGATCTCTCTTGTGGTTTCTCTTATTACTACCACTAGCTCTCATTCTCATGAATTTGTTAAATCTTTTGGCAAACATTGCCATCTCAAGATCCTCTTCACTACCACTCTCATTCTTAATCTCCTCTTAAGCAGTAGATTTTAGAGTAACTCCCACTTTCTTGGATGGCTCTTCATTTCTTCTCAACTTCATCTCATAAGTGAGTAGTGATCCTATTAATTCATCTAAAGACAATGTGTGAGGATCCTTAGATTCCTCAATTGCAGTTACTTTAGCTTCCCATGATTTAGGTAAGCTATTTAATATTTTCTTGACCATTTCAATATTAGAGTATATTTTTCCTAAGGACTTTAATCCATTAATTACATCAGTGAATCTAGTGAACATATCACTAATTGATTCTCCTTCTTTCATCCTAAATAGCTCATAGTCATGTGTGAGCATTCCTACCTTAGTCTCCTTTACTTGGGTTGTACCCTCATGAGTTATTACCAATTTGTCCCAAATTTGTTTGGCATTGTCACATCCGGAGACTCTATTGTATTCATTTAGCCCTAAAGCACAAAAGATAATGTGCATGGCCTTAGCATTTAGTTGGGCACATTTAACATCATTTGAGTCCCATTCTTCTTCTTCCTTAGGGATATCTCTTCCCTCTATTCTTTTTGTGGGGATTTGAGGTCCTTTAGTTATAATCCTCCACACCTCATAATCATTTGCTTGAATGAATAACATTATCCTAGTCTTTCAATAGGCATAATGTTCCCCATTGAATATAGGAGGCCTAACCGTAGAATACCCCTCTCCTACCAAACTAGTTGCGACATTGTTGTGAGCCATTTGATCATTTCTAACTCTTAGGAAGTTGTTCCTATGTGATTAAAGAGTCCTAGCTCTGATACCAATTGTTGGCTCTACCGAGAGGGGGGTGAATCGATTTTCTAATGTTAATGAAAAATTTTAACTTAATTCAGATTTAATCAACAAATGATAAATGAACAATATAATAAAATGAATCAAATTAAAGCCAGATAGGGAAAAGAGAAACAAACACAATCGTTTATAGAGGTTCGGCCAATCTCTTGCCTACGTCCTCTCTCCTTGACCTTCTTGTCAAGTGCTTTCTTTCTCACTTTCAACAGAAGTTACAACGTTCCTTTTTCAGGTTAAGGAATAACCTTTCTACCCTTTCAAATACAAAGAAGTATTCACCCTTTTACAATGTTTATCTCACTGAGGAACAATCCTCTTCTCTCTTGGGGTAAGGATGAATACTATATCAAGCTTTTAATGTGGGTAGGACAATTACAGCTTTTGCACTTAAGCTTATACAACAAACTCAATAAATGAGGAATGAAGACACAAGGAATGAAAGAATTAAACTCTTGAGAATGTAAGAAATGTGCAGCAATAGTGTCTCAGTTCTCATTGTCTTTAATGCTTGGTTAAATACTGAAGGATTGGTAGTTGGAGCATTAAATGCTGTTTTTCCCGTTGAGGTTTTTGCAGAACTAGCCGTTGGGTACCTCCAGTGGGATGCCAGATCGATCTTCCATCTTGACCAGATCGATCTCTTAGTTATAAATCCTGCAAGATCAAAGCAAAATAACAAAAGGAGATCGATCTCATATATGAGCAGATCGATCTTACAATTTGAAAATGTTAGGGGAGATCGATCTGTCGAATAGGCAGATCGATCTTCCAATCTCTCTGTTTGAGGCAAGATCGATCTAGAGATCGATCTGTCATGTATTCTCGTAGTGGGGAGATCGATCTCTCATTAACCCAGATCTATCTCCTTAGCTCTATGACTTTAAGGAGATCTATCTCTTCCTATACCAGATCGATCTCATGAGTTCTCTGTTTGAGTATAGATCGATCTTATAGATCGATCTACTGTCTTTACTTTAGGGAAGATCGATCTCATCCTAGATCAGATCGATCTCCTCAACTCTAGTTTTAGGCAGATCGATCTCATAACCCTTATAGATCGATCTCAATCTTCCTTAATACCTTTGTACAGGTTCAAGGCTTAGCAGATCGATCTCATGTCTTCATGAGATCAATCTCTCATCCAATAAAACCCAGGAGATCGATCTCTCATAACCCAGATCAATCTCTCATCTACAGAAACTCAAGTTCTGGTACTAATAACCTCTAAACATGTTTTTATATCATCTTTATATTATTAAATTTACTTGTTTTGTCATTTCAAAATATATTATCACAACAACAGCATTGGGCTCGATTGTACCTTAATGGGCCTTAATCAGTCTTAAGCCCGTTTTTCACTTACTATTCCCTTCATCAAGGCCTATTGGGCTCATTGGGCCCATCAACACTTATTGGGCCTCAGTTTAGGCTCTTTGGACAGCTCATACAATTATTTATGACAATCGATTTCCAATTCCAAAACATAATTCATTTTATACGAAAATAAATTCGTAACTTATGCAATGAATTTCTAACATGCATAACTATGCAAATTGTCATAAATGAGATTTACTTACTCGAGATTCTATTATAGCATGCAAATCGAGGCTGACCCAAACTCTCGTTTGTCATCAATTGTCGCGCTATACGTTTGTATAATTAAATTGAGTCAATTTCAGTCAATTATAATTTTAAATAAATTTCTCAATAATTAAATCGGTCAATATTGACCACTTACTGGCTTACCCTTAACGTAATTGCATCACCGAATTTTTCTCCCCATTTTTCCTCTTTTTCTATTCATTTTTTTCTTTCTAACTGAACCGGTTCGAATGGTTCAGTCTAGTTCAATCACCCTCGTCGCCGTTCGGAGCTCCACCGGTCGGTTCTTCGTTGGATTCCACTTTTGGAAAATTTGTGGGACCTCGTGATGCTTGGATCTTGTGGTAACCCAGCCTCAGTTGGCTGAAAAATGGCCGGTTTGACCCTTTCTCTCTTCGACGCCACTGTCGATTTCTCTCCTTCGCCGTTGCTGGTGCTGCCAACCGTTTCACTGGCCGATTTAACCACCAATCGGTCCGTCTTCGCCTAGGGAACGTTTGGTTGGCGGTGGTTCTGGCCAGATTGACGTCAATGCCGACGAATCCTCTTTTCCCTCTTTCAATTTCTCCCTCGGCGTTTTTTCCATTTTCGACGATAGGGGCGAGCGTGACGGCTAGTGGAGGCTCCCTCGGTGTTGGTCTTGTTTCACCAGTCCTCTATCTCCCCCCCCCCCCCGGTTGTTGCCATCATTCGCTGAGAACCAAGGAATCGGTTCGTCCAACCCCTATTTCTGTTTGGGCCGCGCGACCTGTTCACGCTATCCAGTTTTCTTTTTTTTTATTAATATTATTTTTATATAATATATTATAATATAATATAATATAATATAATATATAACAAATATCTTCACCCAAATATCCTAAATATATATTTAAATCAATTAAACATGAATATATTTATCTTATTTTTCCCAAGGTATTTTTCACATATTTTTGGGATAATTTCTCGAGGTGAACATTCGAGTAATCGCAATATATTCCTATCTTGATCAATTGGACTTGAAAATTAATTATTTCTTTTTTATTGATCAAGATTTCCTAAATCCATGTTTAAAGTAACGATTTCTTAAGGAATTTACATTGAATTTCGAGTCTTACATGTTTTGATGTGTAAGCATGTGAATTTAAGGCATGGATAGGTTGGTAAGCATGTATACATAATCATGGCATGCTTAGTTTCATTCAATTTGATGAATTGGTTAGTGAATTAAGGTTGGCATCAAAGGTGTTTGTTAAAATGCCTTAATGAACAAAAACTAAAGGCTTAAGCATGTATAGTAAGTGTTTGATAAAATGACTAAGTGAATGGCTAGCCAAAATGGCATGATGGCGTGATGGTTGGAGTGGCTCTCGACCAGGGTGATGTGCATGGCTTTCAGCCACCATACCATGACCGAGAGGTGTAATAGGCTAAGCCAAGTGGTTTCGGCCCAATAAAGTTAACTGGCCTCGAACAAAGCCCAATAAGTGTTAATGGGCCCAATGAACCCAAGAGGTCTAGATGAAATGAATAGTAAGGTGAAAATGGGCTTAAGACCGAGTAAAGCCCACTAAGATGTAATTAGGCCCAATAAGAGTAAATGGGTCTAATGCTTTAAATTAAGCCTAGTGAAAGTAAAATACAATTGAATATATTGTAATTAACCTTATAAATGGTTATATACAGCTCCAGAGATTATATTGAGAGCGAATCAGGCTGGGAGATTTTACAACGTTGGATAAGGAAGACCATTCCACGCGATTTGAGGTAAGGGAATTTTGTGAGTAGTTAGAGGTAGCTATGCGTATTTTCAGAGTCATTAACAGTCACTTAAAAAATTTGAGGTTTCTAAAAAGAGAATAAAATTTATGAAGACCTGGTATGGGTAAATTATGATTTTACCCTTATTATGGGTAAAATTTTAAAAGTTGAGAAAAGTCACGAAAATCATGTTTTCAATTGTTTTTACTATTGTTTAGTAGAAGCATAGATAGATTTGCGTGTGTTTTCATGATTTACACAAAATAACACATCATGGTGTTGATTATGATTATTAAAATAATCTCTTTGAAATGAGCCACCTATCGGGTTTATGTGGAAACAAACAATGCTGGAGCCTTGCTCGCACTGGATTTTATATGATTTGTACATGACATAGTGCTGGAGCCTCGCTCACACTAGATTTTTCATGATTTGTACATGACATAGTGCTGGAGCCTTGCTCGCACTAGATTTTATATGATTTGTGCATGAAATTGTGCTAAAGTTTTTCTCGTACGTACTAGCTTTGAAAAGAGTAATATAAATTAGACATGTTGGATGCCTTGCTTAGACTATGTGTCACACGGATGAGATGCTTGCACGCGCATTTTGAGACATGGCATTGACTATCGACTTGAGATAGGGTCTATGGAGTACGTTGTACCGTGTATGGGATAGGAGTACGTTGTACTCTGACTATTTGGAGTTGAGGAGATATTCAGAGTTTAGGAGAAGTAGGCTGGTGAGTAGGATTTGACCCACCTCTCGTTGTAGTGTGATGCCCTACACACTAGGTACCGTGTAGCCTGGGATCACAGTATGGGATATGGCCATAGTCCTCGATATTATCACAGTATTCACCTAGTCTCACATGATTATGTCACATGGTTTTATATGAACTAGGGTAGACTGGAGGGATGGGTCGAGTCTCGATAAATGATTTTATGACTTTACATAAAAGTGAATGTTTATGGATCAGGGTAGACTCGAGGGATGGGTTGAATCTTGATAGATGTGTTTTTACATGATGAAATGCCATATTTTACATGATTGAAAGGAAATGGCATGATATATTTTATAAGCTTCATATGAAAATGCATAAAATGCAATGTTTTGCAAGAAATGCATGTATTTATGAATAAGGCATGATTTTCGTATATACTAGTGAATATATATGCATTGAATAAGTTTATACCAAGATTCATGCTTCAGATGTGAAATGAAAAATGAGTATTTTAAGGCATGGCATTATGAATATGTAGATAGTGTAGCTATCTACTTGCTTACCTAATTGCCTTACTGAGCTAGTTGAGCTCACCCTTTCATTTTTTCCTCTCTACAGAGTATTTATAGTAGCTAGAGGGTGGCTGAGGGCTTGCATTCCTATAGTCTGCTGTCTCCCATCGATCGAAAGGTATACACATTCGTAAAATTTTATATCTGAACATGTAACAGCACAGTAATATATCTGATGTAATTTTAGGGAATGTAAATAGATGTTAATATATGTAAATACAATTTCGAGATATATGCATCATATTTAATTGATATGAACCTCATGGATTGTAATTTTAATTAGAAATGGACGTAAGATAAGGTAAGAAAGATGTGACTAATACCGAATCATAGCCAAACCGATAGTAAAATTGTCACGAAGGGAAAAAGGTAAGGAAAAAAGTAAAAAATTTGTAGTAATTTTAGGTAAAGGAGGTCGTGAAAGAGGTGGTATTAGAGCAGAGTTGGTTTGATATGAGTCGGTGTTAGTGGTTAGGAAAGTTTACATCACCATGTTACTATGCTTTGTTTAGATACAAATGTGTATTTCGAGATGGGATTTGACTAAGCAGTGGTTGTGAATGCAGGAATCGAGTCATTCTAGCTAATGGTAGCCATGGTAGAGGGGTTAAAGTAAGGGCTAGAGGCCGTAAAGGTAGGCTTGAGAACCGAGATGAGTCTTCATCTGATCATGCTTCACAAGGTTTTAGTAAGGGCCAAAGAGTATTGAGGCACACTTTACAAGGATAAAATAGAGCCTGGATACTATGGTTGAGCTATTTGCTCAGGCTATGTAAGGTAGGTAGGGTTCGGATGTACAAACTACTACTGAACAGGCAACTGCTCTTGATACGCCTACACAGCCTGCACTGATGCCACAGACCAAAGATACTCCTACACCCCACCAGTTCAAAATACGTCTTCTCTTATTGCCCCATAACAAGGCAGTAGTGGATTGGGGTATGGTTGAGAGTTAGATAGGTTACGACAGTTTCAGAAGTTCAGACCACCGTCATTTAGTGGAGTAAAGGACCTCGTAGTTGTAGAGGACTGGGTGAACGAGATAGAGAAGTTATACAGGTTCTTTCAATGTACGGCGGCTGAGATGGTTGCTTTTGTTGTGTTCATGTTGAAGGGAATGACAGAACATTGGTGGAACTCCACCAGACCGATACTGAGAGCTCGACATTTTATGATCAGTCGAGAGATCATTTTGGATACCTTTTGAAGGCAGTATGTTCTAGACACAACACATCGGAAGCTGTAAATGGAATTTTTGGGGTTGATCTAGGGGAACCTATCCGTTGATGAGTATGAGATGAGATTCATGTCTCTAGGAAGATACGGCCCTGATACGATGAATAGTGAGACCAAGAAGGTCAGGAGGTTTGTAGATGGGTTGAGATCGACGATACAATCTATACTAGTTCTGTTAGACATCCCATAAGGACGCAGTGTGCATAACACAGTTATGCGAGCAGGACTATGAGCGGAACGCTTCTGAGTTTGGGAAGGTTGACAGAAGTAAAGATAGAGATAGAAAGAGGCCAGTGAGTAATAGAGGTTTCAATTTCAGAGGAGGAAGGAGACTCTTCGGTAAGAGACCTCGGATTGAAGAGATACATGAGATAACTGTTAAGCCTCTTGTGTATCTGGCCATAGCTCCAGCAAGAGGCATTGTGATTGAAGGACAACGACCTACTACTGAGCAGTGTAATAGATGTGGTAGGTATCATGGCAACCGACCTTGTCCGATGGCTACTAGAGTGTATCTTAGATGTGGTAAGCTAGGGCATATCGCGAGGACTTGCCCAAAGTAGATTGAGATTGCCCCACAGAAGAGTTAAGAACTAGAGAGAGCCTCTATTGATACTTCGGTCCCTAAAAGGAGGGCCACTGCCGAAGAGAAGGGAAAGTAGGTTGTTGGTCGAGGGTGAGTACATGCTTTGGACCAGGGCACAGCTGATGCTTTATCGGATGTGATCTAAAGTACCATACTAATCTTTTATCTTGAAGCATTTGTTTTATTTGATCCTGGTGCCACTCATTTATTTGTATCGCCTTCATTTGAATGTAAGTTATCGAAGCGTACATCATTAAGTAGAATGAAGATGATTAATACACCTATGAATAACAGTCAGCTAGTCGAGTAAATGTATAGATACTGCAAGCTAAGAGTAGGGGAAAAGGATATGTTAGTCAATCTCATTTTATTGAATATGAGCAACTTTGATGTAATCCTAGGCATGGATTGGTTAGCTGCAAATCACATTGTTTTAGATTGTTATTCTGTGTCACATGAATGAGATACTCGCACGTGCATTTTGAGATATGGCATTGACTATCGACTTGAGATAGGGTCCATGGAGCACGTTGTACCGTGTATGGGACACGGAGTACGCTGTACCGTGAGTATTTAGAGTTTAAGAGATATTCGAAGTTAAGGAGATGTAGGCTGGCAAGTAGGATTTGACCCACCTCCCATTGCAACGTGATGCCCTGAACACTAGGTACCGTGTAGCCTGGGATCACAGTATGGGATATGGCCATAGTTCTTGATATTATCACAGTAGTCGCCCAATCTCATGTGATTATGTCACATGGTTTTATATGAACTAGGGTAGACCGAAGGGATGGTTCGAGCCCTGATAAATGATTTTATGATTTTACATAAATGTGAATGTTTATGGATCAGGGTAGACTCGAGGGATGGGTTGAGTCACGATAGATGTGTTTTTACATGATGAAATGCTATATTTTACATGATTGAATTAAAATGGCATGATATGTTTTATAAGCTTTATATGAAAATGCATAAAATGCAATGTTTTGCATGAAATGCCTGTATTTATGAATAAGGCATGATTTCCATATATACGAGTGAATATATATATATATATATATATATATATGCATTGCATAAGTTTATACCAAGATTCATGATTCAGATGTGACCCCTCTCTACAGAGCATTTACAGTAGCTAGAGCGCGGCTAAGGGCTTGCATTCCTATTGTTCGTTGCCTCCCATCGATCGAGAAGTATACACATTCGTATAATTTTGTATTTGAACATGTAACAACACAGTAATACATGGGATGTCATATTGGGAAATGTAAATAGATGTTAATATATGTAAATACAATTTCGCGATGTGTACATCACAGTTAATTGATATAAACCTTATGGATTGTAATTTTAATTAGAAATGGACTGTAAGATAAGGTAAGGAAGATGTGACTAACATTGAATCATAATCCAATCGATAGTAGAATTGTCACGAAGGGAAAAAGGTAAGGAAAAAAGCAAAAAATTTGTAGTAATTTTAGGTAAAGGAGGTCATGACAGAAGCATAGGCAATTTGGGATGTAATCTAACTTCAGTAGCCGACACTGGTAGTACTAGACAACTTTTGCTTTGATACCACGTAAACTATAACGCCCCGTAAACGTGGAAATATGGGAAAATTTTAACTTTCTTAATTCTTTATTTAAGTTGCATTTTTATCAGTGTCGATTACTTAACCATTTTATTTTATAAAAATTTCGCTAGCATAACGGCGTATTTCTATCCCTACCTTCCTGCAAGGTTCAAATTACAGTTTGTATTCACAACCAGTTGATTTTAGTTTCTTTTTCTGCTTAGCAATAACTTCATTCTCATTACATCACCTTAATATTTCTGAAATATACTTTATTATACAAACTGTACGTTTAAAACTTTATTTACATTTATACTTACCTAATTTACATCCTAAAAAATTCTTTACAACAACTATCTATACTTTACAGAAAGTCTGGCAAATAAAGTAAAAGTATACCTTACTTGTACTGGAGATAGCCTGGGGAGGGTCGAGTCCACCCGTCCATGACTACTGTACAACAGGTATAGGAAACTGATCACTGAAGGTAGTCTATAAGAGTAAAGGAAATGGGTAAGCTCTTCAAGCCCAGTAAAACATGCATTTAAAGTAGTCTTAGCAGTAAAACATGTACAAGCAAATCGCTGAAATTCAAGCTTAATAAAATAATATATACATGTGTATAAGTCGAAACCTGTTTAATTATGAAAATCAAGTCAATACATATTTGACATCATAACTAGTAACATGTAACTTATAAATCACGTAGCTTATTACTTTTCTTTTATATCATGTAAACTTACATATTGCTAGCATAAATATTACGTAGCTTTACAATTTTCTTTAAAAGTCATACTGAATAATTTCATGGAGACTAGGTAGAGACACATAGTAATAGAAGTCATGTTCGTGTAGACATTTCACGTAGGCAATTCATATAGATAGTTCATGTAGACAAAGTACCTATGGTCATGGTAAGGGGACTGTTGTGACGCTTGGGAAACGCAGAAACTAGGCCAAATTTAAAACTTTTTACTCATCAATTCACAATTAAGGGTACATTCCTGTGCAGTGTCATACATCATCATACTTATCATACCTCAGGATCTCATCATTGGATAGTATATATCATATCATATACCTTACTCAATCTCAAGTTAATTAATCCTAATACATCCCCTACAATGTTTACATCAAGTGTCTATAGTTACAATAATTGTCTGGGTACATGAAAAGTAAATGATACCTCAAAATACCAAATATATGGCCTGGAGCTCAAGTCCTCCACTAGCCACTACTCCGTACGTTACAGGGAAACCCTTTTTCACTTGAAGAAATCTGGGGGGAAAGAAAATAGGGTGAGCTTCTAAATCGCTCAATAAGGGGTAAGAGACTCATTATATAAACCATAATGCACATCACAAAATATTTATTTGTATGTGAAACTCAGTATACTCTTTTGAAAACCATAGCATGAAAGTTCTCAAAACAACATTCTCATATCTCAAAATCATGTGGAAACATGAAGTAAAAAGGCTTAGTATAGAGCAGTAACAAGCATGTGAAAACAATACGATAATTGCTTTCTCAATAAACATGATAAAATCATTGTAATAATAATGCACGTGGCGCAGCCACCAAAAACACGTGGCATAGCCACTGATTTTGATTTGTACGTGGCACAACCACAGATTTAGATTCACACATGGCATAGCCACCAAATATACGTGGCACAGCCACAAAATAGGGTTTCACATGGCACAGCCACCAAATACACGTGGCACAGCCACAGAATAGGGTTTCACGTGGCACAGCCACCAAATACACGTGGTACAGCCACAATATAGGGTTTCACACGGCACAGCCACCAAATACACGTGGCATAACCACAGAATAGGATTTCACGTGGCATAGCT
This sequence comes from Firmiana major, assembly GCA_033439115.1. Lineage (NCBI taxonomy): Eukaryota > Viridiplantae > Streptophyta > Magnoliopsida > Malvales > Malvaceae > Firmiana > Firmiana major. The sequence goes on from CM065904.1 coordinate 64,219,700, forward strand.
ACCAAATACACGTGGCACAGTCACAGAATAGGGTTTCACGTGGCACAACCACCAAATACACATGGCACAGCCATAAAATAGGGTTTCACGCGACACAGCCACCAAATACACGTGGCATAGCCACAGAATAGGGTTTCACGTGGCATAGCCACCAAATACATGTGGCACAGCCACAGAATAGGGTTTCACGTGGCACAACCACCAAATACACATGGCACAGCCATAGAATAGGGTTTCACGTGGCACAGCTAGCAAATACACGTGACACAACCACAGAATAGGGTTTCACGTGGCACAGCCACCAAATACACGTGGCACAACCACCGAATAGGGAATCTCACATTACCAGAACGGAGAAGTATCGGACTCACATGCTACCAGTGCAATGCCCAGTGTGCACTCAAAATTACACACCTAAGTCTTTATCATATAAAACTGGTTTACCTTCATGTAGAACTCATAGTGGTTTTTCTCTCATAAAACTCATTAAAAATCGTTTTGTACTCAACACAAAATATATTAAAATTGAGTCCCAACCAGCAAAACACGCACACATTTCTCAAATCTCAATATTGTCTTAACGTAGAGCCCAATTCATTTCTCACACAAACTCAACGGCTTATAAAGCGGTTTCACACATAACTTATAAACTCATAAAAACATTAGGCTCCAACCGACTATAAAAATTGTGTGCATTCTCATAAAAACATAATACATCAAACATTCTTGTTTTACAAATCGCAAATCATGCTATAATAGTTCACACATCTCATACACAAATGGTTTAGTTTCCCTTACCTCTTTGCACCTCGTATAGTGTAATCGTTTCCCCCTTGTCACGGACTAGTCTCGCATTCCACTCTGGAACTCCCGAGCTGTCCAAACGATGTTAAAACATCAATACTCATCATTGCAGTAACCTAAATTCTCAAAATTGAGCATAATTGCTCATAACACCTCAAATCTCTCAATTCTCGTAACTCTATCACAAACCACAATCTCATTCACAGCATCTCAACGTTCTACATTTCTCATGCCATAGTATCTATGCTAATTCACCACATTTTCTAAATTTTCATTTATAGCTCAAAATTCCCAAAATTACCAAAATTGCTAAATATCATCATCACTCCAACTACATTGTAATTTCATCAATCCTTAATCATTTTTCAGCTATTTCAACACAAGGCCAACAGCTATTATCACTAAAATCATCTCAAATATCAAGATCGAGGCTTAGAAATTACCCAAAACTTGTGAAAAGCTTATCTCTTGCCTCGATTCAATCCGTCTTTCGAATTTCAAGTATATTGTTCTCCCTTTGATGAGGAACAACTTTCCTTCTTGCCATAGCCTCTGATTTGAACGAAAATGGGTGCTTTAGATGAGTGAGAAAGCTAGGGCTTGGGTGAAAATGGGGTTTGGAAGAGGGAGAAAATGAAATTGCAGGAGAAAATAGGGGTTCCTTATATAGACTGAGGGTAGGAGATAGATCTGCATTTGAATTTGGGGACGATCTGGGGTAATTTTATGCCTAGGAGATCGATCTGTCGAGGGGTGAGATCGATCTCTTAATGGCTACATGAGATCGATTTGCTCCTTGAGGAGATCGATCTTGTCCCAAATAGAAACATTTTGAGATCGATCCCTTCACTACAAATTCATAAGGAGATCTATCCTCTACCATTAGAGATCGATCTGCTCCTTAAATTCCTCCTTCCTTGTCAGTTTTAACTCACCAGATCGATCTCTCCTTCTCCCAGATCGATCTGACCTCATAGTTTCATGCTTATGTTAAACACTTAACATATAAATCTCAAAATATAATTCCCATAATCCACTTAGCTCAATAAATTACACTTCAAGTTTTTATTACATCATTAAAATATGTCTAAAATTCTCAGATCTCACATCCTCCCCACCTTAAAAGAATTTGGTCCTCCAAATTCAACTCAACTAGTCAAATAGATGGAGGTATTTCTCCTTCATGAGATTCTCTAATTCCCATGTTGCCTCTTCCATTGAGTGATGTTTCCACAAAAGTTTCACTAATAGGATGCTCTTGGTTTTAAGTACCTTCTCCTTCCTATCGAGAATCCGAACGGATTCCTCAGTGTAGCCCATGTCTTCTTGTATGTCTATCTCGTTATACTCTATGACATGAGAAGGGTCCGAGTGGTACTTCCTCAACATAGACACAAGAAAGACGTTGTGTATTTCTGACATCTGTGCGAGTAAGGCCAATCTGTAGGCTACCTCTCCCACTCTCTCAAGAATCTCGAATGGTCCTACGTATCGAGGACTCAATTTCCCTTACTTCGGTGATATTTTCAAAAATACTGCATCGCCAACATCAAACTCGAGTGGTCGTCTATGCATATCTGCATAGCTTTTCTGTCTACTCTGTGCAGTCTGTAACCTCTCACATATGAATTTCACACTTTGTACAGCTTACTCAACAAGCTCGGGAGCATTTATCTTTCTGTCACCGACTTCTTCGCAAGCTACAGGGGATCTACACCTCCTACCATATAGAGCCTCAAAAGGTGCCATTCCAATACTCGCATGATAGCTGTTATTGTACGCAAACTCTGCTAGGGGCAGGTGATCATCCCATGATCCCTTAAAATCCATCGTGCACGCCCTCAACATATCCTCCAGGGTCTAAATAGTCCTTTCTGACTGACCATCTATCTGAGGATGATAGGCGGTACTAAAACTCAGTCGAGATCCCATGGACTCTTGAAACTGGGTTCAAAATCTGGAAGTAAACCGGGAATCTCTATCAGAAATAATACTCGCTGGAGCCTCATGTAATCTAGCTATCTCGCTAACATACAGCTTAGCTAAGGCATCCATAGTATCTGTGCTCTTGATCGCAAGGAAGTGGGCACTATTGGTCAATCTATCCACTATAACCCATATAGCGTCACTACCTCTTCGGGTCCTCGATAAACCCATATTAAAGTCCCTGGTGACATGCTCCCATTTCCAAGTAGGTACAGGTAACGGCTGTAGTAGTCCTCCAGGCTTTCGATGCTCAGCTTTTACTTGCTGGTATACTAAACATCTGGCCACATACTCTGTCACATCTCGCTTCATACCACTCCACCAATACACTTTTCTCAAATCTCGGTACATCTTAGTACTCCCTGGGTGCATGGTATATCTCGAGCAGTGGGATTCTCTCAGTATCTGTCTCTTTAAGGTATCATCGTCTGATACACAAATTCTCCTCTGAACCTTAATAATCCATCCTCACTGATTGCGAGATCCGACTGCAAAGTCTATTCAGCTTGGCTAATCATATTTATCAACCTCTGATCACTGCATTGCCCAGTTCTAATCTGATCCATGATCTTGGGCTCTATTCGCAAGCTAGCCGAAAATCCAGTCTCTACCTCTTTAACTTTGATCCTAAGCTCAACGAACTGCTCCAGTAAATTCTATTCCTTGATCATCATAGCAGATATCATACTCTTCCTGCCCAAGGCATCAGCAACTACATTCGCCTTCCTCGGATGATATAGAATCTCGTAGTCATAATCCTTAAGGAGTTCCGTCCATCTCCTTTGTCTCATGTTTAACTCTTTCTGATCAAAGAGATATCTCAAACTCTTGTGGTCAGTGAAGATCTGGAATCTTTCCACATATAAGTAGTGTCACCAGATCTTCAAGGTAAATGCCACAGCGGTTAACTCCAGATCATGCGTGGGTAATTTCAATCATGGTCTTTCAATTGTAGCGACCCATAAACGACCACTCTTCCATGCTGCATAAGCACACACCCCAATCCTTGATGAGAAACATCACTATAAATAGAAAATCCTCCTGATCCCTCAGGAATAGTTAACACAGGTGCCGCTGTTAATCTCCTCTTTAACTCCTGAAAACTGAGCTCACACTGATCAGTCTATATGAACGAAATCTCCTTGCGTGTGAGTTTAGTCAAAGGAGCGACAATCCTGGAAAATCCTTCTACAAATCTTCTATAATACCCTACCAAACCAAGGAAGCTTCGTACTTCAGTAATTGTCCTCGGTCTTTCCCAATTAAGCACAGCCTCTATTTTACTTGGATTCACTGATACTCCTTCCTCTAAGACTATATGACCAAAGAAATCTATCCGATTTAGCCAAAACTCACACTTACTAAGCTTTCCATATAATTGTTTATCTCGGAGTATCTGAAGTACTAACCACAAATGCTATGCATGCTCCTCATACGGTCGAGAGTATACCAAGATATCATCAATAAAGATTATCACGAATTTATCTAGATAGTCTCAGAACACCTCGTTCATTAAACTCATAAAGGCTGCAGGGGCGTTCGTGAATCCAAAGGACATCACTAGAAATTCATAATGGCCATACCTTGTCCTGAAGGCCGTCTTCGAAATATCTTCTTCCTTGATCCTCAACTGGTGATAGCTCGATCTCAAATCAATCTTGGAAAAGACTGAAGCCCCTCCAGTTGATCAAGTAGATCATCAATCCTGGGCAATGGGTATTTATTCTTCACTGTGGCTTTATTCAACAACCGGTAGTCTACGCATAATCTGAGACTACCATCCTTCTTCTTAACAAATAAACCTGGTGCTCCCCACGGTGAAACACTGGGTCTAATGAACTCTTGATACAATAACTCCTGTAGTTGTTTCTTCAATTCCTCAAGTTTCACTAATGCCATCATGTATGGAGGTCTAGAGATCGGCTGAGTATCTGGTACCAAATCGATGGTAGCTCTCTCTCTGGTGGCAAACCTGGTAACTCATCTGGGAAAACATCCAGAAATTCACACACCACAGGTATATCATCAATCTTCGGATGTCCCCGATCGTCATCTGAGATGAGTGTTTCATAACCTTCACATGAACAATTATATTTAGGACTCTCAAGCGTAACATCAAAATTTCGTATGTCTATTTACTCAATATTTCAAACGTACATTGTAAAGTTTAGGTAGGGAGAAAGTTACAATCTTAGCGTAGCAATCTAAACTCACTTGATTGGTTGCTAACCAATTTATCCCCAAAATTACATCAAACCCATGCATACTTAATTTTATTAGATCTGCTAACATTACTCTATTTCCCACCTTTATTTCACACCCTCTACAGATTAACTCAGTTCTCTGGGATTCACGCATAGGGGTATTTACATGTAGTATATACTTTAGGGGTTTAAATTTCAAGTTTAATCTACATGCAAAATGCTCTGAAATAAACGAATACGTGAATCCTGAATCAATCAACACATGAGCCTTATGATTATAGACAGAGAGTATACCTCTTATAGTTTCTGCAGAAGTGTCTACGGTCTTCTTATCCAGGGCAAACACACGTCTCTGTGTAACAGGTCTCTTTCTTTTCTCTGCATCAGTGGCCCGTCTCTGGGGATTCACTCTCTGAGCCTGCTATCTAGCGGGCTCCGGAATATGTGGCCTCTGAGGTTGAGGGCAATCCTTCACCATGTGACCTATGTCTCCACATCTAAAACATCCATGGATCGACCCAGTACAACTTCCCTCATGCATTCGGCCATAATTTCTGTAAAACCTTGTCTCAAGCCTGACCTCTTGAGGGGTCTCCCTAATGTTAGGGTAAACTCTGGGTCTCTCTAATCTGCCCTTCTGCACCTCAATCCTTCCACTTCTGAAGGAACCTCCCCAAGCATCTGCTTGGAAAATCGCTGGCTTCTTGCCCTTATCTCTATTCACCGTTCTGATCTCATTCTGGGACTGTACCATTTCAATTCCCCTCTCAATCTCTTGTGCTCATCTCAGAGCATCTCCAAACTTAGTAATACATAGCCCTATCAATCTATCTCTGATGATGGGCTTCAATCCATACATAAATTTCTTAGTACGGAGCTTTTCGTTCTTGAAGGTCTCTAGGTTATATCTCAATAGCGCGGTGAATTAGTTGTCATAGTCATCCACAGACATATCACCCTGTACCAAACTCAAAAACTCAACCTGCTTCTTTCTCTGGGCATCTCGTGGTACATATTGGGTTCTAAAGGCTGTCTGAAACTCTTACCAACCAATCACATCCTGACGGGACATCAAAATGCCTTGGGTAGTACCTCACCAATCTCGAGCTCTCCCTTTCAACATATAGGCACTCATACTGACCCTCTCAGCATCGGGGCACCCTAGATAATCAAATATAATTCTCAACTCTGTCAGCCACTCCTCAGCCTCTGTAGGATCCTTCTTTCCCCTAAATACGGGTGGATTCATCTTTAGAAAATCCTTCAGTCAGACCATACTTCTGTCATCAGGCTGAGTGATGGGGGGCACTAGATCCATCTGTATTGGGGGTACGGGAGGACCTGGTGGTGGTGTAGGAGTAGTACCCGAGGCATTAACTCCAAAGTGTTGAGCAAATGCGTTGCCATCTGCTCAAAATCTTACCTCACATCGATTTTAGTCCGATTAAATCGAGAGTTAGGACTCTCTGGTTGTGGGGCAAGTGGCGGAGGGGACTCTGCCTGCCTCCTCGAACAACCTCGTCGTCCACTCATTCTCTATCTCAACTTGTTTCCTGCGCGTACATATCAAAATCCATTGAAATCTCAATCCTCAAATTCAGTTCATGACCAGACTTATACAAACACTTGGGATGTATTCTATTTCACTTAACCGACACTGACAGTACTAGACACTCTAAGCTCTGATACTAAGAAAACTCTATGATGCCCTGAAAACGCGAGAATATGGCAAATTTAAAACTTTTTACTCATCAATTCACAATTAAGGGTGCATTCCTGTGCAGTGTCATAGATCATCGTACTTATCATACCTCAGGATCTCATCATTAGATAGTATATATCATATCATATAGCTTACTCAATCTTAAGTTAATTAATCCTAATACATCATCTACAATGTTATACATCAAGTGTCTGCAATTGCAATAATTGTCTGGGTACATGAAAAGATAAAAGATACCTCAAAATACAATATATGGCCTAGAGCTCAAGTCCTCCCCTAGCCACTACTCCGTACGTCGTAGGGAAACCCTTTTCACTTGAAGAAATCTGGGGGGAAAGAAAACAGGGTGAGCTTCTAAATCGCTCAGTAAGGGGGTAAGGGAGTCATTATATAAACCATAATGCACATCACAAAATATTTATTTGTATGTGAAACTCAGTATACTCTTTTGAAAACCATAGCATGAAAGTTCTCAAAACAACATTCTCATATCTCAAAATCAGGTGGAAACATGAAGTAAAAAGGCTCAGTAGAGAGCAGTAACAAGCATGTGAAAACAATGCGATAATTGCTTTCTCAATAAACGTGATAAAATCACTGTAATAATAATGCACGTGGCGCAGCCACCAAACACACGTGGCACAGCCACTGATTTTGATTTGTACGTGCCACAGCCACAGATTTAGATTCACGTGTGGCATAGCCACCATATATACGTGGCACAGCCACAAAATAGGGTTTCACGTGGCACAGCCACCAAATACATGTGGCACCGCCACAGAATAGGGTTTCACGTGGCACAGCCACCAAATACTCGTGGCAGCCACAGAATAGGGTTTCACGTGGCACAGCCACCAAATACACGTGGCATAGCCGCAGAATAGGGTTTCACGTGGCACAACCACCAAATTCATGTGACACAGTCACAGAATAGGGTTTCACGTGGTACAACCACCAAATACACGTGGCACAGCTACAAAATAGGGTTTCACGTGGCACAGCCACCAAATACACGTGGCACAGACACATAATAGGGAATCTCACATTACAAGAACGGAGAAGTATTGGACTCACATGCTACTAGAGCAATGCCCGGTGTGTACTCAAAATTACACACCTAAGTCTTTATTATATAAAACTGGTTTGCCTTCACGTAGAACTCATAGTGGTTTTTCTCTCATAAAACTCATTAAATATCGTTTTGTACTCAACACTAAACATATTAAAATCGAGTCCCAACAGGCAAAACACGCACACATTTCTCAAATCTCAATATTACCTTAACATAGAGCCCAATTCATTTCTCACACAAACTCAACGGTTTATAAAGCGGTTTCACACATAGCTTATAAACTCATAAAAACATTGGGCTCCAACCGGCTATAAAAATCGTGTGCATTCTCATCAAAACATAATACTTCAAACATGCTTGTTTTACAAATCACAAATCATGCTATAATAGTTCACACATCTCATACACAAATGGTTTAGTTTCCCTTACCTCTTTGCACCTTGTATAGTGCAATCGTTTTCCCCTTGTCACGGACTAGTCTCGCATTCCACTCTGGAACTCCTGAGCTGTCCAAACGATGTTAAAACATCAATACTCATCATTACGGTAACCTTAATTCTCAAAATCGAGCATAATTGCTCATAACACCTCAAATCTCTCAATTCTCGTAACTCTATCACAAACCACAATCTCATTCACAACATCTCAACGTTCTACATTTCTCTTGCCGTAATATATATGCTAATTCACCATATTTTTTAAATTTACATTTATAGCTCAAAATTCCCAAAATTACCAAAATTGCTAAATATCATCATCACTCCAACTACATTGTAATTTCATCAATCCCCAATTATTTTCTAACTATTTCAACACAATGCCAACAGCCATTATCACCAAAATCATCTCAAATATCAAGATCGAGGTTTAGAAATTACCTAAAACTTGTGAAGAGCTTATCTCTTGCCTCGATTCAATCCATCTTTCGATTTCTAAGTATGTTGTTCTCCCTTTGATGAGGAACAACTTTCCTTCTTGCCACAGCCTCTGATTTGGTCAGAAATGGGTGCTTTGGATGAGTGAGAAAGCTAGGGCTCGGGTGAAAATGGGGTTTGAAAGAGAGAGAAAATGAAACTACAGGAGAAAGTAGGGGTTCCTTATATAGACTAAGGGTTGGAGATCGTTCTGGCTCTTGATGAGATCGATCTGCTTTTGAATTTGGGGACGATCTGGGGTAATTTTATGCCTAGGAGATCGATCTGTCGAGGGGTGAGATCGATCTCTTAATGGTTACATGAGATCGATCTGCTCTTTGAGGAGATCGATCTGCTCTTTGAGGAGATCGATCTTCTCCCAAACAGAAACATTTTGAGATCGATCCCTTTCTCATGAGATCGATCCCTTCATTACAGAATCATAAGGAGATCGATCCTCTACCATTGGAGATCGATCTGCTCGTTAAATTCCTTCTTCCTTGTCATTTTTAACTCACCAGATCGATCTCTCCTTCTCCCGGATCGATCTGACCTCATAGTATCAGACCTGAGTTTTCGATTTACGTATGTAGCTTGTACCTTATGATTCCTATGTGTACGAACATTATATTTCATAGTTGAATCATAAGAAGAGTATTTACTATCATGCAATCGATTTATTGAGAAATAAAAATGCATGTAAGCTACATAACAGCGAGATAAGGGTTCAATTAATTTTTGAGTAAGTACATGGGTAAAACAGTCAATTGACCAAAATTCGGTATAAATCTGATAAGGAAATTTCATTAAAAATATGAAATCAAGAGATCTTGATCAATAACGAGGAAAATATTGAATTTCGAGTCCAATTGATCGAGATATGAATTTAATTAATATTTTTAGAATTTTTGTCTCGAAAAATAAGCCCAAAAATAGTGAAAAAATATACCGAAAAGGTAAAATCGGACTGATAAATTCATTTACGAACTAAATGAATTTAATTGGAATTTTTGAGAATTTTTGGGATATTTTTGGGATTTTTATTATTATTTTAATGAATAAAATAATAATAAAAATTATTTATAAATAAAAGAAAAAAATGAATTGAAAAAAAAATGAAAAGCGAAATCTGAAGAGAGTTTTCAGGGAGAGAGAAACCGTGTGAGAGACCAAAATCAACGGAGAGAAGAGCTTGCCGGACCAGCCACCATCGGCAACCAGCAGCCGAGACAGCTACCGGAAAAGGAAGCCACTCACCCCGCGACCTCCCAGCCACCAGGACGCGCGCCACCAGCGCCGAAATCCAGAGAATCGAAAGGAGAAAGCCACGGAGGAAAAGAGGGCATTCGACAGCCACCGACGGGAGTTGGCTCCGATCGAGGCCAACCGAGAGGTCCCCTGTCTAAGACGCATCGAACGGCGGCAGCGGCACGTCGGGAACAGGCCGGACGACGCCGGCATGGCAAAATCACCCCTGAACAGGTCGACGGTTCAGGCAGAACCTTCTAAACTGAACCGGACCGGACCGGTTCAGCCAAGGAGAAAAAGGGAAAAAGAGGAAAAAAAAGAAAGAAAAATCAAAAATAAAATTTTTGGGAATTCACCGAACTTCGGTTCGATGATTAATTCCGAACGAAAGCCCGATCGAACTCCGATTCACGCACCATCGCACAATCTCGGGTAAGTAAAGCTCATTTACGACAATTTAAGTGATTTATGCGTATTTAAGATTTAATTTACGCATTTCGGATTAAATTTCGGATTTAGTGAATTATATTTAGAAAATTGAATAAAATCTCGTAAATGATATTCGGCCTATCCAAAGAGCTTGGAATAAAGCTTAATGGGTATTGATAAGCCCAATGAGTCAATAGACCTTGATGAACTGGCTTAATACGGATTAAGGCCCGATTAACGTGATTAAGGCCCATTAAGCGTAAACGGGCCCATTTTAGTGAAATGAATTGTATTAAATGTGTAATACAGTAGGAAAAGTGTAATTAACTCAGTGAATGATTACATGCAGCTCCATAGTCATATTGAGAGTTGACCGGACTGCGAGATAGACAGCACAAAGAAAGAGAGATCTCACGATGTGATCCAAGGTAGGGAACCTAGAGATATCTGTGCATATTTTCATTGGATTTGACATTCACTGAAATTGTTTGAGGGTCAGAGAGAACCTATAATAATTATAGTGACCCGATATGGGTAAATTACGATTTTACCCCTAGTGAGGCAAAAAGTGAAATTTTGAGAAAAGTTCCAAAAAGCATGGAAATGATGTTTTGAGTGGTTTTTACTACTGTGTGGCAGAAGAGTACGTAGATGGGCTAATGTTTTGAGGTCGATGTAAACTAAGCACACTTTATAGTGCTGATTTTAGTGATTTTTAACATCCCTATTTTTAAAGAGCCATCTACCGAATTATGTGGAAACAATCGTGCTAGAGCACAACTCGCACTTGATTTCAGATGTTTTTCACATACATTAGTGCTGGAGGTTTACTCGCACTACATTTATTTGACATGCATGATAGAGTACTAGAGCGTTGCTCGTACTCAGTTTTTATATGATTTATGCATGATAGAGTGCTGAAGCGATTAGCTCGTACTCGAGTTTTACATGAGATACATGACCTGGTGCTGGAGGTTCACTCGCACTAGTGTTGATATTTTGATATGCATATACAGTGTTTTGAGGCGGAGTGTTGACTGTGTGTCACACTCAAGACGCGCATTGTAGTTTTTCGTGATATATACACATGTTAGAAAAATCGTGACGATTTCCTCCGTGTAGACTGAGTGTCACACTGTTGAGATGTTCTCATGTGGATTTAGAGACGTGGCATTTATTCCATCGTATGAGGGTCAAGACCTATGGCAGGCACCCCGACTATGATGTATTTCTATGGTATGAGAGGCTAAGACCTATGGCAGGCACCCCGACCATGATGTATGGTCCACGGGTGTACGTTGTACCGTGCATGTGGCATAGAGTACACTGTACCGTGTTTTATGTTGTGGAGTTGTGGAGGGGAGTTGTTGATAGCTGGCGGTTGTGATGGACTAACCCCCCTCCCGTTACAGCAGTGATAACTCGCACACCGAGTACTGTGTTGCTTGGGATTTCACCACATGTTAGGATATGGCTATAGTCTGAAGATGATCTCTTACTGTAAGATCCCTAAGCTCAACATCCTTAAGCCAGAGTGGGCGGGGAGGCTCTGTTCGGCAGGGAGGCTCTCTTACATAGTCTAGAGAGATTGCATTTAGCCACTGAGTCTCGCATGATATATCATATGTGTTTTACGATAGGGTAGACCTGAGGGATGGGTCGGAACCCGATTGATTTGTTTGTGTTGTGATGAGAAATGCCATATTTACTGTATTTTGAATGTAAATGGCATATTTTATATAAAGGCATTCTTAAATGATTAAATATGCACTGTTTTACATGAATGCCTCTGATTAATAAACCAGCATGTGTTTAGTACATGGGATTTTAAATCTGTACTATATTATATATATTTTAAACATGCTTTTGAATTGAGAGAAGGAAAGGCAAAGCACTATTTTCAAGTAGATAGTATGGATGTCTACTTGCTTGCCTGATTTCCTTACTGAGCGCGTTGATAGCTCATCCTATTCATTTTCCCCCAATCTCTACAGTTCTCATCAGTAGATTGAGTCGGCCAGGGTATTGCATTCCTTTGATCCACTGCCACTCCCCATCTAGCGAAAGGTATACACACGCGTACTCTTTTGTATCTGAACAATGTATAAACACAGTGATGTACACGGTTTTAATGTTGGGGATGTAAATGTAATGATGTAATTATGTTAAGTATATGAATTTACTTATGATACGAATATCATGTATGAATGATACGTGAAACAATGGTAAGATATGTATGGATGAGAGGACTGATGCCTGTTCACAGCCCAACTGTTGAGGAGAGAAAGGTAAGTAAAAAGTGAAAAATTTATTGTGGTTTTTGGTAAGTCGCGTATGGGAGGAGGGCGTGACAAAGTGGTATCAGAGCGTAGTTAGTCTAATGTGTCTTGGCATTAGTAATTAGGAAAGTGTACATCCTCATATCACTATGTTTTGTTCAGTTACAATTGTGTATACAAGATGGGAGTTGGACAATTAATATTTATGAATGCAGGAATCTAGCCTTATGGCAATTACCCGCCGTGGTAGAGGGGCGAGAGGTAGGGCTAGAGGCCGTAGAGGTAGGCTGACTAGCCAGGGTGATTCTTCGACTACCCATACACCCCCAGGTACTGCTGAGGTACCAAATACAACTGAGGCTCGTTTCAGGAGGATAGAGCGTAGCCTAGAGGTGATAGTAGGGCTGTTGGCACTGACTTTGCCAGGTAGACAGAGACAGAATGCAGAGGCTGCGACTGGGGAGGCCGTTGCACCTGATACACCTCGCAGCCTGTACAGATGCCACAGACTACTGATACTCCTACACCCCCATCAGTTCAGGTTGGTAGAGGATATGGGTGTGATTTGGATCAGTTGCGACAGTTCCAAAAGCTTGGACCTCCATCTTTTCGAGGGGTCAAGGACCCAGCTAGTGCAGAGGAGTGGATTAGCGAGATGGAGAAGTTTTACGATTTTTTTGAGTGTACGACTTCTGAGAGAGTCGCATTTGCTGCGTTCCTATTGAAGGGAACGGCAGAGCATTGGTGAAAGTCCACCAGGTCGATATTGATAGCCCGACATGCTGAGATTAGTTGGGAGATGTTTCTAGAGGCCTTCAGGAGGCAGTTTGTTCCTGATACTACGCAGCGTAGACTGCAGGCTGAGTTTTTGGGATTGAGCTAGGGGAGTCTCACAGTGGATGAGTACGAGACTAGATTTTTGGCCCTGGGGAGATATGATCCCGATACCATGTACAGCGAGACCAAGAAGGTCCGTAGGTTTGTAGACCGATTGAGACCAGTGTTGCGGTCTAGATTGGTACCACTGGACATTGGTACATATGATGAGGCAGTGCGCAGGGCGTAGCTTTGTGAGCAGGATTATGAGAGAAATGCCTCTGAGTTTGGGAAGTTCAGTCGAAGCCGAGATAGAGAGAGGAAGAGGCCGGCTAGAGATAGAGGGTTCAATTATCGAGGAGGGAGGAGACTCTTCGGTAAGGGACCATGGATAGAGGAGGTGCAAGAGCGACCAGTTAGACCTCCTACATACCCGGCTATAGCTCCGACGAAGGGCATTGTGATTGGAGGATCGAGACCTACTACTGATCAGTGCAGCCGATGTGGTAGACATCATGGCGGTAAACCTTGTCCGTTGAGCCCTGTTGTGTGTTTTCGATGTGGGAAACAGGGGCATATTGCTAGAGAGTGCCCAGAGACATATGTGACTGCCCCACAGAAGGGCATGGAGCATGATAGAGCTTCAGCTGGTACGTTTGCTTAGAGAGGTAGAGTGACGGCAGAGGAGAAGGGGAAGCAGGTGATGGGTCAAGGGCGAGTGCATTCCTTGGACCAGGACACAGCTGATGCTTCTGCGGATGTGATTTGAAGTTTCATTGCGTACGTATTGGATACGGATAAAGTACATCCGGAGTTGATAGATATTCCTGTGGTCAGTGAGTACCCAGATGTTTTCCCAGATGAGTTGTCAGGGTTCCCACCAGACAGAGAGATAGAGTTCTGTATAGATTTGGTGCCTGGTACTCAGCCTATTTCGAGACCACCATATCGCATGGCCTTAGTTGAGCTGGAGGAGCTCAAGAAACAGTTGCAGGAGCTGTTGGATAGAGGTTTTATTAGACCGAGTGTTTAATCGTAGGGAGCACCGGTTCTGTTTGTGAGGAAGAAGGATGGGAGCATATCACCATGGATTTCGTAATGGGTTTACCGAGGACCCGGAGGAATCACGATGCTATATGGGTGATCGTTGATAGACTGACGAAGTCAGCCCACTTCCTAGCTATGAGAGCTACCGATACTCTGAGTACATTGGCAGGGTTGTATGTACGCGAGGTAGTGAGGTTGCATGGTGTTTCAGTGAGCACTGTTTTAGATAGGGATTCCCGCTTCACTTCCCACTTTTGGGAACATTTTCAGGAAGCTATGGGAACCCAGTTGAGTTTGAGCACAGCTTTCCATCCTCAGACAGATGGTCAGTCAGAGAGGACGATACAGACTCTGGAGGACATGTTGAGAGCATGTGTACTAGACTTTAGAGGCTCCTGGGATGATCATTTGCCACTAGCTGAGTTCGCCTACGACAACAGTTATCATTCGAGTATCGGGATGGCACCGTATAAGGCCTTGTATGGCCGTAGATGTCGTTCCCCTATTGGGTGGAAAGAAGTGGGTGACCGTAAGATTTTTGCTCCTGATATGGTTACACAAGCTTTTGAGGATGTCCGGTTGATAGTTGAGAGATTGAGGACAGCTCAGAGTCAACAGAAGAGTTATGCTGACAGGAGACGTAGGCCACTTGAGTTCGCAGTTGGTGAGTCCGTGTTTCTGAAGGTTTCTCCTTCCAAGGGTATAGCGAGGTTTAGGAAGAGAGGTAAGTTGAGTCCTCGCTACATTGGACCCTTCGAGATACTTGATCGAGTGGGAGATAAGGCTTATAGGTTGGCATTGCCACCAGATTTGTCAGGCGTGCACAACGTCTTCCACATTTCGATGCTTAGGAAGTATCACCTGGATCCGGCACATGTGATTAGTTATGAGCCTTTGGAGCTCAGTGAGGACATGTCATATGTTGAGAGGCCGATTCGAATACTGGATAGGAAGGAGAAGGTTTTGAGATCGAAGACTATCGGGTTAGTGAAGGTATTATGGCAGCATCACACTTCCGAGGAGGCTACTTGGGAGTTAGAGAGTTTGATGCGAGAGAAGCACCCCCAGTTGTTTGATGATTGATTTGGTTCTAATTTGGAGGACCAAATTCTTTTAGTTGGGGAGGATTGTCAGACCCGAGTTTTTGATTTACGTATGTAGCTTGTACCTTATGATTCCTATGTGTACGAACGTTATATTTCATAGTTGAATCATAAGAAGAGTATTTACTATCATGCAATCGATTTATTGAGAATTAAAAATGCATGTAAGCTACATAACAGCGAGATAAAGGTTCAATTAATTTTCGAGTAAGTACATGGGTAAAACGGTCAATTGACCAAAATTCGATATAAATCCGATGAAAAAATTTCATTAAAAATATGAAATCAAGAGATCTTGATCAATAACGAGGAAAATATTGAATTTTGAGTCCAATTGATCGAGATATGAATTTAATTAATATTTTTGGAATTTTTGTCTCAAAAAATGAGCTCAAAAATAGTGAAAAAATATACCGAAAAGGTAAAATCAGACTGATAAATTCATTTACGGACTAAATGAATTTAATTGAAATTTTTGAGAATTTTTGTGATATTTTTGGGATTTTTATTATTATTTTAATGAATAAAATAATAATAAAAATTATTTATAAATAAAAGAAAAAATGAATTGAAAAAAAAAATGAAAAGCGAAATCTGAAGAGAGTTTTCGGGGAGAGAGAAATCGCGTGAGAGACCAAAACCGACGGAGAGAAGAGCTTGCCGGACCAGCCACCACCGATGACCAGCAGCCGAGCTAGCTGCCGAAAAAGGAAGCCACTCACCCCGTGACCTCCCAGCCACCAGGACGCGCGCCACCGACGTCGAAATCCGACGAATCGAAGGGAGAAAGTCGCGGAGGAAAAGAGGGCATTCGACGGCCACCGGCGGGAGTTGGCTCCGATCGAGGCCAACCGAGAGGTCCCCTGTCCAAGACGCATCGAACGGTGACAGCGGCACGTCGGGAACCAGCCAGATGACACAGACAAGGCTAAATCACCCCTGAACCGGTCGACGGTTCAGGCAAAACCTTCTAAACTGAACCGGACCGGACCGGTTCAGCCAAGGAGAAAAAAGGGGAAAAGAGGAAAAAAGAAAGAAAAAGGAAAAATAAAATTTTTAGGAATTTATCGGACTTCGGTTCGACGATTAATTCCGAACGAAAGCCCGATCAAACTTTGATTCGCGCACCATCGCACAATCTCGGATAAGTAAACCTCATTTACGATAATTTATGTGATTTATGCATATTTAAGATTTAATTTACGCATTTTGGATTAAATTTCGGATTTAGTGAATTATATTCAGAAAATTGAATAAGATGTCGTAAATGATATACGGGCTATCCAAAGAGCTTGGAATAAAGCTCAATGGGTATTGATAAGCCCAATGAGTCAATAGACCTTGATGAACGGGCTTAATACGGATTAAGGCCCGATTAACGTGATTAAGGCCCATTAAGCTTAAACGGGCCCATTTTAGTGAAATGAATTGTATTAAATGTGTAATACAGTAGGAAAAGTGTAATTAACTCAATGAATGATTACGTGCAGCTCCATAGTCATATTGAGAGTTGACCGGACTGCGAGATAGACAGCACAAAGGAAGAGAGGTCACACGACGTGATCCAAGGTAGGGAACTCTTGCAAGTAGCTAGAGATATCTGTACATATTTTCATTGGATTTGACATTCACTGAAATTGTTTGAGGGTCAGAGAGAACCTATAATAATTATAGGGACCCGATATGGGTAAATTACGATTTTACCCCTAGTGAGGCAAAAAGTGAAATTTTGGAAAAAGTTCCAAAAAGCATGGAAATGATGTTTTGAGTGGTTTTTACTGCTGTGTGGCAGAAGAGTACGTAGATGGGCTAATGTTGAGGTCGATGTAAACTAAGCACACTTTATAGTGCTGATTTTAGTGATTTTTAACATCCCTATTTTTAAAGAGCCATCTACCGAATTATGTGGAAACAATCGTGCTAGAGCACAACTCGCACTTGATTTCAGATGTTTTTCACATACATTAGTACTGGAGGTTTACTCGTACTACATTTATTTGACATGCATGATAGAGTACTAGAGCGTTGCTCGTACTCAGTTTTTATATGATTTATGCATGATAGAGTGCTGAAGCGATTAGCTCGTACTCGAGTTTTACATGAGATACATGACCTGGTGCTGGAGGTTCACTCACACTAGTGTTGATATTTTGACATGCATATACAATGTTTTGAGGCGGAGTGTTGACTGTGTGTCACACTCAAGATGCGCACTGTAGTTTTTCGTGATATATACACATGTTAGAAAAACCGTGACGATTTCCTCTGTGTAGACTTAGTGTCACACTGTTAAGATGTTCTCACGTGGATTTAGAGACGTGGCATTTATTCCATAGTATGAGGGCTAAGACCTATGGCAGGCACCCTGACTATGATGTATTTCCATGGTATGAGAGGCTAAGACCTATGGCAGGCACCCCAACCATGATGTATGGGTCCACGGGTGTACGTTGTACCGTGCATGTGGCATGGAGTACGCTGTACCATATTTTGTGTTGTGGAGTTGTGGAGGAGAGTTGTTGATAGCTGGCGGTTGTGATGGACTGACCCCCCTCCCGTTACAGCAGTGATAACCCACACATCGAGTACTGTGTTGCCTGGGATTTCACCACATGTTAGGATATGGCCATAGTCCGGAGATGCTCTCTTACTGTAAGATCCTTAAGCCCAACATCCTTAAGCCAGAGTGGGCGGGGAGCCTCTGTTCGGCACGGAGGCTCTCTTACATAGTCTAGAGAGATTGCTTTTAGCCACTGAGTCTCGCATGATATATCATATGTGTTTTATGATACGGGTAGACCTGAGGGATGGGTCGGAACCCGATTGATTTGTTTGTGTTGTGATGAGAAATGCCATATTTACTGTATTTTGAATGTAAATGGCATATTTTATATAAAGGCATTCTTAAATGATTAAATATGCACTGTTTTGCATGAATGCCTCTGATTGATAAACCAGCATGTGTTTAGTACATGGGATTTTAAATCTGTACTATATTATATATATTTTAAACATGTTTTTGAATTGAGAGAAGGTAAGGAAAAGCACTATTTTCAAGTAAATAGTATGGATGTCTACTTACTTGCCTGATTTCCTTACTGAGCGCGTTGATAGCTCATCCCATTCATTTTCCCCCCATCTCTACAGATTCTCGTCAGTAGATCGAGTCGGCCAGGGTATTGCATTCCTTTGATTTGCTGCCACTCCCCATCTAGCGAAAGGTATACAAACGCGTACTCTTTTGTATCTGAACAATGTATAAACACAGTGATGTACACGGTTTTAATGTTGGGGATGTAAATGTAATGATGTAATTATATTAAGTATATGAATTTACTTATGATACGAATATCATGTATGAATAATACGTGAAAGAATGGTAAGATATGTATGGATGAGAGGACTGATGCCTATTCACAGCCCAACTGTTGAGGTGAGAAAGGTAAGTAAAAAGTGAAAAATTTATTACAGTTTTTGGTAAGTCGCGTGTGGGAGGAGGGCGTGACACATAGTTTCACACTTATGTTAAACATTTACCATATAAATCTCCAAATATAATTCCCCACAATCCATTTAGCTTAATAAATTACACTTCAAGTTCTTATTACATAATTAAAATATGTCTAAAATTCTCAGATCTCACAACTGTAGACGGGATCAGGGTCGTACAACGCCTTGTGCCACTTAAACAAATAGCAAAAATAAGGCACTAAGTGGCATAAATACCTGACGCGGTTAAGCATGCACCACAAGGGACTGAGCATACACAATGTGGCATATGACATGCAACACGAAGGTCCAAAATCTACACCGGCCATGCATGATAGATAACGCAGACTACATGTGGCCTTAATCTCAAAACAGAATTTTTAAAATCCTTTTTCCAAGTCTATTAGTCTGTAAACTCATAAAATCAATACTTTTATTTCATTTTATACACATAACATCATTTCATAAATTTTCATTTTCGCGTAGCAAATTGCATTTCAAAACATTTCATAGGTACTAAAAAGTATACTTGAAGAGCTAAAAAAATTGGGCTTTTCTTCAGATTTTTGGTTTGAAAGTGAATAGTATTTTTTTGGGTTTGGGAATGCTTTTCGTAAATGCCGCATACTTATATAAATTCATGTATCAAAACAAGGCATTGAATCATTAATACTATTTTAAAACACATCCCTTACCTCTTAAACCTTGGGGCAACATAAAATCGTCGGGTCCCGGGTTTGTATGTTAGTTTTTTGAACTGCCCAAAATAATTTCAATTCATCAAATATTTTTCAAGTTTATCTAACATACTTAAACATGTATTTGTCTTCATAAATTTCACCAAATTGGACTTTTTAGTCAACTTTTCCTACTTTCTCGATTTTACCGATTTAAGTGCCGGTTTAAGCTAATTTTGCCAATTTGGTTCTTTTAACTTCAATTTCATTACTTCAATAACCTAAATACTTATTCAATTCCATAATTCATACTTGTCAACATTTCAATTTCACGGATTCTTACACTTTTCAGTTTCCTACTAAACTGAGATATAAACCAGACTTTTTCGGTATAAATTTAACGGTTAACAACATCAAATTCATCAAAATTTCGTCTTCTCCCTAAGCATTTAAGGTTGGCCGAACCTACATACTCCCATAGAAATTATTCCTTTCAATTCTACTTAACCAAAAATCATTCAAAAACACCAAATAACAATATATATGAACTTCATCATCATCCATCAATTTTACCTCAAGTTTAACCAAGGTTGGCCAACTCATTTTGATCTAACAAAACTTCCAAGTTGTAGATGAACACATATATATCTTAGAAACATAAAAAACAACAAGAAAAACCAATCGAAAACTTTCAAAAATTCATCTTTCTCTCACTTTAGAACATGGCAGATTCTGCCTTTGTTCTTCTCTCTAAGATTTCACCTAGTAAATAAGCTCCTTTAAAGTTGGATTTTTTATTTGTTATAGAGGACTTAAGGTAGAAGATTTGATCCTTTTGATCGATGCCTGACAGTGGTCGGAAGGCTGCCAAAAAAATTGCACAAGCTTGCCCTAGAGATGATGCGTATGGTAAATTTGCTGGGTAGTTTCTCTCTCATCCAAGGTCGGTTTCAAGTATATTTTATGTTTAAAAAAGTTGGGGGTCAAAAGTTTTCCAGAATGTCTTCAAATTGATCAATTTCTACTGGTTGGTAAGAATCCTAAAGTAGGGTGATTTCGGGTTCTATTTTAAAAAATTCATAAAAATTATTTCTAGTATAATTTCTTCCAAATTTTCATTCTCGAGTGTTATACTAGGTCTCTAGTATATCTCATAAAAATTTGGGGGTCATGTGAAACCCAAATTTTTTCCACTTTATTTCCTATTTGAAAAACTAAAAAGTAATTGAGAACTCGAAATAATGTTGTGCAAGCCCGAATACCATCGAAGCACTCGGGTTAGTGGCATGGACCCGATGGCACACAAACTGAGGTAAAGCTTTAAGCCCAAGAATTACCTAAGAATTACATGTTTGAGTATGAAATGATGATTAGAAGTGAAACCGAGGTATTGGAAGTGAAAAAGTTAGTAAGGCTTGTGTTTGCACTAAACCGAGCAAATGAGCTTGGAAATAGAAATAAATTTGAATTAAATTCAAACAAATTCAAAAAAATTGTTTTGAGGCCATAGGAAATTAATATAAGGTGAAATTTAATTGAGAAATTAAAAATCAAGTGGAAATATGGAGGTCTCGGGGACCAAATTAATTTTAAGGTAAATCAAAAAACTTTAAGTCATTTTGCTTGGTATTAACCAAATCGTGCAAATTGAGCTCAATCGAGAAATTGTTCTTAAATAAGTGACCCCCAAATTTTTATGAAACATACTAGGGACATATTATAACACTCGAGAAGGGGAAATTTGGAGAAAATTGGACTAGAATTATTTTTCTGGAATTTTCTAATACAGGACGGAAATCTGTCCTGCTTTAGATTTTTGACCAACCCTCCAAGTTTGTCAAATTTGGAGACTTTATGGGAATCCATTTGCCCCAAAACTTCCAGTCTGAAATTAGACTTAATAAGCTTTCTGTAGCCATAAAAATCAACCCAAAGGACTTTCAGGCCAAGAGAACCATTCCTCTCTTCTTGCCACTGATGTCATTCTCCTCCTCTCCTTGTACGATTTTTTTGGCAGCCTTCTGGCTAGTTTCAATCAATAGTAAAGAAGGATAAAATCTTTCCCTTCAAGTCCTTTATAACATATAAAAAATACAGCTACAAAGATGTTCATTTGCTAGGTGAAAACCTCGAAAGTAAACAGAGGTTGAATTTGGCCTGTTTTTAGTAAGTGGAGAACTTGAGTTTTTTTATTCTTTAGTTGAGTTTTCTTGTATTTTTTTATGTTTATAAGCTCTATAGGTGTTAATTTACAGTTGAGGATCAATTTGGAAGATTAAAAACGTGGTTAACCTTGGTCAAACCCGAGGTAAGTTTGATGGATGATGATAAAGTTCATATATGTTATTTGGTGTTTTTAGAAGGTTTTTGGTTAAGTGAAATTGGATGATTTAATTTCTATGAATGATTTGAGGTCTATAAAGCATGGTGTTGATGTGTTTGTGGTGAAATTTGGATGGACCTAAGGTTGTTAACGGTTAAATTTATACCAAGAAAGTCTAGTTTATAGCTTAACTCAGTGTAAAATTGAAAAGTGAAATAATTGAAAATTTGGCAAAGTGACCAGCATGGTTTATGAACTTTAATGAGTTATAAGGTTAATGAAGTAATGAAATGAGAAATTAGAAAAATGAAATTGGCCAAAACGGCCTAAACCGATACTTAAATCGGTAAAACTGAGAAAATAGATAACTTGACCAAAAAGTCAAAATTGGTCAACCTTGTGAAATTAAATCCATAATTGAGGATGTTAAAATGAAATTGAGTGATATTTGATGATTTGGTATCGTTTTGGGCAGCTCAAGAATTTAGCACGTAAATCGAGGTAATCCTGAGACCCGGTAATTTTACACTGCCCCAAGATCTATGAGGTAAGAGAATTTTATGACTAGCTAGAGGTAGCTATACATATTTTTGGGTAGATATTCGAGTATTTAAATTGTATATGGATTTTCAAAAATGAAAAATTTTCGGTAGAGACCTTTACATGGTAAAATTACGGTTTTGGCCCTACTAAGGGAAATTTTGAAAAAGTTGAGATGGGATTGGAATAGGCATAAATAGCATGTTTTGAGTGTTTCCATTATGAAATATTGCTTTTTAGCAAATTTAATAATATTTATTACTACCCAAAAGGGTAAATGACGATTTTACCATTGTGAAGGGTAAAATTTTAGATTTTAGAAAAAGTAATGAAAAGCAAGAACTAAGTGTACTTGATGGATTTTTTAATGCTTTTCAATAAAGATATGGGTAGACTAGCTGAAGTTTTATCAATTTATATAAAATAGCACGTGACAGGTGCTAATTTTGGTTTTAAAACCATTCTTTAAAATTGAGCCACCTACATGGTATATGTGGAAACAAAACGTGCTGGGAGCAGTGCTCGCATGAGATTTGACATGATTTGTGCATGTGACAGAGTGCTGGAAGCTTGGCTTGCACTCGATTTTTACATGATTTTATATATGACATAGTGTTGGAAGCTTTGCTCGCACTAGATTTTTATATGACATGCATAAGGCCGTGCTAGGAGCATTGTGTAGACTGTGTGTCACACAAATTTAATATGCTCGCATGTGCATTTCGCGACATGGCGTCAGATATTGAGATGACATTGGCACTAGGTGTACGATGTACCGTGCTTACAGCATGGAGTACGTTGTACCGTACCGTAATATATGATGTGTAGCCTTCGGACTTGTGATCCAATATGCTGACAGGTAGGTTTGGTACCCACCTCTTGGGGCTACCTCAGATGTGATGTGATACCCCACACACTAGGATCCGTGTAGCATGAGATAACATGGATATGGCCATAGTCCTAGAGTTATTACCATGATTCTTGCCTAGTCTCACTTGTTACCTGCTTTGCGAAATCACATGTTACCTATTTCTTGATTTTGTGATTGCATGATTTTATGGTTTTGGGGTTGAGTCTTGATGATTTTGGGGCGGATGTTGATTTGAAATAAATGACATGTTTTGACATAATATGAATTATTTAAATAGCATGACGTATCATTCCATGTTTTATCTATCATTTCACGAAATGAATTGTTTTGCACGAATGATTTTATCTGGCATAAAAGTATGCTTGAAACTCGTATTTAAGTATGATTTCAAAAGAGAATGATTTAATGCATGGCATCATAATCATGTAGATAGTGTGGTTAGCATCATAATCATGTAGATAGTGTGGTTATCTACTTACTCACATGATTGCCTTACTGAGCGTGTGGTTGCTCACCCTTTCATTTCCCCCCTCTACAGAGCACTCGCAGTAGTTAGTGAGTGGCTGAGGACTTACATTCCTGGTATCCGCGGCTTCCCATCATTAAAATGTATACACCTTGGTATCATTTTGTATCTAAACATGTAACAGCACAGTAATGGTTTTAGAATGTAATATGGGGAATGTAAATATTGGAAAACATGTATGAAGTTGTAGTATCACTGTTATGAAATGGGAGTGTGTACTTTTGAATAGAATAAGAAATGAATGACATGGTAGATGGTAAGGTATGGCTAATACCGAATCACAACCCAACTGATGGTGGTGAGACTGCTTATGATAGGGAAAGGTAAAAAAAAATTGTAGTGATTTTAGGTAAAAAGGTATGTGACAGGTCACTTGTTTAAGAAATGTTCCCCGATTAAGCTCATTTTGCGCGATTTGATCATTACCGAGCAAAATAGCTTAAGATTTTTGATTTACTTTAAAAATTAATTTGATCCCCGAAACCTCCATATTTCCACTTTGATTTTTATTCTTCAAGTCAATTTCACCTTATACTAATTTTCTACAATCTCAGAACAATTTTTGTGAATTTTTATAATTTATTCTGAATTTATTCCTCTTACTAGGCCAAATTTCTCGATTTAGTGTAAACACGAGTTTTACTAACTTTTCCACTTCCAACACCTTAGTCTTCACTTCTAAACATCAAAACATACTATACATGTAATTCTTAAGTGATTCTTGAATTTAAAACATTACCTCGATTTTTGTGCCCCCAAGCCCCGTGCCACTAACCCAAGTGCTTCGGTTATTCCAACATGCATAACATTATTTTGAATGCCTTAATTACTTCTTAGTATCCAAATAAGAAATAAAATGGAAAAATTAGGGTTTCACACCAGATGTCAGTGATATTGATTGCGTAGTCTCCACGTTTCAACATTGTGTATCGCTTTTAAGTACGATTTGATTATGATTTATGTATAGTTATGCAATTATGTTTCGATTATGTTTCATTTTGATATATGACTTTAAAGGTTTTTTTTTTTTTTTTTGGTATTAAGAAATATATAAAGTATATTTTTTATATATAAAAATGATATGTACTAAGTATGCCATTTTATGTTTCCTAACGGTTCGGATCAGAAAATGTACATTATTTTTAGCATCATCATTTTATTAAATGTTTTTATGCTATTACTATTTTAAATGCACTCCTTACTAGGCAATTCGGATGCTCACCCTCTTTTTTCCATCCTTCCAAATTATTTACAGTGATCACTCCCTTGTCTACTGCGTACATGGCGTAAGCTGGTGGACGTGACTCTCCTCATGCTACTTTTTGTACATGCCACGCCTCAAGTATATTTCACTTTATATCTAGACATTCTGTACAATACAGATACTTATATGTAAATAAACATTTTGGGATGTAATCACTTTTCGTATATGTGTGGGAATGAAGATATATGTAGCCCATGATGCTACAGTGCATATGAAGATTAAGATATGAATGAATATTATAAGCATTTTATGGATGCTCGAGAATAAAATTTTAGAAAGAATAGGTAAAATCAACTGCTTTTGGATATATATTGTCAATTTGGAAACTTGCAGGTGGATAGGATTATGTATGAAGGTTATGCTGCCGAAAATCCATGAAAGGGTAAAATAGGAATTATCGAATATAAGAAAGGTTAACAATTAGAAGATAAGTTATAAACTAATACTGAATAGGAATACACCTTAAGCAAGAAGTTAAGTTATAAAAGAAAAAAATAAATTAGCCCTAATTTTCGCGTTTTCAGGGTGTTACATTTGCCACCACAGATTGCATTCTGCACTATGTGAACCATCAATTGTTATGTCCCTAGCCTCCAATCTCGATCCTCTTGTGTCGCTGCCATAATCCTTGCCAGCATTATTACTCCCGTTGCTGCACCTTTTGCTACCTCCCGCCAGTTTGCTGCTGTAAATACCCTGAATTTCATGAGTTAGGATTTACCCATGAATAACACTATAGTCATGGGAATTAAAAATGCGATTCTATAGTCAAATATTTAAATTAAGTTGTATTTTTTTATTATGGGAATTGGAAGAGTTAAATAAAAAACATAATCCCAAAGAATAAATAAATATGGGTATATCCATATATATATATATATATATGTGTGTGTGTGTCCATATATATATATATATATATATATATATATATATATATATATATATATATATATATATATATATATGTGTGTGTGTGTGTATCTATGTATATACATAAAGATATATATAAATATTGAATACTTTAAATGAAATTCCATAAGGAATGAGTGCTAGTCGTGAGGAAGAGAATGAATGATGTATGATGAAGGATAATACACAATAAGCATAGGAAAAAGGGGAAGCTAGTGCATGACAAAAAAAAAAAAAAAAAAAAAAGAAATTGAGTCGGTGGCTTATTACGAGGCACCCTTTTTTTTATCTTAGTATAAGCATGCGACAGAGGAAATTGAGTTGGAAAAGATTGGGGCAGAGAAGGAGACCTCGATTCTCAGCAAAGAAGGAAAATAATATATATAAACATGTGAGATGGTGCTCGAAGAGAGAAAATACCAAGAGATAAAAAGCATGATGAGAGCAGTTAGAAGTGGTTGGAAAACCCGAAGAGGAACGTGAAAATGCAGACTGACAACTGGCAGTGAAAGGAAATGAAATTGAACAAAGGCTGTATGGCAGAGGATGAAATATATATATATATATAAAATATGTTACATGATTGAAGCTGCAGTAGTGGGCTAGGAAACGGAACCGAAATGCGGCAGCTGAAGCAGTGGAGAGCAAGAAACGTGATGAAGAAATGTGAAGGACGGTAGTGTTCGATAAGACAGAAATAGTGAGAAGGAAACTGAATAGTTAAGAAACAATGAATGAGAATGAAAGAAAATACTGCAGTGTACAACAACAAACAAGACAAGAAAAAAATAACAAAAGAGGAAGACGTGATGCTAGGAAATGGTAACGTGAAAGAAACAAGAAAACTCTGAAGGAGGGACACTAGGTGAGCAGATCAAGAAAGGAAGATAAGTGAAACTGAAACCATACATTGAAGAGCGAGAAAAAATTTGTAAATGTGAGCTTTGTTTGCACGAAAATGGAGGGAAGAAAGATGAGAGATTGAGAAACAAATTGAGATTAAAGCAAAGGAGTAACGAGAGAGAGGTCGACAGTTTGAAGGGATCAAGAGCTGAGAACCGAGAAGGACTGTGATGAAGAGAACAGAAGCTGAGACTGTAGCGTGAAACCGAGAGTAGAGAAATTGGGCATAAAAAATAGAGGCGAACGAAAGAGGTTGTAAGAGGGTGAACTAGAAATAGAGAGGGTAGAAGTAGAAAATTGAGTTGAAGCTTGAATCGAGAAAATCGAAGCATTAGCGACTTTTATGGGAGAAACCTTGGAGCAGAACGCGAAACAGAGCAAGGATAAGAAAACAACTAACCAAGGGCCAAACTGAAATCGAAGCCATGGATACAACGATGATGATGATGGTGATGATGAAGATGATAAGAACAACGATGATGATGGCATGAATGTGATTGGTAGAGGAGGAGGCAGTGTCAAATAGAAAGAAAGGGATTTTGAACAAGGACAGAGGCAAAGGCAATGGCTGAAACAGAGAAGACTTGGACGAGGGATCTCTTTCTAAGGTTAAGTAATTAGAATCCGAGACTTGGACGAGGGAATGTGACCGGAATTGAGACATATGGATGATGATGGTGGTGTCGGGATCAAAGGAAGCAGTGGAGAAAGATGGTGATGCCGAGAGGGGGTGGCAAACAGAGGGTGCAACAATGAAGGAACAGTAGGAAAACAAAAAAAAAAAAAAAAAAGAAAAAGAAAGAAGTTTACGCGGGAAAGGCAAATAAATTAAAAAAAATAGAAGAGTATAGATATATGTGTATATAATTATATGTGTATATATATACATAGATGTCTATAAATGGAGATATCAAAGATAGAGATAAGTGCACAAAAAATTTATGAAAATACTCAATGGGAGAACTACTCGAGAATTAATATACGAATATTAAATTAAGCTCTCGGGGAAAATAAACCGAGCAGATCGGAATCACTGACTCTAGACACTAAGGCATTGAGGACTATGACCAGACACCGAGGTAAGAAAATTTTTCGTGTGCTGCTAGAGATAAATATGTGTGATTTTCGTTTATTTGTAAATATAAAATTTTAGACTGAATTTGCAGTTACCGAAATTACAAAAAATCTAGGTTGAATTTTATGACTCTAAAAATTATAGATTCTAACTTGGTTGAACTGCCTAATTTTACCGATTGAATTTAAATAGTTTTCATAGATACTATTATGGCTTGAATTTTGTTTAAAATCAAAAATCCTGAAATTTTTAATTTTCATAGACTATTTTCTAGGATTTTATCCGAAAAAGCACGAGTCAGCCTGTTTTGAACCGTTTCGTGAAATAAACTGAATTTATATGTGGTTTAAGGAAAAATGATCTGATTATAAAGAAATACTGATGTTATATGCTTGAGCGGGTGATGACTATGTGTCGCACGGTCCAACTCGCATTGATTTTTGAGACATAAGCGATGATTTAATCATGCTACACTTCTATTTGTTCTGTATCTATTTCTGTGGTTCACGGAGTATGATGTACCATGCAGCGCACGTGAGTATGATGTACTGTGTTTCTGATTCTGATTCTGGTCTTCAGACATTCTGATCTTTGAGCCGTTTAGGCAGCTGACCACTCCCACGATAATTGACATCTCGGCACACCTGGCCCGTGATTACCCGGAGTCATCGACATTGGCAAATCGTCATTTCTGATATATGAAATAGCATCTATGTCTTGTCTCATCTATTTGAATTTTTGAATTAATTGCGTGACTGTATTTTCATATGGAACTATATATTTTAATGCATAAAAGACCGTGAAGGCCACCTCTTGAATCCTGCGAGACCAAAGAACCACACTTTTATCGCTTTTAAAAGCTGTTTAAAGTTTTAGAAAACCGTATTGATTTCAGTTTCATTTTCATACTGAAATTGCCATGGATTTTTCTGACTTTGATTTTTCAGAACTGGTAGTGCCTCTGTGAATATTGAAAATCTTTCTTAATTGTCCACATGGACTATGATATTGGGAATTGTTTAATTCTGCTATTGAAAGTTTTAGGGATTTTTTAATTTACTACAATAATTGTTTCTGTTTTCTGAATTTTGCATTGGACATCTGTGAATTTGCCAAATTATTGGTATACTTTCATGATAATTTTTTTGGTTTTGGCAAATATGTATTTTTAGGTAGTGCATTTATCTACCTGTTATGGGGTTTTTCTTACTGAGTATGTTGAGCTCATCCCTTACTTTCCTCCACAAAGTCCATCTGTAACTTGGGCCACTTCCGTTAGTAGGGCATTTCACACAGCTATGATTCCATGGAGTATATTTCTGCATTGAAGGTATACCCAGTTTTAGAAATTCTTTTGTATCTAAAATTTTTGGAAGTACAGTAATGTAGATGAGATGTGCTTGGGGGAATGTGAACATGACTATTTGTAGAAGAAATTTAATTGGGACTGTTAGATTTCACTATTTGATCTAATATCAACTCGTAACCCAACCAAATTGTGTGAAAATTCAGGTCGTTACAGAAGTTTGTATCAGAGCAAGGTTGGCCTGATACAAGTTGATATTAAGATTAAGAGAAAATTTAGAAAGTTCACATCCCCAACATGACTGTATATTGTTTAGATACAAATGAGTATGCTTGACTGTGCTTTATTGAAAATTATGTCATTGAATGATGGAAAACTGATAGTTATAGCCGGTTGATATTACAACTATATTAGTAGACAAAAAGGGAACTATTTCTTGAGGCCGTAGAGGTAGGCCGAGAGATATATTGAATCCTTATCTGAGTGTACACCATATGATTTAATTGAAAATTTTGAAGTCCACTTCAAAAATCTGAGCAGGACATGGAAGCAATGATGGCGTTGTTTGATTAAGTGATAGCAGGCCAATGATAATGATAATGATAATGATTGAGGTGTAATTGAGAGAAAAAACGAGCTAATTTTGGAAGATAGTATGCTATTACATATTGGAGTCAAAAATCCAATTGTAATGGAAAACTAGAAAATTAAATTAGAAAACTTACATGGATTCTTAGAGTATGACTATGAACTTAATAGACTGAGGGCAGTTTCAGGAGTTTAAGCCTCCGTTTCTCAGTAAGGTTAAGAATTCAGTGATTCAGAGGGTTGGATGAATGAGATAGAAAAGCTTGATGATTTTAGAAGTAACTCTACCGAGAAAGTTACTTTTGCAACTTTGTGGTAAAGAATTGGGGGGGGGGGGGAAGTTATACAGACTGTTGAAGTGCCCTACTATAAAAAAAATAGCTTTAATGGCATTAGCATCGAAATGGGAAGTCGAGCTTGAAGAGAAGTCCCTCGAATTAATATGAGGACTCGACATTAGAGGGTCACATGAGATACATTCTTTGATGTCTTTAGATGGCAACACATCCCGAATAAAGCACAATGGCAATTATAGATGAAATGATTGAATCAGACATAAGGTAATAAGTCCGAGAATGAATATGAAACTAAATTCATGGTTTTAGGTTTAGGGTTTAGGGTTACGTAAAGGATAAGACGTATCCGGAATAAAGAGGTATTCCTATAGACAAGGAGTTTTTTGACACATACCCAGATGATCTTCCAGAATTACATCAGATAGAAAGATGAAGTTTTGAATTGATTTAGTATTTGGTACCGAGCTTATAGTCAACCACTATACTGAATGGCTCAATTTAATTAGTAGAGCTAAGAAAATAATTACAGGGATTGTATGATAAGAGGGTTTAGAACATGAAATACATTTTAGATCTAAGGATTTTAATTTGAATGTATTTGTGATTCGAATGTGAGACTTAATTTGAGTAAAGAAAGGGTTTCGTTATAATTTATGTGTGAAACGAGACAAGCTTTGAAATGTGATAAATCCTGAATACAAGTTATATTGGGATAAGAGGCATATACTCTGATATGTGAAACGATTCAGATCTAGTGATGTGAACTGAATATGAATTGTGAATAAAGGATAAATGTGAAATCACGATAAGTTTTGGTATCCTACTTTCTATTGAGACTGAACCTTGAACCCGTATATCCATAACCAGTAATGTGGTCGGGTCTAATGGCTAATAAAGGTATTTCAAAATACCTCTTTGCCTAAGAAGACTCGACGACATCTAGAAGTACCCATAACCCATAAATTGAAATTGACAGTCGTAATATTCACGTTTGAAGTCAGGATACCATTACTTGTGCAGTGAAGAATTATGGAATTCTACTGATCATGAAGGTTTAAATATTAAATTTCACAAAGGCCGTATAATGCAAGAAAAAGGAAATGACTAAGGTTAGTGCTTTGACCAAAGTGATTTCAGGATGACATTATATGTTTAAATATACATAGGTCAGGGACATGAGTTATTGAAATATTTAGTGAACCTCAACTGGATGTGGTTCCTTTTTTATACTGACATTTATTTCGTGGTAGCAAGCCTGAGACTTGAAAACTGGACTTGATTGATCGAATCGAGCAGGCTTAGCGTATTTATAAGTACTGTATTGATGTAGCTAATTAGACCTAGATGGGTGCTACAACAGGTTTTGGTATTGGTACTGATGATTTTAAAAGTAGAATTGTGTACCTACTGATATATAGTAAAGGAATTGATGTTATTTGAGGCTCATTTATAGAGATATAATTGAGAGTGTGACTAAATGATGTTCACTGATTGGATGGAAGAAGTGGGTAAAATGAGAATAATTGTTCCCGATTTGGTTAAGTAAGCTTCTTCAAAAGTACAATTAAGTTGTGGGAAAATCGAGAAAAGATTAAAGCAGGCAAAAGAGAGTTATACTGACTAAAAACGAAGACAATTGAAAGTTTCAGTAGGAGATTCAGGCTTCTAAGAGTTTCACCTTTCAAAGGCATAACGAGATTTGGAAAGAAAGGAAAATCGAGTCCCCAATACATTGGACCTTTCAAGATTTTAGATCACGTGGGAGATAAAGCTTACAGATTGGCGCTACCATCGAAATTATCCAACATTCATGATGTTTTCCACGTTTCGATACTTCGTCAATATCATCCGGATCCGACGTATGCAATTAAGTATGAACCACTGGAGTTGAAGGAGGATATGACATATATGGAGAAGCTCATTTAGATCTTAGACAGGAAAGAAAAGGCATTGCGGTCTAAAACAATTCCTTTAGCCAAGTTTCTGTGGCAGTATCACACTTAAGAGGAGGCCACGTGGGAATTAGAGAGCTTAATGCAAGAGAAGTACTTGCATTTATTCGAGAACTAATGTACTCTTCAATTTGGGGACCAAATTTCCTAAGGTGGGGACAATGTATATACCCTGAATTTCATGAGTTGGGATTTACCCATGAATAACAATATAGTTATGGAAATTAAAGATGCGATTCTAAAAAATTTAAATTAAGTTGTATTTTTTCCATTGTGGGACTTGGAAGAGTTAAATAAAATACATAATCCCTAAGAATAAATAAATATGGGTATATCCATATATATATATATGTGTGTGTGTGTGTGTCCATATATATATGTATCTATGTATATACATAAGGATATATATAAATATTGAATACTTTAAATGAAATTCCATAAGGAATGAGTGCTAGTCGTGAGCAAGAGAATGAATGATGTATGATGAAGGATAATATACAATAAGCATAGGAAAAAGGGGAAGTCGATGCATGACAGAAAAAATAGAAAAGAAATTGAGTTTGTGGCCTTATTACGAGGCATCCTTTTTTTTTTTCTATCTTAGTACATGCATTGAACATAGGAAACTGAGTTGGAAAAGATTGGGGTAGAGGAGGAGACCTCGATTTTCTGCAAAGAAGGAAAAATAATATATATAAACATATGAGATGGTGCTCAAGGAGAGAAAATACTAAGAGATAAAAAAACATGATGGGAGCAATTAGAAGTGGCTGGAAAACCCGAAGAGGAAGCGTGAAAATGCATACTGAAAATTGACAGTGAAAGGAAATGAGATTGAACAAAGGCTGTATGGCATCAGATTAAAATATATATATATATATATATATATATATATATATATATATATATATATATATATATATATATATATATATATATATATATATAATATGTTACATGAGTAAAGCTGCAGCAGTGGGCAAGGAAACAAAATCGAAATGAGGTAGCTGAAGCAGTGGAGAGCAGGAAACATGACGAAGAAATGTGAAGGATAGTAGTGTCTGGTAAGGCAGAAATAGTGAGGAGGAAACGTGAATAGGGAAGAAACAATGAATGAGAATGAAAGAAAATACTATAGTGTACAACAGTAAACAAGACACAAAAAAGAAATGAAAGAGGAAGACGTGATGCTAGGAAATGGTAGCGTGAAAGAAACAAGAAAACTCTAAAGCAGGCACAGTAGGTGAGCAGATCAAGAAAGGAAGATGAGTGAAACCGAAACCATACACTGAAGAGCAAGAAAAAAATCTGTAAAGGTGAGCTCTGTTTGCATGAAAACGGAGGAAAGATAGAAGAAAGACTGAGAAACAAATTGAAACTGAAGTAAAGGAGAAACGAGAGAGAGGTCGATAGTTCGAAGGGATCGAGAGCTAAAAACCAAGAAGGGTTGTGATGAAGAGAACAGAAGCTGAAACTGTAGCGTGAAACCGAGAGCAGAGAAATTAGGCATCGAAAATAGAGGTGAAGCTTGAATCGAGAAAATCGAAGTATTAGCGACTTTCGTAGGAGAAACCTTGGAGGAGAACGTGAAATAGAGCAATGACAAGAAAATAACTAACCGAGGGCCAAACTAAAATCGTAGCCATGGATACAGCAATAATGATGATGATGATGGTGATGGTGATGGTGATGGTGATGATGAAGATGATGAGAACGACTATGATGATGGTAGGTATGTGATTGGTAGAGGAGGAAGCAGTGTCGAATAGAAAGAAAGGGATTTTGAATAAGGACAGAGGTAAAGGCAATGGCTGAAACAAAGAAGGCACAACGCCAGGGATCTCCTTCTGAGGCTAAGGAATTAGAAACCGAGACTTGGACGGGGGAATGTGACCGGAACCGAGACATAAGGATGATGATGGTGGAGTCGGGATTAAAGGAAACGGTGGAGAAGGTGGTGATGTCGAGAGGGGGAGGCGAATAGAGGGTGCAGCAATGAAGTAACAGTAGGAAAACGAAAAAGAAGAAGAAGAAAGAAGTTTACGCGGGAAAGGCAAATAAATTAAAAAAAGAAGAAGAGTATAGATATATATATATATGTGTGTGTGTGTGTGTGTGTGTGTGTGTGTGTGTGTGTGTGTGTGTGTGTGTGAGTGTGTGTGTGTGTTTGTGTTTGGGTGTGTGGGTGTGTATGTTTGTGGGTGTGTGTGTGTGTGTAATTATATGTATATATACATAGATGGTTGTAAATAGAGATATCGAAGATAAAGACAAGTGCATAAAAAATTTAGGAAAATACTCGAGGGAAGAACTACTCAGGAAGTAATAAATGAATATTAAATTAAGCTCTCAGGGAAAATAAACAGAGCAGACCGAAACCTCTGACTCTAGACACTAAGGCATTGAGGACAACGAGCAGACACTGAGGTAAGAAAAATTCTCATGTGCTGCTAGAGATAAATATGCGTAATTTTTATGTATTTGTAGATATAAAATTTTAGGCTGAATTCGCAGTTACCGAAATTACAGAAAATCTTGGCTGAATTTTATGACTTTAAAAATTATAGATTCTAGCCTGGTTGAACTGCCTAATTTTACGATTGAATTTAAAAGGTTTGCATAGATACTATTATGGCTTGAATTCTGTTTAAAATCAAAAATCCTGAAATTTTAAATTTTTATAGACTGTTTTCAAGGATTTTATTCGAAAAATGGGTTAGTCAAACTGTTTTGAACCGTTTCGTGAAATAAACTGAATTTATATGTGGTTTAAGGAAAAATGATTTGATTATAAAGAAATATTGATGTGATGTGCTTGAGCGCGTGCTGACTGTGTGTCGCACTGTCTGACTCGTACCGATTTTTGAGACATAGGTGATGATTTAATGATGCTACACTTCAGTCTGTTCTGTATCTGTTTTTGGGGTCCATGGAGTACGATGTACCGTGCAGTGCACGCGAGTACGATGTACTGTGTTTCTGATTCTGATTCTGGTATTCAGACATTCTGATTTGTGAGCCGTTTGAGTAGCTGACCACTCCCACAGTAATTGACATTTCGGCACACCTGGCCCGTGATTGTACGGAGTCACCGACGTTGGCTAATTGTCATTTCTGATATCTGATATAGTATGTCATCTTGTCTCGTCTATTTGAATTTTTGAATTGATTATGTGACTGTATTTTTGTATGGAACCGTATATTTTACTACATAAAAGACCGTCGGGGCCACCTTTTAAATCCTGCGGGACCAAAGTGCCACACCATCATCACTTTTAAAGTTGTTTAATGTTTTAGAAAACGATATTGATTTCAGTTCCATTTTCATTTGGAAATTGCCATAGATTTTTTCGACTTTGATTTTTCGGAACTAGCAGTGCCTCTTTGAATATTGAAAATCTTTCTTAATTGTCCACATGGACTATGATATTAGGAATTGTTTAATTCTGCTATTGAAAGTGTAGATAAATTAGGAATTATTAGCTGTCAATAAATAAATAATGAATTATTATCTGTTTTCCTATTTAATAGGAAACTACCTAAAATTAAGGAAGTTAGAGATATCCTGATTTTTTTTTTCCTAGAATTACTCCTAGAATTACTCTCTAGTTTTCCTATTTATATTGTAACAACTATTGAATTCAGATGGAGAAAAGAATACATTCAGTTTTACCTCTCTACTGTTTTCTTTCTTTACTACATGGTATCAAGAGCCTATGAATTATAAAGCAGCCATGGTTGACTCTAGTTTGCCTTCTTCTTCCGTTACCAACACTGTGACAAGGAGTTCCCAGGCATCTTCGATTGCACCCATCAATGAAAGCCCTTTACAGATTACCATTCATAAGTTAAATGGTAAAAACTACTTAGAGTGGGCCCAATCCGTGCGTTTGGTGATTGATGGAAAGGGAAAACTTGGATATCTGAATAGGGAAATCAAGCCTCCAGCCGCTGATGATCCAAAATACCAGCAGTGGAGATCAGAAAATTTCATGGTTATCGCTTGGCTTATTAATTCCATGGAACCAATCTTGGGAAAACCGTTTATGTTTCTACCAACCGCTCATGATGTTTGGGAGGCTGTTAGAGAGACGTACTCTGACCTAGAAAATTATTCTCAATTATTTGAGTTAAATACTCGGATGTGGCGGATACAACAAGGTGATAGAGAGGGAACTGCCTATTATAATGACATGATGCTCTGTGGCAAGAATTGGATATGTTTGAAACTGAAGAATGGGAGAGTCCGAATGATAGTGCACGTTGCAAGAAAAAGGTTGAACGAAGTCGAGTGTTTGTATTTCTGGCAAGTCTAAATAAAGATCTTGATGAGGTTCGGGGACGTATTTTAGGACGGAAACCTCTACCCTCTATCAGAGAGGTTTTTTCTGAGGTACGGAGAGAGGAGGCTCGGAGATTAGTGATGTTAAAGGGAGTAGAGGAGCCAAAAGTTGATCAAGACAGTTCAGCTCTTGTAGCCCACAGTAATGAGCAATAAGGAGAAAGACGAGGAGGTAAACAAAAGCCATGGTGTGATCATTGTCGGAGACCATGGCATACACGCGAGACCTGTTGGAAACTCCATAGAAAACCTGCGAATTTGAAGAAGAAACCTGGTGATGACTCTGGGCCAGCAAGGGACACTCGTGCTTTCCAGGTTAGCACTACTAATCCAGGGCAGCAATCATCCTCAGACTCTCTTCCTTTCACCAAGGAACAAATGGAGCA
Source organism: Firmiana major (assembly GCA_033439115.1). NCBI lineage: Eukaryota > Viridiplantae > Streptophyta > Magnoliopsida > Malvales > Malvaceae > Firmiana > Firmiana major. The sequence goes on from CM065904.1 coordinate 64,256,772, forward strand.
CCTGTACAAAATGTTTCAGTCTCAATCTATAAGAAATTCTAGTACGTCTTGTTCTTTAGCCCAGTCAGGTAATTTTTTCACCACATCCTTTACTTGTGTCAATCCAAATACATCTTGGATATTAGATTCAGGAGCAACCGATCATATGACTGGGTTCTCGCAGTTGTTTTCTTCTTACATACCTTATGCAGGAAATCAAAAGGTCAAAATAGCAGATGGTTCCTATGCTACAGTTGCAGGGAAAGGAAAAATTATTGTTTCTTCTCATCTTACTTTAAAAGATGTCCTTCACGTTCCTCAATTGTCCTATAATATATTGTCAGTCAGTAAATTAACTCGTGATCATAATTGTCAAATTAATTTTTGGTCTTCTCAATGTAAATTTCAGGATTTAACCTCGGGGAAGACGATTGGGGATGCTAGGCAAGACTGTGGCCTTTACCTCCTTAATAATGATACAAACTCTGGAAGGTAAAACCAAACTTGTTTTAATTCTATTTCTGTTTCCAGTGACAGTGAGATTATGTTATGGCATTTTCGATTAGGACATCCAAATTTTCATTATTTAAAGCAATTATTACCCAAAATATTTATGAATAAAAATGCTTCTATTTTTCGATGTGAAGTTTGTGAATTAGCTAAACATCATCGTGCTGTTTTTCCACCACAACCATACAAAAAGTCAAAACCATTTACTATGATCCACAGTGATGTATGGGGTCCTTCTAAAGTGGCAACTCTTTCTGGAAAACGTTGGTTCATTACATTTATTGATGATCATACTCGGGTTACTTGGGTTTTTTTACTAAAAGATAAATCTGATGCTGAAAGTGTGTTTAAAAACTTCTATACAATGGTACAAACACAGTTTGAAACTCAGATCAAAGTTTTTCGTAGTGATAATGGCAAAGAATTCTTTAATCATGTGTTAGGGAATTTTTTTTGATGAAAAGGGGATTGTACATCAAAGTTCTTGTAATAACACACCTCAACAAAATGGGGTAGCCGAAAGGAAAAATAAACATCTTCTTGAAGTTGCTAGGGCTTTAAGCTTTACATCTAAAGTTCCAAAGTATCTTTGGGGAGAAGCTGTTTTAACGGCCACTTTTTTGATAAACAGAATGCCTTCAAGAACCTTGGGGCTTAAAACACCAATAAAACTTTTCAATGAGTGTTTTCCAACTTCCAAGTTAGTAAGAAACATTCCTTTAAAAATTTTTGGTAGTGTTGCATTTGTTCATAACCATGACCATAAAAGAACAAAACTTGATCCAAAAGCACATAAATGCATTTTTGTAGGCTATTCGACAAATCAAAAAGGTTATAAATGTTATGATCCAGTTCTGAAAAAAATGTTTGTCTCTATGGATGTCACTTTCTTTGAAGGACAATCATACTATCACACTTCTCATCTTCAGGGGGAGAAGAACAATAGTAAAGATGATATGTTTTTAAATGGTTTTGACTTAACCATTGATTTTGAATGTGATAGTGATGATATTTTACCAAAAGTAATTGAGAAAGGAAATACAAATGCATTAAATGATGAAAATCTACAACAACCTCTGGTAATGCCATCTCAAAATCAAAATTCTGAAACAACAGAGATGTGTGCCGAACGATGGAAGGGTTTTGTATATTCAAAGGAGTACCAAGCACAAAAAAAGGAAAGGAACACTGTCTTACAGCACCCCCAAGAATCTGATCAGGGGTTGGATCATGAGATCAATGTTCCTTCAGACAATTCTGATAATAATCCTCCAGGTAATTCTAAGTCAAATTCCTCAAGTCAAGATGATCTTCCAATTGCTCTTAAGAAAGGTGTTAGGTCTTGTACTAAGCATCCTCTATCTAATTTTATTTCATATAATAATGTGTCACCTCGATTTCGTGCTTTTATTACACAAGTGTCTAGTGTGGTTATTCTAAGTAATGTACAGGAAGCTCTAAATGTTCCTAAGTGGAGGGAGGCTATTCTTGAGGAGATGAGAGCTCTAGAGAAGAATGCTACTTGGGAAAAGGTTGATCTGCCACAAGGAAAAGCAATCGTTAGTTGTAAGTGGGTATTCACCGTGAAGTATAATTCTGATGGATTTCTAGAACGATACAAGGCTCGACTGGTAGCTAAAGGCTACACACAAACTTACGGAGTGGATTATTCAGATACTTTTTCTCCAGTGGCAAAACTAAATACTGTTTGTCTGCTTTTGTCAATTACTGTAAACCTTAATTGGTCTCTAAATCAATTGGATGTGAAGAATGCTTTCCTCAATGGAGACCTTGAAGAGGAAGTTACATGGAGGCACCACCTGGTTTTACTGAGAAGTTTGGATCCAAGGTATGCAGACTTAAAAGATCACTATATGGTCTTAAACAGTCCCTTAGAGCTTGGTTTGAAAGGTTTACAAGGTTTATGAAGAATCAGAATTATAGACAGGGGCAGACAGATCACACTCTCTTTATAAAAGTCTCTAACAAAGACAAGATCTCAATTTTGATTGTTTATGTAGATGACATAATTCTTACAGGAGATGACGAAGAAGAAATGAACCGATTAAAACAGAATCTAGCCAAGGAGTTCGAGATCAAGGATTTGGGGCAAATGAGATATTTTTTGGGTATGGAAATTGCGAGATCAAGGAAAGGTATCGTATTGCCACAACAAAAATATATCTTGGATCTCTTGAAAGAAATTGGTATGAGTGGGTGCAAGCCAGTTGATACTCCAATAGAAGCAAAAGTGAAGCTTGGAGAGGTAAAAGATGGAGTTCCTGTGGATACTGGTAGATATCAAAGATTAGTTGGGAAGTTAATTTATCTATCTCATACACGGCCTGACATTGCTTTTGCTGTAAGTATGGTAAGTCAGTTCATGCACTCTCCTTGTAAGGAACATCTAGAAGTTGTGTTTCGAATTCTTCGTTATTTGAAAGCAACTCCAGGGAAAGGATTGTTTTTCAGAAAAAATGAAAATAGAGGAATTGAAGTCTATACTGATGCAGATTGGGCAGGTTCAATCACTGATAGAAGATCAACATCTGGATACTGCACCTTTGTGTGGGGTAATCTAGTTACTTGGAGAAGCAAAAAACAAGGTGTCGTTGCCAGAAGTAGTGCAGAAGCTGAATTTCGTTCAATGGCTCAAGGAGTGTGTGAGGTAGTCTGGCTAAAGTAAGTTCTAGAAGAAATTAAAAGGCCAGTCAGTCTTCCTATGAAGTGGTACTGTGACAATAAATCAGCCATCAGCATAGCTCATAATCCGGTTCTACATGACAGGACGAAACATGTTGAGATTGATAGACATTTTATAAAAGAGAAGCTTGAAGAAGGGGTAATTTGTACTCCTTTTGTTCCTACCATGAAGCAGGTTGCAGATATTTTCACCAAGAGCTTAATGAGACAGCCATTTGAACTTCAAGTGAGCAAGTTGGGCATGATTGATATCTTTGCACCAACTTGAGGGGGAGTGTAGATAAATTAGGAATTATTAGCTGTCAATAAATAAATAATGAATTATTATCTGTTTTCCTATTTAATAGGAAACTACCTAAAATCAAGGAAGTTAGAGATATCCTGATTTTTTTTCCTAGAATTACTCCTAGAATTACTCTCTAGTTTTCCTATTTATATTATAACAACTATTGAATTCAGATGGAGAAAAGAATACATTCAGTTTTACCTCTCTACTGTTTTCTTTCTTTACTACAGAAAGTTTTGGGGATTTTTAAATTTACTACAGTAATTGTTTCTATTTTCTGAATTCTGCATTGGACATCTGTGAATATGCCAAATTATTGGTAGACTTACATGATAATTTTTCTGGTTTTAGCAAATATATATTTTTAGGTAGTGTATTTATCTACCTGATATGGAGTTTTTTTTACTAAGCATGTTGAGCTCACCCCTTATTTTCCTCCACAGAGCCCTTCGGTAACTTAGATCGCTTCTGTTAGTAGGGCATTTTACACAGCTATGATTCTGTGGTGTATATTTATGCGTCGAAGGTATACCCAGTTTTAAGAAATTTTTTTGTATCTAAAATTTTTGTAAGTACAATAATGTAGATGAGATGTGCTTGGGGGAATGTGATCATGACTATTTGTAGAAAAAATTTAATTGAGACTATTAGATTTCACTATTTAATCTAATATCGACTCGTAGCCTAACCAAATTATATGGAAATTTGGGTCGTTACAGTTGTCCACCATTGCACCAAGCAAAAAATAGCTACGGTAATCGAACCTTGAAGTGAAGTCAATGCAGCCAGCCTTGCACCGAAATTCCTTGCCGTACCACCGCATCGTTCATCATCTCCATTGTTCCTACTCATATATTGCCTTACTAGCTTCCAGTCTCGTCTCTATTCTACGTAAAAACTCCATTGCATTGCTACCATTCCTTGCTTCATGCCACTTCGTAATGAACTTCTGTATTGATTCATCACCTTCTACCACTACCATTGTAAAGCTCGTGTTGTTGTTATCACGATTGTAGTTGCTGTATAGGTGGCATTGTTTGTTTTGGTTGTAGAGTTATAGCAACAATAAGTTGAGAAAGAAATGTGAAAGTAGGAAAGAAAAGTAAGAGAGGAGAAGAGGGCTGTATGGAAAAGACTAAGAAGGAAAGAGTTGCATGAAAAAGGAAAGAAAAGAGAAATAAAAGGTAATTGTTTAACCCTTTTTTTAATTTTTTAATTCTTTTTTAGCATTAAGATATTTGAAATTATTCATTTGGTGTATTAAAAAAATTAATTCTTTGATTTGCTTAGGAAAATATAACTAATTTATGCATTAAATTATCTAGGTTAATTATTTATTTCAATGAAAATTAACTAGGTTAATTAGTGTGATTATTGATTTGAATATATTGCTAATGGTTTCTTTAACTTATATGGTTAAATTATTTAAGGACAATAAATATCAAAATCTTGTAAATGTAGACAAAATATTTTAAATAAAATAAAATAAAATAAATATGAAATGAATTGAGATTATTCCGATGATGAAATTCTAAAGAGTCACCAATGTTTGACATTTGAAAATTTCTAGGTGAGATGTTTTCCTAAAATTTCGTTGGTATATTAAAAGATTTAAGGAAAATTTTCAATATTCATAATTGATATTTGTTTTCAAACTAATAATTAAAGTATTAACAATAACAATGATAAATAAATAATAATGAAAATTTTAAAATTGAAAGCAAATAAAGATTATTCTGAAGATGCAATTCTAAAGAGTCACGAATGGCTAACGTTTGGAAATTGCAATGTGAGAAGGTCTTTCTTAAATCTCCATAAAATGATGGAAGATTTAAGGAAAATTTTCAAGATTAATAATCAATAATTATTTTCAAAATATAAAAATATATTAATATGATTAATAAAACTTTGAGAATAGATTCAAATTTATTTCGATGATGTGATTCCAAAAAGTAACAAAAAGTTGACATTTATAAATCTCTAGGTGAAAATTTTTCTCTAAGTCTCGCCTAAATTATGGATGTAAGACCCGAATTTAATTAAAATACGAAAATTAAATAAGAAAAGATAGGGGACGTATGAAGGAAGTCGGGTTAAATTAATCCCGAACACGTGTAAGGGTAAAACGGTCAAAAGACCTAAAGCCGAAGTAAATTCGATAAGAAAATTTAATTAAAAATAAGGATTTAAGAAATCTTGGTCAATAAAGATGAAATAAATTTATTTTGGGTTAAATTGATCAAGATATTAATTTATTGGAATTAATCGGGATTAATTGAGATTTTTAGTTCGGAAAAATAATCCCGAAAATAATCGAAAAATATATCGAAAAGTCACCCGGGACAATATCCCAAAAATACGGGGAAATTATACCCGAAAAAGAGGTTAAAATATAATAAATAAATTAAATAAAATTAAATTGATAAATGTAGAATTTAATAATAATTTTAAGAGATAGTTGGGTAATTTTAATGTATTTTAAGGAATAGTAAAATAATTAAAATAAATAAAAATAATAATAAAATTAATAAAAATAAATTAATGAAAAAAAAAGGAGACTGAAAACGAAAATATCGGGGAGAGAGAGAGAGACTGAACGTAGCAGCCGAACCCGAGGAGACCGGCGAGCCACCGGCGGCCGATGGACCCAGCCGATGGTTGGAGAAGCTAGAGCGAAGCCCAGCGGTTCCAGCAGTACCGGTGACGCGCGTCGACGGCCACGATTTCCGGCGGATCGACGGACGGAAAGGCGAGGGGTAAAATCGAGTCGGTCCCGGCGAACGGCGGCCAATCGGCCGGAACCGAGGCCCGATTTCGAGAGCTCAGGCGACGGCGGTGCTTTTGAGACCGATGGCACCCGACAAAATGGCGGGAAACGCCGGCGACGACGAAGAGAAAGAAAATGGGTTCCGACGCCGAGGGAGAAGAGCCGGCCCGGCGGCGTTCCGGCGAGCTTGACCCAAACCGAGGCTAGATTCGTGATGCGGACGACCCAGCGGAGCGATTGGGGGTGGAAGCCGGCGGAGAACCGGCCGAAAAAGGGGTGAACCGGTGGTGAACCGGTCGAACCGGGGTGAACCGGCGGTCTGAACCGGTCCGAACCGGACTGAACCGGTTCAGCCAAAAAGAGAGGAAAAAAGGAAGAAAAAAGGGAAAAAGAAAGAGAAAAAAATTGGGGAAAATTCCTGTGATGCAATCGAGCTTCGGGTAAGTCGACAAGCGGTCAAATTGACCCGATTTAAATTTGGAATATTTTATTTAATTAAATTTCGATTGAAAAGTTTACCCGAAAATGTAATTAATTGTGTAGCTCGACGATTGACATCCACCGAGGGCTCGAGACAGTCTCGATTTGAGGACTAGCATGGAATCTCGGGTAAGTGATCCCTATTTACGACAATTACCTCGTTATGCGTGATATTGATTTAATTTACGCATAAATTGAATTAATTTATGGAAATTTAGACTAATTGTCGTAAATATTGAATTTAGATATTAGAGAATTAGAACGAGGCTCCATAAATTATTGGTGGGCCCAATGAGCCCAATAGGCCTCGATAAAGGGAAAATTAAGTGGTAAACGGGCTTAAGGCCGATTAAGGCCCATTAAGGTGCAATTGGGCCCAATAGGGGTAAACGGGCCCAATGATTTAAATTAAGCCCAGAAAGTATTAAATACGAGTAAATTACATAATATCTGACCTGAGGAATATTAAATACGCAGTTCCGGGCATTTGATTTGGGAGCATAACGGACTGCGCGACGGGACTACATTGGAAAAGAAAAGGTCAGACTCTACGGGAAAATAAGGTAAGGGAATTCTGCAGACTGCTAGAGGTAACTTTACGCAATTTTAAATTCATACGCAGTCCTTTAAAATTTATCTGAAGGGTCTAGAGGTCGAATAATAATTTTAGGGCCCCGGATGGGCAAATTTACTAAAATACCCTTGCTAAGGGTAAAATTCTAAAAATTTAGGAAAAATTGGGAGGAGCAAGAACAAAAGGTTTCTGCTCATTCTGGAGGTGTTTTGATGCATGCATGAGTAGGCTGGCTCACCTTGAAAGAAAATGCACAGCATTGCATACTTTCAACGTGAAATTGTTTTGAAAACTGTTTTGAGGAAACAGAGCCGCCTACGTGTTTTTATTTACATGTGACGTGCTAGAGCTTAGCTCGCACGATGTTTGATTTGTGTGATGCATGCATTAGTGCTAGAGGGAGAGCTCGCACTAGAGTTTTACATGCATAGGTGCTGGAGTCCAACTCGCACCAGATTTGTATACATATATATATGATTTTCGTGACAGGGTGCTAGAGTCTAACTCGCACCATATTTTTATATGATTTTGAGATAGGGTGTTAGAGCTTCGCTCGCACCAGATTTTTATACGATTTGCATACAGAGTGCTGAGCTTAGCTCGCACTAGTTTTACCGGATTTGTGGAGTACCGCTGTCTGCCCTTGGAGTCAGCCAAAAGGCCCAACAGGCTCAAGAGACCTCTTAGGTGGGGTGAGAGTGAGGGATGAGGTTGGCGGCCTTGTGGGGATGTAAAGCGGGCTCTGCCAGTTTTATTTGAGTTGATGAGAGTGCTGAGCATCGCTCGCACAGCTTTTATGAGAACATGCGATGAGCCGTGCTTGGAGCATCGGGTAGACTGTGTGTCACCGATTTAATAGGCTCGCACGTGCGTTTTGAGACATGGCATGAGTATTGAGAAACAAACCTCTGTGGGAAGCAGGCCAATTGGGCTGGAGTACCTAGAGATATTATATGGGTTCACGGAGTACGATGTACCGTGCAAGTAGCATGGAGTACGATGTACCGTGTGGTATCTTCGGATACGGCATCTCCAGATGCAGCATCTCCGGATGCAGCATCTTTGGATGCCGGGGATCGGATAAGACTGACGGGATGGACTGACCCACCTCCCGGGCGGTTCCCGATCATGGTGAGAACCCGCACACTAGGATCCGTGTAGCTGTGGAACTCCCGAGGACAGATGTGGCCATAGTCCTAGTTATTTACCTATATACAGACGTTGCCTAGTCTCGCATGTTGATGACTTTTATGATGATTTAAACTGGGTTTTAAAACTAAATTGCATGATGGTATTTCCATGCTTTTCAAAACCCACGTGTGATGTAAACATTTTCATGATTTTGTGTGAGTCAGGATCACCCGCAGGAGGGGTCGAGTCCTGACTTTATTGTGATAATCTTAATTGAGAAAGAAATGATTTATAATAATTGCATGTTGATTTTCCGTGCAAATGTGTTTTACATAACATCATGACGCATATCATTTGTTTTAAAATGTGTGGAGAAAGGGTGGTTTATGCATGGCACCACGTTCATGTAGGTAGTATGGTTACCTACTTGTTCGTAGGATTGCCTTACTGAGCTTGATGTGCTCACCCCTTTCATTTTCTCCCACAGATAATCTCCAGTTGAAGTCGCGACGACTCAGTACTGCATTCCGGATATCCGCTGCTACCCATCGACATAAGGTATATATACACTTGAACATATTGTATCTACATAAGCATAGCACAGTAACATGTTTGTAAGTAACTTTAGGGGATGTATAAATAATATAAACAATTATAAATGACTGGAGAATAAATAAGTTAGATGGTAATTGAATGGTGGGACTGGCATTGACGCACAGCCCAATTTTTAGTGGAGTGTTGGTCACGATTCGAGAACAGGTAAGAATTTAAGTAATGAAATAAATAAAACGCGAAAAATTAACTCTGATTTTTGGGTAGTTTGGGTCGTGACAATTATTATGTATCAGAGCAATAATTGGTCTGATGTGTGTCAGTGTCAGTAATTAGAAATTACATCCCCGTGTTACTGTGCTTAGATAGATACAATAGTGTATATCGAGATGGGCTTGACTAAGAAATGATTGGGAATGCAGGAATGCCTAATATGAGTCGCGTTAGATGAGATAGTGCACGAGGCAAAGGTCGTAGAGGTAGACCTGAGTCTGCTAAGTCGTGCTGAGTTTGACTATGAGAGTCAGTATGAGATTGAAATAGAGGCTAATGTTGAGAATGCCTCACAGAGTCCGACAGAGAGATCGGACAGTATTGAGACACGCTTCGCGATGTTGGAGCGGGGTGTGGAGATTATTTTAAGGAGCTAATTGCTCAGATTATGTATGAGATCAGAGGCGCAGCGGAGCATTGGTGGAAACCCGCTCGACCCATCTTAAGTGTTAAACATCCAGAGCTGAGATGAGAAATGATTATGGATGTATTCCGGTGACAGGATATCTCGGACATGATTTAAAGGAAAAATTTCTTACATTGCCCAGGAATACTAAATTGATTATGAGTATGAAAACTCAGTTATAATTTTGGGCAGATATTACCTCGACACTATGAAAAGTGACAGTCGAGATGTCTAAAGATCATGAAACGACTCAACTTTCCAATTAGAGTCTGATTGGCCCGTGCGATATTACCTATACCGAGGCAGTGCGCAGATTTACGGTTGAGTAAATACGAACATGAATTGCACGCCTCTGAGATTGGGAAAGGTAATGAGGGCTGAAATAGAGACATAAAAGAGAATCGAAAAATGACAGAGATGTCAAAATGGGAAAATGGAAATTGGTAAAAGATTAGATTCGATGAGTTATAGGCTGAGATAATTGGTAAGGCCCTAGTGCATCCAATTTTGGCACTGTTGAGCGGCATTGTGATTGGCGGACCCCGACCTGCTACGAAGCAGTGTAGCAGTGTGAGTACTGTAAGCAGTGTGAGATGTGTGGTGGATACCACGGAAGGAAGGTTTATACTTACACGGTATAGATGAAAATGGCCGTTAAGTGTGATAAGACGGACCATTGATTTGATTGCATAGAATTGGGCGAGATCGTCCCACAGAAAAGTAAAGAGACAGAGAAAAAACTTCGTTGGTATAGCTGCAACGAAAAGGGAGACCATAGCCGAAAAGAAAAAGAAGAAAGTAGGCTGTTGGACGAAGGCGAAAAGATGTTTTGGACCAGGACACTATTGATGTTTCATGGATGTGGTATAAGATACCACACTTGTTATGAATAATGAAGTACATATGTTTATTAATCCTGGTGCCACATATTTATTCATACCGCCTTCATTCGCATATAAGTGAGTAAAAGGCATGAATGCCTACATCATTGGGCACAATACTGATAAATGAGTACCCCAGTGGAGGAGGATTAATTAGCGGAATATGGTTATCGAGATTTTAAGTTGAAAACAGGGGTGCAACAGTTGAAAATCAAAGGAGTCATTAGGATTAAAGCAATGAGTATACGAAGTAATAAGGATTAAGGCAATTAGTAGCGAATACAAATTATAACCAAGGACAAAGATGGGTATAACCATAACCAGTAGTTGTGGTTAAGTCTGAGGGCTAATAAAGGTATTTTAAAATACCTCCCCGCCTGAAGACTTGACAGCGTCTAAAAGTATATATGTATAACCTATAACGTGAAATCGAGCGTCGTAATAGATAACTTTAGCATTAGGATACCTTTACTAAGACGATAAGAATATTTAAATTCGACAAATCATAAAGACTAACATAGTAAATTTAATAAGAGCCGTTAAGATAAGTAAAGGAAATGACGCAGGTTAGTACCTGAAAACGTAAGCGATTTCGAAGGATCTTATACGCTTATGCGTAAATAAGTCAAGGATTGGACTGATTCGTAGTCATCAGTATCAATGATATGTCGGGTGTAGTTAAAGTCTAGGGCGAATTATAAGCAACAATTAGAAATGGCTTTTACAAATGGGTTGCTGCGAGTTCAAAATGGATATACTTGGTTGACACGTTTAATTAAGAAACGTGGTCTTGAAATGAGATGATAAATAAGATGATTGATGTGACGTGAATTTGGCGTGATGAAGTATGAACTGACCACCGTGATTAATTTCACCATACCCAACAGCTCAAGAGGTTCTCAGTGAGTATGAATACCTCAAAATCATGAAGGAGCTGTGTATTGATGTATAATGGGAAGATACCCATGATTTAAAGTTGACAACAGTAATTGTACCGAGGATATGGTACTATTATGTACACGGTGAGAAATTGTAGATATGCACTGATCATAAAGCCCGAGTATCTGTTTTTACAGAAAGAGGCGAACATGAGAATATACATATTGGGTTAGAGCTTCTGAGAGATTTTGATTGTGGAAATTGTACCACCCAGGAAAGGCTGATGCTTTGAGTAGAAAGAGCCTCGGGATGGTATTGCATATGATGGTCAGGGAGCGTGAGCTGCTAGAGCAGTTGTGGACCTCAGTATTGATGTGATCCCTTCTGATGATGACAGTGATTGTGTGACAGCTAGCCTGATGATTAGAACCGAATGAGAGTGCCCGGATTTGCCAGGCTTAGCGTGATTATCGACCGGATGTCGATAGTTTGGGTCTGATTCAGAAGGGTACAGTGACAGAGTTCACAGTGGGTGATAATGAGTTACTGAGGATTCAGAGACAGTATGAGTGCTCCCTAGGACCACAGTTGATGAGACAGTAATGTTGTCAGAAGCTTACTCTTCAAGATATACAGTGCATACGGAAGGTAATAATAATATATTAAAATCTCAAAAAGGGTATGGGTGGTCAGATGTGGAAAGAGATATTTGTGGAGATTGTGGAAAAGTGCCTAGTGTGTCAGCAGAGTAAGGTAGAGTATTAAAAGGCTGCAGAGTTATTGCAGCACCTACCTATATCGACACGGCACGAAAAATGAGAACAAGTCTCCATGAATGTCGTGATGGGTTATAGAGGACCCGGATAAATCAGGAGACTATTTGGATGATAGTCGATAGAGTGACTAAGTCTACCCACTTTCTGGTTATGAAATCCCTAAATACTCGAAGTGTGTATGAGGATTCAGGTATAAGGAAGATTGTGGAGCATTATGTAGCGTTCCGGTGAACATGATATCATATAGGGATTCCCGCTTCACTTTCTACTTCAGGGAATATTTTTAGGAAGCTATGGGAACCCGACTGAGTATTAGCACAGCTTTTCATCCTCAAACAGATGGTCAGTCAGAGAGGACTGTACACGTTTGGAGGAGAGGATGAAAGCGTGTGCCATTGATTATATAAGCTCCTGGAATGATCAGTTAATTTCAGATTGAATTCGTAAATAGTGACAGTTGTCACTTGAGTATTGGGATAACAAGATATGAGACAGTGTATGGCTGTAGGGGTTGTTCCTCAAATTGGATAAGAAAAAGTGGGTGACAGACAGAATTATTTTCGACCTTGGATAATAATCTCTGAGGATGTTTAGTTAAGAGTGAGAGATTAAGAACACCTCAGAGCAGATAAACAAGTATTGGAATTCACCCTTGGTGAATTAGTATGATTGAAATATTTCTTGTCCTAAGAGAATAAGGACATAACGAACTTTTGGAAGAAGGTACATTAAGTTACGCTGGATGGAATATTTTGAGAGATTGGACAAGTGGGAGATAAGACCTGTAGGTTGGTGTTGTCACTTGAATTAACAGGCACCCACAATGTGTCTCAGCTTTTGATGCTTCAGAAATACTATACAAATCCAGCATAAGTGATAGAATATGAACTCCAAAAGTTCAATTTAATGAAAATATAAGTATATTGAAGAAGTCGATTCGGGCATTAAACAGGAAAGAGAAAGTATTGAGGTTTAAGACGATCTCCCTAATTAAAGTCCTTTGGTAGTAATACACTCCGGAAGAGGTCACATAAGAATTAAAGAAGTATGATACGATTGATGTACCCGGAGTTGTATATGGACTCATATGAATTGGTTCTAATTTGGAGGACCAAATTCCTTAAGTGGGAGAGAGTTGTAAGACCCGAATTTAATTAAAATACGGAAATTAAATAAGAAAAGATAGGGGACGTATGAAGGAAGTCGGGTTAAATTAATCCCGAACACGTGTAAGGGCAAAACGGTCAAAAGACCTAAAGTCGAAGTAAATTCGATAAGGAAATTTAATTAAAAATAAGGATTTAAGAAATCTTGGTCAATAAAGATGAAATAAATTTATTTTGGGTTAAATTGATCAAGATATTAATTTATTGGAATTAATCGGGATTAATCGAGATTTTTAGTTCGAAAAAATAATCCCGAAAATAATCGAAAAATATATCGAAAAGTCACCCGGGACAATATCCCGAAAATACGGGGAAATTATACCCGAAAAAGAGGTTAAAATATAATAAATAAATTAAATAAAATTAAATTGATAAATTTAGAATTTAATAATAATTTTAAGAGATAGTTGGGTAATTTTAACGTATTTTAAGGAATAGTAAAATAATTAAAATAAATAAAAATAATAATAAAATTAATAAAAATAAATTAATGAAAAAAAAAAGGAGACTGAAAATGAAAATATCGGGGAGAGAGAGAGAGACCGAACGTAGCATCCGAACCCGAGGAGACCGGCGAGCCACCGGCGGCCGATGGACCCAGCCGATGGTTGGAGAAGCTAGAGCGAAGCCCGGCGGTTCCAGCAGTACCGGTGACGTGCGTCGACGGCCACGATTTTCGACGGATCGACGGACGGAAAGGTGAGGGGGAAAATCAAGTCGGTCCCGGCGAACGGCGGCGAATCGGCCGGAACCGAGGCCCGATTTCTAGAGCTCAGGCGACGGCGGTGCTTTTGAGATCGATGGCACCCGACAAAACGGCGGGAAACGCCGGCGACGACGAAGAGAAAGAAAATGGGTTCCGACGCCGAGGGAGAAGAGCCGGACAGGCGGCGTTCCGGCGAGCTTGACCCAAACCGAGGCCAGATTCGTGATGCGGATGACCCAGCGGAGCGATTGGCGGTGGAAGCCGGCGGAGAACCGGCCGAAAAAGGGGTGAACCGGTGGTGAACCGATCGAACCGGGGTGAACCGGCGGTCTAAACCGGTCCGAACCGGACTGAACCGGTTCAGCCAAAAAGAGAGGAAAAAAGGAAGAAAAAAGGGAAAAAGAAAGAGAAAAAAAATTGGAGAAAATTCCTGTGATGCAATCGAGCTTAGGGTAAGTCGACAAGCGGTCAAATTGACCCGATTTAAATTTGGAATATTTTATTTAATTAAATTTCGACTGAAAAGTTTACCCGAAAATGTAATTAATTGTGTAGCTCGACGATTGGCATCCACCGAGGGCTCGAGACAGTCTCGATTTGAGGACTAGCATGGAATCTCGGGTAAGTGATCCCTATTTACGATAATTACCTCGTTATGCGTGATATTGATTTAATTTACGCATAAATTGAATTAATTTATGGAAATTTAGACTAATTGTCGTAAATATTGAATTTAGATATTCGAGAATTAGAACGAGGCTCCATAAATTATTGGTGGGCCCAATGAGCCCAATAGGCCTCGATAAAGAGAAAATTAAGTGGTAAACGGGCTTAAGGCCGATTAAGGCCCATTAAGGTGCAATTGGGCCCAATAGGGGTAAACGGGCCCAATGATTTAAATTAAGCCCAGAAAGTATTAAATACGAGTAAATTACATAATATCTGACCTGAGGAATATTAAATACGCAGTTCCGGGCATTTGATTTGGGAGCATAACGGACTGTGCGACGGGACTACATTGGAAAAGAAAAGGTCAGACTCTACGGGAAAATAAGGTAAGGGAATTCTGCGGACTGCTAGAGGTAACTTTACGCAATTTTAAATTCATACGCAGTCCTTTAAAATTTATCTGAAGGGTCTAGAGGTCGAATAATAATTTTAGGGTCCCGGATGGGTAAATTTACTAAAATACCCTTGCTAAGGGTAAAATTCTAAAAATTTAGGAAAAATTGGGAGGAGCAAGAACAAAAGGTTTCTGCTCATTCTGGAGGTGCTTTGATGCATGCATGAGTAGGCTGGCTCACCTTGAAAGAAAATGCACAGCATTGCATACTTTCAACGTGAAATTGTTTTGAAAACTGTTTTGAGGAAACAGAGCCGCCTACGTGTTTTTATTTACATGTGACGTGCTAGAGCTTAGCTCGCACGATGTTTGATTTGTGTGATGCATGCATTAGTGCTAGAGCGAGAGCTCGCACTAGAGTTTTACATGCATAGGTGCTGGAGTCCAACTCGCACCAAATTTGTATACATATATATATGATTTTCGTGACAGGGTGCTAGAGTCTAACTCGCACCATATTTTTATATGATTTTGAGACAGGGTGTTAGAGCTTCGCTCGCACCAGATTTTTATACGATTTGCATACAGAGTGCTGAGCTTAGCTCGCACTAGTTTTACCGGATTTGTGGAGTACCGCTGTCTGCCCTTGGAGTCAGCCAAAAGGCCCAACAGGCTCAAGAGACCTCTTAGGTGGGGTGAGAGTGAGGGATGAGGTTGGCGGCCTTGTGGGGATGTAAAGCGGGCTGTGCCAGTTTTATTTGAGTTGATGAGAGTGCTGAGCATCGCTCGCACAGCTTTTATGAGAACATGCGATGAGCCGTGCTTGGAGCATCGGGTAGACTGTGTGTCACCGATTTAATAGGCTCGCACGTGCGTTTTGAGACATGGCATGAGTATTGAGAAACAAACCTCTGTGGGAAGCAGGCCAATTGGGCTGGAGTACCTAGAGATATTATATGGGTTCACGGAGTACGATGTACCGTGCAAGTAGCTTGGAGTACGATGTACCGTGTGGTATCTTCGGATACGGCATCTCCGGATGCAGCATCTCCGGATGCCGGGGATCGGATAAGACTGACGGGATGGACTGACCCACCTCCCGGGCGGTTCCCGATCATGGTGAGAACCCGCACACTAGGATCCGTGTAGCTGTGAAACTCCCGAGGACAGATGTGGCCATAGTCCTAGTTATTTACCTATATACAGACGTTGCCTAGTCTCGCATGTTGATGACTTTTATGATGATTTAAACTGGGTTTTAAAACTAAATTGCATGATGGTATTTCCATGCTTTTCAAAACCCACGTGTGATGTAAACGTTTTCATGATTTTGTGTGAGTCAGGATCACCCGCAGGAGGGGTCGAGTCCTGACTTTATTGTGATAATCTTAATTGAGAAAGAAATGATTTATAATAATTGCATGTTGATTTTTCGTGCAAATGTGTTTTACATAACATCATGATGCATATCATTTGTTTTAAAATGTGTGGAGAAAGGGTGGTTTATGCATGGCACCACGTTCATGTAGGTAGTATGGTTACCTACTTGTTCGTAGGATTGCCTTACTGAGCTTGATGTGCTCACCCCTTTCATTTTCTCCCACAGATAATCTCCAGTTGAAGTCGCGACGACTCAGTACTGCATTCCGGATATCCGCTGCTACCCATCGACATAAGGTATATATACACTTGAACATATTGTATCTACATAAGCATAGCACAGTAACATGTTTGTAAGTAACTTTAGGGGATGTATAAATAATATAAACAATTATAAATGACTGGAGAATAAATAAGTTAGATGGTAATTGAATGGTGGGACTGGCATTGACGCACAGCCCAATTTTTAGTGGAGTGTTGGTCACGATTCGAGAACAGGTAAGAATTTAAGTAATGAAATAAATAAAACGCGAAAAATTAACTCTGATTTTTGGGTAGTTTGGGTCGTGACAATGGAAGACTTAATAGAAATTTTCAATATTAGTAATTGAAATTTGTTCTCATATATAACTAATTTTAAAATAAAATTAGCAAAAATAAATTAACAGATAATAAATAAAATAAATAACAAATAGAAATTGAGACGAAGAATTAAATCAAAATAAACTAGAAATTTTCCACAAGAGATTTAATAAATCCGACAATAAAGCTTCTTCAATGAAGTCGAATGGTACTACTAGAAACTCTTAAGGTGAGGATAAATTTTCAAGAAACTTTGCCAAATGATGGAGAGCTTTTTTGAAAAATTTTCAATATTTAAGTATTTGGAATAAGATAAAGAGTAACGAATTAATGATTATTCAAAAAATATATTTTAAGTTAATATAAGATTAATTAGGTACCATATTAGGATGGACGTCGTAAGGGTGCTAATACCTTCTTCACACATAATAATACCCTCGAACCTTACATCTAAAATGTAGGTCAATCTTTATCCTTAGATGAAAATAGGTGACCAATCATACCTATGGTTAAATGATTAGTGGCGACTACATATAACCATGTCTAACTATTAGGCTTCCAAAGCTTAATACATTATGACAACTTAGCGATTTCGTTGGGGACTTAGAGGGTCATGCCAATAATTAATTTTGTGGATATCTTAAGTTTTGGTTGAATGATCTTGATTTCTTATTCATTTACTTTCTTAATTGTATACTATTGCTACTTATTGTTTCAATAATTGTGCGGAATTTTAAAATAGATGTCTGTTCCAACGTAGACACACTTGCACATGCATATTCATAACATGAGCTCTATACTCGGGCTCTATCCCTTTTACGAGGGAGTAAAATACCTACGCTATCGTGAAGTGATAACCTTCGCAATAACTAGCAAAATACTTGACTTAAATAAAACCTTTTTCCGATTGTAGCTTACGATAGATGAGGTTTAGTGTGAAACTAAAAATTTCCATGCTATTACATAATTGAAAGTTAAGAAATAGCTAGGTACTTGAAATAATGTTTGCAGGCCCGAAATGATCGAAGCTTTCAGAATTACGGAATGGGGCCCGATGGCACGAAAATTGAGATAAGGTCCTGAGCTTGAGAATTACTTAATAATTATATATATGTTCATGAAATGATGTTTGGAAGTGAAAACTAAAGTATTCCAAGTGAAAAAGTTGGTAAAACTCGAGTTTACGATAAATCGAGAAAAATGGCGTAAGAGAAATAAATCCAGAATAAATTTTAAGAATTCACGAAAATTATTCTGAGGCCATAGGAAATTAGTATGAGGTGAAAGTGACTTGGAAAACTAAAACCAAGTGGAAATATGGAGGTTTCAGGGATTGAATTAATTTTTAAAGTAAACCGAAAAGTTTAAGCTATTTTGCTCGGTATTGACTATATCGCATAAAATGAACTCAATCGGGGAGACTTGCTTAAACAAGTGACCCCCAAATATATATGGGAGATATTAAAGACATATTATAACACCTTAGAAGTGGAATTTTGGAAGAAATTAGACTAGAAATAATTTTTGGGAATTTTACAAAATAGAATAGCAAACTTCCTGTTTCAGTAAAATGACTAGTCAATAGAAACCCTTAAGTTAGTTGGCCATCCGAACCCCGTTTGACTCCCAATTGTTTTTTGGCATAAATAGGACTCATTAATCTTCTTGAAGAAGCCAATAACATCCTGAAAACCTTAACCATGTGCCCTCACCTCCCTTTGAAAGTTACCGCAGATGTTATAGTACCTTTCCCATTCTAGATTTTTTTCGACCCCCTTCCAACCATTTTTAGACTCCGGCCAAGAAGGATGATATCTGTGAGACCCCGTACATGTATAGCTGTACATAGGAACATGGGAATGTAAATAAAATCATAAGTAAGATGATGTATTGTAATGTGAAGTATATGCAATGTAAGTTTATAAGATTATGTACGCACTTGTAGTAAGAAATTGTGATTATACGTACAAGTTGCATTATGAATGAGTAGGAAGAAATAAACTTGAACACGAGAAGAATGTGATCGAAATGGAATATGAGTAGTATAGTAAAATGGAAGGAAAGATTTACATAAGTGTATATTTCCATTCGAGTAATATCGTATATATTTGGTCATACAAAGATTCTACACAAGTTTTAATGTGTATGTAGTGAGGATGGATCCCATTTTCAAGTCTCAAGGATGAATGAATGAGGAAATGATCATGGTAGCAAATTAAGGGTGTTTGGTAAGGGTTGTTGCAGAAGAACTGCAAGAAATCTGGAATTTGTGAAGGCCAGATCGATCTCATAGGATGAGCGATCGATCTGGGAGAGCCAGAATCCTCTTATGTGAGAAATGGAAGGGAACAGATCGATCTCCAAAGGAAGCAGATCGATCTCTTTAGCTCTAGGGTTGGAAGCAGATCGATCTCCCATAAGACCAGATCGATCTCCTTAAGCTTCTGTTTGACAGCAGATCGATCTCCAGTCTCGACAGATCGATCTCCTGCCTTTAAAATGTCTTAGAAAAGAGGGATTTTTGAGGAACAGATCGATCTCCACCCAAGGAAGATCGATCTCGTCAAGTCAAAACTATAAATGGGAGCAGTTGGATCATCAGATTTCGGGACAAACCATTTCCTTTCCACTTCAACACAAGAAAACTAGCTTTCTCACTCCTAAATCCAGCCATTTTCAGTGAGATTTAAGGAGAGTCTATTAGAGACAAAGTTGTTTACAACAAAAAGAAGAACAACATAGTCTAGAGGCATTTCCCCATTTGATGGATTGAAGAAATAAAGGGCAATCCTAATTGGAGCAAGAGGAAATCCAATGAGGTAAGTTCTAATGCACAAATCTAAGTACCTTGGTTTAGTTAATGATTATAAAGATATTTGGGTGTGCATATTGTGGGTAGAACTACCTAGAATGGTATGAAATGAATATAACTTGGAAATAGTCAAGAGTGAGAAAGTGGAGAGTGGAAGTGTTTATGATGAATGAGATATCTTGAGTGGATGATTATGTTGTGGGAATGGTTTGGACATGTTGATATTGGGATAAAATTGTGAGATTTACCACAAAGGGTAAAATATGTATTTAAGGCATTGGATAAATGATTAGTTGAACAAGAGTTAGAAACGTTAACTCGAGTGTTTGATGGATGAATTTCAATTTCGGATGATACGCCGGAGCAAGTCGAGATGAGAACGCAATAAGCATAAAGGCGGATAGTTGCACACAAGTAAAACGAGGTAAGGGACTGTGTGTTAGCTATAGAGATGTTCGTACGTAATTACAGCAATTTCGTAGATATATTGCTAGGACTAGTACGATATTATAATTTTATGAAATGATGTGGAAGTATGAAAAGTACTATGATGTATATATGTATTGAGAAATGGGATAGGGTAAGGAAATAGCATGATATGCATGTTTTCAATGATGTTCTCAATTTTATATTGTTATTGATGATTGAGAAATGTTGATGATAGGTTGGCTAATTTTACATGTTTTAGCATGGAGGTGCATGCTGTATGAGAAAAAAAAAACGTGTTTTGAGTTTTAAAAGAGAAAATAGCCATCTATCAGCCTTGAGATGAGATTGGGTGTTGAAGCGCTAGCTCACACCTGTTTTTAACGCCTTGATGTATCGTGCGGGAGTTTTAACTCGTACGAGGGTTTTGAGAAAGTGCAAGAACTTTGCTCGCACCTGTTTTGTTGAGTTAAGGTAAACCTGGGGGTCTGGGACACAAGGGGATACCAGCCGACGGCCATTTGAATGGGCTGGGCCTTAACGATAGATCGTACCGCGCTGGAGCTTTGCGTTGACTGTGTGTCACGCTGCTTGCTCGCCTGGTATATGAGAGATGGTTTAGGATAAAAAGTCCATCGGAGTTGGAGTATGGACTTGGGTCCACGGTTGTACGTAGAATAGTGTAGTCACCCGTTGGTATACTATGTACCGTGCTGGGTGCACGTGAGTACGAGTATCGCGTAGATGACACACGACGTATCTTCACCGTGAGTATACGAGGAGATGAGGTGGATTGAGATGAGTCGGAGGGTAGGACTGACCCATCCCCCTTCAGGCGAAGTGATACCCTATGCACACCTGATCAGTGAGGCCTGGGATCACTGACTATGGCCATATGTCGTGGATATTTGATTGCCGAAAATTCCATGCCTGTCTCAGAGATTCGAGAAACAGAGACAATCTCAGAAAAGAAAGAGATTTACGAGAAAGAATGATTTGAGAAGTGAAAGAGATTTCGTGTTTTTGATAAATCTCTAATTTCACATTCGTGCCGTGAGGGCACTATTTATGAGCATGTTTTAAATGGAAGTTTGACATTTGCTTTACACGAAAATGCTATTGAGAAACATGTGTTTAAATGCATTGTTCGTATGATATTTCCATTTATAACGAAAACATGGATTTGTTTTATGCATGCATGGGCTATGTAGGTAGTACGATATCTACCTGCTAGCATACATTTCCTTACTGAGCTGTGGTTTGCTCATCCCACTATTTTCCCCCTCTAGGTACTGAGAAGTAAGAGAGCGGTGATCTCTAGATCTTTTGTGTTTAACAGCTCCCACAATCCGCAAAGGTATAAGATTTGAATACACGAGTATTTTGTATCTAATATATTGTACCGCACAGTTATAACTTGGAATTGTAAACAGTATTATGGGGATGATATGTAAGCACATGGTATTTATACAATTAATTTTGTGTATTTACACACACACCTGGGAGTGTGAATTAAAGTTTTAAATATTCCGCTGTAAATAAATGAATTTTTAGTAATTGCATCTTCTCACAGCCCAACCGTAGTAGAGAATGTATGGATAGAAGGGTTCATAAAAATGGGGTATGACAGGTTTGGTATCAGAGCATGGTTGGTCTGATGTGAGTTGATGCTTAGGACTAAGAAAACATACATCCCCAAGTTACTGTGCGATATTTAGATACAAATGTGTGTGCGGAGCTGGTAGTGAATTAAATGTTTGTTATAACGCAGGAAAGTTATCAGGCTAGTGAGTTATGCCTGAGAGACACCGCAAGAGGGGAGAGAGCTCGAGAGCTCGAGGGTAAAATGACAGGACTGAGAGGCACAGTAGATCATCCTCTAGTCATGAGCCCCAGGAACAGATAGAGGCTTCTAATCCTTGAATAACTCGATTGGAGGAAGACATGCGCACGATGATGACCATGATGGGTCAGATCATGGCTAGGTTTGAGGGTACACCTGGTACAGCGGGACAGGCTGCATCGAATCCCCCAGCAGCTGCACCTGAACCTGAGAATGTTGCACCTGCGCAAGCTGAACCGATTAGGCCATGGGAACCTCATATTCGACCGGTACCTCCTCCAGTAGCCCCACATCAGCATGATGATGATTTGGGGTATGGATATGATTGTGATATGGAAAGATTGAGGCACTTTATGGACTTTAAGCCTCCTTCGTTTAGCGGGATAAAGGATCCGACGGTGGCTGAGGACTGGATCAGTCAAATGGAGAAGTTATTCGACTTCTGTAGATGTTCAGCTATGGAGAGAGTAGCGCTTGCGACCTTTGTATTGAGAGGCGAAGTAGAGCACTGGTGGAAGTCCACTAGGCCGATGTTAAGAGCTCAAGGAATGGTTATCACTTGGGATATGTTCTTGGACGTTTTCAGAGAGCAATACATCCCAGATACTGCTCGACGGAGACTACAGATGGAATTTCTGAATCTGACTCAAGGGAATGAACAGTTGATGAGTACGAGTCACGATTCACTTCACTGGGTAGATATGATCCAGACTCGATCAGGAGCGAGGCTATTAGAGTCCGTAGATTTGTAGATGGACTGAGGCCTTCGATCCGAGCGAAGTTGGCCCCATTTGATGTCGCTACATATAGAGAGGCTGTGCGACAGGCCCAGTTATGTGAGCAAGATTATGACTTGCAGATTTCTGAGTTTTGTTGGGGTAAGGACAAGGGACCGAGGAAGCTGGGAGATGGCAAGAGTGCCAAATTTGGTCAAAAATTCATGAGTAAACGTCGGAGAGAAGTAGATGAGTTCCAGAAAAAGGTTGCTAGACCTTTTATGCCTCCGACTCAGACACCAGCCAGGGGTATAGTGATTGGTGGACCCCGATCGACTACAGATCAGTGTAGGTTATGCGGTCGATACCATGGTGGTAGGCCATGTCATCTTCAGGGTACCTGATGCCTCAGATGTGGTAAATTTGGACATTATGCCAGAGAGTGCCTGGAGATAGTTGAGGCAATTCCACAGAGGGGTAAAGAGCCAGAGAGGGTTCCTACAGTTGCACCTCTTGCAAGAAAGAAAGCCTCGGCTGAAGAAAAAGGAAAACAAGTTGTGGGTCAAGGCAGGGTGTATGCGATAGACCAGGCATCGGCTGATACCTCTTCTGAAGTGATAAAAGGTACAATCTTGATTTTCAATCTAGAGGTTATAGCTTTGTTTGATTCTGGTGCTACGCATTCCTTCATATCACCTGCATGTGCATCTAAGTTAAAAGGTTTTGTAGAACCCACATACTTGAGTAGGACTTTACTAATAAGTACTCCAATGAGAGTTAGCCAATTAGTTGAACAAGTGTATAAAGATTGTAAAGTGAGGGTGGGAGATAAGTGCATGACAGCCAACTTGATTTTGTTGAATATGTATGACATTGATGTAATTTTGGGAATGGATTGGTTAGCCGCCAATCATGCTGTCATAGACTGTCGTTCTAAGTCCATTAAGTTTTCTCTACCTGAAGAATGTGTTGTAAGATTTTAAGAGAAGAAATGAAATCTTAAATTTTGTGTTAAGTAAAGTACTTTGGTATAAATGGCTTGAGTGTTGTTTTAAAGGTTTTGTTGCTTATGTGGTGGATTTGAACAAAGTACATCCGGATATGGAGGACATCTCAGTGGTCAGAGAATTCCCTGATGTCTTTCCAGACGATCTACCAGGATTGCCACCTGATAGAGAAACGGAATTCGGTATAGACTTGACGCCTGGAACCGAGCCAATATCGAAGTCACCATATAGGATGGCTCCAGTTGAGTTAGAGAAATTAAGGAAACAGCTACAAGAGTTGTTAGAGAAGGGGTTCATAAGACCGAACGTCTCACCATGGGGAGCCCCGGTATTGTTTGTGAAGAAGAGAGATGGGAGCCTCAGGTTGTGCATTGATTATCGGATGTTAAACAAGGCTACCATCAAGAATAAGTACCCCTTGCCACGCATTGACGATTTATTGGATCAGCTTCGGGAGCACAGATCTTCTCCAAGATAGATCTGAGGTCTGGGTATCATCAATTGAAGATTCGGAAGGAGGATGTACCCAAGACAGCATTTCGTACCCGCTATGGCCATTACGAATTCTTAGTGATGCCTTTTGGGTTGACCAATGCGCCGATAGCTTTTATGGCTCTAATGAACGAAGTATTTAAGCCATACTTGGACCAATTCGTAATTATTTTCATTGATGATATATTGGTGTATTCAAGGTCCAGAGAAGAGCATGAGCAGCACTTAAGGATTATTTTGCAAACCCTCCGAGAGAAAAGGTTATATGCCAAGCTTAACAAATGTGACTTTTGGCTAGAACAGATTTCTTTTCTAGGCCATGTTATATCGAAGGATGGGGTGTCAGTAGATCCATCCAAGATTGAGGCAGTTGTTCAGTGGGAACAACCTAGGACAGTCACAGAGATCAGAAGTTTTCTGAGTTTGGCTGGTTACTACAGGAGATTTGTAGAAGGTTTCTCTAGATTAGCTGCTCCATTGACACGTCTTACGAGGAAGAGTGTGAAGTTTTCATGGGATGAAGCTTGTGAGAGAAGTTTTCAAGAACTTAAGCGCAGATTAACCACCGCGCCAGTTCTTGTCATCCCTAACAGTTCAGGGAATTACTCGGTGTATACAGATGCTTCGCATCAAGGACTAGGCTGTGTTTTGATGCAAGATGGAAGGGTAGTAGCTTATGGATCTAGGCAGTTAAAAGATCATGAGAAGAACTACCCCACTCACGATTTGGAGTTAGCGGCCGTAGTGTTTGCGTTGAAAATATGGCGCCACTACTTATATGGTGAGAGATTTCAGATCTTTACGGATCATAAGAGTCTGAAATATCTATTCTCACAAAAGGAGTTAAACATGAGACAAAGGAGGTGGTTGGAACTCCTCAAGGACTATGATTGTGAGATCTTATACCACCCGGGGAAGGCAAATGTGGTTGCCGATGCATTGAGTTGGAAGAGTCTCGGGTTGGTATCTCATATGATGGTTAGAGAGCACGAGTTGTTGGAACAATTCACGAACCTTAGTCTGGATATGACCCTACCTGAGATTGGCAGCTATGGGATTATTGCTAGCTTGAGATTAGAACCGGAGTTGATTGAGAGAATCCGACAAGCTCAGCAAATTGATCAATGGTGTATTGAGATGATTAGCCAACTTCGAAAAGGGAAGGGTACCGATTTTATATTGAGTCCAGATGGAATACTAAGGTTTAGAGATAGAATATGTGTTCCTAAGGATGTAGAGCTGAGAAAGCTGATCTTATCAGAGGCACACTCGTCGAGATACACGATACACCCGGGGAGTAGTAAGATGTATCAAAATCTCCGAAAAGCATATTGGTGGTCTGGAATGAAGAGAGACATAGCTGAGTATGTCGCTAGATGTCTCATTTGTCAGCAAGTAAAAGTCGAACATCAGAAACCAGGAGGATTATTACAACCTCTATCGATACCAACATGGAAGTGGGAGCATGTCACCATGGATTTTGTGATGGGGTTACCGAGAACCCGTAAGAACCATGATGCGATATGGGTGATAGTGGATCGGTTAACGAAATCGGCACATTTCTTAGCCATGAAATCTACAGATACATTGAGTGCATTGGCGAGCCTGTATGTGCGAGAAATAGTGAGATTGCATGGAGTCCCAGTGAGTGTTGTTTCTGATCGGGATGCCCGCTTCACTTCCCACTTTTGGGGACATTTCCAAGAAGCGATGGGGACCCAGTTGAGTTTTAGCACCGCTTTTCATCCTCAGACAGATAGTCAGTCAGAGAGGACTATACAGACCCTGGAGGATATGTTGAGAGCGTGTGTGCTGGATTTTAGAGGCTCATGGGACGATCACTTGCCATTGATTGAGTTCGCCTACAATAACAGTCATCACTCAAGTATTGGTATGGCCCCTTATGAGGCACTATACGGTCGTAGATGCCGATCGTCCATTGGTTGGGAAGAAGTTGGTGACAGACAATTGCTCACTCCCGATTTGGTTAAGCAAGCCTCCGAGGATGTTCGGATAATATGCGAGAGGCTGCGAACAGCTCAAAGTCGACAAAAGAGCTACGCTGACAGGAGATGGAGACCGCTTGAGTTTGATGTTGGCGAGTCTGTATTTTTGAAAGTATCTCCTTCTAAGGGAATAATGAGGTTTGGGAAGAAAGAAAAATTAAGTCCTCGTTACATTGGTCCCTTCGAGATTTTGGATAGAGTGGGAGAAGGAGCATATAGGCTAGCCTTACCACCTGAGCTAGCAGAAGTCCACAATGTCTTCCACGTTTCTATGCTTCGGAAGTACTACCCGGATCCGACACATGTAATTAGTTATGAGCCGTTGGAGCTCAAGAAAGATATGTCGTATGTCGAGAGACCGATCAGGGTGTTGGACAAAAAAGAGAAGGTGTTGCGGAACAAGACGATTTCATTGGTTAAGGTTTTGTGGCAACATCACACTGTGGAAGAGGCCACATGGGAATTGGAAAGTTCGATGCGGGAAAAGTATCTCGAGTTATTCACGGATTGAATTGGTTCTAATTTGGAGGATCAAATTCTCTAAGTGGAGGAGAATGTGAGACCCCGTACATGTATAGCTGTACATAGGAACATGGGAATGTAAATAAAATCATAAGCAAGATGATGTATTGTAATGTGAAGTATATGCAATGTAAGTTTATAAGATTATGTATGCACTTGTAGTAAGCATTGTGATTATACGTACAAGTTGCATTATGAATGAGTAGGAAGAAATAAACTTGAACACGAGAAGAATGTGATCGAAATGGAATATGAGTAGTATAGTAAAATGGAAGGAAAGATTTACATAAGTGTATATTTCCATTCGAGTAATATCGTATATATTTGGTCATACAAAGATTCTACACAAGTTTTAATGTGTATGTAGTGAGGATGGATCCCATTTTCAAGTCTCAAGGATGAATGAATGAGGAAATGATCATGGTAGCAAATTAAGGGTGTTTGGTAAGGGTTGTTGCAGAGGAACTGCAAGAAATCTGGAATTTGTGAAGGCCAGATCGATCTCATAGGATGAGAGATCGATCTGGGAGAGCCAGAATGCTCTTATGTGAGAAATGGAAGGGAACAGATCGATCTCCAAAAGAAGCAGATCGATCTCTTTAGCTCTCGGGTTGGAAACAGATCGATCTCCCATAAGACCAGATCGATCTCCTTAAGCTTCTGTTTGACAGCAGATCGATCTCCAGTCTCGACAGATCGATCTCCTGCCTTTAAAATGTCTTAGAAAAGAGGGATTTTTGAGGAACAGATCGATCTCCACCCAAGGAAGATCGATCTCATCTAGTCAAAACTATAAATGGGAGCAGTTGGATCATCAGATTTCGGGACAAACCATTTCCTTTCCACTTCAACACAAGAAAACTAGCTTTCTCACTCCTAAATCCAGCCATTTTCAGTGAGATTTAAGGAGAGTCTATTAGAGACAAAGTTGTTTACAACAAAAAGAAGAACAACATAGTCTAGAGGCATTTCCCCATTTGATGGATTGAAGAAATAAAGGGCAATCCTAATTGGAGCAAGAGGAAATCCAATGAGGTAAGTTCTAATGCACAAATCTAAGTACCTTGGTTTAGTTAATGATTATAAAGATATTTGGGTGTGCATATTGTGGGTAGAACTACCTAGAATGGTATGAAATGAATATAACTTGGAAATAGTCAAGAGTGAGAAAGTGGAGAGTGGAAGTGTTTATGATGAATGAGATATCTTGAGTGGATGATTATGTTGTGGGAATGGTTTGGACATGTTGATATTGGGATAAAATTGTGAGATTTACCACAAAGGGTAAAATATGTATTTAAGGCATTGGATAAATGATTAGTTGAACAAGAGTTAGAAACGTTAACTCGAGTGTTTGATGGATGAATTTCAGTTTCGGATGATACGCCGGAGCAAGTCGAGATGAGAACGCAATAAGCATAAAGGCGGATAGTTGCACACAAGTAAAACGAGGTAAGGGACTGTGTGTTAGCTATAGAGATGTTCGTACGTAATTACAGCAATTTCGTAGATATATTGCTAGGACTAGTACGATATTATAATTTTATGAAATGATGTGGAAGTATGAAAAGTACTATGATGTATATATGTATTGAGAAATGGGATAGGGTAAGGAAATAGCATGATATGCATGTTTTCAATGATGTTCTCAATTTTATATTGTTATTGATGATTGAGAAATGTTGATGATAGGTTGGCTAATTTTACATGTTTTAGCATGGAGGTGCACGCTGTATGAGAAAAAAAAACGTGTTTTAAGTTTTAAAAGAGAAAATAGCCATCTATCAGCCTTGAGATGAGATTGGGTGTTGAACCGCTAGCTCACACCTGTTTTTAACGCCTTGATGTATCGTGCGGGAGTTTTAACTCGTACGAGGGTTTTGAGAAAGTGCAGGAACTTTGCTCGCACCTGTTTTGTTGAGTTAAGGTAAACCTGGGGGTCTGGGACCCAAGGGGATACCAGCCGACGGCCATTTGAACGGGCTGGGCCTTAACGATAGATCGTACCGCGCTGGAGCTTTGCGTTGACTGTGTGTCACGCTGCTTGCTCGCCTAGTATATGAGACATGGTTTAGGATAAAAAGTCCATCGGAGTTGAAGTATGGACTTGGGTCCACGGTCGTACGTAGAATAGTGTAGTCACCCGTTGGTATACTATGTACCATGCTGGGTGCACGTGAGTACGAGTATCGCGTAGATGACACACGACGTATCTTCACCGTGAGTATACGAGGAGATGAGGTGGATTGAGATGAACCGGAGGGTAGGACTGACCCATCCCCCTTCAGGCGAAGTGATACCCTATGTACACCTGATCAGTGAGGCCTGGGATCACTGACTATGGCCATATGTCGTGGATATTTGATTGCCGAAAATTCCATGCCTGTCTCAGAGATTCGAGAAACAGAGACAATCTCAGAAAAGAAAGAGATTTACGAGAAAGAATGATTTGAGAAGTGAAAGAGATTTCATGTTTTTGATAAATCTCTAATTTCACATTCGTGCTGTGAGGGCACTATTTATGAGCATGTTTTAAATGAAAGTTTGACATTTGCTTTACACGAAAATGCTATTGAGAAACATGTGTTTAAATGCATTGTTCGTATGATATTTCCATTTATAACGAAAACATGGTTTTGGTTTATACATGCATGGGCTATGTAGGTAGTACGATATCTACCTGCTAGCATACATTTCCTTACTGAGCTGTGGTTTACTCATCCCACTATTTTCCCCCTCCAGGTACTGAGAAGTAAGAGAGCGGTGATCTCTAGATCTTTTGTGTTTAACAGCTCCCACAATCCGCAAAGGTATAAGATTTGTATACACGAGTATTTTGTATCTAATATATTGTACCGCACAGTTATAACTTGGAATTGTAAACAGTATTACGGGGATGATATGTAAGCACATGGTATTTATACAATTAATTTTGTGTATTTACACACACACCTGGGAGTGTGAATTAAAGTTTTAAATATTCCGCTGTAAATGAATGAATTTTTAGTAATTGCATCTTCTCACAGCCCAACCGTAGTAGAGAATGTATGGATAGAAGGGTTCATAAAAGTGGGGTATGACAATATCTTCCCCGTTCAGTCCTCTACAACATATAAAACATTAAACTAAAAATAAGTTCATTTACTAGGTGAAATCTAAGAAATAAAAATAGGGTGCAGAACTGTCTTGTTCACTGGTAAGAGAAAGTTGAAATTTTGGATGAATCTAGTTGGTTTTTCGTGTGTTTTTAAGTGAATCTAAGTTGTATACAAGATGATTTATAGTTAAAGAGTAATTTGGAGGATCAAAGGTCAAAGGTGAGAGAAACTTGATGGATGATGGTGATGTTAAGATATGTTTATGTTTAATGGTTTTTAAGGATTTTTAGTTAAATGAAATTGGAAGAATTAATGGCTATGGATGAATACAGGTTCTACCAACCTAGGGTTCTTATGATTATGGTGAAATTTTGTTTGATTCAAGGTTGTTAATTGTTAGAACTATACCAAAAAAGTTTGGTTTATAGTTTAGTTTAACAAAAAAAATCAAAAAGTACAAAATTTGGCAAAATGGGTTTGATGATAAGTATAAATTGTGAGTGTAAATGAGCACTTAGGTTGATAAGATGGTGAATGTGAAATTAGAATAATAATATTGGCTAAAATAGCTTAAACCGATACTTAAATCGGTAAAATCGAAAAAGTAAAAAAAGTCGACAAAAATGTCAAAATTGATCAAAATTTGAAAAGATAAACATATATTTGGATATGTTGAGATGAAATTGAGCAATATTTGAAAGTTGATATTGTTTTGGACCGCTCAGGAGATCAACACGTTTAATGAGGTAATACCAAACCCCAGTGAATTGATGCTACTTCAACCCGGTAGAGGTAAGAGGTGTAATTTAGCATAGTTCTAACTACCTATGCCTATGCCTATTTATAATTTATAAAATGATTTATGAAGCATGAAGAACCTTCACAAAGAAAATAAATAATGACGAATCGAGTTTTCTGTTTATAGTACATGAGTTTTAATACACTGATGTTTTATAGTTAACTATATGACTCTATAATCATGTTTCAAAGAAATTTGATGATTTTGAAAGTCAGTAAGGAAAAGAGATTTTGAGACTAGAAGGCTATCCATTTAGCATGCCCATTGCTTGTGGTGCTTCGACTCTGCCACTTGTGGTGTCTGATACGTTGGACCTTTGTAGTGCTTGTCTTCACCTATGTGGTAGTTGCCTTCGCTACTCATGGTATATGATTCTCGTTGTATCTTGTGCCCGCACAGCATGCATGTATGGCTCCCGCACGACGAGTGCCTTTCGTGCCCTTGCCCTAGCTATGTGCTAGTGTAAAGTTTATTCAGATACTACACATGTTTATGATTATTGTACGACCATGATCCAGTCTACAGGTCCTCCCCACCATGACCATCGGTATGATAGATCCTCTATGGTGGATGGCGTATGATGCATGCTAGCTACTCAGACATAGCCTAGTCTCCATGTTTTTATGAATGATAATGTAAAGAAAGAACATGTTTTGATGAATGATGAAGTAACAAAAGAACATGTTTTGATGAATGATGATGTAACGAAAGAACATGTTTTGATGTATGATGATTTAACAAAAGAAAGTATGTTTTGATGTTTCTATATGAAAAAACATGTATGATGATTTAACGAAACAAAGTATATACATATATACATATTTTCATGAAAGGATGTTTTACGCACGAAATAAAGTTTATACGTATGTTTTAATGTCATGTTTCTAAGTAAGCTCATGAATCAGTTTTCATAAGTATAAATGTATGAAAGTATGATTACATGATTTTCCACTTGTTTTATATAGCCAGAATCATTTTAAATACATTTCTTATTGAGCTTTATCTGAAGCTCACCCCTCTTACTCTCGATTTTAGAGCACCTGCAGTAAGATCTCTCAGCTGTCACAGAATGCACAAGTAGCTGGTGAATTTAGTGCCTCCTAGCCTACTTTTAGTACAAACTCAGGTATATCACCGAACGTTTATTTTCAGACATGTATTTTGTACAGATACTGGATGTATAATTACTTTTGGGATGTAATCAACGGTTTATGGATAGTATGTGAATATTTTAGAATATTTAGAACTGAGAAGTGAATTAAGTTAAGAAATTAATCAACTGTCTTACGAATATATATAAATTGCATTTACTTGTTGGAGGAAAGGGTATAATATAAAGGGTTATGCTATCAAAATTTCTGGAAAAATTAAATGGTTAAAAAGGATAAGGAAAAGAAGAAACAAAGTCCCTACACTGAACAGGAATGCAACCCTTAAAGTTTAATTACAAAGTTGAGCTTCTGAGGCGTGACGGTTAAGTGGTATCAGAGAAAAGGTTGTCTAGTACTGTCAGTGTCGGGTAGTTAAAGTTTGATTACATCCCAGGTATCTGTACTTGTCTGGTTATAAATTGTATATACTTGTGATGGCCGTAGCTAAAATTTATTAGTATCGGTGCAAGTAATTTATATCAGTTATCATGAGTGGTAGAAGAGGTCGCCCATGGAGGCAGAACCAACCACCTTCACCCCTCCCATCAGTCAGAGAACCCCAATACCTGGATGAGGAGACTAGAACAGAGTGTACAGAGCATGAGAGAGGGGCTTAATGCCCTTACCACTATGTTTGCCCAACAGTTTGGGGCACATGCTTCAGATTCCGGTGCTACTATGCTTACACCTCTTCCTCCGTTGACACGCCCAAAAGGTATTACCGCAAGTGCACGGGTCGTACAAGTAATAATGGGATTTGAGTCCAGAGTTATCGTCCCCAGAGAAGTTGGTTAGCCTAATTAACTACCGGTTAATTTTACCCTAAGTATATTCAAACAAATTATGAGATTAAGGTGGGTGATCTACTAAGTCTAAAGTTAAAAATACTGGAAAGCAATAAAATAAAAAGAACTAAATAAAATCGAGTAAAATTACTTACAGTGGTCCACGTAATTAAGATAAAAAACCTATAAAAACAATTAAAACAGTTAAAACTAATTAACGCAATTAAAATAAAATACAATTATGAAAACAACAAAGCAAGATTAATTAAACTAAAATTAAACTAACCTAAAATGCAATTAAACTACTTAATCAAAATGCAATTTAAACTAAGTGAAGATTTAATGAAATAAATTTACCCCTAATCTAATTCTAAATTGACACTTAATTAACTATCAACCTAATTAAAACTAAGTTCTAAACCATTAAGCACAAATACTAATCATGTAATTTAATTAAAGACTCTAAACTAAGCTAACAAATTAAATTGAAATTAAACTAAACTAACAATGCATGAAAATGAATTAATTAACTATTGTGCACTAGCCAAACAAGCCTTCACCAATTTTAAATCATCCAAATGTCCCTCCAAACACTGTTCACGTCTTCAATTTCACAAATTTCATTTCCAGGCATTCTCGGCTTACTCACTGCTGCAGGTGTCCTGCACCCTGCTCTCGGTTTTGCATGTGTCTTGTTGCTCTAGACTGATGCGCATCGACTACCAGTTCTACCCAGTACAATGCACGTCTCCACTTCTTGCTTCAGGTGCTCACGGTCCTGTCTTATGCTCCAGCCTATTGCACGTTGTCGATCTGCTTCAGCTGCTGCAACTGCTCTCTGTCTTCTTCTGCTGTTCCTGCCAGGTTCAGTTACTGGCATGCTGCATTCTGCTTAGCATATTTCCTTCACCAGTAACTCAGTTACATTAACGTTATCCTACAACACGTTAATGACAACAACAAAAAATGATGAACAGTGAACTGCTTAAAGAACAGGGCAGAACAGAGGGCGAATACTAGCTCTCGGTTTTGGCTATGACGCCTGGGTGTTGTCCCAACTAGTTGCTGCCTCTTCCTATTTTCGAATGCTCATCACACTACCACCTTCATCCTATACTCATGGCAACAAACCTGCAGCTCCTTAGACAGAAAACAACTGCACCGAAAACAAACAAAAGAAGTAAAAATAACCAGAAGCACTCGGTTGTGGGAAACGTTACTTATGAACCCAGAAACTCAGCCAAAAAAATGCAAGAAACAGTACAACTCATTGTAAAAAAAAATGACTAAAAAAACAAAATGACAAATGGAAATAGATAAACTAAATTATGCTAATGTTTAAAGACAACACAGAGTAAAGGAAGAAACTAAGATGCAAGAGAAAATAAAATCGAAAAGAATGCATAAAAAAGTTGACTTCAAATCATCAAAATAAAAGAAAATAAATTGCAAGACAAATGCACATGCAGTAGTTCAACAATAACTAAGACAATAATAAAAAAAGTAGTAAACGAGGAAATGCAAAAATCCCGTGGCCACTTATTGCTTCATCCTTTGAACAGCCAAGTCGTTCCACTGTGCCGACAACGCGGGAACAATACCCAGCACCCAACCCGTATCAAAACACCAGAATAAGACACAGGCAGTGATAATCAAAGCATATAGAGTGACTGTAACAAAATATGAATAAGCAGTAGAAAAACAAAGAGAGAAAATCGAGATAGGAAGCAAACCGCGAGCAACATAAGAAAAAAATAATAAAAGCTTTGCATTAAAACTTCAACGTTAAAACAATAAAGGAATGAAACTTTGAGCAAAACCAAGAAGAAAATGGACAATCGTGGCTGCTGTCACCAGCCGAAAAACTTAAAAGAAAACCTAAGGGAAAAAAATAAAACCTAGCAATAAAATTTTAACCTAAAAAAAAACTGAAGCTACCCCCATTTTCAATTGCCATCTTTTTCTATTTATATACACACTTAGGGGTACAATTATAATTTTTCCATCCTAAATGAGTTGGCATTGTTTGGCCACTTGTCTTCACACCATTGGCTCCTTGAAAAATAATATTTCCATGTCATCTGTCTTTTTATCCAATTGGATGTGCTAGGCTCATGTTGTCCGCGTGGTCTAATCTCGATTTTAGCTCAATTTCGATCCATTTTCTATCAAAATATTCAAAATTCATCTGGATTTAATTTATCTGCAAACATGAGAATTTTAATTAAATAAAGGGGATGATTAACAAAATAAATTGGGGATTTAAATAATTAATTAGGAAATTAAGCACAAATAATTCTAAAAATATAGAATTATCATCCTCCTCCTCCTCCGTAGGCTCCTCAAGTACCTCAGGTAGTTCAGCCTCAGGTACAGATTGGGGTAGATGATAGGGATAAGGTCAAAATGAAAGACTCTTAAGATGCACCCTCCAGAGTTCAAGGGTGTCAAGGAACCAGTACGGCATGAGGAATGGTTGGCAGATTTAGAACGGATATTTGAGTATTTGGAGTGCACAGATGCAGATAAAGCCAAATTGGTAACATATATGTTGACTGGATAGGCTGGTATATGGTGGAGAACCATCAGAACACATCTGAGGTCCCGGCATCCAGAGATTACTTGGTAGATTTTTCTAGCTACTTTCAGGGGTCAGTACGTACCGCCTGCTGCCCAGCGGAGAATGTAGACAAAGTTTTTAGAGTTAGCACAGGGCAGTATGACTGTTGATGAATATGAGAACAGATTCTCTACTCTTAAGCTGTATGACTCGGAGACAGTCAGAGATAAGCAGCGTCGCACGTGGAGGTTTCTGTCCAGGTTGCGACTAACCATTCGAGACAAACTACTTAGTTTTTGTATTACAGAATTTAGTAATGCACTAGAGCGTGCTCAGGATATTGAGAGAGGCATCGATGTTACTCAGGCTTAGTACGGATTTCGGGGGAAATTAAAGGGCTAGGGTAGGAGGATGGAGATCTCTAGAACTGAACTGCGGAGGAGTCAGCCAAAGAGACTTAAACTTGGTGAGGCTCCAGTGAGAGCTGATAGGCCTGTGACTCCCACTATTACCCCTACAGCTAGCCGAGGGTAATTGACAACCAAAAATAATTGTCCAGAGTGCGATAAGATGTATAGTGGTCCTTGCCTCTTGGGGTCGAGTGTATGTTTTAGATATAGTGAGAAAGGACATCTGATGAGAGATTATCCACTACAGCAGACTCCACAGCCACGAGATCAGCCTCCTGCATTGCTAGAGAGACAGAGAGGCAGATCCCTCAAAGACAAGCTACAACGAAAGAAAAGGGTAAGAGGCCTGTCACCCGAGGACTAGTCTTCGTGATCGACCAGGAGATAGTAGATGCGTCGTCTGATGTTATTAGAGGTAACCTTCTTATCTGTAATTGTAGAGCTAATGTTTTGTTTGACCTAGGATCCACACACTCGTTCATCTCACCTCAGTTTGTAAGGTGCCTGCATGTAAAATTTGAACCCCTAAATCATGTATGTCATATTAGTACCCTCATGCATGAGACACAAATAACTGATAGTGTGTAGGAATTATGAAATTAAGGTGAGATACAAGGTAATGATAGCAGATCTAATCTTACTAAACATGAATGACTTCGATGTAATTTTAGGAATGGATTGGTTAGCCGTCAATAGGGTAAGTTTAGACTGTTATACTAAGACTATAACCTTCTCCTTACCTGATAAATTCAAAGTATGTTTCACCATTAAGAAATGAAATAAAATATATATCATGTTTTGAAATATGATGTTGTGTGAACCTTTTGATACTTTACTGATGATGAAGGTTATATAGCTTCTGTTTCATATACGAATCGGGAACATCAAACTATTCAAGACATACCGATAGCATGTGAATTTCTGAATGTGTTTTCTGAGGAATTATCGGGGTTGCCACTGGAGAGAGAGCTGGAGTTTACCATTGATTTAGTGCTAGATACCCAGTCAATCTCTAAGACTCCCTATAGAATGGCACCGGTGGAATTAGAAGAGTTGAAGAAGCAGTTGTAAGAATTACTAGACAAGGATTTTATTAGACCAAGTGTGTCACCTTAGGGAGCTCTGGTTTTATTTGTCAAGAAGAAGGATGGTAGCCTCCGGTTGTGCATAGATTACAGATTATTGAATAAGGCTATGGTAAAGAATAAGTACCCCCTATCAAGAATCGATGGCTTATTTGATTAGTTAAGAGGGGCTTCAGTGTTTTCAAATATTGACTTGAGGTCTGGCTATCACCAGTTGAGGATTAAGAAAAAAGAAGTGGCCAAGATAGCGTTCAGGACTAGATACGGTCACTATGAGTTTTTGGTGATGCCTTTTGGCCTGACTAATGCCTCTCCTACTTTCATGAGTCTAATCAATGAAGTATTCTAATATTATTTGGATCAATTTGTGATTATCTTTATTGATGACGTATTGGTTTATTCTAAGTCCCGGTAGAAACATAAGCAGCATTTGAGGACAGTGCTCCAGACTCTTCGAGAGAAATAGTTGCATGGGAAACTGAATAAGTGTGATTTTTGGTTGGAGCAGATAACTTTTCTCGGTCATGTTATATCCAAGGACAGGGTGTCAATTGATCTGTCCAAGGTTGAAGTAGTACTCCAATAGGAGAAATTGAGGACTGTGACTGAGATTCAGAGTTTTTAGGACAAGCAGGGTACTATTAGAGATTTTATAAGGGCTTCTCTAAGCTAGCAGCTCCATTGACTAAGCTTACGCGTAAAGGGATTCCTTTTGTATGGTCCGAAGCTTGTGAGCAGAGTTTTTAGGAGCTCAAATAGGGATTGACTATCGCACTCGTCCTAACTCTTCTAAGTGCTTCAGAAGGATTTGAGGTATACTGTGATGCTTCTCACCAGGGTTTGGGATGTGTACTTATGCAGAATGAACTAGAAATAGCTTATGGTTCTAGGCAATTGAAGGACCACGAGTGAAACTATCCCACCCATGATCCAGAATTAACCATTGTGGCATTTGCTTTGAAGATCTGACAGCATTACCTGTGTTGTGAGAAATATCAAATCTTCACTGACCACAAGAGCTTGACGTATGTATTTGATCAGAAGGAGCTTAACATGAGATGGAGATGGTGGTTAGAGCTCCTTAAAGATTATGACTGCGAGATTTTGGATCATCCGGTCAAGCGATCGTGGTAGCAGATGCTCTCAGTAGGAAGGGAATAGTTTCATATATGATGGTAAGAGAATGGGAGCTACTCAAACAGTTCATCAGACTTAAAATTAATGTTGAAAAAATAGAGATTGGATTTATGGCCAGCATACAGATTGAGCCCAACATCCTAGATTGGATCTGGGCACGACAGAGAAATCATCAGAGGTTAGTAGACATGGTTAGTCAAGCAGAATAAGCTTCGCAGTCAGATTTTATGATTAGTGATGATAGGTTGTTAAGGTTCACAGGCCAAATTTGTGTTCCGAATGATGATGCCTTGAAGCAACAGATTTTGAGAGTCCTACTGCTCCCGTTGCACCATGTAACCAAGCAGCAACAAAATGTACCATGATCTGCAGAAAGTGTATTGGTGGATTGGTATGAAGCGCGATGTAGCAGAATTTGTGGCCAGGTACTTGGTATGTCAACAGGTTAAGATTGATCATCAAAAGCCCGCAGGACTTCTTAAGCCCTTACCGGTGCCTACATGGAAATGAGAGTAGATAACGATGGATTTTATTATGGGATTACCACAGACCCGAAGAGGTCATGACGCAATCTGGGTTATTATAGATAGATTAACAAAGAGTGCCCACTTCCTTGCCATTAAGTGTATAGATTCTTTGAGTGCCTTAGCAGAACTGTATGTCAGAGAGGTAGTGTAAGACCCGATTTTAGTTAAAACACGAAATGAGTATGTTCGTGAAAGAAAGGATTGAAATGAAAATTTTCGAACACGTTGAAGGGAAAAACGATCAAAAGACCATAATTCGATATTAATCGGGGCAAGAAAATTTAATTAAAAATAATGGATTTGGGAATCTTGATCAATAACGAAGAAATAATTAAATTTCGAGTCCAATTGATCAAGATCCGAAATTTTTAGAAATACCGAAAAGTCATTCAGGACAATATCCCGAAAATACAAAGAAATTATACCGAAAAAATGGTTAAAAATATAATAAATAAATTAAATTTATTTATTTGGAATAAAAATTAATTTTTGCAGATATTTTAGAATATTTTTGACTATTTTAATGAATATAATAATAATAAACTAATTTATAAATAATAATAATAATAATAAATTTTTTTTTTTAAAAAGAGAAGAGAACTGAAATTGGAATTGGGAAACCCAAAAATGAAACCAACGGAAGTGACTGAAACCCGAGACCCACAATCCAGCCACCGACGATCATCAAGCCCTGACGAAGAGCCGAGGAGGAAGAGGAGAGGACGGCGAACACGTTGGCACCGTGACGCGCGCCGACGATGGCTGTGTCCGATGAACGAAGGAAGAGAAAGTCACGAGGAAAACAGGGTCAATTCTGACGATCCACGGTTGCTGGGAGTGGACGGAGGCCACCGGTGTGATCGGGAGGAGGAGGCGGTTCTTTTGAGACCGGTATCGGCCGACGAAATTGTCAATATTCGACGGATCGAGGGAGAGAAGGACGAGAGGGAGAAGAGAGGAACGGCGGCCACCGGCGATGATTTGGTCCCGATCAAGGCCATTCGAAGGTTGCCCGGCCAAAGACGAGATGAACAGAGCCAGGAACGAGCCGGGAACCGACTAAAAACGTCGTGAACGACGACGGGAAGGCCTGAACTGGTACAGACCTATTCAGCAAAGCGGTGAACCGGAATGAACCGACTGAACCGGATCGATCTAAATCGGGTTGAACTGGACTGAACCGGTTCAGCCAAGAAGAGAGGAAAAAGGGAAAAAATAAAAAAAGAAAAAAGGGAAAGAATTTTCAGAGATACACCGGACTTCGAGTAAGTCCATACAGGTCAAAAGTGATCGATTTGATTTTCAAGAAATTTATTTAAATTATATTTAATCGAAAAATTAACCCGAAATTAAATATATAATTATGCAGTTTTCGACAAAACCCGAACGAGAGCCGATTGAACTTCGATTTTCGTACCCCGCATCATATTGGGTAAGTATATTTTAAATTACGATATTATGAGTCCTTTAATACAGAGTTTCGATTAATTTACTGAATTTAAGGATTAATTCTGTATAAAAAGGAATATTATTCGAAATTTTACAGTAATTACCGTAAATAGTATATGGGCTATCCAAAGAGTTTGGAACGAAGCTCAATGGGTATTGAGAGCCCAATAGACCCGAAAAAGGGATTTAATAAGTAGAAACAGGCTGAAAATGGATCGAGGCCCATTAAGGTGCGATCGGGCCCAATAAGAGTAAATTGACCCAATTAGTTAAATCGATTGTAGTAAACGCGAGAATGATATTTATTAGGTTAAATTGGCATGATAAATAATTATCTGCAGCCCCAGAGACTGGATTACCAGCAAATCGGATTGGACGAGCCTCTGACAATGGAATTTAGATATGCGCTCGACGTGATTCGAGGTAAGGAAATTTTGTAGGTGCATAGAGATTTCTATACATATTTTTGAGGGGATTTACAGGGCCTAAAATTTTTTAAAGTATCTAGAAACAAAATAATAATTTTTGTGAAAATCGGGGCATGGGTGAATAAAGAAAAAAGATGATATTGCCCCTAGGAGTAAAATTTACAAAAAGGGTAGTAAGGCAGATAAATTGCATGATTGTCATGTTTTAATGTTTTATATGAATGTATTGCTTTGATTTAAGCAAATCTGCACATAGGTTGGCTATTGATTTCATGAATTATACAAAAGGGTACCAGTTTGTACCGGTTACAATTTTAAAGATGTTTTATCAAGATTGAGCCACCTATAATATTTACACGAGTAAAAAGAGAGCTAGAGTATTACTCGCACTAAATTTTACTGATTTATTACTCATGAAAAGCCATACTGGAGCATTATTCATACGAAAAATTTGTGTGTGCACAAAAAATCGTGCTAGAGCTTCGCTCGCACGAGATTTTAGATATCATGATATGCATAGCATCGTACTGGATGCTTCGCTCGCACTAGATGTGAGTTGACATGCATATAGTCGTGCGGAAGCCTCTTGTAGACTGTGTGTCGTAGAGAGTTGATATGGTCGCACGTATACTTTGAGACATAAGTTGGTTATCGACATAGTATTGGGTGGATAAGACCTACGACAGGCACCCCCAGACTATGATATGGGTCCACGAAGTACGTTGTACCGTGTATGTCACACGGAGTATGCTGTACCGTGCAGTCATGATGACTCGATGATGTTATTTGATATTCTGGCGGGTAGGATTTGACCCCACCTCCCGTTACAGTTGTGATGCCCCGCATACTGGGATCCGTGTAGCCTGGGATCACAGGGACATAGTATGGCCATACTCATCGATTTTCATACAATAACCTACATGCCTCACATGATATCATAAGGGCTGAATAGACCAAGACAAACCCGAAGGAGGGGTAAGGTCCCGATTTATATTTTTAAACGAGAGATAATTTAATGAATCAAGGTATTCCCGAGAGATGAGTTTAGCCTTGATGTGGTTATTTTATGATGAAACAAATAAGTTTTAACGTGATGAGTTTATGATGAACACAAATAAGTTTTAATGTGACGAGCATGAGATGTCATACATGATATTTTTCCATGTTTGATTTATATGTCGATTTCATGATTTTTCTTATATGATATATGCATACATGTGGCATCGTTTTAGTCATACCTCATGCTCCAAATGTAAATGATTTTATATCATGACATTATCAGCACGTAGATAGTATAGTTATCTACCTGCTTACATTATTGCCTTACTAAGTAAGTTTCGCTCACCCTTTCATTTTTCACCCCACAGGGTACATTCAGTAGAAGAGAACGACAGTAGTCTTGCATTTCGGTTATCGACTGCTTCTTATCAAGACCAGATATACACATTTGTATAATTTTTGTATCTGAACATACAGAGGCACAGTATTGTACACGGATGTAATATTGGGGATATATTTGGTTAAAATAAATTGATATGTAAATGAAATATGGAAATGGAATGGTAAATAGGTGAGAGGTGACTAACACCAAATCATAGCCCAACTGTTTAGTAGTGTAACTGTTCACGACGGGTAAGAAAATGAAAAAGAAAAAAATTTACTCTAATTTTTAGGTAATTTGGGTCGTGACAAAGCTCGATTACATTGGACTCCTATGAGCATTATGTCAGATAGGGATCCCAGGTTTACCTCTAGATTTTAGACACACTTTCAGGAAGCCATGGGATATAAGTTAAACCTCAGCATCGCCGATCATTCTTAAACTGACGGTCAGTTCGAGCGGACTATTCAGACCTTGGAAGACATG
Organism: Firmiana major; assembly: GCA_033439115.1. Lineage (NCBI taxonomy): Eukaryota > Viridiplantae > Streptophyta > Magnoliopsida > Malvales > Malvaceae > Firmiana > Firmiana major. Next base: position 64,298,986 of record CM065904.1, read on the forward strand.
TTAAGGGCGTGTGTATTAGATTTTAAGGGGTTCATAAGACGATCATTAGCCCCTTGTGGAGTTTGCTTATAATACCAGCTACCATACTAGTATTGGGATGGCACCTTATGAAGCTTTGTATGGCAAGAGATGTAGGTCTCCAGTTGCTTGGGAAGAAGTGGGTGACCGAAAGATTATGGCTCTCGATCTTGTGGAGCAGGAAACTAAGGGTGTTCAAGTTATTTGTGATAGACTTCGGGCTACTCATAATAGGTAAAAGAGTTACACCGACGTGCGTAGACGACCAGTTGAGTTTCAGGTTGGGGACTTCATGTTTTCGAAGGTATCTCCAAGTAAGGGCATCATGCATTTTGGAAAGAAAGGGAAGTTGAGTCCTTACTACATCAGTTCGTTTGAGATACCAGAGAGAGTGGGAGAAGTTGGTTACCGGTTAGCTTTACATCCACAACTCTTCGGGATACATAACGTCTTCCTCGTCTCTATGTTGAGGAAATATAATCCGGATCCCTCTTATATCATAGAGTACGAAGCCTTGGACATTTAAGGAGTTATGAGCTACGTGGAAGAACCAATCCGGATCCTCTACAGGAAGGAAAATGTACTTCAAACGAAGAGGATTCCATTAGTAAAGGTTCTCTAGTAGCACCACTCAATAGAAGAAGCAACCTAGGAACTAGAGAGCCTTATGAGAGAGAAGTACCCTCGACTGTTTGACGAACCGAGCTGAATTTAGAGGATTAAATTCCTAAAAGGTGGGGAGAAATGTGAAACCCAAAATTTCCATGCTATTACGTAATTGAAAGTTAAGAAATAACTAAGTACTTGGAATAATGTTATGTAGGCCTAAAATGATCGAACCACTTAGAATTACAAAATGAGGCCCGATGGCATGAAAATCGAGGTAAGGCTCTAAGCTCGAGAATTACTTAAGAATTATGTATATGTTCATGAAATGATGTTTGGAAGTAAAAAACAAAGTATTGAAAGTAAAAAATTTAGTAAAACTCGAGTTTATGATGAATCGAGAAAAAGGGCCTAGTAAGAGAAATAAATCTAGAATAAATTCTAGGATTTTACAAAAACAATTTCGAGACCATAGGAAATTAGTATGAGGTGAAAGTGACTTCGAAAATTAAAATCAAGTGGAAATATGAAGGTTTCGGGGATTGAATTAATTTTTAAATTAAACCGAAAAGTTTAAGCTATTTTGCTCGATATTAACTATATCGCATAAAATGAACTCAACTGGGGAAACTTTCTTAAACAAGTGAGCCCTAAATTTTTATGAGAGATACTGGAGACATAGTATAACACCTTAAAAGTGGAATTTTGGAAGAAATTGGACAAGAAATAATTTTTGGGAATTTTACAAAACAAAACAGCAAACTTACTGTTTCAGTAAAATGACCAGTCATAGAAACCCTTTAGTTAGTTGACCATCCGAACCCCATTTGAGTCCTTTTTTTTGTATAAAGAGGACTCATTAAGGTTTCTGAAGAAGCTAAGAACATCCCGAAAGCTTTCACCAATGGCCCTCACCTCCCTCTGAAAGTTGTTGCAGATGTTACTATACCTTTCCCATTCTTGAAGTTTTTCGACCCCCTTCCAACTATTTTTAGACTCTATCCAAGAAGGCTGAAACTTTTCCCCTATCATCCGTCTACAATATAGAAAAAAATTCAGCTCAAACAAAGTTCATTTACAAGGTGAAATCTAAGAAAGAAAAATAGGGTGCATAATTATCCTATTCACGGGTAAGAGAAAGTTGAAATTTTGGATGAATCTAGTTGGTTTTTTTTTTGTGTTTTTAAGTGAATCTAAGTTGTATACATGATGATTTACAGTTTAGGAGTAATTTGGAGGATCAAAGAAGTGGTCAACATTGGTCAAAGGTGAGAGAAACTTGATGGATGATGATGATGTTAAGATATGTTTATGTTTAATGGTTTTTAAGGAATTTTAGTTAAATGAAATTGGAAGAATTAATGGCTATGGATGAATGTAGGTTCAGCCAGCCAAGGGTTCTTATGATTATGGTGAAATTTGGGTCGATTCAAGGTTGTTAAATGTTAGAACTATACCGAAAAAGTCTGGTTAATAGCTTAGTTTAACGAAAAATCAAAAAGTACAAAATTTGGCAAAATGGGTTTAATGATAAGTATAAATTGTGAGTGTAAATGAGCACTTAGGTTATTAAAATAGTGAATGTGAAATTAGAATAATAAGATTGGCCAAAATAGCTTAAACTGACACTTAAATCGATAAAATCGAAAAAGTAAAAAAGTCGACAAAAGGTTAAAATTGGTCAAACTTTGAAACGATAAACATATATTTGGATATGTTGAGATGAAATATGAGTTGATATTGTTTTGGCAGCTCGAGAGAACGACACATTTAGCGAGGTAATACTAAACCCTAATGAATTTATAGGTAATACTACCTATGCCTCTTTGTGATTTATAAAATGATTTATGAAGCATGAAGAACCTTCAAAAAGAAAATAAATAATAACGAACTGAGTTTTCTATTTATAGTACATGAGTTTTAATACTCTGATGTTTTATAGTAAACTATATAACTCTATAATCATGTTTCAAGAAACTTTTGATGATTTTGAAAGTAAGGAAAAGAGATTTTGAGACTAGAAGGCTATCCATTTAGCATGCCCGCTGCTTGGGGTGCTCCGGCTCCTCCACTTGTGGTACCTAATACATTGAACCCTTGTAGTGCTTGTCTTCACATGTGTGGTGGTTGCCTTCACTACTCATGGTATATGATTCTCGTAGTATCTTGTGCCCGTGCAGCATGCATGTATGTCTTTCGTACAGCAAGTGCCTTTGGTGCCCGTGCCCTAGCTATGTGCTAGTGTAAAGTTTATTCAGATATTACACATGTTTATAATTGTTGTACGACCCTGATCCAGTCTATAGCTTCCCCCTACCATGGCCACCGCTATGATAGACCCTCTACGAAGGATGACGTATGATGCATGTTAGCTACTCAAACATAGCCTAGTCTCCATGCTTTTTATGAATGATGATGTAACAAAAGAACATGTTTTGATGAATGGTGATGTAATGAAAGAACATGTTTTGACGTTTGATGATTTAACGAAAGAAAGTATGTTTTGATGTTTCTATATGAAAAGACATGTATGATGATTTAACGAAAGAAAGTATAGACATAGATGATATTTTCATGCGAAGATGTTTTACACAGGAAATAAAGTTTATGCGTATGTTTTAATGTCATGTTTCCAAGTAAGCTCATGAATCAGTCTTCATAAGTATAAATGTATGAAAGTATGATTACATGATTTTCCACTTGTTTTATATAGTCAGAATCATTTTAAATACATTTCTTATTGAGCTTTATCAGAAGCTCACCCATCTTTCTCTCAATTTCAGAGCACCTGTAGTAAGATCTCTCAGCTATCACAGAGTACACAAGTAGCTGGTGGATTTAGTGCCTCCCAGACTACTTTTAGTACAAACTCAGGTATATCACCGGATGTTTATTTCTAGATATGTATTTTTTACAGATACGAGATGTATAATTACTTTTGGGATGTAATCAATGGTTTATGGATAGTATGTGAATATTTTGGAATATTTGGAATTGGGAAGTGAATTAAGTTAAGAAATCAATCAATTGCCTTGCAAATATATATAAATTGTGTTTACTTGCAGGAAGATAGGGTATAATATAAGGGGTTATGCTTTCAAAATTTATGGCAAAATTAAATGGTTAAAAATTATAAGGAAAAGAAGAAACAAAGTCCCTACACTAAATAGAATGCAACCTAAATAAGAAATAAGATTAAGGAAAATGTTAGTCCCTATTTTCGCGCTTCTTGGGGTTGATATCCAGGGCCCCTTACTAGCCCTTTGTGGATGCCAATGACGAGCATTGTGTGAACCATTAGATACGTAAGCCCAAGCCAAACATATGATGAATTGTAAGAAACAAATCTCTGATAAAGTCATGCTAGTCTTTTTATAGAGACTACCCCAAAATAAAGTACATAGGGAAACATTTTGATAGAGCTCCTTTTTGGAAAAATAATAAAGTTTACACTAAAATTGTGAAAAAAGAGTAAAAAATATAAAAAATTAATTTGAAAAAAAAACTTCTCATTCAATTTTATTTGTGACTTCAATAGTGTGTATATTCTTACCAAAAAAACAAGAAAAAAAAATTTCTGCTGCTTTATACATGCATCTCCTCACATGTGTAATAGATATTTATTTCGTGTACATACATGTATTTGGCATGCCTACATACATTTCATCTTGTGCCTACTTGTTAAAAGTTTTTGTGACCATAAGTAATGATATCAAATCCTGGAAGTAAAAGGTAAACATTTTTAAAATCTCACCAGCGTATTAGGATGATTTTAATGATATTTTCTTTTATGGCACAATTTCAAATAATATATACTCATAATTGTGGTAAACAAAAATTAGGGGTACCAAAAGAAAGAAGCCACCGCATTGTGAACAACCTACTCAATGTCATTACACTACTCACTCAAAGACTAAAGCTGTGGAAAATAAACATGTTGAGTGAATGGAAAAAATGAAAAGAATTCAGTTGGAACTTGTTAAGTCCCAAGAGGAATCTCGAGAGCAAATGGCAAACATTATGAAGATAATGATGACTCTAATAAATAGAAAAAAAAAGTTATTGAAGATTTACGGGTAGAGTCTCAACCCTCTAGTGAAGTTCCACCGTGCCTACCCGAGTTTACACCTTTTCGAGCTTAAACCACCCAAAAGGCTTATCCCCAAGCCCAAGCTTTTGTGAATCATCACCAAAATCAAGGACAACACCCAGTATCTAGTCCTGTTAATCCAATTTCTATTTCAAACCTTAATGACCCTAAAGAGTAAGAAAAGTTGGGGAGGGGAATTCTTGAAAATGAGAAGACACAAGATAAGTATAATCAATTGGAAGAAAGGTTGAGAGCAATAAAAGGAATGGACATTTTTAGGAGTGTTAATGCAAACGAACTCAGTTTGGTTCCAGATTTGGAGACTCTACCTAAATTTAAAGTTCTTGAATTTGAGTTACCGGGCTTACCATTAGAGAGAGCTGGAGTTTACTATCGATTTAGTGCCAGATACCTAGTCGATCTTAAAACCTCCCTACAGGATGGCACCGATTGAACTGGAAGAACTGAAAAAGCAGTTGTAAGATTTGCTAGTTAAGGGTTTTATCAGACCAAGTGTGTCTCCGTGGGGAGCTCTGGTACTATTTGTAAAGAAGAGGGATGGTAGTCTCAGGTTATGCATTGATTATCGATTGCTTCACAAGGCTACAGTGAAAAATAAAAGTCCCCTGCCAATAATTGATTACTTGTTTGATTAACTGAAAGGGGCTACGATATTTTCTAAGATTTATTTGAGATTTGGCTATCATCAGTTGAGGATTAGAAAGAAGGATGTTCCTAAGACGACATTTAGGACTAGATATGGTCATTTTAAGCTCCTGGTGATGCCATTTACCTAACCAATGCCCCTGCTGCTTTTATGAGTCTGATGAACGAAGTATTCCAAGATTATGTGGATCGGTTTGTGATAGTTTTTATTGATGATATCCCGGTTTACTCTAAGTCTCAGGAGGAGTATGAGTAGCATTTGAGGACCGTACTCCAGATTCTTCAAGAGAAACAATTTTATGAGAAATTAAGTAAGTGTGAATTCTAGCTGGAACAGACAGCCTTCCTCGATTATATTATATCCAAGGACGGGGTGTCAGTTAATACGTCTAAGGTTAAAGCAGTACTTAGGTGGGAGAGGTCAAGGACTGTGAAAGAAATTTGAAATTTCTTAGGATTGACAAGGTACTATCAGAGATTTGTAGAGGGTTTCTCTAAAATTATAGCTCCGCTGACTAAGCTTACATATAAAGGGGTTTCATTTGTATAGTCAGAATCATGTGAGTAGATTTTTCAGGAGCTCAAGCAGAGATTGACTACAGCACCCATCCTGACTATTCCGAGTGGATCAGGGAGATTTGCAATGTATTGTGATTCCTCCCATCAAGGTCTGAGTTGTGTGTTCATGCAAAACGGTCGAGTGATAACTTATAGTTCCAGACAGCTTAAGGACTATGAGCGAAATTATCCTATCCATGATCTGGAGTTAGCTGCAGTGGTTTTTGATTTGAAGATTTAGCGACACTATCTGTATGGAGAAAGACTCCAGATCTTCACTGACCACAATAGTTTAAAGTACATTTTTGATCAAAATGGGCTTAATATGAGGCAAAGACAATGGATGGAGCTCCTTAAGGAGTACAATTACGAGATCCTGTATCATCTGGGTAAAACAAACATAGTTGTTGATGCCCTGAGTAGGAAGGGATCTATTGGAATAGTTCACTGGACTCAGGATCAGTGTTGAGGAAGCGGATATTGGATTTATGGCTAGCCTACGGATAGAGTCCAGTATTTTAGATCAGATCAGAGCAGGACAAAAAAGTGATATGAGATTATTAGACATGGTTAGCCAGGCCAAGCAGACCTTGCAGTCAGACATTTCAGTTAGTAATGATGGTTTGTTGAGGTTTAGAGGCCGCATCTGTGTTCCGAGCAATGATACCCTCAAGTAACAGATTTTGAGAGAGTCTAACTGTTCCCATTACACCATGCACCCAGAAAGTACCAAGATGTACCATGATCTGCGTAAGGTATATTGGTGGATTGGTATGAAACACGATGTGGTAGAATTTGTGCTCAAATGTTTGGTGTGTCAGCAGGTTAAAGTTAAGCACCAAAAGCCCGAAGGACTACTTTAGTATTTGCCCTTGCCTACGTGGAAATAAGAGAATATAACAATAGACTTTATTATAAGATTATCAAGAACCTGAAGAGGTCATGATGTAATCTGGGTGATAGTAGACAGGTTGACTAAGAGTGCCCACTTTCTTGCCATTAAGAGTACAGATTCTTTGAGTGCCTTAGTAGAGCTATATGTTAGAGAGGTAGTTCAATTACATGGGGCTCCTGTAAGTATTACATCATATAGGGATTCTAGGTTAACCTCTAGATTTTTTACTCTTTTTAAGGAAGTCATGGGATCTCAGCTAAATTTGAGCACCGCCTATCATCCTCAGATTGACGGTCAATCCGAGTGGACCATTCAGACCTTGAAGGATATTTTAAGGGCATGTATATTAAATTTTAAGGATTCATGGGATGATCATTTACCCCTTGCAGAGTTTGCCTACAATAACAATTATCATGCTAGCATCAGTATGGCACCTTATGAGGCTTTATATGGTAGGAGATGCAGATCTCTAATGGCTTGGGAAGAGGTGGGTAACAGAAAGATTTTGGCTCCCGATCTTATGGAATAGGTAGCTAAGGCATTCAGATAATTTATGACAAACTTAGGGCTACTCAGAGTCGACAGAAGAGTTACGCCGATGTGCGTGGATGGCCACTCGAATTTCAAGTTGGGGACTCCGTATTTCTTAAGGTACCTCCGGGCAAGGGTATTATATGTTTCGAAAAAAAAGAAAGTTAAGTCCTCATTTCATTGGTCTGTTTGAGATATTAGAGAGAGTGGGAGATGTTGCCTACCAGCTGGCTTTACCCCCACAGCTTTTTGGGATGCATAATGTCTTCCACGTCTCCATGTTGAGGAAATTGTCACACCCTTCTCTCACGCGTGACCTACCAAAACCACCACAAAATTTTCCCATTTTACTTACCTCTTCCTCTGTCATCACTTTACACCAAATAGTTGGGCTATGATTCGGTATTAGTCACCCATTCACAACATATATAGAATTTAATGTTCTTTTCGGTAATATAAACTCTTTTACATTAATACAAATATTTGTACATATGCATCCTGACCGTACATTAGTTTACATAATTGTGCTTTTACAATGTTCAGTATAAAATGTTCGAGTGTGTATACCTCTAGCAAGATGGATATGCAGCGGATTAGGGAATATTAGTCCTCAGCTGTGTCCACCTACTGTGGATGCTCTGAAAAAAGGGAAATAATAAGGGAGTGAGGTCACAGCTCAGTAAGGAAATCAGTCAACCAAGTAGATAACCACACTATCTACAAAATACCATGCTTATACCTCGAAATCATTTCCTTACCCTATCTGTATCTAAAGCATGCATCTCTCTCAAAGCTTTATGCAATATATATATTTAGATACAAAACATCAGTTATAAAACTGGAAATATGCTGGTTTAATAACCTCAGCATTTTATGCTCAACATTGCATTTCTCAAGTAAATTCATAAATCTCATATTTATCATGCCATTTAGTTAAATTAAATAATATGGCATTCATCATGTTTAAAAAACACGAAAATCTAGGCCACACCCATCCCTCGGGTTACCCTTTTCACAACTCACAAATTTACATGTTCATATCATAAACCATGTGATAATTCATTCAAGAAATAGTGATTCACATTTTCATGAAAAGAAAACCGAGATCGACGACTACATGTTTCGAGTGTATGATCATAGCTCATTTTCTGTGATCCCAGGCTACACAGTACTTGGCGTACGGGGTCTCACAATTACTGTAAGCTCTCAATCTAAGGACCTGATCCTAGAGCACACCAGATCCCACTGGATTTCGATCCCACTGCTAACAAGTCCTATCCAAGTACATCAAGTACTCATGGTACAACGTACTCCATGTGACATACACTATACACAGTACTCCATGAACTCTATCTCAAGGTGGGATGCTCGTCATGAGTCTTAGTCCTCATACCTTTGATATACCTCATAGTCGGGATGCTCACCATGAGTCTTAGTCCTCATACCATGGGTTATTTCGATAGCCCTCGGCCTTATCTCAAAATATTGCACGTGTGAGCATATATATATAGGTGCGACACACAGTCAGCATAGGCTCCCAACACGGTTGTTTCATTCTCTTTTCAAATCTGGTATGTGCGAGTAAACTCCCAACACGACCATATCACAATGACATAACTCTAGTGCGAGCAATGCTCCCAGCACTATATCATATAAAAACTCGAGTATAAGCAAAGCTCCTAATACTTTATAATGTTTAATATATGAAAATTGAGTATGAGCTAGTACTCTATCATGTAAAACTGAGTATGAGCATAGCTCTCAATACTCTATAATACATCAATCACAAAACTGAGTACTAGCAATGCTCCCAGTACTCTAACATGTATAATAAGCATTTAAAATTTTGTATAAGTAGATACTCCAATACTATGTGATGCATATCTCAAAATATAGTGCGAATAATCTCTAACACTTATGGTTTTCACACAAAACCAGATAGATGGCTATTCAAATCACAATTCACCCAAGTAAATCAAGTCCGCACCAAAATGTGCATGTTTTCGTATATACATGAAAACATTAGCCATTCTATCATGCAACTCATGAAATTTTGGCCACAACATGCTTCTAAGGTATTTTCACCCTATTTTTGGGTAAAACACACTTATCCTCATTAATCTCTATCATAATATCATGTCTATTCATTGGAATTCATATATCATATAGTATCGAAATTCTATTTGAAATACGTGTAGCTATCTCTAGCTACTCACGAAATTCCTTTACCCCGGATCACAACAAGTGACCTCACTTCTTCGGTGCTGCTCACTCTTGTAGGCCGCTCAGCTTCCACTTCGATTTTCGAAGCTGTTATACGTATTTACGTTAGTATATTGTATTATACTCGTTTTACTTGCATAATCTCAATTCAATACATAAATTTCATCTCTTTATCCCATTATAGTATTATACCATATTTTCCATATATCTATCTCCATTTCTCCTTATTTCAAATTTCTACATCTCACAAAACTAACTTATAATCTTTCATACATGCATATTCCACCATTAAATTTATGCCAACACCATTTTCTCATCATCATGCCAATAGCTAGGCCATGCTTATTTTTCATAATCCTCTCATTTCCATCAATTCATACATGTACCAATTAACTCACCATTACACCTAGTTTAACATATATCAACTTGGTGCATTAAATCTTACCTATCTGAGATTTCCTCCTTTTCCACCAAAATTGATAAAAATCCTTCTTGCTCTTCAACCCTGTGATTCAAATCTCTTGTTTCCAGTTGTTCTCCTCTTACCAAGAACAACTTTGCTAAATAAAACTCACTCAATACTGATTGCAAACTGAAGTTTTCTAGTGTTGAAATGTTAGGTTTAGCTTTGGTTCTTGAAGAGAATAGTGAATCTAGTGAAACAGATGTTGTAGAGGTCCAGTATTTATAGAATTATCTCTATGATATCGATCTGCTAAGCACATGAGATCGATCTGCCCTACATTTTTCACCTCGAAACCGACCTTTCAGGCCTAATGAGATCGATCTGTCCCTAAGCATGAGATCGATCTACACAACTCAGAACCTTAAGGAGATCGATCTAGCCTTGCAATGAAATCGATCTGTTGCAACTTGAGACTTAAGGAAATCGATCTGAATTGCCAAGGAGATCGATCTGCTCCTCTCCAAAAGCAGTTCTACTGTACTTTTCATCCCAATTCATTATTACATTGATATTTAGTTTACATAACCATCCATTTTCATTTCATCCACATTTACAACTTTAAAACATCCATTTCTCATAATTTATAGCATTTGTGACTTGTTTATACATTGCAAAGTCATAAAATTTACATGTGAAGTTACAGGTCTTAAGAAATATAGTCTAAATCCCTCACATGTCATCGAGTATGAATCCTTAGACACTGAGGGAGATATGAGTTATGTGAAAGAACCTGTCCGGATCCTCGACAAGAAAGAAAAGGTATTTTGCATGTAGAAAATTTCATTAGTAAAGGTTCTCTGGCAGCACCATTCAGTAGAGGAAGCAACCTGAGAGCTTGAGAGCCTTATGAGAGAGAAGTACCTTAGTTTGTTTGACGGACCCGACTGAATTTGGAGGATCAAATTCCTAAAAGGTGGGGAGGAATGTGAAACCCAACTTTTTCATGCTATTGTTTAGTTAAAAGCTAAGATGAGAAGTTTAAAACTTACCTAAATGTTCATGTAATGCCCGAAGGAACTAAAAGCTCGGATGATGGAGAGTTGAGCTCAGGGCATGAAAATTGAGGTAAGGTGTCAAGTAAGAGTTCTTTAAGAATTGACATTCATATAAACATGATTTTATGGATGGAAGGTGAAACTAAAGTGATAGAAACGAAATAAGTTGGTAAATCTCATGTCAGCACTAAATCGAGAAATTAGGCCCAGTAATTGAAATAATTACTGAATAAATTCCATAAATTCGTAAAAATTATTTTGAGGCCATAGGAAAGTAATATAAGGTATATTTGACTTGAAAAATTAGAATTCAATGAAAATATTAAGATTTCGACGGTTAAATTAATTTTTAAAGTAAATCGAAAACTATAAAGAATTTTTAACGGTAAAGACTAAATCGAGTAAAACAGGCCTAAAGTTTTATGGAACACACTAGGGACTTAGTATAACACATGAGTGACAAAAATTTGGAAGAAAATGGGCTGCAAATAATTTTTGGAGAGTTTTTGAAAACAAGGCAGTTGGCAGCCCAAGCCTAGCACACTGCAGGCCCAACCAAAAAGGCCTAATTTGAAGGGTTCCAAAAGGTCTTTGAATCTAATTTTTTCCACATTGAATTATACTTAATGCCCTTTTTAGAAAGCTAAAAATCATCCGGAATCAACCTGAAACAAAAAAGTTCTCCCCCTTCCATCTTGTCGTAGGCATCCCTCCCTGTGTCTGCTTGTGGATTTTTTTTGGCCATCTTTCAGCCATTTTTAAAAGTCAGCCAAAAGAATGAAATCTTCCTTCTTAAGTTCTCTAACACACATAAAAATTTTAATTTCAAATAAGTTGATTTGTAGGGTGAAAACTTAGAGAGAAGAACAGGGGCAAAATCTGCCCTGTTTCAAAGGTAAAAGAAACTTTGGATTTTTGATTTAATGGTTAGTCTTTGAGCTTGTTTAAGATGATTCTAAGTTGCATACATGTATATCTACAGCTAAGAAACATTTTTGGAGGAAGAAAGTGAGTCAAAGTTGGTTAACAAGGTGAGAAAGTTGATAGAAGATGATAGTCGTTATATTTGTTGATGTTTAATGGTTTTAAATAGTTTTTACTAAAGTACAATTTGAAGAAATAATTTCTAGAACATGCTTAAATTTCAGCCAGCCCTTGTTTGATATGGAGAAGATGAAATTTGATTGAGTTGTGTGTTATAGAATGTTAGGTTAATACCGAAAAGTTTGATTTATAGCTCGATTTAATAGAAAACTTTAAAAGTGAGGAAATTCTGCAATTTGATAAGTTGTAATGAGTTGACTAGAGACTTTAATGAGTGTTTAGACTATTAAGTTAATAAGTTTGAAGTTAAAAGAAAAGAATTTATCGAAATAGCTAAAATTAACACGTTTATCGGTAAAATCAAGAAAGTAGAAAAAGTTGGCAGAAAAGAGTCTAGTTAGCAACGTTAAGTTGTAAAATGTATGTGAATATAAATAAAAATGAATTAGATACTAATTGGACATAATTGGACTATTTGTGGCAGCCAATGGTGTGGGCTCGTAAATCGAGGCAATCTTGATATTTGACAATCTTGTGCCGCCCTCAGATTTGATAGGTAAGAGATGCAATTTAAAGTAGTAATGGCTTCTTTTACCTATTTATATTTCTTAAAATGATTCGATGTATGCATGAAGAATTTAAATGGAAAACCCGAACCTTTCAACATAAGTTAAGAAATGACAACTCGATTTAACCCCGAAGCCAAATATTTTTACTATGATACATCAGTCTTTGATATATTAATGTTTTATAATTGAAATGTATGATTTAATGATTAAAGTTTTCCATATGATTTTTAAGTAAGTATGAAAATAAGTAAGAAAGTAATTTTTTTGAGACTAGAGGTTATCCCGATAGTGTATGTTGTGTGCAGGTCATACCCCTTACTTGTGGTGCCCACCTCCACCACTTGTAGTGCCTATTTCGTTTCGGCCTTGTAGTGCTCGCCTCCGCCTTTGTGGTGCCTGTTTCGTAGTATCTCATGCCCGTGCACCACACAGATATGTTATGTTACCCACACGGTGAGTGCCGCTGGTGCTCGTGCCCAGCTATGTGTTAGTTTATTCAGATACTATGCTTGTTTTGATGTACAACCTTGATCTAGTCTACAACCCTTAACATGGCCATCGATATTTGATTCCCTCTAGGGAGGATGATATTTCTGTTTTGCATGATAGCTATACAGACTTAGCCTAGTCTCCATGTTTTTCATATATGAATGTTTTGAATTATGAAAAATAAGTAAGTAAGTAAGTAAACTTTGTTAAAGTAAGTAAGTATATATACTTTATTAAAGTAAGTATGTATGTTTTACTTTAAAGTAAGTATTGATTTTGCTAAAGTAAGCATATAAGATTTCGATAAAGTAATTACGAAAACATGGGAATGCATGATTTTCAATACGTTCTGGGGTTGTCAGAATTATTTTAATGCTTTCCTTACTAGGCATTTTTAGAAGCTTATCCCCCTTGTTTTCCTTTCTAGATTACCTGCAGTAAGATCGTTTCAGCTACTTGTGTAGTACTCAAGTTAGATTGGTGGATTTTGAGCCTCCTCAGGCTACCTTTAGTACACGCTCAGGTATATCATCCAATATTTATTTCCAAACTTTGTATTGTACAGATACTGGCTTGTAAATACTTTTGGGATGTAATCTATTGTTATGGATTTGTATATAAATGGTTTTCAAAACAAATGAAAGATTTGATAATATTGAGTATGGAAATAACTTGGTTAGTTGAAAGGTATAGTAAATCGAAAAATAATAAGTTTAAGAAAATAAAAACAACTGTTTGAGGTTATAAACTGTGATCGTGTCTATTGCAGGAAGGTAGGTTAAAGTATAAGGGGTGATGCTGCTGAAATTAGAGCGAACTTTAAACAATTAAAATATTAAGTAAAGGAAGAAACTAAGTAATTAACATTGTTGTACAGGAATACAACTTAAGTAAGAAATTAAGTATTAAAAGAAGTTAGCCCTAATTTCTACGCTTTCGGGGCGTTACAATTTACATGGTATCAGAGCGAAGCTTGTATAGTACTATCAGTGTCGAGTAGTTAAAGTCTGACTACATCCTAAGTATCTGTACTTGTTTAGTTATAAATTATGTATACTTGTTAAAGCTGCAACTAAAACTTTTGGTGTTCGTGCAGGTAAATTAATAATTACTATAAGTGGGAGACGAGGCTATCCCCAAAGGCAAACTCAACCACCTCCATCACCTTCCTTATAACTAGAGAGTCCAAACTCCTGTATGAATCGTGTCGAGCAGAGTATGAGGGAGGGAATTGAGAACATAACAACGTTATTAGCCTAGCATTTCGGGGCAAATGCATCGGGTACAACACCTACACCGGCTCTATCTCCACCTCCTCCACAAGCTCCTCCGACACCTCCTATCACTCAGCCTCCAGTACAGATTGGGACAGATGATAGAAATACACGTAGAATGAAGGATTCTCTCAAGATGCACCCTCCAGGAGGGGAAGAACTAGGTAAACGTTGATGAGTGGTTAATTGATTTAGAGAGGATCTTTGAATATTTGAGGTGCACTAATTCAGAATGAGTCATCATGGCTACTTATATGCTCACAGGTCAGGTAGGTGTATGGTGGAGAACCACCAAAACATATTTGATTGCCCGACATCTAGAGGTTAGTTGGGAGGTTTTCTTATCTGCTTTTAGAACTCAGTATGTCCCACTAGCTGCTCAGAAGAAAACGCAGACTGAACATGATAGTAGATGAGTATGAGAACAAGTTTTCCAGTCTGACGTGGTATGACCTCGAGACTGTTAGAGATGATAAGCGTTGGGCCAAGAGATTTCTATCCGTATTGAGACTCGCTATTCGGGATAGATTACTGGGTTTTTGCATTACAGAGTTTGGGGATGCTCTCGAGCATGCACAGGACATAGAGAGAGGTCTTGATATTACCCAGGCTCAGTATAGTTCCCAAGGGAAGTTGAAAAATGAGGGTAAGAGAGTGGATATCTCTAGATTAGAGCCGAGAAGGAGTCAACCAAAGAGACTAAGGACTGTTGAGTCTCCGGCGAGGGTTGATAGGCCCACGACTCCTGCTACTACTATTGTAACCACCAGGAGCCATCAACAAACTATGAAAAGTTGTAAGGAGTGTGGTCAATTGCGCAGTCGACCCTATCATTGGCGAACGGGTGCCTGTTTTAGGTGCGGAGATAGAAGACATTTGATTAAAGATTATCCACAACTTAATACTCCACAATCTCAGGATCAGCCACGACCACTTCATGAGAGACAAACACGGGCTCCTCAGAGACAAACCCCTCAAAGACGGGCTACAGCAGTAAAGAAAGGTAAAAGGCCTGTCACTTAAAGGCGCGTCTTTACCTTAGACAGGGAGACTGATTTAATGATTTATAATCGAAATATATGATTTAATGATTAAAGTTTTTCATATGATTTTTAAGTAAGTATGAAAACAAGTAAGAAAGTAATTTTTTTGAGAGTAGAGGTTATCCCGATAGTGTATGTTGTGTTCATGTCATGCCCGCTACTTGTGGTGCCAAGCTCTACAACTTGTAGTGTTTGTTTCGTTTCGCTCGTGTAATGCTCGTCTCCGCCTTTGTGGTGCTTGTCTTCACTACACCTGGTGCTTGTTTCGTAATATCTCGTGCCCGCGCAGTATACAGGTATATTATGTTACTCGCACGGTGAGTGCCACTAGTGCTTGTGCCCTAGCTATGTGCTAGTTTATTCAGATACTATGCCTGTTTTGTTGTACGAACCTGATCTAGTCTACAGCCCCTACCATGGCCATCGATATTTTATTCCCCTTACCGAGGATGATATTTCTATTTTGCATGATAGCTATACGGACCCAACCTAGTCTGTATGTTTTTCATGCATGAATGTTTAAAATTATGAAAAATAAGTAAGTAAACTTTGTTAAAGTAAGTAAGTAAGTATGTATGTATGTATATTTTATTAAAGTAAGTATGTATGTTTTATTTCAAAGTAAGTAAGTATTGATTTTGCTAAAGTAAGCATATAAGATTTCGATAAAGTAAGTATAAAAACTTTTGAATGTATGATTTTCAATACGTTTTGGGGTTATCAGAATTATTTTAAATGCTTTCCTTACTGGGCTTTTTCAGAAGCTCGTTGTCAGACCCATGTTTTCGATTTATGTATGTAGCTTGTTCCTTATGATTCCTATGTGTATGAACATTTTATTTTCATGGTTAAATCATAAGAAGAGTATTTACTATCATGCAATTAACAATTAAAGAATAAAAATGCATGTAAACTACATCAAAGCCAAATAAGGGTCGAGATGGCCATAGGCTAAGCTAAAAAATGATCGAAATCAACTTGACTGAAAATAAGAAGATAAAATAAGAAGTTAAAATAAGAAAAGATAGTGGGATTATGAAGGAATGTCAAGTTAAATTGTTTCCGAACAAATGCAAGGGTAAAACGATCAAAAGACCAAAATCCAGTATAACTTCGATAAGAAAATTTCATTTAAAAATATGGATTTAAGAAATCTTGATCAATAATGAGGAAAATATTGAAATTCGAGTCCACTTGATCAAGATATGAATTTATTGGAATTAATCGAAATTTTCACCTCGAAAAACTATCCTGAAAATATTGAAAAAATATACCAGAAAGATAAAATAAGACAGATAAATTCATTTATTGATTAAATGAATAAAATATGAATTTTTGGAGATATTTTGAGATTTTTATTATATTTTATTTGATTAAAATAAAATATAATAAATTTATAAAAAAAATGGAAATCTGGTTTTTTCAAATAGAGAGAAAGTGAAATAGAAAACCCAAAAAAAAGGAAAAAATGATAGGAAATCTCTGGGAATACCTCAGATTACGGGTAAGTCGACATGCGGTCAAAGTGACCGATTTGATTTTCGAGAAATTTATTTTAATTATATTGGATCGAAAATTAACCCAAAATTTAATCTAAAATTGTGCAGTTCGACGATAAATTCCGAACGTAAGATGATCGAACTCCGATTTACGCACTATCGCATAATTTCGGGTAAGTAAAGCTCATTTACGACAATAATATCATTATTGCGCAATTTGAATTTAGTTTACGGATTTCAGATTAATTTCTGCATAAAATAAATTATATCCGAATTTTTTAATTAACTGTCGTAAATGATATACGGGTTATCCAAAGAGTTTGGAACAAAGCCCAATGGGTATTAATAGGCCCAATGAGCCAATAGACCCTGATGAAAGGAATTAATAAGTGAAAAACGGGTTTAAGACAGAGTTAGGCCCAATTAAAGTGTTTAAGGCCCAATAAGAGTAAACAGGCCCATTTAAGTGAAATATACTATATTAAATGTGTAATACAGTAGGAAAAGTATAATTAACCCAGTGAATGGTTAAATGCAGCTTCGGAGTCATATTGAGAGTTGACCGGACTACGAGATTTGAGCAGCACAAAGGAAGTGAGGTCACGTGATATGAACCGAGGTAAGGGACTTTTGCAAGTAGTTAGAGATATCAGTGCGCATTTTCGTCTGCTTTTACATTCACTGAAATTGTCTGAGGGTCAGAGAAAATCAATAATATTTATGGGGACTCGCTATGGGTAAATTACGATTTTGCCCCTAGTTAGGCAAAAAGTTAACTTTTGAGAAAAGTTGTAATAAGCATGGAAACAATGTTTTTGAGTGTTTTTACTGCTGTGTAGCAGAAGAGTACGTAGATGAGTTTATGTTTTAAGGTTGATGTAGACTAAGCACACTTTATAATGCTGATTTTCTTGTTTTGAAACATCTCAATTTTTAAAGAGTCATCTACCGAACTATGTGAAAACAATCGTGCAGGAACACAGCTCGCACTTGATTTCAAATGTTTTTCACATACATTAGTGCTAGAGTGAGACTCGCACTACATTTATTTGACATGCATGATAGAGTACTGGAGCATTACTCGTACTCAGTTTTATGTGATTTGTGCATGATAGAGTGCTAGAGCGATTAGCTCGTACTCGAGTTTTACATGAGATGAATGACAGAGTGCTGGAGCGTTGCTCGTACTCGATTCTTTATGATTTATACATGACATAGTACTGAGCGATTTGCTCGTACTTGATTTAAATGAGAACTATGAATGATCTAGTGCTAGAGGTTTACTCGCACTAGTGTCTGATGTGTTAACATGCATATACAGTGTTTAGAGGTGGAGCCTTGACTGTGAGTCACACTCAAGACGCGCACTGTAGTTTTTACGTGATATACAGAGATGTTAGAAAAATCGTGACGATTTCCTCGTGTAGACTGAGTGTCACACCGAAGATGTTCGCACGTGGATTTAGAGACGTGGCATTGATTATTCTGTGGTATGCGGGCAAGACCTATGGCAGGCACCCCGACCATGAGGCAAGGTCTACGGGTGTACCTTGTACCGTGCCTGTGGCATGGAGTACACTGTACCGTGTGTTGTTGTGGAGTTGTGGAGGAGAGTTGTTGATAGCTGGCGGTTGTAATGGACTGACCCCCTCCCGTTACAACAGTGATAACCCGCACACTGAGTATTGTATTGCCTGGGATTTCACACGTTAGGATATGGTCATAGTCCATGAGATATTACATTTAGCCACTGAGTCTCGCATGATATATCACATGTATTTATGATACGGGTAGACCTGAGGGATAGGTTGAAACCCTGTTGTTGTGTTGTGTTTTGAAATGTCATATTTACTGTGTTTTGAATGTAAATGGTATATTTTATATAAGGCCATTCCGAAATGATAAATATGTACTGTTTTGCATGAATGGCTATGATTTATAACTCAGCATTTGTTTAGTACATGGGATTTTAAATCTGTACTATTATTATATATACATGCTTGTGAATTGAGAGAAGGAAAGGCAAAGCAATATTTTCAGTAGATAGTATGGATGTCTACTTGCTTGCCTGATTTCCTTACTGAGCCAGTAGCTCACCCTTTTCATTTTCCCCCCTCTCTACAAATCATCGTCAGTAGATTGAGTCGGCTGAGGTATAGTATTCCTTTTGACCGCTGCCATTCCCCATCTAGCGAAAGGTATACACGATGCGTACTCTTTTGTATCTGAACAATGTATAAACATAGTGATGTACACGTTTTAATATTGGGGATGTAATTATATTAAAGTATATGAATTTACTTATAAGAAAAGTGTACGTACAGTCAATAAATATTTATAATGGCATTTATGTGTGATACGAAAAAGAATGGTGAGGTATGTGTGGATGAGAAGACTAATGCCTAATCACAACCCAACTATTCATGAGAGAAAGGTAAGGAAAAAAGAAAAAAATTTATTGTGGTTTTTGGTATGTCACGGAAGGAGGTCATGACAGAATGATATCAGAGCGTAAGTTGGTCTGATGTGAGTAGGTGTTAGTAATTAAGAAAGTGTACATCCTCATATTACTGCGTTTTGTTCAGTTACAATTATGTACACAAGATGGGAATTGGACTGATTTATGGTTGTAAATGCAGGAATCTAGCCTTTATGGCAATTACCCGCCGTGGTAGAGGGGCAATAGGTAAGGCTAGTGGCTGTAAAGGTAGGCCGGATAGCCAGGGTAAGTCTTCATCTACCCATACGTCACTAGGTACTATAGAGGTACCAGAGACTAGATAAGACACGTTTTACGAGGATAGAGCATAGCCTAGAGGCTATAGTAGAGTTGTTGGCACAGATTCTGCTAGGTAGACAGAGACAAGATACAGAGACTGTGACTGAGGAGGTAGTTGCACCTGATACACCTACACAGCCTGCATAGATCCCACAGACTACTGATACTCCTACACCCCCACCAGTTCTGGGTAGTAGTGGATTAGGATATGGGTGTGATTTGAATCGACTGCGACAGTTCCAAAAGCTTGGACCTTCATCTTTTTGAGGGGTCAAAGACCCAACTAGTGCTGAGGAGTGGATTGGAGAGATGGAGAAGTTGTACGACTTATTTGATTATACGACTTCAAAGAGAGTCGCATTTACTGCGTTCCTATTGAAGAGAACGACAGAGCATTGGTGGAAGTCCACTAGGCTGATATTGAGAGCCCGACACACAGAGGCTAGTAGGGCGATGTTTTTGGATGCCTTCAGGAGGCAGTTTGTTCCAGATACGGCGCAGCATAGACTGTAGGTCGAGTTTTTGGGATTGAGATAGGGGAGTCTCTCAGTGGATGAGTACGAGACTAGATTTTTGGCCCTGGGGAGGTATGATCCTGATACCATGTATAACGAGACCAGGAAGGTCCACAGGTTTGTCGATGGATTGAGATCAGTGTTGCGATCTAGATTGGTACCACAGGATATTGGTACGTATGATGAGGCAGTACGCAGTGCGCAGGGCGCAGCTTTGTGAGCAGGACTACGAGAGGAAAGCCTCTGAGTTTGGGAAGTTTAGTCGGAACTGAGATAGAGAGAGGAAGAGGCCGATTAGAGATAGAGGTTTCAGTTATCTAGGAGGGAGGAGACTCTTCAATAAGGGACCACGGATAGAGGAGGTGCGAGAGAGACCAGTTAGACCTCCTATATACCCGGCCATAGCTCCGATGAAGGGCATTGTGATTGGAGGACAAAGGCCTACTACAAATTAGTGCAATAGATGTAGTAGACATCATGGCGGTAGACCTTGTCCGTTAAGCCCTATTGTGTGTTTTCGATGTGGGAAACAGGGGTACATTGCTAGAGCTTACCCAGAGACATTTGAGACTACCCCATATAAGGGCAGGGAGCCTGATAGAGCTCCAACTGGTACATCTACTCAGAGGGGGAGGGCGACGGTAGAGAAGAAAGGGAAGTAGGTGATGGGTCGAGGGCGAGTACATGCTTTGGACCAGGACACAGCTGATGCTTCTACGGATGTGATTAGAGGTAACATCCTGATTTATGATTTAGAAACATATGTTCTAATTGATCCTGGTGCCACGCATTCATTTGTATCACCTCCATTTGCATGTAAGTCAGCAAAGCATGTAGAGCGTACTCTTTTAAAGATGATGTTGTTGATTAGTACTCCTATAGATTCTAGTCAGCTAGTTGAATATGTGTATAATGATTGCAAGTTAAGAGTAGGGGAAAAGGATATGACAACCAATCTAATCTTGTTAAGTATGAGCGACTTTGATGTAATTTTAGGAATGGATTGGTTATTTGTAAACCATGTTGTTGTAGATTGTTATGCTAAGACAGTTATATTTCCTAACCCTACAAACTATGTTGTAAAGTTTGATGGGAAGAAACAACAGAAATAGATATTTTGTTAATAAATAAAATATTATACTGACTGAGAAATCAATATCTTTAAGGTTTCATTGCGTACGTGGTGGATACAGATAAGTTACATCCGGAGTTGGTAGATATTCCTGTGGTCAGTGAGTACCCAGATGTTTTCCCGGATGAGTTGCCAGGGCTACCACCAGACAGAGAGATAGCGTTCTGTATAGATTTGGTGTCTGGTACTGAGCCTATTTTGAGACCACCGTATCGCATGACCTTAGTTAAGCTGGAGGAGCTCAAGAGACAGTTGCAGGAGCTGTTGGATAGGGGGTTCATCAGACTGACTGTTTCACCGTGGGGAGCACCGGTTTTATTTGTGAGGAAGAAGGATGGAAGCCTCCGATTGTGTATAAACTACAGATTGCTGAATAAGGATACCATCAAGAATAGGTATCCCCTTCCACACATTGACGACTTACTAGATCAGCTTCGGGGAGCGCAGGTCTTTTCTAAGATTGATCTGAGGCCTGGGTATCATCAGTTGAGAGTCCGGAGTGGAGATGTACCCAAGACGGCATTTAGGACCCGATATGGCCACTATGAGTTCTTAGTTGTGCCATTCGGACTGACGAATGCTCCCGCAGTTTTCATGGCTCTAATGAACGATGTGTTCAAGCCATATTTGGATAGTTTGTTATCGTCTTCATCGATGACATATTGGTATATTCGAGTTGCAGACTCTACGAGAGCAACAGTTGTATGCTAAACTCAGTAAGTGTGACTTTTGGCTGTCAAAGATCTTATTTTTGGGACACGTAGTGTCGAGGGATGGTGTATCAATAGATCCATCCAAGATCGAGGCTGTAGTTCAGTGGGAATAGCCGAGGACAGTTATCGAGATCAGGAGTTTTTTGGGTTTAACAGGGTACTATCGGAGATTCGTTGAGGGATTTTTAAAGTTGGCTACTCCGTTGACGCGCCTCACTCGGAATAGTGTTGCATTCGTGTGGGACGAGGATTGTGAAAGGAGTTTTCATGAGTTGAAGAGTCGATTGACCACCGCTCCAATTCTCACTATTCCTACCAGCTTAGGAGGATTTTCAATATATACCGATACTTCGCATTAGGGATTGGGCTGTGTGTTGATGCAGGATGGGAGGGTAATTGCTTATGGATCCAGACAGCTGAAGGACCATGAGAAGAACTATCCGACCCATGATTTGGAGTTGGCAGCAGTAGTGTTTGCATTGAAGGTATGGTGTCACTACTTGTATGGTGAGAAGTTTCAGATATTTACCGACCACAAGAGCTTCAAGTACCTGTTCTCACAGAAGGAGCTGAACATGAGACAGAGAAGATGGCTAGAGCTTCTGAAGGACTATGATTGTGAGATACTTTATCATCCAGGTAAGGCTAATGTTATAGCAGATGGTTTGAGTAAGAAGAGCTTGGGGATGGTATCGTATATGATGGTCAGGGAGCACGAGTTGCTAGAGCAGTTTGCTAGCCTCAATTTGGGAGTTGTACCTTCAGACATGGATGCAGATTGCATGATTGGGAGTCTACGCTTAGAGCCGGATCTGTTGGACAGGATTAGATAGGCTCAGCAGACTGATCCGTATTGCATCGATGTGATGGGTCAGATTCAGAGGGGCACAGTGCTGATTTTGAGTTAAGTTCTGATGGACTACTGAGATTCAGAGGTAGACTGTGTGTTCTCGAGGACCTAGAGCTCAAGAGATTGATATTGTAGGAAGCTCATTCATCGAGGTACACATTGCATCCGGGGAGTGGCAAGGTGTACTGGTGGTCGGGTATAAAGAAAGATGTGGCGAATTTTGTGGTGAGATGTCTTGTATGTCAGCAGGTGAAGGTAGAGCATCAGAGACCTGTAGGGTTATTACAGCCTCTACCTATACGGACATGAAAATGAGAGCATATCACCATGAATTTTGTGATGGGTTTACCGAGGACCCGGAGGAATCACGATACTATATAAGTGATCGTTGATAGATTGACGAAGTCAGCCCACTTCCTAGCTATGAGAGCTATCGATACTCTGAGTACGTTGGCAGGGTTGTATGTACGCGAGGTAGTGAGGTTACACGGTGTACCAGTGAGCATAGTCTCTGATAGGGATTCTCGCTTCACTTCCCACTTTTTGGAACATTTTCAGGAAGCCATAGGAACCCAGTTAAGTTTGAATACAACTTTCCATCCTTAGACAGATGGTCAGTCAGAGAGGACTATATAGACTCTGGAGGATATGTTGAGAGCATGTGTGCTAGACTTTCGAGGCTCCTGGGATGATCACTTGCCACTAGCCGAGTTCGCTTACAACAACAGCTATCATTTGAGTATCGGGATGGCACCGTATGAGGCCTTGTATGGCCGTAGATGTCGTTCCCCTATTGGGTGGGAAGAAGTGGGTGACCGAAAAATTTTTGCTCCTGATTTGTTTACACATACTACTGAGGATGTCTGGTTGATAGTTGAGAGATTGAGGACAGCTCAGAGTCGACAGAAGAGCTATGCTGACAGGAGATGTAGGCCACTTGAGTTCGCAGTCGGTGAGTCCGTGTTTCTGAAGGTTTCTCCTCCCAAGGGTATAGCGAGGTTTGGGAAGAGGGGTAAGTTAAGTCCTCGCTACATTGGACCCTTTAAGATACTTGATCGAGTGGGAGATAAGGCCTATAGCATTGCCATAAGATTTGTCAGGCGTGCATAACGTCTTCCACATTTTGATGCTTCGGAAGTATCACTCGGATTTAGCACATGTGATTAGTTATGAGTTGTTGGAGCTTAATGAAGACATGTCATATGTTGAGAGGTCGATCCGGATACTGGATAGGAAGGAGAAGGTTTTGAGGTCGAAGACTATCGGGTTAGTGAAGGTTCTATGGCACATCACACTTTCGAGGAGGCTACTTGGGAGTTAGAGAGCTTGATGCGAGAGAAGCACCCCCATTTGTTTGATGATTGATTTGGTTCTAATTTGGAGGACCAAATTCTTTTAGTTGGGGAGGATTGCTGGACCCGTCTTTTCGATTTATGTATGTAGCTTGTTCCTTATGATTCCTATGTGTATGAACACTTTATTTTCATGATTGAACCATAAGAAGAGTATTTACTATCATGCAATTGACAATTAAAGAATAAAAATGCATGTAAGCTACATCAAAGCCAAATAAGGGCCGAGATGGCCATAGGCCAAGATAAAAAGGGATCGAAATCAAGTTGACTAAAAATAAGATGTTAAAATAAGAAAAGATAGTGGGTTTATGAAGGAAAGTTGGGTTAAATTGGTTCCGAACAAGTGCAGGGGTAAAACGGTCAAAAGAACAAAATTCGGTATAAATTAGATAAGAAAATTGCATTTAAAAATATGGATTTGAGAAATCTTTATCAATAACAAGGAAAATATTGAAATTCGAGTCCAATTGATCAAGATATGAATTTATTGGAATTAATCGAAATTTTCACCTCAAAAAACTATCCCAAAAATATTGAAAAAATATACTGAAAGACAAAATAAGACAGATAAATTCATTTATTGATTAAATGAATAAAATATAAATTTTTAGAGATATTTTGAGATTTTTATTATATTTTATTTGATTAAAATAAAATATAATAAATTTATTAAAAAAGTAAGGAAATATGGTTTTTTTTCGAAAAGAGAGAAAGTGAAACGGAAAACCTAAAAAAAATGGGAAAAAAAAGGGAAAAAAGGAGAGGAAATCCCCGAGAATAGCTCAGATTACGGGTAAATCGACACGCGGTCAAAGTGACCGATTTGATTTTCGAGAAATTTATTTAAATTATATTGGATCAAAAATTAACCCAAAATTTAATATAAAATTATGCAGTTCGACGATAAATTCCGAACGTGAGCCGATCGAACTCCGATTTACGCACCATCACATTATTTCGGGTAAGTAAAGCTCATTTACGACAATAGTATCATTATTGCGCAATTTGAATTTAGTTTGCGAATTTTGGATTAATTTCTGCATAAAATAAATTATATCCGAAATTTTGAATTAACTATCGTAAATGATATACAGGTTATCCAAAGAGTTTTGAACAAAATCCAATGGGTATTGATAGGCCAATGAGCCAATAGACCTTGAGGAAAGGAATTAATAACTGGAAAACGGGCTTAAGACAGAGTTAGGCTCAATTAAAGTGTTAAAGGCCCAATAAGAGTAAACGGGCTCATTTAAATAAAATAGACTGTATTAAATGTGTAATACAGTAGGAAAAGTATAATTAACCCACTGAATGGTTAAATGCAGCTCCGGAGTCATATTGAGAGTTGACCGGACTGCGAGATTTGAGCAGCACAGAGGAAGTGAGTTCACACGACGTGATCCGACGTAAGGGACTTTTGCAAGTAGCTAGAGATATCTGTGCGTATTTTTGTCTACTTTTACATTCACTGAAATTGTCTGAGGGTCAAAGAAAATTAATAATATTTATAGGGATCCGTTATGGGTAAATTACGATTTTGCCCCTAGTTAGGCAAAAAGTTAGGTGTTTTTACACGAAGTAAATAATCTAAAGGCTCAGGCTCTATCGGTAACTTCCTAGCAAATGTAGGTGATACAAAAGAGTGAGTTGATCCAGAATCTATTAACACAAAAGCTTTAACATTTGAGATAAAAAGATTACCCTTCACCACGGATGTTGAGGCATCTGCAGCTTCCTTATCCAACGTGAACACTCGCCCCTGACTAATGACTTTCTTGCCCTTGTCCACAGGAGCTGGTGGTGGTGGAGGAATCGCTTGTACTGGCTGGGCTGGTAGGGTCCTCAGCTTAGGACAATCTCTCTTCATATGCCCTACTTCTCCACACTGGAAGCATGTACCATAAATCTGACGGCAAGGTTGGTTGGCATAATGTCTCTTCCCACATCGGTTACACGTGGGGATCTGATAAGGTACTGGAGCATTCTGAGCAGGGTAAGGCCTCGACCTAGTCACCATGGCCTGAGAAGCTCCGACCCTCTGCTTCTTGTTTTGCCATCTGTTCTGGAAAGGTCTCCGATCATCAATCCTCTTACCATGGCTCCTCAATCGTGACTGAAACTCAGTCTGAGATAAGTTCATATCATGCTCAACAAACTGTGCCCTCTGGATAGCCTTAGCATATGTCTTTATATTCAGAGGGGCTAGCTTGCTTCTGATTGCCGGCCTCAGTCCATGAATAAACTTGGCAGTCTTCTTCAGCTCATTCCTTGCAATATCGGGCTCATATCGAAGCAGTGCAGTGAACCTCGACTCGTACTGATCCACTGTCATATTTCCCTGTACCAAGCTCAGAAACTCTACCTCTTTCTTCATTCTTGCACACTCCGAAATATACTGATTATTAAAAGCTTCAAGGAAAGTCTCCCATGAGATCTCAGTGTGCCTAGCCAACAGAACTGTCTCGGCAAAAGTCCACCATCTCTCTGCCTCTCCCTCTAGCATATAGGTAGCCAATGCCACCTTATCCGAGCTACTGTAGTTCATAATCCTAAAAATCTTCTCTAACTTTTGAACCCACTTCTCAGCTGCGTCTGGATCCTTTTCTCCCTTAAATATAGGCGGGTTCATCTTCTGAAACTGTCTGACCCGCTCCAAGTTCCTTTCCATCGAATCCTGTACTGGCGACTGTACTACCGGTGGCTGGGGTGAAGGTACGGGTTCCTGGGGTACTGAGGGTGGTTCTGGCTCTGGAGGTGGAGGAGCTTACGACGCCTTCGCGGCATTAGCGAAATTCGCCATAAACTGAGTTATGGTAGCAGACATCTCTGCCATGGACCGCTCGAGTCTCTCTATCCTGGAGTTCGGACTCTCTGGCTGTGGGGGAGGTACCGGAGGCGGTTGGGCTCGCCTACCACGACCCCTTGCTCGTCTCCCACTCATATTGATTCACAAATCCTATACCAATGACCCAAACAAGGTAATCGAAAGTATATGCGAACATATATATATACATTTCATATATGCACGGTTGTGAGATGTACTTCTAGACTAGCAATCCTACATCGACACGACCAACAACAAGTCCGCTAGAATTAATACTGTTTTATGACAATATTTAATGAATCTATATATTTTTTTTACAAGTTTATATAATTTTAGCGAGTAGTTATTAACATCCAAAATCTTGTAAATAAATTTTTATAATTATATTTATATATGTAAAATTACTAAAAAACATATATTTGACTTTCATACAATCTATAACATGATTGAATCAATATTGACCCAAAACAAATTTTAAATTAATTAAAACAAAATTTTTTAATATTCTGAAATTTCTTATTTTTGTGTTCATTTGACCTACTTTGAGCATTTATATCTAACACACTGTATAGTATCTAAAGCTGAGACTAGAACCAATTAAAATTACACATGTAATTTTACAATTTAGGATTTTGTTTCGTTCAAAAAGCTTACTGGAACCATAATTTTCGAAAGCCAAAAGTTTGAGTTTTATCACAGAGAACCCAGAATTTCTGGGTTTCTGTTTCAACGAACCAAGTTTGGGGCAACGGTTCTACTAGCACAAAACGTTTCTGACTAAGGTATTAAGACCAAAACAAAGTTCATGTTTCATACAGCAAAAGCCATCAAATAATTGACCAAAACAGTTATCGAAAAGTGAAGTTCCAGTAACCCAAAGTTGGATGTTCAACACTGTCAAAACCCATTTTATTCAAATTTCAAAAATTCATAACTTCTAAAATACACAACCAAATTAAGTGATTCAAAAACCATTAGAAAGATCTTAAAGAGAACTTTCTATTAGTACCAATGTTTTCACCAGAACATCACCAGAATATTACCGAAAAAATTTCAAAAGATAAAACTAATTTGTAGGTTTAGGTAAATACAATATAAAAGACAAAAACTTATAAATGTAAAGAATAATTACCTTGGAAAAATCAAACGGGGAAGACAAAGAAGTATTTTTTTTTTTAGAGCCGTCAAGTTTTCCTTCAGAGCATTCGTTCGATAGATTTTTTTTTTGTTTTTTGACAGCAGCCCTATGGTTTATATATATATAATTTTTTTTAAAACCCTAATATACTAAGTCAGTCTTTTATAAAAAAAATGGGTATTGGGCTTTTCATTTTTTTATTGGACTTTTAAAGGTTAGCCTGGTTATTACATTCTTCCCACCTTTAAAGAATTGGTCCCCAAATTCAAATATTCATGGGTTTAAAATTTTGAAGTTCTCTAAAAATTGTCTTATGGTTTCTTTCCTAAAAGATTTGTTTATGTAGAATGGGACTATAATAGATCGATTCTAGATTACTGTATAGTAATTAGTTGAATCATATTGAATTTCGATCCTAAACAATTTAAATCAACACTTAAATCCTTAATGCAAACTTAAAGTGCAAACACCTAAGTTAAACTATCAACTATACTCTATAATAAACTACATGATATTTTTGGGAGGGATACTACATCCTATCCACCTTAAAAGGAATTTAGTTATCTAAATTCTTACCTTGATTCTCGAAAAGGTAAGGATATTTCTCCTTCATGCTTTCTTCTAGCTCCCAAGTAGCTTCTCGTTCAGAGTGATTACTCCACTGAGCCTTAACATATGAAATAGTACGCCTTCTTAAAACTTGTTCCTTCCTGTCCACAATACGTATAGGATGTTCTTCGTAAGACAAATTTTCTCTGAGTCTCAAAGGAGCTAAGTCCATCACAAGACTCGGATCTGACACATACTTCCGCAACATTGAGACATGAAATACATTATGCACTCCAGATAATGCAGGTGGAAGTGCCAATCTATAAGCCACGTCTCCTACCTTATCAAGAATTTCAAAAGGACCCACATAGCGAGGACTAAGTTTCCCACGGATTCCAAATCTCATAACTCCTCTAGTTGGGGAAACTCGTAAAAATACGTGATCTCCGACCTCAAACTCCAAGTCTCATCTTCTATTGTCGGCATAACTTTTTTGTCTGTCCTGGGCTATCTGGAGCCTTTTACAAATCATACGAACCTTCTCTGATGCTTGTTCAACTAAATCAGGTGCATATATCATCCTATCACCAACCTCTTCCCAACCGATTGGTGATCTGCATCTTCGTCCATAAAGAACTTCGTATGGAGCAATTCCTATACTGGCATGATAACTATTGTTGTAAGCAAATTCCGCTAATGGTAAATGCTCGTCCCATGAACTTTCGAAATCAATAACACAAGCACGCAACATGTCTTCCAAGGTTTGTATCGTCCGTTCTGACTGTCCATCAGTCTGCGGATGATATGCCCTGCTAAACTGTATCCGAGAACCCAAGGACTCCTGAATCTGTTTCCAAAACTGAGATGTGAACCTAGAGTCCCTATCCGAAGTAATACTTACTGGGGTTCCATGAAGTCTTACTATCTCCTTAACAAACATTTCTGCCAATGCATTCAAAGGAGTAGTCGAGCTAATGGCTAAGAAATGCGCTGACTTGGTGAGTCTATCCACTATTACCCAAATCGCGTCATGCTTCCTCCGAGTTCTAGGTAAACCTGTAACAAAGTCCATAGTTACGTGTTCTCACTTCCAAGTTGGTATGGGTAAGGGTTGGAGTAAACCTGCCGGTTTCTGGTGTTCCACCTTCACTTGCTGACACACCAAACACCTTGCTACAAACTCGGCAACCTCACGTTTCATTCCAGGCCACCAATACATCTTGCGTACGTTATGGTACATTTTGGTGCTCCCGGGATCTAAGGTGTATCTGCTAGAGTGAGCTTCCGATAAAATCAGCTTCTTAAGGTCCTCGTCCCTTGGCACACATATCTGGCCTCTGAATCTAAGCAATCCATCTGAACCAATATCAAACTCAGAATCTCTACCCTCCTGAATCTGCCTGGACACTTCAAGTAACTTCTGATCTAGCTTCTGTGCCCGCCTAATCTGATCAATCAGTGTCGGCTCAATCCTAAGACTAGCAAATAAGGGACTTTGATCCGAGGGTGCTACATCAATAGACAAGCTTGCAAACTGTCCCAACAATTCCTACTCCTTAACCATCATACAGGACACCATACTCATGTTCTTCCTACTTAATGCGTCCGCTACTACATTTGCTTTCCCCGGGTGATATAAAATTTCACAATCATAGTCTTTCAACAATTCCATCCATCTACGTTGCCTCATGTTCAGTTCTTTCTGAGAAAATAGGTATTTGAGGCTTTTGTGATGGTATAGATCTGAAACTTTTCTCCGTAAAGGTAATGCCTCCATATTTTCAAAGCAAAGACTACTGCTGCAAGTTCGAGATCATGCGTGGGGTAATTCCTTTCATGCTCCTTCAGTTGACGTGATCCATATGCTACCACTTTGCCATTTTGAATAAGCACACATCCCAATCCATTCAGTGAAGCATCACTATACACTGTAAATCCTCCGGGTCCATCTGGTATGGTGAGGATCGGTGCTGAAGTTAATCGATGCTTGAGCTCTTGAAAACTGCACTCACATGCATCGCTCCACTCAAACTTGACATCCTTACGGGTGAGTCGAGTTAGAGGAGCTGCAATTTTCAAAAATCCCTCTACAAACCTTCTGTAGTACCCGGCTAATCCAAGAAAGCTTCGTATCTCCGTCACTGTCTTTGGCCTCTCCCAGTTCACTATAGCTTCCACTTTGGACGGGTCAACAGATACTCCATCCTTGTCCACTACATGGCCCAGAAAACCAATTTGCTTCATCCAGAATTCACATTTGTCCAACTTACCATACAATCTCCTTTCTCTAAGTGTTTGAAGGACTATGCATAGGTATCGTTCATGTTCTTCCGGAGAACGAGAATATATCAAGATGTCGTCTATGAATACAATCACGAACTTATCCAGAGACTCCTTGAAAACTTCGTTCATCAAGTTCATGAATGCTGCTGGGGCATTCGTCAAGCCAAATGGCATGACCAGGAATTCGTAATGCCCATAGCGAGTTCGGAATGCTGTCTTGGGAATGTCCTCACCTCTAACTTTCAGCTGGTGATATCCCGACCTTAGGTCTATCTTCGAGAACACTTTGGCACCCTTCAACTGATCGAACAAGTCATCGATCCTCGGCAGCGGGTATCGGTTCTTGATCGTAGCCTTATTGAGCATTCTGTAATCAATGCACAGTCTCAAGCTACCATCCTTCTTCTTCACAAAGAGCACAGGTGCGCCCCAAGGTGACACACTCGGGCGTATGAATCCTTTATCCAGTAGTTCTTAGAGTTGTTTCTTCAATTCTTCAAACTCCATAGGTGCCAACCTATACGGGGGTTTGGACAAAGGTTCGGTTCCAGGCACCAAGTCAATAGCAAACTCCAACTCTCTATCGGGCGGTAATCCTGGCAACTCTTCGGGAAATAAATCAGGGAATTCCTTTACTATCGAGATATCCTGAATGCTGGGCTTCAGCTTCTCATTACATTCCACGAAAGCTATAAAACCTTCATCATTTAAAATCAACTATCAAGACCACAAATAAATCAATCAAAAATTTACCTGTTATTCATTTATCTCCAAAAGTTACTACACACTTTTCGGGTAAGTACAAAGTCATCACCTTTCTAAAACAGTCTAAATTAACTCTATGGGTTGCTAACCAATCCATTCCTAGTATCACATCAAAGTCCGATATATCTAGCAGGATCAAGTTAGCTAGAACTACCTTATCGCCTATCTTTACCTCACAGTTCCTATATACTACCTCAGTCATTTGCGATTCTTTCATAGGTGTTTTTACACGAAGTAAATAATCTAAAGGCTCAGGCTCTATCGGTAACTTCCTAGCAAATGTAGGTGATACAAAAGAGTGAGTTAATCCAGAATCTATTAACACAAAAGCTTTAACATTTGAGATAAAAAGATTACCCTTCACCACGGATGTTGAGGCATCTGCAGCTTCCTTATCCAACGTGAACACTCGCCCCTGACTAATGACTTTCTTGCCCTTGTCCACAGGAGTTGGTGGTGGTGGAGGAATCGCTTGTACTGGCTGGGCTGGTAGGATTCTCAGCTTAGGACAATCTCTCTTCATATGCCCTACTTCTCCACACTGGAAGCATGTACCATAAATTTGACGGCAAGGTTGGTTGGCATAATGTCTCTTCCCACATCGGTTACACATGGGGATCTGATAAGGTACTGGAGCATTCTGAGCAGGATAAGGCCTCGGCTTAGTCACCATGGCTTGAGAAGCTCCGACCGTCTGCTTCTTGTTTTGCCATCTGTTCTGGAAAGGTCTCCGATCATCAATCCTCTTACCATGGCTCCTCAATCGTGACTGAAACTCAGTCTGAGATAAGTTCATATCATGCTCAACAAACTGTGCCCTCTGGATAGCCTTAGCATATGTCTTTATATTCAGAGGGGCTAGCTTGCTTCTGATTGCCAGCCTCAGTCTGTGAATAAACTTGGCAGTCTTCTTCAGCTCATTCCTTGCAATATCAGGCTCATATCGAAGCAATGCAGTGAACCTCGACTCATACTGGTCCACTGTCATATTTCCCTGTACCAAGCTCAGAAACTCTGCCTCTTTCTTCATTCTTGCACACTCCGAAATATACTGATTATTAAAAGCTTCAAGGAAAGTCTCCCATGAGATCTCAGTGCGCCTAGCCAACAGAACTGTCTTGACAGAAGTCCACCATCTCTCTGCCTCTCCCTCTAGCATATAGGTAGCCAATGCCACCTTATCCGAGCTACTATAGTTCATAATCCTGAAAATCTTCTCTAACTTTTGAACCCACTTCTCAGCTGCGTCTGGATCCTTTTCTCCCTTAAATACAGGCGGGTTCATCTTCTGAAACTGTCTGACCCGCTCCAAGTTCCTTTTCACCGAATCCTGTACTGGCGGCTGTACTACCGGTGGCTGGGGTGGGGGTACGGGTTCCTGGCGTACTGAGGGTGGTTGTGGCTCTGGAGGTGGAGGAGCTTGCGGCGCATTCGCGGCATTAGCGAAATTTGCCATAAACTGAGTTATGGTAGCAGACATCTCTGCCATGGACCGCTCGACTCTCTCTATCCTGGAGTTCGGACTCTCTGGCTGTGGGGGAGATACCGGAGGCGGTTGGGCTTGCCTACCACGGCCCCTTGCTCGTCTCCCACTCATATTGATTCACAAATCCTATACCAATGACCCAAACAAGGTTAATAACATCGAAAGTATATGCGAACATATATATATATATACATTTCAGATATGCACGGTTGATAGATGTACTTCTAGACTAGCAATCCTACATCGACACGACCTACAACAAGTCCGCTCTGATACCAAAAAGATTTGTCACGCCCCGTGACCTAACCTCGAACTAGTCGCGCAATGTTAAGCGGAATCGTATTTAATTGTAACTTAGATATTTCTATGCGGATCGTTTTACTTGTCGTTTGTGCCCGATGTAGGTATCATTATACTCTTTATTACATTTTTATGCGTGATAAATTTCTAATCTTAACTTATAATATTAAAGATTTTGATTTATTTTTCTATTTAGATAGCATGATTACAATATATAATTTAGTCCTTCATACTCAGTACAACATATTTATTCTAAGTTCTCAACATCAAATATATTAACCCTGGGTTTCAATCATACATCATATAATCCCCTAATCCGACATAATAGTTAATGTCATATAGCATGCCCTGTCGTTCATCCATTCTATACCGAAAAGAAGAAACCTAAAGTAATACTTAATAATCATGCTTAAACGTCTTTCAACTAGTACATCTCATAAATACAACCGTGCGTACATATCTGAAATAAAATGCATATATATATAAATATATATCGTCCGTCGCTTAATACCTCGAAAATACCAAAATCAGCTTACTAGGCTAAAGGAGACAGCTAGAGCGCGACGCTCGCCCCGAAATACTAATCTGAAAAATGTTAGAAAAAGAGGGGTGAGCAACCACACGCTCAGTAAGAAGCCTACATAACCGAAGCTAGCAAAACACCATGCAACACACCATGCAATGATAAACCGAGATAATTACGTAAAACATCATGCATATTTCGAGTAAACAATACTGAACATGCTTCGGTTTAAACAAGTTTATATATTTGAAAATCAATGTATCATTAGTCAAAAATCAGATTTTCAAAGAGAAGTTATAAGTCCACAAAACCGAGACCATAGTCAAAGAACAATTTATTTAAATACATGCATGGGCATACTTAAAGCATTCGATAGAGTAATACGAGTAAGTGGCAATAACCCAAACCAGTCATGGATCCAATATTCAATAACCTCACCAATATCAATGCAAAATAAATACACATATGGCCATAGTGACTACCGCCCTATCCTAACTGAGCAGGTTTCGGACTAGGGTACTGTAGACGGGCTCAGGGTCTCACAGTATTAGGTAGCAATAAAATACACGATGCCACGAAGACATCCCCGTGAAGCACTTGGCACCGTAGGGCAATCACACAGAACCTCCTACCGGATGCTAGAGATGGCTCTCACGATAACAACTCGATGCCACAAAGGCATCCTCGTGAAGCACTTGGCACCATAGGGCAATCACACAGAACCTCCTACTGGGTGCTAGAGATGGCTCTCACGGACATGACTGCCACACAGGCATAAACCGGGTTGCCAACAGACTCAAAAAATCCCTCGATGGGTACACTTTAAAAATCCAACAATTCATCCCAAATCATTATATCAAAAATTGGGGAAAACCACCCATCGAAAATAAAACATTTATCAATTGTATAAAAATCAGCATGTATATAAATCGTGCAAACTCATGCTTACTTCAAAAATACAGTTACAAATAGTGCCCATGTAACATCTTCAAATTTAGTAATCAACATGGAGTTACAAAAAAAATATTGTAATGCATCACACGCACATGCTACTATCATGTAAAAATATTAGTTCATAAATCAATAACTCCATGCTATGACAGAATTTAAATCAAGACATTTTAATAAAAAAATAGATAAGGGGATTTTAATCTAGGCTACTCAATTAAATCGGCTACCCTATAATCCTACTTTAAAATGATGAAATCTAGCCTATCCTAAGTATTTTACTAACGTCAGCTATATAAAACCCCTTACCGCACAAGCTATGCGCCCGATTTAACCTTTTTCGCCTACCGCCTTAGACGCGCATATATGCGTCTAAGCTTCCTTGGCGCCTTCTGACGTGTTTGCTGCGAAATACCATTAGGACTCACGTTATTTACCATTTGCACATTAACGAATTAAATTTCAGCACACGCGCACATTCGCAAAAACAATTCTAGGCTAACTACCATTAGAAACTATCACGAAGTTATTAGTTTAATAAAATACAATCTTCGATAAACTATCCTAAGACATGTAGGTGATGTGATAATCATCCGATTAACTTGAACTTATTAGAATTTGTTTTTCATATTAAAATAAATGTTCTTTTAATATAAGAAAATACTTAATATTAAGTAAAAATTGAAATTAAACCTAAAACATGAAAGTCAATAGAATTAATACTGTTTTATGACAATATTTAATGAATCTATATATTTTTTTTACAAGTTTATATAATTTTAGTGAGTATTTATTAACATCCAAAATCTTGTAAATAAATTTTTATAATTATATTTAGTTGAAAGACGTTTAAGCATGATTATTAAGTATTACTTTAGGTTTCTTCTTTTCGGTATAGAATGGATGAACGACAGGGCATGCTATATGACATTAACTATTATGTCGGATTAGGGGATTATATGATGTATGATTGAAACCCAGGGTTAATATATTTGATGTTGAGAACTTAGAATAAATATGTTGTACTGAGTATGAAGGACTAAATTATATATTGTAGTCATGCTATCTAAATAGAAAAATAAATCAAAATCTTTAATATTATAAGTTAAGATTAGAAATTTATCACGCATAAAAATGTAATAAAGAGTATAATGATACCTACATCGGGCACAAACGACAAGTAAAACGATCCGCATAGAAATATCTAAGTTACAATTAAATATGATTCCGCTTAACATTGCGCGACTAGTTCGAGGTTAGGTCACGGGGCGTGACAAATCTTTTTGGTGTCAGAGCGGACTTGTTGTAGGTCGTGTCGATGTAGGATTGCTAGTCTAGAAGTACATCTCACAACCATGCATATCTGAAATGTATATATATATATATGTTCGCATATACTTTCGATGTTATTAACCTTGTTTGGGTCATTGGTATAGGATTTGTGAATCAATATGAGTGGGAGACGAGCAAGGGGCCGTGGTAGGCGAGCCCAACCGCCTCCAGTATCTCCCCCACAGCCAGAGAGTCCGAACTCCAGGATAGAGAGAGTCGAGCGGTCCATGGCAGAGATGTCTGCTACCATAACTCAGTTTATGGCAAATTTCGCTAATGCCGCGAATGCGCCGCAAGCTCCTCCACCTCCAAAGCCACAACCACCCTCAGTACGCCAAGAACCCGTACCTCCACCCCAGCCACCGGTAGTACAGCCGCCAGTACAGGATTCGGTGAAAAGGAACTTGGAGCGGGTCAGACAGTTTTAGAAGATGAACCCGCCTGTATTTAAGGGAGAAAAGGATCCAGACGCAGCTGAGAAGTGGGTTCAAAAGTTAGAGAAGATTTTTAGGATTATGAACTATAGTAGCTCGGATAAGGTGGCATTGGCTACCTATATGCTATAGGGAGAGGCAGAGAGATGGTGGACTTCTGTCGAGACAGTTCTGTTGGCTAGGCACACTGAGATCTCATGGGAGACTTTCCTTGAAGCTTTTAATAATCAGTATAGTCCGGAGTGTGCAAGAATGAAGAAAGAGGCAGAGTTTCTGAGCTTGGTACAGGGAAATATGATAGTGGACCAGTATGAGTCGAGGTTCACTGCACTGCTTCGATATGAGCCTGATATTGCAAGGAATGAGCTGAAAAAGACTGCCAAGTTTATTCACGGACTGAGGCCGGCAATCAGAAGCAAGCTAGCCCCTCTGAATATAAAGACATATGCTGAGGCTATCCAGAGGGCACAGTTTGTTGAGCATGATATGAACTTATCTCAGACTGAGTTTCAGTCACGATTGAGGAGCCATGGTAAGAGGATTGATGATCGGAGACCTTTCCAGAACAGATGGCAAAACAAGAAGCAGAGGGTCGGAGCTTCTCAAGCCATGGTGACTAAGCCGAGGCCTTATCCTGCTCAGAATGCTCCAGTACCTTATCAGATCCCCACGTGTAACCGATGTGGGAAGAAACGTTATGCCAACCAACCTTGCCGTCAGATTTATGGTACATGCTTCCAGTGTGGATAAGTAGGGCATATGAAGAGAGATTGTCCTAAGCTGAGAATCCTACCAGCCCAGCCAGTACAAGCGATTCCTCCACCACCACCAACTCCTGTGGACAAGGGCAAGAAAGTCATTAGTCAGAGGCGAGTGTTCACATTGGATAAGGAAGCTGCAGATGCCTCAACATCCGTGGTGAAGGGTAATCTTTTTATCTCAAATGTTAAAGCTTTTGTGTTAATAGATTCTGGATTAACTCACTCTTTTGTATCACCTACATTTGCTAGGAAGTTACCGATAGAGCCTGAGCCTTTAGATTATTTACTTCGTGTAAAAACACCTATGAAAGAATCGCAAATGACTGAGGTAGTATATAGGAACTGTGAGGTAAAGATAGGCGATAAGGTAGTTCTAGCTAACTTGATCCTGCTAGATATATCGGACTTTGATGTGATACTAGGAATGGATTGGTTAGCAACCCATAGAGTTAATTTAGACTGTTTTAGAAAGGTGATGACTTTGTACTTACCCGAAAAGTGTGTAGTAACTTTTGGAGATAAATGAATAACAGGTAAATTTTTGGTTGATTTATTTGTGGTCTTGATAGTTGATTTTAAATGATGAAGGTTTTATAGCTTTCGTGGAATGTAATGAGAAGCTGAAGCCCAGCATTCAGGATATCTCGATAGTAAAGGAATTCCCTGATTTATTTCCCGAAGAGTTACCAGGATTACCGCCCGATAGAGAGTTGGAGTTTGCTATTGACTTGGTGCCTGGAACCGAACCTTTGTCCAAACCCCCGTATAGGTTGGCACCTATGGAGTTTGAAGAATTGAAGAAACAACTCTAAGAACTACTGGATAAAGGATTCATACGCCCGAGTGTGTCACCTTGGGGCGCATCTGTGCTCTTTGTGAAGAAGAAGGATGGTAGCTTGAGACTGTGCATTGATTACAGAATGCTCAATAAGGCTACGATCAAGAACCGATACCCGCTGCCGAGGATCGATGACTTGTTCGATCAGTTGAAGGGTGCCAAAGTGTTCTCGAAGATAGACCTAAGGTCGGGATATCACCAGCTGAAAGTTAGAGGTGAGGACATTCTCAAGACAGCATTCCGAACTCGCTATGGGCATTACGAATTCCTGGTCATGCCATTTGGCTTGACGAATGCCCCAGCAGCATTCATGAACTTGATGAACGAAGTTTTCAAGGAGTCTCTGGATAAGTTCGTGATTGTATTCATAGACGACATCTTGATATATTCTCGTTCTCCGGAAGAACATGAACGATACCTATGCATAGTCCTTCAAACACTTAGAGAAAGGAGATTGTATGGTAAGTTGGACAAATGTGAATTCTGAATGAAGCAAATTGGTTTTCTGGGCCATGTAGTGGACAAGGATGGAGTATCTGTTGACCCGTCCAAAGTGGAAGCTATAGTGAACTGGGAGAGGCCAAAGACAGTGACGGAGATACGAAGCTTTCTTGGATTAGCCAGGTACTACAGAAGGTTTGTCGAGGGATTTTCGAAAATTGCAGCTCCTCTAACTCGACTCACCCGTAAGGATGTCAAGTTTGAGTGGAGCGATGCATGTGAGTGCAGTTTTCAAGAGTTCAAGCATCGATTAACTTCTGCACCGATCCTCACCATACCAGATGGACCCGGAGGATTTACAGTGTATAATGATGCTTAACTGAATGGATTGGGATGTGTGCTTATTCAAAATGGCAAAGTGGTAGCATATGGATCACGTCAACTGAAGGAGCATGAAAGGAATTACCCCATGCATGATCTCGAACTTGCAGCAGTAGTCTTTGCTTTGAAAATATGGAGGCATTACCTTTACGGAGAAAAGTTTCAGATCTATACCGATCACAAAAGCCTCAAATACCTATTTTCTCAGAAAGAACTGAACATGAGGCAACGTAGATGGATAGAATTGTTGAAAGACTATGATTGTGAAATTTTATATCACCCGGGGAAAGCAAATGTAGTAGCGGACGCATTAAGTAGGAAGAACATGAGTATGGTGTCCTGTATGATGGTTAAGGAGTGGGAATTGTTGGGACAGTTTGCAAGCTTGTCTATTGATGTAGCACCCTCGGATCAAAGTCCCTTATTTGCTAGTTTTAGGATTGAGACGACACTGATTGATCAGATTAGGCGGGCACAGAAGCTAGATCAGAAGTTACTTGAAGTGTCCAGGCAGATTCAGGAGGGTAGAGATTCTGAGTTTGATATTGGTTCAGATGGATTGCTTAGATTCAGAGGCCAGATATGTGTGCCAAGGGACGAGGACCTTAAGAAGCTGATTTTATCGGAAGCTCACTCTAGCAGATACACCTTACATCCCGGGAGCACCAAAATGTACCATAACGTACGCAAGATGTATTGGTGGCCTGGAATGAAACGTGAGGTTGCCGAGTTTGTAGCAAGGTGTTTGGTGTGTCGGCAAGTGAAGGTGGAACACCAGAAACCGGCAGGTTTACTCCAACCCTTACCCATACCAACTTGGAAGTGAGAACACGTAACTATGGACTTTGTTACGGGTTTACCTAGAACTAGGAGGAAGCATGACCCGATTTGGGTAATAGTAGATAGACTCACCAAGTCAGCTCATTTCTTTGCCATTAGCTCGACTACTCCTTTGAATGCATTGGCAGAAATGTTTGTTAAGGAGATAGTAAGACTTCATGGAACCCCAGTAAGTATTACTTTGGATAGGGACTCTAGGTTCACATCTCAGTTTTGGAAACAGATTCAGGAGTCCTTGGGTTCTCGGATACAGTTTAGCAGGGCATATCATCCGCAGACTGATGGACAGTCAGAACGGACGATACAAACCTTGGAAGACATGTTGCGTGCTTGTGTTATTGATTTCGAAAGTTCATGGGACGAGCATTTACCATTAGCGGAATTTGCTTACAACAATAGTTATCATGCCAGTATAGGAATGGCTCCATATGAAGTTCTTTATGGACGAAGATGCAGATCACCAATCGGTTGGGAAGAGGTTGGTGATAGGATGATATATGCACCTGATTTAGTTGAACAAGCATCAGAGAAGGTTCGTATGATTTGTAAAAGGCTCCAGATAGCCCAGGACAGACAAAAAAGTTATGCCGACAATAGAAGACGAGACTTGGAGTTTGAGGTCGGAGATCATGTATTTTTACGAGTTTCCACAACTAGAGGAGTTATGAGATTTGGAATCCGTGGGAAACTTAGTCCTCGCTATGTGGGTCCTTTTGAAATTCTTGATAAGGTAGGAGACGTGGCTTATAGATTGGCACTTCCACCTGCATTATCTGGAGTGCATAATGTATTTCATGTCTCAATGTTGCGGAAGTATGTGTCAGATCCGAGTCATGTGATGGACTTAGCTCCTTTGAGACTCAGAGAAAATTTGTCTTACAAAGAACATCCTATACGTATTGTGGACAGGAAGGAACAAGTTTTAAGAAGGCGTACTATTTCATATGTTAAGGTTCAGTGGAGTAATCACTCTGAACGAGAAGCTACTTGGGAGCTAGAAGAAAGCATGAAGGAGAAATATCCTTACCTTTTCGAGAATCAAGGTAAGAATTTAGATAACTAAATTCCTTTTAAGGTGGATAGGATGTAGTATCCCTCCCAAAAATATCATGTAGTTTATTATAGAGTATAGTTGATAGTTTAACTTAGGTGTTTGCACTT
Source organism: Firmiana major (assembly GCA_033439115.1). Classification (NCBI taxonomy): domain Eukaryota; kingdom Viridiplantae; phylum Streptophyta; class Magnoliopsida; order Malvales; family Malvaceae; genus Firmiana; species Firmiana major. The sequence continues at coordinate 64,340,300 of CM065904.1, forward strand.
TAAGTTTGCATTAAGGATTTAAGTGTTGATTTAAATTGTTTAGGATCGAAATTCAATATGATTCAACTAATTAATATACAGTAATCTAGAATCGATCTATTATAGTCCCATGCTACATAAACAAATCTTTTAGGAAAGAAACCATAAGACAATTTTTAGAGAACTTCAAAATTGTAAACCCATGAATATTTGAATTTGGGGACCAAATTCTTTAAAGGTGGGAAGAATGTAATAACCAGGCTAACCTTTAAAAAGTCCAATAAAAAAATGAAAAGCCCAATACCCATTTTTTTTTTATAAAAGACTGACTTAGTATATTAGGGTTTTAAAAATATATATATATATATACACCATAGGGCTGCTGTCAAAAAACAAAAAAAAATCTATCGAACGAATGCTCTGAAGGAAAACTTGACGGCTCTAAAAAAAAAATACTTCTTTGTCTTCCCCGTTTGATTTTTCCAAGGTAATTATTCTTTACATTTATAAGTTTTTGTCTTTTATATTGTATTTATCTAAACCTACAAATTAGTTTTATCTTTTGAAATTTTTTCGGTTATATTTTGGTGATGTTCTGGTGAAAAAATTGGTACTAATAGAAAGTTCTCTTTAAGATCTTTCTAATGGTTTTTGAATCACTTAATTTGGTTGTGTATTTTAAAAGTTATGAATTTTTGAAATTTGAATAAAATGGGTTTTGACAGTGTTGAACATCCAACTTTGGGTTACTGGAACTTCACTTTTCGATAACTGTTTTGATCAATTATTTGATGGCTTTTTCTGTATGAAACATGAACTTTGTTTTGGTCTTAATACCTTAGTCAGAAACGTTTTGTGCTAGTAGAACCGTTGCCCCAAACTTGGTTCATTGAAACAGAAACCCAAAAATTCTGGGTTCTCTGTGATAAAACTCAAACTTTTGGCTTTCGAAAATTATGGTTCCAGTAAGCTTTTTGAACGAAACAAAATCCTAAATTGTAATATTACATGTGTAATTTTAATTGGTTCTAGTCTCAGCTTTAGATACTATACTGTGTGTTAGATATAAATGCTCAAAGTAGGTCAAATGAACACAAAAATAAGAAATTTCAGAATATTAGAAAATTTCGTTTTAATTAATTTAAAATTTGTTTTGGGTCAATATTGATTCAATCATGTTATAGATTGTATGAAAGTCAAATATATGTTTTTTAGTAATTTTACATATATAAATATAATTATAAAAATTTATTTACAAGATTTTGGATATTAATAAATACTCACTAAAATTATATAAACTTGTAAAAAAAATATAGATTCATTAAATATTGTCATAAAACAGTATTAATTCTATTGACTTTCATGTTTTAGGTTTAATTTCAATTTTTACTTAATATTAAGTATTTTCTTATATTAAAAGAACATTTATTTTAATATGAAAAACAAATTCTAATATGTTCAAGTTATTCGGATGATTATCACATCACCTACATGTCTTAGGATAGTTTATCGAAGATTGTATTTTATTAAACTAATAACTTCGTGATAGTTTCTAATGGTAGTTAGCCTAGAATTGTTTTTTTTTTTGCGAATGTGCGTGTGCTGAAAATTAAATTCGTTGATGTGCGAATGGTAAATGATGTATACCTAAATGATATTTCGCAGCAAGCATGTCAGAAGGCGCAAAGGAAGCTTAGACGCATATATGCGCGTCTAAGGCGGTAGGCGAAAAGGCTTAATCGGGCGCGTAGCTTGTGCGGTAAGGGGTTTTATATAGCTGACGTTAGTAAAATACTTAGGATATGCTAGATTTCATCATTTTAAAGTAGGATTATAGGGTAGCCGATTTAATTGAGTAGCCTAGATTAAAATCCCCTTATCTATTGTTTTTTTTATTAAAATGTCTTGATTTAAATTCTGTCATAGCATGGAGTTATTGATTTATGAACTAATATTTTTACATGATAGTAGCATGTGCGTGTGATGCATTACAATATCTTTTTTTGTAACTCCATGATGATTACTAATTTTGAAGATGTTGCATGGGCACTATTTGTAACTGTATTTTTGAAGTAAGCATGAGTTTGCACGATTTATATACATGCTGATTTTTATACAATTGATAAATATTTTATTTTCGATGGGTGGTTTTCCCCAATTTTTGATATAATGATTTGGGATGAATTGTTGGATTTTTAAAGTGTACCCATCGAGGGATTTTTTGAGTCTGTTGGCAACTCGGTTTATGCCTGTGTGGCAGTCATGTCCGTGAGAGCCATCTCTAGCACCCAGTAGGAGGTTCTGTGTGATTGCCCTACGGTGCCAAGTGCTTCACGGGGATGCCTTTGTGGCATCGAGTTGTTATCGTGAGAGCCATCTCTAGCATCCGGTAGGAGGTTCTGTGTGATTGCCCTACGGTGCCAAGTGCTTCACGGGGATGCCTTCGTGGCATCGTGTATTTTATTGCTACCTAATACTGTGAGACCCTGAGCCTGTCTACAGTACCCTAGTCCGGAACCTGCTCAGTTAGGATAGGGCGGTAGTCACTATGGCCATATGTGTATTTATTTTGCATTGATATTGGTGAGGTTATTGAATATTGGATCCATGACTGGTTTGGGTTATTGCCACTTACTCGTATTACTCTATCGAATGCTTTAAGTATGCCCATGCATGTATTTAAATAAATTACTCTTTGACTATGGTCTCGGTTTTGTGGACTTATAACTTCTCTTTGAAAAATCTGATTTTTGACTAATGATACATTGATTTTCAAATATATAAACTTGTTTAAACCGAAGCATGTTCAGTATTGTTTATTTGAAATATGCATGATGTTTTACGTAATTATCTCGGTTTACCATTGCATGGTGTGTTGCATGGTGTTTTGCTAGCTGCGGTTATGTAGGCTTCTTACTGAGCGTGTGGTTGCTCACCCCTCTTTTTTCAACATTTTTCAGATTAGTATTTCGGGGCGAGCGTCGCGCTCTAGCTGTCTCCTTTAGCCTAGTAAGCTGATTTTGGTATTTTCGAGGTATTATGCGACGGACGATATATATTTATATATATATGCATTTTATTTCAGATATGTACGCACGGTTGTATTTATGAGATGTACTAATTGAAAGACGTTTAAGCATGATTATTAAGTATTACTTTAGGTTTCTTCTTTTCGGTATAGAATGGATGAACGACAGGGCATGCTATATGACATTAACTATTATGTCGGATTAGGGGATTATATGATGTATGATTGAAACCCAGGGTTAATATATTTGATGTTGAGAACTTAGAATAAATATGTTGTACTGAGTATAAAGGACTAAATTATATATTGTAGTCATGCTATCTAAATAGAAAAATAAATCAAAATCTTTAATATTATAAGTTAAGATTAGAAATTTATCACGCATAAAAATATAATAAAGAGTATAATGATACCTACATCGGGCACAAACGACAAGTAAAACGATACCAAAAAGATTTGTCACGCCCCGTGACCTAACCTCGAACTAGTCGCGCAATGTTAAGCAGAATCGTATTTAATTGTAACTTAGATATTTCTATGCGGATCGTTTTACTTGTCATTTGTGCCCGATGTAGGTATCATTATACTCTTTTTTATATTTTTATGCGTGATAAATTTCTAATCTTAACTCATAATATTAAAGATTTTGATTTATTTTTCTATTTAGACAGCATGACTACAATATATAATTTAGTCCTTCATACTCAGTACAACATATTTATTCCAAGTTCTCAACATCAAATATATTAACCCTGGGTTTCAATCATACATCATATAATCCCCTAATCCGACATAATAGTTCATGTCATATAGCATGCCCTGTCGTTCATCCATTTTATACCGAAAAGAAGAAACCTAAAGTAATACTTAATAATCATGCTTAAACGTCTTTCAAGTAGTACATCTCATAAATACAACCGTGCGTACATATCTGAAATAAAATGCATATATATAAATATATATCGTCCGTCGCATAATACCTCGAAAATACCTAAATCAGTTCACTAGGCTAAAGGAGACAGCTAGAGCGTGACGCTCGCCCCGAAATACTAATCTGAAAAATGTTGAAAAAAGAGGGGTGAGCAACCACCGCTCAGTAAGAAGCCTACATAACCGAAGCTAGCAAAACACCATGCAACACACCATGCAATGGTAAACCGAGATAATTACGTAAAACATCATGCATATTTCGAATAAACAATACTGAACATGCTTCGGTTTAAACAAGTTTATATATTTGAAAATCAATGTATCATTAGTCAAAAATCAGATTTTTCAAAGAGAAGTTATAAGTCCACAAAACCGAGACCATAGTCAAAGAGCAATTTATTTAAATACATGCATGGGCATACTTAAAGCATTCGATAGAGTAATACGAGTAAGTGGCAATAACCCAAACCAGTCATGGATCCAATATTCAATAACCTCACCAATATCAATGCAAAATAAATACACATATGGCTATAGTGACTACCGCCCTATCCTAACTGAGCAGGTTTCGGACTAAGGTACTGTAGACAGGCTCAGGGTCTCACAGTATTAGGTAGCAATAAAATACACGATGCCACAAAGGCATCCCCGTGAAGCACTTGGCACCGTAGGGCAATCACACAGAACCTCCTACCGGATGCTAGAGATGGCTCTCACGATAACAACTCGATGCCACAAAGGCATCCCCGTGAAACACTTGGCACCGTAGGGCAATCACACAGAACCTCCTACTGGGTGCTAGAGATGGCTCTCACGGACATGACTGCCACACAGGCATAAATCGGGTTGCCAACAGACTCAAAAAATCCCTCAATGGGTACACTTTAAAAATCCAACAATTCATCCCAAATCATTATATCAAAAATTGGGGAAAACCACCCATCGAAAATAAAATATTTATCAATTGTATAAAAATCAGCATGTATATAAATCGTGCAAACTCATGCTTACTTCAAAAATACAGTTACAAATAGTGCCCATGCAACATCTTCAAAATTAGTAATCATCATGGAGTTACAAAAAAAATATTGTAATGCATCACACGCACATGCTACTATCATGTAAAAATATTAGTTCATAAATCAATAACTCCATGCTATGACAGAATTTAAATCAAGACATTTTAATAAAAAAACAATAGATAAGGGGATTTTAATCTAGGCTACTCAATTAAATTGGCTACCCTATAATCCTACTTTAAAATGATGAAATCTAGCCTATCCTAAGTATTTTACTAACGTCAGCTATATAAAACCCCTTACCGCACAAGCTATGCGCCCGATTTAACCTTTTTCGCCTACCGCCTTAGACGCGCATATATGCGTCTAAGCTTCCTTGGCGCCTTCTGACGTGTTTGCTGCGAAATACCATTAGGACTCACGTTATTTACCATTTGCACATTAACGAATTAAATTTCAGCACACACGCACATTCGCAAAAACAATTCTAGGCTAACTACCATTAGAAACTATCACGAAGTTATTAGTTTAATAAAATACAATCTTCGATAAACTATCCTAAGACATGTAGGTGATGTGATAATCATCCGATTAACTTGAACTTATTAGAATTTGTTTTTCATATTAAAATAAATGTTCTTTTAATATAAGAAAATACTTAATATTAAGTAAAAATTGAAATTAAACCTAAAACATGAAAGTCAATAGAATTAATACTGTTTTATGACAATATTTAATGAATCTATATTTTTTTTTTACAAGTTTATATAATTTTAGTGAGTATTTATTAACATCCAAAATCTTGTAAATAAATTTTTATAATTATATTTATATATGTAAAATTACTAAAAATCATATATTTGACTTTCATACAATCTATAATATGATTGAATCAATATTGACCCAAAACAAATTTTAAATTAATTAAAACGAAATTTTCTAATATTCTGAAATTTCTTTTTTTTTTGTTCATTTGGCCTACTTTGAGCATTTATATCTAACACACTGTATAGTATCTAAAGCTGAGACTAGAACCAATTAAAATTAAACATGTAATATTACAATTTAGGATTTTGTTTCGTTCAAAAAGCTTACTGGAACCATAATTTTCGAAAGCCAAAAGTTTGAGTTTTATCACAGAGAACCCAGAATTTCTGGGTTTCTGTTTCAACGAACCAAGTTTGGGGCAACGGTTCTACTAGCACAAAACGTTTCTGACTGAGGTATTAAGACCAAAACAAAGTTCATGTTTCATACAGCAAAAGCCATCAAATAATTGACCAAAACAGTTATCGAAAAGTGAAGTTCCAGCAACCCAAAGTTGGATGTTCAACACTGTCAAAACCCATTTTATTCAAATTTCAAAAATTCATAACTTTTAAAATACACAACCAAATTAAGTGATTCAAAGACCATTAGAAAGATCTTGAAGAGAACTTTCTATTAGTACCAATTTTTTCACCAGAACATCACCAGAATATTACCGAAAAATTTCAAAAGATAAAACTAATTTGTAGGTTTAGGTAAATACAATCTAAAAGACAAAAACTTATAAATGTAAAGAATAATTACCTTGAAAAAAATCAAACGGAGAAGACAAAGAAGTATTTTTTTTTAGAGCCGTCAAGTTTTCTTCAGAGCATTCGTTCGATAGATTTTTTTTGTTTTTGACAGCAACCCTATGGTGTATATATATATATATATATATATATATATATATATATATATATATATATATATAATTTTTTTTAAAACCCTAATATACTAAGTCAGTCTTTTATATAAAAAAATGGGTATTGGGCTTTTCTTTTTTTTATTGGACTTTTGAAAGGTTAGCCTGGTTATTACATTCTTCCCACCTTTAAAGAATTTGGTCCCCAAATTCAAATATTCATGGGTTTAAAATTTTGAAGTTCTCTAAAAATTGTCTTATGGTTTCTTTCCTAAAAGATTTGTTTATGTAGCATGTGACTATAATAGATCGATGCTAGATTACTGTATAGTAATTAGTTGAATCATATTGAATTTCGATCCTAAACAATTTAAATCAACACTTAAATCCTTAATGCAAACTTTAAAGTGCAAACACGTAAGTTAAACTATCAACTATACTCTATAATAAACTACATGATATTTTTGGGAGGGATACTACATCCTCTCCCACCTAAAAAGGAATTTAGTTATCTAAATTCTTACCTTGATTCTCGAAAAGGTAAGGATATTTCTCCTTCATGCTTTCTTCTAGCTCCCAAGTAGCTTCTCGTTCAGAGTGATTACTCCACTGAACCTTAACATATGAAATAGTACGCCTTCTTAAAACTTGTTCCTTCCTGTCCACAATACGTATAGGATGTTCTTCGCAAGACAAATCTTCTCTGAGTCTCAAAGGAGCTAAGTCCATCACATGACTCGGATCTGACACATACTTCCGCAATATTGAGACATAAAATACATTATGCACTCTAGATAATGCAGGTGGAAGTGCCAATCTATAAGCCACATCTCCTACCTTATCAAGAATTTCAAAAGGACCCACATAGCGAGGACTAAGTTTCCCACGGATTCCAAATCTCATAACTCCTCTAGTTGGGGAAACTCGTAAAAATACATGATCTCCGACCTCAAACTCCAAGTCTCGTCTTCTATTGTCGGCATAACTTTTTTGTCTGTCCTGGGCTATCTGGAGCCTTTTACAAATCATACGAACCTTCTCTGATGCTTGTTCAACTAAATCAGGTGCATATATCATCCTATCACCAACCTCTTCCCAACCGATTGGTGATCTGCATCTTCGTCCATAAAGAACTTCGTATGGAGCCATACCTATACTGGCATGGTAACTATTGTTGTAAGCAAATTCCGCTAATGGTAAATGCTCGTCCCATGAACTTCCGAAATCAATAACACAAGCACGCAACATGTCTTCCAAGGTTTGTATCGTCCGTTCTGACTGTCCATCAGTCTGCGGATGATATGCCGTGCTAAACTGTATCCGAGAACCCAAGGACTCCTGAATCTGTTTCCAAAATCGAGATGTGAACCTAGAGTCCCTATCCGAAGTAATACTTACTGGGGTTCCATTCTTTTCGGTATAAAATGGATGAACGACAGGGCATGCTATATGACATTAACTATTATGTCGGATTAGGGGATTATATGATGTATGATTGAAACCCAGGGTTAATATATTTGATGTTGAGAACTTGGAATAAATATGTTGTACTGAGTATGAAGGACTAAATTATATATTGTAGACTTTTGAGAAAAGTTGTAAAAAGAATGGAAACAATGTTTTTAAGTGTTTTTACCGTTGTGTAGCGAAGAGTACGTAGATGAGCTAATGTTTTAAGGTTGATGTAGACTAAGCACACTTTATAGTGCTGATGTTCATGTTTTGAAACATCCCAATTTTTAAAGAGTCATCTACCGAACTATGTGAAAACAATCGTGCTGGAGCACAACTCACACTTGATTTCAGATATTTTTCACATACATTAGTGCTAGAGTGAGACTCATACTACATTTATTTGACATGCATGATAGAGTACTGGAGCATTGCTCGTACTCAGTTTTATATGATTTGTGCATCATAGAGTGCTGGAGCGATTAGCTTGTACTTGAGTTTTACATGAGATGTATGACAGAGTGCTGGAGCGTTGCTCGTACTCGATTGTTCATGATTTATACATGACATAGTACTTGAGCGATTTGCTCGTACTTGATTTAAATGAGAACTATGCATGACCTAGTGTTGGAGGTTTACTTGCACTAGTGTTAGATGTTTTGACATGCATATACAGTGTTTAGAGGTGGAGCGTTGACTGTGAGTCACACTCAAGACGCGCACTGTAGTTTTTACGTGATATATAGGCATGTTAGAAAAACCATGATGATTTCCTTGTGTAGACTGAGTGTCACACTGGAGATGTTCGCACGTGGATTTAGAGACGTGGCACTGATTATTCTGTGGTATGAGGGCGAAGACCTATGGCAGGCACCCCGACCATGAGGCAGGGTTCGCAGATGTACGTTGTACCGCGCGTGTGGCATGGAGTACATTGTACCGTGTGTTGTTGTGGAGTTGTGGAGGAGAGTTATTGATAGCTGGCGGTTGTGATAGACTGACCCCCTCCCGTTACAGCAGTGATAACCCGCACACCGAGTACTGTGCTGCCTGAGATTTCACACGTTAGGATATGGCTATAGTCCAGGACATATTGCATTTAGCCACTGAGTCTCGCATGATATATCACATGTATTTATGATACGGGTAGACCTGAGAGATGGGTCGGAACCCGGTTGTTATATTGTGTTGTGTTGTGAAATGTCATATTTACTGCGTTTTGAATGTAAATGGCATATTTTATATAAAGCCATTCCGAAATGATAAATATGCACTGTTTTGCATGAATGCCTATAATTTATAACTCAGCATGTGTTTAATACATGAGATTTTAAATCTGTACTATTATTATATATACATGATTTTGAATTGAGAGAAGGAAAGGCAAAGCAATATTTTCAGTAGGTAGTATAGATGTCTACTTGCTTGCCTGATTTCCTTACTGAGCCAGATAACTCACCCCTTTCATTTTCTCCCTCTCTACAAATCATCGTCAGTAGATTGAGTCGGCTGAGGTATAGCATTCCTTTTGACCGCTGCTATTCCCCATCTAGTGAAAGGTATACACGATAAGTACTCTTTTTGTATCTGAACAATGTATAAACACAGTGATGTACACGTTTTAATATTGGGGATGTAATTATATTAAAGTATATGAATTTACTTATAAGAAAAGTGTACTTACAGTCAATAAATATTTATAATGACATGTATGTGTGATACGAAAAAGAATGGTGAGGTATGTGTGGATAAGAAGACTAATGCCTAATCACAGTCCAACTGTTGAGGAGAGAAAGGTAAGAAAAAAAGCGAAAAATTTATTTTGGTTTTTGGTAAGTCACGGAAGGAGGTCGTGACACTCGTCCCCCTTTTTCTCCTTTCCAAATTACTTGTAGTAAGATCATTTCAGCTACTCGCGGAGTGCTCGAGTTAGGCTGGTGGATTTTGAGCCTCCCCCCGGGCTACCTTTAGTACACGCTCAGGAATATCATCCGATGTTTATTATCAAACTTTGTATTATACATATACTAGTTTGTAAATACTTTTGGGATGTAATCTATTGTTATGGATTTGTATATAAATGGTTTTGGAAGCAAATGAAATACTTGATAATATTAAGTATGGAAACAACTTGGTTAGTTGAGAAGTATGGTAAATCGAAAAATAATAAGTTTAAGAAAATAAAAACAATTACTTGAGATTATAAATTGTGATCGTGTCTATTGCAGGAAGGTAGGTTAAAGTATAAGAGGTTATGCTGCCGAAATTAGAGCGAACTTTAAACGATTAAAAGATTAAGCAAAGGAAGAAACTAAGTAACCAACATTGTACAGGAACACAACTTAAATAAGAAATTAAGTATTAAAAGAAAAAGTTGGCCCAAATTTCTGTACTTCTGAGGCGTTACAATTTACTCACTTTATAAGGCCTTAATACACATTGAATTCACCTAATTGGTATATTTTACCATGACTTTTATTAGGTCACATTAAACTATAAAGCGACAAAAGTCACAATTCATTACTTTTCGATTGTTCTAATTGCACTTATCATATCAATACTTGCTTATCATTGACTTATCAATGAAATTACAATGGATAGGAAAATTTGCAATTTTACCTTTTAGTTGATCGAATGCATAACATTCTCCAAACATCATTTTTATGTGACAATAACATTCATTTTATGCCTAATTGCATGTGATTCACATCATATAGAAAAACCCCTATGGAATTCACACTTTCTCACACTAAAACCCTAGTGGTTGAATCTACATGTGCATTTTACATGCATATTCACTTCATTCTAACTTCATATATCATCACTCATCATATAAATTAACATATATTAAATTGAAGCATTAAAACAAAGCTTACCAATAAAAACCCCAAGTGGCCAAATATGGAAGACAAGCTTGAAGAGTGTTTTGCTCCAATTTAAAGCCATAGAAACACTTCATATAAGTCCTTAGACAACATATATAAAACCCAAAAATTGATAGAATTTAAATCTCCCTAGATCTAGCTTTTACCAAAAGTTTTACAACTTTAATATCCTAGGCCAAAGCTTGATCAAGTGATGAAATTAAGGTGCCAATTTTTAGTTTGTTGTGGATGAGATGATGTAGAACAAGTTTCTATGAAAGGTTGAGAATGACTAGAAAAGCCTTGGGAGGTGGCTGTTTGCATTGAAATGGTGGAAAATGGGTTTTCCTACTTAATTAATTTTTCATAATTTTTATGAGATATTTTGGTGAATTAAATGGGGGAAGCTGACCATGATGGTGCATATTAGCATTTTTATGATATCATGTGCTAAAATGGACCTTGGTTAAATTATTTTAATGATTTTAAATCAATTCCCCCAGTTTTAGCTTATTTCGACAATTTTCGGTTCTTATTGTTTGACATCTCAGCATGGAGATTGACATAAGGATTTAAGAGCTTGACATGACTCATTATATACCCTTAAATCCATTCACAATATCCATTTGTTTAATGTGAAAAATCAACTTGCCGACGAAATTGTCAATTTTGTAATTATTACATGTTTACTGAGAAAAGTCGAAAATTTGCATTTTAAGAGTACCTGAAGTAAGATATCATCATTTTATGATGATTGGGATTTGTCTGTATATGCGCACTCTTGTGAGGCCTACGAACCTCTCTCTACGCAAGCAGCCCCGTTTGCACAAAAATAGACAAAAGGGTATTTTAGTCATTTTGCACTATTCTAATGTTGTACAATGGTACGATAAGTCTCTAAATTATAGACTTTTAGAGTATTTTATTGCATAAATTTTGATTAAATTTTAGAAATTTAATACAATTTCTTTTGATTTAATTAAATTGTCTTCCTATGTAGGAAATCAAAATAATAGTGAGGAAATCAAGGAAAAATGGTCGGATTTGGTGTTTCAACCCAAAGCCCTAACCTTTCCCTAATACTCCTAAATTTAACCTTTTTCAAACCTTAAACCCCAAACCTACAACCTTACCCCTAAATTTAACCTTAAAACCATACTCATCATCATCATCATCATCAAAGCCTTTATCCCAATACTGGGATAAGTTTACGAACCAATATACAAATTTACGTTAAATCGTCAGCACAAATTCTCCTCATCCACTCATTCCTATCTAATACAATGTGTTCTTCAAACTCCTGCTTCGCCATATTTTTTCGGATTACTTCCTTTCAAATCTTTTTCGGTCATCCCCTAGCCTTGACCATTTTTACATCATTCATAGTTTTCACTCCTCTAACTGGAGCATCCACGGGTCTACATCATATTTGTCCAAACCAAGGTAAATGACTTTCACTCATCTTGTCTTAAATAGGTGTCACTCTAACCCTTTTACAAATGACCTCATTTCTCATTCTATCTTTTATCGTATATCCACACATCCATTGCAGCATTCGCATTTCTGCTACACATATCTTCTGTGTATGCACTCTTTTAGTTGCCCAACATTCACTACCATAGAGTAATGTAAGTCTAACAACTGTCATGTAAAACTTGTCTTTCAACCCTATAGGAATTCATTTGTCACACAATACACCTGTAATGTTTCTCCACTTGCTCCAACTAGCTTGTATCCTATGAGTCACATCACCATCAGTCTCTCTATCCATCTAAGCGATCAACCCCAAATATCTAAAATAATCCCACTTAGGAATCGCCACCCATCTAGCATCACTATGTTTTTATCTTTCTCTTTGTTTGGATTGAATTTACACTTCTTGTATTTAATCTTTGTTTTTTAAGAAAAATAAAAAAATATTTCTCAAATCTCAAATCCCTGAAACCCATTTACACCTAAACCCTTATCTCATACTAAAACCCCTTGAAAAGCCTTACCTATAAATTATTAAAAAAAAAAATGCTGCCGTTTGAAGGATGGGAGCTTAATGACAACAGCTCCTTCTTCACTTTTTTACATGCTGTCATTTACATTCTCCTTAGCTTAGACATTCTATTAGATTGTTACTTTCTTTTATAGTGTAGGTTTAAAAAGGAGAGGCTTGCTTTGTGATTTCAAAAAAAAAAATTCTGTCGATTTTCTTTGAGCTTTGCTGTTTTAAGTTTATTGAGTTCATTCACTATTTGATAACAGTTACTGTCGATTACTGTCGATTGCTTGCTTTCCTAAGCTTGAAGAGAGTTGGCGATAGGTATTTTAAGGAGGTCAAGCTGCCATTGGGTCCCCTTGTGCAGTTGATGGAGAATCGTTTGTGACAGAGAGAAGTTCTCCCCTGCATTTGATTTTCAACCTCTATTTTGGCTGTTGTTTTGATTTACTTCTTTTGCTGCTTTCTAAAAATTTTTTGTTTTAAGTTACTACTTTAACTTGCTAAACTTTGAACAAAGATTAGTATAGTTTTACTTGTTAATATTTTACGTTCCTTTTGAATTCAATGCTTTAATATTTTTCCGCTTCAGGTTATTAGTTTACTGCATGTTTGAGTAAATTTTTAACTTTATTTCATTTGGTCATTGTTCTATCTTATATAAATATGTCTTGAATGCTTGCTTTAAATGTTCAGTAGTGCAGGTTCTAGGTAGGTTAATTAGCCATGATCATAATTAATTTATTTGCATTTTCAGCCATCTTTATTTTCTCTTTCAGGTTCCATGATTTTCCCTGCTGTTGGTGTCTATTTTGCTACCCTGCTACCCTCATATTTTCTCAATTGCCAGTTGCATGCTGTGTCATACGTTGACTGTGCTGCACATTGCTGGAGTAAGCTGTGAAGCTGATTGATCTCCTGTTGTGTTGCCTACAGCTTGCCATTGGGTTTTATTCTGCTGAAGGTTGCTGATTGCTGGAAATGTGGAGCTTGGACTGAAGCAGACAAAACTCGTGACTACGTGAGAGGCTTAGCTGTGCATATGCTGCTGGTGCATTGCAAGAAGCAAGACGTGGCTGGGCTATTGGGAAAGGCAGATGGGCTAAAGGCGTGCAGCGTGCGTGAACTTTTGCAAGGCCTACCAGCATGTTGCTCGGTTAAGCTACTTCCTAGGTGTTTTGCTTGCTGCGAGAAGTGCTGATCTATGGTGCTAATCTATAGCGAAATATGTTGTCAGCGCTGCATGAACAAAAAACTTGGTGCATGGTTGCTAGCTAGTGCAGAATTATGTTGTTGCGGCATGGGCATGAGAACTGAGTAGGAGGCGGCAAGGTTGCAGATCTGGTAGGACACGCATGGTTGACATTAGTACATTAGTAGTCAGGGTAAATTTCATCTAGGTTGTAGATATATTATAATTAGAATAACTTAGTACATTAGTAATCAAGGTAAATTTCATCTAGATCTCTAAAATTTGATCATAATCCAACTTAAATACATTAGTTTCAAACACGGACACTCCGCTCCAAACTTTTCTATTACACAATACTAGTTAATCATTCTATTAGTTAACCATTAAATCAACAATTAAAAAATTACTTTTCTATTACACAATACTAGTTAATCATTCTATTAGTTAACCATTAAATCAACAATTAAAAAATTAATGTTGAGACTATTTTACCTTTTAAATCATTTGAATTGCTTTAAATACTCAAGGTAATCAATAATAAATAAGAAAATATTAAGAGTTATTAGGTTTTGAAATGTTAGTTTTCTTATTTTTTGTTTTTTATTTTATTTATTTATTATGTATTATACTAAGTAGTGCATTTTTGTTGTTCTTAGACCCAGATTTTTACTAATTTTCCATCGATTGCCTTAGAAATTGTTCAAAACTATTTCATGAGCATAATATTTCTAAGGCAATCGAGGGAAAGTTAGTAATTAAATAGGATATAAAAACAACAACAATGTGTTATTTAGTACAATACCTAATAAATAAAAAACAAAAAACAAAATTAATAAAAAATAAAAATGATAAATAATAAGTAAATAAATTAATCAAAATAAATTAAAAAGATAAAAGAAAACCAATCTTTCAAAGTTAGTAGCTTTTTGTATTTCTTTATTCATTATTAATTGCATTGAGTATTTAAAGCACTTCAAATGGTTTAAAGGGTAAAATGGTCTCAACATTAAATTTTTAACCATTAACTTAATGGTTGACTATGGAAGGACTAACTTGTCATGCGCAATAGAAAAGTTTGGGGTGGAGTGTCCATTTTAAAAACTAATAGATTAAAGTTGGATCAAGATCAAACCTTAGAAACCTAAATGAAATTTGCCCTAGTAGTTATTATACTAGTTTAAGTTTAAATTAGTTTATTAGTTATTACTTTAGTTTCTTATTATATTAGATTAGTTTATTACTTTGTTAATTTAGATAATTAGGTAATAGATTATATAATTTTAATTAATGTTTTAGGTAATTTTATTATAGGTTTATCGATTTAATTTTGTTTTATTTTATTTAATGCATTTGTTATTTTGATTTTTTATGATTTATTTTAATTGTTTTAGTAGTTAATTTAACTTAAGAAACATTCTGATTGTTTGAATAAATCTAGGATGACACTACTTTAGTACTTAACTAAAACAATTTAATTAATCGCTATGGGCCGATGTTGTGAGACCCCGTACAAGTATAGTTGCAACATGTGTAATTGGACCAATGAATGCCAATGGACTTGTAAGGTAAATTGTAATTGATGTAAGTCCATGGATTCAAAGTACATATGTGTAATATGATTTTGTAATGCACATATAAGTTTCATTGAGTATGAATATGAAGAAATGAGTTCTTGCAAGTGATAAATGTGATTAGAACTCAAAATGAAAACTATGGTAAATGGAAGAAAGTTGTATGAATATAAATGCTTCCATTTGGTTTTATATAGTGTACCTTGGGATATACAATGAATGCACACAAGTTTCAATGTGCATAAGGTATGAATAGATGTCATTTTCAAGTTATAAAGGGGGATGGATGAGAAAATGGCTATGGTAGCAAATTAAGGGTGTTTTGGCGTGAGTTGCAGCAGGAGAACTGTAGAAAATCTGGGAAGTATGAAGGCCAGATCGATCTCATAGGATGAGAGATCGATCTGGAAGAGCCAAAATGCTCTTATTTGGGCAATGGAATAGAGCAGATAGATCTCCAATGGGGCTAGATCGATCTCCTAAGCATTCTGTAATGAAAAGATCGATCCTGAAGCATACAGATCGATCTCCTTAGCTCTCTGTTTGGGAGCAGATCGATCTCATGCTTCGACAGATCGATCTCATGCTTAAAATGTCGAGAAAATGAGGGATTTAAGGGGACCAGATCGATCTCCTCTTGGACCAGATCGATCTCCTCAAGCTATTTCTATATAAGGAGTGCGGAAAATCTGAAAATTTTGGGAAAAACACCAATCTTCCATTTCTAACTCAAAAACCTAACTTTCTCTCTCTAAAATCAGCTATTTCCAGTAAGATTTGAGGGGAGGCTATTAGACACTAAGTTGTTCATCTTGAGGAAGAGAACAACATAGTTGGAACCCAAAATCCCATTGTTGGTATTGAAGGAGCTAAGGGCATTGACATTTGGGGTAAGAAGAAAAATCAGATTTGGTAAGATTCTAATACTCCAATCCAAGTACATTGTTTATTTTAGTGATTTTGGAGTTGAGTTGGATGTGTATTGATGGATAAATTATCTAGGGATGTGGTGGAATTGGTGTGACCTAGAAAACCTAAAAAATGGAATGCCTCTAGTGTGAGAAAGTGTGATTTGGGGAATTGGTGGTTTATGGGCATGCTAAAGTTGTTATTGAGGTAATGTGTATGACTTTAGATGGTTAAATGGAAATACATTGTGGGTTTAAGTGAAATTATGAAAATAAGTATGTAAATGCTTGATAAATGCCATAGTGAGGGAATTCATGAAATATGAACGCTATCAGCTTAATGTCGACTTAATATCGATTTGGAATAAGTTAATAGGCCTAAAAGGAATCCATAGACTCGAGTTATGGGTAAAGAAACGAAATAAGGCCGTATGAGCGTTAATAGAAACTATAGGTCGAATCGACTATAGTGAACGCACGATGTCCTATTATATGGATCGAATATAATGTGAATTATGATTATGCGCAGTTTCAAGGAGTCCGTTGGAAACGAATCGAGTTGTACGAGTAAGCAGTTTTAAGGAAGTGGAATCACGCATCGCGATTCCAGGTAAGGGAGTTTTGTAAGTATATAGAGGTAGCTGCTCATATTTTGAACTTGTGGGGTGTATAGGGCTTTGGAAATGTGCATGGATTTATAGAAATGTGTTTTGACGATGTATGGATGTGACTATTAATAATTATATGAGATTTGGTGGTTGAAATGATATTGTAAAGAAATAGGATAGTAAGGCTAATAATTGCATAAATCAAATGTTTTGAAGTTTTTTAAAACAAAATTGCTTGGTTTTAAGCAAGCTTGTAGATGGGCCGGCTAGTGTTTTATTGTTGTTGTGGAAAAGCATTTGTGAAGTGCTAAACCCGATTTTCGAGATTTTTTGATTGTGTATGAGTCGCCTATCGTATTTGTATGACATAAATCGCGCTAGAGCCTCGCTCGCGCTGGATTTTGATATTTTCACTTGTGTGAAATGTGCTAGAGCTTAGCTCGCACTTTGATTTGAATTGTGACGATGTTTTCTAAACCGTATTGAAGCTTTTGCTTGTATGTGGATTTGAGTGGTTTTGCTTATGCATATAACCGTACGGGAGTTATGCTCATACGTGGTTTCTTCATAGTTTTATGCATAAATGCCGTACTAGAGCGTTGCTCATATGAAGTGATTGGTTTTGATGCATGAATTCACGCTAGAGCGTAGCTCGCGCTGGTTTTCACACTGTGGTATGTATGAGGCCGTGGTGAGAGATACGGATTAAATCAGGGAACCCAACAGGCCTGACAAACCTCTTGAGCGGGGTAAGGGTGAGGGGCTAGGACCTGACATAATCCATTCAGGGAACCCAACAGGCCTAACAGACCTCTTGAGTGGGGTGAGGGTAAGGGGCTAGGACCTGAATCAGGGAACCCAACAGGAGCGAGCAAGGCCATGAGGGGCTAGGACCTGGTATTGAGGTTACTCCTACGCACTCTTGAGACTATAAAGGTTACACTTGGTATGGGGTAGATAAGACCTATGGCAGGCACCCCCAACCATGTTATGGGTCCACGGAGTACGATGTACCATGTATATCACATGGAGTACGATGTACCGCGTGGTGGTTACTTGAGTTGAGAAAGTCTGGCGGAGAACTAACCCACCTTCGTGCCAGCATGATACCCCGCACACCGAGATCTGTGTGGTTTGGGATGATATGTGACAATTGACCAACGTAGTCACTTGAGATATAGTAACCTGTCTCCTTGCTTGATTTACTTACTACCACATGATTTTAATATATAAGTGTGATTGTGACTGACCAGGGTAGACCCGAGGGAGGGATCGAGCCTTGTGGACTTGATTTGTGAAATGATGATGATGTTTGTGGTTGAGAAAATGGTTTTGTGATGGGATTGTATGTGTGTGAGAAAGAGTTTTTGCAATGTGGGTTTAAAAAGGGGGTTTCTTAATGAATTGCCCCTTTTATGATGAGATTGAGCATGAGATGATTTATACATGATATTTTTACCATGTTTTATATGCCAATGTACATGATTTTGATACATGATATATATGTATACTCATATGGCATAGTTTTATTTCCTCATGCTCCTAGCATAAACAATTTATGCATAACAATATCAGTATGTAGATAGAGTAGTTATCTACCATGCTTGCATTATTGCCTTACTGAGCGTGTGGTTGCTCATCCCTCTCTATTTTCTCCCTTCTACAGAGCGTGTATAGTAGCCCAATGAGGACTGAGGCATGGTGTTTTGGACTCCGCTGCATCTCCATCACTTAGAGGTATATACACAGTGATTTCTTTTGTATCTAAAAAATGTAAAAGCACAATAGTCATTTGAAATGTAATTATGGGGGATGTAGATGTCAGTAATCATATTTTGTATAAGTAAACGATTAACTTCGAATGTATGACATCGTTTTATTAAATTGTGAATGAATGGTAAGTGATGTTTATTATTAACTCACAGCCCAATAGTGTGGTGGTAAGTTAGTTCACGATCGGGTAAGGAAAGAAATTTGCGAAAAATTTTCAGTGATTTTCGGTTAAAGAGAATGGAATTGGGTCGTGACAGATGTTCAGACTTACCTCCATATTACTTATAGATCATTTATACTTGCACGTAGGTCATTTAAGGTCGCCAATAGAGGGTGGTTGAATTGGTAAAGGTTGTCCGTTTTACTTGTGAGGCTTAGGTTCCACTCCCGCTATTAGAAATCTTCCTTGGTGGGTGATATGTAAATCCTTGCTGAAGCTCGCGGTATGCCCTGGCCCTGGACTTGGGAAGCCTTCCCTTACCTTAAACTTTTATATATCCAAGATGCCAACAATAGTAAGTAATAAATTTACAATTATTAAAAGAGTATTTCTCAAACTTTCTAGAATGTACAAGATCACTTAATTTGGAGTTCATTTGATATGTCAAATGTCCAAAGAAAGTTAGCACTAAAATCTAGGAAATACTAATCCTAATGGGATTGGGATTGCTAGATGGATGTATAAAGATAACTTGTGCAGCTAAATTGGATCTTTTTGAAGAGATAAAATACAATGAAGAGAATCTAAGAAGAGGTGGAAAAGGTATAAAACACTTCAAGTCAATCTAGAAGTAACGACAAGAAGGAGAATTGAAGATAAAGAATCATACTTGAAGACAAACTCTTAGAATTGTAATTATAGTTTTACTAGAAGTTATATCTTGTTATTCTCTCATTATAAATAGCTTGTTTAGGGGTTGGTTAAGAACATAATCGATTTGCTTTGTTTTATAAAGTTAACGTATAGCTAAGTTTTTTAGATTAACTAGCTTTTCTTGTTTCAATTAAGTGTTGCCGAATTCTTCATCTATATTTTTTCTTCTTGCTGATTTCAATATTATAAGAAGCTAATTTCGTTAGTTCGATTGTAAAGCATTCTTGATCAATTTTGGATGTATGTTGTGAGATGCATGAAATTATATTAGATCATTGATTAAGTATTTAAGATTCTCTAAACATATTATTATGATGGTTAGTTTAATTTGAAAGAGAGGCGTACTCCTTAGTTAATTCTAATAATTTATTGCTAGATTAAAAACTTAAGTCCGTAATTACTTGATACTTTTAATCACTAAGAGATCTAGGAGAATTAAGGTTTAAATTAATTAAATCGAGCTTATGCGTTTATTGCTTAATTCAATCCATATCTTTCTAATTATTAAAGCTACTGCAAAATATATAGAGAGAGAGCTTGTTATAAGTAGTTTAAGTAGTTAGAGATTAATTAAAGAGTTTGTTTTAATTAACGAATTAGTTAGGAATGATGGTGTAACAGAGCTTATTTTTATGCTATGATTGATTATTTAATTGATAAAATATTTTGAATTCAATAATCAACATTAAAATCTAAGAAAATCACGATGATTAGTAACCAAAACCTTTCTTAATATCAAAAATTTATTTCATATTATTTTCAAGAACTATAATTTTTATAAAAAAATTTGATTCCTTTAATCTTTGTGGGATCATTTACTCCACTATCTACAAAATAGTAGTTTAGAGTGAGTTATTGTTGGTGTAATCGACACACATCACATATAATTAGAGAAGGTATATACTAAATGAATTGGTTAAGGGTATTCAAAACTTCTATGGGCATAAAGAAAGTACCTACATTACTGGGTCACTTCAGTTCCTCTAGGTAAAGTATTGTTTTTTATTAATTATAATTAAACGTTATTAACGTTATGATTAGTTTTTAGATGATTGAACTAATTACATGATTATTATATGTTTAGATGTTTTACCTAGATTGATATGTTCATGGTGAGCGGAGTTTTCCCCATTCGTTATCTCGAATCGATAAATGGATCGATGATGTCACCAAGAAGAGACTTGACTTGGAAGAAGAATTCGGGAGCTATGGATTAAGAGAGGTAAGCGTTTACATTTAGTTTATTATATAAGTTTGTTTATGTAAACACCATGAATTTTCATGTATACAGTCTTATCGAGGAATAATAATTAAACCATTGGGATTAGAGAATGTGTTACCTTGGTGAATGATTTAAAATGAAAATTATAAATTACATAGGGACTTAGGAGAAATTAATTGACTAAAATATTTAAGTGGAAGAATACATAATTAATAGGAGTGAAAATAAATTTTAACGAGCTAGATTAAGGTATGAATATTCTTATATGATGGATTGTCACGACTCTCAACCCACCGAAAATTCGCTACAAATTTTTTCATTTTTCGTTTATTAATTGCTCCATTTCATATTGTTTGTTCTATACATTTACCTTACCTGATCGTGCACAAGTACATCACCAACAGTTGGGTGTGTATCAGTGTCAATCTCATCCAATCAAATCATTTTCAATTTACTATTCATTTAAAAATAAACACTTGCTTTTCTAAATCGGAGTTCCTGTTTACATGTGTTTACAATCCTTTACATCCCCAAAAATTACATTTAAAGATATTATTGTGCTTGGACATGTCTAGATACAAAAACTATACAAATGTGTACACCTCGTGTGATGGGATGTAGCAGACACCAAAATCCAATCATTAGTCGCTCTCTATCTACTGAAAGTGCTCTATAGATGGGGAAAATAAGGGAGGTGAGCAAATTACGCGCTCAGTAAGGCAATCATGTGAGTAGGTAGATAACTGCACTATCTACGTGATCGTAATGCCATGCTTAAATCACACAGTTATTTATCATACTCAAAACATATCAGTTCATGCTCGTGTTCATGATATGTAAAGCAGTTCATGCTATTTAAAGCAGTGCACAATTCTTAAAACATAGTACGAAAAATCATCATGCATAAGTTGAATTCAAAGCATGGTAAATCATCATGCAAAGTGCACTTAAAAGCATTTCAAATCCCAACACAAACTGATACAATATCATCATTCGTCTGGACTCAGCCCCTCCCATGAACTACCCCGACCCACAAACACATTTCAAAACATGGATTCCTCATTAAGCAATAGACATGTGAGATAGGCATATAATATCAATAAGGGTAATAACTAGGACTATGGTCATATCCTCTGTGATCTTTGGCTACATGAATCCTAGTGTGCGAGGTATCACCTCTATCTGCTTCCGCACGGGAGGTGGGTCACGTCCAACCCGTCGGTCCATAGCAGAATATTATATATATATATATATATATATATATCATATCCATACACGGTATAGTGTACTTCATGCTACTTGCACGATACAACGTACTCCGTGGACCCATGTCATCACATCATATTACGCCACATTTCAATACGCACGTACGAACCTATTTAACCGACGTGGCACACAACCTACCCAAAACTCCCAGCACGGCTCTCAACATATCATAAACCTCATGCAAGTAGTCTCAAGCACGGCAAACAAGTATAGTGGACATCTAGTGTGAGCAACGCTCCAGCACAATGTCAAAACCAGTATGAAAATCAGTGCGAGCTAGACTCCAGCACAATGTCATAAAAATCCATGTAAAACTAGTGCGAGTTAGGCTCTAGCAATCATGCATATAAAACTCTAGTGCGAGCTATGTTCGAGCACTAATGCATGGGTAAACATATCAAATCTCGTGCGAGCAATGCTCTAGCACGTTTTCATTTCCACAAACTCAGGTAGGTGGCTCATTCTTTGCAAAGAATAGTTATAAAACCAATTCAAACTATTTTTAATACAAATCATTTAGAATGCTAGCCAACCTACCAATTCGCATGCTAAAAGCAGTAAAAAACTCAAGAACATTATGTTCTTACTTTTCATGAACATTTCTCAAAGTTCCCCAATTTCTTTTATCCTTCAAACATCCATTTCATTCTAAGATCCTTAGACACTTTAAGAAATCACCAATGCGCCTGAAAGTGCGTACAGATACCTCTAGGGCTAACACAATTTCCTTACCTCAATTTTCTTGGAAGCAACTCTTTCTTCCTTTCCCCACTTTTCGCGATTGGGTTCAATTTGCTCCAGATATATCCTCGAGAGCTACAAACATTCGTCAATTAAATGAGTTAATACCGATAACTCATATTCTGACTTCAACTAGTCAGTATATCTCATCAAGCCTATTTCATAAATTTTGGCATATTATCTCATTTGGTCATCATCATGTCATTTCTAGTCAATTTAGCTAGCAACTCACCTAGTAGCTTATCAAATACTTAGCATAAATGTTTATCCATAATCTTCTATTCGTTTATGCATTTTCTACAACATCATTTATGCACATTCTTATCACTTGACTAATCTCACAATGTGGCTTCATCCAATCATCTCAAAATCATGCATATCACTTCACTAACACCTTAGTATAATCCATTTATCATCAATTCAACCATATCATATTTTCTCACACTAAACCATTCTAGGTTATGCTTGATTCATGACATTCTAGGTAGTTTCTATCAACAATTTATACACCAATCTACTCACAACAACATCTAGATATACATAATTAGAGTTGGTGTATAGGAAACTCACCTAGCTTGACTTTCCTCTTGCCCAAATTTGGAAGACTCCTTAGCTCCTTCAATCCAACAAGTTAAATGTTGGCTCCAAGCTATGTTGTTCTTCTCCTTACAATGAACAACTTTGGCTCTAATAGTTTTTTTCTCAAATCTTATTGGGAAGGGGGTGTATTCTAGAGAGAGAAAACTTGGTATTTTAGGTAAAAATGGAAGGGGTGTGTTGATTTGTTGAAGAAAGAAGTTTTACCTTGGGGTTTTTATAGAGCAGAGGTGATGAGATCGATCTGCTAGGGTGAAAAGATCGATCTTTCCTTAGTTTTAGCCATTGAATTTTCAGGTTTGTAATGGGAGAGATCGATCTGGTCATTGGGGAGAGATCGATCTTTGCTTGACAGAGGCAACAGCAGATCGATCTGCTCATGGGGAGAGATCGATCCGCTCTTGACAGAATCAAATGGAGATCGATCTGCACTTAGGAAGGGATCGATCTCTGCTAGGCAGAGGTAAACGCAAATCGATCTGCTCATTGGGGAGATCGATCTGGCATTGGCAGATTTACTTGCAATTGTTCTGCTTGCACAAGGGATCGATCTGCCTTGAATAGGAGATCGATCTGGCCTTCATCTGGGGCATTCCTGCTGCATTTTTCAAAGATGAAGTCCTATTTCATTACTCCAATACTCATTTTGCATTTTAACTCCACTTAGAGCATGAAAAGACTCATTCCTTATGATTTTCATGTTATGGAACTTGTGTGTATTGCTTGAAATCAGAAAGGATACACAAAATTTACAATCCATGCCTTATCATTTCGTGTTTTAAATCGTTATTTCGAGTTCGGATGCTTTAAGTTCTCTTCGTTTAGTTTATGGCCACTTCAGCCCTTATTTAGCCTCTACATGCATCCATGATACTCATCCATTCTCTTTTTCAATCCATTCGAATTTATATGATCCACAAATCATCTATCTTATAATTCTATTAACATATAGTAAAGTCATACATACATGAGGTCTCACATGGATGGGTACAAATATTAGATAAATTTAATTCTAATAGCATAGGGAAGATTTATCTAGTATATGGAAATATATAAATATATAATGTAAGATTTTATTCACCAAGTAAAGAATATAAGTATGTATAAGTAAACATGCATATATCCAGTCCTGAGAGCAACCATTACCATGCATGAAAGAAAAATAAATGTAGGTATATTGGATGATGAAGGGAAGTTGGAGTCGGTGAATGAATCTAGTCTCGGCAACCAGGGAAACAAAGGAAATACAAACCTACATGAATAAAGGTACTAGGAAAAGACGCCACTGGCAGGGAAGGCTTACTAAATGAGGGAAATATATATGTGTACATGCTATGGATTAGCTTCTTAAATGAAGTCAATCCCGAGGGCTGCCCTTATCGTGTATAATGGAAAGAACAGTAGAGAAAGAAAGACATAGGTGATAATTGGTGTAAGGGAAGTAACAGATAAGTGGATAGAAGTCCACGTAAACTGCCAGACTTCACCGACTTGTGCCAGAAGCTGTGGCAGTAGGTAGAGGGACTAGAGAACCGAGAAAATTAGATAGAGAATCCTGTTGGCAAAGAAGGCAATTTGCTGAAACAAAAGAAAAAACAATAAAGGCAGAGTAAAGAGAAAGAACAGGGGCTGATTTCTTTAGAAACTGTTCTGCACTTATTGCTTCCAACGACAACCCTTAAATAGGATTACAAGGTAACTGAAAATAAAACCCACTAACAGAAACGTGGCCAACTCTTGAAACATGGACTGACTCAACTCAACTACCTAACAATTAGATAAATACAAACTCCTGAATATCAGGAACAAACAAACATGGCAATATTGAATCATTCTTCAACACTCCCCCTTGATTCAAAATTGCAGACTCCAAGTTGTGATTTGAAATAAACATGCTTATCTTGAGAGAGTGGCTTTGTAAGAATATCTGCAACCTGTTCTTTTGTACTACAATACTTCAACATAGCCAACCCTTTTGACACCATGTCTCTGATGAAGTGAATACGAATGTCTACATGCTTTGTTCTTCCATGATAAATTGGATTCTTGGTCATAGCAATTGCAGCTTGATTGTCACAGAAAATTTCAGTTGCTTCATTCTCCTCTTGACCAAGATCAGCAAGTAGTCTTCTCAACCAAATTGCTAGACATGCTGATGAAGTTGCTGCTGCATATTCTGCTTCTGAAGAGGACAAAGCTGTTGTAGTTTGCTTTTTTGAACTCCAAGATATTGCTCCAGTCCCAAGACTAAAAACATAACCTGAAGTGCTCTTTCTATCCTCCAAGCATCCTGCCCAGTCACTATCTGTAAAACCAAATAGCTTCAAATTTGACAAACGACCATACCATATCCCATGATCAATTGTTCCAGTAACATAACGCATCACTCTTTTTGCAGCTCCAAGATGATGCTTTGAAGGAAAGTGCATGAATCTTGAGATCACCCCAACTGAGAAAGCAATATCTGGCCTTGTATGAGTTAAATAGATTAACCCACCGATCAAGCTTCTAAATTGGCTTGCATTTGCTTGTTCAGTACCATCATCAGCTTGTAACTTTTCATTCAAATTCATAGGTGTAGCTGCAACTTTGCAATTAAGCAGATTAAATCTTTTAAGTAAATCAGATGCATATTTTCTTTGAGAAACAAAAATCCCATCTTCAACTTGCTTCACTTCTAATCCAAGAAAATAATGCAAAAGACCTAAATCTGACATTTCAAACTCTTTCTTCATATTGAATTTGAATTCATCAATCAAAGAAGAAGAAGAACCCAAATATATCATGTCATCTACATAAAGGCAAACAATGAGGAGATCATTTTTACCTTTTCTCTTTAAATAAAGAGTGGATTCATTCTTGCTTCTCTCAAAGCCATTTTGAAGAAAGTAAGAGTCAATTCTGCTGTACCATGCTCGTGGAGCTTGTTTAAGGCCATAAAGTGCTTTCTTTAACTTGTACACTTGTTCTTCTTTCTCATGAACAACAAAACCTTCAGGTTGTGAAACATAGACATCTTCTTCTAGCTCACCATTTACAAAAGCTGACTTGACATCAAATTGGTAAATAGGCCAGTTCAAATGAGCAGCCAATGCCAATAGAGTTCTTATTGTTTCGAATCGAGCAACTGGAGAAAAAGTGTCTTCATAGTCTACACCTTGTTGCTGTGAATACCCCTTTGCAACGAGACGTGCTTTGTACTTTTGTATACTTCCATCTGCATGAAACTTTGTTCTAAAGATCCATTTGACTCCAATAACATTCTTGCCTTCGGGTAGGTCCACTAACTCCCATGTACCATTCCTACGAATTGCTGCAAGTTCTTCTTCCATTGCATTACACCATTCTTCCTTCGATACTGCTTCTTGAAATGTTGTTGGATCAGCAACGAATAAGGCTTGCGTAGTTGCATAAATCTCCCTCAATGATTTGAATTTTCTTGGAGGTGTTTCATCTGAAGAAAAGCTACTGCCATTGCTATTGGTTCTTGAAGAAGTGGAACTTGGTAAATCTAAAGGAGATGAATATGGAGAGCTTGGAGAGCTTTGTTGTTGGACTTCTATTGGTAGAACTTCGCTTTCTTTAGGAACCTCAAATTGAACACTATCTGTTTCTTTATGCCAACGCCAATTAGCCTCTTCATTAAACACAACATTCCTGCTAATAATCACTTGGCCACTAATAGGATTATACAACCTATATGCTTTAGATTTTGAACAATAGCCAATAAAGATGCATTTTAGAGATTTTTCATCAAGCTTGCTGCGGTTATGAGAATCAACTAAAGCATAAGCAACACAACCAAAAACTCTTAAGTGGCTTATCCAAGGTTGCTTACCAGTCCAAGCCTCATATGGTGTTTGATCAAGAACAGCCCTTGTTGGTGATAAATTTAGCAAATAAGCCGCTGTGGCAACTGCTTCTCCCCAAAATTGGTTTGGAAGTCCTTTGGCTATTAATAAGCTTCTTGCCATCTCAACCACAGTACGATTTTTCCGCTCAGCCACCCCATTTTGTTCTGGTGTGTATGGCGCTGTCAACTCCCTGCGAATTCCATACTCTTCACAATATTGATTAAATTCATGAGATACAAATTCCCCACCTCTATCGGTACGAAGCACCATAATACATCTTCCATTTTGCTTCTCAACAAATGCTTTGAACTTCTTGAAAGTGTCAAAAGCTTCAGACTTGAATTGCAAGAAGTAAACCCAGCTCATACGACTATAGTCATCTGTAAATAATAAGAAATATCGACTTCCACCAAGCGATTCAGTTTTCATTGGGCCACACAAATCAGCATGAACTAATTCGAGACAACTAGATGCCCTCCATGACTTGCCAACAGGAAATGGTTTTTTACATTGTTTTCCATAAATACATGCTTCACACTGATTTAAAGACACAATTTTAGGTAGCCCAAACACCATTTCCTTTTTACTCAACAACATCAACCCTTTAACATTCAAATGCCCATACCTTAAATGCCACAATGTAGACTCATCAATTTTTTTTACAGCAAAAGTATACTTTTCAATGCTAGAGACTTCAACTGGAAAAAGCTTATTTTGAGTCATGCACACATCAACAACTACTTTATCTGTTTTTTTATCTCTAATCACACATGAACTATCATCAAACAAAATTGAAAAACCACTAGTCATAAGTTGCCCCACACTCAACAGGTTCTGCGACAAACTAGGAACAAAATAAACATTGCAGAGAAGTTTTTCTTTACCATTGCCATTGTTGATTACCACAGTACCTTTGCCTTCAACTTGCATTTGCTTATCATCTCCAAGTCTCACCTTCATCTTATGTGACTCATCGAGCTCCTTGAATAATGATCGTAAACCTGTCATATGATTAGAACAACCACTATCCAAGAACCACATGTCACTAGAAACATGCGTGTCTTCATTCTTGGCCATGAACAACTTCATCTCCTCTTCCTCCTCATCTTCTACATAGTTTGCTTGATTCTCTCTTCTCCAGCAATTGGCCTTCACATGTCCAAATCGTTTGCAGTAGTGGCATTGAATGGGCTGCCTTTGTCCATTTTGCTCACCAAGTCGTCCTCTACCTCTGCCTCGACCACCTCTGCCACGATAACCTCCTCTAACATGACTTTTATAAGCTAATTCTTGATCATCTTGCTGGCTTGATATCTCCCCCTTCACATGAAATGCCTTTTCTTCACTCTTCTCTATTGTCCTATTTAATCTTACTTCATGCGCTTGTAAAGAACCCATTAGTTCATCAAAAGAAAAAATAGACAAGTCCTTAGACTCTTCAATTGCAGCAACTACATAATCAAACTTTGGAGTTAAACTTCTTAAAACTTTTGCAACAACAGTTTGATCAGTAACTTGTTCACCAAAAGTCCTCATTTGACTAACAATTGCTGACACTCTAGATAGGAAATCTTGTATTGATTCTCCATTTTTCATCATTAAGGTTTCAAAATCACGACGAAGAGACTGAAGTTTGACGGTAATTACCTTTGAATCACCTTTGAATTCTTTCTGCAGTGTATTCCAGGCCTCTTTTGCTATAGTTGCTGCTGCAATTCTTGAGAAAATATTCTCATGAGCAGCTTGTTGAATAAAGAATAAGGCCTTTGAGTCTTTCTTCTTGTTTTCTTTCAACCTCACTTCTTCATCTGGATCAGCATACCCATGCTCGACCAAGTCCCAAAGATCTTGAGACTTGAATAAAGTCCTCATCTTGATGCTCCAAAATTCATAGTTCTCACCTTTAAAGATAGGAATCATAGGCTGAGAAATACTCATAGAGTTGCCATTGTTAGCCATGAATATCTTCAAATGGAATACGCCCAGTTACAAAAGAACCTGGCTCGGATATCACTTTTGTTGGCAAAGAAGGCAATTTGCTGAAACAAAAGAAAAAACAATAAAGGCAGAGTAAAGAGAAAGAACAAGGGCTGATTTCTTTAGAAACTGTTCTGCACTTATTGCTTCCAACGACAACCCTTAAATAGGATTACAAGGTAACTGAAAATAAAACCCACTAACAAAAACGTGGCCAACTCTTGAAACATGGACTGACTCAACTCAACTACCTAACAATTAGATAAATACAAACTCCTGAATATCAGGAACAAACAAACATGGCAATATTGAATCATTCTTCAACAAATCCATGAGGAGCAGGTTGTGAATGATTGAAACAAAGAAGGGAGCAATAATGACGTGAGAGGTATGGCTAAACTGATTTCGTGTGATCAGATTGAAGCATGGAAAATGGAGTGAACTGAAGGTATATAGAGGGCTGGAAGCGAGTAGGAACGGATAGAAAGAGAGATTCGTGAAACAGGAAGCGAAAACAGAAAAGAAATAAATATAAAGCAAAAATTGCAGGAAATGTGTGTAAGAAATCAAGAAATGAATAAAGTGATGAGGAAACGTGAAGGCCTAAGAACCGAAAAGGAAATAAGAGATGAAGTCGTTTGTGTACTGGTCGGCTGAAGAAGAAATAAAAACCGAGAGGTTGGTGGATAAGGAGTGATGGAGCAGCAGAGAAAAAGTGAGAGGAGAGGGTTGAAATCGGCAGGGAATGGGAGCAATGAAAAAATGATGATGACGTTCGGTAAGGAAATAATCTTGGATGAAATATTTATATACGAATAATGCTATGCAAACTGGAAACGTAGTAAAGAAACAGAAGTGAAGCTCCTCGGGTTCTAGCAGCAGTGGCTATGGTGAAACAGAGCTGAACTACTGGCGACCCGTATAAGGGAGAAAACCTGAAGTAGAGGTGCTCAACGCATGAGGTAGCTGGATTGGAGCAGGGAGAACCGATGGGGATTGGAAGAAGGATGTTGAAGAAAGTGGCTGGAAGTCGGAGAGCTGGAAAATAGAGACAACAGAAGAGCATCCGAGAGCAGAGGAGGAAGACAGTGACCAAACAAGGGAGTCCGACAGAGACATTGGAAACTGAGACTTGGACGGGAGAATGTGGCCAGAGCCGAGAGTGAAGGAAGATGGAAGAGAGGTGAGGCGTAATACCTCTCGGTGAAGGGTGAAGCAAGATGAATGAACAGTGATCACCGTGAAAGAAAGAAAGAAGGAAATAAAAGAAGAACGAGGCGCGAAGGCGAAAAAAAAAAAGGTAAGTGCACAGAAAATTTGAAAAAATTCGAAGGAATAACGGTTCGAAAATATTGATACAAATATTACTTCGATAAATTAATTAGAATAGATCCACAGACTCACATCATCAAGGCATTAAGGATTATCGACAGATATATAGGTAAGAAAAATTGTGTATACTATTAGAGATAAAGTCACGTATTTTGTTATTGTTGAACTATAGATAAAAATATTAGACTGATTATATAACTCCGAAGATTATAGATTTGTAGTAGCCTAACCTTATCGTTCTAAATTTAATTTACTTACATAATATGAGTTATTATTTTAAAATGAAAATCCATAATTTAATTATCATAGAATGTTTACTGAGATTTTAACCGAAAAAAAGCAAGTCAACTCATTTTAAATTGCTTTATGCACTGAACTGAGTTTTAAAACAGTTTTGATGAAAATAATCTGCCTATAATTTAGTATCGATATAATGTTTTTGAACACGTGCTAACTGTGTGTCGCACGGTCCAACTCGCATTATTTTTGAGACAAAGATGATGGCTAATCATGTTGCACTTTTATTGTTACTGTTACTGTGATCTACGGAGTACGGTGTACCATGCAACACGCATGTGAGTATGTTGTACCGTGTTACTGGTCTTCGGACATACTGTACTGTGAGTCGTTTGGTTAGTTGACCACTCTCACGGCGATCGACATCTTGGCACACCTGATCAGTGATGTCCGGAGTCACCGACATTAACCAATTGTCATACTGATTACTATTATAGCATGTTCCGCCTTGTCTTATCTATTTGATTTACTGAATTAATCCTATGAACTGTATTATCGTATGGAACTATATTATTTTACTGCATAAGAAACTGTGGGGGCCACCTCTTGAATTTTACGGGAACAAAGTGTCACACAATCGTCACTATAAAACATTGTAAAAAATTTTAAATACTATATTTAGCGCAGTACAATGCTTATACTATCGATATTGATATTGTTATGGATTTTTCGACTTTGATTTTATTGAATTGCCAATAACTTTGTATATTTTCATGATAAGCCTATTTTGCAAATATGTATATAAATAGTGTATTTATCTACCTGCCACATAATGTTTCTTACTGAGCATGTTGAGTTCACCCCTTACTTTCCTCCACAGAGGCTCATCAGTAGTTGGGATCACTTTTATAAATAGAGTTCTTGTGCACAGCCATACTTCTGCAAAGTAATATGTTACATCAAAGGTATACCAGATTAAGTATTTTTTTTATATCAAAGTTTTTGTAAGTACAGTAATATATAGCAAGATATATTTGAGGAGTGTGAACAATGATTTTTGTAAAGAACTATTACGATAACTAATTGGAAAGTACCTCGATTAGATGATGTTTAAATTTGCTATCAAGAAAAGCAATTGAACCGTCAGATTTCATTATTTTGATCCAGCATCGACACGTAGTCCAACCATATTGTATCGTAAATTGGGTCGTTACAATTTAGTGTTAAGCCCAAATGAATTACATGGATAAATGATCCGACTTTATTTAATATGTAGTTTACAGTCGACATTGACTCTCTACATTCGAGTCATTTGACTCGAAAAGTTTTAATTCCAAATTAGATGTGGGAAGAAGGGTACGTTATATTTGTAGTTTAGTTGCTTTGTATAATCAATCAAGAATTGTAAGTTTACCATTCATGTGTTATCTTTCTTTTTTTATAAGCTATTCTAAAAAGGATTGAGGAATGCAATGCTAAGACAGCTGAACTAGTGAAAGAAAATATGACTGATTTCAATTTGCAGGCAAGATATTCAACAGGTTACATCCTTATAAAACAGACAATAATGCCTTAGCTTATTCATTAGAAGCTGATAGAGTGAAGCAAATTTTGGAAACAGACATCGAGCAATACACGTCCATGCTAGTGTCAAGTCAGACTTTAAGTATACCTTTTGCCCATCAGAAGTTTTTGACTGGTTAGGACTCAGGAGTAATTCTACAATCAAGTCCTACTTCTTACACCGATCATGACTGCTTTTTCCTTGACTTAAATATGTCTTGAATCAATCCTGTAAGATCCTAAGTAGGATGATTTCTATTACATTTAAGATGTATCTAAAGGACATATCCTATAGCTACAAGTTTAACAAAATTGAGAGATTAGACCTTAGATGATAATACTACAAATTTACAAGGAAATGAAAATTAACTAGAGAAATTACATCAGACTGTTTTCAGACATAGCTGATTATTTATTACATTCATGATGAGCCATTTAAATTATTCACAACTAGGGTAAAAACAAGAAACAAACTACTAAAAAGTAGAAAGATAGATTAGGAAATAGAATAAATAAACATTCTAGAACAGGACATTTTATACTGTCAACCTGCATGTTCAAGTTCTAATGTGACTTGATTATTTATGCTGTCATACCCCATTGAGCTGCTAGTCGTACCATCAGTGTAAGTGCTGCACAATTCAGCAAGCAAGTATTCAGTTTCTTCTGTTGGTAAATTACTTTTACCCCAAGGGTGTCTTTCCATTACTCGCAGTCCTGCTAATTCATGGCTAACTTCCTTCATAGTCGGCCTTTCCTCTCCCTTCACTCTCACACATCTCCATGCTAAGGCTGCTACTTCTTTAAGATGCTCAATGTTTCGATCATGCAGAATCCTTGGGTCGACAATTTCTAGCAATCGCCCCTCTTTCATCAAAGAAACAAAGTACACGGCCAAAACTTTCTTTTCTTCTGATCTTTCAAAACAAACCACCTTTTGTCCGGTCAGTAGCTCTATAAGTACAACCCCAAAGCTATAGACATCACTCTTTTCTGTCAATTGACCTGTGTGCATGTATTCAGGATCCAAATAACCAAATGTTCCTTGCACAATTGTAGTTATCTGTGCCTGGCTGGATGGGATCAATCTCGAAGAACCAAAATCAGAAAACTTTGCGGTGTAATTTTCATCTAGGAGTATATTTGCCAACTTGATGTCTCTATGGATTATTGGAATAGAAGCAGCAAAGTGCAAATAAGAAAGGGCTTCTGCCGTTTCTGTGGCTATTCTCAAACGATCTTCCCATGCAAGAAACGAGGCAGCAACAT
Organism: Firmiana major; assembly: GCA_033439115.1. Taxonomy (NCBI): domain Eukaryota; kingdom Viridiplantae; phylum Streptophyta; class Magnoliopsida; order Malvales; family Malvaceae; genus Firmiana; species Firmiana major. The sequence continues at coordinate 64,374,215 of CM065904.1, forward strand.
TGTGCATATGGTTAAAAAGGGTTCCATTAGTCACATATTCATAAACTAATAAAGGAACCGGTGTCTCCAAACAACATCCTAGGAGTTTGACAACATTCCTGTGGTTGATTTGGTAGAGCACAGTTATTTCATTAATGAATGGTTCAACTTGGCTATGATCTCCAATTCTTGATTTTTTTATGGCAACTACTCGACCATCAGGTAATATTCCTTTGTAAACAGTGCCCTGTCCTCCTTGTCCTAAGATTCTACTTTCATGATAACTGTTTGTCGCCTTCTCGAGTTCTTCAGCTGCAAATACTTCAACCTTTTCACCGCACCCTTCACATTGGGAAAGATGTAGTTGCAACATATTGCCACCGTTTTGCTGATAGTATTTTTCTCTTAGTTTAGCAATCTGCCTTTGTCTGAGCATCATACACAATAAAGTTGTGCCTGAAAGAAGGGCAAAGAAGCCAATGCCAATACCTGTAACCAAACTAGCACATAATTAGCATGTTGATTAAATAAGTTAAGCAGGTTTGGTCTGAATAAATAACATTACATTTTAATTTTTAGAAAATGTATACTATTATTTGTAATAGACCTGGTAATTTTAGACACAATATGACAAAAACTAAAATAAACAATTGTGTTTAATGTGTATATATGAATTTTGACACAAATATTTTATACGACATAAATGCGATTTTATATAATGTGAACATGAATTATATACAAGAATTCCAAACTTGATTTATAAATACATAGCAATTATTTAATTGTAATAGCTTCGCACATATTCTTTAAAAAAAGAACTGTAAATTCTATCTAGGTTCTTAAAGTTTGACCATAATCTAATTTCAATCTATTAGTATAAAAATGGACACTTCATCTCAATTTTTTTTATTTTACAAGATAAGTTAGTCCTTTCGTTAGTTAACCATTACAAACTTAATTTTGGAATCATTTTACTCCTTAAATAATTTAAAGTTCTTTAAATATTTAAGGCAATCAATAATGAATAAGAAAATATTAAGACCTTTAGGTTTTAGAATGTTAGCTTTCATTTCTCTTTTTAATTTTTTTGTTTATTTATCTACTTATTATTTATTTTTATTATTTATTGTTTTTTAATTAGGCAATACACTAAGTAGCATATTGTTGTTGTTTTTTATATATAGAAATATTATTGGTTAGTTAGTATAGTGTGCTATTAGTAAAATACTTAATAAATAACATTAATAAATAAAAAATAAAAAATAATAAGTAAATAAATAAATAAAATAAATTAAAAAATAAAACTAATATTTCAAAACCTAATAGCTCTTAGTATTTCCTTATAATTATTAATTGGATTGAATATTTAAAATACTCCAAATGTTTTAAGGGGTAAAATGGTTTAAAAATTAAATTTTTTAACCATTGATTTAATAGTTGACTAATAAAATAATTAACTTGTCCTGTAATATAAAAAAATTTGAGATGAAATGTCTATTTTTTATACTAATGAACCAAAATTATATTAAGATTAAATTTTAGAAATCTAAATGAAATTTACCCAAATAAAAAGTATAAACACTTTTTCTCATACATGAGAATGATTCCCTACTTAAGTTATACAAACTCTAATGGCCCGCATGGATGGCCAGTAGAGGTTGACGTGAGTTAGCGGGGTGACTGAGACAAAAATGGCAGAGAGTTAAATTACCCTCCCTCTTTTTATTATTTTCAATTTTATCCGAGTAATTCTCATCACTCATTTAAATTAGTCCTAAATCTTTCTACACCCATGATATTTCTTGTATAATAAACTACCACTCCTAACTAAAAGATAGTGAAAATTTCCCAAAGTACAGTCACCCTCTTGATCCAATCTAGCCATATAATTAGCATAAAAGTTGGCCTCCCTAACCAAGCAAAAACACATTCTCTTTTAACGCATGTAACTTTATAATGGTTAAAAAGCGGTTTGATCGATCTGATTAATCATTTATTATGCTATCAAAAGAGAAAATCTGATAAATTTCTGAGTCATTATTTATAATCTCAAAATTGAAAATATAACAGAAATGTAATTATGAAAGATTCATATAGGAAAAGTTGACATTTTTAATATCGATATAAACTTTCAATTGTTCTAATGGTCAATATTTATAAAAAGTACTTATTTTGTTATGTATTTAATCATTGACTAAATTTATTTAGGAAACAATATTTATCCAAAAAAATTATGATTTTTTTTAATGTTTCTCTAAAGTTAAATTACAGTATTTGGTAGCTAAAATTATTTATATGAATTTCAAAAAAAAAAAAACTAAAAAGATATTAACTTTATTAATATTATTGAAAGCTCTTATTAACTAGGAATATTTTATTCTTTTTTATGGTTTAATAAAATCTTTTTTATAAAAAAAAAAAAAACAAAGCGGTTAACTTATATTAAAATAATTTTTAAAAAATGAATTTTTATACACCATCAAAATAATGCTACCTTAGATTGTTAGAAGGGATGTAATTAATATCATAAATTCACTCACCTGATCAACTATTATTAATTCAATCAATTCATATAAGTTATGGTCAAAATAACTAATCGACTTATAAAAAATACTTGCAAGAAATGAAATATTTTCTTGAAAAAATTAGAAAAAAGCAAACAAAATAAATCTTTAGCAAAACTAACCATTCAATATTTAACAAAAACACAATCCAAAACATAACATAGAAATCAAAGTGAAAAAAAAAAGAAAAAAAAATCAAAGCCAATCTCTAATTAAAACAAAATTTTTCAAGAAACTTTAACAAAAGAAAAAAAAATGAAAAAACAGATAAGAAATTTAATAAAACGATTTATCTAAAAAAAGAAAATAATAAAGTGGAATATATTCTTTATCAAATTTTGGATTATATAGGAATAAGATGATTGATTTAGAATTTGAGAATTTCTTTTAAAAGTAATATTTATGTGTAATCTTTTATTAAGTACTTAAGAATTCACTTCTTAATATCATCCTAATATAATTTAAACTTAAATAAAAATATTAATATAAGTATATAGGAAAACTTATTTCATAAAAAATAATAATAAACGCACAAAAAATAAAGAAGGAAGAGTATCTATATAATACATACGAACCTAGAAAAATATTGATAAGGGATCTCTTATTAATAATGCGACGGCAGCCGGTTCCTTTTTTTCGTCCATCACCTTCAAATCCTTCTGGGCATGAACAATTATAACCTCCCTGAAAATTGTTACATTTCATATTGCATGGTTCTTCAGTTTCGCACTCGTCTATATCTACAGACATCAAATATATTAGTGGAAGTTTAAACATAGAAAGCAATCATTCTCATAATAAAAACTTCAAAATTTTAATTTCAAATTTTCAATTTATTATGATTGTAATCTCTTTCTTATATGTAAGTTTTCTAATTAAAAAAAAAAAAAAACCTTAATTTTCAAAACCAAAAATTTTCAAATTTCTCTTTCTTTAAATAAAAAAAGGCTATTGAATATTTTGTACGATATGACATTTGTGATTGAGTGTCTATAATAATAATTAAAAAAAACGGATAGAAGTTCAAATACAAGTATATAATTTGTATAGATGATTAATGTATTGGAGAAATTGATGTTTATACCTTGGCATCCATAGGAGAGGTAAGGATTTCCGTCAAAACCTTTAATACACTCGCAGAAATATCCAGATTCTGAGTCAACGCAAGTGCTATTTTCCTTACATGCATAGTTATTCTTGTCCTCCGCTTCACTGCAACTTATATTCTCGATTGACCAATCAAGAATAACCGGAAATTGCTTGTCTTGAAAATTGTATCCATGAAGATCTGATTTGGAGAAGCTATAGTTACCGTCCTCTGCAATAAACGCATAGCTGCAAGGATTATCACGCAATACATGGGAATGGTTCCGAAAGCTATCAAGAGTGATGTTATAACCTCTCACTCCTTTTGGGATAGCTGTCTGGCAGCAGCCAATGCCAGAGCAGGACTCATCGCTTACATCGCTGATGTTATAACATAATGATAGACAACCGGTGGCATATTCCTTATTAGAACCTTCGATGACAGCATAGGTGTCGCATCCAATTGCTGTAAACTTGTTTTTGGTGTTATTGACAGGGAATATCCCCGTTTTGATCCAGTAGCTCGAATACGAATCGGTCCCAGACGGATAACAGTCATAGCTTGCAGAAGTAAGGACGCGCAGCTGACCTTTGAGAGATATGTCAACAACTTCGATATTACCGGTGCCTAAGAATGCTTTGTTGGGTGTGTAAGTGTTGTTACATGTGATGAAAAAACCTTCATTGATGCTGCAATCGTTGTCGATAACAAAGGGGTATGGGATGGTAACATTACCGCACTTACTTTTGCATTCGGGTTTCGCTTGAGGTGCTGCTGCTATCCTTGCCGTAGCTGCCAACATAGTTGCAAGCAAGAAAAGCTTAATTATAAGAACCACTCTCAAGTTATCCATTTTTCATCAACTATATATTGTCATTTACTCTGAATTTCTGATATATAAACTGCAAACTGAGTCACATATATATAATAATAATAATTTATCTGACAAATAAAAAATGCTGATTTAATCTTAAACTCTGAAGACTAGTCAAGCATGTTTAAATTTCTTATATTTTTAATTAGTTTATATAGTAGTATTTCTTTATTGAAGAGGTTCAAATAAGTTCAAGACTTTATTAAATAAATCAAGATTTTTTTATTGAGCAAAAGTACCTTTTTTAAAGAAAATATAATTTTATTTTATCATTTTTTAATAAATATAGTTCAAAGATTTTCTTAAGAGTTACGTTTATTTTTTAAATAAATTAATTTTTTAATAAACTTTCTTAATTTTTTTAAAGAACTCAATGTTTTCAAATATTGATTTTGTTAAACTACTTCACAGTTCTAATTACTCCTTTTATAAACTGATTTAAGTAGTTAATTATCCTTTTCCTTCTGTTATATCTAGGATAAAATATTGGAGAATTTCCAAATATTGGTTACTAGTTTATTGGAAGGCTTATTTGAAGATTCAAAACCATTTTAATTGGGAAGCACCTATCAAGTTTACTAGCTAGCGTAAGCGAAGGTGCAGAATAATGAAGTCATATGGTCAACATACGCAGATACTACATGCCTTTATTGCAATGCAGAGTTTTTCCATTCTCCATTAAAAATCTTTTTGACTACTAAAAAACTTGAAATTGGCTTGCCCTATCATTTTTTAATCATTCATAATATTATTTTCTTCCTTGGAAAATATTCTTTTTCCAAATTAAATTTACCCTCAAATGTATCAACAATACACGAGCAACTGCACGAAGTGCACATTCTTCTGGCTGGAATCTATTGCAAAATTAATCTACTGGTTGGTCCGGGTTCACGTTTTTTAGTACAAGACACATCAATATTTATTATTTACTCACCTGCAATTAATTAACTTTTAGTTTATAAAATAATTGTTTATATTTGAAAGAAATCATGAATTCTCCTTTTAATTGAATGATTACTAAGGAGGAGACTTTGAAAGTTTTAAATCGTAATATCAATATTTGTGAGTTTCATCCAAAGTTATATTTGATTTTTTTTTTCATTTTGTTGATTAACTTGGTTCTTAATTGCGATTTAATTTTTTTTTCTTTTTATATCCAACATGATGTTATATTATATATTGTATAGATTAAAAATTTGAGCATATTATATATAGAAAATTGTATTATACACCGCCATAAAAGAAAATAACTTAAGGAATAAATAACTTTCTTTTCAATTCCCCCTACAATCGTTATCAATGACTTGTTTTACACTGCTAGTTTAAGTATTGACGTCGAAGAGAGCTTCTGACGTGGGTTCGGGGACGACTTGGTACAGTTGAGTCCAAGTCTTCGTCATTTTAGTCTTTTCATTCGCATACCCTTTTGGCTCAGTTTGCTGTTGCCTGATCCTCAATGCGATTAAGCCGCAATCATTTAACGATTAAAGGTAAAAAGAGGTAGTGATGAAATTACCTCTTACTTTTATTTTATAATTATTTTTAAATTTAAATGATTATTTCATTTTTTTTAAAGCTAATCTCATCTTATTAAAAATTAATTTAACAGTTCATTGAAACTAACCCATGTAACTAACCCTTTGTTTACGTAACTTATGAGTCCTCAAATGCGCAGCTGCAGCCAGGATCAAATGCAGCATATTGCTAATAATTTTATACTGCCACTACAGTCATCTATATTTAAAAGAGGACACCATTGAAAAATAGAGAATTATAGCTATGTTCGGTGCTTAGGATTAAGCAAATGATTAGATGATATAAAATTATAATACAAATTATATTAGATAATATCATTCAATATCATGTTTGGTGTGTATATAGATCAAGAATAAATTAGGATGTCATTTTTATACATTTTTCACCATATTTGTTATGTATAAAATTAAGAGTATGATAAATTATTTTTTTTATTGGATAAAAGTATTCTTTTTAAAGCAAATATAATTTTAATTTATCAATTTTTGATAAATATAATTCAAGGATTTTTTAACTAAAAAATATATTATTATAATTCTTTAATTAAAAGTTAAATTTTTTGATTAAATTAAGTTCTTAATAAACGACTTTAATTTTTTTAAAAAACTAAATGTACATGTTTTCAAAAATTGATCTTGTTAACTGATCCACAGTTCTAATTGCTCTTTTTAGAAAGTTGACAATCCTATTTAGGCAACTGACTTTTTTTTCTCTCTCGATTATATCTAGGATAATGTTACGGGGTAGTGAACATCGTAAGTAAAGAGATGACAAGGATTTAGGTGGTTCGACAATGTGCTTACATTAACAAAAGTAGTTGTGAGTTTGCTACAAAGTATGAGGAATGAACCAGACAGTTCACCAAGTACAGACCAGTTGGGTGTCTAGGCGTAACCAGGGTACAAATTTGTAAGAAAAGAAATAGAATGTAAGGTAAATATAACAGAGCCTAGGCAAGAATAAGAGCCAAAAAAATCACTTTCCCATCGAAAAATAGGGCCATTTATAAACATGTAGGGGCACAAAATCGTGCTATTTGTCATCATCTAGTCGAGTCTGAGTGTCCGAGTAGGATTAGTATGTTGTCAAGCCATGAGATTGAGGAGATTAAAAGACTGAGTAGGATTTGGACTAAACCTATTGGGCTAGGCTAGGCATATGGTCTTTTAAGCTTAGTCCATCCTTAAGACTAAGTTCCCCCTCAAATCAGAATTGAGCATCAATTGTGGTTGTCTTGTCGAAATAACTTAAAGGAACTTTTGTCATGTTGCCATTGCCATTATGCTTTTATCACATTGCCATTGCCGTTATGCTTTTTATCACATTGCCATGTAGAGATTGCTTCATTTTTCATATTGGCTAAGTTATATTCTCCACCTTTGAGATTAGTGGTGCTTTCGAGCAAGTTAGGATGCTTCTTTTGGCATGATTGTCTTTCCTTTATTACTTTCAATTATCTCTCTTTTGTTGCAGATTATAGCTTTACTCACTGGCATGGTTAACGTTAATGTAGCTTCATTAGTTGTTGTAGCTTACGTCTTTGCATGCTTTGAGCCTTAGCTCGAAAGCTTTTACTTTAGTGAATACTAGTATTTCAGACGTGCTTCATGTCGTACCTTGATAACTTCCACTCTTTGAAGACTTAGCTTCTGAGGATACCTCCAACCCTTAGCTTGATAGCTTTAGCTCTTTGAGACTTGGCTAAATTTAAGTCAAGGTGACGTTCTTGCCTTTCTTTGTACTCGAGCTTTATCATGTTAAACGTGACATGTTTTTGATAGGTTGAGAGGATGTTCCATTCTCACCATTCATAGTCCATCACTTAAACTTGTTTTAAAGATGATTGAAGGAGTGTTACCTTCTTGCCTTGCCTAGTCTAGCACTCAACATGCTTTATAGATTGATCGAGAGAATGTTACCTTCTTGCCTTGTGCAATCTAACACTCAACGTGCATGGAAGATTGGCCGAGGGAATGTTACTCCCATGCCTTTGATAGATTGGCATCTGATGCGTTAAGAATCGGCTAAGGGAATGCTACATCCTTACCTCATGCAAGCATGCATCAAATATGCATTAAGAATCGGCTAAGGTAATGTCACACCTTTTCCTCCTGCGAATTTGCATTAGAGCATTTAGAATTAGCTAGGGGTGTTACATCCTTGCCTCCCATAAACTTGCATCAAACATGCATTAAAAATCGACTAAGGGAATGTTACATCCTTACCTCATGCGAGCTTACATTAAACATGCATTAAGAATTAGTTAAGGAAATGTTACATCCTTACCTCCCATGAATTTGCATCAAACATGTATTAATAATCAGCTAAGGAAATGTTACATCCTTGCCTTTCACGAACTTACATAAAACATACACTAAGAATCGGCTAAGGGAATTTACATCCTTACTTCCTGCGAACTTACATAAAACATGCATTGAGAATCGACTAAGAGAATATTACATCCTTACCTCTCGCGATCTTGAGCTTTGTAAGGTTACTCTATCCAAGGGAATGTCTCTTTCTTGCCATCTATGACCTTGAGCTTTGTAAGCTCGCTTTGCATATATGAGGGCACTTCATTTGTAGTTCTTATTCACATCTATAAGGCTTAACTTGTTTCTTGTCGACCTTTTGAGTAATAACAACAATGAACGATGTTATGATTATTTTGACACTTGGCTTGCAGAATGATGATTCAGTATTTGGTTGTGCCGACTTTGTGTTTCTTAACACCCTTTTGTATACTACTTAGAGTGATTATTTCATGTTCCCATGTGCTTTCTGCATGTTGGGCAATTATTCACTTATCTTTGTTGAAATAACGTTTTGCATGTGTCATGACCCTCTTCCTGTGACTTACCTTACTACTAACAGTTGGGCTGTGAGTCAACATCCATATCCACATCTCATCCATTTATAATTTGAATTCATTTAATGGAATATAAATTGTTCTTATATAAATATATATATATATATATATATATAAATATATATGCGGAAGCGTTTACATCAGTTTCTATTATATACATCCCTTTCGTAATACAAAAGATAGCTTTACTGTGCATTATTATACAAGACACAAAATTTTCTCATAATTAGTGTATACCTCTGTACTACTAGATGACTGAAGAAACACGATAGCAGGGGCAACTGTAATAAACTCACTACTGTGTAGTATCTGTAGAGGAGAAAAAAAAAGGGGTGAGCTAACACGCTCAGTAAGAAAAATATGAATGTAGGTAGATAACTAAACTATCTACATGCTCAAAATATAAATATCCATTTTCCTTATAAAAGATATGCATTCTTTTTTAAATAACTTCCATCAATGCGAAACCATTAATTCGCTAGATGGGTATATGCATATTCACACAGACTCACACAACATACTTTTCGAATTTCTTTGCATACAGCAAATCACTTAGTAAATCAATACACATGAGACATATTATGGGCTATCATATCACCTAGATCACACAGCTGGGGACATATGTCACCTTACACAGTAGTGACAATGTTATATCACACAGATAAAAGAAGGCTTATAGCGATAATCTGGATTCCAGGCAAGTATTGATCAGGTGTGATGGAATCCCATGCTTGGGGAGGCAGATCAACCATCCTTTCAGCTCACACAGAATCATTAAAATATTTACGACACATCGTACTCCGTGGTTAACGCTCACGATACAGCGTGCTCCCGTGGATCCTTATCACCTATTTTCACTGTCTCAAAATCATGTGCGAGCATGTCTGTGCACGTTCACTCAGCAATACATGACGGCTCTAGTACGGTTTTACTCATCACACAGATAAACCTCGTGCGAACAACTTAGTGTAAGATCACATACCAATACCTGAGGCTTCTAGCACGATTTTATTTATCACACAGTAAACATCATAAAACCTCATACGAGCAACTCAGTGTAGGATCACATAGCACTACTTGAGGCTTCTAGCACGGTAAGTCTAGAAAATTACATGTGAGCATAGTCGGAGTAAGATCACTTAGCAATACTCGGAGGCTCTAGCATGATTCCCAAAATCTAATGCGAGCTCTCAAGTGGATCACATAACTTCACTTAACTCTAGAACCATTTGTTTTTCTCAAAATCCTTTTAAGACGATGTGCCAGCAGGGCTGGTAAATCTACCGTTGCCACGCTGGTTCTAGCACAATTTCACACAAAAAGTCAATAGATGGCTCTATTCACAAAGTATGAGTGAGAGGGAAATCTCCCTTCAATCACTCGTTAAATGCTTTTCACTCAATAAAACATGCAGTTTTATGGTGATCGTTAAATCGGACACCAGTCTATTATTACTCTTTCTCAAAACACTTTTCACAAAGAATACACCAAAAGCATGCACATCAGGCACTTATGCTTTTTCAATCAATTACCGTATATCCACAAACTTAGTTTTCATACTGATATTTCGATATCTATCTACTTATAGATATTATCCATTCACATACAGGGATTTATCAAAATATGTCTAGCTATCTCTATAGTTTGCATAAATCCATTATCTCAAATCACGCACGAATCACTTTCCTTGATTTTCAATGCTCGTAATCCGGTCTAATTGGCTCCCTTTATATCTCTAGGAGCTGTAATTTTTCCAGATTTTCAAAGGAAACTTCATATTCATTTTGCATTTCATTCACATATTAAACTTAAAAATATCCAATTCTTATGATTCATTGTGTATACATTCTTGAAATCATAATGGATACATATAAATTTACGGGCCTTACATTCCTCCCCTCCTTCAAGAAATTTGGTCTTCCAAATTAGAACCAAGTCATTCCTCAAAAAGTGGGGGGTACTTTTCCCGTATCAAGTTCTCCAACTCCCAAGAGCCTCTTTTGAATTGTAGTGCTGCCAAAGAACCTTAATAAGGGGAATCGTCTTATTCTGTAACACCTTTTCCTTCCTATCCAATATCGAAATCGGTCTCTCTACATATGACAGATCATCCTTTAGCTCCAATTGTTCATATCGAATCACATGGGTCGGATCTGGATGGTACTAAGCTTCGATACGTGGAAGACGTTATGAATGCCTGCTAGCTCCGGTGACAATTCTAGCCTTTAGGCCTTATCTCCCACTCGCTCCAATACCTCAAATGGTCCGATATACCGTGGGCTCAATTTACCCTTCTTACCAAACCTCATAACCCCTTTCGAGGGAGAAACTCTCAAGAATACAGAGTCACCTACAGTGAACTCTAGTGGCCTCCGTCTCATGTTAGCATAACTCTTTTGCCTGCTCTGAGCTGTCCTTAATCTCTCACATATCAATTGAACAATTCAGAGGCTTGCTGTACTAAGTCGGGAGTAAAAATCTTCCTTTCATCCACTTCTTCCCAACCAACAGGGGAACGACACCTTCTACCATACAATGCCTCATATGGTGCCATCCTGATACTCGAGTGATAACTGTTGTTGTAAGCAAATTCGACTAATGTTAGGTGATCATCCCAGGAGTCATTAAAATCCATAACACTTGCTCTCAGTATATCCTCTAATGTCTGGATGGTTCTCTTTGACTGACCATAGGTCTGAGGATGGAAAACGGTACTGAAACTCAATTGTGTTCCCATAGCTTCCTGGAAGTGTTCCCAAAAATGGAAAGTGAAGTGGGAATCCCTATCCGATACGATGCTCACTGGAACACCATGTCGCCTCACTATCTCCCGTATGTACAACTCTACCAATGTACTCAGAGTATCTGTGGATTTCATTGCCAAAAAGTGGGTGGATTTCGTCAATCTGTCTACCACTACCCAGATAGCATCATGGTTCCTTCTAGTCCTGGGTAATCCCATGATGAAATCCATGGTGACATGTTCTCATTTTCAAGTCGGTACTGGTAGAGGCTGCAACAACCCTGTAGGTTTTTGGTGCTCTACTTTCACCTGCTGACATACAAGACACTTCGTCACAAATTCTGCGATTTTCTTTTTCATCCCTGACCACCAATACACTCTCCGGAGATTCTGATACATCTTGTTACACCCCTGATGCAATGTATATCTCGATGAAAGAGCTTCTGTTAAAATCAATCTCTTTAGTTTTGGGTCATCGGGAACGCAAATCCTGCCTCTAAACCTCAGTAGGCCATCATCACTCACTCAGAAATCGATCACATCACCCCTATGAATCTGACTTGCACGATCATCACACAACGGATCGATATGCTGAGCCTGTCATATCCAGTCAATCAAATCTGGTTCCACTGGCAGGCTAGCTATCACACAATCACTGTCGACATCAAGAGGGTTTATATCCAAACTGAGCTGAGCAAACTGCTCGAGCAACTCATGTTCCCTGACCATCATGTACGATACCACTCTAAGGCTCTTTATGCTCAATGCATCAGTCACAACGTTAGCCTTTCCTGAATGGTACAATATCTTGCAATCATAATCTTTCAGAAGCTCTATCCATCGTCTCTGCCTCATATTCAACTCTTTCTGTGAAAACAGATATCTGAGGCTCTTATGATCTGTAAACACCTGAAATTTCTCACTATATAAGTAGTGGCGTCATATTTTCAATGCGAATACCACGACTGCTAACTCTAAATCATGGGTCGGGTAGTTCCTCTCATGGTCCTTAAGCTGTCTGGATCTATAGGCTACTACCTTCCCTTCCTACATCAACACAACTCAGTGTTTGTCCCGAGGCATCTGTATACACTGAGTAACCTCCTGAGCTGATGGGTCTGGTGAGAATCGGTGTGGTGGTCAGTCTATGTTTCAATTCATGGAAACTCTTTTCACATTTTTCATCCCACTCAAATGCCATGCTCTTTCGAGTGAGATGTCTCAACGGAGCAGCCAGCTTAGAGAATCCCTCGACAAATCGTAGGTAATATCCTGCTAAACCCATAAAACTACGGATCTCTGTAATCATCTTGGGTCTATCCCACTGTACCGCAACCTCTATCTTAGACGGATCCACTGATACATCGTCTCTCGAGACTACGTGACCCAAAAATGATATCTTACTTAGTTAGAAATCACACTTATTGAGTTTAGCATACAACTCCTGATCTCGGAGGGTTTTTAACACTATTTTCAAGTGCTGCTCATGTTCTTCCCTAGACTTCGAGTACACAAATATGTCATCTATAAAGACAATCACGAATCTGTCCAGGTATGGCTTAAACACATCATTCATTAAAGCCATAAACGCCGCAGGAGCATTCGTCAACCCAAATGGCATAGCCAGAAACTCATAATGGCCATAACGGGTCCGAAACGCTGTCTTGGGCATATCTCCACTCCGAATCCTCAACTGATGATACCAAGACCTCAGATCAATCTTTGAAAAGATTTGTGCTCCCTACAACTGATCCAATAGATCATCAATCCGTGGAAGGGGGTATTTATTCTTTATGGTGTTCAACAACCGATAGTCTATGCACAGTTGGAGACTCTCATCTTTCTTCTTCATAAATAGCACCGGTGCTCCCAATGGTAACACACTCAGTCTGATGAACCCCTTATCCAATAACTCTTGCAACTTTTTATTTTGCTCCTTCAACTCCTTTAGAGCCATTCTATACAGTGGTTTGGATATTGGTTCAGTACCGGGCACCAAATCAATACAGAACTCGATTTCTCTGTCTGGTGGTAACCCCGGTAATTCATCCGAAAAGACATCAAGGAATTCTCTAACCACTGGGATGTTAGCTAAATCCGGGTACACCTTATCTAAGTCAACAACATATGCGATAAAACCTTCAACATTTATCATTACATTTGTTAGTAACATCTTCCATTCTTGGAAAATAATTTACTATTTCTTTCATTACTTCTCAAATCTTACAACATACTTTTCAGGGGCGAAAAACATTACTGTCTTAGCATAACAATCTAAAACAGCATGGTTTACAGCCAACCAATCCATTCCTAATATTACATCAAAATCCTTCATGTTTAAAAGGTTGATATTGACCGACATATCTTTTTCCCCTGCTTTCAATTTACAACCATTACATACATATTCAGTCATCACATTATCTCTTACTGGAGTGTTTAGAAGCAACACCCTACCTAAAGGTACAGGTTTAACATGCTCAAACAATTTACATGCAAATGTATGCGATATGAATGATTGTGTGGCATCGGGATCAATTAATGCTAATGCTTCAAATTCAAAGACTAGGATGGTACCTTTAATCACCTTCGTAGAAGCTTCTGCAGATGCCTGGTCTAATGTAAACACTCACCCTCGAATAATAGCTTGCTTCCCTTTTTCCTCAGCTGTGGCATTCATCTTAGGAGTAGATATGTCAATTGTAGCCTTCTTTGGCTCTTTGCCATTCTGTGGGGCTGTCTCAACCAACTCCATGCATTCACGAGCTATGCCCTGGCTTACCACATCTATAACATGCTCTCGACAACAGATGGCATGGCCTATTCCCATGATATCTACCATACATTCTGCACTGTTCGGTGGTAGGTTGGGGTCCGCCAATAACTCTGCCCCTCAAAGCTGGAGGTAAAGATGGATACACTTGAGGCTTCATAGGCCTCTCTCGTACCTCATCAATCTTTGGCCATTTACCAAATAACCTTTGACCCTTTCTTAACCCTCTGTCATCAACCGACCTATTTCAATCTTTATCTCTGCCTTTACCACTTCTGCTAATCTCTGAGGCATGTAATTCATAATCTTGTTCACATAGCTGAGCTCTGCATACTGCCTCGTCATAAGTGGCAATGTCCAGTGGGGCTAATCGAGCTCTGATCGAAGATCTCAACCCCTCTATAAATTTCTGAACCTTTCTGTCCTTAAGGCTCATCGTAATTCTGTCATATCTGCCTAAGGATGTAAATCCACATTCATACTCATCAACGGACTGTGTTCCTTGAGTCAATGTCATAAATTCCATCTACATCTTCCTCTGAGCAGTGGCTGGAATGTACTATCTCCTAAATGCATCCAGAAATATATCCCAAGTCACAATTGGGTGTCGTGCACTCAAAATCAGTTGTGTGGCCATCCACCAATGCTCGACTTCACCCTCTAATACAAAAGCTACAAAGGTGACCTTCTCTGTGGCAGAGCAATGGAAAAATCGATAAAGTTTCTCCATACTACGAATCCAATGCTCCGCTAACACTGGGTTCTTCACCCCACTAAATGAAGGCGATCCAAACTTTCGAAACTCTCTCAATCTACCCAAATCACAATCATAAACTCCTTCACCACCAACTTATTGTAGAGCTGTAGGATCCTGAACTGGTGGGGGAATATCCTAAACTGGGGGAGGTGTAAGAATCTTTGCCTCTGCAACTCGAGGTCTCGGTACAGGCTGTGCAGGCTCATCTCTCTCAAGTACAGCAGCCTGACCAGCAGGGTTCTCCTGTCTAGCCTCAAATCTGGCCATTGCTTGTGTAAACATCTCAATAACAGTGTCTACACTGCACTGTAGTTGCACTATACGTTCCTCAACGGCATCACTAATATTAAGTGGATCTCTACTAGAACTAGACCCACTGCGTCTCTCAGGCTCATCTCTACTCCCTTGAGAGCGTGAACTCTCTCCTCTACGAGTACGTCATCTATCTGACTTTATGTATACTCAATAACAAATGTCTCAGTCACAATTCTAGCTTGGTATACACAATTGTATCCTACTAATTTATAGTACTTTAGGAATGTATAATTTCCTCACCATGGATACTGACTCACATCAGACCAACTCTGCTTTGATACCAATCTCGGTCACGACCCTCTTCCTGTGACTTACCTTACTACTAACAGTTGGGTTGTGAGTCAATATCCATATCTATATCCCATCCATTTATAATTTGAATTCATTTAATGGAATATAAACTGTTCTTATATATATATATATATATATTTAGAAGCGTTTACATCAGTTTCTATTATATACATCCCTTTCGTAATACAAAAGATAGATTTACTGTGCACTATTATACAAGATACAAAATTTTCTCATAATTAGTGTATACCTCTGTACTGTTGGATGACTGAAGAAACACGATAGCAGGGGTAACTACAGTAAACTCACTACTACGTAGAATCTGTAGAGGAGGAAAAAAAAGGGGTGAACTAATACGCACAGTAAGAAAAATATGAAAGCAGGTAGATAACTACACTATCTACATGCTCAAAATATATATATTCATTTTCCTTATAAAACATATGTATTCTTTTTTAAATAACTTCCATCGATACGAAACCATTAATTCGCTAGATGGATATATGCATATTCACACAGACTCACACAACATACTTTTCGAATTTCTTTGCATACAACAAATCACTTAGTAAATCAATACACATGAGGCATAGTATGAGCTATCATATCACCCAGATCACACAGCTGGGGACATATGTCACCTCACACAGTAGTGACAATGTCATATCACACAGATAAAAGAATGACTTATGGCCATAGTCTGGATTCCATGCAAGCACTGATCAAGTGTGCAGGAATCCCATGCTTGGGGAGGCGGATTAACCATCCCTTAAACTCACATAGAATCACTAAGATAGTCACGACACATCGTACTCCGTGGCTAACGCTCACGGTATAGCGTGCTCCTATGGATCCTTATCACCCATTTCCATTGTCTCAAAATCACGTGTGAGCATGTCTGTGCACGATCACTCAGCAATATACGACGGCTCCAGCATGGTTTTACTCATCACACAAATAAACCTCGTGTGAGCAACTCAATGTAAGATCACATAGCAATACCTAAGGCTTCTATCACAGTTTTACTTATCACATAGCAAACATCATAAAACCTCGTGCGAGTAACTCAGCGTAGGATCACATAGCACTACTTGAGGTTTCTAGCACAGTAAGTCTAGAAAATTACATGCGAGCATAGTCGGAGTAAGATCACTTAACAATACTTAGAGGTTTTAGTATGATTCCCAAAATCTAGTGTGAGCTCTCGAGTGGATCACACAGCTTCGCTCAGCTCTATCACCGTTTATTTTTCTCAAAATCCTTTTAAAACGATGTGTGAGCACGGCTGGTAAATCTACTGTTGTCACGCTGACTCTAGCACAATTTCACATAGAAAATCAATAGATGGCTCTATTCACAAAGTATGAGTATGAGGAAAATCTCCCTTCAATCACTCGTTAAATGCTTTTCACTCAAAAAAGCATACAGTTTTATGGTAGTCGTTAAATCAGAAGCCAGTCTATTATTACTCTTTCTCAAAACACTTTTCACAAGGAATACACCAAAAGCATGCACATCAGGCACTTATGCTTTTTTAATCAATTACCGTATATCCACAAACTTAGTTTTCATACTGATATTTCGATATCTATCTACTTATAGATATTATCCATTCACATACAGGGATTTATCAAAATACGTCTAGCTATCTCTATAGCTTGCATAAATCCCTTACCTCGAATCACGCTCGAATCACTTTCCTTGATTTCCAACGCTTATGATCCAGTCTAATTGGCTCCCCTTATATCTCCAAGAGCTGTAATTTTCCTAGATTTTTAATGGAAACTTCATATTCATTTACTTCAACGCTCATTTTGCATTTCATTCACACATTGAACTTAAAAATATCCAATTCTTATGATTAATTGATTACAAAACTTGTGTATACATTATTGGAATCATAATGGATACATATAAATTTACAGGCCTTACAGCATGCGCATGCTCTTTGTTTCTTTTGTTGAGATTTTTTATTGTATGCTTATGCATTCTCTTGTCCCTTACGACATGAACATTTAGCATTCTTTAGCACATCCTTCTAGTAGAGTCCTTTGTTGAGTTCTTTCTTATTTGAAATGTATTCTATAAGTGAGCCTGGATAAATCTTTTTCACATTTAAGCATTTCGCTTCTCTATGTGCGATGATGCGCGTAAATTCTTGTATTTGGCTAATTCTACTATTTTTGGCATGTTTTTTCGCACCTTCTTTGGTGAGGCTCATAGGTGCATAGTCGTGCACTTGGCTTGTTTTTGCTTGACAACACTCAGTGTCTTATCTTCAGCTCATACATTTTCTTTCTTTATTCGTGTCAAAGTGCGTGCATGCGTGTCTTTTGCTTGATGGTATTACACCTGACTTGTTGTTAGATACCAAGTTTTGGTAGGATTATTGATGCATGTTCGTTCATGTTTCTCATATTTGCTTAATTGACAATATCATTTTAGCTTGTCGATGAAGTGGGGCATTTTAGCATTTTAACTTGTTGGCTTCTTCTTCTTTTTATGACTCTTTGTCAGATGCCAAATGCTCAAGCTTGAAAGTTTTATCTTTAGGTGGGAGTCCTTTAGTCGTCTTTTGCATAATATAGCCATGTTTTATCTTATGCCCCATGTCGCATGCTATACATTTATTTAAGGGAATTGGCAAAATGATTTAGCTATATTTGATGAACGCAACCGTTTTTGTTGCTTGTCGATATTGTGGCCATGGATTTGGATGAGAATATCTCTTAAGTTGAAGTCTTGTTTCACACTAGGGATAGTGCTTTACTCTTAAAATTCCTTGGTATTATGACATCCAACACTTAGAAATTTCCAACTCTAGCTTTTGAGCAATACACGACCTCATATAGGCAGAACCCTTAGTTGTGATGGTTTCTATCACATAGAAACCTTTGCAAGGATGTTGTGTAAAACCTATAAATTTTCTACTTAACCTTTTAAGCCTTTCACTACCTCGAAGGAACAAAAAATTTTCCTCAGACAACGTCCTACACTTAGAGATTTTTGCTTGTGGGTCATCCAACACTCAGAATCTTCCTGCCCTATACTTTATGCTTTATGCAATGTACGACCTCTTATGAACAAAGCTCTTTGTTGAGATAGCGTCTGGCAGTTAGAATTTTTGTCTAAGGCATCTTCTAACATATATAAGTTATTTGCTCCATGTTTTTAGCAATGTGCGACCCCTTACGGCCAAAGCCCTCTGTTGCAATGGTGTCTGACACGTAAAATTTTTTGCTAAGGCATCTTCCTTCAGCGTACAACACTTGAAGAGTTTTGTTTGTGGGTCATCTAACATTTAGAATCTTCTTGCTCTATGCTTTATGCAAAGCACGACCTCCTATGGACAAAGCTCTTTGTTGAGATGGCGTCCGATAGTTAGAATTTCTGGCTAAGGGTTAGTTTGGGTGGGCGATGACATTAGCTCTGGTGAGATTGAAAATGATAAAAAGACTATTAAAGATATATATATATATATATATATATATATATATATAATAATAAAAAGAATTTAAAAATAGGGGCATCAATGTAATTTGTCTATGTAAGACTTTTGTCTTATATGGCCAAAAGCCACAACACCGAGGGTGTAGTGGCTTCCAAACTAGGCTTAAGGCATCTTCCAACACGTACAAATTTTATGCTCCATGTTTATAGCAATGTGCGGCCTCTTACGGACAAAGCCCTCTATTGAAATGGCATTTGACACTTAGAATTTTTTCCTAAGGCTTATTCCCTATAAGGAACACAAATTCTGTACTGATAAAGTTTTCTTACGTCTTTAGAATAGTGTAAATTCACTAAAATGTCTTTTATGTCTATTTTGCTGTAAATAGGGTTGCTTGCGTCAGAAGAAGCTTGTAGACCCCACATGGCGCGTTCCTGTATAGACATATTTAAGTCATCAATAAACGATGATATTTTACTTTAGGTAATTTCCTAAACCCTTAAATTTCAAATTTCTCGATAAATGTGCAACAACCGCTAAAATGACGATTTTGTCCATAGGTCGAATTTTCAGCTCCGATTAAATGGACACTGAGAAATGATATAGGGGTATGAAATGAGTTCTGTCAAGGCCTTAATTCATTATGTTAGACCTTTTACCAAGATGTCAGATGAAATTACAAAAAATGACCAAAATAGGTGAAACTAGATAAAATTCATCCGAAAATGTACAAGTAACAGTTTCTTTTGACCGATTTCACGTACAATATATTAAATGCATGTAGTATATATGCATATGGTGGAAAATTTCATGAGAACTACAACTGCACCAATTGGATTAAAGTTTAGTGAAAATTAATGTTAAATTAGATATATATCTTATAAAATTGGATTAAAGTTTAGTGAAAATTAATGTTAAATTAGATATATATCTTATAAGCTTTGGAATTGAAATATAAATATAAAGAAATGAGACATTAAAATGTAATTTTCTTAAGGTTCTAGAAGTGCTAGTTAGCTACATCATTAAGTTGGCCAAAAACAACCAAAAAATCATAGAAAATAGAAAAACAAAGAGAAAACACCATCTTCATTTTCACCAAGCTTTGCCATCACTTATAGCTCCCTTTCTAGCAATTTTTTACTTCAACTTCCTTCTACAAAGTTGTTCCTCATCACTTCCTCTACCACATAGTTGAATTTGGTAAGTAGAAACCAATTGGTTTGTGAGATCTAATCTCACATGTTAATTTTCTTCCATTTTTGGTTAACACTAAATTCGTGGAATTATTTTTTTTTTCTTTTTCCAAGCTTGTAGTATGATTACAAGGGATTAATGAGGAGTGTTTGTGTGTTGTTAGATTGAAGCAAAACCATCTTCAAGAGTAGCTTAAAGGTTCGGCCACTTTGGGATTTATTAGCTAAGGTATTCTTCAAGGCTTGATTTCATTGTGTTAGTTCATGTAATGTGTAAACATGTTATGTGACTCAAATTTAAGAAATGAATGGTGTATGATGGTGTTGTAGTTTAAGACCCTAGGTTTATAATGTTAAAAAGTGAATTTCCTCTAGAATTCTATAGGGAAAAGTTGATAGGAAATGAAATCCATGTAAATGAACATGAAAGGAATGAAAATTGTGGCTTGAAAATGATTCTGGAGCTATTATAGAATTTTTTTCCAAGGCAGGGGTATTTTTGGTAAGTTTACCCTCGTCGTGTAATTTTATACTTAATCAAATAGTAAGCATGTATATAAGGGATATGTGCTATTAGAATAACTGGATAATGTGAAGTGATGACTTTTATCACTATGTAACCTTAAGTGGCATGAGTTAAATCAAATGAAATGGTCTTCTTAGTTAAATAGAATGTTCCAAAATGTATAATATTGTAGGTTGTGAGGTGAAGTGCGTTGTGGAGTGAACATTTAAGCATTATCAAAAGCTAAACCTTGGAGAAGCTTTTGGTAAGTTCAATTGTCCAAGTGCGGGTTAATCTCGTACAAATCAATTGGTAATTTCATACTAAAGGTTTAAACATTGTACTTATCTATGTTTATGGACCTAAACTTCGTTTTATGTTGAAATATAGACTATACACTATTGTATAATATATTGAATCTTGTCATGATTTTGTATTGAGCTATTACGTACTATTAATAAGAGGCTTTAAAACTACATCAGACATTATTTTCTACATTTATAGTCTTATCAATCTCTTATGGGAAATCGTTGGTGTTTATCAAAGCATAAAGCTTATTTGCTCATGTATATTGATTTCTAAGTGAAATGAATTGTATATCCATATTGATTTTATCGAGTCTTGAAAAGAATTGAGTTAACTATTGCATGGGTTTATTGTTTATTGTCCTTGATAAAGTACATGGATTGTGAGATCCGCAATTTTTGTATGATATTCCTTATTATTTCCATATTGTATGACATTATTATATGTTAATGGATTCATAAGATGGTTGATTCGGATTTGATAAATGTGGATGAAACGAAATATCGTATGTAAAATCGAATAAGGATAAATCGGGAAAACAAGGAAGCAACAAGTTCGTTTAAGGAATTTAATTGAGTTGACTGAAAATAAGGAATTGAAAATAGGGAAAAGATTGTGGATTTATGAAAGAAAGTCGGTTCAATTTGGTCCCGAACATGTGCAAGGGTAAAATGGTCAAAAGACCAAAAATTCGGTATAAATTCGACAAGTAATTTTCAGTAAAATATGAAATTTATGAAATCTGGATCAATTCCAAGGAAAATATTTAAATTCGAGTCCGATTGATCTAGATATTAATTTATGAGAATTAATCGAAATTAATTCGAAATTAATCGAGATTTTTAATTCGAAAAATTATCCCGAAAACAATCAAAAAATATACCGAAAAGACGAAAATAGACTGATAAATTCATTTATTGATTAAATGAATTAAATAATAATTTTAAAGATATTTTTAGGGATATTTTGATTATTTTAATATATTTTAATGTATTAAAATAATAATAAATAAATAAATAAATAAATAAATAAATAAAAGGGAAGAAAGTGTACCCGAAGACGACTAAAAATTTGGGTAAGTGACCGAGAGTCGGGATTGACCTGCGGATAAATCCCGAGAATTCAATTTAATATTATTTTATTGAAAAATGACCCAAATTTATATAATTATGCAGTGTTACTACAGAGCCCAAACGAGAGCCGATTTGGCTTCGATTTTCATACCCCACACCATATTGGGTAAGTACATTTTAATTACGATAATATGAGTCCTTAAATGTAGAGTTAAGATTATTTTACGGAATTTACGGATTAATTCTGCATAAAAGGAATTTTATTCGAAATTTCAAAGTAATTATCGTAAATAGTATCTGGGCTATCCAATGAGTTTGGAACGGAGCCCGATGATTATTGATAAACCAAATGAGCCCAGTAAACCCGAAGAAGGGATTTAAAAGTGGAAACATGCTGAAAAAAGGGTCGAGGCCCATTAAAGTGCAATCAGGCCCAATAGAGTAAAACGAGCCCAAAGCTTTAGATTCGATCAGTAAGAGTGAAATACTGATCAATATATTTGAACTGAACCCATATGTGGTTATATGCAGCTCCATAGACGAGCAAATTGGACTGAGAGACCTGGTACAGTCGAGTCAGGATAAGCTCGCGCGTGATTCCAAGTAGGGGAATTTTATGAGCACTTAGAGGTATCTGTACGTAGTTTCGAGGGGATTTACATTACGTTAAATTCATTAGGCTACCCGAAAACAGAATAATAATTTTTACGAAAAAATATGGAAATAGTGACAAATGACTATTTTGCCCCCAGTTAGGAAAATTTCAAAAAGGGTAGAAAGGCTATGAAATTGCATGAAATTCATGATTTTAATGTTTTAATGATGATATTGCTTTAATTCAAGCAATTTATGGATAGGTTGGCTATTATTTTCATATTTTAAGTGAAAAGGCACAAGTTAGGTGCCAATTGATATTTATTTAACATGTTTTGATAAAATTGAGCCACCTATCAGTGTTATATGAGTTGTAATCGTACTTGAGCACTGCTTGCACTGGATTTTATATTTTAACTCATACACAGAGTGCTGGAGCCTTGCTCGCACTATTTTACAGATTTATTTCATATGACTACCGTACTGGAGTTTTTCTCGTATGAGGTTTTTCATTGAGTTTTAATACCTATCCGTACTGGAGCAATGCTTATACGTAGATTTGAATTAAATTTATAATCAGTTTAAGTCGTACTGGAGCGCTGCTCGTACGCAGATTTTATTGATTTCTATGAAACCGTTCTAGAGCTTCGCTCGCACGAGATTTTCAGATGCATATAACCGTCTTGGAGCCTCCTGTTGACTGTGTGTCACAGTGAGATGATATGCTCACACGTGTATACTGAGACATACTTGACATGGGTGGATAAAACCTATTACAGGCACCCCTGATTGAGCTTGGGTTCACGGAGTACATTGTACCGTGTATGTCACGCGGAGTACGATGTACCGTGGAGATTATTGGAGTGGAGTGGCATTAGCCACGAGACAGTAAGTCTTAGCCTCGCAATCCTGATATTATGCTGTTCTGGCGGGTAGGACCGACCCACCTCCCGTTGCAGGTGTGACACCCCGCACACTAGGATCTGTGTGCCAGGGATCACGAGGTTATGGCCATAGTCCTGGATATTATCGATATAGTCGCTTACATGTCTCACATGATATAACTTTTGATCTTGATAGACCTGGGTAGACCCGAGGGAGGGGTCAGGCCCCAATTTTCTTATGATTTCAATTGAGTTTTGATTGTTCCCATAGAGGGATTTTATGAAACTTTCATGACTTGTAACCCTATGAGAAGGGTGATTTTATAACGAATATTTTAAGATAAATTATTTTATTGAAAGGGATTTAATTTCCTTGAGTGTATCATATTTAACCCAGATGGGGTGTTTTAAAACAGGTTGCTACATTTGAACATGAGAGGTTTTCACATGAGAATTATTCCATGTTTTAATATGCCGATTTCCTGTTTTAGAACAGATGATATTATATATATGGCATATCATTGTTTTTATCTCATGCTCACATATATATCCTGATTTCTTATCAGTATGTAGATAGTATAGCTATCTACCCGTTTGTATTATTGCCTTACTGAGCATGTGGAGCTCACCCTTTCATTTTCCACCCACTTTCAGTGTTTCCACCATAGAGATAATGGGTGTAGAGATTAGACGACATAGCTAATTATCTATGATTCCCATCGACTGTCAGGTATACACCACGTACAAAATTTTGTATTAGTATGCTTACAGCACAGTATTGTATATGAAGTAATATTTGGGGATGTAAATATACAATCATGTGATTTATAAAACATCCCGACCACTCTATTATATGATAAATGATATCAGTATGTATGTTTACATGTGATATTTCTTAATGGTTTGAATGGTATATCGATATTGATTCACAGCCCGACCTGTTCAGAGAGATTTGTCACGAGAAGGTAAGAAGGATTTTCAAAAGTGAAACATTTGTACTGATTTTGGTAGTAATGGGTCGTGATAACAGCATTGAGTTCTTACTCTTGCATGGGAAAATTGGCTTTTTCAACATAGACGTGACAAGTTTCGGTTCTAGTTGATCATTAGGATTAGAGAGATCGTGTCTATGGCCAGAGATGACAGCCTAGTTTTCGGGGTAGAATTGACTCACTGATAGCTACAGTGGGGAAGTCTTTATTACAACATTGTTTGAGCTTATATTAATATGATTGATCGTAAAACCTTAAATTTTTGCTGTACAAGCCTATACCTATATTGAATGAGTTGATTAGTTAATGAAAGAATATTATGGATTGCTAGACATAATTGTAAAAGTTATGGATGCCTTGTGAATAAATACCTTATGATGATTGTGGATTAAGATGGTTTATGGTTATTTAACTTTATATGTGTTTGTGGTTTTAAGTATAAGTTATGGATTTGGATGTTATGAGATGTGTGAATATGTCATTAATTATTTAAATGTGTTTATGGATGTATTAAGAATTGATATTGAGTTATCGGATGATTTGTATGAGTTTAAGAGTTTAAAGTTTGGTGTTTTGTGGTTAGAACATCAAAATAATGAAGTTCCAGCTGAAAGGATTAGTCCCCTACTCTAGAAGGATTAATCCCTAGTTTACAGAAGCTAAAATTCTACAGTAAAGAAGCAAAGGATCGTTCCTCTATGCCTAAAAGATCGATCTCCTCGCAAACAGAATGTAAACATGAATAGTAAGGGAACAAGCGGCCGATCCCCTCATTAAAGGGATCGATCCCCTCAACCCAAAACGTGTGTTTAGGGCATTTTTAAGGGAGAGGATTAATCCCCTCCAAAAAGGGATCGATCCCCTAGTGTTTTAAAGCCTTAAAAGTGGGTTTTAAAACACAAGAAAGTTTGGAAAAAATAAAAGGAACTCAAGATAACAAAAAGTAAAAGAGAAAAGGGAAAATAAAAGAGAAAAGAGAGGGAAAAAGGAAAAGGAAAGTTAGGGGAACTTTACCCATTCCTATTACCAGCCTCCATTACTCTAAAAACACAAATCTTAGAATGAGATTAAAGTGAGAAAAAGAGAAAATGAAGAGGAAAAGAGGTTTTTGGTTCCAAAAAGAGGAAAACAAAGGTAAAAGGCTTTTTCTTTTGGATTTTGATTAGTGGGCATGTTTATTTATGGTTATTAAATGCTAATTGAATGAGTATTTATGGTTTGAAGGATTGATTATTGGTTGGAGCTTAAATATGCCAAATTTAGGGTTTTCTCTCTCTGCAATTAGACAAGATAAGGATTTTCAAAAATTTTAAGATAATTATATGTTGATATTGGTATTCTGATGTATTGATTGGCTAAATTTGAATTGTTGAAATAAAATCGTGGAATGATGATTTAGGGTTAGGGCATTAGATGACTTTAAGGTTATGAAAATGAGGAGTATGTACTGGTGTTGATTTATTAATGAATATTATGGTATTAAATTAGTAAAAGGAAAATAATTTAAGCATTAAGATATGCCTTGGGTCCTTATAATCAATTTAAAGTTAAAGGTTAAGTGATTAATGGATATAGAGTGCTCTTGAGAACTTGAAAGATTTATGGGAATTGATTAATGTAGCAATTGTTTGAATGGTTTTGAAGTCTAAGTTGGTAAGCTTGATAATAATTATCCTTGGCTATGATGGTATTGAAATTAAGGTGTTAAAAGAAGTGACGATGGCTTAAGTATTATATATGCATTGCCTAGCATAGCTTGGTTACAAAGGTTTGTGGACGCCACATCATTATTGAGGTAAGGGATTACACGTAGGAGACATGGGTATCTCGACCTAACCATACTCATGGTTCGGTCAAATATATTTTGATATAAATATGCATATTACCATAACTGAACTCAAGTAATGTATTGATTGAATATTATTGAGGCAACCCCTAATTTTATGAAATTGCATTGGTTTGTAAAATTGTTTAAAAAACCTATTGTAGGGCTTTTAAATAAATGGTTTTCTTAAATGTTCCCTTAAACATAAATTGTCTTCATTTTATAAAATCCTATCTATGAAATGTTTTATGATGTTTTACAATGAAAAAAGCTTTACTTGATTTGATTTAAATAAAATCTAGTTGTCTTCATTAGAGGTTGTCCAACTGTTTGCTTTGAAACCATGATTACATGCGGTATGCATTCCCTTATTGTATGTACGATTGTTGTAATTATTGACTTTGATTTTGAATTGAAAATCATGGATTTTATTATATGTTATTGAAGTTTTGAACTGTTTAAGAGACTTTAGGCCCCCGGTATATTTTTTTCCCCCATATTTATGTTGATTGCATTGTATTGTATTGTTGGCTATTTGACTTGCGCATGTCTGCAGCTTCTCAGTACTTACCGATCCAATGAGATTGAGGACCTTTAACCATGGCCATAGGTTACATCCTCCCTTCTTGGGATTTTCTTCGTGGAACAATTGTGCCTCTTTGTAAGGGGATTGTGTTCCTTTGGGGAATGATTGTACTGTGCATGTTACTCTTGGAATGTTAACCTAGTATCTCAATTTCTATTGAAAATATTGTGTTTGATCATTTTACGAATTGAATTTGTTTGAAAGCATAAGCTTGCATTGCAAGAATCGATTTAAAAGTATGCTTTGGCATATATATATATATATATGTATATTAATCGAATGTTTTGATTTGAATTGCATTGTGTTAGATACCCCCTTCTCATGTAACCTTTACTAGGCTTTAGCTTACCCCCTCTTTCCTCCTTTATAGATTATCTTCGATAGACATTGAGAGTGTCCTTTTGAGCATGCTTGGAGAGTGTCTTCCCGCCACCTGCTTACCACTTTTTGAAAGGTATATACACAGATATATCTTTGGTTTGTATTCCAAATAATCAATGCACAATCAATATATAATTATTTTAGAGATGTAACGATAGCTTCTAGGTAACAAATAGGGTTGATAGGCTATATTAAATGCCGATTCTATCCTGATTATTAGGGTGTAATGTAACAATCAATTCATTCATGAATATACTCTTTTATTGTGATTAACGAATTATGTTAAATATTGATTTATTGGATGCATGATATGTTTATTTGGAGTTTGCATTGGATTCACATCACTCATGATTGAATTGGAGTAGGACTAAAGATATTTATTGTTCAAGTTGATTAAATAAGATCAACCACAATGATTGGATGCTACACTAATCATTGACAAACCTACGTAAGGAAAAGAAAACTTTAGTGTAAATTCTGTAAAATCGCATCGTTACAAAATTGGCATCAAAGCTCTATTTTTCTGGTACAAATCACTTAAAAGTTACATCTCAGTGTCTGAGCATGTCTAATTATAAACTGTGTTTAATCACTTTAAGTTACACTTATGTGAATGATTTTAATATAGGCTGAGCAAAGATAATGAGTGGAAGATAAGGAAGACCGAGGAGGCAAGCTCCGCAACCTTTACCTCCCCTTCCGTAACCTGATAGCCCCAACAAAAGATCTTTCGCCTCGAGTAGAGGTTTTAGTAGAGGTTCAACGACATGGCTGCAACCATGGTAGCTATGATCATGCAGTATCTAGGTGGCACCAATACCCCCACCTCCACTGAAGAAAACCATGATACGCCTCCTCCTCTTGCACCTTAACCTCTAATGCCACAACTACCAGTACCACAAGCTCACCCACCTCAAATGCAAG
Source organism: Firmiana major (assembly GCA_033439115.1). Taxonomy (NCBI): domain Eukaryota; kingdom Viridiplantae; phylum Streptophyta; class Magnoliopsida; order Malvales; family Malvaceae; genus Firmiana; species Firmiana major. Next base: position 64,402,717 of record CM065904.1, read on the forward strand.
CTCCTCACCTACGGACTACAGATGACGATGATAGGCACTTAAGTCGGGTGCTTCAGTTTCAAAAATTCAACCCTTCAGTATTCAAGGGGGTAAAGGGTCCAATAATGGTATAGAATTAGGTCGAAAGTAGGGAAGATTCTCAAGCACATGAAGAGCCCTTGTACTGAAAAGGTTGACTTGGCCATGTTCACTCTAAAAGGACAAGTATTGGTGGATGGCCATCGAGACAATTTTGAGGGCCCAACATTCAATCCTCACTTGGGGATATTTCTAGAAGCTTTTCGCCATCAGTCCATTCCCCATATAGCTCAAAACAAGTGAAGTTTTTGAGCCTGAATCAAGGGTAAATGTCGGTGGACAAGTATGAGTCCAAGTTCATCGCTTTGAGCCATTATGACCATGACACTTGCAAGAGTAAGGAAAAAAAGGTTAAAAGGTTTTTAGAGGGGTTGAAGTTGGCCATTAGGGCCAAAATAGCTCTATTTGGTATTGCTACCTTTGATAAGGCTATCTTAAGGGCCCAATTCGTGGAGTCAGACTATGAGCTCTATCAGGGTGATTATGGGGCCCTGAGTAAGGATAAAGGAAAGAGATCTGTAAATAGTAAACCTTCATAAAAGAAAGGTACTCAGGGTTTGAATAAAAGACAAAGAATCGAAGAGTCTCGATCGAGGGCTGCTAAACTTACGAGTGCCACCCCTACTTAGAGGGCTTAGACTATTTGTAAGAGTTGTTGCAAGAATCATGACTACAACCCTTATCATTTGGTTATAGGTACATGCTTTAACTATAGCTAGATAGGCCATTTGGTTCAAGGTTTTCATCAGTCGAAGCACACTCAAGCGCAAGCATCGATATCTGTAGCTCAGAGAATGGCCAGAGAAGGGTAAGAATCCTATGGCTCAGGTTCGTGTATTTGCATTGACAAGGAGTTAGCTGATGCCTCCTCTGACATAATTCAGGGAAAGATTTTTGTTAATGGTTTTGAAGCTTTAGTATTGTTTGATGTGGGTTCTACCCATTCTTTTGTGTTACCCATGTTTGCATTTAAACTGCATGTAGATCGTGTACCACTAGGCCACCTCTTGCACATAATTGTAAATTAAAGGTAGGAGATAGGGAATTAGTAGCAGATTTGATTGTTTTGTATACGTATTGGTACGATGTCATCTTAGGCATGGTTTGGCCGCTAATCATGTCAGCTTAGAATGCTACACTAAGATTGTAACTTTCGCCTTACCTGATGCACATGTTGTAAATTTTGGAAATTAAGAAATGAAAGTAAGTGTTTTATTTTGCATTAAAGTCTTATGAAAGGTATTGATGTGAAGGTTATTTAACTTTTGTGGAGGATACTAAGAAGTGATGTCTGAAACTTTAGGAGATTAAATAGTGATGGATTTCTCAGACATGTTTTAAAAAGAATTACTCTGGTTACCACCTGATAGGGAGCTAGAGTTCACTATTGATTTAGTGCTAGATGCTCAACCTATGCCCTAGCCTCTTAATCGAATGCTGTTGGTAGAATTAGAAGAGCTGAAGAAGCAAATATAAGACTTATTAGACAAAAGGTTTATACACCTGCTTATCTCATCTTGGGGTATTCCAGTCTTATTTGTAATGAAGAATGACGGTAGCTTGAGGTTATATACAAATTTCGGTTGTTGAATAGGGGCAACTATCAAGAATAAGAACCTTCTCTCTAATATTGATGATTTGTTTGATCAGCTGCGAGGTGCTACTATGCTTTCCAAGGTTGATCTAACATTGGGGTATCACCAGTTGAAGATTAAGAAAGAGGATATCCCTAAAACAACCTTTAACATGCAGTAGGCCACTTCGAGTTCCTGTGATGCCATTTCATCTGACTAATGTTCCAGCAGCATTCATGAACTTGATGAATGAAGTGTTCAAGCAGTACCTAGATCAGTTGTATCGTCTTCATTAATGAAATTTTGCTCTATTCCAAGTCCTGGGAAGAATATGAGCAACATTTGAGTTTAGTTTTATAAATGCTCCGAGACAAGCAACTGTATGCAAAGTTGGACAAGTGTGATTCTTTGTTGAAGCAAATTGCATTCTGAGGTCACGTATTATCTAAATACGGGGTGTCAGTGGATCCGTCTAAGGTTGAGGTAATTCTTTAGTAGGAATGATCGAGAAATGTGACTGAGATTCAGAGTTTCTTGGGACTTATCAAGTACTATAGACGCTTCGTCGAAGGATTCTTTAAGTTAACTGCACCTTTGACTAGGCTCACATGGAAGGATGTGAAGTTTGAATGGTTTGATAGTTATGAGTGCAACTTTCAAGAGCTTAAGTAGAGATTCAAGACAACACCAATCTTAGCTATTCCAAACGGATCAAGGGTTTCTCGATGTACAGTGATACTTCTTTATAGGGCCTTGGTTGCACGCTCATGCATCATGGCAAGGTAGTTGCCTATAGTTCTTACTAACTTAAGGACCATGAGAAGAACTATCCAACACATGACTTGGAACTAGCTGCAATGGTTTTTGCATTGAAGATTTGGAGGCATTATCTGTATGGTAAAAGGTTTTAGGTGTTCACTAATCACAAAAGCTTGAAGTATCTGTTCTCTCAGAGGGAAATGAATATAAGGCAAAGGAGATGGATGAAACTGCTAAGGGATTACGATTGTGAGATACTATACTACCTGGGTAAGGCTAATGTGGTAGCAAATGCGTCGAGTAGGAAGCATCTAGGTTAGTTTCTTACATGATGATCAGCAAGCAGGAATTGCTTGAGTAATTAGCAGGTCTGAGGTTGGATAAGACTTCTTCTGACATTGATTGTAAGATAGCTAGTTTGAGAATTGAGGCAATTTGATGAAACAAATTAGGCAAACTCAAAGGGAAGATCAATTTTGTGTAGAAGCAGAAGAAGAGATTTAACAAGGTCAAAGGTTAGATTTTGAGATTAATAGTGATGGACTTTTGAGGTTCCATAGCTGAATTTGTGTACCAATTGATGAGTCCTTGAAGAAGTTGATTTTAGATGAAGCGTATACCTCTAGGTGCACTCTGCACCTAATGAGCAACAAGATGTATCATAACCTAAGCAAAGTGTATGAAGGGGATGGTATAAAGCGGAATATAGCAGAATTCCTAGCTAAGTGTCTCGTGTGTCAGCAGATTTAGCTTGAGCATCAGAAACCATCAAGATTACTTAAGCTTCTACCTATATCGACATGGGAATGAGAGGACATTGTTATGGACTTTATTACAGGTTTGCCAAGAACCCAAAAGAACCATGATGCTATATACTTCATTGTTGACAGATTGACTAAGCATGTTTTCTAGCCATTAAGGTTATGAACATTCTCAATGCTCTAGCTGATTTGCATGTCAGGGAGTTTGTAAGGCTACAAGAAACTCTGGTGAGCATCACTTTTGAGAGAGACTCTAAGTTCATTTCTCACCTTTGGGAACGATTTCAGGAAGTCATGAGGTCTCAGCTGAACTTCAGTATAGCCTTCCATCCTGAAACTGATGGTCAAATAAAGAGGACCATTTAGACTCTAAAGGACATGTTACGAGCTTATGTTATGGATTTTAGGGCTTTTGGGATTATCACCAACCATTAGCCAAAGTTACATACAACAATAGCTACCATCGACATTGAAATGGCTCCATGTGAAGTTTTGTATGGAAGGAGATGCAAGTCTCCTATAAGTTGAGAAAGGGTTGGTGATAGGAAGATGTTTACTCCTAAGATAGTTGAGTAGGCTTCTGAGAAGGTTCAACTTATTTATGAGAGACTTAAGGTAGCTTAGAGCCGACAAAAAAGCTACGCTAACACAAGAAGATGGGATTTAAAGTTCATAGTGAGCGATGCAGTTTTCTTGAAGGTTTCACCATCCAAGTGAATTATGAGATTTGGGAAGAAAGAGAAGTTAAGTCGTCAATTCATCAGGCTATTTGAGATTTTGGATCAAGTGAGATTTGTGGCCTATCGATTAGAACTACTACCACAGTTATTGGGAGTTCACAACACCTTCTATATATCCATGCTTCGAAAGTACCACTTGGATCCCTCCCACATGAGGATGTAAGAGTCAATAGAGATCAGGGAAGATCTTAGTTATGATGAGCAACTAATCTGTATCTTAGATAGGAAAGAAAGGGTGTTGAGGTTAAAGACGATTCTGATGGTCAAAGTTCTCTCGCAACACCGCTCTTCTAAGGAAGCTACGTGGGAGCTAGAGAGCTTGATGAAGGAGAAGTACCTGTACTTGTTTTAAAATGCTCGAGAAATTTGGAAGACCAAATTTCCTAAGGTGGGAAGGATGTAAAACCCTGAATTTCGGTTGTATAAGCCTATTTCAATATTGACTAAGCTAATTTTGTAATGAAAAAAATATTATTGTAACGAACCTTGACCTTGGAAATTCGGAGGAAATTTTTTTAAAAAATTTTAAATTTCTACTTATTCCTTCATTCACTTAGACTGCATTCCTGTTCAGTGCCGTTTCTTTTATCTTACTTATTTATCGAAAAATATACTTAAATTAAATTTTACATCTAAATTGCCGATAAAAATTTCGGTAGCATAATGGCTTAAATATAAGCCTTCCCACCTGCAAATCAAACGCTTTAACAATCCTAGATATCCACAACTATCAAACATGCTTCCTAACTTGCATTTTCAAGCCAACATATATCCATTTCAACTAAGATTAGTACTCCAAGATTAATTCCCAAAAGAAATATTCTTTACATTTGTTTTCTTACGAATTACATCCCAACAAAATATTTCCACTATATGTCTGTGCATACAAAATGTGTCTGGTAAAGAAATACAATTGTATACCTCTGCGTGTACAAAAGTAGCCCAGGGTAGCTCTTTCCACCAGCCTACGTCGTGTACGCGGCAGGTAGCGTCTGTAGATCATTGCAAATAATCTTAAAGGTAGAGGGGTGAGCTTTCGGGAAAAAGCCCAGTAAGAAATGCATTTAAAATGATCATGGTGGCTGAATCACACTGAATGCATGATAAAACTAAAAGATAGCATTTCTTTACAAATATCACATAGCTTCCAAAATGCGTAAATACAAAACATAATCAATAGAAATATAATTTTGGGGTAACAAATCTATTCAGTTACATCAAAATCCTTCGAGACATACAGAACTTCAGAACCTTTCAAAACCGATAAAACTTCAAAAGCATAACTGATGCATAAATATATATATATATCGAAGGATTAAAATCTTATAACATAGTTCATATCGGATGGAGACTAGGCTAACTTATAGGATTGTCCTGCGATGATAACATAGTCATCCTCGGTTGAGGGAAATCATAAACATGGCCATGGCAAGGCTGTAGACGTGATTAAGGTCGTACAGCAAATTAATCACACCCGAAGGCGAAATTCATATATGGCACGAAGGCACGCATGACAAAAATGCATTGACCGTGTGGCACTTTGTATCTATAGGACCCAAGAAGTGGCCCTCACAGTCACACAGACTGTGTGGCACTTTGCTCTCATAGAACCCAAGAGGTGGCCCCCATAATCGCATGTCATTATGAATTGTGTGGCATTTTGCTCCTGTCAGACTCAAGAGGTGGCCTCCACATTCACATGTCATTGTGAAAATTACGTAGCACTTTGCTCCTGTAGGACTCAAGAGGTGGCCCCCACAATTCCACTATACATTGCCTTTTCGTCTCAAAACAGAGTTTTCAAAATCTTTCTTGGGTTTTATAGCCCATAAACTCATACCGAGTAATAAAATCGAATTTCTTGTAATCTGAAAACTCTTTCATAAAATCGAAAGATTGTACGACGCTTTGTTCCCACAAGACTCAAGAGTTGGCCCCCACAATCACCTTTCGAGAACAAATTTCTTTTCTTAAGCATGTGTTCACATACCAAATTTCATTTCTTTCAAAAACATGAAATCAATTCATACGTAAGTTGAAACCATAACATTTATTCAAAAATCATGCTCGAACCTATGCATTTAATTTCATATGGCATTTCTTTATCTCTAAAACATGACCAAATAAAACTTGGGCTTAATAGGTGTAGGGTTTTGTTTTACAATCAAGGGTTGCACGAGAAAACTCGAAAACACATAAATAAATCGGAGTCTAAGGGTAGGGATACCATTACCATCTTAAATTACACCTCTTACCTCGATTTATCGGAAGTACCAGTTCTAGTAGTGATGCCTCCAAGTATTCTCCCTTAAATCCTTCTACGATTCTCCTTCACCATAATTCATATATTTTTTTTAGTATCATATATAATTTCTTGAGTGGTTTACAACGTTTTAAAATCGTGACCTCAATCATCCAAAAAAATATATTTGAAATCTAATTTCTAACTTCTCAATATTGCCTAAAATGTACACATTCTATAAAACATGTTAAGCCTGATGGACCTCATTAATTTTCTTCCTCCTTTCTACTCCATCTTACATATAAAATAATTAATTCTACCATAAATTCTATAGTTGTCTTCTCCATTGACTAGTCCATCCTCTTACCAATTTATATAATTTCCTTCTTATACCATATTGTGTGTATGTGTGCACACTTGTACATACATAAGTAAAGGCGTTTTATATACATTTGCACATATATCAATACACACACGTACATAAACCTATATATATATTTATCCACTTCTTCCTCCCATTCTATTTTCATCTCAACATTTAACCCCAATTTTTTTTTTATAATTCAACTCATAATATTAAATTTCTCACCTAATTATTAAATCCCCAATTGTCCAATTAACCCTAGTTTTCAAATTTCTTCACAACCAAAATTTAAACTAATTCATACAACAATCATGCTTTCATAATGCAATTTACACATAAATTCAACTAGATAAACCTTAGATTTTTACCTAGGATTCACTGTGCAAAAATAGGTAAATATCAACGAGGTATTTTATTTGTATTTTTTTTAATACTGCCACTGTAGGTGTACTGTGGCGTTGGAGGGAGCAGGGGATGGCTGGAAGGGTGGCTAGATGGTCGTTGGGGTTCAGGTTCGGTGGGAGAGCTGGCGTCGGGTCCTTTTTCGACCTTGTCGTCGGCCAGAGGAAAACTGTTCTGTTTTGGTTTCGGTTCTAGGTGAGGGGAGAGGGAGAAGAAAGGGAAATGGGTCGTCGTTGGTCAGAGGGGGAGGGGAAGACGTCGGTCTGGCTGTTGCTGGGTCGCCGGCGTCCTGGTTGCGTCGGCAGAAACTAAAGAGGGAGAGAGTGTTCGGGTTTCGGGCGAGCAGAGGGAAAGGAGAGCAGAGCTAGTCTGCGTCCGGCGAGAGAGGCTGTCGGTTGTCGCTGGCTCAGTCGGTCGGTCGGCGAAGGAGAAAGGAGATCGGCAGGGATGAACGGGGAGGAAAGAAGAAAAGGGAGGGTTTCTTTAAGATCGCGCGACATATATATTTTTTTCATTTCTTTTTCTTTTTTTATATTTTTATTATATATATATTATATTTATATTTATATTTATTTATTTATTTATTTTTATTTATTTTTTCTTTTATTTTTATTTATTTATTTCTTTTATTTTACATTTTCTATTTTGGACAAATACATGTATATATATTTACTGTAATTATTTTTATCATTCATTTTCAATTTAACAAATATATATATATATATATATATATACACACATATTTTCCTATAACATTTTTCCATTTAATTTTATTGTTTAATTAAATACAAAAATTTTGCGATGTTTATATTCTCCCCACTTTAAAGAATTTGGTCATCCAAATTAATCTTGGTCCTTCAGAATAGATGAGGGTACTTCTCTTTCATGAGGCTCTCTAGCTCCCATGTAGCTTCTTCAATCGAATGGTGTTGCCAGAGAACCTTTACCAGAGGAATAATCTTCGATCGAAGTACCTATTCCTTTCTGTCCAAAATCTAGATAGGTTGCTCAATGTAGCTCATATCCTCTTGAATGCTCAAGGGCTCGTACTCAATGATGTGTGAGGGATCCGGATTATACTTCTTTAACATCGAGATGTGGAAGACATTATGTACCCCAGAAAGCTATGGTGGTAAGGCAAGTATGTAGGCTACGTCTCTCACTCTTTCTAGAATCTCAAAATGACCAATGAAGCGAGGACTCAGTTTCCCCTTCTTTCCAAAGCGCATAATACCCTTGCTCAGGGATACTTTCAAAAACACGAAGTCCCCAATCTGAAACTCAAGTGGCCGCCTATGCTTATCCGCATAACTCTTCTGTCTACTTTGTGTGGCCTTAAGTCTATCACAGATTATCCGAACACCTTCTGCTACCTATTCCACCAAATCGGGAGCCAAGATCTTTCTGTCACCCACTTCTTCCCAAGCCACTGGAGACCTACATCTTCTACCATACTGTCACGACCCTTTTTCATTCCCTTTTACTGAAAATCTCAATAACTTTTTTGCGTTTTACTGTTACCTTACCCGATCGTGAACAACTCACCACATACAGTTGGGCTGTGAGTCAATAATAACCACCACTTACCATTCATTCACAATTTAATGAAACGATGTCATACATTCGAAGTTAATCGTTTACTTATACAAAATATGATTACTGACATCTACATCCCACATAATTACATTTCAAATGACTACTATGCTTTTACATTATTTAGATACAAAAAGGAACAATTGTGTATCTATTCTGAGTGATGGAGATGCAGCGGATGTCCAAAATACCACGCCTCAGTCCTCACTGGGATACTATGCATGATCTGTAGGAGGGGGAAAATAGAGAGGGATGAGTAACCACATGCTCAGTAAGGCAATAATGCAAGCATGATAGATAACTACTCTATCTACATGCTGATAGTGTTATGCACAAATCATTTATATCAGGAGCATGAGGAATTAAAACTATGCCATATGAGTATACATATATCACATATTTAAATCATGGAAATTGGCATATAAAACCTGGCAAAATCATCATGTACAAATCATCTCATGCTCGTTGATTATCAAATCTCAAGAAAATGACAATTCTTTTATGAAACATCGTTTTGAATCCCATCTATTTCTCATACACATAAAATCTCATCACAAATCATTTTCTCAATCACAAACATCATTACCAATTCACAATTCAAATCCCACAAGGCTCGACCCCTCCCTTGAGTCTACCTTGGACAATCACAATCACACATATGTATAAATAGACCAGGTCACTATATCACAAGTGACTATGTGGACCAACTACATCATAAATCATCCTAGACCACACGCATCCAGGTGTGCGGGGTATCGTGCTGGCACGATGGTGGATATTCCCTCATCAGACTTTCTCATCACATAATCATCACGCGGTACATCGTACTCCATGTGATAGACACGGTACAACGTACTCCGCAGACCCATATCGTAGTTGGGGGTGCCAGTCTTAGGTCTTATCTACCTCATACCAAGAACTTGTCGTACTCATATAGGAGAGCCTCCCTACTGAACAGAGCCTCCCCGCCCCTCCAGGGCTTAAGGATGTTGGCTTAAGGATCCTTCTGTACCTATGTAGGAGAGCTTTCCTACTAAACAGAGCCTCCCTGCCTCATTGGGCTTAAGGATCCTTCTGTAAGAGAGCCTCCCCACCGAACAGAGCCTCCCTGCCTAACAGAGCCTCCCCGCCTCTTTGGGCTTAAGGATGTTGGCTTAAGGATGTAGGGCTTAAGGATCTTACCTTAAGAGAGCCTCCCCACCGAACAGAGCCTCCCTGCCTAACAGATCCTCCCCGCCTCTTCGGGCTTAAGGATATTGGCTTAAGGATGTAAGGCTTGAGGATCTTACTAACTTTCACGACCTCATACGTATCACTATGGGCAAACTTGTACGAGTAAGGCTCTAGCACGACTCATGCATCCCATCATAATGAAACCACGTACGAGCATAGCTCTAGTACGGTTATACGCATAAGAAAAATCACCCAAAATCCATGTACAAGCAGAAGCTCCAGTATGGTTTATAAAGCATCATCACAAATCAAATCAAAGTACGAGCTAAGCTCCAGCACTTCCATGCCAGTCAAAGCATCAAAATCCAGCGAGAGCGAGGTTCTAGCGCGATTTAATTCACATAGCTCGATAGGCGGCTCATATGCATTCAAAACACATCACAAACACATTTAGCACCTCACATGTGCTATTCAATAACATAAATAAAACACTAGCCAGCCTATCCCTTTATTTGCTCAAATCAAATCATTGTGTTTTGTTAAAAACATTCAAAACACCTGATTTATGCAATTATTAGCCTTACTATCCCCTTTTTCAAGAACCATTTCGAAAACCAAATCTCATACAATATCTCACAGCTATTCACGCATATCAACAACCATTTACTTAAACATTCATACATTTCATAAAAGCCCTATATCCTCCCATAAAATACGAGCAACTACCTCCATATACTTACAGAATTCACTTACCTAGAATCGTGACGTGTGATTCCTCTTCCTTTAAGTTGCTTACTTGTGTGGTTCGATTCGTCTTCTTCGAGCTCTCCAAAATTTCACAAAGTCAGATTTCGCGTCATTATAGTCCATTATAATCCAACTCTTGCGTTTACTATAGTTGATTCGACCTATAGTCCCCATTAGCTCTCATAAGGCCTAGATTCATTGTTCTATTCATATCTTGAACTCAACGATTCTTTTAGGCCTATTGATTTATACACAATCGATATCGAATCGATATTAAGCTCATAGTGTTCATATCCTATATATTTCCTCACTATGGCTTTCCCATCAACACTACATGTGCTCATTTTGCTAATTCCACTCAACCCACAATGTAGTTTCATTTACCCAATTCAAATCATCCAAATTACACTTTCTCACACTAGACTTATTCCAGTTTCTAGGTCACACTCTAGTTCTATCACTTTTTAGGTATCTCCAACCATCAATACACATGCAAATCTACTCCAAAATCAATTAAACATACAATGTACTTGGATTGGAGTATTAGAAACTTACCTAATCAGGTTTCTCTTCTTGCTCCAAATGACAATGTCCTTAGCTCCTCAATACCAACAATAGGATTTTGGGTTTCAACTATGTTGTTCTCTTCCTCAAGATGAACAACTTGGTACCTAATAGCCTCCCCTCAATTCTTACTGGAAATGACTGATTTTAGAGAGATAAACTTAGGTTTTGGGTGAAAAATGGAATGGTGATGTTGTTTTCCCGAAATTTTTAGATTTCAACGCTCCTTTTATAGAAATAGCTTGAGGAGATCGATCTGCACTAGGAGAAGATCGATCTGGTCCCCTTAATTCCCTCTTTTTCATGGCATTTTAAGCATGAGATCGATATGTCGAAGGTTGAGATCGATCTGCCCCAAACAGAGAGCTAAGGAGATCGATCTGTATGTTTGAGGATCGATCTTTTCATTACAGAATGGTTAGGAGATCGATCTGGCCCCATTGAAGATCGATTTTCTCTATTCCATTGCCCAAATAAGAGTATTCTAGCTCTTCCAGATCGATCTCTCATCCTATGAGATCGATCTGGCCTTTATATTTTCCAGATTTGCTGCAGTTTTCTGCAATAATTCACACCAAAACAATCCTTAATTTGCTGCCATAGTCATTTTCTCATCCAACCACCTTTATGACTTGAAAATGGTATCCATTCATACCTTATTCACATTTACACTTATGTGCATTACTTGTATATCCAAAGGTATACTATATAAAATCAAATGGAAGCATTTATATTCATGCAACTTCCTTCTATTTACCACACTACTCATTTTGAGTTCCATTCATATTCATCACTTATAAGAACTCATTCCTCCATATTCATACACAATGAAACTTGTATGTACATTACAAATTATATTACACATATGTACATTACATTTATAGACTTTACATCAATTGTACTTCACATTATACGTACATTAACACACTTATGAATCCATAAAGTTACACATGAAATACGGGTCTTACACATACAAGGCCTCATACGATGAAATCCTGATGCTAGCATGATTGCTGTTATAATTAGCAAACTCTACAAGAGGTAAATGATCATCCCATGAGCCCTTAAACTCCAAAATGCACGCCTTTAGCATATCCTCTAAGGTCTGAATAGTCCTCTCGGACTGACCATCGGTCTGAGAATGATAGGCAGTGTTCAGGTTAAGCTCAGGGAGCCTAAAATCTGGAAGTGAATCGGGAATCTCTATCTGATGTAATGCTCACGGGAGCCCCATGCAACCGAGCTATCTCCTTCACATACAACTTTGCTAAAGCACTTAAGGAGTCTGTACTTTTGATGGCTAGGAAGTGGGCACTCTTAGTCAATCTATCTACAATTACCCAGATCGTATCATGTCCCTTTTGGGTCCTTGGTAAGCCATAATAAAGTCCATAGTAATGTGCTCCCATTTCCAAGTAGGCATTGGAAGAGACTTAAGTAACCCGCTGGCTTTTGGTGTTTGATCTTAATCTGCTGACAAATCAAACACTTGACCACAAACTCTGCTACATCTCTTTTCATACCGATCCACCAATACACCTTCAGTAAATCATGGTACATCTTAGTGCTTCCCGAGTGCATGGTGTACCGAGAACAATGAGACTCATTTAAGATCCTTTGTCTTAGGGCATCATCGTTTGGGACACATATGCGATCCCTAAACCTCAACAACCCGTCCTCACCAACCACAAAGTCTAACTGCATGTTTTGTTGTGCCTGGCTGACTATGTCCAATAATTTCTGATCACCCCTCTGTCCAGTTCTGATCTGATCTAGTATACTAGGTTCAATATGCAAACTAGCTATAAACCTAACTTCTGTTGTTTCCAGACTAACATTGAGCTTGGTAAACTGCTCTAACAACTCTCATTCTCTGATCATCATAGAAGAAATCATCATTTTCTTGCTTAGAGCATCTGCCACTACATTTGCCTTGCCCGGGTGATACAGAATCTCGTAGTCATAGTCTTTGAGGAGCTCTATCCATCGTCTCTATCTCATATCAAGCTCTTGTGGTCAGTGAAGATCTGAAATCTTTCTCCATATAGGTAGTGTCGCCATATCTTCAAAGTAAAAACAACTGCAGCTAGCTCCAAGTCATGGGTGGGGTAATTCCTTTCATGGTTCTTAAGCTGACGAGAACCATACGCGACCACTCTTCCATGTTGCATAAGCACACACCCCAAACCCTGATGTTAGGCATCATTGTACACTGCATATCCTTCAGATCCATTCGAAATAGTTAATACTAGGGCGATGGTCAACCTCTGCTTAAGTTCCTAAAAACTCTGTTGATACTGATCAGTCCACTCAAATGGAACATCCTTACGTATCAGCTTAGTCAGTGGAGCGACAATCTTGGAGAAACCTTCTAATCACTTCTTGTAGTATCCAGCTAGTCCAAGAAAACTCTAAATTTCTATAACGATTTTTGACCTCTCCTATTTAAGTACTGCCTTAACCTTAGACGGATCAACTGACACCCCGTCCTTAGAAATAATGTAGCCCAACAAAGCTATTTGTTCCAACCAAAACTCACACTTATCCAGTTTCCCATACAACTGCTTCTCCCTGAGAGTTTACAACACTATCCTCAAATGCTGCTCATGCTCCTCCCGGGTCTTTGAGTAGATCAGAATGTCGTCGATGAACACTATGACAAATCGATCTAGATACTCCTAGAACACCTCGTTCATCAAGCTCATAAATATAGCTTGGGCATTAGTTAGACCAAAGGGTATCACGAGGAACTCATAGTGACCATATCTCGTTCTGAAAGCCATTTTTGAAACATCTTCTTTCCTGATTCTCAATTAGTGATAGCCCGATCTGCGGTTAACTTTCGAGAACACCGTAGCCCTTCTTAGCTGATCAATCAAATCATCTATTTTGGGAAAAGGATATTTGTTCTTGATTGTAGCTTTGTCCAATAGCCTATAATCTATACACAACCTGAGACTACCATCCTTCTTTTACACAAATAATATTGAAGCTCCCCACAGAGATACACTTGGCCTAATGAACCCCTTGTCTAATAGTTCTTGCAATTGCTTCTTCAATTCCTTAAGTTTGACAAGGGAGATAGGCTATGTATCTGGAGTCAAATTGATGGTAAACTCCAACTCTCTCTCCGATGGTAGTCCCGATAATTCATTGGGAAATATGTCAAGAAATTCGCATACCACTGGTATGTCTTGAATACTTGGACATTCCCGACTAGTATCGGAGATGAATGCAACATAACCTTCACATTAACACATACATCAGAAATTTTCATCAATAATCAAAATCATGCATTTTATTCCTTAACTACAAAGCAAACATCAAACTTATCAGGTAGAAGGAAGGTTACAGTCTTGGTGTAATAATCTAGACTTACGCGATCAGTGGCTAGCCAATCCATACCTAAAATTATATCAAAGCCATACATGTTCAGTAAGATTAAATCTGCTAATGTTACCCTATCTCCTATCTTAATTTCACAATTCCTACATGCTATATCAGTCCTTTGAGATTTATACAGGGGTGTGGTAACGTGTAACATGAAATCTAGAGGCTCAGGTTTCACAGGCAGTTTACATGCAAAATGAGGTGATATAAAAGAGTGCGTAGAACCTGAATCAAATAGTACATGTTCCTCGTGATTACAAATTAAAAGCTTACCCCGAATGGTCTTAGTGGAAGCATCAGTAGTCTCTCTGTCTAAGGCAAAGACTCTCCTATGAGTGATAAGCTTCTTACCTTTCTCTGCTGCGATAGCCCGTCTCTGTAGGATTTATCTTTGGGGAGCTTGTCTCTCAGGTTGTTACGGTTGCTCTAGAGGCTGTGGAATCTAGTTCTGTGGGTAATCCCTTACCATGTACCCCTTCTTTCCACACCCAAAGTTGCTACCTGTGGCCCGATAACAAATACCTTCATGGGGTTTACTGCACACCCTACATAACTTCCCATATTGTTGCAGACCTCTGGTAGTCTGTGGAGTAGGTGCCAAAGTTGTGGGCCCATCAACCCTAGTCTTAGACTCATCTGTCCTTTGCCTCTTAGGTTGACCCTTCTAATAATCTTGTCTTACAAACTCCGTCTTCTTACCTTTATCCCTGCTCTTTCCCTTAGATCCATACTCTATCTATGTAACATTCAGACCCCTCTTAATCATCTGTGCTCTACTCAGGGCATCCTTAAACTCAGTAATCCATAACCCTAATAGTCGATCTAGGATGACTGGCCTTAACCTGGCTAGAAATCTCTCAGTACGACGCTCTTCATTCCGAAATGTCTTATGGTCATACCTCATCAGCATAGTAAACTTACTCTCGTACTCATCCATGATCATACTACCCTATACCAAATTCATCTAGATATTGTTCATCTATTGCCAACTCCAAGTATGTTCATCTAGATGTTGTTATGGGTTATTTGGTGTATGTATTATTGGTTGAAACTACCTAGGGTATGATTAATCAACCATGACAAAAAATGGGTTTACTGTGAGGAAGTGAACTAAGGTTGATTTAATGATGAAGTGATTATACTATGGTGTTGGTGATGATATATGCATGAGTTTAATATGGTTTTATGAGATCAATTAATAGGATTTAGTGAAATTATGAAATGTGCATATAAGGTGTTGTGAAAATGCATGAATGAATGGAAAATTAAGGTTTAAACATGCATGCCAAGTGCTTGATAAATAACTAAGTGAATTTGCTAGCTGAATTGGCTAGGAATGGCATGATGGGTGTTCGGCCACCATGCCATGGTCGAATGTAATTATGGGCCAAGCTTGATACAATAAGGTCCAATAAGATATATTGATTATGATGAAGTCGTAAAATGAGTTATCAGTGTTGACTGAAGTGATTGATGAATGTTTATAGCTCCAGAGACTGGATTAGGAGCAAATTAGATTGGACGAACTTCCAGTGGTGGAACTTGTACTGCGCTCGACGTGATTCGAGGTAAAAGGATTTTGTAAGCGTCTAGAGGTAGCTATACGTATTTTGAGGGGATTTATAGGGCGTGAATTTCTCTAGGCTATCTAATAATACAATAAAAATTTTTAGAAAGGTTTCGAAAATAAGGAAAGAAAAGACGATTTTACCTTGGTAGAAAAAATTTATGAAATGGGGTAGTAAGGATCCTAAATTGTATGAATTTCATGATTTAATGCTTTGATATGAATGAAATGAGGATAGGTTGGATATTGCTTTCTATAGTTGCATAAAATAGCACGAATTATGTGCTAAGCTGTATTTTTGAATACCTTATTTGAACTGAAGCCACCTATCATAATTGTGTGAGTACAAATAGTGCTAGAGCCAAGCTCACACTAGATTTCGATGTTTTAACTATGCTGATAGTGTTGGAGCCCTGCTCGTAGTAGTTTTTACTGATAACATGCATGAAAGTAATACTGGAGCCTTGCTCATATGTGATTTTATATTGATTTACTATGCATGAAAACCGTACTGGAGCATTGCTCGTATGATGCTTTGCTCGCACGCGATGTTGGATGTCATGACATGCATAAATCGTGCTGAAGCCTCCTGTAGATTGTGTGTCATAGTGAGATGATATATCGCACACATATTTTGAGACATTAGATAGTTACCTACATGGTATAGGGCGGATAAGACCTATGACAGGCACCCCCGAACCATGAAGTGGGCTAAGTCTTATGGTAGACTCCCCAGACAGTTATGTAGGCTAAGTCCTATGGCAAGCACCCCAGATAATGATATGGGCTAAGACCTATGGCAGGCACCCTCAGACCATATGGGTCCATAGAGTACGTTGTACCGTGTATGTCACACAGAGTACACTGTACCGTGTAGTCTTGATGACTAGTTGGTTGAGTTATTGCACGAGTAGGGTTGACCCAACCTCTCGTTGTAGTTGTGATGCCCCGCACGTCAGGATCCGCATAGCCTGAGGTCACAGGGATTTATACATAGTCATTATTCCCAATTTGTTTCCGTAATGTAACCTACATGCCTCACGTGATATCATAAATTATTGATAGACCCGGGTAGACCCGAAGGAGGGGTGACACCCGTGATTGTGTTTTAAAAAAATGTAGTTTTTACACAAGATGTTCCTGAAGGGCGAGATTAGCTTTGATTTAAATGATTTATGATGAAATGTTGGGATCCTTGATTTGTGATGAAACTGATGAGTTTTATTATGATGAGCATAAGATGTTTTACATGATCATTTTCCATGTGTTGTCATGCCTAATTTTATGAGATTTTCATATATTCTATACATATTCATGTGGCATGATCTTATTTTTACCTCATGCTCCGAATGCAAATGATTTCATATCATGGCATTATAAGCACGTAGATAGTGTAGCTATCTACCTGCTTGTATTATTTCCTCACTGAGCAAGTTGTGCTCACCCTTTCACTTTCTATCTCCACAGAGCATCCATAGTGGTTGAGAGCGAGCAGAGACTTGCACTCCAGTGTCCACTGCTGCCCATCGCTAAGAGGTATACACATTATTACCGTTTTGTATCTAAACAAGTACAGCACAGTAATACTTTTGGAATGTAAATTTGGGGGATGTAATTATTTGTAGACACGTACAAATTAATAAAGTTCACTGTAAGCAATTTAAGTGTTTACAGTTATTGTATGTAAATGTTAAGTGATATGGTTTATGGTAAGAGATAACTAACTCCTGATCACAGCTTAACTATTTGGTGTTGGAAACTGTTCAAGATAGGGAAAGTTAATGTATAAAGCAAAAATATTTAAAGTAATTTTTTGATGAAAGGGGGTCGTGACAAAGGTGATATTAGAGCTGCGTTGACCTGATATGAGTCGGAGTTAGTAATAAGAGAATTTACATCCGCATATTGTTGTGCTTTGTTTAGATATATATGTTTCTATCAGATGGGTTAGACTAATTAATAATTATGGATATAGGAATTTAGGCATTATGCCTGTCACACGCAGTGGTAGAGGGGCGAGAGCACGTGCTAAGATTCGTAGAGGGAGGCCTGAGAGCCGTGCAAAGCCACAGATTGGTCAGATCCCGCAGGAGCCTACTGAGAGGCCAAGGGATATTGAGGCACGCTTCGCTAGGTTGGAGCAGAGTATGAAGACTTTTATGGAGCTAGTCGCTCAGTCCATGCAGGGAGCTGGGGAGAGATAGGGCCTAGCTACCCAGGCTGCTAATGCTGGACAGGTAGTTGCTTCTAATACGCCTACACAGCTAGTACAAATGCCACAAGTGGCAGATACACCCTCACCAATTTAGGATATAGCATCACTTGTTGCTCCATAACAAGGTAGCAGAGTTTGGGGTTATAAATGTGATTTGGACAGACATGGCAGTTCCAAAAGTTTAGACAGTCATCATTCAGTGGGGTGAAGGACCCAATAGTTGCTGAGGACTAGGTGAGTGAAATCAACAAGTTTGTACGGGTTCTTCGAGTGTGCAACTACAAAGATGGTCGCTTTTGTCGAGTTCATGCTGAAGGGAGCGACAGAGCATTGGTAGAAGTCTACCAGATTGATTTTGAGGGCTTGGCACATTGAGATCACTTGGGAGTTATTTTTGGAGGCCTTTCGGAGGTAGTATGTTCTGGACATTGCTTAGAGGAAGCTACAGATAGAGTTTATGGGGTTGACTTAGGGGAATAGATCTGTAGACGAGTATGAGATAAGGTTTATATCCATGGGGAGGTACAACCCGGATATGATGAGCAGTTATACAAGGAAGGTTAGGAAGTTCATTGATAAATTGAGATCGATTATCATATCTAGATTTGTTCCATTGGATATCTCGACATATGAGGAGGTTGTGTGCAGGGCGCAGTTATGTGAGCAGGACATTGATTTGAATGCCTCTGAGTTTAGAAAGATCAGTAGAGGTAGAGACAGAGACTGAAAGAGATCCAAAATTGATAGAGTGGTCAGGAGAAGAGGTCCGAGACTGTCTGATAAGAGACCTCAAATTGAGGAAGTATAAGAGAGGATGGTAAAGCCTCTTATATATCCGGCTTTAGCACCACCGAGTGGTATAGTTATTGGAGGGACACGATCGACTACTGAGCAGTGTAGGAGATGTGGCAGGTATCATGGTAACAGGCCTTGTCCGATGACTAAGGTAGTGTGCTATCATTGTGGGAAGCCAGGGCATACCATACGGGATTGCCTCGAGATGATTGAGACTACCCCACAGAAGGGCAAGGAGTTGGAGAGAGCTCTTATTGAGACTTCTACTCCGAAGAGGAGAGCCACAAAATCTAGAGAAGGGGAAGTAGGTTGTTGGAAGAGGGCGAGTACATACACTGGACCAGGACACAGCGAACGCATCAACGAATGTGATTAAAGGTACCATTCTGATTTTTTATTTAGAAGCATTTGTACTATTTGATCTTGGTGCCACACATTCCTTTATATCGCCTTCATTTGCATGTAAGTTGTTAAAATATGTTGAGCCTACATTGTTAGATAGAATGTTATTGATTTCTACGCCCATGAATGATAGTCAGTTGACTAAATATGTGTATAGGGATTATAGGCTGAAGATAGGGGAAAAGATATGATAGTCGATCTTATTCTATTGAATATGAGGGATTTTGATGCAATTTTAAGAATGGATTGGTTGGCTGTAAATCGTGCTATTTTAGATTTTTTTTTTAAGACGGTAACGTTTACAGTGGTAGATAGTGTTACCATAAGTTTCCCCAAAAAATGTATTGTAAAGTACCCTTAAAAAGTAATGAAAGCAGTAGTTGTTGTAAGCGAAATGGATGGATTTATGATTAATAATGTAAAGGGTTCATTTGATACGTGGTTGACACAGATAATGACCGTCCGGAATTGAGACATTCCAGTGGTTACAGAGTTTCTTGATGTCTTTCCGAATGATCTACCAAGATTACCACCAGACTGAGAGATGGAGTTTTGCATAGAGTTGGTACCTGGTACTGAACTGATATCTCGACCACCGTATAGGATGGCTCTGATTGAGTTAGAGGAGCTGAAGAACCAGTTGCAGGAGTTGCTAGAGAAGAGGTTTATTAGACCGAGCGTCTCACCCTGTGGAGCTTTTGTTTTGTTTGTGAGGAAGAGGGATGGGAGCCTCCGACTGTGCATAGATTATCGGTTGTTAAATAAGGCTACCATTAAGAACAAGCATCCATTTCCACGCATTCATGATCTGTTGGATCAGCTCCGGGGAGCACAGGTCTTTCCTAAGATAGATCTGCGGTTTAGGTACCATTAGTTAAGAATACGAAGCGGAGATATACCCAAGACAGTATTTCATACTTGTTATGGCAAACTTATATGTTTGAGAGATAGTTTGGTTACGTGGTGTTCCATTGAGCATTGTTTCAATCGGGATGCCTGCTTCGCTTCCCACTATTGGGAACACTTTCAAGAAGCGATGGGGACCCAGTTGAGATTTAGCACCGCTTTCCATCCTCAGACAAATGGTCAGTCAGAGAGGACTATACAGACCTTGGAGGATATGTTGAGAGCGTGTGTGCTGAATTTTAGAGGTTTATGGGATGACCACTTACCATTAGTCGAGTTCGCCTATAATAATAGTTATCATGCGAGTATCGGGATGGCACCATATGAGGCATTGTATGGTCGTAGATGTCATTCCCTTATTGGATGGGAGGAGGTTGGTGACAGACAGATCTTTGCTCCTGACTTAGTGAGACAGGCCTCTGTAGACGTCCAATTGATATGTGAAAGGTTAAAGACAGCTTAGAGCAGACAAAAGAGTTATGCTAACAGGAGACAAAGGCCACAGGAGTTATCTATAGGTGAGTCAGTATTTTTATGAGTTTCTCCCTCGAAAGGGATTAAGAGGTTCAGTAAGAAGGGTAAGTTGAGCCCTCGGTATATCGAACCCTTTGAGATTTTGAAGCGAGTGGTTGATAAGGCTTATAGGTTGGCATTGGCGCCAAAGTTAGCAGGTGTTCGTGATGTCTTCCACGTCTCTATGCTTCAGAAGTATCATCCGAATCCGACACATGTTATTACATATGAGCCATTGGAGTTCAATGAGAGCATGTTGTATGTTGAGAAGTCGGTTCGGATACTTGATATGAAAGAGAAGGTGTTGAGGTCGAAGATGATTCCCTTAGTGAAAGTTTTTTGGCAGTATCACACTCCGGGAGAAGCTACCGGGGAGTTGGAGAGTTTGATACGAGAGAAGTACCCAGAGTTGTTCTCGGACTTATTTAGTTCTAATTTGGAGGACCAAATTTCTTTAGAGGGAGAGATTGGTCCGACCCTATATATGTATGACTTTATTATATGTTAATGGAATTATGAGAGGGATGATTTTGATCATATAAATGTGAAAGAAATTGTAAAGAGAATGAATGAATACTCATGAATACTCATGAATCCAAGTAATGGCTAAATAAGGACTTAAAACACGAAATGAGAAAGGTTCATGAACAGAAGTTTATTTGGTTTGATCCCAAACATAGTGAAGTAGTGAATATGCCAAAAAGGGGACGAACAAGCTCAACATGGAATGTTTGAGCTGTTTTAGCAATTCATTTTCCATAAGCGACCAAAACGCAAAGATGTGTAAGGCACGTGAATTCTAAGTACCCTCTATGATTCCAAGTTGTACACGTTACATAATATATGAATCATAAGAAATGGATCTTTTCACACTCTAAGTGTGAATAGAATGTAAAATGGATAGTGAAGCAATTGAATGCAAGTTGTTCCTTGGAATTGTGGAAAAACTATAGTTAGGAACCTGCAGAGGAAGGCTAGATCAATCTCTTATTCAAAGCAGATCGATCTCTCATTCAAGCAGATCAATCCCCATGTGATTTTGCAAAGAACAGATCGATGTTTTCCTTAGTTCAGATCGATCTCAATTTGCTTCTGCTTAGAAAGGATTAATCTCTTCCCAAATACAGATCGATCTCTAATGGTTTCTGGCTAGACAGGATCGATCCTTCCCAAAGAGCATATCGATCCCCTTACTAGAACAGATCGATCTCACTGCTTACTTTCCTAAAGAATCGTGTAGTTCAACCCAAGAAAGATCGATCTCTCACCCTAGGAGATCAATCTCACAATGCCAATTCTATAAAAAGGCTTGACAATCGAGTCTTCTTCCCTGAAACATCAAACACCTCTCTATTTTACCCAAAAAGAATAAGCTTTCTCACTCTAGAATACCATCCCCTTCTAAAAAGATTTGGAAAAAGTTGCTTTGAGCAAAGTTGTTCATTGTGGGAAGAGAACAATATAGTTAGGAATCAGCATTCAACTTGTTGGATTGAATGGGCAAAAGGAGTTTTCCAATTTCGGGCAAGAGAAAAGACAAGTTAGTGAGTTTTCAATACACCAACTCCATATGTTCATCTAGACATTGTTATGGGTTATTTGGTGTATGTATTGTTGGTTGAAACTACCTAGAATATGATGAATCAACCATGACAAAAAATGGGTTTAGTGTGAGGAAGTAAATTAAGGTTGATTTAATGATGAAGTGATTATACTATGGTGTTAGTGATGATATATGCATCAGTTTAAGATGTTTTGTGAGATCAATTAATAGGATTTGGTGAAATTATGAAATGTGCTTATAAGGTGTTGTGAAAATGCATGAAAGAATGGAAAATTAAGGTTTAAGCATGCATGCTAAGTGCTTGATAAATAACTAAGTGAATTTGCTAGCCGAATTGGCTAGGAATGGCATGATGGGTGTTCAGCCACCATGCCATGGTCGAATCTAATCATGGGCCAAGCTTGATGCATTAAGGTCCAATAAGATATATCGATTATGATGAAGTCGTACAATGAGTTATCAGTGTTGACTGAAGTGATTGATGAATGTTTGTAGCTCTAGAGACTGGGTTATGAGCAAATTATATTGGACGAGCTTCCAGCGGTGGAACTTATATTGCGCTCAACGTGATTCGAGGTAAGGGGATTTTGTAAGTGCCTAGAGGTAGCTATACGTATTTTGAGGGGGTTTAGACGGCGTGAATTTAAACTGAGCCACTATCATAATTATGTGAGTACAAATAGTACTGGAGCCTAGCTCGCACTAGATTTCGATGTTTTGACTCAAGCCAATAGTGTTAGAGCCCTGCTCGCACTAGTTTTTACTGATAACATGCATGAAAGCCATACTAGAGCCATGTTTGTACGTCATTTTATATTATTTTACTATGCATGAAAGCCGTACTGGAGCCTTGCTCGTACGTGATTTTATATTGATTTAATATATATGAAAGTCGTACTGGAGCGTTGCTCGTACGAGGATTTTATATGCTTTATAAAAAATCGTGCTGATGCTTTGCTCACACGAGATGTTGGATATCATGACATGCATAAACCGTGTTGAAGCCTCCTGTAGACTGTGTGTCACAGTGAGATGATATATCGCATGCATATTTTGAGACATGAGATGGTTATCGGCATGGTATAGGTGGCTAAGACCTATGGCAGACACCCCCGAACCATGATGTGGGCTAAGTCCTATGGTAGGTTGTGAGACCCCATATATGTATAACTTTGTAATATATGTAAATGGAATTATAAGACAGATGATTGTTGAATCATATAAATGTGAATGAACTTGTAAATAGGATAAATGAGTATCATGGATGCATATGCAGGTTAAATAAGGGTTGAAGTGGCCAAAGACTAAGCAAATGAAACCTCAAGCATCCGAAATGAGTGTAAGGACGTAAAATGTATAAACGAGTGTAAAACGAAGTATTATACAAACCTTTTTTATTTCCATGAGATATGCACAAGTTTCATAATATGAAAGTCATAGGAAATAAGTCTTTCCAAGCTCTAAGTGGGGTTAAAATGCAAAATGAGTATTGGAACAATGGAATAGGAATTCACCCTTGGAAAATCTAGAAAAATATAGCAAAAGGGCTGCAGATAGAGGTCAGATCGATCTCCCATTCAAGGCAGATCGATCTTTCATGCAAAACAAAGTAATTTCAAGTGAAACAACTAAGGCAGATCGATCTCCCCATCAAGCAGATCGATCTCTCCAATGACCAGATCGATCTACATTTACCTTTACCAAGCTCAGATCGATCTTCCCTTAAGTGCAGATCGATCCCTATTGTATTCTGTAAGGAGCAGATCGATCTCCCTCATGAGCAGATCGATCTCCTTAAGCTTCTGCCAAAGAGAGATCGATCTCCCCCAATGAACAAATAGATCTCACCCTACAATGCCTGAACAGTTTAAGAGTAAAAACCAAAAGTAGATCAATCCCTTACCTAACCAAATCGATCTCCTCACCCTTTCTCTATATAAACCCGATGGCAAAGAGCTTCAATCTTCAGGAAACTCAATCACACTCCATTTTTACCCAAACACCAAGCTTTCTCTCTCTAGGATACGCACCCTTTCCATAAGGATTTGAGAAAAAGACATTAGAGCAAAGTTATTCACCTTGGGGAGGAGAACAACATATCTTGAAGTCAATATCCAACTCATTGGATTGAAGGATCCAAGGAGTCTTCCAAACTTGGAGGAGAAGAAAGTCAAGCTAGGTAAGTTTCCAATGCACCAACTCTAAATGTGTTTACCTAAATGATGTTATGGGTAGATTGGTGTACATTTCAATGGTTGAAACTACCTAGAATATAATGAACTAACAATGACCTAGAAATAGGTTAGTGTGAGAAAATAAAATGTGTTGGAGTTAATGATGAGTGGGCTATCTTAAGGTGATAATGGTGTTGTGAGTATGATTTTAAGATGGTGGTATGGAATGAATTGTGAAATAGACCAAAATGGTGAAATGTACATTTGTGGCATTGGTGAAAATGCATGAATGAATAAAAGAGTAAGGGTAGAGTATGCACACCAAATCCTAGACGAGTAGCTAAGTTAGTTACTAGATAAATTGGTTAGAAATGACATGAGGAAAGCCAAATGCAATGATGAGTCAAAATTGAGTACATAGGCTCAATGAGTTATACTGGCTAGTCAAGTCAGAATATAAGTTAGCAATATTAACTCATGTGATTGGTGAATGATTGTAGTTCCCACAGATACAACCGGAGCAAGTTGAGCCAAAAATACGAGAAACGAAAAGGAAAAGAGTCGTTCCCAAGTAAATCAAGGTAAGGTAATTGTGTAGACTCTTAGAGATATCTGTGCGCATTTTGGACGCATTATGTTTTCTAGAATATATGTGGTAATCGGAATGAAATGGGTGTTTGAAGGGCAAAGAGTTGGGTTTTTGAGAAATGAGTATGAAAATAAGAGCATGATGCTTTGAAAATCCTGTTTTATTGCTTTTTAGCAAGTGACTGGTAGGTTGGCTATTATTTGATATGATTTGCAGAAAAATATCTTGATTTGGTTTTGATAACCATGCTTTGCAAAGAAAGAGCCACCTATATGAGTTTTGTAAGAATGAAAACGTGCTCGAGCGTTGCTTGCACGAGATTTGACATGTTTATACATGCATTAGTGCTGGAGTGATGCTCGCACTAGAGTTTTTACATGGATTTATGACAATGTGCTGGAGCCTAGCTAGCACAAATTTTATACTGGTTTTGACATGGTGCTGGAGTATAGCTCGCACTAGATGTCCACCATACTTGTTGTCGTGCTTGAGATTTCTCACACGTGGTTTTATGACATCTTGATAGTCGTGCTAGGAGCTTTGTGTAGACTGGGTGTCGCAGCAATTAAATAGGCTTGCCTGTGCTTATTGAGATGTGGCGTGTTATGATGTGATGATATGGGTCCATGGAGTACATGGTACCGTGCATGTAGCATGAAGTACGTTGTATCGTGTTGAGATTGTGATATACGATCTTCGAATGAAGTTTAGATCTACTATGGACCGACGGGTTGGACGTGACCCATCTCCCGTGCGGAAGCAGATAGAGGTGATACCCCGCACATAAGGATCTGTGTAGCCTGGGATCACAGAGGATATAGCCATAGTCCTAGAGGAGATTTCCCTATTATATTTCCTATCTCACATGTGTCTTATTTTATGAATGAATCCATGTTTTGAATTATTTTGTGAGTCAGGACAGTCTGAGGAAAGGGCTAAGTCCTGACAAGTGTTGATTTTATTGGAATGAGAAAATATGATAATGGCTTTAAAGTGCACTTGCGCATGATGAGTTTCCATGCTTTACTTATGAAATACGCATGATGGTTTTCCATGCTTTGAATTTAAATTGTGCACTAAATTAAATAGCATGACTTGCTTTACATGCCATTAACACAAGCATGAACTAATGTTTTGAGGTGTGACGATGAAATGTGTGGTTTTGAGCATGGCATCACGATCGCATAGATAGTACAATATCTACATGTTCGCCTGATTGCCTTATTGAGCGTGTTGTTTGCTCACCCCCTTGTTTTCCCCCTCTACAGAGTATTGAGTATAGACTGAGAGCGACTGGAGGTTTCCTTTTGGTACCGCTGCATCCCATCGTGCAAGGTATACACACTTGTTGAATTTTGTATCTAAACTTTTCATAGCACAGTAGCATTTTGAATGTAACCATTGGGGATGTAAAGCAATGTAAACACATGTAAACAACAACTCTGATTTATTTATACAAGTGTTCACTTTTATGTTATAATGCAAATCAAATCATTATGGTTGGATGTGCTAAACATTGACACACAGCCCAACTGTGGAGAGTGTAGTTGCTCACGATCGGAATAAGGTAAGAATGAATAATATTTAATGTAAGAAAAGTGAAAAAAAAATTGTGACGATTTTTTGGTAAGTTGAGGGTCATGACTGGAGTTGGTATTAGAGCTGAGTTGGTTTAACATGCGTCGGTGTTTAAAATACTTAATAAGTTGAAAAATTACATCCCTAGTTACTGTGCTTGTTTAGATACAACTGTGTGTGTCGATGGGTTGACTAAGAAATTAATGTGAATGTAGGGAATTGAGCATTATGCCTAACACAAGTCACGATAGAGGGGTGAGAGCACGAGCTAGAGGCGGTAGAGGTAGGTCTGAGGGTCGTGTTGAGCCAGAACCACATGAGACTCTAGAAGAGGTTGAGGTGGAGGCTAAGGTTGAGCATGCTCCATAGGGTCCGATAGAGAGACTCGAAAGTACTGAGGCACGCTTCGCAAGGATCGAGTGGAGTATAGAGATGATCTTGAAGTTGGTCACTCAGTCATTACCTAGAGTCGGGGGCAGAGAAGGTCCCACTACACAGGATGATGTCGAGCAGGGGGCTGCTCTTGAGGCACAGGCACAGCCAGCCCAGAGACCTCAGACGACAAATACACCTACACCCCCACCAGCACAAGATATACCTACACCTGTTGCTACACCACAGGGCAGTAGAGGTTGGGGTTATGGAAGTGATTTGGATAGACAGCGACAGTTCTAGAAGTTTGGACCATCGTCTTTCAATGGAGTTAAGGACCCAGTAGCTACAGAGGATTGGATAAATGAGATTGAAAAGTTATATAGGTTCTTTAAGTGTACTACTATAGAGATGGTAGCGTTTGCCACATTCATACTGAAGGGATCGATAGAACATTGGTAGAAGCTCGTCAGATCTATACTGAGAGCCCAACATACAGAGATTAGCTGGGATGTATTTTTTAAGGCCTTTCAGAGGTAATATGTTCCGGACACTACGCAATGAAAGCTGCAAATGGCATTTTTGGGACTGACCCAAGGGAGTAGAACAGTGGATGAATATAAGACGACGTTTATCTCCCTGGACAGATATGATCCTGATACGATGGGTAGTGAGATCAAGAAGGTCCAGAAGTTTTTGGATGGACTTGGACCAACCATCAGGTCCAGATTGGTTCCCCTAGATATACCAATCTATGAGGAGACAGTGCGTAGGGCGCAATTGTGTGAACAAGATATCGATAGGATCGCCTCAAAGTTTGGAAAGGTTGGTAAAGTGAGGGATAGAGAAAAGAAGAGACCAATACTGGATAGATAGAGGAAGCCAAAGGTTGTCTGGGAAGAGGCCGAAGATTGAGGAAATCTTAGAAAGGACAGATAAGCATTCCGTGTATCTCACCATAGGTCCAGCAAAGGGGATTGTTATTAGAGGGTCATGGCCTACTATAGAGCAATGCAGTAAGTGTGGTAGGTACCATGGTACTTGACTATGTTATGGACCTCCTGTAGTATGCTTCAGATGTGGGAAACCAGGCCACATAATCCGAGATTGCTCAAAGATGACAGAGAGAGCCCCACAGAAGGGCAAGGAGTCGAAGAGAGCTCCTGTTGATACTCCTACTCTGAGAAGAAGGGAAACAACTGAAGAGAAGGGTAAACATGTGATTGGTCGAGGGTGAGTACACATACTGGATTAGGATACTGTAGATCAGTCAGCAAATGTAGTGAAAGGTACCATACTGATCTTCAATCTTGAAGCTTATGTTTTGATAGATCTTGGTGCCATGTATTCATTTGTATCGTCGTCATTTGCATATAAATTGTTTGAATATGTAAAGCTTACCCCTTTAAGTAGGAAGATGCTGATAAGCACTCCTATGAATAATAGTCAGCTAGTGGAGTATGGATTAGAGATTGTAAGTTGAAAGTAGGGGAAAAAGAAATGTCAGCTAACCTCATTTTAATGTACATGAGTGATTTTGATGTAATCCTAGGGATGGATTGGTTGGCTACAAGCCGTGCTATAGTAGATTGCTTTTCTAATACGATAACATTTTCGGGGATAGATAATGTTTCCATATGTTTCCCCAAAAGACAAAATGTAAAGTAAACTTTCCTTGAAAGGAAATGAAAGTAATAGTTGATTTCAATCGAAACAGATGAAATTTTATGCTGACTAATTAATTGATATTTTGAAGGTTACATTGCTTATGTGGTTAAGACAGATAAGGCACGTTCGAAATTGATAGACATCCCAGTGGTTAGGGAATTTCCAGATGTCTTTCCGGATGAATTACCAAGATTATCGCCAGATAGGGAGATGGAGTTTTGTATAGATTTGGCACCTGGTACAGAGTCGATATCTAAGCCACCATACAGAATGGCTCAAGTTGAGTTGGAGGAACTGAGGAAGCAGTTACAGGAGCTGTTGGAGAAGCGGTTCATCAGACCGAGTGTATCTCCTTGAGGAGCACTGATTCTGTTTGTAAGGAAGAAGGATGGAAGCCTTCGACTGTGTATTAACTATCGGTTGTTGAATAAGGCCACCATTAAGAATAAGTACCCTCTTCCATGGATCGATGACTTATTGGATCAGCTTCGGGAAGTGCATGTCTTTTCTAAGATATATATGAGAACTGGGTACCACCAATTGAGAATTCGGGATGGAGATGTACCCAAGACAGCTTTTCGCACCGGTATGGTCATTATGAGTTTATGGTCATGCCATTCGAGTTGACAAATGCTCCCGTAGCTTTTGTCGTTGATGAATGAGGTGTTTAACCAATATTTAGATCGATTTGTTATCGTGTTTATCGATGACATACTGGCGTATTCAAGATCGAGAGAGAAGCATGAACAGCACCTAAGGATAGTGCTACAGACCCTCCGAGAGAAGAAGTTATATGCTAAACTCAGTAAGTGTGACTTTTGGCTAGAGCAGATCTTTTTTCTGGGTCATATTGTATCGAAGGATGGTGTCTCAATGGATCCATCTAAGATTGAGGCAGTAGTTCTGTGGCAGAGACCCTAGACAGTGATAGAGATAAGAAGTTTCCTAGGTTTAGCTGGGTATTATCGATGGTTCGTGGAAGGATTCTTGAGATTAACTGCTCTTTTGACATGTCTCACGAGAAAGAATGTGGAGTTTACATGGGATAATAGATGTGAAGAGAGTTTTCAGGAGTTAAATAGGAGATTAACCACAGCTTCGATTCTTACCATTCCTACCGACTCAAGAGGTTTCTCGATGTATACGATGAATCACACCAAGGACTAGGCTGTTTACTTATGCAGGATGGGAATATAGTCGCCTATGGATCTAAACAACTGAAGGATCATGAGAGGAATTACCCGACCCATGATTTAGAGTTGGCAGTCATGGTATTTTCTTTAAAGATATGGTGCCACTATCTCTATGGTGAGAAATTTCAAGTGTTTACGGATCACAAGAGCCTTAAGTATCTGTTCTCTCAGAAGGAGTTAAACATGTGACAGAGGAGATGGCTTGAGCTTTTAAAGTATTATGATTGTGAGATCCTGTACCACCCGGGTAAAGCGAATGTAGTTGTTGATGCATTGAGTAGGAAGCATCTCAGGTAGGTATCATTCATGATGATCAGGGAAAACGAGCTATTGGAGCAGTTCACAAACCTCAGTTTGGATATTACCCCGCTTGATTCTAATAGTAGTTGTATAGTAGCTAGCCTGCGATTGTAACCTAATATGGTATATCATATCTAGTAGGATCAATAGATTGATTAACATTGCTGTGTTGTAGTCAGCCAGATACAGAGGGGCACAAAGACTGATTTTGAGTTGAGCTCAGATGGATTGTTGAGGTTCAAAGGCAGGATATGTGTTCTCAAGGATCTAGAGATCAAGAAGTTGATCTTAACAGAGGCTCACTCATCGAGGCATATGATACATCCAAGGAGTACCAAGATATATCAAAACCTTCGAAAGGTTTATTGGTGGTCTGGGATGAAGAAAGACATTGCTGAATATGTCACTAGATGTCTCGTCTATCAACAGGTGAAGGTAGAGCATCAGAAGCCTAAAAGGTTATTGCAGCCTCTACCGATACAGACTTGGAAATGGGAGCACGTCACCATGGATTTTGTGATGGGGTTACTAAGGACCCGCAGAGGTCATGATGCCATATGGGTGACAGTGGATAAGTTGACGAAGTCAGCCCATTTCTTAGCTGTGAGAGCTACTGATACTTTGAGCCAATTAGCGAACTTATATTTACGCGAGATAGTGAGGTTGCAGGGAATTCCAGTGAGCGTTGTTTTTTATCGAGATACCCGTTTCACTTCTCATTTCTGAGAACATTTTCAGGAAGCGATGGGGACCCAATTGAGTTTCAGCACAGCCTTTCATCCTCAGACAGATGGTCAATCAGAGAGGACTATACAGACCTTATAGGACATGTTGAGGGCGTGTGCATTGGATTTTGGAGGCTCCTGGGATGACCATTTGCCACTCACAGAGTTCGCCTATAATAATAGTTTTCATGCGAGTATCGAGATGGCACCATATGAGGCATTGTATGGGTGTAGATGTCGTTCCCCTATTGGATAGGAAGAGGTTAGTGACAGACAGATCTTTACTCTTGACTTGGTTAGACAAGCCTCAGAGGATGTCCAGTTGATTTGTGAGAGGTTACAGACAGCTCAAAGCAGATAAAAGAATTATACTGACAGGAGACGGAGACCACAAGAGTTTATTGTGGGTGAGTCAGTGTTTTTAAAGGTTTTTCCCTCGAAAGGGATTATGAGATTCGGGAAGAAGGGGAAGTTGAGCCCTCGATATATAGGGCCATTTGAGATACTTGATAGAGTGGGAGATAAGGCACATAGGCTAGCATTGCCACCTGAACTAGCGAGTGTACATAACGTCTTCCACATATCCATGTTACGGAAGTGCCACCCGGACCCGGCGCATGAGATAAAGTATGAGCCATTAGAGCTTAATGAAAGCATGGTATATTAAGAAGTCGATTCGAATAATGGATAGAAAGGAGAAAGTGTTGAGGACAAAGACAATTCCCTTGGTGAAAGTCCTTTGGCAACATCACACTGTGGAAGAAGCCACATGAGAGTTGGAGAGTTTGATGCGGGAGAAGTACTTCGAGTTATTCACAAACTGATTTGATTCTAATTTGGAGGATAAAATTTTCTAAGTGGGGGAGAATGTGAGACCCCATATATGTATAACTTTGTAATATATGTAAATGGAATTATAAGACAGATGATTGTTGAATCATATAAATGTGAATGAACTTGCAAATAGGATAAACGAGTATCATGGATGCATGTGCAAGTTAAATAAGGGCTGAAGTGGCCACAAACTAAGCAAATGAAACCTCAAGCATCCGAAATGA
Source organism: Firmiana major (assembly GCA_033439115.1). NCBI lineage: Eukaryota > Viridiplantae > Streptophyta > Magnoliopsida > Malvales > Malvaceae > Firmiana > Firmiana major. Next base: position 64,434,723 of record CM065904.1, read on the forward strand.
GCATAAGGACGTAAAATGTATAAACGAGTGTAAAACAAAGTATTATACGAACCTTTTTTATTTCCAAGTTATGCGCACAAGTTTCATAATATGGAAGTCATAGGAAATAAGTTTTTCCATGCTCTAAGTGGGGTTAAAATGCAAAATGATTAGTGAAACAATGGAATATGAATTCATCCTTGGAAAATCTGGAAAAATGCAGCAAAGGGCTGCAGATGGATGTCAGATCGATCTCTTGTGCAAAATAAAGCAATTTCAAGTGAAACAACCAAGGCAGATCGATCTCCCTAATGACCAGATCGATCTGCATTTGCCTCTGCCAAGCTCAGATCGATCTTCCCTTAAGTGCATATCGATCTCCATTGTATTTTGTAAGAAGCAGATCGATCTTCCTCATGAGCATATCGATCTCCTTAAGTTTCTGTTAAAGAGAGATCGATCTCCTCTAATGAACAGATCGATCTCACCCTACAATGCTTAAACATTTCAAGAGCAAAAACCAAAGGCAGATCGATCCCTTACCTAACCAGATCGATCTCCTCACCCTTTCTCTATATAAACCCGATGGCAAAGAGCTTCAATCTTTAGGAAACTCAATCTCACTTCATTTTTACCCAAAGACCAAGCTTTCTCTCTCTCTCTCTAAGATACCCACCCTTTACATAAGGATTTGAGAAAAAGACATTAGAGTAAAGTTGTTCACCTTGGGGAGGAGAACAACATATCTTAAAGTCAACATCCAACTCATTGGATTGAAAGATCTAAGGAGTCTTCCAAACTTAGAGGAGAAGAAAGTCAAGCTAGGTAAGTTTCCAATGCACCAACTCTAAATTTGTTTACCTGAATGATGTTATGGGTAGATTGGTGTACATTTCAATGGTTGAAACTACCTAGAATATAATGAACTAACAATGACCTAGAAATAGGTTAGTGTGAGAAAATAAAATGTGTTGGAGCTAATGATGAGTGGGCTATCTTAAGGTGATAGTGGTGTTGTGAGTATGATTTTAAGATGGTGGTATGGAATGAATTGTGAAATAGACCAAAATGGTGAAATGTACATTTGTGGCATTTGTGAAAATGCATGAATGAATAAAAGAGTAAGGGTAGACCATGCACACCAAATCTTAGACAAGTAACTAAGTTAGTTACTAGATAAATTGGATAGAAATGCCATGAGGAAGGTCAAATGCAATGATGGGTCAAAATTGAGTAAATTGGCTCAATGCATTATACTGGCTAGTCAAGTCAGAATATGAGTTAGCAATATTAACTCGTGTGATTGGTGAATGATTGTAGTTCCCGCGGACACAACCGGAGCAAGTTGAGCCAAAAACATGAGAAATGAAAAGGAAGAGAGTCGCTCCCAAGTGAATCGAGGTAAAAGAATTGTGTGGACTCTTCAAGATATCTGGGCGCATTATGTTTTCTAGAATATATGTGGTAATTGGAATGAAATGGGAGTTTGATGGGCAAAGAGTTAGGTTTTTGAGAAATGAGCATGAAAACAAGAGCATGATTGTGACAGCTCGAAAGTGCGGAAAATATGGTAAATTTAAAATTTTCTTAAATTAAAACTACCAACTATGGGCGCATTCCCGTACAGTGTCATTTAATCACTTACGTTTATAACCAGTTAATGTTCCCAAGATCACACAATTCATACTTAATGAAATCAATACATAATATTCAAAAAGATTAACCTATGAATCTCGATTCATTTCCTTCATATCGTCCTAATTACATCCCAAAATATTTATCACAAATATCTGTATTACATCATTGTCTAGATACAAAATGAACTGAATTTATACCTTATGAGTGTATAAGCGATAGCCTGGGGAGATCTTGTCCACCAGCCTATTACACATACACGACAGGCTCTATCTCACTCACTGCAAGAAATCTGGAGGGGGGAGCAAAATAGGTGAGCTCTCAAAACGCTCAGTAAGGAGGATAAGGGAGGTTTATAAAATCATCAGCACAACACAATATGATGGAAATATTTGAGCATGTAAAACGTTATAGAAATAACGGTATAAACAATGGCATTAGCATAATTCACGTGATAAAGATCACAATTCATCGCAACATCAAATCTTATGCGTGATATAAATCACAGTTATAAAAACACGTCATCATAAAAGAAATCGAGACTAGGCATTTAATAAACCTCAAATGAAATCATCGTTATAGGCACATCACATCAAATTAAATCATCCCCTAGGCAAACATCCTCAAAAGAAGGATAACGTCAACATCAATACATGTCCATGATTAGCTATAGACTTGATCAGAGTCATACAGCTGCAGTCTTATATGCTATCAAAGCAAGGCCCAGTCTTACATGCTATCAAAGCAAGGCCACCCATCGCTACTAGAGCGAGGTCATCTCACGTTACCAGAACAGAGGTATCGGTCTTATATGCTACTAGAGCTAGGCCTGGTCTTACATGCTACCAGAGCAAGGCCACTCAACGCTATCAGAGCAGAGTATCGATGTGCATCTCATGACAAGCCATAGTCTCAGTAAAAATATGCCATTGTTGTATTAAAATCGTTTTGCCTTCATGTAGAGCTCATAGTGTTTATCTCAAACTCGTTTCGGTTATAAAACATTGTGCTCACAGTTACACAAAACTCATCAAAATCAAGCTTAAACCGGCAGAACACTCACTCATTCATCAAAACATCAAATCATCTCATTTCTCATAAACATGCTCATTTCATTAAACCTTTTTCATGCCATCAAAACGTTTTCAATCATTCGAAAACTCACAAGCACAAATGGTTTATTTCCCTTACCTCTTGCCCCTTGAGTGGTACAATATCCTTGGGCTCTCGGACTAGCCTTGTTTCCCGTGTCGGATTCTCGAGCTGTCCAAACATCATTAAATCATCAATATACATCATTCTCATTTGTCAATTTTCATCATTTTCATTTCTCTTTTCACCTCATTTATACCTATACCTATACTATATTCAAGTTACCACTCTTAAACATGCACATTGTCTCAAAACTTCTCCTACATCCTTATCATCCTCTTAGCTAGCTCATAACCATCGCATGATATCCACATTTCATTTTCCAACTATACTCATTGGTTGTTTCCCTCATGACTTAGACATTTCCAACCAAATATATGTATATATGCATTTATTCACCAATATACCAAATGATAATGCTTAAAACAAGGGTCTTGTGAACTCACCTAGCTTGTCTCCTCTTGATCAAATTTGTAGAGTGCTTATCTCTTCATTTATTCAATCAAATCTTTGATTTTATAGTATATTATTCCCTTCACTAAGAGGAACAACTTTGTCTCTTACCCCAATTTCTAATTATGTCCAGAATATGGTGGATCTTAGAGAAAGAAAGCTTGGTTTGGGTGAAAATGATGAAGGTTGAGGTTTACAGGTGAGAGAAGCTTGGTTTCCAGCAAAATCATGTGATCTTTATATAGGTAGATGTTAGGAGATCGATCTGGCATTGGTGGAGATCGATCTCTGTTTGATTTCAACTACTCCAACTGCTCCATTAACAACTACAAGATCGATCTGGTAGAGGGTGGAGATCGATCTCTTCCAGGCCGAGACTTAAGGAGATCGACCTGCCCCTGTGACAAAATCGATCTTTGTTAGGCAGAGGCATTAGGAGATTAATCTTCCTTCTTATGAGATCGATCTGCCTATCTGCTCTTGCACGTTTTTTCAATCTCTCATCCTTGGAGATCGATCTGGCCTTCACATATTCAACTATTGCTGCATCAATTTGCAGGAAACTCAATGTAACACTCACCATAATCTACTACATAAGTCATATTTTAATCTATACACATTTAAGACTTAAAAAACTCATCTTCTTATACTTTATTTGATTAAAAACATGCGTGTACATCAACATATCATCACTACATCCATCAATTATAATTCTCACATTGCAACCTCATAACTAGAGTACATAAAATTTACAGTTCTCATATCCTCCCCACCTTAAGAGAATTTGGTCCTCCAAATTCAACTCGGTCCATTAAATAGCTGAGGGTACTTCTCCTTCATAAGGCTCTCTAGTTCCCAAGTCGCTTCCTCCATCGAATGGTGCTTCCAGAGAACTTTGACCAATGGAATCTTTTTTGTCTGAAGTACCTTTTCCTTCCTGTCGAGTATTCGGATGGGTTCTTCCACATAACTCATATCCCCTTGAATATCTAATGCTTCATACTCAATAACATGAGAGGGATCCGGATTATATTTCCTCAACATGGAGACATGAAAGACATTGTGGATTTCGAAAAACTGTGGAGGTAAGGCCAATCGATAGGCAACGTCTCCCACTCTATCCAAAATCTCAAACGGTCCTATATATAGTGGACTCAATTTTTCCTTCTTCCCGAAGCACATGATACCCTTACTCGGATATATCTTAAGGAACATAGAATCTCCAACTCAAAACTCAAGTGGTCGTCTATGCATGTTTGCGTAACTTTTATGTCGACTCTGAGTAGCCCGTAATCTATCACAAATGATCTTTACATTATGAACTACCTGTTCAACTAGTTTAGGAGCATTTACTTTCTTGTCACCCACTTCTTCCCACACTATAGGGGATCTACACCTCTTACCATACAGAGCCTCATAAGGTGTCATACCAATACTCGATGATAGCTATTGTTGTAGGCAAACTTAATAAGGGGCAGGTGATCATTCCATGATCCCTTAAAATCCATCATACATGCCCTCAACATGTCCTCCAAGGTCTGTATAGTCCGCTCAAACTGACCATCAGTCTGAGGATGATATGCAGTACTGAAATTCAACCGAGATCCTATGGCCTTTTGAAAATGAGTCCAAAATCTGGAAGTAAATCGAAAATCTCTATCAGAGGTAACACTCACTGGAGCCCCATGCAGTCTAGCTATCTCCCTAACATATAACTCGGCTAAGGTACTCAATGTATCTATGCTCTTAATGGCAAGGAAGTAGGCATTCTTTTTTAATCTATCCACTATCACCCATATTGCATCATGACCCCTTCGAGTCCTTAGCAATCCCATAATAAAGTCTATGGTGATATGCTCTCATTTTCATGTAGGCATAGGCAAAGGCTTAAGCAAACCTCCAGGCTTCTGATGCTCAGCTTTCACTTGTTGACATATTAAACATTTGGCCACATATCCTGCCATGTCTCCCTTCATACCACTCCACCAATATAGCCTTCTCAAATCTTGGTACATCTTGGTACTCCCCGGGTGCATGGTGTATCGCGAGCAGTAAGACTCTCTCAGTATTTGTTGCTTCAGGGTATCATCATTTGGAACACAAATTCGACCCTTAAACCTCAATAACCCATCATCACTGATCATGAAATCTGACTGTGAGGTCTGTTCAGCTTGGCTAACCATATCTAATAGCCTCAAATCCTTTTATTGCCCGGTTCTAATCTGATCAATAATATCAAGCTCTATCTGCAGGCTGGCCATAAATCCAACCTTTGCTTCCTTAACTCTAATCCTGAGTCCGGTGAACTGTTCTAACAAACCTCATTCCTTGACCATCATAGTAGATATCATGTTCTTCCTGCTTAGGGCATCAACAACTGCGTTCACCTTCCCCGGATGGTAGAGTATCTCGCAATCGTAGTCTTTAAGAAGTTTCATCCATCTCATTTGTCTCATGTTTAACTCCTTTTAGTCGAATATATATCTTAAGCTCTTATAGTCAGTAAATATTTGGAACCTTTCCCCATATAAGTAATGCCGCCAAATCTTCAATGCAAACACCACTACGGCTAACTCCAAGTCATGTGTGGGGTAGTTCCGCTCATGATCCTTCAGCTGTCACAAACCATAAGTGACTACTCTTCCATGCTGCATAAGCACACACCCCAATCCTTGTTGAGAGGCATCACTATACAACGCGAAGCCTCCGGGTCCATTTGGAATAGTCAACACAGGTGTCGTCATTAATCTCCTTTTAAATTCTTGAAAACTCTGTTCACACTGCTCGGACCATACAAAAGGAGTCTCCTTACGTGTGAGTCTAGTTAAAGGAGCGACAATCCTGAAAAATCTTTTAACAAATCTTCTATAATACCCTATGAGCCCTAAAAAATTTTGAATCTCTGTAACTGTCCTTAGATTCTCCCAATTAAGTATAGCTTCTATCTTAGACAAACAAACTGACACCCCGTCTTTAGATACAATATGCCCAAGGAAAGGTATTTGATCCAACCAAAATTCACTCTTACTAATCTTTCCATAAAGCTGCTTATCTTTGAGTACTTGTAGCACGATCCTCAAATGTTGTGCATGTTCCTCATGAGACCGAAAATAAATAAGGATATCATCAACGAAGACTATCACAAACTAGTCTAGATAGTATCTGAATACCTCATTCATCAAACTCATGAAAGCAGCAGGGGCATTTGTCAAACCAAAAGGCATCACTAAGAACTCATAGTGGCCATATCTAGTTCTGAAGGCCGTTTTCGAAATATCCTCTTTCTTGATTCTTAACTGGTGATAGCCTGATCTTAAATCAATCTTAGAAAAGATAGAAGCCCCTCTCAGCTGGTCAAATAAATTATCTATTCTTAGTAGGGAATATTTGTTCTTCATTGTAGCCTTGTTCAATAATCTGTAGTCTATACATAGTCTCAGGCTACCATCCTTCTTCTTTACAAACAACACCAGAGCTCCCCATGGCGACACACTAGGCCTAATAAAACCCCAGTCAAGCAGTTCTTACAATTGTTTCTTTAACTCTTCCAATTCGACCAATGCCATCCTAGGTTTAGAGATCGGCTGGGTATCTGGCACTAAATTGATAGTGAACTCCAGCTCTCTCTCAGGTGGTAAGCTAGGAAATTCATCAGGAAATATATCAAAAAACTCACATACTACTAGTATGTCCTCTATCTTCGAATGTTTTCGACTCATATCAGTGATGAGTGCGATGTAACCTTCACATCAATAATTTAACAGTGTTTTATAGTGATATAACTAGATCTTAAAGTTTCTCACATTAACTTTAAACATATTCATTCCTTAACATTCAAACGTACACTAAACTTTTCAGGTAGGGAGAAGGTTACAGTCTTAATGGAGCAGTCTAGACTCACACAATTGGTCGCTAACCAATTCATCCCTAAAATCACATCAAAACCACATATGTTTAATAATGCTAGATCTGCTAACATTACCCTATCTCCCATCTTGATCTCACACCTTCTACACACCATATCAGTCCTCTAGGACTCACGCATAGGGGTATTTACATGTAAAATAAAATCTATAGGTTCATGCTTTAAACTCAGTTTACATGCAAAACGTACATCAATAAAGGAATATGAGGATCCCAAATCAAATAACACATAAGCCTCATGATTACAAACAAGAAGTGTACCTCGTATGGTCTCAAATGAAGTGTCTGCAGTCTCTTTATCGAAAGAAAACACATGTCCTTCTGTGATCAGCTTCTTACCCTTATCAGCAGTCGTAGCCCATCTCTTGGAAATCGTCCTCTGAGGCTGTTATCTAGGAGGCTCTTAAGAATGTGGCTTTTGTGGCTGTGGGCAATACCTCACTCTATGACCCATGTCCCTGCTTCTAAAACATCCTTTTATGGTTCTGGGATAGCTTCCCTCATGTGATCGGCTACAATCTCTGCAGACTTTAACCTCTGGTATGACACCTCGAGGGGTCTCCACAGTAATGGGAGGAACTCTGGGTCTATCCACTCTTCCTCTCGGTTCTTCAAATTGCCTCCTTTTAAAAGAACCTCTTCAAAAATCTGTGAGGGGAGTCACGAGTCGCTTGCCCTTATCTCTGGCCAAAATCTAAGACTCAATTTGAGACTATACCAACTCTAGTCCCCTCTTTACTTCTTGTGCTTGTCTCAAAGCATCCTTAAACTCAGTGATACAGAGCCCTATCAATTAGTCTCTAATGACGGGTCTCAGTCCATACATGAATCGCTCTGCACGGAGCTCCTCATCCTTAAGGGTCTCCGGGTCATACTTCAGTAGAGTGGTGAATCGGCTCTCGTAGTCATCAACCGTCATATCGCCCTGAGCCAATTTTAAGAATTCAGCTTGCCATCTCCTCTAGGCAGCTCTTGGCACATACTGAGTTCTAAATGCCCATAGCCAGTCGCTAACATACTCTGAGTAGTGCTCTACCAATCTCGAGCTTGTCCCTTTAACATGTAAGCACCCATACTGACCTTATCGGCATCGGTGCATCCCAAAGAGTTAAAAATAACTCACAACTCTGTCAGCCACTCCTCAACCTCTGTGAGATTTTTCACTCCTTTAAAATTTGGTGGGTTCATCTTTAGAAAGTCCCTCAATCGACCCTTCTGTCTGTCATCAAGCTGGGTTTGCATCGGAGGCTGTGTGGCAGGAGGCACCGAGTCAGTCTGTAATGGTGGTATGGATGGTCCTTATGGTGGTGGAGGAGTCAAAATAGGTGTAGTACCCGAGGCATTAACCCAAAAATGTCGCACGAATAGCACTGCCACCTACTCGAATCCCTGACGCACATCGTGCTCTAGGCGATTCATTCGAGAGTTAGGACTCTCCGACTGTGGTTCAGGTGGTGGAGGTGGCTGCGCCTTCCTCCCAGAACATCCTCTTCGCCCCCTCATATCCTATCTCTTATGTGCCTGTGCGTATTCATTAAATATCGATCATAATTTTACTTGACATTGATTGTACTAGACACCTTTTGTTCTGATACCAAACAAATCTGTGACAGCCCAAAAACGCAAAAATATGGTAAATTTAAAATTTTCTTAAATTAAAACTACTAACTTTAGGCGCATTCCCGTACAGTGTCATTTCATCACTTACGTTTATAACCAGTTAATGTTCCCAAGATCACACAATTCATATTTAATGAAATCAATACATAATATTCAAAAAGATTAACCCATGAATCTCAATTCATTTCCTTCATATCGTCCTAATTACATCCCAAAATATTTATCACAAATGTCTGTATTACATTATTGTCTGGATACAAAACAAACTGAATTTATACCTTATGCGTGTACAGGCAATAGCTTAGGGAGATCTTGTCCACTAGCCTATTACACGTACACGGCAAGCTCTGTCTCGCTCACTGCAAGAAATCTGAAGGGGGCAGGAAAAAAGGTGAGCTCTTAAAGCGCTCAGTAAGGAGGATAAGGGAGGTTTATAAAATCATCATCACAACACAATATGATGAAAATATTCGAGCATGTAAAATGTTATAGAAATAATAGTATAAACAATGGCATTAGCATAATTCACGTGATAAAGCTCACAATTCATCGTAACATCAAATCCCATGCGTGATATAAATTACAATTATAAAAACACGTCATCATCAAAGATATCGAGACTAGGCATTTAATAAACCTCAAATAAAATCATCGTCATAGGCACATCACATCAAATTAAATCGTTCCCTAGGTGGATATCCTTAAAAGAAGGATAATATCACCATCAATACATGGCCATGATTTGCTGTAGACTTGATCAGAGTCGTACAGCTGCGGTCTTACATGCTATCAAAGCAAAGCCCGATCTTACATGCTATTAAAGTAAGGTCACCTATCGCTACTAGAGCATGGTCATCTCACATTACCAAAACGGAGGTATCAATCTTATATGCTACTAGAGCAAGGTTCAGTCTTACATGCTACCAGAGCAAGGCCAGTCAACGCTATCAGAGCGGAGAATCGATATGCATCTCATGACAAGTCATAGTCTCGGTAAAAATAAGTCATTGTTGTATTAGAATCGTTTTTCCTTCATGTAGAGCTCATAGTGTTTATCTCAAACTCATTTCGATTATAAAACATTGTTCTCACAGTTACACAAAACTCATCAAAATCGAGCTCAAACCGGTAAAACACTCACTCATTCATCAAATCATCTCATTTCTCATAAACATGCTCATTTCATTAAACCTTTTTCATGCCATCAAAACGTTTTCAATCATTCAAAAACTCACAAGCACAAATGGTTTATTTCCCTTACTTCTTGCCCCTTGAGTGGTACAATATCTCGGGCTCTCGGACTAGCCTTGTTTCCCATGTCGGATTCTCGAGCTGTCCAAACATCATTAAATCATCAATATACATCATCCTCATTTGTAAATTTTCATCATTTTCATTTCTCTTTTCACTTCATTTATACCTATACCTATACTATATTTAAGTTACCACTCTTAAATATGCACATTGTCTCAAAACTTCTCCTACATCCTTATCATCCTCTTAGCTAGCTCATAACCATTGCAAGATATCCACATTTCATTTTCTAACTATACTCATTGGTTGTTTCCCTCAAGACTTAGACATTTCCAACCAAATATATGTATATATGCATTTATTCACCAATATACCAAATGATAATGCTTAAAACAAGGCTCTTGTGAACTCACCTAGCTTGTCTCCTCTTAACCAAATTTGTAGAGTGCTTGTCTCTTCCTTTGTTTAATCTAATCTTTGATTTTCTAGTATGTTGTTCTCTTCACAAAGAGGAACAACTTTGTCTCTTACCCTAATGTTTAATTCTGTCCAGAATATGATGGAGCTTAGAGAGAGAAAGCTTAGTTTGGGTGAAAATGGTGAAGGTTGAGGTTTACAGGTGAGAGAAGCTCAGTTTCCAGGCAAAATCCCATGATCTTTAAATAGGCAAAGGTTAGGAGATCGATATGGCATTGGTGGAGATCGATCTCTGTTTGATTTCAACTGCTCCAACTGCTCCATTAACAACTACAAGATCGATCTGGTAGAAGGCAAAGATCGATCTCTTCTAGGCTGAGACTTAAGAAGATCGATCCACCCTTATGATAAAATCGATCTTTGTTAGGCAGTGCCATTAGGAGATCGATCTTCCTCCTTATGAGATCGATCTGCATGTCTACTTTTGCACGTTTTCTATATTCTGGAGCTATGGGATCAATCTCTCATCCTTGAAGATCGATCTGGCCTTCACAGATTCTACTGCTGCTGCATCAATTTACAGGAAACTCAATGTAATACTCACCATAATCTACTTCATAGGTCATATTTCAATATATACACATTTAAGACTTAAAAACCTCATCTTCTTATACTTTTTTAGATTTAAAACTTGTGTACATCAACATATCATCACTACATCCATCAATTATAATTCTCACATTGTAACCTCATAACTAAAGTACATAAAATTTACAGTTCTCACAAAGATGCTTTGAAAATCATGTCTTATTGCTTTTTAGCAAGTGACTGGTAGGTTGGCTATCATTTGATATGATTTGCATAAAAAAGGCTTGATTCGGTTTTGATAACCATGCTTTGCAAAGAAAAATCCACCTACATGAGTTTTATGAGAATGAAAATGTGCTCGAGCATTGCTCGCACAAGATTTAACATGTTTATACATGCATTAGTGCTGGAGTGATGCTCGCACTAGAGGTTTTACATGGATTTATGACATTGTGCTAAAGCCTAGCTCACACAAATTTTAAACTGATTTTGACATGGTACTGGAGCATAGCTCGCACTAGATGTCCACCATACTTGTTGTCGTGCTTGAGATTACTCGCACGTGGTTTTATGATATGTTGATAGTCATGATAGGAGCTTCAGGTAGATTGGGTGTCACACTGAATAAATAAGCTCGCATGTGCTTATTGAGATGTGACGTGATATGATGTAATGATATAGGTCAATGGAGTACGTTATACCGTGCATGTAGCATGAAGTACGTTGTACCGTGTTGAGATTGTGATATGCCATCTTCGGACGAAGTTTAGATCTGCTATAGACTGGCAGGTTAGATGTTACCTACCTCCTGTGCGGAAGCATATAGAGGTGATACCCTGCACACAAGGATCTGTGTAGCTTGGGATCACAGAGGATATGGCCATAGTCCTAGAGGAGATTTCCCTATTATATTGCCTATCTCACATGTCTCTTGTTTTATGAATGAATCCATGTTTTGAATTATTTTATGAGTTAGGACAGTCCGAAGGAGGGGCTGAGTCCTGACAAGTGTTGATTTTATTGGAATGAGAAAATATGATAATGGCTTTAAAGTGCACTTGCGCATGATGATTTTCCATGCTTTACTTATGAAATATGCATGATGGTTTTCCATGCTTTGAATTTAAATTGTGCACTAAATTAAATAGCATGACTTGCTTTACATGCCATTAACACATGCATGAACAAATGTTTTAAGGTGTGACGATGAAATGTTTGGTTTTGAGCATGGCATCATGATCACGTAGATAGTACAGTATCTACTTATTCGCCTAATTGCCTTACTGAGAGTGTTGTTTGCTCACCCCCTTATTTTCCCCCTCTACAGAGCATTGAGTATAGACTAAGAGCGACTGGAGGTTTCCTTTTGGTACCGCTGTATCCCATCGCGCAAGGTATACACATTTGTGGATTTTGTATCTAAACTTTCCATAGCACATTAGCATTTTGAATGTAACCATTGGGGATGTAAAGCAATGTAAACACATGTAAACAGCAACTCTGATTTATTTATACAAGTTTTTACTTTTATGTTATAATGCAAATCAAATCATTATGGTTAGATGAGGTAAACATCGACACACAGCCCAACTGTGGAGAGTGTAGCTATTCACGATCGAAATAAGGTAAGAATGAATAATATTTAATGTAAGAAAAGCAAAAAAAAATTGTGACGATTTTTTGTAAGTTGAAGGTCGTGACACAGGCACCCCAGACAGTTATGTAGGCTAAGTCCTGTGGCAGGTACCCCAGACAATGATGTGGGCTAAGACCTATGGCAAGTACCCTCAGACTGTGTGGGTCCATGAAGTGCATTGTACCGTGTATGTCACATGGAGTATGTTGTACCATGTAGTCTTGATGACTAGTTGGTTGAGTTATTTCACGAGTAGGGTTGACCTCACCGCTTGTTGCAGTTGTGATGCCCCGCACTTCGGGATCCACGTAGCCTGGGATCACATGGATTTATATATGGCCATTATTCCCAATTTGTTTCCGTAATGTAGCCTACATGCCTCACGTGATATCATAAATTATTGATAGACCTAGGTAGACCCGAAAGAAGGGTGACACTCGTACTTGTGTTTTTAAAAGAAATGTGGTTTTTGCACAAGATGTTCCCGAAGGGCGGGATTAGCTTTTATTTAAATGATTTATGATGAAATGATGGGATCTGTGATTTGTGACGAAATTGATGAGTTTTATTATGATGAACATGAGATGTTTTACATGATGATTTTTCATGTGTTGTCATGTCTGATTTTATGAGCTTTTCATATATTCTATACATATTCATGTGGCATGATCTTATTTTTACCTCATGCTCCGAATGCAAATGATTTTTATATCATGACATTATGAGTACGTAGATAGTGTAGCTATCTACCTGCTTGCATTATTTCCTTACTGAGCAAGTTGTGCTCACCCTTTCACTTTCTATCTCCACAAAGCATCCATAGTGGTTAAGAGCGAGCAGAGACTTACACTTCCAGTGTCTGCTGCTACCCATCACTGAGAGGTATACACATTATTATCGTTTTGTATCTCAACAAGTACAACACAGTAATACTTTTGGAATCTAAATTGGGGGAATGTAATTATTTGTAGACACGTACGAATTAATAAAGTTCAATGTAAGCAATTTAAGTGTTTGCAGTTATTGTATATAAATGTTAAGTGATATGGTTTATGGTAAGAGGTAACTAACTCCGGATCATAGATCAACTATGTGGTTTTGGAAACTGTTCACGACAACAGGGAAAGTTAATGTATAAAGAAAAAATTTATAATGATTTTCGAATGAAAGAGGGTCGTGACAGATGGAGGAGTGATAGCATCGAGAAGTGGGTGATGACGATGAGTCGTGCTTGAAGGATTGAAACAGTGAAGTGAAGGAGAAAGGAAAAAGAATGAAAGAAAAAAAAGGGCAGGAAGGAAGGAAATTCGAAGGAAAAAAAGTATATTTGTATATATGTGTGTGTGTGTGTGTGTGTATAGGATTACATATATATATATATATATATATATATATAAGTATAAGTATTTGGAGATAGGAATTTTGGCACAGAGAAAATTGGGAAACCCGAGAGGAAGAACTCCGGAGAAATAAATCGAATAGAGTAGACCCATCGACTCGCAACGTTGAGGCACGGACGATTACTGACAGACACCAAGGTAAGGAAAACTTTCATATGCTGCTAGAGATAGATTCACGTATTTTTATATGGAATTGTATATATAAAATTCTGGGTCGAATATTATAGTTACCAGAATTCTAGAAAACCCTAGGCGATCTTACAGCTCTTGGAATTAAGGAAAAATTTAACCTCAGTAAATCGGCCCATTTATTGATACAAATTTAGTCAGTTTCTTTAGATAAATATCATTGAAGTTTGTGATTATTGTTTTAAATCGAAAATCCCGAATTAAATTTCTGTAAACGGTTTACTGAGATTTTTAATCGAAAAAAGGCGAATTAGCCTCTTTCTGAATGTGATATTTTTCCAAACTGAAATTATAGTTAATTTTAATGAAAAATGATTTGCTATAAGTGATTCCGAGGATATGTGCTTGAGCTCGTGCTAACTGTGTGTCACATGGTCCAACTCGCTCTGATTTTGAAACAAAAGCGATGGTTAAATCATGCTGCATTTCTGTATGTTTCTGTTTCCATGGTCCATGGAGTACGATGTACCGTGCAACACACACGTGAGTACGATGTACTGTGTATTCTGGTCGTCGGACATTCTGTTCTTTTCTGTGAGCCGTTAAGGTAGCTGACCACTCCTACGGCGATTGACATCCCGACACACCTAATCAGTGAGGCCCGGAGTCACCGACATTGGCCAATTGTCATTTTTGAATTTTTATATAGCATGTTCTGCCTTGTCACGTCTATTTGATATTCTGAATTTGACTGTATGAACTGTGTTATATGGAAATCGTTTATTCTACTGCTTAAAGTTTTGGAATTTTGTATTTACGACAGTAAACTGATTTCGCTATTGCTGTTGATTTTGTTGTCGATTTTTGACTCTGGTTTTTTTAATTTGACAATTTATCCGTATGTTTTTCATGAGAAATCCTAGTTTAGCAAATATATATATAAGAAGTGTATTTATCTATTTGTCGCGTATTTTTCTTAATGATCACGTTGAGCTCACCCCTTACTCTCCTCCACAGATCCTCATCGGTAGCGAGACCGTCTTTTGTAAGTTCAAATATTTTGCACAGGCATACGTCAACAAAGTATTCATATGTGTAAAAGGTATATCCAGTATAGACATCCATTTTGTATCTAAATTTAGTAAGTACAGTAATGTATATAGAAATATGTCTGGGGAATGTGAACATTGAATATTTTGTAAAAGTACAATTATGCTAATTAAATTGGAAGGTACTACCGTTAGTTTGGTTTAAATTTGTCACCAAGAAATAAAATCGAGTAGTCAGATTTAATCGTTCTAATCTATTATCGACTCGTAGCCCAACCAAAACGTTCATAAATATGGTCGTTACAAAATGAACCGAGCTTGCATGTTTGTTGCTTACTTCAACTCATATCTTCAACAAATTCTAATGTTACTATGAATTTTATCTGGAGAGCTTGTTCTAGGTAATTGAATTAGTTAGGGATTAGTTGCAAAACTTGTTTGAATAACTAAGAAGTAAGGGAAGATGGTGTAATAGAGCTTGTTATTGAAATGCTGTTGAATGCCCAAATTGATAACTATTTTTCGAATTTCAATGATCACATCTTTAAATCAAGAAAATCAAGGAACATACCACCCAAAATCTTTGTCATAGTTTAAGTCCAATTTTCATAATTGTTTACGTTCTTTTTTCTTTCTCTTGTATTCTTCATGTTAGCTTTAAAATAAACCCCTTTTTTTTTGTGTCGTGTCTTTTGTGTTTTGAACTTAAGTTCACTTGATTCAATTACTGCAGTCCTTGTGGATACGATCTCTACTTCCCTATCTACTTGTTAGTTAGTGTTTAGAGTTAATTTATTTTTGGTGACTTGACACTTACTGGTGAGGATGGCTTAGGCAATATGTATGCATTGCCTAGTATAGCTTAGTGATAAAAGGTTTGTTGATGGCACATAGTTATTGAGGCAATGGATTGCATGTAAGAGACATGGGTATCTCAGCCCAACCATACCAATGGTTCGGTCAAAAATATTTTGATATAACTATGCATATCAGCATAATTAAGCCCAAGTATTTGTTTTGATTGAATATTATTGAGGCAACCCCCTAGTTTTATGAAATTGCATTCATTTACAAAATCGTTTAAACAAACCTATGTAGGGCTTTTAAATAAATGGTTTTCTTAAATTGCCTTCGTTTTATAAAATCCTATTTATGAAATTTTTATAATGTTTTAAAATGAAAAGAGCTTTACTTGATTTGATTTAAATAAAACCCTATCTTCATAAGGGGTTGTACAACTGTTTGCTTTGAAACCATGATTCCAAGGAATAAGCATTCCCTTATTATATCTATAATTATTGAAATTACTGATTTTGATTTTGAATTAGGAATCATGGATTATATTGTATGTTATTAAAGTTGTTAATTGTTTTAGAGACTTCAGGCCCTCGGTATATGTTTTTTCCTCTACATTTATGCTGGTTGTGTTGTATTGTATTGTTGCTTGTTTGACTTGGACACGTCTGCAGCTTTTCGATACTCGCCGATCCAACGGGACTGAGGACCCTTAACCATGGCTATAGGTTACACTCTCCCTTTTTAGGATGTTCTTTCATTAAACAATTATGTCTCTTCGTGAGGCGATTGTGTTCCCGTTGTGGAATGATTGTATTGTTCATGTTACTCTTTGGATGTTAGCTTAATCTATTGTATGTATTGCATTTGATAGTTTTACGAATTGAATTGGTTTGAAAGCATGAGCTTGTATTGCAGGAATTGATTTGAAAGTATGCATAGACATATTTATATGTATATTAATCGAATGTTTTGATTTGAATTGCATTATTTTAGATACCTTCTCATGTAACCTTTACTGGGTATTAGCTTACCACTTCTTTCCTTCTCTATAGATTATCTTCAATAGACACCGAGAGTGTCCCTTTAAACAGGCTTGGAAAGTGTCTTCCTGCCACTTATTTACTCCTTTTTCAAAGGTATATATACAAATGTATCTTTGGTCTGTATTTCAAACAATCAATTCACAGTCAATGTATAACTATTTTGGGGATGTAACGATAGGTTATAATAAGTATCAAATAGGGTCAATAGGTTGCATTAGATGGTGATCATAGCCTATTTATTAGGATGTGATATAACCTTTAATTCATTGATGAATATACTTCTTGCAACATGTGGGTCCAGAACCTAACCGCTCGACATGGAAAATTAAAAGTGCAAAGGGATAATTGGGGAGTTGCCACCAATCAAATCTTCTATGGGGCCGTTTGGTTCAGGGGAAAAAAATCTCTTGGGAAAAAAATTACCTCTTATCATTTTACCTGGTAAATTCCAAGGAATATTGAATTTCTGCGTTTGGTTATATTAAGGGAATATTTGATTATTACGTTTGGTTCAAGGGAATTTAAGATTATTAAATGGTGTATTTTACTATGTTACCCTTTTGTATTAAATTAAATAAATAATTGATTTAAGATGAATAACACTTTGATAAAAACTATATTTAACATATTTATTTATATATTTATTTATTATTATTTAAATTTATTCATTTAACAAATGTTGATTAATTTATTTAACCCAAGTTAATCAATTTATTTAATATGTAAATTATTTTGATTTATTTAATTAATTAAGTTATTTAATTGTAAAATGCAAATTAAGCTATTTATATACAACCTCTATTATCATCATTTAATCTTGGTATATTTGATACAAAAATTTAATAAAATAAAAACATATAAAAAGAAAGAAAATGTAACACTTGCATTTATTTGATTTCTCATCTAATTTTTATATCATACAAAGGATACAATAAAATTATAGATATGTATATGACCTCATTAATTTAAAAAAAAATACATGCACACACAATAATAATAGTAATAATACTATTGATTTAGTTGTAATATTGATAGGTTTAGGGGTAAAGTGGTCCAAATATCAAGTAAATTGAGGGTAAAATAGGAAAAAAAATTCTGGTTGGAGGGAATTTAAAAATACCTCAAGATCCAGAGGTAATTGTTTTACCTCGAATTTTTTCAAAATTTGGTACTATGGGTAAAATAAAATAACTGATAGGGGGAAAATAACCGAACTAAATGTCAGAATCAAATAACGAAAAAATTACAGGGAGAATCTAAAATTCCCCCTAACCAAACGGCCCCTAGGTGTGATTGGGCACGTATCTGACTCTCTAAGGATAAGACTAGGTCCATGTTTCAGGAACTGAGTCCTTGAGTCGGTTACGTATGGGGAAAGATGTAAATATCGTAAAATTTCATATACATGGTGTTGTCTATATATAATAATTTAGGAAATTAAGATTAAATATGTGATTGTGGGTGAATTAATTTAAGTATAAATATTAGACTAACCGTATTTTCATACGACATGGAAAATTTAGTTAAGTACATAGACATACATACATTTATATGTATGCAATATTTCAATTATTCCTCAAGATTAATGTACAGATATATATATTATATAGTGTGTGTACAAAAGTATACGAATATACACATGTATAATTGTATATATATATAGGAGTGAATGAACACATGAATATACATATATGAGAGTAAATATATACATACACATGTACGGGGCCGAGAGCCCCTCCCACCATTTAGCATATATGTATATATATATAGAATCCAGTTGAAGGAGAAAGCGATATATACAAGGAATAAAAGAGAGGAGAAAAGCTTACGTTGCCAGTTAAACGAGGAAAGAAATCAGAAGATGACAGCAGAAGAAGAGGAGGAGAGCGATCTGTATGTTGGTTTTTTGCGTGAATAGAATAGAAGAAGGGAACCCGAAGCATGTTGCAGCAGCATAGGGAATGAAAACTTAAAGTTGCAAGGGAAGTGAAGAAAAGCTGGAAAACGACAGGTTGATGGGAGTAGTTGAAGTGTTTAAATGAACATATAAATATGTTATATATATATATATATATATATATGAAGTACATAGACTCTGGGATGGCAGTAGAAGAAAGAGGGAGATGTGCATGTTATGGGAACATACATCAAGAAACTCGATAGCAGAGGTAAGGTAAGGACAGAAACATAGGATGGAGTATGATATATATATATATATATATATATATATATATATATATATATATATATATATACACACATTAAGGATAGTAGCAAGTCTGTCAGGGGAGCAGAAACAAGGAAGGTGGAGGCTGACATGAGAAAGGGAGCTAGCAGGTCTGTAGAATAGGAAAGTAAGTGTTAAAAAAATTGAACTGAAGTGAAAAGAAATGAGAGCAGGAAGTGGTGATGCATGCTGGAAAATGAGACAAAGAGAAAAGGGGCAATTGCTGAATAGAAAAGATGGAACCAAAGAGGGAACAGTATCAAGGGAATAGAATCGTGAAAGGATACAGAGGAGAATGGTGGAGTGTAAGGGCAGCATCTCGATACCGAATTATCTAGGAAATGAAGCTGAAACAATGAGGCAAAAATAGCACAACTGAGAAGAGAAAAGAGAGGACACCGGAAGAAGGAAAGACAAGCAGAGAAGCCAAGTGAGAGCAAGTGATGAGCTTGGAAGCTTAAACAGAATAGGGGCAGACCGAAATGATGAAAAGAACCATGAAGACGTCAAGAGGTATGGTGTCACGACCCAAGACTACCCAAAAATCAGAGTAAATTTTTCGCGTTTTGTTATTTTCTTTCATGTTTACCTGTCCTCTGATCGTAACCACACTCCACTAACAAATTGGGCTGTGCATCAATGCCAGTCCCACCATTCATTTACCATATAACTTAATTCTTTTTCAGTCATTTATAAAAGTTTACAATATTTATACATCCCCTAAAGTCACTTACAAACATGTTACTGTGCTATGCTTATTTAGATATAATATATACAAGTGTATATACCTTAAATGATGGGCAGCAGCGGATATCCGGAATGCAGTACTCAGTCGCCTCAACATCTACCGGAGATTATCTGGGTGAGAAAATGAAAGGGGTGAGCACATCAAGTTCAGTGAGGCAATCCTACGAACAAGTAGGTAACCATACTACCTACATGAACGCGGTGCCATGCATAAACCACCCTTTCTCCACACATTTTAAAACTGATGCTATGATTCATGATGTCATGTAAAACAAGTTTGCATGGAAAATTCAACATGCAATTATTTCAAATCATTTCTTTCTCATTTAAAATTTCACAACAAATCCAGGACTCAACCCATCCCTCGGGTGGTCTTGACTCACACAAAACCATAAAAATCAGTTTACATCACACATGGGTTTAAAAAAAGATGAAAATAACATCATGCAAATTTAGTTTAAAACCCAGTTTCAATCTCGTCAAAAATCATCAACATGCGAGACTAGGCAACATCTATATATCGTTAATAACCAGGACTATGGCCATGTGTCCTCGGGAGTCCCTCAGCCTACACGGATCCTAGTGTACGGGGTCTCACCATGATCGAGAACCACCCGCGAGGTAGGTCAGTCCATCTTGTCGGTCTTATCCGATCCCACGCATCCAAAGATGCCACACGTATCCGAAGATACCATGCATCCGAAGATGCCACACGGTACATCATACTCCATGCTACTTGCACGGTACATCGTACTCTGTGGACCCATATCATATCTCTATACTCATGCCATGTCTCAAAACGCACGTGCGGGCCTATTTAATCGGTGACACACAGTCTACCCGATGCTCCAAGCACGGCTCATCGCATGTTCTCATAAAAATCAGTGGAGGGTACGAGTGATGCTCTAGCACTCTCGTCAAGTAAAACTAGTGTGAGCTAAGCTCTAGCACTCTCATCAAATCATGTGGAAAATTTGGTGCGAGTTAGACTCTAGCACCCTGTCACGAAAATCATATATATATATAAAATCTGGTGCGAGTTGGACTCCAGCACCAATGCATGTAAAACTCTAGTGCGAGCTCTCGCTCCAGCACTAATGCATGCATCACACAAATCAAAACATCGTGCGAGCTGAGCTCTAGCACGTCACATGTCAATAAAAACACGTAGGAGGCTCTGTTTCCTCAAAACAATTTTCAAAACAATTTCATCGTTGAAAATATGCAATGCTGTGCATTTTTCTTTCAAAGTTAGCCAGCCTACTCATGCATGCATCAAAACACCTCCAGAATGAGTAGGAACCTCTTGTTCTTGCTCCTCCCAATTTTTTTCTAAAATTGTAAATTTTTCCCTTAACAAGGGTATTTTGGTAATTTGCCCATTCGGGCACTAAAATTATTAACTTACTTCTAGACCCTTCAGATAATTTAAAAGACTGAATATGACTTTGAAATTTCGTAAAGTTACCTCTAGCAGTCCGTAGAATTCCCTTACCTTATTTTTCTGTAAAATCTGACCTTTCCTTTTCCACTGCTGTCTCGTCACGTAGTCCGATTTAATCCCAATCCAATGTCCAAAACTGCGTATAATTATTCCTCAGGTCAGATATCGTAAAATTTAATTGTATTTAATATTTTCTGGGTTTAATTTAAATCATTGGCCCATTTACCCCTATTGGGCCCGATTGCACTTTAATGGGCCTTAATCGGCCTTAAGCCCGTTTTCCACTTAATTTCCACATATTCGAGGCCTATTGGGCTCATTGGGCCCACCAACAATTTATTGGGCCTCGTTCTAACTCTCGAATAGCTCAATTTATTACTTACGACAATTTATCTAAATTTTCATAATTTAATTTATTTTATGCGATAATTAAATCCGAAGCACGCATAACGATGTAGTTTGTCGTAAATAAGGGTTACTTACTTGAGATTCCATGCTAGTACGTAAATCGAGACTATCACGAGCTCTCGTTGGATGCCAATTGTCGAGCTACACAATTTCATAAATTTTTGGATAAATTTTCAATCGAAAATTAATTAAATAAAATATTCCAAAATTTAAATCAGTCAATTTCGACCGCTACTGACTTACCCGTAGCTCGATTACATCGCCGGGATTTTTTCTCAATTTTTTCTCTTTTTCTTTTTTTCCTTTTTACCATTTTTTTCTCTTTCCTCATTGGCTGAACCGGTTCGGTCCAGTTCAGATTCGGTTCGGACCGTCGGTTCACTCCGATCCGGCCAGTTCGGTGCCTTGCCGGTCGGTTCCCCATCAACTTTCGTCGCCAGTGGCTCCGCTGGGCCATCTACAGCACGAGTCTGTCATCGGTTTCGTCCAAGGCCGTCGAAAAGTCGTCGGTCCGGCCTGTTCTCTCCACTGTCAGTACCCATTTCCTCTTTCCGCTGTTTTCGACGCCGTCCGTGGGTTTCGCCGGTCGTGGCCGCCACCAATCAGCTCGCATGAGCCTGGGGAACGTTTGGCTGGGGGTGGGGTCGGCCAGATCGGCACCGGTCGTCGGGAATCTCCCCTTTCCTCTCTCGGATTCTCTCCCTCGATTCGGCGTTCTCTGGCGTCGGTGGGGCGCGTCGCCTGTACCAGGGAGGTCGTCGGCCTCTCCTCTTCCTTTTCCGGCCCTTCGCCTGGCCGTTGCTCGCCGGACGGTGGCCGTCCGGTCCCTTCTTCTTCCTCAGTTTCATTTTTCTGTTTCCTTCATTTTTTTGTTTCTCTCTCCCCAACCAATTTCTGATTCCTCTTTTTTTTTAAACTTAAATAATTTAATTTAATTTATTATTTAATTTTATTAATATTTTAATCAATAAAATATATTAAAATATCTAAAATATCTACCAAAAATTATTATTTTATTTCAAATTAATTAATTTAATTTTATTTAATTTATTTATCATATTTTAACCCTTTTTCGGGTATAATTTCTCCGCATTTTTGGGATATTGTCCCAAATGACTTTTCAGTATTTCTAAAAATTTCGGATCTTGATCAATTTAACCTGAAATTTAATTATTTCTTCGTTATTGATCAAGATTCTCAATCCCTTATTTTTAATTAAATTTTTCTTCTCGAATTTATACCGACTTTCAGTCTTTGACCGTTTTGCCCTTGCACGTGTTCGAGAATTTCATTTCAATCCTTTTGCATTTTTAAATGCACTCATAAATTTCTATTCATTCCCTTTTGATCTTACAATAAAATCGGGTCTTACAATCTCCCCCACTTAAAGAATTTGGTCCTCTAAATTAGAACCAAGTCATATGAGTCCATAAACTACTCCAGGTACATCAATCGTATCATACTTTTTTTTAATTCTCATGTGACCTTTTTCCGGAATGTAATACTACCAAAGGACTTTAATTAGGGAGATCGTCTTAATCCTCAATACTTTCTCTTTCCTGTTTAATGCCCGAATCGACTTTCAATATACTTATATTTACACTGAGCTGAACTATTGAAGTTCATATCCGATCACCTGTGCTGGATCTGGATAGTATTGCCGAAGTATCAAAAGATGGGACACATTGTGGATGCCTGTTTATTCAGGTGATAACGCCAACCTGCAGGTCTTATCTCCCACTTGTCCAATCTCTCAAAAATTCCATTCAGCAAAACTCAATTTGCCTTCTTCCCGAGTCTCGTTATGTCCTTATTCCCTTAGGACAAATAACTTCAACAATACTGATTCACCCTCGGTGAATTCCAATGCTTTTTGTCTGCTCTGATGTGTTCTTAATCTCTCACTCAATTGAACATCCTCAGAGACTTATTATACTAATTCGAAAGAAATTTCTATCTGTCATCCACTTTTTCTTATCTAAGTCAGGGAAACAACCCCTACGGCCATACTATGCCTCATATCTTGTTATCCCGATACTCAAGTGCAACTGTCGTTATTGACGGATCTAATTTGTAATAACTGATCATCCCAGGAGCTTATAAAATCAATGGCACACGCTTTCATCGTATCTTCCAGAACCTGTACAGTCCTCTCTAACTGACCATCTGTCTGAGGATGGAAAGCTGTGCAAATACTAAATCGGGTTCCCGTAGCTTCCTGAAAAATATTCTTAGAGGTGGAAAGTGAAGCGGGAATCCCTATATGATACCATGCTCACTGGAACGCTACATAATGTTCCACAATCTTCCTTATACCTGAATCCTCATACACACTCTGAGTATCTAGGGATTTCATAACTAGAAGGTGGGTAGACTTAGTCAATTTAGCGACTATCATCTAGATAGCCTCGTGATTCATCTGAGTCCTCTATAGTCCATCACGAAATTCATGGAGACTTGCTCCCATTTTCGTGCCGTGTCGATATAGGTGGAGGCTGCAATAACTCTGCAGACTTTTAATACTCTACCTTATTCTGTTGACATACTAGGCACTTTTTCATAATATCTACCATATCTCTTTTCACATCTGACCACCAATACCCTTTTCAAAAATTTCATATATATATTCGTTACTTTCCGTATGCACTGTATATCCCGAAGAGTAAGCTTCTGACAATATTACTATCTCATCAACAGTGGTCCTGGGGAGCACTTATACTGTCTCTGAACCTCTCTGTAAATCATCGACACTCTCTGTGAACTCTGTCACTATACCTTTCTGAATCTGACCCAAACTATCGACACCATGTCGATCATCACGCTAAGCCTGTCAAATTCGGGCACTCTCATCCGGTTCTAGTCTCAAGCTAGCTGTCACATAATCACTGTCATCATCAGAAGGGATCACATCACGACTGAAGCTCACAACTGCTCAAGCAGCTCACGTTACCTGACCATCATATGTAATACCATCCCGAGGCTCTTTCTACTCAAAGCATCAGCCATCACATTAGCCTTTCCTAGGTGGTACAATTTTTCACAATCAAAATCTCTCAGAAGCTCTAACCCACTATGTATTCTCATATTCGCCTCTTTCTGTGAAAACAGATACTTGGGGCTTAATGATCAGTGCATACCCAAAATTTCTCACCATGTACATAATAGTACCATATCCTCAGTACAAGTACTACCGCTGTCAACTTTAAATCATGGGTCAGATAGTTTATTTTATGATCCTTGAGTTGTCTGGATCCACAATCGACTATCTTCCCTTTTTGCATCAATACCTAGCTCATTCATGATTTTGAGGTATCCATACACACTGAGAAATCTCTTGAGCTGTTGGGTATGGTGAAAATAATCACGGTGGTCAGTTCATACTTCACTACACCAAAGCTCCTATCACATCTATCATCCCATTCAAATACCACACTTCTTAGTTAAACGTGTCAACAAAGTATACCCTTTTTAGAACTCGCAGCAACCATCTGTAAAAGCAATTTTCAATTGTGGCTTATAATTTTTCCTGGACTCTAAATACACCCAGCATATCATCAATAAGGATGATGACAAATCGGTCCAGGTAAAGTTTAAATAACTCATTGTAATTGAGCTCCACTACATATTTCAATCGCCCATACCTTGACCTATGTACATATAAGCGTATAATATCACTTCAAAATTGCTTCTGTTTCTAGGTACTAACCCGCGTCATTTCCTTTTTCTTATATTAACGATTTTTATTAAATTTTAATATTTTAACCTTCATGATTAATCGAATTTTATAATTCTTTATCGTACTAGTGAAGGTGTCCAAATTTTAAATGCATATATCTTACCATGGTCGATTTCAAGTTATAGATTATATTTATATTTCTAGACGCTGTCAAGTCTTCAGGCAGGTAGGTATTTTGAAATACCTTTATTAATCCCTTAAACTTAACCACAGGGACTAGTTATGGTTATATCCACCCTTATCCTTGGTTATAATTCATATTTACTACTTATCGCTTTAATCCAAATTACTTCATATTTTAAGGTTATTCTTACCTAGCATACGCCTCTTACTCCAGTACATCTTGTATTTAAGATCAAACATATCTTAAAGAGTATCTCCTTCAAATATCAATTATAATGAAACTCTGTCATTATTCATTTCGTGAGTACCATCATTTGCTCCTTTAATTTCAACTGTTCCACCCTTTTTTTTTTTTTTACTTATCAAAACTTATAGTATACTTTTCAGGGGTAAAACAGCACTGTCTTAAAATAGAACTCTGAACATCATAATTTGCAGCCGACTACTTTATTCTCAAATATTACTTTAAATTATTCGTAGTCCAGTGAATAAAATTGGCTGACTTATACTTTTTTTCCCGTTTTCAACTTAAAATCTCTTCATAATTATTCCGTTAGTTAACCTTCCTCTATTGAGGTACTCATTTATCAACACTGTGCCCAAGAGTGTAGGCATTCATGTCTTTTACTCACTTATATGAGAATGAAGGCGGTATGAAGAAATACGTGGTACCAGGATAAATTGACACAATTACTTCTTTATTCATAAGCAGTGTGGTATCTTTCACCACATCCTGTGAAACATCAGTAGTGTCCTGGTCCAAGACATACACTTGCCTTCGTCCAACAGCCTACTTTCCTTTTCTCTTCGGTTGTGGCCTCCCTTTTTGATGCAGCTATCTCAATAGGGTTTTCTCTATCTCTTTACCTTTCTGTGGGGCAATCTCGCCCAACTTTGAGCATTCAAAATAAATGGTTCGTCTTACCACACTTAACGCTTATTTTAGTCAATAATATGTAGGTGTAGGTCCTACTTCCGTGGTATTTACCACACATTCTACAGTAATCTGTAGTAGATCGGGGTTCTCGAATCACAATACCCCTCAAAAGTGCCGAAATTGGATGCACTGGGACCTTACCAATCATCTTAGCCCATAACTCATCAAATCAAATCTTTTACCAATTACCTTTTTCCCATTCTGACATTTCTGTCATTCTCAATTCTCTTTCTATCTCTATTTTAGCCCTTATTACCTTTCCCAATCTCAAAGGCGTGCAACACTCGATCTTATTCACACCACTGTAGTTTACGCACTGCCTCGATATAGGTAATATCTCACGGGCCAATCGGACTCTAATCGACAATCTGAGCCCTTCCATAAACTTTTAGACATCTCGACTGTCACTGTCCATAGTGTCGAGGTAATATCTGCCCAAGAATATAACCGAGTTTCATACTCATAATTCATACTCGTCAATAAATCAATTCCTCTGGGTCAGAGTAAGGAATTTTATCTATCATTCCCTTTAAATAGTGTCTGGGATATTCTATCATCAGAATATATCCAGAAATATTTTGCATGTCAGCTCTAGATGTCTAACTCTTAAGTTGGGTCAAGCAGACTTCCATCAATGCTCCGACTTGCCCTCAAATCTTATGCATACTTTGAGCAATTTGCTCCCAAAATATTCTCCATACTCCGTTCTAACCTCGATAAGCGTGTCTCAATACTGTCCGATCTCTCTGTTGGACTCTGTGAGGCATGCTCAATATAAACCTTCATTTCAATCTCATCCTGATTCTCACAGGTCAACTCAGCACGATTAGCAGGCTTAGGTCTACCTCTACGACCTCTGCCTCGTGCTCTACCTTCTCTATCGCGACTAATATTAGGTATTCCTGCATTCTCAACCATTTCTTAGTTAAAACCCATCTCGATATACACTATTGTATCTAACCAAGCACAGTAACACGGGGATGTAATTTCCTAATTACTGACACTAACACACATCAGACCAATTTCGCTCTGATACCACCTTTATATGTCACGACCCAAGAGTACCCAAAAATCAGAGTAAATTTTTCGCGTTTTGTTATTTTCTTTCATGTTTACCTGTCCTCTGATCGTGACCACACTCCACTAACAAATTGGGTTGTGCGTCAATGCCAGTCCCACCATTCATTTACCATATAACTTAATTCTTTTTCAGTCATTTATAAAAGTTTACAATATTTATACATCCCCTAAAGTCACTTACAAACATGTTACTGTGCTATGTTTATTTAGATATAATATATACAAGTGTATATACCTTAAATGATGGGCAGCAGCGGATATCCGGAATGCAGTACTCAGTCGCCTCAACATCTACCGGAGATTATCTGTGTGAGAAAATGAAAGGGGTGAGCACATCAAGCTCAGTAAGGCAATCCTACGAACAAGTAGGTAACCATACTACCTACATGAACGAGGTGCCATGCATAAACCACCCTTTCTTCACACATTTTAAAACTGATGCTATGATTCATGATGTCATGTAAAACAAGTTTGCATGAAAAATTTAACTTGCAATTATTTCAAATCATTTCTTTCTCATTTAAAATTTCACAACAAATCCAGGACTCAACCTATCCCTCGGGTGGTGCTGACTCACACACAATCATGAAAATCAGTTTACATCACACATGGGTTTAAAAAAAGATGGAAATAACATCATGCAAATTTAGTTTAAAACCCAGTTTCAATCTCGTCAAAAATCATCAACATGCGAGACTAGGCAACATCTGTATATCAGTAATAACCAAGACTATGGCCATGTGTCCTCAGGAGTCCCTCTGCCTATATGGATCCTAGTGTGCGGGGTCTCACCATGATCGGGAACCGCCCGGAAGGTGGGTCAGTCCATCTCATCGATCTTATCCGATCCCACGCATCTGAAGATGCCACACGTATCCGAAGATACCACGCATCTGAAGATGCCACACGGTACATCGTACTCCAAGCTACTTGCACGGTACATTGTACTCCGTGGACCCATATCATATCTCTATACTCATGCCATGTCTCAAAACGCACGTGCGGGTCTATTTAATCGGTAACACACAATCTACCCGATGCTCCAAGCACGGCTCATATCATGTTCTCATAAAAATCAGTGGGGGGTGCGAGCGATGCTCTGGCACTCATTCAATTCAAGTAAAACTAGTGCGAGCTAAGCTCTAACGCTCTCATCAAATCATGTGAAAAATCTGGTCTAGCACCCTGTCACGAAAAACATATATATATATAAAAAATCTGGTGCGAGTTAGACTCCAGCACCAATGCATGTAAAACTCTAGTGCGAGCTCTCGCTCCAGCACTAATGCATGCATCACACAAATCAAAACATCGTGCGAGCTGAGCTCTAGCACATCACATGTCAATAAAAACACGTAGGCGGCTCTGTTTTCTCAAAACAATTTTCAAAACAATTTCATCGTTGAAAATATGCAATGCTGTGCATTTTTCTTTCAAGGTTAGTCAGCCTACTGATGCATGCATCAAAACACCTCCAGAACGAGCAGGAACCTCTTGTTCTTGCTCCTCCCAATTTTTTTCTAAAATTGTAAATTTTTCCCTTAACAAGGGTATTTTGGTAATTTGCCGATTCGGGGCACTAAAATTATTAACTTACTTCTAGACCCTTCAGATAATTTAAAAGACTGAATATGACTTTGAATTTCATAAAATTACCTCTAGCAGTCCGTAGAATTACTTTACCTTATTTTTCTGTAGAGTCTGACCTTTCCTTTTCCACTGCTGTCTCATCACGCAGTCCGATTTACTCCCAATCCAATGTCCGAAACTGCGTATAATTATTCCTCAGGTCAGATATCGTAAAATTTAATTGTATTTAATATTTTCTGGGCTTAATTTAAATCATTGGGCCCATTTACCCCTATTGGGCCTGATTGCACTTTAATGGGCCTTAATCGGCCTTAAGCCCGTTTTCCACTTAATTTCCACATATTCGAGGCCTATTGGGCTCATTAGGCCCACCAACAATTTATTGGGCCTCGTTCTAACTCTCGAATAGCTCAATTTATTATTTATGACAATTTATCTAAATTTTCATAATTTAATTTATTTTATGCGATAATTAAATTTGAAGCACGTATAACGATGTAGTTTATCATAAATAAGGGTTACTTACCCGAGATTTCATGCTAGTACATAAATCGAGGCTTTCTCGAGCTCTCGTTGGATGCCAATTGTCGAGCTACACAATTTCATAAATTTTTGGGTAAATTTCCAGTCGAAAATTAATTAAATAAAATATTTCAAAATTCAAATCGGTCAATTTCGACCGCTACTGACTTACCCGTAGCTCGATTACATCGTCGGGATTTTTTCTCAATTTTTTCTCTTTTTCTTTTTTTCCCTTTTTTCTCCTTTTTTCTCTTTCCTCATTGGCTGAACCGGTTTGGTCCGGTTCAGACTCGATTCGGACCGTCGGTTCACTCCGGTTCGACCGATTCGGTGCCTTGTCGGTCGGTTCTCCACCGGCTTCCACCGCCAGTGGCTCCGCTGGGCCGTCCGCAGCACAAATCTGTCCTCGATTTCGTCCAAGGCCGTCGAAAAGTCGTCAGTCCGGCCTGTTCTCTCCACCGTTGGTACCCATTTCCTCTTTCCACCGTTTTCGGCACCATCCGTGGGTTTCGCCGGTCGTGGCCACCACCAATCAGCTCGCCTGCGCCTGGGGAACGTTCGGCTGGGGGTGAGGTCAGCCAGATCGGCGCCGGTCGTCGGGAATCTCCCCTTTCCTCTCTCGACTTCTCTCCCTCGATTCGGCGATCTCCGGTGTCGGTGGGGCGCGTCGCCGATACCAGGGAGGTCACCGGCCTCTCCTCTTCCTTTTTCGGCCCTTCGCCTGGCCGTTGGTCACCGGACGGTGGCTGTCCGGTCCCTTCTTCTTCCTCGGTTTCATTTTTCTGTTTCCTTCATTTTTTTGTTTCTCTCTCCCCGACCAATTTCTGATTCCTCTTTTTTTTTAAACTTAATTAATTTAATTTAATTTATTATTTAATTTTATTAATATTTTAATCAATAAAATATATTAAAATATCTAAAATATCTACCAAAAATTATTATTTTATTCCAAATTAATTAATTTAATTTTATTTAATTTATTTATCATATTTTAACCCTTTTTCGGGTATAATTTCTCCTTATTTTCGGGATATTGTCCCGAATGACTTACAATCCCTATATACATACTCAGTCAATTGACTGTCATTCATAGGTGTAGAAATTAATAACATTCTATCTAATGATGTAGGCTCAACATATTTTGACAACTTACATGCAAATGAAGGCGATATGAAGGAATGCGTGGCACCAGGATCAAATGTACAAATGCTTCTAAATTAAAAATTAGGATGGTACCTTTAATCACATCGCTGATATGTCTGTGGTGTCCTGGTCTAGTGATTGTACTCACCCTCTGCCAACAACCTGTTTCCCTTTCTCTGTGGCTGTGACTCTCCTCTTCGGAGCAGAAGTCTCAACAGGAGCTCTCTCTGACTCCTTGCCCTTCTGTGGGGTAGTCTCAATCATCTCAGGGCAATCCCGTATGATATGCCCTGGCTTTCCACAACGATAGCACACTACTGTAGACATTGGACAAGGTCTGTTACCATGATATCTTCCACATCTCCTACACTACTCGGTAGTCGGTCATGTCCCTCCAATAACTATACCCCTCGGTGGTGGTAAAGCCGGATATACAGGAGGCTTACTCGTCCTCTCCTGTATTTCCTCAATCCGAGGTCTCTTATCAGACAGTCACTGACCTCCTCTCCTGACCACTCTATCAATTTCGAATCTCTTTCGGTGTCTGTCTCTACCTCTACTGATCTTCCTAAACTCAGAGGCATTCCACTCAATGTCTTGCTCACATAACTGCGCCCTGTGCACAGCCTCCTCATATGTTAGGATATCCAATAGAACCAATCTAGATCTGATGACTGGTCTTAGTCCATCAATAAACTTCCTAACCTTCCTCGTATCACTGCTCATCATGTCCGGGTCATATCTCCCCAGGGATATAAACCTCATCTCATACTCGTCTACAGATCTGTTCCCCTGGGTCAACCCCATAAACTCCATCTGTAACATTCTCTGAGCAGTGTCTGGAACATATTGCCTCTGGAAAGCCTCAAAAAATACCTCGCAGCTGATCTCAGTGTGCTGGGATCTCAAAATCGATCTGGTGGACTTCCACCAATGCTCTGCCACACCCTTCAGCATGAACGCAGCAAAAATGACCATCTCTGTAGTTGTACACTCGAAGAATCCGTACAACTTTTCGATCTCACTCACTCA
The DNA here is from genome assembly GCA_033439115.1 of Firmiana major. Classification (NCBI taxonomy): domain Eukaryota; kingdom Viridiplantae; phylum Streptophyta; class Magnoliopsida; order Malvales; family Malvaceae; genus Firmiana; species Firmiana major. The sequence continues at coordinate 64,466,789 of CM065904.1, forward strand.
GTCCTCAGCAACTACTAGGTCCTTTACCCAAATGAATGACGGCGGTCTAAACTTCTAAAACTACCGTAATCTGTCCAAATCATAACCATAACCCCAAACTCTGCTACCCTGCTGTGGAGCAACAGGTGATGCTGTATCCTGAACTGGTAGGGGTGTAGGTACATCTGGAGCCTGAGGCATCTATGCTGGCTATGTAGGCATATCAGAAGCAATTGCTTGTCCAGCATCAGCAGCCTGGGTAGTTAGGCCCTGTCTCTCCCCAGCTCCCTTCATAGATTGAGCGACTAGCTCCAAAATAGTCTCCACACTCGGCTCCAACCTAACGAAGCGTGCCTCAATATCCCCTAGCCTCTCAGTAGGCTCTTGCAGGATCTGACCAGTCTGTGGCTCTGCACGACTCTTAGGCCTCCCTCTACAGCCCCTAGCACGTGAACTCGCCCCTCTACCACTGCGTGTGACAAGCATAATGCCTAAATTTCTACAACCATAGTTATTCATTAGTATAACCCATCTGATATACACATTTATATCTAAACAAAGCACAATAATATGGAGATGTAAATTCTCTTATTACTAACTCTGATTCATATAAGGTCAACTCAGCTCTGATACCACCTCTGTCACGACCCCTTTTCTACCAAAATCACTACAAATTTTACACTTTATACCTTAACTTTCCCCGTCATGAACAATTTAACATCAATTAGTTGAGCTATGACTCGGAGTTAGTTACCTCTAACCACATACCATATCATTTAACATTTATATAAAATAATTGTAAACATTTAAATTACTTTCACTGTAACTTTGTTAGTTCGTACGTGTTTACAAACATTAACATCCCCCACTAATTTACATTCCAAATGTTTACTGTGTTGTACTTGTTTATATACAAAACGATAATAATGTGTATACCTCTCAACGATAGGCAGCAGCGGACACTGGGAGTGTAAGTCTCTACTCGCTCTCAACCACTATGGATGCTCTGTAGGGATGGAAAATGAAAGGGTGAGCAACCACACGCTCAGTAAGGAAATAATGTAAGCAGGTAAACAGCTACAATATCTACATGCTTATAATGTCATGATATAAAAATCATTTACATCCGGAGCATGAGGTAAAATAAAACCATGCCACATGAATATGTATAGAATATATGAAAACTCATAAAATCAGGCATGATAACATATGAAAAATCATCATGTGAAACATCTCATGTTCATCATAGCAAAACTCATCAGTTTCATCACAAATCACAGATCTCATCATTTCATCATAATTCATTTTAAATCAAAGTTAATCTCGCCCTTCGAGAATATCTTGTGCAAAAATCACATTTCTTTTAAAAACACAATCACGGGTGTCACCCCTCCATCGGGTCTACCCGGTTTATCAATAAATTATGATATAACGTGAGGCATGTAGGTTACATTACGGAGACAAATTGGGAATAATGGCCATATATAAATCCCTGTGATCCCAGGCTACGCGGATCTCGATGTGTGGGGCATCACAACTGCAACGAGAGGTGAGGTCAACCCTACTCGTGCAATAACTCAACCAACTAGTCATCAAGACTACACGGTACAACGTACTCCGTGGACCCACCTGGTATGAGGATGCCTGTCATAGGACTTAACCCACATCATTGTCACGGGTGCCTACCTAGGACTTAGCCCACTGAACTATCTGTCTGGGGTGCCTGCCATAGGACTTAGCCCACATCATGGTTAAGGGGTGCCTGCCATAGGTCTTAGCCGTCCTATACTATGCTGGTAACCATCTCATGTCTCAAAACACCAGTGCGATATATCATCTCACTGTAACACACAGTCTACAGGAGGTTACAGCACAGTTTTTTGTAAAATATGTCAAATCCTCGTACGAGCAACGCTCTAGTACGACTTTTATGCATAGTAAATCAATATAAAATCACGTACGAGCAAGGCTCCAGTACGGCTTTCATGCATAAGATCAATAAAAACTAGTGCGAACAATGCTCCAGCACTATCAACATGAATCAAAACATCGAAATTTAGTGCGAGTTAGGCTCCAGCACTATTTGTACTCACACAAATATGATAGGTGGCTCCAGTTTAAATAAAGTATTTTTCAAAAATACAACTTAGCACATAATCTGTGTTGTTTCATGCAACAACTGAAAACAATAGCCAACCTATCCTCATTTCATTCATATCAAAGCATTAAATCATGATACAAACATCAAAATCATGAAATTCATGCATTTTAGGATCCTTACTACCCTTTTCATAAATTTCTCTACCAGGCGTAAAATCGTCATTTTTCCTTATTTTCGAAATTTTTCTCAAAAATTATTATTTTATTTCTAGATAGCATAGAGAATTTAACGACATGTAAATCCCCTCGAAAATATGTATAGCTACCTCTAAGCACTTACAAAACACCCTTACCTCGAACCACGTCGAGCGTAGTACAAATTCCACTGCTGGAAGCTCGTCCAATCCTATTTGCTTCTAATCCAATCTCTGGAGCTGCATTTAACCATTTATCGGGTTAAATACAATATATTTATCATGTTTCACTTTTAACGGGGCTTAATTTAAAGTATTGGGCCCGTTTACTTTATTGGGCCTGACTGCACCTTAATGGGCCTTAATCCGTTTTAAGCCCATTTTTGCTTACTATTTACTTCATCAAGGCCTATTAGGCTCATTAGGCCCATCAACATTTATTGGGCCTCGTACTAGGTTCTTTGGATAACTCATACAATTATTTACGACAATTGATTTCCAATTCTAAAACATAATTCATTTTATACGGAGTTAATCCGTAACTTATGCGATGAATTTTTAACGCGCATAATTACAAATTGTCGTAAATGAGATTTACTTACCCGAGATTCTGTGATGGTACGTAAATCGAGGCTGACTCGAGCTCTCGTTTTGTTGCTAATCGTTGAGCTACACATTTATATATTTACTAGGTCAATTTCGGTCAAATAAAATTTCAATTAAATATTTCAAAAACTAAATTGGTCAATTTTGACCGCTTACCGGCTTACCCATATCTCAATTGGATCACCGAATTTTTTTCTTTTCTTTTCTTTTTTTCCTTTTCTTCTCTTTTTCCTTTCTTTCTTGGCTGAACAGGTCCGGTCCGGTTCAGCACAGTTCCCTTTTCACTGAACCGGTTGTACTGGTTCAGTCCTCACTTCGTCGTTCATTGCGTTTTCGGTCGGTTCCTGGGCCGTTTTTGCCACCAATCAGCTCGCTTCAGCCTGGAGAGGCTTCGGTTGGCTTGGCTGGTGACAAATCAGCGACGGTGTCGTCCGATTCCTCTTCTCCCCTTTTGGTCTCTTCCCTCTCCGATCTACCGATTTCGACGTCGTAGGCACGTGTAAGGTCAACTGGACGCTCTCCGAGTGTGGGGCTCCTCTCGCTGGTCGTCGCTTGTTTGTCTCTATCGTCGGTAGCTCGTCGGAGCAGGGATCGTCTCCTCGGCTTCGTTCATATTCAAGCTTTCGTTTCTTTCTAGCGGTTTCGCGATTTCTGATCCTTTTTTCTTTTAATTTTATTATTATTATATATAATATATTATATTATTATTTTAATAGAATAAAATACATTATTTTTTACACAATTTTCTTCTACGCCAATATATTTATATATTTAATGAATTAAATATATACTTATCTTATTTTATTTTATTATTATTTTTTAGAGTATTTTTTTCACATGTTCGAGATAATTTCTCGAGGTGAAAATTTTGGGTTATTGTAATAAATTCGTATCTTGATCAATTGGACTCGGAATTCAATGATTTCTTCTTTATTAATCAAGATTTCATTAATCCATGTTTAAAATGACAATTTCTTACCGAATTGATACCGAATTTCGGATCTTTTGACATATTTACCATTTTTTCGTATTTTACGTACATGTCTAACTACTTCATTCACATTTATATGATCAAAATCATCCATTTTATGATTTCATTAATATATAATAATATCGTATATACATTAGGTCTCACATATAATGGGCTCATATTTGATAATTTTTTAAAAATTATTCGTGAATATCTACAATTGAATCATAAACTTGATTGTTTATTGCTAATTTTTTTATATCCAATTGTATACATTAAAATTTGAGCCCATTATATTATATATATATATATATATATATATATATATATATATATATATATATATATATATAAATTCTTGAAAGAAAATAACTTTTTTTTTTTTTTCAATTCTCCCTACGATTGCTATCTATGACAAATTTAAGTGTGTGGTTGATTTTTTTTTAAAAAAACTTATTTTTTATTTTTATTTTAGTGATTGAAGAAATAAAAAAATATTTTTAGAAAACAAGAAAATAATTTAAAATCAAAAAAATGTTTTTTTATTATTAATGAAAATAATTGGGAGAAAAAAAAAGGTAAGGACACAGTGGTTTTTTGTTTTTTTAAATCTATTTATCACAAGACCCGAAAACTTTTTTTTTATTTAGTTCAAGTCTTTGGTATTTTTTTTTACCAGATACTATATTTTAACCCATTTATAACTTAGACACGTAATTTATATTTTTGGTGAGATTTGAACCCGAGGACTCTTAGCTTATTTTGTTCTTTTTTTTTTTCTTTGATTTTCTGAAACCCAAATTTTTTCTCCAAACTTGTGCCCCGCACCATCGCCACCATTTGACCTAGTCAAGTTATTGTTTATCATATAAAAGTAGTAAATATCTTCAAGATTATTGACGTTGAAGATACCTCCACCATGGGATTGGAGACGAGTAGATGTAGTCGACTCCAAGTCTTCGTCTTTTTCTTCTCTTTTTTTTTTTTCTATTTTTATTTTTATTTTCAGCTTTAGGTGTTTAGATAATTTTGACTATATGACCGGGTTTTCCTTGAGCTGCTACTGAAGCTGCTATAATTGTTAACTTGGCTGCCAACAGAGCAAGCTCCTTAAACATACATCACAAGCCCATTATTCTTTTTTTATTTTCTACCAAGTTAACCGAATGATTAAAGTTGAATTGTGATATATTATAAAATTTTAATTTAAATCTAAATAATTCTAATTTCATTTTAAATTATTAAATATTTTAACAGAAAAAATATTGAAAAACATTCGAGCTTTGGTTACTAATTATAGAAAAGCTTGTCATAAGATTCAATTTCGAAGCCATTAATTGGGAAGCGACAATCAAGTTTACTAGCTAGCGTAAATGAAGGTCCAGAATAATGAAGTCGTGTGGGCATCATAACGATGCCGACTGATAACTAATTTGCAGGAAAGCTTCAAAATTTTAGTAAAGCTTGTTTGAAGATTCAAAGCCAATTTAATTTGGAAGCTGCAATCAAGTTTACTAACTAGCGTAAATGAAGGGGCAGAATAAGGAAGTCATATGGTCATGGACTCATGGTAATGATGCAAACTGATCACTAATTTATTGGAAAGCTTGTTTGAAGATTCAAACCCATTTTAATTGGAAAGCAACAACCAAGTTTGCTAGCTAGCGCAAGCAAATGGTCAAGCTAGTGATTTTTAATGCAGCGGAGATTTTGATAGTTATAGATCATAATTCGTGTACCAATTTCAAAAAATTATATTTGATTTTTTTTTTTTGTAATTATTATATTGTTGATTTACTTGGTTGTTTATTGTTAATTCTTTTATGTCCAATGGAATGTTACATTATATATTGTAAATATTAAAGACTAACCCCATTTTATATTTATATATATGGGATTTATATTAATGCACTAGTAACATGTAAGTGTTAAAAAATTTAATTAGATAATATATTCAGAATCTCATATTCAATTATCAAAAAATTAATAAAAAAACATACTTGAATTCATTGGAATTGATTGATTGGAATTAATAATCTTTCATGTCTAATTTTTGTATGAGAGAAAATTTAATTCACTTTATTATTGGATATGAGAATAACGTTTGTTCAGAATGGAAACCATAACCTATTTATATTTGTAGCATATTTTATTTTATTTTATTTAGGCCCATCACTAAAATAAAATAAAATATTAGGTCTCTACACATTGAAAAATCAATACTAATTGAGATATTCTAAAGTCTAAAAACTCAAATCTTATTTGATAACTTTTAAATGAATTAAATAAATTAGATAGTCTGTAATATACAATTAATTGATATATACAGGTCCATTTATATAATTTTTCAAAAGTAACATCTATATATGGTCATTAATAATAAAATATTATCTCATTGATAAACAAAGTTAAAAATACGTAAATTCTTAAAATAAATTAAAAATTTTATTATTATTTTTTAAAAAATTTACTTATTTTTAATTTTGTTCATTAATAACGTCTTATTTTTTTATTCAATAACAATATATAATTATTATATATTAACAATTCATCAAATATTTACTTTAGGTATAAACTCATGAAAGAAAATAACTTTAAGAGTTACTAACTTTCTTCTCAATTCTTTCCTACAGTCTTTGCCAAGAACCTGTCTTACACTGCAAATTTAAGTATTGATGTCTAAGACGGCTAACGACTCGGGCTTGGAGACGTGTCCATTCTTTATAAAAGATTTTGTTGATTATTCATTAAAAAAAAATTATATGCACTTAAAATTGTTGTTTATTACTAATTCTTTTATATCCAATGGCATGTTATTTTATATATTGTATACATTAAAAATTGAAACCATGATATAGATATATGTATATATATATATATATATATATAAACTCATGAAAGAAAATAACTTTAAGAGTTACTAACTTTCTTCTCAATTCTTTCCTACAGTCTTTGCCAAGAACCTGTCTTACACTGCAAATTTAAGTATTGATGTCTAAGACGGCTAACGACTCGGGCTTGGAGACGTGTCCATTCTTTATAAAAGATTTTGTTGATTATTCATTAAAAAAAAATTATATGCACTTAAAATTGTTGTTTATTACTAATTCTTTTATATCCAATGGCATGTTATTTTATATATTGTATACATTAAAAATTGAAACCATGATATATATATATATATATATATATATATATATATATATATATATGTATGTATGAATGTATGTATAAATTCTTCAAAGAAAATAACTTTTTTTTAATTATCCCCTACAATTGCTATCTATGACAAATTTATCTATGGTTGGTTTAAAAAAAAAAATTTATTTTTTACTTTCATTTTAGTAGATAAAAAATGTTTGAAAGTGTGACAATTGGATCGGACGCTGTAAGACCTGATTTTATTCAAAAATATGAAATTAAAAATGCAAAAAGATTGAAATGGAATTTTCGAACAAGTGAAGGGTAAAACGGTCAAAAGATCAAAAATCGGTATAAATTCGACAAGAAAATTTAATTAAAAATATGGGATTTAGAAATCTTGATCAATAACGAAGAAATAATTAAATTTCGGGTTAAATTGATCAAGATATGAATTTATTGGAATAAACCGAAATTTTCACTTCAAAAAATAATCTCGAAAATAATTGAAAAATATACTGAAAAACCGAAATAATACTGAGAAATTTATTTATTGATTAAATGAATTAAATATAAATTTTTTTTAGATATTTTTGGATATTTTTAGATTTTTAATAATAAAATAATGATTAAAATAATAATAAAAATAAATAATAAATTAAATTTAAAAAAAAAACGAAATTGCAAAATCGCCGAAACAGAGAAACAGAAGGCAAACGAGGAAACGAACCTGAGCCTTCTGCTTCCCGAACGGAGCCACTCGACGCCACCGGAGAGCTGCCAGGCGAGACAACCGAGCCGCACAAGCTCGCCGACATCAACAGCTGCTGGAAAAAAGGGCGACCGACGAGGGAAAGAGAGAGAAAGTGAGGGGAAGAAAGAAAACCGAGACGATCGGTGGTCGGAGGAAGGAGGAGCGACTCGCCACCGGCCAGAAGGAGGGTCGATCTGCCACCGTCGGTTACGAAAACGGCGGAAACGAAAGACACCACCGTCGCCGAGGGAGAAGAGGCCGGACCGACCACTTTTCGGCCACCTCGGACGAAACCGACCCTAGATCCGTGTATCGGATGATCCCGCGGAGCTGCTGACGGCGGAAGCCGGCAGAGAATCAGCTGGCGAGGCCCTGAACCATTTGAACCGGATTGAACCAGCTGGACCGAATCGGTCTGAACCGGGTTGAACCGGACCGAACCGATTCAGCCAAGAAAGAGAGGAAAAAGGGAGAAAAAGAGAAAAAGGAAAAAGGGAAAGAATTTTTGGGGATACACCGGACTTCGGGTAAGTCAGTAAGAGGTCAAAAGTGACCGATTTGATTTTCGAGAAATTTATTTAAATTATATTTGATCAGAAATTAACCCGAAATTAAATATAAAATTGTGCAGTTCGATGATAAATCATATACGTGAGACGATCGAACTTCGATTTGCATATCAGCACAGAATCTCGGGTAAGTGAAGCTCGATTTCCATAAATTGAATAGTTATACGAGTTAGGAATTAATCGCGTACATTGCGATTTAATTTCCGTATAATTTCGTAATGTTTGGAATTTAAAATTTATTATCATAAATAACTGTATAAGCTATCTAAAGAGCCTAGAAACGAGACCCAATAAGCGTTGAGGGCCCAATGAGCTCAATAGGCCTCGATGATGTGAATAGTAAGTGGAAATGGGCGTAAAACCGGAGTAAGGCCCATTAAGGTGTAATTGGGCCCAATAAGAGTAAACGAGCCCAACATTTTAAATTTAAGCTCAATAAAGGTTAACTATGGATAAGTGTATTGTATTTAACCCGATAATGGTTATACACAGCTCCGGAGATTTAATTGGGAGCAAATCGGATTGAACGGAATTCTCTGCATTGGAAAAGTCAGATTGTACAGAGAATTGAGGTAAGGGAATTTTGTAAGCGCTTAAAGATATCTGCGCGTATTTTTTGGGTTATTTACATTACGCAAAATTTCCTAAGGTATCTAGAAATAGAATAATAATTTTTACGAAAATCGAGGTATATGTGAAAATTACGATTTTGCCTCTAGTTAGAAAAATTTTAAAAAGGGTAGTAAGGCTATGAAATTGCATGATTTTCATGTTTTTTATATTCATATGATTATATTGCTTTAATTTAAGCAAATTATGGATAGGCTGACTGTTTATTTCATGTTTTTACATGAAAGGGCACGAATTAGGTGCCAATTGTGATTTTTGATTTGTTTTAGTGAAATTGAGTGGCCTATCATGTTTTTATGAGTTTTAAATCGTACGTGGATTTTACTTGGTTTTATGCATCCGTACTAGAGCATTACTTGTACGTGAATTTAAATTGGATTTATAATTATTTTAAGTCGTACTGGAGCGTTGCTCGTACGCAGATTTCATTGATTTTTATGAAACCGTGCTGGAGCTTCTCTCACACGAGGGTTTTTCTGATATCATGAATATACATGGAGCCATTCTAGAGCTTCGCTCGCATAAGAATTTTATGACATGTATATGATCGTGCTGGAGTCTCCTGTAGATTATGTGTCACAGTGAGAAGATATGCTCGCACGTGTAGATTGAGACATGGGTTGGTTATCGACATGGTTTGAAGTGGGATAAGACCGATGGCAGGCATCCCCAAACTGTAATATTGGGTTCATGGAGTACGTTGTACCGTGTATGTCACACGGAGTACGCTGTACCATGTAATCATGACTATTGTATTCACGTTACTTGATATTCTGATGGGTAGGATTTGACCCCACCTCCCGTTACAGTTGTGATACCCCGAACACCGGGATCCGTGTAGCCTGGGATCACAAGGACATAGTCCTCAATTGTTTCCATACAGTAACCTGCATGTCTCACATGATATATATTTGATTGGTCTTGTTAAACCAGGGTAGACCCGAGGGAGGGGTCGAGCCCCGATTTGTGACGATTTTCATGAAATGTGGTATTAAATGAGAAATTGATGGGTTCTTATGAGGATACTAATGATTTTAAAGATGTGTTGAATTCCTTTGGGATTGTTTTGAAGAGTTTTACTGTACCGAGCATGAGAGGTTTTACATGAGATGTTTTTCATGTTTTACATGCCGATTCATGTTTTACGATATATGATATACTCATACATGGCATGGTTTTAATTGCCTCATGCTCGAGATATAAATATTTTACATGTCATGCCTTTACCAGCATGTAGATAGTGTAGTTATCTACTTGCTTGCATTATTGCCTTACTGAGCAAGTTGCGCTCACCCTTTCATTTTTCACCCTACAGGGTACATTCAGTAGACGAGAGTGACACTAGTCTTGCATTTTGGTTATCCGCTGCTTCCTATCAAGACCAGGTATACACATTCGTATAATTTTTGTATCTGAACATATAGAGGCACAATATTGTACACGGATGTAATATTGGGGATGTATTTAGTTAAAATAAATTGATGTGTAAATGAAAGATGGAAAATAGATGTTAAGGTAAGTAACATGACAGGAGGGACTAACATCGACTCATAGCTCAACTGTTAGTAGTGAAACTGTTCACGACGAGTAAGGAAATGAAAAAGCCAAAAATTTGTAGGATTTTTAGGAAAAATGGGTCGTGACAGACGCAGTACCATAGTCTCACTCAACTGTACTATCCGTTTTGACAGCTTCACGGACCCCTCATGATTTTATCAAGGAATACTGCCTCAGTTCGCATCTCTAGAGACTCGAACCCAGGATCCTTAGGTACCTAAGCCTTACACTCATTGTACCAATTGTTCCAACTAAATAAATTCTCACGCCCGTGACTCCCACTTACTAGCCCAACGCGCGTAAGTTAAGCGGAAAGTGTTATTGAAGAACTAGTATTAGCTAAGTTATTATTAGTTCTTTTATGAATCTTTTTACTTGTTTTTGTGTCCGATATAGGTTAAAGTTTCAAAACTATTTGGTTGAGAAATTTGTTTAAGTCCTATGATTTACTAGAAATTTCGATAGCATAACGACTGTAATTGGACGTAATTCATCCTGCAAAAACCTCAACACATAATTTATATCATCAACCACAATCCAATTTACAGCAGTTATTCTAATTATCCACAAAGTAACATCATTAGCATCTCATCATAACACGATCATCTAAAGTTTATTATCGACTTAGTTCGTATTAACCCATATAGATTTGGTATGTTAGCATGAAAATGGAGCACTAAACTTCTACTCGAATACCGAGACTTAACATCATCATCATCAAACCCAAAAAGAAGAAACCTAAATACATTCAGCTAGTATTCTTACTACAAAACATAATTCGACTAGTGCATCCCACATGATAACAACCGTGCGTACAAGTCCAAAATAAACACAACATAACTGGCGTATACCTCCTTCACAGATCTACTCATGGCGTCGGGAGAAGTCTGCGGGTCCGATCGAGCTCACAACATGAAGGCGGCTCCTAGCTCACCCAAATCAATCTGAAATGTTTTGGATAAAAAGGGGTGAGTGACCACATGCTCAATAAGGATAAATTATACAATCCGCAGATAGCAGCATACCACCTACAAAAATCTTTGTAAACTACCTCTGTTTTAGGAAACATACCAAGAAAACATTTAAAAATTAGTCTAAATTCATGGCAACATCCCGGTTTCCAAAGCATGCAAGCAGTTTAAGATTAATTGAATTTTGAGAACATACTTTTAACAGAATTTGGACAAAATTCATTAAGTAAAACTCAGCTTTCCGATAGCATGTACAAACCATTAAAAAGCATGCGGACGAAAAGTAGTAGACCATAGGCTCAAATTCAGAAGTTGTGCAAAAAGTAAGATGCAGCATAAATCTCTATCATAAGTCATAAGGCAAAGCAACTAACCGGGAAACAAATCTATGGCCATAGTATCTACCGCCCTATCCTAACTGATCAGGTTTCTGGACTAGGGTACTGAAGACTGGATCAAGGTCTACAGTAGTAGGTAGTAGTAAAACGGTATGTGACACGTCACTCAGAAGTACACGTATATGCCACCACTGCATAATCATGAAGCACTTGGTACAGTAGGGAAATCACTCAGAACATCCTACCGGTGCTAGAGATGGCTCTCACGACCCGTTTCCCGATACCACAAAGGCATCACCGCGAAGCACTTGGCACTGTAGGATAATCACATGGAACCTTCTACAAGTACTAGAGATGGCTATCACAGATCATGACTGCCACATATGCATAGTAAGGGTTGCTAGCAATCTCAGTAAAAAAATTATTCATCATTATGCACAATTATTAAATTCATCTCAAATCAATATCGTATATACTAAAAAAAAGATGCATCACTTGACTTTAAATACAACAATTTATCAAACCAGTATATCACCAAATATCTCAAAATCTTCGATTTTATGCAAACAGCCCATGTAATGTATTCCAAAACTGAAAACTATTCACAACATATTTTCTTTATCAAAAACACTTAAAATTTAGTTAAGAGTATTTAGCATCAACTACTTTCAAATCATTAAATTTGTAAATTAAAAATGGGCACTTAGACAAGGGAATGACAACTTTAATTCCCTAACTAGAAAGCTAACCCAGCTCCTAACAACCTGTCATTTCTATCAATCGACTTCTTACCTTCGGTATCCCACTAGCTACGGTTCATATATTTCCCTTACCACATAGATAACACTAGTTATCTCTTATGATTTAAAACTCATTCATAAAATGTGACTTTTGTGTGGCACTTATGTCTCGCAGGATTCAAGAGGTGGCCCCCACAGTCATACATAAATTTACTTTCACATAACACAAATCATTTTCCAAATATCAAAACACATATAGCTATCTTTTCCAATACTTATATACAAATTAGATATCAAAACTTTCAAACATAAACATATTTAAAAATCATTGAAAAACATGTTGAAAACATGCTCGGATTGGTTCGGAGTAAGGGTTTTTTCTTTGGTTTATACAGAAAAGTAGCTTTACAAATACACAAAGTCTTTCTTTCTAATCCCTTGGCATACAAACAAATTTCTTAATTCAAGTAGGTTGTTTGAAAGCTAACACTACTCAGAATACATCTCTTACCTCTTTCGCCTTAGTGCAACGCAATATTATCGGGTTTCGAAATCGTCTCGATCCCGAGCTGCCTAAAATAACATCAAATCATCAAATATAGGTCAATCTTACTTTAACATATTCAAATATGTATTTACTTTCTTAAAATTGACCAAATCTTGACTTTTTCGCCAACTTTGTTCATTTTCTCGGTTTTACCAATTTAAGCTCTGGTTTAAGCTATCCTTACAAACTTTATTATCGTAACTTCATATTCATCATCATAATGACATAATACATCATTCACATACACCATTCATGCTTACCATCAAACTCATTTTATCAAATTTCACACTTTTCAGTTTTTCATTAAACTAAGCTTTAAACTGGACTTTTCGATATAATCTTTAACAATTATCAACCTTAAAACAACTCACATTATACCATAGACTCATAAATTCAATGTTGGCCGAATCACTAAAGAGTCTTAAAATTTTTTCATCAATTCCATTCAACAACAAAATTCTTAAAAATCACCAATCAAGAACATTGTTCATCATCTTCATCATTCATAAATTTTCCCTTGCCTTTGACTAAAGTTAATCACTCCAATAAATCTCCAAATCAGCCTTCAACTGAAAAGTATCAAGTTTACAACTTAGATTCACTCAAAAACACAAGAAAAATCAACTACACTCATAAAAAATCCAAGCTTTCACTTACCTATGAACAGGGCAGTTCAGACTTCCGAGCTTCTCTCTAAGATTTCCCTTCGTATATGAAATTTTCTTCGGCTGAATTTTTTATATGTTAGAGAGGACTCATAGGAGAAGATTATTCCCTTTTAGACATTGCCTGAATCTCGCTGGAAGGTCGCGGGAAAAATCCCTCAAAGTTGGTTGTACAGTACCATTTCGAGAATGAACAAGGGAGGAAGACAAGGCTGGTTCTCTCGAGTTAGGAGAACAAATCAGGTGATTCCAAAGGCATTGGTTAGTTTATTAAGTGAACTAATAATATAAAGGATATGGGAGCCATTTTATGAGAGGAGGGTAATCAAATCCAAGGGTTATCATGAGTGGTCTGCTGACTTGGACTAAGCAAATTTTCTGTCCTGTTTTGTAAAATCCTTAAAAATTATTTCTAATCCAATTTCTTCCAAATTTCCACTTCTCTAATGTTCTATTGTGTCTCTAGTATCTCTCATAAAAATGTTGGGGTCACTTGTTTAAGAAATTTCCCCGATTGAGCTCATTTTACTCGATTGGGTTAATATCGAGCAAAATGGCTTTAAGCTTTCGGTTTACTTTAAAAATTCATTTGAACACTAAAACCTAAATATTTCCACTTGATTTTAATTTCCCAAGTAAATATTTCCTTATAATAACTTTCCATGGTCTCGGAATAATTTTCTTGAATTTCTATAATTTATTTCAAATTTATTTCAAATTTATTTCCTTAACTATGCCCATTTTTATCGATTTATCGAAAACTCGAGTTTTATTAACTTTTTCACTTCTATTACTTTAGCTTTCACTTCCCAACATCATTTCATGAACATGCATAATCTTAAGAGAATTCTCGGATTCAGAGCCTTACCTCGATTTTTATGCCACAAGGCCCCATTCTACAATCCCGAGCGCTTTGATTACTTTGGGCCTACATAACATTATTCTGAATATTTGGTTATTTCTCAACTTTCATTTACTTACTAATATGAAAATTTTGGGTTTTACACAAGGTCCCCTCCCTACACCCGCCTACCACAAATAAAGAAAGAAAGAAAGAATAAAGATCTCGTTTTCCAAGTCATCAAGTTGAATATAAAATCAAATTTTACCGAAAGTTTGATGAATAAAATACTAAGCATGTTTAAGATGTAGTAGGACATACCCAGTTTTATCTACACTCCTCATAAATGTGTTTTATCACACATGTAACAAATTTATTAAATTAAAATAAAAAAGGCTAATTTCTTCATTAAATCACAATAAGAATAAAATAATTCACTTTTGAGGGGTCGTTTGGTTGGGGTGGAATTTTAGATTCCCTCCGTAATTTTTTTCATCATTTGATTTTACTGTTTTGTTCGGTTATTTTTTCCTCTGTCAGTCATTTTATTTTACCTACAGTATCAATTTTTGAGAAAATCTGGGGTAAAAGGATTACCTCCGGATCCTTAGGTATTTTCAAATTCCCGATGTCAAAATTTTTTTCCTCTTATTTTACCCTAAATTTACTTGATATTTGGACCACTTTACCCTTAAACCTATCTAACATTACAACTAAACCAATATATATTACCTCTCCCTCTCATTGACTCTCTTACCCATCCCTCCCACAGACACTCTGCCTCTCCCTCTCACAGCCGCTCACGGACGCTCTCTGCCTCTCCATCTCACAATCGCTCTCGAGCCTTTCCCTCTCATAGACTATCTCGCCTTTCCCTCTCACAATTGCTTTCTGCCTCTCCCTCTCACAGAATCTCTCGTCTCTCCGTCTCACAAACACTCTCTGCCTCTCCCTCTCACAGCGGCCCTCTGCCTCTCTCTCTCTCACAGCTACCCTCTACCTCTCCCTCTCACAGATTCTCTCGGTCGCTCTCTACCTCTCCCTCTCTCACAGACTTTCTCGGCTGGTAAGTTTTTCTTTTCTGTTTCAATTTGGGTTTAGGGATCCGTATATCTGATCTTGGTTTTGGTTCTTATGCAGATCGAAGCTTTCTCTCCAACGGGGCACCATCTCACTCACTGTTTAGTACAGTACCGCGACACCATCTCCTCAAGTGGTGAGGATCTGTTGATTTTTTTCTTGTGATTTCTTTCTTTCTTTCTTTTTTTATTAAACTTGTATTCTATTTGTTGGTGTATTCTGTTTGATGGTGTAAAATGTCCATGTTGGTTCATTGAGTTAGTTTGCAAATTTGGTTTTGTTAGTATGCAGATTTGGTATTGTTTGTCAGAAATTACAGAACACTTATTAAACTATACTGAGTTAGTTTGTTTTTCAAGATTTTTATGTTTAGGTTTATCTTATAATTTCTGGCTATGAAATGATCTAGAATTGAACTATACTTATTTTATTAATGGGATTTAGAAATGCTGAAGTTTTGGTGTATTCCTGATATGAGTTTCTACTATTAAATCTCTGTTAAATTCATTCTATTTTTTATTTTAGTTCTTAAAAATATCTATATACATGCAAAAGAACTACATATTCAACTGCCTAAATAATCAGTTCATTTGTTGAAATTTGCTATATATATTCTTCGTTTCTTGGTTGAACACAAATTATTTTGGCTCATTTTTTTTAAAAAAAAAAAGGTAGACATGGGAATATAATGCTAATTTGGAATTCAATCAAAACATTATAATAGTTTACAAATAGATATCAATGAGAAGTTTGGCCCCTACTTTAACACCTACAAATATATGAGTTGTGTACATTGTGCTAAATATTATGATGAAATTTTTTGTGATGAACTTTATACTAACCATGCTCAATACTTGTTTTTAAACAGTTATGGCTTGTTTGTCAATAAGAAAGAAGATGCAACTAGTTATCGTACTTATTTTGCAAATGAAGCACTTGGAATCTATGTTTGAAATGCTTATGTTTGTGGCTGTAACATTAGTTGCTAGGAGACTTGCAAGGAGGGGTAGAATAACATATGCTGACCAAACATTTGAGAGACATAATATTAAGACAATAAATTTACATAAAATGGTTTTTGAGAGTGATAGACAAAGTGTTGATAATTGTAGAATGGCTAGGAGAGCTTTTGCGAAGTTGTGTTACTAGCTAAAAACAGAAGAAAGATTGGCGGGAAATAGAAATATAACTATAGAAGAAATGGTTATAAACTTTCTTCACATCATTGCTCACCATACAAAAAATAAGGTTTTTAAGCGTCAAGTTGCAAGATCTGGTGAGACAATTAGCAGGCAATTTCATGCGGTGTTGAAAGCTATTTTAAGATTACATTCACTACTATTTTAAAAAACCAGAGCCAATACTGGATAATTCAATAGATGAACGACGAAAATGGTTTAAGGTATTGCCTTAAATTCCTTTCAAACAGAATAAATAATAAACATTTTCAATATGCCTTTACCTACTTACTTTTGTAATGTTTCAGTTTAGGGTTGTTTGGGTGCCTTAGATGGAACATACATAAAAGTGAACATGGACTCAATTGATAGACCTAAGTATAGGTCAAGGAAAAATGAAATTGCTACAAATGTTCTTCGTGTCTGCACACCGAACATGCAATTCATTTATGTATTGCCAGGATGGGAAGGTTCAGCAGCAAATGGTAGAGTATTGAGGGATGCCATCACTAGGAGAAATGGTTTAAGGATTCCACAGGGTAATCTTATATACATAAATGATCTTGGATAGGTCTTCGTTTAGTTAATAATATTAATCAAATAAGTTGTGCATTGAAATAGGTTTGTACTATTTGTGTGATGCTGGATACACAAATGGGGAAAGGTTTATGGCACCATATAGAGGGCAAAGGTACCACATGAATGATTGGAGGCAAGGACACCAACCCACTACACCCCAAGAATACTTCAATATAAAACACTTTCAAGCAAGAAATTTCATTGAGAGATGTTTTGGCATATTGAAAGCTATATGGGCAATTTTAAGGGAGAAAACATTTTATCCGGTAAAAAACACAATGTAGAATCATATATGCTTGTTGTCTTCTCCGTAATTTTATTAGGTCTGAGATGTCTATGGACCCTATTGAAAGTGATGTTGACAATGTGATTAGTAGCGAACCTGAAGGGAATGATAAAGGATTGATCAAGCACTGTGAGCCAAGTGATGCTTGGACTGAGTAGAGAGACAAATTGGCAGAGGAGATGTTCAACAATTGGATGGCATCGCGTACTTAAGTACAAGTGTTATGTTATGTTATGTTATGTTATTTTATGTTTTTTCCTGTATGATTTCAATTGTTGAGTGTAAGAATAATTTTTATGTGTTGCTCTGTAACATATGGTTTATTATGTTTTCATGAGACAATAATTGAATGTATTGGAATAATTTGATGTAGTTGCTATAGTTTGATGTATTTGAATAATTTTATATTGTGAGCTCTTCATGTAATTGATGTATTGGAATTGTTTTTGGATGGTATAGAATATTAATTTTGATTTCTTATGCATTTTTTATGTCTGGTTGCTTATATTATTAGGACTTGAACATGTAATCAATGAATGTGGGTGTGAGAAAACAAAAAAAGAAGCAAATAGCTAAAAAAGCTTCTCCTTCCCATCACCATTGGACCAAGAAAGAAGATGATGAATTAGTTAAATGTCTACATGTATTGGTAGAGGATCCTAAGTAGAAGAGAGATAATGGGACTTTCAGAGTAGGCTATTTAAGCCAGTTGGAGAAGATGTTGGAGGAAAGACTTCCGACATCTAATCTAAGGGTCAATCCAAATATTGAATCAAGAGTCAAGCTACTTAAGAGACAATACAATGCTATTTGTGAGATGATTAGCATTGGTAGTGGATTTGGGTGGAATGATACTGACAAATGTTTGATTGTGCCAAAAAATGTCTTTGATGGATGGGTTAAGGTAAGTATTATACAAGTTCTTGTGAATTCATCATTTCTTTATATGTTTTGCATTTACTAACAATTGTTGCATTTGTTGTTAGGCTCATCCGCATGCAAAAGTCCTGAGAAACCAACCATTTCCTCATTTTGATGACATTGTCATCATATTTGGAAAAGACAGAGCTACCGGCCAAGGAGCTGAAACTGATGCGGATGTAGTTGATGATGATGATGATGATGATGATGATGATGATGAGGAGGAGGAGGAGGAGGATATGCTTCAACATGCTCAGGAAATGGACAATGATGGGTTTCAAGATGAAATGAAAGTTGGTAGAGATGAAGTTGATGCTTCAACATGTCGTATAAATGTGCCGACAAGCACAAGATCCAAGTCCAGCAGAAAGAGAGCAAGGAATTATGGTTTAAGTGAGTTGGTCGAGGAAATCAGCCACTAGTGCATTTCAAGAGGCTACTCAAGAAATAAAAGACATAGCCTCATTCTTCAAGAAAGAGGCCAAGGGAAGTGATAGGAGGATGGCAGTTTTTAATGAGATCATGCAACTTGAAGGGTTCTCTAGGGATGAAGTGTTAAATGCTAGAGAATACATAACCAAAGACAGTCACAAGATAGATTTCTTCTTTGCTATGCCTAGAGAATATATGAGGGATTATGTAATTAAGCAATTGCATGAATGTCACTCCTACCGTCCATCCTTTAACTTCCCACCGAGTAGAGATATGTAGTTTCTAACTTTATGTTAAAACGATGGTATGCTACTACGTTGATAGGATGCTTTTGGTTTTCTTTCTAGTATTATGAATAATTAATGATGATGAATATTATTATAGATGTTGATGGATATTATTATGGATGTTATTGATGAATGTTCTTATTTTGGCAATATTTATTGTGGATGTTAAGACTTATGGATTGTGAAAATCATTTTGTTGTATTTCATGTATCTTGAAATAGGTATTACTAATGCATTTTGTTGATGGGTTATGACTTTTTTTAGTTGTTCAATAGTATTATTACTATTATTATTGTGTATGTATGTGTTCTTTTAAAATAAATGAAACCATATACATATCTATGATTTTATTGTATCCCTTATATGATATAAAAATTAGATGAAAAATCAAATAAATGTAAGTATTCATTTTTCTTTCTTTTTATATGTTTTTATTTTATTAAATTTTTGTATCAAATATACCAAGATTAAATGATGATAATAGATGTTACATATAAATAGCTTAATTGACATTTACAATTAAATAACTTAACTAATTAAATAAATCAAAATAATTTACATATTAAATAAATTTATTAACTTGTGTTAAATAAATTAATCAACATTTGTTAAATGAATAAATTAAATAATAATAAATAAATATATAAATAAATAAATGAATATATTAAATATAGTTTTTATCAAAATATTATCCATCTTAAATCAATTATTTATTTAATTTAATACAAAGTAATATAATAAAATATACTATTTAGTAATTTTAAATTCTTTTGAACTAAACGTAATAATTAAATATTCTTCCAGTACAACTAAACGTAAGAATTTAATATTTTTTAAAATTTACCAAATAAAATGATAAAAGATATTTTTTTCAAAAAAAAAAAATTCCGAAGCAAACGGCATGAAAGGAAGAAACTCCTTGGATGTTTCCAATAGGGAAATTCCTCGAGAATTGATATTTGATAGACCGCATAGGAAGTCAAATAATCCAGCAAAAAGCCCAAAAAGAAGCAGCCACGTGACAGGTAGCCAATCTAGTAAAAAGCTTCATAGATGCATCTCCTGTGAATATGCTATGCAGTTATTGAAGCAGGAGTAGAGTTTTCAAGAACCAAATCATTAATTTTTTTTTTTTATGTTGGAAACATGTATCCAGTGCATGTATTACACAGTAGTTGCAGCTCGATTCTGAATGACTAAACTCTGTCTTGGCCAACAGTTTTATCAACCCCAAAAAAGCCATTCATCTTACAACAAAAAGAATCATCACATTATTCCAACCAGGATCTTAACGCAAAAACCATGATCCTTAGTGTTAAATCAGCTGAACTAAAAACATTTCCAACTTCTAGCACTGAAATAAAAAATAATGGTTGAATTATCTGTAATTTAATATTCGAGCTATAAAAAATAATGGTTGAATTATCAGTAATTTAATATTCGAGCTATACGAATCTTAGACTTGAGCTTCTTTGCCTCTCCAGGAAATCCAGAATAGCGAAGACCAAGCAAGACAGCCCTTTGAGCAGACTTCAGTATTTTCATGCCACTTCGCAAACAAGATAACAGGATCTTGGCTGCAGAACGGTACCTTCCGTCCCTGCAAAGATGGTGTACCAAAGAGGAGTAGGTAAAAGAATCTCTTACCTCCATTGATTTATAGACTTTCACTGCATCATCAATGTGACCGACTTTACACAACCCATCTATGAAACAATTAAAGGCAACCAAGTTTGAATCAAAGCCCATCATGTTCATGTACTTCAAATGTTGAGCAGCCCCCTCAATATTACCTGCCTTGCACAATCCATCAATCATTATTGTGTGTGTATACTTGTCACATTCCAATCCTTTTTTTTCTATCTCATACAACAACTTATAGGCTTCTTCCAACTTACCATCTTTACAATACATATTAATTAGGGTGTTATAAGACACTATATCAAGCTCAGTACCAGTCCTCATCATGTCTGCCATGTACTCAGTCGCTTCTTTTACCTTACCTATCTTAATTAGAGCACCAATAACTGTACAATAAGCAAAACCATCAAACGTATGCCCTTTACTCTTCATATCCGACAATAACTCAAGCCCTTCTTCAAACTTCCTCTTCCTAAAGAAGCATTTTAACACTGTAGTGTATGTTATGGCATTTGGAATGTGACCCGATTCCCCTATTTCTTTAAGAATCCTCATCGCCGACCCTAATCTACCAGTCTTGCATAATCCATTAACAAGAATATTATAAGTCACTAATTCTGGCACAAATCCATGTCGCTGTAAATTCCTAAACAACATAAAAGCATTCGTGGTATACCCATTCTTGCAAAGACCATTCATCACAATGTTAAAAGTGGCTGCAGAAGGCGAATGTTCACCAAGTATAATATCCCGAAAAACCCTATTGGCTACATCCGGTTTTCCTAATTTGAAGAGGCCGTGCATCAAAGTATTGTAACTCCAAACATCAGGGGTTATGCCTCTTTTAATCATTTCATCAAACAGATCAAGAGACCGAGTTATTTGGCAATTCCTAGTGGCACCAGCTATCAAAGAATTGTAAGAAATAACATCTGGGGTAATCCCAGCTTCTCCCATTCTATGAAGAATAGAGTAACCAGCATCAATTCCAACGAAACGACAGTAGGCATCAATAAGTGTATTGTATGTTACAACATCAGGGAGCACTCCCAATCTTATACCATCAATAATAACTGATTCAGCTTTCTCCAGTTTATGAGCTTTACATAATGAAGCTATGCACACATTCAATAGTCTTGTAGATAATC
The DNA here is from genome assembly GCA_033439115.1 of Firmiana major. Taxonomy (NCBI): domain Eukaryota; kingdom Viridiplantae; phylum Streptophyta; class Magnoliopsida; order Malvales; family Malvaceae; genus Firmiana; species Firmiana major. The sequence continues at coordinate 64,488,943 of CM065904.1, forward strand.
TAGGAACCATTCTTTTTATTTCAAGCAAATCCAACAACAACAAAGAAAACCTGCCAAAAGGAGAAGATATTGACGGGGATTAATAATTTCTATAGTATATAACTATATCTAAAGTCTACAATAGTATGATAGATAAAAAAATATGACCCCTATTAGGCTATAACAAATTGGTAAAAGGAGGAAGTGAGTCCAGAGTTGGGGAAAGAAAAGAAACCACATTTCTCTTGGCTCATTTGGTAAAGAGCAATGGAAGAGAAGAACAAAGAACTTGAATTGTGTGCATTAAGGGGGTATGCAATCGATTGGTTTGGGTAATTCAGTGCTGTTTTATCAAAAAACGATTTAACCAACCATGAATTTAGGACCGACCGAACTGACCGACAAGATGAACCGATCACAACCAAACCAACTTAATTCGGTTGGTTAGGTCAGTTTTTTTCGATAATTTGGTTTTCACATTATGACAGCACAAATCAGTAGCCACATCAAACTTCATCATATTTTTTGTGTATTTATAATGTATGAAATTATGCTAGGTAAACTGAAGTACTGATAAAAAAAGTCAAAGAAAACTCAAAAACCATTAAAACAATTCAAATAAAGCTAATCCAAGTGAAGGGATCAGCAAGAGTTGAAAGCATTCCTCTGATTTTACCATATGCTGTATCAGCGGACTTCAAGGGAAACATTTCCACCATTGTTTGCAGCAACTTCAAATCCCAGTCTGCAAAAGGATAATCCCCAATAATTTGTTTACTCACTATACATAGTTCCTTTCCTTAGTTCCTAATTAAGCAAAAAAAGGGAAAAATAAAAATAATGTTACCATTTTCAAGGGCTCAACAGGCACAATAGGTGAAGGAAGCAACCAATTTCATATGAAAAACTTATAATCAGATCTTGTCTTTCCCACATATTCAACCAAATGAATCCTCGATAATTATCAATCAAATGCTATAAAATGGGTTTTGGGTAGCTAGAAAATTAATGTAGCTTAAAAATTAGGTAATAAATAATTTCAGTGAGAACCATGAAACTTATTTAATTCATTAGGTAATAAACTCTAACGAATACCAGGAAAAAAAAAAGCTATAAGCATCAACCAGAAAGAATGGCAACCCAAAAAAGAATTAAGAAAAAGGATAGTGTTTCGGTAAACTTAATTGAAGTGGAGGAGAGGAGATTTGAAGAGGGAGAGCCAATAACAGAGATTGGAGAGGGAGAGGTGAGGTGGCTGGTGAGGGAGGACTGAAGTGTGAAGTGAAGAGGAAGGTTGGGTCCAGCAAGAAGGAAGATAGGAAGAAAGGTTGAGGAGTGACAAACTGAGACTAAAGACTGGATCTGGGACAGAGGATGAGATTAAACTGGAGAGTGGAGAAAAAGAAGGGAAGCTGGCGTTGGCTATTGGCTAGGAATGTAAACGGATAACATATCCACTAATTTTGAGGTGCCCGACTTCGAACGTTATTATTTATTAAACTACCCTAAAAATTTTGAGGTACCCCAACCTGATTATATATTTTTTAACTTTGCTACTCAAACCCTACTCTAATAATTTTGACAATACCTGTTTACTATCTGAACTTATTTAATTATCCGATTATTAAGTCAAAATTTTGACTTTCAAACTAATTTAATAATTTAAGAAAATATATACGCATCTAATAATAATTATAAAAATGAAAACAAATTAAAATTTTTGTTCACTTGATATTAACAATTAACAAGTCAAAAAGTTTCAAATACAACAAACAATTTAAATAATAAAAAGATTCAATTTGAGAACTCATGAAAAAATATTCATAATCTAATTCAAATTTGGAAGTGATTTATTAGTACGATTGATCCTACAAATGAAAATATATATATATATATATATATATATATATATATATAATTTTTCTCAAAAAACAAATGAATTGGAAAATTTAACAATAAGAATATTTACGTCTTTGCACATGAACTCTTGAAATTTCATAGCTCTTATTAGGTTCCTCCTATCAAGATTAAGAACAATGTTGCAATAATTACATATTGCCACATCTTTTCCATAGTTTTCATTTCATAGTGCTGCCAAACCTCTGTGCGAACCATTTTCCAGTAAACCTATAAAAATATCAAATCATACAATTAAATAGAATTTAAAATGATAGCTTAAAAATACAGTAAGCTGATCTAGTAACATGTTAAGTTTTGATGATAAGGATTTAGTAAGCTTATCTAATAAGCCTAAGGATCTTTTCCATTCAAGTTGCAAAAGCTGATCTAGTTTCCATTAAATCATACAGTTATAACAACAACCACCTGTCCAGAAACACAACCATCAAGAATTTCTATCCAATTAATCTAGCACCATACATCTTACAAGAAGTCCATAACCTGTATCCCAAGTTTAATGCAAATGAATCAAGCATAACTCATCAAAAAGAAAGTAAAAAAATCCTAACACTTGGACAACAATCATCATATCAATGATCAACATAGAAGAATCAAAAAAAAAAAAGGAAAAAAGCAACTAAGAACCCATTTCCAAATAGATAAAAACAAAACAAATAAACTACCATATATGTATATGACTACCAACCACTGCCATAGAATTTGGCTCTATTTTCCCCCATTAGGGAATATTTTTCTTTCACCCAAACTTAACCCCAAGTGGGTAGTTCCCCTGTAAAGGTGAGTAAATTTTTTTATAATGCAGTAACAATGCTCATTTAAAAAAAAACAAGAAAAGTAAACAAATTGAGATTGTAAAATGAGGACAGAACTCAGAAGTAATATCAGTGTGTGATACTGTGTAAATAATGCAAATTATAAAAGTATAAAAGTTTTATGTATCATATTTGAAATCTTTATCATATATCTTTCCTTAAAATCATTTAAGATGCCAAAAACTCACCATATAAGGTGCAAAGGGCTGGTGACTATATTATTCTGCAATATATCAGAAGAGTGCTGGACTTATTTTGTAAAAGTAAAAACTGTAAATTACCAAAAGAAACCCGATGAAATATTTATGCATCTGGTATAAAGCATGTCCAAATCAAAGTCCAAATCAAGTATACATTCTTACAAATCAAAGACCAAATCAGTTCTGAAAATTGATCAAAGTATACATCCTTTCATTATGTAAATTGACTAAGAATTTAGGGAAAAAATAAGAATATTACCAGCAGAATATTAAAGGAAAAACAAATCAAAGTCCAAATTAGTTCTGAAAAGTACCTTTAGCTGGACAGACGCATCACACCGAGTCACCAAAGGTCCGATTCTTTTCTTTTAAGGTTTTATTCTATATCAATTTTTCTTTGCGCGCTTTGTTTTCAAGTGCATTAATCTAAGATTTAAGTCATAATTAAAAAAAATAGCAAAATAGTGTTGGAACAAAAAAGAAGTTTTTAGAAAAATACAGACCTTGAGGTGTTCGGATGCTGCTATCGGAGTGCCACCGAGAGAAAGAGAGGAAAAGGCCCCTAAGAGAGAGAGAGAGAGAGAGAGAGAGAGAGAGAGAGGAAGGGGCCACCACTGGCGGCTGGCCTGAGGAGGTAAGGAGCGGCCAGATTAGTGTTGAGCGGCTGCTGGGGGAGTGAGACAGAGGTGGAGAGCGGCTGGAGACTGTGGGGACTATTGGCTGCGAGGAAGGAGATGAATCGTAGCATATGGGGAATTTACATTTTAGGTAAAATATATTTTTAAATTTTAAAAATTTATAAAATAACTTAGTTTTACTTTTCTTTTTTTTTAACTAATTGAGTTAGTTAATTCCCTAATTTATCTCTTGACTGTTATAGTCTATTTTGTATAATACAAATCAATATAGAAAAGCAAATTTTTGATTCTCTTATCAATTAATTCAACATGGCATCATAGCACAATTTACGTTTCTTTTTCAAACTTTCTTGAGTTTTTTTCTGCCCTCCAAACAGTAATTGCTTCTTATGGCTACTTCAACCACCGAGACAAAAACAGAGGAAACTCTTTCCTCACCGTTTTTCCTTCGTCCAAATGAAAATCCGACGTTAGTGCTAGTATCATTTGTGCTTATCGGCTCTAACTATTCATCTTGGTTCCGATCTATGAAAATGGCGCTACTCTCTAAAAACAAGCTTGGATTCATGGATGGTTCAATCGTAGTCCCAGCTAAGACCGATTGATGCGTCCTAGACATATTTACCGCAAGTGCACGAGTCGCACAAGTAATAAAGGGAATTGAATCTCAGATTATCGTCCCACAGAGAACACAGTCAGCTTAACTAAGTACCAGTTAATTTTACTTTAAGTATATCCTAACAAATTATGAATATTAAAAGAGTGATATACAAAGTTTAATTTGAAAATATTGGAAAGCAAGGAAAATAATAAAAACATTAAAATAAAGCAAAATATAGCAAAATTTACTCATAGAGCTCCAAGCAAAATAAAAGTAAGAATCTGCAAAAGAAAGAAAATACTAAAACTCGAATTAATTAGTGTAAATTGACTAAAGATGCAAATATTAGAAAATATAGATTAAAAATAAATAGATTAAAACTAAAAAATCCTAATATTAAAATAAAATTTGCATGTGTTTAATCTAATTAAAAAAAGAAAAAATAAAAATGCAAAATAATCTAACCTGAGGCTTAATGAAATAAAATTCTAATAAAAATTCTAAAAATCCCTAAGTAACTTTAACCTTAAATGCCTAAATTGGTAACCCTAAATTATATATAACTCTAGATAATTACTAAAGTAATAAAATGCCTAAATGAATAATAAAATCTATTCTAAATGATGCATGAGAAACAAAAAAAAAATTTGGTACTAATTAAATTAAAATTAATTACTAAACTAAAACTTAACCAAAAATAAATAAATAGACAATCTTACTGTAACTAACATAGTATACTACTATAACACTTCATTTAACTTAATGTAAAATAGCATTAAAAAAAAAAAACTATGAATAACCAGTTACTGCCACGCCTTCAATTCCTTGCACAGCAACCTCGCTTCAGCGACAGCACATAAGACAGCAGTACCCTCATGACACGCGGTAGTGCCAGCAACCAAAATGGCGCCATGCGTCTGCTCCCCTGCCACGCACCTGCTTCACTTCTGTCGACACCCATCAAGCACGCCTCAACTGCTCTGCCCCAGCCTAACAAGCAGACCACCTTCCAACCACGTTCTACAGCTACGCCTTGCACTGCTCCAACATTCTCAACACACAATAGCCACAAGCGAGCAGCTAAACAGCAACAAATTCAGCTAGGAACACTAACGAGAATTAAACAACAGAACAAAACCAAACAGGGGATGTGAAGCAGGAGAGAACCACGCAAGACTAACTTGAGTAAATTAAACCTAAATCATGCCTTAAGTTAAAGATGGAATAGAAACAATAAAAGAAAGTAGAAAAACAAAAGAACCTTGAAGCAAATGGGACCTTAACAAAACAGAATAGATTAGAAACTAAACTAGACATATAAAAATTTTAATAAAATTAAAGTTGTTTAACAGCAAATTTGAACAGAATTTGGAACTTAAAAACAAGCAAAGCTAAACCACTCTTAAACTAAGGAAGAACCTAAAGGATGTGCAGTAACACGGGTTGAAGAAAAAACTTGTCACCAACTTATCACTTCCGCCTCCCTACGGCTGCTTCTCTTCGTATCCAGTCGAGTTTTTTTTTTTTATTAGTAAATCTAAAATGTTTAAGATTAATTTAAAGCTACGAATAGTAATCCATTAAAATAAAGAATATGAACTTAAACTATCTAAAAAAATATAGAAGAAGAGCAAAAACATTGTCTAAACTAGAAACTTGAAAACCGAATTAAAAACATAAGTTTTGGTGCAGGAAGATTTTTAAGAACTAATCTAAATCCTAAAGTAATAAAAGCTAATAATGAAAGGTGCAGTAAACAGTGTGAAGAGAAATCGGCTGCTGTCACCAGCCAAGCTTTCCCTTTCGTCCCACACTAAAAAAAAAGCAATATAAAACTAACCTAAAAAAATATAGCAACCAACCTAAAAAAAAAAACTCCCCAATAAAATGCCTCATCTTTTTCTTTTTATACACATTAAAATAGGGGTACAAAGGGGAATTTTAATCTAGATGAGTTGGCATTGTTTGACCACTTGTCTTCACACCATTAGCTTCTTAGAGAAGGTATTTTCATGTCATTTGTCTTCTTGTCCACTTGGATGTGCAAGGTGGCATGGCTTATGTCTTTTATGAGGTGGCTAATGTGTCCTTTGATCTTATCCTTCAAAGGTGAATAAAATATGGACACTTGCTTCACATATGTCAAGAAGAGAGAGAAGAATGGTGAATCATGCTACAAGACGAAATGGTAGTGGTCCAATCTCCTTTTTAGCCCATTTTCAGTCCATTTTCTACTGAAATGATTAAAATTCATTTGGATTTAATTTATCTACAAACATGATAATTTTAATTAAAATGAGGGGATAATTAATAAAATAATATGGGGATTAAAATAGGTAATTTAGAAATTAAGTATAAATAACTCTATTTTCATAGAATTATCACCGATGCTCTTTTTCCAGCATGGGAACGTTGTAACACGATAGTGTTATCATGGATCTTACATTCACTCTCACCATCCATTGTACAAAGCGTAATTTGGTTTGATGTGGCAGCAAACATTTTGAAGGATCTCAAGGATCAATTCTCGCATGGTGATGTTTTCCGAAAAACAGAATTACAAGATGAGATTTATTTATTTCAGCAAGGATCTCTTTCCATGACCGATTATTACACCAATTTGAAGGTTCTTTGGGATGAGCTAATGAACTTGCGACCTATTCCCAAATGTATTTGCAACCCAGCATGTAAATGTACAGCTACTCTTGCAACAAAGCAGTACTACGAAAATGATTGTGTTATCTGTTTCCTAACAGGCCTCAATTCCAGCTTATCTACTCTGAAGTCTCAGATCATGCTCATGGATCCTTTGCCTACCATCAATAAGGTTTTTGCTCTTGTCATTCAACAAGAAAGACAAATGACTTCAACACTAGCTACATCAAATATGGATACTTCAGTATTTTCCAGTAAAGTAGTTGTTGAATCTCGAGAAGTCAACACTCTCTCTACTAAAAGGAATTTTTCTTCTTCTAAATGTCCCGTTTGTTCATTTTGTGGCTACAGTAGTCATATGGTTGATAAATGTTACCATAAGCATTGTTTTCTACCAAGATACAGATCCAAGAGCAAGATTGCAGGAACCATCAATTAAGTGGCCACAGTGACAGAATGCAATGGGGTTGATACAGGACCAGCCTCACCAATGGCACTCACTCAAGATCAATACAATTGTTTGATTGCTTTGCTTCCTTCAGCTGACATTGCTCAATCTAACATCTTCGGTGTTAAGAATGTCACCAACCTAATCTCTTCTTTAGGTCTAAATTCCTCATCTGTTTTTCATCCTTTATCCTTGATACTAGAGCCACTGACCACATCGTTTGTACCTTATCCTTTCTCTAAGATCATAGACCAGTGATGAACTCTGTTGTAAAGCTTCCAAATGGCTAACAAGTTACTGCAACTCACACTGGAAATGTTCATTTGTCTTCTAATATTATTCTTCATAATGCTCTTTACGTGCCAAACTTTTCTTTTTAATCTAATCTCAGTTAGTAAATTGTCTAAAGCTCTTAATTGTTTGTTGATTTTTCAATCTTCCTTTTGTGTCATCCAGGATGTCAAGACATGAAGGACGATTGGTATAGTTAAGCACTGTGATGGCTTATATTACATTTATAGCTCATTTCCTCAACATCATATCACAACACCTTCTGTAAATGCCTTGTTACCTTCAAATCCTGCAGTAGACTTATGGCATTATAGAGTAGGGCATGCCTTTAATCATAGAATAAGATCTTTACATTCTATTGATCCTTCCATAGTTGTATCCAAACAAAATATATGTGAGATTTGTCACTTTGCTAAACAGAGGAGATTACCATTTGTAGCTAGTAAATCTTCTTCTAAAGCCTGTTTTGATCTTGTTCATTTCGATATTTGGGGTCTCAACCTTGTTGTTTCTTTGTATGGCCATTCTTATTTCCTAACTGTAGTGGATGATTTCAGTAGACACACTTAGGTCTACCTCATGAAATTTAAATTTGAAGCTAGACAGTTACTTCAAAATTTTTGCTCCTTTGTAGAGATACACTTCCAAACCAAAATCAAAACAATTCGCACTGATCATGGACAAGAATTTAATGCCTCTTCCTTTTACTCTTCTAATGGCATACTCCATCAAACGTCATGTGTCCAGACACCATAGCAAAATAGTGTGGTAGAGCGCAAACACCAACATATCCTCAATGTCGCTCGAGCCCTAAAATTCTAAGCACACCTCTCAGATCAATTTTGGTTTGACTGTATATGTCAGGCTGTTCATTTGATAGATAGGACACCATCACCCATCTTGCATAACAAAACTCTTTATGAACTGCTGTATTCCAAACTACCAAATTTCTCTCATCTTCGAGTCTTTGGATGCTTGTGTTTTGCATTCACCTTAGCTCGTCCCAGAACCAATTCCAACCCAGAGCTGTTAAGTGTATTTTTCTTGGATATATTGCAGGAACTAAAGGATATATACTCTATAATCTTCAAACTCATCAAGTCTTCACATCTAGGGATGTTGTGTTTTATGAAACCATTTTTCCATTTGAATCTTCCTCTACTACTAAGCAGTCCCTTCCTGATATTGTCTTACCTTTTCATAACACCAAATCTACTCCAGCCTTAGACACAACACCTATTACATCCATTTTTGATCAGCCCTCTTCTGATATTGGCTCCATTGATCACACTATTTCACCTAGTTCTTCACCATCTATCTCCTTAAGAAGATCAACACGATCCAGAGTTCCTCCCTCTTATCTTCAGGACTATCACTGCTACTTAGCCACTGCTAGTCAAACTTCATCCTTGCACTCCAGTTGTCGATATCCTCTATCTTTAGTGCTCATGTATGATCGATGTTCTTCTTCCCATAAAACGTTTGCACTTAACATTTCTTATATAGTTGAATCTACCTCTTATAGCCAGATAGCCACACAGGAGTGTTGGAAACAAGCAATGTAGGCTGAATTGGATGCTTTGCAATTAAACAAAACTTGGGTGTTGACTGAGCTGCCTCTTGGTAAAACCACTATTGGTTGCAAGTGGGTTTATAGACTCAAGTATAGATCTACATGTGAGATTGAACGCTTTAAGGCTCAGTTGGTTGCAAAGGGTTTCACCCAGCAACTTGAAATTGATTATAATGATACATTCTCCCTTGTTGCAAAGATCACAACCATTCGCACTCTGTTAGCAGTTGCAGCAGCTAAACATTAGACATTTCACCAGCTTGACATTCATAATGCTTTTCTCCATGGTGACTTATCTGAAACAGTATACATGGATTTACCACCTGGATATATTGGTACAAAGTCAGGCCAAGTTTGTAAGTTACTGAAGTCTCTTTACAGCCACAAACAAGTCAGTCGCCAGTGGTACCACAAACTCACAACAGCCTTACTTACTCAAGGTTTCACTTAGGCTAGCTCAGATCACTCTTTGTTTGTCAAAACCTCTGCTTCTTCTTTTATTACATTACTGATTTATGTTGATGATATGGTTTTGGCAAGCAATGATGAGGCACTGATTTAGCATACCAAGGATTACCTGAATTCAACTTTTCGAATTAAGGATCTTGAGTTTTTAAAGTATTTTCTTGGATTTGAGGTGGCTAGGATCAATCTCTCCCAAAGGAAATATGTTTTAGATATCTTTCAAGACACTGGATTTCTTGGTTGCAAACCTGCTTCTACACCCATGAAAACCTCGTTAAAGCTCTCCCAAAATTCAAGACAGCCCCTGAATGATCCTTTTAGCTACAGAAGACTCATTAGACGGCTTTTGTATCTCACTTCTACACGTCCAGACTTATCATACCTTGTTCAACAACTCTCTCAACACATAGCCAAACCTACCTTAACTCATCTTCAAGCAGCCCATCGAATTCTTCGATATCTCAAAGACACTCCCGGCCAAGGTCTATTTTTCCTTGTTTTTCTACTCTACAGCTCCAGGCATTTAGTGATTCCAATTAGGCAGCTTACATTGACACTCGCAACTCTTTCACTGGTTATTGTGTTTTCCTTGGTGATGCTCTAATTTCTTGGAAATCCAAGAAATAGAATACCATTTCCAGAAGTTCCTCTAAAACAGAATATAGAGCTATTGCTTCTGTTACTTGTGAACTTCAGTGGCTGCTATATCTTCTATAAGATCTTCAAATACCTCACTCATCTCATGCTTTACTGTTTTGTGATAGTAAATCTACCATTGCTATTGCTGAAAACCCAATCTTCCATGAGAGAACGAAGCACATAGAAATAAATTGTCACCTCATTCGTTAAAATTTGTAAGCTGGGATCATACGATTACTTCATGTTTCTTCATCTTCTCAACTTGCTGATATCTTCACTAAAGCTCACTCCACTGCTAGCTTTCGGTTATTCCTTCCCAAACTCAATATCCACAACCTTTATGATCCAGCTTGAGGGAGGCTAATACACGTCATATTATGTTTTAGTGTTAGCTATATAGGTAACTAATCATAATAATTAGTTTTACTTTTGTATTAATTGAGTTAATTAGTTCTCTAATTTTTCTCTTGGCTGTTATACTCTATTTTGTATAAATCTTAGACAAATCAATGTAGAAAAGTAAGCTTTTGATTCTCTTATCAATTAATTCAACAGGGGTAAATCGACCGGTTCGTTAAACAAATTTAAAATCGCAAACCGATCGATTTAACCAAAAAAAATTGAATCTTAAACCGACTTTCGTCTCAAAGTCGAGAAAATTAAAAAAAAAACTGAAAATCACTCGGATTTGGTGGGTTTTCTCGAAAAACCAAAGGAATGCTCTCCTCTATAAGCAATTTGGGTCGGTTTTCTCGAAAAACCAAAGAAATGCTTACCTCTACAAGCGTTAACTTGTTAGTGAAGAAGTTGACATGTGCAACTTGCTAGCATTTTACGAGGCTGAATGGGCTGGGTCTTTGACTCTTAGGATCAGTTTGGGAGTCCGGTGGACTCTGGTGAGTTACGGTGGGAAAGAAAATGACAAAGTAGAAGGAGGGTAATTTTACCCTCATGCCTTGTATTTAATTTTTTATTATTTTATTAAAAAAACATATATCTTTAATGTTATTTTCATCATTTTCACTAGAGTCAATATCACTACTCATCCAAACTCACTTTTAAGAAGAAGAGAAAATGTAGGGGAAAGGTCAGCGGAAGGAGAATAGATGTCGCGAGTGTCGTGAACATTTTTTTTTAACGTATCTCTTCCTTAATCATTCTGTTAAAAATTATATTGCTTATGATAAACTAAAATCTAAAAATTCAACTGTGCAAATTTTTTATTTGGTTATTATTTTTTTATCGAGAAATGCTAATGGTAGTATGCCTAGATATAGATGTAAATGGTAAGTGTAATTTTGAAATTTGATTTGAATTTGATCAAATGTAATTTTTTTAAATTCAAAATCGATTTATCAAAATATTCAAGCCATTTGAATGTAATTTAATTGGTTCGACTTTGATTTGTCATATTAGATTTAACAATTTTTTTAATCATACATAAAGGATAAAATGGTAAATTAATAATCAACTATTAAAAATATATATTTAAAAGAATAGATAAATTTGCATGCTCTTTAAGTCGGATATTAAAATACTCGAATTCGACTCAATTTGATTTGACTTGAATTGCTAGAGTCTGAATTCAACTCAAACAATGATTGAATCAATTTAAAGTAACTTATGAGTAGTTTAACTTGTTTATAATCTTATACCTACACTTTTTCTGAACAATTGAATACTTGTAAACCACGTCACCTAATATTTTGAACTACATTTTGCTAGTTGTTGCCATTTGTTCCAATAGATCTAGTTGCTTTAATGTAAATGTATTCCAAGTTATACAACCTGCCTAGAGAATTAGGTATAGTTTGTTGAAACTAATCAAAATCTCACAAAGTCATTAACATTAAAACTAACCTGAATGTGGGTGAAAGCTTATTCCCGCTACAATAGTTGCTCTAGGGTTAAAGCGCTTTCTGAATGTTTTCCACTGGCTATCTCCAAGCTTAATGTCTCGAAATGCGAAATTGTGAACCAATATTTTTCCTTTTCTTAATTGACACATTTACATGAGTTAAGTGTGATTTTTTATTATGTGTTATAACTCATGCTTGAATGATACATGCTTTAGATTCTAAACACACTCATTAAACAAAATTTATGAGCATTACACATTATCTTATATTGTTTGGTCTTATCACCATATAAAGTATTATGCGTCTAGTTTGATTTAAATGTTTATTGCCAGTCTTGGTGCTTGATTAAATTGATTTGAGCTGAGCAAACTTGTAAAATTATTGAACATATTCATAAACTTGACTCAGCATGTTAATACCTTAAAGATGATTTTAGGCACACATCCATAAACACAATATGGTTAAGTAGCTAAGAATATATTTTAGTAGCTAAGAATATTGATGCTATGAATAGGAGGTTCCTTTGGGCTCTACTACTGAAAAAAAAAGGTGTCACTTGTTAAATGGGAAGATGTGTGTCAACCAAAAGATGTTGGAGGTCTGGACTCAGATAGTGTTGGGTTCAAAGTACCTTAAACGGAAATCCTTGAAGCAGGCGACCGCCAAACCATCAACATCCTATAACTGGAGTGTAAAGAGCTAGTGAGGAAGGGTTGTACACATTTGGTATGTAATGGTCAAAGTACATCCTTTTGGCGTGATAGGTGGCTGAGAGATTTGTCTTTAGCTGAGGGTTACGTTGAGCCTCTTAAACAGTATAATAGGGAAGAGAGAGTTTGTGATTATATTACAAGTGATGGTTGTGGGACTTTAACCACTTGCGTTTCTTGAATAGGGAGGTGATAATTCAAATTACTTTATATCTTCTTATTTTTACTGCAGAGGATAGAGTGGTATGGCCAGCTTCTCCAAATGGTGAGTTTACAATGAAATCGACATATTAGTTGTTGATACAAAATTGTGATACTTCTTTTTCATCAAAGAAGATATGGAACTAAGATGTACCTCCACTAGTTCGTGTCTTCATGTGGCTTGTTTTCATGGACAAAATACTAACCAAGTGGAATTGTTTCAAGAGAAGGATCTTTAATGTTACTAGATCTCTACAATGTGATGCCCAAGTTGAGAATGTTTTACATGTGTTCTGGGAGTGTCCAATGTCATAAAGAATTTAGAGGTAATGGCTATTTGGTTCCATATTAGACAGATTTAATACTTTGAATTGCAAGGAGTGGTTGAGTGTTAATCTTAACTGGTTTGGCTTTCTTGTGGAAAGGTGTGTACAGTAGCCATCTTATTTTGCATGTGCTTTCTAGTATATTTGGCATTGGAGGAATAAAATTGTGATTAAGGAGGGTTTTATTTGGCCAAATGAAGATAATCATATCATATTGAACTATGTTAGAGACTTCATGCAATTTAAGAGGACTAATATGTTTGGTATGGTTCAACAACTAGGTAAAGTATGTTGGTCTCCACTTGAAGTTAGATTTATTAACCTGAATATGGATGTTACGATAGTGGGGAACTCTAGTCAGTCTACTATTGGTGGTCTATACTGAGATGAACAAGGGATGTGATTGTTTAGTTTTACATAGCAGTTAGGTTGGGGTTCAGTCCTTAAAGCTGAGGTGATGACTATTCGTTCAGGATTGAAATCGGCCTGAGAAGTAAGATAGCGAAAGGTAGAGGTGGAATCCGATTCTTTGATGGTAGTAAACATTTAATAGTCCTGTGCAAAAACGTGATCCCATTTTCCAAGTTTTACTAGAATATCAACAATAGGTAAAGAAAGACTAGATTTGTTCACTGCGTCATGTTTACAGAGAGGCAAATGGCTATGCAGATTTTATGGCTCATTGGGCGCTTAATAGTCCAACTAGTCTTAGACGAATTTCGAGTCCTCTTTCTGGGGTGTATGGTTTATTACAAAGGGATGTCAATGGTGTGGGAAAGCTTAAAGCTTAAGGCTTGTTGATTTAAGTAGGAAATTGCTCATCTGTACCCAAAAAAAAAAAAATTGCTTAAACTAGAAAGAACTTTATGTATGTGCTCTAAGTAGATATAGATGTGCCTAAATGGACATACATGGGAAAATTTTTGAGGTTTCTAGGGAATGAGCTAAAATGTCAAAGGATAAGTAATTGATATTTATGCCCTTGCTTGGGTTATTAATTGATATGGCTAGGATATATACATATATATTCACTCTTGAAATTAATGATGTCTTTTTCTTAAATTCTTATCTCTTTCTCTCATTGTGTTGCATTGCATATACGTGTTGGATTACATTTCAAAGAAAAATAATTTTTGAAATGTTTAAGGGGGAGGCTTTCAAAATTGGTTTTTCAATGCTTTAAAATCATTTTTTTTGCTAACCATCAGTATCAAATCAATTTTTTAACAATTGATGTCATGTTCAAGAGGAGAACACATTTTGGCAATCATTCCATTTTTGGTATGACAAAAAAAGGGAGAAATTATGTGATAAATTTGATAAATGCCAAAAATATTGTCTTGAAAATCACACTTAAACTAAGTGAGAGCACCATTTTGCAAAATGATTTTCAAAATCATTATTTGTTTGAGGGAGAGAATTTTCAAAGTAAATTTATCTTAAGTTTTATTATATCAAAAATGGGGAGATTGTTATATATATTTTGAAATGACAAAATACATATTTGAAATTAAAAAAAAAAATAAAAACTTAAGTAACCTTAAATGAGATTTTACAAAGAAGATTTGCTTTTGAAAACTAAGTATTTCTCAAACCAAAAGATTACCTTTGACAGTTATCTTACTTGCTAAATTTGAAATATAAGTTCAATTGATCTTAATAGAAAACATTTTACTTTATTTAATATAATTGTTTTTTTTAAATATATATTTTGAAAAATACATTATTAGTAATTTTTTATTGAAATATATTGTTTAACGATTTTAGAAAAATTATCACATGTTTTTAAAAATCATTAAAGGGGTGTTTAGTTCAAGTATTTTTAATTCCTATAGGAATTTATTTTGTATTTAAATTACCTTCTTTGGTTTAGGCATTTTCCCCCACATTAAGAATATGAAATTCTCAGTAGTACCAAAATAAGGGAAAATAACGGTGAAAAATATTACCTCCTTCTCCTGAGGTATTTTAGATTTTTGGGGTGAATCTATTTTTCTGTTCCTATGTTACCCTCTAATTATTACATTTTATGTCAAGTTTTCCCCTAAACCTATCTAATATTACAAACCTAAACACAAACAATCTTCCTAAAATCAGAAGCTTTCCCCCTCACAAACCTCTTAATAGCTACTCTCCCTCTCTACGTTATCTCTCTTCGACTGTTCGCCGATGCTTCCTTGCCACCGATCATAGTGGGTCGTCTTCCTTTGGTAAGTTTTATTCTCTTCTGTTTCGGTTTTGATGCGTAACAACTTATAAAGGAAGGACTACGTGCATGAGATAACCTAATAGATCTATAAATAACAGGCTTTATGCAACTAAGTTTAGTATGTTTTAAGTCTAGTATGTTCTAAGTTGTTGGCTCACTTGTTTCGGCCTCGCTATTTTAATATGTTTTATGTGCATGTTCTGTTATTGACCCACTTACTTTAGGCCAGGTTGTTATGTGTTTTTGCATGACCGTTCTGTGATGATGTTAGACGGTGTGTTGCATATATAAACCTTTGTAACAAATTGGGAAGTACGAAGAAATACATCATCCTCTCTTTATTCTGTTAAGAATTTTTCTCTCACACACAAAAAGCTTTTTTTTTTCTTTCTTAAAGTTCTTCTTGCCAAAACCACATGCATAATTGGTATCAGAGCAGTCAAACTCGGCACGACTGACGACATCTCCACTAAGCTGCAAAAGGAAATGAATCAACAACAAAAAGAGCTAAAGAAGCTCGACGTGAAACTAGACACCTTAGTGGAACAACTGCGCGTTGATATTGAGCAACTCAAAACAGAGGTTCGAAGGATGTTTGAGCTGCTCAATAGTAAAGAGGGCAAAAGGGACATTGGAAAAATGGTAGTGGAGGAGGTTGATGAGAAAGCCAACTCTAAGAATGCTTTTAGATCTTTGGGGCAGAGTTCTCAACCTCTTACCTTGGTGATTAATCCACCATTGAATGAGAATGATGTGGGATGATGTTGATGATATTCTAAGTTAGACTATTCGTGTTTTGAAGGCGATGATTTCACTAGTTGGTTACTGAAAATGGAACAATATTTTGAAGCAGAAAATATTGTTGATAAAAAAAGGTTAAAACTGTTATGATGAGTTTAGAGAGACATGCCTTACAGTGGCACTAATATTTTGCAAAGGCTAATGGTGATCTTCACATGCTAAGGTGGCCAGAATATTTGGAAGAGATGAAAAGGTGCTTTATGGACATTGAATTCTCAAACCCTATGTAAGATATAGTGACTCTGAGGTAGGAAGGATCCATAAAACAACATTATAAAGAATTCCTGGCTATTTTGAATCATTTGCAGCTACCACCTGATTATGCTTTGAGTGTTTTCATCAACAATCTCAAACCAAAAATTGAAAAAAAAATCATAAGGCTACTCTTTTCCAAGTCTCTTGCCCATGCTTTTAATTTAGCCAATCAATTAGAGATCTTTTATGGTGCTCAACCTTGCAAGACATATGTGGCATACAAAACAATGCCTCCAACTCCACCCAACACTGCACAAAGTACATATATGATTAAAACCTCCAACACCACCCCATTACTACCTATGCCTTACATTCCATTATTAACTCACATATCTTCCATTTTTAAATACCATGCAACTCATCCTAAACCTAACACCAATCCAGTTTAGACTGCAGCTATAGGCAAGTTTCCTACGAGGTAGGAAAGAGAGGATAGAAATAATGGGCTTTGAATGTGGTGCGCCCAAAAATTTGAGATAGGGCATAAGTACGTGAAATCCCAGCTTTATCATATGCTAGTGGACTTCCCTATTGACAGTGAAGAAGGAATAAAGGAATTTGTTGAGTACATTAAACGAATGGAGGAGGAAACAAGTGCTCAAGAGGAGGTGGTACCAATCTTGGCTTACATGCTTTACAAGGGACAACAAGGTAACATACAATGAGAGTGTTGGAAAAAATCAAAAACCAATCGGTTGTGATGTTAGTCGACACGGGCAGCACTCACAACTTTATTAATTCGACACTGGTGAAACGGTTGGGGTGTGTTCTTCAATGCAGAGATAATGTAATGGTGATAGTAGCTGATGGAGCTCAATTGCAAACCAAGGGTGTTAGCCAAAACCTTACCTACGAAGTCTAAGGGTTGGCCCAATCTTCAGACTTTTTTGTTTTGGACTTGAGTGGTTGTGATGGTGTTTCGAGCGTGCAATGGTTGATGTCACTTAGGCTCATTGTGTGGAACTTTCAAAAGCTTTCTATGAGATTTTCTTTCAATAGGTTAGACTTTATATGGTATGACAACAAATCTTGAGGGGGCTAATTGATATTATAGTGATTTTATCTTTTTCGTAAAATATGTTTTATTATATCAATAATATATATGCAAGTAGTATACTAAATAAAAGAAAAAAGATTTTAAAATTATAAATATTATCAATTCATAAATAAGAGTATAAAAACATAATACATCAAATAAATAATATTATATATAATTGTGAGCAACTTTCTTTTAGAAAAAGTATAAATATATCAATTGTTAAACAATATTATATTTTTCATCAAAATTAAAAAAATAAAATTTATCATTAAAATAATGAAGTTGAAATTTGAGATTAGATATTAGTGTTTTTTTAACATTTTATAAAGTTATTCCAATTTAACTTTTATGTTGAAAAATTTACATGATAAAAGAGAAAAAGATTTAGGGAAAAATTAAAAGTGAAAAACTATATGGGAAAAAGAATTTGTAGTCTGCTTTAAAAAATACATTTTTTTTGTTCATAGGGAAGTCGAAAAGAGATTCGAACCTTGAACTTAATTCGAGTAACAACTGTTAGGCTAAACCTTGATTATTAAGTAAAATATATATATGGTACTTAATTTGAGATTATTGGAATCTTAATGAAAAAATTAAAAAGTTAATTTTATATTTGCATTAAATTTACATGATTATGATATAACTTGGTGACAAAGCTCTTAATTATTTTATAAAATTTGCAAGAGATTATTGGTTGGTGCAATAAATAGATATATATATATATATATATATATATATATATATATATATATATATATTAATATGATTTTTAACCTTCTTAAATTATAGTGCATAAAATTAAATTATGGGATATCTAAAAATAATAATTTCAAAATACCATTTAAATTTATTTATCAATATATATTAAATATATTTTAGAGTTTAAAATTTGGGGTGGGGGCAAAATAATTTAAAAAGACTATTTAAATTTATTTAACCATATATATTAAATATATACCGCCTGCCTTTGGATGACAGTTGGACTACTCAAAGTTATGTCCAAGAAAAAAGTTGCCAAGCCTCTTCCTTTATTTCAACTGCTTATGCTCCTTGAAGCTTGCAAAATAGGCAGGTATAGGACACCATTGAGCAACCAATGCCAACTGATTTACAGAAAATTTTAGACAAGTATGATATCTTGTTTGAGATTCTTAAGGGATTACCGTCTGTCAAAGCACATGACCACAAGATTCCATTGATGGATGAGTCTAAGACTATTAAAGCCTTACAGATACTCCTCAGTGCACAAGGATGACTAGAAAAGATGGTAAAGGAGTTGCTGGACGACGGAATCATCAGGAGTAGTATCAGCTCCTTCACACCACCGGTAGTATCAGTTGAAAAGCAAGACGAATCTTGGCAATTATGTGCTGACTACCATAAACTTAACCAGCTAACTTTAAAAGATAGGTTCCCAATTTCCTTAGTTGAAGATTTGTTGGATGAATTGGTTAATACAGTTTACTTCTCCAAGTTGGATTTATGCTCTAAATATCATCAAATCCGGATGCATGAGTCGGATATCCATAAGATGGCATTTCGAACACGTCAAGAACACTATGAATTCTTGGTAATGTCGTTTAGTCTTACAAATGCTCCTTTTACTTTTCAAAGTCTTATAAAAAGTATTTTTAGTCCCTATCTTCAGAAGTTTGTATTGGTTTTCTTAGATGATATACTTGTTTATTTTAAAAATTGGGAGGCCTATTGCAATATCTGTAACTTGTCTTTGATATTTTGTTTGAGCATCAGCTTTTTGTTAAACGTAGCAAATGCGAATTTGGAGCTACAAGGGTAGTTTATCTGGGACATGTAATCAGCAATGATTTTATTTCCATGGATGCAAGTAAGGTTGATTGTATCTTAAATTGGGATGTTCCTTAGTCACTTAAAGAGTAGTGTGGGTTCCTTGGTCTCACAGGGCACCATAAGTGATTATTAAAGGTTATAGTTCTCTTGCCAAAGCTTTAATTGAATCCTAAAAAAAAAAAAAAGGTGGGTTCTATTGGACAGAGCTAGCTCAAGAAGCTTTCTTCAAGTTAGAAAAAGCAGTAGTCTTGGCACCACTACTTGTTTTGCCTGACTCAGATGTTGAATATATGGTAGAATCGGATGCCTCAAATATTAGAATTAGTGTTGTCTTAAGCCAAAAAGGGAGGCTAGTAGCATTCTTCAGCAAGGCTCTTTCACCTCGACTTCAGACATTGTCAGTATATGAAAAAGAGATATTAGCTATCCTTACTGTGGTAAAAAAAAAAATCGAAGTCAATATATACAGGGACGACATTTCAAGATAAAAACGGATCACCATAGCTTGAGATTTTTGCTTGATCAAACTATAGTGACACCAGCACAACAACGATAGATGGTTAAAATGATAGGTTTGATTATGAGGTTATTTATAGAAAATGAACCTCCAATAGTGTTGTCGATGTTCTTTTTAGGAACCCACCTGTAAAGCTACAATCCTTGACCATACTCCATATTGACCTTTTTAAAAGGATACAAACTTTTTAGTAGTCAAATGACCGTTTGAAACAACTTATCTGTAATCCCCAACAACACCCTATAGTTGGCTCTAAATACATTTGGCAATTTAGCCAGCTTATAAGGAAAGGGAAGTTAGTTGTAGGAAATGATCCAGATTTGCGAATGAACTATTGGAACATTTCCATAGCTCTGCCTTGGTTGGCCATTCAGAAGTCAATGCAAGTATATTGGAAAGGCTTGAAGCATCAGGTTCGGCAATTTGTAAGAGAATGTGCTGTGTGCCAACATTGTAAGTATGATAACACAGCCTCTCTAGGTCTTTTACAGCCTCTGCCAATCCTAGATGAGGTGTGGACAGATGTATATATGGATTTCATCGAAGTTCTTCCTAAATCTATGGGCAAGGATGTGATTATGGTGGCAGTAGATTGTCTAAGCAAATATGCTCATTTCTTGCCGTTATCTCATCCATATACAGCCTTTACTGTAACTCAACTTTACATGGATAACATCTTTAAGTTGCATGGAGTGCCTAACACTATTGTCTTTAATAGGGATTCAATCTTCCTGAGTAATTTTTTGGTAGCAATTGTTCAAGTACTTAGGGACAAAACTTCACACGTCCACTTCATACCACACTTAGTCCGATAGGCAGACGAAAGTGGTAAACAGGTGCCTTGAGACTTACTTGATATGCATGGTGAGTGAGAAGCCTAAGAAATGGTCTAAGTGGATTTTGGTTGTTGAATGGTGGTACAATACATCCTTCCATTTCTCCACTAATACCACTCCATATGAGGTCCTTTACAGGCAACCTACACTTACATATATGCCATATATGCTTGGTGATTCTCAAGTAGCCACAATAGACAAGAGCCTGATGAAAGGCAGCTTTTAAAATGATGAAATTTTAACTGCATAGACCATCTCACCGAATGAAACAGCAAGCAGATAAAAGGAGGTCAGATAGGCAGTTCACGGTATGTGAGTGGGTGTATGTTAAACTTCAGCCTTATCGACAAAAATCCATTGCTAACAGGTCCTATCTCAAACTAGCTGCTAAGTTCTAGGGCCCCTTTGAAGTACTAACAAAAATTGGGAATATTGCTTATAAACTGACCTTACCTGTGGATGCCAAGGTTTCATCATGTCTTCCATATATCCCAATTAAAGAAACACTTGGGCAAACTACCAACTCAATTGCAAATGGCATTATTTGATGAAGATTGTGCTCTTGCTAAAGAACCACTTCAGATGCTCGATCAAAGGATGGTGAAGAAGGGTAATCAGGCTACTACAGAACTGCTCATTCAATGGAAAAATAGTTTTCCAGAAGATTATACTTGGAAGCACTACCAGAAGTTACAACAAAAGTAGCTTGCTTTTAATCTTTGAGGGACAAAGATTCTTTCAAGCGGAGGGAATTGATGCAGAGCAACTTATATAGGAAGGATTACGAGCATGAAGATGGCCTGATGGATCAGTAAATAAAGGCTTTATGAAACTAAGTTTAGTATGCTTTTAAGTCCAGTATGTTCTAAGTTATTAGACCACTTGTTTAGGCTTAGCTATTTTACTATGTTTTATGTTCATGTTATGTTATTGGCCCACTTGCTTTAGGCCCTGTTTTTATGTGTTTTTGCATCACCATTCTGTGATGATGTCAGACGATGTGTTGCATATATGCACCTCCGTAACAGATTGGGAGGTACGAAAAATACATCATTCTCTCTATATTCTATTAAAAATTTCTTTCTCTCTTACCAGAATCTTCTTCTACTTCCTTAAAATTCTTCTTTGCAAAATCACATGTATCAAATTTTCATCTGTTGAATCGGAGATTGATTTGGGTTTGGGTTCATCTGTAGATCTTATTAGTCTCTCCACCACGACACTATCTCACTGTTGGACGCACCATCTCCACTGCAACACCATCTCAAGTGGTAAGGGTATGTTGATTTTTCTTTTGCCTGTGATTTCTTTTTTTATTATTATTAAATATAATATTAAATTGAATGTGTTTTATTGGTTCCATATCTTTCTTTGATTTTCAATTGTTAATATTAGAATTCTTTTTAAAGTGAATGTGTTTTGCTAGGTTGTTTTCTCTATTATTATGATCTTAGTAAGCTTGGGTTTACTATAATAAGGGTTTCTATTATATTTTTGGGTGGTGGGCATATCAATTGTTAGTGATTATGTTCAAACCAAAAAATAAGAATAGGATTAAATAGCAAGTCAGCATATGCCAGTTAAGCACCAACCCTTTCAAACTGACCTTTCAACGTCTACTAATTAGTTAATTTAATGTAAACTGATTATGAGATAAAAGGCCACAAATTCGTATCTAAATATATTAAATTTCATCTATAAATATTCATATTCCTTTAATTAATCATTTGGAAATCAATGGTTATTTATTGTTATATTTATAACTCTTCTATCTTATTTAATCTCTAAATAGTAAAGCCAGAAGGGTTTACATTTTCTCTTTCCAGTGCATTCATTCTTTGCTAGCTGAAGTCTTTAACATACACAGATAAATTAAGTGAAGAAAATAATCACTGTATGCATTTCGAATAAAAGAATCAAAGTTGAAAAGTTTAGTAAGTTTAATGTAATCATATCATAATGATTAATTAATGATAAATTAATGTGTAATTATATAAATATGATTAATGAATCTTCTAAAGTTACTTATTTCATTATGTCATTGCAAATTTTCATTTTGGATTGAATTCAATGTAATCATATCCTAATGATTAACTAATTTTCTAAAATTTCTTATCTCATTTTGGATTAAATTTAATGTATCTTCCAGTTATCTCACTTTAATCCACCTTGGTCTTTGCAAGTTTGCCCTTTATTGCAATAATCTTTCGTTAAGTAAATGTAAAATTTTGATGAAAAGAATAAAATTTCAATTATTTTTATTAATTCAATCATGAGATTTTACCTTGGTTATATATTAATTAATTAATCAATGGTAAACCTATTCATATTGAAGCATAATCAATGCAGTTGAAGACGGTGATGAGGAACAACATATCTTTCGGGATGCTCAAGAAATTGATAATGATGGGACTCAGAATGAAAGGGAAGATGTTAGAGATGAACTCGATGGTTCAACGCGTAGCATAAATGTTGCGACAAGCACAAGAGCCGGGTCCAGCAAAAAGAGAGCAAGGAGTTCTGATGGCCTAAGTGAGTTGGTCGAGCAAATCAGACACTTTCAAAGTGCATTTCAAGAGGCTATTGAGGAGATCAAAGGCATAACCTCCTTCTTCAAGAAAGAGGCCGAGGAGAGTGATAGGAGGATGACACTTTTTAACGAGATCATGCAGCGTGAAAGGTTCTCTAGGGGTGAAGCGGTAAGCGTCGGAGAATACATAAGCAAGGATAGTTACAAGGTATATTTGTTCTCTGCTATTCTTAAAAAATATAGGAGAGATTATGTGATTAAGCAGTTACATGAAGGTACTTCCTATCCTCTATCCTTTGACTTCCCACATACCAGAGATATGTAGCTTCTAAGTTCATGATAGGATGATCGTATGCTGCTTCAGTTGATAGGATGTTTTTGGTTCTCTCTTCTATTATAGATGATGAATGATGATGGATGTTGATGATGAACTTTTTTTAAAAAATTTTGGCAATGATTATTATGGATGTTAAGACTCACGGACTGTGAGAATTATTTTGTTGTATTTCATATGTCCTAAAATTAAGTATTATCGTTGCATTTTGTTAATGAATTATGACTTTATTAATTGTTTAATTAGTAACCATCTCTCAAGTGATATCTCTCAAGTATGGGAAGTACTTTGTAACTATAATCTGTTATAAACATCAAAAAGTATCCATCCAACCCAACAACAAAGCGCAGGAACCAACTCTTACATAATAAGCTCCTATAAAAAGCACGTTATGACAAATGCATGCATTTTTTGAACCAAATTCCATTATGTTTCACATACCTCTCCCCATGCCCCGCAAACTGTCAAAATGAAGAAAATAAACTGCTAGGATAGGGAAGTCTAAATTGATTTTCCTTTTGTTTAATTCCATCTTTCCCTTTTATGCACTTTCAATTTAAGAAATATAAGTTTTTGCAAGTGAATAGCTTAACTAACTAAATAAATCAAAATGAAACAAGTGAACCAATTAACTAAATATGTTAATTTAGTAAATAGATTAATTGACATATTACAAATGAATAGCTTAACTAATTAAATAAATCAAAATAATTTAAATGTTAAATAAATTGATTAACTTCTGTTAAATAAGTTAATTAACATTTATTAAATGAATAAGCTTAAATAATTAACTTGTCTTAAGTAAATTAATTAATATTTGTTAAATGAATAAGCTTAAATGATTGATTTACTTATGTTAAATAAATTAATTAATATTTGTTAAATGAATAATAAATAAATAAATAAATAAATAAATAAATATATTTAACATAATTTCCATCAAAGTGTTATTCACTTTAATACTAAAGGGTAATTTAATAAAATGTGTCATTCAATAATCTTAAATTCTTTGAATTGAACATAAAAATCAAACAATATCATCAATGCAACCAAATATGAGAACTTAATATTCATTGGAATTTGTCAAGTAAAATGATTTGAGGTAAAATGATTCCCAATGAGAATCCTAAATTCCGCAAACCAAATGACCCTTAAGAGATAAATATGCAAATTCTTGAATCTTAAATATTGTCAAGGCATATTTGTTGATCTTAAACCTATCTTGGTGAAATGATTGCTCGTTTCAAATTAACAAAATTACATTAATTATGGCCAAAGTGTCGATATCCCTAGCAAAGGTATCTATATCTTAGGTTTAAAATTTAGCAAGCTAAATGCATGGTATTGATATCTCTATCATTACCTTCAACAATAGAAAAAGCTCTGTTTAGTATTGATACCCCATATTTCAAGTTGCACGATTTTCTTCACAATGTATCGATACCCCAATATAGAGTATCGATACTCTCATCCTAACAGTAAGCAACGGTCAAATTTTCGTGTCTTCTACAGCTCTTTATTTTCTTCACAATATATCGATATCTCAAGATAGAGTATTGATATTCTCGTCCTAATAGTAAGCAATGATCAAATTTTCGTATCTTCTACAGCTCTTTTCTTCTCTAAACATCTCCAACGGCTCCATATGAAAATAAGAAGCCTTTAAAACATCATACAAGCAAAAGATACATCGAATTTCACCTCTAAGAGAATTGAATCAAGTTTTCTATCAAATTCAAGAGTGCTTAAGGATTTAGAGTTAATTTTTTTTTTTTTTTCTACCTTGTACCATTGATGTGTTCATTCTTCATTCTTTGAAATTCATGAGTTTGCTAGGCAAACATTTAACTTTAAAAGAGGTCTTAAAGTTTACAAAAACAAAATTAGAACTTACAATTGATCAAGAGGTGAGGTATCCTCTTGAAGATTTTTCTGAGTTTTGTAGAAACTAATGTTATATAGGTTGTTAGCCTTCGAAAAAGACGAGGAGTTAGAGGTTATACCTTAACCTGAGAAAATGTAGTAAAAGTTTTTTTTTTCTTGAGCTTTGGAAAAAAAAAAAAAGAAGAAGGAATTGTATAGGTTATACTTTAACCTTGAAGTGGTAATTCAATTCTAATGAATTGGGAACTTTTAACATATATGCTAAGAAAGAGAATGTCACATTTTATAATTCAATCATGCTTTAAATTATTCTATTTACTTAACTGTATACTCCCTAAGAAACTTTATAGTACATCAAATTGTGAGAAAATTAGGAATCAATATTACTCACTCCCCTGTAGGATTGCCTACACTCATTTGAGCTAACAATCAAAAAGTAACTAAAATAGGTAAAACTGACCGTAAAAGCAAAAAGAAAAAAAATCTATAAATTAGCAAATTAATTAACACTAAACAATTAGTAGATATTAGATATGATTTTGCAAGTAGTAAGAGCAATTCATATAAATCACTAATAGTAATCAAAGAAATAAAAATAAAAATTAAATATAATCAACCAAAAATCATTAATGATTTTTTTATAAGAACAAATAGCTATAACCTTTTTTTTTACCTTTTTATGTGAATTATTTCTTAGAAGTATGTCTTTATTTTATAAAAATCAGAACTAAAAGTATTACATAAAGGAATGAGAATATAAATTTAAAAACTTAATTAAAATTGATACAATCTGACCTGGTTTGAATAATTCATTCATTCAAATCCCGTTTAAATTGACTTTGAAAAATCATCAACTTCGTATAAAATCTACGTGGATTGGCAAATATAAATGAAATTTTGTTGCTTTAATCACAACATTTTTTTAGAAAGATTATAAGCTCTAGAGTCAATCTTGAATCATATGGAAAATGATAGTAGTTCCACGATAAAACCCAAATGACATTCTTGCTTTACTTTTGATACTTCACGTGTTTCTATGATTCTATCTTTCCTTTTTCAACAAATGTAGAAAAACCATATAATACAATATCATGCAATATCAGACATTCAAATGTCAAGATTTATTATGCATTCTGTCTCTAGGAAGAACAAATGAATTCTTTGAGACAAAGAAAATCATCTGCTGACATGGGTAAGCTGGTCTTAAGCTAACAATATGAAAACCTACATGAGCAGAAATAATGCTCTACTGAAGTCCTCTCATTTGGAAACATACCTTTATAATGCCATAATGCTCCAACATCATACCTACTGTCAGCAGTATACTGGATCTTTTCAGACATCATCCAGTAGGGATCCCATCAGCGGTTTTGAAAATAGTGTGTAATTCCATGATGCTTGTAACAGCCACAAGTGAACAAAATGCTGCTGTCCTCTTTTGTCACGTGCATTGCGGAATTCAGAATCGCAAAAAATTAGGACTATTTACTACGTAGTAATGCATTGATACCAACAGCAAGCAACCATTGACAAACTCCCCAGTTTAAGCTCAAGCTGTTACAAGGATATCATCATCATCATCAAAGTCTTTATCCCAAACTGTTACAAGGATATAAGATTACAAATTCTCACAGATCATCTACAAATAGTATTCAAAGGAGGAATATCATCAAAACTAGTTGCACTCAATTACTTGTTGCTCATTTCAGATGTCATTTACCAGGCACCTAAAAATACTGCTATATTTGTGCAGTTGCTTCATCAAGTTCATCACTTTTGCCTACTCTAATAGTTCCTATTACTTGTCAATAATGATTCACAATAATCCTTCACATAATGTTTACAAAAGGTTCGCATTTCCAACAATGATTAACATAACTATAGCAGTAGACCATATACAAATTAAACTGTTATTTGCAGAAGTTACATGAAAAGATAATACAAGAATCATATGCAACGATATCTAGAAATGTTTGTTGAAATTGGAAAGGATACCAGACTGCACAAACAAAAGAAACCAGATAATTGTATCATTGAAGCCTGTAAGAAATTCAATACATCCATGACAAGTCTTGCCGAAATGATATAGACCTAGCAGCTCCATAGATGGCTCTTTCAGAGATTTGAGGACAATCCTCAACTGCCAGTAGGTCCAGTTTGAATGAACCAACAAGAGTTTTGAATCCATCATCTGTAATCCCCAAACATTTGCTCAGCCGCAAAACACGGAGACAGAGAAACTGGCTTATAAGCTGCAACCCCTCATCAGTTATTTCTTGGCATCTCACAAGGTCCAAGGTTTCTAGATGCTCAGCAGAGCATAGAGCTTCCATTCCAACATCAGTAAAGGAATAGACATGGTCAAGAGCAAGTTCCCGAACTGGGCAATTTTTTATCACAGTGAGAATTCCATTTAAAGTAAATGATGAAACTGAAGGAAACTCTGCATCAGAGAATGATAACCTCACTGTTTCAAGCATCAAACAGTTATGAGCAATGGCTTTTAGACTCTCATCAGTTAATCTCAACGTGTTGTCCATCAATAAAGGCAGTGAGAAATCAGAAGGAACTCGGAGGGATATAGACCGAAGATTACTAGATTTATGTGCTAACTTTATAATGTCGGAGTCTCTCAGTCCAACACACATATCCAGGTGAATCTTCTCCAAGTTCTGGCACTTCCCTAATACACAAGCCAGCCCTCTCCCAGGGCTGATAATGCAATTTACCAAGCTAAGCTCCTGCATATTTTCACATGGGATACACTGCCTTTGCCATCGATCTACAGCCAACCGATCATAAACTTTCATATATCGGTAATTAGCATCCACCTCAAATTGCAACCGTTTTAGCTTTTTCCAACTTGGTCCTAGCTTTATTAAATCACCCTCCCCAATTGCTCTACAATTTTTAATAGATAGATCTTCAAGTGTTTCAAGCTTGCCAAGATATTCTAACCACTCTACGCTGTTAACATTCAGGCAGCGGCTAAGATGGAGAATGGTGAGGTTTCTGCAGCCTACAACAAGGGATAGTATGCCACACCCGGTAATTCTTTGGGTAAAGTTCAGCTTCAAGGCTGAAAGCTTGGAGCAAGAAGCTAAGTAACGAAGGCCCATGTCAGTGATGAATGTGCAATAGCTTAGGGTGAGATCACTTAGTGAAGGGCAGTTGCCAGAAAGAATCGAGAGCCCTTGGTCATCCATTTGTTTGCCCAGTTTGGACATCCAACCAGCGTAAGTGATTTCTACTTTTGTTAGGTTGGGAAACCTATCGCAGAGGGAAGCCAAAGCTTCATTTGCAGGATCTAATCCACAACCAACTCGAAGAGAATTTCTTTGTTCGTTATCCAGTTCATAAAGGCGTTTACAGGCTAATGAGACAGAGTTCCTGTCCCCTGTTTTCCTAACCCTGCCTAAAATTTCCCAAACTAAATGGTCTGGTAACTCATCCATTGTAAACCAGTTATCATTTGCCTCAACAGAGGCACATTGGCAGCGGCCTTAAATTCATGCAGAAAAGAGAAAAAAAAAAATCAAAATTTAATACTATTAACCAAAAAATAAAAAATAAAAACTCTACACTGTTATCATATCATAGAAATTTCACAAATGTTGCCATATATATATCTCCCTAAATTCTTGCATATAAACAAAAATCCTTTAGCGTGACGATTTGCAGACAACAAACAACAAAATGACCTTTATTAAACGAAATCTACAAATGTAATTGAAAACCTATAAAAGCCTAAGAGACTTGGATTCAAATTTTATGTACAATAAAAACAGACTAAATTTAAAAAGACAATCTACCAAGAAATAATATGAGCCTAACCTAAATAAAATGTTCTTAACAACCTCAAAGGCAAATATTTTCATTTTAAAGTCATAAAGAACACATCATATCAGTAATGCAAACAACTTCCTTTTCTTTTGTTTCTCTCTTGTCGCTCAAAGGTCAACTGTAAACAATCAAACACAAACATGGGAGAAAAAACACACGATCTGATAAACAAGGCAATGATTCAGCAAAAACAAAGAGAACCCATTTTATCAATCATTTCCCAGAAAACAAATCTAAAAGAAATTCTGATGTGTAAAAATGTAAAATCTACATAGTTTAATAACCGATATGAATTATTGAATGCTGAATCACAAACAAATCCGGAAAACGCAAATAAGGATTTGGTTTAACTGGCGAAGAAATTTTTTATAATTTAAAGTTTTACCTGGAAAGGACACGAGCAGAAATGATTTTGATGAAAGTAAGTAATATCTGCAATGCTGGAAACTCTGATTTGTTCAAGGAAAGTTTCTTTGGACTCTGAATATTTGTTCTTTGCTTGTAATTGTGAAGTTCTATTATGCCGGTTGTCGGTTCGTGGTATTTGATTAATGTTGCGATATTACAGAAATCTCCGTGGAATATCATTTATCAACTTTTTAGTTTTTTTTTATCTATTTTTTTTAGAGATAATTGAACAATATATTATTAGTGAATTTTTTTTCTTTAGAGTTTAGTTAAGATAATATTATATATGTTTTTAGAAATATTGAAAAATTAATTTAAAATAAAAATGTGTCACTATATTCCTTTGTAAAATTTAAAAATTTTATTAATTGTGTAGTGGATAATAAATTTTTTATAAAAAATACATTTTTTTTTTGAGAAATACATTCATTGTGTTGCATAATCTGATCCGGATAATGTACTGTGAAGTGACTTAGACATTTTTCACACACTAACGAGGAGTCCAATTTGGGTTAGGACTTATGATTGAATAATTCTAAGTGCTGGACTTGTAATTGTGAGTATTTGATTTTATAGTCTGTACTTTTTCTTTGAGGATGATATTGGAAAAATTATTGTGTTTTGTACTTGTCATTCCTACAATCATTTTGTTTTACTTGAAGACAAGCAAAAGGTGAAGTTTGGGATGTGATAATTCTATATTTTTAGAATTATTTGTGCTTAATTTCCTAATTAATTATTTAAATCTTCAATTTATTTTGTTAAGTATCCCCTTTATTTAATTAAAATTCTCATGTTTGCAGATAAATTAAATCCGGATGAATTTTGAATATTTCGGTAGAAAATGGACCGGAATTGGGCTAAAATCGAGATTGAACCACGTGGACAACACGAGTCAGGCCACCTAGTACATCCAATTGGACAAGAAGACGGATGACATGAAAATATCTTTTCAAGGAGCCAATGGTGTGAAGACAAGTGGCCAAAAGAATGCCTACTCATATAAGATGTAGAAATTATAATTTTACCCTTTTGTGTGTATAAATAAGACATGGATGACAATTGAAAGGGGATGTAATTTACGAGTAGAAGTAAGGTAATTTAGGAGTAGAAGTAAGGTAATTTAGTGTAGAAGTAGGAGTAGTGTTAGAATAGTTTTAATTTATTTTCCTTAGAAGCTTTCCCGAGTAGATTGTTTTAACCATCATTTTATAATACTGTTCATGCAATTTCTATGTGAATGAAAAGCTTTGTTTCTTTTTATTTTCTAGTCTCATTTTCAATTCGGTTTCCATTGTGTTCATTTACTGCTCATACGTTTTGTCCCTTAGATTCCTGCAGATCATTTTATACTTTCCTGTTTTGTGTTTGCATTATGTTTCTACATGTTTTCACATTCGGCTTTGTTGCGTCCAGAGTTTATTGTTGTAGTGCCTTGGTGCGTTGTGGCAAAGCTGTCGAGAAGACTGAGTTAAGTTGGCTAGTTGCTAAAAGGAATGTGTTGTTCGGCTATTCTCATTGGATATAATTGCTGTTGAGGGGAAGAGAAAACTAAGAAACACGGCACTAGCTCACTGTTTCATTTCCGTTTGTTGATTTTGCTTTCATTTACTATTTTTTTAGCTGCATGTCTTCTTCTTTATAACGTTGTTGAAATTGTGTTTTAAAGCATTAGTTACTCTCCCCTGTTCTGCTCTGCTTTATGAATATTGTACTGTTCATTTTCATTTGTCTGTTTAATCAGCATTACTCCATGGTTGCTTGGTTTCTGCTATGTTTTTGCTGGTTTTCTTTTTAGATTATTTAGCATTTGCAGGTTGGTGCTACTGCAGGAAGCTGGATTGCTGCTGATCCAGCTACTGGGCATTCCTTGGTGTCTGTTGCAGGGAGATGGTTTGTGCTGAAGCAAGGCCGGTACAGTGTATGAAGGCTTGACAGCAACTATTGTACGTGATTGGTAAGAAAGAAGCAGGAGCTAGTGCAGCAAAATAGACCTGAAAGGAGGATAGTGGCCTGTAGCAGCATGACAGAAGCAGAAACGAGCAATGCAGGAGCAGAAGACGAGGATATGTAGAGTAGATTTGGGCAGGCAGCGGCCTGGCCAGAAATTGCAGCATGAAACAGCAGTCGATTGCAGGACTGGAGCAGCAGACAGCAGGACACACAGCAGACCGAGAGTAGCTCGGACCGAGAATGCCTGGAGCTGGAATTTGCAGAAAACGTACAATGACAGTAGCCATACCCGTGAGCACAGCCTAGAAATGGAAAATAAACAAAGAAAGACACGTGAACAGTGAATGGAGGGCTTTGGATTATTTAAATTCATTAAGGCCTTATTTGACCATCTAAATTGTTATTTCATGCTTGTAGTTGTTTTAATTTTTAATTAGTTGATTTTATATTATATGTTTAGGATTGTATTTTGGGTTTAGTATTTTATTAGTGGTATTTAGAATTAATTTAGATTTAATGTGTTTTGTGCATTTTTAGTTTAGTCTTCATTTTTATTAGATTTCTAGCTTAGTTTAATTTGCATTTTTAGTAAATTAGCTTAATTGCATGCATATTTTATTTTAGGTTAGTTTAATTGTAGTTTAATTAATTTTATTTCTTTATTTTCATATTTGCATTTTATTTTAATTGCGTTGATTAGCTTTAACTGTTTTAATTTCTTTTGTAGG
Organism: Firmiana major; assembly: GCA_033439115.1. Taxonomy (NCBI): domain Eukaryota; kingdom Viridiplantae; phylum Streptophyta; class Magnoliopsida; order Malvales; family Malvaceae; genus Firmiana; species Firmiana major. Next base: position 64,521,406 of record CM065904.1, read on the forward strand.
TTTTTTATTTTAATTGCGTAGAGCACTGTAAGTAATTTTGCTCGGTTTTATTTAGTTTTTATTATTTTATTACTTTCCAGTAATTTTAATTTTAGACTTAGTAGATCACCCATCAAAATTTCATAATTTTCTATGATATACTTAGGGTAAGATTAACCGGTACTTAATTAGACTAGTCAACTTCTCTGTGGGACGATAACTCGGAACTCAAATCCCATTATTACTTGTACGACCTGTGCACTTGCGATAATACCCTTAGGGCCTATCACTTAACACAGGAATGAAGCTTGTTTAAAAATACCCCTTTGCTTTTTGTGGCATTTCTAGAAGATGATTTTATTACATCCAAGCCATAAGATCTAGATAACGAAAAGGAAGATAACTCTCCAATGAGTGTTTGAAATTCTTGAAGTGGCTGTTGAATTACAATTCACAACAAGCCATTCAACCAAATCTAGATTAAAAGAAGAAAGGGAGTCAGTTGGTATTTGAATAACATCCCAAAAACTTCTGAGTTCTTTGTAATCCCTTAAGTGGTGAATAGGGGTCTCAATTTCCTTATTGCACTTGGGGCATAAAGCATTCACCTGCATACCTCACTTAACGATGCTATTCCGTCTAGTAATTCTCTTGTTGAAGCATATCCATATGATGTGGTAGATCTTTGGAATGGTTAGGATTTTCCAGACATCCTTCTAATTTCTATTAAAGAGCATAGAATTGATAGAGAATGTCCCTGACTGCACATGTTTCCAACTAACAGTATTAATTTTCCTTGATTCAACCTGTAGTGGAATGGCCAAAATTTGATCCATGTAATTTTTTAAGAGGAATGAATTGGCTAAATTAACATTTCATTCTCCACTTTCAGGGATGAAATTTCTAACAACCATGTTGGGTTCTTTCAGTGACCATGGTCCGTGAAATAAAGCTTTTAAAGGACCTAAACCCAAGCAATTATCAGTTTAAAACTTTGCTTGATTTCCAGTTTTGATAGCTTATCTAATCCCTTTATTAAGTAAAAGCACTCCTTTCATAATTCCTGACCTTATGGGTGAACTAACTTTTCTTGTGAGATCTCTATTGCTTCAATATTTTGCCTTAAGAATTTTTATGCAAAGTCTATCTTGATTAATAAGGATACTCCAACCAAGTTTGGTTATAGAAAACCTTGTTGAGAAGATTCACATCTCTTATAGCAAGATCACCTTTATCTTTATCAAGGGTAATAATGTCCCAGCTAATTATTTATAGTTTTCTATGGTAATCTGAAGACTCTCACAGAAAATTTTTACATAATCTATTTATTTCGTTAAAAATAGAAGCAAGGATTGGTGCCCCCTAACATGGGAATAGATTCAGTCACTGATTTGAGCAAGATCAACCTCCCAACAAAAGAAAGAAATTGAACTTCTAACTAGCAAGTTTAAGCTTAACTTTATTAATTAGGAATCTAAATTTTGAAGACAATCAGCCCCTATTGATAGGGAAACCAAGGTATTTCCCAATTTCTTCAACATGAGCCATATTTAATAACCTGTTATACCAGTCTCTCTTATCCATAGAAGTATTCTAAGAGAAGCACATTATAGATTTATCGAGATTAATGGCTTGATCCAAACTTTGGCAAAATAAGTTTAGGACCTTATGCATGAGGTGCAAGTTTTTTCATAGGCTTTTTCCCAAGAGGATAAGGTCATCCATATAGAAAAGGTGGGAGAGTTTAGGACCCCATCTAGAGAGTGTTATAGGATCCCAATTGCCATTATCACATTCTTCTTGAATCATTAAAGATATAAACTCTAAGCAAAGAATAAAAATGTAAGGGGATAGTAGATCAGGGTCTTATCCCCCTAGTTACCACTTTGTTCTCCATTAATAAGAACTCTTGATATCGTGGTAATGCATGACATAATGAGTTTGATCAAAGCAGCAGGGAAATTAAAGAAAGTAAAAACCTCTCTAAAAAAACTCCACTTTATTCTGTCATAGGCCTTTTTGAGGTTGACTTTGACAAGCATCAGCCTTTGATTCCCTATTTTCCTCCCCAAAAAATGTATGATTTCTTGGACAATTATGACATTATCATGAGTTTTTCTCTCGAGGATGAAACAAGCCTAAAGCTGATTAATCATATAGGGAAGAATCGACCTCATTTTATTGACAATGACCTTGGTGATGACTTTATAGATGGTGTTACACAATCCAAACTTATTATTTCGTGGTTCTGAACTTTTGATATAAGACAAATTAAACATTCATTTTATGCGTCCTGAAATCAATCCAGATTCAAAAAATCTTTTCCACAAGTTGGATGAGCGTCATCTCAACAGTGTTTTAACACTTTTGAAAGAAGATGAAGTGGAGACCATCAAACCCTAAGGCCTTGAGAGATTTCATACTAAAAAGAGCATCGGACATTTCCAACCAAGAAATGCCTTGAGGAGATTATTCCACTCATTTATAGACAATCGATAGCGAAATTTGTTACTTAGGTTAGAGTCAAAATTTCTAGTAGTCAAGATGTAGCGTAGAGCTTAGAGAAATGATTACGTATTAGTTATTTAATATCATTTCCCTTCAAAAACCAACAACCAACCTCATTTTGAATGGCAAGAATTTTATTTCTTTTCCAATGTTCATAATTGACATATGACACAACCGTGTGTTATGAGCTCTGCCGCATATCCAGTTAACTCTAGATTTGAGAGCCTATAAATTATCATAGTTTGAGGACTTGTTGGTACTCATATTTTAGAGAGTCGTTAAGTTGTTGTAGCCATGGGTTTAAGAAAGATTCCAAGGCTCTTTAAATACCGTTAACTTTAGCAAATAGCCTTTTTTTTTTCTTGTGTAGGATGTTTCCAAAGGTGTGGATGTTCCATACTGAAATATTGTCTTTAAAGTTGGGGATAGCATTGAGAATAACATGTTGCGCTCGATTCTAGGAGTCCTCAACCACTTTGGTGAAGATATGAGAAAACTAGATTATTTCGAATCTGAAAGGTTAGACCAAACTTAGGCATCCTAAGATTTGTATCCAACAACATCGGATTATAGTAAAAAGGATCTTCGTAAGGTGACAAATCGAGGTGCTAGGAAACATTATCTTTCAATCACTATTCAATCAAATCTTATATAGTCTTTCTCTTATAATTTGACTATAGTAGTTTTGTTTGTCCAAGTAAATCTTGGACCAACAAAACCTATATTAATCATATTGCATATATCTATGCAATATTGGACGAGTCAAGCATGGGAGAGATTAACAAGCTGGCCTTTAAGCTTATTTAAACTATAAATAAGTTCGTTGAAGTCTCCCATCATAATCTAGGGGGCATGATGAGAGAGCAAAACTTCTCATAATTTTCTTTTCACCTCAAACTTCGGATTAACATAGATAATCAAAAATAACCAACAGTGATGGGGGGAAAAGGATTGGGATTAATAGACAAGTTATGTGAGTGAGAGTTACTAACCTAAACTGTAGCGTGTATGACATGTGAGGAGTGTTGCAAGATATCAACTTGTAGTCTAGTAGGGTGTTAAAGTAAACAGATGCATCCAAAAAAACCCTGAGCGTCAACTCTAAATGATTAGTCAAAGCCAAGGGATTGGTAAACACGTTTGGCATTATCACTCGAAATCCTAGTTTCCACAATGATCACCATACTGTGATTATTAACACAAACCCATTCTATAAAGCTCCTTCTAAATTTGGGGTTTTCAGCCCCCTAACGTTAGTAAGCACCTCATTGGGAAGATGTCAAGTGTGGTCTTGTTAAAGAGCCAATCAGCTAGCTCTAGGACAATCTTGACCTCCACCTTGGTATCGTGCATAACAAGTTTGCTGCATAGTGGTGATGAGGATGCATAGACAAGTTGTCATTCTCATGTTCTCTATCATCCCCTACTGTAATGTTAAAACAAATCTTATCGGATTTATCGATGGAAGAGCTTTGAGAAAGATTGCAAAGTTGTTGTCCTCTAACAGACTCAACTCCTCATGTTGTATAGAGGGATTTGGGAAAGACAGATGCCCAGTAGTGGAGGTTGGGTCTCCTCCTTGCCTGGTCTGAACGTTGTTGACAATTTCTTTATTAGATTGAGATGAATTTGGAGTGATGGGACATCCATCGTGATCAACTGTTGTTCCAAACTTACATTATCTCATTCATGCTTTACTCTTGGTCCCTTTGATCTGGGTCTAAATAAAATTTTCACTGCTTTTGTTAGTTTAATGCATTTTTCGCTCAACGCAAGGAACATCACCTTCATTTTTGTCTAGTTTTATGGTGGATGTTTCATTATATCTTGATAACCTTATGATCTTTACTTCGTTAATCTTTGAAGAGGGTTTTGGTTGGCTACTAAATTGGAAGTCATTGGGGACTTTCATCTAATCTAGTTCTATACTAATCATAAAAAAAGGGCAGATTGGTCACTTTTACAGATTAACGTAAAGTTTGTCTTGTGTTTCTGTATTAAAAGACGTTATTCTGATGCAACTGTTTAGAACTCTGCCCTAAATTATCTAATAGTTGACTTTTTGAGCATTGACTATCCTTCACCATGTGATTCTCTAACATCTTTTCTTTACCTTTATCAACCTTACCACGAGTTGGATCTCCTTTCGGTTTAACCATACCAGGAACTTACACTCTGCCTTGTTTAGATTTTTTTCTTGAAACTAGAATCCACTGTTCATATCCTTCCTCCTTAGCCTCTTCATATTTGTTTAAGGATGGTTTGATTTGTTCTTGCTCACTTAAAGCCTCTTCTTGTACAGTCATTTTATTAAGTGGGTAGTGTTCCTTTCTATGTCGAAAAAGGCCACATTCAAAACAAAGATTGACTCATAAAGGACCATTTGCATAAATTTCTCGAATTAATTTTGGGTATCAAGGGCTTTTCTAAATCAATATGAACACAGATTCTTGCATATCTTCCTCCGAAATTTTTTTCATTGAAAGAATCAGCTTTTAATAATGTACCAAGCTAATTACCAATCCTTTGTAAACCATTCCTATTGAAAAACTCAATAGGAAGCGTAGGAACCTAAATAGCAGCAGTGTTACACTTAACATTTTCTTCTAGTATGAAACTTTGTTTCTAGAGTCTCATCGTAAGATAGTATGGTCCAACAAATCATGGGCCTCCATAGATAACCTTTTGAAAGTCCTTCACATTTGAAAACCTGGAAATGAAGAAATATTGTCCTAGATTAATACATTCCATTCCGCCTCTTGACTTCCACTGTGCCTTAATTCTAGGATACAAGAAATTGTTCCCCACTATTTGCCAAAGGTTTTGACAATTATGGCATTCGCCCAAGGTGCTTTGATTCTTTTTTTCCTTCTTTAGATAGAAGTATTGTTAGCACTCATCATTAGTCTCATTCTCCTGATCAGACTCTTCATCCAGGAATATAGATTAGTTAATCATTGGGACAGAGGAATCATCTCTGTTTCCTACCAGTGAGTCACAGTAAAACACTAAATGAGTATTACTTTCACTCATAACATGATTAGAGGCTTTAAAGTCCCGATTCTTTGTTCTTTTAACACTTATCACTCATATCTTCTTCCTCTGTGCAACAAGAATGTAGTTTGTTTTCGATCTTCTACCTAAGGTCTCTTCCTTATCACTAAACCAAGGTTTTATTGGCTCTTTACCTATATATATTAAAATTAAAAAAATATTTATGATTAACATTGAAAAAAATCCACTATTTTTTTCTATAGATTAAAATAAAATGCTTGAATATATTAATCTAAGAATTTGAAAATGAACACTAAAACCAAATTTCTTACAAATTATAAAGAGTTAAGAATAAAACAAATTTCAAAACTTTAAGAATTTTATTTTGAATAACCTTATTTATATATTTGCTCCATTGTTTTTTTTTTTTCTATTTATTTTAATTTTTTCTTATTTTTAATTTTTCTATATATTTTAACTTATTTTATCAAATAAGTTATAAAATTAAAAGATCTATATCTTATATTAATGATGTGGGGCCACCATTACTTCAAACAAATATCTTTAATAAGAGATTTGAAAGTTCAAATTACAAGAATATGTGATGCTATTAACTTTAAGATTGGATTGTTCAAATTAAAGACATAAATGAATTTTATTTATAGATTAAAAAAACTCTACACAAAATTGATTTTAAGATGAAAAAATTTTCAATTTCATCAAATGAAAGACAAAATCGAAATTTGTTTTTAGATTACTTGGATTCAATTAATTGCTATATGAGTTTTATTTAAATCTGACTAAAATTGTATAATTATATCATATATATTTCTTATTTTATTATATTAAATAAACAAAGTACAAATAAAAAACTGAAGGATAGAAACTTTGGGTTGTTCGTAAACTTAATAACCAATATTATAAAATATCAAATAAAAGTTATATTATATGTGAATTTACTTATTTATCAATGTACTTTCGTCACATGGGTTTAAAACTAAAGCAAATTATACATAAATACTTTTAATATATTTAATTTTTATAATTAATGAAATATTATTATATTTATATTATATTAATATATATTTTAATATATATTAGTACTATTATTTCATCTTACTATTTAATTTAAAATTACTTTTTATTATTGCTTTAAATGATCAAATTATAAATATTTGAAAAAAATATCCCTGGGCGATATAGAGTCATCATTCTAGTTATTATTTAAAATCTCATCTTTATTGTTTTTAATAATTCCTTTTCTTATATTTTTATAAATTTTTGGATATTACATTTTTTAATTATGTGTATGTCTAAGTAGAAAAGATTGAAATATGATTTTGTTTTATTTTATTAAAACTGAATTCAATTTTACCAACGTATTTTGGTCTTAGTGATAAAGAACTTAGTCCTTTTAAGTAAAGGGGGAAGAGTTACTCTTTTTTATAAGGTCGAACAGATGTTCAATCTCGGATTAATCGGGACTCAATATAACTAATAAATACAGAAGAGCCTAGACAAAAAAAAAATTCAATTCAATTTTTACAATTTTACACTAAAAAGGTGTTTTTTTTTTTTAAAAAAAAGTCTTTTGTTTACCGTTATACATAAAAATAAATATTTTTAAGATATCAAAAATCAAAATTGAACAAGTTGATAAAAAATGTAGTTTTGAATAACATATATATATGATAAATCTAATTTTATATAAATAATTTTGTTGTTGTACTGAACAACAATAATTGAATGATGCTGACGTAATCTCCCTTGTTGTCTTCTCTACGTCTATTGAAAATTCTGTAAAAATAATAAAAGTAAGAGAGGTGCAGGGATTTGTTCCTACGCGTGCACTCCGATGTTTAAGTCAGAAAAACTGTTTAAGTAGAGTTTCTGTTAACAAAGTAGAGTTTAAGATTTTTTCTCATACCTAGGGTATTTATAAATGTTTCTGGTATGACTTTTACTTATCTCAGGGCTTATGAATATTTGAGTCCAAGACTTTATCGTTTTGGACCGTCCGAGTTCTGAGACCCAAGCGCACGATTGAGTTCTGAGAAACTCTGTCGCAAGACTCAGAAGTCTGCCGCTGTGCGGAGAAGTACCTTCGAGCGACAGAGGTCTGAGGACCTCTGTTGCAGGGCACAGGAGTGCAAAGGTCTGATGCCCTCTGCCGCAAGAATTAGGCACAGAACTCTGTCGCAAGACCTCTGCCGCTAGAATTAGGCTCAAAACTCTGTCGCCGAGCATATTCTGTGGCATAAAAAAGGCTTGTCGCTACCTTTCAATGGCTGTCACGTGGTGTATGCCTCGTTGGCTTATAACCTAACACGTGACTGTCCTCTGTTGACCAATATATGCATATGTGGACTTGATGTATATGACTTCTATCAAATTCATTCAAGTTCCAATTGAATTTGACTTTAAAATTAATAACTTGATTTTAATATGATTCGAACTCAAATAATCTAAATTTCAAATGTAAATAAAACAAAATATTATATAACTTGAATCTGAAATGTTTTAAATTCGAAATAACCAAAAACTACAATAATTGGAGCTTAAAATAATTCCAGCTAAAAATAATTTAAATCTTCTTCTAATTGAAAAACCCAATACAGAGAAACCGGAGGATGCTGCAGTAGGAGTGGTCTTTTCGGTTTTTGGATTGCAAGTGGGAATGGTCTTTGCCATTCAAAAATGCAACCACAATTAGGGGTGTAATCGAGTCGAGTTGAGCCGATACAGTGACATGCTCGAGCTCGAGCTCGACTCGAAACTCGATGCTCGATACTCGGCTCGAGCTCGATCGAGCCTTATTTTTTAAGCTCGAGCTCGGCTCGAGATCGAATTCGAGCTACTCGATTAGGCTCGATTAGGCTCTATTATATAAGTTCGATATTTTGCTCGAACTCGATTAAGCTCGATTAGGCTCGATTATGTTCGATTAAGCTCGATTAGGCTCGAATCATTATATAAATATTATTATATTTTTAAAATATATAAAAATTCGATGGTCGATTAGGCTCGCGAGCTACTCGAGCCAGGTATCTAAGTGCTCGAATTCGACTCGCTCAATAGCTCGAGCTCGACTCGACTAAAATCGAGCCGAATTCGAGTTTTGCTCGAATCGAGCCCGAGTAGCTTGCGAGCACCACTGTATCATTTACACTCCTAACCACAACAATAAATCTAAGATTACTTGTATAGAAAAATTAATTAAAAAAGTCAAAATTAAAAAACTAAAAGTCCAAAATATATAATATTGTTGGCCTTTTTTATTTAAATTAATAAACAAATAAAAATTGTGGTATTTATATTTTGTCTAGATGTAGGTAGAAGAATCAAAATTGAACTGTGCTTTGTGGATCCATCGAAAGTAAAATTTATAATTTTTATATACAAATTAAATTTAATAAAAATTATATATAAATTTGATAAAAATTACAAATTATTTTTATTTGACATTAATTCAAATTTTAATACATAATTTTTATATTTATATTATTCAAATATAATTTAACTCAACATAAAAACAAATTATATGCATTAATTATCAGATCTGATAAAAAACCTTTCAAAAATTAAAAAAAAATTGATAGAGGGCCACTTGTTCATATAAAACAAGAACTTTCAATGAAAAATTTACTCTTATGTTTTTATTTTTAATTTTTAAATTATTTTAATAAAAAATATATTTCTTATATTTTTAAATTCATAGAAGTTAGTTTCGTCCGTTAATTTCGTCGGTGCAAACTAATCCCGAAACGAGAAATCAGGAAAAACAAGAGTGAGGTGGGGCGGACAAGCAAGCGAGCATGGCTGCAAGCGCACGGAGGGAAGGAGTTATCTGGACATGGAGTGTGACATGGAGTGCGAGTGCGGGAGTGGCGAGGCAACAATTATCCACGAGCTGACACGTGCTAAACTTACTCTATTGATTCTCTTAGCTCTCCAGATTCCTGGAAACCAAATGGCTTTCCTTTTGCCATCTCAGCATTTAACCCTTCTACGCATGAATTTCCCCATCCCCAAAAAATTCTACAATAATCCAAAAGAAAAAAAAAAAATCTAATAATAATATTAATAAATATGTTTTTTATTCAGTTTTTCTCTCTCTGTTATGTCTCCTCACCCTCCTCTGTTTCTGTTTTGAACACCCAAGAAAAACAACATACTTTTTTAAACTAGGAAATTTGCATGCAGCAATGGCTCAGCTACTCTCTCCTGTATGTACAGATGCTCTCAAACTCCATAACCCATGTTTAAATTTGTGCAAAAGAAGCTCATGGAAGGCCATGGCTAAAGGTGGAACTTCTTGGAACTTGATGGGTCATGGTGGTCAAAGGAGAGTTTGTGGCAGAGTCAAGGCTGCAACACGGGATTCTGCTTCCACTGACTCTCTTGCCGATGATTATTATGCCGTTCTTGGTCTGGTAATGCTTTTCAAGTCTCTCCTCACTTTCTAGTATTTATTTTGTGATGAAATGTAGGAAAAAGAGAAAATCACTTTAATAGATATTCGTCATAGCTATTTGGATTTGGAATCTTCTCTTGTCAAGGTAATTACTGTCTAATTTGGTTTTGGCCTGTTTTCATAGCTTCCGGATGCCACACCAGAGGAGATTAAAAAGGCCTATTATAATTGCATGAAGGCTTGTCATCCAGACCTAAGTGGCAATGATCCAGAGACCACAAACTTTTGCATGTTCATTAACGAGGTCTATGGGGTGTGTTTCCATTCTCAACCAGCTTAATTGTAATGTAAATATTTATTTTTCCTTTGCTATAATTGGACTATTTCAATGCAGATTCTCAGTGACCCTGTACAGCGCATGGTTTATGACGAAATTCATGGCTATGCATTGACTGCAATCAACCCTTTCATGGATGATTCTGCCCCAAAGGATCATGTATTTGTCGATGAGTTTAGTTGCATAGGTATGCTTTTGGCCTTCCCAAATGGTTTTTGATGTATATCTTGCTTAATTATGAGCAGTTGGTGCTAAGATACTGTTCGCTAAAATTAAACATTTATTTTGATTTTTTTTATATCTTTAGATGGAAACTTTAACAGTAGCAGAAGATATTCTTTAAAATGAAGCAATTATGAGAGCATAAGTCCTACCAGTTTAAGATTTCTACATTGACACCTCGTGTGAGCTAATTTTCTTCACAGGCTGCAAAAATTGTGCCAATGTGGCCTCAGATGTGTTTAGAATTGAGGAAGACTTTGGACGAGCCAGAGTACATAGTCAGTGTGGGAATCCTCAGTTAGTTCAACAAGCAATAGACACTTGGTAGGTTTTTGATTCTGGGTTTTTATCATCCACTATCTGTTAAGTATGCTAAATATGTCACATGGTGAATGCTGTAAGGTTTTTCTCTCATCTGCTGTATCTTAATAGCTCTAGTGGATGCAATTTTTAGGTTGAACGTACTAACAATTTATCCTGCTCCTTCAAATTTATTATCGGTCTTATAAGTAGGCAAATAGCAAGCTGAGTAAGAGAAACTTTATGGTGGTTAGACGTTCATTATGAGAATAAAGAAAATGGGGGAAGTATGTTCAAAGCTATGATGAACACAAAGTTTCAACCCTAAAGAATCCTGCTGAAGTTTATTCATGCGGAAATTTCAGACCTCAGCTTGAAGTGTTGTCTGAATTATACATTGATTCCATAACTTCTAACATATCAGATATGCAAAGGAAGAATTTTTGGAAAGATAAAGTTGTCAACTAGGATTTCTACTTCTGTTCTACTCCCTTTTCTGTTATGGTAGGATGAGACATCTCTTCTCGTTGATTATATCATTGATGTATTCTGCCACAACTCTTTCTAGGCCTAGTCAACATTTTCTCGTAATGATATAAGTAGTGCTTATGTTTAGTACAACATGGTTAAAGACAATCAATTCTGAGTGCAATTTCCCAATGAGGCCTTAGCTTAATAGCAAAGAAGAGAGTGTAAGACCTTGATTTGCCTAATTATTATTAAGTGATTTCTTATGTATGGATATAAAACTTGATTATGATTGTACATTTCATCAAAAACCATGAGAGCAATTAATTAAAGCATTTCAGTTAAAATAAAATTTGACTTTGCTTGTTTCAGGAATGTTGTTAGCAAAGTAGCAGAACAGACCTTGATATTTTATATTTCTTGTATAAAAGTTAAAGGGTTTCCATGTTTGCTGATCAACATTGTCTTGTGTTATTCAGCCCAGTTGATTGCATCCATTGGACTTCTGCAGCGCAATTATCCTTGCTTGAAGATGAAATGCGCAGGGTAGAAAGAGTGAATGTAAGAAACACAGTCACTCTGGTTATTTTTCCCAAGTTCATGGTTTGAAAAATTAACCTTGATCAAATATCAGCATCTCATCCATTGGCCCTTTTTAAATGGATGATCAGGTTGCATTGATGCTTTCAGGAATGGGATCTGCTTTAACGGATGTATTCAGAATGGTAAAAGTTTCTTAAATTAAGTGATCAAACCATTGCTGGCTTAACACTTAATTTGTTGTTGGCAGGCAAATACTCGATGGGAAAAGAGGCAGGCAAAAGTTTTGGTAGGAATTCTTATAAGTTGAATATTCTCAAATCAATCTTACTTGTTAGAGGGAGTGAGTTGAACTGTTTTTTGTCATCCTTTTTCAGGAACAAGCCAAAATAAGCATGATGCGGCAGAAAGATTCCAGTAAAACTGACTCATATTGGAGCAACCTTTGGGGCAAGCCAAGAGAATACAAGAAATCAGGTAAGAGGAGTTTGATACATTGGCCCCCACTTGGTTTCAAAGGTGGCCATAGTGTGGCACGATGAGACGGTTGCATTTATAGTTTTGTCATTTTTTTAATTTTTTAATTTAATAGAATATCTTTAATGATCATTTTATCACTTATCTCATCATTATAGTTGTGATTGAATCCAAACGCATTATTATTAGACATCAATTTCACTGTTACCATTGTTTTCAATCTCACTAAAGCTAATCGTATCGCCTAATCAAATTAATCCATTGTTGTTGTGCCCATTTCTTTTATATTTTTCTTCTCTCGCATTTAATTCAAGATATGTTCATGTTTCTGCAAACAAATTTCAGAATCCCTGGCAATTTCATAGTTTGTTTCGGCTAAATCTGCTTGGCTTGCTGTTTGTTTGCAGAGGAGGAAGTGAAAGAGAGAGCAAGAAGGGCTGCAGCAGCTTCTCGAAGATGGAGGGAATATTCAAGGAGGGGTGCAGACAAGCCTCCCACCATTAAACTTCCAGAGGCAGTCTCCAACAAAGAAAATTAAATTGAGCAGCAATTAATTATTAGCCATTTTTACCCTTTTTATTCTTAAGACTCAATATCAGATGCAATTAGCTTGTCTGCATGCAGGAGGCCTCATATTCATAATTTATTCCATCTGCTCTCTAATTTAATCACGGACAATCAATACTCAACCTTTCAACTCTGTATATGAACATTAAAAAAAGTGTATATTTTGTACTATGATTCATACATCCTGATTTTTCTCAGAAGTTTTTTTTAAAAAAAAAATTAATTATTTATTTATTTGGTAAGAAATATATATTTTTTCTTTGATAAATTTTATTTATGCGTTTTTATTTTAATCTTAATTCAAAATTAATTTATTACTTTAAGATTTTTATCTTTTTTTTTTGGTAAAGTAGCATGGTGCATATAATTAAGGCCTGCTAAATGGTGTTCTGTGATAGGCTGCAGCTGTTGCCATCTTCTTCACCTCCCCTGCAAGTGGGTGCCAACCGCAAGAATAAAGGAAGGGAATTCCATTGGAAAATTAGTTTAAGAAGTGGATATTTTAATTTAAAATTATTAATTTGAAAAATACAAAAAAAACTGTAAATGTCAAGTCACTGTTAAAAATTTATTAACTTAAGTACTTATTTTTCATGTAATGTCCATAATACTTATTTTTTTATTAAAAAAATAAAAAACTCATGTAAAATAATTTTTTAAAAAATACTTAAAATAATAAATAATAATAAAATTTATTGTTAATACATAAGAATATGAAATTATTAATTCAAGGTTAATAATTAACTAGTATGTGTTAATATCATTTGTGAGTTTCGAGTAAAGTATTCACTTTCAAAATTAATAATCTAAAATTAAATTATGACAAATCTTTGAAAATTATTAATTTGAAAAATACAAAAAAAACTGTAAATGTCAAGTCGCTGTTAAAAATTTATTAACTTAAGTACTTATTTTTCATGTAATGTCCATAATACTTATTTTTTTATTAAAAAAAATCGGAGCTCAATCGGCTCTCGTTCGGGTTTTGTTGTACAACTGCACAATTATATATTTAATCTCGGGTTACTTTTCGATTAAATATAATTTAAATAAATTTTTCGAAAGTCAAATTGGTCACTTTTGATCTCTTACCGACTTACTCGAAGTCCAGTGTATCCCCGAAAATTCTTTCCCTTTTTCTCTTTTTCTCCTTTTTTCCCTTCTTTCTTGGCTGAACCGGTTCAGTCCGGTTCAAACCCGGTTCAGACCGGTTCGTACCCGTTCAGACCTTCCCGCCGCCGTTCACGGCATTTTCGACCGGTTCTCGAGCCGTTTTTGTCTCCATTCGACGCTCCATCACCTGGGAGTTCAAAATCGGGCCTCAGTGTGGGTTGAAACGGCACCATCGCCGGCGAATCTTTCCTTCTCTCCCGCGGCTGTCACCTCTTGATCCGACGGATTCCGACGGTTTCGCCGGCCGGTACCGGTCTCAAAAGAACCGGCTTCTCTTCCCGATCACGTCGGTACCCGCCGTTCGAGCCCAGCTGCCGTGGATCGCCGGGATCGAGCTCCTTTCTCCCGTCGGTTTCTCCTCCTTCGTTCACCGGATTCGGCTATCCTTGGTGCGCGTCGCCGGTGCCCAAAGCTTCGCCGGCCTCTCCTCTTCCTCCTCAGCCCTTCGTCGGAGCCGTCGGTCGCCGGTGGCCGTGGATCGGAGGGGCCACGCGCGGGTTATCCTCGGTTTCTCTCTTCTTCTCTCTCCCTGACCAATTTTTTCTGATTTCTCTTTTGTTTTATTATTATTTATAAATTAATTTATTATTATTATATTCATTATTTTAGTCAAAATATTCAAAATATCTACAAAAATTAATTTCTTTATTCCAAATAGATTTATTTAATTTTATTTAATTTATTTATTATATTTTTACCCTTTTTTTTGGGTATAATTTCTCTGTATTTTCGGATATTGTCTCGGGTGGCTTTTCGGTATTCCTAAAAATTTCGGATCTTGATCAATTGGACTCGAAATTTAATTATTTCTTCGTTATTGATCAAGATTCTCAAATCCATTATTTTTAATTAAATTTTCTTATCGAATTTATTCCGACTTTCGGTCTTTTGACCGTTTTGCCCTTGCACGTGTTCAGGATAAATTTAACCCTACTTTCCTTCACGAATACTCATTCATTTCGTATTTTAAATCCTTACCTCCTGTCCGAATCTCGTTCATTTAATTTTATAACCATTTTCATCCCTTATAAAATTTACGATAAATTTTCGAGTCTTACATACATTCCAAGTCAAATCTCCAAAATTACAATACTTTCAAGTAATCTATCCAAACTCTGAGACTTTCAAGTCATCTTTCAAGTACCAAGACTACCAAGTCGAATATCTGTCAAAGGCATTACAAATCCAAATAGAGTCAATTGACAAATCCAAACAAAGTCAATTGATCAGCAAAAGAGCAACAATTCTTCTATTTCTTCAAAGATCTACCAAATTACTTCAAGTCTATAGAACAGAGAATTGTACTCTCAAATATATAAAATATTGAATTTTTTTACTTGTTCGTGTTTTAAGTTTTTAGACACAAAATTTGTGTACAACATTGTATTTCCATTAGTTTTTATTTTTTCAAATATACTTAAACGAAAAAGATATAACAAATTAGCTTTTCAAAGTTTGAAGAATTTCTCTTGTAATTAATAAAACAATATATCCATGGTCAATTAAATGATTAAAAATTAAATAAAATTACACAAAATTGAAAGACAAATTAACAGCATATCAACTGTAATATTGATATAGAACCTACTACGAAGAAGAAGAATAAGATGTCAATGGTGTGAAATTTCCATCCTTTCCTGCCATAAATATATATATATATATATATGTGTGTGTATATATCTCTAAATAAATAAATTTGGATTTTAAACAATAAACACGCTCATTGATGGATGTAGTAAATGTTAATTGTTTGTTTGATTTCACTTATTAAGAAACCAACTTATATTGCCTATTAATTTAAATAAAAATTTGAATATTTATCACATTAATTTCAATGCAAGTCTAATTTTTTAATAAATTAATATCAGTAAAAAAAGTAAAATATGAAACATTAGAATATTATTAGTAATTAATAATTTGAAAAATAAACATTTAAAAAAGATATTTAAATACATTTTTCACATTTTTTTCTATATTGAATTTAATTAAATTGATAGGAAAATTAAAGCGCAAAAGGTAAAAACATATTAGATTTAATTTTTTATAATGATTTATTTTTAAAAACTTTTCATATATATCTTACTAGCCAATTTGGTAGGGCATGGAAAGACACAAAAATGTACTATAAATCTTTTTATATTCTGTTATAGAGTGTAATCGAGTCGAGTTTAAACGATCATCATCAAGATTAAGCTTGATTCAACTTAAAAGCTTTACGTTTAGAACACGAAAATTTCGTGTCGATACAAAAAATACAAAACTTTATTTTTTAGCATTTATACAATTCATATATATTTTTAACCTAATTTTAACTTATATCATCTTCATGTTTTTTATTTATATTATTTTTGTATCGTGTATTCGTATCATGTCTAAAATTATCAAGTTTATCTTCAAAGTAAAATAATTTTTTAACCAAAATTGCCCTTTCAAGCTTGGAAACCACGAAATTTCAATTAACGTTGTCCTTATCCTCCTCCTCCTCCTTTCCTTCAAATAAAACCCTAGTCGTTGTTCTCCTTGTCCTTGTCAACTCCATTGACGCAATTTCAAGTTCTGTGTCTTTCCCTTTTAACTTTCAATTATTTGTTTGAAATCTTGAATTTATAATATTTTTTGGTCTTTTTTGGGAGTTTTTTAAGTACAAGTGGTTGATCTATAGTTGGCTTTCACAATATTCATAGCTCTAATTCAAGTACTTCTAATCATCTCCATAAATCCCATCTCATTTTAAATCCAGCTTTGGCATGTCACAGACAACATCTTGTTCTTTAGATTCTGCAAAAAAATAAATAAATAAAATAAAATAAAATTGTAGAATTTGTAAACAAGTCTAACATATATACCCACTATATTTTCAAATGCTATTGAAAAAATGGCTTATTAATATGTTTACTTCTTATCAGAAGGTTTCAACCTTCCCTTCTTATAAATGTTAGTTTGGTTTGTTTGATCAGTTTAGTATAAAAATTTTAGGTAATAAGGTGTTAAAAGAGCTTAATTCTTATTGATTAGTGTTGAAATGAGTTTAGTTTCTTTGATTAGTTCAATATAAAAAGCTTAATTATGATTTGGGATGTTGAAATGAGTTCAGTATACAACAGATGATAAAAACCATCACCTCCAGAATGCTCAGAAAACTTTAAAGAATGAAAGCAAACGTAAAAGCAGAAGCAGAGTTAAAGAAGTTGGCAGAACAAGCAGAGTTGAAGAAGTTGAAGACTAAATTGATTCATTGTATTTAAGTAGTTTGGTGCAAGGATGATGGCAGCGATGCTTGAAGAAGATCTAGACAAGGCAGATGCAAGAATTGATGCAGGAACAATGAACAGCAAGGCCAAAGAAACAGAAACGCTAATGCAGCAAAAAGGCAGCAACTTGGCAGGGAAACAATGGCTTCGTGTAGGGAATTCGGTAAACCATAACAGAACAGAGCAGGGATGCTAGTTGGTGCTGTAGAAACGCAACATGGAACGATGAAGATGGTGGATGCTGTGCCGGGCAGCTTGCTTGGTACAGCAGCAGGTTGAGGATGATGGATGAGAATGGCAGCAAGGTGACTCGAGCTGAAGCAGTAAACAGTTGGGATAAAGTAGAGAGTGGCAACAATTGGGACAGTGACGTGGCAGAAAAATGTTGGGGGAGACAATGGTGCTTGGATGGTGGTGCCAGGAAAAAGATGCAGTGAGGAGTGTGAGAGGATGGCTCGGGTAAGTAGGAAAGAGGTTGGATATGAGTAAAAAGAGATGAGGTTAAAAATGTAAAAGCATGAAGTTTATTTAGTAGTTTTAGTGGTGTAAATAGAAATGTAGTTTAAAGAGTTAAAATTGTGGTGAATTTAGAATGTCTCTTTTAATTATGAGAATGATTTAATTGCTTGTTTAATTGTTGTTTTATTATGTTTAATATATGTGCAAATGTCAAATACGTATGGATTTAGAACTAAGATTATAGATCTTTTTTTAGACTAAAGATTATCTTGCATTCTTAAGCTAATTACATGTGTTTTACATAGAAGTATCAATATCAGTTGAATATATATTGATACAATATGAACTTAAATATTGGCAAGACTAAGAGAGTATTGATTCGTTATCGTGACATTAAAATAGCTTATGTTGTTCCATGTATCGATATAGCTAAAATTTATATCGATACAACTTATTTTGTTTGTGTAGGATTCTATTCAAAGGCATCGACACACTGAAGAAAGTATCGATAAACTTCGAGTCTGACTAGTTTCAACGGTCAAATTAAAAATATATAAGTATTCTTTGGTCATTTTGGAGGATGATGTTTGTAAATCATTGGCTTTTCATACTTTTATCATAAATTCTTTTATATAGTATTTTCTTCCACAATTTTACTCATTATTTAAAAAAAAAAGAACAAAAGATAGAAGTATTTGATTAGGGTTTGTTTAGGGTTTAGGATTTTGGGATGATTGAATGAAATAAATCTAGATAGAAGGGATTTGGGACTTTTTTTGGAACACTACTATATTTTTATTAATATTTAATATATATAATGATAATTTAGAAAAACTAGTTTAACAAGTTATTAAGTTTAAACGTTTTTTTCTTACCTTTAAACTTTAATCAATAGTTTAAATTAAATATTACTAAAGGCTATTATTCACTAAGATCAAATTTTGTAAATTATAGAAGTAATTTAAAATATAAAGATTTAAAAAATAAATAACTAAATTAAACAATACAATATCCAAACAAAATATTATAAAATAAAAGATATTCTTTGATTCTTAAAATCAAATGAACATTGTTTTTAGATTCCTAAAAAAAGGTACCAAGTCACCCCATTATCCAAATTTTAACCTGCAAATTATTTTTTTAAAAAATCACTATTACTATTAATAAAATTTTTTCAACATTTTTTATCAACAAAAAAAAAAATGAAAGTATAATATCAATTTGGAATTTGGAAACTCTTAATCATCTTTCATGAGACAACTAATTCAATTCCAGTATCACAATAGTCTTCTCCATTCTCAATATTTCATCATCTTCTTCCTCATTTAATAAAATATATTAAAATGGAATTAGAAAATTCTTCTTATGTGACAAAAATAGAGTTAAAATTAATTTTCAAATATTAAGGTTAAAATATTTTATAAAATTCGGTGACGAGAATATTATTTCAAATCTTGAATTTCAACACCTATTGTGGAACCACTATCAATTGAGGCAGCTGGAATTGAAATCTAGTAGTCCAAAATTCATGGTTGGCTGCTCTAGAAATTTGGTAGCCAAATATTGAATTTAAATCTTGTGCTGAATTGGCTGGATGATAACCCTTTCATTAATTTAGACTTTTGTGTGGATAGTTTTAATGGCCTTTTCAATCTCCTTCATGAGATAGACCAAAAAAACAAAACTAATATATAACATTTTAAAATCAATTTTGTAATATTCAATCTTAATCAAATAAATATTCATTGTATTCAACCTTTTTACATTTGGTCCCCCAATAGGCTGCTGCTTGACAATTATAGTCTTTGCACCACAATTTAGATTTAATTGAAAAAATAAATAATATTTTTTTTTTTTTACAATTTTTCTTTCATCGGTAATAATTTTGTAATTTCTTCTGTTTTAGTGTAAATTTTACATTTTGTTTTCATATATTTACACAAATCAACACTCATTGAGTAATATTTTTCATTTTTTTGTAATAATGGAGATAAGATATTTTTAGGTTTTGTTGAAATTTGGTATCTTTCCTAACCAATTTTATGGTACATTTAGGATTTTGATTTTGAGTTGTTTTATTGAGACCCAACTTGATGCTATTATATTATATTATATTGAAATTTTTAATTTTTTTGTTTGATTTAATCTATATTTATTTTTATTTATATCCGAAAAATATAAAAATAAACATCCAAGTGAACCGGTTCTCAAGAAATGATTTTTTTATTTTTCTCATTCTTTTTGTAACTTTATTAATTCATTTACTTGTAATTATTTTAATTTATTAAATAAACTTTAATGAAATATGTGGCAATGGGTGTATTTTCTTAAGATTAATTATTACATTTGCATGATAATATCTTGTGTTAAAAATTAATTTAATATAAGTATTAATTATCATTTATTGTTTACTAATATATAACTATTAGTATTTTCTCATATTTTTATTTAGCTATGGAAAAAATGAAATTAATTTTTACATTTGCATAACTTATAAAATTTAAATTTATTTGAACCTGTCTAAACCGAATTATCTAAACTTGAAAAAGCTCAAATCTAAAATTATCTAAATTCAAAAATATCCCAATCTAAAACAACCTAAATCTGAAATTAGTCTAAATTTAAAATAATCTAAATTATAAAAAATTCAAATATAAACCATTCTTTGCCACCAATAAAGGTCAGCATGTAATAAACATGCTTCTGATAATTGAATGGCGAAATGTATGGTGTTGCGTCTAAATCCAAAACTAGCCCACCACAACCGAATACATTAAACGTGAGGAGTCAATTATTTTTTTATCTGAACCCACCTCAACGGACTTTCGTACATATAATAGCAAAACTTAAACGTGATATTAATTATTCATTTATGTTTCATTTATAAAACCTATAGCAAAATTTTTTATATAGATTTGGCTGTATGTCTAAAGCATAATATACTTTCCCTTTCTTTTCATAAAAAGTACAAAATAAAGAAAAAACTGAATTTGCTTGTTACAATATGTTCCATTTATAATACCATGTTAGATAGTGAAATTCCTAATATAGATTTAATTATACATCGTTATAATTAGTGCGCAATATTTTTTTCATAAAAGGTACAAAAGAAAGAAAGATTCGAATTTGTTAATTCTATATCCACTACAAAAAAAGAGACTTTCAGCGACGGATTTTGTGACGAAATTTCTGTCAAAAAAATTACAATTCCGTTACTAATCACGTTTACAGACGGAATTAGCGACGGATATTTTCGTCACTAATTCCGTTGCTATTTTCGATGTGGCTGATACTCCTCCGTTGCAGATACATTATTCCGTTACTAATTCCGTCTTTAAAAGTTATAAAATTTATTCCGTTACTGAAATCTTTTAGAGACGAAAATTTCGTTACTGAAAGTTATTGATTTTTCAATTTAATATTCCGTTGTTGATGCCCTATAGAGACGGAATTCCGTTGCTGATAGATAGTACATATTATTCCGTAGCTAAAGTATTTTAGAGACGGAATTCCGTTGCTGAAAATATATTTATTCTTTTATAATTTTGTGTTAATATTCCGTATCTAAATACTTTCAGAGACGGAATTCCGTTGCTGATGCTATATTTTTTTATTTTTATATAAAACAATATAAATAAAAAAAATTTCGTTACAAAAGGGCATCAGAAACGAAATTCCGTTGCTGATGCCCTATTTTTTAAGTGTTATATAAAATAATATAAATAAAAGAAAATTTCTGTTACAAAAAAACATCAGCAACGGAATTCCGTTGCTGATGACTTATTTTTTAATTTATATTAAAAGATAACATCAATATAATAAAAATTTCGTTACAAAAGGGTATCAGCAACGGAATTCCGTTGCTAATGCCCTATTTTTAAATTTTTATATAAAAATATAAAAAAAAAATTTCGTTACAAAAGGGTATCAACTACGAAATTTCGTTGCTAATGCCCTAATTTTTTAATTTTTTTTAAAAAAATAAAACTAATTAAAGCAACGGTTCCATTACAAAAGAGCATCAGTAACGGAATTCCGTCGCTAAAAATCAATATTTTTATTAATTTTTGATTTTTTTTATTACACCACCATTTAAAAACATAATGTTAAAATTGAGATGATCTAACCAAACAAAACTTCGTTAGCATTAAACTGCAAGGTCCAAAAACTAGACCAAAGAAAAGCAAAAGGTTGAAATAGAGGATAGAAGAATTAAAGATAACAACAAAACCCCAAAATTCTGAAGGAGAATTCTCATCAACTAACCATACTGTTGTCAACAACTGCAAGTAAATAAAAACATCAAGAAATACAAACATCAAGAAATCTTCAAAATTTTTGACAAAGAATAAGGAGAAAATGGTTAGAAGTAATCATATTGTTTTGACTTTCACAAAACCTCCGTACAAAACGAACGCAGTACAAATTGCTCAATTAAGTTTCGCCTTCCAAAAGCACCTGAAAATAAAGACAAAAATGAAAGAAAAAAAATGTTAATAAAGAAAAAATCCCAGATCATTGTTAATCAAACTCAAAAATTATTGAGAAAAGAACCAAAGCAAAGATAAAGAGAACTTTTGACAAAAGGCTCCTGCTCCACTGAAAAATCTTTCAGCTACTCCCTATAATCCTTTCAAATCCAAACCAATAACCACAATCAACATTTACGATAATAAGGGACAAAAGATGATGACAATAAAAACAAAAATAAATACCAAGATGTACAGTCAAAACATGGGGAGATGACGTGGAAACAAATGCTTCAGTAGAACTCAGCAACACTGCATATAAAAAGTAAAAACAACTAATTAAGACCAATTATAAACCCATTAATAAACCACATTGTCGCCAAAAACTGAATGTAAAAACAAATATCAAGAAATTTTCAAAAGTTTTGATGATTGAAAGTGATTTGATGATTCCATCATGGGTACTTTTGATTGAAAGTTTTGATGATTCCATCATGGGTACTTCTGAATTCAATTCCCCACCAATTCTTGCAGTTTTTTGGGATTCGGGAAAAATGAGAGGGAGGAAAGTGGAAGACAGCCGGTCGGTGGGAGTCTCCGGTGCAAGCGAGGTCGTCAGTGGCAACGAAGAATGGCAGGAAATCGGGTACAGGGGGAGAGCGTCGCGCGAGAGAACGCACAGGGGGAGGGACTCTGCGTTCGGGAGAGAGAAAGGGGAGAGCGGAGGGAATGTGTCGCCAATAACAGCAAGAGTAGACGGATGACCCTGGATTCAGGCTAGGGTGAGGGGGGGTCGGCGAAGAGCATAAACAAGGGGTACGCGGGAGTTCACAGTGTTGCAGAGGGGTGCGCGGGCGTGAAAATATTTCCAGAACTAAAAAAGAAAGGGGCGTTCATAGTTTTTGTTTTTCTTTTTTATAAACATTAAAAAATAAGGGCATCAGCAACGGAATTCCGTTGCTGATGCCCTTTTGTAACGGAATTTTATTTTTTTATTATTAATTTTTAAAATAATAAAAATAGGGCATCAGCAACAGATTTTCGTTGCTGATGCCTTTTTGTAACGGAATGTTAATTTTTTTTATATTGTTTTTTATAAATGCTAAAAAATTAGGGCATCAGCAACGGAATTCCGTTGCTGAGCCCTTCTGTAACGGAATTTTATTTTTGTATTATTAATTTTTAAAATTATAAAAATAGGGCATCAGCAACGGATTTTCGTTGCTGATGACCTTTCGTAACGGAATGTTTATTTTTTTATATTGTTTTTTATAAACATTAAAAAATAAGGGCATCAGCAACGGAATTCCGTTGCTGATGCCCTTCTGTAACGGAATTTTATTTTTTATTATTAATTTTTAAAAATATAAAAAATAGGGCATCAGCAACGGATTTCCGTTGCTGATGCACTTTTGTAATGGAATGTTTATTTTTTTATATTGTTTTTTATAAACATTAAGAAATAAGGGCATCAAACATTCCATTACAGAAGGGCATTAGCAACGGAATTCCATTGCTGATGCCCTTTTGTAACGGAATTTTATTTTTTTATTATTAATTTTTTAAAATATAAAAAATAGGGCATCAGCAACGGATTTTCATTGCTGATGCCCTTTTGTAACGAAATGTTTATTTTTTTATATTGTTTTTTATAAACATTAAAAAATAAGGGCATCAGCAACGAAATTCCGTTGCTGATGCCTTTTCTGTAACGAAATTTTATTTTTTTTATTAATAATTTAAAAAAAATAAAAAGTAGGGCATCAGCAACGGATTTCCGTTGCTGATGCCCTTTTGTAACGGAATGTTTATTTTTTTATATTGTTTTTTATAAACATTAAATAATAAGGGCATCAGCAACGGAATTCCGTTGCTGATGCCCTTCTGTAACGAAATTTTATTTTTTTATTATTAATTTTTAAAAAAATAAAAAGTAGGGCATCAGCAACAGATTTTCGTTGCCGATGCCCTTTTGTAACGGAATGTTTATTTTTTTATATTGTTTTTTTATAAACATTAAAAAATATGGCATCAGCAACGGAATTTCGTTGCTGATGCTCGTTTGTAACGAAATTTTATTTATTATATATTATTTATTTTTTTAAAAAAAATAGGGCATCAGCAACGGAATTCGGTTTTTGATGCCTTTTTGTAACGAAATTTTTGTAAATTTTATATTGTTTTTTATAAATAATAAAAAATAGGGCATCAGCAACGGAATTCCGTTTCTAATGCCCTTTTGTAACGAAATTCTTGTAAATTTTATATTGTTTTTTATAAACATTAAAAAATAGGGTATCAGCAACGAAATTCCGTTGCTGATGTCGTTTGTAACGGAATTTTATTTATTATATATTATTTATTTTTTAAAAAATAAAAATTAGGGCATCAGCAACGGAATTCCATTGCTGATGTCTTTTTATAACGGAATTTTTGTAAATTTTATTTTTTTTATAAACATTAAAAAATATGGCATCAGCAACGGAATTCCGTTGCTGATACTCTTTTGTAACAGAATTTTATTTATTTGATATTGTTTATTTTTTAAAAAATTAAAATTATGGCATCAGTAACGGAATTCTGTTTCTGATGCCCTTTTGTAACGAAAAATGGAATTTATTTTATATTTTTTTATAAACATTAAAAAAATAGAGTATCAGCAATGAAATTTCGTTTCTGATACCCTTTTATAACAGACTTTTTATTTAATTTATATTCTTTTTTATAAACATTAAAACAAATAGGGCATCAGCAACGGAATTCCGTTGCTGATAACTTTTTGTAACGAAATTTTTCTTTTGGGTATCAGCAACGGAATTCCGTTCTTGATACCTTTTGTAACGAAATTTTTTTAATTTATATTAATTTCTATAAAAATAAAAAAAATTATTGCATCAGCTACGAATATCCGTTACAAATCCGTCGCTAAATCCGTCGTTAAAATTTTGCGTCATTCCGTTACCAATTTGTAACGGAATTCCGTTATAAATTTCGTTGCCTTTTGATAATAGTAAATGTACCATTATTAGTGACGAAAATCCGTTACAAATCCGTTACAAATTGTTTTTGTTTGCAACGGAAAAATTTTGTCTCTAATTTTCCGTTTCTGAAGGTGTTTTTTTTTTTGTAGTAATCTGAACCTACCTCAACCAACTTTCGTACGTAGAATAACGAAACCTATATATGATATTAATTTTTCATTTATGTTTCATTTATAATACCATGCGATATAGTAAAATTTTTTATATAGATTTGGTTGTATGTCTAATGCATAATATACTTTCCCTTTCTTTTCATAAAAAGTACAAAAGAAAGAAAAAATTGAATTTGCTTGTTACAATATGTTCCATTTATAATACAATGTTAGATAGTGAAATTCCTAATATAAATTTGATTATACATCATCATAATTAGTGCGCAATATTTTTTTTTCATAAAAGGTACAAAAGAAAAAAAGATTCGAATTTGTTAATTTTATATCTGAACCTACCTCAACCAACTTTTGTACGTAGAATAACGAAACCTATATATGATATTAATTTTTCATTTATATTCCATTTATGATACCATGCGATATAGTAAAATTTCTAATATTGATTTGAGTTTATGTCTAATGCATAATATTCTTTCTCTTTTATTTTCATAAAAAGTATAAAAGAAAGAAAAATTTGAATTTGCTTGTTATGTTCTATTTATAATACCATGTGACATATTGAAATTCTTGATGCAGATTTGATTGTATGTCATCATAATTAATGCGCAATATACTTTCTGTTGTGGCATCTAGCTCAGCCGGTAGCGACCCACTCAACTGTATTGTCCGCTTTGGGTCCTGCCCTCAGGCTTCGCCCTCACGATTTTTCTTTTGCGTCTTCAGAGGTTCAAACCCAAGACCTTAAAGTCTTTGTTCTAACAAAGATGATACCAATTGATCTAGTAGAACAATTGGTATCATCTGTGTCAGAACAAAAATTTTCAGGTCTTGGGTTCGAACCTCTGAGGACGCGAAAGAAAAACCGTGAGGGCGAAGCCTGAGGGCAGGACCCAAAGCGGACAATACAGTTGAGTGGGTCGCTACTGGCTGAGTTAGACGCCACAACACTTTCTTTTTTTTTTTTTCTTCATAAAAGATACAAAAGAAAGAAAGATTTGAATTTGTCAATTCTTTATCTGAACTCACCTCAACAAACTTTTGTACGTAGAATAGCAAAACCTATATATGGTATTAATTTTTCATTTATGTTCCATTTATGAAACCATACGATATAGTAAAATTTCTGATATAGATTTGGTTGTATTTCTAATGCATAATATACTTTCCATTTTCTTTTCATAAAAAGTACAAAAGAAAGAAAAAATTGAATTTGCTTGTTACAATATGTTTCATTTATAATACCATGCGATATAGTGAAATTTCTAAAATTTCTGATATAAATTTGATTGTATGTCGTCATAATTAATGCCCAATATATTTTTTTTTCATAAGAAGAAAGAAAGATTCCAATTTGCTTGTTACAATATGTTTCATTTATAATATCATGCGATTGAAATTTCTAAAAAATTTGATTGTATGTCGTCATAATTAATGTCCAATATATTTTCTTTTCTTTTTTTCCATAAAAACTGCAAAAGAAAGAAAGATTCAAATTTGCTTGTTACAATATACTTCCCTCCTGCAAGTATAAAAGAAAGATAATATAAGAGTTAATAGGCATGAAACTTGAACTCTCTTCAATCTACCATGACCACCATGATAACTACTCTCTTCAATAATGTAGCTTGGCTTTTTATTATTCTCCTTTTCTTCTTCCTCCAAATTCTCACCATCAAACTTTCAAGAAAAAAAAGAGTAGTGGAAAGCACTGCTAAACTCCCTCCTGGCCCTCCCACACTCCCAATCATAGGCAACATCCATCAACTAGGTAAGTTTCCTCATCAATCCCTTCACAAATTGTCCAAAAAATATGGTCCGATCATGTTATTGAAGTTAGGCAGCACACCAACCATTATTGTCTCATCAGCTAAAATGGCTAAAGAGGTGATGAAGACTCATGACCTTGATTGTTGTAGCCGCCCTATCTCTCCTGGGCCAAAGAGACTATCATACAACCATTTAGATGTGGCGTTTGCGCCATATAGTGGTTATTGGAAGGAGATGCGAAAGTTCATTAGTTTTGAGCTTTTGAGTATGAAAAGGGTGCAATCTTTTGGGTATGTTAGGGAGATTGAGGTTGATAAGTTGATTAAATCCTTATCAGAGGCATTCCCAAACCCTGTCAATCTCAATGAAAAAATATTTGCTCTTGGAGATGGTATCATTGGCACACTTGCCTTCGGTAAGATATATGGAACTAAACAATTTAAGCACCAAGAATTTCAGCGTGTTCTTGATGAGGCCATGAATATGTTGGCAAGTTTTTCCATGGAGGACTTTTTTCCAACCATAGGTCGATACGTAGACTTTTTGACAGGGGTTAATGGCAAGCGTGAGCGAATCTTTAAACAACTTGATGCTTTCTTTGAAATGGTGCTCAACCACCATCTTGATCCGACTAGACCAAAACCAGAGCGTGAAGATTTTGTTGATATCTTGGTTCAATTGTTAAAAGATCAAAGCCAAAGTCTTGGCCTCACGAAAGATCATGTTAAGGCAATTCTTATGGTAAATTTCAATGCATGTTCATATCTTTTACTTCTCTCAATATATATTGTACTATTATTAAAATTTTCTTTTCTTTCCAGAATGCATTCGTTGGTGGCATAGACACTAGTGCTATCACAATGTTGTGGGCAATGTCAGAACTAATCAAGAATCCTCGAGTCATGAAGAAAGTGCAGATTGAAGTAAGAAATACCATTGGGAAAAATGTAAAAGTGGATGGAGAAAGTGTTGCAAATCTCAAGTACCTAAAAATGGTGGTAAAAGAAACTCTTAGATTGCATCCGCCACTTACCATGTTAATCCCTCGAGAAACAATGCGTCATTGTAAAATTGGTGGGTATGATATTTTTCCACGAACAAGAATCTTGGTTAATGCATGGGCTATTGGTAGAGATCCTGAGAGTTGGGAAAACCCTGAGGAGTTTAACCCTGAAAGGTTCGAGGACAAAGATACTGATTTCAGAGGTGCACATTTTGAGTTGGTGCCATTCGGAGCTGGTCGACGAATTTGTCCTGGTTTAGCGATGGCAACTACAAATATTGAGTTTACTCTAGCCAATTTGTTGTATTGTTTTGATTGGGAAGTGCCTCATGGGATAAAGAGGGAAGACATTAACATGGAAGAAGAAGGTGGACTTACATATCAGAGGAAGACACCCCTTTCTCTTATACCAATCAGATACAATTCTCAATACTAAGATCAGATGAAAGGAATTACTTTGAACTATTAAGATATTAGTATGCCTTTCCTTTAGTAACCACAGTGTAGGTTCTCTCAATATGGAAAAGTCGTGTAATGTTTAATTGGATTCTACATTAGTTAAAGGTTTCAATATATGCTCAATTTAAATTAATGAAATAATATATATAGTTAGAATTTTCTAATTCGTGGACTATTATTAATGGATAATTTTGAGTTTTAATAAAATAGACTGATAAATTAGTCATATTATACAAAACATGCAAGTAAATCTAATTAATTAATCGTGATCAGCAAGTATGAGTTTTTATCCATCTTATTAGGTCAGTGTAATATGCTGATTGTGTAAACTTTAATTTTTATAATCTTTGATTATAAATATATGATTAAATCTCTTCCTCACTTTGATATCTACCATTGTGAGCTACCCTAAAGAGAAGAAAAAGACTAGTCTAATCATAATCCTAATGATTATGCTTACACTTTCGACAATATTTGTAAAATATGTAAGCATAAATAATTATTTATATAATTTTAATGTTTTAATTTTCATATAGGGGTTTATAAATTTAATCTCAAATGTAGCATCAAAGCTAAACTTATGCAAAATTAGAATCCAAAAATCAAATATATTTTGAATTCAATAATTGTTTTGGAGCATAATCTTTTGCAAATCAATTTTTTCTCTGAAAGTGAAATTTCTTGAATAAAAACTTAGGGGTTTTATCATCTATTTAAACAAGGATTAAAATTAGCAATACTATGTTTAAAAGATTTTCCTAATATTTGAGAGTGTGTGAATTGAGAAAAAGAGAAGAGGGAAAGAGGCTAGTAATTAAAACTATAGCCGTCGACGGCCTTGTTCCCTACCAAGCAGTGTGCCCTTTCAGTATATAATGAACTTTCTGGAATCAGAGCAATCTGATCTGATCACCATGTGCCCATAACCAAGTGGGCATTATCACTTCCATAACATTTTTCTTAACAAGTTTAAAAATTAAAAACGTTATTTAGGGCATAATTTTTTGCTAGTCAAATTTAAATCATAGGATGAAATTTTTTTTAATAAAAAATTAGGGTTTTTGTTACCAATAAAACAATGTTTAAAAAGATAGAATCAATTTTGGGTAATTCATTTTGTGGATTGATCAAGTAATCCAAATTCAAGTTCACGATCAAAATTTTAAAACAAATTCAAAATCAAATTAAAATTTCATTATTTTATGTTTTTATTAGATTTAGTGATCAAAAATAGTTTTTTGTATGTTATAAAGATTAGATAAAGGTTTTAATTGCATAAATTTAAAACTCAAAACGCGTTGAATATGAGTTTTGAATTAAATTTATTTTTTTTAAAAAAGAATTAAACTTGTTTGATCAAATTGATCATAATTTATGTTGTTTTGATACGTTTTATCAAATGGGTTTGTAAAATAATGGTTTGATTGAGCTTTTAAAACCTCAATTTGATAAAAATACCAAGAAAAAGGCATGAAAAAAAAAATCAAATTTTGCATCAAACAAACCTAATGGTTCAGATTTTGTGACCGGTTATGGGTTGAATAATATGAATAGTACCAAGCAATGCAAAGCCCACTCTAGACTTGTGGAGAATGCAACATGTGTGAGCCCATCCAATGGCTCTTTTGACCTCCGTTTTTTCTAACACGTTTATAATTTTATTTTTAAAATTTCTATTTTTTTTGTAATTTTTTATAAGTTAAAATATTTATTATTTAATTATTATGATTATTTTGGTAATTATCATCTTATTATGCACATGTATTTTTGAAATTTTATTGCATAATAAAATATTTTATATACTTCTGAATCTATTGATAAAGATATAGATGAACTGAACATGAACAAACGTTATTATATTTATATTTGTTTATTTATTTTCTAAAACTATTCATGTTCGTGTTCATATTCGTTAAACTTATTCATGAATAATAACGAGAATGTTTACGAAGACGTGTTTGTGAATAATAAATAAACATATTCATGTTCAAAAACATGTGTTCGTGAATATTAAACGAACATGTTAGTAAACATTAAATCCAAAAAAATTATATAAACAAATCATATTCACTATAATATTTAAAAATCATACATAAATATGTAATTTTAAGAATAACATATTAAAATTAATATATGAGTAAATACATAATTTAAATTTTATTATTATCAAACAATAAATAAACATTAAATGATTCATTAAATAAATGAATTTCAAACAAAGTATAAATAAGTTTATGATAAGTTGCATATTGACATATTAATTGTTATATTTTCTCATAATTTAAATTCTTTTATATGCTTAATTTTTGGATTTGACTTATATTTTTTATTTTGTATTGTGAATGAAGGAAAATGGACAAAATGGATTAAAAGCTGCAAATTCTGATCAAGTAACAAAATCAGAAGAAATCTTGGAATTCAAGTCAAGATCTATCACTTATAGCTGAAGTTGACTGAATCAGTCTAAAGATGACAAGTGGAAGATTTTAATTATTAAGGAAGAGATATGCAAGGACTGTCTTTGGCAAGTGGTTGAAAAAGGAAAGAAGATTATTTGCAATCAAACTTAATCAGAGAACTTTCCTTTGGAAACAGATTCTGGGGCTAGGATATTTAGTATTTATAGACTAAGAGAAGGCTAGGGAGAGGCATCTTCAATCTCAATCTTGATCCTGAATCATCATTATCATAGACATATAATTTTATTTTTCTTTAGTGTTTTTCTTTGAACTTATGGCTTGCTAAGTTTTTAATCTAGCCAAAGGATTATTAAAGTTTGGGTTCTTCAAGAATTGTGAGATCTAATTAGTTTTATCTTGTTCTTTTACATCTTTATTATTTATATGTCTTCTGTTCTTATTTAAATTATTGTTTTGATTAATTGTGCAAAAAGAGCCCTTTGTTCAATTGTCAGGATAATATATCACCAATTAGAAACTTGAATCCGTAATTGTTTAGGAATTCTAATAAAAGTGGTAAATAACATAATTGATTATAGATAGATTTTCAATTCTATGTTAAGAAGATATATAATCTAGCTTAAATGAACCTACATGTGTGTTTGTTGGTTAGAATTGGTAGTCTCTCTAGTTTTCAATGCTGTTGGTAAATTAAATCTTAAGATCGTATCTAAGATTATTTAACTGACAAGAGAAATAATTAGAGATCGTATCCTGATTATCAAAGAAGTAATGAGGGATAGGTTGTTAGGTCGTACCAATAACCATAACCAATTTGGTAAAGATTAAAAGAACTCATTTTTACATCAATGATCAATTCCCTAAACCCATTCTAAAATTATTCCTTTGGTTGGATATTTTTATCATATTAATTTTCTCTCAATATTTTTACATAGTCACTTTTCTTTACTACATTTTAATTTTTCTTTTTATTCTCACTACAACAAAATCTCCATTTTACTTTTTAATATTTTGCAGAAAAATAAATCTAATCAATCTCTTGAGAAATTACCTTACTCAACTATACTGCAGTTGTAATTTATTTTGAGTAGGATTTATTATTGTTGGTATTGACAACAACCAATTTTTGGCTTCGTTGTCGGGGATTGATTTTTAATTAGATTTATTTTGATGCCCCGTTCTTTTCGTGTAGGTGAATTAATCCCGTACGACTCTGAGATTGAAAAGATAGCTAAGCGGAATAGAAAGGAAACAAAAATTCAAAAGGCACAAGAAGCTACATCTTCATCCCCTGGACTGAATTTAGCAGTTGATTTGGTCAATTCATCAAGTGATTCTGAGACTGAAGAATTAATGGCTGAAGAAGAGCAAACTTTAAGGCAGTTGGCTGCACCACCTGTCAATCAACAACCCCTCTGCATTCACTACCCAACTTTGCAAGCAGATTTTGAACTAAGATCGGGTTTGATCAATTTGCTTCCCAAGTTCCATGGTCTTGAAAATGAAGATCCTCACAAGCATTTGAAAGAATTTCATGTGGTATGTTCAAGCCTGAAGCCACAAGGAGTTACCAAAGAGCAAATTAAAATGCGAGGTTTTCCATTCTCACTAATTGATAGTGCAAAATATTGGTTGTTCTATTTACCTCCTGGTTCTATAACTATGTGGACTGAAATGGTGAGACTATTCTTGGATAAACTTTTTCCTGCTTCAAGAGCTGCCAGCATTAAAAGAGAAATATATGAAATTAAGCAGAAAGATATTGAGACTCTTCATGAATACTGGGAAAGATTTAAGAAACTCTGTGCAAGTTGTCCTTAACATGGGATTTCTGAACAACTCTTAATTCAATACTTCTATCAAGGAATGTTACCCATGGAAAGAAGGATGATGGACGCAGCCAGTGGAGGTGCGATAGTGAACAAGACTCCTAGAGAGGCTAGAGATTTGATTTTCACCATGGCTGCCAACTCCCAGCAATTTGGATTTAGACAAGATACATCTCACAGAAGAGTAAATGAGGTAAATACACATTCTCTTGAAAATCAAATAACTAATCTAACATCTGTTGTTCAACAATTGGCTATAGGAATGAGAAATGTACAACAAGTTAAAGCCTGTGAAATTTGTGCTGCTACTGGACACCCAACCGACATGTGCCCCACACTTCAAGATGAACCTCATGAGCACGCAAATGCAGTTGGAGGATTTCCAAGTCCACCTCAAAGAAATTACGATCCATACTCAAATACTTATAACTCAGGGTGGAGAAATCATCCCAACTTTAGCTACGAAGGAAGGTCTCAATTTCAGAATTCTTAATATAGACAGCCCACTCCACAACAACAACAACATCAGCCATCTTCAAGTTCAGGTATGTCTCTTGAGGAAATTGTTAAATCACTTGTAACTAACACACAACAATTTAACAGGAAATCAGGACAAGCATTAAAAAGCTGGAAGATCAAGTGAGTCAACTAACTAATTCC
This sequence comes from Firmiana major, assembly GCA_033439115.1. Lineage (NCBI taxonomy): Eukaryota > Viridiplantae > Streptophyta > Magnoliopsida > Malvales > Malvaceae > Firmiana > Firmiana major. The sequence continues at coordinate 64,554,856 of CM065904.1, forward strand.
ATAAGTAGATTGGAATCTCAATGAAAATTACCATCACAGACAATTATCAACCCCAAGCATAACGCCACTGCAATGACCTTGAGAAGTGGAACCGAGTTGAAGGAACCTATCAAGAAAACCCAAAAACGTAATCTAGAAGAAGAAACTGAAAAGGAAGTTGCAGCACTCATGCCACAGTTGGATCAACCTCATGAATCTAATGGTGAGAAACAAAAAGTTTTGGCACTAGTTCCTCCTTTTCCTTTTAGATCATCCAAATCCAAGAAGAAGGAAGAAGAAAAGGAGATTTTCGAAACCTTCCATAAGGTCGAGGTAAATATCCCTTTACTTGATGCAATTAAATAAGTACCTCGATATGCTAAGTTTCTTAAGGAGTTGTGTACCAATAAAAGGAAATTAAAAGGTAATGAATTTGTAAGCATGGGCGAGAATGTTTTAGCTGTTCTCCAGAAAAAGTTACCTCCTAAATGCAAGGATCCAGGTATGTTTACTATTCTTTGTAAAGTAGGTAAGGTCAAAATTGAAAGAGCAATGTTAGATCTAGGAGCTTCAATTAATGTCATGCCTTTGTCTATTTATAAATCTTTGAACGTTGGACCATTAAAAGAAACTGGTGTAATTATTCAACTTGCTGATAGATCTAACGTTTATCCTGAAGGAGTTCTAGAGGATGTTTTGGTACACGTTAATAGGTTGATTTTTCCTACTGATTTTTATGTGCTTAATATGGAAGAGGATGATTCATCTAGATCTTTAATTTTATTAGGAAGACATTTCTTAAAAACATCTAGAACCAAAATTGATGTGCATGATGGTACACTCACAATGAAATTTGATGGTGAGGCCATTAAGTTTAATATTTATGATGCTATGAGATATCCTTGTGATGTATCTTCTGTATTTGTCATAGATGTTATTGAGCCTCTAACACAAAAGATTCTTGCTTTGAGTGATGATGACAAGCTAAAAATGGTGCTTAGCGAGAATTTCACTCTTGAAAGATCACAAGAGATAATGAAAAAGTTTAAGTTGGATTTTGACTTGCAGGATACAATTCATGATCTAGAGTCACTCCAACCTACAAGGTATGACATTTCCTATGTTGAATTGCCTCTTGTTCACACAAAACTTCTTCCTTCCATTGTGCAGGCACCAATCTTAGAGTTGAAACCCTTGCCAGACCACTTGAAGTATGCCTTCTTGGGAGAAGGAGATACTCTTCCAATCATAATCTCAAATGAACTCTTTGTTTTAGAAGAAGAAAAGTTGATTCGTGTTCTTAGAGAGTATAAGGAAGGAATTGGTTGGACTATTGCAGACATCAAGGGATTGAGTCCTTCTACATGTATGCATAGGATATTATTGGAGGCAGAATGTAAGCCTTCGAGACAAGCCCAACGCAGACTAAACCCATCTATGATGGAAGTAGTAAAGAAAGAAATCTTGAAACTCCTTGATGCAGGTATGATCTATCTAATTTCGGATAGTAATTGGGTCAGTCCTGTTCAAGTTGTTCCAAAGAAAAGTGGTATAACATTGATAGAAAATCTTGATGGTGAGTTGGTAGCCACTCGTGTTCAAAACGGATGGCGAGTCTGTATAGATTATAAGAAGTTAAATGCGTCAACTAGGAAAGATCATTTTCCACTTCCTTTTATTGATCAAATGCAACGATTAGCGGGTCGAACTCATTATTGTTGTCTTGATGGCTATTCAGGTTTTCATCAAATTCCAGTTGCACCGGAAGACCAAGAGAAAACAACTTTCACGTGCCCAGTTGGTACGTTTGCATATCGACGCATGCCATTTGGACTTTGCAATGCTCCCGCTACATTCCAGAGGTGTATGGTTAGTATATTTTCAGATTATGTAGAGAACATCATAGAGGTATTTATGGATGATTTTACAGTTTATGGTGATTCTTTCGATACATGCTTAACTAACCTTACAAAAGTTCTTAAAAGATGCATAGAAATGAACCTTGTCTTGAACTATGAAAAATGTCACTTTATGGTTAATCAAGGTATTATTCTAGGCCATATTGTATCCTCTAAAGGTATTGAAGTTGATAAAGCCAAAATAGATGTTATTAAATCTTTACCTTATCCTGCAAGTGTGCGGGAAGTTCATTCTTTTCTTAGGCATGCAGAATTTTATCGACGATTCATCCAGGATTTTTCAAAGATCACTCAACCATTATGTAGGTTACTACAAAAAGACATGGTATTTGAATTTGATGAAGCATGCAAGGTTGCATTTGATAAATTAAAAGATATGTTGACCTCTGCACCAATTATCCAACCACCAAATTGGGACCTTCCATTTGAGATCATGTGTGATGCAAGTAACCATGCAGTTGGCGTTGTTCTTGGACAAAGAGATGGAAAAGCTCCCCATGTCATCTATTATGCCTCTAGGACACTTGACCATGCACAGAGCAATTATTCAACAACGAAAAAAGAACTTCTAGCTATTGTATTTGCACTAGAAAAATTTCGTTCATATTTACTTGGTACTAAAGTAATTGTTTATTTTGATCATGCAGCTCTCAAGTATTTGCTCTCGAAGAAGGAAGCGAAACTCATTCGGTGGATACTCTTGCTACAAGAGTTCGATTTGGAGATACGAGATAAGAAAGGAGCAGAAAACTTGGTTGCAGATCATCTAAGTGGACTAATTACAAGTGAAGAGTCATCTTCGTTAAAAGATGACTTCCCAGATGAGCATCTCTTCTCTGTCTAAAAGACAAGACCCTGGTATGCTGATATTGCTAATTATTTAGTTACTGGCATACTATCAGGTGATTTATCTAGAACTCAAAAGGATAAAATCAAAAGAGATGCTAGATATTATGTTTGGGATGATCCTTACTTGTGGAAATATTGTTCTGACCAAGTTATTAGAAGATGTGTGCTTAAGCATGAAATTCCTTCTATACTTAAATTCTGTCATTCTTATGCATGTGGAGGACACTTTGGTCCTACGAGAACAGCCCGTAAAATGCTAGAATGTGGATTGTTTTGGCCCAAATTATTTCATGATTCATACATTTTTTGCAAAACTTGTGAAAACTGTCAAAAAACTGGAAATTTAGGATACAGGGATCAAATGCCACTTACCCCTATTCTTGTCTGTGAATTATTTGATGTTTGGGGTATTGATTTTATGAGTCCTTTTCCTATCTCTTGCAATAATACTTACATTCTTCTTGTTGTGGATTGTGTGTCAAAGTGGGTCAAAGCTAAGGCTACCAGAACTAATGATGCTAGAGTTGTTGTAGACTTTGTCAAATCTCATATTTTTGTTAGATATGACACACCAAGAGCTATCATAAGTGATCGTGGAACTCACTTCTGTAATAGAGTAGTGGAAGCTTTGTTGAAGAAATATAATATTACCCATCGAATTTCCACTGCTTACCATCCACAGACAAGTGGGCAAGCTAAGGTGTCTAACAGAGAAATCAAGTCTATACTCGAAAAAACTATCAACCCAAATAGGAAGGACTGGAGTATGCGACTTGAAGATGCACTATGGGCTTACCGCACAGCTTACAAGACTCCTATAGGTATGTCTCCATATCGTTTGGTGTTTGGGAAACCCTGTCATCTTCCAGTAGAGTTAGAACATAAAGCATATTGGGCAATACAACAATGCAACATGAGAATGGATGAAGCGGGTGAATTGAGGAAATTACAATTGCAAGAGCTGGAAGAAATTCGAAATGATGCCTATGAAAGCTCTAGGATTTACAAGGAGAAGACAAAGACCTTTCATGATCGTATGGTCTCCAGGAAAAATTTCTATGTTGGTCAGAAAGTTCTACTTTATCATTCTAAATTAAAATTATTTCCTGGTAAATTACGTTCTAGATGATTGGGTCCTTTCATTGTTGCGAACGTATTTCCTCATGGTTCAGTTGAAGTTCAATGTTTGGACATAGGTAAAATTTTTAAGGTCAATGGTCATCGCCTAAAACCTTTTTATGAAGGTTTTCAAGTGCATGAAGTTGAACAAATTGAGTTTGAATGTCCACACTACGATTGAGTATGACTATGTCTAGCCAAAGATTTTAAAGAAAAGCGCTTTTTAGGAGGCAACCCAAAATGTATCTTTATTTTTTATTCTTAATTAATTGTTTTAATTTTTGTTACTTTATTAATAGTAGATAAAATTTATTTTTATCTTTAAAAAAAAAGATGCAGAAGAGCATTTTTCATAGAGCGTGCCCACGCCCTATCAACTCACTACTTCTGTCGTTGCTGTTAAAAAAACAACAGAAACAGTGTTCAAATAGGGCATGCCCACGCCCTATGTGAAAACATCTTCTGCTCCCACAAGATAAGTTTTACAGAAGCAGTGTCTTGATAGGGCGTGCCCATGCCCTATCAATACACCTTTTTTGCCATCACACCAGTCTTCTGCACAAAAACTCTTATATGATTTTGTCTCCCTCCCTCACTTTCCACTTCAGCTAACTACTTGAATCATATTGCAGTACTCATTCCTCACCGGCACCGAGACCAGTCTTTTCCGCAGTAGTCACCGACGCAACTCAGCAATTTCGATTCATCTTCCGGCAACAGCAGTTCCGACGACAACAACAGCTCGCGCTGTACCTTCTTCCCGAGTTCTCTAACACATCTGCAGCAGTCTACTTCTGGCAACACAGTACCACCGGAACTCTTCCTACCTACCGAACCCAGCATTTCGGCAGCAGCCCCAGCAACCCATGACTTCCTTCACTTCAGCAAGTTCGAGCTCCCAAGCCCCTTCTCCGACCAATGCACCCCGACCTCCTTTCTTTCCGTTACCAGCTACAGCCCGCGAACCCAACCACCACACCGACCAGCACCCTTCCACCTTTCCCCCACTTGCAGACATCTTCAAGCTCCCTCCACCGACTACATTATTATTATTATTATTATTATTATTATTATTATTATTATTATTTAATCTAAAAAAATTGAAAAAAAAAAGAAACTCTTATTTTTTATTTTTTTTGGTATAATTATTTTTTGGTTTGAGCTTAACAATAGTGCGGTGGAAGGAATTTTTCTATGGCTAATAGTGACATTCAGGGAACTTCTTCGTCTCGTAAGCGTGCTCGGATTGGCAAAGGAAAAACAATACTTCCACCATCGGAGTCGGCTTTAAGCGGGCATCTCACTTTTCCCAAAAAGAAACATCAAAATAGGTACACGGATATTTGTCATCGATCCATCATTCCCTGTAAGTATATTGATTACCCTACTATGGAAGCTTTACATATTACAGATAATGTGATGCAACTGATTGCCAATATAGGGTGGGAGACATACTTTTCTTTACAATATCCTGCCTATATCGAGCTTGTTCGCGAATTTTATACTACTTTTGAGTTTACCAGACCAAGCTCAGAATTTAGACTTGATAGTCCAAAAGTAGTACAGTTTCGATTAATAAGAAAAGATTTCAAATTATCCATCACTGAATTCAATATTGCACTAGGATTTATCACTACAGAATATTCTAGAACTGAAGAATACCTCAACAGTGCATGTGATTTTAGTGAGGAATTTGAACTGTCTCGCTTGTATTGTCAACTCTTTAATTGTCCTTATGGATATGACCCTAGCAAATCCAAGGATTCTTACCTTTATGACCCAGCCTTGAAATATGTCCATCGGTTCTTAGCTTTCACCTTTTCTGGTCGGAAGGACTCTGCTGCTTTACTGTCCAAAGCTGAATTTTTCTTTCTATGGTGCATGCTTAACAAAGTTAAGGTTAATCTAGGCTGTTGGTTGGCTTCTCAGTTTGATACGGTCGTCGCACATAAACGACCACTGATTTTAGGCTCATTGATCACTCATTTGGCAATCCATGAGCAATTACTTGATATTGAACATAATAGTCTTCATATTGTTTGTCCTCTGTTGCCATTAGACTTACCTGCTTTGACAAAAATGGGCCTAATCGAAAAACAATAAGGAACTTTCTATTTTTGTTCTCCAGGACCAATCCAAGCTTCCAGACGACCCCATTATTATGTCATTGATGCCGGCGAACATTTTGCACAACCTGAGCCGACAACCACTGCTAACATTCCTCTTGATGAGCGACTTGAAGGACTTGCTCTTCGATTAGAACGAATGGAATTGAACCAACTAGCTTTCTACCGCCATATGGTGTTCAATCCACCCTTTCCCCCTCCTCAGTAGTCACTACGATGCTTTACGGTGCTCAATATTTTTTCAGGGAAGTTTCTTATTTCTCTTAATTCTTTTACAGTTACTGAACAATTATTTTGATACATTGAGGACAATGTCTAGTCTAGGTGTGGGAGAGGGTATTTAATTGTGACTCTGATGTTTGCTTTATTATTCTTTCATTGTTGATTAATTTTCATGAAAATTTTTGCAAATCAAAAAAATATTTTGTTCCAAAAGGCACATTAGTTATTATTTATGATTTCTTTGAATTCTAGATTTTTCCAATGCTTATCCCATGAAAAAAAATTGATTTACACAATTTTGAATTCTCATTAATACATTGTGATTAGTTACTTTTGATTCATCAAATGAAAAAAAGTGTATAGGATCAAGCACATATAACCATTTTTGTGAGATTTGAACCTACGAGCATTCATTACATCATGCTCTATTTCATTGTTTGTGTGATTGTCATGCATAGTCGACTATTCTAGAACTTGCTCTATCATACATGTCTCAATCAACTCCTTTGATGAATATGATACAATAAATCAAATAAAGGCATTTAGGTTAAACCATTTTTTTTGACATTATACCATTTTTTTCGAAGCCAACTCCTATTATTATTAACCCCTAGAGAAATCAACTTTGAGCCTAGCCCTTTTCTTTGGATTAAACCACACTATAAGCCATAATAAACCCTTTTTGTTGATTTTTCCCTCTTTTTGAACCTTGAATTGAAAAATCATATAGACTTATGCACATGAAACTTCAAAATATTTCTAGAAAGATTGTATATGTTGAAAATTTAGTGTTCCAAGCTATTATTTCCATTGAGTTTTTCTCTTTCGAAAAAAAATAGAAAAAAAAAAAGAAAGGAAAAATGAAGAAAAAAATTATGAATAAAAGAAAAAAATAAAGAGAAAGAGAAGTGTAATTTTTATTGCTTGGAAGTTAGTTCTGAAAATTATGTGATTAAAGTAGACTTTTTAAATTATTGAGTTGAGTTTTATGTGAAAAGTTTTGTATGATTCCTTCAATTTCTTTAACCCAAAAATCATTTTAGCATACCTTACCTAAGCCTCATTACAACCCTTTTAGACCCTTAGATTTTTGTTTCTTAATTCATTCATTGGTGGAAGAGATGTGATGAAATTTGCAAGCTTATGGTAAGAAATCTTCTATGCAATAACTTGAGAGTTCATTGATATATACCTTAAACACTTAGAGTGTGATGAGTGAAATCCAATTGCGAGGGTGTTGAGTCATATGTACTTTATGAATTTAATTAAATCATTAAGGTACTTTTCATGTGTGTTATGAGAATTCGCTTTAAAAACTTGTGTTTTAATTCTTAAAGAAAAATTTATTTTGTATGAGCATAGGAAGAATATGAAGGAATGATGAGAAGAGATTATAAATTTAGACTACTGTATGCTTGAGGACAAGCTAGGTTTAGGTGTAGGGGAATTTGATAAGTTGCATATTAGACATATTAATTGTCATATTTTTTCATGATTTAAATTCTTTTATATGCTTAATTTTTGGATTTGACTTATATTTTCTATTTTGTATTGTGAATGAAGGAAAATGGACAAAATGGATTAAAAGCTGCAAATTCTGATCAAATCACAAAATCAGAAGAAATCTTGGAATTCAAGTCAAGATCTATCACTTGTAGCTGAAGTTGACTGAATCAGTCTAAAGATGACAAGTGGAAGATTTTAATTATTAAGGAAGAGATATGCAAGGACTGTCTTTGGCAAGTGGTTGAAAAAGGAAAGAAGATTATTTGCAATCAAACTTAATCAAAGAACTTTCCTTTAGAAACAGATTCTGAGGCTAGGATATTTAGTGTTTATAGACTAAGAGATGGCTAGGGAGAGGCATCTTCAATCTCAATCTTGATCCTGAATCATCATTATCATAGACATATATTTTTATTTTTCTTTAGTGTTTTTCTTTAAACTTATGGCTTGCCAAGTTTTTAGTCTAGTCAAAGGATAATTAAAGTTTGGGTTCTTCAAGAATTGTGAGATCTAATTAGTTTTATCTTGTTCTTTTACATCTTTATTATTTATATGTCTTCTGTTCTTATTTAAATTATTGTTTTGATTGATTGTGCAAAAAGGGTCATTTGTTCAATTGTCAGGATAATATATCACCAATTAGAAACCTGAATCCCTAATTGTTTAAAAATTCTAATATAAGTGGTAAATAACATAATTGATTATAGATAAATTTTCAATTCTATGTTAAGAAGATATATAATCTAACCTAAATGAACCTACATGTATGTTTGTTGATTAGAATTGATAGTCTCTCTAGTTTTCAATGCTGTTGATAAATTAAATCTTAAGATCATATCTAAGATTGTTTAACTGACAAGAGAAATAATTAGAGATCGTATCCTGATTATCAATAAAGTAAGGAGGGATATGTTGTTAGGTCGTACCAATAATCATAACCAATTTAGTAAAGATTAAAAGAATTGATTTTTGCATCAATGACCAATTCCCTGAACTCATTCTAAAATTATTCTTTTGGTTGGATATTTTTATCATATTAATTTTCTCTCAATATTTTTACATAGTGACTTTTCTTTGCTACATATTAATTTTTCTTTTTATTCTCAGTACAACAAAATCCCCACTTTACTTTTTAATATTTTGCAGAAAAATAAATCTAATCAATCTCTTGGGAAACGACCATACTCAACTATACTGCAATTTTAATTTATTTTGAATAAGATTTATTATTGTTGATCTCAACAACCACCAGTTTATTCGCAAACATAAATAAATGAATCATGTCTTTGTTTGTTATCGATTATTAAAAATAATAAATGAACATAAAGAAATAAAAATAAAATATATACACGAACGATTCATCGAACATTTTATTTGTTTACAACTCTATCTATTAACAGTATGTACTCTCCGTAATATATTTGAAACATTTACATACTCTGAAGTTGCAATTATGTGCATAATTGAATAAATTTTGTAAAACATTATTTACTAATTTTAGATTTTCAATTTAAACACAAAAAATATGATTTCAAATCATTTTTATTTTTTTAAAAAATAATTGTATTATTGAAGTTTTAGATCAAAAAAGATAATTATTAACAATTACATTATTAATTTTTTCTAAATAGATATTTGGTTCTGTTAGTTAATTAACGTAAGACTCGAGTCAATCTTTGTGCGAGTTTATGCTTAACATCATAAAGAGGCCTGCAGAAGTCCCCTTGAAATGAATTTGAACAAGCTTCTGCTTTTCTGCATAGCTCTTAAGCTTCATTCCAATACAATGTAAACCACATTGGTAGGCAAATATAGAACAAACATTAAGGAAACTAACCCAAAAACTATAGCATTTAAAAACTATGAAGCGTTGGCATCTGTTGGCAAGAAAAGCTCCTCAAGATGTCACCACTTAAGCTTGCTCATGAGGAAGTCACTGTGCATTCCATTGTACTTATTTGTCGGCACAAAAGGAACATAACTGAGAATCATTGACAAATGCCCTCGAAAAGTGTTTCAATAAGATTCACAAATGAACAGCTTAGGCTGTATAAAGTTGACGATACATTGAAGGGCAATCAATGTACATTATATAGCATATGCTATCCGATCTACACCATTTTTTTGTTCTCTCCATATGCAGTTATCAAGTTCTCATGCTAAACAAGAAATACTATAGTAATTTCAACTTGGACTACAAAAGTAGTAATCAAAAAAGACAAACTATATGATCAAGAGATGGTTAGAAAATAGTAATGTACCTGTAATAGAAATATACCAGGGCTTCAGACTATCCAAAAGCAAGACGGTGCAAACAAAGTCTCATGACATAGGATTCCAGTCATTCGTAATTAAGAGAAAAGGACCACTGCACGTCTGGATGCTCTTGGTAAACCGCACAACTTTTGACGGATCTCAAACCTTTTTTCTATAGAGAGAGCAGCATTTTGATGAGCAGTAGTACGGGCAAAAACACGTTGGTTTTTATTTGGCTGAAAAGTCTTCTCAGTGGAAACCACCAGTTTCTCCAGGACCATAGCATTCTTGAGCAGAAATCCAATGAATTCAATCACATCTGGCTCTGAAATATCACCATATATCCTAACAGTCCTGAGGTAGTGCTCTAGACAATGAAAAGTACTTTTTTGTGAACTCCGAATTCCTCTGTTATGAAGATAATGTGCTTGTGACAAATATGCTTCGTCATACTGAAAAGTGCAAAGAGACAAGTTATTCTAGACCATTAAGGAAAACAATTAGTGGTAAGAAAATTAAAACCTTACCATACCTCTGTATCAGGCAGTTTAGAGCAAATGTACATCTCAAGTGTCTCCAATAATGGAGAACGTCTCAGCATGTAGGCGATTCCAGGATGGTGCCATTTTATCTGAATAAATTTAAGTTCTAGATACTTACATTCAAGGGATAGATCTGCGAGCTGCAACGTGTTGAATATCTACACGCATAGCATAGCCACAGTTAGAACAGCACCAAAAATGGAAAAACAGTATACATCAACTTCCTAAAGAGATATCTAATCTTATACAAACATGACATGCATGCTGGACCTAGCTGTAATAACCACAACATGCATATGATAAGCATAAACTTTCTTGGAGTTCTGTTATCTGTTCATTTAGATTCCACGACCCCTAAAATTTGACTAACAATACACCTTTTGTCTTTTTCTTACAAATATCCGACATCCTGTACTACAGCATATGGTCATACATAAAAATGTCTACTTCAGTAAAATGAACCACCATGACTGGAATGCTTAAAACCACAAAGGTAAATGAAAATATTTCTCCAGAAATTAGTAATTAAGCTTTAGCAGTAGATAATGTTCTAAACAGGTTGCAGAAGGATGGATTGCAATTGAATTTCCTAATCTTTTTGATGTATGCTATAACCTTCTATTATAATGTAACAAATACCTTAGAACAGACAGATGGAAAACTATGAACAAATCACAGAATGAAATTTTCATGCAGTTGAGTTGCACTGGGAGACAAAAAGGTAACTAATGTAATGTGTTCTTAAGATGAGTCACAGCCTCAAGGAGAGTAGAATCCCAAACATTTAGCAAACAAAATATTCCCATGTGTGAATCACGTATAGCATCCCAATTAAGCATCAATTTTCAATCCTGCTAGAATGATAATAATTATGCCAAATTTAATGCTCCTATACGAATGTGGGAAGAAAATAATGATAGAAAAAAGGGAAGAAATCACACCAGAACACACCAATTACATGGTCTGAAAATCTTGCAATGCCTGAGCTTCTCAAAATGTGTTTTCATCTTGAGAAACGAAGAAGGTTCACATTCGCAATAATCATGACAGAAAAGGGAGGCACAAGCAACAGAAGATACATCAACTAAATCCACATTCTCTAATTTCCCAGACACGTCCAAGGATACAATATATGGACACCAGATTTCTAGCCTTTGGGAACCATACCACATACTAACCACCAAGCTCTTAATACTAGGATTCCTCAAAGCCAATCTGCTAAGTCCATCACAATCTAACACAGACAATTCTTCAAGCACAGAGCAACCACATAAGATGTGATCCATTATGTTGTCATCCAGAACAACTTCGTTTAGCCACAACTTTTTAAGTGACCTCAGTTGAATCTGAGCTATGGGTTTGATCTCACAAGCAGCTAATTTCAGTTCCCTTAAGCATTCAGCTCTTGAGAAAACAACCGCTGGCACTGTATAACTAGCATTAGTCTCAGCGACACCGCATCCAATAAAGTCAAGATGGAGAACTTCGACATTTTTCCTCATTGCAGAAACAATCCAAGTAGTTACAGCTTCCGCCATCCTCTTTTCCTTAATAACAAACCCTTCATGATCAGGATTACGACATGTTCCCCCATCCATTGTATGACTAAAGTTAAGCTCCAAGTTGAGATGGAACTTATCTATAGTATTACCCTGATGAAGAAGCAACATGTTATAGACAACATCCAAGAAATTTTCATTATATTCGGGACCATCGTCGTATGTTTTAGTTTCACAATCATGGTATGAACAAAAATCAAACGAAAGGGTACGGAGAAATTGCCAAAGATAGCTGAATCTATGGGCGATAAGAGCTGTTCTCACGGCATCTTTTGCTGGAAGAAAGGAAAGGATATGAAGAAGAAGAGAATCTGGCAGATTACTAATGCGGTCCATATCATCCGTTCCGTCCATAACAACCTAATTGCACAAATTCGAAAGGAATCAACAAGACAAATCAAAACAGCAAAGAAGAAAAAAATTCTTGTAATTGTCGAGGGGAAGAAGATTAAGCATAACCCAGATTACCTATCATGGCAGTATCAGAAATCAATGAAGTAACCTGAGAAAGAAAATTTTTTTGTTTGGCATTTTTTATATTAGTATACGTGCCCATTTATATATTAGTCCAAATACTGAAGAGACCCATGTTCCCTTTGATATTTCCAAAAATAAATAAAAGAAAAGAAAAAGACTCCCTTAATATATTGCTCTTTCTTCCCGCCAAACCTATATAAGTCTACTCTATAGTCTCTACGATTGACAATTTGACATGACCTTTTTTGAATCGTAGTTCATAAATAAAAGCCAATTAATTTCTTTTATTTGCATATGTAAAATTATTTTATTACTTATTAGAAAATAACGATAAATAAAAATGATCATGTTTTTATTTTAATCAAATTAATCCATATACACAAATTTTGAATCGAAAATAAAATTTAAAAAAATTGAAGTCAAATGACAATTTTATTACTTTTCGACATAAAAATTACAATTGTTGAAAATTCTTAAAACAAAAAAATTTTAAAATTTGTTTCATTACAAAAAATTCATTTTAAAAGTTTATAAAGCTTGATCTTAAAAGAGGTGATAGAGTAGAATTGTACCCGAATTATATAATAATAATTTATATATAAATTTAAATTCAATTCGATCTGTATATTTAGATTTAATTTTTAATTCAAATTTATATTTTATTTTATAATGCAAATCCGAATTCGGTTTAATCAGAATATTATTTTTTTTATTTTTTGATATTTTAAATTTTTGTTTATTTGTTTTATATTTTTTTAATCTCTTTTAGGTTTAATTTGATTTGATAAAATATACATGTCGATTTTCATATTAAATATATAATCTTATTTTATTAATCAACAATGTTTTATATAAATAAAATTGCATTATACTTAGTAAATATGTTTTAAAAACTTTTAATTTTAATTATATTCGAATCAGGCTCATGATTTGAAGGGTCAAATCGGGGCTGACACGATTTTTTATCAGACCTAAAAATTTTGCTCAAGTCTGTTAATTGTATCAATATCTTTATTCAAATTTAATTAAATATTGAGTAAACTTTCGAATTTGGACAGATAACTCACTCTTTGAGCATGTCTAATTTTAAACGAATAAAATTAATTTTATTTCTTTTAATGAAACAATATTAAAGAACAACTTTTTCAAATATTTTAAATACCAAATATTATATCTTCGAATTTGAGTTCTTTAAAATTTATTCATGAAAGCTTATCATTGATATTTTGAGTAGGTTTTGAATCTTTAAAAATATTTTTTTGTTCTTCAAAATTATGAAAAGTGTCACATGACACTAGAGGAGTACTATATTTAAGGTGCTACCTTGTTAAGTGAGAGAGTTTGGAAAAAGCTAAAACTTCTAAGTTTTAGAGGAAATTAATTTTTTTGATGTTTTTTAAATAATTTTAATTTAATTAGTGATAAAACTGATAATTCATGGGTAAAATTTAATTACATGACCCAAAAATCCTTAAAATTTAATTGGTTGGTATTTTGGATCTATTTCATAATTTTTTTTAATTTAATTACAAGATAACTGGATTAAATTTCATTGGCCGGATTAAAAGATAAATTTGTTGAATTTTATTTAGTCGAACCAAGTGTATTTATTTTTATTTTAATCATTAAATTAATAATTTAATAATAAAATTTATGATTGATATGAAAGATGTTATTACTTCATATGACAATAGATTATTTGTAATTTGAAAACTCTTCACTTAATTAATTAATTAAGAGAATCCTACTTGAAATGTGACAATGTGAATTGGAGTAAAAAAAAATTTCTCCTTCTACAAAAGTCCCTTCAAAACTGGGTTACAAACACATTTTTTTTAAATGTAACATGTGAGCAAATCCTGAATTTTAATTTAATGATTTGATGCCAGCATTTGGTTACACTTTTATATTCGGAGTGAACATTAAATTGGAGAACTCTTTTTCTAGGAGAGAATTGAATAAACTTCATGTAAACAAATAATAATAAATTTGTTATTCGAAAAGAGTTATTTTTCAATCTTTATTTATGTCCATATTCCTTAGCCAATTAAAAATAGGATTCGAAACTCGTCCATGGGTTAGTTAGTTGGTTGAAACTCGAAAATTTATTTAATTTTTTATGAGATTAGATAAAAATATAAAGTATAATAAATGGGTTTGGAAAAAGAAAAGACCTAATATTAAAAAGAAAATAGGTCAAACTTGGATTTTATTATTTGAAACTCGAGTTAGACCCGACTCAACTTGAAATTATCTCTCAAATTGTCTCCCTAAAAACCTTGCCATTCTCGTTTGTCTTACCAAGCTGAATCCCCAGTACCTTATCAAGAACAAAGAGTTAAAGTTGGTTCTATAACATTATTATGTCTCTATGAGTAGCATGCATTGAGCCAAGCATTGCAAAAATAGGATCATTTCTACTACTAAGCAATAAGCTAATAATGATGGTTGGGTTATCAATATCTCTACCAAATTCTCAAACACCTCTTAATCATGTTTTGATATTTATAATTATCTATTTTATTCTAAAGAGTTGAAATTATATGGTATAGTCGAATCCTATAAGATTGTAGTTTTTGCTGGCAACAAGTAGCCTATAAGATGGTCTAATCACTTAGATTACTATTTTTCTCATGTATGACTTATAGGTTGTCGTAGCTTTTAATGGTTAGAAATTTTATGAGTGGACAAGATTGCATGGCATTTAAGTAATGGAAATCAATATTAGAAACAATTAAGTAGAAAGAACACTTGAAATTCTTATAAGAGGTTTAATTACATATTTGAAAAACCACTTATGTGAAAGATTTCTATGAATTGGCATGTTTTGACATGTAGATTGTAAAATACTGTTATGATGCCAAGTGTTGGCTCATAATAATCCTAGAGGGGAGTCAATCGGTTTAGAGGCTATTTCTAGATTTTGCTTGGAGAAGATTTTCTACACTACCTATTCTATTTCTACACAATCAAAAAGCAAGATAAATATTCAACAAATATAGTAAGAGTGGGGGGAAGACAAGTCATATATAAAGGTTGGACACATTTGTTTACATTTTTTACCTTGAGCACTTCTCAAGAATTTCCCCTAAATTTACACGTCTCTCCTTTTTACAAGTTCAAAGAGAAAATCTTTTTTTTTTTTTTTTTTGAGCCTCAAGGATAATTTTTAAACTTTCCCTTTTCACAGACTTAAAGAGAAAAACTACACCCTTCCTTTTTGTAGAAACCTTCAACAATGTCTATTTTTTACGGCTCAGTGAGAAAACTTTAGCACTATCCAATTGTTACGTATAAATTGAACTCTCCAGGGTACATTCCCCTTATAATGATAGGATGGCTTTACAATGTGTATTCTTAAAACCTCTAAACGGTAGGATGAATATTATTTTGGGATAATGAAGGAATTATAAATGAGACAAAAGATAGGTGCAATGCAATGAAGACTTTGTTCCTTCTCTTCTCTTCTCTTGTTGAGATAAGTATAACAAATGATATGGAAATTTAGCTATTTACCTTTGAACTCTTGGCTTCTTTCTTTTATCGCTTTTCCTAAATTCTTGGCTGTTGATAATGTAAATTTGATTTTCTTCCCATTGGCAAACTTAGATTTTCAACCGTCGGATGCAACTAGACTTAAAGGTATCAATACGTTCCTTCTGCGTATCGTATCGATACTTGGTGAGGAAATTTTGCACGCTTAAACAAAAGTGTATCATTACTAAACCATGTATTATCAATACCAATACAAAGCACAAAGCTTTTATTTCATGGTAACAATGGGATATCCATACAACATCCCTCAAACCCGTCAATATATTCAAAGTGTATCGATATTATGATTAATAAACATAAATTATTGGCATTCAATGTAGGAAAAAAAAACTAGATTGCATGAAATCAGAAATGGATCGCAAGATTACCAACTTTATAATCCTTAGCATAGTTAATAAATTATGGTAACCTAACTAGAATCCCAATATAAGTGTATGAAGAGCCAAAGATTTTAATTTTTCAACAACGATACCCTCAAAATTTCATAACCATTATTCTATCCCAAGCATCATTATCAAATATGCAACTAAAGGTGTGAAAACAATTATAAACTCAGCTTTCTCTGAAAAGATCTAATTTATACCTATTCTTTTCTAGCATAGTTACATTAAAAGATTTAAACTTTAGCACTAAGTTGAAATTGAATCATTTTAAGAAAAATTAATATCAAATCTGAGACTTTGAATGTAAAAAAAAAAAACTCAAACTAGAAAGAAACACTAGGGCCATCTTCCCTTCAAATTTCTATACCTCCCTTTTGACTAAGTAAGATCATATGGTACTACCAACAACAAAAAGACAAAATAAACACAAAAATCCAGTAACTTTATTAATCCAAAATTCAACAATCAGATAATAACTTAAATAAAAGAAGTTAAACATGTAAAAATGCATCAAATTACATAATGCTAGATAAGAAATCAATTCCATTCCAAATTAGATAAAACATTCAAGAGTCAACATCAAAACCACATAAATAAACGGCTTAAGAGTTTGTTAACCTTAAAACAACAAAGACAAAGACTCTAAAATCCCCCCCAAAAAAAAGAATCTAAAGAAGAATGATTTGATTCCCAATCTACACAATAACACTATCTTTACCCCCTACTTTAAATCATCTCACCATCCTTACATTATTACTTCTTGTTTTTATTTTCAGCAGCACCGCCTAGACCGCTTTCTCTTGCAAGGCCTTTGAATCTCTAGCCATTTAAAAAAAAGGACACAATTCCCAAAATCAGAAGGAAAAAGAATAGGAAAATTTATACAAAATAAAATTAATTAAAAAGAGAGAGAGAGAGAGAGAAAGGAGAAACCTTTTACAATGTTGTTCAAGGTTTAACCAATCATCCTTGACACTTTTTCCTTTGTTGTGTGCGTAACAAAATTCATAAGCAATTCACGAAGGCCGTCTATTACACATCAAAGAAAGATGTCAGTGAAGGCGTTAGGGAAATAAAGCCAAGAAAAGTAGCTAGAACACAAAAATTAGAAGCATTCTGAATGAAAAGAAGAAAGAAAAGATTAATAACATTCTTTATAATAAGAGATAACATTTGTTAAATTTTTTGCATTACCAAATCTCTAACGGGGAGTTTGGTTCGATAGAAAAGAAATTCATTTCCTCCTTCATTCTGAACGAGACCACCCTTTCTTTGTTTGGTTTGATTTTAACTTGAGAATTCTCATTCCTCAGATTTGCACGACTCCGGGCGCTGAAGGAATCGATGTTCTTTACTCATTGCTCTGACTTGCAATTCTACGTTGGCTGGAATTTGATTAGAAAATTTTCTTCCAACATGTCCTTGAATTATTCTCGAATTTACATCACAATCCACGTTATTTCTCTCCTCATCTATTCTTTTCGTTTTTTGGGTTGTTTCTGCATTGATTCTGGGTTGGTCTTGAATTGAAAATTGTATGCTTTCTTGATTTTTTAGGTTACATTAGGTGATGAATTCACCGCACTTGTAGAAGCCCTTGGAAAACTCAACAACTTCCAAGAGAACTCAAGCTTTTGTTCTATAGTGAAATCATCCTTCTCATCTTTAGAAAAAATAAAAGCTTGATGAGAAGGTTTAATAGTCTTCTGAGTAGAAATCTCCAATTTCTCAAAGATCATTGCTTTCTTGAGCAAAAATTCAATGAAATCAATCACATATGGTTCTGTGATGTAACCATATATCTTAATTGTCCTGAGGTGGTTTTCTAGACAATTAAAAGTACTCTTCTGTGAACTCCAAAACTTTCCCCCGTCAAAATCATATGATTTCATCCATTGGCATTCAGCAAGCTAAAAAGTTTAAATAGAAGAAGGAAAAAAAGATTACTGCAAAAGACATGCAAAACATAATTGAAGTAAAAATTTGCGTACCATCCAGGAGAAATATACATGGTAAGTGTCTCCAAATATGGAGAAGTTCCCAGCAAGCAAGAAATCCCAGGCTGGTGCCACTTTGTCAGAAGAACAGGAAATTGCAGACACTTCCAACTAAAGAATAGACCAGGCTCATTTCTCAGATGCCATATAGTGAACACCTAAATGCATATCACAAACATAGACATAAGCTAAGATAATTCATACCAGAATACACCAAGTGCAAGGTGTGAACATCTTGCTATCCCTGACGTGAACATTTGAAACCATAACTGAAGAAGAGGGACCAAACAGCAACAGAAGATACATCCACCAAATCTATAAACCCAGCTATACCCAATAATTCAACATTGGGACATGAGATATCTAGCCTCTGAGTCTGGTGACTAAGTTTGAGTATTAAACTCTTAATACAGAGGTTCCTAAAAGCGATTCTGTAAAGACCATAGCATGCTAACAATGAAACTTCTTCAAGCACACAGCACCTACTTAAGATTTGTTTGATTATCTCCCCCTTCAAAGCTATTTCTTTCAGCAAACAACTGTTTCAGGCAATTCAATTGAATCTGGCTGCTTGGTTTGATCTCACAAGCAGTCAACTTCAGATCCGTTAAATATTTACCTCCAAAAACAACAGTGGGAAGCTTGTAACTAGTATCAGGCTCTGTGAGACGACTTCCGCTAAAATCAAGATGAAGAACTTTGACTTTTTTTCTCATTGCAAAAAGAACCCAACTATCTACTTCACTTGCCATCCTCCTCTTTCTATCGGCATAATCCTGAAAGTCAGCATCATGAGAAGCTTCCTTAGAGTGATATAAATTAAGTGGTAAGTTGAGACGGAACTCGTCGATGGTGGCATTGTCATGAAGAATCAAAACATGACAGACAAAATTCAAGAAATTTTCATCAAATACAGGACCATCGTCATAATCGTCGCTGAAATCATGATAGGAACAATGATCGAACGAAAGCGTGGGAAGAAAGTTCCATAAATGCTTAAGTCTAGGAACAAGAACAATTCTTACAGCATCTTTTGTGGACAGAAAGGAAAAGATATGAACAAGAACTGAGTCTGGCAGGCTAGTAATGAAGTCATCTTCTTCTTCTTCAGAAACCCTTTGCCTTTTACAGCTATTTCTTTCCATAGCAACCTAATTGCAGGAAATCAAACTAAATACAGCAAAGCGGAGTAAAAGGGCAAGAACTTTGATAGAATTATGCATTTCGCCTACCTGCCCAAGAAATAGGCAGCAGTAGTAACAGAATAGCGATTTTAGATTGAAATTCGTAATGGAGTTCCACTTCCTGCCCGCCCAGTGTTTACCATCTAAAATTTATATTACTATTAAGAAAGATTTTTCTTTTCCTTCCATTTTCCCGCCACATCGGTGTTTTCCTTTCATTTTTTAGGCTTAAGTCCTTTAATCCTAATTTTCAATCTTAATTCATTTCTTTCATTTTTTTTTCTAATAAAAGAAAAAAAAATTCCTAAACCATAAACCATTCAACTTATTTATTTGTAATTTATATATATATATAAAAGAGATAATTTCATAAGTATAAATAGTAGACGTTGTGTATACATTTACCAGTTCATTAAATTAACTATTTCATCTTTTTTTAACTAAAATTAAATTATCTTCATTCGTTTTATGATATAAGACTAATCAAACCGTGAGTGTTACACCGTAAAACTTTTTCAATAGCGATGGTTTAAAATTTTAAATTTTATTTAAATATTTAAAAGAAAATTATTTTCACTTTTTTCATCCAATCATTTATACTATTTCATCTTTAATTAATATTTTTTTATTAAATCAAAAGCAAATAATATTTTATAAGAATTATCAATTCAGTATTTCATTCTTTTATAAAAAAAAATAGTATATTTTTAATGTCATATTTATATTTTTAATTAATTATGATTTTATTTTTATTCCAAAATTTTTACTATACAATTTAGTAAAAAGAAAGAGTAAAATAGTAAAGAAAACAACCGAATAAAACCATAGCAAAGGAAATTTTAATTTTGTATTCTTTTTATTTAAGAAAATTTTGACTATTTTTACTACAATTTTTTTAAAAAATACGTAACATCCTCATTTATCTACCTCTTTTTAATTTCAAAGTGGTTTTTTATTTTATTTTTGAAAAATTAAATTATATGGATATTTCACTCGTCTCCTCGATCCCTTTTCAGATATATGTAAAGTGAGTTCTTTATTTCAAGTAAATTACATATTAAATACAATTTAAAGAAGAATTATTATTTTA
This sequence comes from Firmiana major, assembly GCA_033439115.1. NCBI lineage: Eukaryota > Viridiplantae > Streptophyta > Magnoliopsida > Malvales > Malvaceae > Firmiana > Firmiana major. Next base: position 64,575,619 of record CM065904.1, read on the forward strand.
TCTATTCATTCATACAAAAAAATTTACAAGAAAAACTCCTGATTGCGGTGTCACGATGCATGCATGACCTTTTTTTTTTTTTTTTTGTCCTCTGAGCTTTTCCTTACTTTTTTTATTAGACTTTTACTTTGTTTTTACTTTTATCAAAACTTTTTAATTTGGTTAAGGTTATCTTGATTAAGAGTTATTTGAATAATTGTTACGATTAGTTGCGATTGATTTCAATAAAATCAAAAATAATAATAATAAAATTAATATCGAATGATGGTACATTATAATTCAATTATTATAAAAATTATGAAGTGAATAATAAAAATATTATTAAAAATATTATATTAAAATTATAAATATAAATAAATAAAATTAAAAATATAAAACAATAAAAAATTTTACAGTATCATACAAAAATTGTATTTGTTTTAAAAAGGAATCTAACTCCATCCACGTAATAATAATAATAATAATGTAAGAAAAGCTCTTTATCGGTACTACCGCATGGCATACCTTTTCCCTTTTTTTTTTTTCCTCTCTAGGTTCTTCCCTTTGTTTTTTTCTTTTACTTTTTCTAAACTTTTTCAATATTTTTTTATTTTAATTTTCCAAAACAATTTATTTTGATTGAGTTTATATTCATTGGTGATACCACGTGACACATAGCTTTCTCTTTTAACTGCTTTTCCTTACTTTTTTTTTTTTTTTTTTTCCCGAACATTGTTTATTTTTACCAAAGTTCTTTTAATCGAATCCATCCATACAAAAAAAAAAAAAAAAAAAACGTAATAGAAAGAGAGATTAGAGAAAGAGTCGACAAAATTGAGAAAGATATGGGTCGGGAGAAGGGAGAAAAAGCTTACAAAGATTTGAGGAAAAAGAAATTCAAATTAGACAGTTTGTTGTCTACTGTAAAAGATTGAAGCATAAAAAACAGAATAAAATAAAAAGATAAGGAAAGAAAATGAGTAATGAGAAAATTTTGAAAAAAAAGTTTGAGTGTATTTGGATGAAAACTTTTGAAAAATATTTTAAAATGTGTTAATTTAAAATATAGTATTTTTAATTGCATTATTTGAAAAATAGTTTAAAAATAAATTTTGACTATTTGAAAATTGATGAAATAAAAAATAATTAAAAATAAAATTAATGATATCACATATGAAAATGAAAAATATTTATAAAAAAATACAATATAAGTATCACTATATTTGTAAAAATATATCGTATTTATAATATGAAAAGAATATTATATTTTAATAAAATAATTTTTTATTCTTTTGAGTTTTGTATTTAATGGTGGATCATATGCTATTAAAGAAGACAAGATTTGAAAGAATTTTAAAACCCTCCCTCTTTAAGGTGCTATACAAAAACAACTTATATTAAAAAACACGAATATGATATAATCTAAAATTTGATTAAAAATTATATATAAAAGTTAATAAAAAGAATTTATATAACGTATGTCAATTCGAATTGTGATATGAAATTTTTATATTTTATATAATATAAATATGAATTTTATATACGAATTATTAGATCTCTCCTTTTGGATAAATTTTTAAGAAATAATATAAGAATCTCAAATTTTCTATTTGAAAATTCTTTTAAATTTTGAAAATTTTTATTTTTAATAAATAAAAAATAAATTTTTAAATATCTTAATTGAAATTAATTTCCTCTTGAAATCCTTTAATCCTTTATCCAAACACACCCTTAATGTGTTAGCTAATAACATTTTTTAGCAAATTCGCCAGTTTTATTCTTTTAAAAAATAACTGTGTTAGTGTTGTAATTTATATTTTTACTAATTTTCAAAAATAAAATCTTTATAGGGAAAATTTGTTTACAATTGCTGTTCAAAAAATACAGACTTTTTATTGTTATTTTTATAAAAAAAAAATTATTGTTACAGTTGTTATTTTTACTAATTAAAAACGTATTTAACTCTAATCCATTAATTTTTTAAAGAGATAATTTGATCCAAAATTAAAAGTAATTTTAATATATATCAGTCATTTACTAAATTTGGAATAATAATGTCATATTCCCAAGCATCTATAATGAAATTTATTATTATTTATTATTTTTAAATATTTAAAAAATTATTTTATGTAAAATTTTTATTTTTAATATCAAAAAAAAAATATTATAAATATTTCATGAGTAACAAATATTTAAATTAATAAATGTTTTTAATGGTAACTTGATAGAATAAATTTTTTTGTTCTTAGACCAAAGTGTCAATTCTTAAATCAAAACGCTCATTTCTTAAATTAATAAATTAATCTTAAATTAAAGTTAAAATTGAAAGACTTACTTGAAATTTACCTTTATTTTTTTCTTTTTCAACCCATTTCAAAAATTTCAACAAAATTTACAAAATTGAGAGGACAATTTCATCTTAATTTATCAATTTTTGTTACAATAATAAATGTACTTTATTATGATTTATTTGAGTTTTACTTTGAATTAGTATAGATGAATACAATAATATTTTTTTAAAAAAAATCTTATAATAATGAAAATATAGGTACGTACGCTCACAGATTCTCTGAAAATAATCCAACAATAAATCCGTATCATCCACTGCACCTACCTCAATAATCCAAACTTCTATCTTCATCCAAACCGTCTGGAAGCATGGTAAATCCAAACCATAGAGTTCCACGAAATCAATACAAATTGAAGTTCTTGGTAAAAGGATTAGAAAAAAAATCTTTAAAAAAAAGAAAGATATTAACAATTGAACTCTTAATATTTTTTTACAATCAATTGAATCTTTAAATTTTAATTTATACTCAATCAAGTTCTCTCTGTAATGAAAATTATTATATTTTTAATCACGTGTAACGAAAGCTATGTACGAACATAACAGTTTTTATCTATGGAAAAGTTCAATTGAATAAAAATTAAAATGTAAAAACTCGATTACAAAACAAAAAATATATTAAAGGGCATTTCTAACCCTTTAACCAAGATTTTTACATTCAGTACACGTGCAACAATAAAAACATCCCCCACTCCCATCCATGATGGCCATTCAAAACTCTCTATTAAAGTAAAAATATCTAGAACTTCAGCCTACAACTTACTATAGCAATATGCAATGTAACATAATGTATCCTCGGAATCTTAAGAATGTCGCAGATAAATGACAAATGGGGAATCCTGCATTTATGAAAAAAGACATTCCCCTTACTGAAACCTACCTTCCACTTTAATATGAGCAGCAAAACGTCAAAAGAATAGTTTCTGACTTCCATTCATGTAGGAAACCTTCCTGTTTCACCACCCTCGTTATAATTATAATGCAGTTCTAACGAGCAAAGTAATACAACCCTGTGAACTGAAACTGGCACCCCACTGCTCAGTATCTCCTGTTAGAACTGATTTTTAATTAGGCCTCTATACATCATACAAACATCATACAACAACTTCACAAAACTGGTGACAGGATTTGAATTGAAGTTGATGCGAGAATAGAAGTCATGTGCCGAAAAATACTAACACTAAACCCAGAAATATGCTGGGATCAATTTAATTTATCGAGGCATTAGGGAGGCTTACCAGGTTCATCAAATGGACATCATGTGATCTCTAAGAGCTCTCAAAGGACATCGTCTTGATCCTCCATCTCCTCAAGGATGACATACTTGGCAGCCTGATTGGTCAGAGGTGAGTCCGCTGTTTCATCTTTTTCTAGCTTACCCTTCTGCAGCTTTTGGTATCTTAAAAAAGGATACGAAAAGCAAAATAGTATTTTTGTCAGCTTAGCCACAGTCGAAACCAGAAAGCTACACGCGATCAATAAACAAACTGAGGGATTACATCAGTGAACTCTAAAGGATGTGAAGAAATAGTTTGGACAGAAAATCCATATTAAAATGTAATGAAAAACTGGAAACGGTATGAAATAACTAAATCAAAAGCAACAAATAGTTCAGTTTCCATACAATTTCATACCCACTGTTGAACTCGATTGCATAGAGGAAAAAACTAGACATAACAGGAGTAATGATTAGGCCATCTACACTAATCAATGTGAGAATTAGAAAACATAGAAACCTTGTAGATTACTGAGAGAAATTGAATAGCTGCAATTAGGGTTAAAATTTGGTAATTCAGATAAGGTTGAGTATAAATTTGAAACACAACAATTAAGGTATGAAATCAGTACTTCATATCATTGGTAATTCATATCAGGTTGAGTATGTTAATTAGCCGATAACACGAGCAGGATGAGATGATAAAAAGTAGCATCATTCTAGTACGCTCCAGGAATCCAATGGACAAGCAAGCCTCATCCTTTCCAGGATTTGGAGAAGCAAATAGCTGTAATTCTCCTATTACCTCATTAAATTGTAAACAAATTGATTACATGGCATGCTAGATTGCCATTACTGTTCCCTAACAACAATAAATCATCACTGCCAAAAATAAACTAAATGAATAAAATAAAGAACCCAAAAAAGTATTTGGTGAAGTTGAGATTGATAGTAATCATAAGGGACTAAGAAATGCTGAAGTTTGTACAAGTTAATTAATTAACTAAGTCAAAAATCAGAGAAAAAGTATGAGCAACTTAATCAATTAACTACACCACTTAGCATATCCATAACTAAAAACACCAAATTCTGGCATTAGTTGAAGGAATAAAAAAAAATACAAAAATACTAAAATGAAAGACAAAACTTGTCCCTTCAAATGAATTAGAACATTCCTAAACCCTAAGGAAAGTTTGATACTGGGGAGTGGGAGATTAAAATGCTAATATTTTGGTGCAAAGCCAGGTATTTCCATGCTTTAACTTAATAAAGAAATGATACCATTATGACGAAAACCTCCAAAACAAAAAGATCACAAAACAATGAACTGGAAATATATATATCTATATATATATATATATATATATATATATTCTTTAGTTCAACAACACCAGACAAAGTATAGGCTTTTGTAACACACAATCCAAGAAACATGGACCTCCTTCACATCAAATTTCTCAGTCACAAGTGCTAAACTATAAATAAAATGCTAAAGCTTCCGAAAGTTTTGAAGGAAAATCAATAACTACAAATTTTTGCACTGAAGGAGGTGCCTCAAGCAAGAAGAAATTGCAAATTCATAAAGTAGATGTATTGACCACTTACTTATACCAGTTGAATAAACTGACTCCAACCATGATTGTAAAGAGTCCAGCTCCTTTTAACCAGGTAAACTCATCATGGAAGTAAAATACTGCAACCTGAGCAAGTATTAGAAAAACAATCAGAAAAAGACTGCAAATATATGGTACAAAGTAAATAACAGGCACAATGAGATTAACAGGAAACCAAAAAAAAACCAACAAGAAAAACATTTTTCATGTGATGACTGATACAAGATGAGCTCAAGAAGATTTTGTTGGATAAAATAAAGGGGGTGAGGATTCCGCTCCCAGTCCAAACACAAGCCAAAAATTTAGTGCAAATTAAGTGAGACCTGGAACCAAGCCACATCCCAACCCAATCTAAGAGTTGGCAGTTAGAATGAAATCTGATAAACAATTTCTCCTCCTATGTGAACTGCCTTCCACTCTCAGGCTCAATCTCTTTTACCATTCATTTACCATTCCGGACATAAAATAAGCCACTAATTGATGCCCTCCATTTTATTTAATATACGCCAGGATCCAGTTGGAAGAACTATGGATTACCACCAAGAATGCCTTCACTTAAGCTCATTGCATGATGACATCCTCACTTAAGCTCATTGCATAAAAATGAAACTGTAGATAAAAAATATCCTCACCCTCACTCTAGACTGTAGTGATAAAAATATCCTCATATAAGTTCATTGCATAAAAATACGTGGCTAGCCATACATCACAATACATTAGCATTGAGGTTTAGAAAAAAAAAAGATTATATGAAACAGTTATTCCATGTCAACAAAGATACTCATTAAAATTATGACACATAATCCTACTTTTTAACAAGTCAACCTTTTTTTACACAAGATATGGAGTTATTAAATGATGAAATAGAGTTTCACAAAGATCAACTAATAGTATATAAAATTTAAAAAGGCCCTAGAAGTGATACATCAAAAAGATATGCATCACAAATTTAATGAAGTCATATTTGCTGTCTTGGAGTAATAGTTTACACCTATTCTTTCTATGAGGGGTTGTTCATAAAATTAAGATGGCAAAAGCTAACCCGTGGAAACAACTTACCTGAAACCCAACCTAGTCCAACTTAAATAGACTAAAAGGCCTACCACCCCAACCTCATGCAAGTAAAAACCCACAAAGCTCAAAACTCTAAGAAACCAAACCTGATCAATATGCAAAGTTAGGGTGTAAACAACCAAGCCAAACTGAGCAAAGCTTCTCTTGTCAGCCTCAACTTGATAAATATTACTAAGCTTGAGCACAAACCAAGCTCAACTGGAGCTCAAAAAGTTTCGATTGAACTCAGCTTATTTGAGCCATGTAGTTTATTTTTGCCATTTTCACTTGCCTTCTAAAGTTACAAATTGATCTGTGTAATACATAAATAACCAAAATAAAATAAAATAACTCCAAAGACAGATGAGTGATATCTCCAAGGAAGCTATTGGTAGCATGCATGAGTAGATAATAAGTGTTTGTAAAACCAGTGGCTCCCAAGATGTATCTTAAACTGATGACTAGCATGAATAAATTCATGAGTACCAAAGTAGTAATAATAATAATAATAATAAATAATAAGAAACAACAACAAAGGGATGAGACAACCTTTTTCAAGGACTCACAAATGTAATTTTAGTATTCAACTCTTACAGTCAAACAAAATATCAGAATGCCACATGTGGGCCTTCAATAAAAAGCCAAGATTTTGCAAAGCCATTAAAAAATAAAAATATATATATACCACTATGGTGACAGCCTCCTTCACAACCCCAGCTATTGTAACTGTAACAGCACTAGTTACAGAAACAAGGATGTACTCCGTTAAAACCTGCAGTAAAAAGAAAAGCTTAGCTTCTTCAAACTACAAGAATTGTATTACAGCCACATGTAATGCCTGTAATTTGATCCAAAAGTGCTTCCAATTTTATTTTTTATTTTAAAAAAATACAACCTCACCAACCTTTCAAAGGGTGAGAAAAGACAAAAATATTTGAAAAGAAAAAGGATGCTTTAGCATCTTTCCTACCATAAAGAATGCCAGTGTTCCACCAAAAAGCATCAACAAGCAACTTCGAGCAATATGCCATGAACTATTGAAATAATTGTTCTTTCTGAATTCATCCCATGGATCCAAGAAGAGAGAAAGGAGAGCTGTCACAACTGCCATAACTGGAGTCACGTAGCTCATGAAGGTAAGAGGGTTTTTCAAGCCTGGAGACAATTAAATGGAAATTAACTTAGAGAAATGATAAAAATAAAATTTAAGAAAAAAAAAAAAACCAGAAGAATGAAGAAGAAAAATAAGACCAGCTCATTTTAACAGGTAACCGCTTGCAATCTATCACTATATATAAATTAAAACCCTCTTTTTCATAGGTATTAGAAAAGATTTCTAGAAACATCAAAATGAGAATTAGAACTTTAAGATTGCCAGCTCAACATCCACCCCCGTAATAATCCCCCTTATAAACTATATCTACTGAAGACAAAAAGATCATTAAAAAATAAGTTCTCTGAAACATTAAGCAACCACACATTATTTTCACAAATCAATGGATGTAACCATATACACATATATAACTTATCTGGAAATAAGAATATAACCTAGGATATGGTACAGTATGCTGAGAACCTAATATTGCAGTAGACAAATTCCTCTCTACGTTACTGCTAATAAAAGATTTCTCATGTTTAAGCAAGCTGAAAGGTATTTTATTCCTAATAAAAGAATTTCATGTTTAAGCAAACTGAAAGGTATGTTAGTCCTTCTTAGACACAGGAACATCCAACACAAACTCAGTCATTGCTGGAGCAAAAATCATAGAGTACAAGTCTTTTGGCAATAACAGTGACAGTGTTGTTTAAATCAAGAATGGATGATAATAACATCACGTAAACCTACTGATCTGAAAACACAGAAAAGTGTATGCAAATCATCTGGTGATAATAAATGAACAAAGAAAGGGAAAAATGAATAAGACTTTAAAAAAGGGAGAGAAAGAGACCACCTACCATAGGCTTCTTTCTTTAGATAGTAGCCCATTACCAAAAGCAGTATCGATGAAAAGTTAATTTGGAGACAACAAATAAAATAATCATGAAATTAGTATAAGAAAAGAAAAACAATTTGAAAACTGGATCAAATAATTGAAATCTACATCTAACATATCATATAAATAACAAATGAATTGAAGCCATACCTGCAAAAGTATTTGAGTCATGCACCAGCGAAATCCAGACATAACAGCAGCAAGCATGACAAAAACAAAACCCCAAAACTCAAAATCTGTCTCCTTTGCAACTGAAATAAAAACGATCAAGTTAAAAATATTTGACATTGTAAAAGCTTAAGAGAGAGAAGCAACTGCAGCAAAAAGGCTGTCACAACCTGCTCAAATATTAAACAAACTCACTGTAGAAGGTTATTTTAGTTTGTCAGATTGATTTGGATGATTAAGGCTCAATTTAATTGGAAAGAGATTGCAACGGTGTGGTTAAAAGCAAGATTGCTAGAACTGATAATTCTCAGAATAATGGCAGCAATGTGACGAGAGATAAAATGATCATTAAGCATATAAAGAAAAAGAGATTTTAATAAAATATATATTCATATCGTATTCTATTTGATGTTTGAAATTATAAAAAATGATAATTCCACTATATCAAATAAATAATTTTCTTGAAATACGCAAACTATTTATTAAATGATATAAAATATATCATATTTACAACATAAAAGTAAAACTAAATAAGTACCCAAAAAGATTTTTAAAAATGGGTTTTAAAGCTGACTTCAACATTTATATCATTAATTCGCATTAATTGCATTATCAAGATGTTCTTTGTTCTAAAGTTATATATTACTTTGTAACTAAAATTATGAAATAATTATTTGTTTCTATTTTTACTTTGGTAATTTTGTATATTATAATATAATAACGGATTTTATTTAATCGATTATACGAAAAATTATACATTGCTTTGATTTTATTGGACTAGGAGCACAAGTTTGTGAGAAAGCACCCGAAACCAGCTGTGAAGCCTATGAAAATGTAGTTGTAAATCCAAGGTTTCCTACCATTTTCTTCGTTACCACTTCCTCCATCTCAAATTGAATGTCCATCTTTCTTTATGGGTGTCTCAATGATGTCCACTTTCCCAAAATGGACAGCATTATTTCCATGTTGCCTTTCACAGTACTAACTTTAAAAGGGCGTTAGCTTTTATAACACTTAATGGGTAAAAATTTGTAAAATTAAGGAACAAAATACTTCATTCCTAAACTTCGTGCTGTCTGGAAAGTAGACATTCAATTTGAGACAAAGGAAGTAGTTTATATTTCACTTCTGTCACAGATATCAAATTATTCCTTTATCAATCTCTTTAAGCCTCAGAACAGACACCAATCACTCCCTACCTCACACCAGAATAAGTAAATAATCATTAAAATTCAACCCTAGCCCTAAACTACTTTCCAGAGGTCCATTCACAGTACAAAGACAGCTCCTAGATAGCTTTCTAAATCTTTGGTTTCTCTGTTCAATAGTAACCCCATCCTAATGGCTTGAAACCCCTAATTCTAGTCATAATTTCCATTTTTTTGAATCAATTAAACCTAAAATTAGTCTCAAAACCCTGCAAGAGACTGCTTGCTTTCAGCAATTACCAACCTATTGTAATTTTAATGCAAGCCTTGCTTCAAGCCTTACATCATTCGTACAAACACAATAACTCTGGTAAGTTCTATATTAAGTGAATCATGAAATGACAGAAATCAAAAGAGATAAAATAACATGTCCCTAATGTAGTGCTGTATGATGTTGGGATTCATTTTTTAGAACAGTTGAAAACTTTAAAAGAGGGGGAACCTCCCTAAAATGAGAAGCCAAAAGATTGAACATCTTTGTCCATAAGTGGAGCATTACAGCGAGAAAAATCATTGACTGTACCTATGGGTTCCACACAAAATTGCCATCAAGATGACTAGGCCAGATACACATTACACACAATTAGTGAAGCAGTACAGATATCTAATCACTACTTCTCCCACTTCATTCATCATAATTTGAGTAACCAGAATAATATATGCAACCATAAAGGAGCTAATATATATAAATTTATAAATAGATATAAATTGAATTGCTGGTATGAAATATATTGAATTGAAAAGAATCTTATACCTGTTAATAGAATCCCAACAGAGATTACCAAGATAATACCTAAAAGTTTAAGGCTTGGAGACTCCAACCTTTCAAAAAATACATTCAACATTAATATAAATGTACAAAAGAGAGCTTAAACTACCAAAATACTAATAAATGTAATTTTTTTGCCCATTGAATAAGCACACTCGAATTTTTCATAGTTATATATGTTTAAAGCTACTAATAAGCATAAGCTAACAAATTACTCGGTCCCTACATCTACAAAAGAGAGCTTCATCCCAACATTCGAAGACCATCTAAACAGTTCAGCCTCATCCAAACATGAACAAGAGAGATGAAAATCAATTCGAAAACTCACCTGAATGCAAAAGCGAATAGGAGAAGAAATATAGGAGCTGCAGATTTACACTGCAGGGTGCATAGGAACAATATTTTAGTCAACAACACAATCAAAGAAAGAAATATCTAAAGGCCTGTTCACAGAGTAAAAGCGGGCAATTTGATCTGGATGATAATCAATATTCATCACAATATAGAGTACATAAAAGATAACATACCATTGTGGCAAAAGTAACAGATATGAAAACCAGGGATGCGTTGCTCAGGTTAACATCCAGTGCCGTTGAAAGAGCCGTAGGTACAACTGTGAAAGGCAAAGTCCATCTGTACATTAGTTGATAGAAAAGTTAATAAAATAAGTTACAGAGAAACACACAGCGGTAGAAAAGCCATAGAAGAACAGAAAAAAGTATTTTAGAACTCTAAATCTAAGTGCACCCAAGCATTTAGGTCTAGCTAATGGTAAAATTTTAAACACATAACTACAAATTTATGTCCATTGATCGCGTGCGAGTGCCAAATAGTACATTATGAAGAAGCAGGAAAGAACATATTTTGATGAATTTACCTCTGTAGAAGTAATCCCTCCAAGACATTTGAACGGAAGGCTGAAATCTATGAGACCAATACCACGTGATCGCCTTTGATAGAACAGCTTGCATTGTGAAGTGGAAAGTATTCATCAACAAGGGAGCTGGAAACTTCCCCAAGTCATCTCCCAACAAGGTTTTGTTGTACCTACTCATAGCAAAATATAAGAGGAAAATGAAAAACCTTCAAAAAGTATGATCTTAAATTTTGCTACCATGCTACTGTGATTAATTTAGAATGGACTTACAATGTCAAAAATGTGCTGAAAGTGTACCATACAAGTATAAAGAACACTGTCTTCAACACGTCAGCGGCAGAAAGACAGCTGTTAGAATTCACTGTCGATGCTTTCAGATTGCTGGTAAAATTGGTTCCATCAACATCAATATTTGATGATCTTAGGTCCCCAGCAGACTCATTTTCAATATCAAAAGCTGCATATTTCCCATTTCTATCCCCCCCACGTATATCTTCTACGGTACTACCACCATTCAAATGCATACTTTTCTCTGGAGAATTACTGTATCTAACTCCTTCTACAAACCCGTTTTCCGACCTAGTCTGATTAAGCATAGGCAACTCGAAATCAGAGTCTTCTACAATTGAATCAGCATTCTCTAAACCGCATTCCAGATGTATTGTCCCATATTCATCGACCCAGCGAGAGAAGGAGGGCTCCCTGCGATGACCTGAACCTTGATTTCCACTCTGAGTATCAGTTGTCCCCGGGCATCCAACTGTTTCTTTATTAAAATTACTCTCTACCATCTCCTTTCTCATTCTAAGTTAAATCCATCTCCGCACAGCATTGGAACACAACTCACCAATGCCCAGTTAGTACTTTCTTCGTCCCTCAATTTATGCAACTATATCATTTTGCTCAGGTTTATTATGTGCAAAATATTTTGGGCATCAAATGAACTAAGAATCAGCTAAATTTTGCAACTGTACTTATGTTAGATGATTCAAAGATCCCAGATATCACCTGTTGGAATCAAATATAACAGCAAAAGTGGTGAAAATTTTGTTAAATACATCTTCATTTAAAAGAAAAGAGTGAAGAAAATACGAAACCATGAAAACTTTCAATTTCCAGTGATTAAACACAACATTAAATCAACTCCATCCCCCAAAACAAGACCGTCCCCATCTCTTAGCTTACCAAATATAAAATGGAAAGGAAACAAAAAAGCTCAAAGAAATAATAGCAATCGGAATCAGGAAAAATGTGTAATATAGATAAACAATTTTTTTCTTAAAAAAAAAAAAGCTGATTCAAACAATAAGAAGGTCAATGAAATTCAACAATGACATTAAAGAAAACACAACTTATATTTAAAAAAAAAAAAAAAGGAAGACATTGAAGTGACCTGGTCAAGGGTTGATGAGATCCGATCCAAAGCGGTGAATAAGAATGAAAGAGAGCTTCAAAATATATATATAAATATATAAAGGAAAAATGAGAGATCTGATGATGGATTAATGAATTGGTGAATGTTGGTGCCAAGTCATTTCAGGCGTACGTTTGAGCGTTGTTGTCTGCTCTGCTCTCAAATCAAAATCGCAGGTTCAAAGTTACATTTTTTTTCTTTTTCTTTTCCTCTCTTTTCTTTTCAAAAACAATAAACTCTCATTTCTTTTCTAATATTAATAAATACTTTATCCCTTCCTTTTAATTCCTCAAGTAATTTTATATTTTATCAATTCATTTAACTATTATAATATAACTAGTGCTCGGTATTAATATTTTTATTTTTAAATTATAAATCAACAAAAAAATTTATTATTTTAAATCACATATATATTTAAGAAGATAATATACATTCTAAATTATTCTTTCTTTTTTATATGTAATTTTTTTAATCAAAACATCCAAAATTTTCACTCCATAATAAAATATTTAAAGATAAAATTTTGATAAAACTAACATGCATACTTGATAATATTTTTGTTAAAACAAACTTTAAAAATAAACGGGCATAATTAACTTTTATTTAGACTATTCAATGAAATTTGATTTATTGTTAAAGAATAAATTTTGAAATTTTGATATTACACATTCAAGTTTCATCGTATGCGAGGTTAAGTTAAATTATTAAATCTAAATATTTATTAGTTTAGTTAATTAAGTGATTACGATTAAAAATTTTAAAAAAGTAATATTTGATTATGATTGTAATTTTTAATTTAATGTACTGTAAACTTTAATTTAGTGTATGATTATAAAAATAAAAATAAATTAAGAGATTTTTTATTTTTTTATTGCTTTTGGTTTCAAAGAGTTTGGTGTATTAAATTTAAATGTGTGTGTGTGTGTTTTTTAATCAATTTATAGCTTGATTATCTCAACTCCTTGCCCTCTTTTGGTAGATGTGAAAGCTTATTTGATTGAGATTAATCAACGCCTACCCTCTTAGTCCAAATAATATAAGATTAGTTTTTCCAATTGAAAACAGTGTGTGCCTTGGCCATGCTCTTCTCTTACTCTTTTATTTTTTATATTAATGTTTCATACTTTATATTTATTTATCTATGTATATTTTTATTTTTATATTAAAAGTTGTTTAATAAAGCTTCTAAGATTTCTTTTTTTTTTTAAATAAAGATTAAGTGTGAATTCGATTATTCTACATTTCTACTCTATCAATTCTATGGCTTTAGTATCTTTACCCTAATATTAATGGATTTAATTTTTATATTTTTATTAAAAGTCAATTTAAGGACGATTAATAACAATGTTAAAATTCAACAATTAATAACAATGTTATACTTTTTTGTTGATGACGTAATATACTTAAACCATTTTATCATCTGGCACGTAAAAAACACTTTATTTTCTGAAAATACTAAAACTTATTTTATAGATCTTTTTATTTAATTAAAATTAATACAGAATTTTAATTGATAGCGTTGATGCAACCAACAAAGTTAAGTCAATTTAATATGCTAATTCATTGCAAAATTGAATATCATTCAAGTTAAAAGTAGAACTTTAACTTAGTTTTTAATTGTTTTTAAATCATTTTTTTCTTTTATAAAAGTTCATGGACTAATTGTATTAAAAATCAGTCAGAAAAACTAAAATTATCAAATTGACAAGGTAAATAACTAAATTCTAACTGAATATATATATATATATATATATATATATATATATATATATATATATAGTGTGTTGGTATATAGAGGTACACACATGTGGCCAATATGACAAGGAGCTCGGCCTCTTTTAGTAAAATCTCGAATTCGAGTTTTGTAAATGAAGTAAACAGTATTGAAAGAGTCTAATCCTTCATGAGATTTGAAATATGCTCGATTTTGAATTGTCAAGAATCAATGTAATCACTGGATATCGAGAATCTAAACCAAAAAATTAAAGAAACACACATGCATCCACACATAATTGACTACATATCCTATGAAAGAATGAGATTTAAGTGGAATCGTTCGTGTAGAGTTCAAAATTTTTTTTATTTTTAAAAATAATAAATATAAAACTATATTGAAAACCAAAATTGATGAATATATTCATAAAATTTAATGAGTAAATTAATAATAATAAAAATTAATTAAATAATATACAAAATATAATAAATACTTGTAAAATAGTGAAAACTTAGCATGAGTTGTATCAGAGACATAATCTTCATTGAATATATCAATTGGATCTGACGGTGGAGGTGTTGGTCCGTATACATTAGAATGCATGATAGGGGCATATGAAAAAGCTTAAGCTAGGATAGGTCGTCGGTGGCCTGCAATTGCAGAGACACAGCGGTTGCTTTGGGTTCAAATTTTTTATGAAAAGTTGTTAAATTAATTTGGGCCCTTAATTTTAATTTTAATTTGATTGATTTGATCATATTATCATGTCATATAAATATTCACATGTATATTAAATTTCAACTGACATCAAAATTAATAACGTAATTTTTTAATTAAAAATAAAAGTTTATATGAGTATAAATTAAAATATTAGGATCAATTTGAATATAATAAAAATATAAAAATTTATTTAAGAAAATTATGAAAATACGAAAGTTTATATTTAAGTATGTTTAAATTTTTTTACAAAAACTGGTTATATATATTTTATATATATATATATATATATATATATATATATGCAAATAAATTTGCTCCACTTTTTAAACTTCAAGGGCATATTTATACTTTATTCTTTGATAAATTAGTATGCAGCCTCATACAAATTATTTAAATTTCTATATACATGATTTATATAGCAAGCCCCAAAAATCTATAGATTTTTATTTGTAATTATATTCTTATTAATCATATTTAATAAAGCATCATCTAAGAATTTTTTTTTTTTATAAAAAAAAGCATGCTTAGTAAACATTAGAAACACAATTACCATCCATTCAGATAAGGGCATTTATAAGAGAACACTCTTCAATCCATTGAGTGCCAGTTTTTTGTATTAAGTGCAAATTTAGCCGAATGCATGGGCTTCTTGGCATCTCAATCTTCACCTGCTCAGCTCTAAAAGAAATGAAAATGCCCTCAACTACACAGTTATCAATATTTTAATATATATGATATATTATACATATTTTATGATATGAATCGATTTACTATAAAATATCTATTAATATAAATAATCTATTTTATTATAAATCGATAGTGTATCTATCTATAAACAAGCATATAAATACGTATCGTATGATATACTTTGATACGTTTTATAATGAAATTGAATTAGATCTAATCCAAATATGATATGACTCTATTAGTTAAAAATGTAATTTTAATAGCTTTTTAACTTTAAAAAACTTAAAAATACATTCTTTACGAATTTTGATCTTAAAAATAATTATTTAAAAAAAAATTTAATTAGAAAACTAAAATAAAAATATATACTATGAGCATGTGAATTGTTTGAAAACAATCATATTTTCTTTTTATTTTATCACATATTCACTTAATCTTATTAATAAGTATAATTTTTTTATTTATCTTATATGTATATGTATTATTTATAACTAATTTTAAAATTATTTATCGTATCTTGCGATACGATATAATATTTAATACTCGATTCTCAAAAATAAAATTTCAATTCATGATACATATCTCGATTAAGTAATTACGCTGAAGCACTCATGCCTCCTAAATGAGATTTCCTATTAAAGATAAATCTCTCCCTTTAGATGATACTGCTCTAATAAATTTCCATGGAGTCTCCCTCTAGTATTATAACAGGAAAACCCAATCATGAGCCACCACCATTGCCATCAGCGCAGCTCTAATTTTAGCTACCATTGAAGCAGTAATATTTTTCAACGAGACAAAAAAATGCTGCCAGTAGTGCCCCCTTGAGTCTTGGATAACCACTCATGCACCCCCAATCTCTTCCTCCACCTTCAAAGCCCCATCAAAATTTACTTTGACCCATTCGTATGGCGGTGCCATCTACATGGCTCTCTTTAGAGACAAGCCTTCGATTCTTTGTTGTTCCTCTTTATCCTACTGCGAATAGCTAATCACGATTTCTACCAATTTCCTTGGATCCCTTTGTTCTCTTCCCATTACTTCTATATTTTTGCAGTGACACATCACTCAACATGCCATCATCAATCATCAACTCCCAAGGTTTTCCATAACATTAAGGCTCACCAAAGTTGAAGTCCAATCCCTTTGATTATCATTCCCCAAGTGTTGCCAGCCTCCATTTAAGTTTAAATGGTTCCAAACAACTCTAGATTTTTCATAGCCATTCATCACTTGCTCCATTTAAATCATTTATCAAATTAAAATTTACAACTTTCAATTCTAATTTTAATTAAATTTTACAGTTTATCACGTTACAGCTTAACCCCGAAGTAATAGTCAAAGTTAATAGAGAATATATTTATAAAAATTATGAAATCATTTTTAACTTAAATAATTTATCAAATTAAAATTTATAACTTTCAATTCTATTTTCAACAACTAGCAGAGCATCACAACATAGCATCAAGCTTGTTTAACTTATTAAGATACCATTCATCATCGTAATATATTGTCGATGTAAATATTTAACACAAATAATCTACATATAAAAGGCATTGTTCAAGACTTTCTACCTTTATGAAATCTCCGAGAAGTAATTCAGCAACACAGCGAAAACATAAGGTTTGTGCAAATTTCTTATCATATTTTGTAACTCATTAATGGTTTTTTATTAAGATTAATTGTTTTGTATAATAATTCATAAATGAAATAGTAGCTTACCAACTACCCTAGAATAATAGAGTCTACCAAAACCCTAAAAATTAGCGTTTGGTGAGAGTTTACCAAATTAGTTTTGAATTAGCATTTGTTGATCACATCTTCTCCAATATGAGTAGCCACTCTTGTACACATTAAGACTCTTTTGATGAAAATCAGAACCTAAAAGAATGAGCTTAGAGAAACAACTGAATCAAGTATCATTTCTAAAAGTATAGCTTGGTGCTTGAACTTGATTTACTCATCCATGTTATTAAGCCACCGCATACATATACCAATAAATTATACAATATTTTCTCTTCATAATCTTATTATACACTTTCCCGAGAATTTGTATCTATTGCAAGATGTTTTCCAAAAAGTCCTAGCTAATTTTAATTAATTTTTACGTTTTTTTTTAACATTTATCTGCACCACCTTACATCTTACCTTTGCCATGAGCCAGCCAAGTCATTCCAAACTGTGTTTTCATACCTTAAACAAAATGCAAAGATGATGATACTATTGGATTAAAAATGAGTAAATGACTATTATTTACAATACTTTCACCTATACTCCACATAAATCTATTCTTTTGCATCTTACAATTCACAAAGTACAAACTTTTTTGAAGATTCAACTCTTCATAAACATATTCTACTTTTGTTTCAATAACTAAAGGCTTTTTAATCTCATCCCTAATGGATTCCCAATCTTCCTCATCAGCCCAAAACCTTGAACTACATATAAAAATCTCTAAAAATGGACATGCCATTGTATTCGACACAAATTTACTTTCATTATATAAAAAAAAAAAATTGAGATACAAAAAGATGGAACCAATCTTTCCTTTACCTAACAAGAGTTAATCAGCTACTCTAAAGCAAGAAAAAAACTTTTAATCAATAAGCTAATAAAACATTTAACTTTGGCTTTTATAAACTAAGCTGGCAGGACAAAAAGGCAAAACTTTTTCTTATCTACCCATTTCTTAAAATTATCTCAGCGACAAAAACAAAGCCCTGAATCATATATATATATATATTATATTATATTATAAGGTACATGCTTACCTGTTAAATTTTGTTGACATGGACTTTTATGTGAATAATCTACTTTTTTAACGCGTAAACTATGCAACAGATATCAAATGAATCTTAAATAATAGTTAAGATTGTATTAAGTAGTTATCAAACTGATAACATGTATTGAATATTAAACAATTAACTGAATTTATTAATATAAAATCTAACTTTGATAATGCTTTAATGATGAAACTAGAGTAGTCACAATTAACTTAGAAATTTGAAAATTAATTGGCAAAAATTGGGCTACCAATTGATAAAATTGCTTGGAAACATGTATTAATTACTAAAAAGTTAATTGCATTGATTGATATAAAATCTGCAATAAACCGAACACATGATGCATGGCTAGGAACCAACTTTGTGACTTTGTATAATACATATTATGAGGTGGATATACTGAATATCTAAATTGAAATTTGAGGTTTGGAGTTCATGTTTAACCCCGAAATTATAGTCACAATTTATTAGTATATTTATTTCCATTTATAAATATACTAAAACCATTTTTGTTAGATATTTTAATGGCCCATGTGACTCTTTGGTCAAATGAAAAGAGATGTTTGGTTCCCACTTACCAATAATTAGCATTATTGATAGAATACTAAGAGATACAATATTGATAGAATTTAAGGAGTTATAATTTATGGAAATGTGTGCCAATAATTGATATTAATGTTTTTTTATGGAAAAGTGAAAAATGTAAGTTATTTTTTATGAAAAGACTTATTTTCTCATTACCCCAATAAATGTATCTTTCGTTTCAACAAGAAAATATAATGAATAACATAAAGGGTCAAGTAAGAGAAAAAAGTTTTATTCAAAATTATCTTAAAGAATTTGTCAAGATTTTCTTCATGTATTTGTTATGAATCAAGATATATTTTCTCTTTAATTAAGTAATTGTGAAGAGCAGGGAATAAAGCATGAAGTCACATTTTCTTATAACCAAAGCATAATGGAGTTGCTGAACGGAAGAACAAAATCATAATGGATACGATGAGAAGCGTGCTAAAGGCTAAGGGAAATGCTCAATTCATTATAGGGAGAAACTGTTTCATGTTCAATTTACTTATTGAATAGATCTCCAATGAAAAGTGTCCAAAATATGCTAATTTAGAAGGAATGAGTGCGCTAAAGCCAAGTATGAACCATCTCGAGGTGTTTGGCTACATAGCTTATGCTCATGTTCCGGTAGAAACAAGGACAAAGTTAGAAGATTGAGAAGAAAAGACTTTTTTGTTGGTTACAAGCGTAGGGAATACAAGTTGTTCAATCCTATGACTGGAAAGGTAATTGTTAGCAGAGGTGTGGCATTTTTGAAGATGAAGCTTAGAAATGGGATGTGGATATACAAAATGGTTTTCAACGATATCTTATCTCTATTCTTGAAGAGGATGTAATAGTTCCCACCACAAACCAAGAAGATTCATTAACCTCTACTCAAGAAAATCTTGTGCCACAATCCTTAGTAGAAATTTGAAGACCAAGGAGGCAATGCCAACAATCTATATGTTTGTAGGATTTTGAGGTAACACTTGATAATGAAGTTGATGATAATGGGGAATTGGTACACATTTCTTTCTTTGTAGATAATGAACCTGTGACATTCAAGGAGGCGATCCAAGATCTTAAATGGGTGAATGCTATGAATGAAAAGATAAGGCAATTGAAAGAAACAATACGCGCAACTTACTAATATGCCACAAAGTCACTATGCTACTGATGTGAAGTGGGTTTTCAAGACCAAGAGAAAGTCAAATCTAGAGGTAGCAGAACATAAAGCTAGTTTCGTGGCAAAAAGGTTTGTGCAACGACCAGGTTATGATTGCCCAGAGGTTTTCTCTCATGTGGCTCAAATTTAGATTGTCAGACTTATAATTACGTTGGCTGCACAATATTAATGGAAAATCCATCAAATGGATGTGAAGTCAGCTTGTCTAAATGGTCCACTTGAGAAAAAGGTTTTTGTTAAGTAACCACCTAGATTCATGAAGTAGGGAAGTAAATATAAGGTGTATAGATTGAAGAAAACTTTATATGGTCTAAAACAAACACTGGGGGCTTGGAACAAGTGCATTAATTCCTTTATCCATGAAAATGGCTTCAAGAAGTGTTCATCTGAGCATGCTTTATACATGAAGGTTAATGATTTTGGTGATATATTGTCACCGTGTCTTTATGTTGATGATTTAAGATTTAGAGGCAATAATCCCAGAATGATTGAAGATTTCAAGAAGTTTATGATGCATGAATTTGAGATGACCGACCTTGGCTTAATGTCATATTTCTTAGGCATAAAAGTGGTTCAAAAGATGATGAAAATATTTATCTGCTCAAATAGGTATGCTTCTAAACTTTGAAAAAGTTTCGTATGCAAGATTGCAATTCTGTGAAAACTCCTGTAGAGGTTGTAACAAAATTGTCAAAGCATGGAGACGATGCACGTGTTGATCCCATTTATTTTAAGCAAGCTGTTGGGAGTCTAAGATATATCGCATGCACAAGGCTGGACATCTCTTATGGTGTTGGTTTGATTAGCAAGTTCTTAGAATCTCCTAGGCTATCTCATTTTCAAGTTGATAAGTGTCAGACCCGTGTTTTCGATTATGTTTGTAGCTTGTTTCTTATGATTCTTATATATATGAACACTTTATTTTTATAATTGAATCATAAGAAGAATATTTACTATCACGCAATTGACTATTTTAGAATAAAAATGCATGTAAGCTACATAATAGCCAAATAAGGGTTATAAGAGCTACAAGCTAAACTGAATGGATTTGAATCATTATGACTAAAGATGAGAAGTTAAAATAAGAAAAGATAGTGGGTTATGAAGGAAAGTCGGTTCAATTTGGTTCCAAACAAGTACAGAGATAAAACAGTCAAAAGACCAAAATTCGATATAAATTCAATAAGAAAATTTCATTAAGAATATGGAATTGAGAAATCTTGATCAATAACGAGAAAAATATTGAATTTCGAGTTCAATTGATCAAGATATGAATTTATTAAAATTAATCAGAATTTTCACATTGGGAAATTATCTCGAAAATATTGAAAAAATATACTGAAAAGATAAAATAAGACTGATAAATTTATTTATTAATTAAATGAATAAAATAAGATTTTTTGAAGATATTTTTGGGTTTTTTAATGTATTTTAATGATTAAAACAATAATAAAATAAATTATAAATATAATAATAATAATAATAATAATAATAATAAAAGAGAAACGAAAATCTGGAAACGCGAAAGGAAGAAGAAACAGAGAAGTGAAGCTAGGCGAATCAAGGAAGATCTCATCACCGGCGAGCAACCCGCGACCAACGAGGCCAGGCGAGGGTTGGAAAGGGTAGCCGACACCCGCGCGACCCACCAGCAGCTGCGACGCGCTCCGACGGCATCGAAAAAGGTAGATCAACAAAGGAATTGCTGAGGGGAGAAGAGAAAGATTTCGGCGATCCCACCCACGATTGGCCCAGATCGAAGCTAACCGAAGCTTCCTCGGCCAGAGACGCGTCGAGCGACGGTAGTGAGGTGTCGAGAACCGGTCGGACGACATCGAAACGGCGAAAGGAGACTGAACCGGATGGCCGATTCAGGGGAAGGAAACTGCGCTGAACTGGACCGGACTGGTTCAGCCAAGGAGAAAAGGGAGAAAAAGAAAAAGGGAAAAAAGGAAGGAAAAAAAAAAGGGAGAGGAAAATCCCCGGGAATACCTCAGATTACGGGTAAGTCAATACGCAGTCAGATTGACCGAATTTATTTTCGAGAAAGTTAATTTAAATTTTATTTGATGAAAATTAACCTGAAATTTAATATAAAATTGTGTAGTTCGATGATAAATGCCGAACGTGAGCCGATCGAACTTCGATTTACGCACCATCGCATAATTTCGAGTAAGTAAAGCTTATTTACGACAATAGTATGATTTTTCTGCAATTGAAATTTAGTTTGCAGATTTCGGATTAATTTCTGCATAAAATAAATTATATCTGGATTTTTGAATTAACTATCGTAAATGATATACGAGCTATCCAAAGAGTTTGAAACAAAACCCAATGAGTATTGATAGACCCAATGAGCCAATAGACCCTGATAAAGGGAATTAATAAGTGGAAAACGGACTTAAGACAGAGTTAGGCCCAATTAAAGTGTTTAAGGCCCAATAACTGTAAACGAGCCCATTAAGGAATATTAACTGTATTAAATGCGTAATACAGTAGGAAAAGTATAATTAATCCAGTGAATGGTTAAATACAGCTCCAGAGTTGTATTGCGAGCTGACCGGACTGCGAGATTTGAGCAGCACAGAGGAAGTGAGGTCACGCGACATGATTCGAGGTAAGGGACTTTTGCGAGTAGTTAGAGATATCTGTGCGTATTTTCGTCTGCTTTTACATTCACTGAAATTGTCTGAGGGTTAGAGAAAATTAATAATATTTATAGGGACCCGATATGAGTAAATTACGATTTTTTTCATTGTTAGGCAAAAAGTCAACTTTTAGAAAAAGTTGTAAAAAACATGGAAATAATATTTTGAGTGTTTTTACTGCTGTGTAGCAGAAGAGTAGGTAGATGGGCTAATGTTTTAAGGTTGATTTAAACTAAGCACACTTTATAGTGTTGATTTTAACGTTTTGAAACATCCCTATTTTTAAAGAGCCATCTACCGAATTATGTGAAAACAGTCGTGCTGGAGCACAGCTCGCATTTGATTTCAGATGTTTTCCACATATATTAGTGCTAGAGTGAGACTCGCACTACATTTATCTGACATGCATGATAGAGTACTGGAGCATTGCTCGTATTTAGTTTTATGTGATTTGTGCATGATAGAGTGCTGGAGCGATTAGCTCGTATTCGAGTTTTACATGAGAACTATGCATGACCTAGTGCTGGAGGTTTACTCGCACTAGTGTTTGATGTTTTGACATGCATATACAGTGTTTAGAGACGAAGCGTTGACTGTGAGCCACACTCAAGACGCGCACTGCAGTTTTTACGTGATATATAGACATGTTAGAAAAATCGTGACGATTTTCTCGTGTAGAATGAGTGTCACACTGGAGATGTTCGCACGTGGATTTAGAGACGTGACAATTGATTATTCCGTGGTATGAAGGCTAAGACTTATGGCAGGCACCCCGACCATAAGGCAGGGTTCACGGGTGTACGTTGTACCGTGTGTGTGGCATGGAGTACCCTGTACCATGTGTTGTTGTAGAGTTATGGAGGAGAGTTGTTGATAACTGGCGGTTGTGATGGACTGACCCCCCTCCCGTTACAGCAGTGATAGCCCGCACACCGAGTACTATGTTGCTTGGGATTTCACCATGTTAGGATATGACCATAGTCCAGAAGATATTGCATTTAGCCACTGAGTCTTGCATGATATATCATATGTATTTATGATACAGGTAAACCTGAGGGATGAGTCGGAATCCGATTGTTGTTGTGTTGTGTTGTGAAATTGTGTTTGTTTTGAATGTAAATGATATATTTTATATAAAGGCATTCCGAAATGATAAATATGCCCTGTTTTTTGCATGATTGATAACTCAGCATGTGTTTAGTATATGAGATTTTAAATCTGTACTATTACTATATATATTTTGAAACATGCTTTTGAATTGAGAGAAAGAAATGCAAAACAATATCTTCAGTAGATAGTATGGATGTCTACTTGCTTGCCTGATTTCCTTATTGAGCCAGATAGCTCACCCCTTTCATTTTCCCCCCTCTCTACAAATCATCGTCAGTAGAGCTGAGGTATAGCATTCCTTTTGACCACTGTCATTCCCCATCTAGCGAAAGGTATACGCGATGCGTACTCTTTTGTATCTGAACAATGTATAAACACAGTGATGTACACGTTTTTAATATCAGGGATGTAATTATATTAAAGTATATGAATTTACTTATAAGAAAAGTGTACGTACAGTCAATAAATATTTATAATGACATGTATGTGTGATACGAAAAAGAATGGTAAGGTATGTGTGGATAAGAAGACTAATGCCTAATCACAGCCCAACTGTTGAAGAGAGAAAGGTAAGAAAAAAATGAAAAATTTATTGTGGTTTTTGGTAAGTCACAGAAGGAGGTCGTGACAATAAGAAAATCATGAGGTATATAAAAGGCACTTTTGATCATAGTTTGTTTTATTCTTCATCCAATAATTGTTCTCTTATAAGCTACTCGAATGGTGATTGAGGTGGAGATTTGGATGATCATAGAAGCACTTCTGGTTATTGTTTTGACTTTGGTGCTACAATTTGTTCATGGTCATCAAAGAAGCAATCCATAGTTTCATTTTCAGCCTATGAAGCAAAGTATGTAGCTACAACTCCAAGTGATTGTCAAACAATTTGGTTATGTAGTTTGATGAGTCAAACCCATTTTCTAGTTAAGTGTCCTATAAAGATATTTGTTGATAATGTTTTTGCAATCAATTTGATAATAAATCTAATCGAACATGGAATAAGCAAGTACGTCAACACACGTTTTCATTTTCTAAGAGATCAAGTTAACAAAAGAGAGATTGAATTAACATATTATAAGTCTGAAGATCAAGTAACTAACATTCTCACTAAACTGTTGAAGTATGAAGCTTTTGTCAAGCTAAAGCGCATAAAGGGAATGACTACACTACCAAATCAGAATTAAAAGGGATGATGATGTTACTTCGGTTTGAAATTATTATCGAAATCTTTTTCTTTAGCTTTATCTAGTATTTATCTAGTAGTTGATTGTTATATTTATTTAGGAGAGTTTTAGTTCTATTAGAATTAAGAAAGTGTTTGAGTTTTTCTTATAGAAGAAGCTATTTTGTAATTTAATCACAGTCGGTCAATAAAAATCCTTCTCTATTTATCTTTTATTTTCTTTTCATTCTTCTATCATTCTAAGCCTTTTTTGTCTCTTCCTATTTTTTCTATTTCTTTGATGATTCTGTCTTCCCACTTTCAACAACTCATTCTATTTTTCTCTGTTTACCAAAGAAAAACTTAGTCTCTTCTCAGTAAGGTAAAACTACTCTTTTTTTTTAGTTAACAAAATTAATAATCTAAGAAGTTTGACAATATATATATATATATATATATATATATATATATATATATATATATATCCAAAATTCATTAAGAATTTTTTTCCTATTATTTATTCATAAATTTTGTGGATTTCCAATAAACAAAATTTCTATCCATAAAACATAGATTTCAATTTTTTTATTTATTTATTTAAGAATGAGCATGTAAAGAAAGACTTGGTAAGTAAAATTTCTATATAAAGAATGCTGATTTCACATAAAAAAATTATCTTTTTGGTAGACATACTCAATGGTCGGGCTACCTGCACAAGCTCGAAGGCCTGACTAATATTTTGTTGGGTTTTGACAAAATTATCGGATGCAAAAAACTGGTTTGGGCAAAAATTTTAGGCCTGATTAAAAATCAGGCTCGGGTCCAAGCTTGACCCTTTGAAGCTCAGGCCATGGCCAAATATAATTATATTTAAAACTTCTGTTTAATTTATTTATTAAGTATAATGTAATTAAATGTATATAAAATATTATAAATTAATAAACATAATTTATATTTAATATGAATTTTTGACATGCGAAATTTAATAAATCAAAATAAATTTCAAAGGAATTAAAATAATAAAAAACAAGTAAATAAAAAATAAGAATATATTCGAGCGGGCCGAATTGAACCCAAGCCTTGCAGTACAAAACAAAAAAGCGCTTAAGCAAAAAGCCAAATCTGAATTTTTAAATCGGACTAACTTATATATAACTTATTATTATATAATATAGACCCGATCGGAACTCAACCCGAACCCGCTACAAGCAAGTCTACTTCCTGGCATAATCTTACGCGGATAAATGGAAATGTTTTTTTATATTGAAAAATAACCAAACAATAGAATGAGTTGCTGAAAGATGGGGGAGATGCAATCATTAAAAAAAGAAAAAAATAAGGCGAGAAAGAGGAGACATGAAAGCTAGAGGGACACCGAGAAAGAACATAATGAATAGAAAATGGATATTTAATCTTAGATAATGGATCTAATAATGAAAAAAAAAATGTAAAACTCATTATTTTATGCTAGTGTAAATAAATTCCTCTTATGTGTGTATTTACATATATATATATATATATATATATATATATATAATCTATATCATACCATGACGAAATTATTTCAGTTAAAACCTCACATCATAGAGCTACATCCAAAATGAGAACAAAATTAATAAAGAACAGGAAAATTGTTGCTAAATAACTAAGAAAAACTAACATTGTTAAAAGTACACCAAAAAGACAACACTCTATAACCTAATATCTGTACTGTACATCATTTCATATGACTACAAAACTTCATGAATATAACTATTACAGGCCTCACTAGCAGCATGCCTCTTATGTGCGCACTTCAAATATGGGATCAAGCAAAATTCAATGAATTGCAAGCCAGTAGCTGTGCGTTTTTTCCAAGTCAACCAACATCACATTCTTTATGCTGAAGAAAGGTGTTCCATATGTTCTGTAAGGAATTCTACACTGTTTGTTTTCCACCAATAATTTTGGTCATTAGGTGGTTTGCTATCATTTATTCTTCCACTTGTTGTCCTACGGTTTGACTGGATCTCTTGTGCATCTGATGCATTCGGAACTTCTGTTAGGAACTGTTCCCAGAATACATCATTTACCTCACCTGGCACGGGCTCATCAGCTGCCGCTGCTTCTACCTGTTTTTGTAAGGCCTGATCAGTCTCCGGAGGACTAACATGCTCCGAGTTTGCACCAATGTCAGAAGATTTTGGCTTAAGATTGACTATATGGTGAAAAGATGGTATAGGAGGGCTGTCAGCATGATAAACAGGCACAGCCAGCTCAGGAGATGAATTCATATCTGTTGAATACGGAGAGCACGGATGTGATGAAGGTGAGTAAAGTTCACCATCGATGTCACAGTCTCCGGAAGATGTCTGTATTTCAGTAACAACAATAGGAGAAGGCCGTGATGATATACCAAAATCACTGCCCTTTTCACCCATAGTTTCTCCAATTCCATACAACAATGTTTCCCAACATTTTATAGATGATTCCAAGTCCTCAATCTGTTCCAAATTCAACACAGGAGCAGAAGATGCCCCAAGTTTTGCATTCTGGGTAGTCAAACTCTGATGTTCTTCTCTGTTAAATTCATCATTGAAGACGTTAGAATGCAGTAACTTTCTCTTTTTGCTCTGAAATACCGACTTTTGCTTCAACAGAGACAGAAAATGGGGTTTGTGTATGAGTTGAGTCAAGAAGACCATCACCCGTTTCTGTCGGTCTTCCATATACTGAAAGCGCTCGGATAACATCCTTATTTCAAAGTTCCATTCCTGATTCTCTTTCTGATGCCTGTGCAGCTGCAACTGAAGCCGGCTCTTTTCATTACTCAACCTCTTAATTTCTTCTTGATATTCCTTTCTTTCTATCTCGGTTAATGGCACACTAGAGTTCCCTGGGTAATTCAAGGAATGGCTATGAATTGGCTTGCGTCTATGAATGTTGTTTAGAAGATGTTTCTGTCCCCTGATAAATTCCTCGTTTGCAAATTCCCATTGATCAGGATCAATCTTCCTGAATCCCTGATCAAACAAAAACAGCAATCGTCAACCAAATTAAGCATTCAAAGTCACCAAAGTATAGGGGAAGCATTAACTTGGAGAAGACTAGAAAACAGGGTGGTCAGGGCCTGCATTTCGATACCATAAAGGTTACTGACGAATTCATTTTCAAATCGAATAAAAGCAAAGTTATGGGAAATAATCAAGCAGTTAGATTTCATAAGGAACAAAATATTTGCAGAATTATATAGCGAGAAACATTTAAGAATGAGAATTGAGCAAGTCAAGAAACATAAAGGCAAAGGAGAAATTTCCATATTGAGCAGATGAAGGAGATACTAATTGGAGATTAAAAAAGGAAACAAAGGTCATTGTAGGAAGTAAAGAGGCATTACATAAGTATTCAGCTGCCGGACAAAACTTGAGAAGTTATTGTGCTTGAAATATCTTGGCAGCAAATCTCTTGAAAAATCTGCCGGATCCCATACAACGAAACTATAACCAGTTTCACTCCAACACACCAAGGAGTTGGTCATTGGATCATCCACCATCTCATATGTCTTGGTAAGAAAAGGTGGCGGCGCGTTACCAGTTCCCTGTGATCCATCCATTTTATTTTAGCTCTTCAAAACCTGATTCTTTAATCTCAAGAATTCTGTAGCCAAAGCACCATATGCGAGCTTCTTCTGTTCAAAATCGGAACTTTTTTCAGAAAGTTGCTTTCAGAAGAGAGTATAGCATAAACCCTTAAACCCCAAAACCCTGGAATTTCAAAACCCAGAAAAGATTCCTTTATCCAGTGCGAAGTTGTCAACAGGGTTGGATCATCAGAAACTAGTGTGAACAAAGAAGAAGAACAAGAAGATTTTATGGGAGAATAAGCTAGATAGGATATTGAAAAACAATAAGAAATTGAAGAAACAATCACGTGTATGGAAGTTTCTAACCAATCCAAAAGCAAAACTTGGAGGTAAAGCAAGAGAAGAAAGGGTTTTTCAACTGGAAAGACAGAGAAGGAGAGAGTAGAAGGAAAGAAATAAAAAGGCAAAGAAATAAAAAGAGTTTATTAGACTGTCAGACTTAGTAACAGCCATTGGAGAGAGGGAAGCAAGATGCCTATATAATGTTCAAAGTTCAACGCTTAAGCTTTTTTTTGGTCGCTTTGAAAATTCTCAAGGGCAGGTTGGTTGAGAAATTCTTTGACTGAAGCCATCGCATCGCCTCCGTGGAGCTCTGACTTTGACCATTGACAAAAGAATAATTCTCTGTTTCCTAATCCTCCACGTTTACATTTTTTGTTTTATTATAATCAGAAGGAATTAGAGTTATTTAAATTTAAATTTAAAATTTATAATATATTACAAATTTTTTATTAATTTTTCATTTATAAAATTAGAATTCTATAATTTATAATTACTGATTTTTTTAATTGTATATTTTCACTGAAAGATTTTATCATAATTAGTAAATTATATTTTAAGATTGATAATTTAATAAATTAATATATATTATTAATAATAATAAATTATATTTATTTTTACCTTTAATGAGATTTAAATTTAAAACTATAAAATTTTAAAACTTTTTTTCCTGTTAAATCAATGATTCGATTGGCAACGGTTATTTGACTGACAAATTAAGGTTCAAACTTCAAAGTCTAACCATTTGGTATTTTCTCTTTTAAGGGTTGATTCATCGCTGACAGACACTAAAATGAAAATGAAAACGAAAGTTGACATAAGTTTAAATTTATCACTCTCTTTGTGGTTATAAATTTTCATATTTTTACTTATTTTTAAACATTTGTAATTTTATTATTATAATTTTTAATTAATTTAAAAATAATCAAATGTTAATAATAAAAGAATATTTTGCTATAAGTTATTTTTTTGCATAATATTATAATTTTAATAATCTTTTCACTCGTTTAAAGGTGAAAAATAAATTCTTTCATCATTATAAGTGGAGTGATAAATTTGAATTCAGTTAAAAAAAAATAGAACTCGTTTTTATTTAAAGATGAAGCAGTAAATGCCTTCCTTCTCTTGAAACGAGTGACTTAGAAAAAATCTCAATTAAGTCCCATACCAATTTATCAATTTGCATAATGTAAACATGAGTTTTTGCACATTGTATTACTACAAATATTACACCAACGAGTAAGAGAATTAAAGATCAATTTTATTGATAATGTCTAAAAATGCATGAATTTTTTTTTATATGGAATAATTATATTGATTGTATATCGCATTTTGTATTTTAATCCAAAATACATATTAGATTATGCTCACATTATATAGAAGTTGATAAATATTTCCTTATTTATATATATAATACAATATCAAAACTTTACATTGTAACAATATATATATATATATATATATATATATTAATATCTCATATACCGTCGGTGGAGTTTTTTGACTCCACAATCGGTATTAGAATTATAACAAAATTTTATTTTATTTATTTTTTATTTTTTTATTATATTTAAAAGACATATATTATCATCCTAACTTCACTTGTAAAATCAAAAAATTTCACTAACGATGTATATGATAACTACCTCGTATATATATCAAAACTTTTTAAGATTTTTGTTTAGAAACCCATCTCTTCCTTATATATATATAGAGGTACTCTAAGCTTGAGCTTAATTTGATTTATCCATATATATATATATATATATATATATATATATATTATTTGTACTATTTATATTCGAGTTTGAAACTTAAAAATCTCATGGTTTCTCATCTTTAAATCTAACATCATCGACCTAATTAAAACAAATTTAAAAATCGGATCAAGCAAGACTCGAGCCTAAAAATCTAGGCCCACGAAGAGTCCTAACTGGATGGCCAACAAGTTTAATGGGGAAGGTAGTTCAATCATCGAACACCTTCAATCGTGATTCATCCATCACGACTCACTACTATTATTCTAGTGGAAATAGGTTTGGTCAACTCGGTCAACATACTTAAGATAATGTTTGGTACATCACGTTATGAAAAATAGCACAAATTAATTCTAACAAATCGCATAAATAAGATAAAGTTGTTTAAATCAAGTTTGTAAAGTTATTCATTAAAAATTAATAATTAAGACTTAAGAGGAAGTAGGTTTATGATTCGATTCCTCTTTCTCTTTTAAATCTTTCTTTGAATAAATAAAAAAAGTTATTCATTAAAAATTGTTAAAATAAGACTAACTTTGAATAAAATTGGTGATTAATAGAGTTCAATTAAAAATAATAATAATATGTAAAAATTAAGTAAAAATGCTATGTATAAACAAAATTTGATTATTAATTATTGAATGAGTTCGATTTTTAGACACTACAATTGAAGTTTTAGATTTTACAATTGTCATTATTTTGACAAATTATTAAATGATAGGCAAATTCAAATTTTAAACAATATCTAGATGCCTCTCAAAGATTTGAATCGATACTTTATTCACAGAATCAGAGACAGAGAGATAAATGAGGCACTAAAGAGTATACATGGCAAATGTAGACACGACACGAGCGACACGACACGAAAAAATCGTGTACGTGTTTGAAAAATTAATATTAAGTGTTTAACCGTGTCGACACGAATTTTGACACGATAATTTTCGTGTTTAGCCGTGTCAGACACGGTTAAACACGTTTTCTTAAATCGTGTCACAAGAATACACGGTTAATACATACACGACACGAGAAACACGTTTTCTTAAATTGTTGTTTCTTACATTGTATTGAGTTGGTATCTATGAATTTAATATTTGAATATTTGTTGACTATTTATGTTTTATAACTTAATGTTAACTCTTTATGTTTTGTTTGTATATTTTGTAATTTTAAATAAAATATTATGGATGATATGGATTGAATATTATTATTATGTTATATTTGTTAATAATATTTTAATGTATGTAAATTAAATTATTGCTATAAATCTGTAAATATTATGATTTTTTTCATTTTTGATTATATTTTATTTTTAACTGTGTCATTCGTGTCTATTCGTATCGTGTCTATTCGTGTCATATCGTGTGATACGGATAATTATAACGTGTCAACCATGTCGTGTCACGTGTCACACGTATAAAATACGTGTCGTGTTCGTGTTTATGTTTTAAACACGTTTTATAGTTCATGTCGTATTCGTGTTTCATAAATTCGTGTCGTGTCGTGTCGACACGATACAGATTGCCAAGTCTACTAAAGAGGATGAAGACAAAGAAAGCTGTTGGGTTTGACGACATTCCAATTGATGTTTGAAAATGCGTTAAAGATGTAGAAGTTAAGTAGTTGATAGATATTTTTAACAAGATTTAGCACACTAATATGATGCCTGAGGAATGAAGGAAGAATATCTTGATACCTCTATATGAATAATTGAGTTATTCAATATTGCTTCAATTACTGAGGAATTAAAACTGATGAGTTACATGATAAAACTATGGAGAGAGTGATAGAACGAAAATTAAGAAAGACTATAAAGATATCGAGAATCAATTTAGTTTTATACTTGGCCAGTCAATTATGAAAGTAAACTTGCTTAGACATCTTGTGAAGCATTCTCGAGTACAAGGTAAAGATCTTCAAATGGTTTTTATAAACCTGAAAAAAAAACACATGATAAAAGTGTATGATAAAATGCCTCGAGAAGTGCTATGGTGGTCCTTAATGAATAAAAAAGTTGTCGTGAAATATATTAAACTAATTAAGGCCATTTATGGAGATGTAAAGACACATGTTAGAACTTATAAAGGGTAAACAAGCGAATTTCCTATCACAATGAGCCAGCATTAAGGGTTTGCGATAAGTTCATTCTTGTTCACTGCAGTAATGGACAAACTTACAAAATCTATTTAAGATAAGGTGACTTGGTGTATAATGTTTGCATATGATATTTGTATGCTTAGAAGAAAGCGAAGATCAAAGCAAAGTTGAAATTTTAGAGATAGACGCCTGAATCAATAAGGTTTAGACTAAGCAAAGTGATGACTGAATACATGAAATGCAAATTCGGTTCAAATAAAGAGAAAGATCAAAACATAGTGGCGGTAGATGAGGAAGCAATACCTTAGTAGGATCATTTTTTATATTTGGAGTCAATCATATAGATGGATGGAAAGATTGATGGCAATCCATAGGATTCGGCTAGCTAAAGCAAGTGGAGAAGCATTATAGGTGTGTTGTGCAATAAAAGGAAATCTTACATGGTTAAAAGGCAAATTCTATAGGATAATTGTTAGATCAACATCGCTATATGATAGTAAATCTTGGACGACTAAGAGACTGCATATATAGAAGATGAGTATAGCAAATATGAGACTACTATGGTGGATGTATAGATATACAAGAGAAGATAAAATAAGAAATGAAGACATTTGTAAGAAGGTTTGAGTGGTACCTATCAAAGACAATATAAGTGAAAGTCATTTATGTTTGGACACATACAACGTAAACATATGGATGCTTCATATAGAAGAGTAGGGACTATAAATGATGAAAAAAGGTTAAAGGCTAAAGGAAGAACGGAAAGGACTTGAAAGGAAGTCATTTGGAAAGATATGACGACACAAAAGTTAAAAGAACACATCGCATTGAATAGGAATGAGTGAATAGGAGAATTCATACTGACGACTTAACATGACTTTATATATTTGTTCATATAACCTACCCCAATCTATTAGGATATGGTCTGTGATGATAATGATGATGATAATTTTAACAAAGTGTATGGCAATGTTCTGACCTTGAAGTTTAAAAACTTTACAATTACCTATGGGTTAATAATCTTATTGAATTATAATTTTGTTTAATTATAAATTTTAATAATATTACCTATAAAATACAAATAATCTTTTCAAATTTTATACACTTGATGTATACAACAAGAATTTTTAATCAATTAATCTGAATTTTTTTATTCTAAATATTTATTTTTCCATTTTTCTTCTTTAGATTATATATTAAGGTAAAAAGAAAAGTAGGAGAATATATATAATATTGAGAGATCCTTTTTTGGTCAAAGACAATATAATTATCAATATTGAAAAAAAATCTTAATTTTGTTGATTTAATTAGGATTTATAACTTATTGGGCCATATATTGCTTTTATAAAACTAAAATTAGATGCAAAAACAAAATCATGAAAACAAGTTTTGTATGGGATATAAAGTAGGAGAATATATATAATATTGAGAGATCCTTTTTTGGTCAAAGACAATATAATTATCAATATTGAAAAAAAATCTTAATTTTGTTGATTTAATTAGGATTTATAACTCTCTGGGCCATATATTGCTTTTATAAAACTAAAATTAGAAGCAAAAACAAAATCATGAAAACAAGTTTTGTATGGGATATTAAAAAAAAAGGTGAGTAATTTTAAATTTATAAAACGTGTGGTTTAGGGGTGAAGTAAGATTACCTTTAGCATCTGATTCTTTCTTAACTTGATTACCTAGTTCAATCTTGATAAGGTTATAGATTATCGCGTTTGATTCTACTAATTGATATGTAAGTTTTTTGTATTTGGTTGAGGAAACATAAGATTACTTAATGATATCTTTTACTATTTTAAAAAAAAGAAAGATATTATGCTCAAAGGGAATTGATCCCTTGTAAAATGGATCAATCCTTGGTTAAACAAATAATAACATGAGGGCTTCTATGTATTAGGGGATCAATCACTTGTACAAGGGATCAATGCCAGCTTTTTCCTTTAAAAGACTAAAATGGTGTTTAAAATCGAAATTTCTTTAAGATGAAACAGAAAACAAAATCTAGTTCATATTAAAGTTACCTTAGACATCTATTTAAGCATCAAATCCTCCAAAATCTAATTCATGCAAAAACAACCTACATCTAATATATCTAAAAAACTACAATTCACACAAAAACAACCTACAATTCATATCTAGTTCACTTAAACCAACCTTAAAAAAATTTGAGAGTTGCTAACGTACAACCACAACTTTATTCTCAAGTCATAATACCCTCCATGCATGAACAAAATCTACCATTCATAGACAACCATGTTAGAAGCTACACATATCCTACTAGATTAAGTCAAAAAGGGTCAATAAGGTTTATATTCATTCAATTTCTTAATAATATAATCCCTCCTAAATTCCTCTAGCAAAGTAGAAATGAAATCCACCTTTGTGTGCGTCTTTGCTTATAAAATTCTAACGGTAAATATTTCATCTTTGAAGAAATCTCCAAGTTGCATGATTTCTATAAAGAACATCATTCTCTTATCATTCCCCTTAGCCTCTCTCTTGGAGAATGAATTTATGACCTTTGTGTAGCCTTTTGACATGCAATCCCAAACTTGCCAACCTGCTCCACCAACTCACCCAACCCATCAAAACTCTAAAGCATTTCTTGTTTGTTTGAGTGTCACGCCTCGTGACCTAACCTCGAACTAGTCGCGCAATGTTAAGCGGAATCGTATTTAAATGTAACTTAAATATTTCTACGCGATCGTTTTGCTTGTCGTTTGTGCACGATGTAAGTATCATTCTACTCTTTAAATATATTTTTATGCGTGATAAATTTCTTTTTCTTAACTTATATTATTAAAAATTTTGATTTATTTATTTTTTCTATTTAGGCAACATGACTATAATATATAATTTAGTCCTTCATACTCAGTGCAACATATTTATCACAAGTTCTCAACATCAAATACATTAAACCTGGGTTCCAATCATACATCATATGACCCACTAATCCGACATAATAGTTAATGCCATGTAGCATGCCATGTCGTTAATCCATTTTAAACCGAAAAGAAGAAACCTAAAGTAATACTTAATAGTCATGCTTAAACATCTTTCAACTAGTACCTCTCATAAATACAACCGTGCGTACATATCTGAAATAAAATGTATATATATAAATATATACCGTTCGTCGCATAATACCTCGAAAATACCAAAATCAGCTCACTAGGCTAAAGGAGACAGTTAGAGCGTGACGCTAGCCCCGAAATACTAATCTGAAAAATGTTTGAAAGAGTGGGGTGAGCAACCACACGCTCAGTAAGAAGCCTATATAACCGAAGCTAACAAAACACCATGCAACACACCATGCAATGGTAAACCGAGATAATTACGTAAAACATCTTGCATATATCGAATAAACATTACTGAACATGCTTCGGTTTAAACAAGTTTACATATTTGAAAATTAATGTATCATTAGTCAAAATCAGATTTTTCAAAGAGTAATTATAAGTCCACAAAACCGAGACCATAGTCAAAGGGTAATTTATTTAAATACATGCATGGGCATACTTAAAGCATTTGATACAATAATACGAGTAAGTGGCAATAACCCAAACCAGTCATGGATCCAATATTCAATAACCTCACCAATATCAATGCAAAATAAATACACTTATGGCCATAGTGACTACCGCCCTATCCTAACTGAGCAGGTTTCGGACTAGGGTACTGCAAACGGGCTCAGGGTCTCACAGTATTAGGTAGCAATAAAATACTCGATGTCACAAAGACATCCCCATGAAGCACTTGACACCGTAAGGCAATCACACAGAACTTCCTACCGGGTGCTAGAGATAGCTATCACGTTAACAACTCGATGCCACAAAGGCATCCCTGTGAAGCACTTGGCACCGTAGGGCAATCACATAGAACCTCTTACCGGGTGCTAGAGATGGCTCTCACGGACATGACTGACACACAGGCATAAACCGGGTTGTCAACAGACTCAAAAATCACTCGATGGGTACACTTTAAAAATCTAACAATTCATCCCAAATCATTATATCAAAAATTGGAGAAAACCACCAATCGAAAATAAAACATATATAAATTGTATAAAAAATCAGCATGTATATAAATCGCGCAAACTCATGCTTATTCAAAATACGGTTAAAACGGTGCCCATACAACTTCTTCAAAAATCAGCAATCATGATGGAGTTACGAAAATATTGTAATGCATCACACGCACAAGCTACTATCATGTAAAAATATTAGTTCATAAATCAATAACTCCATGCTATGACAGAATTTAAATCAGGACATTTTAATAAAAACAATAGATAAGAGAATTTTAATCTAGACTACTCTATTAAATCGGCTACCCTATAATCCTACTTTAAAATTATGAAATCTAGCATATCCTAAGTATTTTACTAACGTCAGCTATATAAAACCCTTTACCGCACAAGCTATGCGCCCGATTTAACCTTTTTCGCCTACCGCCTTAGACGCGCATATATGCGTCTAAGTTTCCTTGGCGCCTTCTAACGTACTTGCTTCGAAATACCATTAGGACTCACGTTATTTATCATTCACACATCAATAAATTTAATTTTTTAGCACACGCACATTCGCAAAACAATTCTAGGCTAACTACTATTAACGTAGTTTATTGGTTTTAGCCTTACGCTTATTTGCTTCCAATTATACTCTCATGGATATAATTTGCAAAATTCTTATTTATTAATTATTATTCTCAATCTATATATATCAGCCAAAATTAAGTGAAATAAATTTAATTTCTCACCATAATCACGCAACACATATTTTATACAATATTTTCCCTTATATTTTTGTTTAATTTCTGCATTACATTGTTATGGGATTATATTGCTTTCCTTTCTATTTGATTATTTTCTTTTCTAATTTCCAGCAAACATCATTGTCCCTAAAGTCCCAATTTTCAAAATTCCCAATTCACCTAGCTAATAACCCAAATTTTTATTCCTACATTAAAATTTGAAATTGAATCAATATTTCTCTCTACTTACATTAATATAACGGTAATCAGACATGGAATTACAGAAATTGAATACTAATCACCTTAATTTCCAATAGCCGAAACTACACAAGCCAAAAATCCAATTTGTTTTTCTGAATTTTCCTCTTGAATTTTCAGTAAATCTTGTGTATTCTTTAGCCTATATACTATTTCTAAATTCAGTTTAGTGTAGTCCCCTTCAATCCCGAACAGCCTAGCCTATTCCTTCCTTAGGATCTCTCGATTTTGGAGGAAAATAAGTGGTTTTCACTTGGCTGGGCTAAAGAAAAAATGCTGGAAATTTTTTTTGTTTGCTGTTTAGTAGTAAAGTGGCGTGAATAGGAGATGTAAATAGGAAATTTTCTGGTTTAGTGAGGGAAGTGACATGAGGGGAAGGAAGGAAAGGAAGGAGGAGTTTTAGTTTTGCTCAATGGGTAAGAAACGTGAATGGGGAGAAGGGTAAAAGAGTTTTAAGTGTTTTTTTTTACACCATATATATATATATATATTTATATATTCTGGAATTAATTTGTTTGTTTGGTTTTACATGCTTATGTTTCCAATTTATAACATGTACATATATTTAATCCTTCTCAAATATAGTTACTAACTATTAAATTTCCAGGTTTATTATTAAATTTTCTGCTATATATATTTTCCTACTTACTTTTATGATGTATACTTGTATACATATGTGTATATTCAGATTTAAAATTACAATATGTATGTATTCACATTTACATCTATGATGTATCCATGCATTTTTCGAAAATTATTTAAATAAATGGTCTCATATATATAATTTCATTTTTTGTAATTTATGCATAAGTATATTTTATCTTAATGTTTTCCAATTTAACAATTAAACATGGGTACATTTCTTATATTAGTGCTACTAGTCTTAATATTTTTTTTTTCAGATTTTATTACTTTACATTACTAAAATATTTTGCTTCCTAATTAACTAAGTTAACTTACTTAAATTTAAGCTCATCACTACTTAACTATCATATAGTTTCCATTTAACCGAATTGTTCATGGTTCCCTATCAATTTTGGTCACACATTAATTCACTTACATGAATTAAACATATTTCTACTTTCATGAATATTTAGCCTAATGTCTGATGACAATTTATCTTAATCTTTCCTAATTTAATCACATGAACATATTTCAACTACATAAATTATGTTCATGACATAATCCTAAACATACATTATACATTATGCATTTAATTTATATCCATTCTCTATAATTTATCCTATCTCTTAGTTAAATTAAATTTTCCTATCTGTAACTAATCCCGACTTAACATAAAGATAAACGACACTTTGGTATAGGAAATTTGCGGTTTTACATTGAGCTCTTTAATTTGGGGCTGCAGTTGTCTGATAGGTATCATAATGTCTAGATCCTAAGATCTAATCCCTAGATACAAATCTATGGAATCATTACCAATCATTTTAATTTAGGTATGATTGGGCACCTAATCAAATGTAAGGATAAAGACTGATTTGCATCTCAAATTTTGGGTTTAAAAGTAAGGTTGCATGTGTTTAATGATTAGCACCCTCATAATGTCCATCCTAAAAATGGTACCAATTAATTTTCTAGAATCCTAAAATGGTATTTACCTAAATGGCTTATATTCTTGGTTAAAATTCATATATTTAAATATTAGATGATTTCTACATAATTTTGGTAAAATTGCTTAAAAATTCGTTCTCAACTTAATAATATCTAAAAAATCTCATTTGTCTTTCTCAAAGAGGCTTCATTTATTAAATGTCTTATTAAAGTTTCCTAATCTTAATCAAATCTTTTTTCTAGTATTCAATTTCTAAATTTTATTTGTATTTCCTATCTCATCTTATCTTTCCCTTTTTTGTTTTATCCTTCCTAATCTTTTATTTCTCAAATTTTATTTCCTTAGTGTTATATTTCAACTTCTATTTTATTATTTTTTCTTAAATTTTATATGTTTTTAACTTATTTTAATTTATTTTATTTCCTATATTTGCTATAGTTAGTGAAGATTTCCTTTTTTTTTTTAATAAAAAATCTATAACCATTTTAGTGTAATATTAATAAAAAACTCGCACTTAAGAATTTTCAAATTATCAATTATTTGTGACACTTGAAATTCCATCATTGAAATAATGTCATTTATTTTTAATTTCTTAATAATTTATTATAAAATCTTCCTTAAATCTTCCATCATCATTTTTCAAATGCATTCTCCCTCTAATTTCAAATTTAGATTAAAAATAAACACAATCTTAAAAATATCCTGACAAAATGAGATGTCTACATTCTTGTATTAATAACTTTGTAAAAAAATTATATACTTGTAGTGGCAAATGGAAAAATTAAATTAGTTTTTGTTGTGTATGATAAAAGAATAATAAGAATGCATCACGTGATGTACAAAGAATGGACCACGTGGCACACGAAGAAAACATATGAGAAATGATGCAAACTCTGAGTAAGATAAAAAGGGCAAAACGATAATTAATGACAGAGTAAATCTTTATAAATAGGGATCAGATACGATTCGTTAACCTAATTCTGAATTTCTCTACTGAAACTCTGTTTAATTCTCTGGCTGACTTAAGTATCGGAGTGCCAACGTAGGAAACAACCCCTTCATCTCTCTAATCATTCTTTTTCTTACAGAGTTTTTGGTAACACGTGGAAAAATGATCGAGACGAATATATTAGCAATTCATCACCGTTGTAATCGAGCGACAATAATTTTATATGAAAAAAATTAGTGCATAAATAATCGTGATATTTTCTTTATGTAAACTACTCGTTATGTTATCTCTACTAACTATATATTGACTAAATTATTTTATTATATTATATATTAATTCTTAATTTTTCATTTCATTGGGGCCAATTTATCTTAAATTTTAATTCTTGTGAGATCAAGAGTCATTCTACAACAACATGCTTGTATTATAGAAAAAACTCAAATTTTAATGGGATAGATGGCCTCACTTTTTGCAAGAGTTTACGCCACCGGTAGCAAGATTAAGATTAGGAGGGAAATTGATTTCTATTATTTTCATGGAACAAGTCCAAGATATGTCTACTTTAGGGCTGTAAGGAGTAAGTAGGGACAATTACTTATTCAATTAGGTATTTTGATAATCTAAGTTTTAAAAGGTATAAAATAACCATCAACAACAAAAATAATATATTGGATGCATATGCATGCTTTTTTTTTTAATAGGGGTACAAAGGAGGAATGAGAAAATAGATTCTTAGGCCTTATTTCTTCTAAAGATATTAGTTTACTCAATAAAATGATCAACCTCTATTTATTTTTGTGTAGTGTAATTTTTTCCCATATCTTTAGGGAAGTAAATTTTTTTTGCGGACTTTCTTGCTAAATTTGAGGTTTGATTTTTTTAAACTTGAATGAATTTTTTTTATTTTTACTTTTTGAAAAAAATTCTTTTAGATTATCCATAATTATTCACTACTTTGAAAAGCAAAAAGAGGAAAAAGGTAACAAAGAAGAAAAGAAAGAAAAATTCCACCATTTCAGAGCTGGTGTTGAATGCATGTAGTCACTAGTCACGAATTGTTGAAGCAAAACTGCAAAAGAACCCTATCTTTGCTTAGCATTTGGTAAAACGATCCACCAATAATAGCAGCAGCTGCCTAGCTTTTTCACCTCAGTTGACATGTCTCCATGGCTTTTATTTGATGTCTGAGATAGCAAATAGAATAAATTTAAAAAAAAAAAAAAAAGGTCATAGAGTTCAAGTGTGTTACTTGTCTGTGTAAACCTCTTCTTCGTGTTTGTGCATGTATGTTTGCTAGTTAGGGTCCCAATTGTCAACCTGCCATTCTCAAACCAAACCAAACCAAACCAAAATATCATCCATGTATAGTATATGTCATCAAAACATTTAATTTAATAATTAATACATGGTTTTTAAGATTTGAATGGAGATTTAAAAAAAAAATTAGGATTGCGAATTGGGATAAAAATTTAATTTAAGTGTCATTGAATTGTATCCACTGGGGAGACAGTCTGAGGGAGGATTAGGCGTTGGGATTTTGCTTTTGCTTGGAGAGATGATGTAAGGGGATTGATCCTCTTAATTAGTTCAATTTCTCTATAATTTATGCCGTCGTCTTTCCACTTTTATGATGTAGAATACTTTCCACGTATACCCTTTAAACAAGAGCTTAAATTTATTAGATTATCCTTAAAGCAAGACTGGAAAGCCAACTGATTTAATTAAGAGAGATTGAAAGCAACTTTTCTTGCTGGAAAGGTCCGAATTGATCAGATTTGTTGATCAATTTGATGATAATGATCATCAATATGTCGTTATTAACTTCATGAACCTTCTGAAATTAAAATTTCAACAGTTTTTTTATTCATATTTACGTTCATTTTTTAAATTTTTTTTCTTATAATAAAAATTTAAATTTAAAGTATACAAAATGTAAATGTTAAAACTCGAATTAATGATAAATATTTAAATTTGTACAGTTCTAACACTTCAAAGACAGAGACATTAGCGCGAGCAAATGCTAAAGAACTGATAGACCAAACCTTAGTTATTCATATGCATGCTTTCATTTCTAGTATATTTGTAGTATTTGCATATTTGGTATATGATAACCGTCACTATGTAGCACTTAGGAAACATTTGGCTCACGAAGTGGAATAGAAAGAGAATGGAAAAGAAATATAAATTTTGTTCACTTCATAGGAATAAATTTAAAAGACCAATTTACTTTTTTATTAAAATAATTATAAATTAATAAAATACTAATTGTAATTACATAAATAAATAATTCTAAAAAATAACTATTAATTATTGATTATAAAATATTAGGATTGATTATTAAATATTATTTAATTATTAATAAATTACTAATTGTTAATTAACTTCTTTTTCTTATTATTAATATTGATCAATAAATATTAGTTATTATTCATAAATAATAAATAACAAAAATTTCCATATTTAATTAATAAAATAAAAAATTAACCTAAAAATTAAATATTAAAATTATTTCTCTTTTTTATTTTCCTTTTTGTCCCTCCCAAGTTCTTTCTCATTTCTCTCCTCCTCTCTCTCTCCAAAACCAGAGCACATCTCTCTATAAAATAAAATTAAATAAAATTAATTCCTAATAAAAATAAAGCTAATTAATTAATAATTAAC
Organism: Firmiana major; assembly: GCA_033439115.1. Taxonomy (NCBI): domain Eukaryota; kingdom Viridiplantae; phylum Streptophyta; class Magnoliopsida; order Malvales; family Malvaceae; genus Firmiana; species Firmiana major. The sequence continues at coordinate 64,618,770 of CM065904.1, forward strand.
TATTAATGACATTAAATTAAATTTTTTGTATATAATAAAATTTACAATAATTTTCTTATCGAATACTTGAAAATTATTTTTATGTATATTTTATTAGTATTTAACATTTAAAGCTTTTAAAATTTATTTAATAAAAAATAGCATATTATGTTATATATATATATATATATATATATTTAAATATTATAATTAACTAATATATGATTATATAAATTTAAATTAATTGAAAAGTAAAATAAATAGATTATATTTTTTAAATAAAAAATTAGTAAAATTTAAAAAAATATATTAAAAATTTACTTAAGAAAAAGTTAAAATAGTAAAACATAATCTCGTTAGATATGGGATTTTTTTATTGGACCCAAATGGGTCAGTCCAAAATTTGGAGAGCAGCACGGTAAGAGTTATTTCTCGTAGTGTTTTTATGCTTTTCAATCAGGTTCCATTGATGTGATTAGATTAAAAACAACTTAATTGCACCATGTTGTGTCCTCATTTGAATACTAACGAGGCCTTATTTATTATATGATGTCTTAGAGAAAATATTTTATTAAAAGTAAAATACTCAAAGTCAATTAATAAATGAGTAATTTTCTTTTTATTTAAGTTTAAAACTATGGCTAAAATAGAAATATTATTAATTAAGTCCTTTAACATAAACATGATTTTTATTTTCACTGCTGTAATCAAAACATAAATCTAACTGTCAATTTTAATTTCACAATTATAATAACCAATTTTACTACTACGGGGTAACTAATTACAACACCAACACTTTTTTCAATTTTATTACAATTAATTTCATCTTCATCTAAATGGATTCTAAATTAGTGGTGTTATGTTGGCATAATTTAAAAAATTTCAAATTATACTAGTAATAATTTACACAAAGTAATTTTTTAAATTTTTAACTGATAAAAATTATTTGGTTATGTTTTATTTTTTCAAAAATTCTAGTTCTGCTTTTAATAGGATTTAATTTTATATCTTTTCATTTTTCAAAGAATTATTATATTTTCGTAAAATTCTATAAATATATGTGAAATAAAATTTGATAAATAAAAAAATAAAATCAGGATCATGAACCCAAAAGAAAAAAATATTATTTTTTCCCATAATTTTAAGTTAAAATTTTAAAATTATAAGCAAAATTAAACTTTTATTTCATTCTTAAAATTTAAAAAATTTATTCATTTTTTAATAAATACATTTTACTATGGTAGTAAAGAATAATAATTCTAGATCTATTATTTTATTTTATAATTTCCTCTTATTTTTATAAAAGTGAATAGTATTGACACCCTTTTAAAAGAGGTTCGAGACTTTTATGAAGTAATTTAAAGATTATAGTTCTATTGTTATTTGAAATAATAGTGACGAATCGTTGACGCCTTCTCTTCGGGTTCTCTACCACGTGTTGTAGGGAGTTTCTACAAAAAAAGAAAAAGATCAGAGGAACGCAGGGGTTCTCCCCTGCGTTTGCACTCCGATACTTAAATCAGATATGGAGTTTGACAGAGTTTTAGTATGGAGTTCTCAGATTTCGTTTATGAATCATACGTAGCCCTTATTTATAGGGGTTTCTCTTTGTCACTAATTACACATATGTTATTTTCATTAAATACTAGATTTTCTCATGCCTATTCTTGTTTCCTTCGTGCGCCACACGACACATTTTTTTTTATTCTTAATAGCATGTACAACAATTGCTCCACTCTTTCGCTAGGTATAACCTTGCAGAATAGTACATATGTTCACATCATAACCTCACGTCAAATCCTTATGTTAGATTCTGAAATCAAATTTTCATCGAAGTGTTTTTAGCTTACCTCGCGCATTTTTTGCTTCAAGCCCTTATTTGAGTGCTTAGCTTACTGTTGCACTTTTTCTTCGTGGCTTAGCTTGCGAATTTTTCGCTTCAAGCTCTTTTATATAAATCTTCTCCTGGTGCCGGGCCACTGTGACGCATTCGCGCCTTTGGCCCTATGGCATGTTATTTGTCTTCATCGCCTGACCACCGTGACGCTATCGCGCCTTAGGCTTTTACGACTCATTTGTTTTCAACACCTGGCCACAGTGACGCTATCGCGCCTCAAGCACTTACAGCTTATACGTTTCCAGCACCTGGCCACAGTGACGCTATTGTGCCTCAGGCTTTTACGACTTATTTATCTTCAACGCCTGGCCACAGTGACGTTATCGCACCTCAGGCTCTTACGGCTTATACGTTTCCAGCGCCTGGCCACAGTGACGTTATTGCGCCTCAGGCTCTTACGGCTTATACGTTTCCAGCACCTAGCCACAGTGACGCTATTGTGCCTCAGGCACTTACGACTTATCCGTCTTCAACGCCTGGCCACAGTGACGCTATCGCGCCTCAGGCTCTTACGACTTATACGTTTCCAGCGCCTGGCCACAGTGACGCTATTGCGCCTCAAGCTTTTATGGCTTATCCGTCTTCAACGCCTGGCCACAGTGTCGCTATTGCGCCTCAGGCTCTTACGGTTTCTTCATCTTTGATGCCTGGCCACAGTGATGCTATTGCGCCTCAGGCTCTCGTTTGTCTTCAACGCCTAGCCACAATCACGTTATTGCGCCTTAGACTCTTACGGCTCGTTTGTCTTTTACGCCTGGCCACAGTGACGCTATTGCACCTCAGGCTCTTACGGCTCGTCTGTCTTTTACGCTTGGCCACAGTGACGTTATTGGGTCTCAGGCTCTTACGGCTCGTCTGTTTTTTACGCCTGGCCATAGTGACCCTATTGCGCCTTAGGCTCTTACGATTCGTCTGTCTTTTATGCATGGTCACAGTGATGCTATTGCGCCTCAGGCTCTTACGGCTCGTCTGCCTCTTACGCCTGGCCACAGTGACGCTATCGCGTCTCAGGCTCTTACGGCTCATCTGTCACAAGATCCATATTTATGAGTATCAGTAAGATAAATATAAGAATAGAGAAATTCCATCTATTCAAAGTATCTTGTGACAACATATTCAAAATAAACAGATAATAATGTGAAGATGCAAAAATATATAAAGGAAACATAATGTAAATGGCTAATTCCAGTACAATTTCAAGTGACTTGAAATCCATGTCCTCCCTGCAAAATTTCAAGGTTATGGGTGATGGGCCTAATCATCCGTCTGATTTAATATGACTTTCTCTATTAGCTTTGAATTTCATTCTCTTTCAGAGCATAGGTTATGTGCGACTTTTTCAGCACCAGATCTTCGACAAGTTGGGGTTTCGAAAGGTCAACTATAGATAACGCCTCATTTCTCTCTAATCCTTTGCATGTAGTAGAGGCGATATAACATGTATGAGCCTTCTTTTGATCCCCTCGCACTTGTTCAACTTCATTGGGGGTATGAAACTTTATTAACAGGTAGTAAGGAGAGATGACAACCCTCATGGCATTCAATAGAGGTCTTCCCAGAATCATGTTATAAACAGTTGAAGTTGACTTTACGACCATAAATAACACTTGTCGAGTTACATGTTTTGGGCTTTCCCGACTACCTTTACCTATTCCACAAACTTCCGTTGTCTACCAAGATTCGATTAACTATTTCTCACCATTGTTGAGATAACCATGGGATCATCGTGGGGGATGATATTATCTCCCCGATCTGCTGGGGTGAATATAATAGGCTCTTCATCCACTCTCTCCTCCATAACAGCATGAACTTGATACGCTTGCCTCGCGTAAGTTTTACGAGAGGTAGAGGAATTTTTCGCCATTGAATTTTCACCTGCTATGACATTTATAGCTAGTCTAGTTGGTTCATTATCTTGTCGGTTACCTTCTGGGATTTGGTCTAGCTTTTTCCTCATTTCTTGGTCTATTTTGCCTATTTTGTGGGCGATTATCCCTTCGATCTCGGGGAGGGTAATGAGCTCTTTCGTTTCTCCAAAGGAAACGATTAATCTTCCCCTCGCGAACCTTTCAAACTAGTAGATCAGTTCTCTGCACCTTTCCGTAAAATGACCATGAGCGAAATGAAAGTCACAGTAGGCATTTATGTGTTGGCTTACGTTTCTTATTTTCTTCTTCAAAAATTTTAACAGTCCAGTCCCTTTAATATCAGCACAGGGCTCGTTTAGCTTAGCTTAGCTTTCGTACCTAAGCCTGGGAGCTTTATCCAATCTATCAGGTCTAGAAGAGCTCATTTCAGGTATATCTCTCTCTTTTTCTTTCTTCTTTCACTTCTCGTGACTGTACCATCCTCATTACATCCTCTTGGGCTACATATTTATTTGTTCAAGCACATAAATCTAAGATGGTTGTGGGTTGATCAAGAGACACAGACTCTTATAGCATTTCAACTTTTGTTCCTTGTAGCATTGCTGTCATAGCTACTCCAACTTGTAGATCTTTCACCTTTGGAGTCGTATCCCGAAAATGATCAACATAACTTTTCAACGATTCCTTGTTTCCTTGCTTGAGTGTAAGCAAGTAGGTCGCGTTCTTTTTCTGCTGGGTATTGATCATGAAGGCTTTCAAAAACTCGCTTCATAACTGATCAAAAGACAAGATGGAACCTTCTTTCAGCCCATTTAACCATTTCAAGGTATGCCTCATTAGCGTGAGCGAAAAGGCTCTACACATTATTTCATCCTCCTATCCATGGAGTATCAAGGGAGACTCGTAATTTTGCATATGGTCATACGAGTTGATTTTGTCAGCATAAGTAGCCATATATGGCATCTTGAACTTCTTTGGTAATAGCTTGTCCATGATCTCAAGACAATATGAGATTTTTCTTCTTTGGCTGCCTTTTAAAGACACCAGTTTTTTCTTCTTCGGAATCCTTTCTGTGACTTTTTCCATGTTCTTCTCCGATTCTCGGGTCGAATGTGCTCCCCTTTCCTCCGTACTAGAAGAGTCCGAGTCATTTGAATGAAAGCTTATTCTTCCATATCTTTGTACTGGATGCTTTCTTCCAACATCTCTCATTCTATGATTTTTCCTTGAACCTTCGAAATAGTCAAGGAGTTAAGACTGTTCTGACCACTAGCCTGCTGCCTTCTAGTTGCTGAGGAAGGGCTCTGTCTCCTTTGCTCCCCAGACTAATAAATTTTAAAATTATTTCGACCAAACTCTGCGACAGAGGTTTGCCTCCCGATCTCTGTGGCAAAGTTTAACTCACTCAACCTGGTGGCAGGGTTTTGAATCTGTGCGTCAGGGTCTTGCGCGACAGAGTGCTTGACAAGGTGCGTGGCAGGATGCGCGATAGGGGTGCCCGACAGGGTGGTCGACAAGGTGCGCGACAGGATGCTCGGCAAGGTACGCGAAAGGGGTGCAAGATAGGGTGCGCGATAGGGTGAATGACCTGATGCGCGACAGAGTGCTCAATAGGATGCGCGACAGAGTGTTCGATAGAGTAACGGTAGAGTGTGCGATAGGGTGCGCGACAGTTGCGCGACAGAGTGCTCAACAGGGGGTGACGACAGAGTACGCAGCAGGGTATACGCAGGGGCGATAGAGTGCACGACAGTTGTGTACGACAAAGTGAGCGACCTGATGCGCCACAGTTGCACAATAGAGTACTCGATAGGGTGCGCGACAGAGTCTTCGATAGAGTGCCGACAGAGTGTACTATAGGGTGCGCAACAGTTGCGCGACAGAGTGTTCGATACGGGGTGGCGACAGAGTGCAAGACAGAGTGCGTGCAGGGGCGACAGAGTGCGCGACAGAGTGTCCTGCAGGTGTATGATAGAGTGAGCGACTTGATGCGCGACAGTTGCGCGACAGAGTGCTCGATATGGTGCGCGATAGAGTGTTGATAGAGGGTGACAGAGTGCGCGGCATGGCGGCAGAGTATGCGACAGGGGTGAGCGACCTGATGCGCGACAGTTGCGCGACAGAGTGCTCGATATGGTTCGTGACAGAGTGTTGATAGGATGGCGGCAGAGTGTGCTATAGGGTGCGCGACAGTTGCGCGACAAAGTGCTCAACAGGGTGCGCGACAGAGTGCTCAACAAGGTGCGCGATAGAGTGTTCGATAGGGGGGGACGACAGAGTGGCGGCAGGGTGCGCGCAGAGGCGACAGAGAGCGTGGTAGGTGTACGACAGAGTGAACGACCTGATGCGCGACAGTTGCGCGACAGAGTGCTTGATAGGGTGCACGACAGAGTGTTGATAGAGGGCGACAGAGTGCGCGACATGGGCGATAAAGTGTGCGGCATGGCGGCCGAGTGTGCAGCAGGGGTGAGAGACCTGATGCGCGACAGTTGCGCGACAGAGTGCTCGATATGGTGCACGACAAAGTGTTGATAGGGGGCGATTGAGTGCGCGGAAGAGTGGCAACAATGTGCGCAATAGGGTGGCGCAGAATGTGTGGTAGGGTGCGACAAAGGCAACAGAGTTGCGGTAGAGTGCACGACGGAGTGGTGATAGAGTCTCTCCCTGTGTTCGAAACTTTGGAAGGTCATAACTTTGTGCTCCGTGGTCCGATTGAGGTGAATTGTTTTTTGAATCCATATAACCTTTCAAGATCTACGCGATGGCAAAGGCGGTTTGTCTAGGATTTTTTTTCCCAAAAAATGTCGTTTTGGCTTCGAATTTTGATTTTTTTCATATTATTCATCGGTTCTAGTCCCTCCCGAACGCGTTCGTGCCATAGCTTTTTTTCTTTCGATTCCCACAGACGGCGCCAATTGTTGTTACCTGAACAATGGTGACGAATCGCTGACGTCTTCTCTTCGGGTTCCTTGCCACGTGTTATAGGGAGCTTCTGCAAAAAAGAAGAAGATCAGAGGAATGCAGTGGTTCTCTCCTACGTTTGCACTCCGATACTTAAGTCAGACAATGAGCTTGGCAGAGTTTTAGTATGAAGTTCTCAGATCTCGTTTATGAATCATACCTAGCCCCTATTTATAGAGGTTTCTCTCTATCACTAATTACGCATATGTCATTTTCATTAAATGTCAGATTTTCTCATACTTATTCCCGTTTTCTTCGTGCGCCACGCGGCATACTTTTTTTCATTCTTAATAGCATGTACAACAGGTTCAAATTGAAATCTAAATGAAAGGTTTGGGAATACAAATACATTTTATCTCTCTTTTATCAATAAAAAATGGTAAATTCTATCTAGGTTCCTATGTTTTGACCCTAATTTAACTTGAATCCATTAGTATAAAAAACTGACATTTCGCAAGACAAGTTAGTCATTCCGTTAGTCAAACATTAAATAAACTGTTAAAAACTTAATTTTAATACTATTTTACCTCTTAAACCATTTTGAGTGCTTTAGATATTTAAACCAATCAATAATAAATAAAAAAGTAATAAGAGCTATTATATTTTGAAATGTTAGTTTGCTTATTTATTTATTTATTTATTTATTATTTTTATTATTAGGTACTGTACTAAATAGTACATTGTTTTTTTTTTTTTTTACATTTCTTAACACTACTAAGTAACTTAGCTTAAAATTAAATTCATTCAACATTATTTGCTAAAAAATAACTAATAAAATAACTACTATTAAACTAACAACCATTTTTTTTTCAATAAGTTTACAGTATTTGCAATTCTTTTGCAATGATCCCTTGTAGCTTCAATTTCTTTCTTTATTTCTATCATACAACTTTCAATCTGTGAAGCATTTTTTTTCATATCAATATCTTACATTAACTAAAAAATAAAAATAATAAACACTAGTAGCTCTTAGTATTTTCTTATTCATTATTGATTGACTTGAATTTTTAAAACACTCTAAATGGTTTAAGGGGTAAAATAGTTACAAAATTAAGGTTTTAATGATTGATTTAATGAAAGACTAACTTGCTCTGCGAAATACAACAATTTGGGATGAAATGTTCATTTTTATACAAATGGATTAAAATTATATTAGAGTCAAATTTTAGGGATTTAGATAGAATTTACCTAAAAAATACAACAGGTTATAATGCTTATTTTGCAAATAAGAGTAGGAAAATTTTCAAAAATGATATTAAAATAATACTATTAATACAAGGAAACTTATTGATTTTTATTTGAAATATTAATTTTCAAAATCAATCTAATATAATTAATATCTTGTTATATCAAAATTATGATTAATTTAAAGTTTACTTAAATAAATAATTTACATATTAAATAAATAAATAATTTAAAATTTTAAAATAAATAAATAAGTAATTTAAATATAATTATCTGTCACATATTATACATGCAACATCAATCTACAATATAACTAATAATATAATTAATAAGGATAATATAGCAAAACAAATCATTGAATAATCTTTTATTTCCTTAACCAAACACATAAATTTTACATTTCTTCTACTGAATCAAACAGAATTCTCTAAAATCTATAAGATAAAGTGTTTTAAAAAAAAATCAAAATTTTGAAAGTAATCCAATTTATTTTGATCAAACAATCTATAAGGCTGTACTTAGTGAAAAGAAAAACGGAAAGTTAAAAAGTCGAAAGAAGAGAAAAATGAAAAAAAATAAAACAAAAATATATATTTTTCAATTATGTGCTTAGTAAGAAAGAAGAAAAATATAAAAGAAAATATAAATTTTTTTCTTCTATTATTGGGTAGAGTTAAAAAAAAAAAAGAATTACATTGTTTTATAATTATATTATTTATTAATTAAAATGCTAAAATAAATTTTTAAAAAATAAAAAATAATTTTATAAATATGTATATTCGACTCACATATATCCTTATTTTCTCTATATTACCCTTTTTAATTTAAAACAATTTATTTTTATTAATAAAAAATAACTATATTTCTTATCTTCCTTCCTTATAGTTCTTTTTCTTCTTAAACACCAATAAAAATCATTTTGTTTACTTTCTTACGTACCCTCGTTATTCATCTCTTACTTTTCGGACCATCAAACACATCTTAAGGTATGACTTGATAAAAAATGTAAAAAAATTATTAATTTAAAAAAAAAAATAAAATCCGACCATTACGTTACAAATATTTAATTCATGGGCGACTTGTTACATCTTTTCCAGCTTTCATATTCTTAAAAGAAGGAGTGCCCGGAGAAATTCAGGAATCCAAAAGAATCGGCATTGATATTTTATTATTTCATCTCTTTTTGTTAGATTTTTTAATTTGCATGGTCCCACCAAAAAATATCTCTTACTCGAATTAGATTACATGAACACAAGCCAAGCTTAAAAATCTTCCTACTTGGGAGAAAGTGCAAAGTCATCCATCTTCACCGCCCTTTGTCGTTGATATCTTTAGAAAACTGAGAATGGAAAGTGAAGCTACAAGACGCAGAATCAGCACCATTGCAACCCATTTTTCACCCAATGACGATATTTTGTCTGCCACCCACCTTCTCGCCAGGGTAAAACTCTCCATTTCTCTATTTCTTTCCCGAGAAATTGCAATAAACTCATCAGTTTTTAAGCTACTATAATCTGAATATGTAGCATAGCGTAAAAGGTTAATTGGCTTAACTATTTACAAGAATTAAAGATGGGACTATGTTGAAACTTGGCTCTCAGGCAATCTCTTCTATCTGCCTTCAAGGATTAAAGCATGATATGTTGACTAGAGAATGAAAACTTAAGCCAAGACTCCAGATGATTGCAATATGTGCAATTTCTTTGCTTATTGTATCATGGGTTTATTTTATAATATGGAAATAAGTGTGCAGTTTGAGTGTGTAAGTGATCATTTAAAATTTAAAACCTTTGCAAATCAGGCTTATCAGAATCAATCATCAGTGGTAATTTCGGATTAATTTCGAGCTGAATTGATTTATATTTACTTCATCTTAGACATGGGACTTCTAAAATGTCTTAGGAAATGCTTGAGATTGAAATTGTAATTCTCTGCGAACTGATGAAGTCTCTATTTCGTTCTTGCTATGGCATCCGTAGAGCTTGTTCATAGGGTATAGAAATCAGAATGGTGAACAAACAAGTACTTACCAGGAATAAACAGAAAGGATTAATGAAAATTGCAAATAAAGAAAGTTGATAAAGGCTTAATGTGACAAAAGTGACCATGAGGTTTCTAACATAGAATCCATCCATCAATCAGTTGAATGGAAAATCTACCATGTGAGGCCAGAGATAAAGTCCATCTGACAGTGAGCAAATTTTATGTATTGTAATTTAGTCAATGCACTTCAGTTTCAATGAACTACTTTTTCCTTTAGGCTAGAGAAGGAACTTTGATCCTGTTTTCTGTGAATGAAACAGTAGATACTGCAGTAAGCTAGATTGTATCTTTTATTCTTACAGACATAAATTCATCAATGTTTCTCTGTTTCATTTCTTTGGGCCTCATGTTTCTGATTTTATTTTCCATCTCCTGTCTTTCTTCATGTTGAATTGTAATATACGTTGATTCATTTTTCCTGTATTTTGCATCACAGAACTGCAGTGGAATTTTGAACTCTGTGGTCCGGAGATGTGATAATAGAATGTGTTTTGCACGTCAGGCATCTGCATATCAAGCTTGTTTCATGAAGAGAAGAGGTGCTTACCTTTCCACTCAAACGGTATTTCTTGGTTCTATCACTTACTCTCAACTGATTCAATCATTCTATGTTGCTTAGCTCCAGACAACTGCATCTCGCTGTGCTGCACCCCCCAAGTACTCTTGTACTCCGAAGGAGAGTTCTAATGCTTCTGAAGCACCATTATTTTCTAGACCTACAAATGATGGAGCCAAACTTCTCAAATTTGGCAGCAATCCAACCTCTGGGACTAGATTGGAGGTTATCCATGCCTGACCCTCCTAAGTTTGCTAGACCAAATAAAAACACAATTGAAGAGATGCCGTTAGAGTCTACGAAGAAAACATGTTCAAGATCTAATCGTAAGTAATTTTGTTTTCTAAACAAAATATTCTTGATATATTTGTTTTTTTTTCTTTATATATATTTGAGGCTTAGCTTATTTAAAACTTAAGTAGTTTTGTTGATAATGAGTATATATTTCTTACATGCTAAGCTATGTAGAAAGCCGAAAATTCATTTTTATTTCAATCTGTGATTTCCAGAAAGTAAGTAAATCATCTAGGCCAGATTGATTTCACAACCTAGTAAAATGGTCGAACACTTACCCCAGAATGCAAGATTTGATCTGAAAAGAAGTGCATGTAGGTGCAAATTTCAGTACCAAATTATTTTTTAATAAAATGAATGAGTGGAGGAAAAAAATTTATGCTGACAACTTAGCGTGAAATAATGTATTAGTTCATATAACTTTTTCTAGTATTGGGATAAAGGCTTTGATGATGATGATTATTATTGTTATTATTTAATGATTTATAAATTGTTATGAAGAAAAGACAGCAGTCACCTTCTCTTACATGGGAAGAGAAACAACATCATATCCCCCATCCATTTCCCCAAGAAAAAAAAAAACAAAGAAACAACTAACATTCAAGGATGACTAAGAATCTGGTTTCATCTTTCTTACAAATTAGATTCTGAGGTTAATTGTATTTTTTTTATATATATATTTCATGCAGGCAATGAATGGTTCCCTAGAATGGATGTTGCGGAACCTGGACGCAATTATGTTCTGATGGTAGAAATTCCAGGTGTCAGCATCAGTGACATTAGAGTGGAGGTTGATGACCGAAAGTAAGGCTAATATGTTATTATTTATGTTCTTACACTGTTCCAAGCTCTTTCATTTCATATGTCTTACTCATAAGGAAAATAATAGAAGAGAAGGTGAAGCTGGAGTGGAATTATGCATCTTTGCAATGATCTTGACAGAATTTTCTCTTGTTCCTTTCTAGAGGATATTTTTGCTAAGATTTTTGATATACATGTGAAGCACGTTTTATTCATTTTAAGCTTCGCTTTGGAATGTTGTTACCAATAAACTTAAATTAATCTTCACATTTGATCTGATAAGAACATTGTTTTCCTGGCAGTTTAACAGTGACTGATCAATGCTCCAGTCAGTGTTGGGAACTAGTAGTTGGTAGCTCTAATGACTCAATCTCTTCATGTCACAAGAGAGAGATATCAGAAGGGCCTTACCAGGTTGTTCGGCCACTTCCTAGTAATGTGAACAGGGACAGCGTCTCAGCTGAGTTTCTGTAAGTCTGAGCATCAAATATCTTGATTTCTTCTTTAGTTTATGCTTCTGCTTTTGGACGTATCAACTAATATATATTTCATCAAACTACGAGTTATGGCATCTTGGCTTCTGCTAAAATTCTTCTAAAAGTTCGGATTTTCACTTTCCAAAATTAATCTTCGTACGTATGTATATATATATATATTATGTGTTAATGCATATATGAATCAGGTATAATGACACAAAGTTAAAACCAAACTGGAGGAGTTAGTTTTATCCTTTTGCTTTTGTACATCTGTAATTAAATAATTAAATAGAATGTGCTCTTAGTTTTACCCAAATTTTGGCTGTCCGCAACTAAAAATAATGAAAATAAACGGATTAATAGCAATCAGGGGTTTAGACTAGTAGCTTGAGGTACACAGAACTAGAAATTTGATCAAGGTATCTGACATCTCTAATTAATTAATTAATCAATAAATAAATAAATAAAATCCTTCCAAACTTTAAGAAAACATGTATTTTAATAATTTTACAGATGATCCATATGCTTGTTTTCTTCATGTTGACAATTTGGTTTTATACTGGAGTAAGTCTGCAAATGCACTGCTGGAATATACTGATTAAAGAAGTGTTCTGAATATTCATGTAAACACAACCAAAATCCAGTTGATTTAGTCAACGAAATCTTTCAGTCGTCATATTATATTTCCAAATCTGTCATTGTTGGATATATAATAAGCGTAGATTCAAGAATGTTAAACGGTGTAATTGTTTTGTTGAATCAGATAAATTTTTTAATCTCTTGGTTTAGCGGAATATGCCTCTATGTTATGTTAAATAAGTACTTAAGTTCCTTAGTTATTGGACCAGGTTAAATAGTGACACCTTAATCTCCTTAACTGGATATTTGCCTTTAGAGATGTAAATAAAGAGAATGTTCGACGAACAGGTTGTGAATCCGTTCGGTTATTGCTTGTTTATGTTCGTTTATTAAGTTAAGGGGATACTTATGCAGGTGGTTCCTTTGCTTGTTTTAAAGCAGGGATGGATTTCTACGCATTGTTATTCCTAAACTTTGAGACCAACTGGTGGTGGACGCAGACATGCACGTATATTCAGAGGAGCACCTTAAAACTTTTACACCAGTTAAGGTACTATACTGACATAAATCGAGCCAGTATCTATAGGAAGGATCCTTCGCTGTTATGGATATTGTTGGTGCGTCCCAGAAATAGAGCATGAAAGATTTTGCCACTTAACGTGTACCCTTTACTGTCCTGATGCAAACACCAATGATCATAGAATAAAATATAAGAATTTATGAGCTCTCATTGCCATTTAAATATTTCATGACTGGTATGTTGTTCATTATTCTAATTGCAGAAGTACATGCATGTTATCAGGTCGTGTTGGGTGGATAGGATTAAGAATAGTATAAGATGATGATATCATTTTAATTTCTATTTGGTGTGTATAAAGATTAAAATTAAAATAGAATGACTTTTATATATTTTTTATTATATTTGTTACTAATAAAATTAAAATTATGATAAAATGAAATTTTTATCGATCAAAGTACACTTTTTGAAATTAAACATAATTTAGATTTATAATTTTTTTCTTATATATATGATTTAAAGATTTTTTTACCAAAAATTTTTCATTATAATTTCTATAATTAAGAGTTAAATTTTTATTTTCAAAAAGAATATTTTGAAATAAAAATCATATTTTTATAAAATTAAATGTTTAAAAAAACTAATTTGAGTTTTAACTACTTTTCTTTTTCATTTTTTTATTTCTTATCATGATTTACATTTAAATTAATTTATATTATTTTAGTTAAATATATTTATTTTAGAAAAATAGATTTTTCAAAAAAAAGTTGATTGTTTTAAAACAGATTAACCAATTAAAAATGGCTTTCGTCATCTTATTAAATGTTTAAATTAATTATTAAATATAAAATTTAAGAGATAATGTATAAATATAAAGTCATGTTTGGTGCATATATAGGATAAAAAATAACATACAATGATATTTATTCTATCCTATATTTGATGTACACATAAAATAAGAGATTGGATAGCAAGAAAAATTAGTTATTGTCATAATATAAGTAGGATATAATAATAGTCATTCAATTTTATGTTTAGCACACATATAAAATGAAAAATTGAATCGTAAGGAGGATTAGTCATCATCTTAATATAAAATAATTCAGTTCTCTCCAAAATGAAAGGATTATTTATAATCCCATGTGATTAGGTAATAAATGCTTATATTTTATCCTTAAAATAAAACGACAATAGTCATTTATTAATTGCTTAATCTATTTTTTTTTTTCACTTTTCTATTTTTCTCTATTTTTTAATCTTATTTAACTTTTTTTTTCGAAACTATTTAATTTTTTAAGAAATAATTTCTTAGTGAAAAATGTTTTTTTCTTAAAAAACTAAATTTTTCTTAACCATAAAAATTATAATAATATATATCTTTCATTAAAAAAAATTTTGAATTATATTTATAAGAAATATAAATTTAAATTCTATTTACTTTAAAGAAAAATACTTTTGATCAATAAAAAAAATCATTTTATCATACTTTTTATTTAGACATAACAAATATAATGAAATATATATAAACCATCCTATTTTACTTTTAATAATTGTGCACACTAAACATAAAATAAGATGATATAATCTAATCCTATCTTATCTATAATTTTATATTATTCTATTTTATACTTAATCCTATACACTAAACATAGATAATTTTTTTTTTTTTGTGTTTTTGAGTCCTAGAGAATGAGTAATTTTTTTCTGTGTTGAATCAGTCCAAGCGATAAGGTTACACCGAATGCATAGAATTGTCAAGGGCAGAAAAAGCCTATAAGTGGACCAAAAGACGAGGTCAACATCCAGTAGAGCTGGTCGGTGAGAAAGTGCTATGGACCATGTTAAGTCAAAGCCGGTTTTTCTACCACAGGTAAGAAAAGTGGATTTCAAATTTGATGGACGATAAAATTATTTTTAATAAAATTAAAAATAAATAATAAACATTAAAAATATATCATTTCACTTTTTTTTTTCCCTTATAGATCCAAACATGCTATCCGACGATCTTTGGCAATGGAGGCCAGAGGCAGATTGCAGCCATTGGTGTTTGGCTGGTGTTCCTGATACTTGGAATCAATCTTGTATATATTATCAAAACAATATTAAGAATTTAATTAGTTACATTTCTGTCTATGAAATGAAGTTTAAAATTTAATTAATAATTTTTTAAATTAAAATAAGTAAAGGGATTCTAATGCCATCTGATTAAATTCAAATGATCAAAGATTAAAAGCAATTTGTATGAAAATTTGCTTTTCAACATTCGAATGCCAAGATGGATGGATGGATGGTCAAATGTCCCGTTAGATTTCACATTTTATATAAACATTTATGTATGACTTTCGAATATTATGATTGGAGCATTAGAATTCCTTTTTAGAAAATTAAAAACGAAGAACATATGTTTTATTTTAAAAGTGGTGATTTTTCGCGAATGAATTCAAATATCGAATAAAAATTAATTTAATATAATTTTGCGTACAATCACCTCAAAAATTAAATCATATCATCTTACTCTAATCTTTTAGTATTTGGTTTAAATATGTTCAAGTGGAACTTATGAAATGTTTTTCAATTTAATTATTATATTTCAAGAACAACGTATTCAAAACTCTATTATTTATATGCAAGTGGAAATTTAGTATCGTTTAAAATAACTTTTCAAGTGTTTTGTAAAGTTTCACATACAACAAGCAACTGCTATTGGCAGCTTTGATTTAAAGTAAAAAGATTTGAATCCAAATTTTTATTTATAATAATAATAATAATAGTAAGATATATTGTAAATTGAATGTTGAATAAGAATGTTTGTGATTATGGTCAATGCGAAGTTGTGAACTAACTAAGAGTCTCCAAATCCGTAACCATTCTTCAAGGCAACAAGTGATATTCAAATGGAGTGAGCTGTAACACATGATTTTGCCATTTTGCCTCTCCATTCGGGGTGAGCAATCAAAGTCGCCCACCAAAAGTATTTTATGTAGTGTAGTTATTGAAAACTCCATTGGCAAAGTCTTTATGTTCGTCCAAGTGTCTTTGTTGTTGGGTTATTACTCATTCATACTTCTACCGTTTCAAAATATTTCTTTTATTTTCAAGTATACTAAGATTAATTATTTTTTGTGTGATTTATATTATAATTTAATTTTTTATGATATTGATGTACACAGTTCTTTTTGTCAAAAAGTAACAAATAAAAAAATTAAAATTATAATAAAGAGTATTAGATGTACAAAAATGGCAAAATTATTATATATATATATATATATATATATATATATATATATATAAAATGAGACAGTTGGAATTAGACCTACTTACGAATTGAGTTGGATTGAGTTCAGATCAAACCTAAATAACTTATTAAAGAATTAAATGTAAACCCAAATTCACTTTAACCAGATCACCTGGACTTGATTTTCAGTTCAAGCCCTTTTTACACGCATAGTTCAATTTCACCACAAACTAAGCATGACATCCCATGAAACCCTAAGTGGCCAAATGCTATACCTAAGGATAGATCTAGTTGGTGGGCAGTGGGGGCAGCTGCCCCCCCACTGTAATTGTAAAATTTTTTAACTTTATTACACCAAATTTTCACAAGTTTTAAAAATTTAAAGATTTGCCTCCACTCAAATTTTTTTTATCATATTTGCCCTTCATAAATTGAGTTTTACACAAATTTTTTTTATTGTTTATTTAATAATTAAACATTTACACATTTGGGGGTAAACAACATTATTATAATATATATGCATATATTAATTATGTAGAAAAGACAAATAAAGTACATTTAGAATTCATATAAATAACATATAAAATTTGAATTAATAAAAATAAAAAAATAAAAAACCACCTTAACTTATACAAATTTATGTCTTCGTTCTTGTTTTCATTGTAAATATGTAAGTAGGTATTTTTTTTATTCACCACACTCTAATGAACAGGAAATGAAAAACAAAATATATTTGTTTACTAAAAGTAAATGATAACATATTGGTTTTTTATTCTTTCACATATTATATATTTTTAGAATTCTATAAGTAAAATTTTATTAAATTAATATATAAACCTATATATATATATATGTACGTGTCAAGAACCATTTAGTTAATTTTAGTTATGCAAATATTAAATCTTTTAAAAGACAATATTTGCCTTCATTGATTATAAACCCTGGATCCATCCCTGGCTATACCTCATGTTCCATGCATTATTATTCCACTTTGACACTATGTATCAACTCTATATCACTAAACAATCAATAGATATCAAGTTGGTGGCTTGAAAAAATAATACCCTATAGATCACTAAGTTGGCCGAATATACATCATCACCAATGGGGGCTTTTTGCTTCAAACCAAAACATAAAACATCTTAGAATCAACCATTAAACAACATATCTTAAGTTAGAATCATGATGTCACGATCTGAATGGCGCGAATTTTCAATAATTTATTGCGAAAATATAAAAATTTGGAGCTAAATTTTTTTCTTTTTTCTTTTAACACTTGTTTATCATGTGAGTACAATCTTACAATGTTTTTAGGTCTCAAACTACTTAATTTGGCTTAAGGTTATGAACCTAAAGTCCCAGTGTAATTTCTTATTAACTATTATAATCATTTCTTAACTCAATACAAATCCCGACACATGCACTGAAGGATAACTATCTGAAATTAAATACAATTAAACAGTATAAGTAAATATACTGATATAAGTTGCGAGATCTCGAAGCATTACTTCGAAGCCAATACTGATATTGATGCTAAAGCACCTTTAGTCTGAACTTGTGATGGAAAATGGAAGGTGGGATGAGCTTTGGGGAAAACTCAGTAAGCAAACCACACAAGCACACAGGTAATAACATACAAGATACTAAATTTCTAATGCATGTCTAATGCATTCACATTCGATCATTCTTTCTTATCACTTATTCAAATTACATTTCGAAACTTATAGAAAGTTACACTTTTCTTGGGTTTACGGACTAGAATATTATCTAGATGCTGTCAAGTTTTTCAGGCAGAGATGTATTTTGAAATACCTTAATTGACCATCAAACCTGACCACCCGAACTGAATATACCCATAGGGGTTCAAAATTTGAAACATAGTTGAATGCAAAAAAACCAAAGTTTAATGCAATCCAAGCATGTATGCTATTCCTTCTTGAATTGCTTACATCCACATTCATTCTTCAAACACAACAATTTTTCGAGATCACATCATACAATCCGAAAACATATCACAAATCAAAATGCATTTATATATCAGAAATGTCTCTTATTCAAATCATAACTTGTATTCGAAACTTATCACACTTTGAAACATGTCTTATTTCGAAACATAATCTATATCGAAACATCTTCATTATCTGGAACATGTCTCGTATCCGAAACATATTCACATTCGAAACATATTCCTTATCTGGAATACATTTCATATTCGAAACATATTTCTTATACGAAATATATCACATCGAAATATATTCCTATATTCGAAACATTTTTCATATTCTGAAACCCTCTTCATAATTCAAACGTAGTTCTTATTCCAAAACATATTTCATAATTTGAAATGTATTTCATACTATCTTTGCTAACTATTCTAACTCGTTAACAGAGACACTACTGATTATTACATCCCGTTAGTTGGGACTAAATTACTAACTATTATCATCTCCATTAGCAATGGGCCATGACATATTTATTTCATATCATTAGGATATGTTCTGTGAACTATACTAATGTTTGTAAAACATTTTTGAAAACACATTTCAAGGTTTAAAACATTTTTCACATTTCGAAATACATTCACATTTCAAAACACATTTTAATGCATATTTCAAAATTCGAAATACATTTCATATGATCATTATTTTAACTCGTGATAGGAAAATATCAGAATCTCGAAATACATGATCATTGCTAACTACTATATCCCGTTAATTGCCAATTATTATATACCCCGTCAGCGGGGGTCAAAACATTGCTAACTATTATATATCCCATTAGTAAGGGCCGAAACATTGTTAACTATTATATACTCTGTTAGCAAGGGCCAAAACATTGTTAACTATTATATGCCCTATTAGTAAGGGTAAAAATATTGCTAACTATTATATACCCTGTTAGCATGAGCCGAAATATTGCTATTCATATCGCTAATAGCAAGCTGCATCATTGCTAACTATTTATAACCCGCTAACAGGGGTCGAAAATGGTCATAACTAACTATTATCGCATGTTAGCTAAGACAAAACATTTACCTGTAAAAGCTATTAGAATGTATGTTTTGAAATCAATTCTAATCATAATGTGGATAAAAATAGAGTTAGTTTAAATCCAAAACATAGAGACGTATGTCTCACATACTTTCAAATCATGCCATAAGTGAGATTTTAAAACTTCTTTAATGAGGGTATAAACCAATGCAAGCTTTCTAAATCCTATATTTATAATATGCATCAAATTTCTTAAACTGCACATTTGCATTAAAATACATTTCACTACACATTTTCCATATACTTTCACAAGGTTCAATAAACCAAATCAAAGACGTATGGTTTGATAAAATTTGTATCATGTTCATATATCAGAAAATAATTTCAAAACCATGTAGTTCAATATATTATTTACAAAGTTTGATGATTGGATCATACGAATATAGGCCAAGTCCATAAGTATATCCCGATAAAGGTTTTCTCACTATAGCTATTAGTAAACCAAAATTACCCAAAAACTAAGGTGTTACCCATGGCTACAGATATGAAAGTCTTCAGTCCTAACGATTAGTCAAAACCGGAACCTGTTACGACAATGTCGGACAAGCCAAACTGCTTGTATAAGAGTCGTAAACTCAAGGCTGTCTCCATATGCTCTATCGAGAATAACATAGCTAGAACGTTCATAAATGATAAAATATTTGAAAATCAAGTTTCAAAAAGTCATTTTACAATCGAGGCAGAAAACAATTTATGCTTAAATCCAGAAATACTAAGCATAAGCATAAGACCGGATAACAATTGGTCATTACCCAGCCTGCAAAGTAAAGAACAATTTATATCCCCAATTCAGTTGATTCAATATGTTTCAGATTTCAAATCGATCAAAAGGTTCACATGCATATTCGAAAAGTTCAAACAAAGCATTTACGATAGTCAAAGGTTCGATTCAAAACATAAAGTAATTGGTACGAGGTTAACTAGCAGCTTATACGATTGAACTTACCTCCTATGTCAATACAAGTTGTATTAAGTGAGGTTCACTTACCCGATATACCGTGATGGCATGCAAATCGAGGCTTGATCGAACTTGTGTTAATCTCCTATTATCACGCTACATGTTTGTATATTTAAATTGGGTTAGTTTTGGTCAAATATAAATTTAAATAAATTTTTGAAAAATTAAAACGGTAAAATCTGATCACTTACTGGTTTATCCTTAAACCGAGACATCCAAAATTTTCTCCATTTTTTTTCTAACTGAACCAATTTGGACCGGTTCAACCCATTTCTCTTTAGCTGAACCGGTCTGAACCGATTCAGCCTCTATTCTCACCGATTTGGGTTTCGTCAGCCGGTTCTCGGCCTCATCTCTCGCTAGTGACGTTGCACGATGGAGGGAAAGTTTCGGTTGGCTTGGCTTGGAGAGATCGGCGACGGTTCTGCCTCTTTTTCCTTTTTTCTCTTCTACCCCTTTCGCTCCTTTCCTTTGCTGATCGCGCTTCCCTTGTCGGATTTTCTCTGGGTTGGCACCGGCGGCTACTCTTCCTTCCCTCGGTTGGCCAGCGCCATCTCTCTCCACTTCTCTCTGTCTCTATTCCTTCACCATTTTCTCCTCTATTATATAGAGGAGAAAAATGAGACGGATCGGGTTTCCCGATCCTTTTTTTTTCATATTATATATATTAATATAATATATTATATAAATAAATATCTATATATAATATATTATTATAATTTATTATATATATATATATATAAATATCTACCTATATATATTATTTTATATATTTCCATGTATATATATTTATTCAATATATATAATTTTTTAAAGGAAATATTTTCCCGTATTTTTGAGGTGGGAAAATTTCGGGTCATCACACATGAAACAAAGCATACCTGTAGATCTAAGAGTTGACTGAATATGCTTTCTCACAAAAATTCTTGTGTTTTCTTGATGTATCTTAAAGAAACAAAGGTAAATATGATCTTATAAGA
The DNA here is from genome assembly GCA_033439115.1 of Firmiana major. NCBI lineage: Eukaryota > Viridiplantae > Streptophyta > Magnoliopsida > Malvales > Malvaceae > Firmiana > Firmiana major. The sequence continues at coordinate 64,640,149 of CM065904.1, forward strand.
TGAATCAAGGCTAGAATATAATAAAAGATTGAAGAAGCAAGCTTGAATATCTTGGAAAATGGCTTAAGGCTCATGGTTTAATCACTTTCCCTTAGTTTCTCTTATTTTCTCTATTTATTCTTCTTTGGTTTCGGTATAATGAAGAAGACAATGGGGTGGCCAGATTTAGTCTTCATCAATAAGCTTATTTTAGCCTATTTGGTGCATTTTAAGAAGATGAAATCAATTGGAAGCTTATAGCATAAGCTTGGTAAGATATTTTGTCATTTTTCCATGATTTTTGCTAATTATCCCATTTATATTTAATCTTATCGGTACATGCATGCTGGTAGGTATTAAACACTATAATTCCACGCATGACCCATATATAAGTTATATTATGTTAACTTTAGAATGGGGTGGCAAGCCATGCACACTAATGTTAGGGTTTTCACTTGTTTCTATTTTTTTCGGTTCTAACTTTATAATTCTCGATACGAGCTTTGACATAAAACCTTCAGGGTTTGACACTACTCAGTTGAAACCTTAAAAACAATTCACAGTCACTTTTCGATTTGTTGCATATTTTTTGAGTTAAGCTGTAATTGAAATTTGATGAGTTAAAAGGGCTTACCTAAGGTCATATATCATCACTATCTGATGATTTGATACTTTTTAGATATGTGTTCGCTCTTGTGGGGTGCGCGTACCTATCCGTACGAGAGCTTGTGTAAGACCCACTTTTTAAGTACTTGTTGATGCATTTCCTTATGATTCATGTGATGTACACTTAGACCCAGCAAAACTAGACACGACATGAACACGATACGAAAAAATCGTGTACGTGTTTGAAAAATTAGTGTTTCATATTTAGCCGTGTCGACACGAATTTTGACACGGTAATTTTCGTGTTTAGCCGTGTCAGACACGGCTAAACACGTATAAAACACGGAAACACGTTTTTTTAAATCGTGTCACACGAATACACGGTTAATACATACACGACACGAGAAACACGTTTTCTTAAATTATTGTTTCTTACATTGTATTGAGTTGGTATAGGTGAATTTAATGTTTGAATATTTGTTGACTATTTATGTTTTATGACTTAATGTTAACTCTTTATGTTTTGTTTGTATATTTTGTAATTTTAAATAAATATTATGGATGATATGGATTGAATATTATTTTTATGTTATATTTGTAAATAATAATTGAATGTATGTAAATTAAATTATTGCTATAAATCAATAAATATTATAATTTTTTTCATTATTGATTATGTTTTATTTTTAACCGTGTCATTCGGTCTATTCGTGTAGTGTTTATTCGTGTCGTGTCGTGTGACAAGGATAATTATAACGTGTCAACCGTGTCGTGTCACGTGTCACACGTATAAAATACGTGTCGTGTTCGTGTTTACGTGTCAGACACGTTTTATAATTCGTGTCGTGTTCGTGTTTCATAAATTCATGTCGTGTTTTAATTCGTGTTGTGTCGTGTCGTGTCGACACGACACGAATTGCCAGGTCTATGTACACTTCCACATATTGATTGAATCATAAGAAGAGTTTTGACTGAATTAAATTTGCAAATGGAATAAAACGAAATATCGGTGAATGTATGTATTAGCCAAATAAAGGTCGAAATGGTCATAGGCCAAGCGAAAGAGATCGAAATCAAGTTGACGGAAAATAAGAATTTAAAATAAGAAAAGATAGTGGGTGTATGAAGGAAAGTGGGGTTAAATTGGTTCCGAACAAGTGCAGGGGTAAAACAGTCAAAAGATCAAAAAATTTGGTGTAAATTCGATAAGAAAATTTTAATTAAAAATAGGGATTTAGGACATCTTGATCAATGAAGGAGAAACTATCGAATTTCGAGTCTAATTGATCACGATTCAGAATTATTAAGATTTATCGAAAATTCACTCGGGACAATATCCCAAAAAATACGCAGAAAATATCTCGAAAAGGGAAAAATAGATTAAATAAATTGAATAAATTAATTATATAATAAAATATATAGTTTATTAGATATTTTGGTAAAAATATAGTATTTTAATGAATATAATAATATTAAAATAAATTATAAAGAAAGAAAAAGGAAATCTGGTTCGAAGAGAGAGAAAACAAAAGAAAACGGAAACAGAAAACAGAGAAGCTAAAGGCGCGTCCGAGAAGCCGACGAACCACCGGCGACAGACGAGGCTAGGTGAGGGCCGAAGAAGGAAGAGGAGCTTCAGGCGAACCTGCTGGTACCGGCAACGCGCCGTATCGATGCCGGAGTTCGGCGAACGGAGGAGGAAAAAACGACGAGAAAAAGGGGCTCGATTCCGGCAATCCACGGCAGCTGGGTGTGATCGGAGGGTACCGACGTGATCGGGAGGACGAATCGGTTCTGTTGGTACTGGTAGCAGTCGATGAAACGGCCAAGAACGCCGGCGACGGTGAGGAGAGTAAAACAACATCACAGCTGGAAAGGAAAGGGAAAGAAAAAAAAAAGAAAAGAAAAGGAAAAGGAAAGAAAGGAAAAGAAAAAGAAAAGAAAGAAAGGGGAAAAAGGAAAGAAATTTTGTCGGGGATGTCTTGAGATTCGGGTAAGTTGATCGATGGTCGAGATTGACCTACGGGTAAATTCTGAAAATTAATTTAATATTATATTTAACGAAAAATAACCCGGATTAATCTAATTGTGCAGTTTTACGACAGAGCCCGAACGAGAGCCGATTGAGCTCCAATTTTCGTACCCCGCATAGCATTGGGTAAGTACACTTTAATTACGACAATTTGAGTCCTTAATGCAAAGTTAAGATTATTTTAGGGATTTTACGGATTAATTCTGCGTAAAATGAATTGTATTCGAAATTTTAAAGTAATTATCGTAAATAGTATACGAGCTATCCAAAGAGTTTGGAATGAAACTCGATGAGTATTGGTAAGCCAAATGAGCCCAATAGACCCGGAGAAGTGATTTAATAAGTGGAAACAGGCTGAAAATGGGTCGAGACCCATTAAGGTGCAATCGGGCTTAATAAAGTAAAACGGGTCCAGTGTTTTAGATACGATCAGTAAAAGTGAAATACTGATAAGTATATTAGAACTGACCCAATATGTGGTTATATGCAGCTCCGTAGACTTGGTTTGGAGCGAATTGGACTGAGAGACCTGGTACGGTCGAGACAAGATAAGCTCGCTTGTGATTCTAGGTAAGGGAATTTTACGGACTGTTAGAGGTAACTTTATGCAATTTCAACTTCATTTACATTCCCTAAAATTGTCTGAAGGGTCTAGATTTAAAATAAGAATTTTGGTGTCCGAATGAGCAAATGACCAAAATACCCCTATGAAGGGTAAAATTTTCAAAATTTGAAAAAGTTGAGAGGAGTAAGAACAAGAGGTTTCTGCTTGTTTTCGATGTGTTTTGACATGTGCATGAGTAGACTGGCTAGCTTTTAAATAAAAATGCGTAGCATTACATATTTTCAACAATGTGATTTCTTTTGGAAATTGTTTTGAAATAACAGAGCCGCCTACGTGATTTTATGAAAATGTGTTTCGTTAGAGCTTAGCTCGCACGAGTTTTGATTTGTGTGACGCATGCATTAGTGCTGGAGTAGGGGCTCGCACTAGAGTTTTACATGCATTGGTGCTGGAGTCTAACTCGCACTAGATTTTCATATGATTTTCGTGACAGGGTGCTGGAGTTTAACTCGCACCAGATTTTCACTTGATTTTTATGACAGAGTGCTGGAACCTAGTTTGCACTAGTTTTACATGATTTTGACAGAGTGCTGGAGCTTAGCTAGCACTATATCTTATGAGATTTTATGAAACGCATGCTGGAACTTGACTCGCACGAGATTTTCCTTGATTTTATGAGAGTGCTGGAACATCGCTCGCACTGATTTTATGAGACATGCGATGAGCCGTGTTTGGAGCGTCGGGTAGACTGTGTGTCATATCGATTAAATAGGCTCGCACTTGCGTTTTGAGACAGGGCACGAGTATGGATATGAGATATGGGTCCACGGAGTACGTTGTACCGTGCATATCGCATGGAGTACATTGTATCGTGCTATATTATATTTATGTGGCATCTTCAGATGCGAGTGGCATCTTTGGATGCCAGTGATCGGGTAGGACCGACGGGATGGACTGACCGACCTTCCGAGCCGATTCCCGATAGTGGTGAGACCCCACACACAGGATCCGTGTAGCAGTGGGATCACAAGGATATGACCATAGTCCTGGTTATTTGCCTGATATATATATATATATATATATATTGCCTAGTCTCGCATGTTATTACTTGATGTTTTTGAGAATCATGTTTTGTGGACTTTTGTGCGAGCCTAGATCACCCGAGGGAGGGGTTGGATCCTGACTGAGATGTGATTTTGATGAGAATGAAACTAGGTTTTAAACTGAAACTTGCATGACATTATTTTCATGCTATTTAAACCCATGCGTGATGTAAACTGGTTTTACATGACATTCATTTGTGTGGTATCTGGGTATGCGTGAACGTTTATTTTCAAATTGTGTGGAGAAAGGGTGGTTTATGCATGGTAGCACGTTCATGTAGGTTGTATGGTTACCTACTTGTTCGTAGGATTGCCTTACTGAGCTTGATGTGCTTACCCCTTTCATTTTCTCACACAAATCATTTTCAGTAGACCTTGAGGAGACTAAGTACTGCATTCCAGACATCCACTGCTGCCCATCATTTGAGGTATATACACGTTGTATATATTGTATCTAAATAACACAAGCACAGTACTATATTTTGTATTGACACTGGGATGTATAGACTGGGTACATATTGTAAAGAAATGAAAAGAAATTAGTGCATAACGTATGAGTTTATATTTAATTTAAATTGTGCACTATCTATAAAATGTATGGTGATGATATGGGCACTGACACACAGCCCAATTATTGGTTATGGTTGGTTACGATCAGAGGTCAGGTAAGAATGAAAGAAAAAACAAAAAATTTATCGTGAATTTCGAGTAGTTGGGGTCGTGACAGCTTGCCTTACTATACCGAAAATCAAAAAATCACTATTTAGTGATCAATTTCAATTCAATTAATCAATTATTGATTCAATATATATAGAAGTTAGGATTCTCATACTACTGCTACTCAGCAATAGCAGCTGCTAATTGCTGTTGCATCACTTACTCAACAATAGCTGCAACTCTGCCTTTATGACTCAGCAACTTTGCACCAATGTATATACACAACACAATTACTCAGCTTGTTTTACTTACATATTTACTTAATTGTAGATATTACCTAATTTGCTAAAACAAGAAGTTAGTTACTTCTTCTCTTAGATTGTTTACAGTAGTCGAAGTTAATTAAGTACCGAATTAATAACTGCTATTGCAGCTTGTATAAATATTCACTTTGTAATTTCTTAAAGTTTCAAAGAGAATTACATTGATAATTTGATGCCTCCAAATGGTTCACTAAGCTGAACTTACTTAGACCAGCATTGAAGCTTCATTTTTTGAGTGGTGATTCACGTAGTCGATCACCATATTTCATTATTGATCCTGCATTGTCACTTGTGGTGTCCTTTTTTTAAAGTCTTTTTCACAATGGCCTAATGAACCACATTTATAGCAGAATGTAGTTTGCCCTTCATCCATTTTTGATTGTCCATAATGTTGCTTTGAAGAAACTTTTATCTGGCCTAACAATACCCTATTCTCCTCTTTGGAAGTTACATGCTTCCATAGACCTCCCAACTCCATTGCCATTATTTCCATCCCAAAGATTAACTATAACTACAAAACTAATAAAACTACATTCCCTTGCATCAAGTCTTTAAAGACCACCCAAAAGACGATCCCAAAGAAGCCATACTCTTGCAACAACCAAGAACTACAAACTTCTCGCTCATACTTCTAGGTTTTGAGTGGAGACTTTTTTGGATGATCCCAAGGCTTTTTTCGAGTTCAAATATACATTTAATTTATCTCTTTATCATGCTTATTTAAGTGATTCATTTGTAAAACTTGTATGTTAGGTTTTTTTTTTTTAAAATCACCAGGTGTTCTCATATTATATTGGGTACAAGATCAATTCCAGCTCGCATTTCGTAGTTGACGCTAGCCCAAGAGAATTTGATCTCGTGAGGACTCGAACACCAGACTTCTTCTCAGTATAGATCATACTCATTCATAAATTTCATAGGGTTTTATACCAATGAATCAATCCTTTGAGTTAAACTTGTATGTCAGTTTGATATTAATTAAATTTTAATTTAGTAATATAGTATATTGTTTGTGTCAATTTTATTTCTTAGTTAGATTTAAATATATTTGAAAATTTTAATCAAAATTATCATTATTAAATTTAATTGATATTTTTTTGGTACAGAAAATTTAATTGATATTTATGTCTCGATTTGCTTCAATATTACAAAACGCTAGTAAAAAGAATAAAATCAATGCGAAGTGAGCTTCTAAAACTAGTTTCCATAAATCCCCTATAAAGAGAATAATTTTGGGAGGATGAAGGTGTGTCGGTTGTGCGCAATTAGCCTGTGGTGATGTGAGCTTGTAAATATATAGCCACAAAGAGAAAATGTCAGTAGAAAAACGTCCAGCTGTGGTGATGTGAGCTTGTAAATATATAGCCACAAAGAGAAAATGTCAGTAGAAAAACTTGCACTGCGTAGTTTTCTCTTACTTCTAAAACCATCCAAAGCTTTTTTTTTTTTTTTTCTGACAACTTGCATAATATTCCAAGATGGTCTCTTTGAAACTTTAAATTCCACAAGAAACAGAGAAAGTCATAGTCCAATTAAATTGTATACATGCAAGTTTAATTTATTTTATTAGAAACATCATTTTCATATCATAATCAATCATAATTATAAAGAAAGTCTGGTAAAAAAAAAATCCTTATTTTTTGTTTCCCTAAATCGAAATTAATCTTGGCTATATGCTATGTCTCTGAGTTAGCTGATTTGTTTATTATTATTATTATTATTATTATTATTATTATTATTATAAAGAAGTACTAGAGAAAACAGAAATTGAATCTTTAATCCATCTTTAATTTAATTCTTTTTTAAAAAATAACCATGGCTAAGATATGATTCTTGTGAATTAGCCTGCGGCTCTTTGATTGCTAAGCAATTAACGTGTAAACTTGATCTGTCTCATTAACCGCTTTTAAAATGATTTTATATATATATATATATATATATATATATATATATATATATAGAGAGAGAGAGAGAGAGAGAGAGAGACATTTTCTTTGGGACCAGGCTGACCCATAGTAAGTTTGGTTTCGGCAAAACCAGTGCACAAAAATTCCAGTTTCCAAATAATGTGGCTTCTTTTTCTTATTATTTCTCTCTTCTTCTGCGAATCAAAATGAAATGAAATAATGACTCTTTAAGAAACTATGCAAAGAAGGTATAGGCTGGTGAAACATATCTAAAATATTTTTACAACGTCCTCACAATTTCATTCTTTTTCTTGTACTGTTTTTATCTCAATTTCTATAGAGTCAACATCTTTTAAGAACACTGAAATGTGTAATCTCTCATTTTATCTCGTATATATATATATATTACACGGTACAAACATAGAAAAGCCATATGGATTCCTTCTCTTAATAACACGTATAAGATACATTTATTATATTTATTTCCTGAACATTTTAATTAAATAAATTTATTTAAAATTTTTGGTAATTATTATAATATAAATAATTTCTCATTATATAATGAGTTAATTACTTGTTTTGTATGATAATTATTATGCTTTCAGTAATTAAAAAACATACTAATCCTATAAATATAAAGTATTATATATGGCTATTAGAATAGTATAAATTAAAAAAATTGTTGTGCACTTTATTCTTTTTTTCTAGATATTCTTAAATAGCATTCATCTAAAAAATTTTGAAATTCTTTGTTTGGTAGTTATTATAGTATAAAAAATTTCTCTGTATATGATGAGTTAGTTCCTTATTTTTTATGATAAATATTATACTTTAAATAATTGAAAAATATAACACTTTCATAAATATATACGTTATCATGTATGATAGTTAAAATAGTATAAATAAAAAAATATTGTGTACTTTATTCTCTTTTATTTCTGGATATTTTTAAATAACATTCATCCCAATATTTTTTAAAATTCTTTGAATGGTAAGTATTGTAGTATAAATAATTTCTCTACAAATAATGAGCTAAGTACTATGTGGTAATTATTGAACATTAAATAATTAAAATTATATGATTCCTATAAACATATACAGTATCATGTATGGTAATTAAAATAGTATAAATAAAATTATTGCATAATCCTTCTAGATATTCTTAAATAACATTCATCTTATTGTCTATTTGAACATTGATTATTGAATCCTGCATCCACATGTGTATTGATTTGTGATATAATTGGTTTTTAAACTAAACTTTTTTTTTATGTAAACCACGAGGTGTCCTCATATTACATTAGTTATGAAATTGATCCCCGTTCGCGTTACATGGCTAGCGTTGGCCCAAGGGAATTTGTGACACCTCGAAAACGTGAAAATATGAGTTAATTTTAACTTTCTAAATCCATTACTTAAGTTGTATTCCTATCAGTGTCGATTTCTTAACCCTTTTATTTCGTAAAAATTTCGTCAGCATAACGACATATTTTTATCTTAGCCTTCCTGCAAGGTACAAAACACAATTTATAATCGCAACCAGTTGATTTTAATTTCCTTTTCTTACTCAACAGTACATCCATTCTCATTTTCATACTTGAACTGTAAGACCCGAAATTTAATCGTAAATATTATGAGGGATAAAAATGTTCACCAAATTAAATGAAATGGGATTCGGACAGGAAATAACGATTTAAAACACAAATGGATGAGTGTTCGTGAAGAAAAGTTTGACTAAATTAATCCCGAACACGTGCAAGGGCAAAACGGTCAAAAGATCGAAATTCGGGATAAATACGATAAAAAAAAATTTAATTAAAAATAAGGAATTAGGATATCTTGATCAATAATGAGGAATTATTCAATTTCGAGTCAAATTGATCGAGATCCGGAATTTTAGAAATACCGAAAAGTCACCGGGACGATATCCCGAAAATACGGAGGAATTATATAGGAAAAATAATTTAAAAACTAAATAAATTTAATTTAATTTAGTTAAATTAAATTGGTGGAATAAAATAATATTTTTGTAGATATTTTCAGATCTTTTTGACTATTTTAATGATTAGTTTAATAATAAAATAAAAGGTTAAATAATAATAAAGATATAAAAAAAAAAGAGCTGAAAATCGTGAAACCCGAAAACCAGGAGAACGGAACCCGTTTTGCACCCGTGAGAACCCATCGCCGAATCTCACCCACCGGCGACGTTCAACGTCCGACGAAGCTGCCAGGAGGAAGAGCAGACTCCGGTGAACACGTGGACACCGGAACCGAGCCGCCAGGTGGCCGGAGCAGTCCGGTCCGAGCTCCGAAATTTCAAGGGAGAAAAGGGGTGATCGCCGGCGAACCGCCGCGACTGGGCCGGAAAGAAGACCACCGACGCGCTCAGGGGAGGAAGCCGGTTCTTTTGGGACCGGTCTTGGCCGGTAAGACCGCTGGAAACTCCGGCGACGGCAAGTGACAGTGAAAACGGTGCCGTTTGACTGAAAGGAAAGGGAAGGAAAAGGAGGGAAAAGGAAGGAAAAGGGGAAAGAAAAGAAAGGAAAAGGAAAGAAAAGGAAAAAAAAAAGGGAAAAAAGGGAAAGAAATTACCGGGGGACGACTCGAGGTTCGGGTAAGTTGACCGAGGGTCGATATTGACCTACGGGTGAATTCCGAAAATTTAATTTAATATTATTTTAATGGAAAATAATCCGGATTTACCTAATTATGCAGTTTCATGACGGAGACCGAACGAGAGCCGATCGAGCTTTGATCTTCGTACCCCGCATCGTATCGGGTAAGTACGATTTAATTTCGGCATTAAGAATTCTTTATATATCGATTTTTAATTATTTTACGGAATTTCGGATTAATTTCACATAGGATGGAATATTAATCCGTAGTTGTGATAAATTGCCGTAAATGGTATACGGGCTATCCGATGAATTTAGGATGGAGCCCGATAATTATTAGAAAGCTGTATAAGCTCGGTATACCCGAAGAAGGGAATAAATGAATATAAAAAGGGCTAAAATGGGTCGAGGCCCAATGAGGTAGATAAGGCCCAATAGCTTAAAGTTGGTCAGTAAATGCGATACACTGATCAAGATAAGTGAATTGACCTCGATTTCGTGGTTATATGCAGTGACGTATTTTTGATTGGCGCGCACTTGAACCGAGAGGTTCGGTATTATCGAAACAGGCTAAGTCTACGCGCGATTCCAGGTAAGGGAATTTTATGAGCACTTAGAGGTAGCTATACGTAATTTTAAGGGGATTTACAGTACGTTAAATTCATTAGGCTACCCAAAAACAGAATAATAATTTTTACGATAAAAATTTGGAAATAGTGAAAAATGACCATTTTGCCCCCAGTTAGGAAAATTTCAAAAAGGGTAGTAAGGCTATGGAATTGCATGAATTTCATGATTTTAATGTTGTATATGATTATATTGTTCTGATTTAAGCATATATGAACATAGGTTGGCTATTGATTTCGTGAACTATACGAAAGGGTACCGGTTTGTACCGGTTACCATTTTTAAAGATGTTTTGTCAAAATCTAGCCACCTATCGTATTTATACAAGTAAAAAGAGTGCTGGAGTCTTTCTCGCACTCAAGTTTACTGATTTGATTCTCATGAAAAGCCGTACTGGAGCATTGCTCGTACGAGAAATTTGTGTGTGCACAAAACCGTGCTGAAGCTTCGCTCGCACGAGATTTTAGATATCATGATATGCATAGCGCGGTGCTGTGATGAGATCCGTAAGCCTGTGACCTGGTGTGGGGCGGGCAGCAGGATGCTCACATAAATGCACTAGACGCGAGTTGACATGCATATAGTCGTGCGGAAGCCTCCTGTAGACTATGTGTCACAGAGAGTTGAGATGCTCGCACATATACTTTGAGACATGGGTTGGTTATCGACATAGTATTGGGTTGGCTAAGACCTACGGCAGGCACCCCCAGACTATGATATGGGTTCACGGAGTACGATGTACCGTGTATGTCACACGGAGTACGCTGTACCGTGCAGTCATGATGACTATTATGTTACTTGATATTCTGGCGGGTAGGACTTGACCCCACCTCCCGTTACAGTTGTGATACCCCGCACACCGGGATCCGTGTGCCTGGGATCACAGGGACATAGTATGGCCATAGTCCTCGATTTTTCATACAGTAACCTACATGCCTCACATGATATCATACGGTCTGGATAGACCAGGACAAACCCGATGGAGGGGTAGTCCCGATTTGTGTTTTTAAAAGAGATGTGATTTGATGAATCAAGGTATTCCCGAGAGATGGGTTTGACCTTGATGAAGTTGTTTTATAATGAAACAAATGAATTTTAAATGTGATGAATTTATGATGAATCAAATAAGTTTCAAAGTGATGAGTTTTGTGATTAAACAAATGAGTTTTAAAGGGAAGAGTTTATGATGAAATAAATGAGTTTTAATGTGACGAGCATGAGATGTCATACATGATGATTTTCCATGTGTGCTTGATATGTCGATTTCATGATTTCTTGTATATGATATATACATACATGTGGCATTGTTTTAATCTTACCTCATGCTCCGAAAGTAAACAATTTTTACATCATGACATTATCAGCACGTAGATAGTATAGTTATCTACCTGCTTACATTATTGCCTTACTGAGCACGTTTCGCTCACCCTTTCATTTTTCACCCCACAGGGTATATTCAGTAGAAGAGAGCGACAATAGCTTCGCAATTCGGTTATCCGCTGCTTCTTATCAATATCAGGTATACACATTTGTATAATTTCGTATCTGAACATATAGATGCACAGTACTATATATGATGTAATATTGGGGATGTATTCAGTTTAAATAAATTGAATGGTAAATAGGGGAGAGGTGACTAACACCGAATCATAGCCCAACTGTTTAGTAGTGTAAAGGTTCACGGCGAGTAAGGAAATGAAAAAGCGAAAAATTTGTAGGGATTTTTAGGTAATTTGGGTCGTGACATGAACCGTCTGGAATATTCAATATTATGCAAATTGCATACTTACAACTTTATTTACATTCATTCTTCCTTAACTTACATTTCAAAACGTTCTTTACAACGTTTGTCTATACTTTACAGAAAGTCTGACAGTAAAGTAAACGTATACATTGCTTGTACAAAAGTAGATCAAAAGAGGGGGTAATGTCTACTCGCCCACGACCACTGTACGACAGGTGTAGGAGACTGATCACTGCAAATACTCTGTAAGGTAAAGGAAAGGGGTGAGCTCTTCAAGCCCAGTAAGACATGCGTTTAAACCAGTCTTAGCAGTAAAACATGTATAAACAAACATTGTAAATCAAGATGTATGAAATATCGCATACGTGTCTAAAAATAAAAACATGTTTAGTTTCAAAGTTCGAGTCAAATCATATGACGTATCATGACTAGTATATGAAATTTGCAACACGTGTAACTTGGGAATCACGTAGCATATAAATCTCATAGCTTATAACTTTACTTTAAAATATTACTGAACAATTCGTGGAAACTAGACAGAGACTCATAGCAACATGAGTCATGTTCACGTAGACAGGTACTTATGGCCATGGTAAGGGACTGTAGATTGGATCAGGGTCGTACAGCGCCATGCGCCACTAAACAATTATAAACAGAACAGGGAGTGGCAGAAATAACGCACCAAGGTCACAAATACCAGACGCTGTTAAGCATGCACCGCAAGGGACTGAACGTACACCAGGTGGTATGAGGCATGCACCACGACGGTCCAGACTCCACACAGGCAATACATGACAGGTAGCGTAAACTACATGTGGCCTTAGTATCAAAACAGAACTTTTTCATTCTTTCTCGAGTCTATCAGCCCGTAACTCATATAATTCAATGCTTTATTTTCAGCTAATATACATAAACATTAATTTATAAGGCATCATTTTCACATAGCAAATTACACTTTAAAAATGCTTCACAAGTACCAAAAAGAATAGTCGAAGAGCTTGAAAAAAAGAGTTTTTCGATTTAGCGGGAATAGTAACTTTTCAGGTTTTGGAATACCTTTGTTCCAAAACTTCGAGCATACCATATGATTTCATAAATCAAACAAGATATTTGAAGTGTCAATACTACTTAAAACACATCCCTTACCTCGTAGACCTTGGGGCAGCGCAAAATAGTTGGGTTTCGAGATTACCTCGATTTGCGTGCTAGATTCTTGAGCTGCCCAAAACAATGTTAATTCACCAAATATCATTCAATTTCATCTCGACATATCCAAATATGTATTTATCTCCTTAAAGGTTGACCAATTTTGACTTTTATGTCAACTTTTTCTATTTTCTCAGTTTTACCGATTTAAGTACTGGTTTAAGCTATTTTAGCCGATTTTATTATTCTAACTTCACATTCACCATCTTAATGACCTAAATACTCATTCACATCCATAATTCATACTTGTCATTAATCCAATTTTACCAATTCTCACACCTTTCAATATTTTACTAAACTAAACTATAAACCAGACTTTTTTGGTATAAATTTAACTGTTAACAACCTTGAATTCATCCAAATTTCATCACAAACACATGAACCCTAGGCTGGGCAAACCTATACACTCTCCAAGAAATTATTTCTTTCAATTCTACCTAACCAAAAATCATTCAAAAACATCAAATAAGAACATATCTCATGTTCATCATCATTTATCAAGTTTACCTCAACTTTGACCAAGGTTGACCATGTTTTTTATCCTCCAAATTGATCCTAAACTATAATTCAACATATATATAGCTTAGAATGATAAAAAATTATCCAAAAATTCAAACAAAAACTTCCAAAAATTGAACTTTCTCTCACCTCGAAACAGAGCTGATTCTACCCCTGTTTTTCTTTCTAGTTTTTCACCTAGCAAATGGACTCATTTGCAGCTGAATTTTTGATATGTTATAGAGGACTGAAGGAGGAAGATTTTATCCTTTTAACCATTTCCTAAAAGTGGCCGAAAGGCCTCCGAAAAAATCACACAAGTGAGGCTAAGGGGTACTGCCTACGGTAGAAGGGGGAAAGTGTTTCTCTCTCATCGAAGGTCAGTTGGGGATGAATTTTGCCTTTTCTCAGAGCTTAATAAGTCAAATTTTGATCTGAAAAATATCAAGGTCAAAAAATTTCTAGAAGATCTGCAAATTTAAAGATTTCTACTGGCTGGTCAGTTTCCTGAAGTAGGAAAATTTTCTGTCCTGTTTTGGAAAATTCATAAAAATTATTTCTAGTCTAATTTCCTCTAAATTATCACTTCCCAAGTGTTAGAATATGTCCCTAGTATGTCTCATAATAATTTGGGGGTCACTTGTTTAAGAAACGTTCCTTGATTGACCTCATTTCACGTGATTTGGTCATTACCGAGCAAAATGGCTTAAGGTTTTCGGTTGACTTTAAAAATTAAGTCTATCCCCGAAACCTCTATCTTTCCATTTGATTTCCATTCCCTATGTTAAATATGCTTTATACTAATTTTCTATGGTCTCAGAATAATTTTCGAGAATTTTTAGAATTTATTCCGATTTCATTTCTCTTACTAGGCCCTTTTTCTCGGTTTAGCATAAACCCGAGTTTTACTAACTTTTTTACTTCCAATACCTTAGTTTTCACTTCTACACATCATTTCATGCTTGTGCATGCAATTCTTAAGTATTTCTTAGGCTTAGAGCCTTATCTCAATTTTCATGTCGTCGAGCCCTACGCCACTAACCCAAGTGCTTTGGTGGTTTCAGGCCTGCATAACTGATGGTTGTCGAAACCAACAATATTAAATAACTTTCTCAAACAATTAATTAGTAGTATAGGGAGCAAGGTCGTGTCCCAAGAGAGATTGATTAATTCCGATTTACTTTTCTGCAAGTAAAAGAAAAAAATAAAACAAGTGGGGTTTGAAAGATTGATTAACTAAAATAACAAAACTTAATGGAAAGAAAACAAAATTGATTAGAAGAATTCAATAATTTTTTGAAATCCAACCCAAAGAATAATTTTCAGATTTGGTTCAGTAAGTTGATCAATGAAACAAGATAATTTTTCTTAATCCCAACTAAACTGGTTATGGTTGTTGGTACGACCTAACAACCTATCTTTTCTTATTGCTTTGACAATCAAGAAACGTTCTCTAATTGCTGCTCTTACCAATAAACAACCTTAGATACGATCTTAGGATTTAATTTACCAATAGCATTGAACACTAAAGAGACTACTAATTCTAATTAACAAACACACATGTAGGTTTATTTAAATTAGATCTTATAATCACATAACAAAAACTAAAAACCAGAAGTGCAATTAATCTTGTTACTTACCACTTGTTATTGAAACAACCAAACAATTACGGATTCAGATATTTCAATTGGATGTATATTACCTTGTGAATGAATCAATAGGTGTAAGACCCGAATTTAATTAAAAAAACACAAAATGAATGAGTATTCGTGAAGGGAAGTCGGGTTAAATTAATCCCGAACACGTGTAAGGGTAAAACGGTCAAAAGACCAAAAGTCGAAATAAATTCGATAAGAAAATTTTATTAAAAATAATGGATTTGAGAATCTTGATCAATATCGAAGAAATAATTAAATTTCGGGTTAAATTGATCAAGATTCAAAATTTTTAAAAATACTGAAAAGCCACCTGGGACAATATCCTGAAAATACGAAGTAATTATACCGAAAAAATGATTAAAAATATAATAAATAAATTAAATTAAATTAAATTAAATTGTTTGGAATAAAATAATATAATTGTAGATATTTTTAGAATATATTTGAATATTTTAATGAATATTTTAATAATAAACTAATTTATAAATAATAATAATAATAATTAAAAAAAAAGAAGAAGAGAAATTTGAAAAATGTTATCGGGGAGAGAGAAGATCGAAATGGAAAACCGAGGAAGACGACCCGCGCGTGGCCGATCGACCCACAGCCACGGGGCATCGACGGCCCCGACGAAGAGCCGAGGAGAACGAGGGGAGGCCGACGAAGCTCTGGGCACCGGTGACGAGTGCCAACAATGGCTGTGTCCGGCGAACGGAGGAAGAGAAGACCGTGAGGAAAACGGGGTTGATCCCGGCGATCCACGACAGCTGGGCGCGAACGGTGGGTACCGACGAGTTCAGGAGGAGGAGCCGGTTCTTTTGAGATCGGTATCGGTCGGTGAAACCATCGAAATCTGATCGATCGAGAGGGAGAGTGCCGCGGAGGGAGAAGACGAATCCGACGGTCACCGACGAGATTCGGCCAACCCCGACCCTAGCCGAATACTCCTCCAGTACAGGCACACCGTTTGGCGCCAGAAACGAGCCGAGAACCGACTGAGAAAGCCATGAACGGCGGCGGGAACATCTGAACCGGTACGGATCGGTTCAGCAAAGAGGTGAACCGGGTTGAACCGGACTGAACCGGTTCAGCCAAGAAAGAAGGGAAAAAAGGAGAAAAAGGAAAAAAGGGAAAGAATTTTTGGGGATACACTGGACTTCGGGTAAGTCGGTAAGAGGTCAAAAGTGACCGATTTAAATTTCGAGAAATTTATTTAAATTATATTTAATCGAAAAGTAACCTGAGATTAAATATATAATTGTGCAGTTTTACGACAAAGCCCGAACGAGAGCCGATTGAGCTCCGATTTTCGTATCCCGCATCATATTGGGTAAGTACATTTTAATTCCGACAATTAGAGTCCTTTAATACAGAGTTTCGATTATTTTACGGAATTTATGGATTAATTCTGTATAAAAGGAATATTAATCAGAATTGCAACGTAATTACCGTAAATAGTATACGAGCTATCCAATGAGTTTGGAACGAAGCCCGATAATTATTGGTAAGTTGAATGAGCCCAGTAAACCCGAAGAAAGGATTTAATAAGTAGAAACAGGCTGAAAATGGGCTCGAGGCCCATTAAAGTGCAATTGGGCCCAATAGAGTAAAACGGGCCCAGTACGTTAGATTCGATCAGTAAATGTAATATACTGATAAAAATAAGTGAATTAACCCAAAATATGTGGTTATATGCAGTTCTGTAGACTTGGTTGACGTGCAGTTGGACTGAGAGATCGGATATTATCGAGACGAGATAAGTTTGCACGTAAATCGAGGTAAAAGAATTTCGTAGGTGCATAGAGATTTCTATACGTATTTATTGAGGGGATTTACAGGGTTTAGAATTCCTTAAACTATCTAGAAACGAAATAATAATTTTTGCAAAAATCGAGGCTTAGGTGAATAAAGAAAAAGATGATTTTGCCCCTGAGAGTAAAATTTACAAAAAGGGTAGTAAGGCAGATAAATTGCATGATTTCATGTTTTTAATGCTTTATATGAATGTATTGCTTTGATTTAAGCAAATATGCATATAGGTTGGCTGTTGATTTCGTAAATTATACGAAAGGGTACCGGTTTGTACCGGTTACTATTTTAAAAGATGTTTTATCAAGATTGAGCCACCTATTGTATTTACATGAATAAAAAGAGTGCTAGAGTCTTTCTCGCACTCAAGTTTACTGATTTATTTCTCATGAAAAGCCGTACTGGAGCATTGCTCATACGAGAAATTTGTGTGTGCACAAAATCGTGCTGGAGCTTCGCTCTAGATATCATGATATGCATAGCGTGGTGCTGGAGCTTCGCTCGCACTAGACGTGAGTTGACATGCATATAGTCGTGCGGAAGCCTCCTGTAGATTGTGTGTCACAGAGAGTTGAGATGCTCGCACGTATACTTTGAGACATGGGTTGGTTATCGACATAGTATTGGGGTGGATAAGACCTACGGCAGGCACCCCCAGACTATGATATGGGTCCACGGAGTACGATGTACCGTGTATGTCACACGGAGTACGCTGTACCGTGCAGTCATGATGACTCGATGATGTTACTTGATATTCTGGCGGGTAGGACTTGACCCCACCTCCCGTTGCAGTTGTGATGCCCCGCACATCAGGATCCGTGTAGCCTGGGATCACAAGGACAAAGTATGGCCATAGTCCTCGATTTTCATACAGTAACCTACATGCCTCACATGATATCATACGGTCTAGAGAGACCAGGACAAACCCGAAGGAGGGGTAATGTCTCGATTTATGTTTTTAAATGAGATGTGATTTAATGGATCAAGGTATTCCCGAGAGATGGGTTTGACCTTGATGAAGCTATTTTATGATGAAACAAATGAGTTTTAACGTGATGAGTTTATGATTAAACAAATAAGTTTTAAAGTGATGAGTTTATGATAAAACAAAATAAGTTTTAATGTGACGAGCATGAGATGACATACATGATGATTTTTTCATGTTTTTTTTATATGTCGATGTCATGATTTCTCTTATATGATATATACATACATGTGGCATCGTTTTAGTCATACCTCATGCTCCCAATGTAAACGATTTTGTATCACGACATTATCAGCATCTAGATAGTATAGTTATCTACCTGCTTACATTATTGCCTTACTGAGTTGTTTATGCTCACCTTTTCATTTTCCACCCCACAGGGTATATTCAGTAGAAGAGAACGACAGTAGTCATATCCGCTGCTTCTTATCAAGACCAGGTATACACATTTGTATAATTTTTGTATCTGAACATATAGATGCACAGTACTGTACATGGATGTAATATTGGGGATGTATTTATTTAAAATAAATTGATATGTAAATGGAATATGAAAATGAAATGGTAAATAGGTGAGAGGTGACTAACACCGAATCATAGCCCAACTGTTTAGTAGTGTAACTGTTCACGACGGGTAAGAAAATGAAAAAGCGAAAAATTTACTCTGATTTTTAGGTAATTTGGGTCGTGACAGAAAAGATGGTATCAGAGCAGAGTTGGCCTGATATGAGTCGGTGTTAGTGGTTAAGTAAATTTACATCCCCATGTACTGTGCATTGTTTAGATACAATTGTGTATATCAAGATGAAACAGCAGTTAAGAATTTAGTTTCAAATGCAAGAATCTAGTTTTTATAAATGATAGCCGTTATGGTAGAGGGGCGAGTACACATACTCGAGGCCGTAGAGATCGGTCTAAGAGTCGAATGAGCCATCACATGAGACTCAAGATGAGAGTGAGGTGGAGGCTGATGATGAGCATACTCCACAGGGTCCTATAAAGAGACCAAATAGTATTGAGACACGCTCTGAGAGGATGGAGTGGAGTGTAGAAAATATTTCAGAGTTGTTTACTCGATCTATGCAGGTAGTTGAGGATAGGCAGGTAAAGCCTAAATAGATGCCTCAGACTATAGAGATTTTTACACCCCTCCGATATATAGCGAAGTAAAGAAACCAATAGTTTCTGACAACTAGGGGAATGAGATAGCGAAGAGCTATGGATTCTTTCGATGTATGTCGACCGAGAATGTGACTTTTAAATATGTTTATGTTGGAGTCGAGACGGAGCATTGGTGAAAGTCCGCTCGACCAATCTGAAGAGTTAGACGTCCAGAGCCGACATGAGAAATATTTCTGGATGTATTCTGGTGACAAAATATTTCAGACACTACTTAAGGGGAAATTACAGGTAAAATTTCTTACACTGCCCATAGTCATTGGTTGATTGATGAGTATGAGTCTCAAATTACATCCCTGGGCAAGTATGAACCCGATATTGTGGACAGTGAGAGTCGAAAAGCTCAAAAGTTCATGAAATGCTCAAATTGTCGATTAGAGTTCGATTGGCTCATTACCTATGTCGAGGTAGTGTGCAGAATATAGTTGTGTGAATAATATCATGAGTTGCACACCTCTGAGATTGGGAAAGGTAGTAAGGGTCAAAATAGAGACAGAAGAGAATAAAGAATGGCAGAGATGTCAGAGCGGGAAAGAGACCAATTGGTAAGACATTAGAGCTGATGAGTCAAGGGGTAAGATGATTGGTAAGGCCCCAGTGTGTTCAATTTAACACTTATGATGGGTATTGTGATTGGAGAACTCCGACCTGCTACGAAGCAGTGTAGTAGTGTAAGCAGAATTAACAATGTAGGATGTGTGGTAGATACCACGGAAGTAGGGCCTACACCTACACTTTATTGACTAAAATAGGCGTTAAGTATGGTAAGACGGGCCAATTATTCAATGATTGCTCAGAGTTGGGTAAGACTGTCCCACAGAAGAGCAAAGAGACAGAGAAAACCCTATTGGTATCTTCGCACCGAAAAAGGGAGGCCACAGCCGAAGAGAAAGGGAAAGTAGGCTGTTGGATGAGGGCGAGTGTGTGTGCCTTGGACCAGGACATTTATGATGTTTCATATGATGTGGTGAAAGATACCACACTGGTTAAGAATAGTGAAGTAATTAATATAATTAATCCTGGTGCCACGTATTTAGTCATACCGCCTTCATTTGTATATAAGTTAGTAAAAGACGTGAATGCCTACACCTTTGGGCACAATGCCGATAGTTAGTACACCAATGAAGGAGGGTTAACTAACAGAATAATTATTAAGAAATTATACGTTAAAAACGGGGGAAGAAGTATAAGTCAGTCGATTTTATTCAATGGACTATGAATAATTTGAAGTAATATTTGAGAATAACTTAGTTGGCTGCAAACTATGATGTTTAGAGTTCTATTCTAAGACAGTAATATTTTATCCCTGGAAAGTATACGGTAAGTTTTGACAAAGTAATAAAATGGGAGTAGTGATTGAAATTAAAGGAGCAAATGATTGTACTCACGAAATGAATAATGACAGAGTTTCATTATAATTGATATACGAAAAGAGATAGACTGGAATAAGAGGCGTATGCAAGGTACGGATATCTATGATACGTGAAGTAATTAGGATTAAAGCAATTAGTAGCAAATATGAATTGTGACCACATAGACTAATATGTAAAGTAATTGTGGTTAAGTTTGAGGGTTAATAAAGGTATTTCAAAATACCTCCCCGCCTGAAGACTTGACAACGTCTAAAAGTATACACACGTAACCTATAAATTGAAATCGACAGTCATAATATAACATTTAAAATTAGGGTACCTTTACGGGTACGAAAAGAAATATAGAATTCGATAAATCAAGAAGGTTTAAAGGTTAAAAATTTTATAAAAGACGTTGATATAAGAAAAAGGAAATGACGCGGGTTAGTAGCTTCAACGGAAGCGATTTCGAAATGACATTATACGTTTATGCGTACATAGGTCAAGGATATGGATAATTGAAATATTCAGTGGAACACAACTACGATGAGATATTTAAACTTTATCTGGACCGATTTGTTATCATCCATATTGATGATATTCTGGGTGTATTTATAGTCCAGGGAAAATTATAAGCAACAATTAGAAATTATTTTTACAGATGGTTTGTTGCGAGTTCTCAATATGGTCTACTTTATTGACACATTTAACATAAAAAAAGTTGTACTTGAATGGGATGATAGACGTGACAGGAGTTTTGGTGTACTGAAGTAATAAACTGACTACCGCATTTATTCTCACCATACCCAACAGATTAAGAGATTTCTAATGAGTCTGTGGATACCTTAAAATAATGAATGAGCTGTGTATTGATGTAAAAGGGGACGATAGTCAATTATGAATCCAGACAACTCAAGGATCATGAAAGGACTATCCGACCTTGATTTATAGTTGACAGCGATAGTGGTATTGAGTATATGACAATACTATGTATACGGTGAGAAATTTTAGGTATGCACTGATCATAAAAGCCCCGAGTATCTGTTTTCACAGAAAGAGTCGGATATGAGAACATAGAGGGTTAGAGCTTCTGAGGGATTATGATTGTAGAAATTGTACCAACCAGGAAAGGCTAATGCAATGACTAATGCCTTGAGCAGAAAGAGCCTCGGGATGGTATTACATATGATGGTCAGGGAGCGTGAGCTGCTAGAATAGTTGTAAGCCTCAGTAGTGATGTGATCCCCTCTGATGATGACAGTGATTGTGTGACAGCTAGCCTGAGATTAGAACCGAATTTGAGTGATCGGATTTGACAGGTTTAGCGTGATGATCGACATGGTGTCGATAGTGTGGGTCAGATTCAGATGGGTACAGTGATAGAGTTCACAGAGAGTGATAATGACTTACTGAGGTTCAGAGATAGTATAAGTACTCCCCAGGACCACTGTTGATGAGATAGTGATATTGTCAGAAGCTCACTCTTCGGGATATTCAGTGCATTCGAGAAGTAATAAATATATCGAAATCTTAGAAAGGTTATTGGTGGTCAGATGTGAAAAGAGATATAGTGGAGATTGTGAAAAAAAACGTCTCGTATGTCAGCAGAGTAAGGCAGAGCAAAAGAAGTTGCAGGGTTATTGCGATTTCTACCTATATTAACACGGAAATGGGAACAAGTTACCATGAATTTCGTGAAGGATTACAAAGGACCCGGATAAATCATAAGGCTATCTGGGTGATAGTCGATGGATTGATTAAGACTACCCACCTTCTGGTTAGGAAATCCCCAGATACTCTGAGTGTGTAGGCAGATTTATGTGTATGGAAAATTATGGAACACCAAGTATTTTTCCAGTGAGCATTGTATCATATAGGGATTCCCACTTCACTTCCCATTTCTGGGAGCGTTTTCAGGAAGCTACGGGAACCCGACTGAGTGTTAGCACAGCTTTCAATCCTCAGATAGATGGTCAGTCATAGAGGACTGTACAGGTTCTGGAGGATATGATGAGAGCGTGTGCCATTTATCTGATAAGCTCCTGGGATGATCAGTTGTTACTAATCAAATTCGCCAATAATGATAGTTGTCACTTGAGTATCGGGATGACTTCAGATGAGGCATTGTATAGTCGTAAGGGTTGTTTCCCCGATTTGGATAAGAAGAAGTGGGTGATAGATAGAGAATTGTTCCCGAATTGGTAAGACAAACCTCTGAGCATGTTCAGTTAATTGTGAAGGATTAAGAACACCTCAGAGCAGATATAAAAGCTATGCTGACAAGAGACAGAAACCATTGGAATTCACCAAGGGTGAATTTATATTATTAGAAGTTACATGCCCTTAGGACATAGCATAAGGACGTAACGAGATTCAGAAAGAGATTGGACAAAGTGGGAGACAAGGCCTGTAGGTTGGTGTTACCACCTGAATTAGCAGGCATCCACAATGTGTCCTATCTTATGATGCTTCGAAAATACTATCCGGGTCTAGCATATGTGAACGGATATGAGCTATTGAAGCTCAATGAAAGTTTAACGTATGATTGGAAGATTGATTTGGGTATTAAAACAGGAAGGAGAAAGTGTTGAGGTTTAAGATGATCTCCCTAATTAAAGTCCTTTGGTCGTAGTACACTCCGAAAAAGTCACATAAGAGTTAAAGAGTATGATATGTGTGAAATATCCGGAGTGATTTACAGACTAACTTGGTTCTAATTTGGAGGATCAAATTTCTTAAGTGGGGGAGATATGTAAGACCCGAATTTAATTAAAAAAACACAAAATGAACCACTATTCATGAAGGGAAGTCGGGTTAAATTAATCTCGAACACGTGCAAGGGCAAAACGATCAAAAGACCGAAAGTCGAAATAAATTCGATAAAAAAATTTTATTAAAAATAATGGATTTGAGAATCTTGATCAATATCGAAGAAATAATTAAATTTCGGGTTAAATTGATCAAGATTCAAAATTTTTAAAAATACCGAAAAGTCACCCGAGACAATATCCCGAAAATACGAAGAAATTATACCGAAAAAAATGATTAAAAATATAATAAATTAAATTAAATTAAATTAAATTGTTTGGAATAAAATAATATAATTGTAGATATTTTTAGAATATATTTGAATATTTTAATGATAAACTAATTTATAAATAATAATAATTATTAAAAAAAAGAAGAAGAAGAGAAATCTGAAAAATGTTATCGGGGAGAGAGAAGATCGAAATGGAAAAAAGAGGAAGACGACCCGCGCGTGGCCGACCGACCCACGGCCACCGGGCACCGACGGCCCCGACGAAAAGCCGAGGAGAAAGAGGGGAGGTCGGCGAAGCTCTGGGCACTGGTGACGCGCTCCGACAATGGCTGTGTCCGGCGAACGGAGGAAGAGAAGACCGCGAGGAAAACGGGGTTGATCCCGGCGATCCACGACAGCTGGGCGCGAACGGTGGGTGCCGACGAGTTCAGGAGGAGGAGCCGGTTCTTTTGTGATCGGCATCGGCAGGCAAAACCATCGAAATCTGACCGATCGAGAGGGAGAGTGCAGCGGAGGGAGAAGACGAATCCGGCGGCCACCGACGAGATTCGGCCAACCCCGACCCCAGTCGAATACTCCCCCAGTACAGGCGCACCGTTTGGAGCCAGAAACGAGCTGAGAACTGACCTGAAACGCCATGAACGGTGACGGGAACATCTGAACCGGTATGGATCGGTTCAGCAAAGAGGTGAACCGGTTGAACCGGTTGAACCGGTTCAGCCAAGAAAGAAGGGAAAAAAGGAGAAAAAGAGAAAAAGGAAAAAAGGGAAAGAATTTTCAGGGATAAATCGGACTTCGGGTAAGTCGGTAAGAGGTCAAAAGTGACCGATTTGAATTTCGAGAAATTTATTTAAATTATATTTAATCGAAAAGTAACTCGAGATTAAATATATAATTTTGCAGTTTTACGACAAAGCCCGAACGAGAGCCGATTGAGCTCCGATTTTCGTATCCCGCATCATATTGGGTAAGTACATTTTAATTCTGATAATTAGAGTCCTTTAATACAGAGTTTCGATTATTTTACGAAATTTATGGATTAATTCTGTATAAAAGGAATATTAATCGGAATTGCAACGTAATTACTGTAAATAGTATACGGGCTATACAATGAGTTTGGAACGAAGCCCGATAATTATTGATAAGTTGAATGAGCCCAGTAAACTCGAAGGAAGGTTTTAATAAGTAGAAACGGGCTGAAAATGAGCTCGAGGCCCATTAAAGTGCAATTGGGCCCAATAGAGTAAAACGGGCCCAGTACGTTAGATTCGATCAGTAAATGTAATATACTGATAAAAATAAGTGAATTAACCTAAAATATGTGGTTATATGCAGTTCTGTAGACTTGGTTGACGTGTAGTTGGACTGAGAGATCGGATATTATCGAGACGAGATAAGTTTGCACGTAAATTGAGGTAAAGGAATTTTGTAGGTACATAGAGATTTCTATACATATTTATTGAGGGGATTTACGGGGTTTAGAATTCCTTAAAGTATCTAGAAATGAAATAATAATTTTTGCAAAAATCGGGGCTTAGGTGAATAAAGAAAAAGATGATTTTGCCCCAGAGAGTAAAATTTACAAAAAGGGTAGTAAGGCAGATAAATTGCATGATTTCATGTTTTTAATGCTTTATATGAATGTATTGCTTTGATTTAAGCAAATATGCATATAGGTTGGCTGTTGATTTCGTAAATTATACGAAAGGGTACCGGTTTGTACCGGTTACTATTTTAAAAGATGTTTTATCAAGATTGAGCCACCTATTGTATTTACATGAATAAAAAGAGTGCTAGAGTCTTTCTCGCACTCAAGTTTACTGATTTATTTCTCATGAAAAGCCGTACTGGAGCTTCGCTCGCACGAGATTTTAGATATCATGATATGCATAGCGTGGTGCTGGAGCTTCGCTCGCACTAGACGTGAGTTGACATGCATATAGTCGTGCGGAAGCCTCCTGTAGACTGTGTGTCACAGAGAGTTGAGATGCTCGCACATATACTTTGAGACATGGGTTGGTTATCGACATAGTATTAGGGTGGATAAGACCTACGGCAGGTACCCCCAGACTATGATATGGGTCCACGGAGTACGATGTACCGTGTATGTCACACGGAGTACGCTGTACCATGCAGTCATGATGACTCGATGATGTTACTTGATATTCTAGCGGGTAGGACTTGACCCCACCTCCCGTTGCAGTTGTGATGCCCCGCACACAGGGATCCGTGTAGCCTGGGATCACAGGGACAAAGTATGACCATAGTCCTCGATTTTCAGACAGTAACCTACATGCCTCACATGATATCATACGGTTTAGATAGACTAGGATAAACCCGAAGGAGGGGTAATGTCCCGATTTATGTTTTTAAATGAGATGTGATTTAATGAATCAAGGTATTCCCGAGAGATGGGTTTGACCTTGATGAAGCTGTTTTATGATGAAACAAATGAGTTTTAACGTGATGAGTTTATGATTAAACAAATAAGTTTTAAAGTGATGAGTTTATGATAAAACAAAATAAGTTTTAATGTGACGAGCATGAGATGACATACATGATGATTTTTCCATATTTGTTTTATATGTCGATTTCATGATTTCTCTTATATGATATATACATACATATGGCATCGTTTTAGTCATACCTCATGCTCCCAATGTAAACGATTTTATATCACGACATTATCAGCATCTAGATAGTATAGTTATCTACCTGCTTACATTATTGCCTTACTGAGCTGTTTATGCTCACCCTTTCATTTTCCACCCCACAGGGTATATTCAGTAGAAGAGAACGACAGTAGTCATATCCGCTGCTTCTTATCAAGACCAGGTATACACATTTGTATAATTTTTGTATCTGAACATATAGATGCACAGTACTGTACATGGATGTAATATTGGGGATGTATTTATTTATAATAAATTGATATGTAAATGGACTATGAAAATGAAATGGTAAATAGGTGAGAGGTGACTAACACCGAATCATAGCCCAACTGTTTAGTAGTGTAACTGCTCACGACGGGTAAGGAAATGAAAAAGCGAAAAATTTATTCTGATTTTTAGGTAATTTGGGTCGTGACAATAGGCCTTTTTGAAGCAACCACAAAACAATAATAATAATGAAGTGCAGAAATTATAAGAATAGAAAAGATTAAAGAAAATAAATAAGAACAATTAGATCTCACAACTTATAAACCAAATCTTCAATTATCCTTAGATTGGAAAGAGAGTTTAGCAACCCATGAATATTGGGTAAAAGCAGTGAAAATATTTGTATCAGAAAATCTAATCAAAAGTCTGCCTCTTCTCCCTTTGCTTTTACCTAGATCTTCAGGAGCCTATTTATAACTAAAAAAATAGAGATAAGAGCCCTACTCCTAGTTGGACTTAAAGTCCTTACATTTAATTAAAATAATAATCCTATAAAAAATTTTCTAAGTAATTAAAAAATCAAACCTATAGAGGAGAGAGAAAAATCGTCGTATTGGATGCTTAGGCGAGAGTCTCGCCTAAGCCTTGACCCGTCTCTGTCCAACATATTGAAGTCGCATGTCAAGAAGACCTTTAGGCAAGAGTCTTGCCTAAGGCTGCATCCGGTTCTGCCCTTGGGTTGAAAACTGTACAATGAAGGGATCCTTAGGCGAGAGTCTCGCCTAAGGCTGCACCCGGTTCTGCTATTGGGTTGAAAACTGCATAGTGAAGGGATCCTTAGGTGAGAGTCTCGCCTAAGGCTGCACCCAGCACTAACTTGGCTCCCATTCATCATCTCTCATTTCTTCTACATGATTTCTCTTGTTCCAAAATCATTCTAAATCATCCTTTAATTCATCAATTCCATGAATTCCTACAATTATTCAAGAATGATTAATTATTCATAGACTAAGTATAAAATTCATACAAAACCATAGGAAAACAAGGTAAATAAAGTGCATCAATAATGACTTATCATATACCCCCACACTTAAACCTTGCTTGTCCTCAAGTAAGCATTAGTTCAAACTTATAACCTTCCATTCATTTATGCTCAACTTCAACCCATCCAAACATTTTAGCATGCATAAAAATATTAAGTTCATGTGAATTCTCACCAATAACACATAATTATAATCAAATCAAACTTAAAACACATAGATCTTAGCACCCTCACAAAGGTTTCACTAGTTGCACTGAAAGTGTTTCGGTTTATCATTTCATCACTCAAGTCAATGCATAGAAAGTTCTTACCATAAGCTTGCCATTAAATCACACCTCTTCCTCCTTCAATGGAACAAGATACATAAATCAAGAGCGTAAAAGGGTGTAATGGGGCTTGCGTAAGGTATGTCAAGGCTATTTCGGTTTAAGGGAATTATAATAATCAATTTAAACATAAACATAGGAGACTTACTTGAAATTCAATCATTTTCTTGCTTTTCTTCCTTCTCTTTTTGTTGTGAATTTTCCTTTCTTCTTCTTTTTTTTTTTCTTTTTTCTTTTTATAAGGTTCGAATCTTCTTTCTTTTCATCAAAGAAGAATTGATCATTAACGAATATGGGTCATACAAAACAATCTTTTTCTTAATGAATTCAAGTCTCCAATTTCTAAGTTCAAATAATTTTCAATTCAAGGTTCAAAAATACGTTTGGATAAAAACAAGAAAAAGGATTTTATTGGCTTGTAATGTGGTTGAAAAATAAAGAAAAGGCTTAAAGCTCAAAGGGGGTTCACTAAGGGTCTAATAAAGGGTAGGTTAACAAGAAAAAAAGGGGTAAAATTCAATTGGTTTAATCCTAATGCTCTTATTTTTTATCAATGTATCATATTCGTCAAAGTGGTTGATAAAGACATGTATAACATGGCACGTTCTAGAATTACTAACTATGTATTTCGATCATACATAAAGAAAGAAATAAAGAGCATGATGTAATGAATGCTCATTAGGTTCAAATCTCACAAGGGTGTAATGTGCTAATCTATGCATTTGTTCATTCAATCCAATAATCATGAGCATCAAGATGAAAATTCAAAACAATTTTGCATACAAGAAGATCATAAATTCAGTTCGAGGATGAGTATAAGAAGATCATAAATTTCATAGATGGCAATTAAGAAAGAACACATGCTCACTAGTGAACTAAGATCATCTTGGATAAGATTTTGTAGAAATTTGATCAAATCAAACAAATAAGAAATAAAATCAACTTCCTAAACACCCCCCCCCACACTTAGATGGGACATTGTCCCCAATGTCACAAATGCTCAATATGTAAAAATTAAAAAGATAAAGGAAAAAGAATACTCCCTTGTAGTTATTGAGCATCTGAAGCCATGATGGCTTACTGTGGTGGTGGCGGTGGTAGGAAAGGTGGGTTGAAGCCCATGTGTGCATAAAATGCCAATTGATTTTGCTCCATCCGAAATTAGTTTTGCTGTATTTGGTGTTGATCAAAAGCCAATTGTGAAACTTGGTTCCATAGATCGATGAGTAGTTCGGAGGCTTGATGTGACTACCCCACATCATCATCTTCTTGTTCATGAACAAGTGGAAGTATCCTTCTGACCCTCTTCTTATAAGGTCTTAGACCTTGGAAACTGTATGTTCCATCATCATTTTGCCTTATAAGATTCTAGTGAATTAATGACCGGATGTCTAGTGGTTGCATCTGCCTGCCACTTGAAGTAACGTATCATTTGGATCTAACAAACCTGCAGGAATAGCTAAAGCAGTAATCATAGAACCAAGAATCAAAGGCTTTTAGAATCTCCTACGCTGTTAAATTGGGAAGCCAAACAATATCCTAAGTTAACTTTAAGACCCTTTGACATACACCAAAGAGCCGCATTTGCTACTCTACCAGAAAAAGTATAGGCTAAAAGCCTATGCATGTATTGTTGAGCAAGCTCTTGAAATTCACTATCAGTGGTGTGACTGGGGTCATAATACTTGTGATGTTTCCCTGTCAATTAATTTCTATAAAATAGCATGACATCAAAATCAAGATCATAATCACAAAGGCTGCTAAGGTATTCCTCACTTTCAGCAAATTCATTGGTAATAAGCACCAAAGCAATATTAAATTGAGTTATAGATAACTCAAATTTCCTGTCCATGATCCTAAACTTCACTACTTAGGGAGTATTGAGGTTGTACTCTGCCGGAGGAGTGTACTTATAAGTTGCGTAAAACTCCCTGCATAGTTTGGTATAAGCATGACAAGTAATTTCAAAGAATGGTCTCCAACCTATGTTGTCAATATAAGTATGAATTTTTTCTCGAATCCCTAAGATTTCCAAGGTTGGGTCATCGTATCGCTTACCCGATACAATTGTTTTACCACATAAATTGCCATACCTTTTCTTTTCGATTTTCGTAGTGAAGTCTAAGTTACCATGTAGATTGGCCTTAGGTAATACCACATTTTTCTTTTATACTCTTGCCCTTTGTTGACGGGATGGTGATAGTTGGCTTCCACTCATTTCCTACAAAATATTGATCAATAAATACATCTCTCTTGCTTAGCATAAATCAATCCAATTTCATCACCCTAATTCACACATTACCCTTCATCATTCATCTTAGTACATACTATGAAATGTTCTAAAATCATACCAAGAACATATATTCATGAACAAGCCAAAAAATGAAAATTTAAAGCATTATTCATAAATACAAAATCAAAAGCAAAATATGAAAAGAATAATTACTCATCATACTTGTTTTCATCCTCTGCGTTTTCATGGTAGATGAGAGAAAATGAGTATGAAATGCTTACCTTAGAAAATGAGAGATCTTACAATATGAAAATAGGAATGGGTTTTGTGTTTTTGGGTTGAAATATGGAGAAATTTTATGATTTTGGTAGAGGATTTGTATGGGATTGAGTTTTGGGTGAAATGAGAAAATGGGGGAAAAGGATGAAGAGGAAAAGAGGAGAAAGAGAGAGAGGGTCGGGCTTTTAAGATT
The DNA here is from genome assembly GCA_033439115.1 of Firmiana major. Classification (NCBI taxonomy): domain Eukaryota; kingdom Viridiplantae; phylum Streptophyta; class Magnoliopsida; order Malvales; family Malvaceae; genus Firmiana; species Firmiana major. Next base: position 64,670,989 of record CM065904.1, read on the forward strand.
TTTTTTTTGGTCGAGGGCACCTTAGGCAAGAGTCTCGCCTAAGGTATGACTCGTTTCTCGTTTTCAATCAAAAAAAATTTTTTTAGGGGTCACCATAGGCGAGAGTCTCACCTAAGTGCAACCCGTCTCTGTTTTCACCATTTTCCTTTTTTTTTTTAGGGGTCACCTTAGGCGAGAGTCTCGCCTAAGGTGCGACCCGTCTCTGTTTTCACCCTTTTCCTTTTTTTTTTAAACCAAATCTGACACATATACTTAAAAATTCATGAAAATAAATAAATAAATAAATAAATAAAATAATAATAAAAATTGGGTTGCCTCCCAACAAGTGCCTTTCTTTAGCGTCTTTGGCTAGACGTTGTTACCTCTCATTTGTACCTAGGATACTCTAAATCAGTTAGATCAACCACATGCACTTGAAACCCTTCATAAAAAGGCTTCAAAAGATGACCATTAACCTTAAAAATCTTACTTGTATCCATACTTTGTATTTCAACAGCACCATGAGGAAAGACGTTAGTAACAACAAAGGGCCCTAGCCATCTAGAGCGTAATTTTTCAGGAAATAACTTAAGCCTAGAATTAAAAAGAATAACTTTTTGACCAACAAAGAATTGTTTCCGAGAGATCATTTGATCATGGAAGGCCTTTGTCTTATCCTTGTAAATCTTAGAATTTTCATATGCATCATTTCGGATCTCTTTCAGTTCTTGCAATTGAAGTTTTCACATTTCACCGGCTTCATTCAAGTTCATATTGCACTGCTTGATTGCCCAATAGGCCTTGTGCTCCAATTCTACGGGAAGATGGCATGATTTTTCGTAAACAATGCGATAAGGAGACATACCTATGGGAGTTTTGTAAGCCGTTCTATATGCCCAAAGTGCATCTTCAAGTCTTGTGCTCCAATCCTTTCTATTTGGGTTCACTGTCTTTTCGAGGATGGACTTGATTTCTTTATTTGATACCTCGGCTTGACCATTTGTTTGAGGATGATAGGCGGTAGATACTCTATGAGTTACATGATATTTCTTCATTAGTGCTTCTACAACATTGTTGCAAAAATGGGTTCCTCTATCGCTTATTATTGCTCTCGGTGTTTTGAACCTAGAAAAGATGTTAGATTTGACAAAATTGACGACAACTTTAGCATCGTCAGTTGGGGTTGCCTTAGCTTCAACCCATTTCGAAATATAATCCACAGCAAGCAAGATATATACATGATTATTAGAAACAGGAAAATGGCCCATCAAGTCAATACCCCATACATAAAAAATTTCACAGATTAGAATATGTGTTAAAGGTAATTGATCTCTATGTTCTAGACTTCCTGTTTTTTGGCACTTCTCACAAGTTTTACAAAACATATAAGAATATAAAAATAAATTTGGCTAAAATAATCCACATTCAAGTACCTTGCGTGCTGTCCTTTTTGGACCGAAATGTCCACCACATGCATATGAATGGCAAAAATTTAAGATTGAAGAGATTTCATGGTCAGGCACACATCTTCTAATGACTTGATCAGCACAATATTTCCATAAGTAAGGTTCATCCCCAGTGTAATACTTAGCATCTCTTTTTATCTTATCTTTTTGAGACCTAGATATTTCATTATGCAAAATTCCTGTAGCTAAAAAGTTAGCAATATCAGCATACCATGGTCTTGTTTCATGAATGGAAAAAAGATACTCATCTAAAAATTCATCTTTAAAGGGTGAAGGTTCTTCACTTGTGATGAGTCTATTATCATCCACCAGGTTTTCGGCTCCCTTCTTATCCTTGATTTCTATATTGAACTCTTGTAGCAACAATATCCACTTGATGAGTCTTGGTTTTGCTTCTTTCTTTGAGAGTAAATACTTGAGAGTTGCATGATCAGAATAAATAATCACCTTAGCTCCTAGTAAATAAGAACGAAATTTTTCTGAAGCAAAAACAATGGCTAGAAGTTCTTTTTTTGTTGTGGAATAGTTGCATTGTGCATTATCAAGGGTTCGTGAGGCATAATAGATGACATGTGGAACTCTATCCTCTCTTTGTCCAAGTACAGCTCCTACTGCGTAGTTACTTGCATCGCACATGATTTCGAAAGGTAGATTCCAATTTGGGGGTTGGATGATCGGCGTGGTGGTCAACATGTCTTTGAGTTTGTCAAATGCCTTCTTGCATGTTTCATCAAATTCAAATGATACGTTCTTTTGTAGTAGTCGACATAGGGGTTGGGTGATCTTGGAGAAGTTCTTAATAAATCACCTATAAAATCCTGCATGTCCAAGAAAAGAGTGAACTTCCCGCACATATGCGGGGTAAGGCAAAGATTTTATCACTTCTATTTTTGACTTATCCACTTTTATCCCATTAGAAGATACTATATGCCCTAGAATAATACCTTGATCAACCATAAAATGGCATTTTTCATAATTTAAAATAAGGTTACTTTCTATGCATCTATTGAGGATTTTAGTGAGGTTAGCTAAGCATTCATCAAAGGTATTTCCATGAACAGTAAAATCATCCATGAACACTTCTATTATATCTTCTACATAATCAGAAAATATACTAACCATACATCTCTGGAATGTGGCTGGAGCATTGCATAGACCAAAGGGCATGCGCTTGTAAGCAAAGGTTCCAAATGGACATGTAAAGGTAGTCTTTTCCTGATCTTCGGGTGCCACCGAAATTTGATGAAAACCTGAATATCCATCAAGACAACAATAATGAGTTTTACATGCCAATCTTTCAAGCATTTGATCAATAAAAGGATGAGGGAAGTGGTCTTTTCTTGTAGATGCATTCAACTTCCTATAATCAATGCACACTCGCCACCCGTTTTGAATTCGGGTAGCTACCAACTCACCATCCAGATTTTGTATAACCGTTATACCCATTTTCTTTGGAACCAGTTGGACTCGACTTACCCATTTGCTATCCGAAATTGGATATATCATACCTGCATCAAGTAGTTTCAAAATCTCCTTTTTAACTACTTCCATCATTGGTAGGTTGAGTCTTCTTTGTGCTTGCCTAGTAGGCTTACATTCCTCTTCCATAAGGATCTTGTGCATGCAAGTTGTTGGGCTTATTCCCTTGATGTCTGCTATTGTCCATCCGATAGCTTCCTTGTATTCCTTGAGCACTCTAAGCAACTTCTCTTCTTCTAAATTGGATAGTTTATTGGAGATGATCACCGAAAGTGTTTCTTTATCACCTAAAAAAACGTATTTGAGGTGTTCTAGAAGAGTCTTCAATTCTAAATCTGGTGGCTGCATAATAGAAGGAAGAAGTTTTGTATGAGATAATGGCAATTGAATGTGAGAAACATCAAACCTCATCGTGAGCAGTGATCCTAGGTCTTGGACCGTTTCCAATAATTTTGGTTCCCACGTAAACTTCTTCTCTAATCTCTTTGAATCATCAAGTGTGAGGTGCCTACTCAAAACAACTTTCAATTTATCCTTATCACAAATGTTCAAATACATGTCAGTTAAAGGATCAATAATATCTAAAACAAAAATAGAAGATATATCTCTAGGGTATTTCATGGCATTATATATATTGAATTTTATAACTTCACCATCAAATTCCATAGTAAGAGTGCCATCATAAACATCTATTTTTGTTCTAGAGGTTTTGAGAAAAGGTCTGCCCAATAAAATCAAAGATGTATCATCTTCCTCTATGTTTAAGACATAAAAATCTGCTGGGAAGATTAAATCATTAACCTGCACCAAAACATCTTCTAACACCCCTTTGGGATAAACATTAGATCTATCAGCTAATTGAATTATCACACCAGTATTTTTCAATTTGCCCGTAGTCATAGACTTGTAAATAGATAGTGGCATGACATTAATTGAAGCTCCTAAATCTAACATGGCTTTTTCGATCTTTAAACTGCCTATTTTACATGGGATAGTGAACATACCTGGATCCTTGCATTTGAGTGGTAACTTTTTCTAGAGGATTGCAAAAACTTTCTCTCCCATGTTCACATACTCATTTCCCTTAAGCTTCCTCTTATTGTTGCACAATTCCTTGAGAAACTTGGCATACTTTGGAACCTGTTTGATAGCATCTAATAAGGGAATATTTACCTCGACTTTTCTGAAGGTATCTAGAATTGCCTTCTCTTTCTCTTCTTTTTTGGACTTTGACTTTGGAGGAAAATGAGGTATTATCTTTGGTGTCTTCATGCTCTATTCACTGGTCGTTTCGGATTTAAGTTGAGGTGGTTCAACTCCTTTTTTCGTTTCTTCACCTCTTGTGCTATGGGTCAGGATTTGAGGTTCTTTCAGTTTGGTTCCACTTCTCAAAGCGATTGCATTTGCGTTTTGCTTAGGGTTGACTATGGTTTGTGATGGCAATCTTCCTTGGGATTCTAGCATGCTTACTGATGCGGCTAATTGGTTCACTTGATCTTTTAATTCCTTGAGGTTAGACCTTGTTTCCTGTTGAAATTGTTGAGTACTATCAGCAAGGGATTTAACAACCTCTTTAAGAGACGTACCTGAATTTGATGATTGCTGTATTTGTTGAGGAGGTTGCCTAGGTTGGTAGTTTTGGTATTGCGGCCTTTGTCCATAATTGAAGTTTGGATGATCCCTTCATCTTGGATTGTAAGTATTGGAATAGGGATCATATTTTCTTTGGGAAGGCCCTTGGTATCCTCCAACCGCATTAACATGCTCTTGTGAATCTTCTTGTAGTGTAGGACACATATCGGTTGGATGTCCACTAGCACAAATTCCACAAACCTTGGCTTGTTGCATATTTCTCACTCCTAAAGCAAGTTGCTGCACAATAGAGGTTAGATTAGCAATTTGAATGTCAATTGAAGATGTACTCACCTCATTCACTCTTCTAGGCACATCCTGTCTAGTCCCGAATTGTTGAGAATTTGCAGCCATGGTGAAAATTAAATTCTTAGCTTCGGTGGGAGTTTTATTAACTATTGCTCCTCCACTAGCAGCATCCATCATTCTTCTTTCCATTGGCAAGAGTCCTTCATAGAAGTATTGGAAGAGTAGTTGTTCAGAAATCCCATGTTGTGGGCAGCTAGCATAAACTTGCTTGAATCTTTCCTAATACTCATGAAGATTTTCGGTATCTCTTTGTTTGATTCCACATATCTCCCTTCTTATGTTTGCGGCCTTAGAAGCTAGAAAAAATTTGTCAAGAAAGTATCTTACCATGTTAGTCCATGTTGTAACCAAACCTGGAGGAAGGTAGAATAACCAATCCTTAGCTCTATCTGCGAGTGAGAATGGAAAGGCTTTAAGCTTGATTTGATCCTCTGTAACAACTTGTGGCTTCATGCTGGAGCAAACCATATGAAATTCCTTGAGATGTTTATAAGGATCTTCGTTTTCCAACCCATGGAACTTTGGAAGAAGTTGGATCAGTCCAGATTTCAGTTCGAACTCTATTTGTAAAGCAGGATATTGAATACATAATGGTTGTTGATCCAAAGCAGGAGCGGTGAGTCATCTAAGAGTTCTCTCTTGATTATAGTCCATCTCTCGCTCGGATTCGGAGTCACTTGATAAGTCTTCAAGGTCTAATGCAAGATTCAGTCCTGGTGATGATGTAGAGCTTTCTTCGTGCTTACGATTTCTAACTTCTTTCCTAAGTCTTCTCTCAGTCTTCTTGATGTTAGGATTGTATGGAATTAATTTACCTGTACGAGAAGAACGAAGCATCAAAATAAATCCAAATTAAATTTAATCTCCCCGGCAACAGCGCCAAAAATTGATGGTTGTCGAAACCAACAATATTAAATAACTTGCTCAAACAATTAATTAGTAGTATAGGGAGTAAGGTCGTGTCTCAAGAGAGATTGATTAATTTCGATTTACTTTTCTGCAAGTAAAAGAAAAAATAAAACAAGGGGGGTTTGAAAGATTGATTAACTAAAATAACAAAACTTAATAGAAAGAAAACAAAATTGATTAGAAGAATTCAATAATTTGAGAAATCCAACCCAAGGAATAATTTTCAGATTTGGTTCGGTAAGTTGATCATTGACGCAAGATAATTTTTCTTAATCCCAACTAAACTGGTTATGGTTGTTGGTACGACCTAACAACCTATCTCTTCTTACTGCTTTGACAATCAGGAAACGTTCTCTAATTGCTGTTCTTACCAATAAACAACCCTAGATACGATATTAGGATTTAATTTACCAATAGCATTGAACACTAAAGAGACTACCAATTCTAATTAACAAACACACATGTAGGTTTATTTAAATCAGATCTTATAATCACATAACAAAGACTAAAAACCAGAAGTGCAATTAATCTTGTTACTTACCACTTGTTATTGAAACAACCAAACAATTATGGATTCAGATATTTCAATTGGATGTTTATTACCTTGTGAATGAATCAATAGGCCTTTTTGAAGCAACCACAAAACAATAATAATAATGAAGTGCAGAAATTATAAGAATAGAAAAGATTAAAGAAAATAAATAAGAACAATTAGATCTCACAACTTATAAACCAAATCTTCAATTATCCTTAGATTGGAAAGAGAGTTTAGCAACCCATGAATATTGGGTAAAAGTAGTGAAAATATGTGTATCAGAAAATCTAATCAAAAGTCTGCCTCTTCTCCCCTTGCTTTTACCTAGATCTTCAAGAGCCTATTTATAACTAAAAAAATAGAGATAAGAGCCTTACTCCTAGTTGGACTTAAATTCCTTACATTTAATTAAAATAATAATCCTATAAAAAATCTTCCAAGTAATTAAAAAAATCAAATCTATAAAGGAGAGAGAAAAATCATCGTATTGGATGCTTAGGCGAGAGTCTCGCCGAAGCCTTGACCCGTCTCTGTCCAACATATTGAAGTCGTGTGTCAAGAAGATCCTTAGGCAAGAGTCTCGCCTAAGGCTACATCTGATTCTGCCATTGGGTTGAAAACTGCACAGTGAAGGGATCCTTAGGCGAGAGTCTCACCTAAGGCTGCACCCAACACTGACTTGGCTCCCATTAATCGTTTCTCATTTCTTCTACATGATTTCCCTTGTTCCAAAATCCTTCTAAATCATCCTTTAATTCATCAATTCCATGAATTCTTACAATTATTCAAGAATGATCAATTATCCATAGATTAAGTATAAAGTTCATACAAAACCATAGGAAAACAAGGTAAATAAAGTGCATAAATAATGACTTATCAATAACATTATTCTGAGTTCTCAATTACTTCTTTGTTTTTTCTGAATAAGAAATAAAGTGGGAAAAATTTGGGTTTCACATTTCTCCCCACCTTTTAGGAATTCAGTCCTTCGAATTTAGGATGGTCCATCGAATAACTGCGGGTACTTCTCTCTCATGTGGCTCTCTAGCTCCTACATAACTTCTTTTGTCGAGTGGTGTCACCAGAGAACCTTTACTACCTAAGTACCTTCTCTTTTCTGTCAAGGATTTGAATCAGTTGTTCAACATAACTCATGTCTTCTTAAATCTTCAATAGTTCATACTCAATGACATGAGAAGGGTTTGGATAATACTTCCTCAACATGGCAACGTGGAAGACATCATGTATTCTCGACAGCTGTGGAGGTAGTGCGAGTTGGTAGGCAACGTCTCCCTCTTTTTCCAATATTTCAAATGGATAAATGAAATGAGGACTAAGTTTCCATTTCTTTCCAAAATGCGTGACACCCTTTATTGAAGACACCTTTACAAATATAGAGTCCCTAACTTGAAATTTCAGAGGACGTCTTCGTACATTTGCATAACACTTCTGTCTACTCTGTGCCGTCCTCAATCTATCACAAATTAGTTAAACACCTCTAGCTGCATGTTCAACCAATTCGGGAGCAAGTATTTCTCTGTCACCCACTTCTTCCCACATTATAAGAGATCTACATCATCTGCCATATAGAGCTTCATTAGGAGCCATCCTAATGCTAGCATGATGATTGTTAGTATAGGCAAATTCTACGAGAGGCAAATGATTATCCCATGAGCCCTCAAAGTCCAATGCACATGCCCTTAACATATCCTTTAAGGTTTGAATAGTCCACTCAGACTGACTGTCAGTCTGAGGATGGTAGGCAATGCTCAAATTCAGCCAAAATTTTATAACTTCCTGAAAATGGGTTCGAAACCTTGAAGTGAACCGGGAATCTCTATCAAAAGTAATGCTCACAGGAGCTTCATGTAATCGTGCCACCTCTCTGACATACAAATCTGTTAGCTTATCTAGAGAATTAGTGCTTTTAATGGCAAGGAAGTGGGCACTCTCAGTCAATCTGTCCACAATCACCCAGACTACTCATGACCCCTATGGATCCTTATTAACCTCATAATAAAATCCATAGTGATATGCTCCCATTTTCAGGTAGGCATTGGTAATGACTTAAGCAGTCCTCCTGGCTTCTGATGTTCAACCTTAATCTGTTGGTAGGCTAAACATCTAGCCACAAAATCGGTCACATCTCTCTTCATCCCTGTCCACTAATACACCTTACAAAGATTGTGGTACATCTTAGTGCTCCCTGAGTGCATGGTGAATTGAGAATAATGAGACTCTTTTAGAATACTTTGTCTTAGGGTGTCATCATATGGTACACAAATGTGACCTCGAAACCTCAGCAACTATCACTGACTGAGAAGTCTGACTGTGATCTCTCTTCAGCTTGGCTAACCATGTTCAGTAGCTTTTGAAAATTCCTCTGCACTACCCTGATATGATCCAATATACTGGGCTCCATTTGTAGGCTAGCCATAAACCCATCCTCAACCTCATCAACACTGATTTTGAGCTCGATGAACTGTCCTAACAAATCCCTTTCTCTAATCATCATATAAGACACCATACCCTTTCTACTAAGGGCATCTGCTACCACATTCGCCTTGCCCAGATAGTACAAAATCTCGCTGTCATAATCCTTTAAGAGCTCTATCCACCTCCGCTGTCTCATATTAAGCTCCTTCTTATCAAAAATATATTTGAGACTCTTCTGGTCAGTGAAAATCTAGAATCTTTCACCATATAAGTAATGCCACCATATCTTCAGTGCAAAAATTAATGCGGTCAATTCCAAGTCATGAGTGAGATAGTTACGCTTATAGTCCTTAAACTGATGAGAGCCATAAGCAACCATTATACCATTCTGCATCAGCACATAACCTAAAACTTGGTATGAGGCATCACTGTAAACTGTAAATCCTCATAAACCACTCGGAATGGTCAAGACTGGTGCTGTGGTGAATCGGTGTTTCAGCTCTTAGAAGCTCTACTCACACTGCTCAGACCACTCAAATGGGGCATTCTTATAGGTCAGTCTAGTCAATGGAGCTGCAATTCAGGAAAATCATTCCACAAATCTCCGGTAGTACCTTATCAATCCCAAGAAACTTCGAACATCTGTCACTGTCCTAGGTTTCTCCCATTACAGCATTGCATCTACCTTAGACGAATCAACAGACACCCCTTCTTAGATACAATGTGTCTGAGGAAGGCAATCTGTTCCAACGAGAATGCACATTTACTGAATTTTCCATACAGTTTCTTCCCATGGAGGGTTTAGAGCACAATCCTCAAATGTTGCTCGTGCTCCTCCCGGGACTTAGAATAGATCAGTATATCATCAATGAACACAATCACAAACCTATCCAAAAACTCCTGAAAAATATCATTCATCAAATTGATGAAGGTAGTAGGGACGTTATTCAGTCCAAAAGGCATCACTAAAAATTCATAGTGCCTGTATCAAGTCCGAAAAGCTGTCTTTGGTACATTAGCCTCATTCATTCTCAACTGATAATAACCCGATCTCAAGTTTATTTTAGAGAACATTGAAGCCCCTCTTAACTGATCAAACAAATCATTTATTCTTGGCAGGGGGTACTTGTTCCTTATTATTGCCTTATTCAACAGCCTATAGTCAATACACAGACGGATATTGTCATCTTTCTTTTTGACAAACAGTACCAGAGCACCCCATGGAGACACATTCGGCCTAATAAATCCCTTACCGAGCAATTCTTGCAACTACTTTTTCAATTTAACCAATGTCATTCAATAAGGTGGCTTGGAGATAGGCTGAGTGTTGGGCACTAGGTCAATTGCGAACTCAACTTCCCTCTCCAGTGGTAACCCCAGTAATTCATTTGAAAAAATATCAAAAAACTCACATATAACCGAAACATTCTGGATACTTGGTAGTTCCCGACTATTGTCTGAAATAAAGGCAATATAACCTTTACTAAAATTTATACTGTCAGTAATTTTCAATTAATTCAATACCCGATATCTTCGTAAAATTTAACATCATGCACTTTATTTCTTATTAATAAAACATACATCAAACTTTTCAGGTAAGGAGAAGGTTATGGTCTTAGTGTAGAAGTCTAGACTTACACGATTGACAGCTAGCCAATCAATGCCTAAAATTACATCAAAACCCGACATATTCAACAAAATTAGATCTGTTAACAATTTCCTATCTCCTACCTTAATCTCACAAGTTTTACACACCATATCAGTCAATTGTGATTCGTGCATGGGTGTGCTAATACACAACATGTAATCCAAAGGTTTAGGTTCTATATGTAATTTACGTGAAAACTGTGGGGAGATAAAGGAGCGTGTGGCACCTGAATCAAATAAAACATGTGCGTTGCAATTATAGACCATGAGCATACCTCTGATAGCATCGGAGGAGGTGTCAGCTGTCTCCTCGTCTATAGCTCACACATGTCCCTGTGAGACAGGCTTCTTACCCTTATATGTGGCTAATTCTTTCCATTGCGAGACCTGTCTTGACGAATCTATACCTGCCTCTCAATCTGTTTTGGTTGTTCCCAAGGCTCATAGGTTCTCGTCTGCGAGTAATCCTTAATCTGATGTCCTACTTCGCCACATCTAAAGTAGACACTCGTATTCCAACAACAAAGCCCCTTATGCGGCCTGCCACAGTTTTTACATCTACGTAACTCGATGCCAAGGCCTCAGATAGTGCCAACACTATTGGGGGTCTTGGGCTTTCCACCTCGGTTTGAGGTTCCTCTGTTCTCTGCCTCTTCGACTGGCTCATTCTCATCTCAAATCGAGATGCTTGTATTTTCTTTCCCTTATCTCGACCCTTACCTCTATACTCGTGCTCGACTTGTGTCACATCCAGGCCCCTTTCAACTTCTTGAGCCCGTCCTAGGGTATCCTTGAAATCTGTGAACCAAAATCCTAGTAATCTATCTTGGATCCCTGATCTTAAACCTAGCAAGAATCTCTCAGTTCGACGTGCGGGATCCCTAATGGTTTCTAGGTCATATCTCAACAGGGTAGTGAACTGATTCTCATACTCATATTTGGTCAAACTCCCTTGAACCAAAGTAAAAAACTCCGCCTGGATCTTATTTCGTGCTGTGGGCGAAATGTACTGGGCTCGTAATGCATCAAGGAAGGCATCTCATGTAATATCTATGGGATTCTCAGCTAAAGCTGTCTGCGTGGCCCTTCACCAGAACTTGGCCTGACCTCAAAGTGTGTAACTGGCCATGGTCACTTTCTTCGCATCTGTGCACCCCATATACTAAAATATTGTATCGGGGTCTAATAACTATTCCTCGACCTTAATCAGATCTTTCACCCCTGTGAACTCTAAGGGATCCATTCGTAGAAAGTCTCGCAACCTCTGCGTATCTCTATCATATCTAGGTTGCGGGACTGTAGGCCGAGGAACTGAGGCTGCCGGAGGGTTTTGTGGTAGGGGAGGAGGAGTAGGTGCAGGTGTGGTAATAGCACCGATACTAGACGTATTTACCCCAAACTGTTGGATAAACATGGCAGTAAGAGCAATCAATCCTTCCCTCATACTCTGCATGCCTTCTTCGAGCCTCCTTATTCTAGCAGTAAGGCTCTCAAGCTGAGGGGGAGGTAGTGGAGGAGGCTGTGCCTGTCTCCATGGATGGCCTTGTCTACCACTCATAGTTTAGTGATCTATTACTTGGACGTATACCAAGATTTTTGTCATGACTTTAACAAATATACTTACTTTATAACCAGACAAGCATGGAAAATTTGGGATGTAATCTAGTTTTACTAGTCGATACTGACAGTACTAGAAAACTTTTGCTCTGATACCACGTAAATTGTGACGTTAAAAAAATGTGTAAATATGAGCTAATTTTAACTTTCTAAATCCTTTACTTAAGTTGTATTCCTATCAGTGCTGATTTCTTAACCCTTTTATTTCGTAAAAATTTTGCCAGTATAACAATGTATTTTTATCCTAACCCTCCTGCAAGGTACAAAACACAGTTTATAATTATAACCAGTTAATTTTAATTTCCTTTTCTTACTCAACAATACATCCATTCTCATTTCTATACGTCAACCTTTTGGAATATACAATATTATGCAAACTGCGTACTTACAACTTTATTTACATTCATTCTTACTTAACTTACATCACAAAACGTTCTTTACAACGTCTGTCTATACTTTACAAAAAGTCTGGCAGTAAAGTAAAAGTATACCTTGCTTGTACAAAAGTAGCTCAAAAAAAGGGGTCGGGTCTACTTGCCCACGACCATTGTACGACAGGTGTAGGAGACTGATCACTACAAATACTCTGTAAGGTAAAGGAAAATGGTGAGCTCTTCAAGCCTAGTAAGACATGTGTTTAAAGCAGTCTTAGCGGTAAAACATGTATAAACAAACATTGTAAATCACGCTGTATGAAATATCACATACGTGTCCAAAAATCAAAACATGTTTAGTTTCAAAGTTCAAGCCAAATCACATAAGATATCATGACTAGTTTATGAAATTTGCAACTCGTGTAACTTGTGGATCACGTAGCATAGAAATCTCATAGCTTATAACTTTACTTTAAAATAATACTGAACAATTCGTGAAGACTAGGCAGAGACACATAGCAACATGGGTCATGTTCACGTAAATAGGTACCTATGGCCATGGTAAGGGACTATAAACTGGATCAAGGTCGTACAACACCTTGAGCTACTAAAGAATTATAAACAAAATAGGGAGTTGCAGAAACAACGCACCGAGTGAAACAAATACCCAACTTGGTTAAGCATGCACCATAAGGGACTGAACGTACATCAGCTGGTATGAGACATGCACCACGACAGTCTAGACTCCACATGGGTAATACATGACAGGTCGCGTAAACTACATGTGCCTTAGTTTTAAAACAGAACTTTTTCATTGTTTATCAGGCATATCAGCTCGTAACTCACAGAATTTAATGCTTTATTTTTAGCTCATATACATAAACATTAATTTATAAGGCATCATTTTCACATAGCAAATCACACTTTAAAAACACTTCACAGGTACCAAAAGGAACAGTGGAAGAGCTCGAAAAATAGGGTTTTTCGATTTAGCGAGAATAGTAACCTTTCGGGTTCTGGAATACCTTTTCTAAAACTTCGAGCATACCGTATGATTTCATAAATCAAATAAGATATTTGAAGTGTCAATACTACTTAAAATGCATCTCTTAGCTCGTAGACCTTAGGGCCGCAAAATCGTCGGGTCCCAAGATAACCTCGATTTACGTGTCAGATTCTCGAGCTGTCCAAAACAATGTCAATTCATCAAATATCATTCAATTTCATCTCAAAATATCCAACTATGTATTTATCTCCTTAAAGGTTGACCAATTTTGACTTTTTTGTTAACTTTTCCTATTTTCTCTGTTTTACTGATTTAATTGTCGGTTTAAGCTATTTTAACCAATTTTATTATTCTAACTTCACATTCACCATCTTAATGACCTAAATACTCATTCACATCCATAATTCATACTTGTTATCACTCTAATTTTACCAATTCTCACACTTTCTGGTTTTTCACTGAACTAAACTATAAACCAGACTTTTTTTGTATAAATTTAACTGTTAACAACCTTGAATTCATCCAAATTTTAGCACAAACACATGAACCCTAGGATGGCCAAACCTATACACTCTCCAAGAAATTATTTCTTTCAATTCTATTTAACCAAAAATCATTCAAAAACATCAAATAAGAACATATCTCATGTTCATCATCATTCATCAAGTTTACCTCAACTTTGACCAAGGTTGACCACGTTTTTTATGCTCCAAATTGATCTTAAATTGTAATTCAACATATATATAGCTTAGAATCATAAAAACTACCCAAAAATCCAACCAAAAACTTCCAAAAATTGTACTTTCTCTCACCTCCTAACGGAGCTGATTCTGGCCCTTTTTTCTTTCTAGTTTTTCACCTAGAAAATGGACTCTTTTTGGCTGAATTTTTTATATATTATAGAGGACTTAAGGAGGAATATTTGATCCTTCTTAACCATTGCCTGAAAGTTGCCAGAAGGCCACTGAAAAATCGAACAAGTGAGGTTAGGGGGTACCGCTTACGGCAGAAAGGGGAGAGTGTTTCTCTCTCATCCATGGTCGGTTGGGGATAAATTTTACCTTTTCAGAAACCTTAATAAGTCAAATTTTGATTTGAAAAATATTAGGGTCAACAAAATTCCATAAGGTCTCCAAACTTAAAGATTTCTACTGGCTCATCAATTTCTTTAAGCAGGGAAATTTTCTGTTCTATTTTGAAAAATTGATAAAAATTATTTGTAGTCCAATTTCCTCCAAATTCTCACTTACCAAGTGTTATAATATATCCCTAGTATGTCTCATAAAACTTTTGGGGTCACTTGCTTAAGAAACGTTTCCGGATTCAGCTCATTTCACGCGATTTGGTCATTACCTAGCAAAATTGCTTAAGGTTTTTGCTTGACTTTAAAAATTAATTTGATCCCTGAAACCTCCATATTTCCATTTGATTTTCATTCCCCATGTTAAATATGCCTTATACTAATTTCCTATAGTCTCAAAATAATTTTTAGGAATTTTTAGAATTTATTCCGAATTTATTTATCTTACTAGGCTATTTTTCTCGGTTTACCGTAAACCCAACTTTTACGAACTTTTTCCCTTCCAATACCTTATTTTTCACTTCTACACATCATTCCATGCTTATACATGTAATTATTAAGTAATTCTAGGGCTTAGAGCCTTATCTCAATTTTCATGTCATCGAGCCTTAAGCCACTAACCTGAGTGCTTTGGTGGTTTTGGGCCTGCATAACATTATTTCGAGTTCTCAATTACTTCTTAGTTTTTTCTAAATAAAAAATAAAGTTAGAAAAATTTTGGTTTCACAGAATTTGAGTTGATGAGGATTTGAATACGAGACTGCCCGTTATGAATTGTCCTTACTTAAGAATTCAGTGGGGTTTTACACCATTGAACCAACCCTTTAGGTTAATTTTTTTATCTAAATTTACATGTACATATCAAGGCCTGAGACTGACATAATAATTTATTATTGTATATAAATATCATTTGTTCAAAAAGGAAACTATTTAGATAGAAGAGTTATGCCTTTAAAGAGAAATTATACTATAAATAGTTTCTATTTATATAGTGAATTAAATTCATGTTATTGTATGGAAATTATTAAATTGGTATACACGTTCTTATTTGGTAATCATATAAGCATAAATAAATTACTATGGTATTGTTGTTATAATTTCCATAGATATATACATTATATTTTTGCTTCGAAATTATATGCAATTATAGGCAATAATCAATCTAGACGCAGATATAAAATACGAAAGGAGATATCATTCCATTATATATATATATATATATATATATATATATATATATATATATATATATATATATAAACACACTCACACACACACACACACACACACATTATTTGACAAGCAACCTCTATTTGTGCCCTTAAGTGTCGTTTCGACCTGATTGCCCCATATGCGTTGTCAAACACCTAATTGCCTCTAAACATACCATTTTCTCTTCCTCAACCACTTGCTACCACCATGAATCATGACCAACTAGATAACCAATCATCCATAATCATCACAAAAACTCATAACATTCACCCTATGACCATTAGAGCTAAAAACAATATTCGCAAACCCATTTAAAAACTCTATTAACGGAGGAGCCTAATTTTAATTAATGGTACTCTTGTAATTTCTCTATTAAAGAGTGTTGTCCTAACTCTTATGTTTAAAAGGGTTGTTAGCAACCTCTTGTATTGTGTAACTCTCAAACATAATAAGAACTCAGTGGGACCGTGGACGTATTAGAGTTATCTCTGAACCATGTAAATTTGTGTGTTTTTCTTTGTCTCTTTTTTATTCTTTATGTTTAGTCTATGGTTTGTAGAAAGGTTTCACTTTCTCTAACAACTGGCATCATAGCTTTAGTTAAAACGATCAAGCACGAGAGCGATGGCAATGAAAGAAGGAAAAGTAAAGATTAACAAGTTTGACGGTAACAATTTTGGCTTTTGGAAGATGCAGATTAAAGATTATCTATATAAAAAAAAATTTACATCAATCTTTGTTGGGAATAAAGCCAGAGTCTATGTTGGTGGATAGATAAGCGTTAGGTGTTTGATTGTCGTTAGCTAAAAATTTCGCTTTTAACATTAGAAATGAAAAGATGGCTGTAAATTTGACGAAGGCGTTGTCAAATATATATGAGAAGCCATCAGCTTCAAACAAGGTATATCTGATGCGTTGCTTATTTAATTTAAAAATAGGTGAAGGTTTTTCTGTTACTGATCACATCGATGAATTTAATATGATTATTAGTCGATTAAATTCGGTTGAAATTAATTTTGATGATGACTTCAATCTTTATTATTGTTGTCCTCTTTACTAGACAATTGGGATGCAACTGTGACAACAGTTAGTAGTTCTTTAGGATCAAATAAATTAAAATATAGTGATATTCAGGATTTGATTTTGAGCGAAGACATCAGTAGAAAATCAATTAGTGTATCATCTAGGTCTGCCTTGAGTACTGAAGGTAAGGGAAAAACTACTCAAAGTGGTGTAGTAGAGGATGGTGTAAGTATAAAAAGAGAAGTCAATCTAGGCTTGATGGTACTTGCTGGAATTGTGGTAAGAAAGGACATCGCAAAAGGGGACTGGAAGTAAAAAAGAAAAACCAACAACAGAATGATGATGATTCTGTAAATACGGTAATAGAAGATATTGCAGATGCTCTAGTTTTGAGCGCTGATAGTCCAATTGAATCTTAGATTTTAGATTCTAGTGCATCTTTTCACGCGACTTCACAAAGAGAGTGCTTTAAAAATTGTGTTGGGTAATTTCGAGAAAGTCCATCTTGCATATGATGAGCCTCTTAGTATTATGGGGAAATGTAAAGTTCATTAAGAACAACTAATGGGATTATGTGGATGTTAAAAAATGTCAGAGATGTTCCTGGATTAAAAGAAATTTGATTTCTATAGGATAACTTGATGACGATGATGGGCATTCAACAATTTTTGTTGGCAGTTCATGGAAAATCATCAAAGGTTTTATGGTTGTAGTACATGAAAATAAGTTTGGTACTTTTTACATGACTTCATAAACACGAGATACTGTAGCAGTGGCTGATTTTGAAATTGATTCAAACATCTGACATTATCAGGTTGGGCATATGAGTGAGAAAGGGATGAAAGTAATGACATCAAAGGGAAAATTGTTTGGTTTGAAGTCTGTAGATGTCGATTTTTATGAAGATTATATCTTTGGCAAATAAAAAAAAAGGTCAGTTTCTCCAAGGCTAGAAGGACACTTAAGATAGAAAAGCTAGAACTTGTTCATATAGATGTATGGGGTCCCTCACCAATTTCATCTCTTGGTAGATCACACTATTATATCTTGTTCTTTAATGATTCCACTCGTAAGACATGTGTTTATTTTTTAAAAATAAATTTGATGTTTTTAATGCTTTTAAGTGGTGGAAAGCTCAGGTGGAGAATGAATCAATGATAAAATGTTTGAGGTTTGACAATGGTAGTGAGTATAGCAACGACGAATTCAAAGACTTTTGTGCAACAAATGGAATTCGAATGGAGAAGACCATTCCTAAAACACCACAGCAAAATGGTGTTGCTGAGTGTATAAACAAAACTATGAATAAGTGTGCCAAGAGCATGAGGATACATGTTGGGTTGCCAAAAGCTTTTTGGGCAAATGCAACTAAGAAATCAGCCTATCTGATTAACAGAGGAATATATGTTCCTTTGTATATGTAAGACCCGAAATTAAATCGTAAATTTAATGGTATCAGAGCTTAAGTTGGCCTGATATGAGTCGGTGTTAGTGGTTAAGTAAATTTACATCCCCATGTACTGTGCATTGTTTAGATACAATTGTGTATATCAAGATGGAATTGCAGCTAAGAATTTTGTTTCGAATGCAAGAATATAGTTTTTACAACTGATAGCCGCTATGGTAGAGTGGCGAGTACACATGCTCGAGGTCGTAGAGATCGGCTTGAGAATCGAATGAGTCATGATATGAGACTCAAGATGAGATAGTGCACGAGGCAGAGGTCGTAGAGGTAGACCTGAGTCTGCTAAGTCGTGCTGAGTTGATTTGTGAGAATCAGGATGAAATTGATATGGAGGCTAATGTTGAGCATGCCTCTCAGAGTCCGACAGAGTGATCGGATAGTATTGAGACACGCTTCGCGGAATTGGAGCGGAGTGTGAAGATTATTTTGAGGAGCTAATTGCTCATATTATGAATGAGATACGAGGGCGCAGCGGAGCATTGGTGGAAGTCCGCTCGACCCAACTTAAGAGTTAGACATCCGGAGTCGACATGAGAAATATTTCTGGATGTATTCTGGTGACTGAATATTTCAGGCACTACTTAAAGGAATTTATTGATAAAATTTCTTACACTGCCCAGGAATACTAAATTGATTATGAGTATGAAACTCAGTTATATTCTTTGGCAAATATTACCTCGACACTATGAACAGGTGACAGTCGAGATGTCTAAAAGTTCATGAAATGGCTCAACTTTTCAATTTGAGTCCGATTGGCCCGTGAGATATTACCTATATCGAGGCAGTGCGCAGATTTACAGTTGGGTAGATAAGAACATGAATTGCACGCCTCTGAGATTGGGAAAGGTAGTGAGGGCTAAAATAGAGACAGAAAAGAGAATCGAGAAATGACAAAGATGTTAAAATGGGAAAAAGGTAATTGGTAAAAGATTTAATTTGATGAGTACTGGAGTAAGATAATTGGTAAGGCCCCAGTGCAACCAATTTTGGCACTCTTGAAAGGTATTGTGATTGGAGGACCTCGACCTGCTACGAAGCAGTGTAGCAGTGTAGGATGTGTGGTAGATACCACGCAAGGAGGGTCTATACCTACACTGTATTGATGAAAATGACCATTAAGTGTGCTAAGACGGACCATTGATTTTGATTGCACAGAGTTGGGCGAGATCGCCCCACAGAAAAGTAAAGAGACAGAGAAAAACTTTGTTGGTATAGCTGCAACGAAAAGGGAGGCAATAGCCGAAAAGAAAAAGGAAAGTAGGCTGTTGGACGAAGGCGAGAGGATGTCTTGGACCAGGACACTATTGATGTTTCATGGATGTGGTGTAAGATACCACGCTTGTTATGAACAATGAAGTACATATGTTCATTGATCCTGGTGCCACACATTTATTCATACATCCTTCATTCGCATATAAGTGAGTAAAAGGCATTAATGCCTACGTCATTGGGCACAATACTGATAAATGAGTACCCCAATAGAGGAGGATTAATTAACGAAATATGGATATAGAGATTTTAAGTGATAAAAAGGGGTGTAACAGTTGAAATTAAAAGAGTAAAGGATTGTACTCATAGAACGAATAATGACAAGAGTTTCGTTATAATTGATACACTAAGGAGATAATCTCTGAGAGATGCTTGATCCTAAATACAAGATGTATCGGAGTAAGAGGCGTATGCTAGGTAAGAACATCTTTACGATATGAAGTAATTAGGATTGAAGCAGTTAGTAGCGAATATAAATTGTGACCACATGGACTGACATATAAAGTAATTGTGGTTAAGTCTAAGGGTTAATAAAGGTATTTCAAAATACCTCCCCGCCTGAAGACTTGACAGCGTCTAAAAGTATATATTAATAACCTATAACGTGAAATCGATC